>OX589610.1:0-4800000 GCA_951329385.1 Polia nebulosa | reverse complement strand
GGATTCTGGACTCCATTATAAAGCACAAGGTTGCAAAAACACTGCAGTGCTGGTCGCATCGGACAACAAAAAAAAAATTAACACTCAATCGTTTATTGCCTTCTATAATGTATATTTAGGTGGTAACTCAAATTCTATGAGATCATTGCAGATTGAGGTATAACAATACTGCTGTAAACTGTGATAAGTCATCATTTTAGCCAAAACACGTCTACTGCTGGACATAGAGGTCTATGTCCAGCAGTGGACGTGTTTTGGCTGGTGATGGTGGCCTCACTCAAGTGTCGCCACAACGACCGGTCCTGTGCGTCTCTAACTGGGATAAGTATATGCCATGTAACGTTGTAACCCCACAACCGGATCCCCTTAAACGACTAGTACCTATCATGTCACTCAAAACTACTTGCATAGTGTGTGACAAATCTCTTTTCTCCGAAGTATGAATAAACTTTAACTGTCGGTCGGACAGTATTGGAACGTACTGTGCTACTTTCAGTTACATAATGTAACTTTTAGGAAGCAGTTGCAGAGACCTCGTTTGATGCACTTAAATGCGGCGTACTTTCCGTTTCCAATGGCACCTGTACATTGTAAAGTTTCTGCTATTCCAGACCAACAGTCCTTATTAATATAAGGTGTGTGCTTTTAATATCATCTTTTTATTATATCGTGTCAAGGGCATAAAGATTTTATTAGCCCTTGAAAGAAACAGGATTTTGAGTCGACCATGTTCTTAGTTAAGTCTAGTGGCATCAACTGCTTGGTATCTTAACTTGATCTCTTTTACTGCTCACTTTTCTCTCTAGTTTTGGTCTTTCCTAACCCACTGGTGGGAAAGGCCACCCCCAATCCTTCCAGGTATTTTTTTTCATGAACCATCAAGCCAGTCAGTCCTTTTTTTATCGTGTGGAAATCATGGATGTCCTCCATCCTGGGGTGGGTGGAGCGATCTGTCAGACTCTTACTGACTAAAACCACACGGTGTTCTGCTGCTACCTTAGGCCCCCCGCCTAGCTGTTGGCCCGCATGAATTCATGTGGACCCCGTCACTGTCTGCGGCCACATGAGCCAGTCAATCCTTGCGGTAGGCGTCTAGGTCGTCTCACCACCTCTTGCACAAAGTATATAAAAGCTAAATAAAATGTGTACAAACGGCATTAAAAGGGAGGCGAAGAATTCATTGAGCATAAAATCAGCATTGCCTCATTGAATGGCAATACTGATTCTTTGGCCGAAAAAAAACCAGCTCTTTAGACACGTGAAGAGTCAACTTACTGCTTGCTGGTTTCACAAAAAAAACTCGATGAGTATTCGTTCCCCATGGCCCTAGTTCAATTCCAAACGGCTCAAACATATCATTCCCAATAAGGTTATTCATTTCAGGTTAAGATGCGTTTTATATTATATAAAGTTGTAGAATATTCAAAAACCTTACCTTTGCCTGTTTAAAGTTTTACTTCTGCTTTAATCATTTCTTCATTTATATCTTCACCTACATCTGCAATGATAAATCCATAAACTTATGTCATAATGCTACCCCAGTGCAACTTCTAGGTACTACATAACTACTACTAGTACTAACCTACTATATACGACAACTAGTGTTGAGGTGAATGTCTTGCTACGACGTAACTTCGCCTGTGGTTTATTCCGTTTGAACTGGAGAATAAGGAAATGTGTAAACGAATGCTAAATAGTTCCTAACTTACTTTACGAGGACGGCACACTATTTATCGTTTTCAATTCTATAGTTAGATTAAATCATTTCCTATCTTACAGTAGGAACTTTAACGACTGTGTTTTTTTAAAGGAGGAGGTTCTATGTTAGACTGTATGTACTACGTTTTTTTTTATGTATGTCTACCGATTTTTCTGTCAGTTGTGCACCGATTTTCAAAATTCTTTTTTTTATCCGAAGGATAATCCAGAGGTGGTCCCATATAAATTTTATGGAAATTGCTTTAGCGCTTCTTGAAAACACTTTTTTACAAAAAAAAGAACCGGATTCCAAAAAACAACTTTTTCCCTTGTTTTTTGACACCGACTTCCGAAATTAAAGTTATTTTCGGAAGTCGTTTCTATTTTTTTTTGTAAAAAGTTCTTTATTTTTCACTTTTTAGTTGTAGTTCCCTATTAAACTGTGTTAACAATTCATAGACATACGATAGCAGCAATCGCGGCTGATTTGCTGTCAATTTTTAAGAGTTCCGTTGTCTTTCTCCGAAACCCATCATCAGAACTATATGAAATTTAAATGGGACCATTTCGGAACAAACCCCTTTCAAACAAAAGAAAAAAGAATTTTGCAAATCCGTCAATATTTGACGGAGTGATGCCCGAACATACATAAAAAAGAAAAAAAAATACAAGCATTCGAATTCAGAACCTCCTTCTTTTTGAAGTCGGTTAAAAAATCAACAAATAAAAAATGAGTATCTTAGATGGATGACATTTTGGTCTCCTCCAATTACGAGTATGTTTAATATTTAGATTTAGTTCAAAAGTGACAAAACAATTTAAAAGTGACAAATAAAAAACTTTTTTACAAAAAATAAAACCGACTTCCAAAAAAGAAAATTCAGTTATAAAATTGAAAAATAACTTTGGAAGTCGGTGTTCCTGGTTTTGTGTCTTCGTTTCTTGACACCTACTGCCGAAAATAAAGTTATTTTGCACTTTTGTTGGAAGTCCGTTATATTTTTTTGTAAAAAAGTTTTTTTTCTTTTTAGTTGTGGTTCTACATTAAACTGTGTTAACAATTCATAGAATTTTGCAAATCCGTCAATGTATGACGGAGTTATGCCCGAACCTACTTAAAAAAAAATACAACCATCCGAATTGATAACCTCCTTCTTTTTGAAGTCGGTTAAAAATGCTCTGTATTTTTCCTCAAGCAGTTACCATTGCAAATATTCTTGACCATAACAATGTCAACAACCTTTATCGAACCTAATGCCCGGAGCAATTATTTTAATCCGGGCACTACTAACCGAAAAACATACATTCGTATTACAAAATACTACACACTGATGATAAATACTGACTCTTACCAAGACCAATCGAATTCGAGCTCTTTTACTTCAAAGACAAAGTCTGAATTGGTTTTCATCATGGCAATGATGATTAATACGTCACTTTTCTTTTCGTTTCAAAGGAATTTCGACTTAGTTTCGCGAAACATAGAATTGAAAGTTGTACGGCTGTAATGATGACGAGACAGGTCAACTTTCTACTAAGAAAGTAGTAGGGATAGTCTTAAACCGGATCCGTCTCGTGTAGCGTGACTCATGAGTCTTGATATTTGTCAACAATTGTTTTTTGCTAAAATGTTGAGATCAAAGTCTGGTGAGTCATTGGTAGGTCTGTTACTTTCAAGCGGATGGTAGAACGGAGTTACGGAAGATGTAATATTATATTTCTACATCAATCAATCTTTATCAAAGGCGGGCTAGTTACACCATTTGTAATTCAAGAATGACTGCACCGATTTTAATGATCACGATCTTTGATTAAACCACCGGAAAAATCACGAAAAAAAAGAATTTTCTTCATAATTATGTATGGAACATATTTTTGATGGTATCTCGAGTGTAACGTTGTATCGTTACTTTGTTATAATATTACTACGTTATAATACTCCTTTTTACAGTAATTTTTAACGTTGTCTGAAAGTTTGAATACTTTTGCGGCCTACCCAAATGTCGTTTCTTTGGTATTGTTCGTCATGTCATTGAGCTCCTTAGTGGTTTTTAAGTTGAGCTATTCGACTAATGACAAATGCTTGCACTGACTGGACAGGTCCACTCAAATATGTTTGGTTCTTTCTTCAAAAGACCACTACAGACACTAAGCTGCATGGTCCTCATATAGAATAATGTGAATGCGAGAACTATGTATGTCGTTATATTCATGTAGATTTTATGATTGTCTGGCAGTTTGAGTATTTTTGCGGCCTACTCAAATGTCCTTACTTTGGTATTGTTCGTCGGTTCGTTGAGCTCCTCAAAGTTCTGAGTTGAGCTTCGCGATGACTGACAAATGCTTGCACTGTCTGGACAGGTCCACTCGAATTCGTGTGTTGCTTTCTTCAAAAAGCTCATCCCAGACATAAACGTACATGGTTCTCATATGATTTAACCAGTACACACTTTAAAAGAGACTTTGACGTCTGAGTTTGTTTCGGTGTTTCTTCTCAGGGTAGTCAGCTAGGAAACACTGGCCTCATCTAGCTTAAACTGACAAAAACCATTGACGTGTAAAAGTGTTCCTTGTAACCTATTTACTGAATAAACATCATTTATCATTATCACTGCTGGACGTTATATTCCAGGGTCCAAAGTTCCGGCTGACCACCTCCCAGATTTATAATCTGTGGACACCGTGGCATCCAATAGCTCCACCTTCCCGCATATCCGGGCATCATCAAGCTCCGCGCCAGGTCCTCATTCAACCCGCGTACCGCGTCGAGCTCGCTACGGGTCTGGCAGACCACCCGCCGACCTTCACCACTCCTGGCGTCTGCAGCGTGGCACACCGCTGAGGTCTTCGTCCACCAGGCTGAGTCAGGAGAGTACTGCGCTACTCTCAAGGGAATTTGGAAATTTTTAGTGACCATAGACCTACCTATCCCGTTTCTCTGTATTTCTTTTTTTTATATTTTTATGTTGACGGGTTTACGTCTTTGGTTTTCAGGGTTCCGTACCCGAAGGATCCAAATGGAGACCTATTGTTGTCACTCACGTGTCCGTCTGTTTGTCCTACCGTCGTCTGTCACAAAATATTGTTACGAAGAATTTTTTAACTTCCCATTGACCTAAGAACTTGAAATTTGGTGATAATGTTTATTATTACGTATACTTCTCTAACAAATACCAATATATGTATGGTACGGAACCCTTAATGTGCGAAATCCGACACGCACTTGGTCAGTTTTATATTATATCCTATGTGTTTTTCTAGACTATAATCTATCTATGTACCAAATTTAATTTGAGATCCGCTCAGCCGTAATAAATAACAAACATACATCCAGGCACAGTGGATCTCTAGGCAATGACGCCGCGGACGAACTTGTAAAGAGTTAAGAGTAAATAAAAGCTAATTGATTTTTATCATCTTTGATTTGTTGGATTTGTCTCCGCTTCGAATTGCAGAATAACACTCTAAAACATAAACAAAATCGCGAAAAAATAAATTCTGAGATGGTACACAGTTTGCCGGGTAACCTAGTTTTTAATACATCACAGGTAGTGAAACTATTTTCATAAGATGTTCTTATACATGCAAGGTATTCGCTGTGAACAGACGTTTTTATTTGGAGGGAAGCGGAAAATAATATTTTTAAAACTTTGCTTTTTGCTTTGATATATCGTTTCTCCGGGACTTCACAAGCTTCATTGCCTTCAGGAGCGACAATAGTTTATTTATTTATTCAATTATATTAATTATATTACCATAATTGGGAATAGTGCTGAGCTGTTCCAAAATTCTGATATACGGTAGGCGCCAGCTAGATTTGCAATGAAGTACGTTGATCTTTTCCTAATATCTATTCGTAGAACCCCGAACGAAAAAATTTAATCGTCGCTGAATTGCTTGAAAATTTAAAGGACCACGATAATCGTGGATTTAGGACAGTTTTATTTTTAATTTCCATGTTTGAAATTACAATAGATGTAGGTGGGGTAATGTCCACTATTGCAAAACCCTCTTCCATTCTATCCTCTATCTCCATCATCATCAGCCCCATCCACAACCCGACTTCGCTTACTGCTGAGCTCTTTTCATTTCCCCATGTTTCTGTGTCAATATCACCTAGGTTTTGACCTGCTAACAATGGCGTCTGCCATCTCGCCGCCGCAGGACCTACATCCAGTCCTTGGATGCTACTCTTACGAAGGTTATCGATATCGGAATACAAATAGTGAAATTCGTATGGGGCTGGGCAGCACACCTGGCAAGGCGCGGTGATGGTGGAGTAAAGCGGTGACCGACGGGCGCCTACTTTAGGAGTGTTCAAAATTATACTTGGTTTCTAGTGAAAGCACGTACCGTCTCGTGTTATGTCTTTGTGAAGGTCGTCTGTGGAAGAATACTTATTTTTTAAGCATCGTTAGACAACTGATTTTACTTATTGTTAGTGGTAAAGGTAGGTGCTTTACTTTCTGTCATTCATTTCGTCACCACTGCTCTCAAAACGGTGAAGGAAAACATTGTGAGGAAACCGTCATGTCCTGGAACAAAAATTCGAAGATATGTGACATTAACCAACCCGCACTAGGTGGATTACGGCCCATTCCCTCTCCTAGAGTGGACGCTTGAGTCCCAGCAGTGGGCACATTATAAGGCTGATTGTGCTATGCGGTGGTGGATTTGAAAACCTTATCGAAGTCTGGGTGATTTGAAAAACAGGGGGGATATGTTTTCACTCCATGCTCTTAAATAGGCTTCAAAAATAAGTATAGCAGTCATTGTTGGCTACAGCATGGGGTCTCATCTCGAACGAAGAAAATTTAGTTCAAATAAATCTCAATAGATGGCGTAATATGCATCGATTACTTATTGAAGTTTAAGTAATGTTAATATTTTGAAAATAAATATTATAAAAACTGTATTTTCTTATTTAATAAAGATGATTATTGGAACGAATCCTTAAACATCTATATTTCTTGTACCAATAGATGGTGCTGTTTGAAGTTTTAGAGTTTATCCATTTGCCTCTTTAAAATTTGAATAGTGACACATTTTGATAGAGTAAAACTGCTATGAAGTGCCAAAAATACTATAAAATACTCGTGATTCTTCAATGTCTGATAAAATATTGGTAAGACTTTAACCCGTCAGCTACCGTGAGGGCCCTTCGGACCGCGAACACGGAATACGGACCACTTCCCGTAAGGCCCTTTCGGGCCGCGGGTGGCACGCGTTCTTTCAACCTCTATGATTACATAACGAAACGTCATATTTCTGTGGAAATTTTTACACACTCGGAGCGTGATAGTATCGTACTTTTACAAACATTTCCATAGAGAAATACTGTTTTGAAAAATTAAAAAAATGTTTTTATTTGCATGTTTATGTTTGTCAACGGCGGACTACAATTTGTTGATATTGTGTGTTTTAATTAGTTTCGTATTTGTTTATGTGATATGTTGTGTATACATTCATTATTATGTTGTTATTACGTCATTATAACATCGTTTTAGATAAATATTTTGAAAAATGATTACGTTATGACATTTCTTGTCAAGGTCAAACGGTTTTGTTTACATTGTTATTGTGAGGGTGAATGATGTGACTTCCTGTGTGTTTGAACACAGTGTGAAGGTATTTATTTATTGTTAGGTAGCTATTACATAGTATTAGAAAAAAAACGCATCACAAAACGCAACGCAGACGCAGTAACGTAATTTGAAAAAGCCGTTACTTGGTTTGGTTTTCGTGATATGAAGTTTGAGAATGAATAATAGGAAAATATTATATGGGACTATAAAAAAAAAAACATTGTTATTAAACTACTTGCATGTTCATAGTATAACATGCAAAATTTCGTGTAAATTGATACAGTGGTTTTATCAGAAATGAACCTAATACGTGAACAAATACTATTCCCGCCAAATCGTTGATAACAGCATTTGATTAGAATTCAGCTCTCATAACACAAGTATTGTTTACATTTTATGATAAGGTCTGTTTATTCAACAACCCAATAAAAAAAACTTCAAGTGCCTAGCACCAATAGAAGCGTCAGCGAACCGTTTTATGTAAACAAAGTCATAAACATGTCAATGGCGGGAAAATAGCGCGGATATGCTGGATGTGCGAGTTTCGCGCGCGCGGGCGCTAACGGGTAGTAAATTCATTCAGCTTGCAAGCCGTCGCTGCTAACACCATCTAGCGAGGTATAGAGGACGGGCCCGAACGAAGAACAAAAGTTACTTGTGCAAGATACCCGTAGTTACGGCGGTACCGTGTCTTTGTATGGGTTGAGGCATTTGCACGCAAGTATTATATTATCTGTGGCTACAGAATACCCACGTCTTTTACATAATCAAAACTTTACAAGAACGAAACAAAACTCCACTTCAGCCCAGCTCCACAAGTACCAACCCACGCGATTTGTCAAGATAAAATACTCAGAAAACAAAAGACTGTGGGTGGAATATATCTGCAGAATGTTTCAGAGAAGTGGACACAGGTCCTTTACCTTTAAGTGGAAGGATCGAGGTTATTGTCAATGTAGAGCACGCGCTGGCATTTATTGTCCCTTAGGGCTTAGGCCAAGTGTCAGCGATGACAATAGATTATTTTCTTTTGTTATTTTTTTATAACATTTTATTTGAAAAACAGATGCCATTAAAAATAAATCTGTTAATGAAAACAGCATCAAAATTGGTTAATAAATGAAGTAACAAATAGCATTTTTTAAATTTTGGTATAAGGAAAAGCGGGAGCGTGGGGGGGATATCTCGTTATCTCTTTTATACGCGTGTAATTTAGTAGCGGTGACGTCATACGTCGGTGTGTGCATCCTTTTTGTGTTACTTGACAGTTTCCCACTCTACCAGATTTGAAAGGTGCCTAACTTATTTAATTTTGAACGGATGTGAACCTTTTTTTTCTATTTTAATTTTTTTTTATTGTTGATAGGCGCGCGTTTGACCACTATCTCACCTGATGGTAAGCGATGATGTGGTCGAAAATGGAGCACGTTTGCCTAGAAGTAACCTATTCACTCTTGACTTAAAGACTCCCAGGTTGTAGGTATCAGAAAACACAATTGTGTGTGCGTACAGCTAGGGAATTCCACTCCCTAGCTGTACGCACAATGAATGTGTTCCCAAAACGCTTTGTGCGTATGGATGGGATGTCCACCATGAACCGGTGGCTCTTCGCCGTACGTCTTGTGGTCCATTGATGGAACGGGCCTGGCGGAATCAAATTATGCAATTCCGTCCCACACTCCCCAAAATGTAATTTACAGAAAACCGACAGGATAGCAACTCGGCGTCTATGCTCAAGACAAAAAAAAACTGGATAAATTAACTTTTTGATAAAAATTGTAAAAAAAAAAGTCAAATACCCTTCTATTACCAAAAGTCCAAAATAATTGAGATAAACCACGTGGCAGTTCGTAATTTTATAAATTGATCTTCGGAGTGAAAATGAAATCTGAGCTGAGTGAAACAATTGTGTATTTCAAAAGATCGATGACGTTGGTTTTATAGGCAACTCACTGAAATAGGAACATAATTTTATGAAAAGTTTTTCGAATTCTATGTTTTTTATTTTTCAATCTTTATTCAACAAAGAAGCTTAAAATCAAAGTTTCCACATTTTTAAGTCTACTCCCACAAGAAGTCTGAATTTAGAATGTAACAGTTTAGTTTTCAGCTCCACAATATTACATATGGAATATTACGTAATAAGAAAGAAATTGTTAAACAAACAAATAACGTTTTTCTTTGTGACTACAGTTTTCATTACTTAGTTCTTTATTATTTCTGTTCTATTTGTTGCGTAAAGAACAACAAAGACTTGGTTATTTTGTTATAATAAAATGAAAAATACTAGGTATTATAAACGACAAAGTGGAGGTTATAGACTCTTATGTAAAAATAACTACAGCCGGTCGATTCTGTTCACAGCTCACCGTGAAAACTTAGGTGGAGTGAGCGTGAAGTGAACTGTCATTGCACTTAGATTGTATGGATTGACAGCCCACTTCACGGTCACTTCACTAAAGATATCACGGTGAGATTTTACAGAATAGCTCTACAGGTTGTAACGGAAAGGTGTGGTCATATTTTAAGAACTACATCTGCCAATCGATATGAACAACTTTCTTCAAGAAAATCCGAGGAAATTAAATAAAAAAATTACCTACCATACAAATATTGATCAGCTGATGATATCTTTATATGGAAAGTCCAATTTTTTTTTGGTACTTTCTTTTTTTTTCTTAGAGAAAGTTGTTCATTTTCATGGCCATAACCGGCTCTTAAAACATGACCACACTTTTCCGTTACACCCTGTATATCTGGTATGTTTAGATCTTCTGTATCTACGTATCTTAGTTCTATCAATTTATAGTAATATTATAAAGAGGTAAAGTTTCTTTGTAGGAAGTAATTTCTGGAACTGCTAAATCGATTATGAAAATTCTTTCACTAATATAAACCTACATTATTTCTGAGTGACATTGGTGTTGATTCTGTTGTGCACAAACTAAACTTAATTTAGGCTATTGCTATCTTTTTCTTTCTAATAAAACAAGAAAGAGACAGACGTAAATTAGAGCTGTCAAATTTAGTTTGAACTAATATTTCCATACAAATTAAGGGTACACGTAAAAACATGTCATCTAAAAACACGGCGAAGCGCAAGGCGTAAACTAGTTTGACATCTCTAACTTAGTTCATAGCTATAGCCGTCCTTTTCTCGCACTGCCTTTTAGTAAAAGATAGCAATTCTCTAATTTTAGTTTAGTTATTGAACAAGAGAATCCGCACCACTGAATATTTGATTGTGGTTAAGGACGCTAGATGGCGCTACGTAACTTTCAAATCATTTTGCTAACGTGCGTAGCCAGGACGGGTCGGTAATCTACATATACTCGTATAATACATATTATGTACGAATATATAACAAAGTTGGGTTAGTTACACCATTTATGACTAGAGAATGGCTGCACCAATTTTAATGATCCTTGAAGTGTTGTATTTGTCGATGATCTGCCTAACCTTTTCCAAATTATATTGGGATTGGCTTCCAGTCTAACCGGATGAAGCTCAATACCAGTAATTAACATGAAACGCATATCCGACCTCCACAACTGGATAATACGGAACCCCTTGGCATGCGGTTTTGCCTTATCTATTATTGGAATCAAATGTTGCTCACAATTTTAAAAATTAAATATTTGCAAATACCCGACTGTAAAAAATAACTAAAAAGTTCCAAACAAGTCACTTTTCAAGCAGTCTGATGCTGTTGATGGCAGTTATTTTAGTTCAATTATTGATTTCATGCCACCAACTGCATCAGACTTCTAGAAAAGTGACTTATTTGGAACTTTTTAGTTATTTTTTACAGTCAGGTTTTTGAAAATAATCATTTTTTTATTTTATACATTTTAGTGAGTTATATTTTTGGAATCGGCTCCTTGAACCCTATATTTTGTTACCCCACTTAATATAGTTCGTCAACTTTTATTTTATTATTTTTCACAATGGCGACTGGTTGTCGCCATATTGTATGTTGATTAATGTCATGTCTTTAGTAGCACTCGCAAGGTTAAGACAAATCAAAAGACGTAAGAATTATCAAAATCGGCCCACGCGTTTAGTCTCTAACCACAAAGGAATGTATATGTATTCATGTATGTTTGTTCCACAAAGGAACAAACATACATACATAGGCTGATAAACACATTACCCTCCCTGCGTCGCGCAGTCGGGTAAATAAAGGACCCGTTAGTGTTTTAATCCGTGGTGCTTGGCAACTGGTCTTACCCCAGTTGTTATTTTTCACAATAATATGCGTCTGGTTGTCGCCATATTGTATGTTGATTAATGTCATGTCTTTAGTAGCACTCGCAAAGTTAAGACAAATCAAAAGACGTAAGAATTATCAAAATCGGCCCACGCGTTTAGTCTATCCACAAAGGCATGTATATGTATGCATGTATGTTTGTTCCACAAAGGAACAAACACATACATAGGCTGATAAACACATTACCCTCCCTGCGTCGCGCAGTCGGGTAAATAAAGGACCCGTTAGTGTTTTAATCCGTAGTGCTTGGCAACTGGTCTTACCCCAGTTGTAAATATCCCTTTGTGCCTAATGGCCTAGCTTTGTTCTGTCTCCAGCTTGATTAGGAGGGAAGTGGAAATTATTATTTTTTTCTTACTTCTCTGTTTTTCTTTTCTGATTAATTTTGTTGCGGGACCCAAGCCAGTTTAATCTTTTCTCCAGGACTCGTCGAGCTTCACAGCCTCGGCATTTATTCTTTTGGTCACCACTGTTGATTCTGGTTTAGAGGAGTTACAGTGGTTTAGGAATAGTCAGGATGGTTTGTCTAAAAAAAAAAACGCTATGACAAGACTGGTGTTAGATTTTCTGGCTTCTTCAAATCAGTAACTAGGTACTGTAAAATATCTATAAATGTCGGCCGATCCGGCTGACATTTGTAGATCTTTTCAGTGGTTCAATGGTTTATTAACGTGCTTTCCGAGGCGTGGAGGATTCTCGCTGTATTATGTATGGTCACAGGTTGGATCACGGGCAGTAAGCATTGATGATACGAATCAATTAACGTAAAAATTATCAAAATCGGTCCACGCGTTTGGTCTCTAAATCGCCACAAAGGAACAAGCATACATACATATGTATGTATGTGTGTGTAGGCCGAAACCCTCCCTTACGTCACGCAGTCGGGTAAAATGGGATTAGAGGGAGGTATTTAATTGCTTTGGCTAAATTATGAAATTAATTAATAAAAACAAAAATAACGTTTTACAGTTACTTAAACCAAATAAAAAATATTGCTGGCAGTTATCAACAGGATAAAGTGTCAAAAATACTTTATTTCTATTTGAACAAATCAACGCGAGAAGTTTTACCAATTTTTTTTTGCCAAAACAATGCAAAAAATAAATGCCTAGTACCTATGGTATTTTTTTTTGGTGGGGTGGGAAATCATCCAATGACATCTCCCGCTCTGGGTGGAGCTGGAGGGTGTGTCAGACTCTTACTGACTAAAACCCTCCCCTGCTCCTTCCCTGCCTGAGTGCTCAGGGATGAGGTAACTCTGTAAAGAAATTATCCGCTAGCATGCCTAGAGGAGGCATGTAGGCACCGGCCACGATGGGCCCCGTCAGTGGTGGCTGACAATCATCTCTTTGAGGCGCGCGTGGAACATTACGCGCCGTCAATTCACGGGCCTGGTGCTGATCGAACGGCGAGCTACCCACTGCTCGCCGTCCGCAGTCCCGGCATTACTGCTTCGCAGAAGGAGGAGATTGATCCCATTTTCTCTCGCCCCGTACCATGCTTATCGCATCCACGAGGACACGGCGGTGCTCCGCCCAAGTGGGGCAGACCTCCACCGTATGTTTCATCCACCGTGTCCTCTAGTACCTATGGTATAAGGTAGTGGTGGTGGTGTTGGTATGGTAGTATGGTATGGTGGGAGATGGTGGTAAGGTATGGTGATATAGTGGCGAATTTAAACATTTGAACTACCACACCACGGTAGTTCAAAAGTTTCGAAATTTCGTTTTAGGTAAATTTCGGTTTGTTTTAAGCGTAGAGCTCTATTTATGTATTATTATATTACTGTCATTCACGTGTCCATCTGTCTGTCTATCCATAATCTGTTACAAAAATTTAAAATTGAATATGTACTTCAAATTTGGTGATAATGTTTATTATTACGTATATTTTGCTAAAAAAATATCAATATATTGATAAATCTGATTTTTTCTTTAATGGTTCTCGCATTTGGTTCGGAACCCTAAATGTACGAAGTCGGACACGCACATGGCCGGTGTTTTCCAATCGTCAGACAAATCTTTTCCCTAGTCAAAGTAAATGTCACCATTATCTTCAGCAGTATCAACGAGCCGTAATCTCATCATCAGCCTTTTTAATGTCCCCACTGCTGGGGCACAGGCCTCCTCTTTGTGAGAGGGTTTGGGCCGTAATCCACCACGCGGGCCCTATACAGGTTGGTGGATGTCACAAGTCTTCGAATTTTTGGTTCTAGGACATGCCGGTTTCCTCACGATGTTTTCCTTCACCGTTTTGAGAGCAGTGGTGCTGAAATAATTTACACAAAGTAAAGCGCCTGCCTGTGTTTGAACTCACGACCTGCAACTTGTAAGTCGCAGCCAATACCACTGGGCCACCACTACTCTTACTGGGCCACCACTGCTCTTACTGGGCCACCACTGCTCTTACTGGGCCACCACTGCTTTTACCGAGCCGTAGTCTAATATTTATTAATTAAAAGTTTATTAATATAATAATTAAACGTTGCTTTCCACAAACGTGTAGGTATGTAAAGGCTGTGAAACTGAGCCACACAGGGAAGATGCGAGATAAACCTTTATAAACCTTGATTAAGATTCTGCTCATGAACCAAATTAAATGGAATTAATTTTAAGCCTTAAGGCGCGGTATTACCTCAATAGTCAAAAAAATTGGTTTCTTGGATAGTCGAGTATGACGTAATGCAATGAAAATATCCTTTCCAAAAAATACAGTGGACAGAGAAGGATTAAAAGAAAAATTTTAACCGAATAGAATATTAAAAAATAGTTTGATATTCTCAATAAAAAATTTGGAAATTTCTCCACAAAAACAAACTTTGGCGTCGAACATCTCCGTAGTTTCAGCGATAACAACATTATTTTATTTTAGAATTAAATAGAATGAGCATTTTATTAAAAATTTGACCGGACAATTATTTAATTTATTGTCTATATTCTGGATAATCTAAAGAAAACCCGTAAAATACATGCCTATTCTCGTCTTCAACACAATTATTATGTTCAATTCTCAACCTTATTTGAAGGTCCGCGCCTTAAGGAAAATGTGTTCTCACTCTTTGATTTAAGGGTTAAATACACTGCTGTCCTATTTACATATTTACTCGTATGACATTTTTAACTAACTATAATTAAAACAATATTTTCAAATAAGTGTTAAAAAACGTCGTTGAATACATGTGGGTTATAGAGAATATGCATGCAATTTCATTTACTAAATTTACACAGGGTGTAAAAAGACACATCACAAAGCCGTTAACTGCGCATACTGTACGTCTAACAAAGTAGCTTTGCGCAAAAATTATTGCTGGGAAACGACTTTTATTTATTGGTATGAAAAAAAAACTATTTTTAATTGCGCGCAATGTAACGCGAACCCAGGCAAGTGGAGTTAAACTTGGCCCTTCGCTCTAAGCCACGTAGGTACTTGTGGGATACGTTTGATGTTCATTGCGTTTTTGTAACTGCGAATGCGTAATTTCGAAAAAAAAGAAACGAAAATTCAGGTAATGTTTGGTTGAAATAAAGTTTAGTAATAACACTTTTTATTTTTTTGTGGGGTAGGTAATCATCCAATGACATATCCCGCTTTGGGTGGAGCGGAAAAGCGTGTCAGACTCTTACTGACTAAAACCCACCCCTGTTCCTTACCTGCCTGAGTGCCCAGGGGTGCGGTAACTCATGTTAATAATTTATCCGCTATCCCTTGCGACTTTGACCTTCAATATCTCCAGAACCAGTAGATTCCCAGGTATGGTCCAGTAGGAAAAAAATCCAAATAATGGGTGAAATATGTGGCTTTCGGCTTCAGAAACTGTCTTTTTACACCCGGTTATAATACGAGTACATAACAACTTAAACAAAATTTTTTGACAGACGACGGACAGACAGACAAATAAATGATTATGAATATGACAGACAGACGGGCAGAGGGACAGACGGACAGACGGACAGACGAACAGACGGACAGACGGACTGACGGACAGACGAACGGACGGACAGACGGACAGACGGACAGACAGACAGACGGACCGAGGGACTGATGGACTGACGGACAGACGGACAGATGGACAGGCGGACAGACGGACAGTCGGACCAACGGACATACGGACAGACGGACAGACGGACAGACGGACAGATGGATAGACGGACAGACGGACAAACGGACAGACGGACAGACGAACAGACGGATAGACGGACCCTAAAAATCATTATCGTTGCAGTTTCTCAGCTCCAAAACTACCCCGCCCTCGGTTTGGATGTATATTCCACCTCGGCTGCTATGACGAACTTTGCATCCAAAATACAGTGTAAGTCTTTATAATGTGCACATATCGAAATGATCCCATGCTTAATTTTATCGACGGAAAAAATTATCGACGGAATAAATATATATATTTTTTTTTTTAAATTATAGAACAAACGAAAACAAAACGGTGTAACCTAAACCAAATGATCCATCGCGGTGAAACAAACTCCTTTTTGATTGGAAGTATTTAGGCGTCCTCATAAAATGAAAATTGTCAAAAAAACTACCCTCAATTGAAAATAAACATGTTTTTTTTTAGCAAAAATCTGTTTTTCTTTATCATCAATTTAAAAAATATTAAATTTACACATGATTCGGACATAATGTCATGGTACCGTCTTATAAAAATATACCATCAATAAACATTTCCATCGCCTTAGAATGAAAACCTCTTTGCTAACTTTTATTTTATTAAATTTGTAGAAAAAAAACCTCAGGACGCACGTTCTAATTTGACACGAAAAAAGTATAGTAACCAGTAACGCTTTCAATGACGGTTTATGACCTCGTAATTAGCTACTTAAACCTTCTGATCCTACCTGGGGTAGCGGATTATTTCGAAAGAGAGTCACCGAGGCCCTTGGAACAGGCAACTGAAGGAACAAGGGTGGGTTTTAGTCAGTAAGAGTCTGACACGCCCTACCGCTCCTAGAGCGGGAGAAATCGTTTGACGGTTTCCCACCCTCCAAAAAAAAAGACCTGACCAGGAGAGAAAAATTCGCAAGTGTCTTTACGAAAAGCTCGCAAGTGGGATTCGATGTTTTACGATAGTAACTTGAAATAAATGCAACTGAAAACGTATCCAAATTGCAAACTAAAAAAACTTTTTAACAAAAAATTCAAGCGACGAAAAAGAACTAAAAAGCAAAAAATAAATAAACCTTTTAAGTCTTGAGTATTGAGCTTATTTACCTACATAAAATATCAAATTTTATGTCAACTAATTTTGAGTCGGCGCCAAACAACAATCTGATTATTAAATATCTAAATTTTATATGTACGTAGAAATGAAGAAGGCTAAAATGTAGGTAATTAATCATTTTATTATGGCGCCGACTCAAAATTAGTTTACATAAAATTTTATATTTTATCTAAGTAAAAAAACTTGAGAGGTGTCAAGGGACACCCGGATGGAACGAAGTTCCTTTCGATTAATTAGTGAAGGAATTGTAATATAATTTTATTTTTTTTAATTTATAATATTTTTTTTATTATTAACTACGCACACACGCACGCACGTAAGAAGTTATACTTCATCATCTCATCTCATCTCATCTCATCTCATCTCATCTCATCGCAGCTCAGCTCAGCTCAGCACAGCTCAGCTTAGATAAGCTAAGCTCAGCTCAGCTCAGCTCAGCTCAGCTTAGCTCAGCTCAGCTCAGCTCAGCTCAGCTCAGCTCAGCTCAGGTCAGCTCAGCTCAGCTCAGCTCAGCTCAGCTCAGCTCAGCTCAGCTCAGCTTAGCTCAGCTCAACTCAACTCTTTAGCAATAACAACAACTATAACAAATAATGTTTGATAATGCTTGATCTGCTTGCAAACTTTGTACCTACCCACCAAAAATACAAGAAGTTTTTATTAGATTGTTTTTCCAACACAATCTTTTTGCATGGACAGCCTCATTAGTGTCGTGACAACTTTTCGTAAGAATTTTTTTCCGTCTAGTTTCACAACGCGCGATAAGGAACTTCGTTCCAATAAGCTCAATACTCAAGACTTAAAAGGTTTATTTATTTTTTGCTTTTTAGTTCTTTTTCGTCGGTTGAATTTTTTGTTAAAAAGTTTTTTTATTTTATGATTTTTTGTGACTCGCATCATCTTTTAATACTCTGAGGCTAATTTCTAATCCTTCATCATTCCTCTTGGCACTGAGGTTCCCAGGATATTGACCAGTTGAGGTTACCTCCAATATTCTAAAGACGTCTTTTCAAAGCATATTAATTAAGTGGTATCTGTCACTAAAACCAGCTTTTTATATCTAACTTCTATTGTTTAGGAAAGGTATGGTTTCCATCATCAGCTCAGTTTCATGATGTGATAATTCCTAAATGCAAATACCTGATTAAGTTATGAAAAGTAAACAGAAACAATATTTGTGCCCAATTTTCGAGGTTTTCTCTCAATTTTATCAGGATTCCATTATCAGATCCTGATTTTCTTGACATGAGACCACCCTTGAGGTATACCCTATCTAACGAAAAAATAATAATTAAGATCGGTTCATAAATGACGGAGTGAGGGCTGAACATACACAAAACAAAATAAAAATATATATATATACGGTCGAATTGAGAACCTCCTCCTTTTTTTTCGTCTGTTAAAAATACAGAAATATAAAGTGGTGATAAAATTTATAGAGCACAGTTTATTCTTGCTCCTGTAAAATTATATCTTTCGAATTTATGAGGCTCTCTAAAGCGATGTTATAGTAATAGCAACATACTCGTATCAAGCATTTTCCTTATACATTTTATTGTTTTCCTGTTTGGCAACAAATGCCTCCTGGCAACTGGAAAAGCCGTTATTGTGAATGGTTGTCAATCCGTGAACTGACAGGCAGCTTTGGAAAAGACGACGTAGTATATAAGTGTTATTGCTATTATTTTTCGTGACGGGATGAGCAGGAAATATAACTGGAATAATGTCACAATACAAATAAATGACGACGGATTTAGACGCTTGACTTGACGGAGGATTCGTGTAAACATTTGGTTCGGCTCAAATTTTCTCAGAAAGCGAGGCATCACATATTTGCCTCATCATTTGCAAGGATTTGCAAAGTCTCAGTTGAAAAATGTATTAATTTCTTAACTTCTTAAAAGGGTTACGGTACGGAGCGACTGGGTATGGAAAGCTGTGACCTCCTTCTACGAAACAGTAATGTTCGCAAAAAAGGAGGCGGGACGTGTGAGAAAGAGGTAATCTTCGCGCCCTCACGCCACTAGCCGCCGCAGGAAACGCAAAAGAGGAGGTGGCAGTCGAAAGCCGATTCCCGGCCACCGTAGGAGCGGGCTTGCGGACGGCGAGTAATTAGTAGCTAAGGACCAGGCCCGAGTCGACGGCGCGTAGTGTTCCACGCGCGTCTCAAAGAGATGTCAGCATTAAGGCGCAGTTATACGACTTCTAATGATTTTTAATTGAACATCACGTCTAAACGACCTGTTTTATTTCTTTGAAAAAGATATATGTTACTTTAGACAATTTGCTTCGTAATTTGATGTGAATATTTGAAATTATATTTTTATAGCATAGTGTAATTAATTTGTAAAGTTAAGTCTAACGCGGATAAAAAATTGAAAATCCCGCAAAAACTATAAAGTGTATTTTTATGAAACCTTCACTTTATATAAGATTATTTAACTATTTATATTTTTGTATACGTGTTTTAGTACATTACTTGTTGTTTTATATATAAAAAATTAATAATGCGTCTAATTTCGGACAGCGCTCCTTGACTGGCGAGTAATGGGTGGATGTACGACGCGTTACGTGAGCTCAGCACAGAACACGCAAGCTAACCACTCAAGGTCGTTGCAGTTAATAGCACCTTAATTGACCGCTAGGGCCGATGCCTTAAGGGCCTTCTCGCGGTCCAGTGGCGCCCTCATTGAATAAAAAATCGTAGCTTATCACAGAAAATAAATATTAAAAAATCCAACTTGACGTTTGTTACAAAGAGGATAAAGAATTTTTACGTTGATAAAACAGGTCTCAAAATGTTTCGTATCCAAAGTAGTAGGCAAAAGTGTCAGAAACGGCCGTTTTTGGGTGCCACTGGACCGCGAGAGGGGCCTTAAGGGTCGCGGATAAATTTGAAAACGAGTCATCGTGGCCCTGCCATAGGCAACTGAAGGGACACTGCTGGGTTTTAGTCAGTAAGAGTCTGTAACATAAAGTCATGTAAATTGCCCATAGGATTAGGTAGAGGTACAGTTTCCTAATAATACATTTAACCTGTTATCTTCGTTGGTCTTGTGAGAGCTCGTGGCTAAAGTAATAACAGCTGCACGGGTCGATCCATAAGGTTAAGCTACGCTTGCCGGGGTTGGTCCATGGATGGGTGACCATCTTTACATACCGAGACTCCGCCGTGCCTCGGAAAGCACGTTAAGCCGTTGGTCCCGGCTGTCAATCGTGGATCTTTGACAGTCGTTACGGGTCGTCAGAAGCCCGAAAGTCTGACATCCAGTCTTACCAAGGAGTATCGTAATACCCAGTAACTGGGTTGTGGAGGTCAGATAGGCAGTCGCTCCATGTAAAATACTGGTATTCAGCTGCATCCGGTTAGACTGGAAGCCGACCCCAAGGTAGTTGGGAAAAGGCTAGGCAGATGATCTTCGTTGGTCTTGTGGTCGTACCCGGGCCTGCGGACGGCGAGTAGTGGGTAACTCACCGTCCGATCAGCACCAGGCCCGAGAGTCAACGGCGCGTAGTGTTCCACGCGCGCCTCAAAGAGTTGTCAGCAAAACAAGACGGGGCCCGTCATGGCCGATGCCTGCCCGGGGGTTGTGGATAAATTCGAAACAGAGTTACCGCGCCCCTGGGCATTCAGGGCAGGGAAGGAACAGGGGTGGGTTTTAGTCAGTAAGAGTCTGACACGCCCTCTCGCTCCACCCTAGAGCGGGAGATGTGCCTACCCACAAAAAAAAAATATAAAAAAAACATGGTCTTGTGGTCGTCAGTGAGACTGCTGAGCGTGGGGTCTTGGGTTCGATTCCCATTAGAAAATACTCTGTAGCAGCATGGAATTTGGATTGTGGTGGTGTGCAACCTCCATGCCTCGTAAAGCTGTTGGTCTTGCGCTTGATCTCTCCTCGGACGTGTCGGATTGCCATTACATCGGACTGTGAGAAAAAATGAACAGAAGGTGCACCTGCGTTTGCACACACACTTGTGCACTATAATATCTCCTGCGTACTTGACTAACCTCCGTTAAGATTGGCTACTGTGATCGATCACGGTAGCCAATCTTAACGGAGGTTATTTTTGCCGTGAGGATTATGTCCCATAAAAACCTTTTTACAAAAAAAAAAACAAAGGACTTTAAAAAAGAAAATAAGTAGGTACACTAAAAAATAAAAAAAATTACTTTAATTTCGGAAGTCGGTGTTTGTATTTTATTTCTTCGTTTTTTGACAGCTTGACAACGACTTCCGAAATTAAAGTTAAAAAAAGTTTTTTATTTTTCACTTAGTTATACCCCAGAAATATAATAATAATATAATATTTTTCGTTTTTGTACAGTTTTTCAAAGAGCGCTGAAGCAATTTCGATAAAATTTATAAGGGACCACCTCGGGAGTAAATATTTTTTCAGACAGAGAAACCTACGTAAAAAAAAAACATACATACAGTCGAACATAGAATCTCCTCTTTTTTCGAAATCGGTTAAATAAGCGTGCCCAGTTATACCCTTCCACTTTTCCATGTCGTATGTATGCCAGTTCTTTGGGATGTCCAATAATCATAATTTTATTATCTTCCATATCCCTACTGAAACAATTTTAACATTATAAAATAATTCCTATAACAAAATTTTTAATAACACACATGGTAATCTATTTAATTTTGATCCCTCAGCGGATTTCTTCGACAATTTAATCTAGTTGGGCATGTTAATTCCATTGTGATCCCTCCATATTGAATTATACCAGCGAGCGAGAGTAGACTCGGTCTAATTATTAAGTTTACATACGTATGATATTGTATGAAGGTAGTGTTTGATGAAGATATTAATTTAAGGCAGGTATGTTTGTTTTGATAAATGTGGTGGCTACCCAGAAGGGACTCGTTTGTTTTGTCAAAATTGGTTACTCACTCTAGTACCAAGGCAGGGACTATATTGTACGTAAGTACAGACAACAAAAGTGTGCCCAGAAATAAAATATGCTTAAAACACTATATGTATATGGGTACTGTAGAGACTTTCAACAGTACTTCTTTAGACTTATTAAGTCTGTGTTTCTGTTATTATTACACTCCACAACGTAAGACCACCGGCCTCATCTAGCTTAAACTGACAAAAAAACATTGACGAGTAAAAGTGTTATTTGTAACCAGTTTTCAAAACAAATATCATATGTCGTTTAAGAACCACACATTAGTTCTTACTGTGAAAGCTACGTCCACACATCACACTAAAAAATCTCTTGGAATCGTTTGTATACAGTCCCTTTAGTTCACTGTATGAAAATTCTGAAAGCAATCCTGGGAAACTGATTTGTACGAAAGGATTCATACAAAGGGGCCAAGTGCAAGTCGGACTCGCGTAGGAATGGTCCCGTACCATCGTACAAGATTATACACGTCTACTTGTTACCATTATTAAGATCAAGCAAAAAAAGCCAATAAAACACGTTTCTAGTAGGGGCGCCCCTACTAGAAACGTGTTTTTGGCTTTTTAATTTATATCCTTTAATTTACATTTATTGTTTGTAGTTATAGCAGCAACAGAAATACACATTCTGTGAACATTTTAACTGTCTATCTATTACGGATCATAAGATACAGCCCGCTGACAGACAGACGGACAGCCGGACAGCGGCTTATAATAGGGTCCCGTTGCTTACCCTTTGGGTACGGAACCGACAATACCTAACCGGAGTTTTTTTTTTTTTGGGGCGGGTGGGAAATCATCCAATGACGTCTCCCGCTCTGGGTGGAGCGGGAGGGCTTGTCAGACTCTTACTGACTAAAACCCACCCCTGTTCCTTCCCTGCCTGAGTGCCCAGGGGTGCGGTAACTCATTTTCAGAATTTATCCGCTTTTTTGGTTTTATAAAACAGAAAATATGTTGTGTCCAATGTTTTTGATAATCCAACTTACGGACTTGAGGGTACAGTGGAGCATACGGTGGAGGTCTGCCCCGCTTGGGCGGAGCACCGCCGTGTCCTCGTGGATGCGATAGGTGGCGGCGACCTCTCGCGCCCGGCCCTGGTTCAGGCCATGGTACGGAGTGAGAGGGAATGGGAAGCAATCTCCGCCTTCTGCGAAGCAGTAATGCTCGCGAAAGCGGAGGCGGGACGCGTGAGGGAAGCTCAACGGAGTGCCCCTCACGGCCCCGGCCGATACCACCGCAGGAGAGGTACTGGGCGTACTGGGCGTAGGACGTCGCGAGACGATCTCCGTCCACCGTAGACCCGGGCCTGCGGACGGCAAGTAGTGCGTGCGAGGCAAGCGGGTCTCTTACAAATAGCTTTTCTGTTAGCGTTCTGTTGAGAACTTACGTGACAATTCTCTCCGCAGGTAATGCCACACATTTTGTACTAAGCGTTTGATGTGAACGCTAACAGCACGCGTAGCATGCCATGACCACCATAGAAACGGGTTTTGTCGACGGAAGAATAGACAAAATGACAGATTGTAGACAGATGTCTACCGTTCTAAGCCAGCGATGTTAAAACTGAATAGAAGAAATGTTTCTATTCTTCAGTCGACAAAAGTCTACAATGTAAAACATGATGCTCGGGCAGAAAAGATGTCAAGTTAGATAAAAAGAACCTTGTCTTTTCTTGGTAGAATAGACAGAATTGGTCATGCTACGCCTGCAGGCAAGTTATTTGTCTAGACTCGCTGGTGTGATCGTACACGCCTGATGGAAAGCCTACTCTTGCTCTTAACTTCGAAGTCAAGAGCAGGTAGAAATCGGGGCGGGTCGCTAGTGTGGTTATCATTTTAATAATGTCATAAAGTTAATATTACTCATTAAAAAGCTTTTATCCTAAAGTGAGAAAATTTAATTCCATACATATTACCTTCGCTACCCACATACATGAGATCGACATTATACCGGTCGCATGTATGTATGTGAACACATACTCGTATTTTATTACCGGTGAAAAGTTTTAATTACTTTTTAATGCTTTTATATCCTCATTTTGGTGGATGTTCAGATAAGCCCCATCTGTATCCCTTGGGTATCGTAAAAAGCTGGGATGATATTGGTCAAACTGAGTTATGTTTATTCTTATTATTGGCCCACTATAAATGTCAGGACGCCTGTATTTTAGAGACCTAAGTGCATGCACTATTCGGAAGCTATATTCTTAACTACCATGATATCTCCGTTTTCTTAGCGTGTCGGTGGCGTAAATAATAGGTATATTTTCTTCTATTCTATTCTATTTTTTATTGATGGCAAGTAGAGCCGATGTCGACAATTGTGCCAATGTCGAAAGTAAATTGGATAGCAAGTGTGTGAATAATTACAAAAAAATAAATTTTAAAATGGACTGCAACTGTGGACGTAATAGAAATCTTTTATTGACATATATCACAACTTCACAGACAGACAGATTTGGGTATACGACTCATAATTTAATATTATTGTGACGGATGAATCTCATCAGCGCCACAAGTAGATCGGGTGAAGAATATGTTAAAAGAGAGATGAAATTAATTGGAAGAGGAATCTTAAAATATATTTTCTTAATTATATCCTTGCTGAACAGTGGTGGCTCAGTGGTATTGCCCGCGACTTCAAACCGGTCGTGAGTTCAAACCCCGACAGGCGCTTTACTTTGTGTAAATTATTTCATCACCACTGCTCTCAAAACGGTGAAGGAAAACATCGTGAGCAAACCAGCATGTCCTAGAACCAAAAATTCGAAGACATGTGTGACATCCACCAATCCGCTTTGGGCCTGCGTGGTGATTTACGGGCCACATCCTCTCACAGATAGGAGGCCTGAGCCCCAGCAGTGGGGACATTAAAAAGCTGATGATGATGATGATGATGATGATATCCTTTGCCTGGCGCAGTATTCAGCCACGCCAATGCCATCCACTGACGTTGTCATTAGATCCTTACGTGAGCAGGTAACAGGGCATGTGACGCAAGCATGGTCTTCGAAGAGACGCTGCACAAACGCTGAAGATCGGAACCGTGCGAGAACCCCACCTATGGAGGTTGTCTTTGCTGCGGCCGATCTGAATGCGGTGTAGAGGAAGCGCCATCACCCCGGTGTTGAAAAAGCGCCATCACTCTGGGCCATAGCAAACTATAGCTAGTTTAGTTTGTTTTGTCATGTTTTATTATGTTTAGAAATGTCTTAAAAATAAGGGTAAAAGCATGTTTAATGTTAAAGTTTACTGAGGTAACTTTTCTCTGCAGCGCAAGTAGTGTATGTCACAGCGTTAAAGCTGACCAATTGTAATAAAGCCCGTAGTTGGGAATTCTGGCTAGACAGCGATTGGTTGTTCAAATTCATGCTTCTCATGTATTGGCTACAGACAGTGGAAAGTTTTCGAAGTCCACCATGTAAAATTATGTACATATTGAAATACATATGTAAAGTTTGTTTGTTTTTATTGTAGTTTATAGATTAATGTGAATGTAAAATTAGAATCTAAAAGTAAAGTATAACGTAGATTCAGTTTGTCCATGGGATACATACTTTGTAGTATGTATATATGTTAGTTTTGTTGTTATTAAAACCAGTAAATATGTAAAAGTAAATATGCAGGTGTTCATTACCTAAGAGATTAGTGAAATCCTTCTGATTGGGTATCGTCAGAATGTTGTAATGCCTGTGATTGGTCGACTGTTAATGTCCAAGTTAATTTGTAGAATAAACAAATTGTATTGGCTGTCCGGATTTGCATTTGCTGCACTACGTGCCCCATAGAGTTTGGGTAATATATATAGGCACCCCTGGCAGTCAAAATCAGTTACTCAGCGTCAGTGACTCAGTGAGCTCGAATGCCCTCTGGCTTCGCTCCTATCGTCTTGTACCATACCTTGTACGACGGTTTATTGTCTTGTACCATACCTTGTACAGACTGTATAGTGTCTAGTTCCATACCTTGAACAGACTGTTATTACTGTCCACTATTGGGGCAGTAATTCTACTTGTTTTCAACTGTAATTCTGTGTATCTACTGACTATTAAACCTGTGCTTCATTTGTGACTTTTACCTTTATACCGTGTTTTTATGTGTCAATATATACCATTTTATTCAACCTGTGTCTCAAGTTATTGACTCACCTGCTCCATTCATCACACGAGCGTGTCGCAAGACTCCAATACGCCGGTCACACACAAATCCTTCAACCCTCGCGCCTATCGCGAAAAGCATCGTCAACATGCGGAGTCTGTTTAAGTTCATGGCAACGCGTGGCCACCAAACGTAGGGAGCCTATTGCCATCCAGGCTCCAGGCTGCTACCAAGTTACTCCAGATGGATAAAGCTAATAACACTTTGCCTTAACCGGGCATTGAACCCAGAACATAAAGTTAAGCAGCAACGCTTTTGGTTCTTATTTATTGGAGTAAAAATAAAAGTTAAATTAATATATTTTGACCAACGTTTTTTATTTCAATCTACATTTTATTTGATTATGAAAACAACAATAAATAATAAACACAATACCATTGTTTTAGTCCCGCTCACTGACTTTAATAATAAATAAAATATTCCAACTACTGTATCAAGTACAAAAATGAAATTATAACAACTTCGTTTTCAATACGCAAGAAGCTTGCACATAGCTATAACATAGATAAATGTTACAAATGCTAGTTCTTAAGAGCTTCGGTTCTAAAAAAAGTAACATTCCGTCAGTGATAACGAGTGTCAAAAGTACAAAATATCATTATGTGGATACAATTCAGACTTATTATGAGAAACGCCAGAACGCAGAGTTGGAAGGCCTCCCACAAGGTGGACCGATGGCCTGGTGAGGGTCGCGGGTAGCCAATGGATGCGAGACGCACAAGGCCGGTAATTATGGCGCCACTTGGGGGAGGCCTATGTCCATCAGTGGACGTCTTTCGGCTGAAATGATGACAATCGTTAATGCTGTAGAATGTCACAGTGTCAGACACTCTTGTGTTCAATCTTCTTGCAATTTGAAACAGCTCGGTATTCCACGCAAGTAGGCTTATATTTTATTTTTATTTCTATAGTCAGTCACCATTATTCACAACAATCACACAGTGATAGGTTACACAAATAAATCAATCTGTAATATGTGCATCATCGCATGCCGAGCGGCCATTTTGAAAAATCTAGCGTCGTCATTGGCTAGATTTGAAATGTTCGATGTGCATGCGCATATTAGAGTACCTAGATTTTTTGTTAGTAATAATTTAATTTTTGAAATAATAAAATTAAAAATAAACCTAATTTACAAAAATATATTTTTCGTTATATACAAAAGTTTTAAAATAAAATTGAGATTAAAAAATATATTTGTACTGGTTTATTACCACAGTACTTATATGAAAAGATAAGGCATTGATTTTAAAATAAAAAATTCACTTGATAAAAAATAATTATTTTCCGAATAATTCTCTCACGTAATTCATTTTTGTGAACAGACTACGGTGGTACAACAGCTCAACTATAAAATATCTTATTCCGATAAAATAATAAATTAAAAATAAAATAAAATCATTTGGGATATCAAATTACTAGATAAGTTAATAAATAGGCATGGTAATAAAATACTTTTTACACACACGTTATCAATCACACAATAAATTACATTCACACTCCAAATAAATAAAAAAATAATAAGAATAAAAGATTTTTAAATCCTAATAGCTATTTCTTTCTCAACGATTGTTTCTCAAATGCAGCTAGAAATTACAGTTTCTGTGCATCATTATTTTAATTATTTTTTTCACAACCTATTTCGGCGTTTAGATTCTGGCATAAAGCTTACAACATTAGACTTCATAAAAACACCAATGTTACCTCAAAACCCAAAAGCCCCCTGTGAAAGTGCTTCTTCAGTTTATATACAGTTACTCTTCGTCGAAAATACACATTTGTTCGCAGTTCAGAAACAAAGATACACGACTCAAAGTTTTAAAGTAACAATCATAAATTTCGCATATACTTACGTAATTTCCCCGTGTACTTGGAAATTTCCAAATGTTTTCATGTCTATTTTCAATCAAACGGTCCATTATTCACTACTCCATTATAACTTTACAAAAAAATCATAGTTATCAAATAATTTAAAACAAGTTGATTGATGAGGGTATTTGTGTGTTCCCAAGAAGGAAAGTTGATGAACATCCATCATAAGAGGGTAGACGAACACGCACTAAAATAGTTCATCTTTTAAAATTCACAAAATTTCACACACTGTACATACCCATAGTTAAAGACTTAATAGGTACTGCATGAAACAAATCGCTTGCACACTCCGTCGTAGGCACACACTATCAGTCAGAAAAATTATGTCACTAAATCCTTTTTTGGAATCCAAGTGCGGTGAAGGACTGCAATGTAGTTACACTTTATAATGACATTTTAAAAAGTCTAACTGAGTTTCAGTCCACCCGTGGGATCAATCTTTCAGATCAATCCAGTATGGTACATGGCAGTCGGATTACGTTCGTTTATAGATTGGTTTTTGCGAATAGAACGCAACGCAGTTACACTTTCAGACTTCTCAAAATTGGTTCCTCATTTTACATCACCTGCCTCTAGTACCTAGTCTTCAATTGTTTTGCAGCAACTTAGTGAAGTTTCCTGGCTGTGACCAGTTTATTGATATCGTGGTAGGCTGCTACCATGGTATGGGTCTTAGGAGCAGTGGCAGTACAGGTTGGGTAGGAGTACATGCAATCAGAAGCTTCCTGTCCTCGTCTGGCAGCTTTCATGTACTTGAAGAACCTCAGGATTTCAGGGTTGTCGGAGACTGGCCGTCGAAGCTCGTTTAGTTCTCTGTGGAAGAAGTAAAAATATCAGAATCAGAATGTTGTATCCCAGGAGACTTTAGACACGCAATCCCCTCCAGTTGGTAAAGAATACTTTAAGTGATAAAAAGCGAGTCAATCATTTTTAAAAGTCAATAAATATTGACAACCTTGCTGGTTTAAAGGTCGTTAATGCAACTGTTTAATAGTACCGTAAGGCCTCAGGTCTCAAACCCCGGGTCAGAAAGGTGCGGAAATTCTGTGCAAATAGTTTTCTAGAGTCCGGAGTGCCTGGTTTAAGGATTGATATCCTGCTAGATTGATTGTCAAGATTGTGGTTGATGATTAAAAAAAAACGAAGAAGGAAGACTGGGTGCACTAGTTCTGGGTGATGTAGAATAATAAAATTTGGAATGTGACTCTATTCAGCATTTAGCAGCATATTTAATAGGCTTAGTATGTATGACGTTGGTATTAAATAAACACGAAAACTTTATTTTAATTTAGTATGATGACCAAATTTTTATTATTATTTTTTACTAATTATTATATTTTGTATGACATTCTAATGTGACTAAGTAATGTGTTTATTATTTATTTATTGTTATTGATATGAGTCTATGTAACTTGAATTGAACTGATTATTATTACTATTTTATTGGACAACGGCAGGTAAATTTTCTCGAAATAATTTGAACTCTCTTGCCTGCATTCTCTGATAATATTGCATACTATTATAACACTGTGCAGGTACTCAACATGATGCATAACTGTCTATTACAACAAAACTTGGTCTGCATAATCCCTTAATTAGATTTTGTGGTGGTGCGAGCAAGTTGGCCAAAGTTTATTTCAAAACTTTGTTCAGCTCCAGCAATTTCTAAGAAGCAAGTCTCCTTAGAAAATCAGTATGCATTCAGGAGTTGACGTATTGTTATACCAGCACTAAAACTGGTGAGGTTTTTCTTTGAAAATACGGAAAAGATAAAATAACGGAAGACTTTTTGATGGAAAAGATTTTATATATCACAAGTGTCTACGTTGTTGGATGTGATAAACCGATCAAAATAGACACAAACAAACCATTATTTTAATGAGTTCTAATGCAGCGTAAATTTAGCAGTAGCCTCATCATTGAAATCTTATGTACCTAATCTTTTGCTTTTAAATCCATCATCAGTCGATGACCTGGACGCGCACTTTGAAGGCTGGTTCGAGGTAGCGGAAGGCAAGAAAAGAGTGAAAGAAAAAAGTGGGATATATTATGGGCTATTAAAAAAGCATGTGTTTAGCTTAAAACTGGTCAAGTGCGTATTGGTGTTCGCACATTAAGGGTTCCGTATCAGGACACGGTGGAGCATACGGTGAAGTTGTGCCACGCCTGGGCGGAGCTCCGCCGTGTCCTCGTGGAGACGATCGGCAGCAGCGACCTCTCGCGCCCGGCTCCGGCCAGGCATGGTACGGAGCGAGAGGAAATAGGAAGCAGTCTCCTCCTTCTGCGAAGCAGTAATGCTCGCGAAGGAGGAGGTGGAACGGGTGAAGGAGGCTCAACAGAGTCGCCCTCATGCCCCCAGCAGCATCCACCGCAGGAGACGCTCCGGGCGTAGGACGTCGCGAGACGATCTCCGGCCACCGTAGACCCGGGCCTATGGACGGCGAGTAGTGGGTAGCTCGCCGTCCGATCAGCACCAGGCCCGAGAATCGACGGCGCGTAGTGTTCCACGCACGCCTCAAAGAGTTGTCAGCAAAACATGACAGGGCCCGTCATGGACGATGCCTGCCGCTGTCGTGGATATATTCGAAACAGAGTTACCGCGCCCCTGGACACTCAGGACAGGGAAGGAACATGGGTGGGTTTTAGTCAGTAAGAGTCTGACACGCCCTCCCGCTCCACCCAGAGCGGGAGAAGTCACAGGATGATTTCCCACACCCAAAAAAAGGGTTCCGTACCAAATATTGGTATTTGTTAGTAAAGTATACGTAATAATAAACTTTATTACCAAATTTCAAGTTCATAATTATGTCAATGGAAAGTTAAAAAAATTCTTCGTAACTATATTTTGTGGCAGACGACGGACGGACATACAGACGGACACGTGAGTGATAACAATATGGCTGCGTTTGGACCCTTTGGGTACGGAACCCTAAAAAAACTGGTGATTAGGGAGTCCAAACGTGACTGCGATGATGATAGCCAATAAAACATCGTCAACAGCCCTACTTCACCTAGAGCTGGGTAAAGGTCTCTTTTTTCTTAATCCAAATCTCGAACCCTTTCTTGAGCCTCATCAAGGCCAAGGGTACCTATTCCCAATTCAAAATAATTTGGTACCTGACTCCTAGCAGCGATATGTAGCTTATATTTGGTGTTTTGGTATTCAGCTGATTCCGGCTAGACTCGCAATAGTTATAGTTTCTCGACTAAGAACGATGATTGATGTTACAAAAAAAAATACCAACAAAAGCAAAAGTTCTCAGTCGATTACTTTTGGTCTATATGCCCTTAGCAATAAGGTTGAAAAGCATTTGACCGGGAAAAAGCCGCAGCTCTGGTCTAGGCTATGCAACGGAGCGAGAGGATAAGGAAGCTGTCACCTCCTTTTGCAAAGCAGTAATGCTCGCGAAGGAGGAGGGAGGACGCGTGAGGGATAGGCAAGCCAGGAGGGGCCGTAGCCAGGGTGGAGCATACGGTGGAGGTTTGCCCAGCTTGGGCAGAGCACCGCCGTGTCCTCGTGGATGCGATAGGCGGCAGCGACCTCTCGCGCCCTGCCCTGGTTCAGGCCATGGTACGGAGCGAGAGGGAATGGGAAGCCGTCTCCTCCTTCTGCGAAGCAGTAATGCTCGCGAAGGCGGAGGCGGGACGCGTGAGAGAGCACCAACAACGGAGTCGCCCTCACGCCCTCAGCAGCAGCCGCCTCAGGAGACGCCAGGGACTTCCGGCGCCGCGAGACGATCTCCGGCCACCGTAGATCCGGGCCTGCGGACGGTGAGTAATGGGTAGCTCGCCGTCCGATCAGCAACAGGCCCGAGAGTCGACGGCGCGTAGTGGTCACGCGCGTCTCAAAGAGTTGTCAGCAAGAGACGGGGCCCGTCATGGCCGATGCCTGCCCGGGGGTTGAGGATAAATTCGAAACAGAGTTACCTCGCCCCTGGGCACTCAAAGGCAGGAAGGAACAGGGGTGGGTTTTAGTCAGTAAGAGTCTGACACGCCCCGCTCCACCCAGAGCGGGAGAAGTCATAGGATGATTTCCCACCCCACAAAAAAAAAAAAAAAAAAAACGCCCTAAGCCACCGCAGGAGACGCCCTGGGCGTCGGGAGTCGCAAGCGGGCTTACGGATGGCGAGTAAAGGGTAGCTCGCCGTCGGATAAGGACGAGGCCTGAGTTGACAGCGCGTAGTGTTCCACGCACGCCTCAAATAGATGTCAGAAATAAGTGACGGGCCTGCTAGGGTCGCGGGAGATGGTCGACGGTCCTGGCACAGGCACCTGAAGGAACACCGGTGGGTTTTAGTCAGTAAGAGTCTGACACCCAGAGTGGGAGTTATTTGATTATTACCCACCCTATAAAAAAAAAGATATACATACCTGCTCAACTGAGCTGACACCAGGTTTGAGTATGGTGCGAACTTTGCAGGACTGGCGTACATGAGGCAGATCAGCTGTTCCCTGCATGCCTCGAAGTTCTCGTCGACTGAGTTCTCTGCAGGGGCTAGACCTGGAATCAGATGGAAGGAAAGTTAATTTATCATCTAATTTAGGTCCTAAACGTTTGCTATTTAGTGAAAAGTAACGAATATGTTTGGAATGCAATAATATATCAAGCGTTTTGTTTTTTTTTTTCAACCAAATAAAAACGTTTACATTCACATTATTTTTTAGAAAATTATGTAGGTATATATACATCTTAATGGGTGTGGTGTTTTACTGGCTTTAAAACATGATTATTATACTTTGGCGAAGTTTAAATTCCATTGCTCTAGTTTAGACTAGCAAACTCTCCTTATTAAATATAAAATAATCTTCTGCTTCTTCTTCTTTGACCTCTACTGTTTCCATTATATGGGGTCGGGTCTCTTCACAATTTTGCTCCAGGTTATTAAATGTAAAATAGTAAACATTAGTATAAAACTCAAGAGCTCTTCAGAATAGATAGTATTTAAGCACTAAAGCCTCTTAAAAGCCATTAGTAAACCAATCAATCTACAACCATTTTCTAGGTAAACCTTTTAGATATTAAATTAGCCAGAAAATCTTACCAAGTCTTGCGAATATTCCGTCCAGTCGTGATAACAATGGAGAGTAGAAAGGGTCGTAGTTGCTCAGGATCATAGATGAGGCTGGGATCTTTTGGAACACCTGAAAATAATATTAAAAGTATTGTAAATCAGTGTTTTTAGGGTAAAAAACGGATCCTTTATAGGATCACTCGTGTCTGTCTGTCACAGCCGATTTGCTCCAAATCTACTGGACTGTTTGTTGAAATGTGCGGACATTTTCATTTTTTAGAGTTCCGTTCCCGAAGGGTCCAAACGAAGCCCTATCACTGTCACTCACGTGTACGTCTGTCTGTCCGTCGTCTGTCACAGAGGTTTTTCAATGGTTTAGAGCTACAAATGAAGTCTTCAAATGTTCACAGTATAAGCAATCAATCAATCCCGTATAGTTATTTTATCGAAATTGATTTAGCACTTTTTAAAAAAATAAACGTAATAAAAAAATATGTATAAAAAGATGACGTTTTGGTTAATTCCAATTATGTTCAAATTCAATGTTATTGGGGTTATCCATTCAGGCATAACTTTATTAATTAGTTTTAGTTCTGGGGTACAACAACTAAAAAATTTAAATAAAAATAAAACTATTTTAAAAAAAATACAACCGACTTCGATAATCGGTGTCAAATAACACAGAAACAAAATACAAACACCGACTTCCAAAATTAAAGTTATTTCGCAATTTTAAGTGTAATTTCTTTTTTGGAAGTCGGTTGTATTTTTTTATAACCATGTTTTAAGGTTGACTTTTGGCTTCGTCATCGCTATAATCTGGATACACTGTCCAGCGATTGACATAGACTCCCTTTTATCATCATCATGTCAGCTGAAAGACGTCCACTGCTGGACATAGGCCTCCCCCAAGTGTCGTCACAACGACCGATCCTGTGCGTTGCGCATCCATCGGCTACCCGCGACACTCACCAGGTCATTAGTCCTCGGAGACTTCTTTAATTAATAGTACGCCATTTTACTGCCCCCTTGACTCATTTCGTAGTTTCAAGTAGTCTGTGGTTCTACCCTAAATTTGCCTCTTAGTTAATTAAATTGTTCTCTGTATTTTGTTTTTTCGAAATTCATTTGATTCCAAATGTAAGGATTTTTGCTATCAGGAGAAAACACAATTGGCCAGTCTGAGGTCTATGTAACATTTTTTATTAGAGATGGTTTTGCTCTTGACTATAGTCTAGGTCAGAGGTGGGAGAGACAACGTCGTCGATGGAGCGAACTTACCCAGAAGAACGTTCACTCTAACTTTGAAGATACGAGTAGAGTTGTATGGGTTCGGAAACACAGACGCAGGTAGAGAGTTCCACTCCTTTGCTGTGCGCATTATGAAAGACGTTTGGAAACGTTTGGTGTGAAATGATGGAATACCAACAAGGTAGGGGTGGTAACTTGATGTGCGTCTAGAAGTCCGATGATGGAATGAGGTCGTGATGGTAACTTGCTGTGCGTCTAGAAGTCCGATGATGGAATGAGGTCGTGATGGTAACTTGCTGTGCGTCTAGAAGTCCGATGATGGAATGAGGTCGTGGAGTTCTTGGGCACATTCGCCGAAGTACATTCTGTAGAAGACCGACAAGCAGGCAACCGGTTTGGTATCTAAGAACCTCAAGTGGTCGTATGTATCCAGTATTGATTGGAATACTAATCGCACTGAAATATTGCCGGAACACACGTCAAATATAAATTAGTAACGCGTCATGAATGCAGGAATTACTTTAGTTTAGGAATTAATCATAGTTCAGAATTTATGTGGGTATCGTTCATATATTATGTTACCCAGTTAGTACTTAGTAGGTAAACATTATTGATACGTATCTAAACAGAAGAGTAAATATTGTTTGTGGAAAATTTAAAAGAAAATAAAAATGTTCCACACAAGACACTTTTTAAGCAGTCTGATGCAGTTGGTGGCATGAAATCAATAATGGAACTAAAATAACTGCCACCAACAGCATCAGACTGCTTGAAAAGTGACTTGTTTGGAACTTTTTAGTTGATTTCATGCCATCAACTGCATCAGACTATGCCTAGGGGTAGCGGATAATTTCGTTACAGAGTTACCGCTCTCCTGGGCACTCAGGCAGGGAAGGAACAGGGGTGGGTTTTAGTCAGTAAGAGTCTGATACGCCCTCCCCTAATAGCATTTAGTGTTGGCATTTAGTTGGGCCAACAACAAATGCTATCATTTTATTGTTGGCTCAACAATAAATGCTATTAGGGTCCCGCTTCACCCAGAGCGGCAGACGTCATTGGATGATTTCCCACCCCACAAAAAAAACTGCATCAGACTGCTTGAAAAGTGACTTGTTTGGAACTTTTTAGTGGTTTTTTTGTCAGTTAAGTTTTTACAAAGTTAGTGAGTTACATTTTTAGAATTTTCTCCTAAAGCTACCCCACATGACCATGTCACCAAAATTACGCCATTTTGTGTGTTTTTTTTAAAAATTCATTAGCTTATATGACTTCGGAGGTCAAGACCAATCCAACAATACTTCATTTGTTGGGGTGCCAACATTCCAGCCGTTTAGGCTTTAGGGCATGCCAAAGAAATAAATGTATATTTCTTTTCCAACATAACATTACCCCCGTTCCGGGCCACTCGGGTAAAAAGAGAGATTATTAAAGTTGTGAAAACTATTGTGAATAAAAACATACCTTATAGTTATTGGCAGTAGTCATCTGATTCTTATAATAGCTATTCTTTGAAGGCAGGAATCCTGTTTTCTGACCATCGCCAAACCTGAAAAAAAAATGCTATTTGATTACGATTTAAGAAATATTTATTTTGGAAGTCGTAGACCGATGAACTACTATTTTATTATTCGTATACATTAAATTATGAAATCAATTTTACTTCTATCGGCATAATTATACAGAATATTGAAATATGAATAAAACTAATTTAGAGGCATCCAGCGTTTTAATAATTCATCTTAAATCTTCAGCCACTTTTCAGGCAACAACACCTGAACAAATTCAATTTTAGCGCCGAGATTAATATTTATTAACCATATTTCGCTATGACAGACTAGGCAAATATTTTTAATAGCACAAATTGGCTCGAAATTTCAAAAAACTAATTCTGAGAAATTTTCACCATTATTGGCAATATGCAAATTGGGAGCATGATTCTATTAGGCCCAATCTCCCCCCAATGAAGTTACTTGACGGTCGGTAAACCAATAATGTTATATTAGGAAAAATATTTTTTTGGAAATTGTGTCCAAATTCAAAGCTTGAGACTTTGTTACACGTTTCTTTTGTCAAATTGATTTGAATAAAAATGGCGTCGTAATTTCCTATGTGATAAAATTGCGTTATTGTGTCGGTTCCTAATTTTGTGTTGAATTTCCTTTTAACTACGTGACAATAGACGTTTCTAAGAGAATTTTGGCTTTGGTTATATTTTTTGTATTGAAGAGGAATTGTTGTTAGGGCATCTATATTTTTAACCGACTTCAAAAAGAAGGAGGTTATCAATTCGAATGTTGGAAGATCATCCAATGACATCTTCCGCTCTAGGGTGGAGCGGAAGGCGTGTCAGACTCTTACTGACTAAAACCCACCCCTGTTCCTCCCTGCCCTGAATGCCCAGGGGCGAGGTAACTCTTTCGAATTTATACTCAACTCCCGGACAGGCATCGGCTATGACGGGCCCTGTCGTGTGTGCTGATAACTCTTTGAGGCGCGCTTTGTATTATTTTGACTAGTTATATACTATTTTATTTGATTACCAGTATCTCACTGAACATTTATTTTTCATCAATTAAGACTTTACATCTAGCTGTCTGAAATGTGAACTTTAATAAATAATAATAATACAGGTATGTGTTCAATCCAGTTCTCGATAATGGTCATATCTCATTGTACTGGGATCGGTCCATCACCAGTGACAGGACTATTGTAGCCAATAAGCCTGATATAGTGGTTGTGGACCGAATAGAGAGGCGTGCAATGATCGTTGACATTACCGTCCCGCATGACGAGAACCTCGTGAAAGCTGAGAAAGATAAGCAAATCAAGTATCTTGACTTGGCTCGCGAGGTTGTCGACATGTGGGATGTGAACTCAGCGATCATTGTGCCGATAGTCGTGTCAGCCAACAGCCTTATAGCCACGAGGCTCGACCAACACCTCAGGAGGCTCTCGTTAGGCGGCTGGATCAAGGGCTTGATTCAGAAAGCGGTACTTCTGGACACGGCTCGCATTGTCAGGCGGTTTCTCTCTCTGGAGCCCTGACCTGTAGCTTGGAGTTGGACTCTGTTCCCGATACCAATGGGATACTATTTTTTATATTTTTAAATCTTTATTTAAATTTTTTTATTAAAATATTTAAATTATAATTTATATGTAATGTACAAATGAATAAACGGATTAAAATATTTTATTGACATAAAAATAGGCATATACATTTCCATTTGAAACCCTGACTCTTGAGCTAGGTGAGACCTGTGTTACAAGAGTCAATTTGATTAATGATATTCTAATGGATAAGTTAAAATGACTTGTCATAAAAAATGACTTGTCATAATAAGAGTTTAGTGATTGTAAATTAGTTTAAAAATGAAGAAAAGAAACACTTAAAACATATTATTATATTTTCAGTCTCGACATTTTAAGTTCAAGGACTAATAACAGCAAGCGCTTCATCTTAGTGGATCAATGGAAACCCCAAAATAGTAAGTTAATTATATCAAATTAAATTACAGACTGCTCACAACAGGAAGAGATTATTATAATTACTGTTTACTAACCAGCTGAGAATTAATATGTATAGTTGTATGGTATAAGGTTCTAAGAAGGGAGCGATTTGGATGAATCATAATATTTCTTGAGCACAATTCATAAAGCGGCAATATATAGACCAAATATGAGTATAGTTCCGCTATTCAAAGTCCTGACTGACTAATATTACAGGTTGTAAAAACACACATCACAGAGACGTTAACTACGTATACTGTACGTCTGACAAAGTAGTTTTGCGCAAAAATTATTGATAGGAAACGACTTTTATTTTTAGGTATGAAAAATAAAACATTTTTTTATAAAACGCAATGTAACGCAAACACAGGCAAGTGGAGTTAAAACCCGCTCCTTCGTTCAAAGCCAGGTAGGAACTTGTCGGATACGTTTGATATTCATTGCATTTTCGTAACTGCAAATTCGTAATTTCGAAGTTTAGTAATAACACTTAGAATTCATTTTCGTAAACAAGCAAAAAAAAAAATTGCGACTTTGACCTTCAATATCTCCAGAATTAGTGGTATCCCAGGTATGGTCTAGTGTAAAAAAAATATCTAAATAATGGGTAGACTATGTGGCTTTCGGCTTCGGAAACTGTCTTTATACACCCGGTATATCAACGCCTAAACCTAGAAAGCTGGTCCTAGAGACATGAAATTTGGAGGGTGTGTTCTTTGTGAAGAGTAGGTGTCCACTAAGAAAGGGTTTCTCGAAATTCAACCCTTAGAGGGTTAAAAAAGGAGTTGAAAGTCAATAACAGCAGAAGTACTAATACCACGCGTGCGAAGCCGCTGGCAGAGGCTAGTATGAGTATAATTTAGCTAAAATGTGTAACCATTTTAGCTAAATTACGACCTCTTTTTTCGATACCACATATCAGTACAGTGTTCCTTAAGGCACTTAAAAAATTATGTAACGGAGATTGTTCTGGGAGTGGCAATAGACTCCAGGAATCGAGTTGCAGTGTTCAGGAATCTCGGTTCAGTGCTCGCAAAGATATCTAACACTTGGTCAAATAATAATGTGACCAAGCGTTAGATATCTTTGCGAGCACTGAACTGAGATTTCTCGGTATAATGGACTTCCATTATACCGAGTAGCGAGTAGCCCTTACCCATATAAATAACACATTATTATTTCACCAAGCGTTAGATATCCTTGCGAGCACTGAACTGAGATTCCTGAACACTGCAACTCGATTCCTGGAGTCTATTGCCACTCCCAGAACAATCTTCGTCACATAATTTTTTATTTGATCTTGTCTATTTTATATTTTATTGATTTTGTTGTAACTTTAATCTCATTTTTGTGTTTATTTCTATTTAATTTTGTCTAATTTTGTATAATTTTACATATAACTTGTATGTCTGGTTTTCAAACTGTAAATCTAAGTTGGCTGTTAATAATAAATTAATTAATTTTACGAATCTCCACATAAAACTGTCACATGGATGAATTGGGCTGTATAAGTTGTGTTCATCTAAAGCGGCTATTTTAGACCACCTGCTCAGTATCATTATCATCATCATTTCAGACGAAAGACGTCTACTGCTGGACAGTAGGCCTCCCCCAAGTATCGCCACAATGACCGGTCTTGCGCGTCTCGCATCCATCGGCTACCCGCGACTCTCACCAGGTCATCGGTCCACCTTGTTCGAGACCTTCCAACGCTGCGTCATCCATCCCATCGACCGTCTGTTCTGCGAGCAATGTGCCCTGCCCACTGTCACTTCAGTTTGGCGATTCTATGTGCTATGTCGGTAACCTCGGTAAACTTTAAATAGTATAGAACTAAGTCGCTGCGTCAGTCTGTTTCTACACTTACTTCTTCTAAACCACGCAACGTATTTTGATACGGTTTTAACTAATACCTAGGAGCACACGTGAGGAGCCGTGGCGGGTTGCTAGTCACTACATATTATAAAAAACAAAGTCCCCCGCCGCGACTGTACGCGATATACTCAAAAACAACTAATTTTCACCAACAGATAGAGTGATTCATGAGGACGGTTACGGTGTATAATTTGTACCGGAGCGATGCTGGGGCAGTTTATTATTTGAATATAAATAAAGTGTTTAATTCCTTACCTCGACATGTCAACATTGCCCAGCTCATTGACGTCATTGGCATCTGCCCCCCCATATGACATTCCATCTTGAGGGTAGGCAAACGTTCCAGTTTGACTCGTCTCGTAACCCATGAAGTCTTTGTTGTCAGAGTTGTATCCGACTTGGTCATCTGCATTTATAGGGGGATAGCTGGCTTGGGAGGACGAGGCTGATATTGTGGATAAACCTGGACAAAAAAAATGGCATATTGAGCAGACCATTCCTTTTTTTAATTAAGACTTTTCAGTCCATCAATGTTGTCTGGTAGATTAAGCATTTAAGTTCGTTTATACAAATTGATTAACTGTTTTGGTGTACAATAAAGTATTTTTATATTCTATTCTATTCTTGGTTCCTGGGGTCCCAGTGCTTACACATTATTTCAAGACCGTGTGACTTTTATCTTGATTAAAGAACAAGTTAGTATTGACATACAACGTGGTAATGCCGCCAGTCTTTTGGGCACATTACCAGTCGACAGCGGTGATGAATTTTTCGACGCCTTAATTTATGCTTTATTTTTTTTTTTGTGTATAATTTTAAATAGTGAAGTTAATAGAAATAGTTTTTTGTAGGAACTTTGATATTTTTATCTAAGAATTATATTGATATCATAGACTCTATATTATACCCTTCTCAAAATTTAATTTTGTCCTTCTTCCACAAAAATTACATCGTTATTCAATAGTAACAGCATTTAGACAGTTCTGCCATTAACAGCGATACGGAAGATTTTTTTAAGGCTAGCTTTCTCATCTTTTCCGTAGAATACCGAGTACATAATTCTGTCATACGCAAGCTATAATATGTACCGTTATCAGACCAAATCACATTTTGTATGTTAACGGTATATTAAACATTTAAGCGGATAAATTCTTAACACAGTTACCGCTCCCCTGGGCACTCAGGCAGGGAAGGAACAGCGGTGGGTTTTAGTCAGTAAGAGTCTGCCACACCCTCCCGCTCCACCCAGAGCGGGCAATGTCATTGGATGATTTCCCACCCCACCAAAAAAAAAAAAGGTAGGTACGCGCAAAAAAGCAGCATTGAATTTTTTTTTTAATTTAAATAATTGTTTACTTCATTTAACTAAAAAAACTTAATAATATTTTACTTAGAAATCAGAGAACTTATTTATTTATTTTTTAAATTTTATTTATTTATTTTGGAATCTATTGACGATAGAAAAATGCTGCCGGATCGATACAGATTTTTTGAATAATTACCGTGGCATCAAAAAACGTAAACCCGCCTTTCAGACAACGGCATTTTAACTAAAGGACAGCGGAGTTTTGGTTTTCGCAAAATCATCTGTGGTGTAAGTTTTTTAACAAACCTACTCGATTGCGTTAACGTAAACGTCAATTTGTACTAGTTTTAGTACAAATTGACGACAATAAACAATTTGATAGTCGCTTTGCAGTACATTGCTGCTCTGTTTGGTGGACATCGTTTAGAATAGGCACCATGTAGTATATATTCTTGTTTACCTATAAGTCAAAGCAGCAATGTACTGTAAAGTGCCTATCAAATTGATGTCAACCGAGTTAGCGAATACATATGCTGGTAACAAAAACAGGTAGCCTCTTTTTTTTCTATATGATTTGACATAAGCGAACGTCGCGAAAGCGTTCGAGTACCTACGTTAAAAAAACTCACACCCTCTAATTCACTTTCGAAACAAGACCTGTCAAAAAACTTTTTACAAAAAAAAAAAAAACAAACGACTTCCAAAAAAGAAAATACGTAATAAAAACTACTTAAATTTCGGAAGTTGGTGTTTGTATTTTTCTTCGTTATTTGACAGCGACTTCCGAAATTAAGTTATTTTTAAATTTTTAGTGTATTTTCTTTTTTGGAAGTCGGTTGTTTATTTTGTAAAAAAAGTTTTTTTCACTTCTTTTGTAATATTTTTATTTTTTTTTATATGGGTCATTAGGCCTGAAATAAAAATGATTTGATTTGATTTGATTTAGTTGTTATATATACCCTCGAACTAGAAATCCTACTAACATGGAACGTGGAATTTAAATATACTCGTAATTGGAGGAAACCCAAACGTCATCATGTCTACATATTTTTCGTTTTAGTTCAGTTTTTCAAAAAGCGCTGAAGCTATTTTATGGGATAGCATTTATATGGGACCACCTCGGGAGTATATTCCTTTGGAAAGAATTTTGAAAATCGGTCCACAACTGACAGAGAAATCGGTTGCCATACATAAAAAAAAACATACAGTCGAACTTAGAACCTCCTCCTTTTTCTAAGTCTTTTAAAAACAGCCGTAGCTTCTAAGAAATCATAAGAACCATTCTCTGATTACACATTCAATATTTACACTGCGAATATTGTGCAAAATAAATTCTGATACCTCCTCGTTTGCTCATACAAACAAGAAATTTACTACGTGTTCTTATGTAGCTGTTAGACTGAATTTATAACTTGTAGAGCTTCACAGCCTGTTCAAAGTTAACGAGCACTCATACTTCATTGCCAACAATGACGTGTTCAAGCAACAACGAGCGATAAAGACTAAAGGTTTTATGGAGACAGTAAAGGCACAGATATAGGGAGTAACAGAAATGCTTGGTCATATTTAAAACTAGTTTCTGTCAGCGGCTTTGCCCGCGTGAAAACTAAGAATTATCCCAAGGGAACATCCTCATCATCATTCTCCTGCCCTTATCCCAATTTATTTAAGGTCGGTGCATCATGTCTTTTTCTTCAATACTTCTCTATTAGTCGTCATCTCTGTAATCATCCCTTTTTCACCCATATCTTTTTTCACACAGTTCATCCATCGTTTCTTTGGCCTTCCCGTACTCCTCACGACATTTTCTTCATTCCTCCGCATCACATAATATGCCCATACCACGACAGCCAATTTTCACACAGCTTTTCAGTCACCGCTGCTACTTTCAGACATAAAAAATATCCCAAGGGAACGTACTCCCGGGATAAAAAGTATAAGTATAGCATTTGTGCTGTTCCAGACTATAATCTATCACTATGCTAAATTTCATGAAGATCCGTTCAACCGTTCTGGCGTGTTTGAATAACCAACATTCATCCATCCATCCATCCTTAAATTATATATAAATTAGTAAGAAGTAGGATACTGCTTCTGCCCACAGAAATAACAATAAACTTTCATCAAGAAAAAATAGTCATTTAGGAAAAAAAATTTGGACCTCCCATGTCATCAGCTGATGATATTTTGTATGGTGAAATACAATTCATTTTTGGGAATCGTTTGTTTTTTTGTCGTCAGAAGCCCGAAAGTCTGACAACCAGTCTTACGAAGGGGTATCGTATTACACAGTAACTGGGTTGTGGAGGTCAGATAGGCAGTCACGCCATGTAAAATACTGGTATTCAGCTGCATCCGGTTAGACTAGAAGCCGACCCCAAGATAGTTGGGAAAAGGCTAGGTAGATGATGATGTATATGACCATTGGATGACATCTTGTATAATATCCTGATTATAATCCAGATTTTCGTATGTGAAAAAGATGTACGTATATGCGTCTGACCTAACGGTGTTAAAGATAGATAATTTAAAGTAGAAAAATCTTACCAGAATTGATCCAAACCAAAATAAATCTTAATTAAAACCATTATACAACAATGAGGATCAATTTTAACAGAAACACAGGTGTTTTTCAAAGACGAAGGTTACAATTATCTTTACAAAATTTCCCTTCGGTGCTAATGACGCCATTGTTCGCAACAATAGTATTATATTTAGACTGGCAGAATTTAGAAATTCAACAGACAGTAGAATCCCTAAGCGAGAATTGATTCCGCGCAGGTGGCGCAATTTTGCGTACGAAAATCCGGGTCGCATATTATTATTTCGTACCTAATACATACGAGCCTTAGGGTATTCAGATTACAATGTGCAGTACTACAGAAATGGGTCGTTTTAACAAGATTGCTTTTCGTTTGACAGGTTTTGTTCAGCTCTACAATAGTACGGCCCAGTTACTGTTGACTTTTCAACGTCCTCATTACTGTCTTGGGGTTAACAATAACTGTTATTTTTCTTTGAATCGTGACCTATTTAATGTGTTTTTATTTCATTATTTTTTAAAAGTGTCATGAGCTCATTCAACTTAATTAATCCGAAACAAAAAAATTGCATAAGTGCGTATCAGACTTCGAACATTTAGGGTTCCGTACCAAATGAGGGAATTGTCAGAGAAACAATCTGATTTATCAATATATTGGTATTTGTTAGTGAAATTTATAACTACGTAATAATAAACATTATCACCAAATTTCAAGTTCATAAGTCAATGGGAAGTTAAAAAAATCTTCCTAACAAAATTTTATGACAGACAGACAAACTGACACGTGAGTGATAGCAATAGGGCTCCGTTTGGACCCTTGTGGTAAGAAACCCTAAACACCTCAATAGACTTAAAAGCTTTACTCCAAAAGTTGGAAAATTCAAATAATTTTGCTGGTAACTTAACTCTGATGTTCTCAGTCTTTCGTATAACACGTCCTTAGTTAAGCTGGAAAGCTTAATGTTATCTTAAGTTACGACATCATTAGAAGTTTGTAGGCAGCTTACCTTTGCTGAGCATCTTGCCGAAACTTCCCAGTATACTTGGCAGGAACATCGCGAATAGTATCGTTTTTATCAATACTTGTCCACCTATTAGTATTGGTACGAAGAATTTGTTGAGGCCAAATGCTGGAAAAGAAATAAATAATTATTAATAAATGTGGAAAACACATAATTGCTCTGATCCCAAAGTGAGTGGCTAAAGCACTTGTGTTATGGAATCTAAAACAACTAAGGTACCACATACACCCAGACCCGAGACAATGTAGAAAAGTGGTTTTCTACATTGACCCGTCCGGCGATCGAACGCGGACTTTCAGAGCTAGCGACACTATGTAAACTAGTGTGTACGCCATTCAACCACGGAGTTCGTAGAGTTTGAGTTTGATTAAAAATGTTGCTGATAAATCAATAAGATAAACAATTTACTGCATAGAAAAGGAGACACATAGATTTTTATAAATATAAAATATGGTGGTTTTGCAAACGGTCAGTTACTATAAATATTTTCTTATTATTGATTTAAAGAAGTTAAGTCTAGTCACAATATGAATGAAGAATGAAGGCAAGATGTTGCTTTTAAATTCATTATATCTTTTTTGCATCCAATCCTTCGTGCCCTAGTTAAGTGTTTAGCTAACCGTCTTTGCCTAGAGGTAGCGGATAAATTCTTAACATGAGTTACCGCACCCCTGGGCACTCAGGCATGGAAGGAACAGGGGTGGGTTTTAGTCAGTAAGAGTCTGACATGCCCTCCCGCTCCACCCAGAGCGGGAGATGTCATTGTATGATTTCCCACCCCACAAAAAAAGCAAACCATCTTAAAATTCACAATCAAACAATTCACAAAACTCTGTTCATTCAGAAACATGGGCGTTTTGTATATGAATCGTCTCAAAACGTTACATGGCGCAATATATATTAAATTAGATATAACTTTAATGTGGTTAGTGGTTACCGAAGGGTGTCAAGGTAGGAATGGGACATCAAGTGTCACTCACAGGTGTGACCACATGCTACCCATACGGGAAATGTGATATCTTATAACCAATTTTGTAGTTGGCTATATAGCAAACTATAATAAATATGAAGGGAATAAACGCTCTCATTTTAATCAAAGATTAATGTTCAAGGAAAAACACTAAGGCAGGATTTAAAAATATTATTCAGAGTTCAATCGAATCTAAATCATAAACTAAATTAGGTTTCAAGAATTATATTACTCACATTTTGCGGCCATCGGCAAATTGATCGAAAGTATATGAGTATTGACGAAGTTCTTAATCTTCTGATACATTCTGTATTCATACGTGTATTTACTAAATAGTGCTCGTCCTTCTTCATCGCTCTTCTTTTCAATCTTTGTATCATTCTCAGCACCCGCAGGTTTTACTTCGACGCCTTCGAAAATCTTAAATTTATCTTTACTGAGTGCTTTATCTAGTATATCTTCGACAGCCTTTTCTAAATATCTAACTGTTTTGTTTAAATTCAAGTGTTGATCAGTGAATGTGTTAAGTTGTCCAACTATATCATCTAAAACATCTTCGTAATTGTCTACATTATAAGATTCTTTATTACTACTACTATAACAGCTATGGCAGTGAATAGAATCTAAATTATTATCTAATTTTACGTCTGTTTTGGTTATTTCAGTATGACTGGTGTCTCCTTGGCAGGGTGCAGCAAGAAGTAGTATGTACAGAGTCAGGAGGTTGGTCAACCTCCATTTTGTTCTGCTATTTCTTAAACCTTCTATGGTGTCCATGTTTGTGGGTTCTCTCTAACTTCATCACTTACGTCCACGTTTTGGTTTTTCTTGTGTTCATTTATCGGGATTTCTGAAACAAACAATATGAAATTAATTAATGTGTCCATTGATTAGGTGTATCATCTTCTATATTTTTTTTAAAATATTAATTCTTTTGAATCTTTTGTTTTGTTATTAAAATAGATTGTATAGTGTTGGCAATAATGTGTCTTTGTTTCTTATCACAATTTTGGGGTCAATAAAACATATCTTTTTCTTCAATATATCTTCTTTTCTCAGTAGTTACCATCTTTCTAGAAATAACAATAATAATCTCCCAACCGAATTTCGAACACGGTGGCCAATCTCAACGGATATTAGCCAAGTACGCAGAAGATATTATAGTGTACAAGCATGTGAACAAACGCAGGTGCACTCTCTGTTCCTTTACTCTCATAGTCCGTTGGGACGGCAATCCGACACGACTGGGGAGAGGTCAGGCGCAGGACCAACGGATTTACGTGCTTTCTGAGGCACGGGGGTGTCACAGCATGAACTTACAAACTCCGGGCTGCTACTGTGTGTGTACTTATGTACGCACGTAAGAAGTTATACTTCTTTGCCGTAACAAGATAAAAAACCAAACTGTCACAACGTTTACAAAAGGAAAACAAACATTCTTCATGAATCACAGACTATAACTAACTTCAGGGTGTCGGTTTTTTGTGACAGTGTACGCGCGCATCGTAATAATTTACTCTAATAATTTTTCCCTACTCGCCAAAAGAAGTGTAACTTCAAAAATCCTATAGCAATTTTTGCCCGACCCGGGAATTGAACCCAGGGCCTCACGCTCAGCAGTCGCGCTTGCGACCACTAGACCAACGAGGCGGCGGGGGTAGACAGATACTTACATAAATATGAAGTTTAAAAAAAAATCTTAACGTGACAACTGACACACATAAGATATATTTGAGTAAAATAATTTTATAAACTAAAAACACGGTTTTTTTTTTTCATATTCTTATCAGCAAACTCATTTAAAACTCATTTATTGCACAAATAAAAAATACGTAGTCTGCCATTTTTGGTAGTCCACCATATTTTATTTAGAATGGTGGCCATCATTGGTCCTTGATAAGTGTGCGAAGTTTCAATTCAATCCGACGTTTTGAAGTGGGTGAAAATTACGTTCAAAGTTTACGTTACCTATATAGTTACATACCAACCTAATAAAAGCGTGTCATAATGAAATCTTATTGGTTATCGATATTTTAAGCTGAAAACTATTCAGCAGAAATATCGCTACACTGCACAGGTATTGTCTAGCCTACTATCAATAAATACTTGATTATTAAGGCGCTTAATTGAACATCACGTATAAACGACTGGTCTTATTTCTTTGAAAAAAAAAATGTTTATTATTTATATCTAGAAATAAAAATCGTAATTTGATATGTGAATATTTGGTAATTATATTTTTATAACATAGTGTAATTAATTTGTAAAGTTATGGCTAACGCGGATAAATAATTGAGAATCACGCAAAAATTTTAAAGCGTACATTTATGAAACCTTCACTATTTTATAGATCAATTAATTATTTATATTTTGGTATACGTGTTTAAGTATAATATTTTTTGTTGTTGCATGTCTTATAAATTAATAATGCATCTAATTTTGGACAGCGCTCCTTGATGGGCAAATCCTATTACTGGGTGTACGTACGACGCGTTACATGAGCTCAGCACAGAACACGCAAGCGTACCACTCAAGGTCGTTGTCAGCTAATAGTGCCTTACAATAATAGTGCCAAGTTTAGAAAGTAAGCATAGAAATATCCAATCCCTTTCCTTGTAATTGTTTCACACGTATTGATCAAACTGGGAAGCAGCGAACATTTTTATTATTCCAAGATCTGTATGTAGACAATATTGAGTGAAAATTCACATAAATTGTAATGTTATTATATCAGCAGACGTTCACACGATTGTTTCGTGAGCTGTTTTAATTAAGTCTTAGTGTGATTAATTATGAAAGTTTGTCATGAGTGTTGGAGAATAATAGTACGTTATTATGCTTGAAATATTAATTTTGGCAGAGGTATTTGTATTTCTAATTTCATGTTTTTGATATCCATGCATTATCATATATAAGTGATACATAATATGATTATGTAATATACTAACTTCTGCCAGTGGCTTTACACCCGCATGGAATTAGTAGTTCCCCCATTAAAGGAGGTTGTCCTGAGAAATTGTCGTGGGTTTACAAACCATCAAGTGATCCGACTTCTTTATAACACACTTGTTAGAAGTAAACTTGATTCTAGCTCTTGTGTTTGGAATCCTTACGAGAAATCCTATACCCTTATGTAGGAAAAAGTTCATAAATATTTCTACAAACGGAGGTTCGTTTACTACCCATATGTATCCAACCAAATTTCTGCTGGGTTGCTTGGGGTTTACTTCACTCCTGATGAGACGAGCTTTTGACCAGCTTGTAACTGCTTGCAAAATAATACACGGAAGCATCGACTCTCCTTGTTTACATGGGGTGTTGTGTAACTTTTTGTTCCTGACAACTAATGCCGAGCGAGACGGCATATTATATTATTTATGGTGCCAAGTTGCCGTACGGGTTCGCGAAGTATGTCACCCATTCTGCGAAATGCATTAATGCTCTCCTACAGTCCAGTCCTGAATTAGATCTGTTTGCTGATGAATGGAAAAAGACTGTCTGAATGTCTGAAGATTTGCGAGAAGACTGAATGAAAAGCTAATTATGTATAATATTGTGCAATTTTAATTTTTTTTTTGATGTGTTTTATACAATTTGTATTCTGATTTTAATTTGTAATGTATATGATCAGTATTATTGGAATTTAGTCGTTCTGGTTGAATAAATAAATAAATTATAGCCTATGTTGTGCTATTCCAGACTATAATTCTATCTCTGTGCCAAATTTCATCCAGATCCGTTCAGCAGCTGGCGTGATTGAGTAACAAACATCTATCCATCCAGTTTTGAATTTATAATATTAGTAGACCGTATCGATAATATCAAATTACGAGACCATAAATTAATTACTTTTACAAACTAAACTATATCTAATATTAACTAATAACAACACATTGTCTGCATCTTCTGCATGCATGTACTCAACTTTATAACAGTTTAGAAATTATACTCAAAGTTAATACCAACTTCAAATTGTTAACAGCATATGTTTTGAATTTAGTATCAGAGTCTGCCAAACACGTATTTCGAGATAAATCTATTAGTTTTGCTGAAACAGATGCAGAATAGTTTGTAAGTCATGCCCCAACGGGCAATGAGGCTGCTGAATACGAAACGCGTAATTTGTCAAAATGCCAGACGCTGCAAGTAAATACTAAGGCTGAAGCCACATAGGCAGGAGCTTCAGTATGGCTTACTAGGAATAAGAAGCTAGAGACTCGTATTTATACTTGTTCTTCTAAAAATAGAGTTTTATCAACTAGTGCGTGTTGCAGTGATGACTTATGGCACTGAAAAGTGGTCGCTCACAATGGGCTTCATTAGAAAGCTTTAATTTAACAAGTCACCCAAAGAATAATGGAGGCTATGCTCTGAGTTTCCTTGCGTGATCGAATCAGGAATGATGTTATCCGCAGGAGAATTAACTTAACGCCATACCCCGAAGAATCGTCAAACTGAGGTGGCAATAGGCAGAGCACATTGCTGACAGAACAGATGGTCAATGGGGTCGAAAGGTGGCGATCGCATACTGGAAAAGACGGAGCATTGGAAGGTCTCCCACAGGGTGATGTGATGACACTTGGGCAAGGCCTATGTCCAGTAGTGCTGAAAAGATGATGACTGAGAGCTTGACAGCCTACAATTTCAATTAATTTTGCTAGAACTCATACAAGACAACTTTCATGCGATAAGTATTTTACTTGTGTTTGCGTACTTCATCGTGAGAAATTTTATTACTCATGTAAGGGCGCGCAAATCTATAATGGGGCCATTGCAATGGAATAACTATGTGTTGGTATACTAGCTCTAACCACAAAGCGATAGGTACGCTTGAATGTGTGACTTCAGCCTAAGCATTATATATCTTCACGCTTGCTCCCAGCGGGATGGATGAAGAGATGTGAGTGGGAATTTTTTGTGTTCAACTGTGAATAATGTGTGAGTTGATGTAGTACTGGCCTTGTTTGCAATTGCCTTTTTGGCCATTGTATTTTTATGTTCTTCCTTATTCCATATTTCGTAAGCTTGAAGGTAGTATGAACGTAAGTTGTAGTGTTTTGATTCAACTATGATGCCGTTTTAGTTTTAATGGTTCCGAAAGTCCGACTGAAAAACTGAATCCTTATAGGATCACTCGTGTGTCTGTCTGTCTGTCCATCTGTCACAGCCAATTTGCTCCAAATCTGCTGGATCAATACAATTAAAATTTGGTTCACACATGAATATCTGTGACCCAAACACGGACGTGTACTCTAAATAAATTAATTTGGAATATGGGGGTCACGTTTGGGGTGAAAATTGGAAAATTTGAAATCAATTAAGAGTATGACCTACCGAAAAAAAAAATCATCAAAATCTATTCACAAATGGTGAAGATATCGCGTAACAAATACCTATACAAAAACTCTTTTTTGAAGTCGGTTAAAAATAGATGAAAATGACCATTTTCTCATCTAAAATGTAAAGTAAGTTCTTTTTCGCTAAATATTTTACGGAGAAATAAAATTTTATGCTGTTATATACAATACATCATTATGGTTGATACCATAATAACAACACATTTAATTTTCTATATTGCACCTACCACTATTTGTCTCTGCGTCACTCAAAGGTTGACTGGTAGAAAATGCCTGAGGCATTAAGTCCGCTCTATACTTGTGTGCATAAAGAATTAAATAAATAAAGGTAGAAAAACAAAAGAAAAACTTAATTCTGAAAAGTTAATAATAGTGTATGTACCACGGCTGCGCGAAAAATGAATCTCAACGAATGAAATAGATATACAAAACGTTATGCGCTAAGATGAAATTAGTTTACTATCAGTTTGCTTAAACAATGAAATTGTATCATATTAGACAGTTCGTGGAAACTGTTTTGATCAGATGGCGGAGCCACTACGGTTGATAATTCGTGGTTTAATTAATGTTAGGGGAAACATTGATTCCTGGAAAAGTTGTTTGATCTATCAGAATATCGAAAAGGTTGGATGATTTGAATTTGAAACCTCATTGTAGTTGTGGTTTTCACCCATTGTTTCAAATATAATGGTGTCTGTTTAGTACCTTATATGACACTTTAATAGTTATAAAGATTATAACGTTTCAAACTCTAGAAAATCCAAATAATATTAAATTATAAATGCGAAAGTTTGTACGAATGTTTGTTACTAAATCCCGCCAGGACAGCTGAACGCATTTGGATGAAATTTGGCACAGAGATAGATTATAGTAGAGTAGAGTATTTAATAATAGCCTGTTTGTTATTGCAAATAGGCTATAATTCATAAAGGGGAAAAAAAAATCCACGCGGGCGAAACCGCTAGCAGAAACTAGTAATATTAATAAGTAAATTATTATAGTTGATTTCAATGGCTGTGGTGAACCCAGCTATTCAGCTAGTAGCTTACAAATTCGATTTCGTTGAAAATTATTGTCGAGTCCAATAATTGAACTCGATAATAATTTTCAACGAAATCGAATTTGTAAGCTACTAGCTCACAAACTTGATTTCTTTGAAAAATTAACATATTTTAAGTTCTGTAGTCTCAGTTATTTATTGGATAAAGTGAGAAATGAGTACACTAGATGTAGTTTAAAAGTGGCGCCAGTCACAGAAAAGTTAAAAGGGAACCACTTATCTTGGTATGGTCATGTGAAGAGGAGGGATGAAACACTTGTATCTAAAAGAGTTATGAATATAAATGTGGATGGATGGAGAGCGAGAGGGAAGGTCAAAGAAAAGATGGATGGATTGTGTGAGGGTGTGAGGAGTGATATGAAAGAAAAGGGAGTTAGTGATAGCGTGACGGCTGACAGGACAGAATGGACCCGGGCCTGCGGACGGCGAGTAGTGGGTAACTCGCCGTCCGATCAGCACCAGGCCCGAGAGTCGACGGCGCGTAGTGTTCCACGCGCGCCTCAAAGAGTTGTCAGCAAAGGGACGGGGCCTGCCACGGCCGATGCCTGCCCGGGGGTGGAGGACAAATTCGAAAGAGTTACCTCGCCCCTGGGCACTCGAGGCAGGGAGGAACAGGGGTGGGTTTTAGTCAGTAAGAGTCTGACACGCCCTTCCGCTCCACCCTAGAGCGGAAGAAGTCATAGGATGATTTCCCACCCCCCAACAGAATGGAAGAAAAAACGTGTTGCACCAACCCTAACTAACATGGGATAAGGGCAAGAAGATGATGAGTCTTAGTTATTTATTCAAATAGAAAATAAATAAAATAGGCAAAAACAAAGAAAACAGCTAAGTGCGAGTCCGACTTGCGTGTAAAGGTTTTTAAACAAAGCGTATTTTTTTAAATATTTTTCTCTTTTAAAACCATATCATTCACCAATAAATAATAAACCAGCTCTAGGTGGCCGATGCCCAGCAAAAAGATGAGAACCCTTTCGGTATGGGCAAGCTCAGCGCAATTTTATAGTATCTTTGTGTAACCTAATGTTATTTTCTTGTACAGACGATATGTTACGGTCATATTAACCGACGTTTAAAGTTGTTTGCGTTGGCATATAGTGCAAAGTTGCGCTGATGAATAGTATATGTAATAGTCCCCCCTCCCCCCTCCTAAAAGCCAAAGCTAAGCTATTGTAGGTTTTTTTTTTTTTTTTTTGGGGGTGGGAAATCATCCTATGACTTCTTCCGCTCTAGGGTGGAGCGGAAGGGCGTGTCAGACTCTTACTGACTAAAACCCACCCCTGTTCCTCCCTGCCTTGAGTGCCCGGGGGCGAGGTGACTCTTTCTAATTTATCCTCCACCCCCGGGCAGAAGCTATTGTAGGTGAAGTACGATCTACGGAACCCTACTTTACGCGTGGCCAAACACGAATTCGGCCGATTTTAATTTATGTATAGGGAAAAGTAGAATAATCAAGCAAGTGCCTTCTAATGTAAAAATAGTTTCTTTTAATAAATACAATATAAAAACTGTTGGTATTTACAATAAGAGAAAAAAATATGTTGAATTAAATTCATGCGAATTTTTCAAGCCACTGAACATATCATTCGAAATTCTCGTGACTTTCCTATATTTACCGAATATGTCACATTCAACAGAGCGTATTCAAAACAAAGAGGAATCGGCTTAAATTTTGGTGACAATCATATTGCTAAAGAATGGAATCCTTTGGTTTTATTTGGGGATTCAGGGAAAAAAGTTTGCGGGGCTTTGACGTTATCATTTTTAGGGTTTCATACCCGTACATTTTTTTTTAAATAATGCGCTACCAGACTGGATGAGTGACCATCTATTACATAACGACAAAGTCGTTCGTGCTTCGGAAAGTGTGTTAAGGAGCAGTTATAAAACTTTTTATGGTTTTTAATTGAACATCACGTCTAAATTACTAGTCGTATTTATTTGAAAAAAATATATGTTATTTTAATCAATTTTCTTCGTGATTTGATCTCAGAATATATGAAATTATATTTTTGTAACATAGTGCAATTAATTTGTAAAGTTATGTCTAACGCGAATAAAAAAATGAAAATCACGCAAAAACTATAAAACGTATTTTTATGAAACCTTCACCATTTTAAAGATTATTTAATTATTTATAAATTAGTCTAAGTTTTTTAGTTTAATACCTGTTGTTTTATGCTTAATCAATTAATAATTCGTCTAATTTCGGACAGCGCTCCTTGATGGGTGAGTCCTATTACTGGGTGGACGTACGACGCATTACGTGAGCGCAGCACAGCACACGAAAACTAAACACTCAAAGTCATTGGCAGTTAATAGCGCCTTAAGCCGTTGGCCTCGGCTGTAATTTACAGATCTTTAACAGTTTTTACGGATAGACAGAAGCCAGAATATCTGACACCAATCGAGGTACACTGTTACCCAGTAACTGGGATGTGAAGGTCAGATAGGCAGTTGCTCTATGTAAAATACTGGTACTGAGAAGGAAGCCGACTCCAATGAACTTGGGAAAAGGCTATTCATATTGATTGAAGTTCTAATGGCCCGTTTCCGAATTGAGTATTTTGAGTTAAGAACGAGTCAACGTTTAACAAATTTAATACCAAAGTTTACCAAGTTTTCAGGCAACAATTTGACAATTTGCCATCTAATTCTTAATTCATAAACCACCCATTAGTTACGGTCACGTTAATTGCAATCTACAAAATGAAAGATTGTTTTAAATAAATTTAGGCACTGAAACTCACCGGTGAGTTTGACAAAAAAAAAAAAAAAATAAGTGAAAAAATAAACTGGATAGAATGTGTGAAAGATGATAAATGTCTAGAAAGGGGATGACTCCTGACATGACTATAGAGAAGTTTGGAAGAAGAAGTCGAAGAAAGAACTACTCTGAATATATTGGGTTAATGGCAAGATCAGTGGTGGCTGAGAGATATCGGCTCCGACTGACGAGTTGTACGTTGAATATATTGGGTTAATGGCAAGATCAGTGGTGGCTGAGAGATATCGGCTCCGACTGACGAGTTGTACGTTGTGGGTTCACACTCAGGCAGGCGCTTTACCACTATAAAACCCACCCTTTTTCCTTCAGTTGGAGTTCTTGCGAAAAAAGCCGCGGTAACATTATTTCGAATCTGTCCGCAACCCCAGGCAGGCATGGGCCCTAGTGGACCTCGTCAGTTGCTGCTGACATCTCTTTGAGGTGCACATGGAACACTGTGCGCCGTCGACTCGGTTCGTTCTTTATCGGACGGTGAGCTACCCAATGCTCGCCGACGCAGGCCCGTGCCTACGGAGGCCGAGAATTGGCTTGGGACCCCCGACGCCCAGGCCATCTCCTGCTGCAGATTTCATCACCCCTGCTTTCAAAACGGTGAAGGAAAACATCGTGAAGAAACCGGTAGGTATATCGGAACCAAAAAATCGAAGACGTGATATCCAACTCGCACTGGCCTAGTGTGGTGATTTACGGCCGATTCTCTCTCCTAGAGGAAGCTTGAGTCCTAGCAGTAGGATTATTATAAAACTGATTATTCTTGTGCTAAAAGCAAGAGAATAATGATGATAATGAAGTTGGAGAAAACCTATGGGAAATTAATAAAATTCTTCGTAACAATATTTTGTGAGAGACGACAGACGGACAGATATACAGACGGACACATGAGTTACAACAATAGGGCTCCATTTGAACCCTTCGGTTACGGAACCCTGAAAAAGACAGATTTATTGCCAAACAAATTTAAGTAAAAACCCCTTTTGAATTTAAAGCTAAACGTAAAAGGTTTCATCTTTATTACAAATACCATTGGCAGTCCAAATGAGTTGGTTTAGAAATTTTATTCACAATAATTTTTGAGAACCCATCCCTTAAGTATCGTTTTGATAAAACATGGCGCATTAAAATCCCGCACACCCTCATAAAAAAGCCTTTATTTCCTTGTTATGTGAAATTTTGTATTTTCAGGAAAACGCCTCTATTTTCCTGAAAATTCAAAATATCATCCAGGGGTCATGGATAAATTCGAAACAGAGTTACCGCGCCTCTGGGCACCCAGGCAGGGCAGCAACAGGGGTGGGTTTTATTTAGTAGAAGTCAGACACTCCATCCAGAGCGGGAAGGTCATAGGATGATGTCCCAACCCCCACAAAAAAAGGGCCAGTGAAGATACTGCAGATACCTACCTTATAATTTACATTAATGCTTAAAACAGGTAAAGCTTGGATTTAGTAGGTTATCTTTGGATGTACCGACCCTCCGTGGCCCTGGTACAGGAAACTGAAGGAACACAGCTGAGTTTTAGTCAATAAGAGTCTGACTCCCGCTTTACCCAGAGCGGGAGAAGTTATTTGATGATTTTCGGTCCCATTACAAAATTTTTTTACTGACAGAAAGATATATTATCACTGAGAAGGTTCCATATATAGGGTACGTTATCCTAGAAAAAATAAACGGCTCCTGCATCATCATCTTCCTGCCCTTATCCCATGTTACTTGTGGTCGGCGCAACACGTTTTTTTCTTTCATTCTGTCCTGTCAGCCGTCACGCTATCACTAACTCCCTTTTTTTTTCATATCACTCCTCACACAATCCATTCATCTTTTCTTTAGCCTCCCTCTCCCTCTCCATCCATCCACATTTATATTCATTACTCTTTTAGTTACAAATGTGTTTCATCCCTCCTCTTCACATGACCATACCAAGATAAGCGGTTCCCTTTCAACTTTTCTGTGACTGGCGGCACTTTTAAACTACCTCTAATGTACTCATTTCTCACTTTATCCATTCTCGTTACTCCACACATCCATCTCAATATTCTCATCTCCGCCACATGCAATCTTTTTTCATCCGTTAGACCCATACAGTAAGACAGGTCTAATCACGGACTATAGATTTTCCCCTTTAACTTAAGGGGCATCCATGTTCCAGTGACCTGTCGCCATTTCATCCATCCTTAGTTGATCCTGTGCGTTACGTCTCAGTCTATATCGCCATCTCCCTGAACAAGCGACCCGAGGTATCGAAAGTCGGAGCAGATCGGTATAGGCGTTCCGTTGAGAGCTACAGGCATAGGACTGGAGAGACCGCCGAAATCGCAGAACAGATATTCCGTTTTGGTTCTGCTCAATTTCAGGCCCACACCCTCCAGTCTTTGCCACCACGCCTCCAATCTGCTCCGAACCTCTAAGCCGCTTTCGGCAACCAGCACAATGTCATCAGCAAACAGCATACACCAGGGAGCCTCTTCCTGGATGTCTGACGTCTGAGCGTCCATTATCATCCACACACGGCTCCTGCATACGGGAGAGAATTCATAGGAAGAACATAGTCGTAGCTAAAGATATTGTGAAAATTTTATGACAAGGCTACAAAATCTTACTGCTTTCCCGCCAGCAATACTCCGCCGTATTTTTCCTCTTAAACATATTTTATTTTCTTTTTATTGCTATAAGATATTGGCAGGATTTTCATGTCATATAATGTCCTTTAACCATGGCGTGACATATTCTATGAATTTGATATCAATTGAACGATGAAAGCCTATAAGGCATTTGACGAATAGTTGACGCATAGTTGGCTTATATTGATTTGTGATTAACTCGAGTGAATGATTTAATATTGCTATGTCGAGATTTCGAAATGGATTTTTCTGGGGTTACTCATTCCATCGTAGATCTTATCCTTCATTTATCACTAGGCGAGATTAATGTCAAGAGTAGTTTTCAAGTGTAAAAAGAGAGTGGTAACAACACCTGTACTTTGTGTTACTAATGTGAAAGCTGTCGGCGCGGCTAAATTTGGTCAAAGGATATTTAATTTTGGGATCATCGATACGATGAAAAAGAAGACGAAGAAGAAGTGGTAAACTATGACCAAATATTAATCCATTTGAGAAAACAAGCGTGTGATAAAATCTCCAGAACTTTATAATATATAGTTATTGCGTTATTTTACCGGTTATTCTCGACATAAATGTATAGAACAAAAATAATTAGTTTGAGTTTATAATTGCCTTCATGTAATACCTTAGTGTTTAAAATCAGCATACATTTTCTCAAGAAGTAGATCATGTTCATCACAAGACTTTATAATAAAAATAACCAACTACTAGCACTTCGCCATATCGATTTCCTCCGCATGTATTTCAAAAATACAGCCCATAATATAATTTATAGCTACACCCAAATAATGTAGCTTTATAATAATGAAAAAAATATATATATACATCATTAGTTCTGTAGATTACCGACATACAAACTTATATCAAATTTTATCTCATTATAATATTAGTATAGAAAAAAACCCTCTCTTTTTAATAAACCTAGCTCTTTTACACGTAAAGTTATGGAACGCATATTTACTAACCTAGGTACTTAAGCGAAGCAAAACATTTGCATATTAATTCAGCTCCCGACAGGACCGCTATTGGTCGTTTGGCACGTAACTGCTAAAGCAAGTCTGGTATCTGATACAGCATTTTACAGATCATAAATTCTCATTTACCAACCCCGTTGCGAATGGTTCTTGAATATAAAATTTGTCTTTGGTTGATCACATCTTTCTACCGCATGCCTAACGAGCCGTGGGCCCGTACAACGCAGGATTGTTGCCCTTTTGGAAGTAAAAACTTCTTTAGGCGCGTTGGGCATTTTTGTTCAAGTTTTCACTTCCGTCGGCACTCCCGGAGTGCCACTCTCTTTTTTTTGCCATGACACAGCGACACGGGGCCGCGGCAGACCACAAAGGTCCACGACCTGGACGTCTTTTTTAAGAATTGGAAAGAAGAAGCGAAAAATCGTGACCATTGGAAAGAATGGAGGAGGCGTTTGCCCAGCAGTGGTTTCGGCTATCCGTAACGAATGTTAAAGATCTACAAATTACAGCCGGGACCAACGGCTTAACGTACTTTCCGAGGCATGGAGGAATCTTGGTATGTTATGAAAAACAGCCATCCACGGACCGATCGTAGCAACCGGTGTTTAACCTCAAAGATCGTGTGGCAGTACCAACATTATTCTCAATGTGTTCGCAGATCGGTGGGATTTTCTGACGATGCAGAGGTGGATGCAGCTCCACGCTGCAGTGTAGAATAGAATAGAATAGTACTTTATTGTGCAACAAAACAGTTAATCAATTTGTATCAACGAACTTAAATCAATGGGTACAATGGCGGGCTTATCGCTGACCGCGATATCTATAATAACCTTTGGATGGACTGAAAAATCTTAATTCAAAAAGGGGGTAGTCTGCGGAGTACTGCTATATGTTTTAGTATTATATGTATGTACCTACTAACGCTATTTTTTAGGGTTCCGTACGCGAAGGGTCCAAACGGAGCCCTATTGCTGTCCCTCACGTGTCCGTCTGTCTGTCCGTCTGTCATACAGGTTTTACAACCAAACGGTTGGAGCTAGTCTCCAAATTTTCACAGTATAAGCATTATGTTGACCCACAGCCAAACAAATTGTCAAAACATTTTTTTAATGTTGTTTAGGGGAGCTCACATAAAGTCATAGGGGGCGCGAAAAAAAAATTGACCTATACCATCAAATGGGACATCGTTGTTTAGAGAGACAAATACTATATTTTTGGTTTTATAATTATTATAAAATATTATTTCGTTTATTCATTTGTAAATACATATAAATTATATTTTTAAATATTTCAATGAAAAAATAAAAAAAAAACATTTAAAAATATATAAAAAAAAAAATATATATTATTATTATTAACAAGTTCCATTAAGTTCCAACACACAATGTTGGTACAAATCAAAGTTAAATATAAGATACTTTTCACCAAGTACCTACATGTCATTTAACCAGCCAATTCTATACAAGCTTAAAGTCGTCAACAAAAACGTGATTAGATACGTTTGTCGGCTTTTATTGAACACATGACCTTTGCCCGAAACCTACAAAAATATTGAGTAGACTGGGGAGAGATGTAACATAACCATGGTGTCTTCAAAGGTAGTACAACAACATTCCAACAGTCGTGTCAAATTGCCACACGATTTACATCAAAATTACAAGATACCAAATAGAGGGTATTTTACAAAAAAAAAAACAAATTAGTCCGTCAGTTAAATTACCAAAAAATATTGGACACGTGTTTTTTCTTTTGTCCCGTAAACAAAAAATGAGGGCGAAACAGTGTATTAAAATGTTACGTGACGTCACGCGGCGCGATACTTTTTACCACCAAAGGGACGTAACGTGCCCCCACTTCTGAAATTTGACGCGTTTTATCTTTGTTATTTTTTATTGGCTTGGTATTTTTTTTTTTTTTAGTAAAATACCCAATTAATTTAAAAACTAAAAATAAAAGAAAAACGAACCTTTAAAACACACAAAAAAGCTGATGACCTTAAAACGGGTGACCTGATTTTGATGATGTCTAAGAACCATCTCTAGAAAAATGTGCTTTAAAAAAAAACCGCATTCAAATCGGTTCACCCGTTTAAGGCGTATATAGCCGCCAAGTGGCGCCCTCATTGAATAAAAAATCGTAGCAAAGCGTAGAAAGTAAAGATTAAAGAATCCTATGTTGCGTTTGTAACAAAGAGGATAAGATATTTTTACGTTGTGGAAGCATGACTCAAAGTGTTTCGTATCCAAAGTAGTAAGCAAAAGTACCAAAAACGTCTATTTTTGACACTTTTGTCTACTACTTTGGATACGAAACACTTTGAGTCCTGTTTTAACAACGTAAAAATACCTTACTCTATGTGTAACAAATGCAACATTAATGTTTATTTTCTATGCTAAGATACGAATTTTTATTCAATGAGGGCGCCACTTATGGGGAGGTAGGCCCTTATGAGCTACGGTGCCACAGACAGACAGATAGACACACACACATACCGGTCAAACTTATAAAACCCCACTTTTAGTGTCGGGTGTTAAAAATAATTATTATCTTAGTTTTGATAGTTGCCGCTGGTGCAAATTCAAAACACTTTGTTATTGTTGTTAACGTTAAAAGTTATAACTAAAACTAATGTTACTTTAACTTTCCACCATCTGTACTGGCATTACTAATCACTTCTCCAGTTCTTCAAGTAAGTTGCGTAATTTCGTGAAAGCATTTCTTAGCGAATACCTAGCTACGAGAAACGTTAACTCTCCTCCCCCAGTAAGTTCGCTTTATAGTTCTGTAAAGTTTGTTATGATCAACTCAAGTTACTTCAATATTGATACAAACATATTATGAACACAGTTTGCAGCTGCTGCACATAACATCAAACTAAAGGAACAATATTCTTATAATGATATCTATACACTGCCTTCGTTTGACTGGTTAAAGATATTTTTCAAGAAGTTATATATATTTTCAAAACACCTGACTGTAAAACAACCTTCCAAACAAGTCACTTTTCAAACAGTCTGATGCAGTTCATCATCTGCCTAGCCTTTTCCCAACTATCTTGGGGTCGGCTTCCAGTCTAACCGGATGCAGCTGAAAACCAGTATTTTACATGGAGCGACTGCCTATCTGACCTCCACAACCCAGTAACTGGGTAATACGATACCCCTTGATAAGACTGGTTGTCAGACTTTCGGGTTTATGACGACTCGTAACGACTGTCAAAGATCCACGATTGACAGCCGGGACCAACGGCTTAACGTGCTTTCCGAGGCACGGAGGAGTCTCGGTATGTAAAGTTGGTCACCCATCCATGGACCAACCCCGGCAAGCGTAGCTTAACCTGATGGATCGACCCGTTCGGCTGTTATTAGTTTAGCCACGAGCTCCTCGAGTCCTGCAGTCTGATGCAGTTGTGGCAGTTATTTTAGTTAAATTATTGATTTCATACCACCAACTGCATCAGACTGCTTGAAAAGTGACTTGTTCGGAAATTAGTTGTTTTTTAGCTGCTGATCTGCTTTGGTTACGTGCTTCCGTTAGGTTGATGCCTGTTTGACGACGAGATGAAAGGCGATACGGTGACGATCCCTTTCCGAGTTGATATGTGTGCTGTGACCTTAAGGGTTCCGTACCAAATATTGTTATATTTTGTTAGTAAAGTATATGTAATTATAAACATTATCACCAAATTTGAAGTTCATAGGTCAATAGGAAGTTAAAAAATTCTTCGTAACAAAATTTTGTGACAGACGACAACACAGGCGAGAAAACAGGTCACTGTCAAAAACATGAAGAGCGAACGGTTTAAAAAATATGGTAGACCTGTTGATTAGCTCTGAGCAATAATTAAACCTTAATCTTAACCGAAGCAAACAAAAAATTATAGAATTGAATCTTTTTTCTTTGAAACGATACCGCAAACATTTCATCATCAAGAAAATAATCTAACAATGTTACCAAACTTATAGTATCAGAAGTCTCATAAATGAAACCGAATTCGTAGCCGGAATGTCTGTTAGTAAAACTATTTATAAGTTTGGCAATATAAATCTCTAAAAGTAGTGTGGTATGGATGCGGATGTCACTAAGTAATTCGATTTGCAGAATATACGGCCGTTCATGAATCAGGAATTCGTATGAGGTCATCGTTCATGTTTCAGGAGTTCGTATGAGTTTGTTTCGGTGTTTCTTCTCAGGGTAGTCAGCTAGAAAACACCGGCCTCATCTAGCTAAAACTGACAAACAAAAAATGTTGACATGTAAAGTGTTGTTAAAACCTACTTATAAAAATAAAATCATTTTACATTTATCATCATCATCATCAGCCTTTTAATGCGCCCACTGCAGGGGCACACGCCTTCTCTCTGTGAGAGGGCACACCCTCTGCATCGGCATTATGGTCCACATGCCATAATCCACCACGCGGGCCCAATGCGAGTTGGTGGACGTCACATGTCTTCGAATTTTTGTTTCTAAGACATGCCGGTTTCCTCACGATGTTTTTCTTCACCGTTTTGAGAGCAGTGGTGATGAAATGATTTACACTAAGGCAGTGGCGTAACTATACCATCTGAGGCCCTTGGCAAATCCATTGCATGGGGCCCCAAGAAAACTCGTTACATTTTAATTTAGTTTTAATAAATCACTGAGATAGTTATACCCAATAGTAACATTGTGTCCATTTTAGATAAATATCTAAATTTCAAAAGCATAGATGTTACACATTTATAATAAAATAACAGTTAAGTTAACAAGATATTTATTAATAAAATTCTTTTCTCCGAGCTGTCTGTTCAGCAAACTTGTATCAATAACATCATCAAAGTTTAAAGATCGGGCCAAAGAATTTTCAATAGACAGAATAGCCAAGTTAGATAGCCTATTTTGTCGAGCTCGCAGCCTCACGGGCCGGGGGCCCCGTCAGGCCGGGGGCCCGTGGCATTGTGCCAGTCCTGCCACCCTATAGTTACGCCACTGCACTAAGGAAAGCGCCTGCCTGGGTTTGAAGTGACGACCTACAACTTGTAAGTCGCGGCCGTTACCACTGGGCCATCACTGAGACACGTATGAGGTCAATTTATCAAAATAAATAGTTGCCAAGGCCTCTCACAAGGTGGACTGATGACCTGGCGAGGGTCGCAGAAATCCGATGGTGCGAGGCACAGGACCGGTCATTATTGCGACACTTGGGGAGGCCTATGTCCAGGAGTGGACGTCTTTCGGCTGAAGTGATGATGATGATGGTGAGGAAATAGTTGACGTTGACATATTATTACTGCCCAGGCTTTGAATTCAAAACTTAAATTCGCACCCCATGGATATACCGCATTTTTTTTTGGGGGTTGGGAAATCATCCAATGACTTCTCCCGCTCAGGGCGGAACGGGAGGGCGTGTCAGACTCATACAGACTAAAACCCACCCCGGTTCCTTCCCTGCCTGAGTGCCCAGGGGTGCGGTAACTCATTTTCAGAATTTATCCGCTACCCCTAGGAATGCAGGCGCCGGCCACGATGGGCCCCGTCAGTGTTGGCTGACACTAATCTCTTTGAGGCGTCGACTCACGGGCCTGGTGCTGATCGAACGACGAGCTACCCACTGCTCGCAGTCCGCAGGCCCGGGTATGGGTATACCCCATGGCGTGCGAATTTAAGTTTTTTGAAAATTCTTACTTTAGATACAGAAAAAAGTTTTTATCCGGCCTCTTTGATGGAGGAACTCGTAGCTGAAGTAATAACAGCCGCATGGGTCGATCCATCAGGTTAAGCTACGCTTGCCAGGGTTGGTCCATGGATGGGTGACCATCTTTACATACCGAGACTCCTCCGTGCCTCGGAAAGCACGTTAAGCCGTTGATCCCGGCTGTCAATTGTGGATCTTTGACAGTCGTTACGGGTCGTCAGAAGCCCGAAAGTCTGACAACTTCTGACGATTATTTGTGTTAATTATAATCATAATTAACACAAATAATCGTTGTGTGGTGTTACGAGCATGGATAGAATTAGGAATGAGTATATAAGAGGAAGTCTGAAAGTGGCACCGCTGACTGAAAAGTTGTGTGGAAATTGGTTGTCGTGGTATGGGCATGTGAGGCGGAGGAATGAAGAAAATGTCGTGAAGAAAGTCTTGTGTAAGAATGTGGATGGCTACAAGAGTAGGGGAAGGCCAAAGAAACGATGGTTGGACTGTGTGAAAGAGGATTTGGGTTAAAATGGGTGACTACAGAGAGAGAGAAGAAAAAGACATGTTGCGCCGACCCAAAATAAATTGGGATAGGGCAAGAGAATGATGATTAAAGGGTTCTAAATCGTGTGCTGGTTCATTTGATTCCAATAATAGTTATGGCTAACTAGCTCACAACTTTGTTGTAGTGAAAAACCTGCATCCCAGTATTATTTTAGTAAAGAGTGCAATATTAAAGGTCATATGACTTACCTCACAGTGAGGGGTAGCAACCTGCTCGTTATTAAACTTGCCCTATCTATACTCGGTATGTGCATATAGTCTCGCATGTACCCTTTTATTAATAAACTAGCTTTGTATAGTAGCTTCGCTCGCGTGGATATCGAAAATTATTCATCGGGAACATTCTACCGGGACGAAAAGTTTTTTCTTTTTTGGGAAAAGTCTGCCACACTATTCCGAAGCCACTATAACTCCTGTAAGCCAGAATCAATAGTGGCGACCACTATAAAAAACGCCGAGGCAGTGAAGCTCTGCGAGTCCCAGAGAAACGATTAGAATGTCCTGGGTCCCGCCACGAAAATTTATTTTTAATAGCATATATATTATGCTTTGTAATTTAGAAGCTTGCAGTTTTTATGAAATACTCATTCGGTTGAGATTGAAGCTGTGATTTAGTGTGGTACCCAATTATAGTGGCATGCATCTATTGAGAAGCATTAATATAATCAGCCTTTTAATGTTCCCACTGCTGGGGCACAGGCCTCCTCTCCGTGATAGGGTGTGGGCTGTAATCCACCACGCGGGCTCAATGCAGGTTGGTAGATTTCACATATCTTCGTTGAGGCATAATTGAATAAAAAAAAACAAACATACAGACTCACATTTTAATATTGTTATTGTAGGACTAAATATATGAGATTTCACCGTAGATAGCTAGTAATCTTGTGATATTAAAATTGTGTGTGGGATAACCGGTGAGAAATAATATGTTACGTTGTTCAATAAATAAGGAACGCTTATATTATTTCTTATTTTATGGGTTAGGAAAGATCGATGATACACATTACAGAAAAGCTTATTGACAGGTGATATAGTTGATCTATCTCACCAAGGCGGCTTGATTTAAATAATTCTAAAGTCAATCGATTCTTCTTGATCTTGCGAGTGCTATTATAGATATGACAGTAATCAAAGTACAATATGGCGACAACCAAATGCCTTATTGTAAAAAAGAAAAAAATGAAAGTCAACGAACTATATTAGTGGGGTATCAAAATAATGGGTTTGAGGAGGCGATTCCTATAACTCACTAAAATTTATTAAAAAAATGGAATAAGTATTTTTAAAAAACACGATTGCAAAAAACAACTAAAAAGTTCCAAAAAAGTCATTTTTCAAGTAGTCTGATGCAGTTGATGGCATAAAATCAATAACTGAACTCAAATAACTGTCACCAACTGCATCAAACTACTTGAAAAGTGACTTTATTGAAACTTTTTGGTTGATTTTTACAGTCGGCTTTTTGAAATATTATTCCATTTTTTTATTTCTGAGTGTGCAAGCTCGGAGCGCTTAGTGTCATAGAAAATAGCTAATACACACTTAAACAATGTGTACGAGAATCTACACAAACAAGACCAACACGCCTTCATGAAATCGAATATCTATCAATGAAAAATGATGAAATGTCAGTGTGTACCTTTTTCTGTCACTAATTGCCAGTTTCCCCTTCTACCAGATTTGAAAGTTTTTTTACTTAGGTACTTGATTTTGAACAGATTTAAAAATTCTTTCCATATCTATTTTAGATGAAGTTACTTCTTGAAATAGTTTTTTAATTATGTCAAATAATTACTTACGAAAATCCTTTCAATTATAGTAAGCTGTGTGTACCGCTCCCCTGGGCACTCAGGGCAAGGAAGGAACAGAGGTGGGTTTTAGTCAGTAAGGGTCTGACACGCCTTCTCCAGCTCCACTTAGAGCGGGAGATGTCATTGGATGATTTCACACCCAAAAAGAAAAAAAGGCTATGAGAGCAAAGCCGCGGGAAAAGGCTAGTCACAAATAATTATTTTGCACTCAGTAATTAACTTAGAGAATTTAAATAATTGTAAGTTGTTTGTAAAACAAGAGACCTTTGTAATCAAAAGTTTTATTTGTTTATAGTTGATTCTGAAACTCGATGTGCATGAAAGTCTTTGGACTATTGGAGAAGTTTAAACTTTGAAGAAAACATTGAAAGTTGAAGCTAGGTGATTATCAAAGTAATTAATGCAACCTACCATAAGGTGCATGCTATTAATAGACAATGAATGCATTATTTTATTTAGTTTGTCCAAGTTTGTTGCTAGAGTTATCTCAAAATAACAACACAGTTATTTTTCACTGATTAATTAGGAGGGCGTGTCATACTTTTACTGACTAAAACCCCCCTGTTCCTTCCTTGCCTGAGTACCCAGGGGCGCGGTAACTCTGTTTCGAATTTATCCGCGACCCAAACATGATACCCTGACCTGACTCGTGTATTTGCATACGGCTTGAATAACCGTGTGTACCTATAGATCTTATTTCTGAAATTTTAATATATTGTGTTTAAAGTTTCTTATAAGTTCTTCTCCCTACTGGTCTTTAAAAAAGCTTGGAGTACTCTTCCAACTAATATTATAAATTAATGCGAAACTATGGATGTTTGTTACTACAGCGCGCCAGAACGTAGAATCAATCAATCAAGCCATCGCAGCTGGAGAAAGGCGTACCTTTAGGTATGCTACATGACATCATTTTGAACTCTTGTTCAAAACCTTTACTATTTCCCAACAGTGGTTAGTTCTTACTACTGTCACTGTTGGAAAATAATAAAGTTTTAAAATAACAACCAAGAACTATGGAAAAAAGCATTAAAAGCCGTCAGATGAAGATCCGATATGTGACCATATCGGGTCTACATCTGCAAAAATGCAGATAAATATTCTGAATGCATTGAAGAAGAAACCATTTTGATTTTTAGGAAAAGCTTTGTATACCGCCAACACTTTATATAGTGGCTTTTTTTTAGGGTGGTATTCGCACAGATGGTTTCCACGCCATCATGCGAAAAAAAGCTACTTCCTTACTGCAGCGCCTGCATGGTAGTGACAACAGCATTCTAAAAATGATCACTGGCAGAGCGGATTGTCCCTTTCAGACACACTGGGTGGGGACAGTCTTAGGTCTGCATCAATAAATAATAAAGTAAATTGTGAAAACTAATACTTTACGTTACTAACACCAAAATATTAACCAAATTATGGACATTCGTCTGAAATAAAGTTTAATTTAATTTAATTTAAATTATCAGAATGAGTTCTCACACTCTCGGTAGAGCGGGAGGACTCCATCCGTTTTCACTAAGTTGCCCTTTGCGTTGCAGGGCCGCGGTGACCCTTTCGATTACGCCGGCCAAAATTAAAAAAAAAACAAAAGGGTCGCGGCCTAGCTGGATTATACAAAGGGCTTTTGATAGTCATTCTACCATCTTCCATTACCATCTAAAGTGTGCTACCCAGTGCGAGTGCGGTGCAGGAAGAACTTCTGTTCATGTCCCACTTGTCGGAATGCCCTAAATGTCCGTTTATCTATACCCTAGATGGCTGTCCTGATATTATAATAATCATGACCACCTACTGGATCCAGACAGTATGATTAAATGTAGATCGTACCGTCGCATCGAAACAAAAAGAAGAAGACCGTCTTAAGTTTAACAACAGTCAAAAATTCTAACGACTTTTCCAATAAGCACTTTCACTTAAACACAAAAAGGAGTCAAATAAAAGGATCCATTAGTGGTTGAGTATATTTGAATTGGAGTCTTAATTACTTTGTCTACAACGAAGGTCACATCCAAAAGTCTAGAAGTAGGTACCTATACTAATAGCTGTCCAGAGTCAGTAATTTGTAATGCGACTGAATTACTGGTGGCAAGTTCTAATGGAGGAGCTCGTGAATAAATAATAATAATACCACACGGGTCGATCTTTGAGGCTGAGCAACGTTTGATGAGGTTAGTCCGCGGATGGGTAACCAGCCAATGGTCACGGTAACGTTAATTGCAATATTCTTTAATTTATACATTTTCAAGCCTAATGTAAGGTGTGGTAATGGTAAGTATAGTATATTCAAACGCTTTATTACAAACCGCACACTGTCTACTTTTATAAGGGTCCTCGCCCCGGGGGTGGACAATCTTAGTTATTTTATTATAAGCTTTAAAATAAAAGGCATCATTTTAATATTATGAGAGCTCAAAATTTAACATAAATTACAACAGAATAAATAAATATAACAGATCTAAAATTCATTTAAATACACAATATTGTTCTAAAATCTCTTAACACAAAATTGAAATTCAACATACCATTTACTAAACATTTGCAAAACAGTTTCTTCTAGCGATACAATGATGGGTACAACTTGATTCCTATCACGAACTCGCGAAGTTCTAATGCGCAGTGCTATTAGTTTTATTCACTAGTTAACGAATTTGGAAGTGACTACTGAGCTGACGACTAACAGAGAAGTATGCAGAAAGGAAACAAGTAGAGCCGACTTGAATGATAATGTTGATTTGGTAAACAAATATAGCGCACTGAGATTTCGATTTGAGATGAACGAGTTAAAGCATAAGTTCTAACACCACGTAAGTCAAAATTGGGAATTGGAAACTTTCCAGTAGGTGAATTTGCTAACTCAGTTGACATAATTTGATAGGCACTATGCAGTACATTACTGCTTTGGCGTATAGGAAAACAAAAATGTACTAAGTACGTAGTGCCTATTATAATCGATGTCCACCAAGCAATGTACTGCAAAGTGCCAATCAAATTGATGTCAACTGAGTTAGCGAATACACCTGCTGGATAGCAAATAAACTGTTTAATAGCACGTAACTATTTTTTTTTAAATAACTGACTTACGCGTTGTTGCTATGGCAATACAGCTAAGTCACGCGGTTTTTCTGTATTATTGGAACGAAGTTCCTTATCGCGCGTTGTGAAAGGGGGCTAGACGGAAAAAAATCTTACGAAAAGTTGTCACGACACTAATGAGGCTGTCCATCTAAAAAGATTGTGTTGGAAAAACAATCTAATAAAAACTTCTTGTATTTTTGGTGGGTAGGTACAAAGTTTGCAAGCAGATCAAGCATTATCAAACATTATTTGTTATAGTTGTTGTTATTGCTAAAGAGTTGAGTTGAGCTGAGCTGAGCTAAGCTGAGCTGAGCTGAGCTGAGCTGAGCTGTGCTGAGCTGAGCTGAGCTGAGCTGAGCTGAGCTGAGTAAAGCTGAGCTGAGCTGAGCTGAGCTGAGCTGAGCTGAGCTTAGCTGATCTGAGCTGAGCTGAGCTGAGCTGAGCTGAGCTGATCTGAGCTGAGCTGAGCTGAGCTTAGCTGATCTGAGCTGAGCTGAGCTGCGATGAGATGAGATGAGATGATGAAGTATAACTTCTTACGTGCGTGCGTGTGTGCGTAGTTAATAAAAAAAAAAATATTATAAATTAAAAAAAATAAAATTATATAACAATTCCTTCACTAATTAATCGAAAGGAACTTCGTTCCATCCGGGTGTCCCTTGACACCTCTCAAGTTTTATGTAATTATCTGTACAACACTGACATACGTATTGTTTTTAGTGTTAAATTACGCGTCACCATTGGTTGTTACCCTCGTGTTTGATTTGTCTAACGCTGCGTCGTTCGATCCCATATCGAATGACATTTGTAAAGTATTTTGAATTAAAAAAAATACTTAAGTGGTGTAAGAACTTAAGCGACGAATTGTCATTCGCATTTAATGTTGCATTCGATAGTGATAATCACACCGTGTACAATGTTTCATATAGTGATCAATATGCTACTTTACCAAACTAAAGTACTTTAAATAGATTAAAACACTCGGTTTGTTTACCAGATAAGACATGTAATTTCAAACACACCAAGTGATTCAATCTTAATTGATTCAATGGGGTCTCCCAAGGTTCCATTTCGGGTTCAATTTATTCACTGCATGTGTTGCGCTGTGTTAATTCGTGTTGTTTCTCTGTTTTCAAAGTTAGATTGAGTTCGGATTCGTCCTATAATGTCTTTGGTTCAATCGTAATTACATTGGCAACGTGTAATGGGTGACCAAATTGGATAAAGTCAATGATGTGTCTTTACTAAAGTTTAAGAGAGAGAAGAATTCGATTAGTTTTATGCACTGTTTCTTTAATTTCTTCATTATTGATTTTGTAGTTTACAATAGTTTCTGCTTATTTACGTACCGTTATTGAAAAAGGTATGACTTTATGAACATAACATATTATCTCACATTCAGGTGTAAATTCATTTCAAGTACGTGGGTCTCAATCAACGCGAAATTTAACAGCGTTCCTCGAAGCTCTATTCAATATTGAATTATCCCGTATAATAAGATTTTGCTGTACATTCAACATGTTCGTTTCAATCTAAGCAATCCATAAGGTATTGATTGAAGTAAATATTGTACGATAAATGATTCTACTTGAATATGAACATATTCAAGTAGTACTGTAAATAACAAACCTATTGTGGTGGAAATAAAACACGATAACGTTTACAGAACAGTTGATACAATTATGTTATATGCAACTTGCGATTGATAGGACAACATTCCTCACGAATCAACTTTTTTTAGCCTGCACTGTCACATGGCTAGACAAAGGCCTCGATCAAGAAGACTATTGACTCAAAAAATAGTTGCCATTCAAAATGTCTGACTCTTGCAATCAATGGCTTTATATAGCTTATTTCTAAACCAAGTGTTGGCATTCCTTCCTATCAAACCAAAAATATTGATATCAAAGAAAAAAACCCTTTCTAACATCTGCTATTCTCATTCTAAAACATATTTGAACCACCTGAATAGGGTTATGTTCTAGAAGTTTACAACATTTACGCTAGTCTGAAATTAGTTCCGTAATTCGAAACCCTAATTAGTACTAGGAAATCCCTGCAGAACTAATATCCATATCAAAATTTTAGAAACAGCAATATTGTGAAATTCAGCGTTTATGGAAGCTTACTAAAAGCTATAACATAACTTTTAACTTCTCTACAAACAGATTCTCAACTACTAATTGTATTTGGCGTAAAGCCGCTTGAAGTAAAGTACAACTACGCCTTAGGTTTAAGATACAGGTCGCATAGAAAACAGAGCGGAGGTGAACTTAATAAAAAAAAGAGTGATTGGAATCATCCTACGCATATAGTAATGGTTTAAAACTTTACAATAAAAAAATAATCTTTATTTTGAGTATCGATGAGACTCATATAATGTTAATAACAATAAATTAACTTAAATAAATAACTATCAAACCTCCATTAGAAGGAGAGGAGGATCGTCCGACCAGACAGGTCTTGTGTCTAGTGGGCCGATGGTTGTTGTCGTGTGGTTGTATAAGTTAAGTTAAGCTGGCCAAGTGCGTGTTTTTTTTTTTAATTTCGCACATTAAGGATTCCGTACCAAATATTGGTATTTTTTAGTAAAATATAAGTAATAATAAACATTATCACCAAATTTCAAGTTCATAGGTCAATGGGAACTTAAAAAATTCTTTGGAAAAAAAATTGTGACAGACGACGGACGGGCAGACAGACAGATGGACATGTGAGTGACAGCAATTGGGTTCCGTTTGGACCCTTCGGTTACGGCACCCTAAAAACGTGCTTTGATTGTGCGATCTAGAATTTGTCAGATCTTTAGTAATGCAGTGGCATCAACATACGAAATGTTGATGCCATTGCATTACTATGATAGTGACACAATAATATCAAGAACATTCTCACACAAATAAAATCATTGCCTCAGTATTCCAGCCGAAATACTGGAGCAACGATTCACCACACAACCATCCAGCCTGTCAGCAATCACAACCAGGATGCTATTGGAACTGGCCCACTTTGAACAGAGAGAAGTGGAAAGAGAGTATAGAGGCTCTTTCTCAGGACTGGGAAACAATAGTCGAGAAAATCTTACACAAAAACGAAATAATTTAACTTATTGCTACATTAAAATTGGCTGAAGCAGGAAGTATGAGGCGATTATTAAATTAGTAAATATCTCTTGGGCGAAGATTTGAGTGTGAATCGAAAATGGCTTACTCAATAGGTATTTGTGGAGCTGGAGCATTTTTTACGTTCTAGCCGCTATCTGTGTGACTTAAACTTTTAAAATATAAGCAGTTGAAGTATCTAACCAATTTGCTGAAGTAACTGAGAATTTGCGTGGGAAGAAAATGCAGTGTATATTCAAATGTATTGAGTATATCCTAGATTAAACCGCGTATTTTACAATGTTAACCTTTAGCACAATATTGACGTGGTTTTAAAATAAGGATATTATTGAATTAAGGAATATAAATCTTTTAACTTAGTAGTTAGTTACCTACACTTTCAACAGTTTCTGAAAACTGGACATGGCATTCGACTGGCTCATGTTTTTTTTTATTGATAGTCCTGCGTTTGGCCACCTGATTGTAAAGGATGATGTGGTCGATGATGGAGTACGCTTATCTAGAAGAACCTTTTTGCTCTTGATAAGAGATCCACACATTGTAGCTATTAGAAAACACAGACACGGATACAAAATTTTTATCCTTATTTGTACGCACAGTATTTACAATAAAAAATGTTTTGGAATAACATATTCCTGTAAAGGGTGCACTCTTTTGACTCCCAGCCCTGATGCAATAATAGTAAAGCCCGTGAGGAGAAAGAAAGAAGAAAGAAGAAAATTTGAAACCATAGAAACTAAACAATAGCCCACGTAAACACAACAACACAAGCCCTATAAATATGATGAAGCGGGGAAATTTATCAAAACAACAATAGACGCAAGTACATGCCTATTTGAAGATGTAATTTCATGCTTATTTGCAGCTTGATAGATGGAGGCTCTTAATCGAGCGCCAATCATTGTTGTGAATGTTTAAACGACGGTATACGTTAGAGTATTATTATTGTTTGTACTGATAATATAATAGGTTCCACTGCTTTCTGTTAACTGCAAAAGTGGCAGAAAATATATTTGACAGATACAAATATAACAAGGGTTGTACAAAATAACGGAAAGTACTTGATAATTATAACAACGATGCTATTAATCTTAGTAAAATTATAATTTTCGATATCTTTTCCAACACCCATAAGGCCTAAAACCCAGATTCCATTCATCTATACTTAGTTGACCCAGATGATCGAACAGTCGCGACCGTGAGTCGAGACACACACGAAAACGAGTATGAAAAGAAAGTTCCGACAGAAACACGTTTACTGCACGCATATTTATTACTGTCGCCGAAGATCGATTAATATGGAGATGGCAAAACATTGAACTTGTGGGATATTGAGATTAAAGGAGGTTTGCTTCATACTCAGACTGAAAGGTTTATCTTGGTACGGTTATGTGAAGAGGAGGGTTGAAACGCATGTTACTAAAAGATTTATAAGTATACATGTGCATAGGTGAATAGGGAGAAAGGGGAAAAGAAAAGGTGGATGGATTGTGTGAGGAGGATTATAAAAGAAAAGAGAGTTAGTTATAGCGTGACAGTTGACTGGACAGAATGAATAAAAAACGTATTGCGCCCACCCCTAGTAACATGGGACAAGGGGCATGAAGATGATGGTTAAAACTGAGATTAGTTATTCCCATGGATTCGCTACTGTAGCCTTTCCCACGGGAACGGTGAAAGAATATTCGTAATCGGTTCAGTATGTCTAGAGATTACCTATTGCAAAGACATAAACAAAAAAAAAATACCTCCATGCTTAGCGAAACGCTAAATATGCTTAATAATCACATTTGTAAGTAATTTATTAACTTATGTAGGTAAATTTTAAATCAATTTGTATACACAGGTATCATCTTCCTTTCTTTCTTTTCATGTTTTCATGGTTTCTTTGTTTTCATGTTTATTGGAAAGTACTCCTGATAACAAAACATACTAGCCCAAATTCAAATGTCCTACCATTGCCCTTTTGGTAACTTTTAGCCCTCTGATTTGTACCCAAGTAGGCCGTTGCAAGTATAATTTGACTAAATGGAGGATAGTTAAATGGAATTGATCCCTCAAACACCCAGTGCGAGCTCGGTGCTCCTGCTTAGACTATGACCCATTTACTGGAGTGCCCACAATGTCCATTCACCTGCACCCTTTTTTGTTTTTTTTTTGTGGGGTGGTAAATCACGCAATGACTTCTCCCGCTCTAGGGTGGAGCGGAAGGGCGTGTCAGACTCTTGCTGACTAAAACCCACACCTGTTCCTCCCTGCCCTGAATGTCCAGGGGCGAGGTAACTCTTTCGAATTTATCCTCAACCCCTAGGCAGGCATCGGCCATGACGGGCCCCGTCATGTATGCTGACAACTCTTCGAGGCGCGCGTGGAACACTACGCGCCGTCAACTCTCGAGCCTGGTGCTGATCGGACGGCGAGCTACCCATTACTCGCCGTCCGCAGGGCCGAGTCTATGGTGGCCGGAGATCGTCTCGCGGCGCCGGAAGCCCCTGGCGTCTCCTGTGGCGGCTGCTGCTGAGGGCGAGGCTGTCGTTGCAGCCTCTCCCTCTCCCGTTCCACCTCCTCCTTCGCGAGCATTACTGCTTCGCAGAAGGAAGAGACTGCTTCCCATTCCCTCTAGCTCCGTATCATGGCCTGGACCAGGGCCGGGCGCGAGAATTCACCTGCACCCTGGAAGATCTGAGTAATGCTTCCAGGGAAGCAATAAACGTGGCCACCTACTGAGCACAAACATACCTACGATTGTATATAAACAATGTACCACCGAAACGACAAGAAGAAGAAGCCCTCTGATGAGACACTTATGTGCCCCGCAAAGTAATAAACAAGTAAACATGACTGCGAAGCTTGCAGATGGAAATGTATCCTAATACAGTGTCAATGGAGCGTGAACTATTTAACAAGTTATTTTTAAAGCTGCTGTAGTTTCACATTTAATATTTTCTAGGTTCAATATGTCAATGTGTGGAAATATCGATTTTGTTCGAAGGGTGTTGGAATTATCCTAAAAACTTTTGGCATAGAGAGTGTCGCATCTATTTCTAAGAATATTACTTCATCTATGTCCAGTGTGAATGCGGAGATTCCAGACTATAGTTTCGTCGACATTTTCATCTCTCAGATGCATTTTTATATGTAACTTAACTATGGCTATGTTTTGACTTTAATACTGTTTGCAACGCCTGTTGATTTGTCAAACAATTAGGGTTAATTAAGAGGCTTCCTGTTTTGTTGGTTCAATGTTTTAATGGGAAGTGTTAAATTTAAAGTTGTGGAAATTTGGCAAACCTAAGGTGACAATGCAATATTATGATACTTTCGAGCTGATCTAACGATGGCACCAGAATGTAGGGACTGGAGCAGCAAATGGTAGGGCAGTTGAATTTGGGCTAGTATGTTTTGTTATCATGAGTACCTACTTTCCATTACACATGATGACGAGGGTCTAAAGCTTGTTTAAAAATACATATTGTTAAATTATTTTTTATTTAATTTAAAGCAATATCTAAAAAAAAAACATGTTTTTAGGAAATAAAGAAACGAAGATAGGATGGTGGAATGGATGGTGGGGGGATGGGAGGAGAAGGCTATGCTCGGAGTTTCCTTGCAGATAATCAGAAATGAAGATATCCACAGGAGAAGAAGGTTACCGACATAGCCCGAAGAATCGCCAAACTTAAGTGGCAGTGGGCAGGGATTGCTCACTGAAAAGATGGTCGATTTGGGCGAAAAGTTCTGGAGTGACGACCGCGTACCGAAAAACGCAGTGTTGGAAGGTTTCCCATAAGGTGGACCTATGACTTGGACTGAGGGTCGCGGGAATCCGATGGTTGCGAGGTGCTCAGGTCGTTGTGGTGACACTAGGGGGAGGCCTATGACCAGCAGTGGACGTGTTTCGACGGAAATGATGATGATGATAATGTTAGGGTACGAACGAGCGATTGATCACATTATACCTCGGTAGGCCGCAATGTAATGGAACTTATTTTTTTTTTTTTGGGAGTGGGAAATCATCCAATGACTTCTCCCGCTCTGGGCGGAGCGGGAGAGCGTGTCAGACTCTTGCTGACTAAAACCCACCCCTGTTCCTGCCCTGCCTGAGTGCCCAGGGGTGCGTCGAAATAACACTATTTCCTTGGCGGTCTATTTATATATTGATTATTTCGGAAGTAGATATAAAAAGATCCGTTATAAGTGTCGCTTCTATATATTTGTTCGTTATTCTACGTACAAAACATTCCAACTTCAGTGGGATGACAAACAACTGACTATATGAAATTGCACAAACTTGAATCTACCCGCATACAAATAATTTAATTTTCATGCTACTGCAGAGGCACCGTATTCTCTAAAGTTTTAATCTTTTGAGAGTCAAATTAAAACTTGGAGTAAGTTCCGTACCGTTGTGAGGTCTCGGTTGTATCCTGTGTTTTTATCCTTTAGTTTAATGAATGCGAGAATGTGGAATAAAGCTGTCCCTTGTTGGATGTGGGTATATTGTTTGTGTTTGAGATTTTTGCATATATACCTAGTCGGTTTGTTTTCGCGTGAATTCAAGACATGAAGAATATGAAGGTAATAATTCTAATACAGTGGTATGAAAGTTATAATGTGGGAGCTTAACGCAGGGTGTAACGGAAAGGTGTGGTCATATTTTAAGAACCAGTTCTGCCCATGGGAATGAACAACTTTCTCTTAGGAAAATTAGGAATTTCCCAAAAAAAATGGACTTTCCATACAAAGTTATTATCAGCTGATCAATATTTGTATGGGAGGTAAAATTTTTATTTGAGAATTTTCTCAGATTTACTTGAAGAATGTTGTTCATATCGATGGGCAGATGCAGCCCTTAAAATATGACCACACCTTTCCGTTACACCCTGTATAAGTTTTGAAGAAATGTTAATTGCCAAGGTTTTAAAATAAGAAAAGATGCTACTAACTGATTAAAAAACCGGCCAACTACATGTCAGACTTCGCACATTTAGGGTTCCGTACCAAATGTAGGACTTTTGACTATTTGTATGACTGGGTCAAGAATTATGCTTATACTGTGATAATTTGATGACTGTAGCTCCAACCGTTTGGCTGTAAAACCAGTGTGATACTGACGGACCGACAGAAGGACACGTGACTTGCAACCGTCAGTCACCGTATTAAACGATAGGTTATCAGTCAGTCACAACCCTGACTGTGGTTAAACTGATAGAAAATAACTAAGCTCTACACAAACAACTAAGACCAACCCGCCTTCGTGCAATGGAACAACTGTAAGCAAAAAACTCCAAGTTTTTAGGGTTCCGTACGCAAAGGGCCCTATTGTTGTCACTCACGTGTCCGTCTGTCTGTCCGTCGTCTCTCAGAAAATTTTGTTAGGAAGATTTTTTTAAATATCCCATTGACCTATGAACTTGAAAGAACAATGGCAAGTTACTAGTATTACTATTAGTACTATTAGTTACTATTAGTACTAATACTAAATTTTACCTGACATCGATTTGAAGCGTCTAAATTAAAAAAAAAATGGAAAAAAAATATAATAATAATAATGGTTTAATAGCCAAGAGCCTCGACGAACACCTAAGGAGGCTCTCGTTGGGCAGCTGGATCAAGGGCTTGATCCAGAAGGCAGTACTCCTTGACACGGCGCGCATAGTTAGGAGGTTCCTCTCTCAGGAGCCCTGACCACCGGTAGCTTGGACCCTATCCAGATACCGGTGGGATACTATTTTTTATATTTTTAAATGTTTTTATATTTTATATTTTAATATTTAAAAATGTAAATTGTAAGATTAAAAATAGAAATAAATGGAATAATAATAATAATAGTTTATTTGAATAACTAAGTATTACAAATATCTCTTAGTGTATGGAAAATATAACAATAATGTGACTAAGTTTTGTATAAGTCAAAAGTCTAGACGCTTCCTAAAACATTAAGGTAAAAACTCGCCATAGTTCTTTGGTGATAATATTTATTATTACGTATACTTTACTAAAAAATACCAATATTTGGTACGGAATCTTTACTGTGCGAAATCCGACACGCACCAGGGCCAGTTCTTTTTAACGTCTCGTTGCTATTTGCTAATAATTGAGTTTGCTCGCTAGACCATAACCGAATTCATTTTAACAATGAAATGGCTTTGTGGTCAAGCAACCACCGCTTCACCATCCACCATGAGACAGTACTGTCTTCTTTTGTTCTCTGAATGCGGATAACGGAGTCCTTATACTACGGTCAGTATCTTTTTTAGAGTTCCGTATCCGAAGGGTCCAAACATAGCCCTATTGCTATCCCTCACGTGTCCATCTGTCCGTATATCATAAAAATAGTAGGTATTTGGAGTACAGTAGCTAGAGACAGAATAGCTTGAAAACGGATGGAGGAGGCTTTTACCGCTACTGCTAGCGGTCCTTGTACATAATATCGTAAATAACGGTACATATATACATAGATTAAGAAACATAATATTATTTAGGTACATTATAGGAAATTAGTAACATTAATCATTAGTTAAGTCAATGAAAACTGAAAAAGGAAAAATAAAGCAATTATTATTTATTTTATTTAAGTGGCCACGTTTCACATTCGAAGAGATTTGAATTCGAAGACATGTGAAACAACACAAATCAAACAACAGCAACACAATCAATAACCCGCATGGGCCCGCGTGGTGGATTACGGCCCACACCCTCTCACAGACAGGAGGCCTGTGCCCCAGCAGTGACGACATTAAAAAGGCTGATGATGAAGAAGTGGCCACGTTTCTAGCGGCATCGGAGGCCTTGTTCAAATCATCGATGGTGCAGGTGAAAGTACATTTCGGACACTCCAGCAGATGAAACATACTTTGTTCAGGAACACCGCATCAGCACTGTGTATTTGATGTATCGATGATGGATATTAATAGTACTTTCAATACAGAACAAACTGATACACAAAGTAGGATGAGGCGATACGGAAATGTCCTGATAAAGACAGAGCAGCACGTCGTGAGGGTGGCTGTGAGCCTAACAGAGGTTAATAGAGGCCGAGGACGACCTCCTATAACATGGTGGATCAGAATGATGAAGTTTCTTAAGGATCCAAAACCGACCCGATATCCCTTGAGAGAACATCTCGGCGCCGTGAAATAATAAGCCGACCTCACCTAAAGTGGGAAAAGGCTAGGAAGAAGAAGTTTCGTTTCCGTACAAAAAAGAGATAAGTTAATATTACTCATAAATTCTTCAGTCTGTCACGTTTCACTTTTCAAGTATGTCACAGAAATTGATTGTCAAAATGATATTAATATTCATTTGAGTTTAAAATATTAAAATGTGTATGAAAAGCCAGACAGTAGTAATATTTTGTAAACAAATGAGCGTTATGTATGTGGGGGAGACAGTTTTTGCAGTCTACAATATTTTTGGTCGGTAAGGAGAGTATTTCTTTTTCGTGATGAGCAACTTGATTTAAACCAAGTGATAGAGGATAATGATAAGGGTTAATTTGCGATTAGGTAAGGATTCTATGTAGGAAGATGAACTTATATTTATATTATGAATTTTGACTGATGGATAATCTAGAAATTATGTTTTTAATGTACGAAAGCAGCAGTGCGTAATGTTCATTAGATTAAGAATATACATTTTAATTTAGTACTACAAGATCTTACAGCCAAGAAAGCTGGTAGATTAAGTTAAGCTGTCAAAATTCGAAAATAAAAAAAGAAAGGCTGCATACCAGCCTATAACTTTTAAAATTATTTGCGTGATTATTATTCTCTCAGCACATGCTTCATTTTCATGAATAACAAATCGGAGATGTTATTAAAAATAATGTTTATATTATATAGCAATATATGCTCCAGATTTACCTAGGCAACCCATTTGTAATGTTTAATATTTGTTTGTATATATTCTCTAATATTTAAACTTTGTCATCTTCAAATAATAAACGAGGATATATATTTCTACTAGCACTTTGCCCACGGCTTCGCTGCCATGACCTATCCCGCGGAAACTGTTATTTTTCCCGGGATAAAAAGTATGCCTATATTACTTCCTAATAATTTAGGTTTCGGTGAAAAAAATTGTTAAAATTGGTCAAGTAGTTTCAGAGCTTATTCACTACAAATAAACATACAAACAAATAAATCTTTCCTCATAATAACATTATTATCCTACTAATATAAATGTGAAAGTTTGTGAGTGTGTATGTTTGTTACTTCGTCACGCTCAAACGGCTGGACCGATTTGAATGGAATTCGGTATGTAGATAGCTTATAGCCTTGATTAACATATAGGCTACCTTTTATTCTGGTCTAGGCGGGTAAAACCGCGGGGCGCAGCTAGTTATTAATATAGATTACCGTATCATAAAGCATCACTTGTTGTGATAAAAACCACCAAAAGTGCACATAACCAATTTATCCTTGGCTGCTGAAATATTTAACTCTTTATAACACCCGTAAATGATTCTTAAGTATTACTAAATCTCCTTTAACGAGGTCGTAAGACATAACTTTTTGAAAGGGGTCAGAAATGTTCCTCGTTGCCGGTCATTTGTTCTAAGAGGACTGAATCATGACTTCATTTTTGTTCCTTTATGTTCCTGATATAAGATAATGGTTGAAGCAATATTCTGCAAAATCTATTACTAATATTATTATGAACGTGCAAGTCTGTATGTTTGTCAGTAAGTCATCTCTACATCTGAAACGTGGTCGCTCACTATGGGCCTCATCACAAGGCTTAAAGTCACCAAAAGGGTAAAGGAGAGGGCTATGCTCGGAGTTTCCTTCCGTGATCAAATCAGGAATGATGATATCCGCTGGAGAACCACGGTAACTGGCATAGCCCAAAGAATCACCAAACTGAGATGACAGTGGGCAGGGCATGTTGCTAGCAGAACAGATGGTCGATGAGGTTGAAAAGTTTTGAAGCGGCGACCGCCTACCAGAAGACGCAGCGTCGGAAAGCCACGGGGTGGACTGATGCCTGGTAAGAGTCTCAGGAATCCGTTGACTGCGAGACGCACAGGACCGGTCGTTGTAGCAACACTTGGGGGAGGCTTGGCTTGGATTTCACCCGATTGACGTCCATTGCTGGACATAGGTTCAGCAGTGGACGTCAATCGGGTGAAATGATGATGATGATGATCTGAACAAGATTTTGATGTTTAGCATATAGGTCTGACACAGAATAGTTTTTATGCCGGTAATACGGTCCTTAAAGATAATTTTTGACTGACACGCGGGCGTCGCCACTGTCAAAGACTAGTTGTTCGAATATAGAAAGGGGTAATATTGAGATAATGGTTGATAGAGATCTTTTGTCACGAAAAAGAAGTTTTGTTCCGCCAGCTTAAAATAAATTTAGATAAGGGCACGGAAAGATAATCGTGGTTGGTCTTAGAATTATTATTTAGGATGATACATATACTTGGCTCGTCAGACAAAATGTAGAAGATAAGAAATGAGGCATTTCACTGTTATCTTTCAGTTGAGTAATCCTAATCTTAACTGATATTATAAATGCGAAAGTTAGTTTGTTTGTTACTTTTTATTAAACTCATGAAATTTTGCCTAGACGTTGTTAGGGGTAGGTACAGAAAAGGACTTTTATCCAGAAAAAAAGTACTGTTCCCGTGGGAAAGAGCAATAACTTTTGACCGGTCACAATTGCTTTAGGACGCTAGATGGCGTAATGTGACTTGTGAATCTTTGTAAAACTGGGGCGGGTCGCTAGAAACATCAAAAAGCGGCCAAGAGCGAGTCGGATTCGCGCGCAAAGGGTTACGAACAAATCATATTTTTTCAGGTTTAAACTACATATAGGAACTTCACGGTTTTCCTGTCTGTAAGTAAAGAACTACATTCTGTATTTTTTTTTTAATTTTGGGCCTAGTGGTTTCGGAGATAAGAGGGGGGGAGGGCGGAATGGTGAATTTTCATCTATTTTCTCAAATAACTTAAAAACTATACTTTTTGGATTTATGAAAAAAATATGTTTAAAATCCTTACAGTAAGCGATTTTATTTGTAGCAGATTACAGTTAAAAAACTTTTTTAAATTTTGTGTATTGTACCCCCAAAGTGACCCCCATATTACAAATTCATTTATTCACGTTACGCGTTCATGTTTGGGTCACAGATATTCATGTGTGTACTAAATTACAAGTCAATCGGTAGAGTAGATTCGGAGTAAATTGGCTGTGACGGACGGACAAACAGACCGACGCACTAGTAATCCTAAAAAGGTTCCGTTTTTACATTCGGATGTTTGAAACCCTAAAAAACTAATAAAAAGAAGCATATCGTGTTGAAAGTTATGAATGATGTCAATCAGCACATTAAATTGATAATATTACTAAATTAAATCTACATAAACTTTGTTTGTGTCCTTAACGACAGCATTAAGACTTTCTCGCTAAAATAACAGCAAATTCTTCTTAGAAACATTCGAAAATATTACGAAACATTATTTCGTTTTAAATTATTTACTACCAATAAACATTTCAAGGATGCTTCGGCAGGCGACAGACCGCTACTTTCGCTCCGTCGTATTTGAGGACCGGTGCAAGCGATAAGAGGAAGCGATTATGTTTTTCATAACAGTAGCAGGGAAACAATACTGCATATTGAAAGATTTCACAAAAAGTATGATCACTAAACTTCTTAAGATAGATAAGATTTTGATGATGCTTTTAATTATAATTGAAATCGAACGAATGCTTAGTAATTCGATTTTAAATTTTATTTATCTATTGAATTTAAAAAGAACGAGGAGCTCAATTTGACTGTATGTTTTTTTATTAACCCAAAGATTAAATGGTAGAGAAAGCCTTGTGGCATTAAGTCTGCTTATGTAGGTACCACTACTGTACATAAAATTTAAATAAATCAGTATATAAATAATAAAAACGCTTTGATGATTCAAAACTTTGTGCAACACATAAAAATCATAAGTACCTGTTATCGAAGCTGTATTTATTTCTTTCCGAAAATCTCCAAATTCAACTTACCTGAAAAGAAATAATAATACTATTAGCATGTTGAGTAAATTCATCACGTAAGAGACAAAAACATAATGACTTAGACAAAATAATTCGTCACTGTTCGGTTCTGCGCCATAAGTGAGTATGAATATGAAAAAAGAAACATACGGAATCACTCATACACACGGTGTCTACTTCTTTTTTTTTCATCTCTCTTTTCGCAGGTATGCTGGAATAGATTTCTTTAGAAATAAGAATTACCTATGTACCTATTTTTTGTTTCATTCTTGTCTGTTTATTTTATGTTGGTACATTAATTATTAAATAAATAGTGAAGATTGCAAACACGTTTGAAGTTTGAACCACCTCCTTGCCACTTCTCCCTGTTACTGTCATTAGAACATCAGAAGGAAATTGTTCAAATAAGTTGAATTTTATAACTCCGATCTTAATTACATTTATCTCCAGAAATATTTCTGTCGGAATGTTTCTTAGATTAGCGCAATTAGTACTATTGTTAAGGAAATTTTCGGTCTGATTATACTGAATTTCTGTAGGGAAATTTTAATATTGCCAAAATAAATGTTCTACTGAATTCTGCTTAGAATAGAATAGAAAAAATATATATGTATACCTACTAACATTTTAGTCTGCATAAAAAATTACGTAAGTACATCGCTGGAAAGCTCTAATCAAGGCGACTGAAGTGAAGATTATTAAGACTTTGCAATTCTTACTCCAAATCATATTATCAAAAGATGACAAGAGTGAAGCCAAAACTCAGCAAATTAAATCAAAACAAACAACACTATTTCACAGCTAAAACAAATTCAACATCAAATTGCCTTGATTCATTAACTTTGCAAGGGAGACCAATAAAAACTTTTCACCAACTGCTGTAGCCCCAAAGTCCTTTAACTCTGTAACTCGTCAAAACACAGTTAAGAGTTGAAACTAGGTAAACTAATGAAGTGAAATTGTTTGTTTTGCAATTTGTACAATACTCGGCTATGGCTTGGTTTAGTAAAGTGTGAAGAATTTCTAGGGAATTTCTCTGTTTGCTCATTTGTTTCATTGTGTTTATGACTTTTTCTGGTTTTTTGCCTTATATTTTTACTTCTACTCCCTTCTGCCCCCGCGGCCAAATCCGAGTTGTCAAATTGAACCCCGACGACAACCCGGGTTGACAGCTGATTTTTATTTATTTTTTTTCTTTTACATATTTTTTTTTTGTCCGACTCACCAGTGAGTCGCAGGGCTTAACAGGTTAATTGTTTTTTACTCAATTAATATTAATGAGACCTCGTCGTCTTTACACAAGTTCAAGTTCCTAAAAATCTTTTGAATTTTTTTTTTTTTTGCCAAGGGTATCTTTGTTTGTACTCCATTTCTTAACAGTATTGTTCACATGAAACTGTAAGTACCGTAAGTTTTACTTAAATTTTAAATCAATTTGCCCGACTTTATTTTAGACTACCATCTTCCTACCCTGGTTCCATATTACTTGGGGTTAGCGCAAAACGTTTTGTTCTTCCATTCTGTTTTATCAACCAAGCATTATTTTAAAATAATAAACATAATTCTCGCTTTGACTTCATAACTTGGACCCCAAGAGTGAAATGGCCCGTGAGCGTCACTAATAAATGCAAATGATTTGGTCGGCGCGTGCGCCGGTCACTGCTTTCTACCTTATCTAGTGGCTACCTGTCCGTGTGTGTAACTGTTGATTTTGTTGTTCGAGGATCTTCTTGTGTGGAATGTTATTCTTATTTAGGGTCAAATTAAATTGGCAAACTAAACTTATGACATGACGTGTATTTTATACCTTTGAACGAGCAATTCTTGTATACATGTATACCATCATCAGCCTTTTAATGTCCCCACTGCTGGGTCACAGGCCTCCTCTCTGTAAGAGGGTGTGGGCCGTAATCCACCACGTGGGCCCAATGCGGGTTGGTGGATGTAACATGTCTTCGAATTTTTGGTTCTAGGACATGCCGGTTTCCTCACGATGTTTTCCTTCACCGTTTTGAGAGCAGTGGTGACGAAATAATTTACACAAAGTAAAGCGCCTGTCTGGGTTTGAACTCACGACCTACAAGTTGCCAAAACCACTAGGCCACCATTGCTCCATGTTACACTCCACTGCTACATGTATATACATAATCTGAATCTCGGAAACGGCTCCAACGATTTTAATGAAATCTAGTATGTAGTGGGTTTCGGGGGCGATAAATCGATCTAGCTAGGTTTATTAGAAAACGTCGTTTAAAAGATATACCAAAAATAAGAACCTATGGTCATCCAGGTAATTGCTAATTAAAGACGATAGAACCAAAACATAATATAATAAAATTGTCTTAACTCATAATTTCAAATAATAACAAGAAGCGACGTCCCTTTCTTGTGTTGATGTGAAATCGTTAAATGACAGTAAGAGTTTGACACGGGATCCCGCTATGGGTGGAGCGAGAGGGGAGTGTCAGACTCTTACTGACTAAAATTCACACGTGTTCTTTCAATTGCTCTTTGCGTTCCAGAACCGCTGTGACTCTTTTGAACACTCCCTCGGACCAATGACCCCTTAGACAACTGTTGTTACTTGAAATCCAGTGTAAAGTCTAAAGATTTATTTAAGTACAACTGTTGAGTGCCAATCTGCCTAGCCTTTTCCCAACTATCTTAGGGTCGGCTTCCAGTCTTACCGGATGCAGCTGAATACCAGTATTTTACATGGAGCGACTGCCTATCTGACCTCCACACCAGTTACTGGGTAATACGGTACCCCTTGGTAAGACTGGTTGTCAGAATTTCGAACTTCTGACGACCCGTAACGACTGTCAAAGATCCACGATTGACAGCCGGGACCAACGGCTTAACGTGCTTTTCGAAACACGGAGGAGTTTCGGTATGTAAAGATGGTCACCCATCCATGGACCAACCCCGGCAAGCGTAGCTTAACCTGATGGATCGGCTCGTGAGACTGTTATTACTTCAGCCACGAGCTCCTCACAACGGTTGAGGGCCATGGGTTAATTTTTATCCCAGAAAATGGACGACTTACTGTGGTATAGGCAACAGGGGTAAACCCGTGGTAGAAAGCTAGTGTAAAAATAGTATGATGTCTACCTACTACGGATCAAGAGATACAGCCCGCTGACACAGACGGACAGCGGAGTGTTAGTAATAGGGTCCCATTAGTTACCCTTTAGGTACGGAACCCTAAAAATCAAAGTACGAGATTTTATCATGCAACCAACAGTCACTGTATTAGACGATAGGTTAACCGTCAGTCACAACCTTGTCTGTGGTAAAACTGACATCAAAATTTAGCGTTTAATGGATGCCTATATACTCTTGGAGTACTATAACGGCATAATCTCCGGAAACTGTAGTCTCAACATGATGCATTCTCTGAATATTGTATGATATATCAGCATTGCGGTCAGGTCCTGTGTATCTGCTTCAGAGAAATGTGGCCAGCGTTTGTCTCTTGATAATATTATTACGTTGGCACCATGTTGGCACCGTAGTATATTGTTATATTATATTGTAGTAGTTTATGTATTGTATCATAATGTTATGGCACTTAAGTGTATTGTTGTTTTAGATCATTTAAGTGGCTTGCTGTGGCTTTCCACGAATATACACGAATATATAAAAATAGATGCATTATAAATGTATGTTCACATTTTTTTTTGTAGTGTGTGGGGTTGGGATATCATTCAGTGACTTCTCTCGCTCTGGGTGGAGCGGGAAGGCATGTCAACCTTTACTGACTAAATACCCCTGTTCCTTCAGTTGCCTGAGTGCCAGGGGCCGTGGGAACTCTAATACTAATATATCCGTGACCCCAGGCAGGCATCGGCCCTGACGGGCCCCGTCAGGTATTGCTCTCTCTATCTCTTTGAGGCCCGCGTGGGAAACTATCATATGCACCGTCGACTCTCGGACCTGGTCTTTATCGGACGGCGAGCTATCCACGACTCGCCGTCCGTAGCCTCACGCCTACTGGGCTGCTGCTGGGGGCGTGACGGCGACTCTGTTATCGCCCTCACTCGTTCCGCCTCTTCTTTCACGAGCATTACTGCTTCGCAGAAGGAGGAGACTGCTTCCCAATCCCTCTCGCTCCGTACCATGGCCTGGACCAGGGTCTAGCACGAGAGGTCGCTGCCGCCGATCACCTCCACGAGGACACGGTGGTGCTCCGCCCAAGCGGGGCAGAACTCCATCGTATACTCCACCGTGTCCTCTGGGCGATCCGCACAATAGTGACACCAGGGCTCTACGTTCAAAATAATTTTTGAAGAGCAGGGCTATTTTGCAAAGACAAGGGGCACTAAAACAAGCTGAAACCATAATATTTTTACACTGGCTTTTTACCACGGGTTTACCCCTGTTGCCTATACCACAGTAATTCGTCCATTTCCTGGGATAATTTATTATGGATCAGGAGATACAGCTCAAAAAAAATCCAAAATATACACGTTACTAGAACCTTGTTTTTTTTTTTATTTCAATTTGTGGTACGAAGGGTGAAGGGTTCCCCTTCGTGTGCGGGTCCGACTCGCACTTGGCTAGTTTTGCAATGAATTTTTAGAATTGAGTGACGCTTCCGCTGTGTGTGTACCTAATTGACGCCATAGAAAGGCAGACACACCATTATTAGTATCTTAAAATCTTAACTAATATTTTGAAGAAGTAAAATTGTTTGCTTATAGGAGGGAAAGTTTAGTTCCGACAGAAAATAAGCAATGGAGGTGCAAACTGAAAGAGATACAAAACAATAATTTTCTATAGTTAAAAAAAAAAACTATAAACACGCTTCTATATTATTTTTCGTTTTTTTTTCAATACATCCTTTCATTTAATACCCATATCATGGAAATGCATAAAATATAACTAGTCCGCCATCTTTAGGAGTCCCACCATATTTGATTTAGAATGACGTCACTTAGCTAACCATGCATTGTCATCGGTCCTTGATAAGTGTGCGAAGTTTCAATTAAATCTGACATTTTAAAGTGGGTGAAAATCACGTTCAAAGATTCCGTTATGTCGTAGCCATCTGGTTAAAATCCGCCAGTCAATCGGATGCCTAGGCCTTTCATTAAATGCCATTTAACCATGTGGCTGGATGTCGTCTAGTCATTTAGTTTAATTGGATATTGATGAGTATGTGATGCCACTGATCATGATAATGTGTGTACAAAAGGCAATTTTAGGATGCAAGAGCGAGCGTAGCGAGCTCGGTTTATGGGGCACCCCGACTCAGATAGGTTAGGTATTTTTTTTAAACCATTAAGCCTCTGACTACGCCTTTTAAATAAATTGAATCACTAATAGTTGTTTTTTCTTTTTTTTTCTAACTTTGCTTATATCTTGAAAACGGTGTATCTTATTGGAAAAATAATGAAAAAATGGCTCCTATCAATACCCCCCCATCTTTCATCATTTTTCATTTAACTTGAAGTTTTGTATCACTTGGCTGAGTCTTGGTTAGTCATCTTCCCTTTGAAGATGACTGACCAAGACTCAGTCAAGTTAAACTTTGAGTGATTATAATTGAATTATCTATCGGCCTAGACAACTCATCGTTAGGTCGTTCATTAAACGCCGGCATTCAATTATTTTAATGCTGACGTTTAATGAACGGCCTAGGCGTCCAACTGAATGGCGAATTCAACCAGATGGCTGCGACAGATACATACCAAGGTAATAAAAGCGTGTTAAAAAGCGCGTTTATCAAAATATATTCAAGCATTATTATAACGTAAACCGAGACAAACTGTTATACCTATATATTAAGTCAGTTTGTTTAATAATAGATTATTGAATATTCGACAAGAAAATGATATGATCTAATTAGGCAAGCAGCTTACATCCGACACTGCTCTAATGATGTGTATTATATTCGAATAATATTATCCTATGATATTGCTTAAAACAGGAACATCGTTAGATACTCAGGGTTTAAGGAAGATAAATACATGTGCTTCACTCACGCTTTCACCCATAGGTGCACGCAGAAATAATCTAACCGAATAGGGTATCCTTGACCCATCCCAAGATAAGTGCCAGTGGGGAGCTCCTTGGCAGGACAGGATATACGTCACCTTCTTGCCTACCCAGCAAGCACAACCTTTTGCTTCTTGAACGATTTAAACGAAGCCATAGCTATTCAGGTAGCTACATACTGGTCGAACCAAATCGACACAATAAGAAGAAGAAGAAGCAGAAGATTATAGAATGCCATCCATTCATCTCTTCCTTAATGCTCATACATCTAGTCATCCACGCACGTTGGTTGTGAGTAGCAGTATTTCGTACTCTGACCCTCTTGAGGAACATCACCAATAAGGTTAAGATTATTTGCAAATAAATTTTACGAGTATTACCTACTTTCAAATGTTTTCTTTTCAAACCCATATAGTTTTTGAAGAACAGTGGTAGCCCAGTAGTAAAAGGCCACGACTTACAAGTTGTAGGTCGTGAGTTCAACTTATGCTGGCGCTTTACTTTGTGTAAATTATTTCAACACCACTGCTCTCAAAACGGTGAAGGAAAACATTGTGAGGAAACCGGCATGTCCTAGAACCAAAAATTCGAAGACATGTGACATCCGCCCACCCGCATTCAGCCCGCGTGGTGGATGACGGCCCACACCCTCTCACAGAGAGAAGGCCTGTGGGGCAGTGTGGACATTAAAAGGCTGATGATGATGATAAAGTTTTCACCACTCTCTTAATTAATAGCTTAAAAATTACATAGAATCCTGTGGTACCAGGAATTCATGGCGGTAAGGCGGATGAACCGAGGCCACTATGTTAAATCAACAGAAACTCTCTCTATGCTAATACAGACCTATTAGCATTACACTTATACAAAGTTGGGTGAAACTTAGTGAAGATTTTAACTTAAAACTTTGCTTAATACATGCTAATTTAAGTGTAGATATTGTTATGTTTGTTGAGGTATAGGTAGAGAGATTAGTTCTTATGTTTTTAGAGACAAGGCTGAATGTCATTGGCTAGTTATACAGGTGTAAAAAGACACATCACAAAGCCGTCAACTACGCATACTGTACATCTAACAAAGTAGCATTGCGAAAAAATTAGTGTAAGAAAAAAAAGTAATTTTTTATTGCGCGCAATGTAACGCGAACCCAGGGAAGTGGACGCGTGAGGGAAGTTTAACGGAGTTTCCCTTTCGGCCCCGTCCACTACCACCGCAGGAGAGGCACTGGGCGTAGGACGTCGCGAGACGATCTCCGGCCACCGTAGACCCGGGCCTACGGACGGCGAGCAGTAGGTAGCACGCCGTCCAATCAGCACCAGGCCCGTGAGTCGACGGCGCGTAGTGTTCCACACGCGCCTCAAAGAGATGTTGTCAGCCACCACTGATAGATTCTGAAAATGAGTTACCGCACCCCTGGGCACTCAGGCAGGGAAGTAACAGGGGTGGGTTTTAGTCAGTAAGAGTGACAGGCCCTCCCGCTCCACCCAGAGCGGGAGAAGTCATTGGATGATTTCCCACCCCCCCAAAAAAAAAAGGCAAGTGGAGTTAAGCCCCGCCCCTTCGCTCTAAGCTGCATAGGCATACTCAAGGAACACGTCGTGCGCGACCGTTTTCTCCATCTCCATGCATGCTCTGAACAGGGTCCGCTACGCCTATAAAGAGATGATCTTTCACATACAAATAAAAGAAAATACCGCTCCAAAATATAAGTTTAGATAAATAATGGTTTATTGTACTCGAATTCTTAAGTTTTTGTTGACAAATGATTCATAATAATATATGTTTTTGTGCTAAGTCATGGGACTTTCACCTAAAAAGCTTAAATGTTTGTCTTTTATGGCTTTTTGAGGTCATGGCCAGTACAAAACGGTTCTTTTTTGTTTGCTGTCAAAGAAATGGAAAGGTAAACGTGCTGTCGTTTAATATTTTAAGTAAATAATGTGTGGTTTAAGTGTGTGTCGACGCTTTTATAGTTATTGATGTTTAGTGTTTACTCATCATGATTTGATTTCGGTTTGGAGCGACGAGTTACAGAAACTATTACTCTGGCAGACATGTTGCCTTACCAGTGCCGCAGAGGAAATACTGATGCTATTCTATGTCCTGTTTGTTTTTGTCTGTTAATTTTTGTATTTCAATGATTTTATTTAATTTAATTTCAATGCTTAATTTTTAATTAATTTTTATTTATTTTATTTTTATTGTTCTGACGTTTGATTTAAATTGTATGATTTGATTTAATTTTATTTAATTTATTTTGAAGTTTAGTGTCTGACATTTTATGTTGATTTGAATGATTTTTTGTAATTTTTATTTGGTTTTATCTTTGGATGAAGTTTAAACTACTTGTTTGATATTGTTTATTCATGTACTGGCAATAGGTCTATAATTACCTGAATTAATTTAATTTACATATATATATATATATATATATATTTTACTTCTTTTTCCCATTTTCTGATTTAGTTGAAGAGGCTAGTCTCCTAAAAAGTCTAATTAGTCCATCAGTTAGATTACCAAAAAGTATTGGACTCGTATTTTTTCTTTTTTTTCCTGAACTTTGGAGCGTTTTTTCTTTGTCATTTTTTATTGGTTAGGTAAAGCAAAAAACACGTATCCAATACTTATTGATATTCTAACTTACTAAATATTTAGAATTATTTTTTTTATACACAGGAAACTTCCCTATTGTATTAAATATTTATTTTTTAGTCGCCTGCTAGTAGTAGAACCTAAGTATACTTAAGTCTTATCTCAGACTATTATTTACTGCTTTTTCTGAAACAAGGCTGAATACAAACCAATCCGGATACAAAGGCTCTTTCATTACAGAAACTTCACTACTGCTGAGTGCCATATGTTTTATCCCCGGTACAAATATTCCGGCGAAAAGTTATTAATAAGTTATATAAATTGCGTCTGTAACTTCTAATGTAAACTTAATTCTCACACAAGCATACCATTTCTCCAAAACAATCTTATTATCTCTATTATCTCTCTAATGAAGTAACAAAAGTTACAAAAACATACATCACATAATAGAGTAGTTTCATTAGAAAGTACGTTTAAAAAGATCCCACGTTAACAATGTATATTTCTTGAGACGGAACGTAATCATTAAACAATGATGTTCTTTTAATACATCATTGATGTTTCCGTATTATCATCAGCTGTATTGGGGTCGGCTTTCAGTCTACCTAGATTCTCAGTCGAGGTGGGAAAAATTTTGTGTGACTTTACTCGAGTTTTTCTCAAAATTATTAGGAGATAACCAACAGCCCACCAAATTTTAATTCATCATCAACATTATTCAGCCGAAATATTGCTGGGCATAGGCCTCCCTCGATTGTTGCCACATCGACTGGTCATTTGCGTCTCGCATCCATCAGATTTCCGCAATCCTCACCAGGTCATCGGTCCACCTTGTGGGAGGCCATCCAACGCTGCGTCTTCCGGTACGCGGTCGCCACTCCAGAACCTGTTTTACGAACAATGTGTGCTGCCCCCTGCTTTGTTTTAACTAATCAGTTCTACATAGACATCTTCTAAACTCGCTCATTCCATCGTAGATCAGATCCATCTCTTTCCATCAGGGGAGATCGAGGTTTCTTAACTAGCTCTTACTGGCTCGTCACAAAATTAAAAGGAAGCTCAAAATGTAACAAACAACATCGTAACTGAAACAGCATCGTATGGGAGCTTTTGGGAGACAACAAGGCTGCTAGCTGGCAGATACAGAAAACTGGCAATGAAGACCTAAGTACATACTAACTTACTTTCCTGGATGAAGGATGAAAGACTTTATTACTGTCACTTACGTGTCCGTTTGTCCGTCTGTCTGTCCTTGTCTGTCACAAAATTTTGTTACGAAGAATATTTTAACTTCCCATTAACCTATGAACTTGAAATTTGGTTATAACGTTTATAATTACGTATATTTTACTAACAAATACCAAAATATTGATAAATAAGATTTTTTCCTTGATAATTCCTTCATTTTGTACGGAACCCTAAATGTTTTGAAGTTCGACACACACTTGGCCAGTTTTTTTTTAAATCTAAGTACGATAGTATTAAAAAAGTCTTTTATCCTTAGTATGTATATATAAGGTCACAAATCAATTATGACACTGTTTGGCACATAGCTACAAGTCTTAATCTAAAACCTAGGCAAGCGTGCTCCATTCTCAACCAAATCTTTTCGTATCGTCAGGTGAGATATTGGTCAGATACGAGCACTCTCAGTATCAATATAACAACAAAAAAAAAAACATCAGCTCACGTAAACTTCAGAACCTGGTCCTTAAAAAGTTGGTCCTTCGTGCCTCCACAAAATATTAATAAGTAAGAGTATTACGAACTTCTTAAACAATAAGCCAGTAACACACTAATACAAAGAAGACAACTTTCGGGGATATCAAAAAAGTATTTACGGAGCGCGTCCCTGCGTAACTTAGTTTCTTGTGCGACGGGTCAGGAATTACTTAAGTGTTCTCTTGACCTTGTAAGTTCTTGTAGGGCACTTTAAGGATGCCACATAGAATATGGCATAAGTTAGAGAGGTAGTTAAATAAGACATTTATTCAGCTCAACAAAAAAACACTACTTAAAACAAAAGAATAAAGTAAAGAATTATAAGCTAGAAAATGCGAAGGTACGGTACACGAAAGAAACATCGCGTCTAAACGACTAGTCTTATTTCTTTGAAAAAAATATATTTTATCTAAACAATTACCGTCGTAATTTGATATGAGAATATTTGAAAATATATTTTTCTATCGTAGTGTAATTAATTTGTAAAGTTATGTCTAACGCGGATAAAAAATTGAGAATCACGCAAAAACTGTAAATCGTATTTTTATGATACCTTCACCATTTTAAAGATCATTTAATTATTTATAATTTAGTCTTCGTGTTTTAGTTTAATACCTGTTGTTTTATGGGTAATAAATTAATAATGCGTCTAATTTTGTACAGTGCTCCTTGATGGGCGAGTCCTATTACTTGGTGGACGTACGACGCGTTACGTGAGTTCAGCACAGAACACGCAAGCTAACCACTCAAGGTCATTGGCAGTAAATAGCGCCTTAAACAAAAAAAAGGTGTGTGTACTTATGTACGCACGTAAGAAGTTATACTTCTTTGGCGTAACAAGATAAAAAACCAAACTATCACAAAGTTTACTAAAGGAAAACAATCATTCTTCATGAACCACAGACCATAGCAAACTTCAGGGTGTCGGTTCTAGCTAACTTCAGGCTGTAGGTTTTTATCAATATTTTGGTATTTGTTAGTAAAATATACGTAATAACAAACATTATCACCATATTTTAAGTTCATAGGTCAATGGGAAGTTAAAAAATTCCTCGGAACTAAATTTTGTGACAGACGACGTACAGACAGACGGACCCGAGAGCGACAGCAACAGGGCTCCGTTGACCCCTCGGGTACGGAACCTTTATGTATATACGGGAATGGTTCATTCAGTTTCAAGATTTGACCCGAACAAACAAACTAACCAACATTGCAAGTTATATAAAAACTTGTAAAAATGCTGTTTGACATATTAACTTATTCATTCTTTGGATAAAAGTTACCGGACTAAAGTAAAATATGCCCTAAAAAAAAATCCTTTACTTTCCCCTTCGCCCGTTGCGGCCCCGCTCGATAGATGGGGTTGGCGTCGAATTAGATCGCGCTATGGTTTCGTTCCCCAGTCGCCTCTATAAGGGCTGCGAACAGCTACATAATTTATAAGGAAAACGTAAGGAAAGTCGTCGGAATTTTTGAAAAATCGGCCCATTAGGTCGATTTGTACTAAGTAATAATGTGATTCTGCTGCACTTCTGCAGTAAGTAATTAGGTACTATAAGCTCTAGCAAAATGACATTGTCATTTTGGTGTCTTTGAAAATGGTCCTCCGCCTTTAAATTGTATGTTAAACGTGTGAATATTAATGAAAAAAAGTAGGATTTGAACATTATGGATGAGTAAATCGTTAGACAAATATTAAAATTGATCAAAAAATACCCTTACGTCTCTATTCAATATCGTCAACAATTGTTTGAAAACTTTGAAACCCAATTTCGATAAAAATGTATATGGGACCACCTCTAAAGTATGACCTGATCATTTCATCTTCTTGCCCTTATCCCATATACGAGTATGTTACTTGTGGTCGGTGCAACACGTTTTCTTCTTCCATTCTGTCCTGTCAGCCGTCATGCTATTACTAACTCCCTTTTCTTTCATATCACTCCTCACACAATCCATCCATATTTTCTTTGGCCTCCCTCTCCATCCATTCACATTTATATTCATAACTCCTTTTAGTTACATGTGTTTCATCCCTCCTCTTCACATGACCATACCAAGATAAGCGGTTCCCTTTCAACTTCCTTCCTTCTAAAGTCCTAACAAACAAAAAAAGAATCATCAAAATCTATTCACAAGTGGCGGAGTAATCACGCAAAAATGTACAAAAAAAAAATACAGACGAATTGAGAACCTCTCCTTTTTGAAGTCGGTTAAAAATGTCACCATTTAAAAGCATAGCACACAATAATGTCCAAACTGAGTCATAGAATGTGTATAATAGGCAGTGTAGCCATTGACAGTAGGTAAAAGACAATAGGCAAAAGAGTTTGCGCCGTAGACAATACTTCTGAGTACCGAAAACGACGGAACGTGTCTAGAAATACAACTAATGAATTGCGCAAATTAAAAACAAAATCAAATGACATTTATATCCCTTTTACTATTTTATCGATGACTGCAGGCTTTTAGAACGGTTATTTATGGCTCTTCCTTGTTTTGCCTTGGGAACCTTAGAAAGCATGGGAGACATTGGTGCGGATTCTCTTGTTCAATAACTAAACTAAAATTAGAGAATTGCTATCTTTTACTAAAAGGCAGTGCGAGAAAAGGACGGTTATAGCTATGCACTAAGTTAGAGATGTCAAACTAGTTTACGCTTTGCGCTTCGCCGTGTTTTTAGACGACGTTTTTACGAATTAAGGGTACACCCTTAATTTGTATGGAAATATTAGTTCAAACTAAATTTGACAGCTCTATTTTGCGTCCGTCTCTTTCTTGTTTTATTAGAGAGAAAAACATAGCAATAGCCTAAATTAAGTTTAGTTTGTGCACAACAGAATCAACACCAATGTGATGATGAGATTTATAACAAGTGGGAGTATCTTAAAATCAACTTTGGTTTTTAGGGTCCCGTACCCGAGGGGTCCAAACGGAGCCCTATTGCTGCCACTCACGTGTCCGTCTATCCGTCTGTCTGTCTGTGCGTCGTCTGTCACAAAATGTTATTCCAATTTTTAAATTTAAAGTTCCCAATAGATATAATAATAATACTTTATTGTACAAACGGAAAAACACACGCAAGTTAGTCATACACATAACAAAATGGTTGAAACGGTGGTAAAAATAAACAAGTTGAACAGCTGGCTCCTGAATTAAGTAAAAAGATACTTGTATCTCAGGAGCCAAAGTTTTTTTTTTGTAATGGTGTGCATCGTAGAAAAAAAAACTTTTTACAAAAAAAATACAACCGACTTCCTTAAATAATACTAAAAAATGCAAAATAACTTTAATTTCGGAAGTCGGTGTTTCTAGTTCGGTTTCTTCGTTATTTGACACCGACTTCCGAAATTAAAGTTATTTTTCATTTTTTAGTAATTTATGGAAGTAGGTTGTATTTTTTTTGTAAAAAGTTTTTTTTTTCACTTTTTAGTTGTTATTCTAAAACTAAATTAATAGTAAAGTTATGCCCGAATTGATAGCCCCAAAAATAGGGAATTTGAATATAGTTGGTGAAATTAGGGTGTACCAGGGTGAACTGAATAAATCTGTATATCACGCTGATACGCTCTGAAGGGGTCTTCAGAGCGTATCAGCGTGATGTAATGTTGTGAAGTGGTGAAAACAATATACAGACATGCGATTGCAGCAATTCTAGAAGGTTTGCTATCATTTATTGAAGAGTTCCATTGTTTATCTCCAAAGTTCTTTATCAGATCTTCACCAAATTATAATGGGAGCACATGTGAAGCAACAGCTTTCAAATAAAAAAAAATCTCCAAAATCGGTTCACGTAGTAAAAACTTATGAGGAAACATACATAAAAAAAAAATACAGTCGAATTGAGAACCTCCTCCTTTTTTTGCAATCAGTTAAAAATTACTCTCATAATTTTTCCCTAACGCGCCAAAAGAAGCATAACTTCAAAAAGGTTGGCGTCTTTAGCACAAAAATACATTAAAAATGGAAAACCGGCCAGGTGCGAGTCGGACTTGCGAATGAAGGGTTCTGTATCATCGTGCAAGATTACACGCGTTTACTTGTTGTCATTATTAAGATCGCGCAAAACAACCAAAAAAACACGTTTCTAGTAGGGGTAGGTCGTCATCTCTGTAGTCACACCCTTTTTACCCATAATTATACTCTTTCACAGAGTCCATCCACCGTTTCTTTGGCCTTCCTCTACTCTTCTACCCATCCACATCCATGCACAAGACTTTCCTCACGACATTTTCTTCATTCCTCCACAACACATCCCATACCACGACAACTGACACACAAATATTCAGTCACCGGTGCCACTTTCAGAGTTCTTCTTATACAACGTTGATGTGACAGAGGGGCATTAAATTAAACTACGTATACTATACGTGTTTAGTATTAATTCGATACGGTATAAAAATAAAAATAATAATAAATGAGGTTTTTTTTTTTCAAACAAACTAAATAGCTTACAATTCAGAGTAAAACGCAACCACCCTTTATAAATAAAATTAACTGACCTTAGATACCTAGGTAACAAAGCGGCAACATCGCACACGCGCCGGAGGGCGGCGACGTGTGTTCTCTCGCGTCACAACGCGTCGTATCGTAGGTTATACTCAGATTTATCGTTTTAAGGTGCATGACCTGTGCGTGTAGACATAATCAGCTGTTAGGAAAGATACATCGTGTTCAAACGAGGCCAAAACTTAAAAAATCGTTTGTGACTAAACTACTGCTCCGATTTAATTGATTTTTGGTACAGAGCTTGAAAATAGTACCTAGTATAGGCAGTTTAAAGGAAAGCCCCTCTGTCGTATCAACTTTGTATATTCATTCCTAATTGTTCTATTCATTCGCGTAATATCACATATCGCTCTTAGAATTCTTATCTCAGCTGTATGCATTGATTTTCATTCATCCCTTTGGTGGCCCAACATTCTGAACCATACAAGACAGCAGGTCTGACTTAACTTTAAGGGGAATGTGGGAGTCGCAGATAGTCCCGGTGACCTGCCGCCATTTCTGTATTAAATTCGTTAATATAATGTATTTTAGGATAAATCCTTCAGAAACTGCCCGTCGTACTGAACAATGAACATAATGCCGTGTTCATGTGATAGGTAGATGCATTCCTCAATCAGGATCATTCAGTGATTGGCAAAGCTAAGATCTTAATTTGATAGAACACAGATGAACCACAAAGCGTTCTTAGCATGCAAGCCTACCTGATCAGGAGTTATGCAAGATAACATAACAATTATAACTGTATTCATGGGATACTGTAGGTCCGTTCACACATACATTGCGTGAGGTCAGTTTGTTATTTTTTAGGATTACGAGCTGCCTGAACTACAGAGTTCACACAATCACAAGATTGTGCATGTTGTAAGGTTTTGACTGAGCTTGTGACTTTGCAGTATCACTAACTGTTCTTATGTGTCAGTGGTTGTGAATCCGCACCATTGTCTAATTTCTACACCTTACACTGCATTCAACAAAATGCTAATAATAATTTAATTCTATCACAAAGCCTCCCTATCTACTTATATCATAACAAACATATCAGTGTTTAACTTGGCGTTGTCTCACAATATGGCGTCGGCACAATTAACATTATATCACATGTTGGCAGCCACGTTAAACGTAATATACCCAAAGATAGCGCACAAGATCGGTACAGAAGGCAAGCTCTATACAACGATCGAAAACAGGCGCACGCACACGTCCATCCAGTACAACAATGTGTTCAGGATGCTGTTGGGGCTGCCACGCTTTTGTCAGTACATATAGTGCCTCTGGGATGTTCGCGGATGCTCAGTCTAACAGCTTTGCTGCAATCAGGCGCAAGCGAGCCGCAAGTCACCTGAGTGTCATTGATAATAAACTGATTTGTCCTTTTATCTCGTATTTTAAATTATAATAGTAACATCTGCATATTTGTTTTTGTGTATTATCATATTTTTTAACTGACTTCGAAAAATGTGGAGGTTCTATGTTTGACTGCATGTATGTTTTTTATTTTTATTTATGTCTACCGATTTCTCTGTCAGTTGTGGACCGATTTTAATTTTTTTTTCCGAAAGAATATTTATGTCCCGAGGTAGTCCCATATAAATTTTATCGAAATTGCTTCAGCTCTTTTTGAAAAACTGAACAAAAACGAAAACTATGAATAAATAGATGACGTTTTGGTTTCCTCCAATTACGAGTATGTTTAAATTTCACGTTCCATGTTATTGTGGTTTTGAGTTCTGGGGTATAACAACTAAAAAGTGAAAAACAAAAACTTTTTTACAAAAAAAAAAAACAACCGACTTCCAAAAAGGAAAATAGATATACATTAAAAATATATTTAATTTCGGAACTCGGTGTCAAATAATGAAGAAATAAAATACCTACAAATACCGGCTTCCGAAATTAAAGTTATTTTAAAATTATTTGTGTATTTCTATTTTCTTTTTTGGAAGTCAGTTGTTTTTTTTTTTTAAGTTAATGATTCGAACAATTTTGTATATTATGGAATTGATTTATGTAAAAAATATTATGACGCGTACGTGCGGCGATTTGAAATAAATGCTGGTCACGCGTGCACTTGCACTCACTGTACGTGAAGCATGTTGACGTGATTTTATATGGAGGTTTGCCGAGAAATCTTGAAGCTCCCCAGTTTATAGCAACCAGGAAATGCGCACTCGGGCAGGGAATTCAACACCTTTGCAGTCCGCGCAAAAAAAGTTTGGGAAACAAAACAAAACCTTTTGGGAAGTCATTCATTGTGCGTACAGCTAAGGAGTGGAATTCCCTGCTCTATGTTTCCTGATAGCTACTACCTGGGGGTATTTAAGTCAAGAGTAAATATGTTACTTCTAGGTAAGCGTGCTCCATTGTCGACCACATCATCGCTAAGCATCATCTCAATTTCCCATCCCATAAAACTCATTTCTATTCCCACTCCTTCTCTGTTCATGCGGTACGATTGTGGAACTCACTTCCACCTAATATCCGTGATTCTAAAACTGTCTACCAATTCAAGAAACTAGGCAAATAGCATTACCTCTCCACCAGTCCGTGATTATATTTATTATTGATATTTATTTTATATTTAATTATGTACTTTGGTTTATTGTAAAGTTAGATATATTTTATGTATGAATTATTTATGTATTCTAGTCTATTTTATGTTTCTATATCTATTTATATACACTGTGTCCACATTTCTCAACCAACTTTTCAGTCGCAGGGCTGCTGGAAGAAATTTCTTTTGAAATAAGCAGCACCTTTGTGCTCTTCTATCTGTATTTGTTCATTTTTCTCTTGTAATTGTTTTTGTGTGTGCATAAATAAATAAAAATAAATAACAATAGGTGAGACAGTGGTCAGGCGCGGACCTAACAATAAAAAAAATAGTATTCCCAAAACGTTTTGTGCATTTGGGAGGGATTTGGTATATCTTATATCTATTAAAGACGCATCGCTCAACCGATTGGCGAAAAGTGAAAAATGTATTTTTTATCTAGCCGACCTTCTGAACCAATCCATTCTGTGTTCATACACCCAAAGATTAAGGGACGGGGTTTGAGCCAAGACATTATCCCCGGCTTGTATCTTGTAGAACGTGGGGAAGGGAATATTCTTATAATGAGGCGAGATTTTGTGCCTTGTTTTTGCTAAAGGAAAGGTTGCTGCAAGCAGTAGGATTAATTGGGTGGGATTGCATCTCAATTAAAATGTGTCTTCAATCGTGAGACGAAAGGTTTTTCTTATACCAATATCTAGTTTAGTGTTGACGATGAATCCAATTACATATATAAATTAAGGAAACAACAATTTTTAAATACGCTTTTACTAACTTTATAATTCTGTAACAATGTAAAAAGTTTTTTTAAACACGCTTTTATTAACTTTATAATTCTGTAACAATGTAAAAAGTTTTTTTAAATACGCTTTTATTAACTTTATAATTCTGTAACAATGTAAAAAACGTAAAATATAAGTACTTCCCTGTTTCCAATTGAACGAAATCTTGCATAGATGTTTAGTTTGTATGACAATGCATGGATGCTAGATAAGTGATGTCATTTCAAATCCAATATGGCGGACTCCCAAAGATGGCGGACTAGTTATTTTTTTATGCATTCCCATGATATGAGTATTTAATAATTTAATTTTGTAATATTTTAATTTTTGTATGGGTCATTAGGCCTGAAATAAAAATGATTTGATTTGATTAAATGCTTTGCTGAGGAAAATACGGAAATTATGTACTTTAGATTTTTAAACTGTAATATTTTTTGTATCATCGTCATTCGATACTGATACGTCACGTCGGTTGAGTTACGCTTATTCATTTTATTTTTAACCGACTTTCGAAAAAGGAGGAGGTTCTATGTTCGACTGTCCGCGCATTTCTCCGTCAGTTGTGGATCGATTTTCAAAATTCTTTTTTTATCCGAAAGAATATACTCCCGAGGTAGTCCCTTATAAATTTTATCGAAATTGCTTTAGCACTTTTTGAGAAACTGAACAAAAACGAAAAATACGCATATCTTGATGACGTTTTTGTGTTCTCCAAATGTTTAAATTCCACGTTCCATGTTATTGGGGTTTTTAGTTCTGGGGTATAACAACTAAAAAGCGAAAAATAAAAAACTTTTTTACAAAAAAAACAACCGACTTCCAAAAAACATACACTAAAAATTTAAAAATAACTTTAATTTCGGAAGTCGGTGTCAAATATCAAAGAAATAAAATACAAACACCGACTTTTAGTGTATTTTTTTTGGATTAAAAAAAGAATATATATAGAGACGCAGAATCTATTGTAACGATACCTCTGGGAGGCAAACGCGTTTCAACAACTTAGTATCTAATTAATTGTGTGGGTTTTCCCCCATACACTGTTATTGTAGGCAATAAACGTAATGACAGTTATCACATGTTGCCAGCCTTCATGCACAACTGTAAGTAACGATAAGAAAAATGGAACGAACAAAGAGTACGTAAGCCTGAATAGGTACTTAAAAGTGACGTAACAAGCTTCCAATCCTGAACTTTAATGCTAATAAATAAATAAATAATAATAACTTTAATAAATCTTTGGATTTTTTTATTGATTTGATAAAGCAAGCAATATGTGACCAATATTGTTTGATAATTTAACATACGGAATTAAATAATAATAATTTGTTATAATTATGTATTTTTTTATCCATCAATGTTCCTTATTACTATCAACATTTTTTACACTTAAGTCACGAAATTGCAGTGTGGTACTATGAGAATAAGATATTTCTACCTGCAGACTACACCCACGAGCTGCTCAGATTACCAGTGCCCTTAGAAACCACGTTATATCAGTAACTAACATAACCAAGACCAAATCTTCAGAGCAATTTGTGGCGCTAACAATGTTATGTCACTTAACACATAGTGCCCATCTCCATTTACATGCCACAGTTTAACTTGTAACAGTGGTTCAACGAGAACGTTTTTGCAGAGTAATCAAGCGCGGAGCGTCGGTAAACAGATAAAGCTTATGTTCCAAACTGACATATGTCGTTCATAATCTAAATAATAATGTAAACTTGATCATAAAAGGGCATAAAAAATGTATTTAGGTTGTAGTCTCTGGAGAAAGTCTTAACGTGCTGTTATATGCGAACAACTTTGAGCAGTTAGCTTGCGTGTTCTGTGCTGAGCTCACGCAACGCGTCGTAAGTCCACCCAGTAATGGGACTCGCCCATCAAGGAGCGCTTTCCCAAGTTAGAAGCATTATTCATTTATCACTATCACTACATAGTATAAAACAAAGTCGCTTTCTCTGTCCCTATATCCCTATGTATGCTTAAATCTTTAAAACTACGCAACGGATTTTGATGCGGTTTTTTTTAATAGATAGAGTGATTGAAGAGGAAGGTTTATATGTATAATTTATACCCGAGCAAAGCTGGAGCGGGTCGCTAGTTATACATAAAACTACAAGTATTATACTAAAACACGTATACTAATAGATAAATAATTAAATTCTCTTTGAAATTATGAAGGTTTTATAAAAAATACGCACTATAAATTTTGCGTGATTCTCAATTTTTTATCCGCGTTAGACATAACTTTACAAATTAATTACACAATGTTATAAATTAATAATTTTAAATTATCTTTAAAATGGTGAAGATTTCATAAAAATACGCTCTAGATTATGCCTGATTCTTATTTTTTTATCCGCGTTAGACATAACTTTACAAATTAATTACAGTATGTTATAAATTAATAATTTCTAATAAACACATATCAAATTACGAAAAAAATTGTTTAGAGTAACATATATTTTTTTCAATAAATAAAACTAGTCGTTTAGAGATGATGTTCAATTTACAATCATTAAAAGTCGTGTAATTACGCCTTAAATTGGGTTCACCTTAGTGTGTTGTGTGTGTGTGACATGCTTGAAGAGATCTTGCACCACGCTAAGACAACACAACACAATGTGTCGAGAATGCTACCAGGCCCGAGAGTCGACGGCGCGTAGTGTTCCAAGCGCGCCTCAAAGAGTTGTCAGCAATAACGACGGGGCGCGTCATGGCCGATGCCTGCCCAGGGGTTGAGGATAAATTCGAAACAGAGTTACCTCGCCCCTGGGCACTCAGGGCAGGGATAGGAACAGGGGTGGATTTTAGTCAGTAAGAATCTGACACGCCCTCCCGCTCGACCCTAGAGCGGGAGATGTTATTGGATGATATGCCACACAAAAAAAAAAAAAAAGGTGCAAGATAATGTGCGGTGAAAATGTTCCCGTAGCTAAAGAAAACTTAACAATTACTGAGTGTTATAGCATACATTTTGTCTCCGAAAATGCATGGTTTCTGTAGGATAGGCCACGGCCATTATCTATTCCATAAAAAGACCTCCGTGCTTCCAAACACTGTCAGTTGGTCGCGACTGTCATTAGTAGATATTTGACAGTCGTTACATGTCTTTTTCAATGGCTTCTAACTACTTAGTCAGAAGACAAAAGTTTGACAGCTGGTCTTATTGGTAACTGGGTTACGGACGTCTGATAAGCAGTCACCTTTTTTAGTGTTCCGTACCCAAAGAGTAAAACAGGACCCTATTACTAAGACTCCACTGTCCGTCTGTCTGTCTGTCCATCTGTCACCAGGCTGTATATCGTGAACCGTGATAGTTAGACAGTTAAAATTTTCACAGATGATGTAATTCTGTAGCCGCTGTATCAAGAAATACTAAAAAACAGAATATAATAAATATTTAAGGGTCTCCCATACAACAAACGTAATTTTTTTTGTCGTTTTTTATAGATAATGGTACGGAACCCTTCGTGCGCGAGTTCGACTCGAAATTGACCAGTTTTTTAGGGTTCCGCACCTTAAGGGTCCAAACGGAGCCCTATTATTATCTGTCCGTCCGTCGTCTGTCACAAAATTTTGTTACGAAGAATTTTTTAACTTCCCATTGACCTATGAACTTGAAATTTGGTGATAATGTTTATTATTACGTATACTTTACTAACAAGTATTAATATTTGGTACGCAACCTTTAATATGCGAAATCCGACACGTACTTGGCCAGTTTTATTTTTTTTATTTTAGATGGCTTTGCTCTTGACGCTAGTCTAGGTCAGAGATGACAGAGACAAAGTCGACGATGGAGCGAGCTTACCCAGAAGAAGCCTGTTCAATCTAACTTTAAAGTGATTAGGGTTGTATGCATTCGGAAATATAGACGCAGGTAGAGAGTTCCACTTCTTTGCTGTGCGCATTATAAAAGATGTTTGGAAACGCTTAGTGCGAATTTGGGGAAAAGCAACAAGGTGACTTGCAGTGCGTCTAGATGTCCGATGGTAAAAGGGGGCCGGTAGGATGAGGTCGTGGAGTTCTTGGGCACACTCTCCGAAGACATCTTAAGAAAAATATCGGTATTAATTTATTACTATTCATTTATACTCCATTCGATTAGACTGGTAGCCAACCCGAAAAAATTAAGGCAAATTGATTGTCAATGGGCGTTGAACTACTGTTAATAGTTACACTGTGGCTTAGTACACTAGATTTGTGTTACGACCGAACAGGGAGACATTTGAGTGAGGGTGTGGGTCGGTTAAATGTGCTGGGGAAAGGACAGTTGTGTTAGCTGATTATGTTAGATATTTCAGTGTTTATTGCTTCTGTAAGTTGAGTTTGTTGATTATGTTGCTAATGCGAAAAATTAATCACTTGAAAAACATCAGCAAAATTTAGCATTATGACAGAAATTAAATAATTTGTGCAGGTGATTAGATCTTTCAGGTTAACACTTCAATGTTTTGGTCAATATTCTATAACCAGCCAGTTCTTAGTTGACTGATGCCTGTGAAGAAATACCGAAATCCACTTTTTATTTACTTTCTGTGTCAATTAATGGAAACTAACTAAAAGCGCTTTACCAAGATCGTGCCATGTCCAAAAAGGTTGAACATGTTGTGAGCAAACGGTACGTCCGTGAACCTAAAAAACTTTTTTACAAAAAAAACAACCGACTTCCAAAAAAAAAATTACTCTAAAATGAAAAAATAACGTTAATTTCGGAAGTTGGTGTTTGTATTTTACTTCTTCGTTATTTGACACCGACTTCCGAAATTAAAGTTATTTTTTCATTTTAGAGTAATTTTTTTTTTGGAAGTCGGTTGATTTTTTTGTAAAAATGTTTTTTTTGTCACTTTTTAGTAATTATACTCCAGAACTAAAAACCCCAATAACACGGAACGTGGAATTTAAACATTTGGAGAAAACCAAAACGTCATCGAGGTACCCGTATTTTTCGTTTTTGTTCAGTTTCTCAAAAAGGGCTGAAGCAGTTTCGATAAAATTTATATGGGACCACCTCGGGAGTATATTCTTTCGGATAAAAAAATAATTTAAAAAAAGAAATCGGCGGACATACATAAAAAAAAAAAAACATACATACAGTAGAACATAGAACCTCCTCCTTTTTCGAAAGTCGGTTAAAAATGTGAAGTCATATGCACCAACACGCACGTGGCCCACGTGCTGGATTAGGGTCTTCACTCTCTCACTGATAGGAGGCCTGTATCCCAGTAGTCGACACATTGAAAGCTGATTCTGCTTTCACACTAACGTACCAAAGTATCTCAATATAAAAGTCTATGACCAGTGAGTGTTACATATGGTACTGAAACAATGGTCGCTTGAAATGGGCTGCATCAAAATGCTTAAGGGCAATGGAGAGAGCTCTGTTCGGAGTTTCTTTGCGTGATTGAATCAGGAGTGAAGATATCCGCAGGAAAATCAAGGTTACCGACATAGCCCGAAGAATCGCCAAACTGAAGTGTCAGTGGGCAGGGCACATTGCTCGTGGAACAGATGGTTGATTGGCTGAAAGTTCTGGAGTGTTGACTGAGTACTGGCAGAGGCAGCGTTGGAAAGCCTCCCCTCAAGGTGGACCGATGACCTTGAAAGGCTCGCAGGAATTCGATGGATGCGAAAAGCACGGAACCGGTCTTTGTGGCGAGACTTGGAGAATGCCTATGTGTTCAGCAGTGGACGTTTTTCGGCTGAATTGACGATGATGACTAGCGTAATACGGCATATTTTTTTTTTTTTTTGTATCATGTGACGCAAAATTTTACCTCCAAATCCAATTTACAAAATTCGGTTTCTCTACGCCACCCACGAGAAAAGGTGTAACAGCGTCCCAGGTAAGTTTCATAACAAAACTTATAAAATTCTCGTCTCCCGAACAAAAACTGTGTAGCGTTTGTAAATATTTTAGAAGTGTTACAGTTTCTGTTACAGCAACAAGTTTTGTACAAATACGTTCTTCTTTTACAACGTATTTATTATTCATTGTATGAGGGTTCTTAGGATGACCATCATTTTGTTTTAGTCTAGGATATTTGAAGGGTAGGCTTGTTTATATGAGGCAAAAACAGGTATATTTGTAAAAAATGGTCGTTGTTACTTGCCATGTGACAAATTCAAATATAGTGTTTACTGGAATAATTTCAGAGGCTTGTTTCATAGAAAGAAGGAATGAACCTTGATTAAAATAATGGTAAAAGTCCTTCAAATCCGTCCTGCAAGGCGTATTCGCTTACTCAGTTGACTTCAATGTGATAGGCACTTTGCGGTACATTGCTTCTTTGACGTATAGGAAAACCGTAGTGCCTATTATAATCGATGTCCACCGAGCAATGTACACCTGCTGGTATTTCTTTTCGGTGCCACCTCAAACCAACCGTTAGACCTCGACGGCACCATCCATCCTCAGGCACCCATTTTGTGAAGACTACAGCTGCCCTGTAGTGCCCAGCTGTCTCTGCATGTGGCTGACGTGATCCGCCTAATCCCAATCTCAGTGACAACATTGTGTTCTTGAAAAAAGAACCCGAAAAATTAAGAGTAATGCAGCAGTTGAAGACACACTTGTAAAAAATGAAATAATAGGAGCATGAAGAGTAAACAAGCCTTTTTAAAAATTAATGCTGTCGTTGTTAGTTAAGCGTGTCAAAATCAAATATAATGATCTCTAGAATAACATTAAAGAGTTCTTTCATACATTATGTATAGAAGGAATAGACCTTGATCAACACAATGGCTCAAGGCGAGGAATAACTAATTGCTTTGTGACGTTATAGAAAAAATGTGTGAATGACATCATGAAAGTAAAAATTTTATAGCATTTTTTATAAATATACCTAATAATATTTTACTCATTCATTTTCAACGTCACTGTTATCATTATCATCATGTCAGCCAAATACACTGCTGCGCATGGCGTCTTTACATAAACTGGGTTTTTCTTTCAGCGGTCTCCTACATCATTTTATTATGTAGTTTAACGTGATTTCTAAAATTGATGACCAATTTTTCATAGCAGTAAAATATAACATTTTGATTGAATCCAACTCGACACAAAAAGAGAGCAAATAAAATGAAAAATTGTTTGTAAATCCTTATAATTATGTTCTGATTTGTTAAAACAATGGATGTTGTCATAATATCCATTATTTATTTAAACTGGTGATCAAAATTCGTCCAAAATTAATTTAAATTTTAAGTTTGAACGTTACTAAGATTTTTTTGTCAAAGACCAGATATGACATGACTGTGAAACATAAACAAAAGGGTACCTATATAAAAATACGTGTCAAACGCATGGTATTGTGTGTAATGTTTTTTTTTTAACGACTTTCGAAAAAGGAGGAGGTTCTATGTTCGACTGTATGTATGTTTTTTTTTTTTGGGCGGTGGGAAATCATCCTATGACTTCTTCCGCTCTAGGGTGGAGCGGAAGGGCGTGTCAGACTCTCACTGGCTAAAACCCACCCCTGTTCCTCCCTGCCCTGAATGCCCAGGGGCGAGGTAACTCTTTCGAATTCATCCTCAACCCCCGGGCAGTCGGGGACGTCCGTTGGCCCATCAATCAGGACCCGACATGGCAGTGCTTAGTGTTCCACGCGCGCCTCTCTTAAACGTGAAGGGGAGTTAACACCTCACCACGGGAAGAGACTCGAAGACAGCGGGCTGGTACTACTCCGCGGTAGCGGAAGTCTCATTCGCACCCGCAGCCCCCGAGTCAAGTATATGTGGAAACACCGGAGTGGTTTTTAGTCAGTAAGAGTCTGACAGACCGCTTCGCTCGTCCCAGGCGAAGGATATCCATGAGGATTTTCCAAACAGGCAAAAAAAGAAAAGATAATTGGCCACCCAAAAATGAAAATAAAACTAGTACCTACTACCTGGCCTCTTAGTCTATCAAAGTTCCTACACGGGCGTATCAGAAATGTTCTAAAAAGTTTGTGAAATCGGATAAAAAATGCAACGATTCGATAATAACTAAAACACAATAAATTACGAAATAAAGCTTAACAGATAGACCTATAAAAAATACAGGTTTTTACCGTAAGAAATCAATCTGCCTAGCCTTTCCCTAACTGTTTTTTATCCTAATTTGGTTCGGTTTCCAGTCTAAGCGGATGCAGCTCTAAGTTTCAGTATTTTACATGGAGCGACTGCCTATCAGACCTCCAAAACCCAGTTACTAGGCGATACGATATGCCTTGGTGAAACTGGTGTCAGATCCATTCTGACTTCCAACTAATATTACTACTAGGTTTTTAAAGTAAGCAAAATAGGAAAAATCCTTTTTCAATTTTCATGGCTATCCTAGCTGAGGAATAATGTGATGTGAACCATTTGCACTTAGATTTAGCGGTCAATACTCTACGTAGGTTTTTATTTTTACTGCTTCGTGTTAAAAAAAAATACCGCTGATTTTTATCGTTTACTTATCGAGCGAGTTTTGCTGTAAGGTAGGCTACATGTTAAGCTTTCTATAAAAATACACTTAGATCCTTTATATACTTTTAACCATCACTTACGTATACCGTAAAAGTATTGTATACAATGTGCCTTGCACAGTGTATATAATACTTTATAGGCACTAAACCCACATACGTCTACCAGTGATTCAGTACATGATTCTGGACGTATTAGCGTTCGGATTTTTCGTCGCCGTTTTCATCAATTTTCAAATTTTTTCTACAGTTTGTTTTACATTAGACTGTTCAAAATCGTTATTCTTATCCAACCCAATGAGAGTTTTAATTATAAAGTAATTAAATCGCTAATTACACTAAAAACAGCAATGTAAATCAAATACGTACTACAGCTGTTTCGCTAGAGTTCATTCATGTCACCGGCCTAATACGTAAATACCTATGAGCGGCGCGGCGCGCTCGCCCGTGTGAGTGTAGGTAAGTAGTAGTGCAGAGCGTGGAGATCGTATTATTATTATCATTGCGCGCCTGTACGGACAGGTGAACCGATGACCTGGAGAATGCGGGATGGATGACGCGGAAATCTTATGGATGCGAGGTTTTATGCATACGAGTACTTTCAAAAAATCGTAGATCCGTTCAACGTAGCGATGGTTGATAAATGATGTTTATTCAGTAAATAGGTTACAAGGAACACTTTTACACGTCAATGTTTTTTGTCAGTTTAAGCTAGATGAGGCCGGTGTTTCCTAGCTGACTACCCTGAGAAGAAACACCGAAACAAACTCAGAGGTCAAAGTCTCTTTTAAAGTGTTCAAATCCATACAATACTAGATACTGGTTAAATCATATGAGAACCATGTACGTTTATGTCTGGGATGAGTTTTTGAAGAAAGCAACACAAATTCGAGTGGACCTGTCCAGACAGTGCAAGCATTTGTCAGTCATCGTGAAGCTCAACTCAGAACTTTAAGGAGCTCAACGAACCGACGAACAATACCAAAGTAGTTGAGTAGTTGAGGGAGGCTTATGTGCAGCAGTAGACGTCTTTCAGCTAGATGACCACGACAAAAGTTTTAAGTGTTAATCTCCTGCTCTGGGTGGAGCGGGATGGCGTGTCAGACTCTTACTGACTAAAACCCACCCCTGTTTCCTGTTAAAGTAATAACAGCCGCACGGGTCGATCCATCAGGTTAAGCTATGCTTGCGGGGGTTAGTCCATGGGTGGGTGACCATCTTTACATACTGAGACTCCTCCGTGCCTCGGAAAGCACGTTAATCCCGGTTGTCAATTGTGAATCTTTGACAGTCATTACGGGACGTCAGAAGACCGAAAGTCTGACAACCTGTCTTACCAAGGGGTATTGTATTACCCAGTAACTGGGTTGAGGAAGTCAGATAGGCAGTCGCTCCATGTAAAATACTGGTATTCAGCTGCATCCGGTTAGACTGGAAGCCGACTATTTTGATAGTTGGGAAAAGACTAGGCAGATTGATTAAGTCTGGAATAGCATAAAGGCTATTTATTTATATTGCGGGTAGACCTAATTCTATGTGGGTGAACACTGACAGAAGTTAGTATTCTATAAGCGCCATTGAGCAAAATCGTATATCGTAAATGTACTCTTAACTCTCTCTTAATTCTGTTCAGAATTTTGGGCCTCAAGGCCCAAAATTCTGAACAGATGTCCTTCAGAGCTAATGGATTGCAAACCATTGGTTTGTGAACTAAATTGAATTACTGAACTAAGTACCCTTGAAACGCACCGAGTGATCTTTTTGTGCTATGTCTTTTAGCCTAAAAAGGAAGTGGTTAAGAAAATAAGATAAGACTTCTGTTTATGCTAGCAATGATTACAAAACAGACCTGTAAATTAATTACTTATAAAATTGTGAAAGGATTAGTCAGGTAGGACTCTGCGTTACCCAGTGTTAGCTGTCCAGGGTACGTGGGCCTGCTGAAGGCGAGTAGTGGGTAGCTCGCCGTTCGATCAGGATCAGTCCCGAGAGTCAACGGCGCGTAAAGAGATGTCAGTCACCACTGACGAGGCGCGTCATGGCCGATGCATGCATGCCAAGGGGTCGCGGATAAATTCGTAACAGACTTATCGGGCTCCTGGGCACTGGAACAGGGGTGGGTTTTAGTCAGTAAGAGTCTTACACGCTCTCCCGCTGTCCAGCCAGATGGGGAGGAGTCATAGGATTATTTACCCCAAAAAAAAAGGTTTTTTTTTTTAAATTTGTAATCACAAAACCTTATCTTTAATGCCACTCGGGGAGGCTACATTATTGCACCCCGGGTTGGTTGCTGTAGAAATAATCAGGCGAAACCGGTCCTGTCGCATCAGATTTCGCGAACCTCACCTGGTCGTCGGTCCACCTTGTGGGAGTCCTTTCAAACGCTAAGTCTTCCGGTACGTGGTCGCCACAGAAATATAAGGCACACGATTTTACACACATATGACTCCCATTCGATCCATTTCCACTTGGAAGTGTAGAAACTTCCTGGGAGCTAGACAGGCTTCGCGGATTGACCTCGCTATTGTAAGCATTTAAAAAACATACTTTGTAGCAAAAATAAGTATGTATCGTAATTACATTTTTCGTGATAAATTCTTTACAAGGACCACCAGTTGTTGGATGATAATTATTAAAAAAAATCAAGAAAGATTCGTTTGAATTTTGCTTATCCCAACTTACATTGCCCAGATTACAACAAACTAGTACGTTCCCTATTTCGGGGTCTCATTGTATATTCAAAGTGGCCTCTTTGGCCATTTTATTCCCCCTCCCCACGAAACCGTGAAGCTGGGGAAACTAATCATTGTATGTCTTAGTAAAGTCCTAATAATATTTTGGAATTTATATTGATATATATGAAATAATATATTGGATAATTTAAAGTTGAGAGCTTGCCATACCTTTAATAATTAATGCATTAAAAAAAACTTTTTTACAAAAAAAAAAAGATAAAAAACCTACACTAAAAATTAAAACTTAACTTTAATTTCGGTGTTTGTATTTTATTTCTTCGTTATTTGACACGACACGACACGACTTTCAAAATTAAAGTTATTTTTTAATTTTTAGTGTATTTTAAAAAACACTAAAACTTTAAAAATAACTCGAATTTCGGAAGTCGGTGTCAAATATCGTAGAAATAAAATACAAACACCGACTTCCGAAATTAAAGTTATTTTTAAATTTTTAGTGCGTTTTTTTTGTAAAAAAGTTTTTTATATTGCAAGTGTTTATAATACGAGGCACAGCCGTGTCTTCACAAGATGCGATGAACGAGCGAGGCATAGGAATACCTTTTATTGGGGAATTCGGTGTATTTTCAACCGACTTCAAAACAAGGAGGAGGTTATCTTCGACTGTATGTTTTTTTTCTTTTCTTTTTATGTGTGATGCTGAACTGATTGAGATGATTTTCTTTTTATTTGAAAGCTGGTGCTTCTCTCATCTTCATAAAATTTAAATGGGACCATTTAAATTTTATGAAGATCTGATAGAGAACTCGGGAGATACACAATGGAACTCTTCAACAAACGATAGCAAACCTTCCAAAATTGCTGCAAACGCATGTCTGTTTATTGTGTGATGTTTATTGATGTTATGTTGTAAAGTGTTACAACACTTTACAACATAACATCACGCTGATACGCTCTGAAGGGGTACACAGATTTCTGCAGTTTACCCTGATACCTACACTCTAATTTCACCAATTATGTTCAAACTCCATATTTTTGGAGCTATTAATTCGTGCATAATTTTACTATTAATATAGTTGTAGATATGGAGTACAACAACTAAAAAATTAAATATAAAATAAATTTACAAAAATAAACAACCCACTTCCATAGGCTAATTAACTTTAATTTTGGAAGTCGGTGTTTCTAGTTTTGTTTCTTCGTTATTTGACACCGACTTCCATAAATAAAGTCATTTTGCATTTTTTTGTGTTATTTATGGAAGTCGGTTGTATTTTTTTTTGTAAAAAGTTTTTTTGTCCTTCATAACTTTGTGCTGGATAGATAAAAGATAAGATTCAGCGGGATGAGCTGGACTCCTTCTCAAAGATCTTTCCCAAAATTGCAGAAGACCGGGAAAAGTGGAAGGAGGGAAGGGAGGCATTTTCCCAGCAGTTGGACTGCACAAGCTCATATAATTTATATAATTAATAATAAAATTCAGATAATACTATGATATCTAAGGTGGTCGCATGAAAAACAAACCTTATCAGAGGCTGGTCAGTCAAAAATATACTTTTAAATTACAATGAATAATATTTATTTGTTTTAATAGGAAACAGTTGTGAGCCGTCGGCTGGTTTTTTTATGTCTGTTTATTACTCAATTCATCATTTTTCATTGTTTAACAACGTGCTTAGACAAACTTTACACAGTACTGTGAATTTATTCATTTGAATGTCACCACATCACAGGCCCCCAACATACAGGTTTTACCTTATTTGGGGACCATCGTTCAAAACGAAAACAGTTTGTTAAAATAATTATAGATAAAACAACTATGTCACAATAAAACCAACAATAATATCAAACAACAAACAAAATAACTTTTTTACAAAAAGTACAACCGACTTCTAAAAATTGCAATTAACTTTAATTTCGGTAGTCGGTGTTTGTATATTGTTTCTTCGTTATTTGACACCGACTTCCAATTTAAATTATAATATTTTTCTGTGTAGTGATGTGTATGTGTGAGATATATAAAAAAAAAATAGTTTCTTAGATCCTTAGAGTGTCCCAACTATGTAGGTATTGGCTAATATTTGTTTTTGTCATATTAAAATTTCGTTACATTTTAAAATGACCGCTTAGTTCTTTTGTTGACTTACCGACTATATTATCTAAAGTATTTGTATCCCTTAACGGATGCATATACTTTGTACTTTTTATCAGTTTCCAATTAAGACATTTTTTTATGGGATGTTTTTTGATTGGCATGATTTTATCGGTATTTTTACCAAAGTTGTTAAAATAATAATTTCTTGACATTAATATCTTCATTTAAAATCTGCTCTGAGTATTATTCAAAAGTTAAGTTTCTCATATCTCTGCGGACGGCGAGCAGTGGGTAGCTCGCCGTCCGATCAGCACCAGGCCCGTGAGTCGACGGCGCGTAGTGTTCCACGCGCGCCTCAAAGAGATGTTGTCAGCCACCACTGACGGGGCCCATCGTGGCTGGTGCCTGCATGCCGAGGGGTAGCGGATATATTCTGAAAATGAGTTACCACACCCCTGGGCACTCAGGCAGGGATGGAACAGGGGGGGTTTTAGTCAGTAAGAGTCTGACACGCCCTACCGCTCCACCCAGAGAACTTTTGAAATACGAACCTTATATGCGTATAGGCTGGTCGGTGAAAAATATACTTTTAAAAGTGATGCCAAGTTAGAAAAGGTTATAAATAAAATAATAAATATGTATTTGTTTTATGGCAGTCAATAAAATTGTGAGCCATAGACATAAACAGTTGGATTATACGAGTACAAAAAAGAATGAGTACTTCCCCCACTACAAATTAAAGCTTAGTTTTTCTATGCTATATTCTATCTCTGTAACCATCCAGATCCGCTCAGCCGTTCTGGCGTGATTAAGTTACAAACATCCATCCATCCATTCAAACATTCACATTTACATTTATTATTATTAGAAAAGTAGGATTGTAAACCCGTGTATCCTTTCCTACGCCTCAGAGCCCCAACATCACACGCTTAGGAGTACTAATCACAGCTACGCTCCTCCACATTCTACACTTTGAATCCTAGTGATTTGAAAAAATTGTTTTTAGGGTTCCGAAAATCTCAAAAGTCATTTATTTAAACTAGGCTGAGAGCCAGCACTTTTTGAACGTCAAAGTTCTACATAAAGACAGTCCCCCAAAAACGCCCGCCCGTCACCACTTCCTAGTGTTTTAGCTGTGAAGAAGAAGTGGCCAACAAATTCCCTAGCAACACATCTGTCTGTTAAGTTTGAAGAATTTGAATCTATATAATTATATGCAACAATCTTAACATATGTAAAACAGAAAAATAAATATATGTCGTCTAAAATATAATCATAAAATTAAATAATCCGCCACTTGTTAGCTAGCAACCTCAATTATGCCATTAAAAACGAACTCAAGCATAAACACTAACCAAATTAAATAAGCCTCCATACATAACTGGTGTGCCTGCTTACACGAACAAAGATAGAATCTATCAAAGGGCTGTGATTCGAAGCCACAAGTGATGAACTAGGGCCATCACACTAGAATTAGTAGACAATTATTATATGAACTCATATAATCTGTCATAACCATAAGCTAAATATGGAGAACGAACATCAAGTGTAACATTGTCTTGCGTTCAACACAGCGACCAACTATTATTATCTTCTAAATAGTCGTTGATGGAATAGTATGCCTTAGAACATAGACTAGATTTAACTTTAGTTTTATGTGCATTATAAGGTAGGTCAAGAAAAGAACAGGGTAGCTTATTGTAAAATTCGATACCGAGACCCTCAAACGAACCATGAACCTTACGAACATGGTGGGAAGGAACATGAAGTTTATACTTATTTCTGGTGTTAAACTTGTGGATATCACTGGTCTTTTTGTATAAATGTATATTTTGCCTAATGTATAATATGTTTGCAAAAATGAATTGAGATGCCACCGTGAGAATTCCAATCTCTTTGAAAATTTCTCTTAAAGAAACTCTTGACCCTAACCTGTATATTGCTCGTACAGCACGTTTTTGTAAAACAAATATATTTTGTATGTCCGCAGCTTTACCCCACAAAAGAATACCATAAGACATAACTCTATGGAAATAACTAAAATAGACTAACCGTGCTGTGTCAACGTCAGTATATTGTCTAACTTTTCTGACGGCGTAGGCAGCAGAGCTGAGCCTTCCCGAAAGGCTTGATATATGTGCGCCCCGTTGAAGTTTGGAATCAACAGTTATACCCAAAAAAACTGCCGAGTCCACAGTTTCAAGCACTTCTTTATTTAAGATGACATTAGGTCCTAGATTTATAACATTAGGTAAGGCAAACTTTATACATTAGGTTTTCTTAGCATTAAGAACTAAGTTATTTGTCGTAAAATATTTAGTTGTAAAATTATAAAAGAAAACAGATGAAAAATGACCATTCCCCCTTATCTCCGAAACCACTGAGCCTAAAATTGAAAAAAAAAACTAAGAAATTAGTTCTTTAATAACTGTAGATTACAGGAAAATCTATAAGGAGGAGGCACTTTAAAAAAACTGATAATAATATGGTTTGTTTGGAACCCTTTGCGCGCAAGTCCGACTCGATCTTGGCCGTTTTTTTATACCACTATCTCACCTGATAGTAAGCGATGATGTGGTCGAAGATAGAACACGCTTGCCTAGAAGTAACCTATTCACTCTTGACTTAAACAATGAATGAGAATGAGGATGGTAATAAAAAAAGCACGTTGTATAATATTGTGTTATACTTTATTTGAGAACCACTGACTTAACAGGATACAATTATATTTATCCAACGATAAAATTAAGAGGTAGGTACTCAAAACCCGTATAAATATTCGCCAAAAAACATTTGTGTGACTAGTGTCTCTAAGTCCTCACAAAATGAAGTCTTGTTTAAAATATTTTGTGCTGCTGTTCTGCTTACATTTTATTGGTAAGTTGATTTATATTAGCTAACTAGCAACTCGCCCCGGTTTCGCACAGGTCCAAATCTGTATTTTTTTTGGGTCAAGCCCGCCACACTATTCCCAAACCACTGTAACTTCTGTAAGCCAGAATCAACAGTGGCGACCACCAGAAAAAAACGCCGAGGCAATAAAGCTCTACGAGTCCAAGAGAAACGATTAAACTGTCTTGGGTCCCGCAACGAAATTAATCAGAAAAGACAGTGGAGGAGTAAGAAAAACATAATTACCACTTCCCTCCTAATCAAGAGGCAGACAGAACAAAGCTAGGCTATTTAGGCACAAAGAGGTTATTTACAATGGGATAAGCCCAGTTACCAAGCACCACTGGTTAAAAACACTAATATTAATGGTCCTAAAATTTTGAGTCCAAATCTGTAAATGTAAAATTCAAAGTCCTGACAGACTGACTGATATATCAACGCACAGCCTTAACCACTAGTCCTAGAGACATGAAATTTGGATAGTGTATTCTTTGTGAAGAGAAGGTATTCATAAGTATTCCCTTAAGGATGTGAAAAAGGGGTTGAAAGTTTATAACCGGGGAAGTACTTATTCAACGTGGACGAAACCGCTGGCATTTCCTAGATATATAAAAAATCCTTCCTCATTTGTCGTTATTTAGGTATATCAGTGAAAACCGCATTAAAACCGTTACGTGGTTGCGGAGAAACAGACAAACACGGAAAGCGTCTTTGTTTACTATGAAGAAATTTTGAAATTTTTAATATCACTGGATCCTTAAATGAAATCTATTAATATTTTTTCAGTTGCTGGTAAAATAAACGTAGATTTTACCATTAATTAAAGAATAATTGTGCAAGTAATTCAAAACTTTTTTAATTTTTACACATTGTATTAGACCATAGAAACAATGAGGTGCACTTGTTTCATTTTTTAATTCGTCACATATTTTACAATTCATTATTTTATGCTAAACGTAAACTCAAAACGTATCGTTTTCCATAATGCCGGTAGTGACGACTAAATATATGAGTCAAAGTAACACTTATTGGTAAAAAAAAAACAAACAAACATATGAATTGATAACCTCCCCTTTTTGAAGTCGGTTAAAAAGTACTTTCAATTTCACTAAAATTTTATTATAAAATTCTGCTAGACTAAAGCATAAACAGTTAGTAAAATTATTAATTTTAAGGACCAGAAATAAAATGTAAACAAGGCGTATCGAGGTAAGTGACGTCACAGTACAGCATTGACAGTCAGGGACGTTTGAAGTGTAGTAGAAAATTGTAGGAGCTATACAATTTTTTTGAGCGACATGCAGTGCTTGAATTTACTTTAAAATATTTTTTTTGAGAGTATAGTACTAATTGCTTTCAAAGAAAAACATAACATGCATATCCCTATTCCAAGCATGCCAAGACTATATAAAAAACTCTTTAGTTTAGTGTTGCTTTATGCTCGTTCAGCATTTGGATTTATTTGAGCTTTTCTTCTAACAGGATCACTTGCAATGGTATTTTGTTAAATTATTTCATTTATATTTTAGAGGGAGCATTCAGATGCGACTACAAATACAGTGTTGCAACCAATGGATGGTTCAAACACCATGTAGTGCCGATGACTTGGTCTGATGCTCGGCTGCGATGCACACTGGAAGGTAAACTCTTTATCCAGAAATGTATACGGATTTAAAATCGACGATTCATAGTTTTCAAATATTGTGTGACGATCGTTTACTCCGGTCTTTTTGGTTAAGACACACAAAAGTAAACAGTGAAAATTGGCCAAGTGCGTGTCGGATTTCGCACATAAAGGGTTCCATACCACATATTGGTATTTGTTATGAAAGTATACATAATAGTAAACATTATCACCAAATTTCAAGTTCGTAGGTCAATGAAAAGTTAACAAATTCTTCGTAACAAAATTTTGTGACAGACGACGGACGGACAGACAGACAGACGGACAGATGGACCCGTGAGTGACAACAATAGGGCTCCGTTTCGACCCATCAGGTACGGAACCCTACAAAAGAATGCTGATGCATACAGTTTGTCGAGTTAAGCGAGCAAAAATGTTGTAAAAAAATGTGTCTATGATGCCTGAATTTTTTATAACGGTTGCATTAACATCTTCTAGTATATTTATATGCCCCGCGATGCTCCCTGTAGTCAAATTTCGCCTTATTTTTTTTATTTGGTGGGAAATCATCAAATATTTTTTCCGGTCTGGATGGAGCGGCAGGGAGTCTCAGACTCTTACTACACCTGGAATTCGAACGTTTATTTTAAGCAGTACTATTCTATTTTATTCTTCTTTCAGGTGCTACTCTAGCTTCTCCAACGAAACATGAAATAAAATCCGAAATGATACACCTCCTGAAGGACTCCACTTCGAAACGAGAAATTTTTACCGGGATCCATGCCACTCTTGCTTCAGGAGATCACCATACTGTTGAAGGTTAGTCAATCAGTGGAATAGTAATAATTTCAACTTACAATAAGACACTATAACACAGTGGTTCTACCCGGGCCTGCGGACAGCGAGTCATGGGTAGCTCGCCGTCCGATCAGTACCAGGCCCGAGAGTCAACGGCGCGTAGTGTTCTACACGCGCCTTAAAGAATTGTCAGCAATCATGACGGGGCCCGTCATGGCCGATGCCTGCCCAGGGGTTGTGGATAAATTCGAAACAGAGTTACCGCGCCTCTGGGCACTCAGGGCAGGAAAGGAACAGGGGTGGGTTTTAGTCAGTAAGAGTCTGACACGCCCTCCCGCTCCACCCAGAGCGGGAGATGTCATTGGATGATTTCCCACCCCCAAAAAAAAAACACAGTGGTTCTTAACCTGTGGTCCGCGGACCACTGGTGGTCATTGGAAGCACCCGAAGTGGTCCGGAAAGCCATGCAACAATCCATTTTGTTCGCACAGTTAATAAATTGAGCCAACACTGCAAGGGTCAGGAAAGAAGAAGCGAATGGAAATGCAATACGATGTATTTTGAAAGCTCCATTCAAGACAGCACTGAACCAACGATTCAGAATTTAGTAAAGAGTATGCTGTCACAAAAATCACATTAAAATATTGAACTTATCTATTTAATGTAACATTTTATGGCGTGATTTATATAAATTTACTGTGTAATATAAAACATCCAAGCAGTTGGTGGTCCATGAAAAGTAAAAAAAATTGTCAAATGGTCCCATAACAGTAAACGATTAAGAACCACTGCTCTAACATAACATATTTTAATCTTATTGCACTATGGCAAAGGTCCTCCATGTTATGAAAACCCCAACGTATACAGAGAGATGTCCCAAGTTTGAAGGCTACGGCTATGCCGTTCTGTATGTCTGTCTGTGGATGCATGTCTTTCAAATGGATGGTCCGATTTCAATGTGGTGTTCCAATGTATGCTTTAAAACAGAGCATGGAATCGATGCATCAGCGGCGTGAAGATTCGACAGTAATAATAAATTTTGACTCTAAAAATGTTTTCAGCGTATTACTTCTGTTACAAGCTGCCAGTTAAAACCATCAGTTTCTATGCTGAAATGTACTGCAGTGCAAGTAAATAGTGATGCCAACTGACACCGTTCATATGAGGAGTGATGACAATATCTATGGCAGTTTTGTGCTCTTTATGATTAAATATTCCATTTATTTTATTTTATTTGTATAATTAATATTTTCATTTCTAAATAATTTATGATAATAAAAATCAAAGACATTTAAAAATATTTAAAAAAACAGTCCACCGGTATTGGGAAAATGATCCAAGCTACCTGTGATCAGGGCTCCTCAGAGAGAAATCTCCTAACAATACGCTTCGTGATTAAAAGTACTGCTTTCTGCATTGATCGCGACTCTTGGCTATTATGACATTGGCCGTCACGACTTTCGGCACAATGATTCCTGTGTTCATCTTATTCTTATGTGGGAATCATCTGTGGTATGAGGGCGTGTCAGGCTCTTACTGACTAAAACCCACCCCTGTTCTTTCCCGGCCTGAGTGCCCAGGGGTGCGGTAACTCATTTTCAGAATTTATCCGCAACCCCTAGGCATGCAGGCACCGGCCACGATGGGCCCCGTCGGTGGTGGCTGACACTCATCTCTTTGAGGCGCGCGTGGAACACTACGCACCGTCGACTTACGGGCCTGGTGCTGATTGGACGGCTGGTGCGTCGGAAAACTTGTGTGTAGTAAATACTGATATAAATTAAAAAATTGCAGGTACACCACTCTGGAATATTCCAGTAGTTTGGGCTGAAAATGAGCCGGATAATATGGACAATATAGAAAGTTGTATAACTTTCAATATTCATGGACACTTATCAGATCGTCCTTGTGGAGACACTCGTCCTTTCATCTGTTACCGCTCAGAGAACCCTCAAGTAAAAGTCAATGAATGCGGCATAGATCCAGGTAAGTAAATATTCTTTGGAATAGGCTATATTTTTTCAGCTCCCTGAATTGTTTATTTGATGAGTGAGGAATGCGGAACAGAGTGTAAGCTCCCGCAAATCTCCATTGAAAAATTCCCTCATCTTTCGCCCAGACGGGTGTTGCGTCCAACACCCGTCAAACCGTCGGTTAGACGGGGTCTGGGCAACTGCTCGATGATTGATTTCGGACTATTGTATATAATGTATAGGGTTCGACAGTTTTTTTTTTTTAATAAGACATAGGATTTGTGTGTTTAGTGCGTATGTGGCAGCAGAGATGTCGCTACAAGTTTCATAATCATATTTTTTTTTCAGAATACTATTTGGATAACAGAACTAGCAAATGCTACAAGTTCCACTCAGAGCCACGAAATTTCAACCGAGCATCTTTCGCATGTTCAGCTGAAGGCGGCCATCTTGCTATTATTAACAGTGACACCGAAGCCACAGTACTCACAGAACTCCTCGCTAGACATCCTCCAAGTAGTTTGATATACCAACATGTGGAGATGGTAAATGGTTGGAAAGAAACAGCCCTTGTCGGTATTTACGATTGGGGTGAACATGGGGAATGGAGGACAGTTCACGGTAATAATTCATTAAAAATTCTTTAACAGACAAAAAGCTAGACTATTGCTGTGTGTTTTCTTTTTATCTGGAAAAAATACACAGTTCTTGTGGGATATGCCACGAGACCAAAGCTAGTGATATTTTGAATTAAAATAATGCGGTAGTTCCAGAGGTATCATAATTTAAAACAATCCTTTGAAGAAAACAAGATGTTAAAAATCCCATCAAAATATTTTTTTCCCTTTCAGGTCAAACATTGGCAGAAGCAGGCTATGGCAAGTGGCAAAAAGGGGAGCCAACAGCACTACCTGGTGAATTCTGTGGTTCAATGTGGCGCAATGGGTTACTGATTGACGTAGTGTGTGACAAGAACTTCGCATTTATCTGCGAGAAGAGTTCTCACTATCCTGCTGTGTGTCGCGCCGATCAACTGTCGTTGGTTCATCCACATTGTGGTTAATGATATAAAATCATAGATTAAAAATAAATGTCTAATATCGGTAAAACTTTTTTTTTCACACCGCCTTCCAAATATAATATTATAGATCAAAGCATAGTTCAAAAAATCTTTCTTAAAGCCTAATTAAAGTGCTAAAACTTACTCGAAACATGAGAGTACATCTCAGAGGTGAAGTTTCTGCCGGCAGATTTTCAGATCTTCTTCTTCAAATTGGAAACGGAAACTTTCCACAAATAGATGGGTTGATACAAATACCAAATTAATTATGTACTGTGGTATCAAACGTTGAGGAACTTATAGATAAAATTTATTCTGATGTTAAAAATATTAAAGACAAACCGATGGAGTGGTCATGCGAGAGAGCCATTTTGACTCCCAAAAACGACCAAGCCGCTGCGATCAACGAAATGTTGATAAATACATTCGAAGGTGAAGAAATATATATATATATAAATTAATCCTTATTTCCTTGGTCACGACATCACGCAGGAACGGTTGAACCGATTTCGCTAATTATTTTTTTGTTGTGTTTGTTATTACTAGGAGAACGTTCTTATGAAAGAAAAATTTGGAAAGTTGCGCGGAAAATTAGAAAATTTCAGAAAAGTTAACGACTATTCTTCTTAACTTCGCGCGTATGACAGTTCATAGCTAAGACAGGACAACGTCTGTAGTTTCAGCTAGTGATTTATAATTCTGTTGACACCATGGTCGATGAGGCTTTATTAACATTGGTTGATATGGACGAGTCTATAAATTATCCTGTAGAATTTATAAACTCTCTTAATCCGGGTCTTCCGTGTCACAGACATATGTTGGGTGTAGGTGCTCCTATTATGTTGTTTTGAAATATATGACCTCCAAAATTGTACAATAGAAGTAGACTCCAGGTAACAGGATCAGCCAGAAGAGAAACTCTCACCGGATGGTAAGCGATGATGTGGTCTAAGATGGAGCACGATTCCCTAGAACTAACCTATTCACTATTGACTTAAACAATGAGGATGAGGATGGTAATAAAAAGTCACGTTATATATTGTGTCATACCTTATTTTGGAACCACTGACTAAGTTATGAGGTACATATGTATACGTGCATAGAGTACCTAGGTCTAGGTACCTAGGTACTCTAAGCACGTATAAATATTCGCCAAAAAACTTTTGTGGGACTAAGTGTCTCCAAGTCCTCACAGAATGAAGTCTTGTTTAAAATATTTTGTGCTATTGTTCTGCCTAGATTTTATTGGTAAGTTGATTTGACTAACTAGAAATCCACCCTGGCTTCGCACAGGTGCAAATTATATATAAAATTGTTCCTGCTTTATCGCTTTCTAGGTATATTAGTGAAAACTGCATTTAAATTCGTTACATGGTTTAGAAGGAGTTAGCGGAGAAATAGACAGGCATGGAAAGTGACTTTGTTTTATACTATGTCCAGATTTTGAAATATTTAGTGTCACTGGATCGGAACATATGCTAAAATGAAATCTATCAATATTTTTTTTCAGTTGCTCTTAAAATAAACATAGTTTTAACCAATTCCAAGCACGGACTACTATATCAAAATTTCACGTTTGGTTTTGCTTCAGACTCGTTTAGCATTTGGTTTTCTTCGAGCTTTCCTTCTAACAGGATCACTCGCAATGATAGTTTGTTTAATTATTTCATTCTTATTTTAGAGGGAGCATTCAGATGCGACTACAAATACAGTGTTGCGACTAATGGATGGTTCAAACACCATGTAGTGCCGATGACTTGGTCTGATGCTCGGCTGCGATGTACACTGGAAGGTAAGCTCTTTATCCAGAAATGTATACGCCTTTAAAGTCGATGATTGATAGTTTTCAATTATTTTGTTGCGGTCGCTTACTCGTAACCGGTTTTTTTTTTTGGTTAAGACACACAAAAGTTAACTGTAAAAATTAATGCTTTTGCCTACATTTTGTCGCGTTATGCGAGCAAAAGTGTACTGAACAGCAGATTTTTAAATTTTGGAGAGTTATTTTTTTTATAAATTATGTCTATGATTGATGCCTGTAACTCCAAAATCTATATATATAAAAGTAGAGACTGACTGAATTTTGCACTCGGCCTCTTTTTGTAATATAAGGGAGCATTAAGAAGGGGTTTTAGGAAATTCGACCTATAAGGGGATGAAAATGGATTTTGTTTGTATGAAACTACGTCACTCCACGCGGCGAAGCCGCTGGTCGAAGCTAGTGTTTGTATAAACGTCTTTTAGTATGTATGCCCCACGATTGCTCCATGTAGTCATATGAGTGGCCATTCCCACATTATTTTAAGAAACATTCGCAACCTAATCTCTCAAACCCTCAAAAACACGTTATTCTAAACTGAAAGATTGTCCTTCCATAGGTTTCCATTGACCTTACTACTACTTTTTTTATTCTTTTTCCAGGTGCTACTCTAGCTTCTCCAACAACACATGAAATAAAAGTTGAAATGATACACCTCCTGAAGGACTCCACTTCGAAACGAGAAATTTTTACTGGGATCCATGCCACTCTGGCTTCAGGAGATCACCGTACTGTTGAAGGTTAGTCAATCAGCGGAATAGTAATAATTTCAGCTTACAGTAAATTACTCTCTTAAGACAGATTCAAACATCATAATGACGTTTTTGCATTACGGTAAATGTCCTATATGTTATCAAGACGTCAACTTATGCTGAGGGATGTCACAAGTTAGACGGTTACGGCTATGCCATTCTGTATATAAGTCAATGACTTCATGTTTTTGAACGGATGCTCCAGTTTCAATGTGGTTTTCCACTCTATGCTTCGAAACAGAGAGCACGGAATCGACGCACCAGTGCAGCGGCGTAAAGATTCGACAGTAATATTAAAATTTGTGTCATCAAAAATGCTTTCAGCGTTTTACTTCTGTCACAAGTTGCCAGTTAAAGCCATCAGTTTCTATGCTGAAATGTACTGAAGAGCAAGTAAAGCAAGAAGAGCAAGTAAATAGTGACGCCAACTGACACCGTTCCTAAGAGGAGTGATGACAATATATCTAACAGTTTTGTATTATTCCATTTTTTAATTTCAAATACAAGTTATTTTCTTTAAAAAAAAAAATCAAAAACGTTTAAAAATATTTAAAAAAAAATATTAGTCCACCGGTAAAAGGAATAGGATCCATGCTACCTGTGGTCAGGGCTCCTGAGAGAGAAATTTCCTAGCAATACGCTTCGTGACTGCTCTCTATATCAAGCCCTTGATTTAATTGGTCACCGAGAACCTCCTCAGATGTTGGGCTTTGTGGATAAAGCCCTTGATGCAACTGGTCAATGCCGAGAGCCTGCTCAGATGTTGTTGCTCTTGGCTATTAAACCATTTCCCGTCACGACTATCGGCACAATTATTCCTGTATCCACCTTATTCTTATTATATCCTTATTCTTATTACTCGTATGTAGTAGATATCATCATTCTCCTGCCCTTATCCCAATTTATTTGGGGTCGGCGCAACATGTCTTAGAATCGTATGTAGTAGATAATGTTATAAATTAAAAAATTGCAGGTACGCCACTCTGGAATATTCCAGTAGTTTGGGCTGAAAATGAACCAGATAATAAGGACAATATAGAAAGTTGTATAACTTTCAATGTTCATGGACACTTATCAGATCGTCCCTGTGGAGATACTCGTCCTTTCATCTGTTACCACTCGGAGAACCCTGAAATAGAAATCAATGAATGCGGCACAGATCCAGGTAAATAAATGTCATGGAATGGGCTACATTTTCCTGAATTTTCAGCCATTTAAACCACAAAAGTCACTAAACTGTTTATTTGATAAGTATTTAGAGGAATGTGGAACAGCGTGTAGGTCCCGCAAACCTCCATTAAAAGGGGAGTATCCTCCGACCAGACGGGTGTCTTCTTCTTCCTCTGATCTGGGCAACTGCCCGATGGTTGATTTTGGACTGTTGTATATGTTCAAATCGCTCGGAGAAATCGCCTCGCGCGATGCAGGATTTGTGCGTTTAGTTCATATGTGGCTGCATAAATGTCGCTACAAGTTTCATAATCATATTTTTTTTTCAGAATACTATTTGGATAACAGAACTAACAAATGCTACAAGTTCCACTCAGAGCCCCGAAACTTCTCCCGAGCATCCTTTGCATGTTCAGCTGAAGGCGGCCATCTTGCTATTATAAACAGTGACACCGAAGCCACAGTACTCACAGAACTCCTCGCTAGACATCCTCCTAGCAGTTTGATATACCAGCATGTGGATATGGTAGATGGATGGAAAGAAACAGCCGTTGTCGGTATTTACGATTGGGGTGAACATGGGGAGTGGAGGACTGTTCACGGTAAGTTGGCACAAAGGTGAACTTTTGCTACCAGTTATTCTCATATATGTTCATGAAAGAAGTGGTGGCCCAGTGGTATTGGCCGCGACTTACAAGTTGTAGGTTGTAAGTTTAAACCCAGCCAGGCGCTTTACTTTGTGTAAATAATTGCATCACCACTGCTCTCAAAACGGTGATAGAAAACATCGTGAGGAAACCGGCACGTCCTAGAACAAAAAATTCAAAGACATGTGACATCGTAGATTACGGCCCACACCCTCTCAGAGAGAGGAGGCCTATAGGAGGGGCAATAAGGCTGATGATGATGATTCTCATAGATCTCAGCATTGTGACACTCGTTGGTGAGCAAAAAATAATTTTCGCATCTCTGATGTACAAAACAAAAGGTGAACCAGTGAATCTCATAATATACGAGTACCTAAACAAAAAGTTGTTGTCTAAGAAATTTATTCTAGTTACACCCACCATATTAACGCAATCATTTTTTCCGTCCTTTTCATGCTATATATGCTTCATCAATTAGTAACGTACAAAAAGTTGTACTATCGCTGAGTGTCTACTTTATCCCGAAAAAATGCACAATTCTCGTAAGATATGCCGCGGTACCAAAGTTAGTGTTCTTTTGCAGCTTGCAAAGGCTTTTTAATCCTCTACATACAAACTCTAATGCAAGTGTTCCTTAGGCACAGTAATTTCTGCCCCTGGGCAGTCAGGGCAGGAAGGAACATGGGTGGGTTTTAGTCAGTAAGAGTCTGACACGCCCTCCCGCTCCACCCTAGAGCGGGAGAAGTCATTGGATGATTTCCAACTCCACAAAAAAAAGGCACAGTAATTTAGCCTTTTTTTTTTTTTGAACAACCCGTGAGAAGAAGACTCGCGCACCGATGCTTCTGTACCATCATTTATGAATATTTTGGATGTGTTACTAATTCGTCTGAGAATTTTAACACTGGGGTGTAGAATATTGCAGTTTAGATCAGCGCCATCTCTTGACCGATACTGGAACTAATGTTATTTTAATTGATGATTTCTGAAAAAGTGTGCTATTTAGAGACATCGTTTTATTTTTCCTTTATCTCTACAACTTCTTTCACATACATATTTTCGAATTTTTCTCTATGCAAACTTCAAGAGATAAGTGGGGGAAGGCTATTTTTTTTATTTTTTTTTATACAATGTCAAAAAAAAATAGGGCCTATAAAAGAAAAATGTTTGAGAATGTGGAAACAGCGTTCTTTCATATGATACCCCATATGCCCTAGTAGCCCCACTTCGAATTTTTAAGAGCACCTTTCAGTCGCTGTCACAAAAAAAAAAAATCTCATTTGAAAAATAGTTGGGCAAACGTCATCTAAAACTATTCCCAATTATTTTACAGCTGTATATCTCAAGAACTACTAATGAGTAGTTCTTGAGATATCCAGCTGTAACAGACGGACAGACAGACTGAGTCGCACCATAACAGTTCCTTTTTACCATTTTGGTACGGAAAGTTAAAATCACTGTCATAATATGTTTTTAGGGTTCCTTGTCCTTGTTAGGACACAAGGACAAGGAACCCTTATAGTTTCGCTCTGTCCGTCTATCCATCCGAGGCCTAACTTAGAGACTGTTAGTATTAGAAAGCTGTAATCATTCGTGTTTCTTTTTCAGGTCAAACGTTGGCTGAAGCGGGGTATAGCAAATGGCATACAGGGAAGCCAACAGCAGTACCTGGTGGATTATGTGGTTCATTGTGGCGCAATGGGTTACTGTGTGACGTACTGTGTTACAAGAACTTCGTATTTATCTGCGAGAAGAGTCCTCACTATCCTGCTGTGTGTCGTGCTGATCAACTGTCGTTGGTTAGGAATACACAGTGTGGTTAAGAATGTGGAATTACTAATAAAAAAATTAATGTCTATAACTATAAAACTTTCTGTTATTTCTTTTTGACACACCATTAAATTTGTTCCGATCACACTACCTTCCGAAACCAAAATTAATTTTGTAATGCAACGTCATTTTTGAACTCCCTAAAAATAAATCCCTTTTTCGGGACCCTATTATTCCCTATTACTTTTTTTGTCTGTCCGTCTGTCACCAGGCTGTATCTCATTAACCGTGATAGTTAGACAGTTGAAATTTTCACGGATGATGTATTTTTGTTGCCGCTATAACAACATAATATACTAAAGAAACAGAATAAAATAAATATTTAAGAGGGCTTTTTTTTTTTTTGGGGGGGTGGGAATTCATCCCATGACTTCTTCCGCTCTAGGGTGGAGCGGAAGGGCACGTCAGACTCTTACTGACTAAAACCCACCCCTATTCCTCCCTGCCCTTAATGCCCAGGGGCGAGGTAACTCTTTCGAATTTATCCTCAACCCCCGGGCAGGGATAGCCATGACGGCCCCCTTCTCTTTGCTGAGAACTCTTTGAGGCGCGCGTGGAACACTACGCGCCGTCGACTCTCGGGCCTGGTGCTAATCGGGCGGCGAGTTACCCACTACTCACCGTCCGCAGGCCCGGGTATATTTAAGAGGGCTCCCAAACCACAAACGTGACTTTTTTGCCGCTTTTACAGATAATACGGAACTCTTGTGCGCGAGTCCGACTCGCAATTGGCCGGTTTTTTGGAACGAAGTTCCTTATCGCGCGTTGTGAAAGGGGGCTAGACGGAAAAAATTCTTACGAAAAAAGTTGTCACGACACTTTTTGCTATAGTAAAAAAAATAAAATTTTATTACAATTACTTTTGTTATAGTTGTTTGCTAAAGAGTTGAGTTGAGCTGAGCTGAGCTGAGCTGAGCTGAGCTGAGCTGAGCTGAGCTGAGCTGAGCTGAGCTGAACTGAGCTGAGCTGAGCTGAGCTGAGCTGAGCTGAGCTTTGCTGATCTGAGCTGAGCTGAGCTGAGCTAAGCTGAGCTGAGCTGAGCTAAGCTGAGCTGCGATGAGATGAGATGAGATGATGAAATATAACTTCTTACGTGCGTGCGTGTGTGCGTAGTTAATAATAAAAAAAATATTATAAATTAAAAAAAATAAAATTATATTACAATTCCTTCACTAATTAATCGAAAGGAACTTCGTTCCATCCGGGTGTCCCTTGACACCTCTCAAGTTTTTTTTATATAATAGCTAGTTATGTAATAGCTTAATACTGTCTTCTAAGTAGTAATAATTACATTCAAGAGTCGTTGTCGCGAGAGGTCTCTCACCTTCAGTTTTATTTTATTTAATTGACGTCACTCTTTTTTATGGTTACGGGTTCAAAATTATCATAATTATGTCAAAATTCAGACCATAGTCTACCCGTGTCATCCCGCTTTCGAGGTGTAATTGATTGAAAAACGTACAGACTGTCACATTAATTTATAACTGCCTCGTTTATCGCGTGGCATCGACAATGATAGGCTCGTCGAGTCGAAGCTCCAAAGTCTTGAGCATAGACGCCGAGTTGCAAGCCTATCGGTTTTCTATCGGTTACATTTTGGGGAGTGTGCGACGGATGTGCATAATTTGATTCCGCCAAGCCCGTTCCATCATCGGACCACAAGACGTACGGCGATGCACCACCAGTAGATGGTGAACATCCCATCCACACGCACATAACGTTTTGAGAACACATTAATTCTGCGTACAGCCAGGGAGTGGAATACCCTACCGGAGTCTGTGTTTCCTGATAGGTACAACCTGGGGGTTTTTAAGTCAAGAGTGAATAGGTTACTTCTAGGAAAGCATGCTGCATTTTCGACCACATCATCGCTTACCATCAGGTAAGATAGTGGTCAAACGCGTGCCTATCAACAATAAAAAAAACTACTAAGCGTGGGGTTCTGGGTGCGATTTCCGGGTCGGGCAAAAAGTGTTATTGGGTTTTTAACCTGGAGTTTGGCAATTGGTGGTGTTATACCCGCACGCCTCGGAAAGCTGTTGGTCCTTTACCTGATCTCTCTCCCCGATCGTGTCGGGTTTTCGTCCCATCGGATTATGAGAGAGGAATTATTATTAATATTAAAAAAATAGGATAAAAAGGATATCTACAGCATGTAACAAAAAATTCAACCGACGAAAAAGAACTAAAAAGCAAAAAATAAATAAACCTTTTACGAGTAAGTCTTGAGTATTGAGCTTATTTACCTATATAAAATATCAAATTTTATATAAACTAATTTTGAGTCGGCGCAAAACAACAACCTATAATAACAAACAATCTATAATCAATATAATTATACTCTGAGGCTAATTTCTAATCCTTCATCGTTCCTCTTGGCAGTGAGCTGATGATGTAACCATCCTTCCATGAGGTTCCCAGGATATTGACCAGTTGAGGTTACCTCCAATATTCTAAAGACGTCTTTTCTTCAAAGCATATTAAGTGGTATCTGTCACTAAAACCAGTTTTTTTATATCTAACTTCTATTGTTTAGGAAAGGTATGGTTTCCATCATCAGCTCAGTTTCATAATGTGATGATTTCAAAATGCAAATACCTGATTAAGTTATGGATAGTAAACAGAAACAATATTCGTGCCCAATTTTCGAAGTTTTCTCTGAGTTTTATCAGGATTCCATGATCAGATCCTGATGTCCTTGACATGGGACCACCCTTGAGGTATACCCTATCTAAAAAAAAAAGATTTATCAAAATCGGTTCATTAACAACGGAGTGAGGGCCGAACATACGTGCAGAAACGCTAAACGTGCCCACAGTTTTCGAGGTTTTCTCTCAATTTTATCAGGATTCCAGTATCAGATCCTGATTTCTGTGACATGGGACCACCCTTTAAAAAAAAAAAAACATATATACTGTCGAATTGCGAACCTCATTTTTTTTTTCGACGGTTAAAAACCCTGTCCGATCCTGAAGGGTGTTACTTGGTATCTTACTGCGTACACATATACGTAATCATTATATGAAACTCCGTCATTCCACGCGGGCGTAGCCACTGGCAGAAGCTAGTTATGTATATTTATTAAGGGACTTAAAGCATAAAAAACTTACCCACCCAGAACTCTAGTTTCCAATTTAAACAAAACCATGACAAGCAATTTAGCGGGAATATTTCCTATAGTCCCGCATTCGATTTGATAGGGTTGGGATAAAACATTTCGGTCCGTTCACCTTTTATGCTAGGAGCCCTATTTGCATGATTTTCACCTTTGTTTGCCCATTCTTTAGATTGTATCAGAAAACTTGGGGTTTATACGTGTAGCTGAAGCTTTAGTGGTAGAATCACTGAGGTGGCTTTAAAATTGGTTTTCAGGCTATTACTTTTTATGCTAGTTTTGTAGTTAATAACAGTTTTATTGCCAAGTTTAAGTAGTAATTTTTAAATAAGTTACGAATTTTTTTAACAAGTTTTTCCCAAGGGTGGCTCCTGTGGCCTATCCCACAGGAACCATGAATTTTCAAAGAAATTATAATGTTAATAATTTCGTCATCCCTCCTACACCACCTCTCAAGCAAAGCATATAACTTAGTAGCTTTTTCCACTAACTGAACACAATATTATTTGTTAGATAGTATTCATCCTACGTCTGGAGTTGTCTATTACATGGACCTTGTGGAAACTAGAACGACTTTCCGTGCGTTCAAGCGTTTTTGTCATACCTATTATTGGAATCAAATGTAACAGCTCACAATTTTAGGACCCATTAATATTACTGTTTTTAACCACTGGTGCTTGGCAACTGGGCTTACCCCAGTTGTAAATACCCATTTTGTACATAATGGCCTAGTTTTGTTCTGTCTCCCGCTTGATTAGGAGGAAGTTATGGTTTTCTTACTCCTCCGCTGTCTTTTCTGATTAATTTCGTTGCGGGACCCAAAACAGTTTAATCATTTCTCTGGGACTCCTCGAGCTTATGCTTAGGGGTAGCGGAAAAATTCGTAACAGAATTACCGCTCCCCTGGGCACTCAGGCAGGGAAGGAACAGGGGTGGGTTTTAGTCAGTAAGAGTCTGACACTGGGAGATGTCATTGAATGATTTCCCACCCCATAAAAAAGGGACTCCTCGAGCTTCATTGCCTCGGCGTTTTATTTTTTTCTGGTGGGCGCCACTGTTTATTCTGGCTTACAGGTGTTGCAATGGTTTGGAAATAGTGCTTGTCCCAAATATAAAAAAAACAGCTTTTGCCTGAGGCTTTGCCCGCGTGGAATTAGTACTTCGCCTACAAAAAAATATAGCAATGTGCTATTCCAGACTATAGTTTATATCTGTGCCAAATTAGTGTTTAGCCATTCTGGCATGATTGAGTAACAAACATCCAACCATCCAAACTTTAATTTTTTTCTAAACTATTAGTATAATAAGTTTTAAAATAAAAAAAACGTTTTATAGCAAATTTTTATATTTGTATATACAGGCTGTAAGGTAAACGCTCCCGAAAACGGAGACAGGTGATAATGCTAGTGATTCTCGATACGATACCATCAAAAAATCTGAAAAAAAATACCTAGGAGGGTAGATTGCTGCCACGATCACTTCGAGTTCGCGTTTAAAAATACTTTAAAATTATAAATTGTGCTCTGTTTATAATCGATATTATTTAAAAATGTACTTAAACATCTAAAGCTTTAGTGACATTATTAGTGAGTGAACTGTGATGCGTTAAATTATATTGAAACGCCTCTAAACTATCATCGTCAACACCACTACTTAATAAGTTTGAAAAAAAAAAAAAAAACTTAAAATTGTAAGAAAAAACAACAAATAAAGACAAGCAACGAACATAAAAGTGACCAGTGACAGTGATAAAACGACCATAATTAAATTAAACTATCAATACAAAAATAAAAGTGAAGTGTCATAGTGTGGCAAAAATGAGTCACAATAACGCACTTTCTTGATTCAAATTCTGTACGAAGTAAGCAGTAGACAATTTCAACACGGGTGTGTAACTACTAAGTGGCTAAGTTGCTACAGTAAGGATACAATCTCTGACACCGCTATGCGACTCGGGTTCAAACCTCAGTAAGTGCAAATATTTTTGGGAACTATAAATTTCTAATATGAATTTCTTAGATAATATCACCTTTCGTCGCAACCGTACTAAGTCCGACTCAAACATTACTAGTATTGAGAATGAAAGTATAACTTCAACTGAATCGCCTATAGATGGCACCACAACAAGCTTACCTGACATTTCTGATGACGAAGACAACCAAACTATTCTGCTAAAAAAACAACTTGAACTACTAACAACAGAACTAAACAGCGCCCACAATAAAATAGAATCATTATCTCTAGAAAATAATAACCTCAAGCGTATAAATCAGGAGTTGCTCGAGCAAAATGAACATTATAAAGTCATGACATGTAGTGCGACTAAATTTAAAACACCAGTAAACCAAGATTTCGACGAACACAGCAAATCAATCGTTTTAAATGAACCAGAAATAAATACCACAACTACAGTGCAGCACAATCAGAGCAAACAAAATAAAATTTGCATCATCAGTACCAACAAATCTAATAAAGTATTATCAATTGCAGAGGAAAAAATCGGCAATTATAATATCTATCATTACCTAAAAACAAACTGCGGAATACAACAACTACTGAAAGGAATAAAAAACATGCTTAAATACTATACTAAGGAAGACTTTTGTATAATATTAATTGGAGAAGACGACTTCAAAACAACAAATGACTACTTTGATTTAATCTATGACATAAGAAACGCCTTGAAAGAAATTGACAATACAAATATTATACTATGCCTACCTACCTTTAAGTTTAATAGCAGTTCAAATCTGTTCAACTGGCGAGTAGAAAACTTTGCCAACTTACTGTATCTAGATATAATGACACATTTCCACGCATACCTATTGGACTCTAACCTACATCTTACGTATGACAGTAGAATGTTTAGCAATTTGACAGGAAGACTGAATAACAATGGAATGCGCACCATATTTGACGATATAAAACGACAAATGGAAGATATAATTGCTGTAAACCTTATGACAGACGATAACTACGATCTCGTACAAGAGGGTCAATCCAAGACAAAAGGAAAACTACGTGACGGTTCTCAGTTTTTTCTCTAACTTGGAATTGCATCAACGAAGCAAAGTACAGGAAAACAAAATAGGTCAACTGACTAAGTTTACACTAATTTTCCAAAATATCCAAAGCATCGGAAACAAAGTAGAATTAATAGAGCAATTGCTATTAGATTCTGAAATTGATTTTATCTCACTATCCGAATTGTGGAAAAACGAAAATTATTGTCAATCAATATTGCCCCAGGGATATAAAATAGCGTCCATTTTTTGTCGCAAAACCCGCGAATGCGGAGGAGTTTGTATTATTGTTAAAGATTCTTTAGATTTTATTGAACGAATAGATATTGTAAATCATTCAAAGGAATATGTTATAGAATTTAGTGCTATTGATGTTCCCAAACTAAACTGTACTTTAATAGGACTTTATAGACCAGATCATCATATTGATATATTTTTTCAACAATTGGGAAAACTTTTACATGAATTAAATATTAAAAAATCACATAAACACCTAATAATAGGAGGAGACTTTAACATAAACGTGTACAATAAAAGTAAACATACTCTGGAGTTCTTAAACTTAATGAAAACATATAATCTGCAACAAATAATCCGCGAACCAACGCGAGTAACCAAAACAACATCCACTTGCATTGACCTACTTTTTACAAACTACCCACCACTCATAAACAAAGCAACTGTCAAAGATTATGGACTATCGGATCACAAAGCAATAAATGTCCTGTTAAACGTAGACTATTTATCAAATAATAATAGTAAAACTTGGTATACCGAAAAAAGATTATTTACAAAAATTAACGTCGAATGTTTTAAGAATTCATTAAAATCAGAAAATTGGGAACTCATATTAAATAAAAATAATAGTGTACACACAAACTACGAATCCTTCATTACAATAATAAAACACAATCTAAATAAATATATTCCATTGCAAACAATAAGAATAAAATCCAAACCAAAAAAAGGATGGCTCACTAAAGGTCTCAAAAAATCGTGCCAACATAAAAGAGTGCTAAGAACTATCTTTAATGAAACCAAAAGCTGTGTTATAAAAAAACACTATAAATTATTTAGTAAAATATTAAAATTAACTGTTAAAAAATCAAAAAAACTAACATATATTAAACAAATGCAAAAATCTGACAATAAGGTAAAGACAATGTGGAATATTATAAACACAAAAACAGGGAAGACAAAAATAAATAAACGTGAAAATATATTACTGAAGATAGATAACGAAGAAGTAAAATGCCCGTTAAATGTATCCAACAGATTCAACGAATTCTTTACCACGGTAGGGCAAAATAAAATAGCAAACTCGACCAATAACATTGGAAAACCCGTGGTCAACCCCTCTACTTGTTCAATGTTTGTACGCCCCGTAGACCAAAAAGAAATAGTAAATATAAAAAGGTCAACTAAAAATAAACATAGCTGCGGTATCGACGACATTCCACCAATTTTATTAAAGCAATGCGCAATCGAACTTTCCATGCCTCTAATGTTTTTAATAAATCAGAGCTTCCAAGACGGCCAATTTCCAGACGCTCTTAAAGTAGCTTTAGTAAAACCAGTACATAAAAAGGGTGACAAGCATATTCCAAGCAATTATAGACCCATAGCACTACTACCAACCTTTTCCAAAATATTTGAAAAGGCTATGGGCAATCAGCTATATATGTTCTTGGAAAAGTTTAATATTCTTGACGACGCACAAAATGGGTTTAGAAAATGTAGATCAACAACATTAGCAGTTTATAAATATGTTCAACGAGCGCTACAACACATAAACGACAAACAATATGTAATTGGGCTACTACTAGACATGACAAAAGCATACGACAAAGTCCTTTACGACATCTTACTCACAAAACTATATGGTTGCGGCGTACGAGGACCAGCTTATTCGTGGTTCAAATCATATTTACATAATAGGACGCAAATAGTACAAATTGAAAATTACGATCATGATAAAAATGAGATCAAAACCATTAGATCACAAGAAAAACAAATAACTTGCTCAATCCCACAAGGAAGTGTATTAGGATGCCCACTATTTCTAATATATATTAATGACCTTCCCAAAATATTAGATAACGAAAACGCTCTACCAGTATTATTTGCAGACGATATTTCAATATTAATTAAGTGTGAAAATGTAAGTAACCCTAGTCTACAAATACAAGATACCCTCCAAACTGTAGATGCCTGGCTCCAGATCCACAATTTGGAAATTAATAGTAATAAAACTAAAATAATACAATTTAGATCATATAAAAAACCACCTCTAAATCTAAAAACTGCATTCAGAAACACGCAAATAGAAGAAGTTAATACATTTAGCCTACTTGGCATAAATATTGACACACACATTAACTGGAAGTCACACATAGAACATATAAAAACAAAACTCTCCAGATTCTCTTACGCTCTATTTCAAATTAAACAAAGCACTGACACACAAACAGCTATGGCTTCTTACTACGCATACGCTTATTCATGGCTACGATATGGCGTCATGCTATGGGGAAATAGTGTTAACGTAGATGAACTATTCATAATGCAAAAGAAATGTATAAGAATTCTAGCCCAAATAGATAATACGGAGAGCTGCAAACCATACTTTAAAAAATATCAGATTCTAACTTTGCCGTCAATATACATACTTGACATTTGCGTATTTGTTTTTAAAAACACCGAAAAGTTCACGAAAGTAGAAGATACACATAACGTCAACACTCGCCATAAAAAGAGGTTATGCGCTCCACCCTCAAGAATTAAAATGTTAAGCGATAGCCCATATTACATGGCAATAAAAATATATAATAAGTTGCCCAACATGTTTAAAACTGAAAAATCAGTAACGATATTTCAAAAAAGGCTAAAGCTATACCTCATTCAAAAATGTTTCTACTCAATAAAAGAATATTTAGAGTCTAGCCAAAAATAACAAATTTCTCCCATGTACAAAAGTGGTGATCTGACCTAGATAAACAATAAGATCTAATCTATTCTATTTAACTTAATCTATGATTATAATTTAGTATATTGTAAATGATGACATTAATATTGCTGTTTATTTGTATTAAATTAATTATTATTGACATTTAATTTTGACATAACTCTAATTTTTCTTAATTTAATTGTACTATTAAAAAGTAAATAATTAAGTATCAATTATGTTTAATGCATGCTAATCTAGGTGAATAAAAATTGCAATGCTTGCAAAAGGCTGCTAAGTTATAAGTACCAAAAAAAAAAAAAAAATTAACACCAACATTGTACACTTAGTTCGCAATAAACGTTTTGACTTTGACTTTGACTTTGACTTTGACCTTTTTTTTTGCATTTTGCGTACACTATTGTCACGGTACGGAGGGCGTGTCTCGTTGCGGGACCGGAGTGGTGGTGTGATACGTAGAGTAGGACGTAGGGTAGGAGGACCGTAGATGAGGAGTTCAATAAATAATAACACGACGAGTTAACACGTTTACAACAGTGGGCTTTAATATTATTTTAAGAACACAAACACTGTGACTAGTAATTAAATTGTATTAATGCAAAATTCTAGGAAAATGGTAACTGACACTTCAGGAGTCAAAAAATAACAATGAGGAGCTTCTACTAGCTCGGCTGCCGAATTTGAACTAATTTTTAATATTAAAACAGAGACATGACAGAGAAAACTATGTAATTTTTGAATTTGAAATTAAAAAAGGTAGCAAAGAACGTAATTTTGGAATAGAGGTCAAAAAATAAACAAGGCTTTAACACTGCCTTGTTACAATACCCGGCTGCCCCGGAAAGAAAAATCGAGCAGCAGAGGTAAGCGATTTTTCGTTGACATTAAATTAATATAAAAAAATATATATCTTAAATAGGATGGTTATGAGTGAGGTGAAAATTTAGAAGGCGAGGGTGTTATATACAATGAGTATTTACAAAAGGAACAATCTACCACATCCATATTACCTTCCATTATACCTTCCATACTTCGTTCATTCATAGTTATGTTCGCATATAGGTAAGTGCAGAACATAACGCAAAATCAAAAAGAGTTTATCCTATTATTAGGCATAACTCATTAGATTGCCCTTCAATAGTGTAGGCTTATTTAATCAGTCACCAACCGCTGATGTTAAATTGTATGATGATAAAGAGCTATGATACAAGTTTAATTACCTGCTGTAACAAGTAGTAAATAAGGCGAAGAAGCCTTCGTGCTATGCACGTTAAGTAACTATTAAGGGAATAACCTTAATATAGTATACCTATGGTATATATTTAACGGACCTAAGGCTTATTTAAAGAGTAGCTAGCCGCTCTAAATAATGAAGTGGCAAAAATATTACCATAAGTAGTATGATTATGGCTTATTTAAGGAGTAATCACCCGCTCCGAATGATTCTTATGGTTTAAAGCCATAGAATAAATTAATGATCAAGGGGTAGACCATGATCGGTAATGATTTTCTAGGAGTAATTAACTGCTCCTTAGAATATTAACTTTATAACCACCGATGTAAGAATCGTGTGATATGTTAATTAAAGAAAATGAATTAATGAAGTTAACCTAATATAAAAAAAAAAATATAAAAAATACTTTATACAGGATCCTACATTTAATTGGAGAAGAGTAAATAGGGAATTACCATGGAAAAGGTAATTTCGAATAAAAAGAAAATCACGAGAAATAATCAAGAACGTGTGTTTTGATTAAGGGTTTTAGAAATCGGCTTAATATCTTTAATGTGCCAACGTCCTAATGGCTTAGCAAAAGTATCAGTGAGTTCATATACCAGAGGAGAAATCTTTCTTATAATCACGCATTTTATAAATTTTGGTGCAAGTTTAGCTGTATGATATTTGTCTGAAGAGCTTATAGTGTAATTGCGTTTCCAAACAATATCACCTTCATTAAACTCTAAGTGCTGATGATGTTTATTGTACGAGATCGCATTAGATTGGTGGGCGCGCCAAAGGCGGGTTTGAACTTCGGATAGGATTGGACTAAGGAACCCTAAGTTATCTGCGTATTCATCTCGAGGTGCGAATATAATATCATCTGTTAAGTCTGTTGATTTATAAATGGAGCCGCAAGTGACAAGTTCGCGTCCAAATACTAAGAAAGCTGGGGTATATTTAGTAGTTTCGTTGACTGAAGTGTTAATTGCGAATTGGATTTTGTGTATATTTAAATCCCAAGTTCGATGGTTGTCTTTTACAAATGACGCAATAGCTGAAATTATAGTTTTATTATAACGCTCTGTATTATTAACCATTGGGGTATAACGACTTGTATAATGAACTTTGGGAATCTTATAAGATTGAAAAAGATTTGATATTTCATAACTTGTTAGTTGTGGCGCGTTATCTAATATGATTGTTTCTGGTATACCATATGTCATGAAAACCAGATTTTCTAAAATATGCTTAATTACTGATGCTGTAGAGTTTTTTATTGCATAAATCAGACAGTATTTTGTAAAACAACAAGTGACTACAAAAATATATTTATTATGTTTTAAAGTTGTCGGTAGTGGTCCAATTAAGTCGATTGATATACATTGAAATGGGCGAGAGCACAGTTTAGGTTTACCCATTAAACCGATGGTAAGTTGTGTTTGATGTTTATAAGCAAGACAAGTCTCACATTTAGTAATGAAATCAGATACATCTCTGTACATACCAGGCCAAAAATATCTTTTTTTTAGTCTTTGGTATGTTTTGAAAGTACCGAAATGCGCACAGGTTGGGATTGAGTGATTTTCAGTTATTATTGGGATTCTATATTCTAAAGGAATTACTTCTTTCCAATTATATTCTGATTTTAATATAGTATTTGCGCGTGAATATTTGTACAATTTGTTATTATTGATAATATAGTCAGGGGTTGAGTTGGGGTTAGTGCTACATTTGGAGTAAATAGAAGCATACCAGGGATCATTTGTACACGAACTTATATAATTAATAGTACTTATTGGGACTGAACGTGATAACGCGTCTGGTATTAAGTGATCACGACCATGTTTGTGTTTTATTTCGAAGTTAAAGGCTGACAAGCGGATGCTCCAACGGGCTAAACGTCCAGAGGGATTGTCAAGATGAAGAAACCATTGCAAAGCTGAGTGATCAGTGTAAATGGTGAATTTCTGGCCATTATCGAGGTAACAACGCCAATGTTCCAGAGAAAGAATGATGCTAAGAAGTTCTCTTTCAGTAATTGAGTAGTTTCTTTGGGGACCAGTTAGTGATTTGCTCATATAGGCTATAGGTCGTTCGACACCATCAAAGTCTTGAGTAAGCATAGCTCCAATGCCGTAACTAGAAGCATCGCAATGAACTGCAAAGGGTTTGGTAAAATCGGGACAAGCTAAAATTGGGGCAGAGACTAAAACTTCTTTTACGACTTTGAAGGCTTTATCAGCTTCTGAATTCCATTTAAAAGGTGGTGCCTTTTTAGAAGTTGAAGTGAGCTTGTTAAGCGGAGCTACTAATGTGCTGAAGTTTGGGACAAATCGTCGGTACCAACTAGCGGTTCCTAAAAATTTCTTGACTTCACGAGGTGTGGTGGGGGTAGGAAGGTCTAAGATAGCCTTAACTTTATCTGGGTCGGTTTGTAGACCGTGTTCGTTAATTATATAACCTAAATACTTTAATTCTTTCCGAAAGAAAGAGCATTTTGGGTAATTAATTGTTATGTTAGCGTTTTTTAACTTTTGTAGAACTTTGCTGAGAAGAGTAATATGTTCGTCAAAAGTATTACTGATTATTATTATATCATCTAAATATGAGAAAACCGAATTATCTAGGTTTTCGGTTGGAAATAGGCTATCCATAAAACGTTGTTGGGTAGCTGGTGCATTAGTTAAACCGAATGGCATGACTTTAAATTGAAACATACCGCGGCCTGGTACATAAAAAGCGGTCTTGGGCCTGTCCTCAACTCTTAGTGGAACCTCCCAAAAGGCTTTTGCGATATCAATAGAGGATAAGAATTTAGCATCTTTAAGTTTATCTATTATGTCACTAATAAAAGGTAATTTATAAGCATCTTTTTTAGTGATTGAATTTAATTTTCGACTATCCACACAAAAACGCCACGTTCCATCTTTTTTTGGAGTAATTATAACTGGATTAAGCCAAGGACTAGCGCAAGATTCGATAACATTGAGAGCTAACATGTTATCTACTTCTGTACATAAGGCTTTTTGTTTTTCTGGAGAAAGTCGATAGCAACGTTGCCTAATTGGTGGATGGTCTCCCGTGTCTATTTGATGTTCGACTAAATGTGTTTTTCCTAATGGTTGGGTTTCGGTTGAAATGTTTCGGAATTGATTAATAATTGAATCTGATATCAGTCTCTGAGTATCAGTCATTGTATCGTAATGTATTAATTTTTTGCTTTCCGCGGTAATAATAAAAGTTTTTGGATTAATCGAATCTGAAGAGTCTATGGCTTGTAAAACATCTGGAGCTAAATTGAATAATTTCCAGAAATCTATTCCTAAGATAAATGGTTCAGTAATGCTAGGTATAACGTGAGCAGTTATGATGTTAATTTTTTCTTTGAATATAATTTTTAATTGAATAGTACCTATGGAATGGATTGATTGTCCATTAGCTACGGTACCTAAGATAGTTTGTTTATGATTAAGTTTTTGACCGTGTTCTAAGAGTTTTTTATGCGAATTGTTACCTAGAATGGTAATTGCACTGCCGCTATCTAATAAGCCGCATAAAGTTAAATTATTTGTCTTTACTTTTATATACGGGCGATTGTCTTTGGTAGCGTCTGTAATAGCTAATAAGGTTGCATTATAGGATTGCGTAAATAATTTAATTTTTTGTAACCATTGATTCCATTCGCTCGCGGTGGTTTTGGTTATTTTACTCTTCTCCCTAATTAGTTTTTTGAATGTTTAAAATTACAGTTTGGACATTTAGGAAAAGTTGTATTTTTTTTACCGCACCGGAAACAAACTAGTTGTTTGTGAAGTTGGTGATCGTTTGTTCTACAACGCGGGCAAGTAAAACGTACTGGGACGGGTTTTGTTATTGTAAGAGAATTAATTGGCATATATTGGTTCGTATAAGGAAATTCCGGTATATATGGCTTATAAGAGCGCGAAGTCGAGGGAATGTCGCGGAGAGACTGTGGTTGAGAGGGAGTTATTTGGCTATTTTCAATTTCATTATTCTGCATGAGAATGCAGTTTTCGTACCATTTACATGACTTTAATAAAGTTGTCATGTCTGTAAGGTCAGTCGGCAGTAAGCGAGAACTATAGATTGGGCTTATGTTTCGGCGTAAAATGTCAATTTTCGTTTTCTCGGGAAGTTTTTCTTGAAGTTTTGAGAAAAGTGCTTCCATAGCTGTGAAATATATAATTATTCGCTCATTTGGCCTTTGCTTACGGTTGTCTATTGTTTTGAGTAATTTATAATCATAATCGTGGATTTCAAAATCATCTATTAAATTTCTTTTGAATGTTGGCCAATCGGTAAGGACATGATTTTTAGAACGGAACCAATCTAACGCGCTTCCTGACAAAATATCGTAAATATATTTATGGAGGCGTTTATGGTCAATATTTCTTGCTACAGCGAATTCTTCGACTTTTTGTACGAAATCTCGCGGACAACCGTCACCCTTATAGTTGAATCTTTTGAGATCGTTTGGTCGGTTTTCTGACAAAATTGATATTTTTTGCGAAAGGAGTTCTAAATCAGAAAACGGGTGTTGTACGGAGGTCGCGGATTGATAGTTAGAAGAAAGATTTGAAGTTTTGTTGTCAAAATCTGTTTGACATTCTAAATATTTCTCGCTGATACTTTTGAATGAATCTAACATTGAAGTGGAAAATTCCGTTGTTACGTCTATTCTATTTAAACGGTTGTTAATATGTATTAAATAAGTATGCATCTTGTCTTTATGCGTACTATTAAGGTGCATTGTGAGAAGACGTGAAGACACCATAGTAATGCATTTCCCTAAGTCTTCAAGGTCTTGTTCTGGTGAATATGGACTATCAGCTGATGGATTATGCTGTTCCGTAGTGGAGTCCAGTATAGAACTTAATTGTCTACGGAGTTCTTGAGAGGTTGAGGAAAGAGAGAAATCGATACGTCGAAGCTTTAACTCATAGATAAGCTCAGGTTTATTTAAATATAACGGATTCATCATGGATTTTAATTATAAACGGGTTGGTACGTTTAATAATAACTATGTAATATGATTAAATAAATACAAAAATGACGTGTTACGTTATTTATAAATATAATAAAGTGTTGTGCGTGTACAGTAGCCAACTTTGACTATACAGTGACCCCTAGTATGTCGGCAGGATGCCCTAGAAGAGTCACCTTCTAATCAATAGTTGGTATGTAGGATGGTCGCCAGTGTCACGGTACGGAGGGCGTGTCTCGTTGCGGGACCGGAGTGGTGGTGTGACACGTAGAGTAGGACGTAGGGTAGGAGGACCGTAGATGAGGAGTTCAATAAATAATAACACGACGAGTTAACACGTTTACAACAGTGGGCTTTAATATTATTTTAAGAACACAAACACTGTGACTAGTAATTAAATTGTATTAATGCAAAATTCTAGGAAAATGGTAACTGACACTTCAGGAGTCAAAAAATAACAACGAGGAGCTTCTACTAGCTCGGCTGCCGAATTTGAACTAATTTTTAATATTAAAACAGAGACATGACAGAGAAAACTATGTAATTTTTGAATTTGAAATTAAAAAAGGTAGCAAAGAACGTAATTTTGGAATAGAGGTCAAAAAATAAACAAGGCTTTAACACTGCCTTGTTACACTATATTGTGAGAACAGGTAAATGAACCCGTTATTTGCAGTTAAAGACACTTTTTTTCTTTACAACTTTAGCATGCAATGTAATATTTGTAAAATATCAGCTGACGCCCGCGTATTCCTCGAGTTCAAAGTGCGCGCGCTCTCGCCAACAGCCGTGCGGCCAACGACACCACGTCCACGCGACGCCGAAATAAAGCGAAAGATCACTGGTATCTGTTTGCATTTAGGATGTATATAGGATGACTGGTAATTAGTAACCGATACTGAAACACGTGATTGTACTCATGATAATAAACAACTTTCCCAACGAAACATATAGTGAGACATGACGGCGCACGCGGCTAGGTCACAGCCCCGCGCGCACGAATTTCATACAGCTGTTGTGTTATTGTGATAAAAGTGAATGAGTATAAATAAAATGTTTCTTTGGGAAAGTTGTTTGTTATCATGAGTACAATCACATGTTTAAGTATCGGTCACTAATTATCAGTCACCCTATATAATTTACGTTCTGGCTTTGGAAGCGTTCCCTTTACACCTTATATAAAATTCAAATTCCTCACTGACGGATATATCAACGCACAGCCTAAACCGCTAATCCTACAGACAGAAAATTGGGAGGGTGTGTTCTTTGTGAAGAGTAGGCTTCCACTAAGAAAGAGTGTTTCTAAATTCATCCCCTGAGAGGGTGAAATGGGGGTTAAAAGCTTATAACAGGGATGGTATTAATTTCTCGCGGGCGAAGCCGCTGGCAGAAGCTAGTACAGAATAAAACTCTTTTTCAAGTCCTTTTTATTTCGAAAGTATATCTTCGACTTCCGAAATTAAAGTTATTTTGCACTTTTTTTGGAAGTCGGTTCTATTTAAAAAAGTTTTTCTTAAAAAGTTATTGAAATTTTAAAAGTGTGATACTTTGTTTTGCAGGCCAGTGTAGTATAGTAGGATTACACAACCTCCAACCTATTCCAAGAGTGCCTAAACATTAACATTTAGTAATCTATAGTAAATTCATCAGTTTACCGACTACACTCCCCCGTGAGTCGTATAAGCAAACATCTTAATAGCAAAGAGCTGTAGCCAAGTCGGGTCTTACATAATAATTAGGTTAGGAGCGTAATTCTACACACGTCAGGAATTGTAGGCAGCACTTAGAGCAACGGTACCGAGGCAGTGAGAGAAATTATTACTATTGATACATTTGAGTTGGTGAAGTAGTACCTTATTTTTTTGGGTCTGCGAAATCATCCTATGACTTCTCCCGCTCTGGGTGGAGCGGGACGGCGTGTCAGACTTTTACTGACTAAAACCCAACCCTGTTCCTTCCTTGCCTGAGTGCCCAGGGGCGCGGTGGCTCTGTTACAAATTTATCCGCGCTCCCTTGGCATGCATACATCAGCCATGACGGGCCCCGTCACGTGTTGCTGACATCTCTTTGAGGCGCGCGTGGAACACTACGCGCCGGCCTACTTACGATAAATTTTGTATTGAACCTCTGTAGGTGACTTTCTGTCACTTTTGTGCCAATGCATGGGCCATATTTCGTAGAAAACTTGCAAGGCTGAAACCCCGTCCGCACTATTTAAAGCAGGCGGGACTCGAAGGTCGCGGACGTTCATAGTGGGGTCCGCCCATCAAATTATCCCAGGAAAGACGGTGACACAATGATCATGGGCTGCTGTTACAGCGAGGCTCAGTGGTCTTCCCTTTACAGCCTCTGGGATCTGAAGATCGGAAGATCTGAATCCTAAAAGGCGGTGTACAGAGGTGTGGCTGGAGTGGTTTTTTAAGACGTCACGGAACCCCTTCCTTGTACTGGTGGTGATCACTGGGGTGGTTTTAGTGAGGTAGAATCCCACACACTCTGCATGGTTTTTCCCCAAAACCAAGGCGCTGAGGAAAATCAATATTTTGGTATTTGTTAGTAAAGTATACGTAATAATAAACATTATCACCCAAGTTCATTGGTCAATGGGAAGGAATAAAAACGGAACAAAATTTTGTGACAGACGACAGACAGACAGACAGATGGATACGTGAGTGACAGCAATAGGGCTCCATTTGGACCCTTATGGTACGGAACCCTTAAAACTGTCGTGCCAGTGACACAAAGAAAGAGAAGAATAGGAAGACCAAGGAGGTGGTGAAGGCTTCGAAATGAAGGTGAAAGTGGTACGGCAATTGACCTATTGCAAGAATGCCACGTGACGTGACCATTGGTCTGCCCGGGGGTTGAGGATAAATTCGAAAGAGTTTCCTCGCCCCTGGGCATTCAGGGCAGAGAGGAACAGGGGTGGGTTTTAGTCAGTAAGAGTCTGACACGCCCTTCCGCGTGACCATTGGTAAAACACCTGAATTTGTTTTGATGTAAATATGAAAAGGCCAAACTACATGTACTTCATACCAAACGAGGAAAACAAACAGAATAAATATAACGGTAGCCAGATGTCTCACATTTTTATTATTTTTGATATTATCGTTAGGGTTGATACATTTACAAATATATAAACAAAAACTATATAAGTTGCTGCTAATATTTTTACTTTTATTGAAGATACTAGTTAAACAATTAAAAACCATTATGTCGGTAAATAATGAAGGTATTTCCTAAAGTTGGCTACCACTTCAAAATCATATCGATATAGTTATGACTCATAACTAGTAGACAATTACCTACCTTAAAGTAATGGTACTAAAAGGCACATTAAGTAGGTAACAACTTCCTGGGCCTGCGGACGGCGAGTAGTGGGTAACTCGCCGTCCGATCAGCACCAGGCCCGAGAGTCGACGGCGCGTTGTGCTCCACGCGCGCCTCAAAGAGTTTTCAGCAAACACGACGGGGCCCGTCATGGCCGATGCCTTCCCGGGTTGAGGATAATATTGAAAGAGTTATCTCACCTCTGGGCATTCAGAGTAGGGTGGAACAGGGGTGGGTTTTAGTCAGTAAGAGTCTGACACGCCCTTCCGCTCTACCCTAGAGCGGGAGATGTCATTGGATGATTTCCCAACCCACAAAAAAAAAAAGTAGATAACAACTTCGTCATCAACTATCGGCGGAAAGGCGTAATGGTAATCTGACATGCAACACATGGCTCTCTTGTAAGATCAACTCATTCACCATTCCAGTACAGATAAGGAGGGAAAAAGCAAATATTTTACCAAACCCAACCCCGTTACTGACAACCCTTACCGTCAGGTAAGAAGGCAACATAATGAGGTAAGTCAAAGGTAAAGGTAGCGAGCTACCAAATGTGTTCGTGAGACAGGGTATGAATAAGCTATGGAATGCTATACTGTTATTTCTCGCAAGGCATGTCAGAGGCAGTGAGTGAAGCAAAAAAAAAAATATCAGGAAAAGAAGGAATAAAGACCGACCAACCGATAGTAAAGAGAGGTTCTTAAGTGGAGGAGATAAATTGTAAACATTCACAAAAACGAATGAATAAGATGCCTAAAAAAATACAATAGAAGCTTTATGTAGGCTTCCGATAAAGTTCATCATCACATCACATAGGCCAGGAGGCCGATTTTTTTTTTGGGGTGGTGGGAAATCAGCCAATGACTTCTCCCGCTCTGTGTGGAGCGGGAGGGCGTGTCAGACTCTTAATGACTAAAACCCACCCCTTTTCCTTCCCTGCCTGAGTGCTCAAAGGTGCGGTAACTCATTTTCAGTTTTTTTTTGTTTATGGCTATAAGAGTAGGGGAAGGCCAAAGAAACGATGGTTGTACTGTGTGAAAGAGGATATGGGTAAAAAGGGGGTGACTACAGAGATGACGACTAATAGAGGAGTATGGAAGAAAAAGACATGTTGCGCCGACCCCAAATAAATTGGGATAAGGGCAGGAGAATGATGATGATGATCCGTTACCCCTAAGCATGCAGGCACCGGCCACGATGGGCCGCGTCAGTGGTGGATGACACTCATCTCTTTGAGGCGCGCGTGGAACACTACGCTCCGCCAACTCACGGGCCTGGTACTGCACTGCTCGCCATCCGCAGGCCCGGGTCTACAGTGGCCGGAGATCGTCTCGCGACGTCCTACGCAGATGCACAGGATACTTGGAGGACCAAGTATCCTGTGTGTCTGGCATCCATCGGCTACCCGCGATCCTCACCAGGTCATCAGTTCAGCTTGTGGGAGGCCTTCCAACGCTGCGTCTCCCAGTACGTGGTCGCCACTCTGACACAAATTTTATTCTATGAGCTCCTTTGTAATTTTATTTTTTGAAGTAGCTTTATTTGCAAAGTTGAAAATCCTATGTTCTAAACCAGATCATGATATATCTGTGTGCCAGATGACATCCAGATTACAATACAAAAACTTTGACATTTTAGAATTAAGAAAAATGTTACTAGCGCTCTATATACTATTCTTATTCTCCCTACAATACCCTAGAGCTATTTGCTCAATCCTTCTCAGTTACAATGCAATCTTGAAGCCTATTATGTTGGCAACTAACTTTGGGTGAAACAAAACTTGGGTGTTATGGCACTGAATAGTTCCCATTGGTATATTTAGCACGGTTAGTAACTTTGATGCAATTTGTCTTAGCGTCCGTGACTTATTCGATGGTTACTTGGAAACAAGCGTTTGGCATTATGCTCGACTATAACCTTTGTAAAGAAAATTTTCTTCCACCGGCTAGCGTCAAAGATAATTTATGTGGCATGAGACCATAGTTACCTATCTTCGGGTTTTTTTTCGCATGTTGTTTGTCTGTAGTAAATAAGAGTCCTTTCATTTGGTCTTCACATTTATCACATTTAATGTCAACACTGCATCACACTAGATAATATTCAGTACACAGAAAATTGTATGTTGAACTTACAATTTATGATGAATCACTTTTAACCTATCGTTCGAAGATCGAAGATTATAGGTCCAGTGGTGAGATCCTCAAGCAGTATCTAAGCCGTGGTCATCTAATCATGGGCATCTCTGGACACGTGGACGTTGGTGTTCGGAACCCTTTGCTAAGACCGCATTGTTCTTCCAAAATATAGTGAAGTTTATGATCCGACCATTTTATAAAGTTTTATTCTTATACTATTAAACGTAAAGTAGGAACCATCATCCTACATTCTTATGCTCACACATTTGAACTTAACTCTGGTTCCAGCTGCCCTTCGAGACATCATTAAATGTTTTTAAGTAGTTTTTTCCAATATATACAATTTAGAGGCAGACTCCAGATCAAGTTGGAAAAAGAAAAAAACGTCGAACGACAATCTGTCATCTGTCAACTCGCCAAAATAACGCTCCATTCCACGAATTAAATTTATTCAATTTTTAAGTGTTACACCTTGTTTCTGACATCAAATTGATTGAAAAATTAGCTTCTGCCAGCGGGTTCCCCCTAGTGGAAATAGTACTTCCCCCACTATAAATTATGATCAAGTATTTCATTCAGATCCATTGAACCGTTCTGGCGTGATTGAGTAACAAACATCCATCCATCCATCTAAACTTCCGCATTTAAAATATATATTGTATAGTAGGATATAATAATATGTTTTATTTTATGTATTTGGCACAAAAAACAGTTATACATTGCAGCATTTACAAAAAGTAGTTATACCTATTATAGTCGAAAAAAACGTATAACCCACACTATTGTACACGAAGTGACATCGGAGTATGATAACGAACGCATGTTAAATGAGATTTTTTTTTTTATTTTTTTTTATTTATTTATTTATTTATTTTTTTTTTGTTTTCACAATTTTACTCGCCAAACTTTCCAGTTTGATGGCGAGAAGCGCTTGATACTCGTACATACAATCAAATAGTTAAATTAAAACTAACCTTAGTACTAACAATCATGCGCCGCACCACCACGGACAGATCGCGGACGAGCCACTAACACCGCACACTAACATATTATATTGTAAGTACGTATCCGTCTTTAGGTGTCCGGAGCCGCATAATAACAATATTTAGAACAAAAACACTTTAAACCGATGAATCGAAGGAAGCGGATGACAAGAGCCTCCGTCCTAAGGGTGACTTGCAAGAAATTGTGAAACCATTCTTTTAAATTTAGATTGCGACAGCGCGAAAATATCAAAGTCGATGAATTATGAGTATATATAGTAGGAAATAGGATATAAGTAGGATTAATGCATGCGTGCATGAACTGCTTCTGTGAATACTGTGATTGACTGAATTAATTTTCTTACCATTGCAGAGCATTTTACTTGTTCTAAACATGTGATGCGTCGATCATTTATTTTTAGAAATCTGGGGCCTTGTTTATAACAAAACTAGCTGACCCAACAGACTTTAGCTATTTTAAGTTTAAATAGTCGTTAAGTTTTCTGAAATTTTCCAATTTTCCGTGCAACTTTCTTATTTTTTTCTTTCATAAGAACCTTCTCCTGATAATAACAAATATAACAAAATAAGAATTAGCGAAATCGGTTTAACCGTTCACGCGTGATGCCGTGACCAAGGGAGATAGGTATAAATTTTAATATTTATAGATAGGCATGTAGGATTAATTTCAATTCTGATTAGCATTTTCTTTAAAAAATTTTGAGAATTTGAATTTATATTCCGCTGATCAGTATTTAAACTAAACATATGTTTAACGAGTTTTATAAATCTGGCTGCTGTTGTCTATTTGGTTTTATAAATTCCACAGAACCCTTTATTTAGTTACTAAAAAAAAATAAAAAAAATAATAACATTTATTTATTTTCTCCCACAAGTAAACAAATGATATACAGTTTATGTTTTGTTATTTCATTTATTTACTGAACGGCTTTCCAGTGTTTAAAACTGTCAGCTGTTTTAACAAACAGTTTGCGTTATTTAACATTGTTATTTTAAATGTGTTTTACAAAAATAGCGAGCTTTTCCGTGACATCAGCAAACATTTAGTCGACTCTTCACTTGACCAGAGGGCTGGCCTTTTTTTCGGCCAACGAATCAGCATTGTCATTCAACGTGGCAATGCTGTCAGCGTTCTGGGCACTTTTCCCATTGACAGCGATGTGGACGAATTTTTGATGCGCAATGAGCTGTACTCCTACCGGATCTTTTATGCCTCTTGTACATATTTTATTTATTAAGTTATTTATTAGTTTAGTATAATATGTATTGTAGTAATAGTCTGTTGAAAATAAAATAGCGAGTATCCGCTTATGATTCCAGGAAATGTTGATACAGTTTATTTTCCACTTCTATTTCAGATTAAAATCTACACATGCCATGACATTTTTAAAGGCTTCATTGATCCAGTTGTATTAAGTAAAAAAAAAAAACTTTATGGGTGAAAATAATAATTTTGAGCTGAATCAATATTATTATTTTCATCCTTGTACCCACATTTGATTCACGTCCCAAGCCAGAACCAAATCTCGTTCAAGTGCCCATCACAGCATGTTGCCATTTCGCCCAGTCTTTTAACTACAATTTCACTTTCGAACTCATTACCAGCTGACCAATGTCAGGGTCACACGAAATTTAGAGCAATGATCATTACTCTAGTCTGGGTGCTTATATGCAATGACTTGCAATCTCAGTGACCGCAGAGTTTTTGTTTCTTGAGGTTCGCGACGTCGGGTGTGATTAAATTGCAACAGGCCATTTAGCTTATAAATGCCATTAATAAAAAAAAAACAGATGGTCAGCCTGATTGGCTAGGTCAGTCACTGGATACAAGCTATAAGCATGATCTACCAATGTGTTGCAGGTATACGAGTAAGAAACAAGGTTGATAAGTCTCAAGTGCCAGTAAGCGACTGGTACTTGAGATTGTAGACTGGATATCGATAATACTGAATGCTCAATCGTTAACTGCATTTTACAATGTTAACTTAGGTTAACATTGTAATATGCTTTCTCTGATAGACAGTTTCAAAAGGAGTTCAACTGCTGCTATAGTTCCATTTTACCTTAATAAAATAAAACGGAATAACCATCATTTGTTTTTAATCCTAGTAAGCCAGTTCTTACATTGGTTAAACTACACACTTGCTGCGTGTGTCATAGGCATTATTACATAAAATCTAAGGTTTCTGTAGGCTAAGCGAGGAAAAGCTAGTCTCAAAAATAGGTAAGAATTGTGAGGAGATTACCTATTTCTTTATTGCCAATGTTACGAATAAATTTTCAATTCCCTAGCCCATCTATTCCTTAAGCCAGTATAGCGAAGGTTAGAAATCAAATGATTTGTGATGAGTCAGCCGTTTGAATAATGTAAGCCAAATACTTCAAACGAACACTTTGATTGATTTCCTCTAAATTGGCAATGAATCTGCTTGTCATACCTTGACTATTTCGAGAGTTCAAATCGTGAGGTTTAAAACCAATGATGTAGTCATTATTCACTGTTATTTTCAGCGTGAAACACCCACTGCTCGATATTAGGTTATGGGTTGCCTCAAGGCACGATTTTAGGCCCTTTACTGTTGTAGTGTTCATCAAAATGTTTAAGTAGGAGGATTCGACAATCGAATGAAATAGATGCAATGTGAGTAATTACTATTGAATATGGATTTTTTGACTAAATACCAGTTTATGCCAAAAATTGAGGGGAACAGTGCCAACTATACGTTTCATTTTTAGGTTTCCGTAGCCGAAGGGTCCATACGGAGCCCTATTGCTGTCACTAACGTGTTCGTTTGTACGTCTGTCCGTCGTCTGTCACACAGGTTTTGTAGACAAACGGTTGTAGCTACATTCTTCATATTTTCACAGAATAAGCATTGTGTTGAACCAAAATACAAATAGTCAAAAATACATTTGGTATACCTTAAATGTGCGAAGTCCGACACACACTTGGCCGTTTTTTTTTTTTAATATTGTTATCGACACGCTGGGTAAAAGATTTTTGATACCATTTTCTTTGTGTATCAACCTATAATGTGCGTACTGATGGAACTCAAACCTCTTTCTTATCTATGTGAGTGCCGTAATCCGCCTCACGGGACTAGTAAGTAGTAGTCCAATATCTTGATTCTAGGTCATATCGGTATCCTTAGAGTTTTCTTTGCCCTTTTCCAAACCCACACTAAATCATAGCCTGTCTTCCTTTCAACATCAATTCAGTAGAACATTACCCAACATTCCTTCCTTCCGTTAATAACATAATTAGTTTAGGTACACGGAATACCAGTCTGTTAGCTGTGAACATCGATCACGAAAGCAGTGAAAGTGAATGCCGGGTGATCGTATGAAAGTCGAGCGGTATCGTTTTGTAGCGCTTGCTGTGAATATTATTGGGTGTGGTTTTGATAATTTAGATGAGATTTCACTATTTTTGAAATTAATGTTTTAAACTCAAATAAGGATTAAAAAGATTCTGTAATGTTTTTTTTAATGTATTTTTTTTTACTACTTGTAGACGCAACAGAATGCAAACGTAGCTCATACCTGGTTTAAGATATTCAAAATTGTAGATGCAACAGAATCCAAAACGAACCTCATATCATTTTTTTTTAATATCTTCACAATTGCCAACAATTTTATTTACTTCCTGCATATAATAATAACTAATATTTATTAATCAACTACGCCTCAATGGTTGAACGAGTTTGGATAAAACTTGGCAATGGTGCGGATTCTGTTATGCACGAACTAAACTTAATTTAGGCTATTACTATCTTTTTCTCTCTAATAAAACAAGAAAGAGACGGACGTAAATTAGAGCTGTCAAATTTAGTTGAACCAATATTACCATACAAATTTAGGGTACACGTAAAAACATGTCGACTAAAAACACGGTAAAGCGCAAGGCGTAAACTAGTTTGACATCTCTAACTTAGTTCATAGCTGTAGCTGTCTTTTTCTCGCACTGTCTTTTAGTAAAAGATAGCGATTCTCTAATTTTAGTTTAGTTATTCAACAAGAGAATCGGCACCAATATAGCATGAATTAAGGAAAAGGATACTTTTTACCCGAGTTGACCTGATGAGGGTCGCTTGGATGCAAGATGCACTAGACTGGTCGTTACGGCGACATTTGGCGGAGGCCTATTTCCAGCAATGGACGTCTTTTGGACGGTTTTCGCAATCTTTTTTACTGTCACGTGAGTGAAACTGATGCCGCTGTAAGATATTTGTTTTTATGAAGTCAATGAAGCAAACAAAGATTTATTAAATTCTTTATCAAGTATCATTCGTTCTATAGTTTCTGCATGCCCACAAGGAATGAAGCGTGAGAATATACTTGTGCATAGTGCGTCTGTTTCCGACATTATATAGTAACTTTTCTTTTCATAGCATTAGCGTAACGTGAGATAGATCGGAATTTCCCTCATTGCTGGTAATTTCTTCACAGATTCAGCGTGAAAGATCACTAATCTTGACGCTTCTAATGATCTTGTTATCACGCGAGGTATCTAGTCAGTATTCTTTTTTCCTAGTATATTTTCTGTAATTGACTATTAGTTTATGTTCTAGTGGTAGACAGATCTGTTGGATTATAATTGGTGCCATATTGTGTGTTTTAGCTTAGATATTTATATATTTTGTGGAGTGTGTGCTCTCGGTTTACACTTCACACATATGCATACTTTTACCTAACTGTGCGACACAAGGGACCGTCCCTTGTGTAAATGTGTTTATCAGCCTATGTATGTATGTATGTTCCTTTGTGGCACTATAGAGACCAAACACGTGGGCCGATTTTGATAATTCTTACGTCAATTGATTCGTTTTAAACTTGCGAGTGCTACTGAAGACATGACAGTAAATAAAATATAATATGGCGACAACCTGACGCCATAAAAGTTTTAGAACTATATTAAGTGGGGTATCAAAATAAAGGGCTCATGGAGGTGATTCCGAAAATGTAACTCACTAAAATGTAGAAAATAAAAAAAAATAATATTTTCAAAAAACCCGACTGTAAAAAAAACTAAAAAGTTCCAAACAAGTCACTTTCTAGCAGTCTGATGCAGTTGGTGGCATGAAATTAATAATTGAACTAAAATAACTGCATTTTGTTTTACCTAATAATATAAAAGTCCTGTGCGCTATCCCTCCGTGTTTACCTCCTCACACCACAGCCATAGTTAGTCACCCGTTTTTTATACCCTGATACAGGACACTCTCTCATGCCAGCGAGTGAGACAGCTCCCCAAGCTACAAAAACGCCCCTGGAGCCCTGCAGGCTCTACAATATATGTATAGAAGAAAAAGCTAGCCAAGAAGAAGAACCAAATTAGAAGCTAATGTGGAAAGGCAGGTGTCAAACCGCTTTTCAATAGCACGCAATTACAAACCGACCAAAAAATACCGTCAAAATAGTAGACGTCGAAGGTGATCGAATTCCAAATTTTTCAATGAATTTCCACCGTTTGCAATCCAGATGTCAAACCGTAGTTTTGAACGTTCCGAGGTCCCGAATAACCGACGTTGTCGTGTCATAAATATTCACTTGGCAGCATGGAAACGGAGGAATGGATTGAGCGTTCCCTATCCGGCTGTGAAGTTAATATAGAAAGAAAATCTGAGAGAGACTAAGCGATTTTTAAACGCGCAGGTGTCATCGGGACTCATTTTTTTTATCAAGTTTTTTTTTTAATTTGCTTTTCGTTTGTGTTGTAGCTGTTGTTTGTTGCTTCTTTCTGTTTAGGGTTACGAATGTACGAATGAAAAAACGGAACCCTTATAGAATCACTCGTGTGTCTGTTTGTCTGTCCGTCTGTGAATCTGCTAAACCGATAGAGTTGAAACTTGGTACACCTGAATATCTGTGACCCAAACACGGACGTGTACCTACCCTAAATAAATCAATTTGGAATATGGGTGTCACTTTTGGGGTGAAAGGTTTTCAAACTGTATCGTGCGACATATCAAATGAGAGGGCACATTGTGAGGGTCTCGAATATTCCCCCTCCCCTTATCTCCAAAACCACTGGGCCTATGAAAAAAATACAGGAAGTAGTTCTTTACTTATAGATTACAGGAAAACCCATAAGGTGGAGGTAGTTTAAAAAACGCGCGCGTGAGTCCGACTCGCTCTTGGTCGGTTTTTTAATGATTGGGCCACTTGGCAGGCTTGCAGTGCCATCTTCGTCACCACAGTTAAGATATACTGTTTGGCTGTACAGTCGTTTTGTCTATTTACAGAGAGTAGTTGACTTAGTAAGGCTCAGTTCATTCTCTATGGTCCATGGGCTATTGAGCGTGACAGACTGACAGCCATACGATATGAAACTGTTTTTTTTGCAATTTTTCGATACGTTTCGCAGCAGTTCAATGATACGTCAAATACAGATGAGGGCAGTTTTGCAGCGCTTATTTTTATTTTATTCTAGTTCTAGCCTGTAAAATTGACTTTTTCAGGGGTTGTTATAGCTTTTCTTATAATTTGTTAAATATTTCCTTTACGGAATTTCTGTGTCAAATAATCTGTATTTTTTTTTTAACATTGATTGCGTCAGAGTCAATAGCTAATCTGTATCTAGACTTACTATAAACATTATTTCTAGATCATAAGTTTCAATATTTTAATATAGCAACTACCATCTTTACATGTACGTCTGTATCCCTGCTAATTCCTCCTTACGAGAAATATTAACCAATGTAAGTGCATAAAATCTCCACCTTCTCTCCGGAGCGGAGGTTTTATGCAAATCCATTCTTTAATACTGACACAGCTCCGCTCCGCTCCTCTCTTCTCTTCTCCGCTTTAGTTTTTTTTTTTTTTTTTGGGGGGTTGGGAAATCATTTCATGTCATCTCCCGCTCTAGGGTGGAGCGGAAGGGCGTGTCAGACTCTTATTGACTAAAGCCCTTTCCGTGTTCTTCCCTGCCCTAAATGCCCAGGGGCGAGGTAACTCTTTCAAATTTATCCTCAACCCCCGGGCAGGTCTCCGCTCCAGTGGATGGCTAATGCGGCAAACCTTACTCGTTTATTGCTAGTTCTTTAACCGACTTCAAAAAAGGAGTTTCTGTATTCGACCCATGTGTATGTTTGTATGTATGTACGTATATATGTATCTTGTTTGTCCGCGATTTTCTCAAAAACTACTTATCTGATTTGGATGCGGTTTTCGTTATTCAAACGCATTTTTACACGGAAGGTTTTAGCATATTATACATAAGAATCTGATGAAGATCTTCGGAGATAGACGGTGGAACTCTTCAATTTGTAACAGCAAATGACTTGCGATTGTTGCGATCGTGTGTCTATGTATTGTTAACACCATTTAATGGAGAACCACAACTTCACTAAAAAAATGAAACCTTAAATATTGTCAAAAAACCCGACTGTAAAAAAACTTTTTTACAAAAAAAACAACCGACTTTCAAAAAAAAAACACTAAAAATTAAAAAATAACTTTTATTTCGGAAGTCGGTGTTTGTAATTTATTTCTTCGTTATTTGACACCGACTTCCGAAATAAAAGTTATTTTTTAATTTTTAGTGTATTTTTTTTTGAAAGTCGGTTGTTTTTTTTCTAAAAAAGTTTTTTATTTTTCACTTTTTAGTTGTTATACCCCACAACTAAAAACCCCAATAACATGGAACGTGGAATTTAAACATTTCGAGTACACCAAAACGTCATCGAGGTAAACGTATTTTTCGTTTTTGTTCAGTTTCTCAAAAAGCGCTTAAGCAATTTCGATAAAATTTATGTTTATATACCACCTCGGGAGTATACTCTTTCGGATAAAAAAAGAATTTTGAAAATCGGTCCACAACTGACGGAGAAATCGGCGGACATACATAAAACATACATACAGTCGAACATAGAACCTCCTCCTTTTTCGAAAGTCGGTTAAAAATAGAACTGAATTCCAAAAAAAGTGCAAAATAATTTTAATTTCGGAAGTCGGTTCTATTTTTGGTAAAAAAAGTTTTTTATTTTTCACTTTTTGGTAGGTTCCCTATTAAATTGTGTAATCACGATATAGACATACGATCGCAGCAATTGCAGTGGATTTTCTGTCATTTTTTGAAAAGTTCTGCCCTTGAGTCAATTGAGAAACGAGCCAAGAGGATCATCGGCAATAATAGACTCGTTGAGTCGAAACTCCAAAGTCTTGAACATAGACGCCGAGTTGCTAGCCTGTCGGTTTTCTATCGAATACATTTTGGGGAGTGTGCGACGGAATTGCATGATTTGATTCCGCCAAGCCCGTTTCATCAAAGGACCACAAGACGTACGGCGAAGTGCCACCGGTTCATGGTGGACATCCCATCCATACGCACAAAGCGTTTTGAGAAAACATTCATTGCGCGTACAGCTAGAGAGTGGAAATCTCTACCGGAGTCTGTGTTTCCTGTAAGCTACAACCTGGGAGTCTTTAAGTCAAGAGTGAATAGGTTACTTCTAGGCAAGCGTGCTCCATCTTCGACCACATCATCGCTTACCATCAGGTGAGATAGTGGTCAAACATAAAAAAAAAGTTCTGTTGTCTGTCTCCGAAACTCGTCATCAGATCTAAATGAAATTTAAATAGAACCCTTCGGAATCCAGCTTTAATAAATATCAAGCTTTTCTAAAAAAAATTTAGAAAATCTGTCTATTTATGACGGAGTTATGCCCGAACATATATAAAAAAATACAAACATGCGAATTGATAACGTCTTTCTTTTTGAACTCAGTTAAAAATAGTGATTAACGAGGAAGGTTTTTGTGTATAATTTATACCCGTGCGGTGCCGAGGTAGGTCGTTACTTACCAAATAATTCCCTACGCTCCATGTCGCATGTTTCTCGAATAACTCGTGCGAACACAAAAGTATTTAGAACTAATACATCAAAAACACATAACAATACTATAAGAAAACTATTTTTCCGCCAACAAGTCATTGCTCATAATTGCTCACGTACGGAACTCAGCATTATTTTCTGCAACATTAAACTGCCATCAGCTTTCGCCATGCTTTGAGATAAGCATTCATGGTGTAATGGAGGAATGCTGAGATGCGGTGACAAGTGTGTGGTTAGAATGATGTCGTGTGAGAGATATGAATGGTGATTTGCGAATTCTTCGGCTCCGCGCGCGTCACGTGTCCGGCATCTGTCAGTCCCCGTTGACAGGCGGCCGTCGTGTAACTACAAACTTTGTCAGATCAGGTCTTTAGTCCTGTGACCAGGTTCATACACCCGGAATCTGATATAGTCAAGAGATAGAAAAGAGTCAACGGGGACTGACAGGTGCCGACACGTGACGCGCGTTGGTCCTGAGGGGTTAAAAAGATGGGAAGTTGTGATGATTTTATAGTCATCTTTTGACAACCATACCCTATATTTGGGTGTAAATAGACAGTTTCCGAAGCCTAAAGCCACATATTCTACTCATTATTTGGATCCTTTTTTTCCACTAGACCATACCTGGGAATCCACTGGTTCTGGAGATATTGAAAGTCAGTCGCAATTTTTTTTTACTTTTTTACGAAAATTAATTCAGTGTTATTACTTAACGTTTTTCCAAACAAACACTACCTGAATATTTTTTTTTTCAAATTTTTGAAATTAGGTACGCATTTGAAGTTACCAAAACGCAATGAATATTAAACGTATCCGACAAGTACCTACGTGGCATAGAGTGAAGGGGCGGGGTTAAACTCCATTTCCCTGGGTTCGCGTTACATTACATGCAATAAAAAATAGTTTCTTTTTTCATACCTAAAAATAAAAATCGATTCCCAGTAATAATTTTTGCGCAAAGCTATTTTGTTAGATGTACAGTAAGCGTTGTGATGTCTTTTTAGACCCTGTGTAATCTATAGATGTATGTATCACTAGGGTTCACTTTCCTAGTGCTACATACATCTCTTAAATTTGACCACATGTCGTCTGTTACGTTTAAGTTCCATATTACAGTGAGTGAGCCTATTGTCACCCACCATAAATCCTGATCTAACTTCGAGCTGCTTCTGAGAAATCGCAGACGAGAAAAAAACAGCCGACTTCCAAAACAGAAAATACACGGTGTTTGTATTTTATTTCTTCGTTATTTGACACCGACTTCCGAAAATAAAGTTATTTTTTTAATTTTGAGTGTATTTTCTTTTTTGGAAGTCTGTTATTTTCTGTGTAATTTTTTTTTTTATATTTCACTGTTTAGTTGTTTTTTGTGGGCGAAGTATTGAATCCACGCGGGTGAAGTCGGTGGTGGGAGCCAGCTACAAATAATTATGTACTACAATATTCGAAAATCCATCGAGCCACACACGGCCTGTATTCAAATGAGTTTCATTTGAAATGTCACGTCATATAACAGGGTCGCATAAACGCAATTAACTTACCTAATAAGAACGTAATTCAATTTAGGCCATTTCACTAGCCATTACACCCGCCCATTTCAGCGGTCAGCAAATGACCCTTGATAAACCCACAATTTGACGCTACGAAGTTATACCAAGTCGAATTTAATTGTGGCTAATAAATTCTGGATATAAATAACTAGTATTTTGCGACTCGTTCTTTTATAGATGGAAAAAAAACTTTTAGGTACCTATCGTCTGATAACATGAAAAAGATATAAAATATAAAGCTGCCACAATATAATAAAATGACGATCATGTAGAAAACTAAATATTTTGTTTAGGTCACCGAATAAATTGAAAAACTCTTTATTTTCAATAAGACTCGGGTGCCAATCATCAAATTTGGATGACATTTTTTGTATTTGTAATGACTGATTCATAATATGTCGACAGTTTACGTTCCCATATGATTTATTACAATCTTACGGTGTTTACATCTTATCCGGTAACTTAAAACTCATGTCAAAGACCAAGAGTAATTCCATCATCAACTGCATCTTGTTGGTTGATGTGCATCTTTATTTTTTTGTTGGAGGTTGGACCTCATCCAATGACATCTCCCGCTCTGGGTGGAGCTGGAGGGCGGTCGGACTCTTACTGACTTAAGCCCACCCTTGTTCCTTCCCTGCCCTGAGTGCCCTGGGGCGCGGTTACTCTGTTTCAAATTTATCTACGACCCTGGGCAGGCATCGGCCATGACGGGCCCCATCATATTTTACTTTGAGGCGCGCGTAGAACACTACGTGCCTTCGACCTCGGGCCTGGTGCTGAATGGATGGTGAGCTACCCACTACTCGCCGTACGCAGGCCCGGGTTGTTTGATGTATTTCTGAGCCTACGATCTATGTAACTAGGATTTGCTTCCGTACTTGGACCTTAAAATAGACCATTCTATTTCACGTGTTTAGATTCACTTATGTACATTGTTTTTTTGTGTTCTTGGAGCGCTCGGTGTCATGGAAAATAGCTTACGTAAAAAGCTACACACACAAGCAAGGCCCAGCCACCTTCGAGAGATAGAATATCGATACATGCATTTGAGCATCAAGAAAGAAAGAACATCATTAATTTGACGTCTGTTTGACACCAAATGATGAAACCTGTCAAAATATATACGTTTGTGGCTTCGACGAATATGCTTTAAAACGCATGGCTACTATTTTAACGCCTGTTTAAATGACTGTAATGACCCAAACCATAAATTATCATATCAAGAAATAAACTTTCTAATAAGAAAACGACGAGTCTTATTGAACAAACTAGACCCTGGCAGGGGGCGGGTTTCATGGCGCCATTCGACACAGTCATGCTTGACAAAACCATGTCACACATACTTTTGGTCGACCGTGACTCCTTGGTGTATATTCACGTAATGACCAGTTGTGTGTCGTTAGCCTGTTATCAGATGGCAAACTACTGTTATCTGCTGTTATATTTGGTTTGGATATGTTGAGTGTGTCATCAGCTGTCTGAATTTAACCATGGGTAATTTAGGTTAGTTATGACTTAGGCCAGTTTTGTGTCTGTTTTCATTTGTGACTAAGCGTTGTTTCTCTCTGTTTTCGCAAAGAGCAGTATAATGGGCCATATAAATAAAAAAACCGGCCAAGTGCAAGTCGTACTCGCTCACCAAAGATTCCGTACCATAAATTAAAAAAACGCTGCTGTATCTCATGATCCGTAATAGACAGTTGAAATTTTCACACAGCGTGTATTTCTATAGCCGCTATGACAACAAATAATAAATGTTTTTAATTTATTAGTTTTTTTCGTGTTTATTATTGTTTTTTATTATTTCTTGTTATAGCCGCAACAGAAATACACATTCTGTGAAAATTTCAACTGTGTCGCTATTACGGATCGTGCGATACAGCCCTCTGACAGACGAACGGACAGCGGAGGCATAGTAATAGGGTCCCGTTGGTTACCTTTCGGGTACGGAACCCTAAAAATAACCTACGAATAGTTTAAATACTGATTAGCTGTTTCTTAATTCAAACTCATTTATCAAAAATACTAAAACATTTTTTACGTCTAGTTAATATAACTAGATGTTAACCCTAAAGCTAAACAAAGGAACACACAGGAACTTCAATCCGTTAGAAGATCACAACTAGTTTGAAAATCTTTTTCAATTTCCGATCTTTACTTTAAAAGTTCGTTTGGTTGACTGGAAATAAATGAGTTGGTCAAAGCTCCGTGCTCCCTTTGTCACTTGATCCGCTTTCTGCTGTCGTATTGTCTGGAGTATTGATAGCTGTGGTTGGACCATAGATCATGGAACGGGCTACACAGGCTTTGAATTTAATGGTAGTACTCGTATGTATTCGATCAAGCGGTTTTGTAGTATCTTAGAAACTATTGTTTAGGTCGTCTATATCTAAAGTCTCTAGAAATGTAAGAAGCCATTGAAAGGAGTTCCTTTAAAATAATATTATAGTTAGGCAGTTATTCGGACTACATACAAAAAGAGTTAATATATACAGACAACCAGACTTCCAAGTAAAATTTTTTTTAAACTATTTTTGTCTCAAATGTTTTTTTAGAAAACATAATGTAAGTTTTCTCAAGTCTTTTCTGATATACGTGTACTAATATTCCATGGCTGAAATATGAACGTAATAGAGTTATTTTAAGGCCAGAAAATTGCTTGCCCGTGTTGAGAGTAGAGCACTACCTCAAACGCTTCGCGTTATGAGGCATGCAATAGGCTAAAATTAATATTCATTACCGGTATTTAGAACTGTGATGCTACCATCAGTCTTCCAAGAATGTTCTTACTTCAAATCCAACTTACCTGTAAATAAAGAAACAATAACAACGTTAGCTTTTATAAGAAACAAATCAAAGTAGGTATAGTAAAGATAAAAAACATTGAATAACACTTTTAATAACTTTTCTTCTTGTATGTATGTAAAGAACTATTATCTGTTTTTTTTTTTCAAATTATTAGACTCAGTAGTTTCGTGATATGCGGAGGGAATGGTAAATTTTCATCTATTTTCTAAAGTAACTCTGAAAATGTGCAAAAATACATTTGAGATCTTTACAATATTTCCTTTCATCTATTCGATTCCTTTCAGAAAACTTCATTTTGCAATTTTCCGATTAGCACCCCAAAAAGTGGGCCCCATATTACAAAATATTCATTTATTTACATTACACGTCCGTGTTTTGGGTCACAGATATTCGTTGTGTACTAAATTTCATTTCAATTGTTCCAGTAGTATCGGAGCAAATGAGTGATCATAAGGGTTTCGATTTTTAATTCGGACATGATTGTGGAACCTTAAATATGTGGTAAGAGCACATGACTTCCCACATCCACTATCATAAGATACACATACGCACTGTGCGATGACCCTCTGCTCCAAGTTGACTCTATTCGTGATCTCGGTGTTATCATTGATTCTAAGCTTTGCTTAGACTTACACATAGAAAAAATTGTAAGTAAAGCCTATCAACGGCTTTGTAATGCGTTCTACAATAGATTTTAAAAATACATCCTCTTATCTTTGCCTATATAAATCCTAGTACGCTCTCAGTTAGAGTATGCCGTGTCCGTCTGGAGTCCATACTACAAAAAAATATGGTGAATTGATTGAGAGTGTTCAGCACAAAATTTTACGAACCATGCAATACAGATGCTATGGATTTTATATGTGGTACCAAAATTTGCTTAACAAGTACAAGCTTACAACACTGGAAAGTACACGACTGTACTTAGAAGCTGTAAATTTATATAATATTGTAAGAAATAATTTTGACTGCATTGACTTGTTTTGCATGGTATGTGGTTCCTAGAACGGTCCATAGGCGAAAGGTGCGCGCTGGTATGTTATTTTCAGTGGGCTCTTGCAAGTCCAATTCTGAGCTGCAATCGCCTGTTCGTCGAATGCTCGATACTTACAATAAGACGATTGAACATAATAACATAGACATTTTTGCATGTCCTGCCCATAAATTCAAACGCCTTTTACTCGAGGAGATTTCATGAGCTAATTTTATTTTTCTTCTCCTTCTATCTATCTGTACCCTACTTGGTTTTAATATTTCTTTTTTTATCTGTAAAGCGATAGTTAAGTAGTTTGAGTTTTAGGTATGTTTGTTTATTAAATGTGTCCACCTAGTGACAGCTAATCTGTGAACAGCGTTGTGGGCTACAATATTGTTGTTTTTTACCTACCTCTATCTGATTATTGTTTTGTAATGTAGCTGTTTGTTGTTCCTAGGAAACAAAAATCATCATCTTCCTGCCCTTATCCCATGTTACTTGGGGTCGGCGCAACACATTTTTTTCTTCCATTCTGTCCTGTCAGCCGTCACGCTGTCACTAACTCCCTTGTCTTTCATATCATTCCTCACACAATCCATTCATCTTTTCTTTGGCCTCCCTCTACCACTCCATCTATCTACATTTATATTCATTACTCTTTTAGGTGCATGTGTTTCATCACTCCTCTTCACATGACCATACCAAGATAAGCGGCTCCTTTTCAACTTTTCTGTCACTGGCACCAATTTTAAATTACTTCTAATATACTCATTTCTCACTTTATCCGTTCTCTTTACTCACACATCCATCTCAACATTCTCATCCTAGGAAATAAAAAATAATAATATAAGACTTAACTTTTGTTTTAATATACGTATGGAGAGCAGTGGTGGCCCAGTGGTAACGGCCGTGACTTACAAGTTGTAGGTCGTGAGTTCAAACCCAGGCAGGCGCTTTACTTTGTGTAAATTATTTCATCACCACTGCTCTCAAAACGGTAAAGGAAAACAACGTGAGGAAACTGGCATATCAAGACATGTGATATCCACCAACCCGTATTGGGCCCGCGTGATGAGAGAGGAGAGCAGGCCTGTGCCCCAGTAGTGGGGACATTAAAAGGCTGATGGTGATGCCCCTTAAATACATAAATAAATAAGACCCCAAAGTAAATTGAGATTTAATGTCGTCTCGGAGTATAGTATACTCCCTACAAATATACTCGTATATGTAGCTTTCTACCAGTATTTTTTTTTGGAATAGGATAATTCGTTCCGGAGATTACTACGTACTTATGTATAACTTACAGACAAATACCTCTTAATAATATTAGTAGGATAGGATGACTGTCATGAAAGTGTGGTTTAAGATTAATAGCAATATGTTTACGGCTCTATTTTGATGAAGACAAATATAACTGACTGGTACGAGTACATGTCCCCTAAGCCATTATCAACAGGATGGGACCGCAATATAACTTATCTTGACGATCGCTTTCCGTGAATCCTGACATTGTATACATAAGTATATCGCTGACAATAAATGGTAAAGGGTAACATAGGGTAGTAATAGGGATAATATAGGGTAATCTTGGACATATATCGTAATGAAGTTGTTATCGACGGGTTCTATAGGTATTTTTTTTTATGTGAACGTGGAAATGTATGTGGAAATGACAAAACAGCAGATAATTTCCATTTATTTAATTTTCTTTCCAAAATGTTAGTAAATTAAACTGAGACTTATCTTGAGAAAGATCGTCTAGGTAGCTCTAAAGCAGTACTGTAGATACGATACAAACGTAACAGTGAATACTGCTATTTTTACCCCACTCATGTAAGGTATCAAAATAATAGGTTCGTTGAGACAATTTCAAAAATGTAGCACAAAAAATATAGGAAATAAAAAAAATACTTGCGACAAAAAAACGATTGCATAAAATTAAAAAAAAAACAGTTTTGTTTTTTTGACTGCCTATACAGGCACGAGTTGATTAAGTGTCAGTCAGTTCGAAACGAGTGTCAGATCAGCCGAATGTCGGCACGAGATAAGAGACTCGCATTAGTATAAGTGTTAATTGCAAACAAGCAAAGTGGCTTGTTCAAGTTCAAGCAGTTTGATGCAGTTCGCGTCATCAAATCTCAGACTGAACTTAAGGCGCAGTTATACGACTTTTAATGGTTTTTAATTGAACATCACGTCTAAACGACTAGTCTTATTTCTTTGAAAAAAATATAAGTTACTTTAAACAATTGCCGTCGTAATTTGATCTGAGAATATTTCAAATTATATTTATCTAACATAGTGTACTTAATTTGTAAAGTTATGTCTAACGCGGATAAAAAATGAGAATCATGCAATAACTATAAAGCATATATTTAAGAAATCTTCACCATTTTAAAGATCATTTAATTATTTATAATTTAGTCTCAGTGTTTACCTGTTGTTTAATGTGTAATAAATTAATAATGCGTCTAATTTCGGACAGCGCTCCTTGATGGGCGAGTCCTATAACTAACTGGAACTGCGACGCGTTACGTGAGTTCAGCACAGAACAGGCAAGCTAACCACTCAAGGTCATTGGCAGTTAATAGCCTTAAATAAATATACTGCGACAAAACGTAAAGAAGGGATTTTTTGGCAGTGATCGAAAATGTAAAATAAAATTGCCTTTATTAAACGTTCACTCATATTTTATAATGCTTTCTCTTACTTTTTGTCTATGCGTACATTAATAATAATAATTAACCTCTTAGGTTTCGCGGACAAACCCGGGTTGTCGAATTGAAGCCCGACGACAACCCGGGTTACTAACCGATTTTTTTTTTGAACATAATTTTTTTGTCAAACTCACCGCTTAGTTTCGGAGCCTAAGAGGAACGTAACTTTAATTTTTGTTAAAGTTAAGATTTTAATAAATAAATATTCATAATAAGCGAATAATTTAAACACGCTTTTATTAGCTTAATAAGTATCTATGTGACGAATTCTTTGAACGCGATGTTTTAATATTCTTTCCAACTAATTACATCCAAGACACAAAATGTAAAACAAAACACAATCGGCGTCCACCGCAGACAAAAACAGTTGAAACACAATTACTTGAACGCGAAAGTGCAATGTACTGCAAAATAAAAAAAACCTTCGTGATGATCATGAGACATTAGCTGTAAGGCCGTATATAGACAGCATGAGGCCTGCAACGAATGACCGCTATCATACCTGGGGCTGTAGACAAAACACTTTTATGTTAATGCTAACGCTAACGCTTCGTGCAAAATGTATGGCAACGACATAACTGGGCGTGAGTCACGTGATAGTTCTCTCCGCAGGTAATGTGGTAGCCAAGCATTTTGCACGAAGCGTTAGCCTTAGCACTATTATAAAAGTTATTTTGCTAAGGGGGCTGATGGTAAGCGATGATGAGGTCGAAGATGGAGCACGCTTGCCTAGAAGTAACCTATTCACTCTTGACTTAAAGACTCCCAGGTTGTAGCTATTAGAAAATACAGACTCCGGCAAGGAATTCCACTCCTTAGCTGTACGCACAATGAATGTGTTTGGAAAACGTTTGCCGTGCAGCCTGTCGTGGTTCACTGCTAGACGTAGGTTTCTCGCAAGCAAGCTGCAAATAAGCTCGCAAGCTTTCCCGCACCCTTTTCAACACACTCTCCAAAGTATGGAATCAAAGTGGTCTCTTTAACCCAAAGGTTGACTGGTTGAGAATGCCTTGTTGCATTAAGTGCGCCTATGACGTGTATTTCACACTAGTTTTTTTTTTGTGTTAGTGCGAAATAAAATGTATCAGGCTAGTCGCGCGACAGCCCCCACCAAGGCGCATGATAAACAATCCGCAAACAATTTATCACATTAATTTGTTACTAAATATCTATATGATATGTTACTTATTATTTTGAGGTAAGTGTGTTAAAAACGTCTTTTGATATACTGTGTGCAATTGTTATTGCAGTTTCTCGACCTCGCCTTCCAATCGGGCGTTTTGAAGCCTTGTTGCCTTTGCCTTGTCTTAAAGTTTGTGCTCCACCTCGGCTGCAATGATAAACTTCACCCACTTGCATTTAAATGTAGTATTTCTCCGCCTTTTATATCCAGCTACTTTCTTAAGGCCAGTGGTATATTTAGCAGAGAGTATCTCAAATTTAGCTTGGTCAATACGTGGTCTCTACTTCAGGACTCTTTTGCTGTACCGGCCATTGTGCATCGGTCCTTCAACAAGCATTGCCATCTGAGTTATTAACTCCTTCAGTATGGGCCATATTCAGCTCGTGTTTTCGAACTATTAGGCTTTCTTCAATTATTTCCTTTAACTTTGCAACCGTTGCTAATGTTAATTGAATAAATGTATTTTTTGTAGTGTACAGTTATACTATTTATTCTTACTAAATTTAAAACGGTTTTGGTAACTCAAGTTTGTTTCCAGATAATTTAAAATTTCCACTGAGCATCCATCGGTTAGACGAACTTGATCACGATTATCCTTTTACACCGAAACATGTCCATTGCTATACCGCGCCGTCTCGTGATGGCCAGCGTTGACGCCGCTGACTCGCGCTGGCTCGCGATATCACGCGCCGGCCGTCACTATATCGCACTAGCTCACACTATCACGCGCCGCCCGGCCAGCCGTGTTTCATTAAGTGAACAAAAATGTACGCCGTGTACTTTTATTTATTTCAGTTTTGTATAACACTAAATAAAACTATAGAAAACATGTAAGTAGTACTGGGAGCTGGAGAGTATAGTATGCAGCTATGTCTCGCGATGGTCGGAGCGAGCCGATGCGTGAAAACGCGTGCCAGCGCGACATGAAGAGAGACCGTGCGGGTCCTCGATGGCGGGTGCGAGATTTATATATCCGTTTTACAAAGTAAATAAAATTAAATACTCTATTCTTAGAGCAATAAAGTTCAATATTGTACTAACAAATATTTAAATTCTAGCCTCGCATATCTTCGCGCATCTAGACCTTTTACAACAAAGATGGGCAGGGCGTGGATATAAATTTAGCCATACAAATTGTCGCCCTACCTACGCTTCGCCGGTGTAAAACCACCTTTACGCTATCTGTACGTGGCTTTATCCGTTCGATGTGTATGACGTGGCATTTAGACTTTCACTAGTAGCTGAAATTAAAGTAGATGGCGAGTTAGGAGTTCAATGTCTATATGATTGATGAGATATGTAATAATTACTGTGGTTCTCATAGTCTTGTCATATCCATCCGGAGATTTAATATAACTTTTGTAATTATGCAGAGGTCTATAATTTGTGATTGGAGCACTCGAGTTTGACGACGTGAATTTTCATATTATGAACTTTTTGCTTGAAAATATTTTAATCATTGGAATCTTGTATCGAAAGAAGAATGCCAAAAACATGCATGAGATTTACAGAAACTACTAATAGTCCTAAATTCTATTTAGAATAAAATATGTGTAATGAAATAATTCTTAAGTTTATTCAACCAGGGTAAAAATATAACTATCACTAAAATATTTAACTTGATATCCGCCTTAGATTATTTTTGGAGGTCGTGTTTATTTGACATGAGCAAGTGATATTCAGCTAAAGAGGAATCGTCAAATCCTTATCAAACTATTTTACGAAATTAGTGCACAGTTATTATTAATTTAGTATAATTCGACCTATATGTAAGGTAAGTCTAATTAAAATAATAAAAATGCATGTCAATATTAATTCCAATCTTTTGTTTTTCAAAGAAAACGTATAGTAGGCTGTATGAATCACATGCCATTTGCTTCACTGACAGTTTGATATTACTGCATTTCTTTTTTTTACTAACCGACTTCAAAAAGAAGGAGGTTATCAATTCGGATGTTTGTATTTTTTTTTTTGTTAACTTGATTCACGGTTTTGCGTTTTAAGGTGGATATCAAGTTAAATATTTTAGTGATCATTATTGCATATTAATTTTTATTTATTTTTTTACCTTAGCAAAATCATATTTTATTCTAAATAGAATGAAGGACTAGTTTTCTATATATTATAATGTACTCTGTGGGACTAGTATTGGTTTCTGTCCATTCCAGGCATTTTTTTTTGTATGGTTGATTGGCATTCCCCTTTGTAACATTTGTTCAGCTTTTTGTAGGTAGTTATAGGTAGTTACTGGCTAGATAATGACCTCATTTTAATTTATAATAACAAAAACTACCTGTGTGGCTCGTGTCAAGAAGACCTGGAAAGATTTGCGGGAGATCTTTACCCAGCAGTGGAACAATACAGGCGAAATAAAAAAAACAAAATACCTTTTTCGTAAAAAGCAATCAAAGCAGTAAAAGATTTGAAGAAAGGAAATAAGTTTATATGCGGTAAGTACACCTAAACAAAAATAATGTGTTTCAATTTACATTTAGCAAAAGCGATATATAATAGTAATCAAGTTCTCTAGATGACATAGTTTATGTTATTTATTGTGTCAATGATTTTGCAGTGAGCGTGCAAGTTTTTAACAAAACATTATTTATAACATCTATGAATGTGAAAGCGTTATTATTACAGTGACTAGCTAAAATAATACTGATTAAAATATCGATCATTTCAATCTTCAAAATGGCTTTTTTGTCATGCAGGTATCTGACATCAATACCTAACTGCTTCTGTTTTGTTCTTTTATTAATTTTGAATTGATCATTCACAATCATCAAACCATTCACAATATTGTAAAAAATAACTACTAACTGCAGGTTCAGAAAACCTCAAACCGTGCAAATATAAAAACTTTATTGAGAGTATATGTTTGAGACGTTTGAATATAAATGTAGATGGATGGAGTGGGAGAGGGAGGCCAAAGAAAACATGGATGGATTGTGTGAGGAGTGATATGAAAGAAAAGGGAGTTAGTGACAGCGTGACGTCTGACAGGACAGAATGGAAGACAAAAACGTGTGGCGTCGACCTCAAGTAATATGGGATAAGGGCAGGAAAATGATGATGATGTTTGAGCCGTTTGGGGTTGAAACACAAGGGCCATGGGGTCCGAGTGCTTATCGAGTTTTTCGTGACGTCAGCAAACAATTAGTTGACTTTTCACGTGACCATAGAGCTGACCTTTTTTCGGCCAAAGTATTAGTAGTAGTCAGCAATGTGTACGACATTTTCGATGCCCTATGAATTACACGCCTCCTTTTTTATGCCGCTTGTAAATATTTTACTAGCTTGTATATACTTTGTTATTCAATAGTTTGTATTTATCCGTAAACAGAATTCACGATATAAATTAACGTTATTGCCCATATCACTCACAATCGACACCGAAACAAATCTTCACACTTTTCCAACCACATGTTGACCAAAAGTAATGAATCTCACTCAAAATAAGGATAGTGGGACACGTCCAACACAAAGTGTCGTTCACAAGGGATCCCTTTGACTTTGAACCATGTCGTAAATTGATCTGAACACATCCGGGTTCTATTACTAAATGAAAACCAGGAAAACTCAGGAAAAAAGGGAAAGACATGTGTCATCCCGAAATTTGCAAGATTTCGTCAAGGAGCGACGGCTGTGAGATGAGTTATGGAATAGGGGACTTATTTCCATCATTGTGTTTGCATAATGTCGATCAATGTCGTTACGGGATTTACTTGTTGGAAACGATGCTACGGGCTTTATTCTGGCAAGTATCAATGTGCCTTTCAATTTATAATTTGGAACTTTATAAGAAAACTTTGTAAGCTTCCTGCGGGACAGGCCTAGTCTAGTGCAGGAAGTCACTGAAAATTCTTGTATGTTTAATTTTCAATGAAAATAAAACGATCTAACTCACACTACTGAGTGTGTGTTATACTGCTTTACCAACCTTTTTCTTTTAGTAAATTTATTCTTATTTATATGTTTTTGCCTTGTTGGCACAAGTGCTACTATTACACAGGTTTTAATTTCGGGTTAAGCAGTAATAAGGAGTTTAAAAAAAATATACTAGTCTAATTATTTGATATATTTATTGTTTTATTAATTATTATGATTTAAATTGTTTTAGTCTTTGTGTGAATTGATTTTATGTTTGAATTTAATAGGACTTTTTCTGGGTATTTTAATATAAAATAAATGTACTAAAAACTGGCTAAGTTTAAGTGTTCATCTTTATGGAAACACAACACCTAAGATATTTTTTTACAGGTACTTTTTAAGTTGACCAAATCCATTATTACGTCAATGTAAAAGAGAAAATCACAAGGAAATCTGGATACCTACTTGTTTCAAATAGCTAACCCACACTGAGTTAAAGAAAAACTCATACGCCTTTTGCATAAAAGCAATAATTTTATGAAAATCTCGGGATGAGTGGGTGGCATGCGTCATTGCATCCAATTTTGTTGCATTAGTTGCTAGGAGACTGGAATCGTTCAGTTCCGACCGTATTGAAGATAAATGAATGTGTCGGGAAATTCGCAAATGATATCCGATTGATTTAAGGGCTTTTGAAAACATTATATTTAATATTCAAATTGAATTGCTGCTGTGGTCCGTTGGCATATTTTTTTGTTTGTTTTATAACGGTTTATATAATGTCTACTGTATTTCAAAGATGGGTAGGATACGCAAACATGCTGTAAAGCTAGCTTCTGCACATGGCTTCAGTCGCGTGGAATTAGTACTTCCTCAGAACAGATAACAGTATCTGTTCTGTGAGTATTTCCCCCATTATTAATTATAGCCTTTTTTGTTATATTACCTTGGTCGTTAGAAGCCCGAAAGTCTGATATTCAGTTTTACAAAGGGGTATCGTATTACCCAGTAACTGGGTTGTGGAGGTCAGATAGGCAGTCGCTCCATGTAAAATACTGGTATTCAGCTGCATCCGGTTAGACTGGAAGCCGACCCCAACATAATTGGAAAAAGGCGCGGGCAGAATGATTGTTATAACCTGAATAAGTATTATTAACTATTCATTAAGACGCTATTAGCTGCCAATGACCTTGAGTGGTTAGCTTGCGTGTTCTTCGCTGAGCTCACGTAACGCGTCGTATGTCCACCCAGTAATAGGACTCGCGCATCAAGGAGCGCTGTCCGAAGTTAAACGCATTATTAATTTATTACACATAAAACAACAGGTATTAAACAAAAATACTGAGACTAAATTATAAATAATTAAATGATCTTTAAAATGGTGAAGGTTTCATAAAAATACGCTTTACAGTTTTTGCGTGATTCTCAATTTTTTATCCGCGTTAGACATAACTTTACAAATTAATTACACTATGTTATAAAAATATAATTTCAAATATTCTGAGATCAAATTACGACGGAAATTGTCTAGAGTAACATATATTTTTTTCAAAAAAATTAGACTTGTCGTTTAGACGTGATGTTCAATTAAAAACAATTAAAAGTCGTATAATTGTGCCTTAAGTGTTCCAATTCAGTAATAGGTACATTATGACGTTAAATACAGATTAAGAAAGTTTTGAAAAAACACCAAAGGGCCGGAAACTTACATAACAAGATAACGAGAACCTGTTGCTCCTCCTTTTGTATTTCTTGCCTTATTAATGTAATAATAGCCTCGGGTAATGACCTAAATAAACAAAAGGCAAATAAAAAGATAATAAAACCAGAAAACACGTATTTTAACGACGTTCTTTTTTGTGCTAAAGAAACGGTTTTTTTTTGTAACTTTTCGAACACAAAGAGTATTCCATAAATTCACGTTTGTATTTTGCGGTACCTAAACCCATATTTCCACAGTTATGTTTAAAATCCACGTTAGATAGGATATTGTCACGGTAAAATATCTACAGTATTCTATTTTCATACTGACGTTCGGAACGCCAGTCATACCTTCGCCCCTCGAGTTTGGTAAACACTTGGTACACAGACAGTCGCGATTGCGCCCCAGTGACGAATGAACGGTGTGCGTAGTGTGATAGTTTTCGCGTGATTTTTGTATTTTTTTTTTTAAATAAGTAGAAGTATGTAAATATGGCAAACAAAAGATATACGAGTAGACTAGACTAGACAGTTATGCGAATGCTGATTTTTATACAATTAAATTTAATAATAAATGCAGAAAAAAAGAAATGCAAAAGCAGATTGAAAACCGACCGTTTTCAATCTCAAATTTATAATTATTAAATCTACTAATAAACACCCAACATGTATTTTATTCACAAAGATTTTTTTTTAAATAAAAAATATAATATTTAAATCACAAAACTAGACAAAAACTCAAGAAAGTAAATGAAATTAAAATACTGGAGGCGGCAGCCCTATTGCGTGCATACGTACCGGGCCGCCGTAGGTAATTATTTCAAAGTCAGGGCCGAGTCACAAAACTGGTAGATATTTATACTGTGATATTGTCCTTAATCTTGAAATAATCCAGATTCCAGGCTGCTAGAAAGAAATTCCAGATGAAAAAACCTAATAACACTTTTCCCGACCCGGCACTTGAACACAGGACCTCATGCGCTTGCGACCACTTTACCACCGAGGCAGAAATGTTTCCCAACCTATCGCTTATCGATAATACATTATCGATTAAGCGATAGATTACTCCTTAAGGGTTTGCTACCGGCCAAGTGGAGCCCTGATTGAATAAAAAATCGTAGCATAGCATAGAAAATAAATATGAAAGAATTCAACGTCACGTTTGTTACAAAGAGAATACAGTATTTTTAAGTTATTAAAACAGGTCTCAGAATGTTTCGTATCCAAAGTAGTAGGCAAAAGTGTCAGAAACGGCTGGTTTTGGTACTTTGGTAAGTATATATTAATGTAGACCTATAATAGTGTTATAATAATCTGGATCAAAACGACGGTATGACAAATATATAATATTACAGTTGCATATAAATAGAATTTTGAAGGTAATTTAGTGCATTGCCCGATCTAGGTTTATTTAAACCTGTGTTTCAGGGAACTGTTCCCGAGGGAAAGAACAATTACTTTCGACGGTCGCAATGAGGTATTTTACTAAAAAAGTAATTAATCCGTCAGCTAAATATCCAAAAAAAATTGGACACGTATTTTTTGCTTCACCAGACCAATAAAAAATGACAAAGATAAAGTTTAGGGGTCCAATTCTGTAACTTTGAGCAACATGCCATCGACACTATCGACACACAACAGACATTATTTTGCCACTGTTACAAATTTGGTATTCTGCAATAACTTCAAAATAATATTGACATATTCCAATAGACCAGACTACCAATTATTACAATAGTCTTATTATGGCATTTCAATGGCACTACAGTGGCAAGTCAATGACCATAAATAATTTATAGAATACCAAATGTCAATGACTATTCTATTGAGACACCACTGATGACAAACTACCGACACACTATTGACAAGTTAGTTATTTTACAGAATTGGGCCCCAGGAGTGTGGCGACTTTTCAACGCACTGTATCGCCCTCATTATTTGAATACGTGACAAAAGAAGAAACACGGTGTCCAATATTATTTGGTTATTTAACTGTTACGTCGAACGTATTTCACTGGAACGTTCGAGAATGTAGTCGAAGTTTCCAGAAGTTTCCACTACGTTCGAGAACATTCCATTGTGGTACTGTGTAGAAGTTCATAGATGTTTCTAGAATATTCCAGTATAGGATAGTTCGATAATGTTCTAGAAACTTCCATGACTTTATAAATAGGTCGGACGGCGGGCGAATGAGTCAGTCTGATTTCGACTACGGATGCGAATACAAGCGATTACGAAGAGAATAGTGATTATTAGCGAATTAGTGTTTATGTTTATAAGTTGTTGAGTTAATAAAGGATATTTAGTTAATTAATTGGTGTAAAATAATTTATCCCATACCCAGGTCGTAACATAACTGACAGACTAATTATTTTTTTTTAGTAAAATACCTCATTGCTCTAGTCTTTCAAATCATTTTGCTGTGCGATGCAAAGGCGGGTCGCTAGTTCTGTTCTGCCTAGCCTTTTCCCAACTATCTTGGGGTCGGCTTCCAGTCTAACCGGATGCAGCTGAATACCAGTATTTTACATGGAGCGACAGCCTATCTGACCTCCACAACCCAGTAACTGGGTAATACTATACCCCTTGGTAAGACTGGTTGTCAGACTTTCGGGATTCTGACGACCCGTAACGACTGTCAAAGATCCACGATTGACACCCGGGACCAACGGCTTAACGTGCTTTCCGAGGCACGGAGGAGTCTCGGTATGTTAAGTTGGTTTTTTTTTTTTTTTGGGGGTGGGAAATCATCCTATGACTTCTTCCGCTTTAAGGTGGAGCGGAAGGGCGTGTCAGACTCTTACTGACTAAAACCCACCCCTGTTCCTCCCTGCCCTGAATGCCCAGGGGCGAATCCTCAACCCCCGGGCAGGCATTGGCCGTGGCAGGCCCCGTCCTTTTGCTGACAACTCTTTGAGGCGCGCGTGGGACACTACGCGCCGTCGACTCTCGGGCCTGGTGCTGATCGGACGGCGAGTTACCCACTACTCGCCATCCGCAGGCCCGGGTATGTTAAGATAGTCACCCATCCATGGTCCAACCCCGGCAAGCGTAGCTTAACCTAATGGATCAACCCGTGCGGCTGTTATTACTTTAGCCACGAGTTCCTCGGCGGGTCGCTAGTAATGTTATAAATTAATAAAGAAGACTGGGTGTTTTTTAGCCGTTGAATATAAGCGGACTTACTTACTTACATTCGCATTTAATACATTAGTTAGGATTACTAAGGATTGGTCACTAAAACTTTTTAACAAAAAAATACAATCGACTTCTAAAAATTGCAAAATAACTTTAATTTCGAAAGTCGGTGTCAAATAACGAAACAAAATGCAAACACCGACATCCTCATCAGTTGTATTTTTTTGTAATTTTTCACTTTTCAGTTGTTGTACCCCAGAACTAAAACTAAATAATAAAGTTATGCCCGAATGGATAACCCCATGGAATTTGAGCATAATTGGAGACAACCAAAACGTCATGTGTGTATAGATACATATTTTTTGCTCATGTTGATTTTTCAAAAAGTATTGATTCAATTTCGATAAAATTTATGTGGAAGTATGGCCTACCATATAAAAAAAAAACATCAAATCTATTCACAAGTGCGCGGAGGAATCGCGTAAAATACAAAAGAAAAAAAAAAACAGGCAAATTGAGAACTTCCTCCTTTTGGAAGTCGGTTAAAAATGTACGTTGTACGTTGAAGTCTGTATTATTTAAAAATGAAAATAAGTTGATACAAAAAGCCTATAATTCATCCTCTACGTATTCAACTAATATAAAGTGTATTATGTATAATATTTTATTTGCACTACGGTTTAGGCCTTGTCACTTCAATGTCACTCACCGTGATGAATGATCGACACTTGGCAAGCAAGTTTACATGGCATCGATAAATCATGTCCCAAGTAAGCATAACTGATGACAAGTTCTGTCGGCTCTTTAAGAAATTTCTGACTTCAATCATAAGTAAGCATTTGACAAGTGTAGCTGTCGGCTTTACGTACACGTAGCAAAACGTGACAAAAATATAGAACTACGAGTATATTCGATTTTTTCATATCCACTAAGAACAGCCGGACTATTTTCTCCTTCTGTCAATTCTCTAAAGGATGTTTAAAAATTACATGGATTGTATTTGTAATGGCGTACAATATATCGGGTGTAAAAGACAGTTTCCGAAGCCGAAAGCATTCTACTCATTATTTTAATTGTTTTATTCCCCTAGACCATACCTGGGAATCCATTGGTTCTGGAGATATTGGAGGTATTGGAGGTTATTTTGTGTTTAGATTTGGTGTACAATAAAGAATTAAGAATTAAGAAGGTCAAAATTGCAATTTTTTTTAAAGTTTTTTACGAAAATGAATTCCAAGTGTCATTAATAAACTTTTTTGTGTTTTCGATTTTTCTTAACAAATTACGCATTTGAAGTTACAGCAACGTAATGAATATCAAACTTATCCTACAAGTACCTACGCGGCTTAAAGTGAAAGGACGGAACTTGCCTGGGTTCGCGTTACATTACGCGCAATGAAATTTTTGCTTTTTTTTATACCTACCTAAAAATAAAAGCCGTTTCCCAGTCATAATTTTTGCGCAAAGTTACGTTGTTAGATGTTCAGTATGCGTAGTTGCTGGTTTGTTATGTGTATTGTTTTTACACCCTGTAGAGTTATCCATCATCAGACCACTAGACGTACGGCGATACGCCACCGATACAAGGTGGACATCTCAGCCATAGACACAAAACGTTTTGGCTTATAGCTTAGGAGTGGAATTTCCTGCCGAAGATTGTTTCCTGATAGTTACAGCCTGGAGGTCTTTAAGACGCTCCACCCACTGCACCGCGCCCCGTCGCGTAGCGCGGGATGGCAAATTTTACCATTGTGTGCAAGTATCTCAATTTATATAGAAATCACGCCTAGCAGAACACACTGCCGATGCGGAAATGCGCGGGAAGGCGCCCCGCGCACCGCGGCGGGACGTATCTTCAGTGGGTGAACCGCCTAAGTCAAGGGTTACTTCTAGCCTAGCTGAGCACGGTGTCGGGCGAACACGCTGCGTTTAATCAAATGCTCACTGTACTGTACTGCTGCCGTTCCTTTTCGCACCGAGATCGCGCGCCGCCGCTCGCCCGCGCTTCTGGTGTGACGGGCGATCTCGGAAAGTCGCGTTACAGCGTGATATCAGTACTGAGTATCGATAAAATTATTTTCTTTAAAAGATCGATATATTTCGGGTATCGATATCAGTCCCTGCTTCTAGGCAAGGATGCTCCAACATCAACCACATCATCGCTAAGATGAAAGTTAAAAGCGAGCCTATCAAACTGATAGGCTCGCTTTTAACCATATTAAATAAGTCAGGTCAGTTTCAAATCAAGCCTTCACAGCCCAGTTACTGGGTAACATCCCCTTGGCAAGACTTTCATCCTTTGGAATTGATAAATATAGTATATATAGTATAGGTAATATAGTGTCTAGGTACAAGTGAATCGGGCTTTAACTCTTAAAGATATAGACATGAATACTGCCAACATTATTAAATACGTGGATAGTAGTTCGTTTGTTGCACCAAACAAAGAAATAGAAGACTAATAACTCCCAAGGATCGGACGCGTTCAGTCTGAAGAAAAAGTTAATTCAACCGTGAGACGTCTTGTAAGACGGCGAACTATTTTGAACTTATAGATTGAGATCCTAGAGCCACCAGACTTCTCTTCTTCTTATTTTTACTAACCGACTTCGAAAAAAGGAGGAGGTCCTATGTTCGACTGTATGTGTTTTTTTTATGTATGTCCACCGATATCTCTGTCAGTTATAGACCGATTTTTATTGTTTTTTTTTTTTATTCGAAAGAGTATACTCCAAAGGTAGGTTAAGAGGTCCATATACATTTTATCGAAATTAATTTAGCGCTTTTTGAAAAAATCAACAAAAACAAAAAATATGTAAACATAGATGACGTTTTGGTGTCCTCCAATTACGTGTATGTTTAAATTCCATGTTCCATGTTAAAGGGGTTATCAAATTTGGGCGTGATTTTAATATTTAGTTTTAGTTCTGGGGTATAACAACTGAAAAGTGAAAAATAAAAAACTTTTTTTTACAAAAAATACAATAATTTCGAAAGTCGTTGTCAAATAACGAGGAAATTAAATACAAATACGGAATCCAAATAAAGGTTATTTTACATTTTTTTGTGTATTACTAATATACATTTTTGGAAGTCTATTATCTACTATTTTTAGTAAAAAAAAAATTAACTTTTAGAGTGAGATCCCAGAGCCGCCATACATTTTTTATTTTCTTTTTCACAAAATACCTAGTAGATTGAGTAGTGATAGTATCTCCTTTGAAAGTAAAAAATAAAGTACCCGGACTGAGCCCCCGTTGTAGAAAAGGACCCATTTCCTCTCACAGAGCATATGTCCCAACAGTGGGAATGTTAAAAGGCTGAATATCAATCTGCCTAACCTTTTCCCAACTACCTTGGGGTCGGCTTCCAATCTAACCGGATGCAGCTGAATACCAGTATTTTACATGGAGCGACTGACTATCTGACCTCCACAACCCAGTTACTGGTTAGTACGATACCCCTTGGTAAGACTGGTTGTCAGACTTTCGAGCTAATGACGACCCGTAACGACTGTCAAAGCTCCACGATTAACAGCCGGGACCAACGGCTTAACGTGCGCCTCGGTATGTAAAGATGGTCACCCATCCATGACCTTGGATCAACCCCGGCAATCGTAGCTTAACCTGATGGGTCGACACGTGCGACTGTTATTACTTTAGCCACGAGCTCCTCTAAACTACACAAGCTAAAGGCATACACATATAAAATAAAATTAACTTATACTGCCTCTCACACACCACTTTTTTTTCTGTCACTTTACAAAAGTGGTAGAAAAAAAAATCACAATAATGAAATCTCTATCCATATACGAAACGTAGCTAAAGGCTTAGTCTCAACCTGAAGCCTATCTGTTTGTGAGACAGATGTATTGAAGTCTGTCGAACTACGTCGAATGGACGTGATTCGTATCAGTAGAAACGGTTGCACGTGCCTTTAGTTGTGGATTCTAAGACACAATTCATATAGACTGGAAAGTAGCTATATGGATCGCAGATTCTTATTCATGCTAGGCAGAGAGAGAAGAGATTAGTTGTTTGGTGCGAATACCAAGTTTGGTTTAACTAGATTTCAGCTGCGTGGTTGGGTTGTAGAAATAACCATTTCTTTTAACAATCAAAAACTTATTTTATAATTTCTCAGATCTGGGTGATTTACAAGTTCGCGACCACATTTTCCCATAAATCAACATCATCTTCCTGCCCTTATCCCATGTTACTTGGGGTCGGCATAACACTTTTTTTCTTCCATTCCGTCCTTTCAGCCGTAACGCTATAACTAACTCTTTTTTCTTTCATATTACTTCTCACACAATCCATCCATTTTTTCTTTGGCCGCCTCTCCCTGTCCATCCATCCACATTTATATTCATAACTCTTTTAATTACTTACACATTTTCCCACAAATGAAACATAAATTTAAAAAATGCCTTTTATTTCTTGCGAATTAAATTGAGTTAAATACAATTGAATTGAATTGAATTGAATAAAGTTGATAGCAATAAAAATTTAATTTTCAGTAATTTTACCATAAAGGTAGGCAATATTGCAGTTCACCACCTGCTATGATCCTTAGATCCTTATATAATGTTGCGGGCTTTATTTACATACATCCAAAATATAAAATAAAATATTTATCCATTTATTTTTTAAAACATTAACAAAGACCTCCTCCTCCTAACAAAAGGCCCAAATGAACTTTGAACATTTTCCATCGGTGCTTAATTAAATAACCCTTATCAAATTCAGGTAACTATTAAAACTTCAACCGAAACCCGCGTAAATAAATAATTAACCTCTTTACGGGTGTCAATTAAGTAAAGGTCAAAGGATAACACGCTTAGACAAAGATTAGAGCATTAAAACGTCGCGCGTCTAGTTAGCAGACACAATAGATTTTTAATTGTTTACGGCACATGTGCTGGGATGCAAGCTGAGAGTTGTGATAGGGCTAATATGAAACAAAATAATCAATTTGTCTATAACGGATGTAAAGAAACGATTAAAGAAGCCGAAATTCATTTATTTTACTCATTACTGCATTTTTTTTGGTATTGTGCTATATACTGAAACAGTTGCTAACATATTTTAATGTAAATAGCCTCCTTCATAATGATCAATATGGCTTTACAAAAGGTCGATCGACTACAGATGCGGGTGTTGCTCTCCTAAAACACATATTCAACGCATGGGAGAACTCGCAAAATGCTATCGGAGTTTTCTGTGACCTCTCCAAAGCTTTTGATTGCGTACACCATGACACGCTTTTGCGTAAGCTGCGTCATTATGGTCTCCAAAACGAAGCTCTAAATGTAATTGATTCATATTTATGTAATAGGTTCCAATGTGTAGATATCAATGGTGTTAAGTCTTCCGGGCTACCAGTTCATTTAGGTGTGCCTCAAGGCTCGATATTGGGACCATTCTTGTTTTTGGTGTATATTAATGATTTACCATATTTTTTAAAGGGTATCTGTGACGTAGTACTGTTTGCAGATGATACCTCTCTTATCTTTAAAGTAGATAGGAATAGAAATGATTTTGATAACGTAGATAGCGCTCTCTCAATGGTTACGGATTGGTTTACGACAAATAACTTGGTTCTTAATGCTAAGAAAACTAAATGTATAAAGTTTGCCTTACCTAATGTTATAAATCTAGGACCTAATGTCATCTTAAATAAAGAAGTGCTTGAAACTGTGGACTCGGCAGTTTTTTTTGGGTATAACTGTTGATTCCAAACTTCAATGGGGCGCACATATATCAGGCCTATCAGGAAGGCTCAGTTCTGCCGCCTACGCCGTCAGAAAAGTTAGACAATATACTGACGTTGACACAGCACGGTTAGTCTATTTTAGTTATTTCCATAGTGTTATGTCTTATGGTATTCTTTTGTGGGGTAAAGCTGCGGACATACAAAATATATTTGTTTTACAAAAACGTGCTGTACGAGCAATCTATAGGTTAAGGTCAAGAGTTTCTTTACGAGAAATTTTCAAAGAGATTGGAATTCTCACAGTGGCATCTCAATTCATTTTTGCAAACATATTATACATTAGACAAAATATACATTTGTACAAAAAGACCAGTGATATCCACAATTTTAACACCAGAAATAAGTATAAACTTCATGTTCCTTCCCACCGTGTTCGTAGGGTTCATGGTTCGTTTGAGGGTCTCGGTATCGAATTTTACAATAAGCTACCCCGTTCTTTTCTTGACTTGCCTTTTAATGCATTTAAAACTAAAATTAAATCTAGTCTCTGTTCGAAAGCATACTATTCCATCAACGACTACTTAGAAGATAATAATAGTTGGTCGCTGTGTTGAACGCAAGACAATGTTACACTTGATGTTCTTTCTCCATATTTAGCTTATGGTTATAACAGATTATATGAGTTCATATAATAATTGTCTACCAAATTTAGTGTGATGGCCCTAGTTCATCACTTGTGGCTTCGAATCACAGCCCTTTGATAGTTTCAATCTTTGTTCTTGTAAGCAGGCACACCAGTTATGTATGGAGGCTTCTTTAATTTGGTTTAGTGTTTATGCTTGAGTTGGTTTTTAATGGCATGATTGAGTGTGCTAGCTGGCAAGTGGCGGATTATTGTATTTAATTTTATGATTATATTTTAGACGGCATATATTTATTTTTCTGTTTTACATAATGTAAAGATTGTTGCTTAGAATTATATAGATTCAAGTTCTTAAAACTTAACAGACAGATGTGTTGCTGGGGAGTTTGTTGGCCACTTCTTCTTCACAGCTAAAACACTAGGAAGTGGTGACGGGCGGGCGTTTTTTGGGGGACTGTCTTTATGTAGAACTTTGACGTTCAAAAAGTGCTGGTTCTCAGCCTAGTTTGAATAAATGACTTTTGATTTTGTTTTTTTTTTGATTTTGATTTTGATTTATCAACAACCAGAAGGATGTGATCTTCGATCGCTCGCTTTACTCGGTCACGCTAGCTCCCATCATTTACTTCGAATCTAACCTATTCGTGTTGAGGTGTTCGCAGATTTTTGAGAATGATCTCAGGTACCTGGCATATGTCACAACATGAAACAGCACTGGGTACCCAGTCGATACAAATGTGTCCATTGTTCTTTGATGTAATCTTATTACTTTGGTCATAATTCACCGTATTTTTAATCACAACATGTAGCTTTATATTAGCTTTGATAGCGGCTTTGCTTTCATAACATTCAAAATTATTCCTCGAAATCAATGCAGTCGTTGAGGTCTTTTTTTAGGGTTCCGTACCCGAAGAGTCCAAACGGAAACCTATTGCTGTCATTCACGTGTCCGTCTGTCTGTCGGTTTTGCAGCCAAACGGTTGCTGCTACAGTCTTAAAATTTTCACAGTATAAGCATCTCGTTGACCCAAAGTTATATGTGCAAAGTCCGACATGCACTTTTACGGTATTTGATTTTTGGGGTGGGAAATCACCAGATAACTTCTCCCCCTTTGGGTGGAGTGAAAGGGCGTGTCAGAATCTTACTGACTACACCCGTGTTCCTTCTACTACCTGTGCCAGGGCCGCAGTTATTCTTTCAAACACACCCGCAACAGTCATTTTGGCCTGATAGATTAATTAAAAATCGGCCAAGTGCGTATCAGACTTCGCACATTGAGGGTTCCGTACCAAATGAGTGAATTTCAAAGAAAAAAATCTGATTTATATCGGTATTTGTTAGTAAATTATACGTGATAGTAAACATTATCACCAAATTTCAAGTTCATATATAGGTCAATGGGAAATTAAAAAAATCATTGGAACAAAATTTTGTGACAGACGACGGACAGACTGACAGATGAATACACGGACACGTGCGTGATAACAATAAGGCTCCGTTTGGACCCTTCGGGTACGGAACCCTAAAAACTTCGACACACAGACTTTCTTTTACAATATTAATAGGATTATAATTATAATCTCCACGATGAACCAAAAAGATTGTTGCAACGATGACAATATTACTTTAATCTCTTCTCAAACGAAAAACATGAAATAAAATAAAAGAGCATCAGGAAATGATACAGTTTTAAATGGCAGTACACTTTCTAGTAGTAATGTTAGTGAAGAAATGAGGTTTAAAAACTGGATCACATCATATAATGATAGAGGTTGTGGTAAAGTTGGTGTAGGTATTAAGAATCGGTGATTTTGACTATGTTTCTACATGTGTGTGGTTTATATTGTTTGTATGTATTAGGTCCCCACCTATGATATCAGTGTTCTGTATGGAGAATTTTAAAGAATTGCATTTTTCATACTAAAATTTTCTTAATTTATTTAACAACTATGAACACTAATGTTTTAAAACTTTTATGCAAAAATGTTTAAAAACTAAGATAACGTATGCCACTTATATTAAGCAACAAAAATAAGTTTTGGCTAAGTTAAAACAAATACATATAGTGGTCATTTCTGCTAACAAAAAAAGGAGTAATTTAAAGGTATTTTTTTGTTTATAAAACTATAAGTAATAAGGTTTTTTACTATTGGCAGTTGTCTATGACGGCCTTTATTCGATATGATATCAAGCAATTGATGAATATTTTAATTCATAGAAGTGACGAGGTTCTCTTTTTGTGAGAAAAAACGCCAATTTCGTATGTAAGAACTCTATATTATGGCTACTGGGGTTCTTTATGTCAAGAGTGGATAGGTTGCTTTTAGGCAAGCGTTCTCTGTAGTCAAACACATCATCACTTACCATCAGGTGAGATAGTGGTCAAGCAAATATCAGTTTTGGTTTCTCTCGGCTTTTAAAATTGGTTTTGGTTGGAGTTTCAGTTTCGCCAAAAAGTGCCCGAATATTCGGTTCGACCGAAAGTAGCGTCTTTCAGCAGAAGGTTTTGGTGATAAATAAAATAAAAAGCCTTTTATTTCATGCATAAGAATAATTATCATTTTTACATGAGTGTGCTTACATTGTTTGCAATAACAATAATAGCCTTTATTGACCAATCTTACAAAAAACATTTCATAGGTACTTAATAATTTTAAAAGAGTTGTTACATTAAATTTTTAGTGTTCAATTTCATTATTAGTTTATAGATTACTTAACATCTTTTCATTTGTATTTATGATTTATTGATTTCAATAAAAAATATTAAATGTATAATTTAGAATCCAATTTCAATTTGATTCCAACAAATAATATATGAATAGTATAAATTAAATTTAAATATTTATTAAATAGATTTAATATAAATAGTATTGTTGTGGTGATAGAAACCTATAAATCAACTGTCTCGTTCGTCTATGTATGTAATCATATTTTTACGAAGATTTTTTTTTTTTTACGTTTTACTGTTGAAGCTAGAAGGGAAGCCGAACATTCAGTTTTGGTTTCAGATAAAAATCACAAGCTTTTTAGTATTTATAAGCTTTGAACTTATGAGGGCCCTTCCCAGTCCGTCTATCGTCAACGCGAGCATGGTCGAAAAGCTTGTTGTTACCCTTTATGTAGTTACTTACCTACCTACCTACACAAATGCGCGATAACAATAATTTGTTAGGTAGCTGTAAGGTACTTATTTAGGTACCTATCTACATAATAACAAAATTTCATAAAATAGTGTTCGACAATTTCATAAAACTTGTTCCAGGAAATTCGTTTTTTTGAATAAGCTTTACAAGTTTGTGAAATAAATGTTCGTCATTTAGAATCTCCATTACCTTAATGAGCAAGGTTTATATCAAGATGTTTTCTTTACTTTTCCAATTCATGAGTAGGTACATTATGTACGGCCAAAGTTCTGGGAAAATTTGTGTAAAACAACAGATTTTTGGAGGCTTATACTAAATTTGTTACTCCAAATTTTTATTTTTTTGTTTCATAGAAACATATAGTGCACAAATTACCTATTATTTTAAAACATTCAAAGATACATGTGTTTTTTTTTTGTGGGTTGGGAAATCATCCAATGACATCTCCCGCTCTAGGGTGGAGCAGAAGGGCGTGTCAGACTCTTACTGACTAAAACCCACCCCTGTTCCTTCCCTGCCCACAGTGCCCAGGGGCGAGGTTACTCTGTTTCGAATTTATCCTCAACCCCTGGGAAGGCATCGGCCATGACGGGCCCCATCATGAATGCTGACAACTCTTAGAGGCGCGCGTGGAACACTACGCGCCGTTGACTCTAGGGCCTGGGTGAGCTACCCATTACTCGCTGTCCGCAGGCCCGGGTCTACGGTGGCCGGAGATCGTCTTGCGGCGCCGGAAGCTCCTGGCGTCTCCTGCGGCGCCTGCTGCTGAGAGCGTGAGGGCGACTCTGTTGTTGAGTCTCCCTCGCACATGCCGCCTCCCACTTCGCGAGCATTACTGCTTCGCAAGCAGGAGACCGCTTCCCATTCCCTCTCGCTCCGTACCATGACCTGAACCAGGGCCGGGCGCGAGAGGTCAAGATAGATGTGTTACAACAGCATAATAACGTGCGAGCCTTTGTATGAAAAGTATGACGGTTTGGCCGCTCTTAAGATAATATCTTATAATCATACGCAGCTAGAACTGTCAAGTCTCAGAACATATAAATCCGACAACTGACCTAAGTTAACAATTTAAGCTCCCACTAATTCTCATTTATATACTAAAACTACCCACATCAATAATAATCTCACATCTGCCCTAAATCTGTTAGACCAATGTTTGCATAGCCTAACTGAACATAATAACATGATGAGTCCAAACTACTATAATACAAACTACTATAATACAAACTATTAGAATTGGGTACTTGGATTTCAAGATTATTGTTGAGTAAAGACATGAGGCATCATTAGATAAGGTCTTGGTCTAAAGTTGTATACTAGGTCTAGATCTAGTTAGGACTTTAGGGTCCTAGGTATTATCGTTATCAGTTTCACTAATATTGAAGATAATTGATGAGTGTATAGTTAGTTATCAGTGACATGTAATTATGATTGTCTTATGAAATAGAGTGATATTGGACTTTTATTATAGTCGAAAGACATTTGTCTTTTCCTCTTTCTAATCTTCCCAGTCTATCTCACATATTTAATAGATATTTTCTTTGGGTTTCTTCTCCTCCTTCATGCTTCAGTATATTTATATAGTATATATTCATCAATATTTTATTGAAACAGCTGAACTCCTCAAGACCGCAGCCCTGAGTTGCTCACATAATATTTTAAAATTTGCTATGAATTTGCATATTAGTAGGTAGAAAACAGAAATCAAAATCAAAAGTCATTTATTCAAACTAGGCTAAGATGCCCGCCCGTCTCCACTTCCTAGTGTTTTAACTGGGAAGAAAAAGTGGCGCAATAAACACCCCGGCTTTGGAACATTATCTACAAATGAACGAACATTATGCAAAGAACAAAAGGTTAAATCAAGAGAGAAACATAACAATAGCCCTCAATTATATATTGTTTACAATCACAAACCCACTTAGATATTAAGCATTAATTCGATATTAAATGAAACACCCAAAGGATTATTTACCGAAGGCAATTATGCTTTAATTGCAACGGTTAATGATCCTTTGATCATCAGACAGTCTGATAAATAATAATCTGATAAACAATGTACATAATAATTAGATGACAATTGCCATCAATGAATTTAACAGGGAAATTGGAAAATAACCATGAACCAGTACATATACTGCTGCTTAAATTATAATATATGAGTAGTTATAAACTCTCGCCCACATATACAACGCGATATTGTGACGACCATTTGTCATGGAAACTATATCTAGAGAATAGGCTAGAATACCCTTGTGCTTGTCAGTAACTTTATGAATGGAACACCAATCAAATCCATCAACTACACATGATGTGTATAGAAAAACCTATTATTACGAAACCCTGATTCATAGCAGACACCTGCAAGAAATAACATTGTAACTAATATTAAGTAACTTTCGAGGAGAGGGGCGTCCAAGATTTAAAAATTCTCTCAGATTTCGGTCAAGTCTAAATGCTAGCCAACCTTGAAAATTTGAATAAACGAAGGAATAGCTGCACTTGCATATGATTATATATGATAATTATAGTAAGTATATTTTAAGACTTTTTATGAGTTACAATGACATTTCACAGCCTATACTGTATAAAATGACTTTGTAACTCAGACATTCAATCGCATATTAAAGTGTGTTACTAGGTGGTTCACAAAATAAAAAAAAAATGTAAGTCTGAGGTACAATTTATAAAAACTATTTTTATGCGTTTTGGGGTACACACAAATAAAAAGCTTATTTAATAAAAAATAATCATTTTCAAGAACAAGAGTATAACTTGTATTAAAATGTTAAACTAGTAATGGCGATCTTAAACAATGATGAGAATGTTGTGTAACTGAATATATCCTTTTATTAACTGCAGTTGTCTTTTAAACTTTTACTCTGTTAAAATCTTTACGCAAAGGAATTTAGACATAGGGGCAAGTGAAAAAAAAAAATTTTTTGTACAGCACGAATAATTATTCAAACTTAAAATTGCCTAAAACTGAGTTACGGTGTTATTCCTTGCAGGTGTCGATTAATTATAATAAATCTAACTGCTACTTCTGTAGACTGTTATAAAATCATAATAATCATAATTTAATTTGCCCGTGTAATTTACAGAATCCTATATAGGTACTTAACTATTCTGAAAAAGATATTAGCATAAGAAAAAAAATATATATATATATATATGGTCGAATTGAGAACCTCCTCCTTTTTTTCGTCGGTTAAAAAGACCAAGTAATTGTAAAATTCAAACAAACGTAAATTGTATATTTACTTTACTTTAATGAAAAAGAAAAAGGGTAATAACTAATGAATGCTGATAATAGAAAGTTACCGACTAAGGACGAGACGGTAGTATCGTAAGAGAACCGGTGCCAAGTGGGCCGCAGTGCGAATACTTCCGTGGCTACACTAACAGATTCGCGAAGCGAGTGGACTAGTGCGAAACTTGTTGTTCAGATTTAGAGGATATACCGCTTTTAGTTTTGGACAAAGATTCACAACTTGACATGGTTTGTTAAGTCAAAAAGAAGAAAAAAGATGTAGTTTTTTTTCTATCAAGAAGTCGACAGTTACTTAGTCCAAATATAATCAAACTCAGGTTACCAAATATAACTTAACCCTGGTATTGAAATACGGCCCATTCCCTCACACCAGACTCTACGGTAGCAGAAAAAAATACAATAAAAATGATGTTTTGGTATAGATAGAGGTAATATTGTTAATGGTTAATTAGTAAGCTGTTGTACGGAAGCCCATAAAGGAGATTTAGAGAGTTGCTTACATGAACACTCATTTGTAGAATACACCACCAAAACACCCTACCTAATTAACTATTTTGTGTACATTCTCCATATGTCTCAGTTTCTGATTACCAGATTTCTCCCACCGGTTTCAAATTATCTCATCCAAAAACTGTGTTAACGGTCTAAATAGTAGCCTGCTTAGTCATTTTAAAAGAATCGATTTCATGTGAAATTTGAGACAGAGAAAACTCAGAGTGAAATTTCTTTGAACAGTCATCCCAACAAGGAAAGTGATATGACTAAAGTAAGTGGACTCTTCCAGTATAGTCATGACTTAGTCATTAATTCTGCTGAGAGATGTTTAATCTTCGTTTTTGAGGTCACTAGGTAGACCACGCACTAAAACGTGAAGAATTTTAGAAATTATGTAAGTAAAGTTGCTCACACATTTATGTTTTATATAATAAAAAAACGTAGCGTTTATTTCCCACTCAAACAAACAAAGTACAGTTATTATGACTTAAGGGTTTAAAAATTTTGGGTTCATACATTCATGGTTTCAGGCCACGCGTCGCCATTGGTCTCTTTCGTTGGCGTCGTAGTCCAGATTTTTCGACCATACACTGGTATGGACGGGAATATCTGGACAAGTCCAATACAAAGATGGCAAGAGGACATCACCGGATGCCCTCTTGCCATTTTTGTATCATTGGCGCGCGCTGCGATCTTTTTCATGGACATCATTTCAAAAGTTTAAATTAGTATCAGTTATCTTGAATTATTATTATGCTTTTACAACTAACAAATCTAACTAAACTAATGATTTGTTAGATCTTATTTTTGTAGCCATTTTAAATCTTTCTTTAGTTTTTTTTTATCTTGCAGTATCCCTAACCTTATTGTAATTCGGATGAGAACATCTTACTGGTTTTGCATATACGGTTTGGCACACTTTTGATAAAGTAGTTTGTTGTCCATTCGTTACGGGCGCTTTTTGGCATTCCGTTCGATCTCACCATTGGGTTTTGCCAAATGGCATTGTTTCACCTTTTATGTCGGTGTGCTTTTCTTATTCGGATAAATAGAGAATAAGGCCTATTGTATCATCTTCTCCAAGTTCTACATATTTTTTTTCGTTTATCTGGGCATTGTAAAACCAGCTCTCAGCATCATTGTCAGCAATAGCTAAAATTACATTAATATCATCGGCAATAACATAAATGTCATTATGTGTAAATGAACAGTCACTTATTACTCAGCTTTATACAAATATTAATTTGTTTGAGTTGTGTATAAATACTTGATTATAAATATAATATTGTCATGAGACAGTGCTGACATTCGTGTTCGTATGCTTATGTGTGAGATTATTCAAATTTTCCTATTCTTGTCACATTCGGCTGATGTATAATTTATTTACCGCTGTCAAACGTATGTGACCGAAATGTGAAATGTTTTCGGGGAAAGTGAGGCGTGGTCTAAAAAAACTTCTGTTTTGGAGAAAGACCATAACGATGATTAATGGTTTTATCTGATTGCATATTCATTTCAAAGTCAAGGTTTTTTATTGTTGTTATTATTTGATGTTCTGCTGGTAGCTAGGTAAGAAGAAAAATATCACTGAAAAACCTTTATTTTCTACTAAGTATTACTAAGATACCAGGAGTTAAAATATTCATTAAAAAATATTGTAGAAAAAAGTCGTCGATATAAAATTATCCGGATTATCAACTGTATTAAAAAAAAATATAAGACACCTCACATTGATAGTATCCGCTTAGCTAACTTCAATTTGCGACGAGTTCAACAAGAAATATGGCCTGCCTCACAACAGGTCTAGGCATCTAGTATTAATTATAGGTGTCCGATAGTGTGTGGATACATGTACATACAGGGCACTGTGTTTGTGGGTAGCGCGCGTTTTCATAATACCATGATACTATTAAAGCCAATAATTTTATTAAAAGGTTTTTAGAAGTTTGCTGTGTTGTTGACAATAGAAAATACACATAGATCACAGTGCAACAAAAGAAATATCAGTGAATGAGGATGACTTTTAGCAATATTATTATTTTGCCTATAAACGTATTGTTTCTAACTTAACGAACCAAGCAGCACTAAGTGAAGCGAGACTTGTTAGATGTTGTGTTATATTTGAATACTAGCGACCCGCCCCGGTTTCGCGCATATACAAAAAACCTTCCTCGTTTATTGCTCTTTCTGTTAGTGCAATCCGCATCAAAATTCTTAGCATGGTCTAGGAGGAGTAAGCGCATAAACAGTCAGACGCAAAAATCGATTTTTATATACTAAGTAGTGTCTAAGTAGTGTAAAAAAAAGTGTGTGTACGAGTACTTATGTACGCACGTATGAAGTTATACTTCTTTGGCTTAAAAAGATAAAAAACCAAACTGTCACAAAGTTTACAATAGGAAACCAATCATTCTTCATGAACCACAGACTATAGCTAACTTCAGGGTGTTGGTTCTAGCTAACTTCAGGGTGTCGGTTTTTTGTGACGATGTGCGCACACATCGTAAAAATTTACTCTCATCATTTTCCCCTAACGCGCCAAAATAAGTATAACTTCGAAAATACGTTATCCGTCGAGGACAGCACTGAATTAAAACTGGTGGTTCTATTGATAGCAACAGGTAGTAACGAACCAGAAACACTCGATTTACTCGGTTGACTCTTCTGATAGGCGTCGCATAATCAACTGTTGTCACTCTATACTTTTATAACAATTATATCATTATTTAATGTTCTCAGCCAGTGGTAGGTGGTCGTTAACCCGGTGACCTTGTGTAATGAGAATGATAGCCTTTTTTTGGTGTGAAGTGCTGCGACTGTGTCGGCCATTGATAAAAGCAAGATAGTCTGAATGTTCCTCTAACTTTAGACGCTGCTGGTGTCATTAGAAAATATCTTTCACTAATAGATAGCTATACTATCGCATTTAAATTTGAAATAAAACATGTATAGATCAGACAGTATTGAATATACTTTGCTTTATTATTATTTTGTGAAACATACCAGCACATGTTGATGCAGAAGAATGGACGAAAACCTAAGGAAATTCTCAAAAAAAAATTACTCCCCATATAAATATTGATTAGCTGATGGAACTATGTATGGAAAGTCCAATTTTTTTTTTGGGAATTTTCTTCCTTTTTTTTTTTGAATAAGTTGTTCATTTCTATGGACAGAACCGGTTCTTAAAATATGACACCTTTCCGTAACATCCTGTATCTATATATATAAAAATGAATCCCTATTTCCTTGGTCACGGCATCACGCGTGAACGGTTGGACCGATTTCGCTATTTTTTTTTGTCGTGTTAGTTATTGCCAGGAGAAAGTTCTTATGAAAGAATAAATTAAGAAAGTCGCGCGGAAAATTAGAAAATTTCAGGTAACTTAACGACTATTTCAAATGCGCGCATTTGACAGCTCATAGCTAAGACAGAATAACGTCTGTAGGGTCACCTAGTATAAAATAAACATGCTGAACCGACTCCTAAAATACGGCAATGGTTATAATAATGATAACAAACCAATACATGTGTCTACAGGAGCCAACAATCTAACTAGCATTTTCTTAAATGTGTCGGGATCGGCTTCGAGTCTAATTTTATTAGATGCAGCTGAGTACCAATAATTTATAAGGAGCGAGTGCCATCTAACTTACACAACCTAGTAACTGGGTAACTCGACACCCCTGTATAAGACTGGTGTCAGATTTTCTGTCTTCTGACTATCCGTAACAACTTACCGTCAAAGATCTCCAAATGACAGCTGGGACCAACTCCTTAACGTGCTTTCCTAGGCACGAAGGAGTTACGGTATGTAATGGAAGGTCGTACTCTCGACCCACCTCGGCAGCGGTTTCTTAACCTCGAAGATCGATAAGTGTGGCTATTATTATTTAGCCACGAGCTCCTCTTGATAAATCAAATATATATAAATATGTACACAGTCGCAAATTTCACCCTCTTACAGAGAGGAGGCCTATGTCCCAGCAGTCGACATTAAAAGGCTGATGACGATGATGATCGCACATTTTACTCTGTTATATATTATAACAAACACCCAAATGGTTCAATGGACACAAATCCTATCTATATCGTTATCCATCAATCTTGTTTATAAGTACCATCGTATATCGATGGCATTGCAGTCACAAGTAACGAACATATCGGAGAAATGAATGATCGGTGGTCGTTGGTAGGAGAGTGTTGCAGAACTGATATATGAAGTTTTGTTTGTGGTGGCAAGCTCTTCAGCTATGGTAGGTACAGATATTTTGGTGAACGAACACGTTTTTGTAATAGGGAATTGACACAGATTTTTCTTTTATAGAGATGGTGACTGATAGAGATATGAAAGAAGAAATATGTATCACTGATATCAATAATTGAAATATGGGTAGAATGAAGACGATAAGGTGTTGGAAAAAAAACCAGCCAAGAGCGAGTCCGACTCGCGCGCAAAGGGTTCCGAACAAATCAAATATTTTTCATGTTTTTTATTTACCGTAAATAAACGTATATTCTTTATTTCTTTTCTTTTTTTTTCTTTTTTTCTGTATTTTTATAAAAAAATTAGGCTCGGTGGTTTTTTTATCTATTTTCTTAAATAGGTAACTAAAACCGTATATTATAAAATTATGAAAAAAATGCCGTTTATTTGATATGTAGCACGGCATAGTTTGAAAAACTTTGTTTTTTAATTTTCCGATTTCACTCCGAAAGTGACCCCCATATCCTACTAATATTATAAATGTGAAAGTTTGTGAGTGTGTATGTTTTTTACTTCTTCACGCTCAAACGGCTGGATAGATTTGGATGAATTTAGTATGTAGATAGCTTGTAGCCTGGATTAACATATAGGCTACCTTTGATTGAGGTCTAGGTAGGTAAAACCGCGGGGTGCAGCTAGTTCCAAATAAATTTATCTAAGGCACTAAAAAAAAAAAACGTCTGTGTTTGGATCACAGATATTCATGTGTGTCGTACCAAATTTCAACTCTATCGGTCCAGCAGATTCGGAGCAAATTGGCAGCGACAGGCGGATAGACAGATAGACAGACACAAGTTTGATCCTATAAGGGTTCTGTTTTTCATTCGGACTTTCGAAACCCTAAAACTGTTCTAAAGGATCATTGATTATTTTTAGCAAAAACTTAAATACTTTTAAGAACACTAGTGTACCTACCTATTTAATATACCGATTGTCAATTGTCTGAGAGTTCTGTCGACTTTAGGGTCTTTAAAATTAGTGAATAAAGCAATATTAATCATGCAATGCTAAAAAAAGGAAAATTGATTTATGGAATTCAATTTGAATAACTTATCCTTCAGCTATTTTTTTTTTGTAGAAATTGAATTTAAATTACGACTGTCTGGAAAAAAGCAAATGAAATTCGACAATAGATTAGAAAACATTATAAAAGATTGGAAATCAAATATTAAGAGAAATCTTAGTAGCCAGTTTAGAAATACATAATAACAATTCTAATTTTTATTTAATAAAATACTATAGTCGCGGGTTTTCATCACTATTATAACAACATAATTTTTTGCCCTTACCTCAATTTATTTCATTTATTTGCGGTTAATGCAATATTTCTTCTTTTATACTTTTCTATTTAATATTTATTTAAACTTCATGTGCAGTTGTGGTACATAAGCGGACTAAATGCAACAACGTATTTATCTCTTTAAGTTCACATCTTCATCGCCATTACAATAACCTACTATATTATTAAAATACATAACGGACTTAAACTAAAATATGGAAATCAAAACATTTCTGAACCACTTAGGAGCTGTTCTCTCGAAGTTTCTCATAAACAAGTGTGTTAATTACACAACATATATTTAAATAGAATTAAAGTTTGTATAGGTGTTAATTTGTTAAACATAGTTTTCGTTTAACTGAATAATTAATTAAGTGACACGGTTAATTTAGGGGACACGAAAATAGTTTTGTCACTCAATAATTTATGATTATGGATGATTATTAGTAAATGTGCTCGCTTGTCGTTTTTTAGGGTTTACTGGCATAAATATATTTAAATTAAGGGAAAAGATTATGAATATTGTAACACTAAAGAGATAGCAGTAAATAATAAATTAAAAGTATAAAAATACTGTACGCAAAATTCGCGCCTTGGGCGTGGAGATGCGGAAACCAGCCCGACATACATACATAAATAAAAGTAAAAAAAATTATTTTAAAATAAGCTTTTATCTGCGACAATAAATGTGTATGTTTATCTTGTTTAGTTAAGAGGTTCCTATGGCCATCTGCCGTCTCCATATGCGGTAAGTTAGTAGCAGTAGATAAATGTTTTAAGAATATTTGAAACGAAGAAGACGTATAATTATTTGATCAGCATTTATCTACTACAATGAACTATGTTGTGGAGAAACCCCATTTCTAATTATCCAATTGCTCAAACTAGGCAAGGCAAGCAAGTTAATAACCTACTAAGTAGATATATGAACTGATTTAAAATTTTGAAAGTCATGCTAGTCAAATTTAGACTTCCCAATTTCAAATTAATCATGACTCAGCGTAAAATTAGAAATAACTTATATTGTAAACGTTCCACATTCCCACGTATTTACATTAATTTCCAAAAAAGATTCTAATTAAGTATTTTTTTGGAAAGTAAAATCAGTTACCAAATTTATCAAAAAACTGCAACAATATGAGGACAGGCAGTAAAAAATATGTATTTTTTTATTAAAAATAAAGTAGGATAAGTAATTACCATCAACAAATCATCTCAATTCAAGATCCGTTTCCTGCCAAGAGTTAGAATCCAAAGAAATACAAATATATATTTTTTTTACAAAGAGCGATATCAAAATCTACTTTCTAAAACCGAAAAAAGGCGCTCAATTATATTTTTGGTTTCATTATGTGTGCCTTGGCCCAAATAATTTTGAGAAATGGACTTACATACATACATTGAAAAAACCAAGAGTCGTTAGTAGATTAGTAACTGACTTTCATCGAGTTTTTATTAAGGAAGATGAGAAACAAAAACTATTGACTGACATTTTTGTGCTCTAGAAGATTCTAGAGCAAAAAGATCAGTCAATAGTTTTTGTTCTTCAATCTTTACTTCTTCAATCTTGAAGAACTAAACCATGTTGTTATTTACCCCAGGGCAGGTTTCACGACTTTTTTGGCCTTAGAAGGCCATGTTCACCAAGATCTGTTAGTCTATCATAAGTGCTCGTACGACTATTGCCTAGTGTGGCAGACATTCATTGTCATTTGGACCACTAAACATATTGATACAAACCGCTCAATATTAGGAAGAACTTCCAAAATACTTATTAAGACAATTCATAAAAGTCTGTTAAGTATTAAATATTTAACAGAATTTTGTGAACTTAACCTTAAAGGTTACAAATACCATGTAAAATATCGGCATTTGTTCCATTCCGTTGTAACGTGAGACGAAATCAAATAACAGGCTTTGAAACCAGACATCCTTTAAACCATTACTTCAAATTAGACTTAATAGTACATAAGCCTTTATTTGTTCAACAGGAAAGTAATGAACAGACTATTGAGAAATGGAGAAAACTCGTGCCGAATCGAAATCGACTGATTAGTCTTAATCATCCACGCTTCTGTTAAAACAAACGTTTTTGAGGCTAAAACCTTAATTGAGTTTGTATATGCAGTAGACACTAGACATTATTGTCAATAGTTGTAGACAGTTATCTCTCTAGTAAAAGTATTGACTTTTTTAAAAGTAAACTGAGTTTTAATTTCGGTATACAAGGTTTTGTGCGATCATTAGTATAATAGTTATATTTTTGTTTGTAAAATGTTTTAAAAAATGGACGTGTCGTTTTGAATTTTTTAGCAAAATGGAAGATCGAGCAATTGTTAAAAAAAACTAAACGCGAGACGAATAAACATAGGACGTGTGTATAAATGACAAAATGCAATTGTTCTATAAATACTCCGCTACATAACCCTTCGGGAAATATAGGCAAAATGTTATGGTATGCTATGTGGTATATTTCTGAAAGACACTACAGAGATCTTCGCATAAAATCAGGAACTCATTAAAAATCAATCGACCAATCTGTTAAGAACATTGATTCGTCAACCCCAAAAAAAAGCATTCAAGAATTTCAACTATCACTCATAAAAGTGTTAAATACGAACCTAGAAAAGCCGCCATAAATTCTTTAAACATCCGAACAAGCATAGCATCTTTGGCTAATTATAAAAACCTTTCAATATTGACTTGTCCCTAATCCACGACCTCAACAGAACCGGTTACGCTGCTGACCCCTTTTACATTAATGACTTGATAAACAGCTGATAGTTTCTCTTTCATTGCCATATCACCATGAAAATTATTGCGTGTAGGTAAATATCCACATAACAAGATTAACAACAATGATAAGGAACTTGAAACATATACACCGCTTGCTTTGGTTTGAGGTAGCAGAAAAGGTGATAACTAAAACGGCAATGGATGATTACCGTAGCGTGCAACTCATAATAATGCACATGATATGAAGTTCATAACTCTACTCAGGAATGTTGTTGATGAAATTATCGTTGCGTTTTTGTTTTTATTCGTTTTCTCCTCGTGAATAGGCAGCGTTTAAAATTCCGGAATACGTGTCATGTTAAATTAAATTCTATAATCATTAATTCAACATTTCAAGTTTTGGGTTTCCAAGGACTCGAACATCTTCACTAAACTGAAAATAAAAATTAAGCGATGATGATGATGATGATGTTTGACGCCTAAATCTTGAAAACGAAAAACTCGAAAACACGGATGGATGCAACCCTGCCGATAGCAAATAGGTAGCTAATGATAATGGTCTTGAAGAGACTGCAGAAAACCTGGACCCCAGAAAAGAGATTAATGCATCCTAGCAGTGGAAGCATAAAATACTAATTAGCTAGTGTGATACAAAAAAGTCAATATTCAAGGGAAAAAATTAAGAACACTCACAAAAAAAACCTTATTATATATGGTTACACTGAAGAAGACAAATTAGAATTTATATGACCATAATGCTATTAAACCATCTCGTGAATCGTAAAGCAAATTAGACATGAAACAGTTTTAACACTAGTCAGTGCGCAAGAACGACGTAGAAAGTATTAACTGATCATCACACCGTGTTATTCTGAGAAGGTTGCTAAGAGAAAAAGTTATTGCATGTAGATGAGCCAGTAATTTGCTTTATCAATAATTATGAACAACGAATCAATTATTCCTATAATAATGGAAATAATATATTTATTTTACACTGTGGTCACTTTCGTGCAATAATATAATTTGTTTTAAGTAAACCATACTTTTATTTCAATAATCTTGCCTCATTACATGGAGCATACTGTTGACAGATATGTTTAAATCTGGCGACAGTATTTTTTTTTTTTGATCACTGATAGGCTTGCGCTTACCAATATTTCACCTGATGGTATGTGATAACGTGGTCTACGATGGAGCACGCTTACCTAGAAGTAACCTATTAAATCTTGACTTAAATACCCCAGGTTATAGCTATCAGAAAACACACACTCCGGTGGGGAATTCTTCTTATTAGTTGTACGCACAATGAATCTGTTCCCAAAACGTTTTGTGCGTGTGGGTGGGATGTCCACCATATATTTGTCAGTATTAAACACATATTACTCTTATTGGAAATACAAGATTGATGTTGTGACACGCCTCCTCGGAATGCAAGTACAGTTAACTATGAATATGAAACGATTCTTTCATTTTAACTTTAAAATTTTACTTATCGTCTACGTCATCACTAACATCATGTACATCAGACCATTCAATCAGTGTATAGTCCTCAATTTGAACATCTTCTCTGACATCATCAAGGATTTCAAATTCCTTCTCGAACTTATTTTATTACGTAGCATTGACACGATTTACATATCGAGTAAGGGAAAGTATCACAATACATGCGAACTTTCTTAACCAATAAGCAATAGATTTATAGTGAAATATCTCTAGTAAAAAGTGAATTAGCTAGATGAAAGCTGAAGGAAAATAGATGATTGTGATTCTTGGTTTTGATTAACCTGTCAATCTTGGCACGTGTTTTATTTTTTTGGTGTCTGTGGACTACTAAAAAACTGGTTTTAAACTGCAAACAGGATGTTGTACGTTTACATGTTGAAGATTTACTGGATTGGCCTTGTTTTATAGGTTTACTTTTCAAACTTTATAAAAAAGAAGTTTTGGTAATTGTCGAAGAAAAAAATTTCTCAAAAGTTATAAAATAGGCGATAGTAAATTCGCAATGTTTGCTATAATGTCTCAGCAGTTTCTAATAAACTAAGAGGAAAAGAAATACAAAAGTGAATAACAACAATACATTCTAAAAAACAAGAAGAGAGTACTCACAATATAGAAACTCCCCAGAAACATGTCGGCACTATCACCGGAAAAAATCCAATCGTGTAAAAGTGAAATTTCGCGAACAGTTCTTTTTTGCACGTGTATTTCACAAAAACCTGTTAATTTTAACACATATACACAGAGTTCCACTATAGTATCACAAATTGCACTTCGTTGGTTTTCGGTGCGTGACGACGACGCGTAATCCGTCCGAACCGCCACCGGCCACTGGAAACACAGAACCTCTCCCTACTCTCACGCACCTGGTCAAAATCGTAGGTCAATGTTACTGTCAACTTTCGATATGCATAAGTCGGTATTTTTTATTATTTTTCGATGTGCCGAAGCAGAAACGAGTTTTCCGTTCGGGTTTGCGATGGTGAATGGATCTTTCTCACGTGCTCTGTCTCTTTCCTGCGCTTACGCCGATGCGGTACCGTTGTTATTCTGAGTGAGAGTCTTTCGAGATTTATTTGAAAGTACCTCGATGACATTTATGAGATACGGTCAATTTGAGGAGATGATTTTAGGATGTGATATGTTATTTTGTAGCCTAATTATGTGATTTTGATTTCAAGCAACTTGATATGCTTGTTGATTTGTTCCGCTTTTAAATTTTCATATGAAAATCTAAAAGTATGTGCAGAGAAAGAAGTTTTTGATTTGAAAACATGATAAAATTGATAGCTGAATTCAGTTTTTATTTAAGTGTATGAATTTTAGTTTAAGGTGTACAAAATTATTAGAAGACTGACTGTGTAAAGAATGACAGCACCACGCATTCTGTTATCAAAATGAGAACAGCGCAACAAACTACTTTGAAAGTTGTCAAAAATAATCATAAAAGAAAACTTCAACAAGTGTTTGCTTACTGCTGGCGTTCATAATGTTAGTGTAAGCTTTAATGCTAATAATATAAATACCCACTCTGATATTGAAACTCGAAACTCTATTCACGATAAAAATTAACGATCGTGCATCGACTATCACTCGTAGCTCCGCTAGGTCACAGCAGGTGAACGCTCTTGACCGATTGGCGAACAACTGGTCACCGTGACGACATCTAGTAGAAAGCTGCAGAAGTGCAAGTTTATTTTAGAACCATACAAGAAGATCGTCTTAATTTGTGCCAAAAAAAGTCTTAAAGTGTAAATAATAATATAGCCTTTTATTTCCGAAAATTAGGTTGGTGCATACATACCATTGTGTTATATAAAAAATATCTCTCAGTTCGGCGTGCTTTTTGGCATAGGCCTCCTTCAACTCTTTCCACTGCGATTAGTCAGAGCTGCAATCCTTGTCCAGTACGGTCCCAGGGCGAGATGTGTACAATCCTCCCATTTTCTGATTATGTGTCCCTTTTTACAGAACCCTCTCTTGGGTACCCTAGGGTTACTTGTTTGGGCCAAAATAAGTCTCCAATTGGAAATACTGCTCCAAAAAGAGTCTTGACGTTGTTACGGTTATCAAAATTATAATTGATAGTTTTGAGATTGTACTCAATGAATACTTAACTTCTTAGCCTTGATATCTCGATATCCTTGCATTTCTCACAATAGATGTTGACGTCAATTGCACTCAGAACATAAAATAAATATTTTTGAAAGGTGAGAACACCCATGATTATAGTATCAATTGGAAAAAACTGCGCTGATTCAAAGTCATTAAAATTCTTCCTGTGAAGCCCCGCAACTCACTGGTGAGTCGGACAAAAAAAAAAAAAATTAAAGACCATGACTTTGTTCGAGATTAATGGTGACATACACTTAGCAATTAAATAGTGTAGCTTTCAAGTTTCTATCGGTGTTATAATTTTCGGAGTCTGTTCAGTACTTCCGGAGCATTTTCTCACTTATATTTTTTCATTATACCTGTTTATACTTAATTGATTGATTAATTGAGAACACATAGTGACATAAATCCAAACTCTATAAGTGTGAAAGTAAGTTTGTTTGTTAGATTTTTACTCTTAAACCACTGAAACGATCAATATGACATTTTCATGTACGTTGTCATATTATGTTGAATATGACAGAAAGTCACGGGTTTTTTTGAAAGAGTCACTGCTGCCTCAGGCACAGGCGATTGAAGCAACATCAGTGGATTTTAGTAAGAGTCTGGCACGCCCCAAAAAAATAATGAAAGGAGTACAGAAAAGGACATAGGATAACTTTCATCAAAAAAAAAAGTAAGTACTTGATCCCAAGGGAAAGAACAATAGCTTTCAATGATGATTTTTGATCATTATTATTTTTTTAATTTAAATTTTTGACATTTTCAATTAAATTTTTTGATATTTTTAATTTAGTTTATTAACATTTATAGTTTAATTTGTTGACATCTTTGAATTTGTTTGGCATCTGTTATTTATTTTTATTGACGAATGTAATTTAAAGTTTTGAATGTATGTATGTATTTATTTTAATTTTATGTTCTTATAGCCTGAAATAAATGAAATTATTATTATTATTATTGCTTTAGGACGCTAGGTAGCGCCACGTTTCTTTTGAGTAATTTTGATCGCGTGCGAAGGCGGGGCGACCTCTAGTTAAAATTATATTACATTCTGTAAGCATGTCTAGTATAATTAAATTGCGTCTAGCAATTTTATGGAGATGCACTGTTAGGACTTCTGAGCATTCCTCCGTAGTAACAAACTCTAACCAACAATAGCTCAATTCACACAATATTATACAAGTTTTGTCAACTTTCCTCACTTTCTTCTGATTGTGTAAGTCAGACGAATCTATTAATCTTCACGGTGGACTGATCTTGAATGATAAGCTGACGATTTATATTGCTGAGGTGGAAATAAAGACTGGACTTAATAGATTGAAAAGGAAAACGTACTTGGCTGGTTGGCAAGGAACTTGGTGATTAGGAAAGAGATGGATTTCAACAAATGATGGTCGCGTATAAATTCACAAGAGAGTTACCGCGGCCCTAAAAACAGTTCTCAAAATGTTTCGTATCCAAAGTAGTAGACAAAAGTGCGAAAAACGGCCGTTTCTGACACTTTTGCCTACTACTTTGGATACGAAACATTTTGAGACCTGTTTTAACAACGTAAAAATTCTTTATCCTCTTTGTAACAAACGTGAAGTTGGATTTTTTAATATTTATTTTCTGTGCTATGCTACGATTTTTTATTCAATGAGGGCGCCACTGGACCGCGAGAAGGCCCTTAAGGCAATAATTATTTGGACTATATTTTTCCTGTGACTAAACTATTTTGGCACAGGAACCATGCATTTGTGGAGCTTGTGGCTAAAGTAATAACAGCCACACGGGTCGATCCATCAGGTTAAGCTACGCTTGCCGGGTTTGGTCCATGGATGGGTGACCATTTTAACATACCGAGACTCCTTCGTGCCTCGGAAAGCACGTTAAGCCGTTGGTCCCAGCTGTCAATCGTGGATCTTTGACAGTCGTTACGGGTAGTCAGAACCCGACAGTCTGACAACCAGTCTTATCAAGGGGTATTACCCAGTATTACCCAGTAACTGGGTTGTGGAGGTCAGATAGGCAGTCACTCCATGTGAAATACTGGTATTCAGCTGAATCCGGTTAGACTGAAAGCCGACCCCAAGATAGTTGGGATAAGGCTAGGCAGATGATGATGATTTTACGCCCTTACTCAGTCAGGAGAGCGAATCTTGGAGAGGCTGGACATCATGACAATTAAAACTATTATCAAAACAAAAAAAAAACGCTATGGCTATGGCTGTCCTTGCCACAACAATTAATATTAAAGAAAATAGTAGGAGAATAAAAATATGGGTAAAAGGGTATTTAAAACTTAGAGAACACTCAAGTATGCGGATTCTCGGAGTTCTGGACCCAAAAGAATGCCAAAATTACCTGAGAATGGAAAACGGCATGGTTGCGCGCGATAACAAAAACATGAAAACAAAACAAACGACCGCTGTGTACGCGCTCGTTGCGCATCTAATGTCCGAATTGACCTAAGTATTATTACACTGCACGATGGTAAGCGCACTAAGGGAGTAAGGCAGACAGTGTCCACTCTGACACCCTAATTAGGGACCCTTAATGCCTTACTCTTATTACACCTCTCTTATTAAGGCGCAGTTATACGATTTCTAATGATTTTTAATTGAACATCACGTCTAAACGACTAGTTTTATTTCCTTGAAAAAAAATGTTAATTTAGAGATCATTTTTCGTAATTTAATATGTGAATATTTGAAATTATATATTTCTAGCATAGCGTAATTAATTTGTAAAGTTATGTCTAACGCGGATAAATAAATTGAGAATCACGCAAAAACTATAAAGCGTATTTTTATAAAACTTTCACCATTTTAAAGATCATTTAATTATTTATATTTTAGTATACGTGTTTTGGTATAATACTTGTTATTTTATGTATAATAAATTAGTATTGTGTCTAATTTCGAACAGCGCTTCTTGATGAGCGAGTCCTATTACTGGGTGGACGTACGACGCGTTACGTAAGCTCAGCACAGAACACGCAAGCTAACCACTCAAGGTCATTGAAAGTTAATAGTGCCTTAACATCGACCTTCACATGACGATATTATGGATGCCCCAAGAGTAAATACAAAAGACAATAATTAAAAAAATACGTTAGTCTTGAAAGTCACTAACGTACAAAGTAATTTTTCCTTGTCTCCATTCTTCGTATTACTGAAGTGAAAACATTGCTTGTAGGCACAATTTGATAAATTAGTGTGTATACTCTAACGAGTGGCGTGGGTGACAATTTTCTTTCAAACAATGTTACAGAATTTCTGTAACTTTCTTTTTGACACTTTCTTTTGATTTTGTCAATATTACTTGTACCAAAATTGTAATTTAATATGGCTGATTATCTGCGAACGAGCAGTGGTACGTTAGTACTATTATTTATTCTGTGGTCGGTGATGACCCCCGACTTACGAGTTTTACTTCGTGGGTTCAAACCCAGCAGGAGCTCTACTTTGTGTTATTTATTTCATCGCCACTGCTCTTAAAACGGTGAAAGAAAACATCGTGAGTAAACCAGCATGCCCTAGAAAAAAAATTGGAAGACATGTGACATCCACCTAACCGCACTGCGCCTGCGTGCTCTTCAAGAGAGAAGGCCTGAGTCCCAGTAGTGGGGATATTATAAGGCTGTTTGTGATATGTATGTTATGATTAATCAGCGCTAATACGTGGGGCATACTGAAGGTTTCTGGATCTGGCCACTTACAGTAAAAGAATAAAAAAAACAATTATGGAATTCGAAAATGGAACTCTTTGCGAACATTTTACTTTTTAATTTCCGAGACTGTCATTTGTTTCATATGTTGTGTTTTCATTGTGTCGTCCTTTCAAAATTGTGCCTATCAAAATGAATTTAACTCGTGAGCATTTTCGTTCAATGATTTTTTATGAGTTTCGCTGTGGCTTAAAGGATGATTCACGTTACACCGTGCGGCCACCGAGCCTCGGCCGTGCCCCGGCCGGGGCACGGCCGGGGCACGTCCACCGGGCTAGTCATTCATGCTACACCGGGCGGTCACCGTGCCGCCACCGGGCCCCGGCCGGGGCACGGCCGAGGCACGGCCGAGGCACGGCCGGGGCACGTCCAGGGCACGGCCGAGCATGGATCAGTTTATACAAAAAGTATACTATAGATATTTGACCGTGCAATTGTTTGACCGGCAATTGTTTCCCGGCCGGGGCACGTCCGAGCCCGGTGCACACGTTCATGTTACACCGTGTCGCCACCGGGCCGAGCCCTGGCCGTGCCCCGACCGTGCCCCGGCCGTGGCATGGCCGGGGCACGGTCAAAGAATGTTGCATACATTTTGTATGAAGTGATTCATGCTAGACCGGGCCGCGGCCGTGCCTCGGCCGGGGCACGGCCGAGGCACGGCCGAGGCACGGACGGGGCACGGCCGGGGCTCGGCCCGGTGGCGACACGGTGTAACATGAACGTGTGCACCGGGCTCGGACGTGCCCCGGCCGGGAAACAATTGCCGGTCAAACAATTGCACGGTCAAATATCTATAGTATACTTTTTGTATGAACTGATCCATGCTTGGCCGTGCCCCGGACGTGCCCCGGTCGTGCCTCGTCCGTGCCCCGGCCGGGGCCCGGTGGCGGCACGGTGACAGCCCGGTGTAGCATGAATGACTAGCCCGGTGGACGTGACCTGACCGTGCCCCGGCGGGGGCACGGCCGAGGCTCGGTGGCCGCGCGGTGTAACGTGAATCATCCTTTAGTCTACAAGTAATTTCAATTGAGACTTTAATTTTCGCAGCTCTGTGTATTCATGGTTTGGAAAATTTAGACATGGACGTGATCATTTCCATGACGAGGTAAGTACGTGTTACAGAATCTAATATTGAAATCTAATATAAAACTTATTGAAACTGTCCAAAAAAAAAAATACTTGTCAGCAAATTCGTACTTTGCTTTGGAATGAGTCAAGTGCAAAACATTTTACATGTGCATCTGAAGGTTCGGAAGCTTTGCACTGGATACCACATACTTTACGGATGACCAGAAACGACTGCTTGTCTAGTGGTGCCATAAATTATAAAAAAGTTTAAGGAAGGACAGTCATCAGCTGTTTATAATATCGTGACAGGTGACGAAACCTGAGTGTACTGCTTTGAACCCGAAAGAAAAAGCCAGCTTTTTCTTTTTTGTTGTGTTTATCTGTTTTGTCTGTCAAGTTTACCGTAAATAAACGTATGTTCTTTCTGTTTAACCAACGAAAAAAAAGGAGGAGGTTCTCAATTCGACCATATATATATATATTTTTTTTTTTGTCTCCCAGCCCTCACTCCGTCATTTATGAACCGATTTTGATGATTCTTTTTTCGTTAGATAGGATATATCTCAAGGGTGGTCCCACGTCAAAGAAATCAGGATCTGATAATAGATTCCTGATAAAATTAAGAGAAAACCTCGAAAATTGTTGGCACGTTTAGAATTTCTGTATGTATGTTCGGCCCTCACTCCGTTAATAATGAATCTATTTTGATGATTCTTTTTTTGTTAGAAAGGGTATGCCTCAAGGGTGGTTCCATGTCAAGGACATTAGGATCTGATCATGGGATCTTGATAAAATTGCGATGCGAGAACCTCGGAAATTGGGCATGAATATTATTTTTTTTTACTTTTCATAACTTAATCAGGTATTTGCATGTAGGAATCATCACATCATAAAACTGAGCTGATTATGGAAACCACACCTTTCCTAAAAAAATAGAAGTGAGATATAAAACTGGTTTTAGTGACAAATACCACTTAACATGCTTTGAAGAAAAGACGTATTTACAATATTGGAGGTAACCTCAACTGGTCAATATCCTGGGAAATTCATGGAAGGATGGTTACATCATCAGCTCAGTGGCAAGAGGAATGATGAAGTATTAGAAATTAGCCGTCAGTGTTAAAAGATGATGCGAGCCACAAATTATCATAAAATAAAAACTTTATAACAAAAAAATTAACCGACGAAAAAGAACTAAAAAGCAAAATATAAATAAACCTTTTTGCGTCTTGAGTATTAAGTGTATTTACCTACATAAAATATCAAATTTTATATAAACTAATTTTGAGTCGGCGCCAATTAATAAAATTATTAATTACCTACTTACAGCCTTCTTTATTTGTAAGTACTTATAAAATTTAGATATTTAATAATCAGATTGTTGTTTGGCGTCGACGGCTGGGGGACGGCTAAAGACGGCTGATTAGTTATTTTTTATCATTCTCATGATTTATTTATTTATTTTAGCAATACGGAAGACACAGCTTCAATATACAGGACGGGATCAGTAAATAAGACTGTCAGCCAATTACAAGTCTCCACATTTAAAATACAGACATAAGAAATAAGTTCTATGGACATTCAACATGATATCGGTATTAGATGAAAAAACTCTTCTTTCATCTGTGTTTTTTTTAGCTTTTTTGTAACTTTACTAGGTATTTTATTTTTAAATATTACGGTAATAGGGTAAATATTAGGCTTTAATTAATTATGAGTTTTTTTAATAATATTGAGGCTGATGGTGGAAATATAGGCTTTACCTTGTTTGGTTACAGATGTTAATTCAATTTTAAAGAAAACTTAACCTTTAAGTAATTTATTCACCCACTATCTAGCTGAAGACCCTCACAAACTAAAACATCTTGACAATAAACTGTCTACACTCCACACAGTTCTACAAAGTCCAAAGTCAAGAGCTAACGTAAACACAGACGCGAATATTAGAAACCAGTTTGTGAAGAATTTAGCGAGTACGAAAGTAAATCTTGTTAGTGTCCGAGAAAGGTATTAGACTGGACAAAGAGATGCTTGTGTGAATTTCAACGAGTGGGTGACTTGGCAGTTCAACTAACTCATCAAGATTTTGTTTTATAGGGTTCCGTAACCGAAGGGTCCAAACGCTGTCAATCACGTGTCCGTCTGTCTATCTGGCCGTCGTCTATCACACAGGTTTTACGGCCAAATGGTTGGACCTTGTCTTTAAATTTTCACAGTTTAAGAATCTTGTTGACACAAAGCTATACAAATGGTCAGATATACATTTGGTACGGAACCCTAAATGTGCGAAGTCTGACACGCGCTTTGCCGGTTTTTTAGATACTGGTTTATAAATAGGGTCTAATAAAATTAACTAGCAAAACTTCACAGACGTGATGGGTATCGATTTCCTATAACGATAAAACAAAACAAAAAAAGGTCAAGTGCGAGTCGGACTTGCGCCCTTAGGGTTCTGTAAGAATTATATTTACTTACATGTTTTTAAAAATAAAACCGTTTAAAAACATAGACTTCATATAATTTCATATATTCGTATAACTTTTAAACTCATTATTTTAAAATAATTGTGAAAAAAATGTATTTGAAACCCCCACAATTTCATTTGATATGTCACATGTTACAGTTTAATGAAAATATTTATAAATATACCGATTAGCCTCCCAAAAGGGACCCCTATATTCCAAACTTATTTATTTACGTTACACTAGTACTCGTACGTTCCTGTTTGGGTCCTATATCAATATTTATATCGAACTCAATAACTTTTACTATGGGACCAACTTTGAAATCGCGAAAAAAAGAATCAGCTGTTGCCTACATTTATGTTCGCAAAACTCGTCAAAATGTACGGACCAGCTGATTTTTTTTTAGCGATTTCAAAGTTGGTCCCATAGTAAAAGTTATTCAGTTCGATGGTCCAAAGCACTCCTTAAAGCTTCGAGGGTTAATTTTTTAACACTTTATATTCATGAGTCGGTCCAGTAGATCTACAGCAAATTGGCTGTGATAGAAGGACAGACAGACACACGAGTGATCCTAAGGGTTTCGTTTTTTCAATAAAACGTTTGAAACCCTAAAAACGAGCAAGCGCAAGTTTGGAAAAGGGCCTGTATGATTTTATAATTTGTTGTTATGTTATAGAGTGTGTGTACCTATAATAATAATATAATAATAATAATTTATTTCATAACCATAAATCGATACATTTTGTTTGTAATGGCGCCTCCTTTTAAGCAGATAATGCTTGTGTTAGAAGACGCCGCTCTCTCTTAATTACTTACATTTTGGTTTATTTATGTTATGCTATAATTATGTGTTGGCATGTGAGGTAGGAAAGGTGTGGGGTGTGTGTGTAGAAGTGGTGTGGTGTGGTATGATGTGGCGTGTGTGGTATGATGTGGTGTGGTATGGTGTGATGTGATGTGATGTGATGTGATGTGATGTGATGTGAGGTGATGTGATGTGATGTGATGTGATGTGATGTGATGTTATGTGATGCGATGTGACGTGATGTGATGTGATGATATGTGGTGCGATGTGATGTAATAAGATGTGGGTGATGTGAGAGTGACTGACATTAGTTCATGTGTTGAAGGAGTGACTCTGTGTCTGTGTATGTAAATGGTTTTATCCAGTCTGCTAGTTTCTGTTTACATTCATGTAGTTTGTTAGGATAAGTGAATATTTGTTTGTTTACCCTGTTATAAAGTCGAGCAGATCGTACCTATAACTGACGGACAATACAGGCTTAGTAATCGGATTCTGTTAATTATCATTCGGATACAGCACCCTAAAAAACCTATCCCTACTCATAATTTCATTCAATACAGCACGACCGTGTTTTTTTTTTTATTTGGGGGGTGGGAAATCATCTCATGACTTCTTCCGCTCTAGGGTGGAGCGGAAGGGCGCGTCAGACTCTTACTGACTAAAACCCACCCCTGTTCCTCCCTGCCCTACGCGCCCGGGGGCGAGGTAACTCTTTCGAATTTATCCTCCACCCCCGGGCAGGCATTGGCCGTGGCAGGCCCCGTCCTTTGGTGACAACTCTTTGAGGCGCGCGTGGAACACTACGCGCCGTCGACTCTCGGGCCTGGTGCTTATCGGACGGCGAGTTACCCACTACTCGCCGTCCGCAGGCAGCACGACCGTGTTAGCAGCTGTTTAAAGAATAGTTTTTTTTTTGTTGGATTGATTTTTGGAATTTTGCAGAACAATTTATTTGCTGTTGCCTACTAAATCATTTGAATTCTAATGGATTTATGTATGTACTCAAAATCAAAATCAAAATCAAAAGTCATTTATTCAAACTAGGCTGAGAACCAGCACTTTTTGAACGTCAAAGTTCTACATAAAGACAGTCCCCCAAAAAACGCCCGCCCGTCACCACTTCCTAGTGTTTTAGCTGTGAAGAAGAAGTGGCCAACAAACTCCCCAGCAACACATCTGTCTGTTAAGTTTTAAGAACTTGAATCTATATAATTTTATGCAACAATCTTAACATTATGTAAAACAGAAAAATAAATATATGTCATCTAAAATATAATCATAAAATTAAATAATCCGCCACTTGCCAGCTAGCACACTCAATCATGCCATTAAAAACAAACTCTAGCATAAACACTAAACCAAATTAAAGAAGCCTCCATACATAACTGGTGTGCCTGCTTACAAGAACAAAGATAGAAACTATCAACGGGCTGTGATTCGAAGCCACAAGTGATGAACTAGGGCCATCACACTAAAATTGGTAGACAATTATTATATGAACTCATATAATCTGTCATAACCATAAGCTAAATATGGAGAAAGAACATCAAGTGTAACATTGTCTTGCGTTCAACACAGCGACCAACTATTATTATCTTCTAAGTAGTCGTTGATGGAATAGTATGCCTTCGAACAGAGACTAGATTTAACTTTAGTTTTAAATGCATTAAAAGGCAAGTCAAGAAAAGAACGGGGTAGCTTATTGTAAAATTCGATACCGAGACCCTCAAACGAACCATGAACCCTACGAACACGGTGGGCAGGAACATGAAGTTTATACTTATTTCTGGTGTTAAAATTGTGGATATCACTGGTCTTTTTGTATAAATGTATATTTTGTCTAATGTATATTTTGTCTACTGTAGTAAGGTTTATTTTATCTGTATATATACGAGTAAAATTCAAAGTCCTGACTGACAGACTGATATATCAACGCACAGCCTAAATCGCTGGTCCTAGAGACATGAAATTTGGAGGGTGTGTTCTTTGTGAAGAGTAGGTATGAACTAAGAAAGGGTCTTTCGGAATTTAACCCTTAAGGGGGTGAAAAAGGGGTAAGGCCCCTCTTTGAGGAGTGGCTGGAGAGGCACCACGGCGTCCTCACCTTCCGCCTGACGCAGTTCCTTACCGGACACGGAAGTTTCGGGAGGTTCCTGTGTAAGATAGGGAGGAGGGAAAGGCCTGAGTGTCACCACTGTGAGGATCGCCCAGAAGACACAGTGGAGCATACGGTGGAGATCCGCTCCGCTTGGGAGGAGCCCGCCGTGTCCTCGTGGAGGCGATTGGCGGCAGCGACCTCTCGCGCCCAGCCCTGGTTCAGCTCATAGTACGGAGCGAGAGGGAATAGGAAGCAGGCGCCTCCTTCTTAGAAGCAGTAATGCTCGCGAAGGAGGAGGCGGAACGGGTAAAGGAGGCTCAATAGAGGCGCCCTCACGCCCCCAGCAGCAGCCGCCGCAGGAGATGCCCTGGGCGTAGGGCGTCCACCACGTTCCACGCGCGCCTCAAAGAGTTGTCAGCAGTACATGACGGAGTCACCGTCGACCGTCATGACCGATGCCTGCCCAGGGGTCGTGGATAAATTCGAAATAGAGTTACCGCGACCCTGGGTACTCAGGGCAGTGAAGGAACAGGGGTGGGTTTTAGTCAGTAAGAGTCTGACACACCCTGTCGCTCCACCCAGAGCGGGAGAAGTCATAGGATGATTTTCTACCCCTAAAAAAAAAGGGATTGAGAAAGGAGTTGAAAGTGTATAACGGGGGAAGTATTAATTCGAAGCGGGCGAAGCCGGTGGCAGAAGTTAGTGTTAATATATTTTGTGTGAAAGATGCGACTGTTTGTATTATATCCAAGTACGAGAGAGCTTCAAAGGAGTATCTCTGTACAGTAGCAAAGATACTCCTTTTAAGCTCTGTCGTAATTGTACAAATTCATAAGATATCAGATCTGGTACAAGACAGTGCTACTTGTACCAGATCTGACATCTTATGATAAATGATAATGATAAATGATAAATGATGTTTATTCAGTAAATAGGTTACAAGGAACACTTTTACACGTCAATGTTTTTTTGTCAGTTTAAGCTAGATGAGGCCGGTGTTTCCTAGCTGACTACCCTGAGAAGAAACACCGAAACAAACTCAGAGGTCAAAGTCTCTTTTAGTGTTCAAATCCATACAATGTGGACTGGTTAGATCCTATGAGAACCATGTACGTTTATGTCTGGGATGAGCTTTATGAAGAAAGCAACACACGAATTCGAGTGGACCTGTCCAGACAGTGCAAGCATTTGTCAGTCATCGCGAAGCTCAACTCAGAACTCTGAGGTGCTCAACGAACCGACGAACAATACCAAAGTAAGGACATTTGAGTAGGCCGCAAAAAATACTCAAACTGCCAGACAATCATAAAATCTACATGAATATAACGACATACATAGTTCTCGCATTCACATTATTCTATATGAGGACCATGCAGCTTAGTGTCTGTAGTGGTCTTTTGAAGAAAGAACCAAACATATTTGAGTGGACCTGTCCAGTCAGTGCAAGCATTTGTCAATAGTCGAATAGCTCAACTTAAAAACCACTAAGGAGCTCAATGACATGACGAACAATACCAAAGAAAAGACATTTGGGTAGGCCGCAAAAGTACTCAAACTGTCAGACAACGTTGAAAATTACTGTAAAAAGGAGGAGAAAATAATAATAATAACCCACATAGTCCTCACATTTACAATAATTAAGTAATCAAAAAAAAATAAAAATATAATACTTTACAAAGTAAATATTTGTGTCAAACAAAATAGTAATCATAATATGTCAATCAAAAAATAAAAATAAATATAATACTTAACAAAGTATTCAAGTCAAAAAAATAATAATAATAATAAAATGTCAATAAAAAAATAAAATAAAAAATATAATGCAATACTATACAAGTATTCATGTCAAAAACGAATATTAAAAAAAAATATATATATAAAAAATTTTTCATCAGTAAGTAGTACATATGAAAACAATGGCTCATGTATATCATTGAAGCAGCTCAATCCCACGCCTTTTTGTCCTCAAGAAAGTCATTAATTGTGTAAAAAGCTTTCTGGCATAGCTTACGTTTAATAAATGATTTAAATTTATTTATGCTTAGTTCTTGAATTTGGCTAGGAAGTTTATTATAGAAACGTATACATTGACATCTAAACGAACCACCTATTTTTTTCTTGAGCCTGGTTTTTGGTACAATAAATTTGTGTTTGTTCCTAGTATTTATGCTATGGATATCACTGTATCTTTTAAACAGATAAATATTTTTATGTGCATACATGAGATTCTCATAAATATATTGAGAGGGAACAGTCATAATATTAATCTCTTTAAATTTGTCTCTGAGGGAGTGTCTGGGACTTAATTTATAAATTGCACGAATAGCCCTTTTCTGTAAAACAAAAATTGTCTGAATATCGGCGGCATTTCCCCACAACAGAATGCCGTACGACATCACACTATGAAAATAACTAAAGTATACTAAACGAGCTGTCTCTAAATCAGTTAAACCACGAATTTTCCTTACGGCGTATGCTGCAGAGCTAAGTTTTTTGGACAGTTTATCTATATGGGGGCTCCACTGAAGCTGCGCATCCAAAGTTAAACCTAAGAACACTGTGGAATCCTCGGGTTTCAACTCTTCACCCTTTATTGACACACTAGTGTTCACTTGTATTACATTGGGTAATGTGAACTTTATGCATTTTGTTTTTTTCTCGTTAAGGAGAAGATTATTGACATTAAACCGGTTAACTACAGTTGAAAGAGCATTATTTACATTATCAACAACCACCTGCTGACGTTTGAGTTTAAATAAAAGTGAAGTGTCATCTGCAAACAGCACTATATCATGTTTATCCTTTATGAGGTAAGGCAAGTCGTTGATATAGATTAGAAACAAAAAAGGACCCAGAATTGAGCCTTGAGGAACCCCCATTCTGACTACAGACCCGGAAGACCCTTTGCCGTTCACATCAACTCTCTGAATCCTATTACCCAAGTATGAAGTAAGAAGATCCAGAGAGGCGCCCCGGACTCCGTAGTAGTGCAGCTTCCTGATCAATGTATCATGGAGAACGCAATCGAAAGCCTTAGACAAATCGCAAAAAATGCCCAACGCATCGCATTTATCTTCCCATGCATTATAAATGTGTCCCAAAAGTTCAACACCAGCATCAGTTGTTGAACGACCCTTTGTGAAACCAAACTGTTTGTTGTGTAATAATTTGTGTTTATTAAAATATCTTTGAATTTGATCTAAAATAATTTTCTCAAAAATTTTACTAAAAGTAGGTAGCACTGATATAGGTCTATAATTAGTAGGGTCTGATGTACTACCCGATTTAAACAATGGTATAATTTTACTATATTTCATTAGATCAGGAAACTCACCACAATCTATACAATTATTAAAGATGAATTTTGACAATATTTTAAAACGTAATTTAAATTAATACTTACAAGCTAATTTAACAATATTTGCTATGATCTTGAAATATCTTCAGTGGAACAAAATTACTAGGTCATCATTATCATCATTTCAGTCGAAAAACGTTCACTGCTGGACAGAGGCCTCCCCATGTGTTGCCACAATGATCGGTCCTGTGCGTCTCGCATCCATCGGCTAACCGCAACTCTCACCAGGTCCACCTTGTTCGAGGCCTTCCAACACTGCGTCTTCCGGTACGAGGTCGCCACTCTAGAACTTTTCGGCCCCATCGACCTCTGTCTGCGAGCACTGCCCACTGCCACTTCAGTTTGGCGATTCTTTGGGCTATGTCGGTAACCTTGGTTCTCTTGCGGATTTCATCATTCTTGATTCGATCACGCAAGGAAACTCCGAGCATCGCCCTTTCCATTGCCCTTTGGGTGACTTTAAGCCTTCTGATGAGGCCCACTGTGAGTGACCACGTTTCTGTTCCATATGCTGGCAATACTGGCAACACGTACTGGTCATAGACTTTCGTCTTGAAACATTGTCTAGCCGAGTCGGATTCGACGATTGATCTCTTTGTCGAAGTTAGCTCTACCTATCTGGATCGTTTGTCCCAGGTAGACATACTCGTCTACAACTTAGAGTGTATAGTCTCCGATCGAGTGGGTGCTACATGGGTATTTGCCAATGACTAGGTGGAAGAAATTAATCCACTAATATAACAATTTCTAGCTAAAGATCAGTCCAATGAAAATGGAAAAGTAAATAAACCTAAAAATATTCCCATTCTTAATACGAGTAGAGCAAAAGCAATAAAGTCATCTAAAATATTCTTTGCTAACAGAGAAAGCTTTTAACTTACAGTTTTTCATTTATTACGAAAATCAACAAGAAAGAAAAAAAATAAACACGGGGATCGTTTTCTTTAGATATTAGAGAAAATAAATAGTTCGAGTCAATACCTTTTCATCATCTCAGCCTTTTTTTTTTAATGTCCCCAATGCTGGGGCACATCCTCTCTGTGAGAGGGTGTGGGCCGTAATCCACCACGCGGGCCCAATGCGGATTGGTGGATGTCACATATCTTCGAATTTTTGGTTCTAAGACATGCCGGTTTCCTCACGATGTTTTCCTTCACCGTTTTGAGAGCAGTGGTGATGGAATAATTTACTCAAAGTAAAGCACCTGCCTGGGTTTGAACACACGACCTACAACTTGTAAGTCGCGGCTGTTACCACTGGGCCACCACTGCTCATTTGTTATTAAAATATACGTAATAATAAACATTCTCACCGTTCAAGTTCATAGGTCAGTGGGAAGTTAAATAAATCTTCGGAAGAAAATTTTGTGACAGACGACGGACAGACAGACAAAAAAACGGACAGATGGACACGTGAGTGACAGTAATACAAAAATACAAAGACAAAGCGCATCAGAGTACAGGAGTCCCCACTCCTGTACAGCCCCCGCTTGTTACGTCACTAAACGGTACAAAGTGTATCGGTTTGTGACGTCACGTGAAATCTCGAACCACGGTATCGTCCTCATTTTTGGTTTAAGTGACAAAATACACGTCCAATATTTTTTGCTAATGTAACTGACGGACTAATTAATTTTTTTAGTAAACTAGCCTATTACAACGACACCCATAACTGCTTAGCAGTAGAACTATATTTAAATTCAGTATTTGAGCCAGTTATCTAATTTTGGAACAACAAACTCCATATCATACGCGACAAAGTTCAAATTCCATTGAAACTAACTATTATTCAGCGCCCTCTTCATAGAAGGTATCACTTCAAAGTCATTCAAACTCTACTTAAAGTAAATAACGCTATAGTTGATATTTGAGTTCGTGGCGATGGATTGCAAATATCTCGAATTATTTACCTATTCAAGTATAGTTTTGAACGTTCACGGTCAATTTCCTTCATACAGAGCTATTACATTACTTTACTAATAAATAAATAATTATTAAAGTAATAATAGAAATAGATTGAAAACTAAACGTTCACTTTGATATGAAAAGGTAACCTATTAACTCGAAACCACAAGCACACAATCCTATAATGAAAACTGAAAGCAAACATCAGACAGAAAGCTCCCAATTTATTTATATAGAATTGTTCGCTAAAACAAAATTTATTCCGTCCTTTTACTCCTAAATAGGTTTGTTTTCTACCTGACCTTTATAAATTAATAGTTTTCTCTTTATTAATTAGGACGCTGTTGACAAAAGAGCGAACCAACACTGGCTTGCGGTGCAAAACAATACTAAATTCAATAGAAAATCGAGGCCATTCTTTAAGTGAATTTATTTATAGAATTCCAGGGAAATATTGGTTTTAAGACGTTTCTTGAGACCTATTAATATTTTTTTATAAGTGGTTCATTTATAAAGAGTTTAATATTTTAGGGTTCCAAAAGTCCGATTGACCGAAACCCTAAAGGATCACTCGTGTGTCTGGCTGTCTGTCCAGCTGTCCGTCCGTCTCGCCGATTTGCTCCGAATCTTCTAGACCGATCATGAATTTCGTGACCCAAATACAAAAATTGTACCCTAAATTAATTAATTTTGATTATGGGGGTCACTTTTAGGGTTAAAATCAGAAAATACAAAAACAAAGATTTCAAACTGTGCCGTGCTGGGTGTGACATCAAATGAAAGGGTACATTGTGAGGGTTTCGAAAGTATTTTTTTATTCATAATTTTAATATAGTTTTAGAGTTATTTATGAACATACAGGGTGTAAAACGACACATCACGGAGCCGTTAACTACGCATACTGTACGTCTAACAAAGTAGTTTTGCGCAAAAAATATTGCTGGGATACGATTTTAATTTTATGTATGAAAAGTAATACTATTTTTATTTCGCGCAATGTAACGCTTACACAGGCAAGTGGAGTTATCCCCGCCCCTTCGCTCCAAGCCACGTAGGTACTTGTCGCATACGTTTGATATTAATTGCGTTTTCGTAACTGCAAATTCGTCATTATTTTGAAAAAAAAAATCGAAAATTAAAAAAGTAAAAAAAAAATTTGTGACTTTGACCTTCAATAGCTCCAGAACCAGTGGGTTCCCAGTTAAGGTCACTTGGAAAAACAATGATCCAAATAATGGGTAGATTAAGTGACTTTCGGCATCGGAAACTGTCTTTTTACACCCGATATAGATAAATAGATGAAAAATTACCACCGCCCTTCCTTGTCTCCGAAACCACTGAGCCTAAAATGTTGAAAATAATAAAGTAAAATAGTTCTTTACACTAAACCTATAAGGAGGAGGCAATTTAAAAAACGGAAGCCTTTGCGTGTGAATCCGACTCGCTCTTGGCCGGTTTTTTTAAAACCATTGTGTTTCTATGCTGCTCAGCGTGTTTTTGATAAGACATGTATAAAATCGATGAACAGGAAAACCTCGTTTAATAATGTCGAATTTGCTAATTCCCAGAAGCTACTATCAAGTTAATAAGAGACATTTACGCTTTACTTTGAGTAATTTATTTCATTACCACAGCCACAGACAATATAATACTAGCGTACAGATGCCTCATCCCATACAAAGAAACGGTACCGCCGTAACTACGGGTTTTCGTCTGGCACAAGTAACTTTTGTTCTTCGTTCGGGCCCGTCCTCTACACCTCGCTAGATGGTGTTAACAGCGACGGCTTGCAAGCTGAATGAATTTAATTAAAGCCTTACCAATATTTTCTCACACACTGAGGAATTATTTTATGGTATTTTTGGCACTTCATAGCAGATTTACTGTATCAAAATGTGTCACTATTCAAATTTAAAAAAGGCGAATGGATAAACTCTAAAACTTCAAACAGCGCCATCTATTGGTACAAGAAATATAGATGTCTAAGGATTTGTTCCAATAATCGTCTAAATTTGAATTACAAGCCCATTATTCCACAATTTTATGCTTAGGGCAGTTTATTAAGTAAGTAAATACAGTTTTTACCATATTCGTTTTCAAAATATTAATATTACTTAAAATTCAATAAAGAATCGATGCATATTACGCCATCTATTGAGATTTATTTGAACTAAATTTTCTTTGTTCGAGATGAGACCCCGTGCCACAGCTCTTGAAACGGTGAAAGAAAACATCGAACGGGAACCGGCAGTCCTAGAACCAAACATTCGAAGACTTGACATCCACCAACCCGCACTGGACCCGCGTGGTAGATTGCGGCCTATTCCTTCTCCTAGAGAGGAAGCCTAAATCCCAGCACTGGGAACATTATAAGTCTAATTATGTTATGTGATATATCGGATGTAAAAAGACAGTTTCCGAAGCCGAAAGTCACATATTCTACCCATTATTTGGATCATTTTTTTCCAGTAGACCGAACCATTGGTTCTGGAGATATTGAAAGTCAAAGTAGCAATTTTTCTTTTTACGTTTTTACGAAAATGAAATCTAAGTGTTATTACTAAACTTTTTTCCAAACAAACATTACCTAAATTTTCTATTTTTTTTCCAAAATTTCGAAATTACGAATTTGCAGTTACAAAACGCAGTGAATATCGAACTTATTCGACAAGTACCTACTTGGTTTAGAGCGAAGGGGCAGGGTTTAACTCCACTTGCCTGTGTTCGAGTTACATTGCGCGGTATAAAAAATAGTTTTATTTTTCATACCTAAAAATAAAAGTCGTTTCCCAGTAATAATTTTTGCGCAAAACTACTTTATTAGACGTACAGTATGCGTAGTTAACGGCTCTGTGATGTGTCTTTTTACATCCTGTATATATTATTTTTGTACACGAGTTCACGTTTTGGACTTAGATTATGGCCGTTGTGTACTACAAAACTACTCCAACTTATAAAACAAAACTTTTCTATCGGTGCTGGATCTCCTCTGCCCATAGACTATCTACTGTCTATGTTGTCTATACTCCTACCGTAATTATTGGGTTTCATTTTACGACTCATTCAAGGGAAATAAAACCCAGAGTATTTTGTTGATAGACATCAGAGCCACCCTTCCATTTCTCATTACAAGTTCGTAATATTTCGGGATGTTGTAGGGCTGTAACTATCCAGCAAGTTTTATTTATTTTATTTATTTATTTAACAATTAATTTACACACATACAAAAAAATAGACAAGAAGAAAGAAACAGAGAAATATGTACAAAGGTACATATTTCTTTATAAGACAGCGTATAAAAGATCTGGCCCAAAAAAAAGTATAGAATTATTCGCGCATGTGTGGTAACACTTTGTCCTTGAACTGGCCTAGCTCAAGGTCAAAGTGTTAACACTTACACTTTAACCTTGAGCTGGTCTAGCGTAGTAAGGAGTTTTAAAAGAATAAGAAGCCGTAAGGCATGTTTACACGTAAGGCTCTAAATAGATGGACTGTATATTAACTGCAAACCGGCTGAAAAGTTACAGTTTGGATGCAGTTTTGCAAAAATAAAATTTACATAACTGCAAACTGCTGGCGTACAGTTTTACCTTTATAGTCCCGATGACAACCCGGGCTGTCACCGGGCTTCTTCGACAACCCAAGGTTAACGTTTGCTTGGAAAAAAATTTAACCTCTTAGGATCCGAAACTCAACTGAGTTTGAAAACAAAAAAAAAACAGCCTCCTACCTCTTAAGATCCGCGGACAAACCCGGGTTGTCGAAGAAGCCCGATGACAACCCGGGTTGTCATCGGGACTATAATGGTTAAATGCAGGCGTGTGTTTATAGTATAAAATTCTTCTTACTTATTCTTTGAAGAATGAAACAAAATAACAATAGAGCATAATTCTAAGCACATTGATGAGTCTGTGTGTTTGTTCATGATTTTAAAGTAATTAAATTCGAATATAAATTATTGACTACTCCATTTCTTTTAACTGCTTCATTGGTCTCGTGTTCACAAGGACGACTGCTGAGCGTGAGGTCCCGGGTTCAATTCCCGGGTTGGGGAAAAAGTATTATTGGGTTTTTCCGTCAGGAATTACTCTGTAGCAGCCCGGAGTTTAGAAGTTGGTGGTGGGACACCCCCGTGCCTCGGAAAGCATGAAAATCCGTTGGTCCTGCACCTGATCTCTCCCCGGTCGTGTCGGATTGCCGTCCCATCGGACTATGAGAGTAAAGGAACAGAGAGTGCACCTGTATTTGCGCAAATGGTTGTGCACAGTAATATCTCCTACATACTTGGCTGATCTCTGGTGAGATTGACCACCATGATCGAAAAAGATTATAACTCCATTTCTCAGAGAAGAGGATTAAGCCCCCAGGAAGGAACAGGTGTGGGTTTTAGTCAGTAAGAGTCTGACACGCCCTCCCGCTCCACCCAGAGCGGGAGAAAAAAAGCCCCAGCAGTGGGACTATTATTAATTGGTTTTCACTATTTTTATGTTGGTTCACAAATTCCACAAAAAAAAATTTGGCAAGTTCCATCTTTCCAGAAAAATAAATTTCGTCAGGAAAGTGAGAAAACCCTAGGTTCAGAAAAGCCGAGTAATCCGCAAAGTAAGGAATGTTTCTGTCTACCAAAGTTATTATTGTGTTCAAGTAGTGTTTTCTTCGTCGTCTTAAAGGACAGCTGTAACACAATTACGTTTATCTCAGAGTTATTACTTTTATCTAAACTTGAAATGGAGAGAGGAGCTCGTGGCTAAAGTAATACCATCCGCACGGGTCGATCCATCAGGTTATGCTACGCTTGCCGGATTGGTTCATGGATGGGTGATCATTTCCTCGGAAAGCACGTTAAGCTGTTGCTCCCGGCTGTCAATCGTGGATCTTTGACAATCGTTACGGGTCGATAGAAGTCCGAAAGTCTGACAACCAGTCTTACGAAGGGATATCATATTACCCAGTAACTGGGTTGTGGAGGTCAGATAGGCAGTCGCTCCATGTAAAACACTGGTATTCAGCTGCATCCGGTTAGACTGGCAGCCAACCACAAGATAGTTGGGAAAAGGCTAACCGGATTGATTGATTGATCTAAACTTGAAATGGGCAAGAGGAAAAATTGTTGGCTTGATGTATATTTTTTAAAGGCCCTACCTTTAAAAGATATACATCAAGCCAACAAGAACAAATAGATTTTTTGGATGACTAAAAAATCTATTTGTTCCACCAGGTAGACTACCAAAAAAAGAAATTGGACAGGTATTTTTTCTTCTGTCACATTAACAAAGAATGAGGATGATATAATTATTGCTTGTCTTAAGTAAGCGAGGTGCTTACCTAGAAAATAACATAAGGCTGATTGAGACCTAACTTTAAATGCACTTTAAAATACTTATCAACCGTCTTTAAAGTAACATAAATTAATTTTTTTTTATATCAAAATACTACATACACTAATACACATTATACTGATTGCACATAAAATTAACCAGAAAGTTTACCATTGCGACGTACGTTGTTCAAGAGCGAGCGAAGCGAGCTCGGGAACTCAGGGCACCCCGACATGGATGGCTTAGGTTACAAACTCTGCAGACAATAATATCATTCGTCGTCCTACCTTACCTATGACTGTTGTAAGCACATTTCCGGCTGAATATACGGCATTGTATATAATGCCTAGGCTGAGAAATTTCAAGACAAAAATCTTCGCTAAAGATGAACAGAAACATAAACATTACTTTAAGTGCCACATAAAATTTTTATTGGTACTTTCTCAGATATACCTACAAACGATATACCTAGGTAGGTACCAAAAGAACGGGTTTGAGGAACTTTCTCCACAAAATGAATGTAGTTTAAAAAAGCCTGCTTTTGGTCGGTAGGCGGCAAAGAGAGGATCCTTGACCGACATTATTAGGGTTCCGAGAGACCGAATGTTTTTACATTCGGTCATTCACTCAAACCTTTCGTTTCTGTTAAATTTGTTGACATAATTGCTCTCGAATATTTTAATAGCTTGGTCAAAGTCAGAGTGATTTAAATTTTTGAATTATTATTATTTTAAAACCAGTATGCTTCTGATAAATAAAATTATATTGCAAAATTTAAAATTTTATTTAATATAAATGATATCATCTGCCTAGCCTTTTCCCAACTATCTTGGGGTCGGCTTCCAGTCTAACCGGATGCAGCTGAATACCAGTACTTTACATGGAGCGACTGCCTATCTGACCTCCACAACCCAGTTACTGGGTAATACGATACCCTTTGGTAAGACTGGATGTCAGACTTTCGGGCTTCTGACGACCCGTAACGACTGTCAAAGATCCACAATTGACAGCCGGGACCAACGGCTTAACGTGCTTTCCGAGGCACGGAGGAGTCTCGGTATGTAAAGATGGTCACCCATCCATGGACCAACCCCGGCAAGCGTAGCTTAACCTTATGGATCGACCCGTGCGGCTGTTATTACTTTAGCCACGAGCTCCTCCTAATAATCATTAATATAAATGATATATTTATAATAATTTCATGTACAGTAATGGCAGTGGTGGTAGTAGTGGCGTGTTGGTTGTGGTATAAAAGGCCGAATAAACAAACTTAACTGAAAACCTCACCATCCACATCCAGCCTTAGTATTGTGAGGTCTCAAGGTCATATGAGACCAATATTTTCAGGAGATTGGCTGGTCGCCGAAATACACTTTTAAAGGGTAATGCCAAAATTAGAACAGTTTAAAAGTAAGAACAGATATTTGATTGTTTGTAAGGCATTCAAGAGGGAACCTCCGACGCAGTCACTCGTTTGTACCAACAATATATTATGTAACATAATTATTCAGTATTGCGTACCAGTGTTTCTGTTCTCACACTCGTCACGTAGGGAGGTACCAAGGCATAGCTACATTCCGCTTAGCTTACACACACCCCCGTCGTCACAGTTTTCAGCATAAAATTATAACTAGGATTATAGGTACTCACCAAAAAAGCAATTTAAACCTATAACAACAAAAGTAGTTACAGTTCAAACCGTATCAAAACTAGGTACCTACATAAATCACTAACTCACTCATCTAGACTTTGCCACAATGGATCGGTATTCGAAGGCTAACCCTAGGGACTGACTTCAATTATAGCGACCCTCTTTGTAGACCAATGGACGGCATATTTTAACTGTGTGTCTATTGTGTACTGAATGTTGCTAACAGTGTTAATAAATAGTTTCAAAAGGCTTGGAAGGGGAACCTTTTGAAAACTTAGTCTAGGTAATAGAGAGCCAATATTCTGTGGAAATAGCCATTCACATATCGGAATGGCTATTTCCACAGAATATTGGGTTTGGTTTGACCTTGGCAAGGTTGGATGAAAATACTTTATACGACCCACCGCAGTTTCACACGTTCCTTTTTTCCTCCCTCATTACTTTTCTTGTTAGTTATAGCCGTATTAAAATCCATTGCGTTGTATAGGAGGAGTTAGTGGAGGACGAAATAGTGGTCAAACGGGCGGGCCCTGGGGGCTTAGACAAAGTAACAATTTAAAAATGATAACGAAGTTAGGAAAGACTAAAATGTATGAGATTGACATAAACCGGGCTAAGTCACGTGGTCAGTCGACTGTCGACATCGTTATCGCAAGTTGGTAGACAATGTTATAATTCGTAACGAAACCATAAAGAAACGAATTGCTATCGTGTTTATCCCATACAAATGCGTAGACAAGCAGCGCTTTCAGAGTTCGCCTTCGCCTCGATCGTGATCGCCAAAAAAGATAACGAAGGAACGCTAACGCTAGGGAATGTTTATCGATATCTCAGAGACGATGACGAATTTAGATATCGTTTCGCTACGAAGCGATGTTACTTTGTCTACAGGGCCTGTAGCGAGCAAGCGAAAAATAAAATAAAAAACTTTTTTTCAAATAATATTACCGACTTCCAAAACAGAAAAGACACTAATAATTTAAAAATTACTTTAATTTCGGAATTGGGGGTTTGTTTTATATTTCTTCGTTATTCCACACGGAATCTGTTGTGTACAAACTAAACTTATGTTGAGTATTATATTTATTGCTGTGTTATTATTACGTTGTAATAACATCGGTTTAGATAAATATTTTGAAGAAATATTACGTAATAACATTTTTATCAAGGTCAGGCGATTTTATTCGTATTGTTATTATGAGCGTGAATGATGTGAGCTTGTATGTGTTATTCAAAGTTTGAGGGTATGTATTTATTCTAAGGTAGTTATTACATGGTATTAGAAAAAAAACGCAACACAAAACGCAACGCAAACGCAGAAACGCAATTTGAAAAAGCAGTTACTTTGTTTTGTTTCCGTAATATGAAGTTTGAGTATGAATAATAGGAAAATATTTTATCGGACTGTACAAAAAAAACAATGTTATTAGTTTACTTGTCTATTCATAGTGTAACATGCAAAATTTCGTGTAGATTGATACAGTGGTTTTATCAGAAACCAACTTATCACGTGAACAGACACTATTCCCGCCAAATCGTTTATAACCAGCATTTGATTAGAATTCAACTCTCGTAACACAAGTATTGTTTACATTTTATTATAAGGTCTGTTTATTCAACAACCCAAAAAAAAATACTTCAAGTGCCTCGCACCAATAGAAGCGTCAGCGATCCGTTTTATGTAAACAAAGTCGTAAACATGTCAATGGCGGGAAACAGCGCGGATGTTGACGGATGTGGCGGTTTCGCGCGTAAAGATGTTCACAGGTTTTAGGCTATTCCTATCTTTTTCTCTCTAATAAAGCATGAAAGAAAATATTTCCATACAAATTAAGGGTAAAAAAAGGTCTTCTAAAAACACGGTGAAGCACAAGGCGTAAACCAGTTTGACATCTCTAACTTAGTTCATATATACAGGGTGTAACGGAAAGGTGTGGTCATATTTTATGAACTGCATCTGCCCATCGATATGAACAACTTTCTTTAAGAAAATCCGAGAAAATTCTAAAAACTTTTTTACCTCCCATACAAATATTGATCAGCTGATGATAACTATGTATGGAAATTCCAATTTTTTTTTGGAATTTTCTATTTTTTCTTAGAAAAAGTTGTTCATTGCCATGGGCAGAACCGGCTCCTAGAATATGACCACACCTTTCCGTTACAGCTTGTATAGTCATCCTTTTCTCGCACTGCCTTTTAGAAAAAGATAGCGATTCTCTAATTTTAGTTTAGTTATTGAGAATCGAGAGTTCAAGAGAATCGGCACCACTGACTCCCGAAATCAAAGTTATTTTTAAATTTTTAGTGTATTTTCTATTTTGGAAGTCGGTTGTATTTTTTGTAAAAAAGTTTTTATTTTTCACCTTTTGGTTGTTATAGCCCAGAACTCATCATCATTCTCCTGCCCTTATCCCAATTTATTTGGGGTCGGCGCAACATGTCTTTTTCTTCCATACTCCTCTATTAGTCGTCATCTCTGTAGTCACCCCTTTTTACCCATATCCTCTTTCACACAGTCCAACCATCGTTTCTTTGGCCTTCCCCTACTCTTATAGCCATCCACATCCATACACAAGACTTTCCCAGCCCAGAACTAACACTAAATTTTAATTAAAATTACTGCTGAATTGATAACCCCAATAACATGGAACATGGAATTTGAACATACTCGTAATTTAAGGAAACCAAAAAGTCATTAGGTTTACATTTTTTTTTATTTTTGTTGATTTTTTCAAAAAGCTCTAAAGCAATTCCGATAAAAATTATATGGGACCACCTCTGTAGTTTTATCTATTGTAAGAAAAAAGAATGTTGAAAATCGGTTCACAATTGACAGAGAAATCGGTGGACATACATAAAAAACATACATACAGTCGAACATAGAACCTCCTCCTTTTTTCGAAGTCAATTAAAAAAGAAACAGACAGATGCAAAAACCAACTTTGATTTATACTATGTCACAGATAATATAATACTAGCGTAACTATGTAGAGAAGAGATATGAAACACACCTGTGTGGGCCCATCCGATAGATGCATGAAGCACAGGACTGGTCGTTGTGGCGACACTTGGGGGAGGTCTATGTCCAGCTGTGGACGTATTCCGGTTAAAACGATGATGATAACATTAAATAAACTCAAGTCTTTTTCCATGTAGGTAGGTAGAATCTACAGAACGCTACCTGTTACGATCCTTAAACACTCCGTTTCATTTGTTTACGTGATACTAATTTATAGGTCGGTCGGTCGGTCGGTTGGTCTTTTTTAGTGCCGACTGTTTATAAATATTTTCAGCGGCTCAGTGAAAGACCTGGGTACTTTCATTGACAAAGACTTTTCGTGGGGTCCTCGGTTGAAAGAAGTTAGCCGCAAGTTGTTTGCGTCTGCGGGGTCTTTACGAAGACTGACACAAGGTGTGTTTCTTCTGGTGAACTTTCTTCCAACTGCCACCAAAACTGCGCTCACTCAATCCCTCCTTCTCCCAATCCTTGATTATGCCGATGTTAGCTATTAAGATCTTACTGATAAGCTGCTAGATAAGCTGGAACGACTTCAAAACTTTTGCATTAGATTCATATTTAGTTTGCGCAAATATGACCATGTTTCTGAATTTCGTATTAAGCATAATTAAGAATCCCATATCATCCCAGTGTTCCAATTTCGGAATAGAGCACACAAAAGAACAAACAGTACCTTACTTCAGTCGGGTAAAAAGTACTTACTTTGTGAGAAAGAGTACTAGCATAAACATTAACATATTTGATAAAATAGGTAGGTATCATATTCTCGAAAATTTACTGGTCTAAATCCTTGACCGATATTTTAAGAGTTCCAAAAATATGAATGAATAAACGGAACCCTTATAGAAAGACTCTTGTGTATGTCTGTTCGTCAATCACAGTCAATTTGCTCCGAGTCTTCTGGAACGTCTGAGTTGAAATTTGGTATATACATAAATATATTGTCTGATCCAAACACGGACATGAAAAGTAAATAAATGAATATGTAATAACACAGTTGAACATTTACCATTCCCCCTTTATCTCCAAGACTCCAGAAACTAAAATTACAATACAAAACATTGTTTTTTGCATATAACAGATAACAGGAAACATACTAAGAGTCTGTACCTATATTTTTTTAACATGTTAAAAAAATATGATTCGCTGAGGAAATAATATTTGCTATGCTTTTTGTTTTCCTTCTTTTCAATCATCTTCAGCTTTATCAAGTTTCTTTGCCCATACCGTACGAAGTCTTCAGCTTCAAAAGCGTTCAATTACTCATTCATTCACTCGCGATTGACATCGCGACGATTTGTATCCATCAGTTCCTAGTGAACGATAATATTTTAAAGCATCGATTTGTGTGAATTTCGCTACTAGTGATGACTTTGATAAAATGTGGTACGTACATATAAATATAAAGTATACATATAAGTAAATACCAATATAATAAGGTATACTAATACTAGGTTCTGCCAGTTGCTTCACTCGCGTGGTTTAAGTATTATAAATAAAAAAAGTTGCATCAAAATCCGTTCAGTACCTAGTTTTTGCGTGAAAGAGTAACAAACATCCTCACAAACTTTCACATTTATAAGGCGGGAGCAAACGCCCGGGTTTCACCACTGCGCGGATCGCCCAGGGGACACGGTGGAGCATACGGTGGAGGTCTGCCCCGCTTGGGCGGAGCAACGCCGTGTAGGAGTGTATGCGTTAGGCGGCAGCGACCTCTCGCGCCCAGCCCTGGTCCAGGCCATGTTACGGGGCGAGAGGGAATGGGAAGCAGTCTCCTCCTTCTGCGAAGCAGTAATGCTCGCGAAGGAGGAGGCGGAACGGGTGAGGGAGACTCTACAGAGTAGCCTCACGCCCCCAGCCGCAGCCGCTGCTGGAGACGCCCTGGGCATCGGAGGTCGCAGGAAGATTTCCGGACACTATAGACGCGGGCCTTCAGATGGCGAGTCTTGGGCAGCTCGCCGTCCGGTCAGCACCAGGCCCGTGAGTCGACAGCGCGTAGTGTTCCACGCGCGCCTCAAAGACAATATGTCAGCTACAACTGACGAGGCCTATAATGGCCGGCTTGCATGCCAAGGGGTAGTGAATAAAATCAAACACGAAGGAACAGGGGTGGGTTTAGTCAGTAAGAGTCTGACACGCCCTCCCGCTCCACCCAGCGCGGGAGAAGTCTTTGGATGATTTCACAAAAAAAAAAAAACGAATCGGAATTTCGAGAAACCCTGTTTTAGTGGATACCTACTCTTCACAAAGAACGCACACACCAAATTTCATTTCTCTAGGACCAGTGGCTTAGGCAGTGCGTTTATATATTAGTCTAAATACAGTCAGCCAGGACTTTGAATTTTATATATACAGCATGTAACAAAAACCCTGTCCGATCCTTAAGGGTATTATTTGGTATCGTACTGCGTATACATAATTATAATCATTTAATGGATACGAGATTATTATTTTTCCCCAATGAAAATAATTAATGTTACAAAAAAAGAAAAAGTTATCAAAGGCAACACTGAGGGCTCGACAAAGTTCGTCTACAGTTTCGTGTCAAAGACGCCGCCTGAGCGAGACGGTCTTTTTGATCCTTTGTTAAAAAGTGCCTACAACACGGCTAGTGCAGGGCGGTATCCTTTGAAATAAAAATTTGCCATATTTAGTGTCAAATTTTGCATATTTTATAAAAATAAAAAATCTATAACTTTTGGTTTTTATGAGTTACATTTTTTTTTACTATTTTTTCTAGTACGTACGTGAAACCAGGAATACGCCTTTATTGGCATTGTATTTACATTATACTGCTTCAGCTAATACGAATAAACAACTTTCTTCAAGAAGGTATCTTGAAGAATAAATCTACACTTGTCTCTACTAGTTGTTACTCCATAGAGACATAATTTAATCAACATAATACATGACATAAATTAAAATTCCTAAACCATAACGGGATAAAAGGGAAATTATATGTTAATATTGTATTTTCACTTTCATTTCATAATTTATACAGTTATGGGATCGTAAAACATTCGTGACCCGTTTCTTAATGTCGTCGAAATCGGTCGTTTTCACTTTCACATACTTCTGATACTAAAGCATTGCTGATTACAAATTTTACAACTTTCTCTTTGCCGTTTATTTTACAATTGTTTAGTCTAAATTAAGTTTTATAGCATTGTTTTAAAGGTTATGTATCCATTTTGGTACCTGCTATTTTATATTAGTCACAGCTCACGCGCGGCAAATTAATTGATCTCTTGCGAAAGTTGTTATCTTTAAGTTATCGGCTTTAATGTGGACCTATTAAGATTCAATTTGGCTTTATGGTCTTGTTTTCAATAGGAAAAAAGTCTTGGTTATTATGATATCAGGCAATGTGATCGACGAGCTTATTTGCCTATCACTGTTCTAAAACATAAAAGACAAAATAAACAATAGCTTTCTCTAGAAAGGTTGCGGCCGACTGACGTGTATGTGACAGTGTCATGGCCGTCAAAATGGCGGATAGGCAATGACCGTTATTCATACAGCCAGAGAAAACAATAGTGAAATATCTATTTCTATTTAGGATCTACAAGTTGGTGTAAAATTTGTTGTTTCAAATTACGAGTAATTCGAGGAGTTTATACCAAAAATACTATAGTTATTTGCTTTATTGCTTTCTGTCTCTACAAGGTATAACACGAAGTTGTTTGCCACGTCTGTCTTTTTAACCGGCTTCAAAAAAAGGAGGAGGTTCTCAATTCGACTGTTTTTTTTTTTATGTGTGTTACCTCATAACTTTTTACTACGTGAACCGATTTTGATGTTTTTTTTTATTTGAAAGCCGTTGCTTCACATGTGGTGTGGTGTGGATTTTAATTTGGTGAAGATCTGCTATAGGACTTCGGAAATACACAATGGAACTCTTCAATAAATGATAGCAAACCTTCCAGAATTGCTGCAATCGCATGTCTGTATATTGTTTTCACCACTTCACAACATTACATCACGCTGATATGCTCTGAAGGGGTATACAGATTTATACTAGCTGGCAAGTGGCGAATTATTTAATTTTATGATTATATTTTAGACGACATATATTTATTTTTCTGTTTTACATAGTGTTAAGATTGTTGCTAAGAATTATATAGATTCAAGTTCTTAAAACTTAACAGACAGATGTGTTGCTGGGGAGTTTGTTGGCCACTTCTTCTTCACAGCTAAAACACTAGGAAGTTGTGACGGGCGGGCGTTTTTTGGGGGACTGTCTTAATGTAGAACTTTGACGTTCAAAAAGTGCTGGTTCTCAGCCTAGTTTGAATAAATGACTTTTGATTTTGATTTTGATTTTACAGTTCACCCTGATACATCCTAATTTCGCCAACTATGTTCAAATTCCCTGTTTTTGGGGCTATCAACTAGGGCATAACTTTACTATTAATTTAGTTTTAGAATGGGGTACAAGAACTAAAAAGTGAAAAATAAAAAACATTTTACAAAAAAAAATACGACCGACTTCCATAAATAGGTAATACTAAAAAATGCAAAATAAATTTAATTTCGGAAGTCGGTGTCAAATAACGAAGAAACCAAACACCAACACCGACTGCCGAAATTAAAGTTATTTTGCATTTTTTAGTATTATTTCTGGCAGTCGGTTGTATTTTTTTTTGTAAAAAGTTTTTTATTCTCTACTAACTCCTAAACCACGAAACGGTTTTTGATGTGGCTTTCACTAATATAAAGAGAGCTAAACGAGGGACCTTTTTATTTATAATTTGCACCCGTGCGAATCTGCAGAGGATCATCATCATCATCAGCCTTTTAATGTCCCCACTGCTGGGGCACAGGCCTCCTCTCTGTGAGAGGGTGAAGGTGGTAATTCACAATGCGGGCCCAAAGCGGATTGGTAGATGTCACATGTCTTCGAATTTTTGATTCTAGGATATGCCGGTTTCCTCACGAGGTGATGAAATAATTTACACAAAGTAAAGCGTACGTCAGGGTTTGAACTCACGACCTGTAACTTGTAAGTCGCGGCCAATACCACTGGGCTACCACTGCTCGTGATATAGACGAGATGTTAGAAGAATCCGACAAAAAATTATTGTCCTGAAGGTTTATTCGGTGACATTTATATTTATTTTTAGGGGTTAGAAGCTACACCTACATTTTACCAATAAAGGCCGCCAAAAGTATTGCCGCCAATTTAAGACTTTGGAATGTCACAGAGAAATCCCTAATGACAAACACCGAAACACTTTTGACATGTCTGGAAAATTGGGGATCGAAACATTACTTGACATTTGTTGCTCTTTTATTTTATTTTATTTTATTTTTGGAAAACTTCCAGCTAATACGTTTCCATAATCTTGTAACAATATGTAAATAAAGGCCGAATACAAGCTTCCACTATCAGAAGATAGAACATGGCTTGATTGACACAGATAGTACGTTCCCGGCAGTACGATCCCATGGGATAATATTCTACTTCCAAAACTTATTTATGGAATACAATACCACCCCGTCCGTCCATCTTTACTTAACGTAGTAAAGATACCTTCTTCTCAACTTGACCACTAGTTGTCCAAAGTTTCCAGACATGGATAATTTATACGTACTCGTATGTATTCAGACGACAGCGCATCGGGGAGAACTGTGACACTGTATAAAATGAATGGACAAATGTAACATGTGAGCATCCTGCGTTGTTGAAAGTTGCAAATAATATAATGAAGTGAATTATGCTATCTACGTGACTGATGAGTAGAGACTGGATTATATGCAACATAAAAAGCTTGAAATATGCATGAAAAATGCTTAAAATATGCACGAAAACTGACAGAATAAGCAACATTAAATGACTATTTTTTTGTTTTATAAATATTATTCCTTAAGATTTAAGTTTATTGTTAGTAAATAATTGTTTTAAGTTTTACTCTATTAAGTATGTATCTTTATAATTTATGGTTTTTTAATAAAACAAAAAAATATTAAGTTTTAGATTTTTTATTACAATATCAGCATACATTACAATATAGCCCAAAAGTTTAAAAAAAATCCATTATACACCCGATCTTTAAGAATGGGGACAGAAACCGTGTTGATAATTACAGGCCTATAGCGGTGCTCCCCGCTCTGTCGAAGATACTAGAAAGAATAATGAACGTTAGACTTGTCAATTACCTGGATAAGCATAATCTTCTTTCCTCATCTCAGTTCGGTTTTCGCACCGGCAAGTCAACTTCGGATGCAGTTCATGAATTGACTAACTATATCGTTACAAACCTAGACAAAGGGCAAAAAGTCCTTGGCATATTCTTAGATCTTGCTAAGGCATTCGACACGGTTTCTGTACCTATACTGACTGAAAAAATGGAGAACTTAGGAATTAGAGGGGTTCAACTTCAGCTCTTTAAAGACTACCTAAGTGAGCGTACTCAGTGCGTTAAGATAGATGATTTTCTTAGTGACGAACGGAAAGTCACCTACGGCGTGCCCCAGGGAAGCGTGCTTGGCCCGACCCTTTTCCTCATCTATATTAACGATCTGGGTATGCTCTCCCTTCCTAAGGGCAAAATTATAAGTTTTGCGGATGACACAGCCCTCCTATTTAGTGCGGAGTCCTGGCGCAATGTGTACTCGTACGCTCAGTTGGGCTTTAATACTGTCACAAAGTATCTACGTAGTAACGTACTAACACTAAATGCGAGTAAAACTTATTACGTTACCTTTGCTCTTAAAAAATCAAGTTTACCTACATTACCGGACACCATTAAAATCCACTCATGCCCGACACCACACGATGCTACCTGCACATGTGTCCACCTTTCTAAAGCCGAATCTGTGAAATATCTAGGGGTATTAGTTGATAACACCCTTGGATTTCAACAACATATAGACTCACTCATTACTAGGCTACGTAAATTGATATATGTTTTCAAAACCCTGAGACACGTGGCGGATGACAAACTAAAGAGATCAGTCTACTTCGCCCTCGTTCAGTCACTGATAAGTTACTGTATAACAATTTGGGGTGGTGCACCTAAAACCACTATCCTTGAACTCGAGAGAGCCCAGAGAGTTATCCTAAAAGTCTCTAATTTTCTTCCATACCGTTATCCTACAGATCTTCTATACAAGCAATCAAAAATCCTAACAGTACGCCAACTATTTATCCTAAACACTCTACTAAAACAACATTCATTACTCACCTATCACCCCTCTTTGACATATGGTAAGAGAAGATATAATCCTGTAAGTCGCACTCGTACTCCCCTTTCAACTGTTTTTTCTGACCGCTTCTTTTGCTATCTGGGACAATTTTTGTACAACAAAATCAATAAAATTCAACCCATATTTAACCAGTCAGTCAGAGACAGTGTAAAAAGAAGCTTACCACGTGGCTCCTGGGACTCAACTATGATGACACCGAAAAATTACTTACCATCTTGACTTAACATATATACCAAATCCTCACCCACACATGCACGCATCTCTACATATACACTCTCAGACATACACACACGAAACACATCTACTTATTCACGCTCTCACTACAAGTTTACTAACAATACTAACACTACACCAAACCATACAATTTTTTAATTATAATTTTGTTATTTTAATTTTAATATTTTAATTTTATTTTTTTTAAATATTTTAATGTTTTAATTTTAATTTTTTTTTTCTCTCTTCATTTAATTTACAGACAGAATCTAAAATATTGTTGAAGCATTCTTTTTTCATTCTTTTTATTATTATTATTTTTAAAATCTGTCTATTAACTGCTAGAGGGTGGAGACCTGGTGACCTGAAACACAGGCCCATAAAGCCTAGCTTAGGCACCAGTCTCCCGCAGTAAACGTTATTATTTATAATATGTATGTAAAGTTAGCGTAACAATGTCTGCAAAGTTTATTGTGGTGAGAGAATAAATACTTATTATTATTACCTTTAGTAAACTATCCATTGATAGACGATAATCGATACAGTAACATGTTACATTATTTATGTAAACATTAACAATCAATTATTGTTCTAAATGTTCAGTGGTAAGATTATGTCATCGATCATTCAAAATATTTTTATACGTCGAAAATGATCGCTCCACATCTACTAAGATAACTGGGCAGAATTTGAAGTTGGGTGCTATGTTAGCGCTTATATTTTCTGGCAAAACTTCCACCGGCCCATTAATAAAGCTACGACGATCGACGAGCGCGACGATCATTTACCTCTTTAATTTTATTATCGTACTAAAACAAAAGACGAACGGCTGCTGAGTGCGCTGCGCTCGAAAAATACTGTAAATTATAGCGATAATATGCATCATCATTAGATCTTAGGAAAAATATGCTATTAACGCTGAAAATGGCTTAAATATGCAAATGTATATTATTCGGTCTCTACTGAGGAGTTAGTTGGTGTATGACTCGTTTTAGGTCCTTTTTTTTTGTTCATCACGGTCACTTTTAGTGTTTGGTTGCCCGGAATCATCATGAACAGCAGTTTCAAAGCCTTTAGAACCTTTTTTTTTTCGACTTGACTAAAACGTTGCCTGAGTTGTTGTTTCTTCCTTGCCTCAGGCAAGGAAGAAACAACAACTCAGGCAACGTTTGCCCAGGGGAGCGCTAACTCTGTTACGAATTTATCCGCGACCCCTTGCACTGCAGGCATCGGCCATGATGGGCCCCGTCAGTGGTGGCTGACATAAGGCGCGCGTGGAACACTACGCGCCGTCGACTCTCAGGCCTGGTGCTGATCGGACGGCAAGCTACCCATTACTCGCCATCAGCAAGTTCGAGTCTACGGTGGCCGGAGATCTTCCAGCGACCTCCGACGCTGGGCGATCCACACAATGGTGACACCCGGGCGTTTCCTCCCGCCTTATCCGACACAGGAACGTCCCGAAACAAACGGGTCTGGTAAAGACCTGCTTCAGGCGGAAGGTGAGAACGCCGTGGGGCCTCTCCAGCCACTCCTCAAATAGGGGCACTACCACCGCAAGCACCCTTAGACATTTTGCCATGAAGTTCTATAATTTTCTTCGCTGTGCTCCGTTTATTCACCATAGCTCGCGATTTCGGTGGAGTATGAGACATCTAGCAGATTTGGTTTGAATGACCAGATTGTGGGAGAGGTAATGAAACAACTAAAAGTAAAGATTAATTTAGAAAATGTCGCGGACGAGGAGGGTGTACGTGCGAGCTGCCTTGTTACATTGACCATACTCTCGGATCGGCCCGCGTCGCGCGGCCTTGCTGCCCTGCCCTGTGCCCACCCGCTGAACGTACATTTTGAGTTTATTATTAAATAAAAGGCACAAATAATAAATAATTGAAATATACATCAAAATATAATAAGCAATGAATTTAGAAAGGCAGAAATTTTGGATAGCACAGTTAACAGTTGGCTATCCAATCCAGGTATTTAAATTTCAGAGACTAATCAACGGGCATCTATTTGTCACCATTTTCACCCATTTCTGAAGGCGACTCTGTTGAGTCACCCTCACCCATTCCGCCTCCTCCTTCGCGAGCATTACTGCTTCGCAGAAGGAGGCGTCGGCTTTCCATGCCCTCTCGCTTCGTACCATGACTTGGACCAAGGCCGGGCGTGAGAGGTCGCTGCCGCCGATTGCCTCCACGAGGACACGGCGGGGCTCCACCAAAGCGGGGAAGATCTCCACCGTGTCCTCAGGGCGATCCTCGCAGTGGTGACACCCGCGTGTTTCCCTCCACCTTATCCTACCAAGAAACCTCCCAATACTTCCGTGTCCGGTGAGGACCTGCGTCAGGCGGAAGGTGAGGATGCCGTGGCGCATCTTCAGCTACTCCTCAAAGAGGGACCTTACCGCCGATTGCGGCGTGCCCACTATCCCCCTGCAGTAGTCTGTGTTTCATAATAGCTACAATCTAGGGGTCATTAAGTCAAGAGTGAAAAGGTTACTTCTAGGTAAGCGTGGTCCGTCGTCGACCACATCACTTCTTACCATCGGATGATATATTGGTCAAATGCGAGTTTATCAATCATAATGAAAAAAACTATGTTATAATATTATACAACGTCAAAATCTCGATCAGAACTATGACTATCAAATTAAATTCCGTCCTCAAATTGTCCGACGGATTCTTTTCTAATAGCGTTTCTAAGATAATAATAATTTATAATATTTTGTTTTGAAATGAAAATAGTAGAAGTTCTCTTTCATATTATCAAATGGAAGTATCTTTATTTTAGACTTTTTAGGGTCCAGCAATCATTAAATGAGTCTATTACAACGTATTTTTCTTCTCATAAAACTAAGTTCTATGTTTGCCAAACTCAAGTGGCAGCGGGCAGGGGACATTGCTTGCAGAACAGATGGTCGATGGAGCTGAAAAGTTCTGGAGTGGCGACCGCACACCGGAAGGCGCAGTGTTGGATGGCATACCACGAAGTAGACCGATGACCTGCAGGTGTATTTTTTTTTAACTCAGTTGACATCAGTTTAATAGGACCTAAGCAGTGTATTGCTGCTTTGACGTATAGGAAAACAAAAATGTACTACGTAGTGCCTATTATAATTGATGTCAACTGAGTTTGCAAATACACTTGCTGGTGAGGGTCGCGGGTTATCTATGGATGCGAGATGCACAAGACTGGTCGTTGTGGCGACACTTGGGGAGGTCTATGTTCAGCAGTGGACGTCTTTCGGCTGAAATGATGATGATGATGAAATGTGTCTATTAAAAAATAAAAGTATATATAATAATTCAAACAACACCTTTGACAAACTCCTTTCGTTAGTTTGGTTTCTGGAGTTGCCCAAGCGTGTAAATAGCCGTGGGTCTCTGCGGAAGTAGGACAGTAAAGTACGACCAAGCACTTAGAGGGAATGCTGGCCCAAAATTGCCTATATTTGTCTGTATAACTTCAAGTTAGGAGTGGTCGGCAGCAGTCGGCGAATGTGGCCCTACTTACAATTTGTAAAACAAGTGGTACCTTACTTTCCGGGCTGTTCTCGATGTTGCACGTCGAATTGTCGAGTGGCCACTCGTTCTCTTCACACCAACACTCCTGATTATGGTTGTTCAGTAGTTAACGGACGCGGTAAATATGGGTTATTTATTATTCCCGGAGGATCCCCAACGTTTACGGGATTTACTCGGGATTTTAGCGTATTTGCGGGGACGATATTATTTTTAAGACATTAGTCTGCGGTGAGATGCGCGCTGTGCCTCGCGGCGTTAGAAACACACACACACACACACTGACGTCAAACTGACGTGACGTCGATTGTTGCATTTTAAATTGTCTATAGCTCGTAAAGCCGGCCACTCACGTCTGTCTGACAAATTAAAGCGAGCCACACACGCGACGTGATACCAACCCCACCCAACTTGCAGAGTGGCGGCAACTCGCCACACCATGCTCCCCGCCTTGAAAGGTCCAGGAGCTTTCAAAAGCTGCTAATCTATGCGGAGCGAGTGAGGTTCAAGAAGCGGTGATGATATGTAAGCATTAACTTGTTGAAGAGCTTTGAGGGAAATCCAAGCAGCAGTCCGAAACACCATCGCATTGATATAATGCTCGGGAAAAATAATTATCAGTGTCCTAAGAATGAATTGCGGTTCGACTTGACTATGGTAAGTCGAATAAACTAAATTACAACTATGTAATGGCGTACCATTGGAACGTATAATATGAACCCTAAACTAAATTAAACTAAATTATGTAGTAATAATAATCTATTGAGTTGGCAAAGGATACAACTTAGTGACAGGACGTTTATACGTGCCTGACGCGGTTTTTATTGAAGCGACTCGAATTACACCATCCGATCCCGGAAAAACTTCCTCTATGATACCTAATGGCCAAGTCAATGGAGGTACGTTATCTTGACCCAAGAGAACGACAGTACCTATCTCTATAGGGCGATCGGGAGTGCACCACTTCTGGCGAACTTGCAGCGTGTGCAAGTACTCAATTCGCCATTTATTCCAGTAGGATAACACAAGTTGATCCAAGAGCCTTTTGCGGTTGTTTAGGTTTATGCTTTCTTCTGCCAATTCAGAAGAAGGCAAATACGTGAGTGGACTGGACATTAAAAAATGCGCGGGCGTGAGTACCTCCGGATGTGGGTCTGACGATATGACACTAAGTGGTCGAGAGTTCAAAAGGCACTCAATTTGCACCAATACGGTCGAGAGTTCCTCGTAAGTGAGAAGTTGTTTACCTACGACTCTAAACAAGTGAGTTTTAACACTCTTAATATTCGACTCCCAAATACCTCCGAAGTGTGGAGCTCGCGGCGGTATTCTTGTCCACTCGATGCGTGATTTAAGAAGCTCATTTTTAATATCCGTTTGAACAGTTGAATTTAATAAAAAAGAATAAATATCATCCAATTGCGCCTTAGCGCCAACAAAATTGGTACCATTGTCTGAGTACATAACAGACACTGGACCGCGGCGAGAAATGAATCTCTTAAATGCGGATAGGAAAGCCTCAGATGTGAGATCCGAAACAAGCTCGATATGTATGGCTTTAGTCACCATGCATACGAACAAACATAAGTAAAGTTTCTGCGAACGTTGACCTCTACGTCGAATAGGTATATAAGCAAGCGGCCCGGCGAAATCTACACCGGTGTGTACAAAGGCTTTAGCATCACGGACGCGGTATCCAGGAAGTTCAGCCATTTTGGGTACTGGATGCTTAGGATTTAGACGGAAACAAGTATTACATTTCCGACAACGAGAACGTATAACCGTTCGGCCATCCAATATCCAAAACCGCTGCCTTATAATGGACATCAATAACCCTGGGCCCGTATGGCAGTACGTATTGTGATAGTGATCGATAATTAGATCGACTACGCGGTCGCGTTTAGGTAAAAGCGCGGGATGCTTGGCTTCATACGGTAAGTCAGATTTAGACAATCTGCCCCCAATACGTAAGATTCCGAAGCTATCAATGAAGACAGATAAACAGCGCAACTTCTTAGCTGGAAGTTCACCTGCTTTAATTAAATTTAAATCGCTCGCAAAATGTAAACTTTGAACTAATCGAACAATGAAATTTTCGGCGGTTTGAATGTTTTCAACAGAACTATGACTATGTAGTCTGTTTGTAAATTTAAGAATGTACATAAATACACGTAACAATTTATTCCATGAGCAAACACGGTCAGCTATAGTATCTAAAATACGCGGTTCAGTATTCGAAGTTTCTACAAGAAAAACCTTTGATTTAAACTCCGGCAATGTTTCACATTGAGCAGGAGCGAACTTTAAAGGCCACTCGCTCATGGGCTGATGGAGCCATGTGGGGCCGTTCCACCACAACGAGTGTCTTATTAAATCCGACGGCAGCATGCCGCGAGACAGACAATCGCTAGGATTCTCTTTCCCGGACACGTGACGGAAACAAGCGGCAGGTAAGTTTTCCTGTATTTGAGCAATGCGGTTGCTGACAAAAATAGACCATCTATGGGGAGATGAGTGGATCCACGAGAGAGCTATGGTGGAGTCCGAGAAAGCGTGGACACCTGTAATAGGTACACGAGCGGAAAGTTTTTCCTTGACTACGCGAACAAGTTTAGATAGAAGTAAAGCGGCGACAAGTTCTAATCGCGCTAGCGTTGTTATTTTAGCGGGGGAGACTTTGGACTTTGCACATAAGAGTCGGACAGTGATATCACCAGTAGGGTTGGTAATGTGTAAATAAATACAACAGCCATAACCAGTAAAGCTGGCGTCGCAAAAGGCTACGATGTTCACTACAGCTTCTCTAAAGACGCCAATGTGGCGAGGAACCTTTAGAGAAGAGAGTGAAGGAAAATCGCGCGTAAAAGCGGCAAACCGATTTGTGATAGATTCCGGTGGAACCTCATCCCATCCTACTTTAGCTAACCAAAGTTCCTTGATTAATACCTTCGCGTACAGCACAACGGGTCCTACAAGGCCCAGTACGTCGAACAAGCGGGCAACTAGCGATAGAATCGCGCGCTTCGTGCATTTATCATCCACGGCGATTGTTGTCAAAGAAAAATAATCATCAGCGGGTTCCCAGGTTAATCCAAGGATTTTGAAATTATGGACATCATTATCCATGCCAGAAAAATTAACTGGTAAGCGGTGAGACTCTGGGAGAATCTCTAATAAAGCGGGTGAATTGGTAGCCCATTTGACTAAGTCAAAGGAACCTACCTTCATTAAATCAATTAAATCGCGGGATAGACGCATAGCTGTCTGTTCGTCCGAAACAGAGTAGACGTAGTCGTCCATGTAAAACTGAGTTTCTACCAATTTAGAAGCCTCAGGAAAGCGGTCGCTTTGCTCACACGCCAAGTTACGCAATGTGCGCATCGCTAAATAAGGACTAGGTTTTAGTCCGAAGGGAACGCGGTTAAAATGAAAGGTGCGAATAGGCTCACCTTTGCTAAAACGATACAAGATTCGTAAATATTTGCGGTGGTGCTCTCTTACACCGATACGTAAGAACATTTGTTTTATATCCGCTGTCATCGCGACAGGGAATGTACGAAAATCAAGCAATAACAAAAACAAGTCTGCTTGCAAATTAGGTCCGACATGCAAAATGTCATTGAGCGACAACCCTGAGTGAGTTTTGGCGCTAGCGTCCAAAACCACTCGAATGCTGTCCTTGTCCGGTCTAATGACGGCATGATGCGGTATATAATAACCCTCCTCTGTCAATTCAGAGTCGGGCACTTCCGCTAAATACCCCTGAGATATATAATCCGCGATAGTTTTATTATAATTCTCGCGTAGGGTCGGCATTAACGTGAACTTACGCTCGAGAGCAAGTAAGCGCCGATGGGCGTAACCGCGCGAGCTACCTAGCTCGCTGGGTGAGCGCGCAAAAGGTAGATCGACAAAATATCTGCCGTCTTCAAATAAGACTGAAGAATTAAAATTATTTTCACACTCTAATTCGTCCGGACTAATAAAACGTTGAGATGGAATTTCCTCTAGCTCAAAAAACTTATGTAAATTTGACTCGACTTCAATGTCGGCCTGCGCGGTAAACGAAGATGCAATGTGTGTCACATCACTACTACAACAATCAATATCACCCATAAGTACATAACCGAAGCTAGTCAGTACAGCAGGGGGTGCGCGGGTACCTGTTTCGACCCTGTCTCCCAGGTAAATAAAGGGGAACAATTGTGCTCCAAGCACGAGATCTACCGTGCCCGGCACGTTCCAAAGCGGATCAGCGAGCTGCAAGTTACTTAAGTATGACATGTTATCATTGTTATGTAATCTAATTAATTTCGCGGGAAGTCTATCTGTAATACAATCAACAACTAACGCTTGTATCGAAAACTTCGTATGAGGGTCAAACCGAGATTCTATGTTGAGATGAATAAAACCGTGTATTGGTTTCGATGACATTCCAACACCTTGTAAAAATGAATTGCGTAATTTAATTATGGGTAAGTTCAAACGTTTACAACAGTCCACAGTAATTAAATTATTTTGCGATCCGTTATCTAGTAGGCACCGAACCACCTCCTTATCTCTGATGTCGCTATAGTATGCATATAACTGCGCGGTCGCTAGCAAAATGGTTGACCCAGTTTTAACAGCTGTAGTGAGCGAAACAGATGTATCCTTAGTAGGCGCTTGCGGCTCGGGTGATAATGACTCATGTTTTTCTCGGAAATGTAAGAGAGAATGGTGGTTCTTCTTACAAATTTTACAAACGTTACGTGACTTACATTTAACCAAAGAATGGGATAGACTTAAACAGTTTATACAGCCACGTTTTGCTTTTATAAATTCAAAACGTGCAAGCGGTGTACTAATATTTTTAAACTGCGGGCAATCAAACAGCTGATGTTGTACGTCATCCTTATCGCAAAGCGTACATTTGCCATTCGAAACCGGTTCATTACGCGATACGAATGACTTAGCGGTATTATTTTTTGTTTGATGATTAACTGAACTAGACTTAGCGCGCGGTTCCGTCTGTAAATTATTACCGTATGAGCGTTGTAGTACCTTAACATATTCTTGCATGAATGTTATAAACTCAGCATAGGAAGGTAATTCTTTTTCACTCACACGTGATTCAAACTGTAAGACAGTTTGCGCGTCAACCTTTCTTAAACCACAGTGTAATAAAACAAAATCCAGTAAGTCTGGAATGTCTAACTGCTTCAAGGCTGCGACGGACGCTGAATATCGTTCCACAAAAGTATTGAGGCTCGCGGCATTTCCGGCGCATTGTTTAATGTCCAGTATATTATTGAGATAATGAATCCCTAAACTACGCTTATCTTGATACCTTTTTACGAGACTGTTCCACATAACGTTGTATGTATCACCTGTAGGAACAATGCCTGCGGTCAGTTTTAAGGCATCATGAGTCAACTTACTGATCAAGTACTGGACACGCTGCGAGTCAACCAGATCGGTATTTAAATGAACATTGCTTCGAAACATTTCATAAAATATGGGCCAGTTTTCCGCTTTACCATCAAACGTTGGCAAATCTATGGGCGGTAATTTTATCCGAGTACCCACTTTGTGTTCCGATGTTTCGTTTTTCGAAAGTATGAGATTACGTTTATATTTAATATTAGAATATAAGTCTTCAATAGAATATAGACTCGAATAGTCTGGTGCGGTTTGGTCAATCTCGAATTGCAATTCATTCATTTGTTCTACTATTTCCTCAAATTTGTTATATTGCTCAGTAATTGTTTCTGACTGCGCTAGGAATGTCTCATTTGAACGTGAATCATAGTTCGAGATGTTTCTGGAATCATTATATATGCGATTAACTCGCTCGAAAATCATTTGTTTTTTAGCGGTAAGCTGAGCCAATTTAGCTTCTTGCTTGCGGGACGCCATTTTGGGGCACTAATAAAGTTATGTGCCTACCGTAATGACTTGTACTTAATTTGTACTGAATTTTACTGATGCCTATCCAGGCTCGAAAGGACCATCTAATGGAGATGGTCAGGCGTGATTACGGCCAAACACAAAGGGAATGCTGGCCCAAAATTGCCTATATTTGTCTGTATAACTTCAAGTTAGGAGTGGTCGGCAGCAGTCGGCGAATGTGGCCCTACTTACAATTTGTAAAACAAGTGGTACCTTACTTTCCGGGCTGTTCTCGATGTTGCACGTCGAATTGTCGAGTGGCCACTCGTTCTCTTCACACCAACACTCCTGATTATGGTTGTTCAGTAGTTAACGGACGCGGTAAATATGGGTTATTTATTATTCCCGGAGGATCCCCAACGTTTACGGGATTTACTCGGGATTTTAGCGTATTTGCGGGGACGATATTATTTTTAAGACATTAGTCTGCGGTGAGATGCGCGCTGTGCCTCGCGGCGTTAGAAACACACACACACACACACTGACGTCAAACTGACGTGACGTCGATTGTTGCATTTTAAATTGTCTATAGCTCGTAAAGCCGGCCACTCACGTCTGTCTGACAAATTAAAGCGAGCCACACACGCGACGTGATACCAACCCCACCCAACTTGCAGAGTGGCGGCAACTCGCCACACCAGTTTCTCAAAAATAAAGTATAGAACAAACACAATAAGAAGGGACGCAATGATGAAGATTCATATTTCTACCATTCTTACTTGTGAATGTACGATCCATTACATTTCTATAGCAGCAGTTTCCGCATCAAATCCGGTCTCTTTGTATAACTTGGAACTCAAATTGTGAGACGTCGTCCTTTCATGGTAGGCTGAATAATTCCCAACGTAAAGTCAGGGAGATTGATTAGTTACCACATTTCGCAAAAAAAAAAAAAAAAATTTAAATTGAAACTCACTTAGGTTGCGCTATTCGTCACATAGACAAAGTCTGGTTCTAGATATAGAGTATATGGGCTGTTTTCTGAATTGAGTATTTTGAGTTAAGAACGTGTCAAACCCTACTCTAAAGTCAAAGTTAGACGGGTGTTCAGGTTAGACTTCAAATTTTTAATTCATGAATCGGAGCCAAAAGTTTATTGTTATTACAAGCTTTATAATTAATATTTTGCAATGTAAGTATGTAGGTAAGTTGTCCGCTTCAAAATTCGCAAACCATTTTTCGACCACTTGGTTTCCGATAGAGATGAAATTTGGCATACTTATGTAAGTCCTGTGACAATGCCATATTATGATACCATCGAGCTGATCTGATGGTGGCGCCGGGATGTAGGGACTAGAACTCCCTGATGGCAAATGGCGGCATCAGGGAGATACAGCACTTAAATTTGGGCTAGTATGTTTTGTTATCATGATTACTTTCTTACATGATTACGGGGGTTTAAATATGTTTTTTTTACTCGACTCTGCGACGCAAAAGAGGGTAATGTGTTTATCAGTCTATTGTATATATGTATGTTTGTTCCTTTGTGGCATTTTAGAGACCAAACGCGTGGGCCCATTTTGATAATTCTTACTTAAATTGATTCGTCTTAATCTTGCTCTTCAGCAATAAATGCTTAATAATAATAATCTTGCGAGTGATACTGAAGACATGACAGTAATCAAAATACAATGTGGCGACAACCAGACGTCATATTGTGAAAAAGAAAAAAAATTAAAGTCGACGAATTATACTAAGCGGGGTATCAAAACAATGAGTTCGAGGAGGCGATTCCAAAAATACAACTCACGAAAACGTAGAAAATAAAAAAAAATGAATAAGTATTTTGATTGTAAAAAACTTTTTACAAAAAAAATACAACTGTTGACGATGCTTTTCGCGATAGGCGCGAGGGTAGAAGGATTTGTGTGTGACTGGCGTATTGTAGTCTTGCGACACGCACGTGTGATGAGTTGAGCAAGTGGGTCAATAAGTTTGATACACAGATTGAATAAAAAATGGTATATTTGGTACATAAAAAAAAGGTAAAATGGTAAAAGTCACATGAAGCACAGGTATAAACACAGAATTACGGTGGAAACAATTAGAATTACTGCCCCAATAGTGGACAGTAACAACAGTCAGTTCAAGGTACGGAACTAGACATTTTACAGTCTGTACAAGGAGTGGTACAAGACATTTAGACCGCCGTACAAGGTATGGTACTAGGCGATAGGAGCGAAGCCAGAGGGCTTTCGAGCTCACTTGAGTCACTGACGCTGAGAGACTAATTTTGACTGCCAGGGGTGCCTATATATATCACCCAAATTCTATGGGGCACGTAGTGTAGCAAATGCAGACCCGGACAGCCAATACAATAAGTTAATTCTACAAATTAACTTGAACATTAACTTTCGACCAATCACAGGCATTCCAACATTCTAACGATAACCAATCAGAGAGGTTTTACTTATCTCTTATGTAATGAACACCTGCATATTTACTTTTACATATTTACTGGTCTTACTAACAACAAAACTGACATATATACATACTACAAAGTATGTATTCCAAGGACAAACTGAATCTACGTTATATTTTAATATTAGATTCTAAATTCACATTCTCACAAATCTATAAACTACAATAAAAACAAAGCAACTTTACATATGTATTTCAATATGTACATAATTTAACATGGTGGACTCCGAAAACTTTCCACTGTCTGTAGCCAATCATGAGAAGCATGAATATGAACAACCAATCGCTGACTAGCCGAAATTCCTTACTACGGACTTTAACACAATTGGTCAATTTTAGCGCTGTGGCATACACTACTTGCGCTATACAAAAAAGTTACCTCATAAACTTTGACATTGAACATACTTTTACCTTTATTTTTAGGATATTACTGAACATAATGAGACGTATTTAAAACATAATAAGACATACTTAGGACATAATAAGGCATACTTTAAACATTACAAAACGAACTATACTAGCTATATTTTGCTATGGTCCAGAGTGATGGCGCCATTTTCAACACCGGGGTGATGGTGGATCCTCTACAACAACCGACTTCCATAAATAATACTAAAAAATGCAAAATAATTTTAATTTCGGAAGTCGGTGTTTCTAGTTTGGTTTCTTCGTTATTTGACACCGACTTCCGAAATTAAAGTTATTTTGCATTTTTTAGTATTATTTATGGAAGTCGGTTGTATTTTTTTTGTAAAAAGTTTTTTATTTTTCACTTTTTAGTTGTTTTACCCCATTCTAAAACTAAATTAATAGTAAAGTTATGCCCGAATTGATAGCCCCAAAAATAGGGAATTTGAACGTAGTTGGTGAAATTAGGGTGTATCAGGGTGAACTGTATAAATCTGTATAACTCTTCAGAGCGCATCAGTCTGATGTAATGTTGTGAAGTGGTGAAAACAATATACAGACATGCGATTGCAGCAATTCTGGAAGGTTTGCTGTCATTTATTGAAGAGTTCCATTATATATCTTAGAAGTTCGTCATCAGATCCTCACCAAATTAAAATGGGACCAAATGTGAAGCAACAGCTTTCAAATAAAAAAAAATCTTCAAAATCGGTTCACGTAGTAAGAAGTTATGAGGTAACACACAAAAAAAAAAATACAGTCGAATTGAGAACCTCCTCCTTTTTTTGAAGTCGGTTAAAAACAACTAAAAAGTTCCAATCATGTCACTTTTCAAGCAGTCTGATGCAGTTGGTGGCTTGAATTCTATCATTGAACTAAAATCACTGCCACAAACTGCATCAGACTGCTTGGAAAGTGACTTATTTGGAACTTTTTAGTGGTTTTTTATTTACAGTCGGGTTTTTTGAAAACATATTTTATTTAAATACTTTTTATTAAATTTTAGCAGGTACCTCATAATCAGTTTATATTTAAGATGTAAATCATAAACATTTTTGTCATTCAAAATTAAGATGATAATAAATTTATTTCTATGACTGTACTTTTATTGTAACACCGAGAAATTTTTGCCAGTGGTTGATTTCATACGAAGTTAGTTTGTCGTTTGAAGTTTTGTTGGAAAAGTTAATTTTCAAACTCGGCTTTACAACAAATACAAAGTATCAAATAAAGTTTGTAACTTACTGATCAGTCTTATAACAGTGTTTTATGTTAGATACATCTCTATCTGTAAGGAATTTCTAAAGAAAAAGCCGGTTTTGTATTTCTTCGCTGGTTAGTTATGATTGGCTAGTTTCTTAGATATTTTTTTTTGGGTGCTTGGCATCTTTGTGTGACCTTTGTTAATTGTGTCTCGATCACGAGGTAACTGCCGGACTGGTGAACTAATCATAACCCTTTACAGCTCAAATCATATAAAATTTAATTTCTGTTATCTTTGTAATATAAAGTAAAGTGTTTCCTTTTTAATTGATTACAATAAACATAATTATATATAACTAAACTAATAAATAACTTGACATGAGGCATCCGACTCTACCCTCCACCCGACTCTAAATTTTTTGTTTAAACCATTGAGCCCGCAAAAATAAATAAATTGAATCACTTTTTTTTTTTCTAAATTTCCTTATATTTCAAAAACAGTGTGTCCTATCGCAAAAATAATGTAAAAATTGCCCCCCTTAATAACCCCAAACTTTTGTTATTTTCATTAAACCTGAAGTTTTGAATCACTTGGCTGAGTCTTTGTCTGTCCAAAGGGCTGACTTTCAACACGCTAAGTTTCTAGTTGAATTAACTAGCGGACTAGCCATTTAATTGAATGCTGGCGTTTAATGAACGGCATATACGTCCAATTGAATGGCGAGTTTAACCAGTAGTCTGCGACATATACATAACATATCTTAATCCGTTTCATCATCATCATCATCATCATTTCAGCCCAAAGACGTCCACTGCTGGACATAGGCCTCCCCCAAGAGTCGCCCCAGTGACCGGTACTCACCAGGTCATCGGTTCACCTTGTTGGAGGCCTTCCAACGCTGCGTCTTCCAGTACACGGTTGCCACTCCAGAACCTTTCAGCCCAACCAACCGTCCGTACTGCGGGCAATGTGCCCAGCCCACTGCCACTTCAAATTGGCAATTCTTCGGGCTATGTCGGTAACCTTGGTTCTCTTGCGGATATCATCATTCCTGATTCGATCACGCAAGGAAACTCCGAGAATAGCCCTCTCCATTGCCCTTTGTGTGACTTGAAGCCTTCTGATGAGGCCTATTATGAGCGACCACGTTTCGGTTCCATATGTCATCACTGGCAACACGCACTGGTCATAGACATTCGTCTTGAATCTGTTTACTGGCTAAAAATGTGTGAGCTTTTGCCGTGTTCTTTATCTCGTATAATATTATTAGGTATCCCACTACCAAAGTAACAAATATTCTGTTTTTAGTGATCAACACAGATTGTCCCTAACACGTCCCTTAACGTAACTGCACCGAAAAATTCAGGAACTCTCGAACCTCGTGAGTTTTGGGGTTTCATTTTCAGGGTTCCGTACCCGAAGGGTAACCAACGTTTTACTAAGCCTCCGCTGTCCATCTGTCCGCTCGTCCGTCCGTCGGTCTGTCAGCGGGCTGTATCTCATGATCGGTAGTAGATAGACAGTTGAAATTTTTACGGTTCCGTACTCGAAGGGTAACCAACGGGACCCTATTACTAAGCCTCCGCTGTCCGTCTATCTGTCTGTAAGCGGGCTGTATCTCATGATCCGTAGTAGGTAGACAGTTGAAATTTTCACAGAATGTGTATTTCTGTTACCGCTATAACAACATTAATAATAAAAATAAATTAAAAATTAAAGGGCGCTCCCCTACTAAAAACGTGTTTTTTTTTTACTTATGTAGCTCGATCAATAATGGCAACAAAAAGACGCGTATAATTGTACGATGGTACGAAATCCTTCATGCGCGAGAACGACTCGCACTTGGCTGGTTTTTATTTAGGTTACACATAAAATTCACATTAATTGAGGTACTTAGTAGGAAGAAAACACGATGTTAAAGTAAACAATACCCAGCTTTGCTAAGGTCCTCACATTTATACTATTAATAATCATTATCTATAAACAAGTCTTATGATTTTATTCGGAATCACATCTCCTGTACTACTGTCAACTTGACTCAAACTTCGAATCATATTGATATTAAGTTAAAGCTTTTGGTGTGGCGAGTTGCCGCCACTCTGCAAGTTGGATGGGGTGTGGTATCACGACGTGTGTGTGCCCGGCTCTAGCATGTGATGCAAAGTGTGTAGCCGGCTTTACTGGAACCATAGGCAATCTAAAGTGCAGCAGTCGACATTAGTGCGCCTTTCACCGCGAGGCAATACGCATCTCACCGCAGACTAAATTAATGTCTTATTAACATCGTCCCCGCAAATACACTAAAATCCCGAGTAATATCCCGTAAACGTTGGGGATTTTCCGGGAGTGATAAATAACCCCATATTTGCCGCGTCCGTGTAACTAGTGAACAAGAATAACCAGGAGTGTTGGTGTGAAGAGAATCGAGTGGCCACTCGTCGGGATCCTGCGAGGCTGCCGAAGGAAGAGTCAGGTACCGCTTTGTTTTTACTCGCTTAGAGTTGGGCCACATGCGCCGTCTACTGCCAACCACTCCCAACTTGAAGTTATACAGACAAATATAGGCAATTTTGGGCCAACATTCAATCCAAGTGTTTGGCCGTAACAATGTCCTTCATCCTGCAGAGAACCACAGCTATTTACACGCTTGGGCAACTCCAGCTTTTTAGGGTTCCGTACCTCTAAAGGGGAAAAGGAACCTGTTATATATGGAATAACGATATATCTATTGATATATTTATTGTATCTTCAATACTTGTGAAATATTCTATTATTAAAATAGTTGAGTCGAAACTCCAAAGTGTTGAACATAGACGCCGAGTTGCTAGCCTGTCAGTTTTCTATCGATTACATTTTGGGGAGTGTGCGACGGAATTGCATAATTTGATTCCGCCAAGCCCGTTTCATCAAAGGACCACAAGACGTACGGCGAAGTGCCACCGGTTCATGTTGGACATCCCATCCATACACACAAAGCGTTTTGAGAAAACATTCATTGCGCGTACAGCTAGGGAGTGGAATTCTCTACCGGAGTCTGTGTTTCCTGTAAGCTACAACCTGGGAGTCTATAAGTCAAGAGTGAATAGGTAACTTCTAGGCAAGCGTGCTCCATCTTCGACCACATCATCGCTTACCATCAGGTGAGATAGTGGTCAAACGCGAGCCTATCAAATATAAAAAAAAAAAATTTGCTACGTCGAGGGTAGGTTGTTTTTTGACACATTGATTTTGTACATTGCTATGCTACTCAGCGCGATAAACTGATTTACCAAAATTTCGTGTTTTAATGGACATAATAGAACCCTTATAGGACCACTTCGTTTTCCGTCTGTTAAGACCCTTTTTCTCAGGAACGCGGAGGGGTATCAAGCTGAAATTAATATCAAATACTCAAGTCTGCAATTCCTTGGAGGAGAGAAAAATCAACTTCTAAGTGAACCCAATAAAAAGATACGGTCGTTTATGCCGCATATTTTGACACTCTCAAGGGAATTAAAACCTATGGGGTACCTACTTCCCGTTGACCCAGAATCATGAAATTTGGCAAGAAGCATTAGAATAGAGCACAAGTAAAGGAAAAAAGCCGAAAACCCTAAATAAGTTGTTAAATCAGAAAAAAAATGTCATTATAACTTAATTGCAGTTGGTAAACTAACGACGACCTATGTCGATGGACAAGAGTTTTCCAACGGCACAGCTACAACGGCGCTAGTTTGTACCTCAATAATTTACATACCTACAAGTTGGGTACGGAACCCTCGGTATGCGAGCCCAATTTGCACTTGACCGGTTTTTATTAATCGAAGAGTTTTTCGTTGTCATGCCGTCATATACTGAGTCGTGTGGAGGTCAATCAAAATAACTTGGAATATGGGTCTAAAATCCCCTGTCAAAGCTACCACAGAAACCATACAAATTCAACGTTCTCAATTCAATGAAGAGCCATCGAATTGACATACCCACGTCTAGAATACCGCATCGAAATTTAAATTACCACGTTCTCAATTTATTTGGAGTTGAGGACGTACAATTTCAAATTTCACTAATACATCAGTTCAGCTTAATTATGGCCTATTCAAACTGTACTGGCATAATCCACCCTTTCAAAGTTCCTATGGCATCGAGAATAAATGATAAATGATATTTATTTTGTAATTCTATATAAAAAAGACATGAAGGGCTCCGTACCATCGTACAAGATTATATGCGTCTACTTGTTTCCATTATTAAGATAGAGCAAAAAAAGCCAAAAAAAAACACGTTTCTAGTAGGGGAGCCCCCTTTAATTGTTATTTTTTTTATTTTTATTATTAGTAGAAATAGGGTCCCGTTGGTTACCTTTCGGGTACGGAACTCTAATAAAAATGAATGTTTGTATGTTTGTCCTATATGCATTCTTAATCCATTGATCAGATTGTGACGAAACTTTGTTAGAACCTTCTGAGGACACCATCGAGGATTTGTGGCCCAAAAAATCTACACATTTAGAATAAAAGACGTGGAATTGCAATAGATTATAAATAACACTTTTACACGACAATAGCTCACGTTCCGACTAAAATCAAAGGAAGCTAAATTTTCCAGTGCATTTTCTCTGACATAACTGCTTAGTCGTGGTCCGTGGAGCATTCAGTTTGTTTGAACTGAAGGAGCATCTGTCGTGGCTTGGAGCTACTAAAATTGCAGTAGGTTCAAATTCTCGAGGATAGAATTTATATTAATTTCAAGTTTCTTCTCTTCGACGGCACGTAACTCCCATTTGTTTTCCCAAGTTATGTTTACGCAAGTAAAGGTAGACAATATAATGCAACAATGGGACAAAGATGCAATCCCGCGGTTTTATAAAAAATAATCAGAAGACATAATCAGCATATTAATGCGCCCACTGTTGGGACACAGGCCTCCTTTCTGTGAGAGGGTGTGGGCCGTAATTCACCACGCGGACACAATGCGGGTTGGTAGAAGTCACATGTCTTCGAAGTGTTATAAAATTAATTGGTCTACGCATGTTTCTATATGAAATTATCGTTTATTACCACCACAACTTGTCTTCGGGAACCTGTATCTGATGCGAAGATTTCTGTTTTGAAAGTCGGTATTATTTTTTGTTAAAAAATATTTGTTATAAATCGTGTCCGATAAATTTTATACTCTTTCTTTGCTTTCTCTTCTTTCTTGTCTTTCTTTTCTTTCTTGCCTTTCTTTTTTTCTTGTCTTTCTTTTCTTTCTTATCTTTCTTTTCTTTCGTGTCTTTATTTTCTTTCTTGTCTTTCTTTTCTTTCTTGTCTTTCTTACCTTTCTTTTTTTTTCCTTCAATCCCTTTTTTTCTTTTATTTCTTTTCTATCCTTCTTTTCTCTATTTCCATACTTCTGACCACTTCCTTGGAAATGACAGTAGGAATGATTCTTACTTTCTTTTTATTTAAATTGAGTATGTAATTTTCGCGAATCCTTTATTTAAAACGAAATGACTCTGCACATTTCGTACCTCGTTGTAAACTGCTGAAATACTGCTGGTTAGAGCGAGCCAATTCGTTGTCCATTCCTACGTCCCTATCCGCTTTTTGCTTTCATTGTTCAATGTTTGTACACCATTATTTTTATTGGAGTCTAGCTGCAATCGTTCGACAGCGACATATTATACGGGACAAATACAGAGAAATGTGTTTGTTTCTGATTTAAAAATAATAAGTTAGTTTGGGAGAACTAAGGTTACTAGAACTTTACAAGTTCTTTTAGAAATAGAGTTGCAAGTAGGTAAGTTGTTGCTTAAATAAATAATAAACCTTATTTATCATCATTTCAGCCGAAAAACTTTCACTGCTGGACATAGGCCTCCCCCAAGTGACGCCACAATGACCGGTCCTGAGCGACTCGCATCCATCGGCTACCCGCGGCTCTCACCAGGTCATCGGTCCACCTTGTTAGAGGCCTTCTAACGCGGTGTCTTCCGGTATGCGGTCGCCACTCCAGAACTTTTCAGCCTCATCAACAAAACCTTATTAATCTAGAGGAATTAATAGTATGTTCTTGTTGTTGACCTTAGGTTTGATTCAGACAAAGTATAGTTCTCCAGTATCAGTCCGTAGTCTGGATTTGAGCCTGGTTGATAGCAATAGGCTCGCCACCAAAAGCGTAACCATAAAATACTTCCACATTTCGTCAATCATTTTCAAACCAATGTAAAAGGGGGCGAGCCCATTGTTATCTAAATCCAAACTCCAAGCTGCTACTGAGAAAAATAAAAATAATAATAACAACTCTGCCTGATCCGGGAATCGATACCAAGACCTTGGGCTCAGCAGTAGCACTCACAACTACTAGACCAGCAAGCCAGCACAAAAAATTCATAATAACAGACAATGTCGTCACGGCCGCTTACCGTACGAGTGTCGTACGCAAACATTATATGGTCCAGTAGACCGAGCCAACAACACTGAATATACAGGTTAACAAAATAAGTAACACAAGTTTGATTTGTCTTGTTGTTCAGTTTTTACCGACTTCAAAAAAGGAGGAGGTTCTATGTTCGACTGTATATATGTTTTTTTTTATTAATTTGTTTTTTAAAGTTTTTTTTTTATGTATGTCCTCCGATTTCTCTGTCAATTGGGGACCGATTTTCAAAATTATTTTTTTATCCGATAGAATATTCTCCCGAAGAAATTTATATGGGTCCACCATATAAATTTTATCGAAATTACTTCAGCACTTTTTGAAAAACTGAACAAAAGCGAAAAATACGTATACCTAGATGACGTTTTGGTGTTCTCCAATTACGATTATGTTTAAATTCCACGTTCCACAACTAAAAAGTGAAAATTAAAAAAAAAATCATTACAAATAAAAAACTTTTTAAAAAAATACAACCGACGTAATTTTGACGTAAATTAATGTCGGAAGTCAGTGTATATATTTTTTTTTGTTTCTTCGTTATTTCACACAGACTTGTATTTCTGACTTGTATTTCGGTTGTATTTATTGAAAAAAGTTTTTTATTTTCACTTTTTAGTTTTTTTTTCAATTTTTTTTACTGTTTTTGTACACCAGCAGTAAAACTTAATATTAAACTTATGCCCGAAAACATGGAATTTGTACATTTGGAGACAATTCCAATAACATGGAATTTGAACATTTGGAGAAAACCAAATCGTCATCCTGTGTATACATATTTTTTATTTATGTTGATTTTTTCAAAAAGTGCTAAATCAATTACGATTAAATTTATATGGGACCATCTCTGAACTATGACCGACCATACAAAAAAAAGAATCATCAATATCTATTCACAAATGGCGGAGATATCGCGTAACAAACACAAAAATAAAAAAACATACAGACGAATTGAGAACCACCGTTTTTGGAAGTCAGTTAAAAAAAAAACCGACTTCCAAAAAAAAAATACACTAAAAATAAAAAATAACTTTAATTTCGGCAGTCGGTGTCAAATAACGAAGAAATAGAACACAAACACCGACTTCCGAAATTAAAGTTATTTTTTAATTTTTGTAAGTTGGTTGTTTTTTTTTTGTAAAAAAGTTTGTAAATGATAATGTGAAATTCCCTGCCGGCGTCTGTGCTCCCTGAAAGCTACAACCCCCCAGATTGTAGCTTTCTTTATGTAGAGAGTGAATAGGTTACTTCTAGGCAAGCGTGCTTCATCATCGACCACATCAGTACTTACTATCAGGTGAGATTGTGGTCTAACGCGAAATTATCAATAATAAAATATTTAGATACATTCTACGAAGCTTCATCAAGGAAAGTAGCGTGTCAGCCTTCAAAGCAAGAGTGAACCTGGGGGGCAGGTTGACATTACCTGCGTAGAGAAGTGTCACGTCACTTATCGCAGGTAATTTCATCGCCATGCATTTTGTACTAAACGTTAGCGTAAATGATAATAAGAAAGTAATATGGCTAGAAAGGGCTGAACAGGCATCTTCTGAGTTCCTCATCCATCAGGTGCGATCGAGGATCGAGCAGGCTCATCCTATCCTTTTTCCTATTATAAATAATGTATATAATCACATCCCACTAATATTATAAATGCGAAAGTTTGTGAGTGTGTGTGTCTGTATGTTTGTTACTTCTTCACGCTCAAGCGGTTGGACCGATTTGGATGAAATTTGGTATCTAAGTAGCTTATACCCTGAATTAAAACAGGCTACTTTTAATCCCGATTTACGTGGGTGGGACCGCGGGTGCAGCTAGTATATTATAAATGCGAAAGTTTGGAATTTGGGATGAATAGATGAATGTTTGTAACTCTATCGCGCCAGAACGGCTGAGCAGATCTGTATTAAATTTGGCACAGAGATAGATTATAGTCTGAAGTACCACATAGGCCAGAATTGATAGCGGGAAAGTACTAACTTCACGCGGGCGAAGCCGCTTGCAGAAGCAAGTGTAATATAAAACGCAGTTGCTTCTATAATTTCTGGAAAATACATAACAAGTTATTTCTAGTTGGTTTATTAGAAACCCACAATAATACAAAAATAACCTCCCAATCATGACAAAATGTAAAATTGTTCAAGATTTTAATAGCAGAAATTGCTTTGAAATAAATTTATTTTCTTTTTCTTTTTTTCTTTCTTTCTTTTATGAAAGATTTAAACAGCAAAACATTATTAGAATAAAGTCAAAAAAACAAAATCACTTACCAATTTAGTGAAGGACAGCTTTACATTACAATCTATCGACGAAACACAAAATATACTATTTAAATATCGACAAACTCAAACGTGCAAAACTCGCGACGGTTACTCGCACGAAGTATCGAAAAACAGTGCGTTCCGTTGTCGATACGGTTCGTCGATTCGACGTCAAAATTGTGGACGTCACTTATCATTACCCTCATATACGACGTATAGTAATAGGGATGGGATTCGAGAAGCTACATGTATCGATGAATATTTTTGATAGAAAAAACTTTTTTACAAAAAAAACAACCGACTTCCAAAAAAAAATACACTAAAAATTAATAAATAACTTTAATTTTGGAAGTCGGTGTTTGTATTTTACTTCTTCGTTATTTGACACCGACTTCCGAAATTAAAGTTATTTATTAATTTTTAGTGTATTTTTTTTTGGAAGTCGGTTGTTGTTTTTGTAAAAAAGTTTTTTATTTTTCACTTTTTAGTTATTATACCCCGGTACTAAAAACCGCAATATAATGGAACGTGGAATTTAAACATTTGGAGAACACCAAAACGTCATCGGGGTACACGTATTTTCCGTTTTTGTTCAGTTTCTCAAAAAGCGCCGAAGCAATTTCGATAAAATTTATATGGGACCACCTCGGGAGTATATTCTTTCAGATAAAACTTGAAGAATTTTGAAAATTGGTTCACAACTGACGGAGAAATCGCGTAACATAATACAAAAAAAAAAAAAAAACATACAGACGAATTGAGAACCTCCTCTTTTTTGAAGACGGTTAAAAAGTAATTCGTATTAGAGGAAACCGAAAAATATTTTATCCTCCTCAGGTTTGATATTTTAGTTCGTGCATGTTTTATAATTGTTTATCTCTCTTTTTTTACTGTTGATAGACACGCGTTTGACTATTATTAATCCTGATGGTAAGCGATGATGATTTTCCTATTTTTTAAATTTCATTCAAACCTAAAACACATCAATACTACAAAGTCAGCTAAGTGATTTGGAAAACTTTTTGGAAGAAGAATTGCCATACCACCATTGATTCAGAATTTCTTGGTTGTGGTCATTCTTGAATTTAAATTTTCTCTAAAACATCTTTTACAGAACTTCAGCTGTTCTTAAATTTACCTTTTTTGTTATCCTTTTCGTTCGGATACCTACTCATATTAGTTAAGTGGAGCTCGTGGCTAAAGTAATAACAACCGCATGGATCGATCTATCAGGTTATGCTATCATGCTCATATATATTCATGGATGCGTCCATGTCCATCCATCTTTACATGCCGAGACTCCTCCGTACCTTGGAAAGTACGTTAAGCCATTGGTCCCGGCTCTCAATCGTGGATCTTTGACAGTCTTCATGGGTCGTCACAAGCCCGAAAGTCTCTCAACCAGTCTTACCAAGGGATATCGTATTAACCCGTAACTGGGTTGTGGCGGTTAGATAGACAGTCGTTTCATGTAAAATACTGGTATTCAACTGCATATGCATACTATCTTGGGGTCGGCTTCCAGTCTAAACTGAAAGCCGACCCCAAGATAGTTGGGAAAGGCAAGGCAGATTGACTAAAATAACTTAAGTAATATTTCTGATCGAATTTCCTATACTAAGTTACAACGCCATTGATATATTTTTTAACTATCGCTAAAAAATGTTAACCCGTCTGCTCCCGCGCGCGCGAAACTCGCGCATCCGGCATACCCGCGCTATTTTCCCGCCATTGACATGTTTATGACTTTGTTTACATAAAACGGTTCGCTGACGCTTCTATTGGTGCTAGGCACTTGAAGTTTTTTTTATTGGGTTGTTGAATAAACAGACCTTATCAAAAAATGTAAACAATACTTGTGTTACGAGAGTTGAATTCTAATCAAATGCTGTTATCAACGATTTGGCGGGAATAGTATTTGTTCACGTATTAGGTTCATTTCTGATAAAACCACTGTATCAATTTACACGAAATTTTGCATGTTATACTATAAATATACAAGTAGTTTTATAACAATGTTTTTTTTGTAGAGTCCCATACAATATTTTCCTAGTATTCATTCTCAAACTTCATATCACGAAAACCAAACCAAGTAACGGCTTTTTCAAATTACGTTACTGCGTTTGCGTTGCGTTTTGTGATGCGTTTTTTTTTCTAATACTATGTAATAACTACCTAACAATAAATAAATACCTTCACACTGAGTTCAAACACACAGAAAGTCACATCATTCACCCTCACAATAACAATGTAAACAAAACCGTTTGACCTTGACAAGAAATGTCATAACGTAATAATTTTTCAAAATATTTATCTAGAACGATGTTATAATGACGTAATAACAACATAGTAATGAATATATAAACACAACATATCACATAAACAAACACGAAACTAATAAAAACACATAATATCAACAAATTTTCGTCCGCCGTTGACAAACATAAACATGCAAATAAAATCATTTTTTTTAATTTTTCAAAACAGTATTTCTCTATGGAAATGTTTGTAAAAGTACGATACTATCACGCTCCAAGTGTGTAAAAATTTCCACAGGAATATGAAGTTTCGTTATGTAATCATAGAGGTTGAAAGAACGCGTGCCACCCGCGGCCCGAAAGGGCCTTACGGGAAGTGGTCCGTATTCCGTGTTCGCGGTCCGAAAGGGCCTTACGGTAGCTGACGGTAGCCGGTTTATGAATAGGACATTTTATTTTTTAAAAGGAAAAGAACTATCACAATTATTTTTCAAACGAAAGCACATTTAAAAATGTTTCAAGAGTTCCAGTACTAGGCAAACCCTTAGTTAGTACCTAAACTTTTCTGAACAAAGCTTTTACACAAAATATTTCGATGCCCTTTTATATAAATAAATTTTAACGCGTTCAAATTAAAATTCAAGTTAAGGGATACGATTAGTTGATAGAAATCATGAACCAATCACAGAAATCGTCAATTTAATTTGTCTATAATTTCGATTATTAATCAAAAATCTACCTGCCTAGCCTTTTCCAAACTACATTAAATAATTATATTGGGGTCAGCTTCCAGACTAACCGGTTGCAGCTGAGGTACATGGAGTGACTGCCTGTCTGTTCTCCAAACTGAACCCAGTAACTGAGTAACATCCTCCTCATCAACAACCCCACAAGACTGGAGTCAGATTTTCTAGCTTTGACCCTGTAACTACTACGTGATCTACAAATGACAGCCGAGATGGTCACCCATCAAAATCAAATGTCATTTGTTCTAACTATACTGAGAAACAGCACTTTTTGAACGTCAAAGTACTACATAAAGATAGTCCCCCAAAAACGCCCGCCTGTCACCACTTTCTAGTGTTTTAGCTGTGAAGAAGAAGTGGTCAACAAACTCCCCAGCAACACATATTTCTGTTAAGTTTAAAGAACTTGAATCTATATATTTATATGCAACAATCATAACATATTTGTATGTAACGTATGTAAACAGAAAAATAAAGATATATCGTCTAGAATATAATCATATTAAAATTAAATTATCCGCCACTTGTTGGCTAGCACACTCAATTTTGCCATTAAAAACGAACTCAAGCATATATACCTAAACACTAAACCAAATTAAATAAGCCTCCATACATAACTGGTGTGCCTGCCTTCACGTGCAACGGTAGATTCTATCAAAGGGCTGTGATTCGAAGCCACAAGTGATGCCATCACAGTAAGATTAATAAACAATTATTATATGAACTCATATAATCTGTCTGCTAATTATGGAGAAAGAACGTCCTCCAATTAATGACGAACCTTGGTAAGCGTTGGTTATCCATTAAGATTTATCCATGAAGTGAGCTCCTCGATCTTAAAATGTTTTTATTTGTTTTATTTTTAAATATATTAAAATTAGTTTCTTTTTTGAGTGGGGAAATCTACAGATGACTTTTTCCGCTCTGACTGGAGCGGCAGGGCGTGTCAGACTCTTACTGACTAAAACCCACCCTTGTTCCTTCAGTTGCCTGTGCTAGGACAGCGGTGACTCTTTTGAACAATCCTCTTTCTCTCTCTGCCTAGCCTTATCCCATTATTAAAACCAGCAAAAAACACAAGACCAGACCAAAAACCACCAGACCAGTAAAAATAAGCTAAAGCCAAACACACACACAGCCAGTGTGTCTTTAAAATAAGCTTGGATGGTATTGTCTGCAACAACATCGATATTTTAACAGTACATCACTATCTTCAATGTTTTATGGCTAGTTAAATTAAGTTTTTGAAAGTAATAATAAGATATATGTTGTCAAGTAGATTCTAATAATAATAAAATTTCACCATATCGTCATTGTTACTGTATTCTTGATGATTGTCACTTTGTGGAACCTTTCTTTGAGGGAATAAAAAGCGGTTGAAAACCTGATGGGATTTTCTGTCGGAAAAAAATACCAACGTTCATACTTTCTTTTTAAGGGGTAAATTGAAAATAGACTTCATTCCTGCCCTTCTTCATCATAGGCTGAGCGGTGTTCTTGTTGCCTGCCCGTGAATAAACTAAAAAAAGATGATTCCCTATCACTGAATAATCAATATACATTCAATTATTATTTTATAACCACTCAGACATTATAAAATTAAAGCTACTCAGTTACATTTTGTTTGTAGTTTAGTGACATAAAACAGAGATCAAATTCAGTCATTCACAAACTGATATTTAAAAAGCACTGACTCTCGAAAATAATAATTATTAGGTAAGTAAGACTGCAAATATAATAATTATTATTATGGAAAATACAAAATGTTGTAAATCACTTGGTTTCAATTAATTAATCCCAGACATTCCGAAAAAAAAAAACCAAGTTCTCATGGAATGCATAACTCTTAGTTTTGCCATATTCGTATGTGTTTAGATATTTTTTCTCAGTACTCCTCAATCTAATTTACCTGATAAAGAAAATTGAAAGACTTTCCTCATTTGATTTTGCTAGTACCTACACAATTTTTTATAATAATTTAACAGTGTGGTAATAAATTCGAAACAAAGTTACCGCGCCCCTGTGCACTCAGGCAAGGAAGGAACAGGGGTGGGTTTTAGTCAGTAAAAATCTGACACGTCCCTACCGCTCCACCCAGAGTCGGGATAAGTCTTTGGATGATTTCCTACCCCAAAAAAAGGCCTTAACTTTATAATCGAGTGTTTATAACAAGACTACGTATAATTCCCGAACATTTAAGAAGCTGAAAAATTGATGAATTTCACAGATCTCGCCAACCCATAACACTAACAAATTTGAGTTTCTATAAAAAAAAAACTGTCAGTTCCCGAAAACATTGTAAAATATTAATATCTATTTATATTTAGTCATTGTAGAATACAAGAGTAGTAATTTACATAATATACGGATTTCGTGTTAAGGTTAATACAAGGGTCGATTTTGGGGCCTTTTGTTTTTTTTTTTGCGATCAACGTTCTTACATTGGCTGAATAAATTATTATAATATCTGTAGGCAGTTTTGAAATAATGAAAAGCAAATTAAAATTTGCTTTTCATTATTTCAAAACTGCTACAGACTTGTCACTTTTTTATCCAACTTCACAAAGGAGGAGGTTCTCAATTCGAGTGTACTTATATTTTTTTTTGTTTGTATGTTGTCAATGATTTTATTTTGGTTTGGTGCATTGGTGGCAGGTGGGATCTTTCAGAGGTGGCCCTATAAATTATACTTATCGAAATAGATTAATTTCAGTGCTTATTGAAAAAATAAAAAAAATAACCGGCCAAGTGCGAGTCGGACTCGCATACGAAGGGTTCTGTACCATAAAATGAAAAAAGAAACACGTATCTCAGATCTAGATCCGTAATATATAGACAGCTGAAATTTTCACACAGCGTGTATTTCTGTTGCCGCTATAACAACAAATAATAAAAATTTAAATAAATTAAAAATTAAAGGGGGCTCCTTATACACATTCTGTGAAAATTTCAACTGTGTAGCTATTACGGATCGTGAGATACAGCCCGCTGACATACAGACGGACAGCGAAGTCTAAGTAATAGGGTACCGTTGGTTACCCTTTGGGTACGGAACCCTAACAATTTAAAAAAAATTTTAGTGGTTAAATTTCATGTTAATGGGGTTTTCAATTCTGTGTTTTCATAAATTTATTATTTAGTTTTAGTTAGACCCACCATAGACGGACTGCTTGGAATAGTCAGTTCCGACTGCTTCAAGCGGTCGCCTTTGGGCGATCTGCAGTTTCAATAAAAAATTGACAATTGCCATATACGAACCACTCAAGCAGTTCATTTGTTTTCGTAGATAAAAATGTACTGACTGCTCCAAGCAGTCCATCTATGGAGGCCCCAACCGCAACACGACTGCTCTCGTGCAGTTGGTGATGACTGCTCCAAGCAGTCCGTCTATGGTGGGCCTTATGGGTTACAACAAAATAATAAAAATTGAAATTAAATAACATTTTACAAATAAAAAATACAACCGACTTGAACAAACATTAAAATTTGGAAAGTCGTTGTCAAACGAAAAAAAAAACTAGAAACACCGAAATCTGAAATTAAAGTTATTTATTTTATTTATTTAAGGACAACTACAGCCACAATATACAATTTTTACTTAATAATAAAAACATTAGTGTTAACAATATTGCAGCCCACTGCATTATCCACGTTTTAACATAAATATTTGAGTGCCACTAAACGAGCAATATTATACATAATATTATTAATTAAATTAATAACATTATAAAAAAATGTCAAAATAATTAAGAACAAATAGTTGATTTAAATAAATTAATACAAAAAAATGACAATAAAAAAAACGAAAAGTAACAACAAAAAATTAAATTAAATAAAATGAAAATACATTTAAAATTACATAACAGAAATCATTCAATATAAATCTTTTTATCTCAAAATAAATTAAATTACTTTGAGATAAAATTTTCATTAAATTAAATTTAAATTTCGACTGAGCATATAAAAATATCAAAACGTCATCTACGAATACACATTTTTTGTTTACTTGTTTTTTTTAAAAAGCGCTAAAGCAATTTCGCTAAAATTTATATATGACCACAACTGACAGAGAAATCGGAGCACATACATAAAAAAAACATACATACAATCGAACATACAACCATTTTGCTAAATCGGTTGAAAAGGTCGAAAATAAAGCACTGTTTAGCAAAGCAAGCAGGAAATCTTACTGCACACGAACACAAATGCACCTTTACTCTTAGAATTAAATCAGGCGCTGGGTCAATGCCTTCACGTAGTTCGTGTGACTCCACCAACTTCCAAACTCAGGGCTGAGAAATTTCTAATGAAAAAAAAATCCCTAGGTACCTGGCAATCAAACCCTTGTAACGTTATTCTATGATTATAAACATCATCAAAAAAATAACTTAAAAGTAATTTTTTTTTTCTTTCTTTTTTCTTTCTATTTACCCACTGGATGTAAATCCAGGGTTCCAAGTTCCGGCTACATCTGCCCAGGGTGGCCGCCATCGTGACATTTAGTGGGCCGGCGTCGTAAGACCATCAACGACGCTACGGCCATCTCAACTCTGGGGTCATCCTCCACCCGGGTCAACGCCTTGGGCTGCTGCGTCTACCGTCAACAACTTCGCGTTAAGCCAGGGAAGTACTAAACGCGCTTACCTCCATGGAACAAAAATTATTGTGGCGGGCCTTTGATCCTACGACCTAATAAATTTTTATTGATAGTGTTAGTGGGTTGTATTTATTTTCTTTTAAATCTGAAAATAGAACTATCGTAACTTTAACGCTACACCCTATCTGGCAAGAGACACCAGGGACTGCGGGGGAAAACGTCGTCAGACAATCTAAATCTAAACTTAATGTTCTGAAACAAAACTCAAAAAGAATTCGTGATCTTGACTTGACTTCTTTTCAACAAAGAATCTGTACCTATCTACATTAAAGAATTATTAAATAACGCACACAAGCAGACTGAATATAATCAAATTAACTTTCTTTTCTCGTATTGACTTTAATTTAAAAAATGGAAATTTAAAACCAAACCATCATACATTTTAACATTTATTTTTAAGTATTTATGTACTCAACCGCACAGTACAATTAATTTAGTTCATGACAAACACTAGGATAACTTGGTTCCTTCACACAGATAAATGTGAATTCCTTATCACACCACAAGTTGCATAGGAGGCCATTTCGAAAAATGCAACCACAGAATTCACCATCATCTTCTCCGTTTGGCTCCCCTGGGCTAAGCTTGTTATACCCTGCTTCTGGCAGAGTTTGGCCTGAAAGGGATAAACGATGTACTGGGCCTAAAATTTTGAAAAAAAATATAAAAGGTAGTTCTTAACTTAAATATTACAGGAATACCTATAAGAAATATACAGTTCAAAAAAAAACCTGATTAAAATTTGTTCGGAACCCTTTGCGTGCGAGTCCGACACGCTCTTGGCCAGTTTTTTTTTTAAATTTATTTACCCATTGGGTACGGAAGCCTGACAGTATGTATATTTACATATACAGATGATGTTTTGGTTTTCTCCGATAAAGTTCCAATTTCATGTGAATGGGGTTATCAATTGTTTGTTATCATAAATTTACTATTTAGTTTTAGTTAGACCAGCAGAGCAGTCAATGCCAACTGCTCCAAGTGGTCGCTTTATGGCGATCTGCAGTTTTAATACAAAATTGAAGATCACCATATACGAACCGCTCAAGCAGTTCATTTGTTTTCGTAGCTAAAAATTTACTGACTGCTTATGGAGGCCCCGACCGCAATACGACTACTTTCGTGCAGTTTGTGTCGACTGCTCTAAGCAGTCCGCCTATAGTGGGCCTTATGGGTTACAACCACTAAAAAGTGAAATTAAATAACATTTTGCAACAAAAAAGAATACAACTGACTTTAATAAACATTAAAATTTGAAAAGTCGGTGTCAATAGAAGAAACAAAAATGGAAACACCGACTTCAGAATTTACAGTTATTTTGCAATTTTTAATGTTTTTTTTTTGCAAGTCGGTTGTATTTTTGCCTATGTACATTTCAAGTGTATTTAAGGAGATGTTTAAAAATGTCCAAAATAAAACACTGTTTAGCCAAGCAAGCAGGAAATCTTACTGCACACGAACACAAGTGCACCTTTACTTTCAGAATTAAATCAGGCGCTTGATCAATGCCTTCACGTGGTTCGTGTGACTCCACCAACTTCCAAACTCTGGGCTGAGAATATCCTAATGAATAAACAAAATTAAAAAAAAATAAAAAAGAACTTCTCTAGGTACCTGAGAATCAAACCCTGTCTGACAAGAGACACCAGGGACTGCGGGGGAAGAAATCGTCTGACAATCTAAACTTAATGTTCCGAAACAAAACTCAAAAAGCATTTGTAATCATCTAATACTTCTTTTCAACGAAGAATAATGTGGATTTACAGAAATTACGCACACATACAGACTGAATTTAGTAAAATTTAATGTAAAAATAGGGAATTAAAAAGCAAAACATCATTAATTTTGACATTTATTTTTAAGCATTGATATACTCAATCGCACAGTACAATTAATATGCTTCATGACAAACACCAGAATAACTTGGTTTCTTCTCACAGATAAATGTGAATTCCTTATCACACCACAAGTTGCATAGGAGGCCATTACGAAAAATGCAACCACAAAATTCACCATTATCTTCTCCGTTTGGCTCCCCTGGACTAAACTTGTTATACCCTGCTTCCGACAGGGTCTGGCCTGAAAGGGATAAACAATGCTGTTTTGAAGTTTTTGTCATAATTGCCTATGTACATTTCAAGTGTATTTAAGGAGATGTTTAAAAATGTCCAAAATAAAACACTGTTTAGCCAAGCAAGCAGGAAATCTTACTGCACACGAACACAAGTGCACCTTTACTCTCAGAATTAAATCAGGCGCTTGATCAATGCCTTCACGTGGTTCGTGTGACTCCACCAACTTCCAAACTCTGGGCTGAGAATATCCTAATGAATAAACAAAATTAAAAAAAAATAAAAAAGAACTTCTCTAGGTACCTGAGAATCAAACCCTGTCTGACAAGAGACACCAGGGACTGCGGGGGAAGAAATCGTCTGACAATCTAAACTTAATGTTCCGAAACAAAACTCAAAAAGCATTTGTAATCATCTAATACTTCTTTTCAACGAAGAATAATGTGGATTTACAGAAATTACGCACACATACAGACTGAATTTAGTAAAATTTAATGTAAAAATAGGGAATTAAAAAGCAAAACATCATTAATTTTGACATTTATTTTTAAGCATTGATATACTCAATCGCACAGTACAATTAATATGCTTCATGACAAACACCAGGATAACTTGGTTTCTTCTCACAGATAAATGTGAATTCCTTATCACACCACAAGTTGCATAGGAGGCCATTACGAAAAATGCAACCACAAAATTCACCATTATCTTCTCCGTTTGGCTCCCCTGGACTAAACTTGTTATACCCTGCTTCCGACAGGGTCTGGCCTGAAAGGGATAAACAATGCTGTTTTGAAGTTTTTGTCATAAAATCTACGACTATGTTATCAAAGACAATCATTAGGATATAAATTTAAGTAGAAAGCAAAAAGGGACGAAACAGAAATGGCGATCATCGGACCAGTCTTTTCCCAACTATACATTTATTTAACAATTTATGTACACACAAATAACAAAAAGACAAGAAGAAGGAAACAGAAAAATAGGTACAAAGATGATGAAATCTCTTCCAGCATACCAGCGAAAGGAGAGTTGGGAAAAAAAGAGGAGTAGACACTGTTTAAGAGTACTAAGAGAAAAAATACACTATATACACTATTTTAATATATACATAGGTCAAATAGATATCACTATAATAATTACTAAATAATATTATAAAATAAATATACATGCATATATTATTGTGTAATTAAGACGAAATGAAAAGATAGTGTTCTTAGAGTCTTCATTTGAAAACTGCCAGTGTTTGGCAGACCCTAATTTCAGGCAGCAGAGAATTACACAACTGTACTGCGTGCGTAGTGAAGGAGTAAGAGTAGAAATTGGTACTGTGAAGAGAGGATTTGAGGAGATTCCTGCAAGGCGCATCATAAAGGCGGGAGTATAGGAGGTTGTTTTAGGGTTGCGAAGGATGTTGAATAGCAGACACAATATCTGAAAGTTGCTGCGAAGTCGATCAGCGAGCCACTTGAGTATCTTGCGGATTCTGCAAACATTATCATACTTTTTGAGGTTGAAAACAAAACGAATACAAATATTTTGCAATCGCTCAAGTTTATTTAAAAACTCCTCAGTGGCCTCCAAATAACAGGCGTTGGCGTAGTCAATGATGGGCTGAATCAGTGTTTGGACAAGGGAAATTTTTATATTCAAGGGCGAAACGTTCTGGAGGCATTTCACAGAGTGAAATGTGTAGTGCACTTGCGACTGATTTCAGCGTCATAGACAGACCTAAGTTTTTAGCTATTCAAGCTGAACTCCATTCAGACAGAGTGAAGACAGCGACGCGACATTAAGCCTGTTTATATTGGGTGCAACCTCCAGTATAATACTATGGGCAGCTAAAAACGACCTCCTCAACCCAGCTACTGCTTTAGGCATCTGATTCTGATTACTCGGAAAAATGACTCTCAAAGATTAACGAAAGATAACCCAGACCAAAAGCTTAATATGTTTATCTCGTTAAGTTCCTGATGGTTAAAAAGACGTAATAATATTAAAGAAGAATGAAGACGAAAACGAATCAACAGCAACAGTTGGAAATTCTGCATGTATCTTTGTCTTTTCATTTAGTACTCGTATCATATCTGTGTCTTACTTACACTCACAGATCAAGCTTTTCTGTCGCCTTTGTTCGGCACTATGATTGCTAATTTACAAAATATATATCACATATTGTGCAACTTTAAAAATACAATTTTATAGAAAATATTAACTAAGAGGATAAGTTTTGATACAAAAATGAATTTTAATTTTAAAGAGAGAAATAAAATATAAGTTACCATGAACTGTTCTCCACTCTACACGTTCACCCCAATTGTGAAAACCGATGAAAGCAACATCTTTCCAATTGTCTGGCCTTGCCACCATAATTTCACTTTTAGGAATTTGAGAGAATATTTCACTGAGTACAGTAGCTTCGACTTCACTGTTTACAATAGCAAGATAGCCGCCTTCAGCAAAACAAGCAAAGGCTGCTCGAGAGTAGTTTCGTGCCACTCTGTGGAACTTGTAGCATTTTTTAGTTCTTGTATCCAAGTGGTATTCTGGAAAGGAAATGAACATCAAAATACGTACAAAATAAAAAGCTAAAGGCTTCCGAACAGAGTTGAATTCTGCGTATTTGGTCGTTGTTAAATAATAGTCTCAAATGCTGTCCATATTACGAAAAAGAGCGAATGGTTTAAAAATAAACATTTCAAAAGTCAACATTAATTTTTAGAACGTTTTATCCAAGGTTTAATCCCTGAAGAATTGTTGTGTACCCCAGAAGTAAAACTAAATATTAAAGAAGGATGGCCAAATCGTACCCGACAACGAAACGATGGCCTCCCAATACGCCATATTTATGAAAAATACCCTTATTTTTTAAGATCATAGAAAACACAAGAAATATCTCAATAAGTAGCCACAAAAAAAAGTTATCCAATTTTTTTGTTTTTGTAACTTTTTCTAAATTATTTAGAATAATAGTTTCAGAACGCACCTCTTGACGATTCATTTCGCGTTTGAAATGACTTGGTATTCAAAGACTGTAATTATTCACGTTTTTCTGAAAAGTTTTAACTGTAATTCTATTCAATTAGTTTAGAGGCATCAAATCAACGAATATGCTGATATTATGTATTGGATTCTTGTCATAAAAAATAATTATGTTGGTCTAGTAAGTAGTTTTGTTCAAATGCGTACAACGGAACGTCATTTGTCATTGACAAGTTACTTAATCTGTCTGTGGTCATCGTTCATCGACCCGCGCCATTTATATAGCAATATACTACGACAATATCAGAGCCAGCAGCATTCCTCGATGGTGTAGTGATAAGAGAGGATGATGAATAAAAAGTATTTTTGTCAAGCCTATTTCTTTCATTTAAGTACTCTACCAATTATACTTCATTTACTCCTGTTAACAACCATTTCTCAATTTGTCAATATCTATGCAACTTGAGCATTGAAGACTGAAAGGCAGTAGGTATCTAGTGACTAACTCTTCAGCCAGAATTGAAGTGGTCAAACCACAAAAAAGGCTTGGAAGTCTTTCAAGAACCACTTCACGTGTGATGTTATACCAGCTTTGTTGTCTACACTATACATTGTGCAAGTTAGAGCAATATAGGTGTAGTTTTCATTGAATGATCGATGGACAAACAAAGAGTTGGTGCGCTTTGCTACAAGTCCTATTTTTTGGGTAATTCTCTGAGAGAAATCGAAATAAATAGAAACGAGATCGCTAATTACCCTTCTCGCTTATCGCTAACTAGACTCATAAGCTACGCCGCAGTCGGGCAGAAGGTAGTTGTAGATTCTAACCTCAAAAGTATTGTTGACGTTATTATCAAAAATCGTGGTTATTTAGAAATAATTTTCAAACTGGATAGTGTTTACGACATATAAACAAACCAATCTAGCTATAGTTTATTTTGGGACATGAAAAATAATAGTCGAGTCCAGCTCCTATAGAAATTTGGCCATTCTTCTTTATGGCCGAATTGAAAACCCCAATAACATGGAATTTGAACGTAATTGAAGGAAACCAAAACGTCATCATTATACCTCCTTTTTTTGTTTTTGTTGATTTAAAAAAAAAACACTTAATCAATTTTGATGAAATTTGATTACATATCCCATATAAATCCTCTAGAGTAGTATCTCAAACAAACCGTAGGAGTATATACTCTTTCAAAATCATAATAATTTTTGAAATCGGTCAATTGACAGAGAAATCGGTGAACATACATAAAATAAAATACATACAGTCGAACATAGAACCTCCTCCTTTTTTCGACATCGGGTAAAAAGACTACGCTCATTCTTAATAGTAGGCATACAATATTTACCTGGATCTACTGTGCCACATTCATTGGCATGCACTTGAGGTTCTCCTGCGCGGTAACAAATATAAGGACGAGTTTCTTCACAGGAACGATCTGCTATAACTCCGTTACTATCAAAAGTGATACAACTTTCTTTATTGTTCTTATTATCAGGCTCATTTAGGGCCCAAGTTACTGGAAGTTTTGCTAGTGGTGTACCTGTAATTTTTAAGATCTACTTTACTCCGTTATACAATTTATTAATTAAATAACATACATATGTTAAACCCAACTAAACTAATAAAAAACCTTATAGGTATATATACAAGCTGATAATAATTATATGTACAAAAGCGTTTGAAAACATCTCATTATCATCAAAATATTTATCCACATCGTCAACTTTGGGAAAAATGCCCAAAGTGCTGGCAGCCTTGCCACATTGAATAGCAATGCTGATTTGTTGGCCAAGGAAAAGCCTAGCCCTCTGCCCCCTTAGTCAAATTATATTTCTGTAAACGTTAACGCTAACGTTTCGTGCAAAATGACTAAGGGGGCTGGTCACGTGAAGAGTCGAATTCGTTTGCTGATATCTCAAAAAATTCGATGACCACTCGGACCTTAAAAGGCAAAAACATTATAGCTTCCAATTAGGTTGTTATATTTGTAAGTTAGTGCAAATGTAGTATTTTTAAATGTATTCTTTTATAAACTTTTCTGAAAAGTGTGAAAATATATTGAGAATGTTTTTCCCAAAGCAACTGGACAAATGTACTAGATTGTGATGGAAAGTCCCTATAAATAAGTCAAAAACATGCCTAATGTTTTGTTGATGTACATACAACAAACTGATTGACATACCTGCAATTGAATGATAATCTCCTTGAGAGAGAGTTGCGTGAATCCCAGTAAATATTTCTCGTTTCAACGTGGAGCTCTTTATGATATTTATCATTTCTGATTTTATTTCTACTGTCGATGGAGAAACTAGAAAAGCACCTGAGGGCGAAACAAAATGTAATTATTACTAAAACGAAGAATAAAGTCGCAGTGAGACTCCTGCACAATTTAACCATGAGGATCAATCGCTTAACAGACATCAGGTTCAAGAAAAAGTTACATTATTATATATGCGATATTTAATAATGAAAAGATAAAATGTAATGGTCTACCATTTTTTTAAATGAGGGCTTTCGTTCGGGTTTTAGTCAGATAGCACTGCTATGTGACTGGAACCTGTATGAAACTCCTCGCATTGCCTGTGAATGTTTTACCTACCTACTAACATTAGATATTAAGAATATTGTTACTAACAAATAATGGACTCTGTCTGAATAAATAAATAATTATTATTTAACACCTCGGTAGTGAATGTCAATCCCTTACATTTTGCACTTTCGAAAATTGCTATCGACACGTAATTAGAATTACTGATGAATGTAACTTTTTCTACAGTTGTTTAAGGGTCAAATCTAAGTTCGTAAGGTCTTATTGCTCTGATAACATTGACTCGTCTTGCATGGTATATGCAAGTGTGCCTGGATAAAAAAAGAGTTTACCTTCCAATTCACATCGCAGCCGCGCATCAAACCAATTCGCCGGTATAACGACGTGTTTGAACCATCCCTTGGCCGCAATACTGTATCGGTAGTCACATCTGAAGGAACCCTCTAAAATACAAGTAAAATAAAAAAATTGAAGCATAGTTTCATTAGAAAATGGGAGAGAGAGGGCTATGCTCTTCAGTATGATATTATGTAGGCTAGTTATATTAAAAGTTTCACTGAGTGGACCTTGATTGATGAAAACCCCAAATAAAACCTTGTGTAGGATGAGACTAGAGCAAACTTATTAATATAATCTGGGCCATCTAAGTTTAAAAACTAATAAAAGATTTTTTTTGAAATTTCTTTTTTTAGGGTGCCGTACCCAAAGGGTAAAACGGGACCCTAACTAACGGTTACTAAGACTCCGCTGTCCGTCCGTTTGTTTAGCTGTCTGTCCGTCTGTCACCAGGTGGTATCTAATGAACCGTGATTATACAGTTGAAATTTTCACAGATGATATATTTCTGTTGCCACTAGGATAACAACAAATACTAAAAAACAGAATAAAATAAATATTTACTGGGCATTTATACAACAAACGTGATTTTTTTGACGTTTTTATAGATAATGGTACGGAAATCTTCGTGCGCGAGTCCAACTCTCACTTGGCCGATTTTTTTAATATGCTCGTGACAGTTTTCAAAATTCAATATTAAATTTTTTTTATTTATTATAAAAAATCGTAATAACTTACCAATAAAATTTAGGCAAATCAGCAGCCCGAGATATTTTAAACAAGACTTCATTTTGTGAGGACTGAAATACTTGATGGTATAAAAGTTTTTTGTCGAATATTTATACTTGGTTTTGGTACGTACCTTTTATTTTTATCAGCATATGTTTGTAGTATCCTGTTAACCCTTTAGCGACTGACGTTGCCGTGTGGCAACGTAAGTAATCGCTTTAATTTATATTCTTGATTAAAATACATAGTTTCACTACGGTGTTAGAAAGCTAGCTATAATATTAATGGCTAGTGGCTTTGATAGGAAACAATTTGGGTTTAATAGTTCTTGAAGTTTGCGAAAATTATTTTTATTTTATTGGATGTCGAAAAATCGTCAAAAATACAGAACGGATAATTTAAAATTCCATATTTTATTATTCCGTTAGGCCCCGCGCGTCTAAAATCGGAGACGCGACAGTAGATTTTTAATTGTGTCTGCTATTCCGGGGCCTGACGGGTGTCGATTTTTCCTTTACCTTTACAATATTTGTCTTATGACTCTACATAGATTCATAATAGGAATAACTATGGGTTCATTTTTTTATGCATTTTATGTCACAAGGATTTTTGCATGTGTCCATATGGCAACATGATGCCGTTATGAACACCTGCCTATATTATTTCCTACAAGTGACTTACCTTACTATTTTTAGTCAAAAGTTTTATGAATTTGTGGATTTACTATAAAAAAGGTTGCAAATGGCTTACAATTTAATTGAGCCAGTAGAAGTGGCACAGTATACCTACTGGTAAGGATTACGATAAAATTGCGAGGTAATGGTAAAATTGCTCAACTGACCGGGTGGGCTGCTGAGCAATTTAAATAATCCTACTAATATTATAAATGTGAAAGTTTGTGACTGTGTATGTTTGTTACTTGTTCACTCTCAAACGGCTGGACCGATTTGGATGAAATTTGGCATGTATATTGCTTATAGCCTGAATTAACATATAGGCTACCTTTTATTCCGGTCTAGGCGGGTAAAAACGCGGGGCGCAGCTAGTTGTAAATATTTTGATAAACGATTTTAGTGTCGTCTTTATTTTCTACACTCCAACGGCGGGTTAGTGCCAGTGGTAAAAAGTTGTGAATTGGACAACTTTGCTGGCGGCAGGAGAGTAGCGGCATGTGGCTTTCACAACTAATCAACAAGTAAAGCCGGCGGGCAACTGAATGAGCGGCGGGGTGTGTCGCCAGGTAACACGCGCGAGTGCAAGGCTTTAGTGTGGTAGACACCTTAAAATATAGCTAATAAATGTCAAAATAATTCACGTTTTTCAGCCCGTAAAAGACGTAAGAAAACATACAAAATCATCTTTCTGACCTTCCTTCACCATAAGTAGAGAAAATTATTTTTTTAAAGCGTTAGTTTTGAACATTGTAGCTATGCTATACCATCGGCTTTAGGAGGGTCCCACTACCCACGATAAATTAAACTAAATAAATAAAAAGTAAATGTTAATTATGCCTAAGTTCATATTTTTTCTGAAACAGGAAAATATGTCTTTTTGTCCATGTTGGCATAGCGTTGCCATACGGCAACGCTCTAAAACTCAACAATGAGAAATTTAAAATTTGTATTTGTCGCCATAACCGTGTTATCTTGACGTCAATTAACACATGTATAATAATAAAAAATACAACAACAAAAAAAATAATTTCAAAAACTCTGTCCCTAATTGGTGTCAGTGGTTCCCAACCAAATAAATTAAACTTAAAAAAAAAAAAGTATGATACGCATGAAAGGAAATCATCGTATCCAGGCCCACTGTTTGGGTTGTGTACTCAAAGCTTAACCAACCCTAGAACCCTATTACCCTCTCACAGAGAGGAGGCCTGTGCCCCAGCAGTGGGGACATTAAAAGGGTGATGATGATGATGAACCCTATTACTAAGCCTCCGTTGTCCGTCTGTTCGTCCGTCCGTACGTCTGTCTGTCGGTGGTCTGAAACTTATGAACTGTAATAGACAGTTGAAATTTTAACAGAGTGTGTCTATTGCCACTCTATAACGACAAATAATAAAAGTTTATTGGAGTGAAACCTTTCGTATTCAAGTCCAACTCGCACTTGGCCGGGTTTTAAAGGCAGATTTGTTTGAGGCTAACCGGATTCACGAATCAAAATAAAAAAGTATTTTATTGAATTAGGTTTTGTGATTCACTTCCAGTTACGGTCGATGTCGTCAATGTCGTAAAAATGCATGTATTGAAGCGTTTTTAACGTTGATATGAAGAAAAATAAACATAATTATTTGCCATTGAAACTGCGGTAGGTTAACAATGACAGACCTATTGTTGTCACTCATGTCTCCTTCTGTCTGCCTGTCCGTCTATCCGGACAGACGGATCGTCTGTCCGTGGTATGTCCTAAAATTTTGAATTTTTTAACTCTCCATTGACCTATGAACTTGAAAGAATAATGGCAGCCACACATACATTGTTTTAGTTGAGATTAAATTCCTACATCTTGAATGAAACATATCTTCTTTAACTCAGTGTCGTCTTCTGAATTAGTTTGTGCAAACATTTTTATTCGAGAAGGCCGAGAATAATAGGTATTCAGTCATGAACTTTTGTAGGTTATGTCTATGATAATAATAATAATAAAGCCTTTCATCATCAGCCTTTTAATGTCCCCACTGCTGGGGCACAGGCCTCCTCTCTGTGAGAGGGTGTGGGCCGTAATCCACCACGTGGGCCCGGTGCGGGTTGGTGGATGTCATATGTCTTCGAATTTTTGGTTCTAAGACATGCCGGTTTCCTCACGATGTTTTTCTTCACCGTTTTGAGGGCAGTGGCGATGAAATAATTTACACAAAGTAAAGTGCCTGCCTGGGTTTGAACTCACGACCTACAACTTGTAAGTTGGGGGCCGTTACCACTGGGCCACCACTGCTCTTAAAGCCTTTATTTCTCACTAATTCCATGCAAACATCATATTCCAAATTGATTCCAATTTTAAAACAAGAAACATATTTTGTAACTATTTTACTTATTCTAAATATAAATATATAATAGGTTATGTCTATATGCGAATTTACTTATATTTGCACGCCGAAATTAAAGGCAGAATAAGACATCAATTTTGTCCATTTTGTCAACCTTCTGTACCTTATTTATGCAAATAAATGTTTTTTTTTTTTTTTGAGTATAATAATGTGTATAATAGGTAATATTATTCAATTTCGAGGAAGTAAAATGGCTATATTATATTTACCTTACCTAGTTATTTCAGCATGAAATATCTTTCAAAAATAATGTAAACTAGGTTTTGTCCGCGACTTCGTTTGCGTGAATGTCAGATAAAAAGTATTCTATTCTAATATTCTAGGATTTTATAAATACTTGCTTACTTTCAGTGTGGAATATTAAGTTGATAAAAACCAATGGAATAAGTTTTTTTACATCAATGTTTATTCTTCGTCATCCTCACTAACAATAATTTTAAGGCTTAACCTGTCAACATCCAATAGGCCCCAGAGTAACTAGTTAATGTGATATTTTGAAAAAACGTGGAAACTTAATAGAATTTCTTTCGTATAAAAGTCACTTCTAGATGCTATTTTTTTTTTGGTGGGTGGGAAATCATCCAATGACTGCTCGCGTGGAGCGCTCGGAACGCTCTTCGTTTCAGATTCTTACTGACTAAAACTCACCCCTGTTCCTTCCCTGCCTGAGTGCCCAGGGGTGCGGTAACTCATTTTCAGAATTTATCCGCTACCCCTAGGCATGCAGGCACCGGCCACGATGGGCCCCGTCAGTGGTGGCTGACACTAATCTCTTTGAGGCGCGTGTGGAACATTACGCGCCGTCGACTCACGGGCCTGGTGCTGATCGGACGGCGAGCTACCCACTGCTCGCCGTCCGCAGGCCCGGGTCTACGGTGGTCGGAGATCGTCTCGCGACGTCCTACGCCCAGTACGCCCAGTACCTCTCCTGCGGTGGTAGCGGCTGGGGCCGTGAGGGGCACTCCGTTGAGCTTCCCTCACGCGTCCCGCCTCCGCCTTCGCGAGCATTACTGCTTCGCAGAAGGTGGAGACTGCTTCCCATTCCCTCTACATGTCTTCATTCCATCTCGTACCATAGCCTGAACCAGGGCCGGGCGCGAGAAGTCGCTGCCACCTATCGCATCCACGAGGACACGGCGGTGCTCCACCCAAGCGGGGCTGACCTCCACCGTATGCTCCACCGTGTCCTCTGGGCGATCCGCACAGTGGTAACACCCGGGCGTTACCTTCCGCCTGATTTGATGCAGGAACCCCCGAAACAACCGTGTCCGGTGAGGACCTGCGTCAGACGGAAGGTGAGGACGCCGTGACGCCTCTCCAGCCACTCCTCAAAGAGGGGCACTACCGCCGCAATGGTGGCGTGCCCAGCGCTGGGTTGCGATAGTCGCTGTCTCCATGTCGCCATGAGACTTGTAGACGCTTAAAATTTAGTCAACTAAGATTTCTTTGAGGATAATGTTTATTATTACGTATATTTTACTAACAAAATTACTAATATATTGACAAATCAGATTTTTTCTTTAATAATTCCCTCAGGTATGGAACCCTAAATGTCCGAATTCCGACACGCACTTTGCTGGGTTTTTTAAATATAAATTAATCAAAATTGATGCCGGACACTGTACTTGCGAGACATCTACTACACGTTCTATTCTGGGCCATGGTTCTACAAACTCAAGAGGACATAATTTTGCATTTGGTTATAACCACAGGGGCTAAAAAAAAAAAAAATAGGGGCTGGTACGACGTGGCTCGTGAAAAGAATATCTGGATAATGATTAAATTTGTTAAAATAACTATTTTCACATTAAAAAATAAATACGAGTATTCAGAACTGCAACGTGCGACCTGGACTTTCTCATTTCTTAACCCGTTAGCTCCCGCGCGCGTGAAACTCGCGCATCCGCCGACCCGCGCTATTTTCCCGCCATTGACATGTTTATGACTTTGTTTACATAAAACGGTTTGCTGACGCTTCTATTGGTGCGAGGCACTTGAAGTTTTTTTTTTTTGGGTTGTTGAATAAACAGATTTGAATAAACAGACCTTATCATAAAATGTAAACAATACTTGTGTTACGAAAGTTGAATTCTAATCAAATGCGAAAATCAACGATTTGGTGGGAATAGTATTTGTTCACGTATTAGGTTCATTTCTGATAAAACCACTGCATCAATTTACACGAAATGTTGCATGTTATACTATGAATATACAAGTAGTTTAATAACATTGTTTTTTTTGTAGAGTCCGATATAATATTTTCCTATAATTCATTCTCAAACTTCATATCACGAAAACCAAACCAAGTAACGGCTTTTTCAAATTACGTTACTGCGTTTGCGTTGCGTTTTGTGATGCGTTTTTTTCTAATACTATGTAATAACTACCTAACAATAAATAAATACCTTCAAACTGTGTTCAAACACATAGAAAGTCACATCATTCACCCTCACAATAACAATGTAAACAAAACCGGTTGACCTTGACAAGAAATGTCATAACGTAATAATTTTTCAAAATATTTATTTAAAATGATGTTATAATGACGTAATAACAACATAGTAATATATATATAAACACAACATATCACATAAACAAACACGAAACTAATTAAAACACACAATATCAACAAATTGTCGTCCGCCGTTGACAAACATAAACATGCAAATAAAAACATTTTTTTTAATTTTTCAAAACAGTATTTCTCTATGGAAATGTGTGTTAAAGTACGATACTATCACGCTCCGAGTGTGTAAAAATTTCCACAGGAATATGACGTTTCGTTATGTAATCATAGAGGTTGAAAGAACGCGTGCCACCCGCGGCCCGAAAGGGCCTTACGGGAAGTGCGCCGTATTCCATGTTTGCGGTTCGAAAGGGCCTTATGGTAGCTGACGGTAATTATTATTTTATTTTATTATTTTTGGAAAACTTACAACTCCTACTTACATGGTTACTTATCAAATGATCATTTTATCATGGTTCTTTATCATTAATACTTTGTTTCTGCTTAAGCGGTAGATCTTTGAGAAATAAATGATATTTAAACTGTAACCGTAGCTGTCGTTTTTAATTCGTAGATGGAAATGTATATTCTATATCTTTATATATCTTTATGCGAAAGATATACAAGAATCTTTAATAATCTATAAGAGTTTTTATTGACATTATTGTAAAAACTTTGGGAAAGAAACCGTTATCATGTATTTTAAAAACAAACCATTAAAAAAGTGTCTTAATTGGGCACCGATAAAAAGTTGATAATGGACTTATTAATCACCTTTTCTGTTAAATAATGCAAAAACTGATATCTAACGAAGTACCTACCAAACGTTTCTTAGAACGATTTCGTACGACAAGGGTTGAGGATAAATTCGAAAGAGTTACCTCGCCCCTGGGCATTCAGGGCAGGGAAGGAACAGGGGTGGGTTTCAGTCAGTAAGAGTCTGACACGGCCTCCAGCTCCACCCTAGAGCGGGAGGTGTCATTGGATGATTTACAACCCCACAAAAAAAAGGCCTCTCCTTTCTCATTCCAAAACTCAGTTTTGGCGATCTCAGGAAATAAAAGGTATATTTGTTTTTGTTTAACCGGAGAAGAAAGTAAGTTTGTAGGTACTACAAACTGCCTAGGGGTAGCGGATAAATTCTCAACATGAGTTACCGTATCCCTGGGTACTCAGGCAGGGAAGGAACAGGGGTGGGTTTTAGTCAGTAAGAGTCCGACATGCCCTCCCGCTCCATCCAGAGCGGTAGATGTCATTGGATGATTTCCCAACCCACAAAAAAGGTACTACAAACAATATTTACTTTACTTTACTAATATATAGCAGATAGAGATATATAGAGCTGTGGTTGACAGTGGTATTGGCCGCGACTTACAAGTTGTTCAATCCCAGCCAGGCGTTTTACTTTGTGTAAATTATTTTATCACTACTGCTCTCAAAACGGTGAAGAAAAATATTTGTGAGGAAACCAGCATGTCCTAGAACCAAAAATTCGAAGACATGTGACCCGCATTGGGCCCGCGTGGCACGGGTCTCACAGAGTGGAGGCCTGTGCCCCAGCAGTGGGGATATTAACAAATGGCTGATAATTATGATGACTAATATAATTATATGTTTGCGATTTTAACCATTTTTGTAACCCCCGACGCAAAGAGAGTTATATGTTTGACCGCTATGTGTTTGTAGCTCTTCAACGAGTGAACCGATTTGAATGCTTTTTTTTTATTTCAAAGCAGCTTAGAAATGTTTTATCAAAATCGGTTTAGCCGTTTCTAGGTCGTCAGCTCTTTTGTGTTGTTCGTTCTGTTGTTTAATGGTAAAAGAAATAGGAAATAATTATTGAAAAACATCATGATTGAAAGTTATTTATTTTTTAAAAACAAAGTAAAGATTTTTCTTTATTTGTAACTCTCACAGGCAATATAATAAATAAAAGAAATGAATAAACTAAGCAATATTTAAATTATAATAATAATGTTTATTTTCAATAAATTGTTAACATTGGTTACAAGTACAGTAATAGGATACAACATAATGTGCCTATAGTATTATCTCCAGGCTCCCAAACTAGGTTTATAACCTGTGACTTGGGGACCAGTGATTCCATACGGGTAGATCAAAAATCTGTTTTCACGTACACACTCGCGGAACATAATGAAGTAAACAAAAGCATTCATAACCAAAAAAAAGCGTAAATTTATGCGAGCATTTATACCTATGTAATTATCAGAGGTCGGAATTAGGTAGAGTTATTTATGTACATGCATCGAAATGTTGATATTAATATGGATAATCCCGTGTGGCCAACAATATTACAAATAAATAATAATAAAAACCTCTATTACTTTCTTTTGTTCTCACAAGCTATGTTGTGTGAACTACAAATGTGGCAACATCGCGCATGTGCACATTGGAATTTTACAACTTCGGACATCCGATGTAAATTTGGCAACGACGCGTGTGCAGTGGTTTAAATTGTGTAAAATTAAATTGCTTTTTTATTTAATAAATCACGGGATTTTTCTGCTCTATAAAATTAATCTCGGGATTTGAGGCATATCCACTTTATTCTTTCGCTGGATGAAATCAGTGTAAGTACATAAATAACTGTACCTAATTCCGACCTCTGGTAATTATTTATGTACTTATCCTCAAAACGCACTCAATTTTCTTGCTGACAAGCACTATAAAAATCTGGACTCTTCTCACAGATAAATGCGAGTTCATTTTCACACGCCATGCCGTACAGGAAACCAGTGCTGGTAAATACTCCACAGGATTCATTTACATCGGTTTCACTAGGTTCCTGTGGGAAAAATTTGTTGTATCCTGCTTGCGACAGAGTTTGGCCTGAAATGGAAAAATCGGTTTTAAAGTTTTTTGCGATATTATACAGGATGTAACGGAAAGGCGTGATCATATTTTATGAACCGGTTCTACCTATGGAAATGAACAACATTCTCTTGGAATAAATAAGAAAACTCCCCAAAAAAAAAATTGACTTTCTCTATAAAGTTATCAACAGCTGATCATTATTTGTATGGGAGGTAAAATTTTTTTTTTAGAATTTCCTCTTGAAGAAAAGTTGTTCATATCGATGGGCAGATGCAGTTCTAAAAATATGACACCATCTTTCCGTTACACACTGTATAAGAAGGTTCAGCTTGCTATAGTAGAAATAAAAAAATATTAGTTTGTTTTTTTTCTAAATACTTGGTTTGGCAGCTTGCCTCATAAAGGATGGGAAATCATCCTATGACTTCTCCCGCTCTCGGTAGAGCGGGACTCAGACTCAGACTCATACTGACTAAAACCCACCCCAATTCCTTCCCTGCCCTGAGTACCCAGGGGCGCGGTAACTCTGTTTCGAATTTATCCGCGACCCCTGGGCAGGTGCTTCTCAACACTTGGCACTTGAAGGATTTGCGGCGTAAATCCGCGCACACCTATAACGTAATTGGTGACATGTCGTCTTCCGATGAAGGTGACTTTTTGATTTGGTTGTAATTTCAAAATCTCCAAAGAATTTATTGATGATGCAGAAAAGGTTGATGGTCATAAAAGACTGGATTTTGTTCGACATCCTTAATAAAAGCATTACAAAATTCTAAATCGTCTTTCATTTTTCAAGTTTGCAACACAAATAATGAACGTGTTTTATCTCGGAAAATGCGGCGCGCATCCTGTCACACAGCAAACTGCGCCGAGTAGCAAATGCTTCTCGTGTGTGCGTACTATGTAAGTGAATGTATGGGCGCATTGATTGTTACCTAAAGCATTTGCTGTATGCTTGCTGTTTGCTGCTCTGGTGTGTGGCCTGGTTAAGACGTTTTCGCGTCTTCACGATGCGTACTCTAGAACCATAATTTCCTCTTCTTATTTATATAATATCATTGCTTGTATCAAAATTTACTACTGTCATCTTCGCTCAATTAAATATACATTACCATGAACTGTCCTCCAATCGCGATGTTCACCCCAATCGTAAAATCCGATAAAAGCTATTTCTTTCCAATCTTCTGGCTTAGTCACCATGATTTCTTTTCTATCAATTTTAGAGAATATGTCTTTGAGAACTGTAGCTTCGATTTCACTATTTACAATAGCAAGATGGCCGCCTTCAGCTGTACACGCCATGGAGGCTCGGGAGAAGACTCGTTCTACTTTGTGAAACTTGTAGCACTTTTTAGTTCTTTCATCCAAGTGGTATTCTGAAAAGACGATGATTATGAATCTACGCATTAAATAGCCGATCTGGCTACGAGTAGGTTTCTAAGCGGATCTGAGCTTTACGTTTCTAAAATCGGTTAATTCTACAGCGTGTAACGGAAAGGTGTGGTTATATTTGAGGATAATTAAAAGAATTTTATAATTACTCGATACCTATGTTCAGAATTAAAGATTTGTTTATTATTACGGAAATATTGAATTTTCTTTTCTATCGATAATAACATCGACATCTCGTCTAGTCGGTAATACGAACAACCCTTAAAATACACAGCTGATTAGGACGTTGAACTCTAAACACTCTTTCTATCTCGCTTACTAAGCCTATCTGACTTAGAGACAGCTCGTTTAGTATACTTCAGTTATTTTCATAGTGTGATGTCGTACGGCATTCTGTTGTGGGGAAATGCCGCCGATATTCAGACAATTTTTGTTTTACAGAAAAGGGCTATTCGTGCAATTTATAAATTAAGTCCCAGACACTCCCTCAGAGACAAATTTAAAGAGATTAATATTATGACTGTTCCCTCTCAATATATTTATGAGAATCTCATGTATGCACATAAAAATATTAATCTGTTTAAAAGATACAGTGATATCCATAGCATAAATACTAGGAACAAACACAAATTTATTGTACCAAAAACCAGGCTCAAGAAAAAAATAGGTGGTTCGTTTAGATGTCAATGTATACGTTTCTATAATAAACTTCCTAGCCAAATTCAAGAACTAAGCATAAATAAATTTAAATCATTTATTAAACGTAAGCTATGCCAGAAAGCTTTTTACACAATTAATGACTTTCTTGAGGACAAAAAGGCGTGGGATTGAGCTGCTTCAATGATATACATGAGCCATTGTTTTCATATGTACTACTTACTGATGAAAATTTTTTTATCATATTTTTTTTTTTTTTAATATTCGTTTTTGACATGAATACTTGTATAGTATTGTATTATATTTTTTATTTTATTTTTTTATTGACATTTTATATTTATTATTTTTTTTTGACTTGAATACTTTGTTAAGTATTATATTTATTTTTATTTTTTGATTGACATATTATGATTACTATTTTGATTGACACAAATATTTACTTTGTAAAGTATTATATTTTTTTATTTTTTTTTTATTACTTAATTATTGTAAATGTGAGGACTATGTGGGTTATTATTATTATTTTCTCCTCCTTTTTACAGTAATTTTCAACGTTGTCTGACAGTTTGAGTACTTTTGCGGCCTACCCAAATGTCTTTTCTTTGGTATTGTTCGTCATGTCATTGAGCTCCTTAGTGGTTTTTAAGTTGAGCTATTCGACTATTGACAAATGCTTGCACTGACTGGACAGGTCCACTCAAATATGTTTGGTTCTTTCTTCAAAAGACCACTACAGACACTAAGCTGCATGGTCCTCATATAGAATAATGTGAATGCGAGAACTATGTATGTCGTTATATTCATGTAGATTTTATGATTTTCTGGCAGTTTGAGTATTTTTTGCGGCCTACTCAAATGTCCTTACTTTGGTATTGTTCGTCGGTTCGTTGAGCACCTCAGAGTTCTGAGTTGAGCTTCGCGATGACTGACAAATGCTTGCACTGTCTGGACAGGTCCACTCGAATTCGTGTGTTGCTTTCTTCATAAAGCTCATCCCAGACATAAACGTACATGGTTCTCATAGGATCTAACCAGTCCACATTGTATGGATTTGAACACTAAAAGAGACTTTGACCTCTGAGTTTGTTTCGGTGTTTCTTCTCAGGGTAGTCAGCTAGGAAACACCGGCCTCATCTAGCTTAAACTGACAAAAAAACATTGACGTGTAAAAGTGTTCCTTGTAACCTATTTACTGAATAAACATCATTTATCATTTATCATTCATTTATCATTTATCATTTATCTTTCCTTTTCGTGAACGCCCAATTCCAAACTTCTGTTTCCCTGTTACATTATTTGAATGGTTCCGTACTAAAAATAAATTAGTTTAATAGCATAGAATCAGGTTCTTCTTTAATGACATGAGGCTGTGGCCCGTACTCTACCAAGCGGACCCAATGCGGGTTGTCAGAAAACACTTAAAATCAAGATAATTTCAAAGGAAATCGACTAAAAATACGAGTACTAGGATGTCAGGTACTGGAAGAGGAATTTAAAAAGGTCGTAAAAATCGTAAAGGAAGAAACCTTAAATTGTGTCACATTAGTACACATCGGTATTAGATTCATGTGTTTGTGCATTTTGAATAGGATGGTTCTGTAGAACTACAAATTAATTTAAATAATCTGCAATATTTTACTGACTTTTACTTCGTAAAATAAAAGAAACAAACGCGACAGTGATTTTGAACTTCTGCTGTGCTGTAATTAAAATTAATGATTGATGAATCAAGTATGAAAACCCTCAAAACGGTGAAGGAAAACATGGTGAGGAAACTGGCATATCCTTGAACTAAAAATTCAATGAATTGTGACATCCACCAACCCGCATTGGGCCTGCTGCCAAATTCGGTCGATTGATTTGTGCAACCACTTACTTTTGCGTTCGTGTGTGAGAATGACTTTTTGTACTTCATGTTAGTTATAGAACATCATCCTTAAATATGACCACACCTTTCCGTTACACCCTGTATATCTGGCTATTATTACACAATTTAGAAAAACCGTTTATGTGCGAGTTTGACTTGCATACAAGAGTTCCGTACGATTGTTATTTTGTCATAGCGGCAATAGAAATACGCATTCAGTTAAAATTTCAACCTCTTACGGTACAGTCCCGCTGATAGACAGACGAACGGATGGATGGTCAGCGGAGGCTTAGTAACAGGGTTCCGTTGGTTACCCTTCAAGAAAAGAACCCCAAAAAATTAATGAAATCATGCTTCAGGAGTCTTTTACCGGGCTGCAAACCCAAGACGTTTTGTGACAAGTACTGTTGTAATTTAAGTTTCAATCATAATAAAAAATATTTACTGTGACTTTTTTTTTGGATGTGCAAACATTAAATAGCTTCTCCCGTTCTGGGTGGAACGGGAGGGCGTGTCAGACTATTACTGACTAAAACCCACCCGCGATCCTTCAGTTGCCTGTTTCAGGGGCCACATCGACTCTTTCAAAAACACCCACGAGCCCCGCCGCCCGACCGCCGCTTGCCGTCCGATCAGCACCATGCCCGAGAGTCGACGGCGCGTAGTGTTCCACGCGCGCCTCAATGAGTTGTCAGCAATAATGACGGGGCTCGTCATGGCCGATGCCTGTCCAGGGATTGTGGATAAATTCGAAACAGAGTTACCGCGGCCCGGGGCACTCAGGGCAGGGAAGGATCAAGGGTAGGTTTTAGTCAGTAAGAGGCTGATACGCCCTCCCGCTCCACCCTAGAGCAGGAGATGTCATTGGATGATTACCCACCCCACAAAAAAAAAAAATTCATCGGCCCTAGAAGACCCCGTAAATTACTGCTGAAATCTCTTTCACTCTCGGGCCTGGTTCTTATCGGACGGCAAGCTACCAATTACTCGCCGTCCGCAAGCCCATGCCTACGGTGGCCGGGAATCGGCTTGTGTCTCCTGATAATTAACTAGGATTTGTAGTCAAAACTGGTACAGCAAGAGTAAAACCTACAGCAAAAACAAATTACCTGGGTCTACAGTACCGCATTCATTGATTTCGACTTCAGGCTCCTTTGGTCGGTAACAGATGTAAGGACGAGGAGAATTAATACAATTACGGTCTGCTATATATCCATTATGACTCATACTAACACAACTTTCGTTATTGTTCTTATTATCGGGTTGATCATCAAACCATTGTAATGGAATTTTTGCAAGTGGTGTACCTGTAATTTATAAATCTGTGTTATTCTCTAATTAATGCAGAATATAGGCTTGCTTATTAGGCCACTTTTTAAAGGCAACGGACACTGGTTCGTTTTTTGTACATGTCTGATACGTGAACAGATCCATACTAAATACTTAAAGAACACTGCGCAAAATGCAACGGGCCGTTCCAAAAAACGGACCGATGCCGCGATGTCCGTTGTCGTTAGCAAGAGGTCTTACTGATTGACTAACCTTCAATTGTTTGATAATCTCCTACAGAGTAAGTTGCATGAATCCCTGTGAAGATTTCTGGTAGCAAAGGATTACCCCTTATTCCCTTTATCATTTTTATCATTCTTTGCATTTCAGACTTTATTTCTAGTGTATCCGGAGAAGCAAGAGTAGCACCTGAGGGAAGACAAATTAAAATAATTTAATTGTGATGATTCAGCTGACTACAGAGTTCAATCACAAAGTGTAACGATTAAATAATACTTTGTGTATTGAGCCTCTGTCGCTCCAATTACATTGGCTCTGATTAAAGTATGCAAGTAGTTACATCGATGACTCCTGCAGGTGTATTCGCTAACTCAGTTGACATCAATTTGATTGGCACTATGCAGTATATTACTGCTTTGACGTATAAGAAAACAAAAAAAATGGACTACGTAGTGCCTTGTAGAAATGTACTGCATAGTGCCTATCAAATTGTTGTCATTTGAGTTACCGAATACACCTGCTGGATAAAAGACCTTACCTTCTAGTGAACATCGTAACCGCGCATCGAACCAATGCGCTGGTACAATGTGGTATTTGAACCATCCTTTTGCCGCATCATTATATGTGTAGTCACATCTGAATGATCCCTCTAAAATACAAGTAAAAACATACAACTTTCAAAAATAAAATCTTGATAAACGCGTTTGATTTCGATTGGAAACTTAAAATTAAACTATGCAGGACGGGCGTTAATCGCCAACCAGTGGACTGTATTTAAGGGACAGGTCTTCCAGGAAATAAATCTCAACCCACCCTGCTATGAAAGGGCGCGTTAACGTCCTCTAACACTCTATTGATTCATCGCATCTGTTGACATCCATCCAGTTTAGATAACGTAAACTGGGATCAGCTGTGGGATTGACACATACACGAAAATAGGGAATACAGGTTCAGCAACAAAAGCACTTAACTCAATGTATAACCTCAGGAAGCGATTCGCGACGTCTTAATTAATTATAAATTCTAAAAATGTTCCTTGCTGATGACTGCGAATAGAGCAGTTTTGCACTGAGGAACATTGAGTTACACTTTTTTAATGAGAACCCCAAATCGCTTGCCGATTTTGAACTTTATTTTGAACAATTTTCCATTATGCAAAACTTATTAAATAGGCTACCAAAAAAAAAGGTCTTAGTGCTAGGATGGATTGGGAACCAACACAGTCACGGCGGGGTAGTACCCCAAATACCCTGTCGAGTCGGGTTTTGAACTGCTAAACGTGCAGCTCCAACTTGATCGTCAGAAATTCTCCGCGTGCTTTTCCTATTTGACTCATCATGATCATCATTAACCCTTTCTTTTAATATCTCCACTGCTGGGGCACAGGCCTCTTCTCTATAAGGCTGTTTTCCTAGTTGACTGCGCAGTTCTATCTATGTTGGACGGCGGTTGGCTATGTTCAATAGGGGCGTCACCCTGGGCAGTCATCGGCATGGCTTGACTATTTGTCGCATCAGACGACTTCAGTGTTCTATCTGAATTCGTCTCCATTCTAATTTCCTTCTCCAAAGGACCTGGTTGCTCATGATAAATGATAAATGATGTTTATTCAGTAAATAGGTTACAAGGAACACTTTTACACGTCAATGTTTTTTTGTCAGTTTAAGCTAGATGAGGCCGGTGTTTCCTAGCTGACTACCCTGAGAAGAAACACCGAAACAAACTCAGAGGTCAAAGTCTCTTTTAGTGTTCAAATCCATACAATGTGGACTGGTTAGATCCTATGAGAACCATGTACGTTTATGTCTGGGATGAGCTTTATGAAGAAAGCAACACACGAATTCGAGTGGACCTGTCCAGACAGTGCAAGCATTTGTCAGTCATCGCGAAGCTCAACTCAGAACTCTGAGGTGCTCAACGAACCGACGAACAATACCAAAGTAAGGACATTTGAGTAGGCCGCAAAAAATACTCAAACTGCCAGACAATCATAAAATCTACATGAATATAACGACATACATAGTTCTCGCATTCACATTATTCTATATGAGGACCATGCAGCTTAGTGTCTGTAGTGGTCTTTTGAAGAAAGAACCAAACATATTTGAGTGGACCTGTCCAGTCAGTGCAAGCATTTGTCAATAGTCGAATAGCTCAACTTAAAAACCACTAAGGAGCTCAATGACATGACGAACAATACCAAAGAAAAGACATTTGGGTAGGCCGCAAAAGTACTCAAACTGTCAGACAACGTTGAAAATTACTGTAAAAAGGAGGAGAAAATAATAATAATAACCCACATAGTCCTCACATTTACAATAATTAAGTAATCAAAAAAAAATAAAAATATAATACTTTATAAAGTAAATATTTGTGTCAAACAAAATAGTAATCATAATATGTCAATCAAAAAATAAAAATAAATATAATACTTAACAAAGTATTCAAGTCAAAAAAAAAAATAATAATAATAAAATGTCAATAAAAAAATAAAATAAAAAATATAATGCAATACTATACAAGTATTCATGTCAAAAACGAATATTAAAAAAAAATATATATATAAAAAATTTTTCATCAGTAAGTAGTACATATGAAAACAATGGCTCATGTATATCATTGAAGCAGCTCAATCCCACGCCTTTTTGTCCTCAAGAAAGTCATTAATTGTGTAAAAAGCTTTCTGGCATAGCTTACGTTTAATAAATGATTTAAATTTATTTATGCTTAGTTCTTGAATTTGGCTAGGAAGTTTATTATAGAAACGTATACATTGACATCTAAACGAACCACCTATTTTTTTCTTGAGCCTGGTTTTTGGTACAATAAATTTGTGTTTGTTCCTAGTATTTATGCTATGGATATCACTGTATCTTTTAAACAGATTAATATTTTTATGTGCATACATGAGATTCTCATAAATATATTGAGAGGGAACAGTCATAATATTAATCTCTTTAAATTTGTCTCTGAGGGAGTGTCTGGGACTTAATTTATAAATTGCACGAATAGCCCTTTTCTGTAAAACAAAAATTGTCTGAATATCGGCGGCATTTCCCCACAACAGAATGCCGTACGACATCACACTATGAAAATAACTAAAGTATACTAAACGAGCTGTCTCTAAATCAGTTAAACCGCGAATTTTCCTTACGGCGTATGCTGCAGAGCTAAGTTTTTTGGACAGTTTATCTATATGGGGGCTCCACTGAAGCTGCGCATCCAAAGTTAAACCTAAGAACACTGTGGAATCCTCGGGTTTCAACTCTTCACCCTTTATTGACACACTAGTGTTCACTTGTATTACATTGGGTAATGTGAACTTTATGCATTTTGTTTTTTTCTCGTTAAGGAGAAGATTATTGACATTAAACCAGTTAACTACAGTTGAAAGAGCATTATTTACATTATCAACAACCACCTGCTGACGTTTGAGTTTAAATAAAAGTGAAGTGTCATCTGCAAACAGCACTATATCATGTTTATCCTTTATGAGGTAAGGCAAGTCGTTGATATAGATTAGAAACAAAAAAGGACCCAGAATTGAGCCTTGAGGAACCCCCATTCTGACTACAGACCCGGAAGACCTTTTGCCGTTCACATCAACTCTCTGAATCCTATTACCCAAGTATGAAGTAAGAAGATCCAGAGAGGCACCCCGGACTCCGTAGTAGTGCAGCTTCCTGATCAATGTATCATGGAGAACGCAATCGAAAGCCTTAGACAAATCGCAAAAAATGCCCAACGCATCGCATTTATCTTCCCATGCATTATAAATGTGTCCCAAAAGTTCAACACCAGCATCAGTTGTTGAACGACCCTTTGTGAAACCAAACTGTTTGTTGTGTAATAATTTGTGTTTATTAAAATATCTTTGAATTTGATCTAAAATAATTTTCTCAAAAATTTTACTAAAAGTAGGTAGCACTGATATAGGTCTATAATTAGTAGGGTCTGATGTACTACCCGATTTAAACAATGGTATAATTTTACTATATTTCATTAGATCAGGAAACTCACCACAATCTATACAATTATTAAAAATTACGGCTAAAGTAGGTGCTACAATGTCTATAATAGACCTAGCAACGTCAACAGAATTACCCCATAGATCTGCAGTCTTTTTAACATTTAAAGTATTAAAAGTTTTGATTACATCATTACAAGTGACATATTGGAAATAAAATTGGGATTCACAAACTGGAACGTTTTCTTTAAGTAAAATTTCTGCAGCAGTTGGTGATGAATTTAGAGATTTTGTAGTCGATACGGGAATCTCTGCAAAGAAATTTTCAAATGCCGCGGCGACTTGCGAATCTGATTTAATGATACTGTCATCAATAGCAAGGCTGTAATCACTACTTCGGTTGCAAGACCTTCCCGTTTCGCTATTAATAATATCCCAAGTCATTTTAATTACATTACTACTATTTTTAATTTTTGAACTTAAGTAGCTCAACTCGTTCTATCTGTTCACTTCGCTCACCCTGTGCCACTCGTACTGGAACAGGTTAGTCTATACTGACTGGCTGGGTGGGCTCTGTTCGCTCAGTGTAGGTAGGTGAACGTGGCGACTGTGGTAAAGTGACTGTAGATCTATCTGCTTGTTCCCTGGTTAAGTTCATGGTCCAGGCTTCAGGATTCTTGCCTTGTGACCTTGTAACCAGCATGGCTCAACTTCAAGTTCCAAAATCGATCTTCATTTGATCAACGAAACTTCAAAATTGCTGGATAGCTTCTCGATAATTTTCCCAAGTCCCAGGATGTCCTGCTCAAAACATTTCAAGTCGCTGATAAAAGACTATCAGTTGAAATCCTTTTAGATGTTTGAACAAATCTTCGGAAATTTGCTAAGTCCCCGGATCCTCGTTCAAAATTTTAAAAGTGACTGTTGAGATTCCAATCGAAAATTTCTTCTGTGTAGAAAAATAATATTGTGTGTTTTTCCGTAAATATATTTACCAATAGTCAAATAGACAAAATAATTAAATTCATATTATGCTTAATAAGCATAATTATGTACTTCGTAAGGCAGATTTATCAATTGTCAGATATTTTTTAACTGAAGATTTAAATATGCCTGTTTGACATAATTATTTGCTATACAAAAACTGTCAAACCGTAATTTTTATTCCTCAGGTAAGAGTTAAGTGACTATTGAAAAATCAGCCCTTAGTAAGTCATTATAGAGACAAGTTTCTGTTTTTTGATACCAACATTTTTATAGATCAATTAAAGTCAACTAGGGATACTGTGTATCTGTCCTATTAGCTTTAGACACGCAATAGCAAGGCTATTAGCTTTTTATTTACAAACTGTACTAAGGAGGTTCTATGTATCACTGTGGAAAATTAATTAGTTAACGTAGGGTCCACAAGTAGTTACAACTCACTACCAGGTGATGACAACAAAGTCTTGGGGCAAACTCCAGATATTCTTTTACACTAATTTACAAGACGACAGAGGGTACCAGTAACTGTATGGTTACTAACAACAAGGTATATTCTTGCTCTCAATCAGTTAATTGTCAAAAAAGGGGATCAGCAGCATACCTTGAAATTATTTCATCAAAATAATCAAACTTTTTAACAAAATAAATGAATAACAAAGAAACAAAATCAGAAACATCGATTTCCGAAATTAAAGTTAATTTGTACGTTTAGGTTGTATGTTATAAAAAATTAAAAAAAAATTAAATTTAGTTACTTGTTAAAATCAATATTAAACAAATTGAAAACCACTTACCAATAAATTTAAAGCAAAACAGTAACACTAAATACTTTAACGAAGACTTCATTTTCTGAAGACTGAGATATAAATGTGGCTTTACAATTATATTGACAGTTATTTATATGTAAGTCCAATAATATACCTACAGAAAATGACTAAGTGATTCAGTGGTTCCCAAATGTAAAACTAATCCCACGGTTATTTTCTTCTTTATAAAGCCCGTTCTTTCAGACTTTTTCAAGAAAAGTAATTCCTTTGATGTAAAAGTTACGTTTACAAGCATTGTTTATTTAATTAAACCAATTATGCACCTTATGGTCCTAAGCAGTCTCTATTTCAATTTCAATTCAATGTACCTTTCTGTGGGAACCTGCAATTGACCGGCGAACCTTAATACAGGTTTCTATGGAACATAGCTAGGACGCCAGATTTAATTCTGTATTGTTACTCTCTATATTTATCCCTAAATTGTAAAATTATATTTATTGTTACAGACTGTATCACACTTTTTTTGAATTAAATAAATTTAAAAAAAAATTAAAATTAAAAAAAAAGTAAATAACAATGTATGTTACATAAGAGAACTAAATAATAACTTTAGTTTATCTTGACGTCTTTAATATCATATAGATATAACTCGCATTGAGCAGGCTTGGTGGTTAATACGCCTGCCTTGTCTCTATAATAAGAGTGGTATGGTAACGGACTGGTATTCATTACTATTATCGTTTCGACCGAAAGCCGTCCACTGCGGGACATAGGCCTCCTCCAAGTGTCGTCACAACGATCGGTCCTGTGCGTCTCCAAACCAGCATCGGCTACCCGCGACTCTCACCACGTCGTTGGTACTGAGTTTTTTTTGTTGAGAGTATTGAAGTTTTCAGCTGCAACGACCATCAGTTCTGCAAGTAATGTGTGCAATTTTTGGTGATTTTTTGTTGTTAACCTTGTTTCTGTTGCGGATATCTTCATTTTAGATTTGATCACGCAAGTAAACTCCGAGCGTAGCCTCCTATGAAGGTATTAATATTATTTTATTTTAAATATACCTCTAAATATCGTTACTAACGATGAGGATACTGTATTATTCAATTTAATTCCATTCAATTCCTTTATTTCAATCAACTTGTTGGATCATATAATAGCATTAAAAAATTATTAGAAAAATAAATTAAATTAAGACACAGCACAACAAACAATTTCATTATTACCTACGTACAGATAGATTACATACAAATTAGATTGGCAAAGTCAAAAAATTTAAATTATAATTAATTAACCTGTGAAGCCCCGCGGCCAAATCCGGGTTGTCAAATTGAACCCCGACGACAACCCGGGTTGACAGCCGATTTTTTTTTTTTTTCTCTTTATTTTTTTTTTTTTCTCTTTATTTTTTTTTTTTTTGTCCGACTCACCATTAAATTATAATTTAGTATCTTAGACTTAACATACATTATTTCACAATATCGCAAGCCATTTAAATAAAGCAACACATGATGAAGGTACTATAATAAGTTTTATGTGCTTGTGCTATAGAGCGAGCTAAGGTTTCTTTTAATTTTAATATCTTAATATGCCAATATGTTAGCAGGAATAAGAAGTTTTTATATATTTTGGTACATTAACTGTATGTGATAGATTAAAGCTAAGATAATATTTTATCTTAATAATTATGAAATATTATAGTCACGGCATTTAAGATTTTGAAGATTATGCATACCTACGTTTTTAATAAAAATATTCTGTCATTTCTAAACCTTTGGGCATTAAAAATAATACAGGTACAGGAACCAGTTATTCAAAAGATTATATTTGGAAACCACTGGAACAGGAAAATAATGTAATTACAGCCTGTAAACACAATAACATTATTGTGGAAAAAACAAAATCTTGTTAATCACTTTGTTTAATTAATTAGTCTCAATTAGGTATTCTATTTAGTTATGAAATACTTGTTTATGCTTTGATATTTTTCCTCAGTACCTACCTACTTTTCCTCAATGTTTTAATGTTCTAAATAATTAAGTGAGAATAAAGTCACCTTTCCTATTTTTATTTTGCTAACACTCATTACTTTTTTTAATAAGTCTAAACATGTCGGCCCTAAGTTTATAATTGAGTACTTGTTTTAAGACACTTGATGATTTCACAGAAATAAATTCAGTTTGATTTTATAAAGGCTTTTGACCACGTCGACATTAGCAAATTTGCGGTTTACGAAAATAAAATCACTGTCTGTTTTCCTACCATAAAATAGGTATTATTTTCCATTTATTTTTTAACCATAGTAAAATATTTATCAACATAAAATATTTATTTTGCGTAAAGTTTACTACAAGGGTAAATTTTGAGGCCTTAGGTTTTTTGCGATCAAAATTCTTACATTGGCTGAATAAATTATTAAAATATTTGTAGGCGTTTCAATTTGTTTTGTGTGATTTCAAAACTGCAACAGACTTGTTACTTTTGTTTTTGGTTTATGTCCAAGTAAATCTTAAGTTAATAAAGAAATGTCCAAAAAAAAATAGATAGAATAGGCAACTAAATTAAAATCACAGCTGTGCTGTTTAGCCAAGCAAGCAGAAAATCTTACACCACAAAAACACAAATGCACCTTTACTCTAAGAATGCAATCTGGCCTTCACGTGATTCCAAGGCAAAGGGGTGGGACTCCACCAACAACTAATCTCCGGATAGAGGAATTCCTATTGAAAAAAAAAAAACTGGCACTCCGGGAGTACTGACAGAAGTGAAAACTTGATCAAAATCCGCTACGCGATCCGCTACAAGTGCTTGTCAGTGTCGCTAGCGGTGTCAGTGTCGGTTTTCACTTCAAATGAAAATAATCCGCTACGAGTGCTACGACGGTCGGTGACGGTGATGTGCGAGTTCAACAGTTTTTTCTCATCTTGAAAATGCTCAACGCGCGTAAAGAAGTTTTCACTTCAAAATCAAATAAAACTTAGTGACAAGAAACACCAGGGACTGTGAAAGAAAATATTGTTAAATAATCTAATCCTAATTTTCGGAAGAGAAAACCCAAAAAGCATTCGTGACTACCTAACACGTCTTCTCAAAGAAGAATAATGAACATAAAAATAACTAACAGGTTGATCCAAGAGTAATAGTGATCAGGTATTTTTAGTAAAATAATAATTATTACGTCTGGACGATAGTACTTTTAAGTTAATAAAGTTTCATTTCAGATTTTATTTTTAGTCTAGATAAGATAAACACGCTGGTGTATGCATGTACGCCCGGGACGACATCTGCTATCGGCGTCTCCGTAACCTTGAGGACTCCAGGTTCTCAACTCTTTGGGTCCTAGTCGACACAGGCCTAGATAAAATTATCTACGTCTGTGTCTACCGTTCACACGGCACAGCGGTGATTTGAAGACAACTAGGCTCACACAACACCTCAGTGAAGTGGCGCATGTGGCTCAGCAGCGGTACCCTTCTGCCCAATTGGTGTTACTGGGGGACTTCAACGCCCACCATCAGGATTGGCTCTTCCCATACCAGTGCACAGACCATGCTGGACAAGAGACGCACCAGCGTTAAATCTCACCCAGCTGGTTCTGGGGGAAACGAGGGTGCCGGATGTTGATTCGCACACGGCCAATTGCTTGGACCTTCTGCTGACAACAGATCCAGACCGTTACTCGGTGTCGATTTCTTTACCATTAGATACTTCCGACCACTGTCTGGTGAAGTCTGTATCCGATCCTAGCCCTAGAGGCACCAGGCGGGTTTGGCGATACAGGTCAGCAGATTGGGATGGCATGCGATCTTTCTTCGCATGTTATCCTTGGCAGCCCACTTGCTTTTCTTCGACTGATGTTTCGTCGTGCGCGGACGCCGCGACGGATGTGTTGCGGCGGGGAATGGAGTACTACATTCCATTCTGTGACGTAACAATGTGTGGCGAAGGTCGACCATGGTTTGGTGCCGAGTGCAATCGCGCTTATGCGCTTAAACACGGGCATGGGTCCACGCTCGGACGCGTAAAGCAAATGACGTGAGTCAGAAGAAGAGAGCCTTCAACAGGGCTGCCAAGTCCTGCAAGAAGGTGTTGCGGGGGGCTCGGTTTGACCACATTAGCCGAATTGGGAACAAACTTGCTTCTTACCCAGCTGGTAGTAAGGCGTTTTAGTCCCTGGCTAAGTCGGCTAATTCGAACTTCTGCCGCCCCTCACTACCTCCACTGCTGAAATCCGACGGGTCGCTGGCCCACTCCGCTGAGAAGAAAGCAAACTTGTTTGCCTCTCTGTTTGCGGAATCTTCGCGTCTAGATCCTGTTGGCACGAGGCCCCCTGGTACTCTTGGTGGATGCAAGTCGATTATGTCAGACATTCGCATTCATTAGAAGGATGTTCGAGGGGTACTGCGTAACCTGGACGTGAACAAGGCTAGTGGCCCCCACGGGATACCGGCAATTGTACTGAGGACTTGTGCGCCTGAGTTGTCTTCGATCTTGACACGCCTATTTCGCCTTTTGTTTGAGACTGGAAAAGTGCTGATGGTTTGGAAGCAAACTAACGTGCAACCCGTGCCCAAGAAGGGTAGTCGAGCTGACCCAACAAATTATAGGCCCATCTCGGTAACTTCCGTAATCTGTAAGAGTATGGAACGTATACTGAATGGCAAGCTCCTGGCATACCTAGAAGCTAACGATATCCTCAGTGACCGACAATACGGCTTCCGCCGAAATCGGTCAACTAGGGTTCTTCTAGCGTATGCCATTCACGTCTGGAGTGAGGCCATCGACCAAAAAGGGGAAGCTCTTGCGGTCTCCCTTGACATCTCGAAGGCCTTCGACCGGGTCTGGCACGATAGCCTAATTGGCAAGCTTCCTTTCTTCGGTCTGCCCGCTGGTTTGTGTGATTGGATTGAAGATTTCCTGAGGGATCGGTCTATCCGAGTGGTCATAGATGCCTGCTTGTCCGGACTGCTGGCTATTATGTGTGTTTCTCAGAGGTTGGTGCTCTCGGCAACATTGTTTTTACTGCATATTAACGATCTACTAAAACCCGGTACCTTTGGGTATGCAGACGACAGTACTATTGCCGAGAGATACGTGCCTGACGTACGAGCTAGTGGGTCTCAGGTCCGGTCTCTCCGAGAGGCTATGTTTGGGCGCTTGAACTTGTCCTTACAGGCTGTCTCAGAAAAGGGCGATGCCAATCTGGTCAAGTTCAATGCTGCTAAGACCCTGGCATGTCTTTTTTCCGCTAAGAGGAGTCAATTTCACCCGGCTCCATCTTTTCGAGGTGTAACCGTGCTGATAACCGACCAACTTGATCTTCTTTGTGTTACTTTAACATCTACCCTCAATTTTGGTCCCTTCATAGAGGCAAAGGCTCAAGTGGCTGCCAAAAAGTTGGGGATCCTCGCAAAGGTGAGACGGTACTTCACGCTGAAACAGCTGCTTCAACTCTATCAAGCGCAAGTTCGATCGTGTATGGAGACTGCTCTCATCTTTGTGCATATCTGCCAGATACCAGCTTGATGCCCTTGAGTCAATTGAGAAACGAGCCAAGAGGATCATCGGTAATGATAAGCTCTTTGAGTCGAAACTCCAAAGTCTTGAACATAGACGCCAAGTTACTAGCCTGTCGGTTTTCTATCGATTACATTTTGGGGAGTGTACGACGGAATTGCATAATTTGATTACGCCAAGCCCGTTTCATCAACAGACCACAAGACGTACCGCGAACTGCTACGGGTTCATGGTGGACATCCCATCCATACGCACAAAGCGTTTTGAGAAAACATTCATTGTGCGTACAGCTAGGGAGTGGAATTCCCTATCGGAGTCTGTGTTTCCTGATAGCTACAAGCTGGGAGTATTTAAGTCAAGAGTGAATAGGTTACTTTTAGGCAAGCGTGCTCCATCTTCGAACACATCATCGCTTACCATCAGGTGCCTATAAAACACAAAAAAAAAAGATAGTGGTTAAACGCGTGCATATCAAAAAAAAAAAGACATGGAAAGCACCTGAGAACGAAATATATTAAAACTATTTCCATTACCAAGACTAAAAGGATACTTTCATACTACCTTTATTTTTTTTTGTTTTTGTTGGGTGGGAAATCATCCAATGACTTGTCCCGCTCTGGGTGGAGCGGGAGGGGAGCAGGACGTGTCAGACTTTTACTGACTAAAACCCACCCCTGTTTCTTCCCTGCCTGAGTGCCCAAGGGTGCGGTAACTCATTTTCAGAATTTATCCTCTACCCCTAGACATGCAGGCACTGGCCATGATGGGCCCCGTCAGTGGTGGCTGACAGTCATCTCTTTGAGGCGCGCGTGGAATACTACACGCCGTAGACTCATGGGCCTGGCGCTGATCGGACGGCTAGCGACCCACTGCTCGCCGTCCGGTATGACTTTCATACTACCTGGGTTCCGTTGGTAGAGAAGAAAAGTTAAAATGTAATAGGTATTGATGACAGCGATGTAAAGGAGTACTTCGACGCCTGAATTTATTTTGTTTTTGTATGTAATTATTATTTTCAAATATATATTACGGTCTAATATAAGTATGCGGAACAGGGTGTAAAGTCCCGCAAATCTCCCTTCGTATTTGGTCCACAAGCAACTGCCCGATTATATAGACTGTCGTATATGTTCAATTCACGAGGAGAACTTTGCTTGTGCGATACAGGATTTGCGAGTTTTTAGTTCGTAAGTGGCGTCATAGATGTCGCTACATTATGTACGTAGTTAGGTTAAGATTTTAGTTTTAGTATATATATATATATACATAGTTAGTAAAGTATTTTTTATATATGTATGGTATGATAATGATCGACCTCTTAACTTTTCGATAGTGTAAGTCAATCCCATACAATTTTGACATTTGACAATCGCTATCGCCACGTAATCGTTGATGAATGTTACTTTGTAAAGAGCTCTTAAAGGGTCTTACCTAAGTTCTTAAAGTTCCTCCATCGCTCCGATTACGTTGACTCATTTTGCATGTTAAGCACAGTCAAATAAACTATAAATGCCTGGATAAAAGAGTTTACCCTTCAATTCACATTGCAGCTGCGTGTCGAACCAATTTGCTGGTATAACTATGTGCTTGAACCATCTCTTGGTCTCAATATTGTATTTGTAGTCACATCTGAAGGAACCCTAAAAAAGTTTGATTCGAAAAGGGAGATAGATTAGAAAGTTTCACTGTGTGTGACCTTAACCAAATAAAAAATCAAATAAAACTATAAGCGAAGAGACTCAAGCAAAGTTTGAATATAATCTGAGCACGGTTTCTTAAACCATCTAAGTATTAAAACTGTGGAGGTATGATGTCCCAGTGAGTCGGGATGATGCTGCAGGCTCCAGTGAGTCGGGATGATGCTGCAGGCTCCAGTGGGTCGGAGCGGTGCTGTGCGACGTAGTGGCTTGACTGCTGGCGTCGACCAGGAGAGGTTCTTCGACCGGCCGAAGGTGCTGTTCGCTGCGCCAAGATCGCTGATGAGGTTGATGGTGATGAAAGAGGCTGAGGATGCTGACCAGGAATGCGCATCCGCTGCATGCTGGTGGTCAGGATACCCGTAGAAGCCGTTGGTACTGGCTGGCTGTATGACTCGTTGCTCAAGAACTTGAAGGAAGCGATGATGATGACGTCACGCTGAAGTAGCTGCACGAAGGCTGCGCTGACGATCATGCTCGAGGGTCACCAGTGTGGAGGTATGCGGAACAGGGTGTAAAGTTCCACAACCTCCATTGAAAAGGGAGGATCCTCCGACCAGACGGGTGTTGTGTCTGGTCCGGGCAACTGCCCAATGGTTGATTTCGGACTGTTGTATATGTTCAAATCGCGCGGAGAACTCTGCTTGCGCGATGTAGAATTCTGAAAATAAAAGGCGCCTCATATTTTTTGTAATATTATTATTTAATAAAACATAGAGTAACAGCTAAATTGAAATTAAATAGTTTCTAATAATAAAACAACTAAAAACTTATATTTACATTTGAGACATTTTCGCAATTATGAAATTGTTACAGTTTTATTAGGATTAGAGATTGTTGTAGATTTTATATTCTGCGTGTTTGAAATAATGTCTCATTTTGAGGAAAATGTGACGGTGTTGTTGTTTGGATGTAGATGGGTGCGGCGACAGTGGCATGAATGGATTAACTGAAGGTTGCAATTTAATGTTTTCCATGATGCGTTCACATGTTTTCTCCTTGTTCTTCATGGAATCTTCTATATACCCCTCTGCTACAACACTCGACTTCCATCCTCCATGTCGCTTGAGAACAGTTAAATTCGCTCCAGAATCTGCCAAAAGGTTACCAGAAGTACGACGAAAACAATGTCCTGTATACAGCTTGATATCTGGTAACTTCAAATATGTAGCGATTTCTTGTGGCATGTTAGAAATTTAATTTTTTCCCATAACTTGTTTAAAGCACTTACCATTTTGATAACGGATGCAAAGCCGATTGGTCTTCATATCAGCAAGACGCAGGTCCAGGTATATCAATACAATAGTTTTGTATTCTCCTCGGATTGCGAAGGATCGGACAATTTTTGTTTTTGTGTTTGTCAGCTTTACTAACAGTAAATCATCCGAGTGATTTTCGACTTCATTAACAGTTATTTTTAAAAGTTCATTACCACGACAAGCTCCATGTACTCCGAAAATAAAGCCACCTGTAACAAAACCGAATGTGAATAAGACAAGTATCTATCGAAGTACAGGTTACAATAAAATGCGCATTTTAAAACAGTATGATTATATTTTACTAGTCCACCATAGTTACTTACTTTTACGACAAAAAAGACTTTTTCGGGTGCCTCATTAAGGAAAGTCTCCACGATTTTGACTGAGAACACTTTGGATTTTTTATTTTAGGTTTAATACCATCAGACATCTTCTTCAGATACGCTATTAATTTCGAATATGTGTCCAGTTTTACGTCGTTATTAGAACGGACTGTTGATTTTAATATTGAGTAGGTACTCCAAAGAGTGGAAGGTTGTTTAGTTTAGGCTAAGAACTGGAAGTAGGCCAAAAACACAGATTCTGAAAAATTCTTGGCGCCTCTTGCATTTCTCCATTCAATAAAATTACCATAGGCTTTAGTATTTCTTCCAGGATTTTGCAGATTATAATGATGTATAGATCATCCATCACATTTCTTGCCTCAGTTCTAATACTTTCAGGAGTTAATTCTATACTTTCACTGTCACTTGAAGAACTCATTTTTCAAAACAAAACCATGAATTTCTAACAATCCGTGAAAATTTACTAAAACGCGGGCTGTAGTTCGCGCGTTTTTAATTTGATTTTTTTTTTATTCAGCCGGCGGCGCGACTATGGGCCGTCGTACCAGCCAGTCTTTATTCAAACAATGTTTGCATTCGATTTCTTTGACACTAAGATGTTCCAAATTCAAAAAGTGCGCGGAAAAGATAATTAATAAAAGAGGATTAAAAACTCATTACTGCCCGCTAAAAGTTTCTTATAGAAAACACCACCTTTGGGTGCACTTAAAGGCGAACCAAGTCATCCTTTTCGAATATATGGGATGAAAAGTATTTTGCCGAATATTTCAACTTGGTTTCAATACCTACCTTTTATTTTTATCAACAGATGTAATTATTATATCCTGATATGTCAGTGGTTTCAAAGTACATGACTTGGCATAAAATACCTACTTGATTTTTTTTTCATAGACTTTCGGTTCTAGCTAGTTCTAACGAGAATCCTTAGATTATAACTACAGCCGTCGTTTTCAATTTTCTAATGGAAACCCTCACGTTTAAGCAAAAAGAGAGCAGAATCTTAAATGCAATAGTCTTTTTATTACAGGCAAGCAATTATTACGAGACATTGTTGGTAAAACTTTGGTAAAAAAAAACCGTTTTCGTGTAGTAACATGCTATTAAACAACGCCGTAATTGGATACCGAAAAAATGTAAATTTAATCACCTTTTTCGTTAAAGAATCCAAATAATTTTATACAAAAAAACTTTTTAACAAAAAAATTAACCGACGAAAAAGAACTAAAAAGCAAAAAATAAATAAAACTTTTAAGTCTTGAGTAATGAGCATATTTACCTACACAAAATATCAAATTTTATATAAACTAATTTTGAGTCGGCGCCAAACAACAATCTGATTATTAAATATCTAAATTTTATAAGTACTTACAAATGAAGAAGGCTGTAAGTAGGTAATTAATCATTTTATTAATTGGCGCCGACTCAAAATTAGTTTATATAAAATTTGATATTTTGTGTAGGTAAATATGCTCATTACTCAAGACTTAAAAGTTTTATTTATTTTTTGCTTTTTAGTTCTTTTTCGTCGGTTAATTTTTTTGTTAAAAAGTTTTTTATTTTATGATTTTTGTGGCTCGCATCATCTTGTAACACTCTGAGGCAAATTTCTAATTCTTCATCATTCCTCTTGCCACTGAGCTGATGAAATTACCATCCTTCCATGAAGTTCCCAGGATATTGACCAGTTGAGGTTACTTCCAATACTGTAAAGACGTCTTTTCTTCAAACCATATTAAGTGGTATTTGTCACTAAAACTAGTTTTATATCTAACTACTATTGTTTAGGAAAGCTATGGTTTCCATCATCAGCTCAGTTTCATGATGTGATGGTTCCTAAATGCAAATACCTGATTAAGTTATGAAAAGTAAACAGAAACAATATTCGTGCCCAATTTTCGAGGTTCTCTCTCAATTTTTTCAGGATCCCATGATCAGATCCTGATGTCCTTGACATGGGACCACCCTTGAGGTATACCCTATCCAAGAAAAGAAGAATCATCAAAATCGGTTCATAAATAACGGAGTGAGGGCCGAACATACATACAGAAACGCTAAACGTATCCACAATTTTCGAGGTTTTCTCTCAATTTTATCAAGATTCCATTGTCACATCCTGATTTCCTTATTATGGGACCATCCTTGAGGTATACCCTATCTAACAAAAAAAGAATAATCAAAATCGGTTCATAAATAACGGAGTAAAGGCCGAACATACATACAGAAACGCTAAACGTGCCCACAATTTTCAAGGTTTTCTCTCAATTTTATCAGGTTTCCACTGTCAGATCCTGACTTCCTTGACATGGGACCACTCTTGAGGTATACCCTATCTAATAAAAAAAGAATAATCAAAATCGGTTCATAAATGACGAAGTGAGGGCTGAACATACACAAAAAAAAAAAAAAAAAAATATATATACGGTCGAATTGAGAACCTCCTCCTTTTTTTCGTCGGTTAAAAAACAGCAACAAGTACCAAAGATTCCTTGGAATACTTCAGCGAAATAGGAAATTTATGAGGTGAGGTCACAGAACCGATAAAACAGGACCTTTATCTGTTCTGTGGATGACGTAGTGGTCAAGTGCGAGTTTATATTATCAAAGAAAAAAATGCAAGTAGTTCAATTCCAAAACATAGTCAATGTATTGTAAGCTGAAGTACATCTTAAAGGAGTTACAAGCAATTTAATGTTTTCATAACAATTTTAGGGTTCCGTACCCGATGGGTCCCAACGGAGCCCTGTTTTTGTCACTCAGATGTCCGTCTATCCCTCTTCCCGTCTGTCCGTCATCTGTCACAAAAAAAAAACAAATAAAAAAAAAAAAAAAAACACAAACAACAAACAAACAAACAAAACAAATACAAATAAATTGATAAATCAGATTTTTTCTTTTTTCTTTTTCCTCATTTGGTACGGAACCCTAAATGTGCGAAGTCCGACTTCAGTTGGCCATTCATTTACAGAAAATATGAATAACATATTTATTTCAATTCATACTTATTACAGAAATCAGCGTTTTTTTATGGAGAATTTTAAAGAGGTTGCATTTTTCATACTAACATTTTCTTAATTTATTTAACAACTATAAAACCTAATGTTTTAAAAATTTTAAGAAATAATGTTTAAAAACTAAGATAACGTGTGCCACTTAGATTAAGCAACAAAAATAAGTTTTGGCTAAGTTAAAACAAATATAGTGGTCATTTCTGCTAACCAAAAGAGGAGTAATTTTTAAGGTATTCATATTCATATTCATATTCGTTTATTGCATTCCACAGTGTTTTCTAGATATTACATATTATAAAGTCAGTACAATTATGGACCCTGATAGGGCACAGCACATTAAGTTAAAAAAAAAAATATATATAGGTATATTAATAACAAATTAACAAAAAAGAATACTACTAAGAATTACATTTAAATTAAGAATAATTAAAAATAATAAATGGTTTAAATTGACATTTAGTAAAATCATTTGCAATATTCATTAAATTTTTCAGTAACAAACATTTTTACTAAAAATAAAAATAAATTATTACTAAAAGGAAAGTCTTACATTAAGCCAAATAATAATAATTGTAAAAACATAACGTCAAACACATTGAAATAAATATTAAAAGCAAAAATGTCAAAACTTAAAAGCATGATGTCAAAAATTTAAAAACAATACCTGTATCAAAAATTCAAATGAAGTCTAAATATGTATTTAGGTATTTTTTTTGTTTATAAAACTATAAGTAATAAGGTTTTTTACTACTAGCAATTGTCTATAACGGTCATTATTCGATATAATATCAAGCCAATTTCATATGTTATCTATAATAGGAATGCGAAAGTAGCTCTGTCTGCCTGTCTCTATGTTTTCTCTTCTCGTCTTTATGACATTAGGGATTGGGATGAAACGTAACTATATACTTATGATGCAGGGTGTATGTTTAATTACGATAATTTTCTACATTCACGCGGGTGAAGCTTGCGGATTCATCCGCGTGAATGTAGAAAATTATTTATTTATATATAGAATGTAGATAATTAATTTATATACATGCAGAAGAAAAAAAGTTTTTACAAATTAATCTTTATTAATATATAAACAAACATTGGGAAATTTCAAAATATTTGCAAAAACAAAAACAATACATCAATATTAAACTATGTACTCGTATTTATTACAGCGGCGCAATTCCAAGCCGCAAGTCCTTATTTTTCTATTAAAGGTTATTAAATTTTATATTAAAATGAAATGGGTCTCATTCCCTCAACCGACGTGTAACGTTCATCAATATGACAAATCGGAGGATAATGTGGACTCTTTTCACAGATAAAGGTGAATGGTTTGTCACACCACAAGTCATTTAAGAGCCCATTGCGATATATAGAACCACAGAATTCAGCTATGTGGGGTCCGTTTGGCTCCCCTGGACTAAATTTGCTGTACCCTGCTTCTGACAAGGTTTGGCCTGAAATATAAGAAGTCGGTTTAACACTGAAAGAAGTTCTGTAGTTTCTTAATATAATATTATAAAGGGCTCATAATTTTCAAAAGTCCATTATTTTTAGATTGAGTGCGTCACATTTGCCGTGGAGCATATAATGCCTATATTGTTTGCTTTGACGAAATAGAGATATGCGACAAGTATCGCCATTAGCCGAGAGATCATATTGCTGTCGATTGAGTTTAAATTTGTCTAGAGTCTTAAGTTTAGCTTGCTTCAAAAGTTCACATACACACGGTTATTCGGAATAAAATTATCATCTGTATCTCGAGACTTCAAATATTCTGCCATTATGGCTGTGAACGAATTACTTAAGTAAAATTATACGTCTTGCGACAATTGTTAGTTTATTTAATCACTAGCGACCCGCCCCGGCTTCGCACGGGTGCAATGCTGATACTAAATTAAAAAAAATATATATAACCGCGGCCTCCGACGCGCTATTTATAGGCATGCCTCCCCGCACTGCCCCGTCCGACCAGTACCGCCCGCCGCAAACGCAAATTTTAAATTTGTAATATCTCCGAAAATATTTGTTTAATTTACATGCTGTAAGGAACCATATTGATCTATATTAATTGCACACTGTATTTAAGGTACTTAATTCGATAAGGATTAATGCCGTATTGCTTAAAATAGCTTCGTAAATAAGCCATTTTTTCACGTAAAAAGTAAACAATAAAAATGGTTAATGTGGGTTATCCCTAAAATATAAACATATACCATCGCGGACTTTTTTGTAGACCTTTTTATGGTGTACAATACTGTAGTACATTAATTTGATCTAACTCGTAGGGTTTAGGCAGCGTTTTTGCTAAATTGCTAAATAAGCCCAAAAAAATAGGTTCATTTACGACATCACGTTAGAAACCTCTAAAATTAGCAATGTTGCCTTAGTATATAATGCATGTATTATACATATAAACCTTCCTCTTGAATCACTCTATCTATTGAAAAAACCCGCATCAAAATCCGTTGCGTAGTTTTAAAGATTTAAGCGCACATAGGGATATAGGGACAGAAAAGGCGACTTTGTTTTATACTATGTAGTGATAGTGATAGTGAAGTTACAAGAAAATAAGAATTACCATGAATTGTCCTCCACTCTCCTTGTTCACCCCAATCGTAAAAACCGACAAAAGCTACTTCTTTCCAAGATGCTGGCCTTCCCACTACAATTTCATCTTTCGGAATTGCAGAGAATATTTCACTGAGTACTTTAGCTTCAATGTCACTGTTTATAATAGCAAGATAGCCGCCTTCGGCTGAGCATGCAAATGCAGCTCTGGAGAAGTTTCGTGCTACTTTGTGAAACTTGTAGCATTTTCTGGTTCTGTTGTCTAAGTGGTACTCTGAAAAGAGAATGATCAGTTAAAGTAAAATGTCTCTTGTACGTCATAAAATCATCGGGGCTATATTTGTGTACACAAGACTCACTGATACGTAATAGATACGTGATAGATTTCACTTGGACTTGTTGTCAATAATTGTAAAGCACTTTTATACATACACACTCTTTCACATAGAAAAATTCAAAATACAAGCATATATCCTTATGTCTAGGGGTAGCGGATAAATTCGTAATAGAGTTACCACTCCCCTGGGCACTCAGGCAGGGAAGGAACAGGGGTGGGTTTTTAGTCAGTAAGAGTCTGACATGCCGTCCCGCTCCACCCAGAGCGGTAGATGTCATTGGATGAATTCCCACCCTACAAATAAAAGATAAAAAGCATATATCCTTAGTAAAAAGAAGAAGCAAAATAAAATTATTCACCTGGATCTACAGTGCCGCATTCATTGATTTCTTTTTTATTGTTCTCCGGGCGGTAACAAACGTAAGGTCGAGTCTCTTCACAAGAACGATCTGCTAGTTCTCCATTACAGTTCAAAGTGATGCAACTTTCTTTATTTTCCTTATTATCTGGCTCATTTTTAGCCCAAGTTACTGGAATTTCCGAAAGCGGTGTACCTGTAATTTTGTTAATCTGTGTTAGTCTGAATTTAGTCCATTTTATAAAAAGTATCTTCAAGTCCTAGATAAGGACTTGATCTACTTGGGTTCTAATGATTACCTTCAACTGTATAATAATCTCCTTGAGAGAGACTGGCATGAATCCCGGTGAAGATTTCTTGTTTCATACTGGAGTCTTTTATGAAGTTTATCATTTCAGATTGTATTTCTAGTGTCGTTGGAGAAACTAGTGTAGCACCTGGGATCAGAAAAATGTGTTATGTTAGGGTCGATTTTGATATAAAATACTGATTTTCAGCTGCAGTCGCCCCATGGAACGACTTTCTATCTGATCTCTAAGACCCAGTAACTGAGTAACACGATACCCCTTGGCTAGACTGGTGTCAGACTTTTGAGCTTCTGTCTACCCGTAACAAATGTCAAAGGTCTACAAATAACAGCTGAGACTGACTGACGGTATGCAATGGATGGGCAGGGTCACCCATCCACAAACCGAACTTAGTAAGCGTTGCTTAACCGTGACGGTTGACCCGTTTTGCTGTTATATTTGGCTACGAGCTCTTCTTGAAGATCGACTCGTGCAGCAGTTATTTAGTCACGAACCTATCTTGAACGAGATACCTACACAGTTAAGAATAAAAGAGCTTACCTTCCAGAGCGCATCGCAGCCGCGCATCGAACCAAGTCGCTGGTACAAGAACGTGTTTGAACCATCCTTTGGCCGCAATACTGTATTGATAGTCACATCTGAAGGAACCCTCTAAAATAATAGTAAAATATTAATATACGAGAGATGAAGCAGTGGTGGCTCAGTGGTATCAGCCGCGTCTTAAAAGTTGTAGGTCCTGAGTTCAAACCCAGGCAGGCGCTTTACTATGTGTAAATTATTTCATCACCACTACTCTAAAAAACGGAGAAGGAAAACATCGTAAGGAAACCGACATGTCTTTCAGAACTTATCAGAACCAAAACTTTGAAGACTTGTGACATCGAAAAAAAAAAATACAACCGATTTCCATAAAAAAACACAAAAAAATTTTAGTACAACTTTTTTTTTTGGCAGTCAGTGTCAAATAAGAAAGAAACAGAACTAGAAACACCGACCGCCAAAATTAAAGTTATTTCGATTTCTTTGTGTTTTTTTTTATGGAAGTCGATGCTGTTTTTTCTCTATAAATTTTTTTTTTTTTTTTTTAACTGTTAAGTTACTGAATACGATTAAAAGTTCCAGTATATACAATCTTCCACCTTTATAAAAATACTGTAATATACTATAAATATTGGTATTTTCGAAATGATACATAATATTTCAAAAATATTGTATTAATTTAAAGTTATTTTGCACTTTAAAGTGTTTTTAATGGAAGTCAGTTGAAGTTTTGTAAAATTATACCTATTTATTTTTATCTATTTGTGTAGGTACTTTTTAAAACCGATATGGGTAAAACCCTTTTTACCCATATCCGTTTTAAAAAGTATCATCTCTTAGTCGTCATCTCTGGTAGTCACCCCCTGGTCACTACCAGAAATGACGACTAATAGAGGAGTATGAAAGAAGAATACATGTTACACCGACCCCAAATAAATTGGGATAAGGGCAGGAGAATGATGATGGGTACGTACTTTTTAAAATCAATATTAAATTAATTCAAACTAACTTACCAATCAACTGAATGCAGAACAGCAAGACTAAATATTTTAAACAAGACTTCATCTTTTGAGGACTGAGGTACTTTATGATCCGAAATGTTTTTTTTGCAAATATTTATACTTGATTTCAATACCTACTCTATTGTTTATCAAAGAGTGTTATCGTATTTATCCTGTTAACCCAGCAGCAGCTAATAATTTAATCCATTTTAAAACAAAGATTGTGTATTGAGTACCTACCTAACGTTTATTGTGATTTTAAATGCTAAAAGCATTTAGGATATGATATTTAAATGCATATGAACAGCAATTATAAAACGCCTAAAAAGAAATCGTTGTTTGTTTAAAAATAAAAATAAACTGGCCAAATGCGTGTAGCAGTGTAGGGTTCTGTAATCGCTCGTTACAACATACGTACTTAGGAGATACTTTATGAACATATTAATTGAGTTCACGGTTTAACGGCTAATAATATTTAAAAAAGGTTCTGTTTTTATACATTATTAGCCGTTAAACCGTTTTTAAACATAAGACAATGGTAACTAAAGAATGAGTTATAAAATCAGACTTCATTGCATTCAAGCTATCTATGTTTGGAACACCCAAACGCTTATGCTTGGAGAGTCTCTAAACACTCCTTTTGTTACCAAAGTCGTGACGTTATATATGTAGGTATGTTATGATTTTATTGTTCAATTTTTTTACACGTTTAGCTGTGATAGTTTTTCGTTCTACTTTATACTACCAATCAATCTGCCTAGTCTTTTCCCAACTATCTTGGGGTTCGGGTCCAGTCTGACGACCTGTTGGTAACGACCGTCAAAGATTCAGAAACGTCCCAGCGGCCTAACTGGTTCAAAAAATTATTGTCAGGAACGCCAAAGCTACCCAGCTGGTTCGCGCGGTTTGTTCGATTTAAAGTTTTTTTTTTTGGTGGGGGCGATGCTAATGTGTTCTTACTTTATTTTTTATGGTACTTGACTAAATTCCGCGTCTTTTTGTTCCTGGGCACCCCGCACTATGACATAGAATTTTTTTTTAATAAATTGTTGAAATGTCGTTCGTCAACAGTCGGTGTCAACAGTCAGTTAATGTCAACTTTGTGATTTAATTGGAATTTTCGTAAAATCCAAAGTAATTATGTTAATTATCCATTAAATCGACAATAGTTTAAAGATTACGAATATTTAAACTTCTCAGAGGTTCCGCGTGTGTTGAAAATGCTAAAATTGAAAAACGAAACATGGAAATGGGGGATGTTTAATTGTAATTATATAATGTAAGTTTTTTTTTAGTATGATTTACCACATAATCTCTTAAAACATCGCTCGTAATGTGGAAAGTAGTTAATAATTAGTATTTAAAAACACATAAAATAGTAAAATACAACGATAAAATAAGTCAATATTTGATTCGATTTCGGCGGGCTAAAAATTAAAGAAAGGGGTGTTTTGTTTGGGTTTAATGTGGTACTTAGAACATTTAATCTAGTGACTTATGGGTATCAGAAATAGGTTATATTGTCTAGTTTAATAATAAATAGGTTTAAAAGATACAAACTACAAAGTTATAGGTAAACACATAAGTTTACAAATATTAACGGTTACCGCTAACGTCACATTTACGTTTAAATTTCATATAAAGTACTTAGAACACGTTATCGTACTTTAGTTTGCACATATGTCGATTCTTTATATTATCAGCAATACACACATATTTATTATTTGCATAAATAGTTTACGAGATAATAAGCTTTGATTTGGCAACGGCACGGGCGTGGGCCACGGGCGCCTGAGAGTACTTTGTGGCGCCAGCTGGACGTTCCTATGATTTTATTGTTCTATTTTTAAACACGTTTAGCTGTGATAGTTTTCCTTTAAAATTCGTTCTAATGTATACTACCAATCAATCTGCCTAGACTTTTCCCAATTATCTTGGGGTTGGCGACCAGTATGACGACCCGTTGGTAACGACCGTCAAAGATTCACGATTGACAGCAGGGACCAATAGCTTAACGTCCTTTTCGAGGCACGGAGGATTCTCAGTATGTGAAGATGGTCAACCATTCATGGACCAACCCTGGCAAGCGTAGCTTAACCGGATGGATCGACCCGTGCGGCTGTTATTACTTTAGCCACGAGCTCCTCTAACAATAGTAGTAATCCACGAAATATACAGTGCTCCTGCAGACCCGCTTATGCGAACGAGTATTCAATTCTAAGCACTGGGCTAGGAATGTCAAAAGATTCGCATCTGAAGTTTATATGATAATATAAACAATTTTGTAAAAGTCCACTGCAGGGTTAAGTCAGTGAATCCCAAATATTATGTTTGGAGCAGTAAAAATATGAAATCTCATTAGCGATAGCTGACTAAGTTCGTTAGCAGTTGAAGAATAGGATGGCATACATTATGAGATGGTTAAGATCTGACGTGTATATTATGCTTAGACCTTACGGAATAAATAAAACAAGCAATATATCAGATTAAAAACAAATTGATGTATTTGAAAACCTTTGCCACAGGAAAATAGCTCAGGTAAAATCTTTATTTTTAAAATACAAAAGCTTAATGACATACATCATTATATTTATCAATACAGTTCGTTGTGCAACATATTTTTTTCCTCAGATTGTTTTTAGCTTGAAGCCGTTATAAAAGTTATACGATTATTAGCGATAGACTATGCCAAAATGAAACTAAACAAAGGCGTCTCTAAGTCGATCAGTGCTTCTGCTGTGTAATTGAAAACATTGTTAAGTATATTTGACACTTGAAAGTTTGGCGGCTAGTCTTGCCAAAGCCTTGCCAAAAGCTTGAACTCTTGCCAAGGGCTTGCCAAAGCGTGCCATGGTCTTGCCATAGGTTTAGACAGCTAGTTTAGTATACTTTAGTTATTTTCATAGTGTGATGTCGTAAGGCATTCTGTTGTGGGGAAATGCCGCCGATATTCAGACAATTTTTGTTTTACAGAAAAGGGCTATTCGTGCAATTTATTAATTAAGTCCCAGACACTCCCTCAGAGACAAATTTAAAGAGATTAATATTATGACTGTTCCCTATCAATATATTTATGAGAATCTCATGTATGCACATAAAAATATTAATCTGTTTAAAAGATACAGTGATATCCATAGCATAAATAGTAGGCACAAACACAAATTTATTGTATCTAAAACCAGGCTTAAGAAAAAAATAGGTGGTTCGTTTAGATGCCAATGTATACGTTTCTATAATAAACTTCCTAGTTAAATTCAAGAACTAAATAAATTAATAAATTTAAATCATTTATTAAATGTAAGCTATGCCAGAAAGCTTTTTACACAATTAATGACTTTCTTGAGGACAAAAAGGCGTAGGATTGAGCAGCTTCAATGATATACACGAGCCGTTGTTTTCATATGTACTCGTACTACTTATATATAAACACTGATGAAATTTTTTTTATATACATTTGTATTTAATATTCGTTTTTGACATGAATACTTGTATAGTATTATATTATAATTTAAATTATTTTTTTGATTGAAATTTTTTTTTTTTTTTTTTTTGACTTGAATACTTTGTTAAGTATTATATTTATTTTTATTTTTTGATTGACATATTATTATTACTATTTTGTTTGACACGAATATTTACTTTGTAAAGTATTATATTTTTTTATTTTTTATTACTTAATTATTGTAAATGTGGGTACTATGTGGGTTATTATTATTATTTTCTCCTCCTTTTTACAGTAATTTTTAACGTTGTCTGACAGTTTGAGTACTTTTGCGGCCTACCCAAACTTTTCTTTGGTATTGTTCGTCAAGTCATTGAGCTCCTTAGTGGTTTTTAAGTTGAGCTATTCGACTATTGACAAATGCTTGCACTGACTGGACAGGTCCACTCAAATATGTTTGGTTCTTTCTTCAAAAGACCACTACAGACACTAAGCTGCATGGTCCTCATATAGAATAATGTGAATGCGAGAACTATGTATGTCGTTATATTCATGTAGATTTTATGATTGTCTGGTAGTTTGAGTATTTTTGCGGCCTACTCAAATGTCCTTACTTTGGTATTGTTCGTCGGTTCGTTGAGCTCCTCAAAGTTCTGTGTTGAGCTTCGCGATGACTGACAAATGCTTGCACTGTCTGGACAGGTCCACTCGAATTTGTGTGTTGCTTTCTTCAAAAAGCTCATCCCAGACATAAACGTACATGGTTCTCATATGATTTAACCAGTACACATTGTATGGATTTGAACACTTTATAAGAGACTTTGACCTCTGGGTTTGTTTCGGTGTTTCTTCTCAGGGTAGTCAGCTAGGAAACACCGGCCTCATTTAGCTTAAACTGACAAAAAAGTGTTCCTTGTAACCTATTTACTGAATAAACATCATTTATCATATATCATTTGCCAAGGGCTTTCTAAAAAATTGCCAAGAGCTTACCAAAGGCTTGCCTAGGGTTTGCCGGATATAGGCCTCTCCACGTCGATCAGTGCTTCTGCTGTGTAATTTAAAACATTGTTAATAAGTATCTTTGACACTTGAAAGTTTGGCAGCTTGTCTTGCTAAAGGCTTGAGGTCTTGCCAAGGCTTGTCAAAGCTTGCCAACGGCTTGCCAAAGGTTTGCCAAGGGCTTTCTAAAAGATTGCCATGAGCTTACCAAAGGCTTGCCTACGGTTTGCCAATGGCTTGACAAGGTTCTACCTAAATCTGCCCAAGGGTTTGCCAATCGTTTTACCCATCTTCTTAGTTTCAGAGGTTAGATAGACCATCATTCCATGTATTAGTAATACAAAATGTACAATTGTTTATTTTCTCAAATAAATTAAAATAAATAAATTTTAAACACAGGTTTCAGTTCCATTCGTTTAGACTGCAAGCAAATACAACATATTTTTATTTAATGTTCATATTTGAATTTAAATATAAAATATGTTGTGATTGCGCAGTCACAATTTTTTTCACTTGGAATTCCTCCTGTATCGTGGATGCGTTTACAAACACCCGGAATATCTTTAGGCTACATACTCGTAAATAATTGTTCCGTGCGGGAATTGACCCCGCGACAAGCAACGCAGCACCTAGTCACTCAGCCACTGCACCAATCGTGTCATCATTTAGGAAAAAAGGTATACTCATAGAATGTTAAATCTTTTTAAAGATATTATTTTAAAGATAAAGATATTATTAATTTGTTATTTTATCAATTTCTATTGTGTTTCGTTGACACAACTTGAGCATTAATATTTAACTTTTCAAATAGAAAACTATTTTAAATAACAATTTGAAAAGTCTTCGGTAAGCGATTTCGTTTAACTCGCTAAGTGCCTACTTTTCTCTTTCTTGTTCCTTTAAATTTGGTGTATGATATAATAAAATATTTTCACCCTCAATAGTTTCAGTGAAATAAACTTCATAATCGTTTTTCTACAAAACTATGATAGATATTTTAATAAAGCGAAAGTGGCATAAAAGCTACTAATTACAATTATAAATTCCATATGTTTTAATAATTTTTCAACCATGAGGGAGTAAAAAAGTTATGAAGGGGGTTGATCATCCTGCCCGGGGGTGGAGGCCTGCCCGGGGGTGGAGGATAAATTCGAAAGAGTTACCTCGCCCCCGGGCACTCGAGGCAGGGAGGAACAGGGGTAGGTTTTAGTCAGTAAGAGTCTGACACACCCTTCCGCTCCACCCTAGAGCGGAAGAAGTCATAGGATGATTTCCCACCCCCCCAAAAAAAAAAAAAAAAGGGAGTTGATCATCATCATCAGCCTTTTTAATGTCCTCACTGCTGGGGCACAGGCGTCCTCTCTGTGAGAGGGTGTGGGCCGTAATCCACCACGCGGACCCACTGTGGGTTGGTAGATGTCACACATTTTCGAATTTTTGGTTCTTGGACATGCCGGTTTCCTCACGATGTTTTCCTTCACCGTTTTGAGAGCAGTGGTGATGCAATAATTTACACAAAGTGAAGCCTACCAAACCTAAAAAATAAAACCGACTAGCGATATCCAAAAAGAAAATACACTAAAAATTTACTGTATCTTTGTGTACCTACTATTGTTTTCTTTATCTTTTGTTTGTTGCTGTTGTGTTGTGTCTGTGTCGAATAAATATTTATTCTATTCTATTCTAAAAATTGCCAGATAACTTTAATTTCTGAAGTCGATTGATACCAACTCCCGCCGTCGTCGGTGTTTGTATTTTGTATTCGTTATTATCAAATAACGAAGAAAAAAATACTAACACCGACTTCCGAAATTAAAGTTATTTTGTAATTAATAAATATTTTCTTTTTGGAAGTCGGTTGTATTATTAGTATTTTTTTTATTTTTAGTGTCCTTAGATAATTTTAATTTTGAAAATGATTCTTATTTTAATGTTACATTATTTTTAATTATTCAATAGTTACATGTTTTTTGGGGTTCCGTACCCGAAGGGTCCAAACGGAGCCCTATTGCTGTCACTGACCTGTCCGTCTGTCTGTCACAAAATTTTGTTCCGAAGAATTTTTTAACTTCCCATTGACCTAGAAACTTGAAATTTTAGTGATAATGTTTATTATAACAAATATTTTAACAACAAATACCAAAATTTTGATTTCCCTCGTATGGTACGGAACCCTAAATGTGCAAAGTCCGACTTGCATTTGGCCGGTTTTTTTGATATTGTAAAATTAATTCTTATTGAATTATATACTTTAGTTTTAGTCTTAGTTTTAATTTAGTTCATACGCAAAAGCATGCTGTGGCCTCCTTTAATTGAAAGAGTGCACTTATTTTTAACCACTTTTTAACCGACTTCGAAAAAGGAAGAGGTTCTATATTCGGCTGTATGTTGTTCTGCCTAGCCTTTTCCCAACTATCTTGGGGTCGGCAGCCAGTCTAACCAGATGCAGCTGAATAACAGTATTTTACATGGAGCGACTGCCTATCTGACCTCCACAACCAAGTAACTGGGTAATACGATATCCCTTGGTAAAACTGGTTGTCAGACTTTCGGGCTTCTGACGACCCGTAACGACTGTCAAAGATTAACCCACGATTGACAGCCGGGACCAACGGCTTAACGTGCTTTCCGAGGCACGGAGATCTCGGTATGTAAAGATGGTCAACCATCCACGGACCAACCCCACAAAAGGAAATCTCAGAAATAAACCTTTTTATGTTCGGCTGTATGTATTTTTATTTTTTTATGTAAGTATGTCCACCGATTTCTCTGTCAGTTGTAGACCAATCTTAAAAATTCTTTTTTTTTATCCGAAATAATATACTCCCAAGGTGGTCCCATATAAATTTTATCGAAATTGTTTCAGCGCTTTTTGAAAAATTGAACAAAAACGAAAAATATGTATACATAGATGACGTTTTGGTTTGCTCCAATTACGAGTATGTTTAAATTACATGTTCCAATTTATTGGGGTTTTGAGTTCTGGGGTATAACAACTAAAAAGTGAAAAATAAAAAACATTTTTATAAAAAAAAAATAACAATCTACTTTCAAAAAGAAAATACACTAAAAATTTAATAACTACACCGACTGCCGAGATAAAAGATATTTTTTTAAATTTTCTGTATATTTTCTTTTTGGAAGTCGGTTGTTTTTTTTTGGAAAAATGTTTTTTTATTCTTTATACATAAATATTTGTTTGCGTAAGTACCTATATCTTTTGTGAGGTCATAAGCTAAAAAAAAAAAGTATGCCACATTATTAAGTCAGGAGAGCCTAGAGTAATGATGGTATACCTACATAGGTAATTTGCCAACTCAATTAATAATAAAATTTACCTAGGACCAAATTCTTATTATTGACCTAATTCAATTAATCTGCCCGCGCCTTTTCCCAACTGTCTTGGGGTCGGCTTCCAGTCTAACCAGATGCAGCTGAATACCAGTATTTTACATGGAGTGAGTGCCTATCTGACCTCCACAACCCAGTTACTGGGTATTACGATACCCCTTGGTAAGACTGTTTGTCAGACTGTCCGGGTTCTGACGACCCTAAATATTTTTTTTACGGTATGTTAAAATGGTCACCCATCCATGAACCAAGCCCGGCAAACTTAGCTTAACTTGATGAATCAGCCCGTGCGGCTGTAGTCATGAGCTTAATAATTGACCTAATTATGAGTATTACTTTGTAATGGATAGAAAATCTGTGTGTTCAATCTGTATTATGAAATTCAAAGTCCTGACTGACTGACTGATATATCAAAGCACAGCTTAAACCGCTGGTCCTAGAGACATGAAAAACCCAAAAATCCAAAAAACCCTTTCTTCGTTTTTCGAAATTTTACCCTTAAGGGGGTGAAAAACTGGTTGGTTGAAAGTTTAGGACGGGGAAAGTACTAATTCTAAGCAAGTAATGCCGCTGGCAGAAGCTAGTCTTCTTATAAACTAATATTATGAAGAGGTAAAAGGAGATCCACCAAATCCCATAAAAGAAAACCCCAGGCTCGGCGCAAAAGAAATCCATCTCAGATTTCAGAGTAATATCATTGTAGAAATATAGTAAAGTTTCGCTATTTCCAAATTCTTTTTTTTTTTCTAAATCAAAAAAAGGAGTAATTCCTAGTGTGGGGCACACTAGGAATTACTCTTTTTTTTTGTGGGCTATCATGACATATATAGTATATCATCTAATGACTTCTCCCGCTCTGGGTGGAGCGGGAGGGCGTGTCAGACTCTTACTGACTGAAATCCACCCCTGTTCCTTCCCTGCCTGAGTGCCCAGGGGTGCGGTAACTAGTAGTTAGTTTCTATAGGTAGTTTCTATCTTTGTTCTTGTAAGCAGGCACACCAGTTATGTATGGAGGCTTCTTTAATTTGGTTTAGTGTTTATGCTTGAGTTTGTTTTTAATTGCATGATTGAGTGTGCTAGCTGGCAAGTGGCGGATTATTTAATTTTATGATTATATTTTAGATGACACATATTTATTTTTCTGTTTTACATAATGTTAAGATTGTTGCATATAATTATGTAGATTCAAGTTCTTAAAACTTAACAGACAGATGTGTTGCTGGGGAGTTTGTTGGCCACTTCTTCTTCACAGCTAAAACACTAGGAAGTGGTGACGGGCGGGCGTTTTTTGGGGGACTGTCTTTATGTAGAACTTTGACGTTCAGAAAGTGCTGGTTCTCAGCCTAGTTTGAATAAATGACTTTTGATTTTGATTTTGATTTCATGTTCAGAATTTATCCGCTACCCCTAGACATAGGAATTACTCCTGTATGGTGGGTGCGTTCACAAACATTTAAACTCACAAACACAAGACACCCGGTGGCTAATATTGTTTTTTTCAACGGATTAGCGCTAGAAAAAAAATTGGGCGTGGAGTCCCTCCACGCGGAAGAAGTGATACTTCGTAATGTGGAAATGAAAATTGATTTTTAGTGAAATCATATTGTTTCATTAAGACAAACTTTATTAATACATTGACCGCCATGGGGGACACATGGTGACCCCCAAACAATAGATTTTTAATTGTGTCTGTTTTTCTGGCAGTCAACGTGTTAACATTGCTTACAATTCACAATTGATCGCATCTTTTAATTATCATTTTCGAGTGGAGAAATATTCAAATCTACAACATTTACAATGGGATTATGATAACGAAAGTAAGATACGAAATGTTTGAGTTTTCAATATTGCTTGCAAAAACTTTGCCACGCATTCACTCTTGCTCTGTCTCTTTCTATTCCCCCTCCCCAGGAGCGTTGAACGTTTAACGCAACAGTGCTTTCATTCCCCCTCCTTGGTAGCGTAAAACGTTTAACGCAACCTTGTTGGAAGTCGCATTAGAAGTTCCATTTCAATATAAAAAATTACACTTTTAATGAAAAACTGCCTCTTTTTGTGTTCTGTGCTTAACTAATATTGACACCTGAGTATGTATTTTTAACAGACTTCAAAAAGGTGGTTCTCAATTCGTCTGTATGATTTTTAAAAAAAAAATTTTATTGTATGTTTGTTACGCGATTACTTAGGCACGTGTGAATAGATTTTGATGATTCTTCATTTGCTTGGTAGTTCATACTTTAGAGGTATATAAATTTTATCGAAACTGATTCGGAGCTTTTTGAAAAAAAATAAAAAATATGTATACATTAATGACGTTTTGGTTTGCTCCAATTATGTTCAAATTCCCTGTTAATGCGATTGTCAATTCGGGTATAAAATTAGAAAGAAAAAAAAAAGAAAGAAAGAAAAAATATTTATTCTGCACAGATTACAAACGTACATTAATTTACAAAAAAAAAAAAAGTTTTAGTTCTGGGGTACAACAACTAAAAAGTTATAAATAAAAACTGTTAACAAAAAATACAACCGACTTTCAAAAAAGAAAATACACTACTTATGTGTATACAGGGTGTAACGGAAAGGTGTGGTCATATTTTAAGAACTGCGTCTGTCCGTCAATATGAACCAGTTTATTCAAAAAAACGTGAGGAAATACTAAAAAAAATTTAACGCCCGTACAAATAATGAAAATTTCCTATTTTTTTTTTAGAAAAAGATGTTAATTTCCATTGGCAGAACCAGCTCTTAAAATACGACAATACCTTTCTGTTACACCCTGTATATATCGGGTGTAAAAAGACAGTTTCCGAAGCCGAAAGCTACATATTCTATTTGGATATTTTTTTTCCACTAGACAATACCTGGGAATCTACTAGTTCTGGAAATATTAAAGGTCAAAGTCGCAATTTTTTTTTTTTACTTTTTTAGGAAAATTAATTCCAAGTGTTTTTACTAAACATTACCTGAATTTTCAATATTTTTTTTCGAAATTTCGAAATTTCGCATTTGCAGTTATAAAAACGCAATGAATATCAAAGGTATCCGACAAGTACCTACGTAGCTTAGAGCAAAGGGGCGGGGTTTAACTCCACTTGCCTGGGTTCGCGTTACATTGCAACCCTGTATACATAGAAGCCGTTGTACATATGTGGTAATTTTTCATTGTTAAAAATCTACACATTATTTGTGGGTACTTCATGCTATAAATTAATGCTATTATGGGATGTTATTTTGAAATCCATTAGGATGAAGTCGTTGGCGAAGTATCTTATAAATCAGGTAAATTTGAAATTAAACTAAATTTGAAGTAAACAAAACAATGAGCTCAGCTTTTGTTTTTCTTACTAATTAGTTTTAACTTCAGTCAGGACCTGTGTTATTATTTTCCTGTATTAGTTTAAATATAGCATTTTAAATATGTTATAAAACCAGTAACGTTTCATTTTCCTGCTCTTGGGGTCGGCACAACGCATTGTTTTCTTCCATTCTGTCCTTTCAGCCGTCAAGCTATCACTAACTCCCTTTTCTAACATATCACTCCTCACACAATCCATCCATCTTTTCTTTGACCTCCCTCTCCCACTCCGATCATCCACATTTATATTCATAACTCTTTTAGTTACATGTGTTTTATCCCTCTTCTTCACATGACCATACCAAGATAAGCGGTTCCCTTTCAACTTTTCTGTTACTGGCGCCACTTTTAAACTACCTCTAATGTAATCGTTTCTCACTTTATCCATTCTCGTTACTCCACACATCCATCTCAACATTCTCATCTCTGCCAATTGCAATCTTTTTTATCCGTCTTTTTAACAGGCTAACATTCTGATGTTTAGTACGATAGATTTTACCCTTTAACTTGAGGGGCATCCGTGGGTCGCAAGTTGTTCCAGTTGATCCTATGCATTACGTATCGGTCTATATCTCCATACACATGGATAAGCGACCCGAGGTACTGAAAGTCGGAGCAGATTGATATAGGCATTCTGTGAGAGCTTAGGCATAGGACTGGAGAGACCGCCGAAATCGCAGAATCGAGTTTTCTCTCAATTTTATCAGGACTCCATTGTCACATCCTGACTTCCTTATTATGGAACCATCCTTGAGGTATACCCTATCTAACAAAAAAAGAATAATTAAAATCGGTTCATAAATAACGGAGTGAAGGCCGAACATACATACAGAAACGCTAAACGTGCCCACAATTTTCAAGGTTTTCTCTCAATTTTATTAGGTTTCCACTGTCAGATCCTGACTTTCTTGACATGGGACCACCCTTGAGGTATACCCTATCTAATAAAAAAAGAATAATCAAAATCGGTTCATAAATGACGGAGTGAGGGCTGAACATACACAAAAAACAAAAAAAAAAAAAATATATATATATACGGTCGAATTGAGAACCTCCTCCTTTTTTTCGTCGGTTAAAAAATCATTAATATTAATATTATTATATTCCTGTCTCTGGAGCTCTAACCACCGGTAGTTTGAACCCTGCTCCCGACACCAGCGGACTACTATTTTATATACTTTTAATTTTTTTTTGTATAATTTGTAAGAAGTATTTAAAATTATAATATAATTTATATGTTTAAGAAATAAACGGAATAATAATCATTTTTAATAATAAATCTTTTTCGTACGGCCTCACACATGTGAGGCGTTGAGCGCCGACGGGTCATCTAAACTAAAAATCACATTGCTGTTTTACTCTTATAGGATCACTCGTGTGTCTGTCTATCTGTCCGTCTGTCACAGCCAATTTGATCCAAATCTGCTGGACCGATAGAGTTGAATTTTGCTTCACACATGAATATGTGTGACCCAAACATGAACGTGTAATTAATTACCATAAATAAATTAATTTGGAATATGTGGGTCACTTTTGGGGTGAAAATTGGAAAATTAAAAACCACAGTTTTTCAAACTGTGATGCCGTGCGACATATCAAATGAAAGAGCACACAGTTCATAATTTAAAAAAAAAAAGTTATCTAAGAAAATAGATAACTGGGGCCTACAATTTGAAAAAAAATACAGAAAGTTCTTTACTTCTAGATTACAGGAAAACCTATAAAGAAAAGGAAGTTAAAGAAAAACCGTGTTTGCTACAAATTTTTAATATGCTGTAGTTCACTCATACTTTCTAAAATGGTTCCGCAAAACTCAAACAAACATGGATAAACTTAACCGTGTAGTTGAAAATATGTGCACCCATACATCGTAAAACAAACAATTCAATTTTCCACGACGCGGTCGTTATGGTGAACCTTGGGCAGGCCACGTCCACTGCTGGACATACCAGCGGACGACTTTTGGCTGAAATGATAATGATTATGATGTATTAAGACATTTATTTTTAACTACATTGTGTGGGTGCATATATCTGAACAATCATTGTTGATGAGCACGACACACGGCAGGATAGTGAGGACTCTTCTCGCAGATAAATGCTAAGTTTATGTCACATTGCACATCATTTAAAAACCCATTGCGCCATAAAGAACCACAGTATTCTCGATCTATTGATGTTGGCTCTCCTGTATTCCACTTGCTGAACCCTGCTTCCGACAACGTTTGACCTGAAAAAATAAACAATATTGTGATTGTTCAGTTTGTATTTTCTAATTGCATTCCGTGTTGAAGTTTATTTATCCACTTGCTTGTTTGCCAACGGCTTCGCCCACGTGGACTTAGTACTTCCCTCACTATAAGATATGGCGTATGTGCTATTCAGATTCTAGATTCGTTCAGCCGTTCTGATGGGATTGAGTTACAAACATCCATCCATCCAACCAATTTCTTGCATTTATAATATTAGTAAGATATAATTATTATTTATTTATTAAAAGCACACAAGTACAAAGGTGGACTTAATAAATAAGGCAGTCTCTAGATTACATAGCTCCATTTGCTTCAAAGTTCTCAAAATTTTACTATCCACAATCAACAGTATATGTAAGATTATGTGAAAAATAATATTGAAATTACCATGAATTGTCCTCCACACTCCGTGTTCACCCCAATCGTAAAAACCGATAATAGCTGAATACCGCCAAGTTTCCACGATTCCCAACATATCGCTTTTAGGAATTGTAGCAAAGAGTTCTTTGAGTACTGTAGCTTCAGTGTCACTGTTTATAATAGCTAGATGGCCGCCTTCAGCTGAACACGTGAAAGACGCTCGGGAGAAATTTCGTGGCTCTATGTGGAACTTGTAGCATTTGTTAGTTCTTGTATCCAAGCGGTATTCTGAAAAGGAAATAATGATGATCATTTTTCTCATAAAATAACCAATAACTTCTGTATAAGTTTTTATGCCTAACATATTGTATCCAACGAGGTGGACTGTCCGCAGCTTCTGCGTAAGCTGTATTTTTGTTACCCAGCGATCTCTCAGGTTTAATCCACCTATCGCTATTCCTTTGTCTTCTTCCAACTACAGGCAAAACTCATTTTTAACCGACTTTCGAAAAAGGAGGAGGTTCTATGTTCGACTGTATGTATGTTTTTTTTTTTTTTTATGTATGTCCGCGCATTTCTCCGTCAGTTGTGGACCGATTTTCAAAATTCTTTTTTTATCCGAAAGAATATACTCCCGAGGTGGTCCCACATAAATTTTATTGAAATTGCTTCTGCACTTTTTGAGTAACTGAACAAAAACGAAAAATACGCATATTTTGATGATGTTTTTGTGTTCTCCAAATGTTTAAATTCCACATTCCAAATTATTGGGGTTTTAGTTCTGGGCTATAACAACTAAAAAGTGAAAATTAAAAACTTTTTTACAAAAAAAAAACAACCGACTTCCAAAAAAAAAATACACTAAAAATTTAAAAATAACTTTAATTTCGGAATTTTGGAAGTCGGTTGTTTTTTTTTTGTAAAAAAGTTTTTTATTAGTACAAGCGAGCGAAGACTAATAACTTATGCAATCAGTTCTCTTTTGACATCTTTTCAACCAAAGGCTCTAGCGTACACAATAGGCTGAACCTTTTTTTTTTTCGTGGGGTGGGAAATCATCCAATGACTTCTCCCGCTCTGGGTGGAGCGGGAGGGCGTGTCAGACTCTTACTGACTAAAACCCACCTCTGTTCCTTTCCTGCCTGAGTGCCCAGTTGTGCGGTAACTCATTTTCAGAATTTATCCGCTACCCCTAGGCATGCAGGCACCGGCCACGATGGGCCACGTCAGTGGTGGCTGGCACTCATCTGAGGCGCGTGTGGAACACTACGCGCCGTCGACTCACGGGCCTGGTGCTGATCGGCCGGCGAGCTACCCACTGCTCGCCGTCCGCAGGCCCGGGTCTACGGTGGCCGGAGATCGTCTCGCGACGTCCTACGCCCAGTACCTCTCCTGCGGTGGTAGCGGCCGGGGCCGTGAGGGCCACCCCGTTGAGCTTCCCTCACGCTCCCGCCTCCACCTTCGCGAGCATTACTGCTTCGCAGAAGGCGGAGACTGCCTCCCATTCCCTCTCGCTCCGTACCATGGCCTGGACCTTGAATTCATCAAAATTACTTCTTAGTGTTAACTACACTTAGAACCACTAACTACACTAACTTGTGTTCTTAGTGTTGTTATTAGTTTTGGTTTTTATTTTATTTAATTTTACTGTAGTTTATTCATTAAGTTTGGAGGTACCGATTTGACGATTTGTACTCTTGTTTTTTTGAACACTTGTCGTGTTTAAGGTCTCTTATTTTATTTCTGTATAGTTACCCGTGAAAACATATAATTGGCTTAATTTCAATATACTTATTGTATTTATGTAAAGCTGTTTGTTGGTTTTCCATGTGTTAAAGAAAAAATATTTACCTGGATCCACAGTGCCGCATTCACCGAATTTTACTTGAGGATCCTCTGGACGGTAACAAATGTAAGGACGAGTATCTCCACAGGGACGATCTGCTACTTCTCCATAACGATTGAAAGTCATACAACTTTCTACATTGTCCTTATTATCAGGCTCATCTTCAGCCCAAACTACTGGAATTTCCGAAAGTGGTGTGCCTGTAAATTTAAAATTTGTATTTGAATCTGTTAAGGTAATAATTATAATTGAGTATAATTATCGAAAAAATTGCGAAAATCGAAAACACTCGTTCCAAAAAAAAAAACAGACATCTTTACCGACTGCAAATTAGAGAAAATTATTTATTTATCTCCTACATTTAGTTAGGTACATTTTTCGATTCGTCTCCTCAAACCCTTTATTTCGATGCCCCACATGAATTTGTCACGAAAAAAAAACTTTTTTACAAAAAAATAGAACCGACTTTCAAAAAAAGTGAAAAATAACTTTAATTTTGGCAGTCGGTGTTTCTGGTTTTGTGTCTTCGTTTCTTGACACCGATTTCCGAAATTAATGTTATTTTTACTTTTTTTGGAAGTCGGTTCTATGTTTTTGTAAAAAAGATTTTTTTTCACGTTGTAGTTGTTGTTCCCCATTAAATTTTCTAAACATTTCATAGACATACGATCGCAGCAATCGCGGTTGTTTTGCTGTCAATTTTTGAAGAGTTCCGTGGTCTGTCTCCGAAACCCATTATCAGATCTATATGAAATTTAAATGGGACGATAAAATTCTTTTATTCGAATAATAAAAGAATTTTGCAAATCTGTCAATTCATATATTGACAGATTTGCAAAATATCGACGGAGTTATGATCGAACATACATAAAAAAATATATCAGGGTGTAAGGTACATGAACGCACATACGTGTAGGTACTAGTGATTCAGTACATGATTCTGGACCCCCTAGTGTTGGAATTATTCGTCGGCTTTTTCCTATTTAAAAAAAAAAAAAATATTTTCACTTTAAACTGTATAAAATCGTTATACCTATCTACCCCAAAGACATTTTAAATGTAAAAATTTAATTAATTATTTTTTCATTTAAAATGTCTTTGGGATAGATAGGTATAACGATTTTATACAGTTTAAAGTGAAAAATAATTTTTTTTTTTCAAAAATTAGGAAAAGGCTGACGAAAAATTCCAATGCTAGGGGGTCCAGAGTACACGTATGTGCGTTCATGTACCTTACACCCTGTATATAAACATCCGAATTGATAACCTCCTTCTTTTTGAAGTCGGCTAAAAATATGACTTCACTCTCATAATGACGTGATGAGCAATCTTGTTATTATTTTTTTAATTTAGGTAATCCGTTATTTCGGCACTGACAGATCAGGTTACACGGTGTGCCAAAGAAATAGACATACATACTGCGAAAAACGTTAACCTCCTTCCGGGGTAGTAGAGTAATTATATTCGTACCTGGACTTATCCTAATTTAATTAATTACAAAGCGTTTATTTTGTTAAACATATTGACTAACCTTCAACTGTATAGTAATCTCCTTGAGACTGAGTGGCATGAATCCCGGTGAAGATCTCTTGTTTCAAAGGAGAGTCTCTTATGATGTGTACCATTTCAGATTGTATGTCTAGTGTAGTTGGAGAAGCTAGAGCAGCACCTGAGGGTAAAAAATAACAATACAAAGTAATACATATTATTTTGTATGGTTTTTAGGGTTCCAAACATCCGAATGTAAAAACGGACTCGTTCGTTTGTCTGTCCGTCTATCTGTCACAGCCAATTTACTCCGAATCTATTGGACCGATTGAGTTGAAATTTGGTACACACATTAATATCTGTGACCCAAACACGAACGTGTAACTTAAATAAATGAGTTTGGAATAAGGGGTCATTTTGGAGGTGCTAATCAGAAAATTTAAAAAAAAGTTTTTAACCTGTAAAGTTCCGAAACTCACCGGTGAGTCGGACCAAAAAAAAAAAAAATTATAGAGAATAATTAAAAAAAAAAAATCGGCTGTCAACCCGGGTTGTCCTCGGGGTTTAATTTGACAACCCGGATTTTGCCATGGGGCTTACTATAATGACATATCAAATGAAACTACTTATTGTAAGGATTTCAAATATATTTTTTTTTATAGTTCCAAAATGTATATTTTTTTAGTAATTTCAGAAAATATGTGAAAAATTACCATACCCCCCCTTATCTCCGAAAGCAAAAGGCACAAAAAAAAAAAGATGATTACAGGAAAACCTAAAAGAAGTACTTTAAGGTCGTTTAAACCTGAAAAATATAATTTTTTCGGAACTATTTGCGTGCGAGACCGACTCGTTCATGACCGGTTTTCATTTTAAATGATAAATGATGTTTATTCAGTAAATAGGTTACAAGAAACACTTTTACACGTCAATGTTTTTTGTCAGTTTAAGCTAGATGAGGCCGGTGTTTCCTAGCTGACTACCCTGAGAAGAAACACCGAAACAAACTCAGAGGTCAAAGTCTCTTTTAAAGTGTTCAAATTCATACAATGTGTACTGGTTAAATCATATGAGAACCATGTACGTTTATGTCTGGGATGAGCTTTTTGAAGAAAGCAACACACAAATTCGAGTGCACCTGTCCAGACAGTGCAAGCATTTGTCAGTCATCGCGAAGCTCAACTCAGAACTTTGAGAAGTTCAACGAACCGACGAACAATACCAAAGTAAGGACATTTGAGTGGGCCGCAAAAATACTCAAACTGCCAGACAATCATAAAATCTACATGAATATAACGACATACATAGTTCTCGCATTCACGTTTTAAACTGCTTACCCTCCAGCGCGCATCGCAGCCGAGCATCAGACCAAGTCGCTGGTACAACGAAGTATTTAAACCATCCTTTGGCCATAGAACTGTAATTGTAGTCACATCTGAATGATCCCTCTAAAATATACAACAACAAATTAAAAAGAAATACCTTACAATTATGTTATACCCTGATATCGAAGAATAACTCTGAATCATTTCAGATTAGATGTAGAAAATTTTGAAACATCTAGTAATGGTTCCATAAGCATTTTGTTTTCTTAAGATCTCAGAAATAAAAATTAAGTTAATAGTAAAAAAAAATATCTAGCTTTTAAATTTATATACAAAATGTGGTTTCTGCGCTGTTGACACTCGAAGAGTTTTTCTATCTGAAGCTACTGTTGAATGTCGAATCAGGTCACGCTTGCCATAAAAATGCATTGTCATTGAAACTGAACCACCATGTAAAAATTTAACTCCGTAGGATATGAGGAAGTGGTTTTAATTCAGCTTCCAAGATTTGAAGTAAAAAAAAAGCTTGTCAAAAAAACTTTTTTACAAAAAAACAACCGACTTTCAAAAAAGAAAATACACTAAAAATTTAAAAATAACTTTCATTTCGGAAGTCGGTGTTTGTATTTTATTTCTTTGTTTTTTGACACAGACTTCCGAAATTAAGGTATTTTTTTAATTTTTAATGTATTTTCTGTTTTGGAAGTCGGTTGTTTTTTTTGTAAAAAAGTTTTTTATTTTTCACTTTTTAGTAGTTATACCCCAGAACTAAAAACGCCAATAAAATGAAACGTGGAATTTAAACATACTCGTAATTGGAGAAACCCAAAACGTCATCTAACTATACATATTGTTCGTTTTTGTTCAGTTTTTCAAAAAGCGCTGAAGGAATTTTGATAAAATTTTTGAGGCCACCTCGGGAGTATATTCTGTCGGATACAAAAAGAATTTTGAAAATTGGTCCACAACTGACAGAGAAATCGGTGGACATACATAAAAAAAAACATACATACAGCCGAACATAGAACCTCCTCCTTTTTCGAAGTCGGTTAAAAATAAGCATTTGCAAGAATTTATGTTTTTTTTTTTATAAGCTGCTTATACCGGTTACATAACAGTTGACTTTATAAATTGTTAACAACTTACCAATAGAATTCAAGCAGAATAGTAACACAACAAAATGTTTTAAAAAAGACTTCATTTTGTGATACCTGAAGTAGTACGGTATCTATAGTGATACTTTGTTGTAACCAACGTTTATATTAATACTGATTTCAGTATTTACCTGGTTTTTAATCTTTTGTTTGCCACTGAAACCAAAAGAAGATTGTTTCTACAATTTTATCCTGTTGAGTCAATAGTTCCCGTATGTGACAATGTATTGTGCAATTGTTTTCGTAAAAAAACTCAAGTGCAGAATACCACTATTGATTTGATGGTTTGCACGGATAATAATTTTGTTCATATTTGACTCTAATATCTTAATATATTATAATTGTTAAAAAAATGCAAAATCACTACAATTTGGAAGTCGGTTTTTCTGGTTTGGTTTCTTTGTTATTTGACACCGACTTCCGAAATTAGTTATTTTGCATTTATTTGTGTTTTTTATGGAAGTCGTTTGTATTTTTTGTAAAAAAGTTTATTTTTTATTTTTCACGTTTTAGTTGTTGTACCCCATAACTAAAACTAAATAGTAAAGATAAACCAGAATTGATAGTCCCAAAATATATATAGAATTTGGACATAATCCGTGAAATTAGGGTGTATCAGAGTGAACTGTACAAGTCTCTGTCAGAGAGTATCAGCGTGATATTATGATAATTGTGAAGTAGTGTAAACAATAAACAGACATGCGATTGCAGCAATTCTGGAAAGTTCTCTATAATTTATTGAAGAGTTCCCATGTGTGCCTCTGAAGTTCTTAATCAGATCTTCACCAAAAAATGGGACCACATGAGAAGCCAGCTTTCAAACAAAAAAAGAATCATCAAACAACCTAGAAAAAAAGTTCTGAGGACACACAAAAAGAAAATAGAATATATATAGAATATAGAATTAGAAATATAATTTCTTTGTTTATATTATAGGTATATAGTATGTTTGTGTATCACATATTTGTTTAGTTTATTAAAGCAACAATATAAGATTTTGAGTTTCTTTGTGCACTTATGATAATCCTAAGCAATTATGTATTTTTCACCTTGTGGTTTGCTGTAAGAAAACCCAAACGCTGGGTTAAGCTCGCTTTTGTAATTAACTGTCCCATTGTGTTTTTCTGTATATGTTTCATGTGTACAATAAAGAATAATAATAATAATACAGTCAAATTGAAAACCTCCTCCTTTTTAAATTCGGTTAAAATTAGTGGAAATATAAATTAACTTGTATCAAATAACCCGATCGCAAAATTGGTAAAAGATGGCATTTTATGTATTTTCGTTCAATAAGATTTGATGCCACCAAATACATCAGAATGCTTCAAAAGTGACTTGTTTGGAACTTTTAAGTAGTTTTTTGCAGTTCAATTTTTGGAACAAGTATTTTTTTTAAATTTCATAAATTTAATTGAGTTACATTATTGAAATCGTCTCCTCGGGCTGTTGACGCTCCACATCAAGAAGAAGCTATTTAAATGTATTGTCTCACATAATGTTTGTGATTTGATGATTCAACAGAATATTATTGTACCTATCTGCCGTTAGAAAATGGGTAGGTACTGAAACCAATAAATAAATGTTCTTTAACCGACTCCGAAAAAAGGAGGAACTTCTATGTTCGACTGTAAGTATGTTTTACTTACATTATTATTATTATTATTTTATTGTTGATAGGCACGCGTTTGTTTTAAATAAATAAAATCAAGTACCTAAATCAACAAAAACAAAAAATATGTATGTATACATATAATATGACATTCTTCCTTCCATGTCCAGGCGATCTCCCTGTGGAATGCGCTCACTCCAAACATCAGGACGGCAACCAGTCGCAAGGAGTTGGAAAAATCATCACAACGCTGATTCGTTGTTTTCGTTATTCTCAATTACATTTTTGATTTTGTTGTATGTATGTATATAAGTATGTATTTACTATTGTATTTTTTCCGTTTATTCTTTCCCTTAATAAGTTGCACCTGCCTCGTTCCGTCTCTGCACCACCCTTTTTTTTTTTTTGGGGGTGGGAAATCATCCTATGACTTCTTCCGCTCTAGGGTGGAGCGGAAGGGCGTGTCAGACTCTTACTGACTAAAACCCACCCCTGCTCCTCCCTGCCTCGAGTGCCCAGGGGCGAGGTAACTCTTTCGAATTTATCCTCCACCCCCGGGTAGGCATCGGCCGTGGCAGGCCCCTTTCCTTTGCTGACAACTCTTTGAGGCGCGCGTGGAACACTACGCGCCGTCGACTCTCGGGCCTGGTGCTGATCGAACGGCGAGTTACCCACTACTCGCCGTCCGCATTCCCGAGTCTACGGTGGCCGGAGATCGTCTCGCGGCGCCCGAAGCCCCTGGCGTCTCCTGCGGCGGCTGCGGCTGAGGGCGCTAGGGCGACTCTGCTGTTGATGAGTCTTCCTAACGTATGCCGCCTCCCTCTTCGCGAGCATTACTGCTTCTCAGAAGGAGGAGACGGCTTCCTATTCCCTCTCGCTCCGTACCATGGCCTGAACCAGGGCACGGCGCGAGAGGTCGCTGCCGCCTATCGCATCCACGAGGACACGGCGGTGCTCTGCCCAAGCGGGGCAAACCTCCACCGTATGCTCCACCGTGTCCTCTGGGCGATCCTCGCATCTGCACCACCCTAAGGTCGACTGGTAGAAAATTCCTAAGGCATTAAGTCCGCCATTATACAGTAATTCTTACTTTTGCATTAAGTTTAATAAATAAAAAATTACGGTTTGGTCTCCTCCAATTACAAGTATGTTCAAATTCCAAGTCTAACGTTATTGGGGTTATCAATTCGGGCTTTAGTTCTGGGGTGTATCAATCAAAAACTTTTTACAAAAACAAAAACAAGCGACTTCCAAACAGAAAATACGCCAAAAATTAAAAAAATAACTTTAATTCGGCAGTCGGTGTTTGTATTTTATGAACCGACTTCGAAAAAAGAGGAGGTTCTATGTTAGACTGTATGTATTTTTTTTATGTATGTCCACCGATTACTCCGTCAGTTGTGGATCGATTTTCAAAATTCTTGTTTTATCCGAAAGAATGTACTCCCGAGGTGGACATAAATTTTATTGAAAAAGCTTTAGCGCTTTTTGAAAAACTGAACAAAAACGAAAAATACGTATACCTCGATGACGTTTTGGTTTTCTCCAATTACGAGTATGTTTAAATTCCACGTTCCATTTTATTGGGGTTTTTAGTTCTGGGATATAACTACTAAAACGGGAAAAAATAAGAAACTTTTTCCAAAAAAAAAACAATCGACTTCCAAAAAAAGAAAATACACTAAACAACTAAACAAGATAAGCTCGATACAGGAAAGATTATATTTATTGCATTATTTAGCATGCCATTTATGCTTCAATTAAATTTATATTTAATTTAGTTAGTACTTTAAATAAATTTACATCGTGTAATAACTTTTTAAGTTATCCATATTTTTAATTTATATTGCTACTCTAATCTCTAATTTCTGTCTGTTACAACAGACAGGGAGAAATTCATTTCTTCACGTCCTAAAAGGATGAAACTTGGTTCACGGGTACTTAAGCCATATCCTTGAGACATAAGATTATTTTACCTCGGGAATTCCATAAAAAAGTAAAAAAAAACAATGTGCATGCTTAACAATATCTCGGGATTTTTATCTCAGCTTCCTTTGTTATTTAAATTGAAAACAAGGAAAATTTATATAAACTTTGTTAATTAAATACTGTGTCATAATCATAATAATACTGAAGCTATTGTTATTTGTGAAAAATACAATACATTGAGAAATAAAACAAAACTAATGAGCTTGGCTCCTGTTTTTTAATTGACTTCCAAAAAGAACGAAATTCGTCGGAATCTTTTATTTTTATATTTGTTTCCCGATTACTCGAAGACGCCTCGACGGATTTGGAAAATTCTTTTTTTTTTGTAGGGTGTACTTCTCAAATGGCGGAGTCAGACAGAGACGACGTAATTTTTAACTTGCAAGCACTATTTTTCATGAAAACTGATCAACTGATCTCCTGGTATACTCGTATGTACATATTTCAAGAAAATCCATTGTTTTTTCCGACTTAGCGACCGATTGTTAGGACAAAACGATCGCTATCAATGTCGAGACTGCAGGCCCTGCAGTCTCGCCATAGTTAACGATCGCGTAATGACCGAATTCGTTAACTAATAATTAATGTTGAGAGGAGGCAAACTTGTGTGTCCTTTAATATTTAATTTAATTGTTACAAGCGATAAAAGTTATTAATTAAAATTTAAATAAGTTATAAGTTAACATGAAAAATAGTGCTTGCAAGTTAAAATTTACGCCGTATCTGTACATATTTCAAGAAAATAAATTATTTTTTCAGTGATAAATGAAAATAATTATAGTGTGATGATCTGATTGTTTCCGGTGCAAACTTGGCCAGAAATTGCCCAAGACAGAGAGGTTTGGAGGGAGAAAGAAGAGGCCTTTGCCTAGTAGTGGGACACAACGTAGGGAAGAATAATAAAATATTGAAAGATCAATGACATGCAACTAATGATAAATGGTGTAACAAGAAGCTTTAAATAGCCGAAGATCACTTGTTTTTCCCTTCTTTTTTGTCATTCGTACCTAGGAGCATTTTAGTTACAACTATATAAATAAAATTAATCACCGAAATGTATGTAAGCGCATAACTTCCGAACGACTGCACCAAATTGGGTAATTTTTCTTTTGTTGTGTTTGTGTTTGTCAGGACAAAGATAGAATGAAAGAAAATTTTGTGTAAAGGAAAAAAAATGCACCTGTGGGAAGCCGGGGCGGGTCGCTAGTAGACATTAAATTCCAATTACTTATAATGTGAAAACGTTTTTTATAAAAGACTGCCACATGGATGTTCCGCCAGAGTAAGCGATGAATCTCGTTTTTAACCGACTTTCGAAAAAGGAGGAGGTTCTATGTTCGACTGTGTGTATGTTTTTTTTTCTTTTTTTTTTATGTATGTCCGCGCATTTCTCCGTCAGTTGTGGACCGATTTTTAAAATTCTTTTTTTATCCGAAAGAATATACTCCCGAGGTGGTCCCATATAAATTTTATCAAAATTGCTTAAGCGCTTTTTGAGAAAATGAACAAAAACGAAAAATACGCATATCTTGATGACGTTTTTGTGTTCTCCAAATGTTTAAATTCCTCGTTCCATGTTATTGGGGTTTTTAGTTCTGGGGTATAACAACTAAAAAGCGAAAAATAAAAAACTTTTTACTAAAAAGCGAAAAAAAAAAACAACCAACTTCCAAAAAAATACACTAAAAATTTTAAAATAACTTTAATTTCGGAAGTCGGTGTCAAAAATCGAAGAAATAAAATACAAACACCGACTTCCGAAATTAAAGTTATTTTAAAATTTTTAGTGTATATTTTTTTTGGAAGTCGGTTGTTTTTTTTTTAGGGTCCCGTACCTCAATAGGAACCATTATAGGATCACTTTGTAGTCTATCTGTCTGTCCGTCTGTCAAGACACTTGTTCTCAGGAACGCGTGGAGGTATCAAGCTAAAATTAATATTATATGTATAAGTCTGCAATCCCTTGGAGCAGTGAAAAAACATCAAACTTCTAAATCAAAGCAATTAAAAGATACGGTCGTTTATGCCGCAAATTTTGACGCTCTCAAGGGAATCAAAATCTAGGGTACTTCCCGTTGACCTAAATTCATGAAAATTGGCAATAAGCATTGACATAGAGCACAAGTAAAGGAAAAAATCTGAGAACCGTAAAGTACACACACACACTTACATTACATTTTTTTTTTGTGACTATAAACTTATTTGCTGCTGGTAAATTGACCACGGCTTGTGTCGATGTATGGGAACAACAGTTTTTTAACGGCAAAGTTAAGTTTGTTCGAGATTCGATTCCCGTGACTATTTCCATACCTACAAGTTGGTACGGAACTCTCGGTGCGCGAGTCCCACTGGCCCTAGATAGATAGGCTTGCGCTTGACCACTATCTCACCAGATGGTAAGCGATGACATGGTCTACGATAGAGCACGCTTGTCTAGACGTAAACTATTCACTCTTGATTTAAGGACCCCCAGATTATAGCTATCAGGAAACACAGACTCCGACTGGGAATTCCACTCCTTAGCTGCACGCACAATGAATGTGTTCCCAAAAGTTTTGTGCGTATAGGTGGGATATTTATTAATTGTGATGCATGTACCGGTGGCACATCGCTGTACGTCTGTCTGTCTAGTGGTCCGATAATGGAACGGGCTTGGCGGAATTAAATCATGCAATTCCGAGGCACACTCCCCGAAATTTAATCGATAAAAACCAAATAAAAACTCTTTTATTGAGATGACTGTGTCACGGCAGTTCGAAATTTATAATATCAATGAACGGTACTACGGTACGGTACTTCGAAACTCACAACATGGAAAGTTTGTTATTGCGAAGTACTTAATTTCGAATGTATTCCACTTCACAGTTCTCACCCATACGCACAGAATGTTTTGTTGTATATTCCAAAGACAGGCGTGGTTGACAACTGCTTTAATGTCATAAATCTATATTATAAAATATATTACATAGACGTACTTATAAAGAGGTACAGTTTGAGAGTTTGTGAGGTTATAGGGAGTAATCTCTGGATCTACTGAACCGATTTTGAAAATTCTTTTACCAATAGAAAGCCAAGTTATTTGTGAGTGTCACAGGCTATAAATTTTTGAAATCCACGCGAACGAAGTCGCGGTCGAAGTGCTAGTTAAAAATAAATTAGTACCAAAACATAGACAATCCACAACAGAAGCCCTTAAATGAGATACAAAAATATAAAAACAACAAACAAATAAAACTCATTGCTTCAGCTGTCCCTTAAATAAAATTCAACAATAATGAATACAAAAAAACCAAAATAATGTTAATTTCTTCCATATGAGATCGAGCAAAAAAAACACGTTTCTAGTAAGGGAGCCCCTCTAATTTTTTATTTATTTTTATTATTTGCTGTTATAACGGCAACAGAAATACATACTCTGTGAAAATTTCAACTGTCTACCTATTAAGGATCATGAGACAGAGCCCGCTGATAGACAGACGCACAGCGTAGTCTTAGAAATAGGGTCCCGTTGGTTACCCTATGGGTACGGAACCCTGAAAAAGATAGTAAATCGAGTTTAGCCGTAACAAACAGACCGACAACAAACAAAACAAAAAGTTATATCAAAATGAAAAAAAGGTGTTATTTAGCCATAACAAACAGACACTGATTTTTTTTTTTTTTTGTAAGATACTTTTAAAATTTGGATATTTAGTCTGAATGACCCAAAGCGAATGTACCGCGGGCCATTCAACCGTAACCAAAAATCGTCTACGTTCCAAAGTATTGGTGACAAAAGGAATCTAAAGGGACAGTCGCATACATTGTGATAGTCGCACAGAACTATTTAAATATTTACTTATTTGAAATCATAGGTATAGGTAATAGGTATTGGTAGGTGTAGGTATTGTAAGATTTCTTATTGTTTAAAAGTTAATTATTTATATTTTTTCGAAATAGATTAAAAATACATAATTAAATATTATGTTGATTCGTTTCTTTAAAATAACTGATTTTTTACAAAATCTTATATATTTTTTTAAATATTTTGTTGATTCGTTCAGAGCCGTGAGCGTATCAGTTCAACTCGCACTTGGCCCATTCAGTTGTTTTTTGAAAGTCGGTTGGTTGTACTTTTGCATAAAAAAAGATTTTTTGGTATACTTCTTTTAAATTTATTGTACACATATAACATATAAATAAAACACAAATTAACAATTAGTTACAAAGGCGAGCTTAACCCAGCATTTGGGTTTTCTTACAGCAAACCTCAGGGTGAAAAATACATTTGCATTTGCAACACAAATGTACAAAGGCGGACTTAATGCAGTATTATTTCTTTTCAGTGTTAAATTAGTGGTGGTAAATGTTGCAAATCAGAATAATTTAATGCCACAGACTATCCTAGGCAGGGTTGGACTGGGCCAGACGGGCCCGGGTGGCTCCCCACTAGCTTAAGGCCCGGGACGGGATATTGGCAGATGGGATCCTATCAAAAAATAATGAAATAGAAATTATTAATAATCCATGATTTATTAAGAGCAGGGCCATCTTAAGCGTGATAATATAATATGGGGTATGAAAGTCAGCCTGTACCCCCGCTTTTGCTTACTTTTTTTCTAGTTCTAGTTGTTTAGACGTGACGTATGCGGAAAATCGTCAGAATCTAAAGAATTTATAAACTGTAGTGTGTAACTATAATGTGTCAAAATTTTAGCAAACCGTCAAAGGTAAGATAGATTTTCTTTTGAGACCATTTATACAGAAAAAGGAGTTAGGTACCTAATTTGTCAATTAATTCTGAAAAGTTTGAAAAATAAGAGAAACCAAGAGCAAGTGTAGTGAGCTCCATTTTAGCACCTCGTCTCAAATGGGGTACAACCTAGATCGTAAAAGCTGCAACAAATCCAACAGTTCTTGCTCCGATAAAGAGCGAAGTCTCATTTTAATGCGCTTCAACGCTGAGAATAGTTTCTCATATCTTGCGTTACCGAACTTGTGAGAATTACACAGTATGAAATATATAAGGTGGTGTGCGTCGTTGGGCTGCTAAGTTAATGAATTAAAACGATTTTTTAGTAATTTATTGATGCAAGAACGAGTGAAGCGAGCTTCAAAATTTTAGCATCCTGCCTCGGAATATCTATCCAAGAAAAGCAAATTAAAACTATCACAGATTTAATTTGCTTTTCACAAACAATAAGTAACAGTGCGGCAGGCTAGAAACATAATAGTGCATGTCTCAAAAAAATCTCGTCTCGGCTGGGTGCCGCCCCGGGCCCCAGCCTTTTTAGCCGAAGAAAATAAATACGCCTCTGTACGCAATTTCGGACGTGTTTGCAGTTTGATCTAAAACATCCACGTCGTCTTTTCCCTCACTTAAGGCCCTACTACCGGCCAAGTGGCGCCCTCATTGGATACAAAATTGTAGCATAGCATGGAAAAGAAATATTAAAGAATCCAACGTCACGTTTGTTAAAAAGAGGATAAAGTATTTTTACGTTGTTAAAACAGGTCTCAGCCGATTCTGACACTTTTGCCTACTACTTTGGATACGATACATTCCGATACCTGTTTTAACAACGCAAAAATACCTTACCCTCTTTGTGACAAACGTGACGTTGGATTCTTTAATATTTATTTTCTATGCTATGCTACGATTTTTTATTAAATGAGGGCGCCACTTGGTCGGTAGTAGATCCTTAAGTTATATAACATTGTTGACAATTTCCAGTTATGCTATTTATTGTTTAAAAAAATCCCAGCCCCACAACCCGTTAAGAGTTATATCATAATTTATTTTTAACTTCCTGCCATGAAAATTGAACTTGGCATTGCGTGTGAGTTGCACTATTAGCATTTCCGTCACTCATCGTACAATCACTTTATGTATCCCACCACACAATTTTTTTTTTTTTTTTTTTTTTTTTTTTTCCACAACTATCACACAACGCCATCTAGTCCCAAGCTAAGCAGAGCTTGTGTTATGGGTACTAGACAACTGATAAACATACTTATATATTTCTAAATACATACATATTATAGATAAATTACACCCAGACACAGAACAAATGATCGTGCTCATCACACAAACATTTGTCCTGGGTGGGAATCGAACCCACGACCTCCGGCATAGCAGTCAGGGTCACTAACCACTAGACCAACAGGCCAGCCATCAATTATACAAAGATGTAAACGTACTTACTGTTAGACAACTGTTTGTGCTACGATCCGTACTGAGAAAACACACCAAGGTCACCAAAACCACCAGATCCAACACGTCGTATGAAAAAACCTTTTATTGTCACGGTAACACATAAGACCGCTTTCGCTAGACGCCAGCATTATGTTATAAGCTCACACCTATACACATTAATAAACAAAAAAATAAACATAATCAAATAGGATTCTTAAAGGGTTAAAGTTAAAATTGAGTAGTGGATTAAAATCATGACTACGAAGCAACTGAAAGTCTACTTGCTTGGATCTGCTAAACCACTTTAATCAATTACATCACAACGAAGGGAGCGGCAGCCTCTACTAAATTACATCCACACACAGAGATGCACACTTTCTCAACACACCCCACACATCCTGATACCACAACACCCCACACCACACCCCCTCACATCACATCTCATCACACCACACTACACCACACCACACCACACAACAATGGGGGCCGAGTCACCCGCGTCCGTAGGAGTATACCCATTGAGTCCCTACACGTGGCCCCCGGGTGGTGCTAATCAGGTGACACTAACTGGTGGTAGGTTTCGACCGATGGCTTGCGACCACCCAATGGGCAAAGACCAAGCCGCCAAGCGGCCTGGCCGTATTCCGGTACGATGCTCAGTGTAGCCAATCCAGAGGAAATGGGTCGAAATAGTTGTTCCATTGCAGGCAGACCAACCAGGCTCGCGCTGATATGGATGTATCGGGAGACTAGTCGCGGAGGGTAGCGGCATCCGAGGCGCGGTGCGCCGCTGGCCGACCGGAGGTAGTTGGGGGCCCAAGTAGTGTGCTAGCCACACATGAAAGGCTGCCCCGCCAACTGTTGAAAAATCCCGGAATGCACCATCGTGCTGGTTGGCGATCAGACGAGAGGGCCCGATGGACATTCCCGGGGGGGGCTCGGGCGTCCCCGCAGTCTCCAGACTAGTACCCTAATGATACCGTCTTGTCAGTGCATGCCTGAGGGTAGCCTGCATGGAACCTCATTTCACTTCCTTCTCCTCTCCCTATTTCACTCATCAAAACCATGCAGAAAGGAAATAAAAAGAAAAAAGCTGAACAGCGGCAGCACTCCCTCTCTCTCAAAGTGCACGTCTCTAACATACGAGGTCTGCACTCGAATCTCGCCGCAGTCCACCACCACCTAGAGACTGAGAGGCCGGCTCTCTTGTTCCTTTCGGAGACGCAGATCGGATGTCCGTCTGACGTGGAGTACCTATCTTACCCAGGGTTTACCCTGGAGCACAATTTTAAGCCACACGCTGGTGTATGCATGTACGCCCGGGACGACATCTGCTATCGGCGACTCTTTGGGTCCTAGTGGACACAGGCCTAGATAAAATTATCTACGCCTGTGTCTACCGTTCGCACAGCGGTGATTTGGAGACAACTAGGCTCACACAACACCTCAATGAGGCGGCATCTGTGGCTCAGCAACGGTACCCTTCTGCCCAATTGGTGTTACTGGGGGACTTCAACGCCCACCATCAGGAGTGTCTCTTCCCATACCAGTGCACAGACCATACTGGACAAGAGACGCATAAGCTAGCGCTAGCGTTAAATCTCACCCAGCTGGTCCAGGGGGCAACGAGGGTGCCGGATGTTGAGTCGTACACGGCCAATTGCTTGGACCTTCTGCTGACAACAGATCCAGACCGTTACTCGGTGTCAATTTCTTCACCATTGGGTACTTCCGACCACTGTCTGGTGAAGTCTGTATCCGTCTACTCCCCGCCCGATCCTAGCCCTAGAGGCACCAGGTGGGTTTGGCGATACAGGTCAGCAGATTGGGATGGCATGCGATCTTTCTTCGCATGTTATCCTTGGCAGCCTACTTGCTTTTCTTCGACTGATGTTTCGTCGTGCGCGGAAGCCGTGACGGATGTGCTGTGGCAGGGAATGGAGTACTACATTCCATTCTCTGACGTAACAATGTCAAGCGAGGCTTGACCATGGTTTGGTACCGAGTGCAATCGAGCTGATGCGCTTAAACACGTGGCCTTCCTGGCATGGGTCGACGCTCGGACGCGTAAAGCAAATGACGTGAGTCAGAAGAAGAGAGCCTTCAACAGGGCTGCCAAGTCCTGCAAGAAGGTGTTGCGAAGGGCTCGGATTGACCACAATAGCCGAATTGGGAACAAACTTGCTTCTTACCCAGCTGTTAGTAAGGCGTTTTGGTCCCTGGCTAAGTCGGTTGAATCGAACTTCTGCCGCCCCTCACTACCTCCAATGCTGAAACCCGACGGGTCGCTGGCCCACTCCGCTGAGGAGAAAGCAAACTTGTTTGCCTCTCTGTTTGTGGAATCTTCGCGTCTAGATCCTGGAAGCGCGAGGCCTTCTGGTAGTCTTTGTGGATGCGAGTCGATTATGTCAGACATTCGCATTCACCAGAAGGATGTCCGAAGGGTACTGCGTAACCTAGACGTGAACAAGGCTAGTGGCTCCGACGGGATACCGGCAATTGTACTGAGGACTTGTGCGCCTGAGTTGTCTCCGATCTTAACACGCCTATTTCGCCTTTCGTATGAGACTGGAAAAGTGCCGATGGCTTGGAAGCAAGCTAACGTGCAACCCGTGCCCAAGAAGGGGAGTCGAGCTGACCCAGCAAATTAAAGGCCCATCTCAGTAACTTCCGTACTCTGTAAGAGTATGGAACGTATGCTGAATGGCAAGCTCCTGGCATATCTAGAAGCTAACGATATCCTCAGTGACCGACAATACGGCTTCCGCCGAAATCGGTCAACTGGGGATCTTCTAGCGTATGCCATTCACATCTGGAGTGAGGCCATCGACAAACAAGGGGAAGCCCTTGCAGTCTCCATTGACATCTCGAAGGCCTTCGACCGGGTCTGGCACGACAGCCTAATTGGCAAGCTTCCTTCCTTCGGTCTGCCCGCTGGTTTGTGTGATTGGATTGCAGATTTCCTGAGGGATCGGTCTATCCGAGTAGTCATAGATGGCTGCTCGTCCAGACTGCTGGCTATTAATGCCGGTGTTCCTCAGGGGTCGGTGCTCTCGGTAACATCGTTTTTGCTGCATATTAACGATCTGCTAAAACCCGGTACCTTTGGGTATGCAGACGACAGCACTGTTGACGAGAGATACGTGCCTTACGCACGAGCTAGTGGGTCTCAGGTCCGGTCTCTCCGAGAGGCTATGGTTAGGCGCTTGAACTTGTCCTTACAGGCTGTCTCAGAATGGGGCGATGCCAATCTGGGCAAGTTCAATGCTGCTAAGACCCAGGCGTGTCTTTTTTTTCGCTAAGAGGAGCCAATTTCACCCGGCTCCATCTTTCCGAGGTGTGACCGTGTCGATAACCGACTAACCTGATCTTCTTGGTGATATTTTAACATCTACCCTCAATTTTGGCCCCTTCATAGAGGCAAAGGCTCAAGTGGCTGCCAAAAAGTTGGGGATCCTCGCAAAGGTGAGACGGTACTTTACGCCGGAATAGCTGCTCTAACTGTATCAAGCACAAGTTCGATCGTGTATGGAGTACTGTTCTCGTCTTTGGGTCGGATCTGCCAGATACCAGCTTGATGGCCTTGAATCAATTGAGAAAAGAGCCAAGAGGATCATCGGCAATGTTCGTTGAGTCGAAACTCCAAAGTCTAGAACATAGACGCCGAGTTGCTAGCCTGTCGGTTTTCTATAGGTTACACTTTGGGGAGTGTGCGACGGAATTGCACAATTTGATTCCACCAAGCCCGTTTCATCAACGGACCACAAGACGTACGGTGAAGTGCCACCGGTTCATGGTGGACATCCCATCCATACGCACAAAACGTGTTAAGAAAACATTCATTGTGTGTACAGCTAGGGAGTGGAATTCCCTACCGGAGTCTGTGTTTCCTGATAGCTATAACCTGGGAGCCTTTAAGTCAAGAGTGAATAGGTTACTTCTAGGCAAGCGTGCTCCATCTTCAACTACATCATCGCTTGCCATCAGGTGAGATGGTGGTCAAACGCGTGCCTATCAATAATAAAAAATAAAAAAACACCACACCACACCACACCACAAGACACCACACCACACTACACTACACTACACCACACCACACCACACCACACCACACCACACCACACCACACCACACCACACCACATCACACCACTCCACACACCCCTCTCCCTTAAATACACACAACAGTAGCACATTACACCCTACACAAATATTCTACACACACACACTCATTACAAATATTACTACTCAATTATAAACACTAATTAAATAAATATCGGTATTTATATATATTTTCTACCTTTTAGTCTAAATCTGGTCTGTTACTATCCGAGTCTAGTAGTACGCTCATAAATTTTGCTTGTCCACTACATTTTGCGAAGACACTGCCTCCTAAGATACAGGATCTTCCTAGTTTAGGAGGCAGGGCTCAAATCTTGTATTGACTGTACCTACCTTACCCATCTTGAGCACACTACTTTTCCTGTTTAATTTTCTATTTACCTACTTGTAATTTTGTGTGCTCTAAAATATGTGTCAAACGTGTATTTATGCTAATAAATTATTATTATTATTAAACAAAAACAATATAATGCTTTTCTTTGGTTTAGATAATTTGAACAGATTGGAACGAGTAAAAGTAAATCTAAAAATAAAATTTCCAGAGGAGTTTTCTTTTTAGGACTCCGTACCCGATGGGCACAAACGGAGCCCTATTGCTGTCACTCACGTGTCTGTCTGTCTTTCGTCCCACAAAATTTAGTTCTGAAGAATTTTTTAACTTCCCATTGACATATGAACTTGAAATTAGTTGGTAATGTTTATTATTATGTAATTTTACAAGCAAATATCGATATATTGATAAATCAAATTTTTATTTGATAATTCCCTCATTTGTACGAAACCCTAAATGTACGAAGACCGACACACACTTGGTCGGTTTTTCAAATATCTCTTAGATAATGTAAAATTACGTGTATTGCGTGGATTTGTTCAAAACTTATACGTTCAGAAATTTCCAAAGCAAGTTTCGGGGATGGCCTCTGCTCAGGGTTAGTAATTTTTCGATTCTTTCTGTTTTAGGTCGCTAGGGCCTGGGCATAACCTACGTGAGCTCTCTGCTCTACCTATCTCCTAGCTAGCGAACCCTAGCCTCCGCAGGCCCCCTACATGGACCTGGCTGACGCAGCCATACTATAAGGTCATCACAGGTACAGGCGATAAGGCATGAAAACTGGACCATGGTCTGCGGAGAGACGCCACATAAACACCGAAGAAAAGCGTTATAAACGTTAGAATCATTAACTTTATCTTAAAAGTTAATAAAGAATTGTAATGTAGCTATAGTTTCCTCGCAATGTGCATTGTGTTAATTTTTTTAATAACTTGTTTATAATTAGTTTTAAAATGAGTGTTTATTAAATTTATGCTTCAGTTAGTTAAATGCAACTCATTTATAAGTGTCAGAGGTTCTCAAATAATAATATAACTTCACCTCTATATAACCCACGGTAAGGCAAGAAGTGTAGTGCAAAAATGATAAGATGCCTTTTCTTGAGGGTGGGAAATCATTCTATTTTCAACTTCTACTGCTCTGAGTGGAGCGAGAAGGCGTGTCAGAATCTTACTTAAGGCGCTATTAAATGCCAATGACCTTGAGTGGTTAGCTTGCGTGTTCTGTGCTGAGCTCACCGCGTCGTACGTCCACCCAGTAATAGGACTCTCCCATCAAGGAGCGCTGTCCGAAATTAGACGCATTATTAATTTATTACACATAAAATAACAGGTATTAAACTAAAACAATAAGACTTAAATATAAATAATTAAATGATCTTTAAAATGTTAAAGGTTTCATAAAAATACGCTCTATAGTTTTTGCGTGATTCTCAATTTTTTTATCCGCGTTAGACATAACTTTACAAAATAATTACACTATGTTATAAAAATATAATTTCAAATATTATCAGATCAAATTACGACGGAAATTATCTAGAGTAACATATATTTTTTTCAAAGAAATAAGGCTAGTCGTTTAGACATGATATTCAATTAAAAACCATTAAAAGTCGTATAACTACGCCTTAATAAAACCTATCTATGTTCCTTCAGTTGTCGTTTGCGTACTAGGGCAGGACTCTTACAAACACCCCCGTGACTTTGGCAGGAAAATTATAAAATGCCTGACGTGCAAAGGAAATAAAGAAGAAATGACGTATGAGGCAAACAAAGTATTTCCAACGTGGCAATTGGAACTGATATATTTTTTGGACGCAGTTCCTGTTCCCTAGTTTTTAGCACCGTCCTTTTTAGGGTTCCGTACCCGAAGGGTTCACACGGAGCCCTATTGTTGTCACTCACATGTCCGTCTGTTTATCTGTCCGTCCGTCATCTGTCACAAGTTCTTTAAATTCCCATTGACTTAAGAACTTGATTTTTGGTGATAATGTTTATTATTACATAGACTTTACTTACAAATACCAATATTTGGTACGGAATCCTTAATTTGTGAAATGTGAGCCGTACTGGGCCAGTTTTTAATCTTTTGTATACATAGTTTTATATTGTCACAGTACTTCTATCCATCAAATACTTGTCCATAATATATAATTAGATGATATGACATTTTGAGCCTAAAATCTTTTCAATAAAATAATAATAATTCATTTACGTCATGAAGATATTATACTTAGCTCAGTTTTTTTTTTTTGATGAGCTCAGCCTCAGTTATTATTTTAATTGAGAACCTCCTCCTTTTTAAAAGTCGTTTAAAAAGTTAGCCAGCTACAAACAAAACGTGATTTTTGTGATTTTGTCAACTACAAACAAAAAAAAAAGATTTTCTTTTCAAAACTTTCGATCGACATTTGGAAACCACTGACTCTGTCTAGTTTTATATTTCTACTATGTTATAAATATGTATATTTTATACCACGATTGGCATATTTTCATCTGATTACTTTAGACTCTACACAATGAAGTATTTTTTTAAATATTTTGTGTTAATACTCAGCTTGAATTTTATAGGTAAGATCATTATTAATTTTATTGAATAAAGTTAGTCGTTAAAATGATCGATACGAGCTACTGTAAGAGAGGAATGGCGACGGGTTGTGTAGCTACCAACTCTTTTTTTTTGATGGTGAGAAAAAATCAAAATAAATTCTCCCGCTGTGGGTGGAGCAGGAAAGCGTTTCAAATAGTTGCCTATGCGTTCCAGTAGGTGTATTCGCTAACTCAGTTGACATCAATTTGATAGGCACTATGCAGTATAGTGCTCGGTGGACATCGATTATCATAGGCACTACGGTTTTCCTATACGTCAAAGCAGCAATGTACGGCAAAGTGCCTATCAAATTGATGTCACCTGAGATAGCGAATATGCCTGCAGGGCCGCAGTAATTCTTTCAAACACTCCCGCTACCCAGCAGACATTCCCGTGACTCCAGCAGTAGCCACCACCCTGTATGTGACGACCACGAAAACTTGTCTACTCCAACGTTGATTAATTCTACGGCTAATATGACCGCATCATTGCCACTTCAGATTGCTTAGGCTAGCCGCTGACTTGTGAATTTTGTCACCGTGACTTTTTGTTACCCAGTCGAGTGCTATGAAGATACATGGGAGTGCACTGATCATGGTGACGTGACAATACGGTGACAAATAGTTCCTAGGTGACTGAATTTTGAAGGATACTGACGTAGTTTAGAATATAGAGTGTACAATTTTCCTTGAAACAATCTTTCAGTGTATATGGGATGCACCCAGTAGCGTTTTTTTCGTTTCATTTTTCTTCTTCTTATTTCAAGAGCACTTATTACAGCAATCTGTACGAAATCCATTTCAAGAATGAGCGCGTTTTATTGCCCAGTGACTTTTCAAGTGGGCGCATCGTGTGTGACAGTAGGTGACAGTGACAAAAATCACAAGTCAGCGGCTAGCCTTATTCTGAAAGTTATGTCGACAACTTTAATTTTCAGTCGGATCATCTCGACCGACAATATATTTTTGGTTTTTCTATCGTTTTCATGATCTTAAACATAAATTGTTACAAACATAAGTCTTCTGTCAAACAGTAGTACAGTTTGTCGGCAGTGTTCTCGTGGATACATACTCGTGTATACTACATCATAATCATAAAAACATACCGCTAACCGACCCGGCAGGCTAGCATGAGCAGCGCACGCACACAATCTAATCGTTCAATCACAAAACGCTGCGCGCGCATGCTAGTCTAGCCGGCCCGCACCTGCATAACATACTATTGACACAAACCTAGATAATGTTTCAGGATCCGAGGACATTTTTTAAGGCATTTTTGGAAATTACTTCAGTTGCCATTTGTCTTGGTAGCTCATTTAATAATTTTGGAATAAGCCATTGCCGCGTCCTTTGACCAAAGTAATTATACACTTTAGGCACTGAATATCTATAATAAATATTCAGTGCTTTTAGTGAATAATTAGAGGAATAATTCCTCTGTGTTACTTTAAGGCTCAGTTACACCTTCCGATTTCAAGGGACCCAATTTAAGAACAATCTAACTACTAACTAGGAAGTAGGAAGCTAGCGATTACACTTTCCTAAATTGGACTCCTAAATCGAAATTCTAAATCGGCAGTGTTGCCAACTCTTACAAATTCAAGCCCCTAGACAGAATATCAAAAGTCGCTCGAAAGTCTTGTAAAACTGATTCTACCAGGAGCAGACCAAAAAAGAAAAAGAGCGGACTCAGATTTTTTTTTTTTGGGAAAGGGACCTTACAAAATTTAATTTAATTTTAAACACGTCATAAAAATACTAATAGCCCATTTGTAGCGACAAGTCGCTAATTTGGCAACACTTAGCTCTAAATCATAGTGATGCGATTACACTATCCTAAATCGTACACAATTTAGGAAGTCAAATCGGGACCTCCCAATCTCACTAAATCGCATACTAACTGCTCTAACTGCTATTACACCTTCCTGTTTCCTAAATTGGGTCCCTTGAAATCGGAAGGTTTAATATGAGCCTTCATGGGTTGATCGGTTATACACTTTCTTTATTTTGTGTTCGTTTTTGTTGTGCTGTTCTAAGATTATATGTATACAGCTTAGACTATGAAAGGTTAAAGACGGAACGTCATTGGACATTAAATGAAGCAGGATCGTTAAAATGTGTGAGCGACCTTGACGAACGTAACGGTGACGGCTTCTCATTTTGTCTTTGTGAGCTTATTTCGCGTGTACAAGCTTCTCATTCTGGTACTTCAGATTACTGGATTTTGACACTCCCTCTATAACCTTTCAAAGTCCAAGGTATACAGGGTGTAACGGAAATGGAATTACGAGTACCATACAAAAATATCATCAGCTGATCAAAATTAACATGAGAGGTCCAATTTTAATTTTGGATTGTTTTTATTACTTTCTTCAAGATATTGATCGTTTCTTAGAGCAGAAGTAGCATTTAAAATTTATGACTTTCATATGCAGCATGTCACAAAAACCCTGTCCGATCCTATAGGGTATTCTTTGGTATCGTACTGCGTACACATATACGTAACCATTTCATGGATATGAGATTATTATTTTTCCCCAATGAAAATAATTAATTTAAAAAAAAGAAAAATTATCAAAAGCAACACTGATCGCTCGACAAAGTTCACCTACAGTTTAGTATGAAAAAAGCTGCCTGAGCGAGACAGTATTTTTGATCCTTTATTATGTGCCCTTTGTCGCGTGCCGCCAAAGCCAGAAGTTGTGCCTACAGCCCGGCTAGTGCAGGGCGGTACACTTTGAAATAAAAATAGGTAAAATAAAAAGATTTCGCCGGCTGGTGGAGTGTTGTCAACTTATGAAAATTTGCCATATTTAGTATTAAATTTCGAGTGATTTATAAAAATAAAAAACCAATAACTTGGTTTATAGCAGTTACATTTTTTTTACTATTTTTTCTAGTGCGTATGTTAAACCAGGAATACGCCTTTATTAGATCGGACAGGGTTTTTGTTACATGCTGTATACAACGAAAATGTATACATTTTCGTTATATCCTGTAGTTCTGCTTGGTGATGGAGTACATGAGGACAACAACTGGAAGGCACAGGTATTTTAAGAAACGTTTGTAACAAGGCGGTGTTACAGCCTTGTTTGTTTCCTGACCTCCATTCCAAATTACGTTCTTACTTACCTAGTTTTAAATTTCAAAATTCAAATATTCATTTGTCTTTTCTGTCTTGCCTCTAGTTTTTCATTTTAAAATCAGTTCGGATTCTGCTGCCGAGCTGGAAGCTCCCCTATATCACTGTAATTTTCCGACTCCTCAGCAATTGACAGTTATCAGTTTGTTTGTATGAGTTTCTAAAATCAGTGAAGTGCAGTTTTTATAACCAGGCAGATTCAGGCACGTTTCTTGGAAATAATACAATTTGTACCTTTACTTAGCCACAGTGTATGGTGTACGTATGATTAATGACTGGTTCTTATAGTGTAGCCTTTTTTTTTTAATTGGAACAAGTCCGCCACATTATTCCGAAATCATTGTCTCAACTTCTGAAAACCAGAATCAACAGTGCACGCGAGGCAATGAAGCTCGACGAGTCCCAGAGAAACGATTAAAATGTTTTGGGTCTCGCAACGAAATCAGAAAAGACAGCGTAAGAGTAAAAAAACATAATTTCCACTTCCCTCCTAATCAAGCGGGAGACAGAACAAAGATAGGGTCAAAGGGGGTATTTACAACTGGGGTAAGCCCAGTTGCCAAGCACCACTGGTTAAAACACTAATATTAATGGGTTTTTCCTTCAAGCTTGTTGCCTCGCCTTTATGTCAATGTTCTACACCTGATTTTAAATACGAACAATCCGCACATCATATCTTAGGGGAGTGTACTCCTTGGCCAACTGAACGCAATATTATGTTAGATAGTATTCAGCCTACGTCTGGAGTTGTCTATTACACGGACATTGTGGAAACTAGAACGAATTTCCGTGCGTTCAAGCATTTTTCCCATACCTATTATTGGAATCAAATTGGAATCAAACAGCTATCAATTTTAGGACCCATTAATAATCTAGCCTACTGTAAATATTGAAATATACGTCCTAATTCGTCGTGTTTTTATCTTCATACAACTACCTGTCCACATCGTGATTCCCTGTGACTCCCACCCTCCTCCACCTGTCCACATCGTAACTCCCCGTTACTCCCAGCCTCCTCCACCCGTCCACGTCGTGACTCCCCGTGACTCCCACGCTCCTCCACCCGTCCACATCGTGACTCTCCGTGACTCCCACCCTCCTCCACCCGTCCACATCGTGACTCTCCGTGACTCCCACCCTTCTCCACCCGTCCATATCGTGACTCCCACGGTCCTCCAAAACGTGACACATTCACCTTCTAATCTGTCTCAATAAGTCAAATATCACTCTAATTTCCCTTCATTCAGACGAGGACGACGGTTCTAATTTATGAAAAAACAACCATTTAAATGTTAGTTTCAATACTTATTAGCTTAGTTCAAATTGTTTACGGAGAATTTGAATTGAAACAATGATACATTTAATTATTGTTTTGCTCATTTTAAGAGGGAGCATTCAGATGCGACTACACGTACAGCACAGTGGCCAAAGCTTGGTTCAAGCACAACGTTATCCCAGCGACTTGGGCCGATGCGCGGCTACGATGTGCACTGGAAGGTAAGCACTTTTTTCTCATTAAACTAATAATAAGTGGAAAGTTACTAAAGAAAAATACGCAAAAAGTGAGTTTGACTCACTCACCGAAGGTTCGCAAAAAGATTATAATTATTTTAACCTCCGAAGCTCGCCATTCGTCAAACGTAAACATCCGTCAAGCCCCGCCCGCATACGACAAACCGGATTTCAAGTGTCAGTTTGACATTTTTTCTCAGTTATGACAGCATATATTTTTGTCGAAGGGCACCTGAGACGACCAATAATGTCTATGGCCAAGCGTGTAAATGTTGCCACAGCATAAAATACATTGCGTTTTGGTAATAATAGAGGTAATAAACGAGTGAATCGCAAAACTCACTGGTGAGTTTCAGTGCTCAACGGTTTTCGGTCAATGAAACTCACCAGTGAGTTTCCGGGCTCTACAGGACTAGCTGTCTCCACGACTTCGACCGCATCAAGCTCGTAAACTTGAACGAATAAAACTAATAATTCTGTGCTTGCGATGCATTCTGAAAGGATCACATTTATTTATTTTAGTTTCTCATAAAACGGCTAAAGGCCAAAATGCCAATTATACAGTATGTAACAAAAACACTATCCGATCCAATAAAGGCGTAATCCTGGTTTAACATACATACTAGAAAAAATATTTAAATAATTTTTTCTCATAATATTTTTATAAAATATGCAAATTTTAACACTAAATATGGCAAATTTTCATAAGTTAACAACACTCCACCGGCCGGCGAAATCTTTTCATTTTTACCTATTTTTAACCGACGAAAAAAAAGGAGGAGGTTCTCAATTCGACCGTATGTATACTCTTAAGAACCAGAAGCGGTTATTATTTAAATGAAAATAAATGACTCATCAACCAAGAAATTTTTATTCCTTAAAAACGTTTTACAATAACAAATACGTTCCTACTTCTACAACATTATAAACACAATCCTTATAACGATTCTAAAATACGTCTGTTGCGTCCGGGAGCCAAACGAAGAAGAGAGCTCGTACTGAGTGCGCTGCGCCTTTTTTTTTTTTTTGGGGGGGTGGGAAATCATCTTATGACTTCTCCCGCTCTAGGGTGGAGCGGAAGGGCATGTCATTTCATTTTCATTTCATTTCATTTATTTATTCATTAACAATGTACATCGTGTCTGAATGTTTTACAACTATACCTACGCAAATAATTAAAATAATAACACTTTAATAAACACATAAATTAAATTAACACAATCTCACTACCTACATACATTAATATTGTTTACATGCATAAAAGTTCAAAATTTAAAACAATGTCAAAGAGAAAAGGAAAGTTAGTCCATGTCACTAATACCTACATACCTAATAATTTAATTTAATGTCCAATAATAATAATAATTATAAAATTAATTTACAATGTCCAATAACTAGGCATAAATTTAAATAAGAAAATAAATAATCTGTTTTACTCCTTAACATTCCCATCAATAATAAAAATATTTTATCTACAATTCAAGATTAATCTAAACGTGTCACATTAAACTTCACACATGCCTTTATTATCACACAATTATAATAATGGTCTAGCTAAAACACGTCAGTGAAAAACTCATCAACAGAATAATAGCATTTTTCTACCAGAAAAGATTTAACTTGCTGCTTAAACTGATTTATGTTATATAAGGACTTTAATTCCATAGGTAGTTTATTATACAACTTGACCGATTGAAAACTTGCCACATGACTAACTACTTTCATAAGTGGCTGTATGTCATACCGCAAGTCCTTACGCCTTGTAGCTTCTCGTTTTTTTCTTTCTGCTGCTGTTTCGAACTTATTTAGTTTTTTCATAAGGTCAGTGAGTACTACTAGAATATACAAGCAGGGCACAGTCAATATCTGTAGATCTTTAAAATACTCCTTACACGATACCCAGTGTGGAATTCTCACAATAGTTCTCAATGCTCTCTTTTGAACGACAAAAGCTGTTTTCACATTGTACGCGTAACTACCTCCCCATAGAGAAATACTGTACCTGAGCCTAGATTCCACAAGCGAATAGTACACTACTTTTAATTGATCGATAGTGATCTCCTCTCGAAGACTTCTTAGAGCATAGCAAGCCGAACTAATTGAATTTTTGATTGCTGACAATTCCTTTTTCCAATTTAACCTATCGTCAATGTAAATACCTAAGAATTTTACGTTATCTACCAAGATTATATTTTCATTATTCACAGTCATTTCAATTGTATCCTTATTTCTTGACGTAGTTCTAAACAACATAGCATTTGTTTTACTGGTGTTTAAGTGAAGAGTGTTGATGGTAAACCAAGAATAGAAGTGAGCCAGAGCCATGTTTACTTTATCAGTTAGAGTTTTCATATCATTAGCGGATATTATTGCATTAGTATCGTCAGCAAAAAGAACAAGCCCAGCATCGACATGCTTTTGCATGTAATTCATCAAATCATTTATAAACACTATGAAAAAGATTGGCCCTAATATTGAGCCTTGCGGAACTCCCCTCTTTATGAGTTTAAGACCCGACTTGTATGCTTTTTTACATTTCTCTTCAGTCACTTTAATTTCTACGTATTGCTTTCGATTTTCCAGATAAGATTTAAACAGTTTCAGAACAGGTCCTCGAACTCCATAGTGTTCCATTTTTGCTAATAGTAGCTTGTGATCAACTGTGTCAAAAGCAGAACTTAAATCTAGAAATAAGCCAGCAACCTTTAATTTCTTATTAATTTTGTCAACTGCTTCCTCCATTAAGGTAGCTATTGCGTCATTTGTACCCACATGTTTCTGATAACCGAACTGCCTGTGATTCAGAATTTTATTTCGATATAAATGCCTAAGGAGCCTAATCTTAAGAATTTTCTCAAAAATTTTTGAAATTATTGGTAATAGCGAGATCGGTCTGTAATTATTGGGATCTAAATGGGAACCTTTTTTATACGTAGGTAAAACTCGGGCTATTTTAAGCTGGTCAGGGAATATGCTCATGTCTATACACATATTTAGTAAATGTGCTAGTGGGTCTGCTAATAAGGCAATATGGTCTTTTATTAATTTTATTGGTATTTCGTCATGACCATATGATTTCTTGTTTGTCATTGCATTGACAATTTTTGTTATTTCAAGTGCTGTTACTTGATCGCAGCTCATTTCTACGCTCACTCTGTTGACATTATCTTGCAAGGTTTTTATAGCTTGTTCAAAAGTATCAATATCACTAACTAGTTCAGCTTTGTCAAAAGTATTCGAAAAGATATCCACAATTTCTTGTGGATTTGATATAATTTTATTACTAATTTTAAGCAGCATTCATTTTTCACTGTCTTGTTTTGATACTTTATTCCTATGTCTATTTATAACTCGCCATATAGCTTTTGATGACATATTTGCTTTTTTAATTTCTGCCCTGACTGCAATCCGCTTTGCTTTTTTTAAGACCTGTCTATATATTTTAATGTATGTTTTTGTATACGTTCTTATACCCTCTGTATTATTCATATTATTTATATTATTTATGTTTTGTAGAAGGAACCGTTTCATTTTACTGGACACCTTTATTCCCTTTGTTATCCAGACCCCTTTGTTGTCAGACTCTTACTGACTAAAACCCACCCCCGTTCCTCCCTGCCCTACGCACCCAGGGGCGAGGTAACTCTTTCGAATTTATCCTCCACCCCCGGGCAGGCATTGGCCGTGGCAGGCCCCGTCCTTTGCTGACAACTCTTTGAGGCGCGCGTGAAACACTACGCGCCGTCGACTCTCGGGCCTAGTACTGATCGGACGGCGAGTTACCTACTACTCGCCATCCGCAGGCCCCGATCTACGGTGGCCGGAGATCGTCTCGCAGCCCCTGGCGTCTCCTGCGGCGGCTGCGGCTGAGGGCGCTAGGGTGACTCTGCCGTTGTTGAGTCTCCCTAACGTGTGCCGCCTCCCTCTTCGCTAGCATTACTGCTTCGCAGAAGGAGGAGACGGCTTCCCATTCCCTCTCGCTCCGCACCATAGCCTGAACCAGGGCACGGCGCGAGAGGTCGCTGCCGCCTATCGCATCCACGAGGACACGGCGGTGCTCTGCCCAAGCGGGGCAAACCTCCACCGTGCGCTGCGCCTTTAACGCAGCACTGCTCGGTCCAGACCCGGGAGTAGGGGAACTAGCTGTGTGGGGGAGCTTGCTAACAATATATATATTATATTTTTTTTTTGTGTATGTTCAGCCCTCACTCCGTCATTTATGAACCGATTTTGATAATTCTTTTTTTAATAGATAGGGTACACCTCAAGGGTGGTCCCATGTCAAGGCAATCAGGATCTAACAATGGAATCCTGATTAAATTGAGAGAGAAAACCTCGAACATTGTGGGCACGTTTAGCGTTTCTGTATGTATGTTCGGCCGTCAGTCCGTTATTTATGATCCGATTTTGATTATTCTTTTTTCCTTAGATAGGGTATAACTCAACGGTGGTCCACTGTCAAGGACATTAGGATCTGATCATGGGATCCTGAAAAAATTGAGAGAGAACCTCGAAAATTGGTCGCGAATATTGTTTCTGTTCACTTTTCATAACTTAATCAGGTATTTGCATTTAGGAACCATCACATCATGAAACGGATCTGATGATGGAAACCATACCTTTCCTAAACAATAGAAGTTAGATATAAAAAAAACTGGTTTTAGTGACAAATACCACTTAATATGCTTTGAAGAAAAGACGTCTTTACAATATTGGAGGTAACCTCAACTGGTCAATATCCTGGGAACTTCATGGAAGGATGGTTACATCATCAGCTCAGTGCCAAGAGGAATGATGAGGGATTAGAAATTAGCCTCAGAGTGTTAAAAGATGATGCGAGCTACAAAAAATCATAAAATATAAAACTTTTTAACAAAAAAATTAACCGACGAAAATGAACTAAAAAGCAAAAAATAAATAAACCTTTTAAGTCTGGAGTAATGAGCTTATTTACCTACATAAAATATCAACTTTTATATAAACTAATTTTGAGTCGGCGCCAATTAATAAAATGATTAATTACCTACTTACAGCCTTCTTCATTTGTAGTACTTATAAAATTTAGATATTTAATAATCAGATTGTTGTTTGGCGCCGACTCAAAATTAGTTAATATAAAATTTGATATTATAGGTAGGTAAATAAGCTCATTACTCCAGACTTAAAAGGTTTATTTATTTCTTGCATTTAGTTCTTTTTCGTTGGTAATTTTTTTGTTAAAAAGTTTTTTTATTTCAAACGACACCGCCCTGCACTAGCCGCGCTGCCACTTAGACATAAAACTGTAGGTGAACTTTGTCGAGCGCTCAGTGTTTCCTCTCATAAGTTTTTCTTTTTTTTTTAATTAATTATTTACATTGGGAAAAAATAATAATCTCTTATCCATTAAATGATTACGTATATGTGTACGCAGTACGATACCAAATAATACCCTTCAGGATCGGACAGGGTTTTTATTACATGCTGTATATGTATTATGACCAGTTATGAACGTCAACGAAGCAGAAAGAGTATGTAAGGATCGTAGTGTAAAAGTGGATACAGTAATTACAGTAGATATTAAAAAAAACACTTTTCTATAAGCTAATTAAAAAACTACATCTCGAAAAAGGCTAAAAGGTTAACAAAAATGTCTGGTACTCTCGTGCCATTTTCATACGGCCTCTGGTTTTCGATTGCTATGTAAATTGGTAATTCCATTTTAAATGCGTTTAAACCAAAATTGAGTCACCTCCACAGCGTTAGCATAAACTATGTGGTAAGTATTTGTAAGTGTGCTTGTTTCACAGGAACTATTTTAAGCCATAAACAAAATTGCGCCAAAATGTGAAAAAAGTGTAGCAATTCTCGAAATAACAAGTTCAATGGGCATTGTTCACATTTTTTTCTAGGTTGTAATTGAAAAACCATTTCGAGGAATAGCGTTACTGATCACGACGGACTAATTAATTATGAAAAATATTCATGTTTTATTGATATTTTTGATAAAATACGTTTGACTTTGTTTGCCCTTCAAATGACGTCACTTTTGGCCGCACAGTTTTATATCGTTGCCTCCGAAAATAAAAAGTAAGTGGCAAGTATTGTCTACAATCTGTCAAGTGTCAAATAATAAAATAAATGTCAAAAGTATAAACATATTTAATTTACAGTAAAGTTTTTAATATTATTATTCCTGCGACCGCCTTACTAATCTCGTAAAATCTCATTACATTATCTCAACATATTTAATACATTGTAAGAGTTATGGAATACAGGAAGTGCTTTATTCCAACTTGCAGCAATAATAGTAATAATAGTCCAAACAAATTTTTTGTTCGTATCAGAGATTTGCGAGAAAAGTGGTGTCGTGATATAGACGTGGAATATTGCAAGGTTTATACAATCTATTGTTGCGAAGATCACTTTGATGTAAGTATTTCAGAAGCATTAGACTTCTTTGTATGATCTGTTTCTTAATGCAAACCCTACTTACCACGTTTTGCTTTTTTTACAGCCTACAAAGGATTTGGCGAATTAATATCAACATAAGTTAATGAATCAAGAGCCACGCCTTAAACTTACAGTTTCCCTCTGCTATATTGCACCTAATAAAAGTGAAAACTCAACAGAATTAACTAAGCAGTTATTACAACATGCTACAACCCGCAAACCAGTAAAAAGGAAATATAAGGATACTATAATGCCCTGTTCATCTTCATATTCCACAATATCAGTGCAGGTACGTTTATATTTAACTTAATCATATTAGTAATAAAAAGATCACATACTTACATAAATACACTACATAACAAAACAATGAGCAAAACTTGAAACTGGTTGATGAATAGTTGAAATATAGTTTAATCATACACTTTTTCTCACTATCCATTAATTTCAGGGTTCCGAACATCCAAATGTAAAAACGGAAGCCTTATAGGATCAATTTTGCATGTGTATCTGTCACAGCCAATTTACTCCGAATCTACTGGCCCGATTTAGTTGAAATTTGCTACACAGGTGTATTTTGATGACCTAAATACGGGCGAGTAACGTAAAATAATTAATTTAGAATAGTGACCAATTGGGGTGAAAATTTAAAAATATATGATTCGTTCGTAATCCTTTCTGCGAGTCTGACTCACACATGGCCGGTTTTTATTTTTCTCATAACCTCTTTCTAATTTGTAGTTGACTAACATAACTAGCATCATCCTGCAAGATCAGTTGTACATTGTAAACAAGTTAGAAATCAATCATTTCTCCAAACCCTGAATTTAAACTATGAAATAAGAAGATAATGTGTATATAAAAAGTGACTTATACTTCACATACCCAACAGCCAGTTATAAGGTTTGCTTTAAATATTTCGTGTTGATACTGGAAAACAAAACCGGCTTAATGCGCGTCGACCAAATGAGGGAATTCCAAAGTAAAAATCAGATTTATCAGTATATTGGTATTTCTTAGTAAAAAAACATCATTACCAAGTTTCAAGACAGTGGGAAGTTTTGCTCCATTTTGTTCCGAAGAAAAAAAAATCTTCGGAACAAAATGTAACTGACGATGGACAGACAGACAGACGGACACGTGAGTGACAGCTATATGTAGGACTCCGTTTAGACCCTTCGCGTCATCATCATCATCATCAACAGCCTTTTAATGTCCCCACTGCGGGGGCACAGGCCTCCTCTCTGTGAGATGGTGTGGGCCGCAATCCACCACGCGGACTGTTACCTTTGGACACTATGGGTATGGAACCTAAATTACAAACTCAAACTTTTTCTTTTAGGTTGATGCCTCAACCCAGTGTGATGTAAAGATGGTAGACAAGAGCACAAACTATAAAGTAAGAAAAGCTACTAGTGTTGTTACACTAGAAGTAACATCTTCACAAGAAACTTCTTCTGCAGCAACTCCATCTCTATTTGGATGTAGGTACATCAGAAACAGAAGAATCAGCAGTGCTTGAACCAAATAAGAAAGAGTTGCAGCGTAGAAAAAACATGTTAGACATCATATCAGATAAACCAAAAATGTATTTAGGATTGCCAAAACAGTACCTATGACTTATAGATTACATTGTACAAAAAAGCTTAAAAAAATTGACTCTATTTTTCTTATAACTTTACTCAAAATTAAGCAAAATGATTCCATAGAAAGAATAAGTGACCAGTTTCAAATATCAAGAACTAAGTTGTCATCTGTGTTATTAACAGGAATTGAAGTCCTAGGTAACTTTTTTCAAAATTTTATTTATTGTCCACAGCCAAAACAGATCAAACAAAACCTACCTTTAGTTTTTAAAATAAGGTATTCTGATGTACACATGATAATAGATTGTTTTGAAATACAGATTGCTTAACCTTCAAATTCAGTAAAGCAAGCACAGACATGGTCTCAGTACAAAAGTTGCAATACTGTAAAGTATTTGATAGGCTGTACCCCTAATGGTTTTGTAAGCTTGATTTCAAAAGGTTATGGAGGCAGAATACCTGTCAAAGCTATTGTTGAAAAAAGTTACTTATTAAATGTTTTGCAACCAAATGCTGTTGTTTTAGCTGATAGAGGATTCAAAGAATTTAAATCTGTATTAAGTTCACATGGTATTAAACTCTTGAGGCCACTAAGTGTCTACTCAGGTACCAAACAAACTGCTACCGAAGTTATACAAAGTAAAGTAATAGCAAGCTTAAGAGTCCATGTTGAAAGAGTTATCAGGCGTGTTAGAGAATTTTCCATTCTCAAACCACCCTCTGTACAACAGAGGGAAATTATAAATATGTTTCATGTTTTTTTTTTTTTTTTGGGGTGTGGGAAATCATCCTATGACTTCTTCCGCTTTAGGGTAGAGCGGAAGGGCGTGTCAGACTCTTACTGACTAAAACCCACCCCTGTTCCTCCCTGCCTTGAGTGCCCAGGGGCGAGGTAACTCTTTCGAATTTATCCTCCACCCCCGGGCAGGCATCGGCCGTGGCAGGCCCCGTCCCTATTACTGACAACTCTTTGAGGCGCGCGTGGAACACTACGCGCCGTCGACTCTCGGGCCTAGTGCTGATCGGGCGGCGAGTTACCCACTACTCGTCGTCCGCAGGCCCGGGTCTACGGTGGCCGGAGATCGTCTCGCGGCCCCTGGCGTCTCCTGCGGCGGTCGCGGCTGGGGGCGCTAGGGCGACTCGGCTGTTGTTGAGTCTCCCTAACGTATGCCGCCTCCCTCTTCGCGAGCATTACTGCTTCGCAGAAGGAGGAGACGGCCTCCCATTCCCTCTCGCTCCGTACCATGGCCTGAACCAGGGCACGGCGCGAGAGGTCGCTGTCGCCTATCGCATCCACGAGGACACGGCGGTGTTCTGCCCAAGCGGGGCAAACCTCCACCGTATGCTCCACCGTGTCCTCTGGGCGATCCTCGCAGTGGAAACACTCAGGGGTAATATGTTTCATGTTTAGATGAACTTCTTGTCATAGTTTGTGGCTTAATTAATTTACAGGGAGAAACAATAAAAACTTATTAAGAATACACACTGATTTATTATTTTTTGACACTTTTATGTAATTTTGGAAATATATAAAGACTCCAAAAAAGTTCCGCTTTGTTGATATTTTCATTAATGTCCTCGTATACTTCGTCAAAATCAACCCAGACTACATGAATATTTTTACTAGTCTCAAATAAAGGATCTGCAACACAGAATAATCCTTTAGATTTCTTACAAGCTAGCGTTTGACATAGTATTTGTGTTTTATATTTGTTATTAATAATATCATTTTTAATATATGATTGAACAGCTTCCTCCGAGGCTGGACATTTTATTTCCACCACAAAATCCTCACCAACTCCATCCGTAGATGTGCCCAATATACCATTAATAAGCATAAAGCCGGATTTTTCTATTTTAACACCTAATTTCTCTTGAATAACTTGCAGTACTCTGTTTTCTAACCTCTTGCCTCTTAGTATTGCTTTTGTTTCTGGCACTTTGTAACCTCCTAATATACGAGTATGTTCCATCTGTCTTACAATGTGCAGCTTCATATAATTTAGAAGCTGTTAATCTACCTTGGCGTATACTATACCAGTACTTGCTTTCAGACTGCCCTAGAGATTTTGTATTAATTTCTAAGATAATCTCATCATTTATGACTTTCTTCAAATAATCTTTGAAATTGGAATAGTTACGAGTATGTAGTTTCTACATCAATAAATTGTAACATGGTATCAAAACTATTTTTTGAATCTGATTTAAATCCTTCACAAAATTTTAAAATCAGTGAGTTTCCAATATTGCTTCGTTTGCACTCTTCTTCAAATTCACTTAAGATAGTACTATCTTTAGGAGTCAGCCTAGGAATTTTTGTTTTTGTAAATATTTCTTTGCTAGTCACTTGTTCTGTGCTCGTACTTGATAGTGAATAAACCTAATAAATTTTAAAATATTTGATTTAAATAACTATTGATCCAATTATCAAAATATTCAAATTAGTTTCTCAAAATGCTCTAAATTTTCAAAACATAAAATAAAATCTAATGGTTAAAAATTTTAGACAATCCCCATTGGGTTGATGACTAAAAAAATCTACATTACTAGCAAACCCGGCGAACTCCGTTTCGCCGCCAGATGGCTTCGGTTTATGTAACATTTCGTTTGGTGATTAAACGAAGAAAGAAATTTTTTTTTTGTTTTATATTTGAAAAGGAAAAATTCACAACAGTAATGAATTCATTTCGATTACAAAAATGAAGTGTTATTTAGTTGAACTTCTCTAAGTAAATGAAAGTGAATCCAAAGTAAATACTGAATCGAAGCGTTAACGTGTCCGCAAATTATCCGTTTCATTGAAGTGCTCTTTGGTAAACCACATTTTTTGTTTTTTGGTCTGACGTTAACACAAACAAAGCGGATGGTTTCCCAACTCGTGAACACGCAACGTATAACTGCCCATGTGAAAAACAATGATTTTCTAAATTTATCCCGCAAACACTAAGCGATTGGCCTTGCGACTTGTTAATTGTCATTGCGAACGCCAGGCGAACTGGAAATTGCAATCGTTTGAAGTCAAACGGAAGATCAGTCGGAATCATTGGTATTCGAGGAATACATACATTTTCACCTGCGTACTTTCCATTAATAATGGTTGCCTCAATCAAATTCGGCATAAGTCTTTTTACCGAAAGTCGAGTACCGTTGTAAAGTCGCGGTGGATTCAAATTACGCAATGTCATAATAACTGTACCAACTTTTAGTTGCAAGTTATGTGGTGGAAATCCTGGTAACTCCAGAGAGTTCAAAAACTCCGTTGGATAATTTACTACATCATCGGGATTTGTTATGGAATCAACGGATTTGTATGTCACCAAATCGCCAGCAATTTTTGATTGAATGGTAAAATTCAGTGCGTGTACATCATTATTCTTTGCGGCAAGAATTGCTCGTTGACTTAACCAAGCATGATTCTGATAATTCTCACTAATGTTTGGGAAAACATTTTCAATAAGAGCTAATTGAGAGTCTACAAATCGGCAAAAGTCGTTGGTAAGAGTAATTAATCCAGATGTCGCATCAACTGGGACTTTTCCATTTCCAACAGCTAACAATTGTTTGGAAAATTGTGCAGCACTTTGATCATTTTGAAGTTGAACTCTCATATTAGTGGTTAGCGATAATGTTTTTACGTTATTCCATTAAGGTGATGCCTTCAGGCAAGCATTCAATTCATCTGCAGGCGTTCCACGGGAAATTACTGGCAACGTCTGCCTGAAATCGCCTGCCAACAATATCATCAAGCCGCCAAACATGTTGTTATTTCGCCGAAGATCCTTCAGTGTGAAGTTAAGTGCTTCAAGTGATTTCTTATGTGCCATTGTGCACTCATCCCAAACAATGAGCTTGCATTGCATCAACAATTTTCCCATTGCACTGGATCGGTAAATATTGCATGTTGGAGTATGTATGTATGTATGTCGGGCTGGTTTCCGCAACTCCACGCCCAAGGCGCGTATTTTGCGTACAGGTGGGACTGCATTGTCATTCGATCCACCCCAGCTCCTCGAGGAAGGCCAGCAGCACCCTGGTGTTACTGACCATCTCGCTTAGGTTACCTGGATGTCCGAAGTGTTTTGCCCTGTATGCAGCGACTACTGGGCAGCTTAGCAGCAGATGAGCCGCTGTCTCGTCCTCCTCCATGCAGGCTCTGCAGAGTGGACTGTCTGTGACTCCTATGACAGAGAGATGCTTATTAAAAGACCCATGGCCAGTTGTAACGGCCGTGACTTTCCGCAACTGAAGTTTGGTCAGTCGTAGGGCTTGCTTTGTGAAGCGGTCATTAATGGAGGGGAGCGCCTCCTTGGCCTGCCTACACTCCCTATGATCAGCCCATAGCTTGTTATGTTGATCTCTGGTGCGTTTCCTTACCAGATTGCGTAAGAATCCAAAGGGGAGAGGCACAATGGGTTCAGGTCCTATCGCTGCCATGCTCGACCCCCTTCTGGCGAGTTCGTCCGCTGCATCGTTGCCACGGGAATCGCTGTGTCCTTTAATCCATTGAATGGTTACTTTGTTGTGTTTACCTACCTGATTTAGGCGTTGGTGACACTCGTATATCAGCCCAGAGTTAACTGTTTGGCTGTTTAGCGCTTGCAGGACTGCCATGCTGTCCGAAAGTATACGTACCGAGTGGTCCTTAACATCCTTAGCTAGGATGGCTGAGGCTGCCAGGGAAATTCCCAAGCACTCTGCTTGGAAGACTGTATTATGGACCCCCAGTGGTGTGGCTATATGGATGTTGAGGTCCTCCGAGAAGATCCCCGCGCCCGTGCCAATACCTGTTTTGGATCCATCAGTGAAGATCCGCACTTCTGCGGGGCACAGCCCCTCACAGCGGTGGTCCTCATGCAGTTGGATTTTGTATTTTTTGTCAAAGACAAATTGTTTGGGTATCCGGTCGTTGATTGCTCTAGTTATTGGGAGGTCGTTGTTTAGTCCCATGAGCAGAGCGGTGTGTTGAGTTTCTCTCTTACCCCAGAGATCCAGTGTTTTAAGGCGTACCGCGGCCATCGTCGCCTCCTGCTGAATAAACAGATGAAGCGGCGGGAGGCCCAGCATGGCTTCAAGCGCTGCCGTTGGAGTGGTCCTCATGCAGCCTGTGGTTGCCATGCAGGCCAGCCTTTGCATGTGTTGTAGTTTGTTTACGGCTGTGACTAGCTTGGTGCGGGGCCACCACACCACGGCACCATAGGTGATCATGGGCCAAATTACTGCGCTATACAGCCAGAGTATAATTTTGGGAGATAGGCCCCACCTCTTACCTATCATTTTCCTACATTGCCAAAAGGTGATGCAGGCCCTGCTTAGTTTATTGTCTAGATGAACACTCCAGTTTAACTTACTGTCTAAAGTGACCCCTAGGTATTTGACTTCGTTAGATAACTGGAGTTCTGTATTGAATAGCTTAGGCAGGCTAAAGCGGCCCAGCGCTCGTTTTTGGGTGAACATGACTAACTCAGTGTTAATGGGGTTTACTGATAAATCATACTCCCTGCACCATCGTTCCACGATGCGTAGCGCCACCATCGTTCCAGTCACCTTCCCAGGTACGAGGATTGCGAGGTCGTCTGCATAACCTATTGTGTAGTAACGATTCGCGTTGAGCTTGGTAATCAGGTCATTGATTACCAGATTCCATAAGAGGGGTGAGATAACACCACCTTGTGGGCAGCCTCGGGCTATCAGGGCCAGCTGTTGTTCTTCCTCAAGGCGAATAACACGTTTGCTTAGCATGTTGGTAATCCAGTCAATACCTGTTCCACACCATGCCTTGTGAGGGCGGCACCAATGCTGGAGAAGTTTGTCTTGTCGAAGGCTCCTTCGATGTCTATGAACGTGCCCAGGCAGGTACCTTTCTGGTGAATCGCTTCTTCTATCTGGCTTACCACCATGTGAAGAGCAGACTCTGTTGACTTACCCGAGCTGTATGCATGTTGGTTACCATCTCGCATCTCCCTTTCGCATAGTCTTTCCATCGTCTTCAACAAGAAGGAGGTTAGACTTATGGGTCGGTAGGATTTGGCGTTTGTATAATCACTCTTACCTGGTTTAGGAATGAATATTACTTTCACTTCCCTCCATACCTTTGGAACGTATCTCCAGGCCAGGCACGCTCTCATTATAGGCACCAGCCTTGCTGCCAATGGGACCCCACCCCACTGCAGTAGGGCAGGAAACACCCCATCGGGCCCAGGTGCTTTAAAAGGTTGGAAGCTTTGGATGGCCCATTGGATTTTTTCCAGTGAAATCATCCTGTGTGCGTACAGCCAATCGTCATCTGATGGTGTTTGTGTATTGTCTTGCCAGTCGGTTACCTGTGCGAAGACGCTCCCTGGGAAGTGAGTTTCAACTAGGAGGCGTGTCGTTTCTTCAGGCGACGTGGTGAGGGTGTTGTCAGGTTTACGGAGTGTGGCGGGCCCAGGAGTACCCTGTTGCGCCAGTATTTTCCTTACCCTGTTTGCTTGTTGACAGGACTCAATACTGCCACAGAATTTCCGCCATCCCGCAGTACGCCTGGTCCTGATGCATTTTTTGTAGCTGGATTTGGCCGCATAATATGCATCCCAGTCCACATCCGCGCATGTGTTCATGGCTCTGTTTAGAGCCTTTCTTACCTTACCGCGTTTGCGTTCCAGATCCGCGCCCCACCAGGGTTGTTTACCCGGTGTAACGCGCGGGGTAGTTTCTGGGCAGGCAGTATGGTAGCTGCTTATCAGTGACTCGGTGAGCTTGCCTACGTGTGCGTCGATTCGCGTCGTATCCTCAAGACTCATCGAATCGCATGGTGCTTCCAGCTTGGAGCTTAGGCTGCGTTTGTATACGGTTCTGTCCGTGTTGCGCGGATTACGCCGCGGTGGTTTAGGCGGTACACTGACCTGTACGTCAAAGCGGATCCACCTATGATCTGAGCAGGAGGCCTCCTTGGAAACCTGCCACCCAGTTGCGAGTCCCGCTGCGCCTTCTGTTGCCAGAGTAAGGTCTATGATTGTACGGCTGCGTCTGGTTACGAATGTCGGTTCGGAGCCTGTGTTTAATAGGGATAAGTTGGTTGTGAACAAGTAGTCCACTAGCGCCTTACCTCTTGCATTTTGCGAGTCCATACCCCACAAAGGGTGATGTGCGTTTGCGTCAGCCCCTATCATCACCTCAACTCCGCTACTCTCGCAGTGAGTAACGAGGCGGACCAGGTCGTGAGGGGGCGGTTCCTCCGCCTCAGGCATATACACTGAGGCGAAAACAATAACCATCTCTTCCTCACCGCGCTGCATCGTCAGCCTTGCTGCAGAGACATCTCTGCAACAGAAGTCATTTAAGAGCTGTGCTTTAAGGTTACCTGTGACATAGATACACGATCTAGGGTGATCGTGGTCCATAGTAACAAGGAGCTTACCACCAAGATTGGAGAGTCCTCGTATTTGACCACCCCTAATTCACGGCTCCTGGATCAGGGCAATGGCCGTATGTTGCACCTCCAGCCACTTGCGCAGTTGAGCCGTCGCGGTCTGACTGTGGTGGAGGTTTGCCTGCACAACTTTACTGGCCAACGAAGGGGACGCCATCGCAGGCAGGATCCTCCTCGTCACCCTCCAGTCGCAGCCCGGCAAACAGGTCGCCCTCGTCGAAGCCATCCTCCCCCGGACCGGAAGCCGGGGACAACACACAGTCGTCGAGCTCCCCGCCCGACAGAGGGACGGCACCCACAGCGGCGTCAGGGGCAGCCGACTCCACCACTGCAGCGGGGTCGGCCACCGTTGTCTCCGGGTTGTTTGTAGGGGGAGTGGTCCCCCTGCTTCCACTATCTGGTTCGTGGCCCGATCCCAATTACGGGGGACATCTATGAACCTACCCTTGGGACCCTGGAACTTGATGTACACAGACCCCAAACCAATGGAAAGCCGGCGCTCGGCGTCCATAAGTGTCGGGATCTGGTCTTCAGGGACACCCAGCACCACGAACCAGCATGTATCCTGCTTGTCGGCGTGTATGAGTACCCACCTCCTTACGTCGACCCAGGGGTTCTGGTAACAGAGGGCTCGGCCAATGTTCCTCGAGTCCTCGTACACTCCGTGGTCGTCAGGTATGGCGATGCCACAACGCACCCGCTTCAGGATCTCCGACTGACTCTTAACGACATGTTGGAGTATCAATTGTGTTTAAATTGAGTGGCAACTTGAGCGCAGAATGTGCAGTACGACCGCCATCTAGAAGAGTCGCCGCAATTCCAGATGATGCTAACGCCAAAGCTATGTCACATCTTGATCGAATAGTGGCCAAAATCAATGAAATGACAAATGTTTTCCCTGTTCCTCCAGGTGCGTCCAGGAAGAATAGACCACCAGTATTATTGTCCACCGCTTGCATTAATGTTTTGTATACTTGTTTTTGCTGTTCATTCAGCAACGGCACATTATTTCGAACGAATTCCTGCAGTGTATCAACATTGTATTGCAGCTCTCGATTTAATTCTTGGTTGAATGCATCGTGCATCGATCGATTTGGCGCAATCATTCCTACTTCAATCAGTAGCTTGTTTGCAATAGTCAAGCATTGATCCTCAATCAGAATCAATCCTTCATTGTAGATTTCATCGGTTATTTGGATGTCAGGATTATTCGTTTGAATACGCAAGCGATGCAAGATATCTTCACATAATTATGTCGTCTTTGTATTTGTTCCATAACTGAATTGGTTGTGAAGGAAAACATGTGGTGATGATAATTGCAAACACCGTTCGTATTTGGTACGCATTTGATGAAACAACTGAATCCGCAAGTGTTAAATCCCAATGAGAATCGTTCTCCAGCAAACCCAATAGTTGACATGCTTCTCGATATGTTTGGCATTGGTGGCCATTCACAGTTTTCAAATGCGCAAATGATTTTGGTCCACGTACATTTACCAACAGCGGTCGCGGTTCCTTGTTTGCGACGTTGGAATTTCTTTGTTGATTGATTCCAAGTGTAATACTTGGGCATTTCAACGTACATCAGCGTCGCTGCGAATGGATCTGCTTCACACATTGCAAAGAAGCTAATCAATGTTGTCGATGGTGGTCTCTCAGCTCGTTGTGCCGCATTAGCCTCAGTGAAGTAAACTCTTTGACCATTTTCCAAATGCACTGGTAAATGTACAATTGAAATTGAAATTGAATAAAAATTTGCACAATACACGTGATTGATTTGATGGTTTCCAATTGTAATGTTAGGAAACGAATAACTTATTTTTTTTACTTTTTTTTCACAATTTCACAGTGAACACAATAGGTACCGGTTTGTCACATGAAATTAACTGAGCAAAGAACAATGAGTAGCTGTCAAAAAATGTATCACGCACCGGCGCCATCTACTTAAAATATTGGTTTGTAGTACATGCTATGTATCAAAGATGGTGCTGTATGTGAAAAAGATTTTCCCGAATTTTCTTTGCTATAAACCTCACGGAGCCCGAGACCTTTCCAACGAATGCAAAACCGTGGAAATCGGTTCGTGCGTTCTGGAGTTATAGCGCCTTACTCACGTTAAGGCCCTACTCACGGTGCCCTACTCACGGTCCAGTGGCGCCCTCACTGAATAAAAAATCGTAGCATAGCACAGCAAATAAATATTAAAAAATCCAACTTCACGTTTGTTACAAAGAGGATAAAGAATTTTTACGTTGTTAAAACAGGTCTCGGTCGGAAATTTTCACAAATCACGCCGCAGCCGTTGTGGTGACACTTGGGGGCAGCCTATGTCCAGCAGTGGTCGTCTTTTGGTTAAAATGATGATGATAAATTCTGTCTTAATCCCACTCCAGGGTAAAAGCCCCCCTACGCGGGCCTGCGGACGGTGAGTAATGGGTAGCTCGCCGTCCGATCAGCACCAGGCCCGTGAGTCGACGGCGCGTAGTGTTCCACGCGCGCCTCAAAGAGATGTCAGCCACCACTGACGGGGCACGTCATGCTAAGGCGTAGCGGATAAATTCGTAACAGAGTTACCCAGGGGAGCGGTAACTCCTTCCATCGGTTCCTTAACAGGGATGGGTTTTAGTCAGAGTGGCACGCCCTCCCGCTTCACCCAGAACGGGAGAAGTCATAGGATGATTTCCCACCCCCCCAAAAAAAAAAGGTTAAAGCCCCTTCTCATAGGACCTAGCATAGTCACCATGCTCGCGTGCAGTGATGCATTCAATGTTTCAACGAACAACGTTATTAAAATGGCTGCAGAGATTTCTGGCAGAGAGTACTGGCGGAGAGTACAGGAGGCGAGTACTGGCGGCGAGTTTTGGCGGAGAGTACTGGCGGGGAGTACTGGCGGAGACTACTGGCGGAGAGTACAGGAGGCGAGTACTGGCGGTGACTACTGGCGGAGAGTACAGGAGGCGAGTACTGGCGGCGAGTACTGGTGGAGAGTACTGGCGGCGAGTACTGGTGGAGAGTACTGGCGGCGAGTACTGGTGGAGAGTACTGGCGGCGAGTACTGGCGGCGAGTACTGGCGGCGAGTACTGGCGGCGAGTACTGGCGGAGAGTACTGGCGGGGAGTACTGGTGGCGAGTACTGGCGGCGAGTTCTGGCGGCGAGTACTGGCGGAGAGTACTGGCGGAGAGTACTGGCGGCGAGTACTGGCGGAGAGTACTGGCGGCGAGTACTGGCGGCGAGTACTGGCGGCGAGTACTGGCGGAGAGTACAGGAGGCGAGTACTGGCGGCGAGTACTGGCGGCGAGTACTGGCGGCGAGTACTGGCGGCGAGTACCGGCGGAGAGTACAGGAGGCGAGTACTGGCGGCGAGTACTGGCGGAGAGTACTGGCGGGGAGTACTGGCGGAGACTACTGGCGGAGAGTACAGGAGGCGAGTACTGGCGGTGACTACTGGCGGAGAGTACAGGAGGCGAGTACTGGCGGCGAGTACTGGTGGAGAGTACTGGCGGGGAGTACTGGTGGCGAGTACTGGCGGTGAGTACTGCCGGCGAGTACTGGCGGCGAGTACTGGCGGCGAGTACTGGCGGCGAGTACTGGCGGAGAGTACTGGCGGGGAGTACTGGTGGCGAGTACTGAGGCGAGTTCTGGCGGCGAGTACTGGCGGAGACTACTGGCGGAGAGTACAGGAGGCGAGTACTGGCGGTGACTACTGGCGGAGAGTACAGGAGGCGAGTACTGGCGGCGAGTACTGGCGGGGAGTACTGGTGGCGAGTACTGGCGGCGAGTACTGGCGGCGAGTACTGGCGGCGAGTACTGGCGGCGAGTACTGGCGGAGAGTACTGGCGGGGAGTACTGGTGGCGAGTACTGAGGCGAGTTCTGGCGGCGAGTACTGGCGGAGAGTACTGGCGGCGAGTACTGGCGGCGAGTACTGGCGGCGAGTACCGGCGGAGAGTACAGGAGGCGAGTACTGGCGGCGAGTACTGGTGGCGAGTACTGGCGGAGAGTACTGGCGGCGAGTACTGGCGGAGAGTACTGGCGGCGAGTACTGGCGGCGAGTACTGGCGGCGAGTACTGGCGGCGAGTACTGGCGGAGAGTACTGGCGGCGAGTACTGGCGGCGAGTACTGGTGGTGAGTACTGGCGGGGAGTACTGTCGGAGAGTACTGGTGGAGAGTACTGGCGGGGAGTACTGGTGGCGAGTACTGGCGGCGAGTACTGGCGGCGAGTACTGGCGGAGAGTACTGGCGGCGAGTACTGGCGGCGAGTACTGGTGGTGAGTACTGGCGGGGAGTACTGTCGGAGAGTACTGGTGGAGAGTACTGGCGGGGAGTACTGGTGGCGAGTACTGGCGGCGAGTACTGGCGGCGAGTACTGGCGGAGAGTACTGGCGGCGAGTACTGGCGGAGAGTACTGGCGGCGAGTACTGGCGGAGAGTACTGGCGGCGAGTACTGGCGGCGAGTACTGGCGGCGAGTACTGGCGGAGAGTACTGGCGGCGAGTACTGGCGGCGAGTACTGGCGGAGAGTACAGGAGGCGAGTACTGGCGGCGAGTACTGGCGGCGAGTACTGGCGGCGAGTACTGGCGGCGAGTACTGGTGGCGAGTACTGGCGGAGAGTACTGGCGGCGAGTACTGGCGGAGAGTACTGGCGGCGAGTACTGGCGGAGAGTACTGGCGGCGAGTACTGGCGGCGAGTACTGGCGGCGAGTACTGGCGGAGAGTACAGGAGGCGAGTACTGGCGGCGAGTACTGGCGGAGAGTACTGGCGGCGAGTACTGGCGGAGAGTACTGGCGGCGAGTACTGGTGGAGAGTACTGGCGGCGAGTACTGGCGGCGAGTACTGGCGGAGAGTACTGGCGGCGAGTACTGGCGGCGAGTACTGGTGGTGAGTACTGGCGGGGAGTACTGTCGGAGAGTACTGGTGGAGAGTACTGGCGGGGAGTACTGGTGGCGAGTACTGGCGGCGAGTACTGGCGGCGAGTACTGGCGGAGAGTACTGGCGGCGAGTACTGGCGGAGAGTACTGGCGGAGAGTACTGGCGGCGAGTACTGGCGGCGAGTACTGGCGGCGAGTACTGGCGGAGAGTACTGGCGGAGAGTACTGGCGGCGAGTACTGGCGGAGAGTACTGGCGGCGAGTACTGGTGGAGAGTACTGGCGGCGAGTACTGGCGGCGAGTACTGGCGGCGAGTACTGGCGGAGAGTACTGGCGGCGAGTACTGGCGGCGAGTACTGGTGGTGAGTACTGGCGGGGAGTACTGTCGGAGAGTACTGGTGGAGAGTACTGGCGGGGAGTACTGGTGGCGAGTACTGGCGGCGAGTACTGGCGGCGAGTACTGGCGGAGAGTACTGGCGGCGAGTACTGGCGGAGAGTACTGGCGGAGAGTACTGGCGGCGAGTACTGGCGGCGAGTACTGGCGGCGAGTACTGGCGGAGAGTACTGGCGGCGAGTACTGGCGGCGAGTACTGGCGGAGAGTACAGGAGGCGAGTACTGGCGGCGAGTACTGGCGGCGAGTACTGGTGGCGAGTACTGGCGGAGAGTACTGGCGGAGAGTACAGGAGGCGAGTACTGGCGGCGAGTACTGGCGGAGACTACTGGCGGAGAGTACAGGAGGCGAGTACTGGCGGCGAGTACTGGCGGCGAGTACTGGCGGCGAGTACTGGCGGCGAGTACTGGCGGCGAGTACCGGCGGAGAGTACAGGAGGCGAGTACTGGCGGCGAGTACTGGCGGAGACTACTGGCGGAGAGTACAGGAGGCGAGTACTGGCGGCGAGTACTGGCGGCGAGTACTGGCGGCGAGTACTGGCGGCGAGTACCGGCGGAGAGTACAGGAGGCGAGTACTGGCGGCGAGTACTGGCGGAGAGTACTGGCGGGGAGTACTGGCGGAGACTACTGGCGGAGAGTACAGGAGGCGAGTACTGGCGGTGACTACTGGCGGCGAGTACTGGCGGCGAGTACTGGTGGCGAGTACTGGCGGAGAGTACTGGCGGCGAGTACTGGCGGAGAGTACTGGCGGCGAGTACTGGCGGCGAGTACTGGCGGCGAGTACTGGCGGCGAGTACTGGCGGCGAGTACTGGCGGAGAGTACTGGCGGCGAGTACTGGCGGCGAGTACTGGCGGAGAGTACAGGAGGCGAGTACTGGCGGAGAGTACAGGAGGCGAGTACTGGCGGCGAGTACTGGCGGCGAGTACTGGCGGCGAGTACTGGCGGAGAGTACTGGCGGCGAGTACTGGCGGCGAGTACTGGCGGCGAGTACCGGCGGAGAGTACTGGCGGCGAGTGTCAAATGTGAAATGACGTTGTCTCATTTACAGAGGGCCCTACGAAGAAATTCGAATGTTTTTACACAAATAATACAAAAAAAAATACAAAAATATTTATTACAACAAAAATGAAACAGATTACAAAAGTTTGTGTTCGTTAACAACCACATTAGTATGAAATACTATGTCGCGGCCAATTAGCACCCACCTCCAAGAGGGGAGACGACAGTGCCTATCAAATTGATGTCATTTGAGTTAGCGAATACACCTGAAGAACTTTCCATCCCATCGACCATCTGTTTTACGAGCAATGTGCCCTGCCCACTGCCACGATTCTTCGGGCTATCTCGGTAACCTTGGTTCTCCTGCGGATATCTTCATTTGTGATTCGATCATGCAAGGAAACTCCGAGCATAGGCCTCTCGATTGCCCTTTGGGTTACTTTAAGCCTTTTGATGGGGCCCATTGTGAGCGACCATCTTGTACCGCATACCTCTACAACATAATACTTGTATCGTATCTAGCTGTTGCCACAGAGGAGTCTCGTTACTCTGTGACAATTAGTAACTTTTCTAAGGACATAATTAGTTCCTTGTAAACTAGAACACCTCGGTTTGAAAGGTTGATTACAGTTTAAGGTCTTATGGTTAAGTTAGATCAAGAACAACTTGCGGCCGACGGATGCCCCTCAAGTTTAAGGGGAAAATCTATAAGTCCGTGATTAGAAAAAAAAAACGACGAAGACGGATGAAGAAAGATTGCATGTGGCGGAGTTGAGAATGTTGAGATGGATGTGTGGAGTAACGAGAATGGATAAAGTGAGAAATGAGTACATTAGAGGTAGTTTAATAGTGGCGCCAGTCATAGAAAAGTTGAAAGGGAACCACTTATCTTGGTATTGTCGTGTGAATAGGATAACTCGACCGATACCGACAGAGTTTTTAAGCTCCAAAAACGCTGCGTCCGGGTATTAAACAGGGCATGGTTCTTAGATAACTGCAAACCGCTCTTTCAGAAATTGAAAATTCTTCCACTGCCCTGTATGTATATTAGAGATCTATGCATTTTCACAAAAACACACATGCATTGTTTTCAGCAATATACCGAGGTTATACCAAGACAGAAAAGGGCTAAGTTTCGCAACCTCTTAGATCACCCAGTTGGAAATAAAGATATATATAAGGAAAATGTGTTCAATATGTGTATATTAATTTATAATACGATAGCAAACGAACTTAAATTGTTGCAGGGGAATGTTTTTAAAACAACATTGTCAGAGTGGTTACAAAAAAACTGTTTCTACAGCATTAAAGAATTTTTAGAACATAAAAATTTACATAGTATTAATTAATGAATTAATTGTAAATTAATTAATGACATTTGCATGTAATTAGAATGTGTGATAATAATGTAAAAATAATGTAATAATAATTTACCTACCAATAATATAACCTGCATAATAATTAAGACAATTACATAAATAATTTGCACGCTTGCTTGCAGGCAGAATACAATGACTGTAAGGCTGTAAGATCTTTCCTTGTAAACCATGTATTATCTTGCAAATAAACAATTTGAATTGAATTTGAATGTGAGGGCTGAAACACATGTACCTAAAAGAGTTATGAATATAAATGTGGATGGATGGAGAGGGAGAGGGAGCCCAAAGAAAAGATGGATGGATTGTCTGAGGAGTGATATTAAAGAAAAGGGAGTTAGTGATAGCGTGACGACTGACAGGACAGAATGGAAGAAAAAGCTTTTTTACGAAAAAAACAATTGACTTCCAGAAAACAAATAAAAAAAAAAAAAAAAAAAAAAAATTGCAAAAATTAAAAAATTGCTTTAATTTTGGAAGTCGGTGTTTGTATTTTATTTCTTCGTTATTTGACACCGACTGCCGAAATTAAAGTTACTTTTTAATTTTTATTATACATATTTTCTTTTTTGGAAGTCGGTTGTTCTTTTTGTAAAAATGTTTTTTTTTTGACACCGACTTCCGAAATTAAAGTTATTTTGCATTTTTTTTGGCAGTCGGTTCTATTTTTAACCGACTTCAAAAAAGGAGGAGGTTTTCAATTCGACTGTATTTTTTTAATTTTTATTTTATTTATTTTTTATGTGTGTTACCTCATAACTTTTTACTAGGTGAACCGATTTTGACGATTTTTTTTTATTTGAAAGCTGTTGCTTCACATGTGGTCCCATTTGGTGAAGATCTGATAAAGAACTTCAAAGATACACGGTGGAACTCTTCAATAAATGATAGCAAACCTTCCAGAATTGCTGCAATCGCATGTCTGTATATTGTTTTCACCACTTCACATCATAATATTACGCTAATACGTTCTGAAGAGTACACAGATTTGTACAGTTCACCCTGATACACCCTAATTTCACCAACTATGTTCAAATTCCCTATTTTTGGAGCTATCAATTCGGGCATAACTTTACTATTAATTTAGTTATAAAATGGGGTACAACAACTAAAAAGTGAAAAATAAAAAAAACTTTTTACAAAAAAAATACAACCGACTTCCATATATAATACAAAAAAACTTTTTAACAAAAAAATTAACCGACGAAAAAGAACTAAAAAGCAAAAAATAAATAAAACTTTTAAGTCTTGAGTAATGAGCAGATTTACCTACACAAACTATCAAATTTTATATAAACTAATTTTGAGTCGGCGCCAAACAACAATCTGATTATTAAATATCTAAATTTTATAAGTACTTACAAATGAAGAAGGCTGTAAGTAGGTAATTAATCATTTTATTAATTGGCGCCGACTCAAAATTAGTTTATATAAAATTTGATATTTTGTGTAGGTAAATATGCTCATTACTCAAGACTTAAAAGTTTTATTTATTTTTTGCTTTTTAGTTCTTTTTCGTCGGTTAATTTTTTTGTTAAAAAGTTTTTTATTTTATGATTTTTTGTGGCTCGCATCATCTTGTAACACTCTGAGGCAAATTTCTAATTCTTCATCATTCCTCTTGCCACTCAGCTGATGAAATTACCATCCTTCCATGAAGTTCCCAGGATATTGACCAGTTGAGGTTACCTCCAATACTGTAAAGACGTCTTTTCTTCAAACCATATTAAGTGGTGTTTGTCACTAAAACTAGTTTTATATCTAACTACTATTGTTTAGGAAAGCTATGGTTTCCATCATCAGCTCAGTTTCATGATGTGATGGTTCCTAAATGCAAATACCTGATTAAGTTATGAAAAGTAAACAGAAACAATATTCGTGCCCAATTTTCGAGGTTCTCTCTCATTTTATTCAGGATCCCATGATCAGATCCTGATGTCCTTGACATGGGACCACCCTTGAGGTATACCCTATCCAAGAAAAGAAGAATCATCAAAATCGGTTCATAAATAACGGAGTGAGGGCCGAACATACATACAGAAACGCTAAACGTATCCAAAATTTTTGAGGTTTTCTCTCAATTTTATCAAGATTCCATTGTCACATCCTGACTTCCTTATTATGGGACCATCCTTGAGGTATACCCTATCTAACAAAAAAAGAATAATCAAAATCGGTTCATAAATAACGGAGTGAAGGCCGAACATACATACAGAAACGCTAAACGTGCCCACAATTTTCAAGGTTTTCTCTCAATTTTATCAGGTTTCCACTGTCAGATCCTGACTTCCTTGACATGGGACCACCCTTGAGGTATACCCTATCTAATAAAAAAAGAATAATCAAAATCGGTTCATAAATGACGAAGTGAGGGCTGAACATACAAATTTCTAATTCTTCATCATTCCTCTTGCCACTGAGCTGATGAAATTACCATCCTTCCATGAAGTTCTCAGGATATTGACCAGTTGAGGTTACCTCAAATACTGTAAAGACTTCTTTTCTTCAAACCATATTAAGTGGTATTTGTCACTAAAACTAGTTTTATATCTAACTACTATTGTTTAGGAAAGCTATGGTTTCCATCATCAGCTCAGTTTCATGATGTGATGGTTCCTAAATGCAAATACCTGATTAAGTTATGAAAAGTAAACAGAAACAATATTCATGCCCAATTTTCGAGGTTCTCTCTCAATTTTTTCAGGATCCCATGATCAGATCCTGATGTCCTTGACATGGGACCACCCTTGAGGTATACCCTATCCAAGAACAGAAGAATCATCAAAATCGGTTCATAAATAACGGAGTGAGGGCCGAACATACATACAGAAACGCTAAACGTATCCACAATTTTTGAGGTTTTCTCTCAATTTTATCAAGATTCCATTGTCACATCCTGACTTCCTTATTATGGGACCATCCTTGAGGTATACCCTATCTAACAAAAAAAGAATAATCAAAATCGGTTCATAAATAACGGAGTGAAGGCCGAACATACATACAGAAACGCTAAACGTGCCCACAATTTTCAAGGTTTTCTCTCAATTTTATCAGGTTTCCACTGTCAGATCCTGACTTCCTTGACATGGGACCACCCTTGAAGTATACCCTATCTAATAAAAAAAGAATAATCAAAATCGGTTCATAAATGACGAAGTGAGGGCTGAACATACACAAAAAAAAAAAAAAAAAAAATATATATACGGTCGAATTGAGAACCTCCTCCTTTTTTTCGTCGGTTAAAAATGCAAAATAACTTTAATTTCGGAAGTTGGTGTCAAATAACGAAGAAACCAAACTAGAAACACCGACTTCCGAATTTTACTCAATAGTGACGTTTGTTACGCCCTAATACTGAACTTTGATGCGTTATTCATTAATTTGATAAAGCAAAAAACACATGTCCAATATTTTTTGAAAATCTAACTTCTGAACTAAATAGAACTATTATTATTGTACCCTGAAATCATCCCTATTGACCTATTAACAGCTCAATAACTATTTTGCCATCAGGTGCTACTCTTGCTTCTCCAACTACACCAGAACTAGAAGCCGAAATGCAACATATCATTAAGAACTTCTTCACTTCAGAATCTGAAATCTTCACTGGGATACATGCGACTGTCTCTGAAGGCGATTATTATACAGTTGAAGGTTTGTTAATCAGCATAAGATAGGTACCCAATACGCATTGAGAACTTAGCCACATGTTGTTTGTTCAGCCATACTTTTTGTACTGTGGCCCGCTCTATCTTGGCACAGGTGAAATTCAATTTCCGGTAGATTTTGCAAAAACTTATTCATATCTTCTACTACAGGGAATAAGCATGATAAAAAAGAAAGAAAAAGAATTATTATTATAATTTTTTTATTTTTTTTGTTATTATTATATTTTTTTATTTGTTCAATTGTAGACTTATTAACTATAGTGAACAAATATGAAGGCATTTTCAATTCTCTTTTCAATATCATCATCATCGACGAAGTTATAAAGCTTTAAAATTGATAATTAGAAAGAGAAGTCCGACGTTTTCTTTGACGTCAAAGGACATGGCGCCCATACAACTGCCCTAGAAAACAGCGTTTTCGAGAGAGGGACAGATATGTTTGTTTGAAATTGTTATATCTCGTTTAATTTTCGATCAATTTTGATTCTGCTTTCACTGTTCGTACTCTATTTTAGTATATTCATCGATAAACCGGTTAGATAACAAATATTCTTTTCATGCATATTCTCTATTATGAATACAGCAAAAAATCAGCTTTTGATCGAACCATTCTTAGGTGACGATCAAGTGACAAATGACATAAAAAAGATTTCATTTATTGGGTAGAAGATGTCCGCATCTTAGTCAGAGCATTTGCAGCCAGGATTGCGTTTATGAGCGTGGAATTATTAGGTTTGAAATAATAGTGGTTATTTCAAACTTATTCATAGCACGAGTTTGTATAGAAAAAGTATCCATTGAACATTAATTTACAATTGATACCCTAATAGGTATTAAACAGGATACCACATTGGATCAAACGAGAGGTCTTTCAAAGAAATTTTTTTACACTTGACTGGCCTGTTGGTCTAGTGGTTAGTGACCCTGACTGCTATGCCGGAGGTCGTGGGTTCGATTCCCACCCAGGACAAATGTTTGTGTAATGAGCACGATCATTTCTTCTGCGTCTGGGTGTAATTTATCTATAATATGTATGTATTTATAAATATATAAGTATGTTTATCAGTTGTCTAGTACCCATAACACAAGCTCTGCTTAGCTTGGGACTAGATGGCGTTGTGTGATAGTTGTGGAATATTATATATTATTATATAATCTCGCATCGGTCGCTTAGTATTCGAACTGTTTTCAAAATGACATAAAAAATTCAATAATTTAATATTCCTGAATAACTTACACATGAGAATATTTTGCTAATAAATTCAAGTTTAATAGTTTGAGAGGTGCCTATGGCCCAACCTCCCTTCTATGACATTTTAAGAGGTGCTTATGGCCCAACCTCCCTTCTATGACATTTTAAGAGGTGCTTATGGCCCAACCTCCCTTCTATGACATTTTAAGAGGTGCTTATGGCCCAACCTCCCTTTTATGACATTTTAAGAGGTGCTTATGGCCCAACCTCCCTTCTATGACATTTTAAGAGGTGCTTATGGCCCAACCTCCCTTCTATGACATTTTAAGAGGTGCTTATGGCCCAACCTCCCTTCTATGACATTTTAAGAGGTGCTTATGGCCCAACCTCCCTTCTATGACATTTTAAGAGGTGCTTATGGCCCAACCTCCCTTCTATGACATTTTAAGAGGTTCTTATGGCCCAACCTCCCTTCTATGACATTTTAAGGCGCAGTTATACGATTCGAACATCACGTCTAAACGACTAACTACTCTTACTTCTTTGAAAAAAATACATATAATAATAATAATAATAACCTCGTGAAAGCCGAGAAAGTTAAACAAATCAAGTATATTGACTTGGCTCGCGAGGTTGTCGACATGTGGGATGTGAACTCAGCGATCATTGTACCGATAGTCGTGTCAGCCAATGGCTTAATAGCCACGAGCCTCGACCAACACCTCAGGAGGCTCTCGTTAGGCGGCTGGACCAAGGGCTTGATTCAGAAAGCAGTACTTCTGGACACGGCTCGCATTGTCAGGCGGTTCCTCTCGTTGGAGCCCTGACCGCCGCGATACCGGTGGGATACTATTTTTTATATTTTTAAATGTTTTTTTTTTACTTTTTTTTTTAATTGAAATATTTAAAAATATAATGTAACATGAAAGAAATGAATAAACGAAATAATAATATAATATAATATTCCACAACTATCACACAACGCCATCTAGTCCCAAGCTAAGCAGAGCTTGTGTTATGGGTACTACTGAACTGATAAACACTTATATGTTTCTAAATACATACATATTATAGATAAATTACACCCAGACACAGAACAAATGATCGTGCTCATTACACAAACATTTGTCCTGGGTGGGAATCGAACCCACGACCTCCGGCATAGCAGTCAGGGTAACTATCTAATATGTGAATATTTGTCATTATATTTTTATAACATAGTGTAATTAATTTATAAAGTTATGTCTAACGCAGTAAAAAATTGAGAATCATGCAAACGCTATAAAGCGTATTTTATGAAACCTTCATCATTTGAAAGATCATTTAATTATTTATATTTTAGTATTATATGTGTTGTTTTATGTATAATTAATTACTAATGCGTCTAATTTTGGACAGCGCTCCTTGAAGGGCGTGACCTATTACTGGATGGACCCTGGACGCGTTAGCTAACCACTCAAGTTCGTTGGCAGTTAATACCGCCTTAAGGGCCTACCTCCCCATAAGTGGCGCCCTCATTGAATAAAAATTCGTATCTTAGCATAGAAAATAAAGACTGTAAAGCCCGGAAACTCACTGGTGAGTTTCATTGATCGAAAACACGTTGAGCACTGAAACTCACCAGTGAGTTTTGCGATTCTTGCGATTCATTCGTTTATTACCTCTATTATTACCAAAACGCAATGTATTTTATGCTGTGGCAACATTTACACGCTGGGCCATAGACGTTATTGGTCGTCTCAGGTGCCCTCCGACAGGAAATATATGCTGTCATAACTGAGAAAAAATGTCAAACTGACATTTGAATCCGGTTTGTCGTATGCGGGCGGGGCTTGACGGATGGTACGTTTGACGAATGGCGAGCTTCAGAGGTTAAAGAATCCTATTTTGCGTTTGTTAATAATAGGATAAAGTAGTTTTACGTTGTTAAAACAGGACTTAAAGTGTTTCGTATCCAAAGTAGTAAGAAAAAGTGTAAGTGTAAGTTTACTGTGTTGTTTTCTACGCTCTGCTACGACTTTTTATTTAATGAGGGCACTACTTAGCGACTTAAAACCATCATGAATCCGGCGTAAGAAAGGGATAGTGTTATTCGTCCTGTATAGCTCCGTCTCTCTCTCACACCGGATTATTAATGATTTTAAGACGTGAGTCGGACCTTTGCTCTCGTGTAGTGCGAGGATTGGTATTGTAATCCGCGTAAACGATTATGTCCTATTTTGTAAGGTCAAGACTAATGCAGATGCACAAATTACAGGTATACCACTGTCGGAGATTCCTTTAGCTTGGGCTGAGAACGAACCAGATAATAAAGGCAACAATGAAAGATGTGTCACTTTTAATGGTAATGGAGAAATAGCAGACAATTCCTGTGAAGATACTCGGCCTTTTATCTGTTATTCTGGAGACGTAGAAATGAAAGTGAATGAGTGCGGAACTGTTGATCCAGGTAAATGTGTACGTACTAGGGTCGTGGGTGACTTTGAAATAGTCACCGCAACCCTGGCACAGGCAACTGAAGGAACATGGGTGGGTTTTAGTCAGTAAGAGTCTGACACGCCCGCTCCACTCAGAGCGGGAGAAGTTATTTTATGACTTCCCACCCTAAAAAAAAGGTGAATGGTTATGTACTGGTTGGTAAGTTGAATATATTAATACGTGAAATAAAATTCATGTACCTTTTTAAAAGGTATCGCATGCACTGAAGTGTGTTTGATTTGGTATAGTTGATGTTTGCAGCAATCATAATCAGAAGCACAATTTATGCAAAGATCAACCCTTACAAAATAATTAAGAATTAGCTGCTCAATACAGCATGTAACAAAAACCCTGACCGATCCTGAAGGGTATTACGTGTTATCGTACTGCGTACACATATACGTAATCATTTAATGGATACGAGATTATTATTTTTTCCCCAATGAAAATAATTAAATAAAAAAAAGAAAAACTTATCAAAGGCAACACTGAGTGCTCGACAAAGTTCACCTACTCTTTCATATGAAAGACGCCGCCTGAGCAAGACAGGGTGCCTACGGCGCGGCTAGTGCAGGGTGGTATCGTTTGAAATAAAAATAGGTAAAAACGAAAAGATTTCGCTGGCCGGTGGAGCGTTGTCAACTTATGAAAATTTTACATATTTAGTGAGAGGCCTCTTACAGTTCATTAGCGCCGCCAATCGAAAAAATGTCATAACTCGTAAATAGAATCAAAAATACAAAATATGTTCTATTATTAGTGTGGAAAAGGCAATAACGTAATTGTATAACACCTTATCAACACTTGAAATATAGCTGTTTAGCTAAATCGTGCATTCAAAACATAAACGGCCGTTTTTGTTACAAATGCACGATTTAGCTAAACAGCTATATTTCAAGTGTTGACAATGTGTTATAAAATTACGTTATTGCCTTTTCTACACTAATAATAGTACCCTAAAAATACGATCGATTTAGTGAAAATCGATACTGTTACAAATAATTAAATAATGCTCCATTGTTATAATAGGTATAATTGTTTTTTAGGTAGATATTTAAATCAATTTAAAATAAAAAAATCTGGAATCCAAATTGATTTTTAAGATAAGTTGAGCAAAAAGCAATTGTCATGTCATGCTCACGACATTAATACCATTAGCTTTTCGTATTTTTGCGCAAGTGAATGTGTTTTTTCCGTATTTCTAGGGATTTCTTATTTTATAAGACCTCTGCTCGAATGCTTTTTTTTTTTTGGGGAGGTGGGAAATCATCCAATGACTTCTCCCACTCTGGGTGGAGCGGGAGGGCGTGTCAGACTCTTACTGACTAAAACCCACCCATGTTCCTTCCCTGCCTGAGTGCCCAGGGGTGCGGTAACTCATTTTCAAAATTTATCCGCTACCCCTAGGCATGCAGGCACCGGTCACGATGGGCCCCGTCAGTGGTGGCTGACACTAATCTCTTTGAGACGCGCGTGGAACACTGCCGGAGATCGTCTCGCGACGTCCTACGCCCAGTACGCCCAGTATCTCTCCTGCGGTGGTACTTTCCGAGCCGTGAGGGCCACTCCGTTGTGCTTCCCTCACGCGTCCCGCCTCCGCCTTCGGGAGCATTACTGCTTCGCAGAAGGCGGAGACTTCTTGCCATTCCCTCTCACTCCGTACCATGGCCTGAACCAGGGCCAGGCGCGAGAGGTTGCCGCCACCTATCGCATTCACGAGGCGGTGCGGCGGTGCTCCGCCCAAGCGGGGCAGACCTCCACCGTATGCTCCACCGTGTCCTCTGGGCGATCAGCGCAGTGGTAACACCCGGGCGCTTCCTCCCGCCTGATCTGATGCAGGAAGCTCCCGAAACAACCGTGTCCGTGAGGACCTGCGTCAGGCGGAAGGTGAGGACGCCGTGACGACTCTCCAGCTACTCCTCAAAGAGGGGCACTACCGCCGCAATGGTGGCGTGTCCAGCACTGGGTTGCGACAGCCACTGTCTCCATGTCACCATGAGATCCTGCTCCTGTCGCCTGAGCTCCGTCCGCCGCTGCGAGGTGTCGCGGCAGCAGAGTTTTGCCCCGGCGTTTGGCCTCCTCGCACCACTCCCAGAGCAGCGCAAGGATCTTGGCCTCCAAATCCCACGGCGATAGTCCGGCAAGGAGGCTCGCCACCTCACAGGCTGCTCGAATGCTGCGAAATTGATTGCCTTCTGACTGACCCTCGCTTGAGTGTTGTGCTGTGTCTTTTGTGTGCACTGAATAAATGTTTTATCTATCTATCTAAATCTATAGACACACTTCAGATTTATCAGATTGATCCTACGATTGATCTTACTGAAAATCTCAGAGCTCTAAATGAAACTGAAAGCCTTAGCGTTTTTTATGTACCAAAAATGTCGTCGTGAAAAAGTGCAGGCGCTGCAGCACAGCACATAAGCGTCGTCGTGGTGGGGCTTGTGGGTCTCCATGATCCTGGGGACTTCCAGCATGAGTGACTCACTTGTGCCGGAGAGGTCCAGGAGAGAGACCTGACCAAGAGGAACACACCGGGGGTCGCATCCATTGTCAGTCAATCATCATCGATTGCTAGTGGATGCGACCGCCACCCAATCCTAAGCTTGGAGGCGTAGCTATGAGATGCGTGGAGGGATGTCCGGATGCTAGCGCCTCACAAGAGGGCCGCGCCGTTGGGAGACTTGAACAAGTTGTTCGAGCCTCCTAACGGCGTGGAACCTGGGGGTATGTTTGTCGCTACTCTCTGGTACGCATCTGTTATCAGATGTGACCGTAAAAGTGGCGACGAAACTGGGGGGAGGGCCCGTAAGGGCAGAGTGAGTGAGTGAGTGAGTGAATGAGAGAGAGTGATTGAGTGAGTGAGAGAGAGGGAGGGGAAGATAGGGACCAAGGGACCATACCCTTAAACGGAAATTATAATGGAAGAAACAGACAGAAATATTTTACCCCAGGGAGGTACCAGCTGCTCCGCAGCTGTAGAATCCGCCACGCTTGAAGCGTCAAGCCCCTCGTATTCTAGGGGGGGGGGCAACTGCTGTTCTGACCTAATTGAAAACGACAAATCGTATCCGCTTGTCGAGGTCCATTTTGCTTAGAAAAAGTTTCTCATTTCCATGGGCAGAACCAATTCTTAAAATATGACCACACCTTTCCGTTACACCCTGTTTATATGGCGTCCAAGCAAATAGGGTCCAGTTCTCGGCATTCAGTTTCCAATATATATTTCTACGCATTTTTGTAAAGTTGGGTCACAGATTATATAATACGAGCGTGTTGGGTGAAAAAATTGCATTATGCGATTTTAATTGAATAGTCATTAATGCTCAATTGTCTGCAAGTTTTTATATGTAAAGTAAATTACTTTATGCGATGTTTCTAAGTACCAGACATTTCTTTTTTGCTTTAATTTTTTTTTTTAAATATTTTTTATACTTTTTCTCGAATCAAACTATTATAAGGTTTCAACAACAAATTACTAATAAAAAAGTGCCAGATTTTGATCTTTTTTTTAATCCTTAGCATCAATTAACAAGGTTTTCTAGATACCGAGTTTAGTCTTAACTATACCCAACTACTGGACCCTTTATGCTTGGACGCCCACCTAATACGTAGGTACAACCTAATTATTTGCTTTTATTTATATATTTACAGGAATAATCATCACTATTCTAACTGATCCTGTCCCGCACATGATATAAATCAGCCTTATTCTTGCATAGAGAGTTGTTTAATAGATTACGGTCTTAGGTTTTTAATAATAATAATAATTAATATTAAAAATTATAATTTTTAATACTTAATAATAATTTCTTTCGCATGTGCTCACTGGTGCGGCGTTGAGCGGTGACGTGTTAATTAAATTTATACTACTTAATAAAAAAAAAAAATGCAACTTTTTGCTGATTGCAGAACCCACTTATAGGCTTTTGAGTTACAAAATCAAATGCACGCCACTACTTCTTTTATCACAACATAATTCTTTCAGAATACAATTTGGATGCAAGAACGGGGAGTTGCTACAAGTTCCACACAGTACCACGAAATTACTCCCGAGCCTTCATGACATGTTCAGCAGAAGGCGGCCATCTTGCTGTCATAAACAGTGAAGTCGAAGCCACAGTACTCAAAGAACTCTTCAACAAATATCCAGTAGTAAAGATAGTGGGAAAATTCTGGAAAGATGTTGCTTTTGTCGGTTTTCACAACTGGGGCGAAGCATTTGAATGGAGAACTATCCATGGTCATTATTTAACTTTGCAGTTTTAAGATATATGAAAGTAAAACTTTACAGGTTTAAAAAACGGGCCAAGTGCGTGTCGGACTTCATACATATTGGGTTCCCTACCAATTAAATTACAAAGAAAAAATCTGATTTATCAATATATTGGTATTTGTTAGTAAAATATACGTAATAATAAACATTATCACCTCAAGTTCTTAGGTCAATGAGAAGTTAAAAAGTTCTTCGTAACAAAATTTTGAGACAGATGACGGACAGACGGACAGACGGACACGTGACTGACAGAAATAGAGCTCCGTTTGGACTCTTCGGGTATGGAACCCTAGAAAAAATCAAAATTAGTCTTGTCCATAGCTGTGGTGAGCACCTTTATGTGATATTTTCAATTCGAATGACTTTTGACGCATTTTTTTAGGGTTCTGTACCAACAGGACCCTATTACTAAGCCTCCGCTGTCCGGCGACCTCTCGCGCCCGGCCCTGGTTCAGGCCATGGTACGGAGCGAGAGGGAATGGGAGGCAGTCTCCGCCATCTGCGAAGCAGTAATGCTCGTGAAGGCGGAGGCGGGACGCGTGAAGGAAGCTCAACGGAGTGGCCCTCGCGGCCCCGGCCGCTACCACCGCAGGGGAGGTACTGGGCGTAGGACGGCGCGAGACGATCTCCGGCCACCGTAGACCCGGGCCTGCGGACGGCGAGCAGTGGGTAGCTCGCCGTCCGATCAGCACCAGGCCCGTGAGTCGACGGCGCGTAGTGTTCCACGCGCGCCTCTAAGAGATGTAGTCAGCCACCACTGACGGGGCCCATCGTGGCCGGTGCCTGCATGCCTAGGGATAAATTCTGAAAATGTGTTACCGCACCCCTGGACACTCAGGCAGGGAAGGAACAGGCGTGGGTTTTAGTCAGTAAGAGTCTGACACGCCCTCCCGCTCCACCCAGAGCGGGAGAAGTCATTGGATGATATCCCACCTTACAAAAAAAAAAAAAAGCCTCCGCTGTCTGTCCATCCGTCTGTATCTCATGATCCGTAATAGGTAGACAGTTGAAATTATCACAGAATCTGTATTTCTGTTGCTGCCAACAACAAATAATAAAAATAAATGAAATGGGGCTCCCCTACTACAAACGTGTTTTTTTGGCTTCTTTTGCTCGATATTAATAACGGCAACAAGTAGACATACGTATAATCTTGTACGATGGTACGGAACCCGTCATGCGCGAGTCCGACTCGAACTTGACCGATTTTTTTTGGTTTGAATTTCATCCCTAGTTTTTTTCAACTGTGTTGTGGTTGGGTCGCCTTCTAGTCTAAATACGATACTTCCTGGCATTTATAATCGTCCGACTTTCTGGTAACTTATCATTAATAATAATAATAATATTCCACGACTATCACACAACGCCATCTAGTCCCAAGCTAAGCAGAGCTTGTGTTATGGGTACTAGACAACTGATAAACATACTTATATATTTCTAAATAAATACATATTATAGATAAATTACACCCAGACACAGAACAAATGATCGTGCTCATTACACAAACATTTGTCCTGGGTGGGAATCGAACCCACGACCTCCAGCATAGCAGTCAGGAAATAAATGTTATTAATTATTAATTATTATTATTATTGATTATTAATGAAATGAATGTTCTCCTTTTCAGGTCAAACTCTATGGGAAGCAGGATATAGCAAATTCTCCGTAGGCGAACCAAACAATTCAAACCCAGGCGAAAACTGTGGTTCGATATATCGCGCCACGGGTTTCCTAAATGATTTATGGTGTCACACACCTGCCGCATTTATCTGTGAGAAGAATCCTGATTTTCCTGCGATTTGCAAAGCTTTAAACGGAGTCGGGTCGGCAAACCCAGCAAATTAAACTGAAATTTACAAAATAAATGTTTCAAATATAAATATGAAAGCGCATAAAATATGTGTTTTTGATTTGTGTGTTTCAATTTGGTCTGATCTATAAAGAATTTTAGATACCAATCTCTCACAAAGTTAAACACCAGTTTGTTATTTTGTTAGCATTAAATTAAGTAAATTTGTGAAGAGAAAATAAACGTTGTATGCTATAAAAAAATATGGCATTTGTTCATTTTTTCCCGTTAGTAGCTCAAAATAAGGAAGTAAAAACTTATTTACTATTTTTAATTTCGGAAGTCGATGTCCGACTTCCGAAATTAAAGTAGGTAACTTTTAAATTTTTAGTGTATTTTCTTTTTTGGAAGTCGGTTGTTTTTTTTTGTAAAAAAGTTTTCAATTCAATTCAATTCCTATATTTCAATCAACTACTTGGATCATATAACAGCATTAGGTACATTAATTAAAAATTATTAGAAAAATAAATAAAATTAAGACAAAACCTCAACCTTTTGGTTGATAAACCCCAGAATTCAAAACCTCAATAACATGGAACGTGGAATTTAAACATACTCGTAATTGGAGGAAATCAAAACGTCATCTATGTATACACATTTTTCGTTTTTGTTCAGTTTTTCAAAAAGCGCTGAAGCAATTTCGATAAAGTTTAAATGGCACCAGCTCGGGAGTATTTTCTTTCGGACAAAAAAAATAATTTAGAAAATCGGTCCACAACTGACAGAGAAATCGTGTACATACATAAAAAAAAACTTACATATAGTCGAAGTCTAACCTCCTCCTTTTTCGAAGTCGGTTAAAAACTAATAATGATGCAGTAAAGGTGTGGTTACAAAAGTGTAATCATGGTTTATTTTGCGAATCATCTTCAAGTATATAAAAATCTCATGTGGGAGTATGCGTAAGGAGCTCGTGAATAAAGTAATAACAGCTGCACGGGTCGATCCATCAGGTTAAGCTACGCTTGCCGGGGTTGGTTCATGGATGGATGACCGTCTTTACATATCAAGACTCCTCCGTTCCTCGGAAAGCACGTTAAGCCCTTGGTCCCGGTTGTCAATCGATTACCCAGTTACTGAGTTGTGGAGGTCAGATAGGCAGTCGCTCCATGTAAAATACTGGTATTCAGCTGCATCCGGTTAGACTGGAAGCCGACCCCAAGATAGTTGGGAAATGCCTAGGGCTAGCGGATAAATTCGTAACAGAGTTACCGCTCCCCTAGGCCCGCAGCAGGGAAGGAACAGGGCCCACCCCAGTGTATTTTTAATCAGTAAGAGTCTGACACACTCTCCCGCTCCACCCAGAGCGGGAAATGTCATTGGATGATTTCCCACCCCACAAAAAAAAAGAAAATATAGTTGGGAAAAAGCTAAACAGATTGAATCTATCTCTGGGTCAAATTCACCCAGATCTGTTCTGGCGTGATTGAAACATCCATTCATCCAAACTTTCACATCACACTACTCTATGCGGGTGAAACCGCGGGGCGCAGCTAGTTTATAATATTAGTAGAATAAGATTATTAGAACAAGATGGCAACTCTAAACGTCAAAAGAAATATTCTTTTCGTGCAAGCAATTTTTAACCGACTTCCAAGGAGGAAGTTCTCAATTCGTCTGTGTGTTTTTTTTTGTATGCTCGTTACGCGATTTCTCCACCACTTGTGAATACATTTTGATGATACTTTTTATGTTTGGTAGGTTATGCTTGAGAGGTGGTCCCATATAAATTTCATTGAATCTGATTCAGCAGTTTTTGAAAAATGTAACATAAACAAAAAATGTGTTTAGACAGATGACGTTTTGGTTGCCTTCAACTGTGTTCAAATTCAATGTTGTTGGGGTTATCCATTCGGGCATAACATTATATATTTTTAATATTAAGTTTTAGTTCTGGGGTACAACCAATAAAAAGAGTAAAATAAAAATCTTTTTTATTAATATAAGACTTTTGGAAACAATGAAGTAACACGAAAAAGAGAAGACGGTTGATGTTATCGCATGAACCTACAATGTTTTATATAAACTTAATATTATAAAGCTGAAGAGTTTGTTTGTTTGTTTGCGCTAATCTCAGGAACTACTTGATCGAATTGAAATAAATATTTTTGTGTTGAGTGGTCCTTTTATCGAGAAAGGCTATAGGCTACATAACATTACGCTGTGACCAATAGGATCGGAGCATCAATGAAAAATGTGGTAAAAACGGGGGAAAAAAATATTCATTTTGAGAGCTTCCGTTGTGTGCGCTACGTAAACGGTTAAAGTTACGGAAAAATTATGTATGACGTAATTGTTCCCCTTTAAAAGTTCTAAAAAAAAGTCCGCGACAGCATATGATCTTTTAAGGTTAACTCACTATAATCTTTTTTATGGTAACCAAATTCGTTCTACAATAATGCATTATTTGCGAAGGTGTTTTTATAAACATGACATTAATCCTAATCAAAATAAATACGTTATTCATCGTAAGTATTTAATTTTCAACAAAATTTTCCTTGACATCATTTGATTTCAACGAATGTCTTAGGAGATATCATAGTGTTTAATCAAGTACCACGCGCACATTCATGATGTGCAAGGCGGCCGATTATGAGGGATGTGGAGAGCGAGGTACCATTTTGCACTGTATACTCGTAGCCTATTTTTTGAGGAAGGTTATAGACTTTATTTATATATAATCATGCTACGACACAGTAACCATAACCGCGGGTGAAACCGCGGGCGCAGCTAGTTAAGTATATTGCTAGACTACGTAACTGTTGAATGGATTTAGAATGAAACTTTAACATAAATAAAACTTGGCACACGGGTAGATCATGTCCTGAATAAGCTTATAGGATACTTTATATCCCGAAAACATGTTCACTTGGAATAATTTCTGACTCTGAAGCGGGCAAAAGCCAGTCTACAATAAAATTTCAGTGTATTTCTTACTGATATATTAAAGAGTAAACAAACACCATACCATGATGATGTACTGATTAATGGTCAACTAGCCCCATCCAAACCACATGTGTTTGTTTATGTTATATTTTTTGCACGCTATTATAAAGAAAAACCCTGGCTGTAACCTAAACAATGAGATCACTTACTTCAGTATCTAAATTTTATTACTCAGGCCAGAAGTTCTCAAAGAGTCGAGTCAGTACTGCTTTCAGAAGCAAAATGTTTGAAAATGAAGTGGGGAAATATTTGGCCTTTACTCAATCCAATGTTATTCAGTGTTACCATAGACTAAGACAATTGACTGAGGATTCTCTTTCTAAGGATGAAGTGAATACGGCCAGAAAGTGTGAGAGAGATAAAACGATAGTCGATTATTTATTTATTTTAAGAAAACATACAGACTAATAACATACAACATTAAAATTATTTGCAGGTAGTGAAATTGCTAATGATAAGCGAAAGCTGGGTACAATTTGCGATGTTTCGGAAAAAAAAATCGGCGCAGTGTTTGTCGGAATTTGCACGGTTAGGATTCCGTACCAAATGAGAGAATTATCAAAAAAAAAATCTGATTTATCAATTATATTGGTATTTGTTAGTAAAACATACGTCATAATATACATTATCACCAAATTATGAACCTCCCATTGACCTAAGAACTTCAAAGTTCTTAGGTCATTGGGAAGTAAAAAAAAACTTTGGAACAAAGTATTGTGACCAACGACGGACAGACAGACATACACATAGACGGATAGACGGAACAGACGGACAGATGGAAACGTAAATGACAGCAATAGGGCTCCGTTTCGACCCTTTGGTACGGAAACCTAAACAGGTCTAAATTAAATTAAAGTAGGGCCAAATGACAGGACAAATTACTGCGTTATGGCCCCTATTTAAAGAGTGGATGTACAGGTGCCACGGCGTCCTCACTTTCTGCCTGACGCAGGTTCTCACCGGACACGGCAGTTTTGGGAGGTCCCTTTGTCGGATAATGTGGGAGGAAACGCCCGGATATTACCACTGTGTGTGTGGATCGCCCAAAGCCCCACTTGGGCGGAGCACCGCCGTGTCCTCGTGGAGGCGATTGGCTGCAGTGACCTCTCGCGCCTGGTTCTGGTCCAGGCCATGGTAGGGAGTGAGAGGGAATGGGAAGCAGTCGCCTTTTTCTGCGAAGCAAGTAATACTTGCGAAGGAGGAGGCGGAACGCGTGAAGGAGACTCAACAGAGATGCCCCCACGCCTCTAGCATCTGCCACAAGAGACGCCCTGGGCGACGGGGGTCACTTGCGAACTGCGAGTAGTGAGTAGCTGGCCAACCGATAAGGATCAGGCCCGAGCGTCGATGACGCGTAGTGTTCCACGTGCGCCTTAAAGACATGTCAGCAGTACCTGACGGGGCCCGTTAAGGCCGATGTCTGCCTAGGGTCGCGGATAAATTCGAAATAGAGTTACCGCGGCTTTTGGCACACTGGCAAGTCAGTAAAAGTCTGACACACCCTCCCGCTCCACACAGAGCGGCACAAGTCAGTGAATGATTTCCCACCCACCAAAAAAAAAGACTTGCTGGAGGAAATGAGTTTAGTAGTTAGCCGTCTTCTTCATCTTTGCTTCGCTCTTGAAAAAGTGATCGTAGTCACTACGATTTCTGTCCAATCACTAGTATTGATGTAACTCGCCTCACGATTTATCTTCATCTAGTTCTGTTCTATGATTTTCTGACGCATTTGAAATTCATTAATTAACAGCCTCCAACAACGGATTTAATCTGATCGCTCGACCTCATCATCTACTTAGCCTTGTTACAGGCGCGCTATGGAGTCGTTTTTTCGGCTCGAGACATGGCCAAAAAATTTCAGTATTCGAGACTTTACTGCTGACTGTTTGATGCTGAGTTTTTGGATTATGGAGACGTTTGGGAATTCTGCTCCAGTACCACATTTGTATAGAGCATCTACTTTTTTCTTTTCCATTTCGTATATATGTTGCGGCTGCATACAGAAATATGGTGTACGGACGAGCCTAGTTTTAGCGGCTTTAATTATATTGCAATTCCTCCATACTTCCTTTAACGTATCCATTACCTCTTTAGCCATTACCAAACGCCAAGATATAATGTATGTGGTGTGTGGTAAAATGTGTGTGTGTAAAAAACGTATAATATTGTTTTAGAACATTGATTAAAATAATTTTGGGAACCACTGACTCAAGCAGTCATATGCTGTCTGCCAAATGAGACGTGTGACTCCTAGAGATTCCTATAAATATTTGTAAAATTAATTGTATCGCCACATTTGCATCTCATTCCTCCCAAAATGAGGTCTTGTTTCAAATACTTTGTGTTGCTGTGCTGCCTGAACTTTATTGGTAAGTGGTTTACAATTACTTAATTGATTTCCAGAAATTAACTACTACAGTAATTGGTAGGCTAAAAACAGAATAATGTCTTATATCGAGCAGAGAGAACAGCCTGAATAAAACAGTTTGTTTTAAAATATTCTTAGATCTCAGTGCCATTTGGTCTGGTAAAATTTGTTAAAGTGTTTTCTTGTATTCTAGACGGAGTATTCAGATGTGACTATCAGTACAGTGCAAAAGCAAAAGCATGGTTCAGACCCGTTGTTGTACCAGCTAATTGGTTTGATGCCCGGCTGCGATGCTCACAGGAAGGTAAGTTACTTATTGTGTAATTATGTATAATTACTACTTATGAGAACAGTGGTGGCCCTGTGATAACGGCTCTGACTTACGTGTCACAGGTCTTGGGTTTGAACCCAGGCAGGCATTTTCATCATCATCAGCATTTTAATGTCCTCTCTGCTGTGGCACAGGCCTCCTCTCTGTGAAAGGGTGCACTTAACTTTGTGTTAATTATTTCATCATTACTGGTCTCAATCGATTAAGGAAACCATCGTGAGGAAACCGGTATGTCCTAAAACCAAAAATCGAAGACATTGGTGTGTTGTTGGTGGATATCACTAAATATCCACCAACCCCAGCCACCAACCACACTAGGCGCGCGTGGTGCATTAAGACCCATTCCCTCTCACAGCGAGGTCTATATCCTAGCAGTGGGAACGTTAACAGGCTTTTTATTTATGCTTTACTATTTATAGTAAACATACTAGCTTGTGACTATCCCACAGTGAGACAGAAGCCTCTTCTCATTCCCATGGGGAAGGCATGAGAATTACTCAGTATTCACGCCCATTCCTGCTCAAAGCCGGTTGGCAATTTCAAACTTACCATTGTTAACAATAAGTTCAGGTTTCTTCAAGATCTGTCCTTCGCCGATGTCAGTTTTGTCTAAACATAGGGAATGCATGAAAAACTTATATTGATATGTAAAGGACAAATTGAGTGCCATTGAAGAAGTGAATTCTTCTAAACAGGGTAGTTGTTGAAGTACTTTTAGTGTTGGTGTCCATTAGAAATTCTATCCTGAGTCTAGATTTGTAACATAGCAGTTGATATGTTATAAATTGACATCAGATTATATGCATTTGCATAAAACGCTATTTTGTAACGTTATTGCATATTTGAATACTTTTTTGTTGATAGTTCTTATTTGAGTAGTTAAATGTGTTCGGTTAAAACGAGTTAAATTCAATTCTATAAAGATAAAGGATTTATCAACGGCACCGGCCTAACTCTGCATGAAGGGGTTTCTGCAGAAATGGGGCCAAATTTCAATTTCGAAACGTAAGTGTGTAACGTCAGTTAATGTAGAGAAATCATTTTTAAGCCTACAAATTAATACTTTAATTAAGATTCTATAATAATATTTAATTGTATATTTTTACAATTAAAACTGTACCTATATCGTGGAAATTCGAATAACATATTATTATTATAGTAATAACTTTGAATTTGCATATATTTTGGTATTATGATTATGCATATGATCCGATGTCTAACTAAAATAGTATCGGTAAACTCTGTTAGATCTTTAAAAAAATATACGAATAACATATTATTTTAGTAGTAACTTTGAATTTGCATATATTTTGGCATTATGATTGTGCATATAATCCGATGTCTAACTAAAATAGTATTTGTAAACTCTGTTAGAACTTTAAAAAAATATACTTGTTTGGGTACAAAACATACTATCTTATCAGGCGTGGTGTTTATTTAATTTTATTTTGTCATCAGGTGCTGTACTAGCTTCCCCCACCACACCAGAAATACTAGCTGAAATGAGAAACATCATGAATCGCTCTTATCCAGAATATGAAATCTTTACTGGTATACATGCCACTGTTTCTCAAGGAGATTATTTTACAATTGAAGGTAAGTCAACATGTATTACATGTACCTCAAGAAATTCATTACTGAGATTGAAACAATCAATGTGTCGAATAGAGTATTAAACGATTTTGGTTATTCTGACAAAAAATAGCTACATGTGCTAATTATACCTCGTAATTCAAAGGAACCCCAAGTTGAATTGAACAAAATGGCGTCTTGGCCATGCAAGACTTCGATAATAGAGACGCTAAGAAAGTATAGTTCATACTATGCTTAGATTCTCTAATAAAACAGAAAGATTAAGGGCATGAAGAGATGCGTATATCTTTTCCTTCATATGCAGAATGTGGTTGTTTTTTTTGCATTAGTATTAATGTAACTCAATCTTTTGTAATATAAGGTTAATATTTCCTTTGGATAGTTTTAAAGACCATAACCACTGTAATAACCACGATATCGATTATTCTGAAGTGCCAACGTATATTGAAAAGCGACCAATTTTTTAACAACAACATTTTTATATTTTGAGTAATGAAAAAATTGAGCATCAGACTCACGAGATACAACAGATCCTGAACTTTTCGGCGTTATCTACTACTAAAAAATAATATTTTGTAAAAAATGGATTAAAAAAACATGTCAAAGGCTAACGCATTTTTTGGCTAAAAATGAAAACGGTTAAAAATTTAGTAGGTGTTGCTATCTATGTCGCCAACTAGTTAAATCGCAATTCAGTTAATAGCCTAGCCTGATAATTAAAAAACTTAGGACACCCCGACACGTGACGGACAGATTAGGTTTTTTTTTTTTTTTTTTTTTTTTTTTTTTTTTTTTTTTTTTTTTTTTTTTTTTTATAAAAAACGTTGGCCCACACTAGGAATATTCCTGTATCGTTGGTACGTTCACAAACATGTAAATTCACATACACAAGACACCCAGACCCGGAACAACTATCTGCAGGTCATACAAATATTTGTTCCGTGCGGGGATCGAACCCGCGACACGCAGCGCAGCAGCCGACCGCTCAACCACTGCGCCAACCGTGCCGTCATATCCGTGTTTGAAGGAGATGATTCTTCATTTTGGGTTTCTTTAAACTCTGCAAACAGGAATAAGAGGCCCACGTTGCAGGGCTCCTTCGGTTTCCATTACTCATGACCATCGTCAGCGCATTGCTGACTAAACTGAATTCAAATTTATTTTTACGACTTGCCTCAGCCTCTCAAATGTCTGGGGGGTACGTAAGTAATTAAATTAAAGTCATTTGCCTAGCAGTTTGATTGAATGGCTAAATATTGTTAGGGCGGCTAGTTGAATGGCGCCGTTTAGTAAAAAGGATAGGCTGTTAACTGAATGGCGAATTGAGCTAGTTGACTGTGACATCTATACAAAATTGCGAAGCCTGAATTTAAAATAAAAAAAATATATATTTGGATGTTTTCGTTGGATAAAAAAAATCTTATTTAAACTTTTATAATCCCGGTTTGGTATAATTATCAAAAATAATTCATAAAACAACTAAATTGGGACTCATATTTACAAATTACAGGCACACAACTCTCAAGCATTCCAGTACCTTGGGCGGAAAATGAGCCAGACAATAAGGAGAATAAGGAAAGTTGTATCACACTTAATGGAAATGGAGATTTAGCAGATCGTACCTGTGAAGTGACGCGTCCTTACATTTGTTACCATTCCGAGAACTATCAAGTAGCAGTCAGTGAATGCGGCACTGTCGATCCAGGTAATACTCTTCCTTTTGCGAAGCAGTAGTGCTCGCGAAGGCGGAGGCGGGACGCGTGAGAGAGCACCAACAACGGAGTCGCCCTCACGCCCTCAGCAGCAGCCGTCTCAGGAGACGCCTGGGACTTCCGGCGCCGCGAGACGATCTCCGGCCACCGTAGATCCGGGCCTGCGGACGGTGAGTAATGGGTAGCTCGCCGTCCGATCAGCAACAGGCCCGAGAGTCGACGGCGCGTAGTGTTCCACGCGCGCCTCAAAGAGTTGTCAGCAAGAGACGGGGCCCGTAATGGCCGATGCCTGGCCCGGGGGTTGAGGATAAATTCGAAACAGAGTTACCTCGCCCCTGGGCACTCAAAGGCAGGAAGGAACAGGGGTGGGTTTTAGTCAGTAAGAGTCTGACACGTCCTCCCGCTCCACCCAGAGCGGGAGAAGTCATAGAATGATTTCCCAAACCAACAAAAAAAAAAAAAAAAAAAGGTAATACTCTTAGGAATGCAAACGAAGTAAAAGAAATGAGTTGATTATCGCGAAAAACTTACCAGTTTTAATCTACGGTCTCAACTCACACGGTGGAGCATACGGTGGAGGTCTGCTCCGCTTGGGCGGAGCACCGCCGTGTCCTCGTGGATGCGATAGGTGGCGGCGACCTCTCGCGCCCGGCCCTGGTTCAGGCCATGGTACGGAGCGAGAGGGAATGGGAACCAGTCTCCTCCTTCTGCGAAGCAGTAATGCTCGCGAAGGTGGAGGCGGGACGGGTGGGGGAAGCTCAACGGAGTGTCCCTCACGACCCCGGCCGCTACCACCCCAGGAGAGGCACTGGGCGTAGGACGTCGCGAGACGATCTCCGGCCACCGTAGACCCGGGCCTGCGGACGGCGAGCAGTGGGTAGCTTGCTGTCCGATCAGCACCAGGCCCGTGAGTCGACAGCGCGTAGTGTTCCACGCGCGCCTTAAAGAGATGATTGTCAGCCACCACTGACGGGGACTCTTACTGACTAAAACCCACCCCTGTTCCTTCCCTGCCCGCATGCCTAGCGGTAGCGGATAAATTCTTAACTTGAGTTACCGCATCTCTGGGCATTTAGGCAGGGAAGGAACAGAAGTGGGTTTTAGTCAGTAAGAGTCTGATCTCTTATGAATCATTGGACGATTTCCACCCCACAAAAAAAAAAACGCTCTCAACTCATTTCGTCCGTCCTTCCAATATTAAATCTTTAACACAGGTAGTTACGCAAATAATAAATATAACATCTCCATTTCAGATTACCATTTGGATAAAAGGACAAACAAATGCTACAAGCTTCATACAGTGCCAAGAAATTTCTCCCGAGCGTACCTCGCATGTTCAGCTGAAGGCGGCCATCTTGCTATTATCAACAATGACGTTGAAGCCACAGTGTTAAGAGAAATCTTCGCCAAATATCCAGATGCAAAGTTCTTCGGAAATTTCCGGAAAGATTTAGCTTTCATCGGTTTTCATGATTGGGGCGAAAAATGGGATTTTAGGACGATTCAGGGTAATGTATATACATTTATATAGTTTTTTCGGTTTACTCATGCAAAGCGATGGCAAAGTATATCGGATTGTTAAGAACAAAATGAACATTAGATGAAGAAAATGGCGGCAAGTCATGATAACAATATGAGACTCCCGCGTTCTCCTGATACTCAAGGAGAAGATTAATAAAGCAAGGGTTAGGCTTCCTGTTTTGAATAGTTCAGAATATTGGGCAAAGAAAGAGGTGAAAAAAGAGTCGTCTCAATATCCCTATCTGCATCTTTATATAAATATATTTATTTTTATATTTGTAGGTATTTTACATTAAATATATATTATATGTTTATTTTAACTATATATATACTTTTGTAACCATTTTCTCCTTAGCAATATTTTCTCAGTTTATGCACCTGCCATGTTATCTCTCCACCAGTCTTGGTTGACTGGTAGAGAATGCCTGCATTTGTACATAGGTGTTGCATGAAGTTTTAATAAATAAATATAAGACAATAGGCATGATTTCTGCGTACAATAATAATAATTCTATTTAGTCCGTAAGTTATATTCTAACCTAATCCTGAAATATTGGACACGTTATTTTGCTTTACCAAATCTCGCACATAAAGGGTTCCGTACCATCATCGTGCACGATTATATTCGTCTACTTGTTTCCATTATGGACATGTCTAACACTCCGGTATAGAGAAATAAGTTTTTACGGTCTATTTTCCGAGAAGAAAAAGTTCGTTTTGAATGTCTTCTGTGAGTGCCTTATTTATTTAAGATCGAGCTTAAAAAGCTAAAAAAAAAACGTTTCGTGTTGGGAAGTCCCCTTTAATTTTTAATTTATTTTAATTTTTAATATTTGTTGATATAGCGGTAACAGAAATGCACATTCTGTGACAATTTTAACTGTCTACCTATTATGGATCATGAGTATTTATGAGATACAGCCCGCTGGCAGACAGACGGACGGACGGACGGATGGACAGCGGAGGTTTAGTAATAGGGTGCCTTTGGTTACCCTTCAGGTACAGAACCCTAAAAATGAGAAAAATAAAACGCACCAAAGTTCAGAAGTGGAGGCTTGTTACGTCACTAATAAAATTGTGGGTTAAAAGTGGTAAATTTTTATACGTAGGTGTTTTTCAAATTTCAATGCACTGTATCCTTCACATTATTTGTTTACGTGTCAAAAGAAAAATTACGTTTTCAATAGTTTTTGGTAATCTAACTGACAACACAAATAGATTTTTTTAGTCATCCACCCACCTTATTGCATGCAGCTAGGATGAAAATGCTAAGAGGTACCTACCTCTGTATATGTATGTTGTTACACGAATGGATAGAACTTATTCTATCCATTCGTGTATCTTCTTCATCCACCCACTAGATTTTTTTAGTCATTTCATTTTTAGTCAATTAATAAACTTTTTAGTCATCCACCCACCCCATTGCATGCAGGTGAGATGAGAATGCTTAGAGGTATGTATGTTGTTACGCGAATGGATAGAATAAGCATCCACTCACTAAATATTTTTAGTCATTTAATTTTTTAATCAAGTAATAGGATTTTATGTCATCCAGCACCCTATTGCATGCAGCTGGGATGAGAATGCTAAGAGGTATGTATGTTGTTATGCGAATGGATACAATAAGTCATACACTCACTAGATTTTTTTAGTCATTTAATTTATTTAGTTATTTGATTTTTTTAGTCAATTAATAGATTTTTTTAGTCATCTACCCACCCTGCACCCTGCTGCTTGCAATAGCAGCTGGGAAGTATGAAAGAGGCACTGGTTGTCAGAATGTTTAAAAAAATTAAAAGAGGCGTAATAAATAATTATTTTTATTTATAAATAATATTATTTGTGTATAAAAAGTCTTGAATAATGCTTGTTTTTTGTAATTATTTTCCATTTCAGGTGAAACGCTAATGGAGGCAGGATACAATAAATTTGCAGGAGGGGAGCCAAACAACTACACCCCAGGTGAATCATGTGGTGGGATATTTCGCACAGGTCTACTAATTGACGTGTGGTGTGACAAACCTGCTCCATTTTTCTGTGAGAAGAATCCAGGCTTCTCTGCGGTTTGTAATGCTTTACCTTGAAATATTATGGCGATAATAATTATGTAATAAATCAAGTGTTTTATCAAAATGTGTTTTAAATGCTTTGGCAAATCAAACTTCTTGTATTTCTTCTGTTATGTTACTGTAATACCCTGGTACCCCATAATGTCATGAATAAAGTAAATATTTTTTTTCTGACAAATAAATAAACAGTGTTTAGTGACAATGTTTTGTTTTACGGTCATATTATTAAATATGGTAATGGTTAAAGTATTTTTAGGGCTCCGAATTTGCAAATGAAATAATAATAAAAAAAACAAGCTTTAGTGAAGATTGTCCGACTATCATCAACCCCTCGTCACGATGTGAAGCCCAAATCCAAGTGACCTTGCCTTCAAAGAGTTCCAGTCTCTACATTCTGGCGCCATCATCAGACCAGCTTGATGGTATCATAATATTGCATTGTCACTGGACTTATGTATTGATGCATGCCAAATTTCAGTTCTATCGGAAACCAAGGAGTAGTCTAAAAATGGTTTGCACATTTTGTAGCAGACAACTTATACTCAAACATTCCAAGTTAAATAAAAGCTTGTAAAAACAGAACCCTTATAGGATCACTCGTGTGTCTGTCTGTCCATCTGTCATATCCAATTTGGTCTAAGTCTATTGAACTGATTGAGTTGTCATTTATAACCCCGACGGCTCTCATGTGTGTCGCTAGTTTGCCTTGCCAAAAAAATTGCCAAAAACCCGATTCACGCGTTTTAAACCGCTATTATTACTATTAGCCAAGGTCTTTAGACCTGTGACAAGGTTAATACACCCGGAACCTGACAAAGTCGGCAGTACACGATGGGCGCCTGTCAACGGGGACTGACAGATGCCGAAACGTGACGCGTGCAGGGCCTGAGTGGTTAAATGTTCTATTAAATTTTATCAATTTTCCGTTTGGCGCTCAAGAGCTGTCCCCCATATTCCAAATTAATTTATTTAGGTCACTACTGGGCTACAAAGTCGAAAATTAAATAACAAAGTTTTCCAAATTGTACCCTACGTTATATAATCCATACAGCACTGACAGCAAAATTGAATGCACCACCCACGGTCGTCAGTGACGAGAATGTGTATCTCGTGGAAATGTGGACATTGAGTCAAAAACTCAAAAGTCATAGTCTTCGATCATGCTCTGTTGATACTTGTGTCGGATTTCTGGGTTTGATATGTATGTTTTCAAATATTTCTGCTATAAATGTATCAAAAACCGAAGAGTTCTTGGTCTAACTGTCTTTCTAACGTACATTAGGATTATTTTTAAACTGAACATTGTAAAATTTACATGATTTCTGCTAATCAAATTATTCAATTATGCTCTGCTGGTATTTGAGTGGGAGCTCTAGGCAAGATATTCATGTTTTCGATTAGTCTTTTTACAGATGCCTCAGAAACCGAAGAGTTCTTGGTGCTACATACTTTAACATTTCTGCTAATCTAAATTTTTGACCATGCTCTGCTGATACTTGTATCGGAGTTCTGGGTTTTAGTTGCATTTCTTTGTAAAGTTTCGTAACAGATAGTATAAGAAATTGAAGAATTCTTGGTCCTTTATATCATTTTTTAAGATTTTTAACACGATTAGTGAAAATTTTCGTGATTTCTGCTAACCAAAGACTTCAAGCATGCTCTGCTGATACCTAAGTTGGAGTTCTGGGTTTGATGTTTTTAAATAGAAATATTACAGTTGTATCAGGAACTGAAGAGTTCTTGGCCGTAAATACCTACTAACATTTCTTATGATTTTTTTAAACTGAACAATTTTATTGTGAATTCTAATCATCTCTGTTTTCAACCATGCTCTGTTGATACTTGAGAGTGGTCTGTTGTATTTATTTTACTGTTTTCTGTTAATTAGTGTTCTAATTAATGATTGTAGCTATCAAACTAGAAATCAATGAAAATTGTCGTTTATTGTCAGTTTTCTGATGTATATATATTAAGTTTATTCGTGGTATTACTTTAATAGGTTTGTTAATTTTTTTGGGCTTCAATCGGCAGAACTATTTCTAAAATATATCAGGAACTATAGAAATCGCTAATGGTGCCGATTCTGTTGTGCACAAACTAAACTTAATTTAGGCTATTGCTATCTTTTTCTCTCTAATAAAACAAGAAACAGACGGATGTAAATTAGAGATGTCAAATTTTGTTGAACTAATATTTCCATACAAATTAAAAGTACACGTAAAAACATATCGACTAAAAACTGGTTTGACATCTCTAACTTAGTTCATAGCTATTGCCATCCTTTTCTGGCACTGCCTTTTAGTAAAAGATAGTGATTTTCTAATTTTTGTTAAGGTATTGAACAAGAGAATCAGCACCATTGTGTACCCAAAACACTTTTAAAATGTTTGTTCTGAAAAAAAATATCTGCTACCGAAAGTTGGCAGAAAAACAACATAACTATTTCCAAAACGTATCAGTAACTCTAGTGAAGAGGCCCATGTAATAGGAAACCAAGCGGACTGTATCATAAAAAAGGTTTATTAGGTGGTTTACAACTATAGCAACCTAAGTACTGTTCGTTAAATTTGGATGTATGTGAGTGGATATCTAGAACTATTCTGCATGCGAATAGAACTCACATTGTTTCATGCTCTGTTTGGCGAATAATAGAATAGAATACTCTTTATTATGTACACCATATAAATTACATGAAATATGAAGAAAACATTACATAGGGTGACACAATGGGCGGCCTTATCGCTAAATAAATAAAACAACTAAATATAAATCTTTATTGTCGCTAATTAATACATTATCTTATCATAGAGTAATCTAACATATGCATCGTAATAATATTTTGCACAAAAGGTACTGCTACTGATTCCCAAGCTAAGCATGAGCTTGTATTATGGGAAACAGTGTTCAGCCGCAGGAAGTATCACATAATAAAATACGAATATATTGGTTTGAATTGAATGTCGCTGCAGTAGACTTACAATAAACCTAAGATAACCATCGGTAATTCTTCTTCTATAATCTAATCTAATTTTTAACTTTATTTAAGTTTAGCAGATGTGTGTGATCTTTGTGATGGTGTGTGTGTGTGTGTGTGGACGGTGTGAGTGTGTGTATGTGAGTTTGTTTCGAAGCATTGTATGATATAGGTTACTCAGTGTATGCCAGTAGGTCTTCCGTCTTCTGATAGTCTAATGAATGAAGCCATTCAGAAACTTTACCTTTAAGTTCGTGTCTGCTGAGAGAAGTAATGTTGAAGTGTTTGTTTAAGGTGTTGTATAGCTTACAACTTATGACCTTGTATTGTCTCCTTGCGAAGGAGGTCCTGCATGGAACATGCAGGACCTCCTTTTCACAGGCATTTTGCTGCGTCTATTGGGGTTGGGTAATGGTACGCTTTGATGTTTCCTGAGAATAGCTCTGAGCACAAAGAGTTGGTGAACTGTTAGGACCTTCAATTCTGAGTAGAGCTGAGATGTATGTCTGTAGGGCTTTCTAGCCATCACTTTCAGCACCGCTCTTTGTGCTCTTTCTAAGCTCAGTAGAAGCGTCTTTGCGGCCCCTCCCCATACAGTGATGCAATATTGTAGGTACAATAGATTGACATAGGGCCAAATACACAAGTCTAAGTTGTTTCGTAGTCGCAGTGTCTCTAAGCGTTTTAAATACATGAATGAGTCGTCTTACTCTGGAATTGACTGTACCTATGTGTATATCCCACCTCAAGCCACTCTCCATGTGTACTCCTAAATATTTCACACATTCCTCGCGAGTGATTTCTTGGCAGTTGCAGTTAGCCTGTGAGATACAAGTGTGTGCTTGTAAGGAAAATTCTCGCGGTGGAGTCTTAGTTTTGTTGATGGAGAAGGGAACGTATTGCGTTTTGGTTAGGTTTAGGGTTAGTAGATTGTGAGTCAGCCAATTTTTCACCTTGGATAGTGCGACTTCTGCTCTCTCTTTAACTGTGTGCCAGTTTGGACCCCAGACAAATATGGCGGTGTCGTCTGCATACGTGAAAATGCAAGTGTAATGGAGGGACATTGCGCAGAGGTCTTTGATATAAAGCTGGAAGAGGGTGGGACCCAAGCCACTCCCTTGTGGGACGCCGTAGGAGACGGTCTCCTGATCACTCATGCAGTCCCCAATTATAATACGTTGCCTTCTGTTCGTGAGGTAGTCTTTAAAGATTTCGTAGCTTATGCCACGCACCCCCATCGTCTCTAGCTTAGATAGAAGTATGGGGACAGAGACTGTGTCAAACGCTTTAGATAGGTCAAGGTAGATACATAAGCAATTATTTTTAGCGTCTAATGTTTTTACAACGAGATTGCTCAAATCCATTACTGCGTCCTCGGTGGAAAGGCCTGATCGAAAGCCGTACTGATTATCGGCTAAAATATGAAATTTGTCCAGAAACTTTTTGAGAGAGTAATTAAGTATTTTTTCTAATATTTTTGATAGGGTAGAAAGCACTGCTATGGGGCGATAATTGTTGACATATTCTCGGTCCCCGTTCTTGAAGATCGGGTGAATGACTGCATTTTTGAAGGCTTCAGGGAAGACTCCTGTAGCTATAGCTCGGTTACATACATGAGTGATGGAGGGGACCAGCTCCTTCCGACATTGCCTTACTATTTGGGATGAGATCCCATCCCAACCTGTGGCACAGTCTGGGCGGAGCTGTAAAATGATGGATTCTACATCCAATTCAGTCACCTCAGGTATTACCAGGGAGTTTGGCGGACTTCTAATATGCGTGTAAGAGTTTGGTGTTATATAGGGGACATTTCCATTAACAGTACTTGAAGCAAGAATTTTATCAGCAAGAGATTTTCCCACGTCTGTGAAAAACTTGCAGACATAATTAGCAGATGTCTTTGGGTTATTCGTTGTTTGTAATAGCTTAGCTGGACTGATCTTGTTTTTCCGAGTATTTGTTATTGTTTTGATAGCTTGCCAGAGGGCCTTTGGATCATTACCTGCTCTTTCCAATTGAGCTTTTTCGTAGGCTATTTTTAGATTACGCAATAGGCGATTAAAATAATTGCGATACCTAGTGTAAGTAATTTTAACGGTCATGTTAAGTGGGGATTTCTTGGATTTTATGTGCAGCTTATCTCGATTCCTGATACATCTAATTAGACCGGGCGTCATCCACGGTTTCAGAATTTGGTTTTTCTTGGTGATTTTGGTTGTAGTTGTATACGTTGCAATTGTGTGAGAGATCATAGATACTAACATATTCGTAGCCAAGTTTGCGTCATCAGTTGCTAGCACATTGGTAAAATCAATTTTTCCCAGGCCCGCTTTAACTTTAGGAATGTCTGTGAAGGTTTTATCTGCCGAGCGTTGTCTAATTCGGAAACTATTTTGGATGCTAATTACAATTGGCTTATGGTCTGTGATATAAGACTCTAGTACTAGTGTCAGGGACGGTGTGTTTGAGTTTGTGAGAATGTGGTCTAAACAAGAGGAGAGTCGAGTAGGAGAAGTGTGTGTAGGGAATAAGCCATATGTAGCGTTGAGTGTCAGATATTCTTCTCGTAGTGGGTCTGTACTATTAGGGGCTAAGTCAATATTTACATCTCCCACGAGAAAAATATTACCAGTCGATAGTTCACGGTAAATGACATCTAGACTATTTATAAAATTATTAAAGTTCTCTTTTGTTTTAAGAGAGGGGGAGCGATACGTAGCTACAATATTAACATTATTACCTATTTGACAGATTAAGCAGCTTGCATCCATAAAACGCGGCTCATAGCGGCTAAAAGCGATCTTTTCAAGACATCCTTTGGATGAGTTTTAATCTGTTAAGTTCACGCCAACAAGATATATCAATTGATAGGATGTTAATATCAGGGTTTAATTTATTTTTACAATAAAACGGTTTGAAGATATTAATTATGATGTCAGGTAGGATCAAGCCTGGGCACGAAACAATTGCGGCAGTGTAAGTAAGGCTCCTCTTTGAGGAGTGGCTGGAGAAGCGCCACGGCGACCTCACCTTCCACCTGACGCAGGTCTTCACCAGACACGGCTGTTTCGAGAGGTTCCTGTGTCGGATAAGGCAGGGGGAAACGCCCGGGTGTCACCACTGTGCGGATCGCCCAGAGGACACGGTGGAGCACACGGTGGAGTTCTGCCCCACTTTAGTGGAGCACCGCCGTGTCCTCGTGGAGGCAATCGGCTGCAGCGACCTGGTCCAGGCCATGGTACGAAGCAAAAGGGAATGGAAAGCAGTCGCCTCCTTCTGCGAAGTAGTAATGCTTGCAAAAGAGGAGGTGGCACGGGTGAGGGAGACTCAACAGAATCACCCTCACGCCCCTAGCAGCAGCCGCCGCAGGACATACGGACACCCTGGGCGTCGGGGGTCTCCTCCACAATACAGTAACTGGTTAAGATAAAAAACTATGTAGGACTGGTGGCAGACTATCTGGCTTTTGACTACCTAAAATCCATAACAACTGTCAAAGAACTACAAATCACAGTCAATACCAAAGACTTAACGTGCTTTCCGAGGTAATGAGGAGTTTCGGTATGTGATGAAAATCATCCACGTAAAAACCTTGAAAAGAATTCTTTTACTTAGAAAATTGACCCGTCAGGCTGTTTTGTAGCCACGAGCTCCTCGATAAGTATAAAAATATATTTTAAATATTGTTTTATCTAAGTTTGTGAACCACTGTCTCAAAGAGTTTACGTCTGCCATATGTGAAAATAAATACATTCTAATTCCATGATCAGACGTATAAATACAAGAGAGTCTTATAAATATTTGCAAAAATAATTATATCGCCACATTCGCATCTCAGTTCTCACAAAATGAAGTCTTGTTTCAAATATTTTGTGTTGCTGTTCTGCTTGAACTTTATTGGTAAGATATTTGAATCTAATAACAAAAATAAATGAATAAAACAGTTACTAACAAAATTGCTTGCATTTGGTTTTCTCATTGTCTTTAAAAGCGATTTATTACTTTTATAGCGAGAGACAAAACAGTCCACCGTTTTTCTTGTTAAATTATTTTCTTGTATTTTAGAAGGATCATTCAGATGCGACTATAAATACAGTTCAATAGCCCAAGCCTGGTTCAAACTTGTTGTAGTACCTGCGAATTGGTTCGAAGCCCGGTTGCGATGCTCACTGGAAGGTAAGTAACCTAGTACCAGTCTGCGGTTGTCTACGGGCACTGTTAACAGTCATCATGTGTTTCTCTGTTTATTTTATCATCAGGTGCTGTTCTTGCTTCGCCCACCACACCAGAAATACTAGCTGAAATGAGAAACATCATAAATCGCTCCAGTCCAGAATATGAAATCTTTACTGGTATTCATGCCACTATTTCTCAGGGAGATTATTATACGATTGAAGGTTAGTCAACTAATATACATATAGGTAGAGTATGCAACAACTTAGATTGAAACATTGAGTGAAAATTATTCCCAATGAAATAATAAATAACCACGTTTATTCTGACACAAGCAATGTGAAAACTATGTAGGTTGTTATGTTCAGTAGATTTCATGTTTGTCTGGCAGTTTGATTATTTTTGCGGCCTACCCGAATTACCTTACTTTGGTATTGTTTATCGGTTCGTTGTGCATCTTAAAGTTCTGAGTTGAGCAACATGATAACTGACAAATGCTTGCACTGTCTGGACAGGTCCACTCAAACCTGCGTGAAGGTTTCTTCAAAAACTCATTTAAGACATTAACGTACATGGTTCTCATATGAACTGACAAAAACCATTGACGTGTAAAAGTATTCCTTTATAGTAACAATATACGGCGCGTAGGATGTGTTGTGGTGGGCCTTGAAAGAGAAAGGTTTGCCTGGGAAGTTTGTTGAGTTGATTCGTGCTATGTACAGACAATCTAGTACCTACGTCCGGTCGGCTGCTGGCAACACCGATGAGTTCAGTGTGGCTGTTGGCTTACATTAAGGGTCGGCTTTAAGTCCTTACCACTTCCTGTTGATTATGGACGCTCTTACGTCGGAAATACAGGAGGTGGCACCCTGGTGCATGCTGTTTGCCGACTGTGTGTGAAGATGAGACCTGAGATCCAGAGCAGATTGGAGAAATGGCAACAGAAGCTGGAGAAAGTTAGCTTGAAAATCAGCAGAATCAAAACTGAATACATGTTCTGCGATTTCGGCGGTCTCTCCAGTTCTGAAGCTGTAGTGCTAGATGGCGCGCTTATGCTAGTCTGCTCCGATTTTCGATATCTCGGTTCACTCGTGCAAAGCGATGGCGAAATAGATCGGACTGTTAAGCACAGAATTAACACTGGGTGGATGAAATGGCGGCAGGTCACCGGGACTATCTGTGACTCCCGCATTCCCCTAAAACTTAAGGGGAAGATTTATAAAACAATGGTCAGACCTGCTGTCATGTATGGTTCAGAATGTTGGGCCACAAAAGGGATGAAAGAAAAGCAATTGCATACAGCTGAGATGAGAATGTTAAGAGCGATGTGTGGTGTTACGCGCATGGATAAAATTAGGAATGAGTATAATTATAAGAGGAAGTCTGAAAGTGGCACCGTTGACTGAAAAGTTGTGTGGAAATCGGTTGTCGTGGTATGGGCATGTGATGCGGAGGATTGACGAAAATGTCGTGAGGAAAGTCTTGTGTATGGATGTGGATGGCTGTAAGAGTAGGAGAAGGCCAAAGAAACGATGGTTGGACTGTGTGAAAGAGGATATGGGTAAAAAGGGAGTGACTACAGAGATGACGACTAATACAGGAGTATGGAAGAAAAAGACATGTTGCGCCGACCCCAAATAAATTGGGATAAGGGCAGGAGAATGATGATACGGCGCGTAGTGTTCCACGCGCGTCTCGAAGAGATGTTGTCAGCCACCACTGACGGGGCCCATCGTGGCAGGTGCCTGCATGCCTAGGGGTAGCGGATAAATTCTCAACATGAGTTACCGCACCCCTGGGCACTCAGACAGGGTAGGAACAGGGGTGGGTTTTAGTCAGTAAGAGTCTTAAACGCCCTTCCGCTCCACCCAGAGCGAGAGAAGTCATTGGATGATTTCCCACTCTACAAAAAAAAAAACATAACAATATACAGTTGCTACTGTACTACTTCAGACTATAAGAACTACAAAGAAAAAATCTACGTCCATTCAATTTTTCTTAAGTTCTGAAGTGAAGCGTTTTCATTTTTTTATTTTTGTTGCAAAATGTGGATTTGATTCTTAGCCTCACTGTCAATTAAAATAATTAAATATAAAACGGCACGGTTGACTCTGTGATTCAGCGTTTGGAACAAATATTTGTATGACCTACATACAAATAGTGGTTTCAAGTCTGGGTGACTCGTGTATGTATATGAACTTACATGTTTGTGAACGCATCCACGATACAGGAGTAATTCCTAGTGTGGGGAAACATTGTTAAAAAAAAAACTGCCTACAAATATTTTATTAAAAATTGTATCAATGCAAGAAAACGTTTATGCAAACAGACTTAATTGAGACTCATATAGATTTACAAATTTCAGGCACACCACTCTCAAAAATTCCAGTGTCTTGGGCTGAAAACGAGCCGGATAACAAGGATAATGCAGAAAATTGTATGACTCTTAATGGTATTGGAGAATTAGCAGACCGTTCCTGTAAAGAGACTCGTCCTTACATCTGTTATCGCTCCGAGAAATTTCAAGTAGAAGTCAGTGTGTGCGGCACTATCGATCCAGGTAAATATCGTGGAAATTTCATGCGGCTCTATGTCGTATTCTTAACTCTTTAGATCCGCCTGTTCAATAATATAAATTTTTGCCTCATGCAATGACTCAAATAATATACTGTGAACATTCTATCTCCATTTCAGATTACCATTTGGATAGCAGAACAAACAAATGTTACAAGTTTCATACAGTACCAAGAAATTTCTCCCGAGCCTTCCTCGCATGTTCAGCTGAAGGCGGACATCTTGCTATTATAAACAGTGACATCGAAGCCACAGTGCTGAGAGAACTTTTCGCTAAATATCCAGATGCCCTGTTGCCGGGAACTTTCCGGAAAGATTTAGCTTTCGTCGGTTTTCATGATTGGGCCGAACGTTGGGAATGGAGGACCATTCATGGTAATATATATACATTTATATGTTTTTCTCGGTTCCCTCATGCTAAGCAATGCCAAAGTACATTGGATTGCTAAAAACAAAATTAACACTAAATGAAGGAACTAGCGGCAAGTCATTATAAAATCTGTGACTGCCGCTTTCTCCTTATACTCAATGGAAGATTTACAAAGCAATGGTTAGACCTCCTGTTTGTAATGGTCCAGAAAGTTAGGCTAAGAAAGATGTGAATGAAATATATGAGAGATGAGATGAGAATACTTATGCTTCGAGGGCTAAGTGTGGTTATACGAATGGATAAAATAAGAAATGAGAAAATAAGGGCAAGTGTGAAAGAGGCACTGATGACCATAAAATTGTCAGTGTTGTAAATAAAAGAGACGTAATTGTTTCATATTTTTAACCGACTTTAAAAAGAAGGAGGTTATCAATTCGGATGTTGTTTTTTATTTTTTTGTTTTTTTTTAAGGAAGTTCGGGCATAACTTCGTCATATATTGATGGATTTGCAAAATCCTTTTATTGTTCGAAAAGGGTTTGTTCCGAAAAAGTTCCATTTAAATTTCATATAGATCTGATGATGAGTTTCGGAGACAGACAACAGAACTCATCAAAAATTGACAGCAAATAAACCACGCTTGCTGCGATTTCTGTTTGTCTATGAATATTGTTAACACAGTTTAACGGGGAACCACAACTAAAAAGTGGTTTTATATTCACAAATAATGTAATTTGTGTTTAAAAAGTATTGCTAATAATGCTTGTTTATTATTTGTATTTTCCATTTCAGGTGAAACGCTAATGGAGGCAGGATACAGCAAATTTTCTCCAGGGGAGCCAAATAACCCAGGTGATCCAATCAGTGAATCATGTGGTGGGATATTTCGCACAGGTCTACTAATTGACTTGTGGTGTGACAGACCAGCTGCATTTTTCTGTGAGAAGAGTCCAGGCTTTCCTGTCATTTGTCGTGCTTTACCTTGAAATATAATGTTAATAATAATTCTGTAATTAATAAAATGTTTGATCAAAATGTGTTCTAAAAGTTGGCAAACCAAACTTCTTGCAATTCTTTTGTTATGTTCTTGTTATTACTCTGGTACTAGATAAACTACCAGAGGGGTAATTTATCTGAAACCTCACAATGTCATGAATGAAGATCGTCTCTTATACAAGTCGTCACTCGGAGGAACTTTTGTAATAAAAATAATTATTTTGTCTCTGAAAAATAAATAAAAAACGCTTTCAGACAATGTTTTGATTTACGGTCATATAAATCAAAATGTTAATGGTTTAAGTATTTTGAGGGTTCCGAACGTCCAAATTAATTAAGAAATTAAAAGTAGTATGATTTGATTTCTCGGGACCCTGAGGTACTGGACCTTTGGAAGGCGTACGGCGGGCCGGAGCCCCTTGAGACGCTATTTTTTTTTAAATAAGGTACCAGCCAACAACGACTATCCCTGTACGCGCTATACAAGTGCTACCAAGGTCATCCCCCGTTTGGTGTAAAACGATTACAAGATAAAGAAAACAAGGATATTGGGCTAAAGTGATATGGTTACCAAAAACTATGTGACGGCGCTTGCCTGAACAATTTTACTTAAATACATTGATAAAATGCAGGGAGTGACATGCATGGGAGGAAACGCCCAGGGTGCGGATCGCCCAGAGGAAATGGTGGAGATCTGCCCCGCTTGGGCGGAGCACCGCCGTGTCCTCGTGGATAGGTGGCATGATCTCTCGCGCCCGGCCCTGGTCCAGGCCATGGTACGGAGCGAGAGGGAATGGGAAGCAGTCTCCTCCTTCTGCGAAGCAGTAATGCTCGCGAAGGAGAAGGCGGAACGGGTAAAAGAGACTCAATGAAGTGGCCCTGGCCGTCGGAGGTCGCAGGACGATCTCCGGTTACCGTAGACGCGGGCCTGTGAAAAATAAAGTATTATTATTATTCATTATTACTACCCGTACTGTCCTAGTGCTGGGCAAAAGCCTCCCTTCATTCTTTTCAACGGTCACCATTTTTTGCTTCCTCTTTCCAATTAAAAGTAAAAAAAAAATAACAAGCTTTAGTGATAATCGTCCGGCTCGCTCAAACCCTCGTCATCATGTGATAGGTACTTGTGATACAATTACGTTTAACCTAAATTAAATTGTCCTGCCATTTGCCATCATGACGTTCTAGTCTCTACATCCCGGCGCCATCGTCAGATCAACTCGATGGTACTATAATATTGCAGTCACCGGACTTACTTATGAATGGCAAACTCCAGCTCTATCGAAAACCAACAAGTGGTTGAAAATGGTTTCCAAATATTGAAACAGATAACTCAAATCCGAACATTGCAAGTTAAATAAAAGCTTGTAGAAACATTGTTTTTGCTGCATATTAACGATCTGCTAAAACCCGGTACCTTTGGGTATGCAGACGACAGCACTGTTGCCGAGAGATACGTGCCTGACGCACGAGTTAGTGGGTCTCAGGTCCGGTCTCTCCGCGAGGCTATGGTTGGGCGCTTGAACTTGTCCTTGCAGGCTGTCTCAGAATGGGGCGATGCCAATCTGGTTAAGTTCAATGCTGCTAAAACCCAGGCGTGTCTTTTTTCTGCTAAAAGGAGCCAATTTCACCCGGCTCCAACTTTCCGAGGTGTAACCGTGCCGATAACCGATCAACTTGATCTTCTTGGTGTTACTTTAACATCTACCCTCAATTTTGGTCCCTTCATAGAGGCAAAGGCTCAAGTGGCTGCCAAAAAGTTGGGGATCCTCGCAAAGGTGAGACGATACTTCACGCCGGAACAGCTGCTCCAACTCTATCAAGCGCAAGTCCGATCGTGTATGGAGTACTGCTCTCATCTTTGGGACGGATCTGCCAAATACCAGCTTGATGCCCTTGAGTCAATTGAGAAACGAGCCAAGAGGATCATCGGCAATGATAGACTCGTTGAGTCGAAACTCCAAAGTCTTGAACATAGACGTCGAGTTGCTAGCCTGTCGGTTTTCTATCGGTTACATTTTGGGGAGTGTGCTACGGAATTGCATGATTTGATTCCGCTAAGCCGTTTCATCAAAGGACCACAAGACGTACGGCGAAGTGCCACCGGTTCATGGTAGACATCCCATCCATACGCACAAAGCGTTTTGAGAAAACATTCATTGTGCGTACAGCTAGAGAGTGGAATTCCCTACCGGAGTCTGTGTTTCCTGATAGCTATAACCTGGGAGTCTTTAAGTCAAGAGTGAATAGGTTACTTCTAGGCAAGCGTGCTCCATCTTCGACCACATCATTGCTTGCCATCAGGTGAGATAGTGGTCAAACGCGAACCTATCAAACATAAAAAAAAAAAAAAAAGAAGCGGAACCATTCTCACACTCGTGTCTGTCTGTCCATCTGTCACAGCTTATTTGCTCCAAATACACTGACCGATTGAAGAAGACTATTTTGCACACCAATGGACCCTCTCACAGAGAGGAGGCCTGTGCCACAGCAGTGGGGACATTAATAGGCTGATGATGACTCCAATGGTGAACCTCATACCCGGGCCTGCGGACGGCGAGTAGTGGGTAACTCGCCGTCTGATCAGCACCAGGCCCGAGAGTCGACGGCGCGTAGTGTTCCACGCGCGCCTTAAAGAATTTCAGCAAAACACGACGGGGTTGGGGGGGGGGGGGGGTTTGGGGGCAGTAGATTGTTTTTAATATTAAAACTTAAAAAAAAAAATTAACCGACTTCAAAAAAAAAGTGCAAAATAACTTTAATTTCGGAAGTCGGTGTTCCTGGTTTTGTGTCTTCGTTTTTTGACACTGACTTCCGAAATTAAAGTTATTTTGCACTTTTTTTTTCAGGGTCAGTAGTGTTTGCACTACTGACAGCAAAATTGAATGCACCACCCACAGTCATCGGTAATAAGAATGTTGACCCGTGGAAGTATAGAGATTGAGGCTATTAAGTCTAATTGCCGAGGTCACAAGTTAGAGACTGCAACTCAGAGAATGTTTTCTAGATACTGACAAATAACTACTGAAGCTATTTCCTGAAGGACGTCACGGACATTTTGACCTTTGCTGGACATGTCAGCGACTAGGCGAATCAATCCGCCACATTATTCCAATTTGTTCTAGTCTGGTTAAAGGAGATTACTTGCATAGGCACAACTTTTTAGGAAGGAATATCCATCAGTCTTTTGGGAATATTTTATTGTAGTATGTCACAAATCTTGGACTTTCTCCACCGTTTAGGAAGTACAATAAAATCAACCAGCCTTTTCCCAACTATATCGGGGTCGGCTTCCAGTCAGATGTAGTTTTTCACCATTGATAGGCTCGTGTAAGTACTAGAATTTTACATAGAGCGATTGTCTACCTGACCTCCACAACACAGTTACTGGGTAACATGATACCCCATGGTAAGACTGGTGTCAGATTATCTGAATTTTTGACTACCTATCAAATACCTTTAAAAACTTTTAAGGATCGATAAATGATAGCCAAAACCAAAGACTTAACGTGCTTGCCGTGGCAAAGAGGAGTCTTGGCAAGTGATGAATAGTCCATGTACTAACCTCGACAAGAATTGCTTAAAGTTCAAGATCAACACGTGGGGTTGGTATGTTGTCACGAGCTCTCCGGGTAGTTTGAATATATATTTAAAATTTTGTTATATATAACTTTAGGAACCACTGTCACGAAGAGTTCACGTATCCCATATGTGCAAATAAATCAAATCTAATTATATGCACAAGAGAGCCCTATAGATATTTGCAAAAATCATTATATCGCCACATTTGCGTCTCAGTTCTCACAAAATGAAGTCTTGTTTCAAATATTTTGTGTTGCTGTTCTGCTTGAACTTTATCGGTATGATGTTTTTAATTCACTGAGAAATTTTGAGTATTTAACAACAAATTAACAATAGAGCTAACCAAATTGCTTGCATTTTAGTTTCTCACTGCCTTTAAAACAGACTTGCAACTTTTATAGAGAGCAGAGAGAAGACACATCAAAACTCTGCCAATTTTCTAGTCAACTTTACTAAATTATTTTTCTTATATTTTTAGAAGGAACATTAAGATGTGACTACAAATAAAGTCCAATAGCCCAATTCGCTGGCACTACAACAGGTTTGGACCAGCCAAACTTGTTGTAGTGCCAGCGAATTGGTTCGATGCCCGGCTGCGATGCTCACTGGAAGGTAAGCAACCTAGTACTAGTCTGCTGTTGTCTACCGACTGAAACAACCGCGAAACAACAGTAGCCCAGATTTTTTGCGCGCAGACTGTTCAAGTAATTAAAGTTGCTAAGGCGGTGAGCTCAACTTATAATCGTTTTTTTTTACTGTGGTCGCGTTACCCGGGCCTGCGGACGGCGAGTAATGGGTAGCTCACCATCCAATCAGCACCAGGCCCGAGTGCTGATTGGATGGCGAATGACGGCGCGTAGTGTTCCACGCACGCTTCAAAGAGTTGTCAGCAAACAGGACGGGGCCCGTCATGGCCTATGCCTGCCCGGGGGTTGAGGATAAATTCTAAAGAGTTACCTCGCCCCAGGGCATTTAGGGCAGGGAGGAACAGGGGTGGGTTTTAGTCAGTAAGAGGCTGACACGCCCTCCGCTCCACCCAGAGCGGGAGAAGTCATTGGATGATTTCCCACACCCCAAAAAAAAAAAAAAAGGGTAACGGGACCCTATTACTATGCCTCCGCTGAGCGACCGTCTGTCAGCGGGCTGCTTCTCACGATTCGTAATAGCTACACAGTTAAAAGATTTACCGATAATAAATTCGTACTGAACTCTTCATGTGTGAGTCAAACTCGCACTTCACCGATTTTTTAGGGTTCCGTAGCCGAAGGATAATCAAACCGGAAACGGAACCCTATTACTAAGTCTCCGCTGTCCGTCCGTAATAGATAGTTTTCTTTAGTTCTCAAATGACACTGTTTTATAATGTATTTTCTTTCTTTCTTTCTTTCTTAATGGCAGGAAATGGTAGAATAGGATGAAGGCAGTAGATTTGACCTATGGGCAAAAGTAACATATTTGGGTTTATTAACATTCAATGTCAGGATATTATATTGCAACCATTTACAAACTGTGCTAAAACCATTTTGAGCAGCACTAAAAACCTCCTCCCAACTCTGTCCCCTGAAAAAGAGCGCGTTGTCATCTGCGAAAGTAATTATTTATTCACAGTGAAGCTGAAAGTCAAAGTAAGTTTTAATTAAGTTTTAGTTAAGCTAAAACTTAAGGGGAAGATTTATAAAACAATGGTCAGACCTGCTATCTTGTATGGTTCAGAATGTTGGGCCACAAAAGGGATGAATGAAAAGCAATTGCATGTAGCTGAGATGAGAATGCTAAGAGCGATGTGTGGTGTTACGCGCATGGATAGAATTAGGAATGAGTATATAAGAGGAAGTCTGAAAGTGGCACCGCTGACTGAAAAATTGTGTGGAAATCGGTTGTCGTGCTAAGGGCATGTGATGCGGAGGAATGAAGAAAATGTCGTGAGGAAAGTCTTGTGTATGGATGTGGATCAAAATCAAAAAATCAAAAGTCATTTATTCAAACTAGGCTGAGAACCAGCACTTTTTGAACGTCAAAGTTCTACATAAAGACAGTCCCCCAAAAAACGCCCGCCCGTCACCACTTCCTAGTGTTTTAGCTGTGAAGAAGAAGTGGCCAACAAACTCCCCAGCAACACATCTGTCTGTTAAGTTTTAAGAACTTGAATCTATATAATTCTAAGCAATGGATGGCTATAAGAGTAGGGGAAGGCCAAAGAAACGATGGTTGGACTGTGTGAAAGAGGATATGGGTAAAAAGGGGGTGACTACAGAGATGACGACTAATAGAGGAGTATGGAAGAAAAAGACATGTTGCGCCGGCCCCAAATAAATTGGGATAAGGGCAGGAGAATGATGATGATGATGAGTGAAGCTGAAGTCGGGAGAGGTCGTTAATATACACCAGGAACAAAGTTGGGCCAAGTATGCTGCCCTGAGACACACCAAAGTCGACACATACCTCATCGCTCAGCACTTCATCCATCCCGACTCGTTGCTTTCTTTCTGTAAGATAGTTTTGCAATAGTTTTAAAGGAAAACCACCAAGGCCATCCAACTTTTTGAGTGGGTGTGGGATAGAGACTGTGTCAAAGGCTTTTACCAGATCAAGGCAGACAGTAACGCATTTGTTCTTTTGGTCCAGATTGGCAATGATGGAGTTCAATAGTTCGTGTACCGCGTCACTGGTTGACTTATTACGTCGAAAGCCAAACTGCGCAGGCGAAAGTAGGTTATTAGCTTCTAGGTAATTTGTAAGACGACGATTTATAAGCCGTTCCAAGATCTTGGACAATGTGGGCAATAGAGATCGGTCGGAAATTATCGACACATTCTCTCTCTCCCCCCTTGTGTATTGGCTTGATAAGCGCTAATTTGGAATCTTTAGGGAAGACACCTGTCGCCATAGCCAGTCTGCAAATATGTGCAATAGGACTAGTAAGACATTCTTATAAGGTTATCTGGTAAGTTCTTGAAGAGGTATATACACATGTATATACCTCTTCAAGAACTTACCAGATATTTGGTCAATTCTTATGGCACACTTCTCCTTTAGTTCCTGGATGAGCAAAAGACTTCTTCCTCATCAGGGGGCAGCAAAACAAATGAGTTGACGGGAGAAATAGTTGGGAAGTCAAAGGAAGTTGTTGTGTCTTGCACTGAATTGGTCGTCTGCTCTGTAAGCCTTCTGCCCACGTCCGCAAAGAAATGATTAACATTGTTCATATCCTGGTCTTTATTTTGTCATGTGATGAGCCGAGAAGACAGGTCCGGTGGTTTGCCAAGACAAACTTATCTTTTTGATTGCATCTCATAACTGCCTTTTATTGCCTTTTGCCTTCTGAATCTCGTTTTCTTCATAATTTCGTTTAGCTTTTTTAATAATGATGTTACAAAAATTTCGATAACGTTTGTAGGTTTTGTTTATAATCTCGTTTTCAGGGTATCGTTTAAGTTTTTTATATAAGTTATCTCTGTTTCTCATGCAGCGAAGCAATCCCTGAGTGATCCATGGCTTTCTAACCCGTTGCCTTTTGGAAATGTTTATTACACATGAACTAGCTGTTATTGCCGTAGATAGGTTAGCAACAAGTAGGTCAGTTGCAATGTTGGCGTCACTACAGTCCAAGATGGGCCGAAGATTAACATTTTGCATTAATTTACCAACCTTTCAAAATCTGTTTTAAAAACCGTTTTATTGCGGTAATCCGGACGAGTATTAGTGTTTAGACTTGTTATTGAAGATTCAAAGATGAAACATTTGGCATCTAGCTTTGTTTTGAGGATCATTGTGGTCCAGACACGTACGTCCGTGCGTTAGTGCATTATGGCCTGGGAGAAGACAGTGACTTGCCAACTTGTTTAAATATTCATCTGATCGTTTATCTTGACTGTACGGCGATATGTCGATGTTTATATCGCCGCAGAAAATAATATATTTAATCCTCGCTACTGTTGAGAGCAATGAATCTACTGAACTAATAAAGATGTTAGTGTTGGCTTGGCTCGGAGTGCGATAGATCCCTATCACACACGTGTCTGTACCCAGTTTTAGCAGTAGACATTGGCGTCGCTTAGCTGGGGTTCTTCAATTATTACTTTTTTCGTTTTTGTTATAGAAGAAAACAACTCCTTCATTTTGGGTTCTGTGATACGTGGTTGATTGCATAATTGTAATTGTCAAGCCTCGGTATGGTCCCAGCTGAAGAAAGCCAACACTCTGACAGAACCAGAATATCCCCAGATATGTCTGATCTTTGGAGAAGGGTGGTGAGATTAGGCATGTTGCAATTAACTCTACGGATATTCTGAGACAAGATATTTAGTGTGCCACTGTTTGCTGATACAAATTTATTTACATCGTCTATGTCACAAAAAATTGACTCAGCTACCCGAAGTGAGTCCAGATCTGAGTGTAGAGTCTCAATATCTAACATTTTTTAAAAAGACATCGGAATCGACAATTGTAAGTGCTACATACAATTTTCTATAGGACTCATGTCTAGTGTGATGCAGTGTTGTTAATAAATGTAAGAAGTGAAGACCAAATCTATTATTATTATTAGGTATTTTACCACAAACATTCTTCATGCAATGAAACTGTAGATTGGCAAATATGGTCTACATGTAGAAATCTAACTCTGACGCTAGCCAGTGAGAAGAAAAATTTCTTTACACGGCGTAAATTGCTACAAAGCCAACGTTTAGCTTTGTTTTTCCTATGTTAAGCGTATAGGACAGTTAGCACTAAAGCCTTACCGGTACTTGCAGGTGTACTTCCAGTCGATCTTGAGGTGCAGCGCTGTGCTGCAATGAAGTATTCTGCACGAAAGATTACGGACCCAGACTTTTTACCTCAACGTGATCGTGCCAAGATTTCAGGATTACTGAAACCTCAACTGACGTTTTATCCGAGTGGCAGTGTAGGTGGGAAAGTTACATCAAAAGCCGATACCTCCACCAGTTCTTCCCATCGGTTTACGTACGGCTGGATAGAACATGGCTGGAGGTGGATCACTGTGTTGCCCAATTTCTCACAGGTCATGGCAACATTAAGGGTAAATTATTTTCCTTTAAGCTTGTTGCCTCACCTATATGTCAATGTTCTACACCTGATTGCTAATACGAACAATCCGCACATCATATCCTATGGGAGTGTACTCTCTGGTAAACTGAACGCAATATTATGTTGAATAGTATTCCGCCTACGTCTGGAGTTGTCTATTACACGGACCTTGTGGAAACTAGAACGAATTTCCGTGCATTCAATCGTTTTTGCCATAGCTATTATTGGAATCAAGTGCTTAGCTAGCTTACAATTTTAGGACCCATTAATTATTAGTGTTTTTAACAAGTGGTGCTTGGCAACTGGGCTTACTCCAGTTGTAAATACCCCCTTTGTGCCTAATGGCCTAGCTTTGTTCTGACTCCTGCTTGATTAGGAAGGAAGTGGAAATTATCTTTTTCTTACTCCTCCGCTGTCTTTTCTGATTAATTACGTTGCGGGACCCAAGACAGTTTAATCGTTTCCCTGGGACTCGTCGAACTTCATTGCCTCGGTGTTTTATTTGGTGGTCGCCAATGTTGATTCTGGCTTGCAGAAGTAACAGTGGTTTGGGAATAGTGTGGCAGGCTTGTCCCAAAAAAAAAAACACAGTAACTGGGTAACACGATACCCAACGGTAGGACAGGTGTCAGAAAATCTGGTTTTTTGACTGTCAAATAGTTATAATTCAAGGGTCAATAAATGTAAGCCAAAACCAACGACTTAAAGTGTTTTCTGAGGCAAAGAGAAGTCTCGGTAACCTAGACATGGGTTGCTTAAAGTTCAAGATCGATTCGGGTAGTTCAAATATATATTTAAGATTTCGTTTTTTATAATTTTGGGAACCACTGTCTCGAAGAGTTTACGTCTGCCATATGTGCAAATAAATCAATTCTAATTATATGATCAGACATAAAAGTACACAAAAGTCCTATAAATATTTTCTAAAATTATTATATCGCCACATTTGCGTCTCAGTTCTCACAAAATGAAGTCTTGTTGCAAATATTTTTTGTTGCTGTTCTGCTTGAACTTTATCGGTACGTTGTTTTTATTTCACTGAGAAATTTTGGGTATTTAACAACAAATTAACAATACAGTTACTAACAAAATTGCTTGCATTTTGGTTTCTCTTTGCCGTTAAAACAGTAATTTTTATAGAGAGCAGAGAGAATACACATCAAAGCTGCTTTTTTTTCTATTCTTCTTTTCTAAATTATTTTTCTTGTATTTTAGAAGGATCATTCAGATGTGACTACAAATACAGTTCAATAGCCCAAGTTTGGTTTAAACCTATTGTAGTGCCAGCGAAATGGTTCGATGCCCGGCTGCGATGCTCACTGGAAGGTGAGTAACTTAGTTTCAGCATACTCGATCAGTTGTCTACGGGCACTGTTAGCAAGCGTGGTGTTTATTTTTATTTATTTTATCATCAGGTGCTGTTCTGGCTTCCCCCACCACACTAGAAATACTAGCTGAAATGAGAAACATCATAAATCGCTCGAATCCGGAATATGAAATCTTTACTGGTATTCATGCTACGGTTTCTCAGGGAGATTATTATACGATTGAAGGTCAGTCACCAATAACTAATAACAGTATATAAAATCTCGTGTAACGGAGTTTGTGGTTGCACTCCTACGAAACGGCTCAACCGATTTTAATTTTTTGTTTGTATTGGGTGTAAAAAGACAGTTTCCAAAGCCGAAAGCCACATATTCTACCTATTATTTGGATCATTTTTTCCACTAGACCATATCTGGGAATCCATTGGTTCTGGAGATATAGTCACAATTTTTTTTTTAGTTTTTTACGAAAATGAATTCCAAGTGTTATTAATAAACTTTTTTCCATACAAACTTTACCTGAATTTTTGTTTTTTTTTTTTTAATTTTAAAATTACTATTTGCGGTTACAAAAACGCAATGAATATCAAACGTATCCGACAAGTACCAACTTGGCTTAGAGCGAAGAGGCGGGGTTTAACTCCACTTCCTTGGGATCGCGTTACATTGCATTTAATAAAAAAATGTTTTTGTTTACCTAAAAATAAAAGTTGTTTACAAGCAATAATTTTTGCGCAAAGCTTCTTTGTTAGACGTACAGTATGCATAGTTAACGGCTTTGTGATGAGTCTTTTTACACCCTGTATATTTTGGATATATGAGAATAGGTCGTAAAGTATTTTTCACCCTCCTACCCCACCCTCCATTATTTAATCGCAAAAATACGTTTGCTGGGTCAGTTAGTAGAGTATAAAATTAGTAATATTGAAACATGTACTGAATATATATGCGAAAGAATTAATAAATATCCATATTTATTCTTAGACAAATAATAAACAGTTGCTACTCTTGTACTTCGGACTTTTATGTCCTGAGTTAAAATGAAAAAACCTGTCTTTTCAAATTTTAAAATGATAACCAAAATATGGATAGGTTTTTAAGTGTCAGCGTCAATTTAAAATAACTTATTATGTTTTTACATAATAAAAAAAAAATATCAATGCAAGAATACGTTTGTGCAAATAGAATAAATTGAGACTCATACAGATTTACAAAATTACAGGCACACCACTCTCAAAAATCCCAGTGACTTGGGCTGAAAACGAGCCGGATAATAAGGATAATACAGAAAATTGTATGACTCTTAATGGTATTGGAGAATTAGCAGATCGTTCCTGTGAAGAGACTCGTCCTTACATCTGTTACCGCTCCGAGAGATTTCAAGTAGAAGTCAGTGTGTGCGGCACTATCGATCCAGGTAAATATCGTGAAAATTTCATGCGGCTCTAAGTCATATTCATAACTCTTTACATCCAATAATCCAACTTTTTGCCACTTGCAATGACTCAAATAATATATGCTGTAAACATTTCATCTCCATTTCAGATTACCATTTGGATAGCAGAACTAACAAATGCTACAAGTTCCATACAGTACCACGAAATTTCTCTCGAGCCTTTCTCGCGTGTTCAGCTGAAGGCGGCCATCTTGCTATTATAAACAGTGACATCGAAGCCACAGTGTTGAGAGAACTCTTCGCTAAATATCCAGATGCCATATTATCGGGAAATTTCCGGAAGGATTTAGCTTTCATCGGTTTTCATGACTGGGGCGAAAGTTGGGATTGGAAGACAATTCATGGTAATTATACTAAATACGAATGTTCGTGAAAATAATAAGCCCATATACTACCTAAGATCCTAATTTCGAATATTGAAAAGTGGGCAGTGTTGCAGATAAAAAAGATGTTCCTATTAATTATTATGTTGACACTAACAATCTCGTTTACAATTTTGTTAATTTGCCTTTTCAGGTCAAACGCTAAAGGAAGCAGGATACAGCAAATTTTCGGCAGGGGAGCCCGATGTTGGATGGCCAAGTCAATCTTGTGGTGGGATATTTCGCTCGGGTCTACTAATTGACGTGTGGTGTGACAGACCAGCCCTATTTATCTGTGAGAAGAGTCCAGGCTTTCCTGTCCTTTGTCGTGCTTCACTTTAAAGTAGACACGATAATTAATCAAATGTAATTATTATGAAATAAATAAAAAAATGTGTTATGTGTTGTCTGTAATGGTTTCTTTTTTAAATTAATAAAGAAGTAAGGAAGGAATAAGGAGGAAGGTAGGAATATCTTTAATCACTGTACACCTGAGCAAGGACGTTGCAGTTGAGGTTGCCCACTGCGGGGTTTGAGTGACGATCCATCGTTTTATTCAAGCTGTCTATTTTGGGAACATCTCACCGCAAAGGTGCAGTGAGCTTGAAGTGAATTGTCATTCCTCCTAAAACTATGGTTGACAGATCAATTCACAGTCCACGAACCAAAAACACCAGATATTACTAATTTTCTGATTAACAAAATGTGCAAGCTTGGCTACGATTTACTTTTTGATCATTAAAATCTCTATACCGACACGGAACTATATGGATTGCGGTCCGAAATAAACACAATTTAATTTAATTGAATTAGAAAATAATTGAAATGGCTATTTTTCACCCTCCGAAATCATAGCTATGCCCCGGCCTTGTGAATAGAATCTCCATCGAGGTGGCGACCAGTTGCAAAAAATTGCACTCTGACTTTAAGAACAGAGAAAATGTTAACTACGTTAATTTAGCATCTGGTGATGATGTATGTGTACGTTCAAGGTACATAAATACACCAGCACAACTCAATCCCACACATTTTGTGTATCACCTTGTCCAAAAATATTTAGAGGATAAGTCGTTATTAATATAGGTAATAAAATTAAAATAGCCTTTTATTCTACCACATGCAACTACATAATTCATTATTAACATGTCAGGTACCGTGGCGTTTCATATTTTTTTTCCGTTTACTAATAATAACTAATTACATTTTTATTAATTAATAATATTTACAAGGTCGCATGCCCGCTTGGCATCTCAGATCCAGTCTGCCTTAGAGTCAGGGTCGCAGCCCCAATTTCTAACTACAGGAATAACCCACCTGCTCCATAAATCGGGTAGTACTGCGGAACCTAAAAATTATAGACCGATCATGTGCTTACCGACGGTCTATAAAGTTCTTACATACATTTTGAGAGCTAAGATTAACACACATATAGATAGTAACTGTATCATGTCTGCCTCTCAAAATAGATGTACGAATAGATCCCGCGGTACTAAGGAGCTTTTCCTCATGGATATGACCATTAGCCAACAGGCGAAATATCAAATGAAAGACATTGTGACGGTCTCGAATATATTCTTTTCGTATTTTTAAAATATATAATTTTGAAATTACCCTATCTCCGAAACCACTGGGCCTTAAATTTTGATAAAAATGCAGAAGGTTGTTCTATAAAAAAATACAGGAAAACCTATAAGGTGGAGGCAGTTTAAAAAAATAACCTGAAAAAAATATGATTTGTTCGGAACCTTTGCGCGCGAGTCCGACTCACTTTGGCCGGTTTTTTAGTGTCGGAAGTCTTCAGATGACTTCTGCCGACCTGTGTGGAGCGGGAGGGCGTGTCAGACTCTTACTGACTAAAACCCACCTTTTCCTTCGGTTCCCCTTTACGTTCTAGAGCCGCGATGACGTCGCGGGAGTGTTTGAAAGAGTCACCTTGCCCTGGCACAGACAACTGATGGAAAAAGGGTGAGTTTTAGTCAGTATGATTCTGACATGCCCTCCCACTCCAACCGGAGTGGGAGAAGTTATTTGATGATTTCCCACCAACAAATATTAAGGGCCGCGGTGACTCTTTCGAAAAATCTTCGAAACTGCGCTGGATGCACGACGCAGGCGCACTGGCGTAGACGACCCATAGCGGAGGCCTTTATTGACTAAGACTAGTCAGGGAAATTATCATTCATTAATTTCAATTTATCTGCTACACCTAGGCATGCAGGCACCGGCCATGATGGGCCCCGTCAGTGGTGGCCGACAAATTCTCTTTGAGACACACGTAAAACACTAAACAACGTCGACTCACGGGCCTGGTGCTGATCGGACGGCAAACTGCCCATTTCTCGCTGTCCTCAGGCCCGTGTCTACGGTGGCCGGAGTTCGTCTCGCGGCGCCGGAAGCCCCAGGTGTCTCCTGCGGCGGCTGCTGCTGCGGGCGTGAGGGCAACTCTGCTGTTGAGCCTCCCTCACCCGTTCTGCCTCCTCCTTCGCGAGCATTACTGCTTCGCAGAAGGAGGAGACTGCTTCCCGTTCCCTCTCGCTCCGTACCATGGCCTGGACCAGGGCCGGGCGCGAGAGGTCGATAACGGGGGCCTAAGTCTAAGATTGGACGACTTTAAGCTGAAATCTTGCTGATAACGAACCTATTTCATATCGATGGTAATTATTATGAACTGGTTTTACCTTTTTGTTAAGCTAATAGGAAAAAACATATTTTTCTCATAATAGTTTCCTCTACAGATAAGCATACTGCAACTAAAGAAAACACAATGGACTATATTAATGATGTGAGTTATGTCTTTGATAATTATTATATGAACACAAACGGATAAAAACAAAGTAATGAGCAAAGCTTTTGTGTTATATATTTAATCAGTCTCTTATATGTTTTTCCTGTGTCAGTGGTTTTCAAACACATTGTTTTTTGAAATACTGATAATATTTCGCAATTATTAGTTTTTGAGTGCCCTATGCACGTTTACTCACGCTAAGTTAGTGTGGCTAAGAAATTTATTGTCATTGATATGAGGCCTTTGTTGCTTGATAATAAATAAGTTATATAGGGTTATCAAATTCAAGCTGCAGCCATATTTTTAATGGATCTTGTCTTCCTATTTTTCAATTTCTAACTAAAATATTGTCACCCAATAATTGTTATTTTTTAATATATAAATTTATTTTCAACAGACTATAACTACAATACATATTATACTAAACTAATAAATAACTTAATAAATAAAATATGTACAAGAGGCATAACGGTAACAGTACAGCTCATTGGGCATCAAAAAATTCGACCACATCGCTGTCAGTGGGAAAAGTGCCCTGAGCGCTGGCAGCATTGCCACGTTGAATGGCAATGCTGATTCGTTGGCCGAAAAAAAGGCCAGCCCTCTGGTCACGTGAAGAGTTGACTAAATGTTTGTTTGTTTTTTTTTAAATATTGTATTTCATATCAGATTTGAGAATCACTGACTTAACAGGATAATGTAATAATAAGCCGTCAATTATAATAATAGGTATTAAAATCATTATTAAAACAATGTATGACCATTAAACTATCTCAGTTATCACAAAATGAAGTCTGGTTTAAAATATTTTGTGTTACTATTCTGGCTCAATTGTATTGGTAAGATATTTTCAATTTATAAATTGACTTTGATTTTATAAGTTTTATCCAGTACGTCTAGAGAACAAAAAAAAAGATCTTTAATCTGGAGCCCTTAAAAAAAAGTTAATTGTGCCTTCCTTGCGAGATAATGTCGATGAATTTTCTTAAATAAATGCAATAAGTATATTTAAATTCAGAATTCGAGATAATTATCACGTTTTGGAAGAACAAGCTCTCTATGACATAAATGACAATGTACAAATTTTATTGCAACGCATACATTTTTATGGCCTTTTAATACAGTTAAAAATAATCTAAAATAAAATAAAAATGCACTACTTACAAATATAGAAAAACTTAATTAGTTATGTAAACACAATATACAAATGCTTCTAAAATAAATCTTCAGCTCTTCTTCTCAGACTATGTCTCCTTTCTTTTCTTTTACTCGTATTAGCATTTTCCAATTATTAAAAATCCAACTCCGTTTCTTCCTGAGACTCCAGATACGTGGTAAAAGATGAATCAGAAAACTCTTCTATATTCTCACTGTTCCTTGTAATTTTACATAAACCTATGATATCCCACTTACTTACTTACTACTTTATGTCACCGCCAAACTTAGTTCTTTAAGTCGACTGTTGAGACATTGTTCTTACGTTTATGCTTGCCACATATACATGGTAAGGTTTAACTGTAAATATAGTATTATTTTGATTTAAAGGGTTTTGGTCTAACTCCTCCACGATGACCAGTCGGCTAGGAGGAAGTGGTAGAGCACTAATTAGATTTTTTGGGTTTCTTCGGCATCATGCCTTGTACTCTGGATAGGGTTTAGTTGCGAAGGTCTGACGTAAGGAGCTGGCTATTGTTGGTTTTTGTGTTTTGTTCTTTTTCAGGGTGCCGTACCCGACAGGTAACCAACGGGACCCTATTACTAAGCCTCCACTGTCCGTTCGTCCGTCTGTCTGTCAGCGGGCTGAATCTCATAATCCGCAATTGGTCGAAAGTTGAAAATTTCACAGAATGTGTATTTCTGTTGCCGCTATAACAACAAATAATAAAAATAAAAACCTTTTTTACAAAAAAAAAAATAACCGACTTCTAAAAAAAGAAAATACATTATAAATTAAAAAAAAAAATTAAAAATATGTACGATCAAATTGAGAACCTCCTCCTTTGTTTTTCGTCTGTTAAAAATAACTTTAATTTCGGAAGTCGTTGTCAAATAACGAAGAAACAAAAAAAAATATATACACCGACTTCCGAAATTAAATTTATAATGCAATTTTTAGAAGTCGGTTGTACTTTTAGAAAAAAGTTTTATATTTCTCCGTTATTTGATACCAACTTCCGAAATTAAAATTATTTTTAAATTTATAGTGTATTTTCTTTTTTGGAAGTCGGTTGATTTTTTAAAAAAAAAAATGTTATTCACTTTTTAGTTGTTATACCACAGAACTCAAAACCCCAATAACATGGAACGTGGAATTTAAACATACTCGTAATTAGAGAAAACCAAAACGTCATCTAGGTATACATATTTTTCGTTTTTGTTCAGTTTTTCAAAAACCGATAAAGCAATTTCGATAAAATTTATGTGGGTGGTCCCATCGGGAGTATATTCTTTCGAACAAAAAAAGAATATTGAAAATCGGTCAAATTTTGTCGGAAAATTTTGTAAATGACAGAGAAATAGGTGGACATACATAAAAAAAAACATACATACAGTCGAACTTAGAACATCCTCCTTTTTTGAAGTCAGTTAAAAAGGGGGCTCCTCTACTAGAAACGTGTTTTTTTTGGTATTTTTTGCTCGATCTTAATATGGTGGCAAGTAGACGCGTATAATCTTGTAAGATGACACGGAACCGTTAATGTGCTAGTCCGACTCGCACTTGGCCGGTTTCTTTGTACTTATTTGGTCCTTCTACAATATTGATCTATTTGTGGCTGTAGTTGTAGTCTCGTGATGCCGACATGAACCTCTTGGCAGGATTTTTCCTGTAGATATTGGTTTTTGTTTTATACTCGTAAGTATTACTATCTTATCGTATGGTAAGTCAACTAAACTCCCTGCTTTCCGCTCTAGTATAAGGCTTTTTTGGAGTTATCTTCGTTTTTGCAGTCCTCTTTGATGTCATCATCATCATCAGCCTTTTATTGTCCCCATTGGGGGACACTTTTACTGCCCCAGGGCACAGAGCTCCTTTCTGTGAGAGGGTGTGGGCCGTAATCCACCACGTGGGCCCAATGAGGGTTGGTGGATGTCACACGTCTTCGAATTTTTATTTCTAGGACATGCCAGTTTCCTCACGATGTTTTCCTTCACCGTTTTGAGAGCAGTGGTGATGAAATAATTTACACAAAGTAAAGCGCCTGCCTGGTTTTGAACTCACGACCTACAACTTGTAAGTCGCGGCCGTTACCACTGGGCTACCACTGCTCATCTCTTTGATGTACATTCCAGTATTTTCTTAAAACAATATTCTACTTCCGGAATTCTATTTTTAAAAATAATCTAAAATACATATCGCTAAAGTCGATACTTCAGTTGGTGACGATAGATTGAAATTATCTCGAATTATCAGTACAAGTCTAAATTATATTTTTGAATAACTGATATTCTTTAACCCTTATAAGCCCGATGACAACCCGGGTTGTCATCGGGCTTCTTCGACAACCCAAGGTTAACGTTTGCTTGGAAAAAAATTTAACCTCTTAGGATCCGAAACTCAACTGAGTTTGGAAACAAAAAAAAACCAGCCTCCTACCTCTTAAGATCCGCGGACAAACCCGGGTTGTCGAAGAAGCCCGATGACAACCCGGGTTGTCATCGGGCTTATAAGGGTTAATTAAACCACGTGTTATTCAATTTTAAATTTTTCCTTTTATTTCAGAGGGATCATTCAGATGTGACTACAATTACAGTTTTATGACCAGAGGATGGTTTAAACACATCGTTATACCAGCGACTTGGTCTGATGCCCGGCTGCGATGCGCACTGGAGGGTAAGCTCTTTTACAGGGATACATTACATTACGAATCAAAGTAATGTTGGAATTTAAAATAATCATAGATTTACGAGTATGAACATGTTACTTGTTGGTTAGGCTAGCATTTTTTTATGGGGTGGGAAATCATCAAATAACTTCTCCCGCTGTAGGTGGACCGGGAGGAGAGCGGGGTGTCAGTCTTATTGACAAAACCTACCCGTGTTTCTTCAGTTGCCTGTGCCAGGGTTACGGTGACCCTGGCCGGCATCGGGCCTAGCAGGCCCCGTCACTGCTTGCTGACATCTCTTTGAGGCGCGCGTGGAACACTACGCGCCGTGGACTTAGGCCTGGTCCTTATCGGAAGGGCTAGCTATCCTTTACTCGCCGTCCGCTAGCCCGCACCTACGGTAACCAGGAATCAGCTTACGACTCCCGACGCCTCTCCCTCTTCTAGTAGGATTTATTGTTGGGCCAACAATAAAATGACAGCATTTATTTGTTGGCCCAACCAAATCATCATTCTCCTGCCCTTATCCCAATTTATTTGGGGTCGGCGCAACATGTCTTTTTCTTCCATACTCCTCTATTAGTCGTCATCTCTGTAGTCACCCCCTTTTTGCCCATATCCTCTTTCGCACAGTCCAACCATCGTTTCTTTGGCCTTCCCCTACTCTTATAGCCACAACCAAATGCTAGTAATAAATGCTATTAGGGTCACGCGTCCCGCCTCCTCTTACGCGAGCATTACTGCTTCGCAGAAGGAGGTAACAGCTTTCCCGGTTATGCTAGTCTGTGATGACACGAAGAAAATGATGTTGCGCCTTTATGTCGTATGTGGAACCCGAAGTAGAAGTTCTTTGTTCTTCAACCGACTATCCATTGATTGCAATTGAACCCTATCACTAAACCTCCAATGTTTATTCCTGCGTCTGTTTGTCAGCGGGCTTTGTATCTCATGAATAGATAAACAGTAGAATCCGACTCGCGCTTGGCCGATCTTGAATTTGAAATTTTTCGTTTTTTTCCTTTCGTTGATTCCTCTGGTAGAAAATGGCTGTGTAACTGTGTGCGCATAAAAACTTTAAAAAATAATTATTTATGAAGGTACTAAATTTTATATGCATACTCTGTCTTGTGGAGACGAATAAAGCGCGAATGGACTGTATAATATCTGTAATAAATCAAAGAATAAAAATTACAATCGATCGTGAGAACAATAATAATGACGAAGTTACGTATAATGCGTAAGCGCAGCCATTGCAACAGCTGACTGGTATATGTGGCGATCTCTCGGGTGGCAAGTGCACCGCACCACGCATCCCTCATTCACAGAAATTGGCGCCCACCGCTGTTGAAGCGAGTATCTGAATAATTACTTGAACTACATTTTTTATATTACCCTCAGGTGCTGCTCTAGCCTCTCCAACCACACTAGAAATAAAATCAGAAATGATGTACATAATTAAAGACTCCACTTTGAAACAAGAGATTTTTACCGGAATTCATGCCAGTCTGTCTCAAGGAAATTATCATACAGTTGAAGGTTAGTCAATTAGTTTAACAAAATAAACGTTTTCATTATTAATCGAATCATGATTTGCTTTTACTCATTTGACAGTATTCATATTGCTATATTTTATCACAGATTAAAATAGATTAAAAAATTACAGGTACGCCGCTTTCAAAAATTCCAGTAGTTTGGGCTGCAGATGAGCCGGATAATAAGGACAATAATGAAAGTTGTATTACTTTCAATAGTAACGGAGAATTAGCAGATCGTTCCTGTGGAGAAACTCGTCCTTTTATCTGTTACCGCCCGGAAGATCCTCAAGTAGAAGTCAATGAATGCGGCACCGTGGATCCAGGTAAGAACAGACTTATTTTGAATTTTTAGGTAGTTATGTTTTTAAAAACCTTGTTATAGTCTCTATTGTAATAGGTTATTTTATGAGTGTTATAGTAATCATAAATTGCTTTTCAGAATACCGCTTGGATACAAGAACTAACAAATGCTACAAGTTCCACCTAGAGCCACGAAATTTCTCCCGAGCGTCTTTTGCGTGTTCAGCTGAAGGCGGCCATCTTGCTGTTATAAACAGTGACACTGAAGCCACAGTACTCAAAGAACTCTTCGCTACAATTCCTAAAAGCGAGATGTTGGGAATGGTAGAGAGCTGGAAAGATGCAGCTCTAATTGGTTTTTACGATTGGGGTGAACATGGCGAGTGGAGGACAGTACATGGTAATTCATACACTATTGCGCTTTTTAAATTATCAGTAAATATGATAGATACAAAAATAACCTTACTATATTTCAGTGTCATCTCGGAAGTAACCTTTTCTTAGCCATATACTCTTTCACGGAATCATAAATAGTTTTAAAGCAAGCGAAGTGACTTTAGGTCGTACTACAAGGCTTCTTCTCTCTGACCCTCAGGGGAATTCAGGAGTGATACAATAATTGTTATGTTTCAAACTTTCCAATGACAATAATGTTTATTCTTTCAGGCCAAACATTGTCAGAGGCAGGGTACAGCAGATGGAATTCAGGGGAGCCAACTTCAACAGGGGGTGAATTCTGCGGTTCGTTGTGGCGCAATGGATATCTAAACGACGTGTGGTGTGACAAGAACTTCTCATTTATCTGCGAGAAGAGTCCTCATTATCCGGCCGTGTGTCGTGCTGATCAACCATCATTAGTTAGGAAGGCCCACTCAAACTGTGGTTAAGAATCTGGAATCTAGATACTTAAAGTTGAATTTCTAAATATTATTATTGTTGGGTAACTCAAAAAAATACAGTTATCAACCTCTGATTAAACTTTCAAGTTAATAGTGATGTTACTTTTTAAGTTATTTTTATTAAATAATAAATGAATGTGCTGTAAACCTATATTTTGAATTTAATTCCTTTATTTTCTGGACTGAAAAGACAATGTGTGATGACAACGGTTTTCAACACAGTCAAGACCCTAAGCGAGAAAATTGTCGACTGAATTCTTACGCATCTACATATGTCATTAATATCGCCATTTCAAAGACGTCCACTGCTGGACGTAGGCCTCCCCACCCTTACAAAGAAACGAATTCCTAACCGTTTTATGATCCGGCAATGGCCTTCAACAGAATCCGTATATCTCACCTCCTCGAAAAGCTAAAATAAATTGGTGTAAGTCACTGTAAGTTTTATAATTGTAATTTATAATGGGTTTAGCAAGGTGGTAGGTACTTATAATTATAAGACATGAATTCTATTTTGGTTTAATTGACTCTGGTTCTAAAGATAAACGTTATGCAAGACATGCTACATGTAAGTTGTATTAACGTTGAGAATCCCCAACCAAAGGTTGTCTAATGACTGAATGTTGTTTATCGTGACAGCTTCAGTAATGTATTTTGAGTGAAATTGTCCTTTTCCTCTTAGAAAAAATTCCTTCGTAGCTTAGGTCGTGTGCTAACGATCGCTATAGTTCTTGATTTATATGTGGTAAATTTTGTCAATAAAAAAGGTCACCGAGCTTCTGCAGACCTACCAAGCATATGAAAGGATAAAAAAACACAAAATATTAAATATTGGGCACCCAATATCTACAAGTCTTTTGTGGAATCTCCGCGATACTGAGGCCAAAGAACACGTTAAAGGCTTTTTGGAGTGACAATGACATGAACTGAGCCAGCACATAAACATTTTCAGTTCTTAATATGGAAAAATGAAAAGCGCCTCATCGCTCAGACTGTATATTCGTACCCTATAAAAGCCATCGAATTTACAAACCATAATTTTGTAGCAGATCGAATAGAAAGCATGGCTGGACTTTGTATTAGAAGCCATATATTTTCTTCTGAATCTTCTCAGCTCCTTGAACATCTTGGGAGCTAACATGAGCTAAGATGAACGCCAAATTGCATTTTTTAACATACTATAGTCATTTGGACAGGTACCTAGAAAACCTGAGCTGAGTAACCCTTAACACCATGTGGGTAAGCGCCAGCCAAAACTTTTAAAACTACGCACTCACGTAATTTAACTATAAATATATACTACAGGTCTCGCTTTACCTCTCTCACAAATACATGTTACTCGTAGCACGCATTCACTTCGTACCAGGAAAGGGTTTTCTCAGCTCAAACTGTATATATCTGTGGTGATATACAGAACGACATTAGACTGAGTAAAATCTAAATGGCTTTGCGCAATAATCTCTAATATTTCGCCTCTGATAGCAAAACTGGAACTTGACTCTTAAAAATCTAAAGAACCAAGAAAGAAACATTAGGTCTTGATGTCCTATGCCTATTTAAAAAAATACGATGACCTCATGCAGTTTTGCAAGTAGCTTATATAAAACTTATTATTTTAGGCGGACGACAAAATAAAACATCGCTTTTTAAAAGATTGTCATCATCATCATCATCATTTCAGCCGAAACGTGTTCACTGCTGGACATAGGCCTCCCCCAAGTATCGCCACAACGACCGGTTCTGTGAGTCTTGCATCCAGCAGCTACCCGCGACATTCACCTGGTCTTCGGTCCACCTTGTGGGAAGCATTCCGACGCTGCGCCTTTACGCAGTTCTCTCTCTCCTCTCATCTGTTCTGAGAAAATGTGGCCTGCCCACTTTCACATAACTTTGGAGATTTTTTTGACTATAATATCGGTAACCTAAAAAAATAAAATGTTTTTTTTTTGTTTTAAAAAACGTTACCTAAAAAAAAGTAATAAATAAATAAATAATAAATTCTGAAAATGAGTTACCGCACCTCTGCGCACTCAGGCAGGCAAGAAACCGGGGTGAGTTTTAGTCAGTAAGAGTATGACACGCCCTCCCGCTCCACCCAGAGCGGGAGAAGTCATTGGATGATTCCCCCCCCCCCAAAAAAAAAAACACTATGAGTTACTCCAATATCGACGCGTTCAACATCGTGTTCATTGTGCGTTTCTTTCTCTCTAGATGTCAGACTTATGTTGAGCTGATTCCGGTTCTAAGTTCTGGTTTAAACCTTCAGAAGCTCTTGTTGTGACTGCTGTTCACGGAGAGCAGTACCTGTTAACGTACAAGCTGGGGTGTCCCTCTGGGAAACTAGCAACATCGGCGTATGATATACAACGAATGAAATCAAAAGTCTGTGACGCCTATCCTTCACATGGACCAGCGTAGAACTGGAAGTTTGATTCTCTTCGCAAGTGAAGCTCCGACAGGATAACACGTATCGATTTTTTCCATGTTTTCCTTAATTATTTGTAACTTATTTAATAGGTAATTGAATACTTTACTGTACAGATATTTAACTAAGTTGGAGGCCGTAAACAAAGCAAATCCGACACTGAAGCCTAAAACGAACGATTGCAATCGATTGATTTATAGGTAGTACAAATCGGAAATTTTGCTTGACTTATCTTAAGTCTATAACCTAGTTTTTTCTGCCCCTGCAAACTTGATTTATATTTTCAAAATTACCAATTTAATCATTGCTTAATTACCAATTACGATCTCTCAAAGCACTTTCTCCAATTTTTTCTACTTTCTGTTTATTTTACTCGACCTTAAAGAAAAGAGGTTTTGGAGGTACATGGAACAGGGTGTAAAGTTCCACAACCTCCATTGAAAAGGGAGGATCCTCCGACCAGACGGGTGTTGTGTCTGGTCCGGGCAACTGCCCAATGGTTGATTTCGGACTGTTGTATATGTTCAAATCGCGCGGAGAACTCTGCTTGCGCGATGTAGAATTCTTGCTATTTTTAGTTCGTGTGCGGCGTCATAGATGTCGCTACAAGGTAATGCTTTCTGAAATATTTTTTATATTGTTTCAGTGTTTTTTATACTTTTATAATCAAAATTATACGTATTCAAATGACGTGATGTTTATCCTCTTTATTACGCTATAACGTGTAAGCAGGCACACTAGTTATGTATGGAGGCTTATTTAATTTGGTTTAGTGTTTATGTTTGAGTTTATTTACATTTTTGAAGGCCTAATAGAGTGTGTTAGCTAACAAGTGGCGGATAATTTCTGTTTTAAGGCACAAATATTTGACTTTTAATGATTTTAAATTGAACATCACGTCTAAACGACTAGTGTTATTTCTTTGAAAAAAAATATAAATGTTACTCTGGACAATTTTCTTCGTATAATATTATACGAAAAAATTTGGAAAAGCGCTCCTTGATGAGCGAGTCCTATTACTAGGTGGACGTGCGACGTTTTGTGTGAGCTCAGCACAGAATTTGCAAGCTAACCACTCAAGCTCGTTGGCATATGACTGCGCCTTAACAGACACAGGGAGTTTGTTTAGCCACTTCTTCTTCACAGCTAAAACACTAGGAAGTCATCACTTCCTAGTGTTTTAGCTGTGAAGAAGAAGTGGTAAATACAGTCCCCAAAAAAGCCCCGAGCCCGCCCGTGGTGACTGGCCGGCTTTTTTGGGGACTGTATTTATAACTTTGACGTTCAAAAAGTGCTGGCTCTCAGCCTATTTTGAATAAAAGGATTTTCATTTTATACAAATATTTATTCATACAAAAATAATACACGTTGTTTCTGTTTTCGATTTCAGCCCAAAACTTATCGTTTAAAGTAATCATTTAAAACAAATTTGGCGAAAAATTTATTTGTAACAGAATAATTGCATATTTTCAATTATCTATTTGTAGGATGACAAACGCGAGGTAAGCTTGGACTCTTTTCACAGACAAATGTTAATGGTATGTTACACCACACGTCATCAAGTAGACCCGAGCGAAGTATCCCGACACAGTGTTGACCTGGTAATTCACCGTTTGGCTCTCCTTGTGCGAATGTACTGTATCCTGCCTCCGTTAGCGGTTGTCCTGAAAAGGTAAATACTCACAATAAACAAGTATTAAACAAGATTATAAATGATATTTGTAGTGACAATTTAACCTTCAAGAGCCTGCGGACGGCGAGTAGTGGGTAGCTCGCCGTCCGATCAGCACTAGGCCCGAGAGTCGACGGCGCCTAGTGTTACACGCGCGGCTCATCGCGATTTCCCACCCCCAAAAAAAATTAAATACAAGGTGGTCGAATTTACCACATTCGATACACATTTTCTTTCAGAATTTCGAGATTTCTTGTCACAAGTACTTTTCAGTTCTAGTAAGCCTGTCATGATGAAAACTGCATTCCCTTTTTCTCCGTGCTTCCCGAAGAAAAAGGAATGCATTTGCTTAAGGTCCTACTAACGGTCCAGTGGCGCCCTCATTGAATAAAAAATCGTAGCATAGCACAGAAAATAAATATTAAGAAATCCAACTTCACGTTTGTTACGAAGAGGATAAAGCATTTTTACGTTCTTTAAAAATGCTATTGTTACAAAGAGGATATAGCATTTTTAAAGAACGTAAAAATGCTTTATCCTCTTCGTAACAAACGTGAAGTTGGATTTCTTAATATTTATTTTCTGTGCTATGCTACGATTTTTTATTCAATGAGGACGCCACTGGACCGTTAGAAGACCCTACGGAGCTGGCGTCGGAAAAGCCTACGCGCGCCTGCTTAAAAATACTAGATCCAAGTTTTTGATAAAGACTTCAATGCATATTACAGTACAGATAATTGAAAAACTACATCAAAAAAATAAAAACAAGACCTAGAAACGGACAAAATTCTTGTTTTGTCTTGCAAAACAGTTTCCTGATGCAGATGAAGTTATTTACTTTTATAAACTAATTATTTTTTAGATGAAAGATAGATAATTTCTGAACATAAAAAAATAATTTATCATTAATAGTTAGGTGTTCTAACTCTCTAAAATCTCCGATTGGTCTATTAGGTTGTTACACGCGACCGTTGTCGTTTCAAATAATAATCACGCGCCCGCTTGAAGGTTAATATTAAACATAAAAAACTTTTTTACAAAAAAATGGAACCGACTTCCAAAAAAAGTGCAAATAACTTTAATTTCGGCAGTGAGTGTTTCTGGTTATGTGTCTTCGTTTTTTGACAGCGACTTCCGATATTAAAGTTATTTGCATTTTTTTTGGAAGTCGGTTCCATTTTTTTTGTAAAAAAGTTTTTTTATTTTTCACTTTTTAGTTTTGGTTCTCCAAAAAATTGTGTTAACAATTCATAGACATACGATCGCAGCAATCGCAGTTGATTTGCTGTCAATTTTTGATGAGTTCCGTTGTCTGTCTCCGAAGCCGATAATTAGATCTATATGAAATTTAAATGGGACCATTTCGGCACAAACCCATTTCGGACAAAAAAATAATTTTGCAAATCCGTCAATAAATGCCGGAGGATATGCCCGAAAATACATTAAAAAAATTCAAAAAAAAAAGTACAAACATCGGAATTGATAACCTCCTCCTTTTGGAAGTCGGTAAAAAACACGTGTTCTTTCAGCCCTGATACTTAGCTTGTTTAACTTTTTAACTGATTTTTGTCCATCATATAAATTACCATGAATTGTCCTCCAATCCCAATTTTCGCCCCAATCATAAGCACCGATGAAAGCTACAATTTTGAGGAAAGTGCCTGACAACGTGGTGGCTGGATATTTAGCGAAGAGTTCTCTCAGCACTGTAGCTTCGATGTCATTGTTTATAATAGCAAGATGGCCACCTTCAGCTGAACATGCGAGGAAGGCTCGGGAGAAATTTCGTGGTACTGTATGGAACTTATAGCATTTGTTAGTTCTTTTATCCAAATGGTATTCTGAAAAGGGAATATTTTAAAAATTATTTTCGTGTGACAGTGGTTTTAATTCTACACAACACGCAACACGTTTTTTTCTTCCATTCTGTGCTGTCAGCCGTCACGCTATCACTAACTCCCTTTTCTTTCATATCCTCGCATATAACAATGGTTATTAATGGTTCAAATTGATTTTTATTAGCTAAACAACTAAGTACTTCAACAAGCTCATTTCCATTCCTAGGAGTATACGAGTATTTACCTGGATCAACAGTGCCGCACTCACTGTCTACTTCTTTAAAGGTCTCGTTGTGGTAACAGATGTAAGCACGAGGCTCTACACACGGACGATCTGCTAATTCTCCAAGACCATTAAAAGTGATACAATTTTCTATATTGTCCTTATTGTCCGGCTCATTTTTAACCCAAGGTAAGGGAATTTCCGTAAGTGGTGTGCCTGTAATTTGAAAATCAGTTAATGTCAATTTTGTATATTTATGTGCATTTGTACAATTTGGCTTCTTTTACGTATTCTTGCTTTGATTATAATATAAGTACTTAGTAATAGAACTAAATATTGAATTTTTTTCATTGCAAAACCAGTCAAGTGCGAGTTGAACTCGCACACAAAGCGTTCCGTAATATAAGCCGAAAAAATTACGTTTCTTGTATGACCCCTTTAATTTTATCATATCATTTTTGTTTTTTTGTTGTTATATCGGCAATAGACACAGACACTCTACCAAAATTTCAAAAGCCTGCCTATTACGGCTCATGAGATACAGCCCCCTCCAGACAGCTGGACGGACGGACGGACAACCTAGAAATACGGTTTCAATGGTTACCTTTCGGTTACGGAACCCTTAAAAGATATCCGCGTTTTGCATAAAATAAGAAAACATAGAGACGTTTCACTTCTTTTTTTTTAATAGGGAACTTATACAGCATTGAATGGACTTAAACAATATTTGACATCATTCATCATCATCATCATCATCAGCCCTTCAATGTCCCCACTGCTGGGGCACAGGCCTCCTCTCTGTGAGAGGGTGTGGGCCGTAATCCACCACGCGGGTCCAATGCGGATTGGTGGATGTCAAATGTCTTCGAATTTTTGGTTCTAGGATATGCCGGTTTCCTCACGATGTTTTTCTTTACCGTTTTGAGAACAGTGGTGATGAAATAATTTACACAAAGTAAAGCCACCTGCCGCGGTTTGAACTCACAACCTACAACTTGTAAGTCACGGCCAATACCACTGGGCCACCACTGCCATCATTAAGACTAAGGATTTCTTTGAAGTTAGGGGTATAGGTTGTACATGCATATTGTTCGTGTCAGAATACACACAAGATCTATCTATCGATAAAAATTCAAAGAATGTTTCGATATTAGCAATATTATATTAGTTGACAAACCTTCAATCGAATAATAATCTCCTTGAGAAATGGTGGCATGAATACCAGTGTAGATTGCAACTTCCGGATCGGAATTATTTAACATGCTTTTCATTGCGCTCAGTATTTCAGGTGAGAGAGGGGAAGCTAGAACTGCACCTGATGATAAAATAAAATAAAATAAACATCACACGTGTTAATCGATCGCTATTAAGGCGCAGTTATACAACTTTTTATGGTTTTTAATTGAACATCCCGTCTAAACGACTTGTGTCTTTGAAAAAAAAACATATGTTACTCTGGATGATTTCCGTCATAATTTGATCTGAAAATATTTGATATTATATTTTTAAAATATAGTGTAATTAATTTGTAAAGTTATGTCTAACGCGAATAAAAAATTAAGAATCATGCAAAAACTATAAAGCGTATTTTTATGAAACCTTCACTATTTTAAAGATCAGTTAGTTATTTATAATTTAGTCTTAGTGTTTTAGTTTAGTACTTATTGTTTTATTTGTAATAAATTAATAATGCGTTTATTTCGGGTGGACATACGACGCGTTACGTGAGCTCAGCTCAGAACATGCAAACTAACCCAAACCTACCACCTAACTTAAGGTCGTTGGCAGCTAATAGCGCCTGAACCGGGCTTAATCCAATACCTCCACGGTATTATAATTATTTAGCCCAGTAAATTGCGATCCAATTTTGGTTGTACCTGAACTGTCCCACTCTTGGGCAAAGGCCTCCCCTCATTCCTTCCACTTCTCTCTGAGCTGTACTTCTTCACGCCAATTTGCCATGCAGCCATCCAAGGTGTCCCGCCATCTTCTCTCATCTTCTGGTCTGCCGTGACTCCGTCTAGCTATGGCAATGCCTTGCGATATACGGGTAGCCTTGACGGCATTCGACAGACATGACTTGCCTAGACTCCCACTTCATTCTTGCAGTTTTTCTTTTCAATTTTTTAATTATTCTGGCATGTCTAAGATAAGAAATGCAAAAGCAACCCAAATGCACACAAGCAGACCATATCCTTGATTAGATCGAACTCTACTTTTTAACCGACTTAGAAAAAGGAAGAGGTTCTGTGGTTGACTGTATGTTTTTTTTGAGTTGGGGTATTACAACTTAAAAGTGAAAACTAAAAATCTTTTTTTACAAATAAAACAACCGACTTCCAAAAAATAAAATACACCAAACATTTAGAAATAACTTTAATTTCGGAAGTCGGTGTCAAATAGCGAAGAAATAAAACATAAACACTGACTTCCGAAATTAAAGTTATTTTTAAAGGACATTGTGGGAAATGGCCCCAGGGCCAACAAACATCTGACGTACATCATAATTCTACGTATATTTTATTATACTTATTGCGAATATCTGTATGAAACGGACACTCTGCGTTCTGTATTGAACAATTAAAAGAGCTTAAACGATTTACGACATCACAAATCAAAAATGTTGCCATCTTTGACAATTAGATTTGAGATTTGACATGACAATTAGTGATGCCTAATCTCTTATTTCACACACATCGATAAGATAAGATAACATGCATCCTATACCTACCTATAACTACTTATCTTTTCTATACAACTACCCCACATAAGGACGTTTTTTGTGCACCACCTCGTATTCGATTCAATTCGTGTTTTTTACGAACAGCATAAAAACGGATCAGAATTAACGAATTGGCGCTGTGCACTTACTCATATTCGATTCGTATTCGTGATTCGTTTTGGGGAAGTTTTTATGTTCCGTTTTTAAAAACACGAATACGAATCGCATACGAAAGTCCACGTGCACAAATTCGAGATTCGAGTATTCACTAAAAACAATCAATCGAATCGAATCGAATAGGAGTGCACAAAATGCTCTTTATTAAGGCCCTACTACCGGCCAAGTGGCACCCTCATTGAATAAAAAATCGTAGCATAGCATAGTTTCAATGAGGGCGCCACTTGGCCGGTAGTAGACCCTTAAGCATGACGGCTTCTTCGATCCGTAAAAACTGACTCAATGTGAGAGATTCACGGAAACGAAGCAGTGCACAAACAACCACACATTTATTATGAAGGATATTTCGAATCGTATTTTCACGAATACTAACCGAATACGAGGTACGGCACACACGCCTTAGCTGAGATGCATTGTAATATTTCAAATAGAATAGCACGCTGGGTACTGAACGGTATCGATTTTGATTAAAATATATCGATCCGTATTTTATAGGGCATCCCTAATCCTTGTCATGTCAATCATCTCAACTGTCATCTGTCTGTGATAATAAATAACTTTAGTGACAGGCATTTACTAGCATATTTTAAAGTATTGAAAGGATTTATTCTTACTAAAAATAACCTCTAAATCTTTGTTTTCTTTTTAAATAAATGCTTTCTAAAAGGTGTCCGTCATTAAACTTTGTCTTCATGGGCATATACACGTAATTTAGAACACGCAAAGTAAATTTCCTTCGCTGTTGGATCTGGGGCGAAAGATGTATGGATGCAGAACAATCTCCTTTTTAGTGTATTTTCTTTTTTGGAAGTCGGTTGTTTTATTTGTAAAAAAGTTTTTTTTTAATCCCATGTTGCAAATAGGTCACACTATAACATCTTTCCGGGAATACGTTAAGTTACCAACAACCCTTTAATATTACCAGCTTTTGGAAAAACATCATAAGCGACAATTTTAGAGAATTTTCTGACCTTTTTTTTCAGATATTTTTTTATGATGAATCATCTCAAAAACCCATTTTTGAGATTTTAGATTTTGGCGCTGAACATATTTTTCTTGAAAAGGCTTAATATGCTTATTTGATATTTAAATACGTTATCTGTAGTGGTTTATAAGTCATTAAAGAAGAGAATTATAAAACAAGTAACTTACCTTACAAAAATAAAAAAACAATAGGTTAAAGACGTAACCGAGTGGTGTCAAGACAATATAAAAAAAAGAAAGGTAGACAGCGTCGTAGGTACGTGGATCACATTAATAGAATGGCAGACATTACGTGGAGAAGGAAGACACCTGATCGCGCCCTATGGCAAGCTTGGAAGCAAGACAATCTTCGCGAAACTGGTGTCAAATAATAAAATATAACTTAGCAGTTAAGAAAAAAAACCGGCCAAGTACGAGTCGGACATGCGCATGAAGGGTTCTGTACCATTGTACAAGATTATATGAATCCCTCTCTTGGCATAAAATTTTAAGGCATATTATTGTTTGGCAATAATTTTAATAATGTTATAATGTTTTCGCATAATTTTAATAAGCATAATAATACTGTGGATTAATAATACTTTGGCATAATGCAATGGTTAGCATAACTGTCATTTGGTCTAATTTAGGTTGGCATAATTTGGGGTTGCATAAATTTTCAGGCATAATATTTATTAGTCTAGTAATCATGATCGAGCCATCAATATAAAGAGTCATAATTGGGTAATTACCCAATCACCCAATTCATCATCTGCCTAGCCTTTTACCAACTATCTTGTTAGTCAGTCTAACCGGATGCAGCTGAATACCAGTATTTTACATGGAGCGACTGCCTCTCTGACCTCCACAACCCAGTTACTGGGTAATACGATACCCCTTAGTAAGACTGGTTGTCAGACTTTCGGGCTTCTTACGACCCGTTATGACTGTCAAAGATCCACGATTGACAGCCGGGACCAACGGCTTAACGTGCTTTCCGAGGCACGGAGGAGTCTCGGTATGTAAAGATGGTCACCCATCCATGGATCAACCCCGGCAAGCGTAGCTTAACTTGATGGATCGACCCGTGTGGCTGTTATTATTTTTTACCCAATTATGACTTTTTATATTTATGGCTCATGATTTTAAAAACTATTGGCTACCTATACCCACTGGTAGCCAATAATTTTATGTTGAATGGGAACTTAGGGTACCCTGACTATATGATAAATAGGAACCCCACGCAGCGGGGCTCCGTCGACCTACCTTACTTACGACTCTCTTTAGCACATTGCCGGCTGAAAAAAAAGCTCCGCTTTTCAATTATTAACTAGATTTTATTTTTAGTAGGATTGTTGAATAAAGGGTATTATTATTAAAATTAATTTACCTTCCAGTGAACATCGTAGCCTGGCATCAAACCAATTTGTTGGTATATAAAAAGGTTTGAACCATGCTTTGGCTTTTGCATTATATTGATAGTCACATCTGAATGATCCTTCTAAAATACAAAAAAAATCAATTAAACATAGTTCTTCAAGAAAGCAGTTGAATCTAAGAATGTTTTAAATCATAAACAGGATGTAAAAAAACACATCACAAAGTCGTCAACTACGCATCTAACAAAGTAGCTTTGCGCAAAAATTATTGCTGGGAATCGACTTTAATTTTAAGGTATGATAAAAAAAGCTATATTTTATTGCGCGCAATGTAACGCGAACCCAGGCAAGTGGAGTAAAGCCTCGGCCCTTCGCTCTAAGCCGCGTAGGTACTTGTCGGATAAGTTTGGTATTTATTGCGTTTTTGTAACTTTAAATACCTAATTTCGAAAATTCGAATAAAAAGCCGTAAATTCAGGTCATTTTTGTTTGGAAAAAAATTTAGTGATAACCTAATTTGCTTGATATTAATGTAACTAGTCTGTTTAAAAGGCAGTGACTCTACAGCTTTGAATAGTCAGTTTCTAAAAAACACTCAATGAATTGAAAATAACTTACCAATAACGTTTAAGCAGAATAGCAAAACATAATATTTAAAACTAGACCTCATTTTGTGAGGACTGAAATGCAAATAAGGCGACTTAGTTATGCCAACTATTTATAGAAGTCTCTAGGTGTCATGTCTGACCATATGGAAGACATTTACCTCCAAGACACAGTGGTTCCCAAAATTACAATAAACATTTTTTTTTAAATATATTTTAAAATATGTATTTTACTTCCATAAAAATACAAACGACTTCTAAAAATTGCAAAATAACTTTAATTTCGGCGGTCAATGTCAAATTACGAAGAAAACAAAACATTTTAACAAAAAAAACAACCGATTTCCAAAAGAGAAAAAATACTCTAAAAATTAAAAAATAACTTTAATTACGGAAAATACTGACTGTTTGTACTTTATTTCTTCGTTATTTGACACCGACTTCAGAAATTAAAGTTATTTTTTAATTTTTAGAGTATTTTCTTTTTTGGAAGTCGGATGTTTTTTTTTTGTAAGAAGATTTTAATTTTTCACTTTCTAGTTGATATACTGACCCCAGAACTAAAAACCCCAATAAAGTGGAACGTGGAATATAAACATACTCGTAATTGGAAAAATCCAAAACGTCGTCTATGTATACGTATTTATCGTTTTTGTTCAGTTTTTCAAAAAGCGCAGAAGCAAATTCGATAAAATTTATATGAAACCATCTCGGGAGTATATTCTTTCGGATATAAAAATAATTTTTAAAATCGGTCTACAACTGACAGAGTAATTGGTGGAAATACATAAAAAATAAAAAACTTTTTAACAAAAAAATTAACCGACGAAAAAGAACGAAAAAGCTAAAAATAAATAAACCTTTTAAGTCTTAAGTATTGAGCTTATTTACCTACATAAAATATCAAATTTTATACATACTAATTTTGAGTCGGCGCCAAACAACAGTCTTATTATTAAATATCTAAATTTTATTTGTACGTATAAATGAAGAAGGCTAGATGTAGGTAATTAATCATTTTATTATTTGGCGCCGACTTAACATTAGTTTATATAAAATTTGATATTTTATGTAGGTACATAAGCTCAATACTCAAGACTTAAAAGGTTTATTTATTTTTTGCTTTTTAGTTCTTTTTCATCGGTTAAATTTTTTGTTAAAAAGTTTTTTATTTTATGATTTTTTGTGACTTGCATCATCTTTTAATAATCTGAGGCTAATTTCTAATCCTTCATCATTCCTCTTGCCACTGAGCTGATGATGTAACCATCATTCCTTGAGGTTCCCAGGATATTGACCAGGTGAGGTTACCTCCAATATTCTAAAGACGTCTTTTCTTCAAAGCATATTAAGTGGTATCTGTCACTAAAACCAGTTTTTTATATCTAACTTCTATTGTTTAGGAAAGGTATGGTTTCCATCATCAGCTCAGTTTCATGATGTGATGATTGCTAAATTAAGTTATGAAAAGTAAACAGAAACAATATTCGTGCCCAATTTCAGAGGTTTTCTCTCAATTTTATCAGGATTCCATGATAAACGACGGACCACCCTTGCGGTATACCCTATCTAACAAAAAAAGAATTATCAAGATCAGTTCATAAATGACGGAGTGAGAGCTGAACATACGCACAGAAACGCTAAACGTGCCCACAATTTTCGAGGTTTTCACTCAATTTTAACAAGATTTCATCATCAGATCCTGATATCCTTAACATGGAACCACTCTTGAAGTATATCTTATCTAATATAAAAAGAATTATCAAGATCGGTATATAAATGACGGAGTAAGAGCTGAACATACACAAAAAAATATATATATATATATACGGTCGAATTAAGAACCTCCTCCTTTTTTATCGTCGGTTAAAAAGGCTAAAAATAAATAAACCTTTTTAAGTTTTGAGTATTGAGCTTACTTACCTACATAAAATATCAAATTTTACATAGAATAATTTTGAGTCGGCGCCCAACAAAAATCTGATTATTAAATATCTAAATGGTCAAAAATCACACCTTTCTCTTTAAATCGTTTTTGCTAGGGTTGTATAATTTTAGTTTCATAATTATTAATGTATATATATATCTATTATGTTTTACTTGTATATATTTATCTATTATGTATTTATTGTACCTGTATATAAATAGTACACCTAAGACTACCTACAGTACTGTCTTTCCTTTTTCTCTATAAAATCCAAACGAAGGTTGTCTTGACAAGATCGCTTTTAGCGATAAGGCCGCCCATTGTATCACCCTATGTAAAGTTTTCGTCATTTATTTATGTTCTGTTATCTAAATGGTGTACATAATAAAGAGTATTCTATTGTATTGTATTCTATTCTATTCTGTTAATGCGAAAGTTTGTATGTTTGTGTTTCAATCAGGAAAAAACCGCTGAAGGGATTTCAATGATATTTTGCACACATATATATATATTTTTATCATGCGGGCGAAGCCAATAGCAGGAGCTAGTTTTATATAATATATATAAAAATATTTAACTCCTGCCAGTAGGTTTAAAACTTGAAAATTTAAGAACCACTGACTCAAGAAACTATATTATTATCTAATTTATTAAATATTATAGTAACTTTTAAATTATAGAATAATGAAGCAGTTTTTTTATTGATGTTTTTCAGACATTAACATTTAATGACCAAAATATGCTGTTTGACTAGTGGCTTAACCCGGTGAGTCAGTGTGCACAGACATATCTATGTCGCAGCCATCTGGTTGAATCCGCCAGTCAATTGGATGCCTAGGCCGATTATTAAACGCCAGCATTCAATTAAAAATGACTAAAGGACAACCAGCCAAGTCGTTGAACGCAACGTTTAACCAGATGGCTGGATGTCATCCAGTCATTTAGTTAAATTGTATGGTTTATAAAAAAAACTATTAAACCTTACGATATAACACACAGCGGACACAACAACAACAATTATCTCTCGATTGTGTGTAGTGATCGTGTGTAATCTATATAACCATACTGTTTTTGTACATACGAGTATGTATGTAGTTAGGTTATAAATAGCTAGTTAACAATTAGATAGGTAGGCGACCACTGAAAAATCAGCGCCGTGCTGTGGGTCCCCCACGGCATAGCATTATGCTGAGTGGAAGCCTTCTTGCCACAACCATGACATGCATCTGCTTTTATTAACCGAGATCAAAAAGTAGGAGATTATCAATTCGGATGTTTGTATATTTTTTTTTATGGATGTTCGGGCATAACTCCGTCATATACAGTCGGATATGCAATTTTTTTTAAAGGAAGTCGTTATCTAGGTGCGAAGACACAAACCAGAAACACCGACTTCCGAAATTAAAGTTATTTTGCTACTTCTGGAAGTCGGTTCTAATTTTTTTTTAAAGTTTTTTTTTTATTTATACTCAATTTTTTTTAAAACTATTTTATACTAACATAATATAAGAACTACAAACACTATTGTTAAGGGTTTAGTTTAAGCAAAATCATGTTGTTCTACTCCGTTGTGTGTCATTAATTTGTGGCAAATAAACACTTTTTTTTTCTTTCTTTATAATACTAGCGTACAGACGCCTCATCCCATACAAAGAAACGGTACCGCTGTAACTACGGGTTTTCGACTGGCACAAGCAACTTATGTTCTTTGTTCTAGCGCGTCCTCTACACCTCACTAGATGGTGTTAGCAGCGACGGCTTGCAAGTTGAATAAATTTTCTTAAAGTCTTACCAACATTTTATCACTCATTGAAAAATTATTTTAAAGTATTTTTGGCACTTCATAACAGTTTTACTGTTTCAAAATGTGGTGACTACAGAGATGACGACTAATAGAGGAGTATGGAAGAAAAAGACATATTGCGCCGACCCCAAATAAATTGGGATAAGGGCAGGAGAATGATGATGTTTCAAAATGTGTCACTATACAAATTTTAAAGATGCAAATCGATAAACCCTAAAACTTCAAACAGCGCCATCTATTGGTACAAGAAATATAAATGCCTAAGGATTTGGAGTTGCCCAAGCGTGTAAATAGCCGTGGGTCTCTGCGGATGTAGAACAGTAAATACGACCAAGCACTTGGAGGGAATGCTGGCCCAAAATTGCCTATATTTGTCTGTATAACTTCAAGTTAGGAGTGGTCGGCAGCAGTCGGCGAATGTGGCCCTACTCACAATTTGTAAAACAAGTGGTACCTTACTTTCCGGGCTGTTTTCGATGGTTGCACGTCGAATTGTCGAGTGGCCACTCGTTCTCTTCACACCAACACTCCTGATTATGCTTGTTCAGTAGTTAACGGACGCGGTAAATATGGGTTATTTATTATTCCCGGTGGATCCCCAACGTTTACGGGATTTACTCGGGATTTTAGCGTATTTGCGGGGACGATATTATTTTAAGACATTAATTTAGTCTGCGGTGAGATGCGCGCTGTGCCTCGCGGCGTTAGACACACATACTCACTGACGTCAAACTGACGTGACGTCGATTGTTGCATTTTAAATTGTCTATAGCTCGTAAAGCCGGCCACTCACGTCTGTCTGACAAATTAAAGCGAGACACACACGCGACGTGATACCAACCCCACCCAACTTGCAGAGTGGCGGCAACTCGCCACACCATGCTCCCCGCCTTGAAAGGTCCAGGAGCTTTCAAAAGCTGCTAATCTATGCGGAGCGAGTGAGGTTCAAGAAGCGGTGATGATATGTAAGCATTAACTTGTTGAAGAGCTTTGAGGGAAATCCAAGCAGCAGTCCGAAACACCATCGCATTGATATAATGCTCGGGAAAAATAATTATCAGTGTCCTAAGAATGAATTGCGGTTCGACTTGACTATGGTAAGTCGAATAAACTAAATTACAACTATGTAATGGCGTACCATTGGAACGTATAATATGAACCCTAAACTAAATTAAACTAAATTACGTAGTAATAATAATCTATTGAGTTGGCAAAGGATACAACTTAGTGACAGGACGTTTATACGTGCCTGACGCGGTTTTTATTGAAGCGACTCGAATTACACCATCCGATCCCGGAAAAACTTCCTCTATGATACTTAATGGCCAAGTCAATGGAGGTACGTTATCTTGACCCAAGAGAACGACAGTACCTATCTCTATAGGGCGATCGGGAGTGCACCACTTCTGGCGAACTTGCAGCGTGTGCAAGTACTCAATTCGCCATTTATTCCAGTAGGATAACACAAGTTGATCCAAGAGCCTTTTGCGGTTGTTTAGGTTTATGTTTTCTTCTGCCAATTCAGAAGAAGGCAAATACGTGAGTGGACTGGACATTAAAAAATGCGCGGGCGTGAGTACCTCCGGATGTGGGTCTGACGAAATGACACTAAGTGGTCGAGAGTTCAAAAGGCACTCAATTTGCACCAATACGGTCGAGAGTTCCTCGTAAGTGAGAAGTTGTTTACCTACGACTCTAAACAAGTGAGTTTTAACACTCTTAATATTCGACTCCCAAATACCTCCGAAGTGTGGAGCTCGCGGCGGTATTCTTGTCCACTCGATGCGTGATTTAAGAAGCTCATTTTTAATATCTGTTTGAACAGTTGAATTTAATAAAAAAGAATAAATATCATCCAATTGCGCCTTAGCGCCAACAAAATTGGTACCATTGTCTGAGTACATAACAGACACTGGACCGCGGCGAGAAATGAATCTCTTAAATGCGGATAGGAAAGCCTCAGATGTAAGATCCGAAACAAGCTCGATATGTATGGCTTTAGTCACCATGCATACGAACAAACATAAGTAAAGTTTCTGCGAACGTTGACCTCTACGTCGAATAGGTATATAAGCAAGCGGCCCGGCGAAATCTACACCGGTGTGTACAAAGGCTTTAGCATCACGGACGCGGTATCCAGGAAGTTCAGCCATTTTGGGTACTGGATGCTTAGGATTTAGACGGAAACAAGTATTACATTTCCGACAACGAGAACGTATAACCGTTCGGCCATCCAATATCCAAAACCGCTGCCTTATAATGGACATCAATAACCCTGGGCCCGTATGGCAGTACGTATTGTGATAGTGATCGATAATTAGATCGACTACGCGGTCGCGTTTAGGTAAAAGCGCGGGATGCTTGGCTTCATACGGTAAGTCAGATTTAGACAATCTGCCCCCAATACGTAAGATTCCGAAGCTATCAATGAAGACAGATAAACAGCGCAACTTCTTAGCTGGAAGTTCACCTGCTTTAATTAAATTTAAATCGCTCGCAAAATGTAAACTTTGAACTAATCGAACAATGAAATTTTCGGCGGTTTGAATGTTTTCAACAGAACTATGACTATGTAGTCTGTTTGTAAATTTTAGAATGTACATAAATACACGTAACAATTTATTCCATGAGCAAACACGGTCAGCTATAGTATCTAAAATACGCGGTTCAGTATTCGAAGTTTCTACAAGAAAAACCTTTGATTTAAACTCCGGCAATGTTTCACATTGAGCAGGAGCGAACTTTAAAGGCCACCACAACGAGTGTCTTATTAAATCCGACGGCAGCATGCCGCGAGACAGACAATCGCTAGGATTCTCTTTCCCGGACACGTGACGGAAACAAGCGGCAGGTAAGTTTTCCTGTATTTGAGCAATGCGGTTGCTGACAAAAATAGACCATCTATGGGGAGATGAGTGGATCCACGAGAGAGCTATGGTGGAGTCCGAGAAAGCGTGGACACCTGTAATAGGTACACGAGCGGAAAGTTTTTCCTTGACTACGCGAACAAGTTTAGATAGAAGTAAAGCGGCGACAAGTTCTAATCGCGCTAGCGTTGTTATTTTAGCGGGGGAGACTTTGGACTTTGCACATAAGAGTCGGACAGTGATATCACCAGTAGGGTTGGTAATGTGTAAATAAATACAACAGCCATAACCAGTAAAGCTGGCGTCGCAAAAGGCTACGATGTTCACTACAGCTTCTCTAAAGACGCCAATGTGGCGAGGAACCTTTAGAGAAGAGAGTGAAGGAAAATCGCGCGTAAAAGCGGCAAACCGATTTGTGATAGATTCCGGTGGAACCTCATCCCATCCTACTTTAGCTAACCAAAGTTCCTTGATTAATACCTTCGCGTACAGCACAACGGGTCCTACAAGGCCCAATACGTCGAACAAGCGGGCAACTAGCGATAGAATCGCGCGCTTCGTGCATTCATCATCCACGGCGATTGTTGTCAAAGAAAAATAATCATCAGCGGGTTCCCAGGTTAATCCAAGGATTTTGAAATTATGGACATCATTATCCATGCCAGAAAAATTAACTGGTAAGCGGTGAGACTCTGGGAGAATCTCTAATAAAGCGGGTGAATTGGTAGCCCATTTGACTAAGTCAAAGGAACCTACTTTCATTAAATCAATTAAATCGCGGGATAGACGCATAGCTGTCTGTTCGTCCGAAACAGAGTAGACATAGTCGTCCATGTAAAACTGAGTTTCTACCAATTTAGAAGCCTCAGGAAAGCGGTCGCTTTGCTCACACGCCAAGTTACGCAATGTGCGCATCGCTAAATAAGGACTAGGTTTTAGTCCGAAGGGAACGCGGTTAAAATGAAAGATGCGAATAGGCTCACCTTTGCTAAAACGATACAAGATTCGTAAATATTTGCGGTGGTGCTCTCTTACACCGATACGTAAGAACATTTGTTTTATATCCGCTGTCATCGCGACAGGGAATGTACGAAAATCAAGCAATAACAAAAACAAGTCTGCTTGCAAATTAGGTCCGACATGCAAAATGTCATTGAGCGACAACCTCGAGTGAGTCATATAATCCGCGATAGTTTTATTATTATTCTCGCGTAGGGTCATTAACTTACGCTCGAGCGCAAGCAAGCGCCTAGGGGCGTAGCCGTGCGAGCTACCTAGCCCGCCGGGTGAGCGCGCGAAAGGTAGATCGACAAAGTATCTGCCGTCTTCAAATAAGACTGAAGAATTAAAATTATTTTCACACTCTAATTCGTGCGGACCAATAACGGAACGCGGCGCGGCGCGGCGCGGCGGTGGCGGCGGGTGGAATTTCCTCTGGCTCAAAAAACTTATGTAAATTTGACTCGACTTCAATGTCGGCCTGCGCGGTAAACGAAGATGCAATTTGTGTCACATCACTACTACAACAATCAATATCACCCATAAGTACATAACCGAAGCTAGTCAGTACAGCAGGGGGCGCGCGGGTGCCTGTGTCGACCCTGTCTCCCAGGTAAATAAAGGGGAACAATTGTGCTCCAAGCACAAGATCTACTCCGCTCGGAACATTCCAGAGCGAGTCGGCGAGCGGTAAGCTATTTAAGTATGACATGTTATCATTGTTATGTAATCTAATTAATTTCGCGGGAAGTCTATCTGTAATACAATCAACAACTAACGCTTGTATCGAAAACTTCGTATGAGGGTCAAACCGAGATTCTATGTTGAGATGAATAAAACCGTGTATTGGTTTCGATGACATTCCAACACCTTGTAAAAATGAATTGCGTAATTTAATTATGGGTAAGTTCAAACGTTTACAACAGTCCACAGTAATTAAATTATTTTGCGATCCGTTATCTAGTAGGCACCGAACCACCTCCTTATCTCTGATGTCGCTATAGTATGCATATAACTGCGCGGTCGCTAGCAAAATGGTTGACCCAGTTTTAACAGCTGTAGTGAGCGAAACAGATGTATCCTTAGTAGGCGCTTGCGGCTCGGGCGATAATGACTCATGTTTTTCTCGGAAATGTAAGAGAGAATGGTGGTTCTTCTTACAAATTTTACAAACGTTACGTGACTTACTTTTAACCAAAGAATGGGATAGACTTAAACAGTTTATACAGCCACGTTTTGCTTTTATAAATTCAAAACGTGCAAGCGGTGTTCTAATATTTTTAAACTGCGGGCAATAGAACAGCTGATGTCGTACGTCATCCTTATCGCACAACGTACATTTGCCATTCGAAACCGGTTCATTACGCGATACGAATGACTTAGCGGTATTATTTTTTGTTTGATGATTCGCTGAACTAGACTTAGCGCGCGGTTCCGTCTGTAAATTATTACCGTATGAGCGCTGCAGCACTTTAACATATGCTTGCATGAATGTTATAAACTCCGCATAGGAAGGTAATTCTTTTTCACTCACACGTGATTCAAACTGTAAGACAGTTTGCGCGTCAACCTTTCTTAAACCACAGTGTAATAAAACAAAATCCAGTAAGTCTGGAATGTCTAACTGCTTCAAGGCTGCGACGGACGCTGAATATCGTTCCACAAAAGTATTGAGGCTCGCGGCATTTCCGGCGCATTGTTTAATGTCCAGTATATTATTGAGATAATGAATCCCTAAACTACGCTTATCTTGATACCTTTTAACGAGACTGTTCCACATAACGTTGTATGTATCACCTGTAGGAACAATGCCCGCGGTCAGCTTCAAGACATCATGAGTCAACTTACTGATCAAGTACTGGACACGCTGCGAGTCAACCAGATCGGTATTTAAATGAACATTGCTTCGAAACATTTCATAAAATATGGGCCAATTTTCCGCTTTACCATCAAACGTTGGCAAATCTATGGGCGGTAATTTTATCCGAGTACCCACTTTATGTTCCGATGTTTCGTTTTTCGAAAGTATGAGATTACGTTTATATTTAATATTAGAATATAAGTCTTCAATAGAATATAGACTCGAATAGTCTGGTGCGGTTTGGTCAATCTCGAATTGCAATTCATTCATTTGTTCTACTATTTCCTCAAATTTGTTATATTGCTCAGTAATTGTTTCTGACTGCGCTAAGAATGTCTCATTTGAACGTGAATCATAGTTCGAGATGTTTCTGGAATCATTATATATGCGATTAACTCGCTCGAAAATCATTTGTTTTTTAGCGGTAAGCTGAGCCAATTTAGCTTCTTGCTTGCGGGACGCCATTTTGGGGCACTAATAAAGTTATGTGCCTACCGTAATGACTTGTACTTAATTTGTACTGAATTTTACTGATGCCTATCCAGGCTCGAAAGGACCATCTAGTGGAGTTGCCCAAGCGTGTAAATAGCCGTGGGTCTCTGCGGATGTAGAACAGTAAATACGACCAAGCACTTGGAGGGAATGCTGGCCCAAAATTGCCTATATTTGTCTGTATAACTTCAAGTTAGGAGTGGTCGGCAGCAGTCGGCGAATGTGGCCCTACTCACAATTTGTAAAACAAGTGGTACCTTACTTTCCGGGCTGTTCTCGATGGTTGCACGTCGAATTGTCGAGTGGCCACTCGTTCTCTTCACACCAACACTCCTGATTATGCTTGTTCAGTAGTTAACGGACGCGGTAAATATGGGTTATTTATTATTCCCGGTGGATCCCCAACGTTTACGGGATTTACTCGGGATTTTAGCGTATTTGCGGGGACGATATTATTTTAAGACATTAATTTAGTCTGCGGTGAGATGCGCGCTGTGCCTCGCGGCGTTAGACACACATACTCACTGACGTCAAACTGACGTGACGTCGATTGTTGCATTTTAAATTGTCTATAGCTCGTAAAGCCGGCCACTCACGTCTGTCTGACAAATTAAAGCGAGACACACACGCGACGTGATACCAACCCCACCCAACTTGCAGAGTGGTGGCAACTCGCCACACCAGGATTCGTTCCAATAAACATTTAAATTTGAATTAGGAGCCAATTATTCCACAATTTTATGCTTAGCGTAGTTTATTAAATAACGAAATACAGTTTTTACCATATTTTTTTCAAAATATTAATATTAAACTTTAATAAGAAATCGATGCATATTACGCCACCTATTGCAATTTATTTGAACTAAATTTTCTTTGTTCGAGATGAGATCCCGTGCCAGTGGCTTCGGCCGCGTGGTATTCGTACTTCCCCCAATTTTATAGCCTATGATTATTCTGATCTAAAAGTAATAATACTATATTGTTTTATCAAAATCCATTCAGTAGTTTTTCCGTGAGAGAGTAACAAACATACGTCCTCACAAACTTTCACACTTCAAAAAATTAAGTAGGATTTAATTAATTTTTACTTGTACAGGGTTTTAATAAATTTAAAATTGAAATTTAAAAAAACGAGCCATGAGCGAGTCGGACTCGCGCACGAAGGGTTCCGTACCACCGTATTTATAAAATTGGCCAAAATATCATGTCTAATATATGGAAGCTCCCTTTAACTTTATTTTATTCTGTTTTTAGTATTTGTTGTTTTTTTTTTCGTTTTTTTAATCTTTGTTTTTTAGGGACTTTTATCCTTTTAAGGCATGTCAGCCCCATCGTAACGTAACCTAAGTTTACATTTTAACTTCTTATATAAACATTGACAAGAAGTTATACATAGCAACAACAGAAATACATCATCTGTGAAAATTTCAACTGTCTAACCATCACGGTTCATGAGATACAGCCTGCTGGCAGACGGACAGACGACAGACAAACGGACAGCGAAGTCTTAGTAATAGGGTCCCGTTTTACCCTTTGGGTACGGAACCCTAAAAATATAACCAGAATATTCTCAAGTACGATGAAGGAAACATAAAGTGATTTTCGCCTGTTTCAGCCTTTCAGCGGTCGCACCATTGTGCTGGTTTGTTTTGAATTAATATTTCATAAGATTGTCTAACTGCAGCGACATCTATGACGCCAAAAACGGATTAAACACTGAAATAATACATCGCGCAAGCAGAGTTTTCCGCGTGACTTGAACATATACAACAGTCCGAAATCAACTATCGGGCAGTTGCCCGGACCAGACACAATACCCGTCTGGTCGGAGGATCCTCCCTTTTGAACGGTGGTTTGCAGGACTTTACACTCTATTCCGCACACTCTGAATAACAAATGTGTAACAAGGCAGTGTTAAAGCCTTGTTTATTTTTTGACCTCTATTCCAAAATTACGTTCTTTGCTACCTTTTTTAATTTCAAATTCAAAAATTACTTGTTTTCTCTGTCAAGTCTCTGTTTTATATTAAAAATCAGTTCTAATTCTGCAGCCGAGCTAGTAGAAGCTCTTGATTATCATTTTTCGACTCTTCGACTGTCAGTTACCAGTTTCCAAGAGTTGTGCAATTATACAATATAATTACGTATCAAGTCACAGTGTATGTGTTTGTACTTTAATGAGTGCTTCTTATATTTATGCCTACTTTTGTAAGTGATAAAATATACGTGTTAACTTGTCGTGTGTGATTCCTTCATCCAATTCCTCATCTACCTACGGTCCTCCTACTCCTACGTCCTCCTCTGCGTGTCACTCCTACGTCTCCTCTGCGTGTCACTCCTACGACCTCCTCTACGAGTCACCAATACTCCGGTCCTGCAACGTGACACCACCTCCGTACCGTGACAAATGATAAAAAGAATTCTTTCATCAGTATAAATAATTACGTATTTATAAAATACAAGCCAAAACATTATTTATTTAACCGGTCAGCAATGGGTCTGGAGAATTTGAGACCCCAAACACAAATCACGTGCGTTTGCGATAAATATCATAGGGCTTCTGAAGTCTCATACTTCCCTCGAGGATATTACAAAAGCGCAACCTTCCGTATCTTAGTCCATAGTTTATTTAGAATGACTTAAATAAATTATAAGCTGCGGTCTCAAGGACCGCGTGCGACCACTGGAGGATTAAACGTCTTTTAACATCAGATTAATTCATAAAAATAAACCATTCATATACTCGTATATGCAGATGTCACCTTTAAAACCACAAAAACAGGAAAACTAATGATAATGGAAGACTAATGATATCAACGTAAATGTCAGGTGTTTTGGAAAATAAGATGCAGTTAAATAATTATGATACAGCATTTTTTTTTATGAAATATAATTACGAATTATTAGGTATCATTATCATCATTCCAGCCGAAAGACGTCCACTGCAGAACATAAGCCTCCCGTGTCTCCTGAAACTGATCGGTCCTGTGGGTCTCACATCCATCGGCTACCCACGACCCTCACTAGGTCATCGGTCCACCTTGATAATAATAATAATAATATTCCACAACTATCACACAACGCCATCTAGTCCCAAGCTAAGCAGAGCTTGTGTTATGGGCACTAGATAACTGATAAACATACTTATATATTTCTAAATACATAAATATTTTAGATAAATTATGGAGGCCCGTCAGGCCCCGGAATTACAGACACAAACAAAAACCTATTGTCGCGTCTCCGATCGGAGACGCGGTCGGCCTGACGGATTAATAGGTATATACAGCATTCTAAATATACAGTTATTTATCTACAAGTGACGTAACAAATCCCCACTCGATAACTTTGATGCGTTTTAATATTTGTCATTTAGTTTTATTGATTTGATAAAGCTTTCAATATTTTTGTACTTAGCTAACGGATTAAAATAAATTATTATTCTTACCCAAAAAATATTCCCATTTCTTGTTTATGATTTACTTTATAATTTAATAATAAGTAAGTTGTAAGGTGTGCCTTTCATAAAATATATTCATTCTCCTGCCCTTATCCCAATTTATTTGGGGTCGGCGCAATATGTCTTTTCCTTCCATACTCCTCTATTAGTCGTCATCTCTGTAGTCACCCCCTTTTTACTCATATCCTCTTTCACACAGTCCAACCATCGTTTCTTTGGTCTTCCCCTACTTTTATAGCCATTCACACAAGACTTTCCTCACGACATTTTCTTCATTCCTCCGCATCACATGCCCATACCACGACAACCGATTTCCACACAACTTTTCAGTCAGCGGTGCCACTTTCAGACTTCCTCTTATATACTCATTTCTAATTCTATCCATGCGCGTAACACCACACATTATTTCATAAAATATATTATTACACGAAATTAGGTGGTAAATAAATCTAAAAGGCGGATCGCCAAAGATGGCGGACTAGTTATATTTTATGCATTCCCATGATTATATACTTATCAAATAAAGAGTTTACTGAGAATGACGCCCCAAGATCAATCTGCCTAGCCTTTTCCCAAATATCTTGGGGTAAGCTTCCAGTCTTACCGGATGCAGATAAAAATACCAGTATTTTACAAGGAGCGACTCCCTACCTGACCTCCACAACCCAGTTACTGAGTAATACCCCTTGGTAAGACTGGTTGTCAGACTTTCGGGCTCCTGACGACCCGTAACGACTGTCAAAGATCCACGATTGACTGCCGGGACCAACAACTTAACGTGCTTTCCAAGGCACGGAGGAGTCTCGGTATGTAAAGATGGTCACTCATCCATGGACCAACCCTAGCAAGTGTAGTTTAACCTGATGGCCCTTGCGGCTGTTATTACTTTAGCCACGAGCTCCGCACGCTCCCGGATGGCAGACAAAATTAGCATGTTTTTTTAAATATAATATTGTTAACCCCTACAACCAATCTTTCCCAAACAAGAAATTGGGAAATGCTTTTTTTTTTGGAGTAGGAAATCATCCAATGACATCTCCCGCTCTAGGGTGGAGCGGGAGGGCGTGTCAGTCTCTTACTGACTAAAACCCACCCCTCTTCCTTACCTTCCCTGAATGCCTGATTCCGTTTGATGATAATTTTGTTTCAGTAGCCATTCTATTATTGGACATTTTAGCTTAAACCTGGGAAGACCGAGGATATTTAACTATTTATGGGCTTTGTTGTAAATATGCGTACTTATTACGTAGAATTGGTGCCTTGCGAAACTAACACAAACAACAAACTATAAAGGTTCTAAAACTAAACTAAAAAAAAAAAACAATAAATAAAACAAAATGACTTTATTATTTGAAAGAAAAAAAACATACACACAGCACATGCCGTGTTTCTACGGGGTGTGCCTGCCAAACTTCTCTTTTCTCATCAAACATAATCATACTAGCATCCTTTGTAGTTCTGTTTTTGTTTCTTATTTCATATTCTCTTATTGTATCCAGCAGCTACAAAATCGATATATGAAGAACAAAAAAAAAAAACAACCGACTTCAAAAAAAAAATACACTAAAAATTAAAAAATAACTTTAATTTCGGAAGTCGGTGTTTGTATTTTATTTCTTCGTTATTTGACACCGACTGCCGATTTATTTTTTAAATTTTAGTGTATTTTTTTTTTGAAGTCTGTTGTTTTTTTTGTAAAAAAGTTTTTTATTTTCACTTTTTAGTTGTATTATACCCCAGAACTAAAAACCCCAATAACATGGAACGTGGAATTTAAACATTGGAGAACACAAAAACGTCATCGAGGTATACGTATTTTTCGTTTTTGTTCAGTTTCTTAAAAAGCGCTGAAGCAAATTCGATAAAATTTATATGAGACCACCTCGGGAGAATATTCTTTCGAATAAAAAAATAATTTTGAAAATCGGTCCACAACTGACGGAGAAATCGGTGGATATACATTAAAAAAAAATACAGTCGAACATAGAACCTCCTCCTTTTTCGAAAGTTGGTTAAAACGGTAAAACTGGCGCGAGATGTGAGCAGTTAAGGTCCCTACTACCGGCCAAGTGGCGCCCTCATTGAATAAAAAATCGTAGCACAGCGTAGAAAATAAATATTAAAGAAGGCAAAAATACCAAAAACGGCCGTTTCTGACACTTCAGCCTACTACTTTGGATACGTAAAAATACTTTATCCTCTTTGTAACAAACGTGACGTTGGATTCTTTAATATTTATTTTCTATGCTATGCTACGATTTTTTATTCAATGAGGGCGCCACTTGGCCGATAGTAGGGCCTTAATACTGAGTTATATTTTTGACCATATACTATCTGTAACCATACCTATGTTTTACAAAATAAATGATTGAATGATTGATTGATTGATATAAAGAAAAAAATATTCTTTGTTTGCGTACAACTTGTAGTCTTATTACCCCAAAATTTTTCACTTGTTGATAAAAGTGAGGGATAGGAAATGAAGGATATTTCAAATCCGATACTTTAATAAATTCTGAGGTTTATAGTTCAATATAATTACACATACCAAATAAAAGCTTTATCGCACAGGACCAACTCAGCATGGATGAAATGGCGACAGGCCACTGGAACAACTTGCGACCGACGGATGCCCCTTATGTTAAAGGGAAAATCTTTAAGTGATTAGACCTATTGTACTGTATGGGTCAGAATGTTGGGCTGTGAAAAAGACGGATGAAAAAAGATTGCATGTGGCAGATATAAGAATGTTGAGATGGATGTGTGGAGTAAGGAGAATGAATAAAGTGAGAAATGAATACATTAGGTAGTTTAAAAGTGGCGGCAGTCACATTAAAGTTGAAAGGGAACCGCTTATCTTGGTATGGTCATGTGAAGAGGAGGGATGAAACATATGTAACTAAAAGAGTTATGAATATAAACGCGTTAGACATAACTTTACAAATTAACTACACTGTATTATAACGAAGAAGTAAAATAAAAACACCGACTTCCGAAATTAAAGTTATTTTTTAATTATAAGTGTATTTTTTTTTTGGAAGTCGGTTGTTTTCTTTGTAAAAAGTTTTTTATTTTTCACTTTTTAGTTGTTATACCCCAGAACTAAAAACCCCAATACCATGGAACGTGGAATTTAAACATTTGGAGAACACCAATACGTCATCGAGGTATACATATTTTTCTATTTTGTTCAGTTTCTCAAAAAGCGCTGAAGCAATTTCGATAAAATTTATATGGGACCTACTTGGGAGGATATTCTTTCGGATAAAAAAATAATTTTGAAAATCAGTCCACAACTGACAGAGAAATCGGCGGACATACATAAAAAAAAAAACATACATACAGTCGAACATACAACCTCCTACTTTTTCGAAAGTCGTTTAATAAGGATTTCATATTGTAAGTGGCACATATGAAAAAGCAGGAACATTATTAAATACTAGTTTCTGTTAGCGTCTTTGCCTGTGTGGAATTAGTACTTTCCACGTTATAAATTTTCACCCCCATAAGGGTTGAAGTTCGAAAAACCCTTTCTTAGTGGATACCTACTCTTCACAACGATCACACGCTCCAAATTGTATGTCTCTAGGACCAGCGGTTTAGGCTGTGCATTGATATATCAGTCAGTCAGTCAGCACTTTGAATTTTATTTAGGGTGACTGGTAATTAGCAACCGATACTTAAACACGTGGCTTTACTCATGTTATCTAACAACTTTCCCAAAGAAAAATGTTTTTATACTCATTCACTTTTATCACAATAACACAACAGCCGTATGAAATTTGCGCGCGCGCCTGTAACCTACAGCTGTTAGCCACGTGACGCCGTCCTGTCTCACTATAATGTTTCTTTGAGAAAGTTGTTTGTTATCATGAGTACAATCACGTGTTTAAGTATCGGTCGTTATAACCAGTCTCCCTATTATATATACAACCCTATTTTACTTTAAACTAAACCTCTCTAGAGATCATTGTACTAATAATTACAAACAACTTTTACTTTGGGCCCTAACCCGAAATTGCATATTTTGTCGTGTTATTCGCCCATAAATATACTGATTGATTGAACAGCTGATTTTTTTTCGCGAATTTTTTTGTTAATATTCTATTTATTAAAACTTTATGCAACAAAAGTACAAAGGAGGACTTAATGCCTCAGTCACTCCCTACCAGTCAACCAAGGGTGGTGGAGAGAATATTTATGCAGGTGCATAAAAAAAAACAAGAAAAAAAATCCGGATACGAAAGTATAAAATTATATAATTATTCTAGTTGATTTTAATATACATACTATTATCATATATTTAATATATTATGTATATTTTACTGTACATTTTCAGGTGAAGCACGACAAATGACAGGAAAATCTGGACTCTTCTCACAAATAAATGCGATTTTTTTATCACACCCCCATCCGTATAGCAGACCCGGGCGGTTTATAGCACCACAGGTTTGATCCGGCTCTGCATGGTTAGCAAAAAGGTTGTATCCTGCTTCCGTTAATGTTTGGCCTGAAAAGATAAATCAAAATTAAAAACACTAATGGAAAAAATTAAAGGCTTGAAGTAGAACTTCAACGTTCAAAAAATGTTGGCTCGCAGCCTAAATTGAAAAAAATTAAATGACTTTTGATTTTGATATCCTTTTTTTCTATAGCCCCTCTCTCCCGAATTATGAATTTGGATATCGTGGTCTACCTACCTTGGTGTAATGATACCTCTACCTAAGGGTTCACGCAAGATGTTTACCCTGACATACATCCCTGTCAATTACTTGAATAACTTTTCAATCATCACAGCACTTATAACAACACTATAATTTTTTCTTTGATCTCCTTCATCCATTCAAATGATGATAATTATTAAGGTAGACTAACACTTTTATGGATCTACATTATTACACGTTGGTGCGTAAAAGTAATTCCGGGAGTTACCAGTAACCACGTATGTTGTACTGGATACTGGTAACTCGACGGATTTGTATGTAATCTTTTTAGATTTTTGCGGATATGCCAATTGTGTTCTTGCCACTTGAAAGTATTGTATTAGAAACTATATTTATAATGTAAGTAATAAGTGTAAGAATATATACATTACCATGAATAGTCCTCCAATCCCAACTTTCGCCCCAACCATGAAAACCGATGAAAGCTAAATCTTTTTGGAAATTGCCCAAGAAATTCGCGGCTGGATATTTAGCGAAGATTTCTCTCAACACTGTGGCTTCAACGTTATTGTTAATAATAGCAAGATGGCCGCCTTCAGCTGCACATGCAAGGAAGGCTCGGGAGAAATTTCGTGGTATTGTATGAAGCTTGTAGCATTTATTTGTTCTTTTATCCAAATTGTATTCTGGAACAAAGATGTATATTATTTCACGAGGCAAAGTGGAAGATCGGACGGAAGTACTTGTGAACGCGGTTCAAAAAGTTTTTTACTAGCTAAACATTAACTAATTCTTTAAAAAAACTTATTACAAAAAATAGAACCGACTTCCAATAAAAGTCTAAAATAACTTTAATTTCGGAAGTCAGTGTTTCTGGTTTTGTGTCTTCGTTTTTAACCGACTTCAAAAAAGAGGTGGTTCTCAATTCATCTGTGTTTTTTTTTTTTGTATGTTTTTTACGCGATATCTCCGCCACTTCTGAATTGATTTTGATGATTCTTCTTTTGTTTGGTAGGTCATACTTCAGAAGTGGTACCATATAAATTTAATCGAAATCAATTAAGCACTTTTTGGGGTTATCCGTTCAGGTAGAACTTTAATATTTAGTTTTACTTCTGGGGTACAACAACTAAAAAGTGAAAAATAAAAACTTAAAAAAAAAATACAACCGGCTTCTAAAAATTACAAAATAACTTTATTTTCGGCAGTCGGTGTTAAATAACGAAGAAACAAAATATGAACACCGACATTAAAAAGTTTTTTTTTCTCTTTTTAGATTAAATTGTGTTAACAATACACAGACATACGATCGCAGCAATCGCGGTTGATTTGCTGTCATTTTTTTTGAAGAGTTTCGTCGTCTGTCTCTGAAATTCATAATCAGATCTATATGAAATTTAAAAGGGACCATTTCGGAATAACCCCCATTCGACCAAAAAAAGAGTTATGCAATTCCGTCTATATATGACGGAGTTGTGCCCGAAAGTACATTAAAAAAATATATTTATAGACATCTGAATTAAAAGCATCGTCCTTTTTGAAGTTGGTTAACAAATCCATTCCTTTTACTTCATTTCCATTCATATGAGCATATTTACCTGGATCGAAAGTGCCGCACAAACTATATTCTTCTTGAAAGCAATTGGAGCGGTAACAGATGTAAGGACGAGTGTCTTGACAGGAGCGATCCGCTAATTCTCCATTACCATTAAGAGTGATACAACTTTCTGTATTGTCCTTATTGTCTGGCTCATTTTCAGCCCAAGCTACTGAAATATTCGAGAGTGCTGTGCCTGTAATTTGTAAATATATTAAAAATCTCACTTTTAAACAATGCACCTGCCATGCTGACTCTTCACCACCCTTAATTTGATTGTGTAGGTCTTTGTGCATGAAGTCAATATTTATTAGATTAGAACTTATTATTAATAATGCTTAGCAGGATCTCGATATATAGTTTCACTTTAATTTTTTTTTTTTTAAGTTTTAGCGTATGAGCACCGCAAATTATATCCCAACACGTCTTGGCCAAAAAACTCATTTCCACACCACCATTTTTTTTTGTGTGAGGTGGGATATCATCCAATGACATCCGCTCTGGGTGGAGCAGAAGGGCGTGTCAGACTCTTACTAATTAAAACCAACCTCTGTTCCTTCCCTGCCTGACCACCATGAGATATACATAATAGCTAAGATTCTCTTCTAGTTGACTCACCTTCAATCGTATAATAATCTCCCTGAGAAATAGTGGCATGAATACCAGTAAAGATTTCATATTCTGATTCAGAGCGATTTACGAGGTTTCTCATTTCAGCTAGTATTTCGGGTGTGGTAGGGGAAGCTAGAACAGCACCTGATGACAACATAAAAGGGAATTAACATCACGCCTGTGAACAGATCCCAGTGGCAGTTGTGTATTTGTACCTATATTGGTTTATGTTCCTGTAACAGAGGGCACAGGCACGAGCAAAAATATGTATACAAGCAAACTTTACTTTTAAGCTCGAGTATCTAAAAACCCGTCCATTTACCGGGCCAGTACCAAAACTACTTCTATCGAAATTTCAATCACTAGAGAATTGTCTGCCTTTATTATAACGTGGGAAATCTTAGAATTTCATATAACATGTCTCGCTCTGCGTGCAGCGGGTGTCAGACTCTTACTGACTAAAACTCATCCAAGTTCCTTCAGTTGCCTCTGCCAGGGCCGGCGGTTACTCCTTCAACTATTCTCGCGACCCTGGCAGAAGAATTGTCAGTTGTGTTGTTGTTGTGTTGTGTGTGTGTGTGTGGTGTTTTCTCAATAGCAGTTATTTAGCTTCATATTTTTAATTTCTTTTGGCATATCTAATGGTATTCGTGATAATCTAGTGGCTAGGGTAGCACCTCTCATGCTGTATTGGTCGTGGATTTCAATTCCGAACCGTTTTTCAATTATATTATGTTCTTGTTTACCTTTCTTTATGTTCTTGTTTACCTTGGAAATCGGTAAAGGAAAACAATGGAAGGTTACCTTGATTTATACTTATTATAAGTCTGAAATAGCCAACTTGCGTCGGACAAGTTTGGTGCTCATCGTTGGAGTTCCAACATGGTAATATTACGACAATATTACAAAATAGTCCAGCAACTTAGGACAACCCGATACGGTTAGGCTTCAGTATAAAAATGGTGTGGTTAGGTTCCTTTAAATACTACAAACAGAAATAGGAGCCTAGCTGCGCGGTGAACTATCGTCAGCACATTGCTTGCTGAACAATAAGCATTGCATAAAACACCTCGTTGGTTAGGCTCATTTAAATGCAGCAGACAGAAATGGGAGCCTAGCTGCGCGCTGAACTATCATCAACACATAGCTTGCTGAACAATCAGCATTGCATAGAATGGCCTTGATGGTTAGGCTCCTTTAAATCCTGCACACAGAAATAGGAGCCTAGCTGCGAGCTGAACTATCGTCAGCACATTTCTTGCTGAACAATCAGTATTGCAATGAATGCCTAGGTGTCATATACATAATAATAATAATTTTATAATAATAATTATTATTTTCTTACACAAAAAAGTACTTAATATAAATTACAAATAAGTGCTATGAACAGTAATTATGACACAAAAGTTTTAGCATCTCGAGCCGAACTAGGAGGAACCTGTATTTTGGCTTACAGCGCCAACCCCCTCGAGTTACTTTAGATAAGGTTTCTTAAATGCTAGCATTTTACAATAAAAATTGGATATTATGTACTCTTATAAGGCTTTGTAGAAGTGGTCTGTATACTCGTATATATACCTCGTTTGTCTCGTGGTCACAATTGCGACTGCAGAAAGTGAGGTCGGGAGGATTATACAAAGCAAATTTTACTTACGACATATAGGGAGATTAGTGACCGATACTTAAACACTTGATTGTACTCATGATAACGAAGAACTTTCCCAAAGAGATATTTTTTATACTCATTTTCTTTCATCACAACAGCCGTATGAAAAACTCGCAAGTGCGGGCTTGCGAGCCGTGCGGGGTGGTCTGCCTACCCACTGTTGCACGGTACGATAGCAATGAGATGAGACAGAATGGCGCGTCGTCACGTGGCTAACAGCTAATAGGTCACAGACACGCGCGCGCGAATCTAAATATAATCGAAAAAAAAAATACCAGTCACCCTATACAAATACCACTGTATATTTAATTATTTTTGCCGACCATTAGAAGAAGCTCAATTCTCTTTGTTTGCTAACAAAATACATTTTGGAGCTGAACAAAACTTCTTTTATAGCTGACCCGTTAAATGTTAGCTCAAAACAATTAACTTACCTTCTAGTGAGCATCGCAGTCGTGCATCGAACCAAGTCGCTGGCACAACAACGGGTTTGAACCATGCTTGTGAATTTGAACTGAATTTGTAGTCACATCTGAATGATCCTTCTAAAATACAAGTAATATTATTTTATAAATTTATTTAAAAAACCAATCAATAATTAAAAAACAAAACAACAAGATTAGAAAAACAGATAAAACGGTACGATATGATCTCAGATTCCTTTTAATCATAATTGTTTTACTTTGCATTTTAAAGTATTTATGCAAAGGCAGCGAGACCAACAAATGCTAGTAATTTAGTGTGTTAGCAAACTTAAAAAAAAAACCCTATTAATTAATTAATTTATATTTATGGTGACTGGTAATTAGTGACCGATACTTAAACACGTGATTGTACTCATGATAACAAACAACTTACCCAAAGAAAGATTTTATTCATACTCATTCACTTATAGCACAATAACAACAATCGTTTGAAATGCCCGCGCGGCCTATGACCTATCAGCTGTTAGCTGCGTGACGCCGTTCTTTCTTTGGGAAACTTGTTTGTTATTATGAGTGCAATTACGTGCATCGATCACTTATTACCAATCACCCTATATACATTATTGTACACCAAGAAAATACACACAAACAACTAAAACTAAAAAACGAACAAATGGCGGCCTTATTACATTCCGCGATCTTTTTCAGGCAACCTGAAATGAACAGAGATTGCCTGGACACAAAATTAGGTTTTCATTTCCATTTCATTGGTTATCAGCTAGACCCTACAGACTGGGGTTGGAAGTTGGTCAACAATATATTAGAGCCAGTTCAAACTTTACTTCCAGCTGCGCCGGAAAAACTGCAGAACACAATTTTTTGCAACTGCAAAAAGGGATGCAGTGCTAAATGTGGTTGAAAAAAAGTCGGACTGTTTTGTTCTTTGGCATGCACAAATTGTCAAGGCCGGTCGTGCTCTAATATTGAATCACAAACAATGGAGGATTCGTTTGATTCCGACGAAGTGTCATGCGATACATCACTATTGACGCAATTTACTTGCATCCAAAATGAAGATGAAGAAGAAGCAGGAGAAGAAGAACAAGAAGAAGATCAAGAAGAAGAACAAGAAGAATTTGAAACTTACGAATCAGGCGAATGAACTTCACCACTTTTTTTTTTTAATTTACATCGCTTTTATCTTTTCCAATCTTTGAAAATTTCCGTTATTTTGCAATAGTTTTACATTAAACAGGATCACAACAGACCCGTGGAGTAGGCCTACTGGGAAAACCACGTTAAAAAAAACGCGCTAAGTACACTACCTCATAGGTGGCGTGGAAACGTGTGCATATTATGACGATAACAACTTACTTTTATAACTTTTTGAATCGTTATATCTCAGAAACGGTCCCTTGTAAGAAAAAAGTATTGATAAATTTTGTGTAGATAATTTTATGATCTACAATTTTTGTCTGAGGTACTTTTATGATAAAACTTATCGTTTTGCTGAAAATCGCGAAATCCTCATTTTTTTTACCTTTGACCTTGAATAAAAATTTTTCCATACACGGGAATGATGGAGAACTTTTAAGCATTGTTTATAATTATGTTTTGAACAATTTTACTGATTTTCAGATTGTTGGGACTTTATGTACCTTCGAATGTCTATATTGACCGGACTACTTACTAATCAGACATCTTTTCTAAAGTCAAAAATAATTTAAATAAAATCGTATTGCGGCGTATTTACGTCTATCAAGCAAATTAATAAATTGCAACTCTAAAATTCTCAGATAATGATTAATTAAGAGCTTACCCGAAACCATCAAACTGAAATTGAAGGACTTTTTCTAATAAATTAGACAAAATAAAACTGGGATAACGTTTGAAAAATACTGTTTGTTGAAAAATTTTATCGCAGCCCGCACTAAATTCAAATATATGGGGTTGTATGAGAGAGAGAGAGACGCCATACCGTAAGCGACGGTACCTTCTTAGACGGTTAATCAGTAGCTAGATATTTTGCAAAAAGTTGATAGTTTGCCAGATTTTTTATTCAAAAAGTTGCTAGAAGTAGCCAAATGCTATTTATTTGCTAGGTTACAATAAAAATTCTCAAATAAATAAAACCGTGTTTTATTTTTAAATAGATCGTGTTAAACAAACAAAATAGAGAACTCCCAGCCATACAGGGTTTCAACAAATAGTTCATGATATGCCGTAATGTTGGCTCTACTTTTGTAGGCCGAACACAAATACTCAACCATACAGGTCCGTTGTATGCTTACGGGTAGCGGATAAATTCGTAACAGAGTTACCGCTCCCCTGGGCACTCAGGCAGGAAAGGAACAGGGGTGAGTTTTAGTCAATTAGAGTCTGACACGCCCTCCCGCTCCACCCAGAGCATGAGATGTCATTGGATGATTCCGATTGAGATCCCACCCCATAATAAAAAAGTAGGTCCGTTGTAAAAGTTTATCAGTTGAACTAACATTAGGCCCCGCTTACGGAGACGCGGAGCGTCACACGTCGCTTACGGTATGGCGTCTCTCTCTCTCTCATACAACCCCATATATTTGAATTTAGTGCGGGCTGCGATAAAATTTTTCAACAAACAGTATTTTTCAAACGTTATCCCAGTTTTATTTTGTCTAATTTATTAGAAAAAGTCCTTCAATTTCAGTTTGATGGTTTCGGGTAAGCTCTTAATTAATCATTATCTGAGAATTTTAGAGTTGCAATTTATTAATTTGCTTGATAGACGTAAATACGCCGCAATACGATTTTATTTAAATTATTTTTGACTTTAGAAAAGATGTCTGATTAGTAAGTAGTCCGGTCAATATAGACATTCGAAGGTACATAAAGTCCCAACAATCTGAAAATCAGTAAAATTGTTCAAAACATAATTATAAACAATGCTTAAAAGTTCTCCATCATTCCCGTGTATGGAAAAATTTTTATTCAAGGTCAAAGGTAAAAAAAATGAGGATTTCGCGATTTTCAGCAAAACGATAAGTTTTATCATAAAAGTACCTCAGACAAAAATTGTAGATCATAAAATTATCTACACAAAATTTATCAATACTTTTTTCTTACAAGGGACCGTTTCTGAGATATAACGATTCAAAAAGTTATAAAAGTAAGTTGTTATCGTCATAATATGCACACGTTTCCACGCCACCTATGAGGTAGTGTACTTAGCGCGTTTTTTTTAACGTGGTTTTCCCAGTAGGCCTACTCCACGGGTCTGTTGTGATCCTGTTTAATGTAAAACTATTGCAAAATAACGGAAATTTTCAAAGATTGGAAAAGATAAAAGCGATGTAAATTAAAAAAAAAAAGTGGTGAAGTTCATTCGCCTGATTCGTAAGTTTCAAATTCTTCTTGTTCTTCTTCTTGATCTTCTTCTTGTTCTTCTTCTCCTGCTTCTTCTTCATCTTCATTTTGGATGCAAGTAAATTGCGTCAATAGTGATGTATCGCATGACACTTCGTCGGAATCAAACGAATCCTCCATTGTTTGTGATTCAATATTAGAGCACGACCGGCCTTGACAATTTGTGCATGCCAAAGAACAAAACAGTCCGACTTTTTTTCAACCACATTTAGCACTGCATCCCTTTTTGCAGTTGCAAAAAATTGTGTTCTGCAGTTTTTCCGGCGCAGCTGGAAGTAAAGTTTGAACTGGCTCTAATATATTGTTGACCAACTTCCAACCCCAGTCTGTAGGGTCTAGCTGATAACCAATGAAATGGAAATGAAAACCTAATTTTGTGTCCAGGCAATCTCTGTTCATTTCAGGTTGCCTGAAAAAGATCGCGGAATGTAATAAGGCCGCCATTTGTTCATACAACAGCCCGAAATCAACCATCAGGCAGTTGTCCGGACCAGACACAACACTCGTCTGGTCGGAGGATCCTCCCTTTTCAACGGAGGTGATGGGACTTTACACTCTGTTTCGCATACCTCTAAATATGTATATAGAATATATTATGAATCATCATCTTCCTGCCCTTATCCCATGTTACTTGGGGTCGGCGCAACACGTTTTTTTCTCCCATTCGGTCCTCTCAGCCGTCACGCTATTAATAGCTCCCTTTTTTCATATCATTCCTCACACAATCCATCCATCTTTTCTTTGGCCTCCCTCTCCCACTTCATCCATCCACATTTACTAACACACACACATACTAATATTAATATTTTGAAAATAAATACATTATAAACTGCAACGATTATTGGATCGAATCCTATAGACATCTATATTTCTTGTACCAATAGATGGCGCTGTTTGAAGTTTTAGAGTTTATCCATTTGCCTCTCTAAAATTTTAATAGTGACACATTTTGATACAGTAAAACTGCTATGAATTGCCAAAAATACTACAAAATAATTTCTCAATGTCTGAGAAAATATTGGTAAGACTCTAAGTAAATTCATTCAACTTGCAAGCCGTCGCTGCTAACACCATCTAGCGAGGTGTAGAGGACGGGCCCGAACGAAGAACAAAATTTACTTGTGCCAGACGAAAACCCGTAGTTTTGCGGTACCGTTTCTTTGTATGGGATGAGGCATCTGTACGCTAGTATTATTTATCTTTGACATGACCATACCAAGATCAGCGGCTCCCTTTCAACTTTTCTGTCACTGGCGCCACTTTTAAACTACCTCTAATGTAATAATAGTGTTAAATTAGTTTATAAATTTAGAAATTTAAGACGGAAGGTAGCAGTTGACAGCACTGTTCAGAACAATCTGCCGACACTTGCGCTGTAGAGAAGTAAAGGACAGGAGCGTAACAAGCAGCGCGCGTTTGCCAGGCGACCTCGAAACGTTCTATTCATTTTTGCAGGTCTACGTGACTTTTAAAATGTCTGACAACAAGTTTTGGTAATCTCGGCAGCAATACAAAAGATATAAAAAAAATGTACTAGGCTGTTGAGACAGGTCGGTAATTCTTTTTGTAATTTTTGAAAATACACTCAGGCCACATGTACGCGCAAAATTTCTGAAAACAAACTTTTTCATAATAAAAAACCTATGTACATTTTTTAATATCAGACAAATTGTGATAAAACCATCAGCTGCAAATTTTTTTTTGACATAGCAGAAAGGGCCCCCATAAAACTGTGCCAATACTCCCCACCTAGTAGGGTTCAGATTTATCTAGTCTAACGATTTTATGTGGATTTGGCCGTAAAACGATGGGAGATGGCTTTTTTCGTGGGCTCTCGTACTACTCGTAAAAGAGAGAAAAATAAATAGAACTGACAACTGCTATCCGGAGTGGAATAGGGTGGGTTTTTAAGGGTTGAAAACAGGTTTTCACGGGTTCAGGTGGTTTCGGGTTTCAGGTTTTATTTTGTATTAAATAAAAAGATTTACAACATTTGTATTTCCCATGTTTTACCCTAACCTAAACATTTTTCGAAAAAATGGCGGAAAACTGGTATTTCAGTTTTAATTATTTCGTTGAGAAAAAAATCTATGAAGCTGAAACTTGGGCAAAAGATACCTTTTAATGGCAAAAACTTTTAAAGGCAGTATTTTTTTCAGACGGAAACATTTAGGGGTTGTTGCTAATTATATATTTTTTTAAAGCGAAAATTTTAACTGCGATTTCTCTTAATACTGCGCTTCCTACGGTGTTCTGTTTTGGCTCACTTACTCGTTGTTACGTCTACTTTCTATAAATGGTAGAAAAAAGGTATACTGCAGTGGAAAATATCCGGAAAATTAAAAAAAATACTCTTTTCGTGGTAATTTACATATTTGTCATTCAATAAAAAAAATTAAACCATTCAAATTTTGTTATATTCACGATGATTATTCAGAAAAAAATTAATAAATAATTATATGGCATTGTTACTTTTACTTTATTTAACTCACAAAAAAGTATAGTGTGTTTAATGCCTTCTCCGATCGTCGCTCATTGATTTGTTATTATCAAACAAAGCATAGGAAATGCACATCACATTATGTATTTATGACAACCCCGCACACCCGCGCGTCAGAGTGCTGTAACGAATTATTATATTTTTTTTTCATTTTTACGCTTATAAATTTTACAATACAGTAAAATACATACTAAATATAGAACAATATAGAGGCAAGAAAATAAGTGACAACGATTAAGTAAAAAGAAAACTTTTCTAAAAAAGAAAAAACTGACTTCCAAAAAAGAAAATACACTCAACAGTTAAAAATAATATTAATTTCGGAAATCGGTGTTTGTATTTTATTTCTTCTTTATTTGACACCGACTGCCGAGTTATTTTACCACCTCGGGAGACATCCTTTCCGATGAAAATAGAATTTTAAAAATCGGTCACAACTGACAGAGAAATCGGTGGACATACATAAAAAAACATACATACAGTCGAACATAGAACCTTCTCCTTTTTCGAAGTCAGTTAAAAACTGCTAAAACGAGAACATGATCACAGTGATCAATAATACAGTTTTTGTCCCAAATAAATAATGCTCCGTTATAAGTCTTTACATAACAAATTGCAAATAGCTTACCAATAAATTTTAAGCAAAATAGCAACACACAGTACTTGAGTTTAGACTTCATTTTGTGGCGACTGAGTTGCACATGTGGCTATATAGTATTTTTTCTAAATATTTATAGGAAATTCTAATCACCATACTGTTGTTTATGTGACTGCGTGAGTCAGCGGTTTCTAAATTTATAAACTAATTTAACACTATTATTACATTAGAGGTAGTTTAAAAGTGGCGCCAGTGACAGAAAAGTTGAAAGGGAGCCGCTGATCTTGGTATGGTCATGTCAAAGATAAATAATACTAGCGTACAGATGCCTCATCCCATACAAAGAAACGGTACCGCAAAACTACGGGTTTTCGTCTGGCACAAGTAAATTTTGTTCTTCGTTCGGGCCCGTCCTCTACACCTCGCTAGATGGTGTTAGCAGCGACGGCTTGCAAGTTGAATGAATTTACTTAGAGTCTTACCAATATTTTCTCAGACATTGAGAAATTATTTTGTAGTATTTTTGGCAATTCATAGCAGTTTTACTGTATCAAAATGTGTCACTATTAAAATTTTAGAGAGGCAAATGGATAAACTCTAAAACTTCAAACAGCGCCATCTATTGGTACAAGAAATATAGATGTCTATAGGATTCGATCCAATAATCGTTGCAGTTTATAATGTATTTATTTTCAAAATATTAATATTAGTATGTGTGTGTGTTAGTAAATGTGGATGGATGAAGTGGGAGAGGGAGGCCAAAGAAAAGATGGATGGATTGTGTGAGGAATGATATGAAAAAAGGGAGCTATTAATAGCGTGACGGCTGAGAGGACCGAATGGGAGAAAAAAACGTGTTGCGCCGACCCCAAGTAACATGGGATAAGGGCAGGAAGATGATGATTCATAATATATTCTATATACATATTTAGAGGTATGCGAAACAGAGTGTAAAGTCCCACCACCTCCGTTGAAAAGGGAGGATCCTCCGACCAGACGAGTGTTGTGTCTGGTCCGGACAACTGCCTGATGGTTGATTTCGGGCTGTTGTATATGTTTAAATCGCGCGGAGAACTCTGCTTGCGCGATGTAGGAATCTTGCTGTTCTAGTTCGTATGTAGCGTCATAGATGTCGCTACACATACCTACTTAATATTTAAATGCGAAAGTAACACTTATTGTCTATCTGTTACCTGTTCACGCCTTAACGACTTAAGAGCGTTCATCGCACGCGAGCTGGCGACGTCGCGTTTCTAGAGGTTTTTTGTGATTATTTAATTAAATTTAAATGAAAGTACTATTTTTTCTCAGTCAATTAAATAGATCATTGGTATCTGTAAGCATAAGAAATTACATAACAGTCAATTATTTTCTTATTGCAGTCGTCTTCTTCTTTACATTTCGGTGGTACTATTTGCAGTATCCACGATGCTACGATTAAATAATTTAGAGTAAATGTTAAAAATAATGATAAAATATAACGATCTAGTTAATTGGCTGAGAAAAAATAGTACTTTACTTTAAATTTAATAAAATAATCAAAATAAAACTCTAGAAATGCGACGTTGCTAGCCCACCCACGATGAACGCTCTTAATAGATTCGTATAAAACTTGGCTCACAGATGGACTATGCCTAGATTAGGTTAGTCCTGAAAACTGTATATCATGTTTAAATGGTTGTAACATTTTTCCATGGGAGCTGGCATAGGCCTCCATCGCCATTTTGATTTTTTTTTTAATGGGGGCCCTCGGTGAAACATATGTAATTATGAATTGACTATTGGCACTCAAACAAACAAAAAATGTTAGCAGTATACCATAAAGTGTCATAAAGTGTCTCGTTGCGAGATATTTGGAGGTAAAGGTGCCATGTGCACACAATGAAAATTATTAAAAATTAACTAAACACGTAATATGAATATAAATATGTAATGAACCTGCTACAATTAAGAATTTATTATTATGTCATTTATTTATTTTTACACATATTATCATTTACATTTATTAATATTTTTAAAAGAAAATAATCACATAAAAACATTTAAAATATAAAAAAATACTAGCTGACCCGACAGACGTTGTCCTGTCTTAGCTGTGAACTGGCAAACGCGAGAAGTTTAAATAGTCGTTAAGTTTTCTGAAATTTTCTAATTTGCCGCAACTTTCCTATTTTTCTCTTTCATAAGAAAGAACCTACTCCTGACGAATAACAAACACAACAAAAATATAATTAGCGAAATCGGTCTAGCCGTTCACGTGTGATGCCGTGACCAAGGAAAATAGGGAATCATTTTTATATAATTATATAGATATAGATAGTAGTCCGCCGGTATCGAAAGCAGTGCCCAAGCTACTGGTGGTTAGGGCTCCATAGAAAGTAACCTCCTCACAATGCGAGCTTTGTTCCAACCGCGCAACGACAGTTTTGACAGGTGGTCGTCTAGGCTTTTGGTCATCAGGCTATCAACATCAGGGTAACGACTATCGGCATAATGACAGCCGAATCCACATTCAATATATTGACAACCTCGTGTGCCAAGTCAATATAATTATTTGATTTGCTTCTCATTATTAGCTTTCACGAGGTTCTCATCATGTGGTATGGCGACATCGATAATCATTCTGCAGCGCACTAATCGGTCTATCACTACTATATTCGGCTTATTGGCAAAAATAGTCATGATTATCTGTGATGATATACCGTGTCCAGTACAACGTGATAAGGTAATTTTCGAGAACTGGGTTGGGCACATACTTGTAATACGGTACCTCAGAATCCACAAGTTTGTATTTCAAAGCAAGTTGCTGGTTGATAATCCTAGCCACTTGGTTATGCCTATGCAAATACTCGCCGTTATGCGGACGAGAACAACCAGAGATAATATGTCTGATGAACTCATCCGGACGGTGGCATGCCAGACAAACGTCAACCTATATTTATGCCTCCGGTTGTTGTTGGTCAATATAACACCGTCCATAAATGCACAGACAAAATTTTCAAGTTCCCCAAATAGGTCACCGAATCGTAGCCAGGCCACGCACGCTAGAAAATCTACATCAGACCCATGAAGAGCCTGATAAAACCGCCCGTGAAGCTCCTTGCCTTTCCTGACCTTTAGAGAGTATAGGAGAGTGACAGTGAGTGTTTGCGCCTGTTCTTTTTAGCCATAGACAACGGGGTGAGTCCTTTGTCCACTGCGATCGCATCTCGGCCCCCTTAGGTTTCTAGAAAGTATTCGGTTGCGGAGAGTCTTAGCGTTTAAAAAGCCTCAACCTCCACACTTCCGCGGGATGTACTGTCTTATTACCGATGATCGTGGGTGATGCTTCCGGTTTGCGGTCAGCAGCGCCCGGAATAAGAGGGTCTGCAGACCCTCCTATCCCGGGCATCAAGCTCTGTCTGAGTCGATTTGAATTATGCCGAAAGAGTACATCAAAACCAGCATGACCCAGCCGTTGAAGGCGCACCTTATTTCCACGTGACAAAAGACTATTTAATACTTTTTTCAGGCCGCCAAAGAAGCGCTCCTTCTGCGTTTGCTTCATGTCAGTAACGGTAATACGTAACGCTTCTGACATACCAATTGACAAATATTTGTAATTTTGTAAAGGTCTCTGTACTCTGAGAGTTGAATCCCTTGGGATTCCATAATCCACCCTCGCTTTACATGCATTACTGCAAACCAAATTCCATCCTGATGGCGCTACTGAAAGTTTCAGTTACCTTCAGTTACTCCATCAGTAGTCGAATTATGTTTATTTTAAAAGTTAGTGATACCATCGAAACGAACGAAATTGTGTTCCATCTCCGTTCTATTAAATCTGAAGCCATTTGTTGTACCTCAATCAAAGAGTTGAGGTGTAAAGTCATTAACGGTTTCCGTTATCAGAAGAAAATCATCAGCGTCAAGTAGCAATCGCTTGACATAGGTATCATGTCGTGAGCAAAGTTTTAAGTTTTAACGTGTATATAGTTAGAGGAAGACCAAAAGAATGATGCATGGATTTTGTGAAAAATATTATACCCAGAAGATATGTGATTCTAGTATTAACTGCACTCGGACTAAAAATATTTACATTTTTCTTTTGAGAGTAGAATTTTAACTTAGAACACTACACTGCGGCTCGAAACGGGCATAGTAGACGTAGGGAAGGAGGTTGCTGGGCTCAAGTGGGATTGGGTGGGTCACGTCAGCCGTATGAACTGTGATCGCTGGGCAAAAGCCTCCACGCAATGGGTGTCTGAACATGGACGGCGTCGCTTAGGTCAGCCACGAAACAGGTGGCAGGACAACCTCGAATCGTACCACGAGGGCTGGAGTAGAGGTACGAAGGCTTTGAGGAAGCAAGGGGAGTTCCTGAAAGGATTTGGGGTACGCCGTTGGCCAGCAGTGAGACAGTGTGGGCTGGTCCAAAAAATAACGTGTTGCATTGCAACGTCCAAGTGGATGATACGAGTATATAAAGGCAATTTACGGATATTAAAAAGCAAATTAATTTTTAAAAGAAATTTATACCTGAATAGAAAAAATGAGAAGAGCTTATAAGTATGACTACTAAGAGAGATACCAATGGCACGATAAATTAGAAATAATTTATTTGACCGAATGTAGTTTTACATCGTACAAGTATGGCGCTAGGATCGTTAAAAAGTTTCTTAAATTCATATGGTAGAATTTGGTATACAAATATCATATTAATGTTACAATTTTACACACACTATGAGATTACAGCAAAAGGGAAGAAGCAGTGTATTTTCCTAAGGATGATAAGACCATAACTTTTTTATGGTTTTAGGCGTCTCTGTAAAGAACTGCAAAGATGTATCACTGAATGATATATTCATGGTTGGGCGACACTTTTAAGAAGGAAAGTACATTCGATGGGTCTTGTCGCAGACATAGTTAAAATGTACCGCCAAGCAAAAGAAACCGAAGAAAATTTGTTTATTTAAATATTGATGATCGTCTACATTTGCTTACACTATACCAATAACAAAACATATACCTACTTAAAATTCAAGTGCGTCAACACTTACAGACAACCACAATAATTAAAATACAAAACATTTTCAGAAGGTGTAAACTAAACAAAAATTAAAATTTACTAAAACAGATTTAAAAACCAGCCTAGTTCAAGTCGGACTAGTGTATGAAGGGTCCCGTACCATCGTACAAGATTGTACGCGTCTAATTGTTGCCATTATTAAGATCGAGCAAAAAAAAACAAAAAAGAAACACGTTTCTAGTAGGGATAGTATAGCGGTAGTATATAGTAGTACCATTTTTTTTTTATTATTAGTTGTTATAGCGGCAATAGAAATACACATTCTGAAAATTTCAACTGTCTACTTATTATTGATCATGAGATACAGCCCGCTGACAGACAGACGGCAGGACAGCAGAGTCTTAGTAATAGGGTCCCGTTGGTTAACCTTCGGGTATGGAACTCTGAACCAAGTACGTGTCGGAGTTCGCACATTTAGGGTTCCGTACCAAATGAGGGAATTTCAAAGAAAAATCTTATTTATCCATTTATTCGTATTTGTTAGGAAAATATACGTAATAGTAAACATTATCACTAAATTTCAAATTCATAGGTCAACGGGAAGTTAAAACATTATACGGAACAAAAATTTGTGACAGACGACGAACAGACAGACACGTAAGTGACAGCAATAGGTCTTCGGGTACGGAACCCTATAAAAATAAATCATTTTATCATAATGATTGTTTGGGTTTCTTTTTTATTAATCTCTGTTTTTTGTCAAGGACGATGTTGATATCGAAGAATGAATGTTAATTACCCCAGTCGAGGTACGATCTGATATATATTAAGAAAACCAAAAGAAAACCAGCAAATTACCTCCTATGCTAAAAATGGTTCGTGATTTATCTTGTCAAAGGCTTTATAGAAAGCCGTATATATTATAGTAAAATATGATATAATATACGGAACCCTACGCTGTGCGTTGCCCGACAAGCACTTGGTTGGTTTTCTATCCGACTGCGCGACGCATGGGAGGGTAATGTTTTTATCAGCCTATGTATGTATGTCATTCAATCAACATAGATTAAAAATTGGAACCTAAAAGAAATTTACGAAAGTAATATACCTACAGACATCAAAACAAAAGTTATGAACTTAAGTCTCTTACCATGCCTGACGTATGGATGCCAGACGTGGAAGTTCTCCTCTAAAGAGAGGAGTATGCTCAACATAAGGAAGATAGATAAAGTAAGACATACTAAGATAAGAAAACCACTAATGCGACCGACGCCCTAACTTATGCACTAAAACTAAAATGGAAATGGGCTGGCCATGTCGCGAGATATACAGACCAGAGATGGAGTGCGAGAGTAACATCGTGGAGCGGCCCAGCGGGTAAGAGAAGTCGAGGAAGACCACCAACCAGATGGGAAGACAACCTCAGACGGACAGCTGGCCCAAACTGGATAGACGTAGCACAAGATAGAGACACCTGGGCATCTTTGGAGGAGGCCTATAATCATTCCGGGGTTCTTGCTAACTAAATCTTAATAACTTTTTAATTACAATACTTTTTTAATTTGCAACCTAACTATTATTACATACATTTATATTTATTATTTTTTTAAACTTTCTAAAAGCAAGAAATAAATGGCTTATTTATTTATTATTATTTATGTATGTATGTTTGTTCATTTGTGGCGCTTTAGACACCAAATGCGTGCGCCGATTTTGATAATTCTTACGTCAATTGATTCGTTTTAATCTTGTAATCTTGCGAGTGTCAATAAAGACACAATCCATAAAGAAAACTGTCAGTGGAACAGGAGGCATATGGAAATACAATTGTTATCACAGCCTCCGAAGTTCAAAGAATATTAATAATAACACACAATATTTAGCTAATTACAAATTGAGTTTGAAAACATACAATCATAATTTCACTTTCTACTTCACTTATTGTTTCTGAGCGATGAATGTCAGTTAATCTGGATCCTTTTCACAGTTAAATTCAGCAGGACTGCCACACCTTGGCTTGGGTTTACTAGTCATCTAGTAAACCCAAGCGGTATATCACTGCCCAGGGGTCGTAGATAAATTCAAAACACAGTTACCGCGTCCTTGGGCACTCAGGCAACTGTAGGAAGAGGGGCAGGTTGTAGTCAGTAATAGTCTCTGACATGCCTTCCTGCTCCACCCAGAGTGAGAGAAGTCATTCGATGATTACCAACCCCTACAAAAAAGGCGGTATATCACGTGATCACCTGACGTACAATTGTTAGGTTCTCTCTTAAAAATTATAGTACATTCTTCCGCAAGCGTGTGATTTGCAAAGTAAAACATTATTGGCCATCTTCATCACCTTCCTGACCTTATAGCATGTTAAATTTAACTGTACAAAAATCTGTACTGCTTTCTGGATCAATCTCTTGATCCAACAGTCCAACAAGTGCATCCTCAGATGTCGCTTGAGGCTCTTTACTATTAGGCCATTGGCCGTCACGACTATTGGCACAATGACTGTTATCCACCTTCCATATGACGATAACCTCGCGAACTAGATCAAGATAGGTAAGTTGTTTATATATCATTCTTAGCTTTCACGAGGTTCTCATCATGAGGAACCGCTATATCAACAATCATAGAGCGACGCTGCAGTCGATCTATCACCACTGGCTTATTGGCAATAAGCCAGTGCAGCAAGGCTTATATAGATTTGTCACTTAAATTTATTTTTTAAATGTTCAAAACAAAAATCCGTTTAGCTTCCAAAAGATGGACCGATGACCTGTTTTGACCTGGAATCGGATAAATGCGAGACGCACAAGGACCGTTCATTGTGGCGACACTTGGAGGAGGCCTATATCCAGCAGTGGACGTCATACGGCTTAAATGATAATGATGATGAAATTTAAATTAATTTTTTCTTGCTTACTTCTGTTTTTAATTTTAATCGTCTGACTTTTTTTAATTTTAATAAAAACTTTATGCATCAAGCACACCGTATAAAGGCGGACTTAATGCTTTAAGCAACCCATACTATTTTGTAGTGTTTAAGAATTGAATAACGTTGTGGGTTTCTCATTACGTTATTTCGTACTTGCCAAGCACTGTTATATAAAAAGGTTGTGTAGCTGTTTGTTTTTACGAACGGCCTATATCCAGCAGTGGACGTCATACGGCTTAAATGATAATGATGATAAAATTTAAACATATTTTTTCTTGCTTACTTCTGTTTTTAATTTTACTCGTCTGACTTTTTATTATTTTAATAAAAACTTTATGCATCAGTAAGCACACCGTATAAAGGCGGACTTAATGCTTTAAGCAACCCATACTATGTATTTTGTAGTGTTTAAAAATTGAAAACGTTGTGGGTTTCTCATTACGTTATTTCGTACTTGCTTAGCACTGGTATATAAAAAGGTTGTGAAGCTGTTTGTTTTTACGAACGAACAAAATAAATTAATAGTACTTTCATTAGAGCTTAAATAAAAAAAGGCATGTACTTAAATCGATATCTGTATATTCCCTTTATTCGAACAAAATATTTCAAAGTTAAACCAAAAATACTGACTTGCACACTAAGTAAATCAAATTAAATATACTGTTTAATGGTATTTGCAGAACTATTTTACTGAACGAATAACTATTATCATAAAAAACTTTTTCAAAAAATACAACCGACTTCTAAAAATTGCAAAATAACTTTAATTTCGGAAGTCAGTGTATATATCTTTTTTGTTTCTTCGTTATTTGACACCGACTTCTGAAATTAGACTTCTGACTGGCCTGTTGGTCTAGTGGTTAGTGACCCTGACTGCTATGCCGGAGGTCGTGGGTTCGATTCCCACCCAGGACAAATGTTTGTGTAATGAGCACGATCATTTGTTCTGTGTCTGGATGTAATTTATCTATAATATGTATGTATTTAGAAATATATAAGTATGTTTATCAGTTGTCTAGTACCCATAACACAAGCTCTGCTTAGCTTGGGACTAGATGGCGTTGTGTGATAGTTGTGGAATATTATTATTATTATATTATTATTATTTTGACATATGTTTTATGTTCTCGGCTAGCCGGAAAGGGCTGATAATACGGGCCTAAGTCAAGTGATTATCAGTTGGAATCTGGGATAGATGAAGTGCGGTCACGCGCAGAAGATTATATGGAAGATGGTAGCGTATTTGAGTTTTAATTATGGTTTTCTGATTCACATTGCAGAAACTTTCTCACGAGTCTGCATGTGTTTAAGATCACTGCCTTTTGCAGTAGATGGTATGTATTTGGGGGTAAGCTAAGAGAGTTAAGGGATTGGTGAAGATGTTTTGGTATTACTCCTGTTGTCGACAAAACTATTGGTACTATTGTAACTTTTTGCAGATGCCAAATTCGGGTAATTTCATCTTTTAGTTCGATGTATTTGGTTAGCTTTTCTGCTATTGTGGTCTGTAAATTATGAGTATTAGGTACAGCAATATCGATTAAATATGCAGTTTTGTTTATTTTGTTTATAAGTGTAATGTCTGGTCTATTGAAATGAATTGTTCTGTCAGTAAAAATGCCGCGATCAAAATACAGTTTTGTTGAGAATTTTCTAATATAGTCTCTGGATTGTACTTGTAATATGGTACAACGGAGTCTATGAGTTTGTACTGGTGAGCTAATTTCTGGTGTATTACGTTGGCTACTTGGTCGTGTCTATGTTTGTAATCTGTTTGGGCTATTGATTTGCACGCGCCTCTGATGTGTTGAATTGTCTCAGGGGCACTATTGCATCTTCTACATGTGTCATTATTTTTTATTTTTTATTATTAAAGTTGTTTTGCAATTTTTAGAAGTCAGTTATATTTTTTGAATTTTTATTTTTCATATTCTACGTTTTTTTTATTGTTGTTACACCAGAAGTAAAATTTAAGTTATACCTGAATGGATAACATGGAATTTGAACATTTTTAAACAACCAAAACATCATCTGTGTATACATATTTTTGTTTATGTTGTTTTTATTTAAAAGTGCTGAATCGATTTTGAAAAAAAAATATGGGACCACCTCTGAAGGTCGTCACAGTATGTACTACTAAACAAAAAAAGAATCATCAAAATCGATTCACAAATGGCGGAGATATCGCGTAACAAACCTACAAAAAAAAAACATACAGACGAATTGAGAACCTCCTCTTTTTAAAGTCGGTTAAAATAGTATATCTTTAAATTTCTTTGTTCAACAAACAAATCAAAACTTTTTTTAAGAAAAAACTGATTCTGCAACGTCTCCGGCACTGCGGGAAGTACAGCCCCTTCGCCCTTACGTAACACAGGATAAGCACTCATGCTTTGTTACAGCGGACGGGGGCTGCTCTCCCTCCTCGCCTCCGGATTTTATATACACTCCAGGGGTAGAAGCCGCCCCGAGGACACGCTGGAGCATACGGTGGAGACCTGCCCCACTTGGGCGGAGCCCTGCCGTGCCCTCGTGGAGGCGATTGGCGGCAGCGACCTCTCGCGCCCGGCCCTGGTCCAGGCCATGGTACGGAGCGAGAGGGAATGGGAAGCAGTCTCCTCCTTCTGCGAAGCAGTAATGCTCGCGAAAGAGGAGGTGGAACGGGTGAGGGAGGCTCAACAACAGAATCACCTTCACGCCCTCAGCAAAAGTCGCCGCAGAAGACGCTCTGGGCGGAGGACGTCGCGAGACGATCTCCGGCCACCATAGACCCGAGTCTGCGGACGGCGAGTAGTGGGTACCTCGCCGTCCGATCAGCACCAGGCCCGAGAGTCGACGGCGCGTATTGTTCCACGCGCGCCTCAAAGAGTTGTCAGCAAACCATGACGGGGCCCGTCATAGCCGATGCCTGCCCAAGGGTTGTGGATAAATTTGAAACTGAGTTACCGCGCCCCTGGGCATTCAGGGCAGGGAAGGAACAGGGGTGGGTTTTAGTCAATAAGAGTCTGACGCACCCTCCCGCTAAACCCAGAGAGGGAGATGTCATTGGATGATTTCCCACCACCCCATAAATAAATAATAGGGGTAGGAGCCAAAAGACTACGTGAAGTCGGGGTGCTCCGATTCGGTTTTGGGACAGATTCGACCTATTTTAAGATTGTACAATTCAAAGTGCAAGTTAGTATTTTTGATATGCATACAGTTAATTAGTGGAGTTACCTAGTCTGCTGAACCAAAGGCAAGGTCTACAAAACAGCTGTGAGGCCTGTTTTACTCTATGGTAGCGAAACGTGGGCTTCGAAGAAAATTCATGAGCAGAAACTTCATACCGCTGAAATGCGCATGCTACGTTGGGTGGAGTCACTCTCGAAGACAGAGTGCGTAACGAACACGTAAGGGGGAGTTTCAAAGTAACGCCAATTACTGATAAGATAACGGAGTGCAGGCTAAGGTGGTATGCCCATACCACCTTAGCCTGCACTCCGTTATCTTATCAGTAATTAATGCCCATGTTATGCGAAGACCCGATGACCATATCGTGCAGAAGTGTCTTTCCATGGCTACAAAAAAGAGAGGGAGAGGTGGAACGCTAACTAACTAGATGACAAATGTCCGGAAGGACATGCAAAAGCTTGGCCTTATAGATGATGATGCTTACCAACGAAGTGAATGGCGCCGAAGGATTAAGAAAGCCGACCCCGCGTAACGGAAAGAGGCGAGGGCAAAGAAGAAGAAGAAAACCCAGTGTGCTGAAAAATTATACAGATGTGCATTTAAGGGGCCTTTTACAGTCCACTAGCGCCGCCAATCGAAAAAATGTCATAACTCGTAAATAGAATCAAAAATACAAAATGTGGTCTATTACTAGTGTAGAAAAGGCAATAACGTAATTTTATAACACATTGTCAACACTCGAAATATAGCTGTTTGGCTAAATCGTGCATTTGTAACAAAAACGGCCGTTTATGTTTTGAATGCACGATTTAGCTAAACAGCTATATTTCAAGTGTTGATAAGGTGTTATACAATTACGTTATTGCCTTTTCCACACTAATAATAGAACATATTTTGTATTTTTGATTCTATTTACGAGTTATGACATTTTTTTCGATTGGCGGCGCTAGTGGACTGTAAGAGGCCTCTTAAAAATATCCCAAAAAAAATTGCATAAACTATTGGCAGGCAAAGTTCTCAGTCAAAGCGTCATTGTACACTACAGGAAGGGTTTTTTATTATGGTCAAGAAAACCATTTTAACATTTTTCGAAAGTTATAGATGTAACAGCAGGCACTTTAAACAAAACAGTTTTTAATTATTAAGACACTTTATTTTAATCACTATTCGTCATCAGTTTCTACACGACACACATCAGGATAATCTGGATCCTTCTCACAGATAAACGGCGCTGGTCTGTCACACCACAAGTCGTCTTGAAGACCCGAGCGATATATCGAACCGCAGGATTCACCTGGTGGAAAATTGTTTGGTTCGCCTCCCGAAAATTTTCCGTACCCTGCTTCTGCAAGCGTTTGGCCTGAAATAAGAAACATTGTAACGTGAGATAATGGCTTTAAATAATCTGCTGACGCTAAAAGTTCCGAATCAAAATATTCCATACATACTTTAATTTTTATACAAAAAAAGTGTTGTCAACACTGAACACATACTTAAAAAAATAATTATACAAAGTGTTGACAATACTTTTTTACCCATAAATGTTAATATTAACATAGAAGAGTAAATAAAAATAAAGCAAGCAGCAAAATTTACTTTTTGCTTTATATTTTTGGAATTGGAAAGATGTCACACAGAACAGGGAACAGTGGAAGGAATGGAGGGAGGCATGTGCCCATCTGTGGGACAGTACAGGCAAGATATATAATGTACTGTTTATATTTTAAAATGTCAGGTTCTTAAAAAAAAATCGTTAATACTACTATTTCCCCTTTCTCTTTTCCATGATGTTGGATATGGTCATAAATATCATTTGTATCTGCTCTGATTCCTTTTAAGGTTAGTTTTATGTTTTAATGTGTTTATCTTCCAATTAACCTAGTTAGAAAACACGTTTATCATTAACTGCCGTATACTAACAAACTTAGAAATAACAACATTATTTACTTCTCTTCTAGCCTGACCTAATTTGCCTTTGTGTTTCTTCTCTTTCCAATATTATTTATAACTTTGTCTACTTATTAAGAAAGCAAAAAAATATTACCATGAATTGATCTAAAGTCCCAACGTTCGCCCCAATCATGAAACCCGACGAAAGCTACATCTTTCCAGAAATTTCCCTGCATATGTCCTCCAGGATACTTAGCAAAAAGTTCTTTTAGCACTTTAGCTTCAGTGTCACTGTTTATAATAGCAAGATGGCCGCCTTCAGCGTAACACGTAAAGAAGGCTCTGGTGTAATTTCGTGCTATTGTGTGAAACTTGTAGCAACTGTTAGTTCTTGCATCCAAGCGGTATTCTGAAAAAAGAATTTAGCATATTTATTTCAATGATATTATGATGAAAAAAACAGAGTAAAAAAATCCCTTTCTCCAAGATTCAAACCGAAGTACTAGACAGACGCTTGTGAATATTTCGAATGAAAAGGGTTCCATACCAAAAGAGGGAATTATCAAAGAAAAAGTCTGATTTATCAATATATTAGTATTTGATAGTAAAATAATAAACATTATCACGAAATTTCAAGTTTCTAAATCAATGGGAAGTTAAAAAATCTTCGGAACAAAATTTTTTGACAGAAAGATGGACACATAAGTGACTGCAATAGGGCTCCGTTTGGTCTTTTCGAGTACGGAACCCTAAAAAGACCCATTACTATAGTGCATATTTACCTGGATCAATAGAACCGCATTCGTTGACTCTTGCTTTAGAATCCCCAGAGCGGTAACAAACAAAAGGACGTGTATCTTCACAGGGAACATCTGCTAAGTCTCCAATACTATTTAAAGTAAGACAACTTTCTTTATTGCCCTTATTATCTGGCTCATTTGGCGCCCATGTTTGAGGAATTTTGGAAAGCGGAATACCTGTAATTTATACATAGTTTAGTCATTATACAGGCTAGTGGTGCCGATTCTCTTGTTCAAAAACTAAACTGAAATTAAAGAATCAGTTTCTTTTATTCAAAGGTGGTGCGAGAAAAGGACGGGTATAGCTATTGACTATGTTAGAAATGTCAAACTATGTAGTTTGACATTTCTAACATAGTCGAAATTCGCTTTGCGCTTTACCGTGTTTTTAGTCCACATGTTTTAACGTGTACCCTTAATTTGTGTGGAAATATTAGTTTGACTAAATTTGACAGCTCTAATTTATGTCTGTCTCTTTCTTGTTTTATTATAGAAAAAAGATAGATATAGCCTAAATTAAGTTCAGTTTGTGCACAACAGAATCGGCACCATTAGCTACAATAAACATTATTTTGATTGAGTTTTAGGGCTCGTTTATAGACACGAACGCGTTCGGCGTCGCGTCACACGATTCTTCGGTCAAGGAGAAGTAGGCGGTAGTGGTGGTTGCAGCCGCCGTCACATGTGCTAAAACAACGACGTCCATCACAAGCAGTATCCTTTCCTTGCGAAACCGAGTCCGCCGTCGCGTGCGACAATACATATCATGCAACGCTTCTTCATGAAAGCTTACATACTTGACTCTACACGTGCACGTGTAAAAATATTCATGCATTTGTGATGGCAAAATATTACAATAAAATAGGAGACAACTTAATTTCAAAATGTCATGCTCACTGATTGACTGACCTTCAACAGTAAGATAAGCTCCTTGTGCGAAAGTGGCATGAATTCCAGTAAAGATTTCATATGATGACTCCTCATTTCCTGTAGAATTCATGAGGCTAGTCATTGCTGCTTTAATTTTTAGGTTGATCGGAGAAGCGAGAACAGCACCTGATGATAAAATAAAATAAAATTAGATGTCGCTAGTTTAGTGGGAGCATTTTCGTGCTCCCAGATATATAGGAATTAGAGATAAACCACCTGTTCCGGACTGAGGTATGTCGCTTGATCCCGTCCTTGATATCCGGCGGACCAGGCTTTTTTTTTTGTGGGGTTAGGAATCATCCAATGACTTCTCCCGCTCTGGGTGTCGCCACCTATCGCATCCATGAGGACACGGCGGTGCTCTGCCCAAGCGGGGACATACCTTTACCGTATGCTCCACCGTGTTCTCTGGGCGATCCGCGCAGTGAGTAGTGGTAGTGGTGTAACACCCGGGCGTTTCCTCCTACCTGATCTGGAACAGGATCCTCCCGAAACAGAAGCGGAAGGTGAGGACGCCGTAACGCCTCTCCAGCCACTCCTCAAAGAGGGGCACTGCCGGCTCAATGGTGGCGTGCCCAGCGCTGGGTTGCGAGGCGGATCAGGCTTTATACTGATATTTATCTGGCTCTCAAGGACCAGAGACTGTTGAGAACTGTAGGTGGTTTCTTTGTTTCTGTGGTGGAGTACAAAATTCTTACCTTCCAGTGCACATCGCAGCCGAGCATCGTACCAGTTTGCCGGTACTACAATGTATTTGAACCACCCTTTGGCTGCTGAAATGTATTTGTAGTCACATCTGAATGATTGAGATCCCTCTGAAAAAAACAAAAAAGGGAATCCTAAAGAACAACACAAATGCAACGTAATTCTCAAAGATAATAGAGAAAAATGAGGACAACCGTCTGTCGTGGTATGAATACATTGAGGAATGTGATGCAAAGGAATTTGGGAAGGTTGAAGGTTATGTTTTAAGTTAAGGCGCTATTAAATGCAATAACCTTGAGTGGTTAGCTTGCGTGTTTTGTGCTTTGCTCACGTAACGTATGGCACGTCCACCCAGTAATAGGACTAGCTCATCAAGAAGCGTTGTCGGAATTAGACGTATTATTAGATTATTTTACATAAAACAAAAGGGATAAAACTATATACGTATACTAAATTATAAATAACTAAATGGTCTTTCAATTGGTGAAGGTTTCATAGAAATAAACTTTAGAGTTTTTGTTTGATTCTCAATTTTTTGTCGGCGTTAGACTACTTTTTGAAATAATCACGTATCAAATTACGACGGAAATTGTCTTATGTAACATATATTTTTTTCAAAGAAATAAGACTAGTCGTTTAGACGTGATGTACAATTAGAAATCATTAGAAGTTGTATAACTGCGCCTTACATGTACCTGCTGTTAAAAAATAATCAGCTTGAAGAAACGTTGAATGGATTGTAAAAATAAAGTAAATTTTAAATGCTGGCTAAGGGCTAGTTTTTTTGTCCATAGTTAAGTCAACTAATAGTATAAAATAGTAACTCTTTGTTAAATTCCGGCCAGATGCGTTGATCAACTAATTTTAGTTATTTTAGTCAAGAAAAAAGAAGACACACAACAAGTAAAGAAATTTTAGCGTAATATAACAATAATTAGTTACTCTTTTTAACTAAATATTGGTTGAGATAATTACTAGCCCTAAGGTTGATGTGCGGAATAGAAAGACGATAAAGCAACTTAAAAATGATCTTACCATTAAAATGCAGGCAAAAAAGTAAAACAAAATATTTTATCAAAGACCTCATTTTGTGTAAGCTGAGGTGCAACTATGGCGTTACACTAGTTAAAGCGATTATTTATAGATGATGCCAATATTTTATCGTAACCGCTCAGACCCATTGAGTCAGTGATTCCCAAATGTAGTACCTACAACCGCTGTTTTTAATATTTTTGTTATTTCGTCACAAGGTATTGGACTACAATGGTGTCCGTATGATAAATCACTACTACCACCATCACCACCACCACCGCCACCTAGAAGGTACGACTTACCTGATTGACTAATGAGCCCAATATTTTTTTAGTTTACAGGATTTTATTGATCACTTTATATTTTTACCAGCCAAGTAAAGATTTAGTGAAAAGTTACCCCAAGGCTGGCACTGGGCAATATAGAGGATGAACGCCTTGAGTGTAATCGCCTGGGTTAATTACTGTCAGAAGGTTTTGATGGCAGAATTGCTGGAGCACACAATATGTAGATGAACATAGACCCGTTTCACAGCGGTTACCTTGAACTACTCTCCTGCTTGCTTGTTACGAAGTAACTATTACACTAGCGAATATAAAACCCAAAGGCATAGCTGATTAATATTATTACAATTACAATTATTACGATAAAAGAAAGAAAAGGCATATGTCTCAACAGTGAGAACATTACAAGGCTGACTAAGATTTTAAATTGCGATAAAATGATAAAGTTTATTAATGCCATCTAAAACAATCCTTTTCGAGCACTTAGACATTCAAACACCTTCAATTTTGAAAACCACTGACACAGGAAAAATATATATTATAAGGTAGGAACTATAGAAAATCCCACATTTATTAATTATGAAAAAGATTGTCGTTATCATTTTGTCCAAATAATTAATGACTGCAGTTACTAATGAACTCAAGCTTAGGGTAAATGTGAACGCCAAACATCAAAACATCCTCAACATGGTAGGTACTTAATTTGTTTTTAATAACAATACCTTATCGCACCAACAATGTTATCTAAGGTCAACGGAATAAACTGCAAAAAAAGGATTACAGGTTAATAACTATAACATGTTACATCAGTCACACATCAGTCGATGTGGCGAAGCTTGGGGAGACTTATGGTCATAGGTTTTATTTCAACCAAAAGAAACAATGATGATGATATCGATACTTAAATAAATAAAAAGTTGCCATAACATGTCAGGCAGAATTAGACAAATACAATCCGAAGGTTAATTTTGTGGCGAACTGTAGGACAGTAGTAACCTCACGGACCCGATTTGGGTGAACTCTTATTCATCATCTTCAGCTTGCCTTAATTGGCCGGCTGTAGTGAACACTGAAAAGGAACAGAGCTTTTACCTCTCTACTGGCTGGATTGAGTGGAGATTCGCGAGAGCATATGTGCTTCGGAGAAGGATGGATAATCCAATAAGATGCTGGTAGGGATCTTTATCGTACTTCTTGGATTATTCTGATAGCCGCGCGCGTTTCTGGGGAGTATTTATTGAGTATGCAAGTCTGATTCTTAGCGAGTCAATAGCAAATTTAATTATTAAATATTATGTTTGGCCCAATATTCAGCGATAGCAACTGCATTCGCTGACGCAACCGTAAGATCCTACCATGTGCAGGCGACAAGGCATGCGGAGCGAGATGAGAGGTGGGTCATGGTCTGCGGAGAAACGTCGCACAAATACCGAATATCGGAGCCATCCAAAAACCTCCACCTGTTTACTGCGGCCAACCTGAGTATGGAGTCTTTTTAAAGAAAATAAAGAATTAAAGAACACTCAAAAACACTAACCAGAAATAACCTAAATGGTATTATGTGCCTCATTTAAGGCTTTCCAGGTCGGCTACGGCAACGCGTGCCCATATGGAAGGCTCTCCGATAGCCCGATATTATAATCAGATCGACCGAGGTGCTCTCGCCAGAAGTCGCATCTTTCTGAGGCGGAGTTGCGTCAGATGGACCCACGCCTAATATAAAACTTTTTCGTCTTTTTTATCTCTGGGGCACTGAGCTAAAAAAATAAATAAAAATAAAAGTCCATAATTTGTTAGTATAACATTACACACAACTTAAAATCTAGTGTTAATACTAATAACAATCCTATCTTATTTCTATAATTGTGTACTGGGTGGCGTGAGTCATTTTCTTGTTTCGCTTTTCTCTACGGCTTGCTATAGTCCTGCGAATTTATGGGGGTGTAATGCCGATTAGTGAATACAGCATTCGTACAGGAGTCAGTTTAAGACAACCAGTGGCGATCCGGCACGTCTCATTTATCCTCTAATTTGGAGTGGGCAGAGCGGCTGCATACTGGAATTGCATATTCACTAGCGGAGAAACAGACCGCCATTCCAGCTGTTCGCAGGACTTGAGGAGACACCCCCCATCTGGTGGGCGTTAGGCGGCGTAGCAAGTTATTTCTTGAGTGCACCACTCTGGTTCTTCTGTTTGATGATCTTTCTGGGTCCACCTTTTATAGCAGAACATATATCGTTTGGCAGACACTCATTTAGCATACATTCAAAACTCATAATTTTGCATAGCAGAATCATCATTAGGCATAAATTTCATATCCATAATAATTAAAAAGTAGAACCATCATATCACAGAAAGTTCACAGTTAGAATCGTCTTTTGGCATACATTTCCTATCTATAGTCAATAAAAGGCAAAATTATCATATCTCAGAAAGTTTATAGTTAGAATCATCTTTTGGCACACATTACATTTCATATCCATAATAATTACAAGACTTATCTATCACTTTAGAATCATTTTGTATTTCTTACCACACTAACAAAATTTATTAAATTTACATAAATTGTCTATGTATTTTGCTTAATTAATGATTTAATAATTTTTCTGCATGTATTATTATCACTAAATAAAACAGTTGATTGTGAACATGTTCACAATCAAAGCATGCAAACAAGCATACACCATGCACGCAGCAAGCATGCATCATGCAAATATGCAAACAATCATACACCAAGCATGCAGCAGTCAAAAAATTTTCTGTCACGGTTCGGCGCTGCGGGGCTCTGGGGGTCCCAAGCGAGCTTATCGCCGCAGATGGTTTTAAAATTCACCACCGCAGCTTCGGCTTGCTGGCCGCGGCGGAGAGCGTAGGTACCAAAACCACCTGCTCCTCAGCTCGCAGGCCGCCTCGCCCCTACGTAGGCTTAAATTACACTCTAGGGGTAGGCAGACAAGACTACGTGGAGTCGGTTTTGCAGCGATTCGTTTCTGTAACTAACTTTTGTATCACAACATACTGACTTTTTAAGACAATATTTTAATTTTTATTTAAGGTTAAAAATGCTGTTGTATAGAAATGGCAATATGCCTATTAAAATTATTCTAAATGAAATTCTGCCATCTTTATAGTATGCCAAGTGAAATAGAGGCATAGAGGAGTGGACTGTAAGTTTTAGCTGGTTGTAGATTGACGTATAAGTAGTTCTGTACGAACGGGGTTCGCCGTTCACCCAATTAAGGAACAAATTCAACAGTGATTTTGGACTGAGTACGACTCACCTTTATTCTGCTGCGGCGGCCTCCTGGATGATCTAAACTGTCTTCTGGGTGGACCGTCGATCTTGGGGCTAGGCACGAGTGACACCACACGGTAATGCACAATTTGTCCTTATTTTATCAATTTTCACTCACGGAGTAAAGAATTAGATAGTTCTTGGGATTACAATGGCGACCGAATATCGAATGTTCGAGCACGCGGGCCAGGCTCCTTGTTGATTGGCCCGCACAAAAGCATCTCGTCCTGATCGACGACAGATCGTGGGTAGGTCACGACCAATCACGCCCGAGTTAGCGAGCGTAAACAGCCAATTACTATTAAATTCGTCCAATCATGGGCTAGATACAGAACATGTGCCACATACTTGTCGCTCGAAATAAACGTTATGCTTAACAAAATTATGCGGAACTTTAACTTTGCCAAAGGATGGTATGCCAAATAAAATTCTGCCATCTTAAAAGTATACCATTGTAAATTCGGAGATATACACATTCGGCCAGACAATAATTATATTTATTATTTTTTATGCCTTTATAATATTTGTTTAAAGAAGATTATGCCAAGTGTGTTATGCCAAACAAATTTTGGAGCAACAAGATTCTGCCAGATAGAGGGAACCCAATCTTTCTGTATGTGAGGGACCTGTCTTTTTCCTAGTTTTGTTTCTTCGTTATTTGATACCGACATTACCCTTTTAGTGTCTTTTTTTAAAAACGGTTATATTTTTTTAGTTGTTGTACCCCCGCCATAGCTAAAACTTAATAGTAAAGTTATGCCAGAATTGATAGCTCCAAAAACATGTAATTTGAACATAATTGATTAAATTAGGTTATTCAGAATGTATTATCATGATGTTGTGTTATAAAGTGGTAATCAGACTACGATTGCAGCAATTCCGGTAGGTTTGCTATAATTTCTTAAAGAGTTCTATTGTCTATCTCTGAAGTTATTCATCAGATCTTTACCAAATTTAAATGAAACCACCTGGGAAGTATACTTTTTCAAACAAAAAGGAATTTTCTAAATCAGTCCAGGCGTCTTCGAGTAATACCCCAATTAAATACCATACTGACTGCACAAATAAAATTTAAAAAAACACAAAAAAAAACAAAAATAACAAAAAAAAATAACATCCGAATTGATAACCTCCTCCTTTTTGAAGTCGGTTAAAAAGTGAAAGAACAATGGCGAAATCTTAGCTGAGTAAAATTTCAGCGACTAAAAGTGACTAATATACGAAAGAAATTCTATTAACATGTTAAGGCCGGATAAAAATAATATTTTAAATGGAATGTTATTTGATTTTTTTCGTTGGCTGTTGACGATGATACACAATCCGGCGAACGAAGGACCAAATTGTATACGAAGCTTTTCGCGATAGGCGCGAGGGTTGAAGGATTTGTGTGTGACTGGCGTATTGTAGTCTTGCGACACGCACGTGTGATGAATGGAGCAAGTGGGTCAATAACTTTGATACACAGATTGAATAAAAATGGTATATTGGTACATAAAAAACAAGGTAAAATGGTAAAAAGTCACATGAAGCACAGGTATATACACAGAATTACGGTTTAAAACAATTAGAATTACTGCCCCAATAGTGGACAGTAACAACAGTCTGTTCAAGGTATGGAACTAGACACACAGTCTGTACAAGGTGTGGTACAAGACAATAAACCGCCGTACAAGGTATGGTACAAGGCGATAGGAGCGAAGCCAGAGGGCTTTCGAGCTCACTTGAGTCACTGACGCTGAGAGACTAATTTTGACTTTTTTTTTTTTTTTTTTTTTTGTTTGATCTCTCGCAGTTCAACCCTAGCGGTTGTCGACTGCTTAAGCGGACGTGCCCGTGGTGGTTTTAATTATTATTAAAGCCTCCAGCCAGGACTTATACTTAAACTACTCGCGACTACGCTGAGGGCACCCCCTTTGGGGTACGGACCTCGGCTCAGGGCGTCGCGGGGGGAGGGCCTCAAGGGACAGCTGAATCATGATGTGATTATTTACGGACTAATTTTTAAAACTACAGCTCAGCAGTGCGTGCTGGCTTGAGCAAAGGGACTGGGGGGATTTCTTGTCTTAAGTCCCCTGCTGTGTTCGGACATGCCGCGCACGACAGGGGGTGTCTGTACGTCAGGTTGCTTCACGACGAGCCTATATTAACTTAGGACACGCCGCGTCGCGGTGTGAGTCGGTGTCGTGTGAATATGTCATGCGGGCGGACTTGAGACTATCGGCACAGCGGCGCGGGCTGGCTCTGTCAAGGGACTGGTTGCTTGGCTCTGCGTGGGGACTCGCGACGGTCCTCGGCGGCGAGGACGGAAGGACGGTGGTCTGCGTCTTTTCAACGTGCTAGTTTCCCTACGGCTCTCTTGGAGCAGGGTCGTAGCGTCGTCGGGTGTGATTAAAGTGTGCCGGGGTCGGCGAATTTTACTGACTTGGGAGGGAACGTATCGGCCGGCCGATACGATTAGGGGGTTCCTATGTTTAGCAGCCTTCTCGAAGAAACGCTTGGTGAGGCGTTTCATGAACTGCTGGACGGTGGGGAGTCTGAGATCCACATGCAGCTCCTCATTCCGAACAAAGTAGGGGGCTCCCACTGCTCTGCGGATGAAGCGGTTCTGCAGGGTCTGCATCTTGTGGAGGAGATGTGACTTTGCGTGCGCGAAGACCGCACAGGCGTACGTCATGATGGGACGGATCACTGTGGTGAACAGCCGCAGCTTGCACTTGAGTGCCAGTTTACTGCGGCTGGACACCAAATTATGGAGTCTGCCTTGCGCGAAGTAGGCCCGCGAGCGGACACTACTTATGTGCTTGGCAAATGTTAGATGTTCATCTAATATGACTCCCAAGTATTTGGCTTGCTTCTCCCAGCAGATCGGCTTGCCATACATGGTGATCGGGCGGGGGGCAGAGATATAGTGATTCGGCCTCGAGTAGAGGACCGCCTGACTCTTGTCGGGATTCACTTCAATCCTCCATTTCCTGAACCATTTCCCCAAATTGGTTACCGCGGACTGGAGGTATCGGGCTATTGCGACTGGACTTCTCCCAGTGGAGTAAATAGCCGTGTCGTCAGCAAACAGTGCCAACCCGGTCTTTTTACTCTTTGGGATATCGCTCGTAAATAGTGTGAACAGCAGGGGTGATAGCGGGGAGCCCTGAGGGACTCCTGCCCGGATGGGGCGGGGGGAGGAGAGTTCTCCTTCTATGCGATAGCGGAAAGTGCGATTTGACAAAAAGTCTCGTAGGATGAGCACGAGCCTATCTGGCACTCCGATTTGGTACAGCTTATAGATTAAGCCGTTGTGCCAGACTTTGTCAAACGCCTTCGCTATGTCAAAGAACAAGATGCCCGTTATATATTTGTTCATGAAGCCGGCGCTTACATGCTCAACAATACGGTGGACTTGGTGGACGCACGAGTGTTCAGTTCTAAATCCAAACTGCTCGTTGGGTATCAGGCTTTTGGCTTCGGCATAATCCTTGAGCCGCTTATAAATAAGCCTTTCGTAGATTTTACCGAGCGCATTAAGTAAGCTAATGGGACGGTAACTGGAGGGATTAGACCTGGGCTTGCCTACTTTGGGTATTCCAATTACCGTGGCCTGTTTCCATTTCTGGGGGAAGACGTTATTAGTTAATGCGCCATTGAAGATGGCGGTCATTAAAACAATAATTTGGGCGGGGAGGAGTTTGATTACTCTGTTGGTTATGCCATCAGAGCCTGGGGCTTTCCTGGGTTGAAGTCTTTTGATAACCTCCTCCACCTCATCCGGGGTGATGGGTGGAAGGGGGTTATCTGGGTCTTCAACAGGTGGGATAGAAGCCCTCCTTTCGACTTCGGCATCCACCTCTTCGAGGTGGGCCTGGTCTACTGGTTGAGAGCTGGGGGAGCACTGGGCTTCCAGGCAGTCAGCGAGACATTCCGCTCTCTCCTGGTTGTCGAACGCCACACTATTGTCGGGACGAATGAGAGGAGGCATGACTTCCTCCGTGGACCTAAGTTTCCTCTGGAGATGCCAGAAGGCTTGGTGGGTGGGCTCCAGTTCGCCTAGCATCTTCTCCCAGCTTGCCGAGCGCTGCTCCGCAATGCGTTTCCTCACAGCTCGCTGCAAGTAGCGCATGTGGGCTTTGTTCGCGTCACAGGGAAAGTTACTATACGCACGGATGGCCGCGTTCTTCTCGGTTATGAGATTCCGTACATCCTCCGGGAGTTTCCAGCGGTGGTCTTCCACTACTGGTACCTCCCTTGAACAATCGTTCAGGATGGATTGTACGTGATCCGTAAGCGAGTCGATCGCTGCCCTCGTGTCAGCGACTGAGGTTATGTGGTCGGGGATAGAGTCCAAGTGGGTCGACGTGGTGGATTTCAGCCTGTCGCTTACTTTCCTCCAGTCGGTAACCACTCGGCTAGGGGGGGGGCGGCTGGGATCGTCCTGCCCCGAGCGGGAGCCTAGGTGCATAATCACCGGGCGGTGGTCTGAGTTAAGCTCATGAACTACTTCTATCAATTGTAACCTGAGGTTTACATTTTTTAGAAGCGTTATGTCCAGGACATTGGGCCTATGTTGGGGGTCGTGTGGGTAGCAAGTTGGACTCATCGGGGCGATGATGTCAAAGTTGAGGGATGCGCCTAGGTTGAACAAAAACCTGCCTCTGGCCTTGGTTGTGTTGCTGTTCCATGCGAGATGTTTGGCGTTGAGATCCCCCGCTATAATAACGGAGTCGCTCATGCCGAAGAGGGCTGTGATATCGCTGGTCAGGGCGATTGGGTCGTCAGGCTCGTCACGCCCGCCTCTTGTCGGCGGCATATAGGCGGATATGATGGTTATCGGCTGATGACCAGTCATGCCCAGCCTACAGGCCGAATACTCCAAGTGGGTGCGCGGGGCGGGGGGGTCCAGAGGGACACAATACAGATCATTCCTGTAATAGATTAGTGTCCCTCCCTTGTGACAGCGAGTCCTATCATTGCGAACTATTAGGTAGTTGGCAATTTTAGGGCTTCTGTGGTGGGGTTTTAAGCATGTCTCCTGTATGAGGAAAACATCTAGCTGATGCTCTCGCAGGAACTTGGCGATCTCATCCCTCTGGTCTAAGATTTTACCGTCAATGTTGAAGAACCCTATTTTTAGGTTTCTTGGCTTAAGGCTTTTTGCATTTTTTTGCGTTAACATAATGAACCTAATCCAGTTGATCCAGTACCTTAGCGATACTGTCGAACCTCGCCCATATTTCATGGGCTGCCTCAGGGGTGTACTGCCCTGCCTTCTTAGTCTGCTTAATAATCGCAGCTAAGGCTCGGGCTTCAGGGGTTCTAAATATCTGGTAGGCCTCTGGAATGGTGAGGCCTACGCTTTTATCGCTGTCTCCAGCGGGGGAGTGGGTTGCTGGCATTGCTGCCGGGGCCGCAATGCGGCGCGCTCCAGTCGGGGGAACTACCGGGGCTACTGGCGCGGAAGTGGGGGCCGTCACTGGTGTAGCTTTGGCCAAAGGCGCTGGGACGGGGGCGGGGCGGGGGGGCACCAGTGCGGGGAACGCTCGCTGGTGATTTAGCTTGCTCCATGGCGAAGCTCTTTGAGGTGCGAGACGCTCGGGAATCAGGGCGGCGGGGGCGGGGGCCCTCACAGATGGGCTCTCCCTCAGCTGGCGGGCATTGGCCTGCTTGATGACTTTGGGAGCCATCTTAGGAGCTTTGGGGCATCCGCGGTAGTTTGCCGGGTGTCCCGTTTGACCGCACAGAACGCAGCTCGGCGGTTCCGTGCATTGTTTGGGGTCTTTCGGGCGGGGGCAGTCCGCCGTCCCGTGTTCACCCAGGCACTTGACGCACCTGGGTGTCGCAAAGCAATTGCTCTGCGCGTGGCCGTACATCTGACAGCGGTGACACTGTCCTAGTACGGAGGGCTTGTTCGGCTTCTCAATTGAGATGCCCGACAATGAGCAAACCGACTTGATCTTGAAGATCGGGTTGTGCTCTTCAGTAGGTTCGCAAACGACGAGTACCATGTCGTACTCGTCGCCACCTCTAGCCCTGCGAAGGCGGTGTACCGCCATGACGGGGACTTTCTGGGCTAAGGGATCCTCCTTGATCTCGGTCGTCGGGATTTCCTTTGGAACACGTCTTATGACCACTCTGGTCGGCGTCTCCTCTGGAAGGGCATAGGTGTGGAAGCACACCTTTCGGTCTTTGAGTGTCTTTGTCAAGGCACGGTAGTCGTCGGACGACCTTAACGTGACCTTCACTCCCTGAACACAGGACTTGGCATTTGTGTATTGGATCCTTCGATCCATACACATTTTGGACACCTCTGTCCATTTCATTCATGTCATTTTAGACGGGGGGGATGCGCTGCCTCTTAGGGAGGTCAGCGGCTTGGGGGCGAGCAGACGATGTGCTCGGGGCGGATTGCCTGGGGGTCGGTGGGGCTGGGGTGACCGAATCGTCGGTGGTCTTTTTGGCCTTGGTGGCCTGGGCCGCCTTGGCGGGCGCGGACTTCTTCCGCTTGCCACCGACGGTTTGGTACTCCTCTTCCTCGGAGGAAGAGCTGGATGAGTCTGAGTCAGCAGATGACTCCGACTCAGACACGGGGTTATCGGCCGGGACAGTAGTGTCCATGGCCTCTTCGGCAGGGGGGTTCGGCCTCTCCGATGCGGATGGCTTCGGATTGGGCGAGGGCGCGGCTACCGGGGTAGCCTGGGGCTTTGAGCCGGCTTGGACTGCCGGCGAGGATGGGCGCGGCGGGGCGCGGATGCTGGCGCGAGGGGAGGGGGGTGATCCTCTATCCTTCCCTACCGGGGAGCGGGGGGTGTCCTCCGATGGCTGGCCGGCCACCGGAGGGTTCAAGAAGTGATGGCCATATTTGGCCAGAAAATCTTTGTCCTTTAAAAGGACTTTCTTGAAGAACGCTACAATTGTAGCGTCCGTCATGGTGGGGGGGGGACCGTGGTGCTAGCCACAGCTAGCACCCTTAGGTTAAATGATTATAACCCTACCATACGACGAAGGATATTTGTTGCAACGCGTCGTCCTACGGCAACAAATGGAATATGGGAAGGAAAAAAGGGTATTAGGAATGGGATTTTCCTACTGCCAATCCCGCAGACTCACAGGACTGTCACTGGCTAAAGGAGTCTTGGCCGCAGTAGGAGGATTTGGTCCACTTAACTGCCTCGCCCTGAAGGGGGTCGGCGGGTGTATCGGGTCGACACCCCTTGACTCGTTGTCACCGTTAGGTATCCGTCAAGGACCACTAATGTGGTTATTTACACTGACTCTACTGGGGCCGCGGCGCGACGCGAGATTTGTCCGTAGACGCAGACGCAGCTATCCGGGGCGGAGATGCGAGAGCGCACGATCGGGTCTGGCGGGCGTTGGCGGCTTGTGACGGGCAAGGCGACGCGAAGCGTAGCGATGACGTCACGCTGCTGTAGTTGCTTGAAGTTTGAAGTTCACTGCGAGCACCAATCCTTGAGCGCACGATCACTGCAGACAGGAGCGCACGAACAGTGGAGCGGTGGCACAGTGGAGAACGGAGAGCACAGAACACGACCGTCGCTGGCGGCGGTCGACTGCGAATGACCACAAACGACGCTAATTTTGACTGCCAGGGGTGCCTATATATATCACCCAAATTCTATGGGGCAAGTAGTGTAGCAAATGCAGACCCGGACAGCCAATACAATTTGATAATTCTACAAATTATCTTGGACATTGACATTCGACCAATCACAGGCATTCCAACATTCTGCCGATAACCAATCAGAAAGGTTTCACTAATCTCTTATGTAATGAACACCTGCATATTTACTTTTACATATTTACTGGTCTTACTAACAACAAAACTGACATATATACATACAATAAAGTATGTATTCCAAGGACAAACTGAATCTACGTTATATTTTACTATTAGATTCTAAATTTACATTCTCACAAATCTATAAACTACAATAAAAACAAAGCAACTTTACATATGTATTTCAATATGTACATAATTTTACATGGTGGACTTCGAAAACTTTCCACTGTCTGTAGCCAATCCATGAGAAGCATGAATATGAACAACCAATCGCTGACTAGCCAAAATTCCTAACTACGGGCTTTAATACAATTGGTCAATTTTAGCGCTGTGACATACACTACTTGCGCTATACAAAAAAGTTACCTCAGTAAACTTTAACATTGAACATACTTTTACCTTTATTTTTAAGATATTACTGAACATAATAAGACATAATTAAAACATAATAAGGCATACTTAAACATTACGAAACAAACTAAACTAGCTGTATTTTGCTATGGCCCAGAGTGATGGCGCTTTTTCAACACCGGGGTGATGGTGGATCCTCTACATTGGCTTTTATTTGTTTGGTGTTGCCATTATATATTTATTCTGCCAAGTGGCAGTATGTACAACATTACTGTATTTGTGTAATACGTTTTGTTGTCAGTTTTGGTGTGATATTATTTTTTATTTTTATTTAAAAAAAACGTTACCCACACTAGGAATTGCTCCTGTATCGTGGGTGCGTTCACAAACATGTAAACTCACATACACAAGACATCCAGACCCGGAATTTGTTCCGTGCGAAAATCAACCCGCGACACGCAGCGCAGCAGCCGAACGCTCAACCACTGCGCTAACCATGTCGTCAAATTGTCAAATATTATTAATAAACGAAGAAAATTAATTAACAATACAATTAACTATGGGCAAAAAGACGAGTATCCCAAATCTGAAAAATATAGCGGGCTGGTTTCTGACATTGACTGTTAATTGGTTGTTGTCAGTCAGATTGTCATAGTAAGGGAGCCCATGATGCTAAACGGGATTTTTTTAAATAATAATATTTTTTATAAAATCAACCGCGCTCGAGAATGTCAATACATTGTTTTTCAACTTTTTAACCTTGGAGTTGCCCAAGCGTGTAAATAGCCGTGGGTCTCTGCGGATGTAGAACGGTAAATACGACCAAGCACTTAGAGGGAATGCTGGCCCAAAATTGCCTATATTTGTCTGTATAACTTCAAGTTAGGAGTGGTCGGCAGCAGTCGGCGAATGTGGCCCTACTCACAATTTGTAAAACAAGTGGTACCTTACTTTCCGGGCTGTTCTCGATGGTTGCACGTCGAATTGTCGAGTGGCCACTCGTTCTCTTCACACCAACACTCCTGATTATGCTTGTTCAGTAGTTAACGGACGCGGTAAATATGGGTTATTTATTATTCCCGGTGGATCCCCAACGTTTACGGGATTTACTCGGGATTTTAGCGTATTTGCGGGGACGATATTATTTTAAGACATTAATTTAGTCTGCGGTGAGATGCGCGCTGTGCCTCGCGGCGTTAGACACACACACACACTGACGTCAAACTGACGTGACGTCGATTGTTGCATTTTAAATTGTCTATAGCTCGTCGTAAAGCCGGCCACTCACGTCTGTCTGACAAATTAAAGCGAGACACACACGCGACGTGATACCAACCCCACCCAACTTGCAGAGTGGCGGCAACTCGCCACACCAAACCTCCTCCCCCCCACTCCCTTACGATACGCTCAAATCCTCAGATTTACAAGTGTACACTTTTTAGCTAATACGAGTATAATAAACCCACCTTACCTATAATCTGAAGCACTTCAGTATTTCTGGTGGTCTACCCAAGACGCACGATCCTAAATAAAGGGCTTATATAATATGGTAGAGGTACTCAACAGGATGCAAGGTTTCTCCCCCATCTTCATCTGTCACGCTCGAGTAAATCCCAAATCCCTTATTGGGCTCCCCTACTATCACAAACGCCTTTTTTTGCGCTTTGTGGTGTTTTGCTCTCGATTGCTTTTCCGTTTTCTTTAATATTCACTTGACCTGGACTACTTATGGACTTTGATATTACCCTGTGTGACCCGTGCGTGTATAAGGGCTTCGAGATTTTCCCTGTGTGACATTGTGCTTTTCTCTACTGGACACCGATCTTGCCTCATTGTTTGGATCAGTTATTAGTGAACTCGTTTGCTGGGTACCACTAAGATGGAAGCTCGTCGTGGCAGACCGACACGAAATCTGTGTATCAATTGCAATATATGCGTCAATACACTGCGCCGATATCATGCCTTGGAACTTGATACTAGATTTACCACATTACTCTGTAGCTGGGTATATCCCTGAATCGTAAGTAGCTGTTCTTAATTTTGGGGGCCGAGTCACCCGCGTCCGTAGGAGTATACCCATTGAGTCCCTACACGTGGTCCCCGGGTGGTGCTAATCAGGTGACAAACTGGTGGTAGGTTTCGACCGATGGCTTGCGACCACCCACTGGGCAAAGACGTACCGCCAAGCGGCCTGGCCGTGTTCCGGTACGATGCTCAGTGTAGCCAATCCAGAGGAGTTGGGTCGAAATAGTTGTTCCATTGCAGGCAGACCAACCGGGCTCGCGCTGATGTGAATGTATCGGGAGACTAGTCGCGGAGGGTAGCGGGATCCGAGGCACGGTGCGCCGCTGGCCGACCGCAGTTAGTTGGGGGCCCAAGTAGTGTACTAGCCACACACGAAAGGCTGCCCCGCCAACTGACGAAAAATCCCGGAATGCACCATCGTGCTGGTTGGCGACCAGACGAGAGGGCCCGATGGACATTCCCGGGGGGGCTCGGGCGTCCCCGCAGTCTCCAGACTAGTCCCCCAATGATACCGTCCTGTCAGTGCGTGCCTGAAGGTTGCCAGCATGGAACCTCATTTCACTTCCTTCTCCTCTCCTTCCTTCACTCTTTTATTCATGAAAAAAGGAACTAAAAAGAAAAAAGCTGTACAGCGGCAGCACTCCCTCTCACACAAAGTGCACCTTTCTAACATTCGAGGTCTGCACTCAAATCTCGCCGCAGTCCACCATCACCTAGAGACTGAGAAACCAGCTCTCTTATTCCTTTCGGAGACGCAGATCGGATGTCCGTCTGACGTGGCGTACCTATCTTACCCAGGGTTTACCCTGGAGCACAATTTTAAGCCACGCGCTGGTATATGCATGTACGCCCGGGACGACATCTGCTATCGGCGTCTCCGTAACCTTGAGGACTCCAGGTTCTCTACTCTTTGGGTCCTAGTGGACACAGGCCTAGATAAAATTGTCTACGCCTGTGTCTATCGTTCGCACAGCGGTGATCTGGAGACAACTGGGCTCACACAACATCTGAGTAAAGCGGCGGATGTGGCTCAGCAACGGTACCCTTCTGCCCAATTAGTGTTACTGGGGGACTTCAACGCCCACCATCAGGAGTGGCTCTTCCCATACCAGTACACAGACCATGCTGGACAAGAGACGTATAAGCTAGCGCTGGCGTTAAATCTTACCCAGCTGGTCCAGGGGGCAACGAGGGTGCCGGATGTTGATTCGCACACAGCCAATTGCTTGGACCTTCTGCTGACAACAGATCCAGACCGTTACTCAGTGTCGATTTCTTCACCATTAGGTACTTCCGACCACTGTCTGGTGAAATCTGTATCCGTCTACTCCCCGCCCGATCCTAGCCCTAGAGGCACCAGGCGGGTTTGGCGATACAGGTCAGCAGATTGGGATGGCATGCGATCTTTCTTCGCATGTTATCCTTGGGGGCCCACTTGCTTTTCTTCGACTGATGTTTCGTCGTGCGCGGACGCCGTGACGGATGTGTTGCGGCGGGGAATGGAGTACTACATTCCATTCTCTGACGTAACAATGTCTGGCGGGGCTCGACCATGGTTTGGTGCCGAGTGCAATCGCGCTGATGCGCTTAAACACGCGGCCTACCTAGCATGGGTCGATGCTCGGACGCGTAAAGCGAGTGACGTGAGTCAGAAGAAGAGAGCCTTCAACAGGGCTGCCAAGTTTTGCAAGAAGGTATTTCGGAAGGCTCGGTTTGACCACATTGGCCGAATTGGGAACAAACTTGCTTCTTACCCAGCTGGTAGTAAGGCGTTTTGGTCCCTGGCTAAGTCGGTTGAATCGAACTTCTGCCGCCCCTCACTACCTCCACTGCTGAAACCCGACGGGTCGCTGGCCCACTCCGCTGAGGAGAAAGCAACCTTGTTTGCCTCTATGTTTGAGGAATCTTCGCGTCTAGATCCTGGTGGCGCGAGGCCCCCTGGCACTCTTGGTGGATGCGAGTCGATTATGTCAGACATTCGCATTCATCAGAGGGATGTCCGGAGGGTACTGCGTAACCTGGACGTGAACAAGGCTAGTGGTCCCGACGGGATACCGGCAATTGTACTGAGGACTTGTGCGCCTGAGTTGTCTCCGATCTTGACACGCCTATATCGCCTTTCGTTTGAGACTGGAAAAGTGCCGATGGCTTGGAAGCAAGCTAACGTGCAACCCGTACCCAAGAAGGGTAGTCGAGCTGACCCAGCAAATTACAGGCCCATCTCGGTAACTTCCGTTCTCTGTAAGAGTATGGAACGTATACTGAATGGTAAGCTCCTAGCATACCTAGAAGCTAACGATATCCTAAGTGACCGACAATACGGCTTCCGCCGAAATCGGTCAACAGGAGATCTTCTAGCGTATGCCATTCACATCTGGAGTGAGGCCATCGACAAACAAGGGGAAGCCCTTGCGGTCTCCCTTGATATCTCGAAGGCCTTCGACCGGGTCTGGCACGACAGCTTAATTGGCATGCTTCCTTCCTTCGGTCTGCCCGCTGGATTGTGTGATTGGATAGCTGATTTCCTGAGGGATCGGTCTATCCGAGTAGTCATAGATGGCTGCTCGTCCGGACTGCTGGCTATTAATGCCGGTGTTCCTCAGGGGTCGGTGCTCTCGGCAACATTGTTTTTGCTGCATATTAACGATCTGCTAAAACCCGGTACCTTTGGGTATGCAGACGACAGCACTGTTGCCGAGAGATACGTGCCGGACGCACGAGTTAGTGGGTCTCAGGTCCGGTCTCTCCGAGAGGCTATGGTTGGGCGCTTGAACTTGTCCTTGCAGGCTGTCTCAGAATGGGGCGATGCCAATCTGGTTAAGTTCAATGCTGCTAAGACCCAGGCGTGTCTTTTTTCTGCTAAAAAGAGCCAATTTCACCCGGCTCCATCTTTCCGAGGTGTAACCGTGCCGATAACCGACCGACTTGATCTTCTTGGTGTTACTTTAACATCTACCCTCAATTTTGGTCCCTTCATAGAGGCTAAGGCTCAAGTGGCTCCCAAAAAGTTGGGGGTCCTCGCAAAGGTGAGACGATACTTCGCGCCGGAACAGCTGCTCCAACTCTATCAAGCGCAGGTCCGATCGTGTATGGAGTACTGCTCTCATCTTTGGGACGGATCTGCAAGATACCAGCTTGATGCCCTTGAGTCAATTGAGAAACGAGCCAAGAGGATCATCGGCAATGATAGACTCGTTGAGTCAAAACTCCAAAGTCTTGAACATAGACGCCGAGTTGCTAGCCTGTCGGTTTTCTATCGATTAAATTTTGGGGAGTGTGCGACGGAATTGCATGATTTGATTCCGCCAAGCCCGTTTCATCTAAGGACCACAAGACGTACGGTGAAGTGCCACCGGTTCATGGTGGACATCCCATCCATACGCACAAAGCGTTTTGAGAAAACATTCATTGCACGTACAGCTAGAGAGTGGAATTCTCTACCGGAGTCTGTGTTTCCTGTAAGATACAACCTGGGAGTCTTTAAGTCAAGAGTGAATAGGTTACTTCTAGGCAAGCGTGCTCCATCTTCGACCGCATCATCGCTTAACATCAGGTGAGATAGTGGTCAAACGCGAGCCTATCAAACATAAAAAAAAAAAAAAAAAAAAAAAAATGGACATGTATTTATAGTTTACATTTTAGATACCACAACACTTAGCCACAACACATATATTTTTTTCAATCTGTAGAAACATGTTGACACAGAACTGGCTGTTTCTATGAATACAAGATATACTCGTATACAATAATACTGCTTCTGTATTTTTAGAAGACTCTGATAGGGATCTATTCCAGATAGCAATATTTTCAATTTGTTTCAGATTACTGAAGATGACTATGTTTACGAAGCATGCAGTAATCTTGCGGTATTTAGTGTCAAACATGAGTTGAAACAAAAAGTGTCAAGCAATGATAACCAACAAGCTGGATCAAGTCAGCAAGACCACACTAATGTGTGTCTTTTATGTGGCACTTCTATTTTACATAGACAAAGTGACAAAATACTGAGAGACAACCCTTCGGAACTACAGCAGTCTATGATAAATATTCTAGAGAGCAGACTAGCACCACGACAGGTAAACTAAATTACATTCACTACAACCTATTTAAAAGTTATATGCATCCATTAATAAAATATGTCATTATAAACAAAATAATTAACAGGGTCACTATCTTGAGTCTCCTAAATCATTTTACCAGGGAACTCCAAGTTTAAGTTTCTATAGCAGCAACTGCATAGGAACTTAAAACGATAGGCTTATTAATTTTCTTTTCTTTATTTTCAGATAACAGTATCTGATCGCATATGTCATCCTTGTTGGTTACGCACTCAAAGAAAAGCACGTCGTGGTAACATCACTGATGAAAACAGATTCCTTACTAGTTCTCACCCAGTGCCAGAGGAATCTCAACAGGATGATCAGCCATCTGGATCCAATCCCTCTGAACCAAAGCTTGATCGTCAGGCAGATGTTTAAATAATAGTTTTACCGGACTACAGACGAGCAGCCAATGCTAACCATCATTGTGTTTATTCAAATTGTACTAGTACCATACTGCTTAGTATATCGGATAATTTACGTGCAATTGTTCTAAGCAATCATAACTATTACTTGCCAAGCCTAGCTCGAATTTGCTGAGAACACTTAATGAGTAATTCATGGGAGACACTATTCCATTCTGAAAACAGCATGGAAAAATTCACTGATCAGCAGTTACAGCATGTATTTTCTTTTATGAAGGCATTCCATCCAACTTTAGATTTTGAAAATGTGCGAGATATAGATGATAGTATTTTTAAATATTGGATATAGGCCTATCCAATATTTAAAAATACTATCATCTATCTCTACAAAAGAAAACTTCAATAATTTATTGCAAGAAGTACCCCGCCTTACTCAAATAAAAAGAGGATGTTAAGGCTTAGCAGCGTTATTGTTAATAATATGAACAGATGATTCGGATGAAAGAATTTCCAATTTACTTAAAGTTCCACGACAAACCTTGGAGTATTTAATGGACAAAGTCAGAGAGGTCCTCCTTCAGGATTTTGTACCGGACCATCTAGGCATTAACTATTTAAGGCGGGAACAATTATTACAACATAATTTGTTAATACTGTTACGAGCTGGGTATGGGATAAATTATTTTACACCAATTAATTAACCAAATATCCTTTATTAACTCAACAACTTATTTACACAAACACTAAATCGCTAATAATCACTATTCTCTTCGTAATCGCTTGTATTCGCTTCTGTTCGCAGCCGTAGTCGAAATCAGACTGACTCACTCGCCCGCCGTCCGGCCTATTTATACGGTCATGGAAGTTTCCAGAACATTGTCGAACTATCCTATACTGGAATATTCTAGAAACATCTATGAACTTCTATACAGTGCCACAATGGAATGTTCTCGAACCTAGTGGAAACTTCTGGAAACTTCGACCACATTCTCGAACGTTCCAGAGTACTACGGTCGACATAACAATACATAATGGGCTTTATGGTAATGTAATTGTAATATGCGATGGCACGTACATTTATATAAATTAATAAGAGTTCAAACTACATGTTCCAAAAGCCAACTTATTACCTTCATAAATACAGGAACTTACTAAAACCTTTTATGATTGTTGCATGTGATGGATATACGAGGGTCATTCAATAAATACTTAGCCTACAAAAAGTAAACGAAAATTTTGGAAAAGTGGCAATTTATTTTTCAACATAGTCTCCTTTTAGTTCGATACACTTAGCCCAGCGATGCTCAAACTTTTTTAACCCGTCCGAAAAATAGTTTTTGTCAAACTCTGCAAAATAGGCCTCCGTGGCGGCGATAACCTCCTCATTCGATCCATATCTATTCCCGGCGAGTGATTTTTTCAGATTAGGAAACAGAAAGAAGTCACAAGGGGCCAAATCTGGAGAATACGGTGGATGGGGCAGCAATTCGTAGCGTAATTCGACGAATTTGGCCGTGGCAACGGCAGACGTGTGAACCGGTGCGTTGTTGTGGTGAAACAGCACTTTTTTCTTCGCCAGATGGGGTCGTTTTTTCTTTAATTCGGCGTCGAATCGGCCCAATAAATCGGCATAGTAAAGCCCTGTAATTGTTTTACCCTTCTCGAGGTAATCGATGTAGATCACACCTTGTGAATCCCAGAAAACGGTGGCCATAACTTTTCCGGCCGATTTTACAGTTTTCGCCTTCTTTGGAGCACGTTCCCCGGTCTGGATCCATTGTTTTGATTGCTCCTTGGTCTCTGGTGTGTACCAGTGGATCCAGGTTTCATCGACGGTCACAAAACGACGCAAAAACTCCGCTGGATTCCGCTTAAACAGCGCCAAATACGTCTCCGATGTGGTCTCACGGTTGCGCTTGTTTTCTGGTGTGAGTAAACGCGGCACCCATCGCGCTGACAGCTTTCTCATGCCGAGTTCCTCGTGAAGAATATGATGCACTGTTCCTTCTGAAATGCCTACAGTCTCAGCTAGCTCCCGAACTTTCAATCGGCGATCTGCCAATACGAGATCATGGATTTTTTTAATGTTTTCCTCCGTAGCAGCTGTTTTCGGTGCACCTGGACGAGGTTCATCAAAAACCGACGTACGGCCACGTGCAAACTCGTTGAACCAATTCTTGACGGTGGCCATCGATGGAGAAGAGTCACCGTACACAGCATCCAAGCGCTCTTTGATTTCGATGCGCGTTTTCCCTTCCAAAAATAGGAATCGAATCACCGAACGATATTGCTCTTTTTCCATTTTTGTAAAACCGATCGACACGTTCGCTTCCATAAGTTGTCAAATTAAAACAAATGAAGGGATTGGAATGAAAATTTGAAAAAAGAATTAAAAAAGAATGTGCTACACTGTGGTAAAACTCTTTTTAAACTGCAGCGCCCTCTGGCGATGAGGCTAGGTACTTATTGAATGCACCTCTTGTTGATTGTTTTGGCCTATATATAGCAACTACATCAGACGCTAATATAATGTCCGGTCTATTTTCCTCTGAGAGTTCTTCTTTAAGATCATATTTCAGAGAAGATGATGTGTTCATTCTGGACAGGGGTTTTAGGGACTGTATAACTTTACTAGAGGGATGTGGCTATCGCACATGTATGCCAGAATCACTTTTAGAAGACGAACGCCAATTAACTACAGCTCAACCTAACAGAAGTCGCTGTTTCACTATCTGCCGATGGGTGGTAGAGGCTGTAAATGGCCACTTTAAACGAGATTTTAAACTTTTTAGTCAAGAATACTTTAATCGACCTTCCATTTCAAAATAATGAATATGCCAGTGAAATATTAGATATAATTAGAGAAAGGATGATCTTAGAAAATAATCTGGCAAATATGGTTGAAACCTTAAATATTAATAAACGTACATCACAATTTCAAAGTACCTATCACTGCTGATCGCAATAATGTTTTATATTTCCCAACCCTTGAATATAGAGATTTAATACTGTTCGCCCTGGGAACGTACCACATAAGACAAGCGCGCTCATATTATGGCGAGCATGTACGTTTCCACGTCGGGTACAGAATTGAGGTTTCCAGTGAACGCATCGATTCTTCTGAATATAATTTTAGAGGCACTGGCGAGACAACACTAATAAACGGCAAAATAAAGTCACGTCACATAACCAGGAAGCAATATTATGTATATATTTTAATAGACAATAATATTCCTGGCCGTACAGGAATCAGTGAGTACTGCTGCAATTGTCGGCGCTCAGTAGGATGTTGCGCTCATGTAATGATGCTAGTCTGGTATTTAGGATGGGCCAGACTTCAGGAAAATATCTCCACACCTGCAGAATTTTTGGATGAAATTCTTATAAGATATTATGAGGACGAATAAATATTGATATAATAAAAAAAACTTGTTTCATTGGTTTTTATCAACTTACGTATTCCACGCTAAAACTTAGCAAGTATTTATAAAATCCTGGAATAGATTTTTTTTTTATTGTTGATAGGCATGCGTTTAACCACTATCTCACCTGATGGTAAGCGATGATGTAGTCGAAGATGGAGCACGCTTGCCTAGAAGTAACCTATTCACTCTTGACTTAAAGACTCCCAGGTATAATCCTATTGTATCAATACCTGAAATAATGCCGACAGTGACTGGCAGCCAAAAAACCTGTTATAAACCTATTATATACCTAAGGTAAAGCCTAGCAAAGGAGAAAACCACTGGGTTTACCTAACATCCTAATCCTAATTTTCTAGCTAATATTATACGCGAAAGTGAGTTTCCTTGTTACGTTTTCACACCTTACGTCTAGTTTACAATATTTTTACAAGACATTGTACTGGAAAAACTAGGTAAGGGAAATACTAATGCGATAAAATCCTTTTACTTCCTCGAAACTGAATAATAATACCTATTAGACACATAATAATACCATTATTAAAGGTCACTTAAAGACATAACCTACAAAAGTTCATGATTGAATATCTTTTATTCTCGGTCTTCTCGCATAAAAATTCTTGCACAAACTAATTCAGAAGATGACGCCGAGTTAAGCAAGCTATTTTTCATTTAAAGACGTAAGAATATAATCTCAGCTAAAACAATGTATGGGATGCTGCCATTGTTCTTTATAACTAAATAAAAAATAAATAAAACAGTGCACCCATGACATGTCATTTAATTCAATTTCAAATAAAAACTAGAATATCAAAGCAAGTGCCAAATCATTAAAACATTTTCAAAATGTCAAGAATAAAATTTAAAACAGAAAATGAGAGTTACATGACAAAAAATAAAAGTAGGATTATGTCAATAAATCAAATTAATCTTCTACATTACAAACTTCAGGATATTGTAGGCTCTTCTCACAGATAAAAGCGACTGGTCTGTCACACCACAAGTCGTCTATTAAACCCGACCGGTATATCGCACCGCAAGATTCTCCTGGTGGATAATTGTTTGGCTCCCCTGTAGAAAATTTACTGTAGCCTGCTTCGACAAGCGTTTTGCCTGTAAATTAAAAAAATATTGTAATTTAAAAAAAAAAAAATGTAAATACAATCAATTGTATAACTTAGCTGGGATATACTTAAGAAGCCGTACCCGAAATTTTGCCGATTTCGCTGATTTACGTGATTTTACAGTTAAAATAATGCATTTCTATAAGTTTTAATGCACAACATGAAAGAACATTTCAATTATGATCTAATGAATGAGCTAGATTCGAAGATTGCGTTGCATATTATAAGTCCAGATTTGGGTTGTTTTAAAAGATTTTTTATTGCCAAATATTTGTAATTTTTAAAAGTACGGCCTCTTAAGGAGCTCATGGCTCATACTAACATCTGTAAATCAATACTAGCCGAGATCAGTTCGTGGGACTCTTTCGTGCCTCAGAAAGCACGGTAAGCCACGGTTAGTCCCGGTTGTCAGTTGGTAGATCTTAACAGACGTTACGGGTAGTCAGGAGCCAAAAATCTGACATTAGTCTTGCCAAAGAATATCGTGTCGCCCAGTTACTGGGTTGTAAAGGTTAAATAGGTAGTCGCTCTATGTAAATAAAATACTGTTATTCAGTTGCGTTGGGTTAGACTGGACGTCGCCGCTAGGTCGTCGCTGGTGCGTTGCGTCGTCGTCGTTCGTCTTTGATCATAGACATCATATTCACAATAATTCCTTATGTTCAGCACTCAACTTTCTCCTCATACTCAGAGAAAATATATTTACCATGAATCGTTTCAAAGTCCTAACGTTCACCCCAATCGTGAAAACCGATGAAAGCTGCATCTTTCAAGAATTTTCCCACCATCCGTCCAGCAAGATATTTAGCGAAGAGTTCTCGTAGTACTGTGGCTTCAGTTTCACTGTTTATAATAGCAAGATGAAGAAGTATAGTATAGTAGCAAGAAGAATTTCGTGGGACTGTGTGGAACTTGTAGCAACTGTTAGTTCTTGTATCCAAACGGTACTCTGAAAAGAGAATTTAGTTAATGTTTAGTTCATTATTTTAATGAAAAAGCTGCAATTTATAGATCCTTGACAGTCGTAAAGGGAAAATCTGACTGCTCTCGCTAAGGTGTATCGTTTTATCCAGTTACTAGGTTATGAAGGCAATCGCTCCATATAAAATACAGTAATTCACTTTTACTCCGTTATGAGAATTGAGAATATAGAGAAATAAAGAGAGTAAACGCGTCCCTGCACAGGCAACTGAAAGAAGAGGGGTGAGATTTAGTCAATAAGAGTCTGACACGCCCTTCCGTTCCACCCAGAGCGGGAGAAGTCATTGGATGATTTCTAAGACAGTACAAAAAAGTATACCTATGCACTTATAGCCAAACCTAATCAAATAGCCATTCTGAAGATTAGCACGTAGCCTATCTCTATGGCCTCACCCGGTATAGTACGTTAAAAGCAACAGAATCCACTCTAAGAGCAGTGGTGTTCCAGTCCTGGTTCGGAATTTGAAGGCACTTCACTTCGTGTAATTTATTTCATCACCAATGCTCAGAAAACAGTGCCCACAATCAAAAATTCTAAAACATCTATTATCTATCAATCTGTACTGGCCCCATGTGATGAATATAAATATAGCCTGCTTCCTCACACAAAGGGCTATGCCCCAGTAGTTTAAACATTACAGACTGATTATGCTATGCTTTATGCCATCTGATGTGAATATGTACCTGGATCAATAGTGCCGCATTCGTTGATTCTCCGATACCAAGTACCGGAGCGGTAACAAATATAAGGACGAGTAGATTCACACGAAATATCCGCTAAGTCACCGATACTGTTCATAGTTAAACAACTTTCTTTATTATCCTTATTATCTGGTTCATTTGGTGCCCAAATTTGGGGAATTTGGGAAAGCGGAGTACCTGCAATTTACACATCTGTTAATGTTTAGTTTATAAATAAATTATTAGAATGTTATGTATGTAGCTCAATTGAATCTCATGTAATCGTAACAATCATTTATGCTGTCATTTTGTAAGTTATTGTTTTGCTACACGGAAGGATACTTAGTCGTAAGTTTTTATTCTCATTAAGATGCTACCTCAAAAAAGCAATGGTCATTGGATGATTTCCAACCACACATAAAAAAAGTCTAGCTATCTTGTATGGTTCAGAATATTGGGCCACAAAAGGGATGAATTAAAAACAATTGCATGCAGCTTAGATCAGAATGATAAGAGCGATGTGTGGAGGCGCATCGGTAGACTTAAGAATAAGTATACAAGAGGCAGTCTGAAAGTGGCAACGCTGACTCAATTTTGAATTTGAAATAATTGAAAGAATTTTGTGGAAATCGGTTGTCGTTATAATATGGGCACGTGATGCGAAAGAGTCATGAGGAAAGTCTTGTGGATGGCTATAAAAGTAGATTAAGGCCAAAAAAGCGATGGATAGACTGTGTGAAAGAGGATATGGGTAAAAAGGGGGTATCTACAGAGATGACGACTAATAGAGAAGTATGGAATAAATTGGGATGAGGACCCCAAATAAATTTGGATAAGGACAGGACAATGATGATAAGATACTCATTCACCCGGCAGCATTCACTTTTTTTTTACTGAGGTTGTAACATTTTAGATTCGATTTTGGGCATACAATACTGCCTTGCAGGTGTACTTCCAGTCGATCTTGAGGTGCAGCGACGTGCTGCAATTTACTATTCCGCACGAAAGACTACGGATTCAGACGTTTTACCTCAACGTGATCGTGCCAAGATTTCTAGATTACTTAAACCTCAAACTGAAGTTTGGGAGGACCTTTTATCCGAATGGCAATGTAGGTGGGAAAGTTCCATCAAAGGCAGAAACCTCCATCAGTTCTTCCCATCGGTTCGCGAACGGCTGGATAGGACATGGCTGGAGGTGGATCACTGTGTTGTCCAATTTCTCACAGGTCATGGCAAATTTAAAAGTAAATTATTTTCCTTCAAGTTTGTTGCCTCACCTTTATGCCAATGTTCTACTCCTGATTGCGAATACGAACAATCCGCACATCATATCCTGTGGGAGTATACTCTTTGGTAAACTGAGCGCAATATTATGTTGGATAGTATTCAGCCTACGTCTGGAGTTGTCTATTACACGGACCTTGTGGAAACTAGAACGAAATTCCGTGCGTTCAAGCGTTTTTGCCACACCTATTTTTGGAATCAAGTGTAACAGCTCACAATTTTAGGACCCATTAATATTAGTGTTTTTAACCAGTGGTGCTTGGCAACTGGGCTTACCCCAGTTGTAAAAACCCCCTTTGTGCCTAATGGCTTAGCTTTGTTCTGTCTCCCGCTTGATTAGGAGGGAAGTGGAAATTATGTTTTTCTTACTCCTCCACTGTCTTTTCTGATTAATTTCGTTGCGGGACCCAAAACAGTTTAATCGTTTCTCTGGGACTCGTCGAGCTTCATTGCCTCGGCGTTTTTTCTGATGGTCGCCACTGTTGATTCTGGCTTACAGAAGTTACAGTGGTTTGGGAGTAGTGTTGGGAGCTTGTCCCAAAAAAAAATACAATACTGCCTAATGATTGACGAACATACATAACGTAACAATTTAAATTCGATTTTGAGCGATTACCGATAATTTATAGGTAAATTGGCAAATCGTCCGCATGAATTGATGTTACAAGCTGTATTCAAATATTATTAACTGTACTGTGGGGCTACTTTGATGGAATGGCAACAGGTTGTGGATGTGATTCTGAGTTGCAAACTATGCTGCACTTGCTATTGTGCCCTCTGAGCCCCGAAACTTGAAGTATAAGTGACCTCTGCACTGCCACCGAAGACGACGCGATGAAAGTGTCAAAGTTTTGGGTCAAACAAATTTAAAACACTGTTGTGCCAACAAAATGAAGAAAACTAACGGATCTCTTCACTCACCAATATAATGCTCGACTCTTTGAATTACATTACAGGCGAATGCTCCCGGTGAGGGACCACCTTAAGTGATTGACTAACCTTCCAAACTGTAATAATCTCCTTGTGAGAAAGTGGCATGAATCCCAGTAAAGATTTCGTATCCCTCCTCATTTCTAGTAGAATTTATGATGTCAGTCATTTCAGATTTTATTTTTAGGGTAGTTGGGGAAGCGAGAACAGCACCTGGTGGCGACATAAAATAAAACATTCAATCAAGTATTTAGTTAGTTTCTGGTTATTTTCGGACGCTATCCTGCACTTTGCTACATAATATATACAGTATGGATTCGACATATGGGCAATAAATGAAATCACATGCTTGTTTAAGAGTTTACTGACGATGTGCAAAAAATGAACGAAATCGGTCCAGTAGTTTAAACAAAAAAAATAGTTTTAATTTTCAGTAAATTTGAACACTCTGTAGAATTGCAGCACTAGGTCAATGATCTAACATACTTTGTTCCTTAAATCCTTGAACTTTGAAATGCGACGTTGCCACTCTGTGCAATCTATCGCTCAAGCTCTTTTAGGCATTCTACTTATTTGCCTAAAATGTAAAATAGGTACACCTAAAGGCAGGCAGGAATTCAATTTACGTATTTTTTTATTGAAAGCGCCTAGTAAGAAAGATCTCACTTTATGAGTTGAAGGTCGTGAATTCAAATCCAGGCAAGTGCTTTCATTCTGTAATGTATTTCATCACACTCGCCCCAGCGGCTGCGACAGGAGACGCCGCGGGCGTCGAGAATTGCAGAGTGATCTCCGGTCACCGTAGGCCTGGGCTTCCGGACGACGAGCAATGGGTAGCTCGCCGTCCGCTCGACCGAGCTTACGTCGTCGACGGTGCGTAGTGTTCCACGCGCGCCTCAAAGAAAATCTGCACACCGAAGGGGCCCAGCAGATGGGTCGATGCCCTCTACGGCCATGGATAAATTTCCGAAAAGGAAGCCCGTGGCCCTGGAACGATAAGGGCAAGGAAGGGAACACGGGTTCGATTTTATTTAGTAAAAGTCTGACAATCTTTCAGACTTTTACTAACACCCTTGAGCGGGAGAAGTCATTAGATGATTTCCCACCTCAAAACAAAACCTACATGTGACATCTCCCGGGCCTGCGGACGGCGAGTAGTGGGTAACTCGCCGTCCGATCAGCACCAGGCCCGAGAGTCGACGGCGCGTAGTGTTCCACGCGCGCCTCAAAGAGTTGTCAGCCAAGGGAAGGGGCCTGCCATGGCCGGTGCCTGCCCGGGGGTGGAGGATAAATTCGAAAGAGTTACCTCGCCCCCGGGCACTCGAGGCAGGGAGGAACAGGGGTGGGTTTTAGTCAGTAAGAGTCTGACACACCCTTCCGCTCCACCCTAGAGCGGAAGAAGTCATTGGATGATTTCCCACCCCCCAAAAAAAAAAAAAAAAAAAAAAAACATGTGACATCTACTAATTCGCACTAATTTAGTAGATGTTACATGTAGGTTTTTTATGACTTCTCCTTCTCTAGGGTGTTAGTAAAAGTCTGACAATCTGTCAGTCTTTTACTAAGGTTCACGTGGTGGATTACAGGCATTAAGCCCTTCTCCCAGACTGGAGTACTTACTTTCTTTTGTAAAAGTTAATACGTCCTTGACTTGTGAACTTGTCACGGCCGAAATTTTGTTTACTAACCTACCACTGATGTGCGCCAATATTTCTCGCGGGTGTACATCGGTAGCGGTATCTTTTGTCGGCTCACGAAACGGCGCCCACACGTCTGCGCGCGGCGATCTCAAAAGCATTGCGGTGGCGGGCGGCGCGGCGGCGCCGCGGCACATCGGCAAAGGCAAAGGGGTAGCGGACGGGCGTTGCGCGCGCGCCTTGTGTAGGGAAGGACACCTTTTTATCTACAGTCAGCTGATTCACATTACGTTTTGAAGATGTTTGCAAAAAAGTGTTTCGCTTTAAATACTAGGGAGTGGACATAATGTGTTAATTATTATAATAACAGATCTTAAATGTGTTCTAATTAAAAATTATAATCAAGTAGATTTAGAGATAAATTAAGGTAGAAGTAAATAATAGCAATTAACTAACACTGGTTGTACACGGATATGAAACATCCTATTAAAAATACGTACGAGTAGGTACAGTAGCAATTGTTGTTTGCTAGTCAGGAAGTTTCTCACTAAACGGTTTTGTTCGAATAAAGCAAACTGAAAATTTATTTCATTTTTTAATAAATTTATCCTGTATATAATTTGTTAATAATATTCGTAATAATAAAATATTATAAGTAGAAAAAAAAATCTTGTTAAGTATTTTGTCTTTTTTAGGTAAGTTAATGTAGAAAAGTATCGATAAACGATAAGTCGATAACTGCGCTGTCGACCCTATTTATTACTTACTTATTTTTTCGGAAGTAGTTACTAGTTAGTTTACCTTTCTCAGTACTCAGTACGCTGTTTGCCTTCCGGGATGGTGCGTGCGTGCGCCTTTCGCAGATTTGATACCTACTTAGTTTACGCGTGTTGTCGTGTATTTTAAGGTTTTAAGAGTTTTTCTTTTTATTGCAGTGAAATAGATACTAAGTACCTACGTATGTGTATGTGTAAATCGTGTTTTTAATTTAATTTGTGCTTATTTATTTTTCTATGGTGAAATAGACACTAGCTAATTAACTTTTGTGTGTTGCTTGTTTTTTAAACAGTATTATGCCGCGACAACAGCGTTTTTATAGTGCTGCAGAGTATACTGACATGATTTTACTTTATGGCGAATGCCTCCAAAACGCGGCATTAACTCTGCGTACTTATCGTGAGAGATACAGCGCAAGTCGCGCCTGCCCTACTAGTGTTCGGACCATCATCAGAGCTGTCCAGAGAGTGAGGGAAAATCAAAACATTGTGCCCAACACAAATGAAGGAGTTGCCCCGCGTCACGTTACTTCGTCTTTGGAACGAAGAATCTTAGACCACTTCGATCGCAACCCAACCTGCAGCCTGAGACCAGCTGGGCGTATGTTTAGAGTGGCCCATAGAACAGTACATAAAGTATTGAAAAGAGACAAACTACGTCCTTTTAAACTGCCAAAGGTGCAGTCGCTGCTGCCCCGTGATAAGCCGATTAGAGAGTTTTACTGCCAATGGGTATTAGAAAAAATTGCCCAAGACCAAGATTTCTTGTCAAATGTGTTTTGGACAGATGAAAGCACGTTTACTCGAAACGGCATGTGGAACCGACAAATCTTGCGTCACTGGAGCCACACCAATCCTCACTTATTTAGGGAATCAGCTCATCAATACCGCTTTAGTGTTAATGTTTGGGCGGGCATTCACGGAAATCAAATAATTGGCCCAATTTTTATCGATGGAAACCTGAATGCGCAGAAGTTCCTAGACCTTCTAAGAGGCCCAATATCCGATTATTTAGACGAATTAACCTTGGCAGCGAACTCTCGGGTATGGTTCCAGTTAGACGGGGCTCCTCCACACTCTGTTCTCCGCGCAAGAGAGCAGCTTAACACCATGTTCGGCGAACAATGGATTGGGCGGTACGGCCCCCACAGGTGGCCAGCGCGGTCACCCGACCTCACTCCTCTCGACTTCTTTTTATGGGGATTTATTAAAAATGAAGTTTACTCGCAAGCCTCCGAAAGCGAAGATGAACTACGCAGTCGTATTGTTGCCGCGTTTGACAAATTAAAAGCCATGGCCTCGGATCCAGATCGAAATCTATTGAGCAGGGTGCGGGAAAACATTGGTCGGCGATGTAACTTGTGTATTGTAAAACGTGGTGGACATTTTGAACATTTAAGAATTTAAGACGGTTTTTTGCTATGATTTAGTTTATTTCGGTCAGTTCAGTTATCATTTATCACAAAAGAAATACCTAAGTAGTAGTACAAATAAACTTAGTAAATAATTTATAAATACTATTGTGAAATTACAATAAAAACGCCGCACCGCACCGCGCCGCGCCACGCCGCGCCGGTGCCGTCTCGTCTGCATTTGAGCTGTTGCCATTCTGTACTCTAGGTAAGTAGGTATTGTACCCACGTTCTCTAAACAGAGTGTTTGACTTTTACTGAATTTATTTGATATTTATTTTGTTTGAAAATTTAAGTTTCTTAATTTTTTGAATTTTAATTTAATAATAAATTTTGTTATACTTCTGTGGACGAGTATAACTCGTGATTTCATTTATTGACCATATGTCGAATCCATACTGTATAAGAGTTGGCGAAACAAACTTAGGGTATAGGCTTTATCAATATAAAGAATATACCCTGAGTTTGTTTCGCCAATTCTTTTCAGGTTACCTAAGTTAGTCAGATATGAACGTCGAAACGCTTTTTAAAAATTGCTTTTGTTGCATTGAACTAAAATTGAATTTTACTAAAATAATTTCCAATAACTCTTGGAAATTTATACCACAAAACTGCATCAGACTGTAACAAGGCAGTGTTAAAGCCTTGTTTATTTTTTGACCTCTATTCCAAAATTACGTTCTTTGCTACCTTTTTAATTTCAAATTCAAAAATTACTTAGTTTTCTCTGTCATGTCTCTGTTTTAATATTAAAAATTAGTTCAAATTCGGCAGCCGAGCTAGTAGAAGCTCCTCATTGTTATTTTTTTGACTCCTGAAGTGTCAGTTACCATTTTCCTAGAATTTTGCATTAATACAATTTAATTATTAGTCACAGTGTTTGTGTTCTTAAAATAATATTAAAGCCCACTGTTGTAAATGTGTTAACTCGTCGTGTTATTATTTATTGAACTCATCATCTACGGTCCTCCTACCCTACGACCTCCTCTACGTGTCACACCACCACTCCGGTCCCGCAACGAGACACGCCCTCCGTACCGTGACACTGGCGCCCTCAACGTGATCGAACCCAGCCCATCCCATCCCAGAGCCCAGCAGCCGCCCTCAACGTGATCAAACCCAGCCCATCCCATCCCAGAGTCCAACAGCCGCCCTCAACGTGATCGAAAAGAGCCCAGCAACCGCCTCAACGTGATCGAATCCAGCCCAGCCGCCTCATCGTGAACCCAGCTCATCATCCCGGAGCCATCAGCATCATCAGGATAAGCTCTGGTCGTGAAGCTGTTCTGGATAAGTCTCGACCCCTCTGTCGAGTGAAGCCCATCCCATCTAAAAGATTTTTTTTAATTTTTATAATTTTGTGTTGTTTTGTGATATTTATTGTTTTAAGATATCGTTATTTTATTTCTCAAAATTCCAAAAGGAACTAGTCTTCCCAAAAAATTTGCGGCCCCTTTTGACTACATCAATTCCATCATTCCAATAAAAATAAAGCATTTTAATTTATTAACATTTCTTACAGGTTCCAATTTGCATACTACTTATCAAGATTTTACCCGACATACTATTTTATTATTATTTTACAACACACATATCCAATCAGTACATGGTGCAATACTTACTTACAAAACTCAAAACAAAACATAACCACCCCATCCTACAGACAGTAACATTACCCAAGGTTCACATCTGAACCCTCATAAGCTGGTAGCATTCACTTGTGCTAAACTCCTCGGAGACACTTGTGTTTGTGACCAGTACTGACTAACGGGAGTGCTGTTGGAGAATATCCACAGCGTATCCTACATACCAACTATTGATTAGAAGGTGACTCTTCTAGGGCATCCTGCCGACATGCTAGGGGTCACTGTATAGTCAAAGTTGGCTACTACACACGCACAACACAAATTACTATTTAAATAAATAACGGTACACTTCACTTTCAAATTTATTTAATCATATTACATAGTTATTATAAACGTACCAACCCGTTAACAATTAAAAACCATGATGAATCCGTTATATTTATTATAAATCAAAGCTTCTATGAGTTATAGCTTTGACGTATTAATTTCCCTCTTTCCTCCTCAACCTCTGAAGAACTCCGTAGGCATGCATTACTATGGTGTTTTCACATATTCTCACTATGCACCGTAAATAGTATGCATAAAGATAAATTACATAACTATTTAAACCTGCTACTGAATATTTAACTAAATAATTATTTTAAACAAATCTGTCTGCAAAAAAATATTTCAAACGTCAGACACATTTTGACAAAATAACAAATCTTTCTTTTTAATTTTCTCTACGCAACCTCCGTACAATACAGAATTGGAACTCTTTTATATTATTATTTCTTTTGATAATTTTATTTTTTCTAAACCTATTAGGTTTATACCTATTGTTTACGTCATTAACCCATTAATACTCCTTTCAATTACATTCACCACGATTGCTACATCGGTGGTTATTTAGTTCAAGAATTCTATGGAGCGGGTGATTACTCCCTAAATAAGCCTAAATCATTACCGATCATGGTCTTCCCCTTGATCATTACTTTATTCTATGGCTTTAAACCATAAGAATCTTTCGGAGCGGGTGATTACTCCTTAAATAAGCCATAATCACACTACTTATGGTAATATTTTTGCCACTTCATTATTTAGAGCGGCTAGCTACTCTTTAAATAAGCCTTAGGTCCGTTAAATATATACCATAGGTATACTATATTAAGGTTATTCCCTTAATAGTTACTTAACGTGCATAGCACGAAGGCTTCTTCGCCTTATTTACTACTTGTTACAGCAGGTAATTAAACTTGTATCATAGCTCTTTATCATCATACAATTTAACATCAGCGGTTGGTGACTGATTAAATAAGCCTACACTATTGAAGGGCAATCTAATGAGTTATGCCTAATAATAGGACAAACTCTTTTTGACTTTGCGTTATGTTCTGCGCTTACCTATATGCGAACATAACTATGAATGAACGAAGTATGGAAGGTATTATGGAAGGTAATATGGATGTGGTAGATTGTTCCTTTTGTAAATACTCGTTGTATATAACACCCTCGCCTTCTAAATTTTCACCTCACTCATAACCATCCTATTTAAGATATATATTTTTTTATATTAATTTAATGTCAACGAAAAATCGCTTACCTCTGCTGCTCGATTTTTCTTTCCGGGGCAGCCGGGTATTGTAACAAGGCAGTGTTAAAGCCTTGTTTATTTTTTGACCTCTATTCCAAAATTACGTTCTTTGCTACCTTTTTAATTTCAAATTCAAAAATTACTTAGTTTTCTCTGTCATGTCTCTGTTTTAATATTAAAAATTAGTTCAAATTCGGCAGCCGAGCTAGTAGAAGCTCCTCATTGTTATTTTTTTGACTCCTGAAGTGTCAGTTACCATTTTCCTAGAATTTTGCATTAATACAATTTAATTATTAGTCACAGTGTTTGTGTTCTTAAAATAATATTAAAGCCCACTGTTGTAAATGTGTTAACTCGTCGTGTTATTATTTATTGAACTCATCATCTACGGTCCTCCTACCCTACGACCTCCTCTACGTGTCACACCACCACTCCGGTCCCGCAACGAGACACGCCCTCCGTACCGTGACAAGACTACTTTTTATTGCCGACATTTTAGTGTGTTATCGTTTTGATCCATCTCCTCGAGCCCTTTATAACTGTGTGTCATGACCAGAGGTCGGAATCAGGTAGCAGGTAAATTTATGTACTTTCATTGAAATATTGATATTAATAATTATGGATTTTCCCGGGATTTCTAATGGACAATCCCGTGTGGCCAACAATATTACAAATAAATAATTATAAAATCCTCTATTGTTTTCTTTTGTTCTCACAAGCTATATTGTGTGAACTACAAATGTGGCATCATAACGCGTGTGCGCATTGGAATTTTGCAACTTCGGATATCCGATGTCGTTGATGTAAATATGGCAACCTCGCGCGTGCAGTGGTATAAATTGTGTAAAAGTAAATAGCTTTTTTACTCAATAAATAACGGGATTTCTCTGCTCTTTAAAATAAATCTCGGGATTTAAGCCATATCCACTTTTTTCTTTCGCTGTATGAAATCAGTGTAAGTACATAAATAACTCTACCTAATTCCGACCTATGGTCATGACGTGTGGGGTTTCAAAATAAAACTTAGGTAGTTATTGGCGATTACCATTTTTTTTTCGACACCCTCACTCACTTACTTCAGCGGACAAGAAAAATCTCATGATACCCAATTTTTTAAAATCCATCACCTGTTTAGGCTATAGAGTATGCCAAAATAAAAAACCAGCTAAGTGCGAGTTGGACTCGCACATGAAAGGTTCCGTACCCTAAACTGAAAAAAAAACATGTTTCTAGAAACGTGTTTTCTTTGGGGTTTTTTTGGGCTGTATTTCTCATGATCGTTTATAGGTAGACAGTTGAAATTTTCGCAGAATGTGTATTTCTGTTGCCACTATAATAACAACTTATAAAAATACATTTAAATTAAAGGAGGACCCTGGCAGCCCCCTTTAACCTCTACCTATTACGGGTAATAGGTAGAGGTTAAAAATAAAAATAGACATACATACCTAGATACATAGTTTCGAAAATCATTACCCTCTATCTAGTGCAGTCGGGTGAAAATTATTTGATGATAACTTACCTTCCAGTCGACATCTCAATCGAGCATCAAACCAAGTCGCCGGTACAAGAATGTGTTTAAACCATCCCTTTGTAACAAGGCAGTGTTAAAGCCTTGTTTATTTTTTGACCTCTATTCCAAAATTACGTTCTTTGCTACCTTTTTTTAATTTCTAATTCAAAAATTACTTAGTTTTCTCTGTCAAGTATCTCGTTTTGATATTAAAAATCAGTTCTAAGTCTGCAGCCGAGCTAGTAGAAGCCCTTGATTATCATTTTTCGACTCTTCGACTGTCAGTTACCAGTTTCCAAGAGTTGTGCAATTATAAAATATAATTACGTATCAAGTCACATTGTATGTGTTTGTACTTTAATGAGTGCTTCTTATATTTATGCCTACTTTTGTAAGTAATAAAATATACGTGTTAACTTGTCGTGTGTGATTCCTTCATCCAATTCCTCATCTACCTACGGTCCTCCTACTCCTACGTCCTCTGCGTGTCACTCCTACGTCCTCCTCTGCGTGTCACTCCTACGACCTCCTCTACGAGTCACCAATACTCCGGTCCTGCAACGTGACACCACCTCCGTACCGTGACTTCTTGGCGGCTGGACTGTATTTGTAGTCATCTAAATGATTGTGATCCCTCTGAAAATTAATCAAAATAAATTTCTAAAAATCATAACTTCACTAATCATTTCATTTTTTAATACAATTTTACCTATAAACTTAAGGCAGAATAGTAACACAAAATATTGTAAAAAATGCTTCATTTTGTTGAGGTTGACGAATGACGAGTATAGTATGGCCATACAATTATCAAAGGAATTATTTATGATGTACCTATTATATGTCAGTGGTTCCCAAATGTACTAGAGAATAAAATATTTTTTTCTTTGTTTGCACAGACTTTTCATTAAACATTCTATTTCTCACTTTGTGGTAAACGAAGATTCGTTTAGCAATTAAATTCTAACCAATAAAAGTAACCCAAGGAATAACTCTGAAGTAAAGGTAATTTTTCAGTTGTTGCTAGGAAATGAGAAAATGTGGATGGATGGAGTGGGAGAGAGAGAGGCCAAAGAAATGTTAAATGAATGCGTGAGGAATACTATGAAAGAAATGGGAGTCAGTAATAGTATGACAGTTGACAGAACAGAAAGCAAGAAGAAAAAGGGTTGTGTATGTGACTATGGTAGGAAGACAACGTTGTCTGATAATGTGATATTGATATAGCTATCGATGCCATTCATAAATAACATACTAATATTATAAATGTGACTGTAAGTTTGTTTGTTACGCTTTCACGCGAAAACTACTTAACCGATCATCATGAAACCTTGTATACATATTCTTGAAGGTATCAGAAGTAAATTAGAATCCTTTTTATGAAAAAAAAAAAAAATTTTTACGAAAGATTAAAACCGCGGTCATAGGTAGTTATTTTTTAAAAGTCTTTATTTACAGGAAAGTTTCACACTGCAGACAATTAGATCTTATTCTAATTATGTACAACCCTAAATGTATCTAGTTCTTAGGGTCGATTTATACTAGCGCAGAGTCGAAGCGCATCGAAGCGTCTATCCAAAACTGAACATAACAAATTCAACCTTAACTCCACAGCGTAACGCACACATTACTTCGGAGATTTTAAAAAGACGCGCGCATTCGTCGGAATTCGCGCGTCTGCGCGCGAACAACGCTGATTGGTGCGCGCGCGTGCGCGCGCATTCTCGTGTATCCACGCGCCCACTAGCGAACCAACGCGTCATCAGTCGGAAATTGGCCTGCGTCGGTGTTATCACAATGGACTCGGACGAAAAATTAATTTACCTGGTGCAAAAATATGAATGCCTATTTAATCCAAAAGCTAAAAATTATAGTGACAAACATTCCAAAAATAATGCTTGGGAAAAAGTTAGCGGGGAAATGAAATTAACTGGTAAGTAAAGCAAGTATTTATTACTACGCAATATTTTCGCTGTCGTGCGATGTTGCCGTTGTGGTGCGGCGCGGGGTGGCGCCAAAAAAAACATTTTGACAATTATCTCTTGCTTAACATCGTGTTATCATTTCATTTTGCCATGGTACTGCCCCATGTTCAGAAATGAAATAAGTTTTGAAGTTCTCTCTGATATTCATCGCGTCCACGTTTTGATTACCGGTTATGTCCATGTCTTGGCTGTCAAATGAATAATTTTGTAAAATGTTGTTATTAGACAGGGCAACGTCTTCAAACCCAAAATCTTCCAAAGTGTAATTATGCAGGCACGTGCATGCAAGAATCAGCGTATCTAAAAACTTTGGTTGCATTCTTATACGTTTTTGAAAAACTTCAAATTTCTGTTGTAATATTCCGAATGAACTTTCCACTAGACGCCTTGCTCGACTTAAACGATAATTAAAAATTTTCTTCTCGCTATCGTTTAATACCTGACTTCCAGGATAAGGTCTCATAATGTGTTCACACAGAGGGAATGCTTCGTCCCCAACAAAAACATGAGGAACTGGTATTGTCGTACCTGGCAAGCATTTATTAGGCGGTATACCAAGCATATTATTTTGTAATAGTTGTCCAAATTTGGAACTGCTTAATATGCCGCTATCGTTGTTACGCCCAAATGCACCAACATCTACTACAATGAATTTATATTTAGCGTCAGTAATAGCTAACAAGACAGTGCTGAAAAACTTTTTATAATTGTAGTAGAGACTTCCGCTGTTGCAGGGTGCCCTTATATTGACATGTTTGCCGTCAATCGCTCCTATACAATTAGGGTAATTCCATAATCTTCTAAAATCTTCCTCTCTTTTAACCCATGACTCTGTCGTTGGCTTTGGCATAACAATGGATCGTAAATATTTCCAAATTGCGGCACAAATTTCGTGTACAATCTTCCAAACTGTAGCATAGCCCATTCGAAAAGTATGAGCCAGTGCTTTGAAACTGATAGCAGTAGTTAGAAATCTGTAACAAATTAATGAAGCTGTTTTTTTTTTCTAGTGGCCGAATGTCGGAAAGAATGGAAGAAACTTCGTGACTGTTACAAAAAGGCTCTTAGATTGAGACAATATAAAAGCGGTTCTGCGCGAAAAACTGAAAAACCAATTAAATTTGAGAAGGAGTTAGAATTTTTAAAGGCACACCTTCAGGACAGATCACAGACATCAAACCTTGATTTTTCTGATAATAGTTTAGACGTGGACACTGAAGACATTATAGAGTCACAAACATCTGACGTCGGGGAAAGTTCACGCTCTGATTCGGCATTATCAAATCATACTACCAGAAATAAAACACTACCTCTATCGCAGAAATTATTCAGACAATATGTCGAGGCCAAAGGAAAGGAAGAAGATCCATTAGATGCGTTTTTTCTATCTATGAGTAAATCAGTAAAAAAGATGCCTATACGAATTCCAGCTGAATTAAAACGGGCAATACTTGGCCTGGTTACTGACGCAGAAGTAAAACTTGCCTCCGAGGAAAGTAGCGATACTACATCATCTATGACTAACTGCTATGGAACACAACAACAGCAAATTTATTCCTCACCATCAACTTCAACTTACATCCCATCCACTACTTATTGTCCACCACCTACTTCAACCACGCCACCCAACCATACAAATTACGGCACTATATCCAACACAACATCATCTGCTCCACCATCGCCTTACATACCACAACCTATTTCGAGAACACAGCAACAGCGGCAATCGAAGTTTGACGATTTCGAAGAATTTACTGATAATAATGATTAATGACCTTAATAACTGTGATTTCACATGGTGAATAATTATTTCAAATTTTTAAATAAAGAGTCTTGAAATACAAGCTTGTTTAATTATGCTATTCTATCTAAGGCATGAAAATATTGATATTTATGTTGAACAACCAAGAAGTGTTTAACACCTTGCGTGTAAGTTAATAAAGTGCTACAATCGTAAGAAAGCATAAAACACACCTTAAGCAGACTGATATTCGCTCTTCAACGGAAATGGGTATCGTTAAATTTGTTTCTTGTTTCTCAATGTGTGGTCTCAAAATATTGACTAAGTTTGTAAATTGATCGTAGTCCATTTTATAATAGTCATAAAAAAAACTCGGGTATCGATATAAATCAACGCAAAAAGTAGTAAATTCACCACAAATACGTCTTTTCTTCCACAAGTTGTGAACACTATAATTCCGCTTTCTTTTTCTTCTTTCTTCGTTTTCTTCTTCTTCAACTTGAGATATAAGTAATATCATAGCAAAATCAATGTCAACCATTTTACACACGTTTCAGCTACGAGAGTCAACTGGCAAGTGATTCAATAGCTCTGCTGTTGATGCCCATTACTACACGTGAGAGTGCGCGCGTATTCGCCAGAATTCGTGCGGCTTCGCTTTAGTTGTAAAAAATTTGACGCTTCGATGCGCTTCGACTCTGCGCTAGTATAAATCGACCCTTAGGCTAAACTTACCTTTACAAACATTTGACAGATTTTTAATAATTATTTACACATCCTTTAGAAAAAACTTCGTAGTAGTCAATATTTTATGAAGGCACAAAAGTCTTAGTACTGACTTAAGAAACGCATATCACTCAGTTCTGTTTACCTACTAGAGGTAATACACTTAATTGACACTGCGTCTAATTAGAGTGCGGAATAATTGTTACAACTAAAACATCTTATTTGAATAGGTACTTAAAATAAAAAATACATTTTGAGTTATAAATTACAGATTTTAAATCTCATTTGTGGGTACTTTGAGTTATTAAACATTGTTTAGTTCCTACAGCAACCGAGTGGGGGCGGTACGGCTGGTCCGGTGGTAGGTAGACATAGTTATTCACTCAAGAAGTAGTGATGTGGTAGGCGATATCGATTGTACGTTGTGGCATACGATAAGTTTTTTGATCTAATTTTGAGACTATTTTTGAGACTAACGGATTGTGATGTTTAGGATTTTTGCTTGTATAGAATTTACGTGATGATTTTAAAATTAAGTTTTTGATAAATGTAAATTTAATTTGCTCATGCAATCGTTTTAAATTTGTTCGGAATACAGTGTTATATGCAATTTTGATTGCCTTATTTTGGACAACTTGCAACTTATTGTAATTTTTATCAGTCAGGCTACTCCAGGCTGGCGCGGCATACGTCAGACATGGTCGGACGAGGGTAGTGTAAATGCGTAGTTTAGTGACCGCACTTAACTTAGCTTTTCTATTTAGAATTGGTTTCAACGCATTCACAGCCTTCAGACTCTTTTCACAAAGTGCATCAGTGTTTTCACTCCAGTTAATTTTGCAGTCTAGCACTACACCGAGGTATTTGACCGAACGGTTCCAGGGTATTGGGTAATTTTTAAAGTTTATACACCTGGATTGGTAGTGATCGCTTACGTGTGAAAAGAATGACCTCCGTTTTACTAGAGTTTAATTTTAGCTTCCATCTAGTGAAAAACGTATCAAGAAGATTTAGTGCAAGTTGAAGGCGGATTAGGTCAATATCCTCTGAAGATGTATATGAGGCAGTGTCATCAGCATATATCGCAAGATGAGTTCTAGGTTGCTTAGGCATGTCGTTAAGGTACAGAATGAAGAGGAATGGTCCCAAATTTGAACCTTGTGGTACACCAGATACAATACATTTAGCCGTGGGACAATAGTTTTCGCCTATAAAAACTTTAAATTTACGGTTACATAAATAATTTTGTACAATTTTTACAAGTGAGAGAGGAACGTTGTTAACAATTTATAAGCTTATGAAGTAGTCCCTCGTGCCAGACAGTGTCAAAGGCTTTTTCAACATCTAGCAACGCCATTCCCGTTGATTTGCCTTCATTCAAGTTGTGTGGGATATGCTCCGATACCCTGGCTAACTGTTGAGTGGTGGAGTGTGCCTTACGAAATCCAAATTGCTCTGCTATCAATAAATGTTCAGTAACTTTTAGCAGTCGGGTAAGGATAAGAGACTCGAATAATTTACCCAGGCTTGGGAGTAGGCTTATGAGACGATAATTTGTAGGGATGCTACCATCTTTGGCAGGTTTTTTGAGCGCGATTATTTTGGCCATTTTCCAGGATGCGGGGAACTAACTTGTTCTCAGAAAACCGTTAAATATTTTCGTAAGGTAAACCAAGGCCTTCTGAGATAGATTTTTGAGAAGGCGATTGCTGAGACCATCTAGACCAGGGGCTTTGCGGGGTTTTAATTTAAGAATCACTTTCAGAACTTCCCTTGGTCTAATAAGAGACGAGTGACTACTTGTGTCCTTGGAATTTAATGATATAATAGATTCTTTGACAGCGGCGTCTGTTTCAGGATCACTGGACCATTGATGAGTGAGACTCATGTTACCAGCAAATGCGTCAGCAAGAACACATTCACATTGCTCCGACACAGTGGTCGTCATTTGATCGCCACTGATCTTTAAAGGGGGAATTGTATAGGGGTTATGGTTGATTGACCGAGCCAGACGCCATACGTCATTACCAGGGTTGTCGATTTTTGACAGCTTGTTATTCCAAATGCTGTCATTCAGAGTTTAAATACTGTCTTTAATTGAATGTTTTAGCTGGTTAACTTTAGTGAACATTTGACGTCTGAGGCAAGGATTGTGTTCGTTTAATGCCTTTCTGCGGGTTTAGTTTTTCTGTTTAATCTTGTTCCTAATGCGTTTTGGTAGTTTCAGGCGACCACTATTACTTTTGACAACAGGAATACTCGCTTTACGTGCATTTAACACACTTTCAGTGAAGTGATACACTGCAGCGTCAATATTAGATGTGGAATCAAATATTGCACTAGATAGCGTTATGTTAAGGTCTAGGAGTGATCGGAATTTTTTCCAGTCAGCTTTGCCAAAATTAAATGCTGGTTGAGATTTCGAGTGATACTTTCCACCGACAGTAAAGTGTACTGGCAGATGATTTGACGAAAGACTCGTGAGAACTTGGGGTTCGCTTACCTCGTAAGTATTGATGGCTATTACGACGTCTGGAGTAGAGGGTTCGTGCGAGCTCTGATAGTGAACTAAGGTGGGAGAAGAAGGTGCTAATATCTCATAATCGTTAGTTAGCATGTGATCGAAGAGGATTTTATCGTGTAAGTTAGAGTTAGTGCAATTCCAGTGAGGATGTTTGGCGTTTAGGTCGCCTACTATGAGGGACTTGTGATTGGCTTTTAGCAGTAAGTCTAGGTCACTGTCTAGCACAGGGCGATTAGGTGATTGGTAAATGGAGTAGATAGACAACTTAGCATCTGGAGAAGTTACTTGAATGCCTATACATTCTAAGTTATACGTGTTAGGAGTGGGAAGAAGGGTATACTATATGTCACTACGAACCAGCAATGCTACTCCCTGACCACGGCCGTCGGCCTTTTTATCGTGCCTATAGCAATTGTAGCCAGGTGTTTCAAGCTTGTAATGAGAAGAAATCCTAGTTTCGCACAACGCTACAATATCTATGGACATGTCACTTAACAGATCTAACAGTTCCGACAATTTAGTGCGAATGCCATCGGCATTCCAGTATAAGATATGCAAATTTTTAACATTAAACATACTGACCTAGGTGGGTCAGGAATAATATTACCTTATCCATCATACTGTTACATGTAATAAATTGGTTTTTGATGGATTTGATAGTCATAAGTATTGCTAACATGGCGGCTGTGTCTTGATCTTGAGTACCAGTTTGTGGCTGGATTCCAGTGATGCTTGGTCCTATCATGTTTGCAGCGACACTGTTCCAGCTACGCCCGTCAACGTGACCGCTTTTAGGATTAATCTTAGTATCTTGAGTTGCTTTCATTTGTTCTTGACGATTCTGAACAAGTTTCAAGTATTTTTGTGTCTCGATGCATTGCCGGAAGTTGGCAGGATTAAGTAGGTTACCTTTGCAGTTGCAACACTGAGCTGGACTGGTCCTGTCTTTTTTGGGACAGTCAGACGTAGGATGGAATTCTGTACATTTCACGCAACGCGGAGTTAGGTTGCAGTTCCTTGAAGAATGGCCAAAGCCTTGGCATCTGAAGCACTGTGTTCCAAACGGGTTTCTTGCTTGATACTTGCGTATTTGCACTACACAGTTGCTTATGTATTTGATTTTTAGGAATTTTGAAAAATCACTTCCAGCTGGAAGTTGTACCAGGAAAGGAAGGCATATTCCATTGTCTTTATTATTATCGGGTAGCTTCATCTTACGAACCGTTGCATCTTTAAAACCCAGGGTCTCGAGTTCTTCAGATAAACAATCTTCAGCATAGGCAGGTAGGCCGAAAATTACTGCTTTGTATCTTTTCTCGTCCTTCCGCTATCGTCGACTACACCATCACTCAGCATCAGATGAGATAGTGGTCAAAAGCAAGATTGTCAATAAACAAAATTAAAAAACAGAAATTAATAAAACTTAAATTTAGAATACCACTGACAAGAAGTGACAATTAGTACTAATGATTCCCAGCTTAGATAAAACGCTAGCAGTCAACCTACACAAAACAATAAGGAAATTGAAGTAAGAGTAGGCTCTTACTTCAATTTCCTTATTGTTCTGTACCTATTATAAACAATATAATAATTTTATTATTGATCAATAAGATAAAACTGTTTCAAAAATAGCAAAGCATATTCAGCCTATAATTTTCTCACTGCTGACACACATGTATTCTCTTCGTGAGAAGGAGTGGGCCGTAATCCATCACGCGGGCCCAATGCGGGTTGGTGGATGTCACATGTCATCGCCGCCGGCGCTATACTTTGTGTAAATTATTTTATCACCATTTCTCTAAAAACGGTGAATGAAAACATCGTGAGGAAACCGGCATGTCCAAAAATCTAATACATGTGACATCAACCAACGCGCATAGTGGATTACGGCAAACACCCTCGCGGAGAGAGAAGGCCTGTGCCCCAGTAGTGGGGACATTAAAAAGGCTGATGATGATGAGTGGCGACTTTGAAACTACCACAGATACGCTCGTTTCGCACTTTGTCTAGCCTCGTTACACCCCGGACCATATTTATATCTTCATCTTAGCCTTTGTACGTGTGTCTTTGTCACTGGCCAAACTGCCGCTCCGTCCATCATAGCTTTTTTTTTGTCATAGCTGGCCTCACCACCGTCTTGCAGATCTTGCCTTTGGTTTTAATAGGTATGCAAGCTTTGCATGTTCAAGCAAATCTCATAGAACCTCGGTTTCTGATCGCCACTTAGGTAGGCCATGCCACATTCACTCGGTATTCTACATCTGCGTTAACGTCTCTCTGGTATATGATAAATGAGCTCAGGTACTTAAATTTATTTATTTTCAGCACATGGGTACGATCCGTGTAGATTGTGACTGGGCTGCTGTTGTCCCTAAACCGGCATTCTAGATGTTCAGTTCTACTAACTTTTAGACCTACCTGGGTTCGAGCCTCCACTGCACTCATTAATACTACTTAGTATAACACGTGCTCTTCTTATTCTCATAGATATGCAAAGAATACACTCGAAAACTTTCGGGGCACTACGTCGAAGTGGACTTGTAACAGCTTGTAACAGGGCAGTGTTAAGGCCTTGTTTATTTTATGACCTCTATTCCAAATTACTTCCTTGCCTTTTCTGTATAGCCTCTATTTTTATTCAAAAATGAGTTCAAATTTACCTGCTGAGCTGGACTAAGCTCCTCTCTATCATTATCATTTTCCTACTCTTCAATAACTGACAGTTACCAGTTTTCAAGAGTTGTGCAGTAATACAATTTTAATATGTCACTACTCACAGTGTATGGTGTACGTACGATTAATAAGTGCTTCATATGTCTAAGCCTACTGTAAATAAGAAAATGTACGTCATAACTCGTCGTGTGTTTTATCTTCACTCCTACATCGTCTAACTCCTCCTCATCTACGGTCGTCCTCTACGGCCCTCCTCTACGTGTCACACCACTACAACGACCTCCGTAACGTGACAAGCGGTTTCCTTTTGCAGTCCTTTGTGCCAAATGGCCTTGCTTTGTTCTGTCTCCTGCTTGATTAAGAGTGTAGTAGAAATTATGTTTTACTTACTCCTCTGCTGTTTATTTCTGATTAATTTCGTTGCGGGACCCAAGACAGTTTAATCGTTTTCCTGGAACTCGTCGAGCTTCTTTGCCTTGGCGTATTTTTTGGTGGTTGTCACTGTTGATTCTGGCTTATAGGAGTAGTGGTTTGGGAATAGTGGCCACGGTCTTGTCTCAAAAGCTGTTTGCTTGATTTATCGTATTTGAATTTTGGAAAAAATATTGGTTGTTTAACATTAACAGCAGTTACAAATTCATGAGTGGTTGGTCAGAAAGCCAATCGGACAGTTGTAGGATGTTTATAATATTAATAATAATAATATTATATTGCAGTCTAAAAATAATCACTATTACTACGTATTATGAAACAAAGTCCCACGCCGTGTCTGTGTGTGTGTCTGTCTGTTCGCGATAAACTTAATAACTACTGAACGGATTTTTATGCAGTTTCCGTCAAAGAGAAGGAAGGTTTATGTGTAAAGTATGTTTTCGTGCGAAACTGGGGCGAGTCACTAGTATCAGACACAATTAAAAACCTATTGTTGCGTTACCTTATGGATACGCGAGGGGCCTGACGCGTGACTTATTATATATAAAAAAATTTATAAGAAAAATTGGTGGCTTAAAATCAATAATTGAACTAAAATAACTGCATCAGACTGCTTGCAAAGTGACTTGTTTGGAACTTTTTAGTATTTTTTTTACAGTCTGGTTCTTTGAAAATATTAAATCTTTTTATTTTCTACATTTTAGAGAGCTATATTTTTGGAATCACCTCCTAGAAATTTTAATAACCTACTTAATATAGTTTGTCAACTTTATTTTTCTGTTTTTCATAACAAGCATCTGGTAGTCGCCATATTGCATTTTGATTACTGTCATGTCTTTAGCTATTGACGTAAGAATTATCAAAATTGGCCCACGCTTTTGGTCTCTAAAGCGCAACAAACTAATAAACATACTCACATACATAGGCTAATAAACACATCACCCTCCTTTGCGTCGCGCAGTAGGGTATCAAAGTCCCCCGCCGCGTGTGTCTGTGTGTGTGTTTGTTCGCGATAAACTTAAAAAACGGATTTTCTTGAGTTTTTCGTCAATAGACAGAGTGATTCATGTGGAAGGTTCTACGTTGCTACGCTTGCCGGGGTTGGTCCATGGATGGGTGACCATCTTTACATACCGAGACTCCTCCGTGCCTCGGAAAGCACGTTAAGCCGTTGGTCCCAGCTGTCAATTGTGGATCTTTGACAGTCGTTACGGGTCGTGAGAAGCCCGAAAGTCTGACAACCAGTCTTACCAAGGGGTATCGTATTACCCAGTAACTGGGTTGTGGAGGTCAGATTGGCAGTCGCTCCATGTAAAATACTGGTATTCAGCTGCATACGGTTAGACTGGAAGCCGATCCCAAGATAGTTGGGAAAAGGCTAGGTAGTCATTGCCTTTATTTTGCCACATCCACATTATTATTAAAAAAAAAAAACCAAAACAAACAAAAACAAAACAAAAAACAGAAACATTTATATTAAAAAATCTAGTAAAAGACCATTTTCTTTCTCTCTAATGCCATTCTGTTTATGTGTATTCTCATCTCTTCCATAATTACACACATTCGAAATCTGCACCCTCACCACTAAAAGAATTGCTGAACCTCGAACCTGACAAACTTGCATCAGCAAACAGGCTTAACAATTACTTTGTTAATCTAGGCAAAGACCTAGCTACAAATATACGGCAGTGTCAGACTGTGCCAGATAACTTTTCAAGCTTAGAATCAACTGGTAACTCAATGTGTGTCCTAGAAACTGACGTTTCAGAAGTAGAGGGATTTATAATTAATTTGAAATCAAGTTCTGTAGCTGGAATTGATGGTATTTCTGGACACATATTGAAGTTAACGCGCAAAATTTTAGTCCTCTACATCACCCATATCTGCAATCTTGCGATATCCACCGGTGTTTTCCCAGACAGTTTTATAACGGCTCTAGTCCACCCTATTCATAAGGGAGGGGACAGAGGCAGTGTCAAAAATTATAGACCCATATCTATTCTACCAACCATCTCGAAGATTCTGGAGAAAATATTGAACTACCGTTTGCTTAAATACCTTAATTCTTATAAACTTCTCTCCGACAACCAATATGGTTTCAGAGCTGGAATTGCAACAGAGGATGCGGTTGTTGCATTCTCTGAAAACGTGACTCAGCTTATGGATAAGAAGCAGCGATGTCTTGGGATATTTCTAGATATTTCGAAAGCTTTTGACATTGTCTCTGCGCCCATACTTCTGTCAAAAATAGAACGCATGGGAATTCGTGGTCCTGCACTTGATATTTTTTGTAGTTATCTGGAGAATCGTTTTCAACATGTTCAATTGGATGAGGTAATAAGCGATAAAGCTAGAATAGAATACGGCATCCCACAAGGAAGCATTCTAGGCCCAACCTTGTTCCTCATCTACATTAACGATCTGTGTTCACTTCCTTTAACAAACTGCTCCATATTTACCTACGCTGATGACACAGCCCTACTTTTTCATGGCAATGATTGGAGTGAAACAGAAAAATATGCTCAGATGGCGCTGGATATTGTCATGAATTGGTTTGACAGGAATCTGTTGACCTTGAATGCGGAAAAAATGAAGTTTGTTTCATTTTCTCTAAGTAATAAGACTCATCCAAATATAATGCCTACTATTAAAGCTCATACCTGTTCTCGTAACTCCTGCTGTACCTGTCCCTCTCCAACACCCACATCTTGTATAAAATACTTGGGCGTGCAAATTGACAAGCATCTGATCTGGTGTAGTCATTTAGATAATCTAGTCACCCGAACGCGCAAACTCATTTCCATCTTTAAGAAACTCCGTGATTCGGCTGACTCGGAAACACTTATGATGGTCTATTACTCGCTCTGTCAGTCTCTTCTAGTTTATTGTTTGCCGGTTTGGGGTGGCGCTTGCAGAACATACTTTTTAAAATTAGAGAGAGCTCAGAGAGCAGTTCTCAAAGTTATGTTCTGCAAGCCCTATAAATACTCTACATTGGAATTGTATTGAGAATGCAGGGTTCTGTCGGTGAGAGGGTTGCATGTGTTGCAATGTATATTAAGGCAACATCGACTGCCTTTCACAGTAATTACTAATCGTCGCGCAGATATTGTCCTTCGACCGGTTAGACACAAAACCACCTTCGCACAACACCAGTTCACCTACCTCAGCTACTCGTATATTTTATATAATAAAATCAACAAGTTTCTCCATATCCACAGTCTAAATTGTCACCAATGCAAGAACACAGTTAAGAGATGGTTGATTGAGAAATCGTATGACGAAACCGAAAAACTGCTCTTTCCATATGCCTAAGACAGATCTCCCCTCACTCAATTATATCACACACATACATTCACACACACTCCCCACTTTCACATTTACTGACACTTATACCACATATTAAAAATACCACGACACACTCACTCTCACTTACAATTTTTGTTATTAATTATTATTTTTTTTTTCTTTTTGACGTACACATAAATAATTATTATATTGTAATGTTAGCCATGTTACTGGTGAAAACAGATTTTTGATCTACCCTTATGGAATCACTGGTCCCCAAGTCACAGGCCATAAACCTAGTTTGGGAGCCAGGAGATATTACTTTATGCACATGTATGTTGTATCACATTACAACCATACACACACACACACACATCACACACACACACCACACACACACACACAACACACACATTCAAACCCATCACCACACTCACATTGATTGATTCATCAACTTCACACCCTCACTCACTCTCCCTCTCTCTCTCTTCTTCACTTCTTTGATTGATTTTTGTTTTTTCATTGATTGTGTGTCATCACTCACATTGTAACCTTTATTAATCACATTATTGGAAATAAACATTATTATTATTTCGTTTATTTATCTTTTTAACATATAAAAAACATTTAAAAATATGAAAAATAGTAGTCCACCGGTATCGGGAACAGGGTCCAAGCTACCGGCGGTCAGGGCTCCAGAGAGAGGAACCGTCTGACAATGCGAGCCGTGTCCAGAAGTACTGCTTTCTGAATCAAGCCCTTGATCCAGCCGCCTAACGAGAGCCTCCTGAGGTGTTGATCGAGGCTCGTGGCTATTAAGCCATTGGCTGACACGACTATCGGTACAATGATCGCTGAGTTCACATCCCACATGTTGACAACCTCGCGAGCCAAGTCAATATACTTGATTTGTTTATCTTTCTCGGCTTTCACGAGGTTCTCGTCATGTGGGACGGTAATGTCAACAATCATTGCACGCCTCTAGATTCGGTCCACCACCACTATATTAGGCTTATTGGCTACAATAGTCCTGTCAGTGATGATGGACCAATCCCAGTACAATGAGATATGACAATTATCGAGGACTGGGTCGGGCACATATCTGTACTACGGCACTTCCGATTCCACAAGAGAGTACTTCAGAGCAAGTTGCTGATGGATAATCCTGGCTACAAGGTTGTGCCTATGCAAGTATTCACCGTTAGCTAGACGAGAACAACCAGAGATTATGTGGCGGATTGATTCTCCCGTACGATGACATGCCCGACATATGTGAACCGTGCCGTCCTTCACAATAAATCTCCGGTTGTTTTTCGTCATGATAACTTCGTCCATAATTGCACAGACAAAACCTTCGGTTTCCCCAAAGAGGTCACCAACACACAGCCAGGCTACGGACGCTAGTTGGTCTACATCGGGTCCATGTAGGGCCCGGAAAAAGCGTCCGTGAAGTTCCTTACTCTGCCATACTTCTCTGCGACCGTTAGTGTCAATCACTAGAGGTTTGCGCCAGTTCTCGTTAGCCAAGGAGAGTGGAGTAAGGCCCTTGTCCACCGCCACTACATCTCGATGCATACCCACGTCAGCAGCTAGAAAATATTCCCTTAGACTGCATACCTCGCGGTTGTGGAGGGTCTTAGCATTTAAAAAGCCTCGGCCTCCACACTTCCGCGGGATATACAGTCTCATCACTGAAGAACGTGGGTGATGCATTTGAAATGCAGTCAGAAATGTACGGACACGCCTATCCAGGGCGTCAAGTTCTGATTGAGTCCATTTGAGTACGCCGAAAGAGTACATCAATACCGGCATGACCCAACCGTTGAGGGCGCGCACTTTGTTTCCGCCCGATAGAAGACTATTAAATACCTTCTTCAGGCGGCCAAAGAAGCGCTTCTTCAACGATTGCTTCATGTCAGTAACATTAATACCTAACGCTTTCGACATACCCAAATACTTATAGGTTTCCGTTGGAGAGAGGGATCTCAGGTTTATGGAATCCGAGAGTTGAGTTCCCACGGATTCCACAATCTCCCCTCGCTTTACATGCATGACTGCACATTTGTCCACACCACACTCCACCCTGATGGCACTACTGAAGGTTTCAGTTACCTACAGTAGCTCCATCAGTTGCAGATTGTTGGGGGCAAAAAGTTTCAAGTCATCCATGTAAAGCAGGTGAGATATAACCTGACCACCTCTCTTCAACCGGTAACCTAGTCCTGAATTCTCCAGCAGTGTGCTTAGAGGATTCAAGGCTAGGCAAAACCAAAGCGGACTCAAACTGTCACCCTGGAATATACCCCGCTCGATCCTTATCGGTTCGCTATTCCTCTGGATTTGTCAACATCCTGGATAGCGAAGGACCGTCCTCCATTGCCCCATACATGACATCAGGAAGGTGCGTAGCGTTGCATCAACTTTATACAATTCTAGCACCCTCATGAGCCATGTATGAGGAACTGAGTCATAGGCCTTCTTATAGTCTATCCAACATGTCGACAGATCCTTTCGGGAACGCCGAACCTGTTGGCTAATGGTCATATCTATGAAGAGAAGCTCCTTAGAACCGCGGGACCCATTCCTACATCCATTTTGAGAGGCAGACATGATACAGTTACTATCTATATGTGTGTTAATCTTAGCTCTCAAAATGGATGTAAGAACCTTATAGACCGTCGGTAAGCACGTGATCGGTCTATTTATTATTATTATTATTCCATTTATTTAATCTTATATACATACACTTTACATTTTCAAATATTTAGGTACTTATATATAAAAACATAAATAAATACAAAAACATTTAAAAATATAAAAAGTAGTAGCCCACCGGTATCGGGAATAGGGTCCAAGCTACCGGTGGTCAGGGCTCCTGAGAAAGGAATCTCCTAACAATACGAGCCGTGTCCAGGAGTACTGCTTTCTGGATCAAGCCCTTGATCCAACTGCCTAACGAGAGCCTCCTGAGATGTTGGTCGAGGCTCTTGGCAATTAAGCCATTGGCCGTCACGACTATCGGCACAATGACTGCTATATCCACCTCCCACATGTCGACAACCTCGCGAGCCAGATCAAGATACTTTGTTTTTTTATCTCTCTCAGCCTTCACGAGGTTCTCATCATGAGGGACAGCTATATCAATAATCATTGTGCGACGCTCTTGTCTATCTATCACCACTATGTCAGGCTTATTGGCAACAATAGTCCTGTCAGTGATGATAGATCGATCCCAATATAACGTGATATTGCCATTTTCGAGAACTGGGTCGGGCTCATACCTATATTACGGTACTTCAGATTCCACAAGATTGTATTTAAGAGCAAGTTGCTGGTGGATAATCCTGGCTACAAGGTTGTGTCTATGCAAATAGTCTCCGTTAGCTAGACGAGAACAACCAGAAATAATGTGTCGTATTGATTCTCCGGGCCGGTGGCATGCCCGACAGATGTCAACCGTACCGTCCTTCACAATATATTTCCGGTAGTTATTCGTCATAATAACTTCGTCCATAATCGCACAGACAAAACCTTCGGTTTCCCCGAAGAGGTCACCAAAGCGTAGCCAGGATACGGACGCTAAGAGATCTACATCGGGCCCATGTAGGACCCGGTAAAAGCGCCCGTGAAGCTCCTTGCTCTGCCATACTTCCCTGCGGTCATTAGTATCCAGTACTGTAGGTTTGCGCCAGTTCTCTTTTGCCAAGGAGAGCGGGGTGAGGCCCTTGTCCACAGCGACCACATCTCGATGCATACCCACGTCAGCTTTGAGGAAGTACTCCTGGAGTTGCCCAAGCGTGTAAATAGCCGTGGGTCTCTGCGGATGGAGGACAATGTTACGGCCAAACACTTGGGATGAATGCTGGCCCAAAATTGCCTATATTTGTCTGTATAACTTCAAGTTAGGAGTGGTTTGCAGTAGACGGCGCATGTGGCCTTACTCTAAGTTAGTAAGAACAAGTGGTACCTGACTTTCTTTCTTTAGCTGCCACGCTGGAACCCGACGACTTGACGAGTGGCCACTCGATTCTCTTCACACCAACACTCCTGGCTGTTTACTAGTTACACGGACGCGGTAAATATGGGTTATTTATTATTCCCGGAGAATCCCCAACGTTTACGGGATATTACTCGGGATTTTAGTGTATTTGCGGGACGATGTTAATAAGACATTAATTTAGTCTGCGGTGAATGCGCTCGGCTTCGCAGCGGAAGGCACACTGACGTGACGTCGATTGCTGCATTTTAAATTGCCTATAGCTCCCGTAAAGCCGGCTACACACCTGCCTCACAAGTTAAAGCAAGACACACACGACGTGATACCACACCCCATCCAACTTGCAGAGTGGCGGCAACTCGCCACACCATGCTCCCCGCCTTGAAAGGTGCAGGAGCTTTCAAAAGCCGCTAATCTATGCGGCGCGAGTGAGGTTCAAGAAGCGGTGATGATATGTAAGCATTTACTTGTTGAAGAGCTTTGAGGGAAATCCAAGCAGCAGTCCGAAACACCATCGCATTGATATAATGCTCGGGAAAAACAATTATCAGCGTCCTGAGAATGAATTGCGGTTCGACTTGACTATGGTAAGTCGAATAAACTAAATTACAACTATGTAATGGCGTACCATTGGAACGTATACTATGAACCCTAAACTAAATTAAACTAAAATACGTATTAATAATAATCTATTGAGTTGGCAAAGGATATAACTTAGTGACAGGACGTTTATACGTGCCTGACGCGGTTTTTATTGAAGCGACTCGAATTACACCATCCGATCCCGGAAAAACTTCCTCTATGATACCCAATGGCCAAGTCAATGGAGGTACGTTATCTTGACCCAAGAGAACGACAGTACCTATCTCTATAGGGCGATCGGGATTGCAGCACTTCTGGCGAACTTGCAGCGTGTGCAAGTACTCAATTCGCCATTTATTCCAGTAGGATAACACAAGTTGATCCAAGAGCCTTTTGCGGTTGTTTAGGTTTATGTTTTCTTCTGTCAATTCAGAAGAAGGCAAATACGTGAGTGGACTGGACATTAAAAAATGCGCGGCCGTGAGTACCTCCGGATGTGGGTCTGACGAAATGACACTAAGTGGTCGAGAGTTCAAAAAGCACTCAATTTGCACCAATACGGTCGAGAGTTCCTCGTAAGTGAGAAGTTGTTTACCTACGACTCTAAACAAGTGAGTTTTAACACTCTTAATATTCGACTCCCAAATACCTCCGAAGTGTGGAGCTCGCGGCGGTATTCTTGTCCCCTCGATGCGTGATTTAAGAAGCTCATTTTTAATATCCGTTTGAACAGTTGAATTTAATAAAAAAGAATAAATATCATCCAATTGCGCCTTAGCGCCAACAAAATTGGTACCATTGTCTGAATACATAACAGACACTGGACCGCGGCGAGAAATGAATCTCTTAAATGCGGATAGGAAAGACTCAGATGTGAGATCCGATACAAGCTCGATATGTATGGCTTTAGTCATCATGCATACGAACAAACATATGTAAAGTTTCTGCGAACGTTGACCTCTACGTCGAATAGGTATGTAAGCAAGCGGCCCGGCGAAATCTACACCGGTGTGTACAAAGGCTTTAGCATCACGGACGCGGTATCCAGGAAGTTCAGCCATTTTGGGTACTGGATGCTTAGGATTTAGACGGAAACAAGTATTACATTTCCGACAACGAGAACGTATAACCGTTCGGCCACCCAATATCCAAAACCGCTGCCTTATAATGGACATCAATAACCCTGGGCCCGTATGGCAGTACGTATTGTGATAGTCGTCTGGCCTGTTGGTCTAGTGGTTAGTGACCCTGACTGCTATGCCGGAGGTCGTGGGTTCGATTCCCACCCAGGACAAATGTTTGTGTAATGAGCACGATCATTTGTTCTTTAGGATTTAGACGGTAACAAGTATTACATTTCCGACAACGAGAACGTATAACCGTTCGGCCACCCAATATCCAAAACCGCTGCCTTATAATGGACATCAATAACCCTGGGCCCGTATGGCAGTACGTATTGTGATAGTCGTCTGGCCTGTTGGTCTAGTGGTTAGTGACCCTGACTGCTATGCCGGAGGTCGTGGGTTCGATTCCCACCCAGGACAAATGTTTGTGTAATGGGCACGATCATTTGTTCTGTGTCTGGATGTAATTTATCTATAATATGTATGTATTTAGAAATATATAAGTATGTTTATCAGTTGTCTAGTACCCATAACACAAGCTCTGCTTAGCTTGGGACTAGATGGCGTTGTGTGATAGTTGTGGAATATTATTATTATATTATAATTATAGTGATCGATAATTAGATCGACTACGCGGTCGCGTTTAGGTAAAAGCGCGGGATGCTTGGCTTCATACGGTAAGTCAGATTTAGACAATCTGCCCCCAATACGTAAGATTCCGAAGCTATCAATGAAGACAGATAAACAGCGCAACTTCTTAGCTGGAAGTTCACCTGCTTTAATTAAATTTAAATCGCTCGCAAAATGTAAACTTTGAACTATTCGAACAATGAAATTTTCGGCGGTTTGAATGTTTTTAACAGAACTATGACTATGTAGTCTGTTTGTAAATTTAAGAATGTACATAAATACACGTAACAGTTTATTCCATGAGCAAACACGGTCAGCTATAGTATCTAAAATACGCGGTTCAGTATTCGAAGTTTCTACAAGAAAAACCTTTGATTTAAACTCCGGCAATGTTTCACATTGAGCAGGAGAGAACTTTAAAGGCCACTCGCTCATGGGCTGATGGAACCATGTGGGGCCGTTCCACCACAACGAGTGTCTTATTAAATCCGACGGCAGCATGCCGCGAGACAGATTCTCTTTCCCGGACACGTGACGGAAACAAGCGGCAGGTAAGTTTTCCTGTATTTGAGTAATGCGGTTGCTGACAAAAATAGACCATCTATGGGGAGATGAGTGGATCCACGAGAGAGCTATGGTGGAGTCCGAGAAAGCGTGGACACCTGCAATAGGTACATAAGCGGAAAGTTTTTCCTTGACTACGCGAACAAGTTTAGACAGAAGTAAAGCGGCGACAAGTTCTAATCGAGCTAGCGTTGTTATTTTAGCGGGGGAGACTTTGGACTTTGCACATAAGATTCGGACAGTGATATGACCTGTAGGGTTGGTAATGTGTAAATAAATACAACAGCCATAACCAGTAAAGCTGGACGATGTTCACTACAGCTTCTCTAAAGACGCCAATGTGGCGAGGAACCTTTAGAGAAGAGAGTGAAGGAAAATCGCGCGTAAAAGCGGCAAACCGATTTGTGATGGATTTCGGAGGAACCTCATCCCATCCTACTTTAGCAAACCAAAGTTCCTTAATTAATACCTTCGCGTACAGCACAACGGGTCCTATAAGGCCAAGTACGTCGAACAAGCGGGCAACTAGCGATAGAATCGCGCGCTTCGTGCATTTATCATCCACGGCGATTGTTGTCAAAGAAAAATAATCATCAGCGGGTTCCCAGGTTAATCCAAGGATTTTGAAATTATGGACATCATTATCCATGCCAGAAAAATTAACTGGTAAGCGGTGAGACTCTGGGAGAATCTCTAATAAAGCGGGTGAATTGGTAGCACATTTGACTGAGTCAAAGGAACCTACCTTCATTAAATCAATTAAATCGCGGGATAGACGCATAGCTGTCTGTTCGTCCGAAACAGAGTAGACGTAGTCGTCCATGTAAAACTGAGTATCTACCAATTTAGAAGCCTCAGGAAAGCGGTCGCTTTGCTCACACGCCAAGTTACGCAGTGTGCGCATCGCTAAATAAGGACTAGGTTTTAATCCGAAGGGAACGCGGTTAAAATGAAAGGTGCGAATAGGCTCACCTTTGCTAAAACGACACAAGATTCGTAAATATTTGCGGTGGTGCTCTTTTACACCGATACGTAAGAACATTTGTTTTATATCCGCTGTCATCGCGACAGGGAATGTACGAAAATCAAGTAATAACAAAAACAAGTCTGCCTGCAAATTAGGTCCGACATGCAAAATGTCATTGAGCGACAACCCCGAGTGAGTTTTGGCGCTAGCGTCCAAAACCACTCGAATGCTGTCCTTGTCCGGTCTAATGACGGCATGATGCGGTATATAATAACCCTCCTCTGTCAATTCAGAGTCGGGCACTTCCGCTAAATACCCCTGAGTTATATAATCCGCGACAGTTTTATTATAATTCTCGCGTAGGGTCGGTATTAACGTAAACTTACGCTCGAGCGCAAGTAAGCGCCGATGGGCGTAACCGCGCGAGCTACCTAGCTCGCTGGGTGAGCGCGCAAAAGGTAGATCGACAAAATATCTGCCGTCTTCAAATAAGACTGAAGAATTAAAATTATTTTCACTCTCTAATTCGTCCGGACTAATAAAACGTTGAGATGGAATTTCCTCTAGCTCAAAAAACTTATGTAAATTTGACTCGACTTCAATGTCGGCCTGCGCGGTAAACGAAGATGCAATGTGTGTCACATCACTACTACAACAATCAATATCACCCATAAGCACATAACCGAAGCTAGTCAGTATAGCAGGGGGGGCGCGGGTGCCTGAGTCGACCCTGTCTCCCAGGTAAATAAAGGGGAACAATTGTGCTCCAAGCACGACGTCTACCGTGCCCGGCACGTTCCACAGCGGATCAGCGAGCGGCAAGTTACTTAAGTATGACATGTTATCATTGTTATGTAATCTAATAAATTTCGCGGGAAGTCTATCTGTAATACAATCAACAACTAACGCTTGTATCGAAAACTTCGTATGAGGATCAAACCGAGATTCTATGTTTAGATGAATAAATCCGTGTATTGGTTTCGATGACATTCCAACACCTTGTGAAAATGAATTGCGTAATTTAATTATGGGTAAATTCAAACGTTTACAACAGTCCACAGTAATTAAATTATTTTGCGATCCGTTATCTAGTAAGCACCGAACCACCTCCTTATCTCTGATGTCGCTATAGTATGCAAATAACTGCGCGGTCGCTAGCAAAATGGTTGACCCAGTTTTAACAGCTGTAGTGAGCGAAACAGATGTATCCTTAGTAGGCACTTGTGGCTCGGGCGATAATGACTCAACTTTTTCTCGGAAATGTAAGAGAGAATGGTGGGTCTTTTTACAAATTTTACAAACGTTACGTGACTTACATTTAACCAAAGAATGGGATAGACTTAAACAGTTTATACAGCCACGTTTAGCTTTAATAAATTCAAAACGTGCAAGCGGTGTTCTAATATTTTTAAACTGCGGGCAATAGAACAGCTGATGTCGTACGTCATCCTTATTGCATAGCGTACATTTGCTATTTAAAACCGGTTCATTACGCGACACGAATGACTTAGCGGTGTTATTTTTTGTTTGATGATTAACTGAACTAGACTTAGCGCGCGGTTCCGTCTGTAAATTATTACCGTATGAGCGTTGTAGTACTTTAACATATTCTTGCATGAATGTTATAAACTCCGCATAGGAAGGTAATTCTTTCTCACTCACACGGGATTCAAACTGTAAGACAGTTTGCGCGTCAACCTTTCTTAAACCACAGTGTAATAAAACAAAATCCAGTAAGTCTGGAATGTCTAACTGCTTCAAGGCTGCGCTGGACGCTGAATATCGTTCCACAAAATTATTGAGGCTCGCGGCATTTCCGGCGCATTGTTTAATGTCCAGTATATTATTGAGATAATGAATCCCTAAACTACGCTTATCTTGATACCTTTTAACGAGACTGTTCCACATAACGTTGTATGTATCTCCTGTAGGAACAATGCCTGCGGTTAGTTTTAAGGCATCATGAGTCAATTTACTGATCAAGTACTGGACACGCTGCGAGTCAACCAGATCGGTATTTAAATGAACATTGCTGCGAGACATTTCATAAAATATGGGCCAGTTTTCCGCTTTACCATCAAACGATGGCAAATCTATGGGCGGTAATTTTATCCGAGTACCCACTTTGTGTTCCGATGTTTCGTTTTTCGAAAGTATGAGATTACGTTTATATTAGAATATAAGTCTTCAATAGAATATAGACTCGAATAGTCTGGTGCGGTTTGGTCAATCTCGAATTGCAATTCATTCATTTGTTCTACTATTTTCTCAAATTTGTTGTATTGCTCAGTAATTGTTTCTGACTGCACTAAGAATGTCTCATTTGAACGTGAATCAAAGTTCGAGATGTTTCTGGAATCATTATATATGCGATTAACTCGCTCGAAAATCATTTGTTTTTTAGCGGTAAGCTGAGCCAATTTAGCTTCTTGCTTGCGGGACGCCATTTTGGGGCACTAATAAAGTTATGTGCCTACTGTAATGACTTGTACTTAATTTGTACTGAATTTTACTGATGCCTATCCGGCTCGAAGGACCATCTAATGGAGTTGCCCAAGCGTGTAAATAGCCGTGGGTCTCTGCGGATGGAGGACAATGTTACGGCCAAACACTTGGATTGAATGCTGGCCCAAAATTGCCTATATTTGTCTGTATAACTTCAAGTTAGGAGTGGTTGGCAGTAGACGGCGCATGTGGCCTTACTCTAAGTTAGTAAGAACAAGTGGTACCTGACTTTCTTTCTTTAGCTGCCACGCTGGAACCCGACGACTTGACGAGTGGCCACTCGATTCTCTTCACACCAACACTCCTGGCTGTTTACTAGTTACACGGACGCGGTAAATATGGGTTATTTATTATTCCCGGAGAATCCCCAACGTTTACGGGATATTACTCGGGATTTTAGTGTATTTGCGGGACGATGTTAATAAGACATTAATTTAGTCTGCGGTGAATGCGCTCGGCTTCGCAGCGGAAGGCACACTGACGTGACGTCGATTGCTGCATTTTAAATTGCCTATAGCTCCCGTAAAGAAGGCTACACACCTGCCTCACAAGTTAAAGCAAGACACACACGACGTGATACCACACCCCATCCAACTTGCAGAGTGGCGGCAACTCGCCACACCAACTCCCTAAGGCTGCATACCTCGCGGTTGTGTAGGGTCTTAGCATTTAAGAACCCACGACCCCCACACTTCCGCGGGATATACAGCCTCATCACCCATGATCGTGGGTGATGCATCCGATTTGCGGTCAGCAGTGTGCGGACCCTCCTATACAGGGCGTCAAGTTCCGTCTGAGTCCATTTGAGTATGCCGAAAGAGTACATCAATACCGGCATGACCCAACCGTTGAAGGCGCGCATCTTGTTTCCGCCTGATAAAAGACTATTCAGTACTTTATTCAGGCGGCCAAAGAAGCGCTCCCTCAACGACTGTTTCACTTCAGCAGTACTGATGCCTAACGCTTCCGACATACCCAAATACTTGTAGGTTTCGGTTGAGCAGAGGGATCTAAGGTGTACGGAATCCGAGAGTTGAGTTCCCACGGATTCCACAATCTCCCCTCGCTTTACATGCATGACTGCACATTTGTCCACAGCAAATTCCATCCTGATGGCGCTACTGAAGGTTTCTGTTACCTTTAGTAGCTTCATCAGTTGCAAGTTGTTGGGGGCAAAGATTTTCAGATCATCCATGTAAAGGAGGTGTGATATGACCTGACCACCTCTTCTCAACCGATAGCCTTGGCCCGAACCCTCCAGTAGAGTACTGAGAGGGTTTAGGGCCAGACAAAACCACAGTGGACTCAGACTGTCGCCCTGAAATATGCCACGCTCGATCCTTATCGGTTCGCTGTTCTCCCGGATTTGTCGACATCCTGGATAGTGAAGAACCGTCCTCCACTGCCCCATACACGACATCAGGAAGGTGCGCAAAGTTGCATCCACTTTGTACAGCTCCAGCACCCTCATGAGCCATGTATGTGGCACCGAGTCATAGGCCTTCTTATAATCTATCCAACATGTCGACAGATCTTTTCGAGAACGACGAACCTGTTGGCTAATGGCAACATCAATGAGGAGCAGCTCCTTAGTACCACGGGACCCGTTCCTACATCCATTCTGAGAGGCAGACATGATAAAATTTGTGTCAATATGATTGTTAATTTTGGCTCTCAGGATGGATGTAAAAACTTTATAGACCGTCGGTAAACACGTGATCGGCCTATAATTTTTGGGTTCCGCAGTACTACCTGATTTATAGAGCAGGTGGGTTACTCCTGTCGTAAGGAACTGTGGCAGCGACCCTGACTCTAGGGCAGACTGGAACTGAGCTGCCAAGCGAGCGTGCGATCTTTGAAACCATTTTATCCAAAAATTGTGCAGACCGTCCGGCCCTGGAGATTTCCAGTTAGGCAGCGAACGGACTACACGAGCTACATCTTGGGGGCTGATGTTAATAGCCCCCACTTCTGGTATAAGATCGCACGCGCGCTCGACCTCTCGAGTCCAATCACCCTCGGTGTGCCTGACCGGCACCGACCAGATGCCGCGCCAGAATGAGCTCATGGCGTTGTCATCAGGTAGGTGCGTATCGGACACACCTTGGTCCGGTCGCTCCCAAGCCCTATAAACCCATCTTTCGTTGCATTCGAATGTGCGATTCTGAGTGTACCGCTCCACTCGCCGCTTGTACCGACGAATACGGTTTGCCCATGCATAGATCTTCTGCTTCAGGAAGTCGACACGCTCTGTGACGCGGGTCAGATAATCTCGGGAACTTATATCAGTCCCCGAGAATGCCCGCCTCACAAAGCGCATCACCCTAGGGCGAGTGTTGCCCTCCCTGAAGCAGATAAGCTTGCCAATGAGTGCTCTTGCCTCACTATACTACTCTCTAGCCTTATTATTATTATTATTAATTAGTCCCTTCTTTTATTCTTTTTCTCCTTTTTTTCTCACCACCTACGAAATTATGTAACATTTGATATACGTTTTTAAGTATGTATTTTTAACCGACGAAAAAAAAGGAGGAGGTTCTCAATTCGACCGTATATTTATTTTTTAAATGTAAAATTTTGACATCCTTTTTTATTAGCAGTACACCACTTACTACCCCCTTTTAGATTTTAAGTTCTTTAAGTCCATCCCAACGTTGTTTGGTAGATATCGCTGTTCAGTGTTAAAACCGCCGTTGTACCCATAGATTTAAGATCGTGTAAAATAATTGTGTGAATGTTTTGGTGTACAATAAAGTTTTATTCTTTTCTGTTCTAAGTTAGTCTGTCTGCTTGTAACCTCTTCAGCTGAATGGATTAGCATGAATCACACGGGTATTTATGTCCTCGTGTAGGACATAAATATGATAATGTGGAGAGGTGTTTTCTCTAGAAATAATTTCTAGCTTTTACAAGGGGGAAGCCGCTGACAAAAGCTATTTATTCATTCATATTTGTCTTATCCATTTGAGCTCTTAAGAGCGTTTACTCCTCACGGTACTTCATACAAACTTTCAAGTCCTTATACTTGGAAATAAATGAGCCGATTGTAATTAATCTTGGTACGTAGATGCAAGGTACCCAGGTCTTTGTAAGTATACCTATCTTATGTGTACCAAGTTTCAATCAATTCATTAATTTCCAAGAATAAGGACTTTTTTTTTCTTTTTAAAAAACGTGGCCCCACACTCGGAATTACTCCTGTATCGTGGGTGCGTTCACAAACATGTAAACCCATATACACAAGACATCCAGACCCGGAATAACTATCTGCAGGCCATACAAATATTGGTTCCGTGCGGGGATCGAACCCGCAACAGCGCAGCAGCCGAACGCTCAACCACTGCGCCAACCGTGCCGTCACGAGTTGTGCCGACAAGACTTCCGAGTATGTATATGTTGTGAGGAGTAAACTCGCACACGGGGAAAACAACAATCAACGCAGATTTAATCCCGTATTTGTTTATTTAAAAACATTCATTTAGCAAGTTTCTCTTCTTGAGGTGTTTCATTTCCATCTTGCTCTTCACAAATGGCAGGAAAATCTGGATTCTTCTCACAGATAAATGCAGCTGGTCTGTTGCACCACAAGTCGTTTAGTCTACCGTCGCGGTATATCGCACCACAGTTTTCGCCTGGCGATGCATTGTTCGGTTCCCCTCCTTTAAATGTACCGTATCCTGCTTCCCACAGCGTCTGGCCTGAAATTGGGAATATTGTTAGTAATACTTAGTGTTAGAAGCAGTTGGTTCTAACTGTAATTTTTTGTAGATCTTTGGTTTGGAAGTCGTTAGACAGAAACCTGATAGTTTGTTATGCAGTCTTGCCAAGGTCCCTTGTCTAACTGACTTCCAAAATCGTGTTGGATGATACGATTTTGAAAGCAACTATACTACATTTGATTCACATTAGCACTAGACAGAAGTTAAAAAAGATTATTTTTAATACACACTGTGTCAAAAGTACAATAAACATGTTACAGTTACGATTGACACCGAATTTATTATAGGTAATCTATTTTTTAATACAGCAGCTGTTATTAGCAGCCGAAATTATGTGGCTCTCATGTAGCTATATTATTTCATTCCAATTTAAAATTACCATGTCAATGCTAAAAACCTAAATAACCGAACAGACCCGGAACGTTTTTCGTTTGACTATAATTCTACCAAATTTAAAATGCTACCAAATCCCTTCACAAGTTGTGACAGTCGGGTCTTTTCAATTTTAGCGGTTTATGTCGTCTGTTAAATTGACGTAAATAATGTTCTGTGATTGTCATTCATAGTGAATGTGATGCCTGTTGATTGCCATTGCCGAATTGCCGTGATTTAGTTGTTATTTGTTACTTTTTTTAAATGAAAATCAAAGAATTAATAAAATTGTGTCAACTTAATTTTGACATAAAATGTTTTACATCCGAGCTTCTACGTGCCTCTCTATTCTAATGCTACTGTGAGTGGAGGACGTCAGATAAGCAGTCGGTTTATGTTAAGTTCTGGAATTATCTGTTTAAAGTTACACTGGAAGCAATAATTAGTATAGTAATAGTATTGCTAGTAAAGATTACCCAGATGATAAAATTCAAGACAAGACAAGGTGCATGCTACCAAAGCTTACGACTGCAGCCCATTTTACTCAAACAGTACCTATTTAAAACTTATACGGCTTTACCTATGATTTAATAAAAAAAAAAATCACAAACCCGACTCAAAAACTACTGAAAATTTTCAAACAAGTCACTTTTCAAGCAATCAGTTGCAGTTGCTGGTGTTTGCACTTGTACTTATACTTATAAGTTGATAATGACTTGTTTAGAACTCTAAAGTTGTATTTTACAATCGCGTTTTCTGAAAATATTAGTTTCATTTTCAAATATTTGTGAAATATAATTGTGGAATCGCCTCCTCGCGTCCTTTATCTAGATACCCCACATGACCTTGTAAAAAAAAAATCCGACCTCAATTACCTAATTCATATAGCCTAGTGCCACTTCGGCAGTCAAACTCAATGTAATGATACCTCATTTATCAAAATCCATCAAGTCATTAAAATTTAGGCTACAGGGCGGGCCAAAGAAAAACTCTCGAATAAAATTACCCTCTTTCTGGGGCAGTTGGATAAAAAAACTAACAGACAATGTTAATTACCATGAATCGTTCTCCATTCCATGTTTTCACCCCAATCGTGAAAACCGATAAAAGCAACATCTTTCCAGAAACTTCCCAACATCCTTCCTGCGGGATATTTATGGAAGAGTTCTTTGAGTACTTTGGCTTCAACTTCACTGTTTACAATAGCAAGATGGCCGCCTTCAGCTGAACATGTGAAGAAGGCTCGGGAGAAATTTCGTGGTACTGTGTGGAACTTGTAGCAACTTTTCGTTCTTGCATCCAAACGATATTCTGAAATATCATTTTAAATATTCTTAGTGTTAAAAGAAACAATGCTGTGCGTTTGATATTTTTAAGTAAAGAGCTCGAGTGTGCATTCTGTAATCGACAGAAAGTTAAAATCTTTTTCTAAAAAAAAAATCTTCGATAGTCAGGTCCACATTATCTTTCGTAAGAAAAAAAAGAGTGACAATAAAAGCTGTGTGAATGAGCTTAAAACATGGCGATGGTATTCCATTCAGTTTCTGAAAACCACTTTATTAAGGGCCTAGTTAGAGCGGAAGAAGTCATAAGATGATTTCCCACCCCCCAAAAAAAAAAAAAAAAAACCTCACCATAAGTGGCGCCCTCATTAAATAAAAAATCGCATCTTAGCATAGAAAATAAAGATTATAGAATCCTATGTTGCATTTGTTACAAATAGGATAAGTTATTTTTACATTGTTAAAACAGGACTCAAAGTGTTTCGTATCGAAAGTAGTAAGCAAAAGTGTCAAAAACGGCCGTTTTTGGTACTTTCGCCTACTGCTTTGGCTGCTTTGGATACGAAACATTTTGAGTATTGTTTTAACCACGTAAAAATACTTTATCCTCTTTGTAACAAACGCAACATACGATTCTATAATCTTTATTTTCTACGCTTTGCTACGATTTTTTATTGAATGAGGGCGCCACTTGGCGGATACATACACCTTAATTATTTATTTTATACTCTAGTATACTCACACAAGATAGTATAATACATTAGTGAAGCCCACCACCATCTCCAAAAAATGAAAGAAAAGCCTATTTATTTGTACCTTTGGTTGGTCCAAATTCGACTTTGGTGACCTACGAAATAGGGTGCCAAGTCCTTCGACCAGACGGATGTTGTGTCTGGTCCGGACAACAACCCGATGGTTGATATCAGACTGTTGTATATGTTCGAGTCGCGCAAAGAACTCTATTTGTGCAATGCAGGATTTGTATGTTTAGTTCGTATGTGGCGTCATAGATGTCGCTACACGATGAGTTACCTGGATCGACAGTTCCGCACTCATTCACTTTTAGTTCTGAATCTACAGGACGGTAGCAGATAAAAGGGCGAGTATCTTCACAGGAATGATCAGCCATTTCTCCATTACCATTTAAAGTGATGCAACTTTCATTGTTGTGTTTATTATCTGGTTCGTTCTCGGCCCAAGGTAGCGGTATCTCCGAGAGCGGTGTACCTGTAATTTTTTAATATTTATTGTTATTGTTGTTGTTTATTGTTGTTGTTGTTTTTTGTTGTTGGTGTTGTTCTTGTTGTGTTGTGTTGTTGTTGTAGGGGAAGGCCAAAGAAACGATGGTTGGACTGTGTGAAAGAGGATATGGGTAAAAAGGGGGTGACTACAGAGATGTAAAAGCCTAATCATTCAATATACGCCTAGTTGCTATCGAAGAAGATTTTTATTCATCTCCAAAACAACGACTAATAGAGGAGTATGGAAGAAAAAGACATGTTGCGCCGACCCCAAATAAATTGGGATAAGGGCAGGAGAATGATAATTATTATTGTTCCTGCAGTTTTTGCGTCTCAAAAATTAAACCACCGAAAAAAAAAAACAGAAATTGAAAAGCAAAAATACTAGTTTTTTGGTTTAAATATCTTTATTCCCTTAAACAATAACAAAACACACAATACCAATACAAATTATTTAGGTATGTATAGTTTAAATTTTTAAGTCACCGGCAAACAAAGTACCACATCGTTACGGGGAGTAAAATGTGTGTACCTAGTGTTAGACGACTTATAATTACTCGTATATAAAAAGGTATCTACTATATTTTTTCATTTCAATTTACTGCTTGTTGGCGGTTTACATTTTTTTTCTAAAAAGTTTTAATTTTTTGCAACTTAGATACACTAATGAATGCTAAATAAAGCCTTCCGTATCCTTTATCGGTCCGTCGATGGAAGTGTTATCTTAGTTAAGTATAAAATCATTAAAGATTTATGCACACACACAAGGTAACTGCTGTAAGCCGTTGAGAAATTGCCTTGACTATATTCCGTCTCTATTATTATAATTTATTATCATTTTCTGGTCTCCATTATGTTGTAGTATCATAAGCACTATATATGTATAGCAAGTTTCGAATGAATCCGTTCACAGGTGAAAGTATAGTGAAGGATCAATCAATCATCCCCTATTTTCCTACTCATAGGGTTCAAATTTATTCCTTACTAGCGACCCGCCCCAGCTTTGCTTGGGTACAAATTATACATACAAACCTTCCTCTTTAATCACTCTATCTATTAAAAACCGCTTCAAAATCCGTTGCCTAGTTTTAAAGATTTAAGCATACATAGGGATATAGGGACAGAGAAAGCGACTTTGTTTTATACTATGTAGTGATGGGACAACTTAAGGTATACCCTGTCCAATAAAGAATGAATTATCGAAGTATGCTGTAAATGAACAAGTGGGTGAAAAATTATATTTTCTAACACCTTTTTTTTTGGGATGGATATTCAATTTAAAATTTTATGGAACCACCTTTGAGGTATACCCTTTTCAATTAAAAAGAAATATCATGATCGGACGATCTTTTAAAATGTTATGCGTAGTAATACATTAAAAATACAAGTAGCCTTGAGAACCTCCTTTTTTCGTCGGCTAAAAAGGATTTAATTGTATAATAATATAATATGAACTTCAAGAAGCTTCTGGAGCCTTCTGCTCAACTATAATTAACAGAAATGTCTAAATATTCTCATCTGTTATTTTACGGGAATCCTTAATTTTGCAACAGTCGGTTACTGCATGACTGCTTCAATGCAAAGGCACATAAGTTAAGAATTTCTTTAAAATATGTTGTGGTTTCTTGTTTGTGCAAATGTGATATCCTGTTTGATACTTTTTGTCGTATTTTTATTTCCGAATTTTTTAAAACTTTATAATTTTACAATAGGGTCATCATCTGCCTAGTCTTTTCCCAACTATCTTGATGGTCGGCTTCCAGTCTAACCGGATGCAGCTGAATACCAGTATTTTACATGGAGCGACTGCCTATCTGACCTCCACAACCCAGTGACAATTTTACAATAGGGTATTTTACTAAAATGAAATAATTATTCCGTCAGTTAAATAACCAAAAAATATTAGACCCTATTTTATCTTTTGTCACGTTAACAAAAAATGAAGGTGATACAGTGCATTGAATTGAAAATTTCACCACCAAAGTGACGTAACGAGCTCCGACGCCTGAACTTTGATGCGTTTTATCTTTTTCATTTTTTATTGGTTTGGTAAAGCAAAAAATACGTGTCCAATATTTTTTGGTTATTTAACTGATGGACTAATTAGTTTTATTTAGTAATATTTTACTGAAAAAAACTAATTAGTTTTATTTGTAGGTACTCCCTATTGGTCAAAACGGCATTCTGGGCTGCAAAAGCTATAACTAAGATACCGGACATACATACCCGCACGCCGCATGATGCCTAGTGCTTGATGCGTATCGGGCTTCTACAGGGTGTAACGGAAAGGTGTGGTCATATTTTAAGAACCGATTCTGCCCATGGAAGTGAACAACTTTATCTAAGAAAAAATAAAAAAAAAAAAATAATTGGACTTTGCATACAAAGTGATTATCAGCTGATCAATATTTGTATGGGGGGTAAAATTTTTTTTTGAGAATTTTCTCTTTTTCTTGAATAAAGTTGTTCATATCGATGGGCAGATGCAGTTCTTAAAATATGACCACACCTTTCCGTTACACCCTGTATAATTAAACCTTATGCTGATTAACCTACCTTCAATGGCATAAAAGTCTCCTTGAGAGACAGTCGCTTGAATCCCAGTAAAAATTTCAGATTCCGAAGTGAAGAAGTTTTTTATGATATGGTTCATTTCATTTGCTAATTCTTGTGTGATTGGAGAAGCCAGACTAGCACCTGATGAAAAAAGAATAGTTATTTAGTTATAAGTATCGGTGAAAGGAACATGAAATATTTAACTTTATGTTCACCGAGATTAGTGGGGGTCCGAATATGAACCCTTGGGGCACCGTACTTCACCGTTCTAGGTTTTGACTGATATTAATATAATGTGCAATTGGTATTAATATTTATATTTCAATATATAGTTGCCGGTTGCTTAAATGCGATGAAATGAGAAACCTTTGTCGCATTATATATTCTATATATCTTTCGCTGTAGAAAAGTATGGTATAATAAACGTAATTGAAGGCTTTCGTCAAGTTTATACAAAATCCGGCCAAGTTCGTATCCCACTTCGCACATTTTGGGTTCTGTCAATCTGCCCAAGATGTTTCCATTCGAAGATTTGCCGACAAAAATAAAGAAGCGCAGAAGTCAAGGAAAAAAGACGATTGCCTCATTCTTTGGACGGATTGGTCATTTCGCTATAATTATCATCCTAGAAGATAAAAGACTGTTACTGCAGAGAGGTATGTCAGTCATTGTTGACCGGTTGTCTTGGAGAATGTTAGAAAGCAGTGCCTAAGAAGCAGGATTCTCCTCCACCACGACAATGCTCCAGCTCACTTCGCCAGACCGACTATCGAATATTTGTCTATCGAAGGTGTGGAGTTAGTGAGTCATCCTCCTTACAGTCCCGACGTGGCACGTTGTGACTTTTATTTTTTTCCTAAAATTAAAGATAAACTTAGAGGAATTCGTTTTATGAACCCTGAAGATGCCGTTTGAAAAAGGCGTGGAAGAGATCCTTAAAGAAGAGTGGGTCCACTGCTTCATTCAATGGTTCCATCGCATACGACGTTGGTTAGAAACGGAGACTACTTCGAAAAGCAATAAAAACATGAAAAGGTTTCTGCATCATTCCGTTTTCATTTTCTAAAAACTTTTAGTTTGACCACCGTGAGTCGAAACCGAATGAGCTGAGTTTATCATTATTTTGTATTCGTCCAAATATTTTCGCTGGAATATCCACAAAATTACTATTGCCATTTTGCAAAGTGAAAAGTTTACAAAGCAGAAAACGTGAAATAGTAACCAAGTAGATAAATTTATGTATACAAACAATAAAACGGTGACTTTAACTAGCACAATTGAAAATTAAAATTGAATTTGAACGTGATTTTCCATAAACCGTGAACTCAATTAATATAATGTTCATATTAATAAACATGAAGCTCCCTTCTAAGTACGAGTGTTATAACGGGTGATTACGGAACCTTGCACTGTGCGTGACTCGACACGCACTTCGCCGGTTCTTTATATTAGTACATAATCAGCAAAAACATTGCACTTAGTTTTACGGTCGCAAAAAATTAAACTTTTTGCGAACCCTTGGTTGGCGAGTTCAACTCGCTGTTTGTCGGTTTTTTAGAGTTCCGTACCCGAAGGGTTCGAACAGAGCCCTATTGTTGTCACAACGTTTGTCTGTCTGTCCATCGTCTGTCACAAAATTTTATTACGAAATTTTTTTTTAACTTCCCATTGACATAGGAACTTGAAATTTGGTGATAATGTTTATTATTACGTATACTTTACTAACAAAAACAAATATTTGGTACGGAACGTTTAATGTGCGAAATCCGACACGCCCTAACTTGGCCAGTTTTTATATTCAGTTTCTGTTAGATACCTACATGTTTTTATGGATACAAGGGTTAGAAGCTCACCTTCCTGTACACATCGCAATCGAGCATCGGACCACTTCGCTGGGATCACGTAGTGTTTAAACCACGCTTTGGCCACTGTGCTGTATGTATAGTCGCATCTGAATGATCCCTCTAAAAAAGAGAAAAAAAAAATTATACGTATCAACCTAATAGTATAATTATGTAACACTATAATAGACTTCTTATTGTCGTCAATACAATCCTTTTTTTCATTTAAACATACCTATAAATATCATTTTTAGCACTTGATTGAATAAAAAATCATTTAAGATATAAAAAATGACCACCAGTATCGGGAACAGAGACCAAGCTACCGGCGGCCACGGCTCCAGAGAGAACAACCTCCTTACAATACAAGCCGTGTCCAGAAATACCGCTCTCTGAATCAAGCTCTTGATTCACCTGCCTAATCTGCTCTCTCGGCTCTTATGGTGTTGAACGAGGCTACGAGGCAAGCCGAAATATTGATTTGCTTATCGTCTTCGGCTTTCACGAGGTTTCTATCATGTGGAATAGTCTTGTCAACAATCATTGACCGCCTCTCGATTCGGACCACCATTTATATACCGCAATAGTCTTGTCAGTATGATGAACCGATGCCATTGTTTTTTGCAATTTCGGAGTTAGTCCCAAAGAGAAAATTTTCCATAATGATGAACAGATCTCAATTTTTTTTCGCGACTTCGTGTTCAGTTCCAAAAAGAAATTGTTCATAATTATGAACTGATCCCAATTTTTTTTCGTGACTTTGTGTTTCGTCCCATAGAGAAAATTGTTCATAATGATACGTACAATGACTCTTTTTCAGCAGAAATTACGTTGCAAACACCTTATTTAAGGTACCTAAAGAGCATTAAAAGCCATGGTTATCATCAAATTAACAACAAATGGAGACATTTTTTCAAACAACCTTAATTTTTTAACTTGTTTTAGGTATTTTTATGATAGACAGAATTTATAGTAAACTAAATGAGGAAGGCAGCCTTACAGCCACCGCTCAGATTATAATTTAAACAGTTTACTTAGCTAAATACATATTAAACATCTTACCAATTATACTCAAGCTGAGCAGTAACACAAAATATTTATAAAAACACTTCATTGTTTTAAATTTTGAAATGATCAGATTCAAATGTGCTAACACAAAGGTGTTAACAGAAACATTTATATCATTGGCAGAGATATAAAACTCCAGAGTCAGAGGTTTCCAAATGTAGATTGCAAGTTTTGAAAAGAAAAATAGAACGTTAACAAATCGAAGTTTTTTGTATTCGATGGCAAATATAATTTATGTAACTAGCTTTTTCCATATCTTTATTCTCGAGACTGCAGCACATTTAAGAGACATCATTTTTTTCGGAATAAGAAAAGTAGAACGTTCACAAATCGAATTTTTGTGTATTCGATGGCAAATATAATAAATAAGTAACTAGCTTTTCCCATATTTCTCGAGTCTGCAGCACATTTAGGAGACATCCTTTTTTTCGGTATAAACAGTATGTAGTCTATCGGAGCTGTCACGTCCACGATGAGCCCTACATCTCCTTCTACGGCTGCCACGATACCGTTTGCTGCTATTTGGGACTCATTATGTGTGGCTATCTTACCCAATCGCTCCTCTGGCGTGACAGATGTGGCCGGATCAGTTTCATTTTAGCAAATGCGTTACCTACATTTTTAGGGTTCCGTACCCGAAAAGGTCCAAACGGAGCCCTATTGTTGTCACTCACGTGTCCGTCTGTTTGTCTGTCCGTCCGTCCTCTGTTACAAAATTTTGTAATGAATTTTTTTTTTTTGGGGTTGTGTAGGAAATCATCCAATGACTTCTCCCGCTCTGGGTGGAGCGGGAGGGCGTGTCAGACTCTTACTGACTAAAACCCATCCCTGTTACTTCCCTGCCAGAGTGCCCAGGGGTGCGGTAACTTATTTTCAGAATTTATCCGCTACCCATAGGCATGCAGGCACCGGCCACGATGGGCCCCGTCAGTGGTGGCTGACACTCATCTCTTTGAGGCGAAAACCAGTATATGGCAAATACCAATATATGGTACGGAACCCTTAATGTGCGATATCCGACACGCACATGGTCAGTTTTTGAGAACCTCTGACACTTAAATGAGTTGCATTCAACTTAACAAATGATGCACAAATTCAATAAACACTCAGTTTTGTGACTAACGTTATCTTTATCTCTTACGTTCGAACACGTATTAAAACATATTTACAGAACACCCGTTTGTTTGCTTGCCATAATTTAAAAGTTAATTATAGCTACATTATATATACAGAGATAAGATACGCTTTGCAAACATATCAACAAAGAATCAATTTTACCTCTTCATTATACACATTAGATTAACTTCTTAGTTATCGTCACTTTCTATTATAAGTGATTTTCATATTCGCAAAAAAATTGAGAAAAACATATCGCATAGTCAGTTCTTTAATTACCCGACTGCACCAGAAGGAGGCTAATATTTTTCAAGAGTATGAAATTATCATCATCATCATCATTTCGGCCAAAAGACGACCACTGCAGAACATAGGCCTCCCCCAAGTGTCACCACAATTGTCGGTCCTGTGCATCTCGCATCCATCGGCTACCCGCGACCCTCACCAGGTCATCGGTCCACCTTGTGGGAGGCCTTCCAGCGCTGCGTCTTCCGGTACGCGGTCGCCATTCCAGAACTTTTCGGTCCCATCGACCATCATTATTATTCTGCGAACAATGTGCCCAGCCCACTGCCACTTCAGTTTGGCGATTCTTCGGGCTATGTCGGTAAACATAGTTTTTTTTATTTTTTTATTTATATTTAGAGGCTTTTCCGCATATCGTATGTCAGTCCCATCGTATCCTAAACAATATGACTTTCACAAGACGTGGGTCAAGAATTCAAACAAACCCCTCGCATCGTCGCCATTTGGTTGTGATAGAATTGTATGGAACATGCCTACATCAGTTCTGTTCAAATTCAGTGACCTCACTAAATTATTTTTACTGGACTCATATTGGACAAATTCCATCAATAAATGTTGTAGGTCCTCGACAACTGCACATTCGTCACAATTGGGTGAAGCGATTTTCTTCATCATGAAAGCAAATTTTTTGCATGGAATATGTCCAGATCTGAGTCTAAGAGCAGTAACAATCAGTTTTCTACTAACATCACTATTCATGAACCAGGGCACGCGAAGAAGTTCACACTGTATGGTTTTATACCATAAACCCTTCTATAATGACCGTTTATTCAAGTATTCTTTCCAATAATCATAGCATATATTTTTAAATTTTGGAAAAAAATCTGAATAATCTAATATAATATTTATTTCTTTTCCATTCCTAGTCGCTAATTTCGCCAATTTGTCAGCCTCTTCGTTGCCCTGCAAATTGCGCCACTGCAATCTCAGTTGGATGCCTTTTAAAGTAATGTCATCATCATTTAGATAAATTAACATACGCTATCGATGCACCTCTGTGGCCAGAGGCGCATCGAGCAATATGTTGTAATGAACTTTTACTGTCTGTACAAACGACAACATTTTACCCGACCGATTATTACGAAGGTTGAAACAGACTTATGAGCATGAGGAATTTATGAAAGCCAAGAACAGCCCAAAGGCAACATGGGACGTCATCAATAAGGTAGCAAACCTGAAGCCTAAGCCAGACACCCCCTTTAAACTTATAAATCTCAATGACCCTAAAAGCGCTATAAATGCGGTCAACAAGTACTTTGCTGACATCGGTAGGGTGATGACCGGTAAAGCAGGAATAAATCGTTCGGTTCCGAGTGATATTATTCCGCAAAATAATATAAGTTATTCAAGCTCCATGGCCCTGCTCGAAACTGACGCTGACGAGGTTGACCGTATTATAGCTAACTTAAAACCTGATTCTGCAGTGGGTTGGGATGGGATCCCTGTCAGGGTTTTGAATTCCTCCCGTAGTACCCTGGTCCCCCTTATTACCCACATCTGTAACCTAGCTATCGCGACTGGTATCTTTCCGAGGGTTTTTAAAAAGGCAGTTGTGCATCCAGTTTTTAAGACTGGAGACAGAGGCAGTGTAAATAACTACAGACCAATATCAGTCCTTACAGCCCTTTCTAAAATTCTTGAACGTATTTTGAACAAGCGACTAACTAAGTTCCTAGAAACAAATAAAATTATATCTAATAACCAGTATGGTTTCCGCACTGGTATATCTACGGAGGATGCTGTGCTAGCCTTAACAGAACATGCTGTTAGGAACTTGGATAAAAAGCATAAATGTTTGGGACTATTCCTAGATCTGGCAAAAGCTTTTGACACTGTCTCTGTCCCCATTCTTGTAAATAAGCTGGAACGCGTAGGTGTTAGAGGTCTCCCTCTGAAAATTTTTACTGACTATCTTCGTGAGCGTGTACAAGTGGTAAAAATAGGGGAACTCTGGAGTGATGAGGAGGTTATTGACTGCGGCGTGCCCCAAGGAAGCATCCTGGGCCCCACACTGTTCATTCTTTTTATAAACGACCTATGCCACATTCCTCTTCCAAATTGTAAAGTTTTTACCTACGCAGACGATACTGCTCTCATTGTAGACGGAGTGGACTGGAATGAAATGAAGAAAAACGCAGAATATGCTCTCAAGATTGTCATGGTTTGGCTGTCTGAAAGTCTTTTGACTCTAAATATTGACAAGACCCTGTTCATTCCTTTCGCAATGAGAGCTGACCTTCAACCCCCGGAGACTTTTATAATCAAGGCCCACACATGCTTGAGGTCTGACCCTGGCTGCTGCTGCCTAAGTGTAACTAGATCTTCTACCGTTAAGTATTTGGGTGTGCATATTGATCAGAGTTCCCGCTGGCACAAACATATTGAAACTGTCACAACTCGAACTCAACGGCTCATATTTATATTTAAAAGACTTCGGCACTCGGCTGACTCTAAAACTCTGAAAATGGTGTACCTGGCTCTATGCCAGTCCTTGCTATCTTACTGTTTGTCGGTGTGGGGTGGAGCCCCAAAGTCAACAATTCTCCAGCTTGAGGTTGCCCAGAGGGCCGTACTTAAAGTGCTGACAAAGCGTCCCTTCAGGTACCCTACAACTCAACTTTACGCTGATTGTAAAGTCCTCACGGTAAGGCAACTGTATGTCCTTCAGACCATAACCCGTAAACATAAATCGCGACCACTGCAGGAGCCCCGTGGTAGAATTAAGTACACAGTTTTCAAGCCGGATCGGACCAGAATATGTTTTGCACGTCAAAATTATTTCATCCAAAGCGTCAGACTGTATGATAAGGCAAATAGACTATTGGACATATTTCATCTGAACAGAACCAATTGCAAAATGAAAGTGAAAGATTGGCTTATTTCCTTAACCTACCAGGAAACTGAGGACCTACTGGCTCGCATGCCTCAGTAATAAGCTTGCGCAACTGCAACAAAATCTATGCACACACATACACTTTCTTTAACTCCCACAAATTCACACATTAACACTTCACACACACATACACACAAAACTACACTATAGCAGAAATGTAAATATACTGTAATTATTAGGCAATCTTTTAGGATTTTTCGTTTTTAATGTAATTTATTGGATTGTATGCTCAATTTAAAAAAAAAAGCAGTTTAATTTTTTATTGTATTTTCATTCAATTGTATTTTATTTATATTTTGACTATATTTTTTAAATTAATTTTATTGTTATTTAATTTTAATTTAATTTTCTTTTGTATATTATTTTAACTTAATTATTATTATTTTAATTGTTTTTGTCGTATTTTAATTTTAATTTTGTATCGTATTTAATATTAATTTAATTTAAATGTTTATAATTTCATTGTTTGTAATCAGCAGAAGCTTATTTTGGCTAATTTGTGACTAACTAGGGAGGAACGCTGATACCTGAGATACAGGACATGTCCTAGTTTGGGTGTCAGTAGTTTACGTTTTACATGCATATACCCACTTAGCCTAATTACAATTAAGGATCATAATTTGAAGCGAATTCAATGTAATTTACTCATGGTCATATTTTCTCTCTTTGTGGATTAGGCTTATGAATAAATTATTATTATTATATTATTATTTTTATGTCCACAGTGATTAATTATATAAGTTAAAGCCTCTGAGATTGCAATGAGTTCCAAAGTCATAATGGATGTAGGTTCACTTATTTTAAAACAACTATCCTGAGTGCTTATATTTAAATTAGGTATATATTCTTTAATTCTTTATTGTACACCAAACAACTAACATAGTACACAGTGATTAAATAGTTAATGTACAAAAGCGAGCTTAACTCAATGTTGAGTTTTCTCCCAGCAAACCTTTGAGTGATAGAGAGAGATCACATTTGAGGGTAGGATCCAGTGTATAACATAAACTTACATAAATAAGTATAATTTTCTGAATATATATACAATATACTAAATAAATACCAATATATATGAATATAATATGCAGACCCATGACCTTCTACACTCTTCGACCCATCTGTAAATATGTAAAACCAACCACTACACTTTGTATTTAATTCGCTAATAACTTCATGTGAACCTTAGTTCTCTTGCGGATATCATCATTTCTGACGCAAGGAAACTCCGAGCATTGCCCTCTCCATTGGCCTTTGGGTGACTGTAAGCCTTCTGATGAGGCCCATTGTGAGCGACCACGTTTCGGTTCCATAAGTCATCAGTCATGATGACTTATGAGAGTATGACGTATGTATGACTATTTCATTGGCAAGTCCTGTAGCCTAAACGGCTGGATGAATTTTAACAAATGAGGTAGTTAGATTGGTCTAGACCGACAAAGTTATATTGAATACAAAAAAAAAAATTCAACCGCCATTAGGTAATAGTCGTATTTTTACCCAACCGCCCCAGAAGGAGGGTAATGCTTTTTGAGAGTATACAGGGTGGAAAATATCAATGGGAAACCACTTTAAATCCTTAAGATAGATTATTTTACTTAATTAAAGGAAACATTCCTTTATTTTTAAAAAGAAACAAAACTGCATTCATAGGTTTCTCGATAAGCTTAACTAAACTGGGAATCGAAGCAGCTAAAAATAAAATAAAAAATCACTCGCTATTTTATTGTACCAATCGAAAGGATTATTGTTCAGGATAAAATCTCTCTAATAAACATTTGTTCTTAGATCATGAAATCTAGCATTAATTAATCTAGCATTTTATCATCCTTTCTATTGTGAAGGATAAAGTTTTATTTTTAAACTTTTCGTCGGAACAGAATGCCTCGTCTCAGAAAGAAATGTGTATAGAATTATTGTTTACTTACTAATAGAATGTTACATGGGTATGAAAATAACCATTATATTTAGTCTGAAAGTTACATTATCAAAACAAAGAATATTGTCACGTTTTCTTGCTTTACCAAATCAATAAAATTGTTAAAGGTACTAATGAAGACAGACCTGCATGGAGAATTCCAAACCAAAATCGTTTGTACAGGGTTTCATCGCCTTAATAATACGTCTTGAACGACATAGATGGCGCTAGTATAGTAGTTGGATTGGAAAATATACATCTCTCGTTAAAGAACATTATCTTGTTTTTTGCTAGTCACAATATTACTTAATTTTAACACAAATTCTCCTACGAAATTACAAACCTTATAAAGCAAAGCTCGTAATAACTAGGATTCGAACTCGGTGGCATAAAATTTACCGATACCATAGCCACTGGACTATTGCGTCATTACGCAATGAGTTGAAATTATCCTACTCTTTATTATATCGAAGTTGTTTAGCGACTTTAACCTGTATCATAAATCTCAAAAGAATTGAGGGTAGTTTAATATTGACTGTATAAAAATGAAATCTTTTTGTTCAATCATAACGTTCTTTACTATCTTTGAGTGAGTTCAATTACGATTGCATTTAACATTTTTTTAATATTTATCTTTACCATGAGTTCGCGTTCTAATATTGATATGGCTACGAGGGCCCAAATAATAGCATTGCATAATCAAGGCCTAAATTATTCTGAAATTTCGAGAGAAACTGGCTTAAACGTAAGTAATGTTTTAAAATCACTGTTCGTTATTTATTTTATTATCCATGGTTATCGATACACGAAAATAATAAATAATATATTTCCCTTATAGGTAAAGACTGTCACTTTATGGATAAAGCGGTTTCAAGAAGAGGGTTTGTTGGAACACCGCAGTAGATCTGGCAGAAGACGCCATATTGACTCAGACCAGCGTCAACTTATGGTGCAAGGTTATGAGGAAAATGGCTTTACACCAACAAGATATTACGCAGAGTTGTTTGATACATCTTTGCGGACGGTGTATCGTGCTCTTCATAGTGAAGGTCTGCATTATCGTCGACATGCTATTAAGCCATTGCTAACCGAAGCTAATAAAAGTGCACGATTGGAGTTCGCTTTGAAATACAGACATTTCGACTGGAGCAACGTTATCTTCAGTGATGAAAAGACTTTCAAGTCTAGCCAGCACGGGCGAGTTAGGTTGTGGCGTAGGAATAATACGCGTTATGATAGTGATCACGTTGTGCCTAACTCTGAATCCGGTCGTATAACAGTGAACATTTGGGGATGGATGACAGCTGCAGGACCAGGAGAACTTACTGTAATACCCAGTCGTGCAAACAGTGTTAACTACTTAGATGTGCTGAATGACGTCATGTTGCCCACTGTGCGGAATGTTTTTCCTGTAGAAGACATGCCAGTAATAACGTTCGTGCAGGACAATTGTCCTATACACCGTTCCATAATTGTGCAAGAGTGGTTTAGCCAGCAATCGGACATACGAATTATTCCTTGGCCTGCGAAATCGCCAGATTTAAACCCCATTGAAAATTTATGGGGCGTTATGGTTCAAAAGTGGGACAATAGGAACGAAAGGACTAAGGAAGCACTGAGTACTCACTGCATGGAGGTATGGGATTCTATACGGGGTTACAATTTATGTGAAAAATTAATAGACTCCATGGGTTCGCGGTTGCAAGCTGTAATCGATCAAAATGGCGGATACACGAAATATTAAAGAATATAAAGTGTTGACTATTGAATTGAGTAATAATGATTGAGTAAAAATGAAAAGACCGGGGTAGCTATAATTTATATGATAAATTACAGTAATCAAACTTGGTGTAAGTTGGATAAATTTATACATTACTTTATAACAACAAAATGTTATTACACTAATGATTTTGATTTCTTATATAATATAAGAAATTAAAATAAAAACAATATAAATATAGATTCCTTTCCAACATAATAAATTATTTATTTATTATTATAAACAACTCGGTCCCAAAATGACAGCTATAACCCGGTCTTACAATTGTTATTGATTTTAGGTTTAGCTTCAATTTCTTCCTCCTTCTGGAACGAATACTTAAGCTATGAACCTTAGTCATAACATAATGCACAAATCAATCATTATAGTCAATACCACTAAACATAATTATGCAAAACGTAAAATTTTTATAATTTATGAGTAGGTAAAATATTTACAGAACTAAGGTTGCATATATAGTGAAAGTTATTATAACATAATGTAAATAAAACTAAATAATAGAAGAATAGCACAACACAGTTTTGATTTAGAATACTTATAATATCTATTATACAGTTTTACTTTGTTAAGGTCTTCTATTTTGTAATAGAGTTATTCAGTTATAAATTTTACTTGTATTTCTCCTTAACAAGTGAATTAAATCATTGTTAATTGGATGTAAAACTGCTAGGTTAGGTTATACATTCTATAAGAAAGAAAGACATAAATTGTATTCTTCTTTGAGAATTAAATGTCTTAAACTATAATCAATAAAATAGTTTCATTTCTTATCCTTTACGAGAATTAAACTTAGTAAATCTTAAGCTGTAAGAAAAATATATCTAAATCTTCTACATAAATGTTTTTTACTAATAATACTAATACTTACCACCAATTATGAAAGTAATTTATATAATATATATTTATATAATGTTATATATAGTAGTTTACGTATACTTGTATATTATCCCTATATTCATTTATACATCTTATACCTCATATTTTTTATATTATTTATAACAAAAAATAAAATAAAAACGTTTAAAAATACAAAAAATAGAATATAAATTATATTATATTAGAATAATTAAATTTAAAAAAAGTCGACAGAGAGCTGGGTTGCGAACCGGTGCCCTGTTGAACGATCTATGTTATTCTGCCATGCTTATCCACCTGAGCTACTGACTATTTATTCTGGAACGTGAAAATAAGAGCTACTTTGTGAATGTAGGGATTTTTATTATTTGTGATCGACGCCATCTGTAGTCGAATTAACCGATATAGTACCAATTGGCTTATTTAGTTTGGTTTAGATGGCGCTGTATTAAGTACTCGGAAATAAGAAAATATAGTAATTTTTGTTTATTTGAATATAAATATATTATTATTACTTAGTAATTATTTTAGGTATTAAAAACCTTATTATCTGCCTCTGCATACTAAGGTTTATAAGCTTTGCAGTGTTATTTTCATGATTGAACAGCGCCATCTAGTCGTCTCATGAAAGTCATGATACGTAATGCAAAACCTCACAGTCAAAAGTCGACCTTAGGCTCTCCATGCAGCTTTGTCATCAATAGTACATGTGAAACTAAAGAAAGCTAGTACAACGCATCAAATTTCAGGAGTGGGGGCTTGTTACGCCACTTAGTGGTAAAAAGTGTCGAAGACCGTGACGTCACGCAAAATTTCAACACACTGTATCGTCCTCATGCTTTGTTTACGTGACAAAATTTTTCAAACGATTTCTTTATTTAAGTCTTCAACAAGGTACTTAGAGATAAATCAGCCAGCTTGTGCTTCTTAACATGTCTTTGGACGTTAGAGATAAAAGAAAATTATAACGTGTCTTTTACTTGTTGAAAGTGAACAGTTCTAGTGTAAGTAACGTTGATTGAAACCCGTATGTGTACTTAACATTACGTTTCATGTACGAGTATATCTTGTCAAACGAGTGTCAAACCTAATATTTCTTGGAGAAATTTTATCTTTAACAATTGGTGTTGATTCTGTTGTGCGCAGACTAAACTTAATTTAGGCTATTGCTATCTTTTTCTCTTTAATAAAACAAGAAAGAGACGGACGTAAATTAGAGCTGTCAAATTTAGTTTGAACTAATATTTCCATACAAATTAAGGGTACACGTAAAAACATGCCATCTAAAAACACGGCGAAGCGCAAGGCGTAAACTAGTTTGACATCTCTAACTTAGTGCATAGCTATAGCCGTCCTTTTCTCGCACTGCCTTTTAGTAAAAGATAGCAATTCTCTAATTTTAGTTTAGATTTTGAACAAGAGAATCCGTACCATTGACTGTATCGACTAGTGAAATAAAATAACGAATTTATTAAAAAAAAAAAAAATATTTGTAACTTTTTCGATTCTCGGTTTAGGTTATCTTGTCGAGAAATCTGTGAATTCAGTTTCTTTTTAAAAATAAAGGAATGTTTTCAATAAGTAAAATAATCTATCTTAAGGATTTAAAGAGACTTTGACTTTGATCTCTCGAGTTTGTTTCGGTGTTTCTTCTCAGGGTAGTCAGCTAGGAAACACCGGCCTCATCTAGCTTAAACTGACAAAAAACATTGACGTGTAAAAGTGTTCCTTGTAACCTATTTACTGAATAAACATCATTTATCATTTATCATTTAAAAAGGTTTCCCTTCAGGACCCATTGATATTTTCCACCTGTATATGTATGTACATAATATGTGTGAATGTTTGTACGTCTATTTCTTTAGCACGCGCTGTAACCTAAATGGTTTGAGGGATTTAAACAAATTGAGGTATCCTTGGATTGCTCTTGACCGCCAAAGTGATAGGCAATGGGAATTCTGAAAATAAAAATAGCGTCCACCATTAGGTAAGGGTAGTCTTAATTTTTTATGGCCTATTTATGTGGGGTACCAAAACAAAGAGCTCGAGGAAACGATTCCAAAAATATAACTAACTAAAATCTAGGAAATAATAAAAAATATGTATATTGGTGTTTATCAAAATAAAGAGCTCGAGAAAACAATTCAAAAAATATAACTCACTAAAATCTATCTAATCTAATTAAAAATTGAAAATCTTCAAAAAACCCGACTGATGTAAAACAACTAAAAAGTTCCGAACAAGTTACTTTTTAGCAGTCTGATGCAATCAATCAATCTACTTACTTAACCTTTTCCCAACTATCTTGGGGTCAACTTTCAGTCTAACCGGATGCAGCTGAATACCAGTATTTTACATGGAGCGACTGCGTATCTGACCTCCACAACCCAGTTACCTACTAGGTAATACGATAACCCCTTGGTAAGACTGGATGTCAGACTTTCGGGCTTCTGACGACTCGTAACGACTGTCAAAGATCCACGATTGACAACTGGGACCAACGGCTTAACTTGCTTTCCGAGGCACGGAGGAGTCTCAGTATGTAAAATGGCATGTCAAGCAGTCTGATGCAGCTGGTGGCATTTATGTGAGTTCAATCACAAATTTTTTGCCACCAACTAACTCCTTCATCAGACTGCTTGAAAAGTATCTTGTCTGGAACTTTTCAGTTGTTTTTATTAGTCGGGTGTTTTGAAAATTTTCATATTTCTTTTGAGACGTAGGTAATGAAATTCTTCATAAACTGAGTTCTGATAGATTTGCTTTATGGCACGTTAGGTCAGAAAATGGCGTAGAATATGACGACAAAGCTACTATTTTTTTCTCCAGGTTACACAAACATTCGATCAGCATGTAACTGCTTGCAAAATCATATACGTAGCCATCGACATGATTTTTGTTTTCAATAACTATTGGCTGGCGAGACGGCATACACTGATTTCTAATAGATTTCCTTTTTTGCACTATCTATGTGATAATAAATGGCGTTGAGTATAGCGATATAGCTACCAACCTATAATATTTTTTACGCCGTTTCAAAACAAAAAGTACGAAGAAAGACGATACAGGGAGGAGTTCCGAGTCCCGAAGTATAGTTTCCTGTTTAATGTTTCATATAGTACGCAATGGTATCATCATCAGCCTTTTAATGTCCCCACTGCTGGGGCACTAGCTTCTTCTCTGTGAGAGGGTTTGGGCCGTAATCTACCATATATCACATGTTTTCGAATTTTTGGTTCTAGGACATGCCGGTTTCATCGCGATGTTTTCTTTTACCGTTTTTGAAAGCAGTGGTGATGAAATAATTTACTCAAAGTAAAGCGCCTGCATGGGTTTGAACTCACGACTTACAACTTGTAAGTCGCGGCCGTTATTACCGGGCCACCACTGCTTTCTTCCATGATAATTAAATATAATTCAGAAACGGAAAGTTTCTCTGTCTGTCTACAAGTGAATACACAAACATGCAATCGAACGCCTAGAATAAATTGCAAAAGATGCCCAGGACATCGCATTTATCTTTCCATGCATTATAAACATGTTCTAAAAGTTCGACAGGCAGTGGTTGTAGGTGACCCCTTGTAAAACCGAACTGTTTGGTTTTTAATAATTTATGTCTGTTAAAAAATCTTTGTGATTACTCTAAAATGAGTTATACTGAAGTTGGGCAGCATTCAAAATAATATGCTTATAGCTAGTAGAGCTGCGCAGTCGATTCAGTATTTTTTTAACCAATCTTATTTTTATGATAAATCCTGAAATAGTATTTTCAGTCTGTAATTTGATTATATCAAAATATTAAGTTTTTTTTTCTTACAATTTCTAAGACTGCCTATTGTATGAGTTCACTAACTAATTAGCTACTTAAATGATATATACAAACTAATAATAATACCTAACATGTACAAATGAGTATGAAAACAACTCATTGGGCATCAAAAAATTCATCCACATCGCTGTCAATGAAAAAAGTGCCCAGCACGCTAGCAGCATTGCCACGTTGAATAGAAATGCTGATTCGTTGACAAAAGAAAATCCCAGCCCTCTGTTCACGTGAAGAGTCGACTAACAGCTTGCTGATATGCCGAAAAACTCGAAGAGCACTCGGACCCCATGGTCCTAGTGTTTCAACCCCAAACGGCTCAAACATGTAACTCCCAATAAGGTTGTTATATTTGCGCCGTCCGTTTCAGGTTTTCTGCATCTGCAACAGCCACCCCAGCACAGCTCGCCGTGCTGAGAAGATGGAATGGCACAAGGGTGTCGACACATGTTGCATCCCACACCAAAGGCCTAGCCAACTTCCAAGGCATTATGGTCATTCCGTCTGGCCTCTTCCCATCGTCACGTGCCAAGCCATTGGGTTCTAAAACAGCTGGCACCCCGGGGGTGACAAGAGCCCGACGGATGATGTCATTAATGGTGGCGTGCAGTGCTATCCGACCAGCGCTCCTACCGCAGGATAGGCCATGGTGTCCGAGGCGGTCGACTGCTTCACCGTATTGACAAAGATGTGGAGCTCCACTCGGAGCACCCAGACGCAAACATGTAGCGATCCGGAAAGTGGCGTCACTCAGCATAGTACCACTGTTGGGTGACGGTAGTGCCTCTAGCCAAAGGCTTCACTCCCATTCACCCACAGCCTGTAGGCGGGCACGCTCAGCAGTATTGGTGGACGTATTAATGAGATTATTACGTAATTACCTACAGAGCGCGGCTCATACCACTGTTTCTGGGAAGATGGGTTCACGGGCAACGCCGTGTTCGGGCAAGCCGCTTTTCAAGCGTACACAGCATCCGTCAAGCACGGCACCTCACAGTTAACCAGCGATGGGGTTAAAATTCGTGTGGTTGACTGTTGTTCGTGTGGTATGCTGACATCTGTGTTGTATGTATTGTACTCATGTTTGTGCAAATAAATAAATGATTATGATTATGATTATTATGAGGGCTGTGGACCGAAGTTAGGAACGCCGGTAGGCTTACACTAGAAATTTTGCGGATGCCAAGCCCACCAAAGCGAATGGGTAGCGTGGCTTGCAGCCATGCTCGGTCATCCAGGGCCACATTTAAGATGGACGTGACAGTGGAACGAATGATTTGATCGATTTTGTCCAGGAGATGTGGCTGCTTCCATAAAAGGGAAGAGCGAAGAAAATATATGAAATTTGGTCCAAAACAGCAATACCTGATGATGTATTTTCATTAAGTTTAAAAGGCAACTATTATATTTTACAAAAAGTCAGTCATACATAAGATGGCTACCGTCTTATGTATCGCTGGAACTTCACCTCTCGCCGTTAGTGTTATATTTCTATAATGAGCGATGTCATTTATAATATTAAATGCATTAAATACTGTGATACTACATTACGCAATGCAGTATGGGAAGAAAAAGCAAAACAACAGTGGTAGGTAAATAACTATCTCTTACCTACTAAAAGTATTTTTTTAAGTAACATATTTGTATAATAATGTTCTATATCAAGTTATATTAAATATGTATATTTGTGCATATCTATTACTTTTATAAGTTCGAGAAATTCAAACAGGGGTATACAAAAGAACATCAATTTAGCATTTAAGTGTTATAATTAAACTTAACAATCTAATATACAATCTTATACTTATAAAAAAATAGTTGCCTGCAGTTTTAGCAGACTTGAAGAAAAATAACCTGGCCAAGTGCGAGACTCCGGAAAATGATCATCTTCTTTATTCTTTTTCATAACAATAAGCTGTGTAATTTCAAAGACGAAGTCGAATGGTCTTTAATAATCTATTTTCTGAAATAACTTTAAAAATGGGTAATTTTATTATGATACAATTACCTTAATTAAAAGTATAGTAATAGTTATATACGTAAAAAGATAAAAAATATTAATATTTGTCTTCTCCATTTGAGCTCAAAGTAAAGGTAAAACTCAAAAACAAATTTAATTCCTTATTTGTTTATTTAAAACCACTCATGTTTAATAATACGCTGTTTCTTCTTGCTCACCTAACTCTGTTTGCACCGTTATTTCTGGTTGCTCATTTGGATCTGCTTGCTCCGTTGTTGCTACTTGCTCCGTTATTTCTGCTTGCTCCGTTTTTTCTGCATGCTCATTTGAATTTATTTGCTCATCTAAATTTATTTGCTCATTTGAATCTGCTTGGTTCATCGTTTCAGGTTGTTCCTTTGCTTCATCTTTGGGTGAAGCTTCACAAGCGGCAGAAAAATGTGGATTCTTTTCACATATAAATGCAGCTCGTTTCTTACACCACATGTTGTTTAGTTTACCGTCACGATATATCGCAAGGCAGTTTTCACCTGGCGATGCATTGTTTGGTTGTCCTTTAAATGTGGCGTATCCTGCTTGCCACAGCGTTTGTCCTGAAATAGTAAACATTTTTTTTTTAATTTTAGTCTCGGCTGTCGTTTGTAGAGTTTGTCAGTCGTTAGTAAGAAGCCGGATAATCTAGCAACTAGTTTTGCCAAGAAGTATCGTACTAGTACCACCAGCACCTAAGATGTAGAGTTCGGCAGACAGTCGGTCCTTGTATAATTCTAAAATAATCTGCATCAGGTTAAACTAGAAGCCGACTCAACATTTTTAATAATTTTCTGTAGTTTAAAATAACTAAAAAGTACACTTTATTTTATTTATCGTGTTCTTTTCAACAAACTTTCATTTGATACTCATATCATGGAAATGCATACGAAATATCTAATCCACTATCTTTGGGAGTCCGCCACATTGGATTTAGAATGACGTCTTTTAGCTAAACATGCCTTGTTATTCAAACTACATCATCATCATCAGCCTTTTAACCTGTTAGGCCCTGAGACTCACCGACTGACAAAAAAAAAAAAATAATTAAGAGAAAAAAAAAAAAAAAAAAAACTTGAGAGGTGTCAAGGGACACCCGGATGGAACGAAGTTCCTTTCGATTAATTAGTGAAGGAATTGTAATATAATTTTATTTTTTTTAATTTATAATATTTTTTTTATTATTAACTACGCACACACGCACGCACGTAAGAAGTTATACTTTATCATCTCATCTCATCGCAGCTCAGCTCAGCTCAGCTCAGCTCAGATCAGCTAAGCTCAGCTCAGCTCAGCTCAGCACAGCACAGCTCAGCTCAGCTCAGCTCAGCTTAGCTCAGCTCAACTCAACTCTTTAGCAATAACAACAACTATAACAAATAATATTTGATAATGCTTGATCTGCTTGCAAACTTTGTACCTACCCACCAAAAATACAAGAAGTTTTTATTAGATTGTTTTTCCAACACAATCTTTTTGGATGGACAGCCTCATTAGTGTCGTGACAACTTTTCGTAAGAATTTTTTCCGTCTAGCCCCCTTTCACAACGCGCGATAAGGAACTTCGTTCCAAAAATCGGCTGTCAACCCGGGTTGTCGTCGGGGTTCAATTTGACAACCCAGATTTGGCCGCTGGGGCAGAAGGGTGTTCCCACTACTGGGGCATAGGTCTCCTCTCTGTGAGAGGGTGTAGGGCGAAATCCACCTCCCGAGCCCAGTGCGGGTTGGTAGATATCACATGTCGTAGAATCTGGTTCTAGGACATGCCGGTTTCCCCATGATGTTTTCCTTCACTGTTTTGAGAGCAGTGGTGATTAAATAATTTACACATCCTGACCTACAATTTGTAAGTCCCTGCGACTTTTACCACTGAGCCACCACTGCTGTCAAACTAAATAATATGTAGGCTTAATCGAAAACCGGGAAGCGGGTCAATTTTAACATCAAAGATTTGTTTATATAGTTAATTAGTTAGTTACAAGTGAAACTGAATAAATAATACAAATGTGTTAAAAAGATAAACTCAACGTGTCAAGTTTTTGGAATGAAATATCACCAATAAAGCTTACTAACTATGAATTAGATTCATTCTACTGTAAACTGAATAAGATCAATTTATTAAAAAAGTAGTAGTATTTTTAAAAAAAGTACCCAGAACGCTGGCAGCATTGCTATGTTGAATTGCAATACTGCTTCGTTGGGCGAAAAATCCCAGCCCTCTGGTCTATTGAAGAGTCGACTAACTGCTTGCTAAAAACTCGATGGGCACTCGGACCTCATGTCTCTAGTGTTTTAACCCCAAATGGCTCAAACATGTAACTCCCAATAAGGTTTTTATATCGGGTGTAAAAAGACAGTTTCCGAAGCCGAAAGCCACATTATTCTACCCATTATTTGGATTTTTTTTCCACTTGACCATACCTGGGAATCTACTGGTTCTGTAGATATTGAACGTCAAAGTTGCATTTTTTTTTTACTATTTTACGAATACGAATTTCAAGTGTTATTAATAAACTTTTTTCCAAACAAACGTTACCTGAATTTTTGATTTTCTTTTTCAAATTTTCGAAATTACACAGTTGCAGTAACAAAAACGCAATGAATATTAAACATATCCGACAAGTACCTAAGCGGCTTTACCCTGTATTCTTTTTCCTTTTTTTTCTTTTTTTTTGTCGACACTTGTTGCATCCCACACCAAAGGCCTACCCAACTTCTAAGGTATTATGGTCATTAACTTTTAGTGTAAAAGTATTTTCAGTCTTATCGTTATACGTATCTCTAATTTAAAAACTGTAAGACAATGTTAGTTACCATGAATCGTCCTCCATTCCATGTTTTCACCCCAGTCGTAAGATCCGACAAAAGCAACATCTTTATGGAAACTTCCCAACATTTTTTTTGCTGGATATTTTTTGAAAAGTTCTTTGAGTACTTTGGCTTCGACTTGACTGTTTATAATAGCAAGATGGCCACCTTCGGCTGAACATGTCATGAAGGCTCGTGAGAAATTTCGTGGTACTGTGTGGAACTTGTAGCAACTCTTTGTTCTGGCGTCCAAACGGTATTCTGAAAAAATATTGGTTTAAAATATTTTCTGAGACAGAAATCAATGGTGAGTTCTAGTAAACATTAGATAAATGTTTTCCTGAAAATTCTCACCGGAAGATTTTAAACTTTTGCTAGCATTTCATCAGTGAAGTTCTAACAGTTCGTATAAGTCTTTTTTGGTGGTTTACATATTGATGCTACTTTTATGATTGAAGAAATATGATACTGGATTTGAAAAAAAACGTGTGCTTTGTGTTAACCAATCAGTAAGCAAAAAACTAAGCAATTATTTTTCGAGCCAATACTTCAACACATTTCAAAAGACAAGCCGGTCATTTATTTCATTTAATTTCCTTTCCTACGAGTCTATTTACCGGGATCAATAGTTCCGCACATATTGACTTTTGTTTCTTTATCTCCTGGACGGTAACAGATAAAAGGCCGAGTTTCTTCACAGGAATGGTCAGCCATTTCTGCATTGCCATTAAAAGTGATACAATTTTCATTATTGCCTTTATTATCTGGTTCGTTTTCAGCCCAAGGTAGTGGAATCTCCGATAGTGGTGTACCTGCAATTTGTGAATCTGCATTAGTCTTGACCCTTTTTTTTTATTTGGGGGTGGGAAATCATCCTATGACTTCTCCCGCTCTGGGTGGAACGGGAAGGCGTGCCATACTTTTACTGACTAAAACCCACCCCTGTTCCTTCCTCGCCTGAGTGCCCAGGGGCGCGGTAACTCTGTTACGAATTTATCCGCGACCCATTAGTCTTAACCCTACAGTGGTCACGTGTCAAAAAAGACTTAATCATTCGCGCGGACTACAATCAAAATCCACGAACTTCAAGGAGCTCCTTTATTTTGCAACAGACGATTACTTCGGTACTACTGCAATGTTAAGGCCCATAAGTTTGGAATTTCATTGAAACACGTCGCGATATCTCGTTTGTGTATTGATTTGATAGTAAAATACCGTCGATAGTAATTGTAATAATTTTAAAAGTAACGCTAAGGGCTAAAAAGCAATAGTTGAGATGTGAATCTTAGACTATGAAAGGTTAAAGACGGATTGTGAAAATTCAGCAATCTGAAGTACCACAATGAGAAGCCGGCTTGTATCTGTACACGCGAAATAAGCTCACATAGACAAAATGAGAAGGCGATACGTCATCGTTACGTTCGTCAAGGTCACTCACACATTTTAACGAACACGCTTCATTTAATGTCCAATGACGTTCCGTCTGTAACCTTTTATAGCAATAGGATATTAAAACTAAAATAGATGGATGGCATATCGTGTGGCTTTGCAGCTAATTGCTCGATGTGTGTCGGGCTTCCATAGTCAGCCATCTACACTGAGAAGCAAGCTATGAAGAATATCATCACCCACCACCCGACGGGAACTGGAATTGAGTATATGGAAATCACTCAATCGATTATGTACCGAAGAAGGAATATAACTTGGTAAATGGGGTTTCATGGACAATGATAAAAAAGAAAAAATTGTAGTAGAGAAAGTGTGTAGTGGCAGTAGATGTTCGTGAGTGCGGTGCTACTGACCAGAGCAAAACTCACATGCTGGAGTGCCCCAAGTGCCCATACACTTGCACTTTAAAGGACCTGATAATCGTCACGAATAATAGTAAAACCTTATGCTGATTGACTAACCTTCAACTGTGTAATAATCTCCCTGAGAGACAGTCGCATGAATCCCAGTAAAAATTTCAGATTCTGGACTAAAGAAGTCCTTCATAATTTGTGTCATAACAGTTTCTATTTCTAGTGTTGTTGGAGAAGCAAGAGTAGCACCTGATGACAAAAGAAAGTCATTGAGTTATAAGTACATAGGTTAGTAATCATTACGATTAAACTTTATTATTTAGTGTAGTAGACCGATCTATTTCGATATACTCGTATGCAGGAAACGATCAAAATCGTCTGTGCAGTGGTGGCCCAGTGGTAGCGGCTCCGACTTACGTGATGCGGGTCATAGGTTCGAACCCAGGCAGGCGCATTATTTTATGAAATTTATTTTATCACTACTGCTCTCAAAACGGTGAAAGGAAACATCGTGAGGAAACTGGCATGTACAAGAATCAAAAATCCAATGACATGTGACATCCACCAATCAGCACTGGGTCCCCATGGTGGATTACAACCCAGTTCTTATCAAAAAGTGGAGGTATGTATTTCAACAGTGAAAATATTCATCTTAGTCATTGCAGCTGAAAGACGTCCACTGCTGGACATAGGCCTCTCACAAGTGTCGCCACCACGAACAGTCCTGTGCGTCTCGCATCCATCACTTCAGTTTGGCAATTCTTCGGTAACCTTGGTTCTCTTGCGGATGTTACCATTCCTGCTTCGATCACGCAAGGAAACTCCGAGCATAGCCCTCTCCATTGCCCTTTGGGTGACTTTAAGCCTTCTGATGAGACCCATTGTGTGCCTCACAGCACACGTTGAGGCACAATGTGGAAATACCTATCACAAGCTGATTATGTGTGCCTCACAGCACACCTTGAGCCACAATGTGGAAATATCACAAGCTGATCATTTTTATCCTTGTACATAATCGTCATCATCACTATCCTTGCCTCATATTACGTTCATCACATTTTTTTCTTCTATCCGTTTACTCGACCCAGCTGACTCTCTTTTCCTTCATAATTATCGTTCCACATGCTATCCACTCAACGTTTCTCTGGCTTCTCTCTCTCTTCACCCATTCGCGTTTCCAAATTTTATAGCAAAAACTAATATAAATAGTTATCACTTAGTAAGTAACACTCGTTTTCGAAAGGATATATTTTATAATCATGATACTACTCGTACACTATTGTCCTTTCAATTATGACAAATGATAATGAACATCGTAATTGTTACTCCGGTTGTGTCAATTAATTGCGTTTCGGCACTGTCTTTGGAATATATAGCAAGCGAATGAATATATTTACTGCAGTGGGATCCAAATTGAGGGGATGAAATTTTGAAGGGTTGCTCCATCAAATTCATTTGCACATTATGGAACAAATATTTAAGTTTCTGACTTACGATGACAAATGTCCGCAAAAATACTTTGTCTTGCAGTGTGAATATGAAGTTGGCAAACCAAAAAACGTGTAACAAATCTAGTGGGTGGGTGTTTAAGTAACTTATACGAACAATAAAACGGTAATTTTATGTAGCACTTTTTTTTTAGTACTTAATCAGCAAGAACGTGTTTTTGCAAACAGTTTTACGGTCGAAAAAATTTAACTTTTATTTATTTATTTATTTATTTATGCACACACAAAAACACTTACAGAGAAAAACGAACAAATACAGATAGAAGAGTACAAAGGTGCACCTTTTTTTAAATCCCAGGTTGGATAACCCGCTATTATTATTATTTTTTCTAGTAACTGTCCCATAGTATATTTAGGACGCTAGATACAATTTGTATGGTTATCAAAGGGAGGAGCTTACCTTCCAGTGCACATCGCAATCTAGCATCGGACCATTTTGCTGGTCTAATGTTATGTTTAAACCACGCTTTGGCCACTTCATTGTATTTGTAGTCGCATCTAAATGAACCCTCTGAAATGAGAATAACAACAATTAAAATAAAATCAATCAAGCCTCATTATAAATATTACCGGTGACAAAGTATTGATGGATTTAAGTTGTTACACATTCCATAGATTACGGTGCGTTTCTACCGGACTGCCCCAGAAGGAGGGAAATGTAGTGTAGCGTGTTAATAGCCAACACCTGAACTTGGATTGTTCTTAAGAACAATCAATTATGGTGGTACAAAAAAATAAAATTGAATATTAAATGTCTAATGATGATTCGCCTGAACATCTACATTAATAAAAAAAAAGCCTACACACCTTGTGTCTTCTTGGAATCCACAGCTCAGACCTAAGTCGCGAAGAAGTAAACAGATTGAATGCTTGACACTCCAAAAATCAACACTGTTCCACAAATGCAGGTCCATTTATTTTACGAGAATCTTCAAGTTTTTCACCAGACACAGAAATTATCACGGCGGATAACGCAGATACGTAACTCGATGGCGAAAGGAGCGGTAATATATGACAGGTGGAAGTGAATCACAAATGCCATCTGGCGCGCGAATCAATGACACTCAGTACCTTGTGAGCATCACATATCATAAAAATAGGTGAGAATTCATCAAATAGACATTCAATTATGTTACTTTTTTGTACAAATATATAATAAATCCTATTTTATTTGCTATTTTCGTCGTATTGAATTTTAAAAAAGGCAATTGACGCTTTACCATAATGTTTTTTTTTTTTTGGAGGGTAGTCCCAAGTAACAAACACAATTTTTTTTGAGCTCTTATATTTTTTAATAACAAAAATATTATAAACAGTTTTTAAATGAATAATAGTTTTTAAAGGTGTACATTAACCTCTAGTGCGCTAAGCAGGCTCATCACCGTTACACTGTCAGCACTGCACTTCACAGTTATGGACCTGTACTCAAAATTGTCAAGCTGTGTGGAGGAACTTTCTTCAACATTCGCTTCAAGAATGACACAGTACGAGGAAGACTTGAAGCATGCCAGTGGAGAAGCTTCACATAAATCAATTTCCAGCCTATCCAAGGATTTCACCGAATTCAAGGGCCTTGTCTGGAAAACCCTAAGTGCACTGAAGTTCTAAATGGAGTTGCTTGTGGTGGGGCTGGATAGGCACGAAACAGCATCCCGTGCTAAGGTGTTATTATTACATGGCCTGCTTGAAGACAAGGAGATCCTAGCAATAGTTTCCTTGAAGGTTTTGTCGGAGCATCTGGAGATGGTAAACGTCACCACGAAAGACATAACAGCCTGTCACCGCTTTGGAAGCTGTGAAGTTGTTTTGGTCAGTGGGTAGCCTTAGGGACGGGTTTTCATTTAATTCACTGTCGATTTGACATTTATGACGTTCAGTTATTCAATTTCGTTCGGAAACACGTTTTTTTTTTGTAGTCTGTTTGACCTTTAGTCTTTTTATCGTTTTATGAGTAGCTGTTATAATCGGCGTGTGCATCGAGGTTGGAGTACTATAATTAATTTTTGCTTAAATATTTTTATTTTTTATTTTTTTATTTGTAGATATTTAAAATTTATTATGTCAAACAATCTTGTTGATGAAAGTTTTTTTTCGTGCTCATCTTCTTGTACGTCAGATCGGAGCTTTGCCAGTGCTTTAAGTGATGACAATTCTCTGGATCTACGAGACCACCTTTCTTCAACTTTTTCCATCTGTCGCAAATTCTTTAACACTGTTCACATAAATGCTCAAAGCATTCCTGCTCATTTTTCTGATTTGCTATCGTCCTTCGACTCAGACCTTGTTCACGGTGTCCTTGTGTCCGAAACTTTTGTGGTGATATCAGCTACAAGATTATTGACCAGTCTCCAAGTGTCTACTCAAAGTTTGCTGAACACTTATTCATTGAAATAGAATTTCAGCATACAAATTCAGAGACTCGCGTAGCCGTAAACTCCAATCGCTTGTCCCTTCTGTCAACTTATTAACAACAACTTATTAACTGATTATGTTGAATTTGTATGAGACTCATGCTCCTCTTAAAAAGGTGAGAGTCAAGCACCTCCCTGCACCATGGCTTTCCCCAGCAATCAAAAATCAAATGGCGAAGCATGACAAAGCCAAGCGTCTTTACAGAAAGCGCCCAACAGAGGAAAACTGGGACCTTTATAAGAAGATGCGAAATCGCTGCAGTCGTCTGTGTAGAAATGCGAAAAGGCGCCACATTCACAATTCCATTGATAACTTCAACCCAACACAAATATGGAAATTTTTAAAGACTCTTGGTATTGGCAAAGCCTCTAGCAAGAGTTCTTTTGATGAAATGGACCTCAATGCACTTAATGCGCACTTTTTTATGTCACCAGTTGTACTCGATGACCATATCAAATCTTCAACTCTCAATTATCTTGCTAATCTTCCCTTGCCAGCTAATACTTCTTTCACTTTTCACCCAATTGCTGAGCCAGATATTAAGAAATATTTCCAAGCCATCTCTACTAAAGCGGTAGGTGACGATGGTCTTCAACTACAAATGTTCCTCCCTATTTTGAACGAAATAGTTCCTGTCGTAACTCACATAAAAAAAATTTCTCTCTTCACTAACTCTTTTCCAACTGCTTGGAAGAAGGCTGACGTCCTACCGCTTCTTAAAGTTTCAAATCCATCTGCACCATCCCAGTTCCGTCCAATATCCATTCTCCCAATCCTCTCCAAAGTCCTCGAGAGTGTTGTTCAGAAGCAACTGTCTTGTTATCTGTCCTCTAATGACCTGCTAAGTCCTTACTAATCTAGTTTCAGACCTAGCCATAGCACTGTGACAACTTTAGTCAAAATAACTGACGACATTACACGTGGAGAATAAATGTCTGCCGGTATTGGTTTTACTGGAATTCAGCGGTGCCTTTAACTCAGTTGACTTTGCCATCCTCTTAGGAATCCTTCGCTCCCTTAATGTCTCTGTTCCAGTAATTGAGTGGTTCAAATCCTATCTTCGGGGCCACTCGCAGTCTGTTCGGTCTGATGAGGATTCCTTTGAATGATGTGATTTGGCTGCGGGTGTACCTCAGGGTGGCGTCCTTTCTCCTCTTCTTTTCTCAGTTTTCATAAACGCCATCACTAAGGTCCTAAGCTCTCACTATCATCTTTATGCAGACGACTTGCAGGTATATCGTCACTTTAAAGTTGGTGAATTTGCTGGGGCTGTGGATGCCATCAATGATGACCTTGATAACATCAGCAAATGGACTAAATCCTTTGGATTATTACTAAGCCCTACTAAGTCTCAAGCGCTCATAGTTGGTGGCAGATACATGCTCAGCCTTTTAGATTGCCAGTTTCTCCCGCCAGTAGTATATGATTCGGTGCCCATATTGTACTCGAAAAGCGCCAAAAATCTAGGCGTCTATATAAACACCAACCTCTCTTGGGAGGTTCATCTTGCTGATGTTAGTAGGAGGGTCTTTTACTCTTTTCAGTCTCTTAAACGTCTCCAAAAATTCTTACCATTTCACACTAAGGTCGCTCTAGATCAATCTCTTCTCGTACCGTTAATAGACTATGCGGATGTCTGTTTTCTAGATGCAGCGGAGGTACTCCTTAACAAACTCGAGCGATTGCAGAATTTGAGTATCCGTTTCATTTTTGGCCTCCGAAAATACGACCATGTGTCGGAGTTTCGGATCAGACTGGGGTGGCTGCCGATTCGGTGTCGGTGAGATACCCATCCTATCTCTTCTCTATACTCTCCTGCATAATCCAAATTCCCCTCAATATCTTCGTGAACGGTTTGAGTACTTCGTTCCGAGGGGCAAACCCTGTCGCACTGCCAATTCTCTTCTCTTTCGTACTCCGCGTCACTACACACGTCCACTTCTAGCCGCTGTAATAGCTCCTTTTCTGTAACTGCAGTGCGTCTCTGGAACTCTCTCCTACACTCCCTACGCGACAGCCCTTCACTGGAGGTCTTCAAGAAGAAAATTAAAGAGCACTTCCTTTCACATTGACATAATATTGATATATATTGGTATTTATTTACTATATAGTATATATTCAGATAATTATACTTATTTATGTAAGTTTATGTTGTACACTGGATCCTACCCTCAAATGTGATCTCTCTCTATCACTTATAGGTTTGCTGGGAGAAAACTGAAAATTGAGTTAAGCTCGCCTTTGTACATTAACTATTTAATCACTGTGTACTTACTATGTTAGTTGTTGGGTGTACAATAAAGAATTAAAGAAGTAAAGATGCAATAAAAGTACAGGGTTAAAGATTTTAGTCGGTTCGATTCCCGGGTGTGGCAAGCAAATTTGCGAAAATCTTTGAATGCATTTTTTTTTCTTTTCAAAAATTAAATAATGTTTTCTTTGAGTATAATTTTCTATCTATATTAAGAGTACTTTCCCTTCGGGTGGCATTACAAAATTCTACCCTGTATATATGTATGTATATATATGTATGTGTGTATGTCTGTACGTCTATTTTTTTGGCACGCACTGTAGAATAAACAACTGGTTGGATTTGAACAACATTGAGGTATTTAGATTGGTCTTGACCACCGTGTGTGAATGACATAAGCTATATGAATTTTGAAAAAAAAATCAAAACGTAATCACCATTAGGTAAGTGTAGTCGTATTTCTTTGTGACCCAGTCATCTGTGGTGTCAAATTAAAGAGCTTGATAGATTTGAAAAACATAACTTACAAAAATGTAGGAAAAAAAGGAACTTTTTAGTCGTTTTTAATTAGTTGGGTTTTTTGAAAATTTGCATTTAGTTATCTTGTAACTGAAGCAGCATCAGCAAACCGCCAAGATTACAATTTAAACTTTTTACTGAATAAAAAAAAAAGAAAACATCTTACCTATAAAATTCAAGCTAAGCAGAAGCACAAAGTATTTGTAAAAACACTTCATTGTTCATTGTCCGAAGCTTAAAATTATCAGAGGAAAATGTGCTAACATAATCGTTTAAACGAATACATATATATACCATCGGTAGAGATATAAAACTACAGTCAGTGGTTTTCAAATTTATGTTTAAAATATTACAGTTCATGAGATAGACAGACGGACGGAAAGCAGGGGCCTTGTGCCTATAAGGGTTCATTGGTAATCTCTTCTGGTACGGAACCCTCAAAACTGACCCAGTGCGAGTCTGATTCGAGTGCATAGTGTTACGAACGAATCATATGTTTTATTATAGAAACCATAGTTTTCTTATAAGTTTTCCTGTCATCTAAGTAGTATAAGTAAAGGGACATTCTGTATTTTTTCCAATTCCGTTTCTTGACAAATCTCGAAGGGTTTCGACAGTTTCTGGTACGGTAACCTTATTGTAAACCTCCTTCTTTTGGTCTACGGGACTGTGTAATTGGATTGTAGACGTCCTGCGAGGTCGGTCCATCCGAGTGATGATTGATGGTTACACGTCCGGTCAATTGGCTATTAATGCCGGTGTCCCTCAGGGGTCGGTGCTCTAGGCAGCATTGTTTTTGCTGCATAAATGATATCCTTAAGCCTTATCTCTTCGATTATGTAGACGACAGCACTGTTGCTGAAAGATACGTATCTAACGCACGAGCTAGTGGGTCACAGACAAATTCTTTCCGAGAGGCTACGGTTGAACGCTTGAACTTATCTTTGAAGGCAGTCTTTGAATGGGGCGATGCCAATTTGGTCAAGTTAAATTCTACTAAAACGCAGGACGTCGTGTCTTTTTTCCGCTAAAAGGATCCAATTTCACCCCGCTCGATTATTCTGAGATGTAACTGTGCCGTAAACCAATTATTTTGAACGTTGGTGTCACGTTAACAACCACTATAAATTTGGGTTAAACATCGAGACCAAGGCTCAAATGGCTGCCAAAAAGTTGGGAATCCTAGCAAAGGTATATCCCATCTTAGGAATGTTCAAATGATGATGCTCTATCAAGCGCAAGTTTGATCATAATTATATGAAATGCTGCATCTTTGGGAAGGATCTACTTGCTTGATGTGCTTGCGACAATTAAGAAACGAGCAAAGAGCGTCATCGTTAATGATGTACTCGTCGAGTCTAAGCTCCTAAGGTTTGAGCATCGACGCCAAGTTGCTAGTGTGACTGTTCCTAAAAGACCCTAGGCTGATAAAAATTTTCGTTTTCTGTGATAACCTAGATTTTTGTGTTGAGGTTCGGTTTTCCTTTGTGGAAAAAGGTAGTGCCCCTCCAGAACTAAGTTGATTACTTAGTTTAGTGCCGCACATACCTTGTGCCACCCGTCCCTGACTGGTCATGGCTCCAACCGATGATAATTCGAATTCCATAAGTATAATGCAGACCAAAGCCTTGTTATTGAAACAAGGAAGGGCCGGAAAGAAATGATTGGTGAAACTTAGGAATTCAAGTTGTGAAACACATAAGAAGTGCTTTAGAAACATATTACATAACTAAGGGATGCTAAGTAAATCTTTAATTAACGATAGTTCGTGTGACCCTTACGCTAGCGTAATAGGTAGTTGGGCAACATTTACTCACACGATAAACACATAATACTTCAGATAAACACTCCTTTAGTGACGCAATCGGCTTTTCAGCGTCAATACGTCGTAACCATGCTTATAAGAGGCATGTCCCTCGCAGCTCTCAAGCTGTAAAACGTGACGGGGCGGCAATTTCAGCGGCAGAAACGTCGTCAACATGCTCTTAGGAGACATGGTCCCTAAACAGTCGTAGACTGTATATTGTGATAAATATAGTCGACCCAACCCCAAGGAAGGTGCATCATTCGTACAACAAGTACATCCATAAAGTACGGTGCTCGTATCTGACCGAAACAAAGGTCACAGATAGAGAATATAAATCCAGGAATTAATACAAATACTAACTGGTAATATAGTTGAGTCTTCACTCAAGAAGTAAATAGAGTTGAACATTCCAACTCCCTTGAAATCCTACACAGACAGTTCAATAGCGCCAACAACGCGCTTCTGCCTGTTAAGCTCTAAGAACTTTAGCCAACTGGCTCTCTCCGCGGCTCCACCCGCGTATCTGTTTAAATTATTACTTAAACACAATATCAGCCTAGAATAAATCAGAATAACAGAACACTCTTCCTGTCACACTCACGGACATTCACTCATATCCTAAATTGTGATGGATTTCCAATACCTAATTAAAGCTAGGTTCAATAAGAAGCTCACATAAAACAGCCAAAACTCACCCTTCATTCTCCATCGCTGTCACCGAGTTTAACACACACATCTTTACACTCTACTTACGGATATTTAAATCCTAGTATAAACTACACTCATAATATTCAAGTACAAACTAATACTCTTGCTTAATCTCTTCAGAGACGCAACCACACACATTTCAAATACTAATTAACCTAACTGGACCAGTCCATTTATGTAACTTATACTAGCACTTCTAAAACCACAACTGGACATAGCCTCCCAACTCCTCCACAACGACCCACGCCTTCTCCAGTCTCAAGCCCGTCTACCTTCGACTGCCTCCACTGACCCCCTGCCCCTCGCTCCAGCAACGTCATCCCTACCCTTCGTTTTTCAAAAACCCCGCCTACGTCGTCCTTAGCCACCTATTTCAGCCTCTCAAACTCCCAAGTGTCATATTTTTGGGTTTGGTCCAGCCCACATTGCGAATGCTCAGTTTTTTTCAATATTCCCACAGTTTTTTTCTGAATAGCCCTTATGTTAGTTTTTGTAATAAATCTTAATGGTTTTCGGACTCAAAACTTTCTATCCCAACTTCTTAGAATTTGTAAGGATATCGCTTCTCAGCGACCTTTTTGGCATATGTTTGCAATAAAACAAAATACTTTATTATATTTTCCCAAAATCCTTAGTATTTTTCTATTAATAAGGGTATCTCTTAATGTGTTTCCAAAAGGGTTGCCATTGAAAGAAATGTTGTTTTATAAGAGGCCATTATCCCTAGATGTTATTTTAAACGAATAGATATTTCATTTTTAATTGCGCTCCACTGTCAATCCTAAAATTCAGATGGAAGTGTGTTTCTATAAAAACTCGGCCATGTGCCCAAGGCGTTAGTTTTGAAATAAATATAATTTTTATGAAATTTATTAAATAGGATTAAAGGTGGACGGTCACACTAGCCTGTCGGTTTTCTATCGGTTACATTTCGGAAAGTGTGCGTCGGAATCGCAAAGTATAACTCCACCAAGCCCGTTCCATCATCGAACAGTTGAATTTGATGGATGAGACATATGTGATCTTGAATTTAGAATCCGCTAATCAGTATAAATCAAGTATTTTGTTATGGCCAGCGTGTTTTGTAAATAAGATTATGTTATAACAGCCCCACGGGTCGATCTTGAGGATTAAATAACATTTACCTAAGTCGTTAATAATAAAAAACTTTTTTACAAAAAAAAAACAACCGAATTCCAAAAATTAAAATACACTAAAAATTTAAAAAACAACTTTAATTTCGTAAAAAAAAATATTTTGTACTTTTTAGTTGTTATACTCCAGAATTAAAATCCTCAACTACATGGAACGTGGCATCCTATACATACCCGTAATTGGAAAAAACCATAACGTCATATAATTATGTTTATGTATTTTTCGTTTTTGTTCAGTTTTTCAAAAAGTCCTGAAACGATTTCGATGAAATTAATGTGGGACCACCTCGGGAGTATATTCTTTCGGATAAAATAAAATATTTTTAACAAACGGTCCACAACTGACAGAGAAATTGGTGGACAATAACATTACAAAAAAAAATATATGCAGCCCAACATAGAACCTCCTCCTTTTACGAAGTCGGTTAAAAATTAAATTGACGTATTTGCAGAGAAACGTAACAAGGAAAATAACACACATTAGGTACCTACCCACTAAAGTAAATACTATATTATTTTAATAATGGAAAAGCCAGTCTTATCACTTGGTTTATTAATCAACAAATGAACTAATGAGTTCCAGCTCAGATATCACCTGAGGTTGAGGCAAAAACATCCTCATGATATGGTATTTTAGGCAAACTAAAAATCACAGCAATGGGGACATTAAAAGGCTGATGATGACGATGATGATGAAAAATATTTTGTAGGTGGCTTCACACGGGAACAAAATGATTCGAAAAATATGTAGCGTCATTTAGCATCCTAAAGCAATTTGTGACCATCAAAAATCATTGTTTTTTCCCTCGGAAACAGTACCTTTTTTTTCGATGACCTTGATTCATTTGCTGTACCCCTTTTTTTCTTTCAGGGTGGGCAATCATCCACTTCTGCCGCTCTGGGTGGAGCTCGGGCGTGTGCGACTTTTACTGACATAAACCCACCACTGTTCCTTTAGCTGCCTGTGTGCCAATGGCCACGGAAAGTCTATTTCGAATTTATCCGCGACTTTGCAGTAAGCCTTTCTTTTTTTTAGAAAGTTCGCAAAATTTAATAAAGATCGGTTCTGTGATTTAAGCGTGAAAGGTAAAAAATCAAACATACTTTCGTATTTGTAATATTAGTTAGAATTAAGATAATAAAGCTTTGAATTGAGGTCGAGTAGAGAAACTGAGATATGCATGACCGATAGTACCATTTTATTTTCAACAGGCATAGTAACGGCTGAAGAGGCTCCTGAATTGCCACGTTAAAAAGTAGCATAATAAAAGCATAATCAGCCTTAAAATATTGCCTCTGCTGAGACTTAGAACTTCTCTCTAGGAGAGGGATTGAACCGATCCACCACGCGGGCCCAGTGCGGGTTGATAGATGTCACGTGTCTTCGGATTATTGAATCTAGGACATGCTGGTTTCCTCACGATGTTTTCCTTCACAGTTTTGAGAGCAATGGTAATGAAATGGTTCTCTATTTTGTTCCCTAAGTTTTTTATCCATAGTCTAAAGAGACTTGTTTTTTTTTTCCGATCATCTATTGTCCGAATGCCCGAACTTAATGTCACATAATATCACGTGCCATATAATTAAAATTCCTATATATAATATGCCCTTAATCCGTTTTTTTTTATTACAATCAATAATATACAAAAGAATTAAACCGTTTTCAATAAAAGTCATAAGTTCTAAATTCAAATTATTTAATATATATTTTATTGTAATGATATTTAAAAAAAAAATGTGTTACAAAGCTTTTGCTATGAACTTCTCTCAGGCATTACGTAGATACGAGTTATATGACAGCGGGCAATATTGTTTCTTTTACCGAGCTGTTTTGAGATAGTTCAATTGTTGTATAGTTTTGTTTGAAGTAACAGGATAAATGCACTAGACTCTCTCAGCTGATGACCGCCGCATGGGTCGATCCATCAGGTTAGGCTACGCTTGCCGGGATTGGTATGTGGATGGGTGACCATCTTTACATACCGAGACTCCTCCGTGCCTCGGAAAGCACGTTAAGCCGTTGGTCCCGGCTGTCAATCGTGGATCTTTGACAGTCGTTACGGGTCGTCAGAAGCCCGAAAGTCTAACAACCAGTCTTACCAAGGGGTATCGTATTACCCAGTAACTGGGTTGTGGAGGTCAGATAGGCAGTCGCTCCATGTAAAATACTGGTATTCAGCTGCATCCGGTTAGACTGGAAGCCGACCCCAAGATAGTTGGGAAAAGGCTAGGCAGATGATGACTCTCTCACCTGATGGTAAGCGATGATGTGGTCGACGTTAGAGCACGCTTGCCTAGAAGTAACCTATTCACTCTTGACTTAAAGACCCCCAGGGTTTAACTATCAGGAAACACATATCCCGGCAGGAACTTCAACTCCTTAGCTGTTCGAACAATGAATGTTACCTACACATTCATTGTGCGTACAGCTAAGGACTACATAGACTTTTTGCCTTTGCCGTATCGATGAACAGATTTGATTTTATATTATTATTTGAGAAACACTGAAACATGTAAATGTGTTGCATTCAACATAACCAATGAAGCACAAATTCAATAAACACTCTTTTTGAAGACTATCATTAAATAAGTTAATAAAATAAAACTACATAATACACGTTTGTTTGCTTGCAATAATTTTAAAGGAAAATAAAGCTGCATTAGATTAGGAGATTAAATTTAATACGATTTGAAACATATTATCAATAAAGAAATTATTGTATCTCTCTATAATACTGGGTGGCCAAATCGGATGCTTAAAACTTTTTTTTGCCACCATTTATAATTGAGGCCATTTTTTGTAATTGTTTTATATGTCCATTTTTATAAGTCAAAGTTGCAATTTCATTTTGTGTAGTTCATAAGACTTATTATACATCATTAATGTTTTACCCACGATCTACTAATTCATAATCTGGAAAGAAAAAATATCTACTGATTAATCAGTCGTTATAAAATTGATTCGACGCCTTCACAGCAACAAAAACCACCAAGTGCTTCGGAAGGAGTCATAAAGCCATCTCTAATGAACTACTTGGTATCTAATAAAAATAAAAAAAACAATCAAGACTTACAAATAGCAATTAGCACCCCTACCCTCCTCTAATCAAAAAAGAATTTACAAGAATAAACAGAAGAAAAACAGAACACATATCTTCCAATCCGGTTGGTCCCCGAGGAAGATCACGACCAAAACCCTCCAAAGAGAAACACTAAAATTCAAGAAAAATAAAGACATAGACTCCACCTCGTTACGTACAATGTCAGATGGATATGGAGAAAGAAATGGCAGAAGCCAGAAATTAATTGATTTCGCATGATTTTGACATTGACATTTGATTTCGCCATGTCCATCTGCGTTTTGGTTTTTTCAAAAGTGTTCAGTGGGTTCTTGCTATAATAATAATAATAAAAACTATCATTAGAATAAGCAAATATAAAACTAACCACCATAAAATGTAAAAGTGCATGCAAGAAATAAAAGGCTTTTATTATTTTATTTTTATTTTTATAATCAGTCGTATATCTAACCAGAAAGAAAATCCAAAAAATAACAGTGTTTTTCATATATATCAACTTCAATTTGTACGAAATTGACATGCTTCATAAACTGAGCTGAACTGTGCTGGCTTTATTGCACGATAAGTTAGTAAATGGCGTAGAATGTAGAGATATATGTATCTACTTTTATAGTAGGTAGGCACATATATCGCCATATTCTACGTCATTTCTAACACACCATGTCTAACCTCGAGAAAAGTATAATACTTTGCTTGAGGTTAGACAAACATTTGATCAGCATGTAATTGCTTTCAATATAATATACGTAATGGCGACATGGAGAGAGCGACTGTCGCAACCCAGCGCTGGGTACGCCACCATTGCAGTTGTAGTGCCCCTCTTTGAGGAGTGGCTAGAGAGGCGCCACGGCGTCTTCACCTTCCGCCTGACGCAGGTCCTCATCGGACACAGAAGTTTCGGGAGGTTCCTATGTAGGATAAGGCGGAGGGAAACGCCCAAGTGTCCCACTGTGAGAATCACCCAGAGGACACGGTGGAGCATACTTATATATCTGCTTCGCTTGGGCGGAGCCCCACCGTATCCTCGTTGAAGCGATCGGCAGCAGCGACCTCTCGCGCCCGGCCCTGGTCCAGGCCTTGGTACGGAGCGAGAGGGAATGGGAAGCAGTCTCCTCCGTGTGCGAAGCAGTAATGCTCGCGAAGGAGGAGGCGGATCGGGCGAGGGAGAATAACAACAGAGTCGCCCTCACGCCCTCAGCAGCCGTCGCCGCAGGAGACGCCCTGGGCGGAGGACGTTGCGAGACGATCTCCGGCCACCGTAGACCCGGGCCTGCGGATGGCGAGTAGTAGGCAGCTCACCGTCCGATTAGAGCCAGGCCCGAGAGTCGACGGTGTGTAGTGTTTTTGCGCGCCTCAACGAGTTGTCAGCAAACCATGACGGGCCCGTCATGGCCGATGCCTGCCCAGGGGTTGTGGATAAATTCGAAACAGAGTTACCGCGCTCCTGATCATTCAGGGCAGGGAAGGAACAGGGGTGGGTTTTCGATCTTCTAGTTTGCATGGGGCGCTGTGTTATATTTTTGTTTTTTATAACTATTGCTGGTTGAGATGGCATAAAATATTATAAATGACGCCACGTAATGTCAACTCAGAGTAATTGGCATTTTTGTCAAAAATGATGATGTTCCCAAAAATGATGATACCATTAGAAGTTAACAAAAAAAAAAACGCTTTTTCGTATTCATATCTGAATAAAAAATAACTAGTCTTTAATCTTTGAGAGTATTGAATTTAGAATGACGTGACGTTACATAGGTAAGACATGCATTGTCATCTAAACTAAATATATATGCCAAATTTCAGCTCAATTGGAAACCGGAAAGTAGTTTAAATTTAACTTGTATTACTAAAAGCAATAAAAAACCAGCAGCGTAACGTTTTTCTTTTTATTATAGAAGAAAACAGGGTACAAAAATGGCTTGCAAGGCTTTATATTAACACCGTCCCCTCTTCTTTGGCTTTGGCTGGTGGCGGTGGCAAGAGGGGGGGCGTGTCAATATGGCGGATTGGCGGCAGGGCTGACGGACCGGCATGGCGGCTGACGTCACGTCCGTTACAATCGGCCATCCTGCAACAATTGCTCCCGCAATGGGGAACACATAAACACATTTAGCTCTCTAATAAGTCAATAAGATCTTCAGTTGCAAGTGTCTCATCGGAGCTACTAGCGCAATCGGACATGGGAGCTATACTTCTATAGGGCCTTAATGAATCTGCAGGTACTAGCCCCGTAAAGTTTTTGTAACCTCGTAAGCCCTTTATGCTTCTAATTCGGTACCGATCATTACCAACTACTTTAGTTACTATATAGGGGCCCGAGAACAAATCGTCTAATTTGGTGTTTACCTTAGCGGCACTACTAGTTGGAGCCTGTCTCCATAATACAAAATCCCCTTTCTTATAAACATGCGCAATTTTTCGTTTTTTATCAAAGTTGTGCTTAATTTTTGCGCTTGCCTGTTCTAACCTAGCTGTAGCTTTCTTACGTCGTGCCTGAACAGATTCTGGTTCGCGACCAGGAACAGAAACGTCACATATTGACCTGCCAGAGCGCGCAAACATTAAATCATAAGGCTTATAACCGATACTATCGTTGACTGTATTGTTTATGCCCCAAATAATGTCAGGTTTGGAGTTGGCCCAATTACTGGAAGCTTCACTAGGATCAGTTGCCCGCAACGCATCTAAAATTGTACGATTAGTACGCTCAACCTGGCCATTAGCGCGGGGGCAAGCAATAGCGTTTAACGTATGCCTAAACTGCTTATCTACTGAAAACTTTTTAAAGTACCTACTTGTAAAGGCTTTGCCGTGATCTGTCACCAGTACAGACAGTACGCGTCGGTTCAGCTATCACAAATTTAGAAAACGCATCAGTCATTACGAGCATGTACTGGTACCCTTTACTTGTTCTACAGAATGGCCCCACGTGATCTATGTGTACCATGCGCATCGGATCAGACGGCTTAGGGATCGGATGCAACATACCTTCTTTTTTCCATAATTACCCTTGCCATATGCACAATGAAGACATGCGGTCACGTATTTTTTAATAAAACGTGTCATTTTCGGAAACCAATACTGACTTTTAATCAATTCTGAACTACGATTTAGTCCCACGTGGCCAATGTCGTCATGGTGCATTTGCAAAATTTTCACTTGTTTCTGCAAGAATGAACATTTACTCATATTCAATTTTAAGTTCTCACTTTCGAGTTTACCGAGTACATTTTCAAGAATTATTATACCTGATTCTATGTCAACCGAGGGTAGCAGTAAATCGTCTAAAAATGCCAGTATCTCGGTTTGACCTACATTATTTTCGTTCTGTTTACCTACATTGTTTCTACCCACAGATTCGACGATTTTACTAATTAAACGCATAAAAACTGATGGAGCATTCGCTAAGCCAAAAGGAATTCTAGTGTACTCGTAATGACCTTGTGGTGTAATAAAAGCAGTTTTGTGTGTATCCTCTGGTGCAATGCATAATTGATGGTAGCCCTGGGCTAAATCTAAACTAGTGAAGTACTGTTTGCCTGCTAATTTGGAAACCTGATTGTCTATGTTTGGTAGTGGATACCTATCTTTTACAGTGATAGCGTTCAACGCACGGTAATCGACGCATAACCTACTGTCGCCGTTCTTTTTCTTAACAAGGATCACCGGTGAAGCGTAACTAAAATCCGATTCTTTTATAATGCCGGCATCTAGCAGTTCATTAACTTTGGATTTAACTATCGCTTGTTCACTATGAGAAAGTTGGTAAGGCTGGCGATGCACTGGTTGATCACTAGTAAGTTTAATTTGCATTTGAGCTAAATTGGTACAACCCAGATCATGTGTATTTGTAGCAAAGCAATGTTTATATTGTACTAATAAATTAATTAAATCTGAGTGATGTTTATTATTTAAGGGCCCTGTTCTAATTTTATTTATTTCTACACCTCCTACCTTAGAAATATTTGTAATGACATGGCTAGGATCACTAGTAACACTCGATAAATTAAGGCAAGCAGAAATGCAACACACCTGGCTGTTTGGCTGTGGCTCCTCGCAGCTGTCGGCCCTCGTGAGGACCTCGCCCGGCGGCCACACGATGGTCTCTGAACCCATGTTGACAACTTTGATGTAGCCTTCTTCGCCGCGTAGCAGCGTTGCAGGCAGAGAGTAGGACACGCCGTGAAGCTCGTAGTGCCGTGGTGGAGTCACCACGTCGTTGTCCTTCTTGTTACCCAGTACACGAACTTGAATGATGGAGGGACCGGGTGGCAGTCGTTCCTCGTTTGTCGTGACGACCTCGAATCTGTTGTTTTCTTCGATGGCTTCAATCGCGATAGTATCTGAAACTAATTGATATTTAGAATTGCCCTGGCTAACGGTCAGAATCATACCTTCGCTGTTGATAACTGGCTGTCCGATCAACAGATTAACTTCGTTCATTTTCATATTGGAGAGGTAGGCTTGACATTGTAGCGTAATGCCATCAATTTCTAATTGGAATTGTACTTCTCCTTGGCTCATAGTAATTCCACCCGAAAATCCTTTCAAGGCAACACTCGTAGGTTTAACTTGCAGCGATAGAGCATTTGACACTCTATCATTGAGCACATTGACTTGACTTCCGGTGTCGATGTAAGCCTTCACGTGAACACCGTTAACTTTTGCCAACTTCTTATAGAAGTCGTTGTAAGGTTCCAAGATGTTAACTTCTTTAATGCTTCTGCCAGATGAAGATGCTTTGCTTGACGTAGAATTCATCGAACAACGTAGGGCAATGTGTCCTTGAGCTCCACATTTATAGCACGTACGCGTGTCTGGCTGGGTGCAATTACGGAGCAAATGTCCTATTTTCTTGCACCGAGGACACGGATCTGTTTCAGGATTTGGAGTAGTGAACTTTTTCTCGGATGGTCGCTGGAACATTGGCTTTTGCGAGCGGGGCTCCTGAGGTAGAACGCAATAATCATCAAGCGCGCACAAAAATCCTTCGTAAAGTTCTCCTGGCGATTGGCATTGAAATGCGCGCGCATTTGGCTGCAGAAATCTCGGCAAACCACGAATGATGCAGGAGATGCTGGCGTTATCAGATAACTTGCACCGGAAGCACATGGCGACTTTATCTTGGTAATATTTCGTCATCGTCTCATTCGGGAGTTTTTTTCTTTGCAACAGCTCTTCAAGCATATTTCCATAGTCACGATATTTAGGAAAAGCACGTAATAGCATCTGTTTCCATTCATTCCAGGAGTAGTCGTAATTTTCTAAACGATTGTACCATTTTTTTGCTTGGCCTCGTAATTTATCTTGTAAGTGAAACGATTTTGTCGTATCGTCCCACCCGTGAATCTCGCCAATTTGATCGATTTTTCTAATCCATGCTTGCACTGTGCACTCCTCGCTATCCGGGTCAAATTCCGGGATCAAAGAAGCAGCACGGTGTCCCTTTGGTTTGGTAGATCCAGGTTCTTCTTCCTGAAGCTCAAGTATCGCCTTGTGGACCTCCTTCTCGAGCAAATTCTTCAAGATCTTTCTCGCCGGTGGGACAGAAGCTTCATCCTCTTCTTTTTTCGATTCGTCGGAAGACCGAGATAACTGAACGTGTATATGACGTCGTTTCATTTTGTTATGCCACTTCTGATTATTACTAAAAGCAATAAAAAACCAGCAGCGTAACGTTTTTCTTTTTATTATAGAAGAAAACAGGGTACAAAAATGGCTTGCAAGGCTTTATATTAACACCGTCCCCTCTTCTTTGGCTTTGGCTGGTGGCGGTGGCAAGAGGGGGGCGTGTCAATATGGCGGCTTGGCGGCAGGGCTGACGGACCGGCATGGCGGCTGACGTCACGTCCGTTACACTTGTAAGAATTTTTTATTTTGTTTGTTATAGCTGAAGCTAATATGATCGGCAAATCTTCATCAAAATACAAAATCTTATATAGGGTGTAACGGAAAGGTGTGGTCATATTTTAAGAACCGGTTCTACCCATGATAATGAACCAGTTTCTCTAAGAAAAAAAGAAATTTCCCGTGTGTTGGTCCCAGCTGTCAATCGTGGATCTATGAGAGTCGTTACGGGTCATCACAAGCCCGAAAGTCTGACATCCCGTTTTACCAAGGGGTATTGTATTACCCAGTTCAGATACTGGGTATTACACGACATGATACGACACAGAAGACAGAGACGACTGCCTATCTGACCTGAACAACCACTGGGTTGTGGAGGTCAGATAGATAGTCGCTCCATGTAAAATATTGGTATTCAGCTGCATTCGGTTAGACTGAAACCGACCCCAAGATAGTTGGGCAAAGGCTAGGCAGATTGATTTTGGTTAGAAGTGAAGTTGATAATAAGCGTGCTAAAATAGCATATGATTAATTATAGTAAAACCAAAACCCTGACAGAAAAAGTTCTTTTATTTAATTTAAAAGTCATTCAGTCGCCAACTTAGACTTAGAGAAGTCATGACCTTATAAAAGCCAAATATAACATCAGTCTAAGTAAAGTCTACTACATCATCAATGTTTGAACAAACAGCTGGGTATTTAGGGGCTTTTTCACATATAAAGGCGTGGGGAACATCACAAACTGCATCATTGAGTTCAGCGCTTCGGTATACAGAACCACAGTACTCTCCGCCTATTGAACTATTGTTTGGTTCTCCGTATGCGAATGTCGCGTAACCAGCTTCTTCAAGAGTCTGACCTGAAAGAAAAGTAATTTATCAAAAACAGTTATGTCTGCTTTATTTTTTTACTAGCAGCTGTCCGCAGCTATTTCATTTATTGTAATTTTACTCTATGATTTCGTGCAGGGTGCCCAGAAAAGAAAAGACGCGAAATTTAGTCGAGTATCATAAACAATTTAGTAAGAGCACTCTTGCATTGCCGATCACAGCAAAAAAAATGGTTTAAAGTGAACAAAACGCGCTGGCATCCGCGTTCGCTATAACGCTCAAGAGCATTGTAAATGTGGACAATGCATAATTAATTTAAATATATAAAAAAATATTTTTTTCGAAAAACTCCTTCTTAGTGGGCCTACTCTTCACAAAGAAAAATGTAAATTATATGTTTAAAAATAAATAAGTGAAATTTTTTTTTTTTTTTTTTTTCACCCGGCCTCTCTGGAGCGGGATTGAGCAGTGACGTGTTAAGTAGGATCTAATAAAGACAACAACTTCTTTGCATAATAGGTACTTGCCATGAATAGTCCTCCAATCCCCATGTTCACCCCAATCACTGAACCCAACGAAAGCGGCATCTTTTGGAAAATTTCCTATCATACTGTTTGCTGGATACTTAGCGAACAGTTCCTTGATGACGTCAGCTTCTGTTTTATTGTTGATAATGACTAGATAGCCTCCTTCTGCTGAGCACGCGAAGTACGCGCGCGAAAACGTTCGGGGCACAGAGTGGAACTTGTAACAACTGTTTGTTCGATTAACGTATTGGTATTCTGGAACGAAAAAGATGATTTATTAGACCATTTATAGTTATTCATGATTATCATCATCATCACATAGTATAAAGTTAAAGTAGCTTTCCGCGTCTGTCTGTTTCTCTGCTTAGATCTTTCAAACCACAGCATGGATTTTTATGCGTTTTCACTAACAGTTAAAAACAAACGAGGAAGATTTTGATTATAATTTGTACCCATGCGTAGCCGGGGTGAGCAGCTATTAAGCAATATTATGCCCGTACTAAAATGCAACTCTTATAGAGATTTCTTACAAGTAAAATATATTTTTATTGGTAGTCTAAAATAATCTTAATTGTCATGAAAATCCATGGTTACTATTTGTAACGGGGTATATAATACTCCAACATTTGGCCAGTTACGTAAAAGTCTCGAAATTATAGGAGAATTCCTATAACAGAATTTACATCTACACTCCAGCTGTTACTGATTCATTTTTCAATGAAAATCCCACTAACCGAATCAAGGTTTGAACTCCTGGTTGTTCTGTCTCAGTCAAATACATCGTCCCCCCTTTACCGGCATGATGAATCTTGAAAAGATTCTTATATGATATCTTTGAACATGTCAATAACACCTTTTTAGTACCAAGAGTCTCCAACTTAATCCAAACCAACCAGTCTTTTGGCGTTTTCTCGTCGAGATTCTCTGGTGGTTGGAAATTATGTGACAGGCTTATCTTAAGTCTTTTTTATCCTTTTTCTAACCTAATATTTAAGTATTTACCTGGCTCTGCGGTCCCACAAACTTCCATCTCTTCAGTCGAGTTCTCTGGCTTGAAGCAATAATAGGGTAATGTCCTATTACAGCTGACATCAGATAATAGTCCTTTATTGTTGAATGTGAGGCAGTCCTCGTCATTGTTGATATTGTTCGGCTCAGAGGCTTCCCATGTGTGAGGTATTTCGGAAAGGGGGACACCTAAAGAGAAATTTATAAGCTGGATAAAAAGTATTTTGTAGTATTTTATTGGTGCGAGACACTCAGGGCCGGTTATTGTGGCGATACTTGAGGGATGTCTAGCAGTGAACGTCTTTCATCTGAAATGATGATGAAGATTATGATGATGATCACGATAAGTACGTCATTTGAATAACTATGATCTTAGGCTACGGGGTCCGCTAGGGCCGATGCGCGCGGGTTCGCGGATAAATTCGAAAGAGAGTTACCACGGCCCTTGGCACAGGCAAGTAAAGGAACAAGGGTGGGCCTCCCGCTCCACCCAGAGCGTGAGAAGTCATTTGATGATATACCATCCACCCAAAAAAAAGGCGGTATACAAAGGGTAGTTTTAATATTGATAACTCTATACTCTTGAATAAGGGTTGTGTAAAGCGTGTGGAAACATAGTCCATGCCATAGGTGGCAGAGATACCTTACCATCAGGTGAGCCGCTCACTTGTTTGCCACTATACGACATATAAGACCAGTGTCAGTCCCATATTTACCCGTCTACCCCAGAAGGAGGGAAATGATTTTGTATGTATGTTTGTATGTCTATTTGTTTGGCACGCCCTGCAGCCTAAAAGGCTGCATTGATTTTAACAAATGAGGTATCATTAGATTGGCCTTTACTACCGTTTTTTTTTTTTTTGGGTGGGTGGGAAATCATCTGACTAATTCCGCTCTAGGGTGGAGCGGAAGGGCGTGTCAGACTCTTACTGACTAAAATCCACCCCTGTTCCTCCCTGCCCTACGTGCCCGGGGGCGAGGTAACTCTTTCGAATTTATCCTCAACCCCCGGGCAGGCCTTGACTACCGTGACGTAAGCTATATGAATTTTGAAAAAAAAAACAATATAGCGACTGCCATTTGGTAAGTGTAGTCGTATATTTTGTGACATGGTCATTTCGGCTGCTAAAACAGAGAATTCGACGGGATAGTTCCAAATAATATACGTCACTAAAATGAAGGAAATTAAAAAAAAAACAATGTCTGACTGACAAAAAAAATTTCTAACAATTCACTTTTCGAGCAGTGACATTAAATCTACGTTAGAATTGATAATATCCATTTGTCTAAGCCCTCTTGATTTATAAGATAAGGTAACTTGAAACTTGCCATCTATCGAGTAGAAGTCTCCTTTAGAAAAAGTAGCATGAATCCCGATGAAGATTTCCTTACTGATTTCTTTATTTTCATCATTGTTCAGTAGTTCTACTAAATATGTATTTAATCCTGGTGTGGTCGGAGAGGGTAATAGTCCACCTGTTGAGTTAAATATTGTATACATTTTAGTCATTTATAACCTAAAAAGCTAGACCTTTTCATAACATCACATTATATTCAGAGAATATTACTATGCTTTTGACATGAAAAATCTGGTCAACTACGAGTCAAACTCGTCGATAAAAGGTTTCGAATGAATCATATTTTTATAAACTGACATAAGCTTCCACTAATTACCACAAATTTCCGTTACACACGTTTTTTTTTGGCGGTGGGTCACCCTGTAGCTTCTTCCGCTCTGGGTGGAGCGGAAGGTCGTGTCAGACTCTTACTGACTTAAACCTACCCCTGTTCCTTCCTTGCCTGAGTACCCAGGGGCGCGGTAACTCGGTTAAGAATTTATCCGCGCCCCTTGGCATGCAGGCATCGGCCATGATGGGCCCCGTCATTGGTGGCTGACATCTCTCTTTAAGGCGCGCGTGGAAAACTACGCGCCGTCTTTCCGTTACACCTGTATATCTCACAATCAAAGGGTTGAGGATGAGAATCCTTACCTTCTAAAGTACATCTCAACCGAGCATCAAACCATGTAGCAGGTATTTCTTGGTACTTCAGCCAGCCTTGCGCGACCTCACTGTACTTGTAGTCACATCTGAATTTTTCACTGCCTGAAAATAAAATACTTGATTTGTAATCGAGCAAATTTTTTTTTTACTATAATTGTCTCGCGCTTGACCACTATTTCACCTGATAGTAAGCGATGATGTGGTCGACAATAGAGTACGCTTGCCTCGAATTTAATCTATTTACTCTTGTCTTAAGGCGCAATTATATGACTTTTAATTATTTTAAATTGAACATCAAGTCTAAACAACCAGTTTAATTTTTCGAAATTATTCTAGACTATTTTAAATATTTATAATTAATTTAAAATACTTGAAATTAATAATTCTTATCATAGTGTATTATTTTGTAAAGTTATGTGTAATGTGAATAAAAAATAATTGAGAATCACGTAAAATTTATTGAGCCTAATTTTGTGAAACCTTCACCATTACAAAGATAATTTAATTATTTATCTTTTAGTATACGTGTGTTATTATAACATCGGTTGCTTTATGTATAATAAATGAATAATGCTTCTAATTTGGGAAAGTACTCCTTGATGAGCGAGTCCTATTACTAGGTGGACGTACAACGCGTCGCGTGAGCTCAGCACATCACACGCAAGCTAACTACTCAAGGTATGATGTTACTCAGAAAGCTGACACGATAAAATGGAAAGTGGCTGGAAAAAAAGATTTTTGGGAAAAGCGCGCCACACAATTTCCAACCTCTGCTACTCTTAAAAACCAGAACCAACCAAACCCAGATGACAGTGACGTGGAGGTATACTTCGATGCCTAAGAATATTATTCTGTTTTTTTTTATATTATTATATTGTATGTAGTTAGGTTAAAAATAGTTAGTTATTAGATAATTATTATTGTAAATTGACTTTAAAGGTACTTAAAAACCAAAAGCAAAAAGAAATATAGAGTCAATAAAGCTCAACGAGTTCCACAGAAATTATTAAATAGAAAACAAAAGCAAAGTAAAAAAAAAATGATTTCCACTTCCTTCCTTACCATGATTGACATCCGTATGACAATCATGGGTGTTAAATAGTGGAATAATAAACAAACTAGCAATTTGTCAGTATGCAATGGAAAAGAGTATGCTAAATATCAGAAAGTCTGACAGATTGAAAAACTTCGTCATCAGAAATGAAACAAAAACTATTGATGCAACAATTAAAATAAAAAAACTGATATGGAGGTGGGCTGGCCACATGATAAGAGGATGCGACAGGTGGAGCCAAACGGTGACCCAGTGGTATCTCAAAGAGGGCAAGAGGAAGAGAGGTAGATCGCAAATCGATCGATGGAACGACGACATTAGACAAGTGGCCGGAATCATGTGGAAAAGAGTGACACAGGAAAGGAAAGAATGAAAAAGGGTGGAGGAGGCCTTTGCCGATTGACAAACAGATCTAAGATAGATAACCAAGCAACAAATATTAGCTTAAACATTTTATTTAGTTTAAGAGTCCAGTGTTATTATATTATACGTTTAAATCCATTGTAAATAGTTAAGAGATCTGAATAAAAGGCTTTATTATTATTATCCTGCCTTACCATACAGGATACATAACAAAACTCGGCCGAGACTACAAAGGGACGTTTACAACTAGGGAAAGTCCAGTTGCCAAACACCACAAGGGGAAGGATGTTTTTTTTTAACATTAATTACTTTTTCTCTTTCTTCGAAAATTTTCGGCCATTAAAGATGTAAGTATCTTGTCTTACCTGCAGTTTTTAGTAATATTATTAACACTAAATACTTTAAGAGAGCTGACGTTGTTAGCGATAACTCCATTTGAAAGCAAGAACCAATACCTACGTGTGTATTGTTATGAAATGAACTACGGTCACTTGTTTTAGATAATCAATTACTCAGTTAAGTGGACTAAATGCGTAACAAACACAAAATAATTTAGGATTCAGTGTATTTCAGTGGGAATTTGTTCATGGTCTATGGAAACAAATCCAAACTTATAGATAATAGATACAAATACACTATAATGCACAAACGCAGGTGCACTCTTTGTCCCTTCACTAGCATAGTCCAATGGGACGGCTATCCCACACGATCAAGGAGGGATCAGGCGCAGGATCAACGGCTTTACGTGCTTTCCGAAGTACGGGGGTTTCAAACCACCAACTTTCAAACTCCCTGCTATAGAGTAATTCCTTTTACAAAAAACCCACTAGCACTTTTTGCCCGACCCGGGACTCAAGCCCAATTGAATGTGGGTCCAGTTAACCAATAAAAATACATAAAATAAATTATGTAATCAATGTGGGTCCAGTTAACCAATAAAATATAAAAAATAAATTATGTGGTCAAGTGGACCCGTGTGTCTAGTAGCGAGCGGGTCCAGTGACCGAAGACTCGACCTGACGCTCAGCAGATGTTCTTGTGACCACGAGACCTACTAGGCAGCTACACTATCGCTTTCTGCCATAAAAACCTTATATGTATAAACGAAGTACCCTAAATTTATCTCGATTAAATTCACGGTTTCTGTGTTTAGGCCACAAGAGCAAAACTACTTGCAATACTAAGTAAACAATATTTTTCTTAACAAACAATATAACACACAATACACAACAATGTATTGTATTTTTGTTTGTACAATATACAATATATGCATGAATATGAGGCAGCAGAAGAATGACAGATTAGAGAAGGCACACGTAGACAAGACTTTATACTTGGCAAGATACAGCCTAATTTGAACATTGTGAGGCGCAGTCCCAGATATCAATCGGTTTTGTTATTTAATCATTTGCCTCTAGATATTAAAAGCGCTATCTACTCAAGCCTTTTTTAAAAAGCAACTTAAAATTTTCCTGTTGAATAAGTGTATTTATGCTGTGGAAGATCTTTAACAAAATTCCAGTATATATTGTAATACGCATTGTTGTAATATTTATAGAAAATTTTTTTCCCTATGCAATTTAATTTAATTTTCTTTTTTTATATCATGTAATTTCAGATACAATTTATTGTTTATGAATAAATGACTTATGACTTAACAAAATAAAATAATTTTCTAGCCAAGCGTGCTCCATCTTCGACCACATCATCGCTTACCATCAGGGGGGATAGTGGTCAAACGTGAGCCTATTAATGATAAAAAAAATAAAAATCTAAACCATGAACACCATGAAAAAACCGGTCAAGTGCGTGTCGGAATTCACACATTTAGGGTTCCGAACCACATGAGGGAGGAAGTAACAAAGAAAAAATGACATCAATTTATTGTTATTTGCTAGGAAAAAATACGTAGTAATAAACATTAACACCAAATTTCAAGTTTATATGTCAATGAAAGTTAAAAAAAATCTTCGAACCAAAATTTTGTGACAGTCGACGGCTAGACAGACGGACAAATTCACACGTGAGTGACAGCAATAGGGCTCCGTTTGGACCCTTCGGGTACAGAAATCTAAAAACTAACAACTAATTTATTCTAAAGAAAAACATAGAAAGTATCGAACCCTCTTAACAAAACTCAATTGTTATTTCCAGTAATGGTATAGTACGCAATATTACCATAATCGAAGCATGTAAACGTTTTAATAATTCATGTTTTGCCATTGTTCAAATCTGCGGCCTCAAATTGCTGAAGGCAGGTTAAATTGTTCGTTTGTATTTAATTTTTAATTAAAATTCCCTGAAGAGGCATGGACATCTACAGTACAATTTAATTTCACCTGACATGTCATGAAACGAGAACTTTCCGAGCGTTCAAGCGTTTTTGCCATATCTATTGTTTGGAGTCAAATGAAACAGCTCACAATTTAGGATTCATTAATATTAATGTTAATTTTAAATCTGTGGGGCTTGGCAACTGGGCTTACCCCAGTTGTAAACGTTGCGTCCCTTGGTGCTTTTGGACTCAGGTCTGTTCTGTGTCCTGATTGATAAGGAGGGAAGTGGAAATTATGTCTTTCTTACTCCTCCGCTGTTCTTTTCTGATTAATTTAGTTATGAGGTCCAAGATAGTTGAATCGTTTCTGCGGTTTCTCCGGTACTCGTACCGTTCTAGTGCTCGCCACTATTAATTCTAGCTCTCAGATATTGCTGTGATTGAGAATAGTTCTGTGCTCAGAATACTTTGTGCTTTGTTTTCAAATTATACGAGTGAATTATGTTTATATTTCATGAAAACACATTATAGGAAAATGGTCTTAACAACCCCTTAATGATTTTAAATATTTCATAGTCTTCCACTCTGAAAATCATGGGATCTTTCTAACGATATCCCACACTATAGGATAGGCGAGAAAAAACAAGGTCTCCCTACTTTACATGTACGAGAGCTACAATAAAAAAAAACTTTTTTTAAATTTTATTGTTTCATTTTTTTGGCGTGACTAATATACCTATGCAAACATGCAGCTTTCTAGTACAGACGGACAGACCGAAACTGTAAGGGTTTCTTATTCTTTTTATTACTACGAAACCCTAAAAAACGAGTTGAAACATTGTAAAAAACCCCTTATCACCAACTTTGAGGTTAATTTAAGTAATCTAAGTAGTTGCACAAATAAAACAAATGAATTATGAAAGTAGCCTGGCGTGTGTATGAACCATAGACTGATTATAATCTTATAAATTTTTGTAGACTTCATATTAAATTGTTTTCAGTGTTTTACCCGATTGTTTCCCGAGTGAGTAGATACAGTTGTTCTAAAGGCTCAGACCAACCGCGGCACATGGAGAGGCCACGCACGTGTGTTAAGCTTCACTTTGCAAGAAAATGTATGTGATTGCGTCTACTGCAACCCACAGACACGCAACGCATCAGTTGACGTCATTGGTAAATGCGCGGCTTGCACGAATACGGCGCTCGCATAGCTCAATGCTGTCAACGCCACGCACGCTGTGCATGCGGTATACACTATACACGAATATGTACAACTATACCAACACGTGCGCCGCGGTGGGCCACGCTACAGTTGTTTATAGTTGTGGGTGTGTACTGCAGTGATAAATGAATGATAAATGATTTTATTTTTGTAAGTAAGTTTTAACAACACTTTTACAAGACAATTTTTTTTTGTGGAAATGGAAGCCCACGTTGTCAATCAAATTAATCCAATCAGCTAAAATGAGCCGCGTGCCAGTGCACAGCATGTGCCGTGGTGGGTCTGCGCCTTAACTCAGGAAAGAGAGTTGGTCTTGTTTGTGTGTATAGGTTGACGTGCATATTTTATAAATCGACATGTCCTACAATCAAAAATTCAAAAACATGTGACATCCACTAACCCGCACTGGGCCCGTGTAGTGGATAGCGGCCCGTTCCCTCTCTACTCATAGAGAGAAGGCCTGAAAACCAGCTGTGGGAATATTGTAATGCTGATAGTATTATATTAAAAATGTTACACAGTGTGTGTCTTTATAATATGCACATATCGAAATGAGGAAATCTATACTTAATTTTATCGACGGAAAAATAAAAAATAATATTTGTTTTTTTTTTTTTAATTAAAAACAAACGAAAATAAAACGGTGTAACTTTTAAACTGAATGGTCTATCGCAATGAAACAAACTCTTTAATGATTGGAAATAATAATGCGTCCCCATAAAATGAAAATTGTAATAAAAAAACTACTCTCAATTGAAAATAAATATGTTTTTTTAGCAAAACCTGTTGTTTTTTATCTATTTAAAAAAATATAAAACTATTTAGTAATGTTTAAATTTTTTCCGTTGATAAAATTAAGCATAGGTTCCCTCATTTCAATATGTGCACATTATAAAGACTCACACTGTATACAGGTAGAATGATAATTGATTAAGAGGGGTTTCAAACCTTACATAAAATGTTAAAATATTCCTACGAGGTTAATCACGGCAATAAGTTGTACGAAATCTGATCAAATTTGAAAAGCCCATGCGTGAGTTCTTCATAATTATGATGTCGGTAACATAAATAAGATTTATACCATTACCTCTAAATGATTAAGGTTACGATACTTATTCGTAGGATTAAGGCTTCATTTAGTTAATTTTATTTAAAGTAGGGGTAAACGGGAACGATTTAAATGAAGCGGCAAAATTATTTAAAATCTAATTAATAACCGGCGTTTTCCCGCGGTCCGCCCACATGGGACCTACCCTCAATCCCTTTCTTCTCAAAACTTACCTTACTTAAAACTTTGATTAAGTTAATGCCCTCGCCCATCATTTCTGCCAAAACACGTACATTGCTGGACATACACCCCTCCCAAGTGTCGTCACAACGACCGGTCCTGTGCGTCTCGCATCCATCGGCTACCCATGACCTTCACCAGGTCATCGGTCCACCTTGTGGTGTGGGTGGCCTTCCAACGTTGCGTATTTCGGTACGCGGTCGCCACTCCAGAAGTTTTCGGCCCCATCAAGAGCCGCCAAACTGTAGTAGCAGTGGGCAGGGTTATTGCTCACAGAAAGATGGCTCTTGCCTACGAGGTAAGAAATTGAGCATAGACGCCGAGTTGTTAGCCTGTCGGTTTTCTATCGGTAGCATTTTGGGGAGTGTGCGACGGAATTGCATAATATGACTCCGCCAAGCCCGTTCCGTCATTGGACCACAAGACGTACGGCGATGCGCCACCGGTACATGGTGAACATGCCATCCACACGCACAAAATGTTTCAAGAACACATTCATTGTGCGTACAGCTAGGGAGTGGAATTCCCTACCGGAATCTGTGTTTCCTGATAGCTACAACCTGGGAGTCTTTTAGTCAAGAGTGAATAGGTTACTTCTAGGCAAGCGTGCTCCATCTTCAACCACATCATCGCTTACCATCAGGTTAGATAGTGGTCAAACTAGTGCCTAACAAAAAAATAAAATCAAACTCAAAGCATTTATTTCAATTGAACCATTTACAGGTACTTTTGAATTGCGATCATTGGTCAGTCAAAAAAAAAAGCTATTTGCACGTTACAAAGCATAGATCTCTATGAAGAATGTGCTAGAAACTCCTCGGACACGTCTTTAAAAGAATAAATATTTACAAAATAATGGTAACATCGTTAATCTAGAATTGGATCATTAAGCAGACCTGAATCCAAAACTGCAGGCAGAAAATTCAATTGGAATAATTTAGGAATACTTTATTTCAAATGCACGAAATATAGATAAATTCTCCAATACTACAATGCATTAGTAAACTTTTTAGCTTAACAATCGAATTTGGAAAACGTGCGTTGGTAGTCTTCCAAAACGATAAAACGTAAACAAAATATTGTAGTTTCTGCACTAAAACATTGGATATATTCAAATCTTTAGCTTCTTCTTCTTTAGCTACAAAAGCCAGTTTTCAATTTTAGACGTTTTTACGAATAGATTTATGCAGCTAACAGTTCAGTATAAACGGAAATGCCAAAAAATGCCTGAAATGGACAGAAACTAACTTATATATTATGTATTACTTCATTATAAATATTTTATTCTAAACTATTTAGAATAAAATATGTATAATGAAATAATTCTTAAGTTTGTTTATTAACTATGGTAAAATTATATCGATCACTAAAATAACTTGATATCCGCCTTTATTTTTTATTGAAGGTCGTGTTTATTTGACATGAGTAAGTGACATTCAGCCAAAGAGAAATAATCCATAACGAACTATTTTAATTTTTTGTTTGTTAAATTACTTTTAAAATAGAAAACGTATCGTAGGCTGTACGAATCACATGTCCTTTGCTTTACTGACAGTTTGACATTACTGCATTTTTTGTTATTTTAATGTTTACTTGTTTTGCGTTATAAGGCGGATATCAAGTTAAATATTTTAAGTGATCGTTATATTTTTACCCTAGTTAAACTAAGTTAAGAATTATTTCATTAGGAATATTTTATTGTAAATAGAATTAAGGACTGATAGTAGTTTCTGTCCATTTCAGGCATCTCTTTGTATGGCTGATAGGCATTCCCCTTTACATCTGTAGAGAGATTTGTAGGGACAGTGTTAAGTACTTATAAATTTTGAGGTCAGTGAAAGCTTGACAATAATATTTAAGTAACTTACGGGCAGTTCCAAACTAAACACCTAAATTGTCTGTTTTTTTGTGTTTTGTTTTATAGAGTTCCGTAACCGATAGGTGCCACATTTAGATCCGATCACACGTTCTGGTGTGATTGAGTTACAAACATTCATCCTTCCATTCAAACTTTCTCATTTATAAAATTACCAGCCTCTGCCAGCGGCTTCGCTCGCGTGGAATTAGGATTTCCCCACTATAAATATAGCATATATGGTATTCCAGACTACTATATATCGCTATGACAAATTTCATCTAGACCCATTCTGGCGTGATTGAGTTACAAACATCTATCCAACCAACCCAACTGCCTTTATAATATTTGTAGGATTGTAGTATTTTAGAGTTAACTATTTGCAGTAATAAAATAATCACTGCAAAAAAGTTAACAGTACCTATATTTTGTCAAAATGTATCAACATACTCGTAACTAGCTAACTTTATCAACCATTAATATTTCTGTTATTTCCTCCCTCAACACGAAATGCAATTAGTAGATTAGGCTTCACCAGGATAGTTACAACATTGTTGTAATGTAATTAGTGATTCAATATTGACCAATGAGCACTCACTAAATTGCATTGCTAACTGTACTCATCGTAATTGGATCAATTTGACTAATTTTAGGGTACCTTTATAGTATCACTCGTGTGTCTATCTGTCTGTCCGTATATCACAGCCCAAATTATATCTACCAACTAGCTTTTATCAGCGGTTTTGCCTGCGTTGAATCAGTACTTCCCCAGTTATAAACTTTCAACCCCTTTTTTACCACCGGTTTGAATTTCGAAAAACGCTTTCTTAGTGGATACCTACTCTTTACAAAGAACACACCCTCCAAATGTCATGTCTCTAGGACCAGCGGTTTAGGCTGTGCGTTGATATATAAGTCTGTCAGTCAGTCAGGACTTTGAGTTTTAATATACAGAAGATTTGACTAATTTTAGGGCACCCTTTTAGGATCACTCGTGTGTCTGTCTCAATCAGTCTGCCCAGCCTTTTCCAAACTATTTTTGTATCGGCTACTAGTCCAACCAAATGCAGCTAAATACCAGAATTTTACATGGAGCGATTGCCTATCTGACTTCCACAACCCAGTTACTGGGTAATACGATACCCCTTGGTAAGACTGGATGTCAGACTTTCGGGCTTCTGACGACCCGTAACGATTGTCAAAGATCCACGATTGACAGCCAGGACCAACGGCTTAACGTGCTTTCCGAGGCGTCTCGCTTCCAGAGGATTCCAGTGACCTTTACCAGGGTCATCAGTCAACCTTGTGGGAGGCCTTCCGTCGTTAAATGCCTGTTTCTCACGAACCAGACGGCAACCCAATCTTACACAGTCAAGGGCGCCATTTCTATTACAATGTTTAATATCAAAGTAAGTTATTAGCTTCATAATGTTATAATTACGCTCGCTGTTTGCGTGTAGTTAATATTCTTGTAAGTTAGTTGTGCATTTCTTTAGAATCTTTTACGTGATAAAAATACCTACACGGATCTTTAACAAAATTTATTTTTTAACTTCAAGTTGTCTTTCTCGTATAATATTTTAGTGTCGTGATTACGGGAAAAACGGGAAAAAAATTCCATCACTTTATAATTTAAAAAAATATATTTTTATTTTTTCATATTTCTATAGGAATTTCAATATCAGAAGCAGCCGCAGGAGACGCCCTAGGCCTTGGGGTTAACAAGCGGGTGTGTAATGTATGATATAATAACAAATGCTCTAATTTCACTTGAAATAACGTTCATATAATATAATTTTCATATGCTATAAAATCATATAACCTAATTTCATATGACCTAATGTTTCATATGATATAATTTTCATTTAATATAAAACATTTAGTATAACGTTCATTTTATATAATTTTCAATATGTATAATATTCTTTTTATATAACATTCATTTGACCTAATGTTCTTTTGACCTAATTTTCATGTTTAATGGTCACAGTTCTAACATAACTCAAATGTCACCTAACCAAATCTTAAAATATTCAATGCATGGTCGAGGTTGGGCTTGGTCGACGGAGCCCCGCTTCGCGGGGCTCCTACTTCTGGATGGTTTATAAAAACTAACCTAACATGTCCGAGTCGGGGTGCCCTAAAGTCCAGATTGCATCCAATTTCTACTGGTTACAATAGTTGAGGGTGGTAGGTGTATAGGGTATAAAGCGAAGAAAAAAAAAACAGTACAATATTTTTTTAATCATAACATAGCATCACATAAATATTACATCTTATTTCAGTTTTAAAATCATAAATAAAAAAATAAAAAAATAGTAAATAAATAATAAATAGTAGTCATTTTAAAATCTAAAACAAATATCGAGATTGCAATAGCCACACAATGAATAATTTCGCTGTAACTGTATGACAGTAAGAAAAATAATAAATTCGTGTATAGTCTACCCACCTCACGCATAAAAGCAAACTTTTGTAGCAATTAATGCTTATGCGATGCATTTTTGCTAGCACCATACTAGCAGGCGTTTAAAATCGTATCAGATTTTCTAAATTATATTAAAAGTTATTAGAGATTATGAATATTATAGTAAATGAATAATATACTACATTAATATTATGTCAAATGTGCATTATAGGAAATGTTTATTATATCTTAAGAAATTAGATAAAATGAAATTATATCAACAATTCATTATCTCAACTGATCGTTATATTAAACAAAAGTATATTAACTGAAATTAGGTCAAGTGAACGTTAGATTTTTTGTTATTATATCAACCGTTACACACCCTAAACAAGCCGATCTCCAGTCACCGTAGGCGCGGGCTTGCGGACGGCGAGAACTGGGAAGCTCGCCGTCCGATAAGTACCTAGCCCGGGCGTCGACAGCGCGTTATGTTACCGCGGCCCTTGACACAGGCAATTGAAGGAACGAGGGTAGGTTTTAGTCAGTAAAAGTCTGACACGCCCTCCCGCTCCACGTGCGAGAAGTCATTGGATGATTTCTCACCCTCCAAAAAAATAAAAGTACCAGCCCCGAAAGCACCAGCCCCGAAAAAGCACCAGCACCAGGCCCGAAAAAAAAAGCACCAGGCCCGAGAGTCAACGGACCATAGTGTTCCACGCGCGCCTCAAAGTGATGTCAGCAGAACTTACCTGATGGGGCCCGTTAGAGCCGATGCTTGCCAGGGGTTGCGATTAAATTTGAAATAGAGTTACCGCGGCCCTTGACACAGGCAACTGAAGGAACAAGGGTAGGTTTTAGTCAGTAAAAGTCTGACACGCCCTCCCGCTCCACGTGCGAGAAGTCATTGGATGATTTCTCACCCTCCAAAAAAATAAAAGTATCAAGGGAAGTGGAATTTATAAATTGTGTAAATTATTTCATCACCATTGTTCTCAAAACAGTTAAGGAAAACATCGTGAGTAAACCGGTATGTCCTAGAACCAAAAATTCGAACACATGTGATATTCACCAACCTGCACCACTGTGTCCGCGAGGTGGATTATGGCCCACACCAGTTCACAGAGAGGAGGCTTGCGCCCCAGCAGCGGGGACATTACAAGACTGATGATGAACACCAATAAATTAATATAATTACTGAACCTAGGAAAAACTAATTTGGAAATTGCCTATGCAATAAATATGACGGTTTATTTTGTTCAAGAGCGACATATTGCTATCATTATAATCGTAGGCGCTAGGTCTGCCCAGTTGGTCGCGGATAAATTCGAAACAGAGTTACCGCGGCTCTGGGCACTCAGGTAACTGAAGGAACAGGAGTGAATTTTAGTCTGCAAAAGTCTGACAAGCCTTCCCGCTCCACCCAGAGCGGGAGAAGTTATTGGATGATTTCCTAACACCACAAAAAAAATGCGCTTTATTATGTAAATACCTTCAAACATTTGTTGTTCTGTCTCACCAAGGCGGGTTGGTCTTGTATGAGTGTGCAGGTTCACGTACTTATACCTTTTTTATCGACTTCAAAAAAGGAGGTTCTGTATTCGACCCGTATGGGTAACTTGTTTTTTTTTTTTTTTTTTTGGGGGGGTAGGAAATCATCCTATGACTTCTTCCGCTCTAGGGTGGAGCGGAAGGGTGTGTCAGACTCTTACTGACTAAAACCCACCCCTGTTCCTCCCTGCCTCGAGTGCCCGGGGGCGAGGTAACTCTTTCGAATTTATCCTTCACCCCCGGGCAGATGGGTAACTTGTTTGTCCACAATTTTCTCAAAAACTACTGATTCGTTTTGGATAGGGTTTTCTTTTTTCGAATGTATATTTAACAAGAAAGGTTTTTAGTATATAATAAATTAGGATCTGATGAAGACATTCAGATATAGACAGTGGAACTCTTCAATACTAACAGCAAATGACTCGCGATTGCTGCGATCGTATGTCGGTGTATTGTTAACACAATTTAATTAATGGGGAACCACAACTAAAAAGGTAATAATAAAAAACTTTTTTAACAAAAAATAGACGCAAATTCCAAACAAAAAAAAACAAAAAATGTGCAAAATAACTTTAACATCGGAAGTCAGTGTCAAAAAACAAAACAACATACCAGAAACCCCGACTTCCAAAATTAAAGTTATCTTGCACATTTTTTTTTGGAAGTCAGTTCTATTTTTTGTAAAAAATATTTTTTCTGTGTGCGTAAGCTCTGAGCGTTCGGTGTTATAGATTATAACTTACCTACACAGAAACAGTGTACGCGTGAATCTACACCTACTAAAGAAAAACCCGCCTTCGTTAAATAGAATATCTATATCAAAATGTACTTCTTGGAAAACTCTTCTGAGTTATTAACCACCACAATGAAAATATTAAATTTTTCAATCTTTTAACCAGGGCTTCTCATCTGTCGCAAATCTCATAGATACCGCGCAGTTTTTCTCGATAAAAGAAGTCTGAGCACTCAACATAAGACTTAGATTTAATTTCTTTGTCAGCTAACAAAATTCGCATCGATTTACTTAAAATGTTTGAATAAACAAATTAGTAACCATATTTTCTTAAATGTATGAATTTTGGTATTCTATGGATAGGATGTATTAGTTTGTATGATTAAGGCACAGTTACATGACTTTTAATTTTTTTTAATTGAACATCACGTTTAAACGACTAGTCTTAATTTTTTGAAAAAAATATATGTTACTCTAGACTATTTTCGTCATAATTTGATCTGAGAACATTTGTATTTATATTTTTATAACATAGTGTAATTAATTTGTAAAGTTATGTCTAACGCTGATAAAAAATTAAGAATCACGCAAAAACTATATAGAGTATTTTTATGAAATCTGCATCTTTTTCAAGATTATTTAAAATTTAGTCTCAGTCTTTTTGTTCAATACTTGTTGTTTTATGTGTGAAAAATATTGCGTCTAATTTCGGACAGCGCTCCTTGTATTGATGGGCGAGTCCTATTACTGGGTGGACATACGACGCGTTACGTGAGCTCAGCACAGAACACGCAAGCTAACTCAAAGTCGTTGAACGTTGAAAAACTCAAGGTCGTTGGCAGCTAATAGCGCCTTAATAAGTAATGTTGTACTCGTGTTCTGCCAATTTTCAATTCGAATATTATGTAACATGTGGATAACGTAGTTAGTCATACACTGATATATCTAGATTATTAGATATTTTTATCCATCTATAGTGTGTAATTGTTGGTTTTCCTTAATGTATAAAATAAAATAAAACATTGATGTAGTTTTCTATTAATGTCAATGTTCTTTCAGAGATTAGTATATTATAAACTAGAGGACGTCACGCGATTTCACCCACGTAAGTCCCGTTCCCGTGGGAGTACGGGGATAAAATATAACCTATGTTACTCGCTGATAATGTAGCTATCCATTGCTGAAAGAATTTTTTATATCGGTTTAGCAGTTTTTAAGTTTATTCGTTACATAAAAAATACAAATGTTTCCTCTTTACAATATTAGTATAGACAAACAAAAATTACTAAATACTAGACAGGCTTTGCTCGCGTGCTATTATACCACAGTAACCACACATATTTCCGGGACTTTCTTTTTTCTTTTTTTTTAAGTTGCCTTTGGCAAACAGCGACAGTGTAGCTATTTCTTATCATTAATTAATAGGTTCACGTTTGACCACTATCTCACCTGATGGTAAGCGATGATGTGGTCGACGATGGAGCACGTTTGCCTAGAAGTAACCGTGAATAGATTACTTCTATAACTTTGACTTGTAGACCCCCAGATTGTAGATCAGTGAAAGAAAATGTTCTTTAGGGTTCCGAAAGTCCAACTGAAAAAACCGGAATCCTTATAAGATCACCCGTGTGCTTGACTGTCTGTCCGTCTGACACAACCAATTTGTTCCGAATTTGCTAAACCAATAAAAGCCAGAATCAACGGTGGTGACTACCAGAAAAAAACGCCGAGGCAATGAAGATCGACGAGTCCCAGAAAAACGATTAATAAGAAAAGGACGGCGGAGGAGTAAAAAAAACCTAATTTCCACTTCGGGGGGATTACGATCATATTCCTAAACAGGCCATGGATTGGAATCCTCAAAGGAAAAGGAAGCGTAACCGTCCCCGTCAAACCTGGCGACGCACCGTGTTGGCAGAAATAACAAATGCTTGTTGCAGAGGGCGTCCACAGTAGTCCTCCATCACAAATGTACATACTAATGTACACACGTCATACTGGCATCAGTATGACGAGAAGGGAGGTTAAGCTTCAAGGACTACTGTGGACTACAGTGTACATTTGCGATGCCCTCTGCCCCAGCTAGAGGACACAGGATCTTATGTAAGTTACTTATAAACATACAGTTTTACCTGTTTTGAATATCAGTTTAAATGACTTTAAACATACCATGTTTACAACCGAGGTTTAAGGATATTTTAATTTATATAAATGGTACGCTTATCTTTCAGTTGTACTGTATTTATTTGAACAAAGAGACAAGCAAATCTATTGTTTTATTGAAATAGAACAACACTAATACTTGATTATTTTTCCTGTGTCAATGGTTTTCAAATACACCGCATTATGAAAGTCTGTTTTTTTTTGTTCCATATTGGTCTATGCATGCCATATATAGGGTGACAGATACTTAAAAACATGATTGTACCTACTCATAATAACAGACAACTTTCCCAAAGAAACATTAAATTACAAAAAAAAACAACCGACTTCCAAAAATAAATACACTAAAAATAAAAAAATTACTTTAATTTCGGAAGTCGGTGTTTGTATTTTACTTCTGCGTTATTAATTGACACCGACTTCCGAAATTAAAGTTGTTTTTTTAATTTTTAGTGTATTTTTTTTTGGAAGTCGGTTGTTTTTTTTGTAAAAAAGTTTTTTATTTTTCACTTTTTAGTTGTTATAAAAATAAATTCTTATCTGTCGCTCGTGAGAGCAGTGGTGGCCCAGTGGTTAACGTGTCATAGGTTGGAACTTTGTTTAAATTAATTTCATCACCACTGCTCTCGAAACGATGAAGGAAAACATCGTGAGTAAACCGACATGTCCTAGAACAAAAGATTCGAAGACATGTAACATCTGCAAAAAAAAAAGCCGCACTGGGCCAGTGTGGTAGAATAAGGTCCATTTCTTCTCATAAAGAGGAAGCTTGTTTCCCAGCAGTGGGAATGTTAAAAGGCTGACTATGCTATGATATCTGTCGTCTTGCGGCACAAAGCTTTCAAGAGAGGTTTGTCATACTGCCTTTATTTTTTATCGCTATAATAAGTGGTGTGACTGGGCAAAACTCGCTTAAATGGTATTGGACACATCCACCGCATTTTTAAGATCAGTGGGCCAAACTCACTACCCTGTGGGTCTTTCCTAAGGCAAGCGACAGTGAGGCAATCTCAGACCGAGATGGCGGGATGAACTGGGCTCCTTCTACAAAGTTTGGTTGTTGGCAGCTCCGAACAGGAGAGCAAGGAGATTTTTACCCAGCAGTTGGACAAGACGAGCTAAAAAAACCGGCCAAGTGCCTGTCAGACTTCTCACATTTAGGGTTCCGTAACTAATGAGATAATTTCAAAGAAAAACATCTGATTTATCAATATATTGGAATTTGTTAGTAAAATATACGTAATAATAAACATTGTCACCAAATTTCAAGTTCATAGGTCAATGGGAATTTAAAAAATTATTCGAAACAACATTTATGACAGACGACGGACAGACGGACCCGTGAGTGACAGCAATAGAGCTCCGTTTGGCTTCGGGCACGGAAGCCTAAAAAAATATTTAGCCCGCCACACTATTACCAAACGATTGTAACTTATGTAACCTAGAATCAATACCAGAAAAAACGCCGAGGCAATGAAGCACGACGAGTCCTAGAGAAACGATGACACTGTCTTGGGTCTCGCAACGAAATTAATCAGAAAAGACAGCGGTGGAGTAAGAAAAACATAATTTCCACTTCCCTCCTAATGAAGCGGGAGACATAACAAAGCTAGGCCATTAGGCACAAATTGTGGTATTTACAAATGGGTTAAGCCCAGTTGCCAAGGACCACTGGTTAAAAATATTAATATGTTGGGTCCTAAAATTGTGAGTTGATACATTTGATTCCAATAACAGGTGTGGCAAAAACGCTTGAACGCACGGAAATTCATTCTAGTTTCCACAAGGTCCTTGTAATAGAAAACTCCAGACATGGGCTGAATACTATCCAACATAATATTGCGCACAGTTTGCCAAAGAGTATACTCCCATAGCATATTATGATGTGCGGATTGTTCGTATTCGCAATCAGGTGTAGAACATTGACATAAAGGCGAAGGAACAAGCTTGAAGGATAATAATTTACCCTTAAAGTTGCCATGACCTGTAAGAATTTGAGCAACACAGTGATCCACCTCCACCGCCCGCGAACCGATGGTAAGAACTGGTTGAGTTGTCGGCCTTAGATGGAACTTTCCCACCTACATTGCCATTCGGATAAAAGACCCTCCCAGACGTCAGTTTGAGGTTTAAGTAATCTAGAGATCTTGGCACGATCGCGTTGAGGTAAAAAGTCTGGGTCTGTAGTCTTTCGTGCAGAATAATACATTGCAGCACGTAGCTGCACCTCAAGATCGACTGGAAGTACACGTGAAAGTACCGGTAAAACCTAAAAAAGTATTGTAACCAAAGAATCTGGTGAGACTTGGCTGTAATTATATATCTGCCGCATGCCGATCGAGTGGAAGGCTCGTAAAACACAAAATCGAAACCTCAAAATCACTAGACAGTGTCGCGGCAGACCACGAAGAAGAGGGCGAGACGGCTTAGAAGTCTTTCTAAGGAAGTGGAAAGAAGTACCTAGACCCGGAGACACTGGAAAAATTGGAGGGACGCCTTTGCCCAGCAGTGGGACTGTACAGGGTAGAAATAACAAATAATAATGGGAACGGTAGGTTCCCATTATTATTTGTATTATGTAGTATAACCTAAAAACTTGATAGAGATATTATAAACAGTCGCCCCAAACAAGGTGCAGCCGACAATTCAAACTTTAACTACGGGAACCTGAAATCGAGAAAAATATCAGTATTGCCAATATTTTCATTTTTGTTATATTGTCGTCTACACTTTGTATAAAATACCGGTATTCATTTGCACTTAACAAGACTAGAAACTGATCATAACGTAGTTTAGAAAAGGCATAGGTCGCGGATAAATTCGAAATAGATTCACGCGGCCCTTAGTACAGAGGCAACTGAAGAAACAAGGGTGGGTTTTAGCCATTAAAAGTCTGAAACGCTCTCCCGCTCCACTCAGAGTAGGAGAAGTCATTGGACTATTTCCCACCCTCCAAAAAAAAAAAAAGGTCTGTAGATAACAACGATAATGACAATATTTGACATCCACTGACTCAACGAGTCATCCTCTGTCGATATTATTTTGGAATTACCCTAAACTTGGTATATATTTGTTGCAAAAAAAAATACATCGACTCATTGCACTTCAGTCCCTTCACAATGAAGTCTTGCTTAAAATATTTTGTGGTACTAATCGGCCTGAATTTTATTGGTAAGTTTTAAATTATTCTATATGAACCATTGGTGTTTTTGTGTATACGAAGAAATATCTTAGTGCCAGAGTTGCACGACTATGGTGCAAAATTTATTTGCAGCTAAAGAGATTTTACACAAAGTAAAGTGCCTGCCTAGGTTTGAACTCACGACCTACAACTTGCAAGTCGCGGCTGTTACCTCTGGGCCATCACTGCTCCACCCTCTCACAGAGAGGAGGCCTGTGCCCCAGCAGTGGGGACATTAAAAGGCTGCTGATGATGATGATGATGATGATGAAATTTTATTTGATTGCAAATCGTTTGCGCATGTGGCAATTGTATGATATTATAATAATTATATATGTACGTGTGTGTTATGGCAGTTAATTTTCTTGAAGTTTCATTTTTTACATATATTATTTGAAATTCCAATAGCAGGTATAATAGTCCAAGATCCCAGAGCAACGAGACATCACTTATTTGCATTTTTTTTAGGGTTCCGTACACAACTCTAAAAAGAAAACGGAACCCTATTGCTGGCACTTACGTGTCCGTCTGTCAGTCCCTCGTCTGTCACAATTTTTTTTCCGAAGATTTTTTTCGCTTTCCATTGACTTATGAACTTGAAATTTATTTTGATAATTACAGATATTTGTTTTGATAATTCCCTCATTTGGTATGGAACCCCCAGCTTTTCTTTTTTGTGGTGTTTCTCTGTCTTTTGCGTCATGTTTACCGTAAACAAACGTAGTTTCTTTCTTTCTTTATTTTTCTCCTTTCTGAATCATGCAATCAGTCATGTGGACTATAAGGAGATGAGATCTAGTCGAAAGGGTCTGTAGGGTGCTGCTCCCTGCGGAGCCTGCCTTTTGTTAAGTATAGTCCCTTATAAATGACTACTTTCGTCGAAGACGTCACGCCGCTTCTTCAGTAGGCGAATAGTTTCAGGGATGATAAGCTGTGCTGCTAGTTGGTTTGGGTATCTTTGTAGACGTGACTTGTAGTTGGTGTTAAGGCAGTTGATTACTTCTTTAACCATTGGCAGATTCAGGATTTCATGGACCTCTTTTTGTTTCGATGAACTACGGCGCATTTGATTTTTGTTTGAGGATGAAGTTTTGCGCCCTATGTATTTTCACAGTGTAGGAGACACATGCAGAGCCCCACAGTTCAATGCCATAGATATACATAGGCTTTAACATTGTTTGATAGATGAGAATTTTGTTGTCGATTGCTACTTTGAGCTTCTACCTAACAACCAGTAGAAGACCATACTATAAATTGATCTCATCTCTTTTTGTTTGGGTTTCTGTTTTATCATCATGTAGTATGTATCATGAAAGTTCGCATGCCTGCTAGCTTTAGTTAATGATGAATTTACCGGTATCAGATGCTATAGTTACGAAATAAATATTAGTGGGGTTTCGTGTTAGATAGGTTAATTTAAGACTATATTTCAATTCAGTAATATCGACTTGGCAATTGCTCAGAGCAACATAATCTGCGAGTTAATTTAAATAGTCCTCCATATAGGTACTTTCAAACAAATAAAAGCACATAGCGCTAATATTAGACAGATACCTATTGTTTTGTGTAGATTATTCTTTTAGCGATAAGGCCGCCCATCGTGTCACCCTATGTAATGTTTTCTTAATATTTTTATTGTAATTTATATGATTTACATAATAAAGAAAATTCTATTCTATTCTATTGATATGGTTACTATAAAATGTTGTTAGCTAACTAACAAGGTATCAATTTATGACAAAATGGTTGGATAACTGCTACCGTAGATAGTTAGGTACTGAATTAACCGACTTTGTTTACATTTGATTTCCTAACTTTTTACGACAAAAAAAATGCGTTGCGAGACTTGTGCATTTTTGTACATGTTATGTTTTGCTGAAATTGTATTATTTGTTGGGTTTCAATTTAATTCAACATAAGGTTATATTGAAGCTTTTTTTTACCGACGTGACCACAATTTGACCTGATAGTAAGCGATGATGTGGTCGACGATGAAGACCGCTAGTCTAGAATAAGAAACCAGTGCACTCTAGCTACTTGAAAGCTGGTATTAAATCGGTCATAAACATAATCAGCCTCATAATGTTGCCACTGCTTGGACATAGGTCTCCTCTCTGTGAGAAGGTATGGGCATTATCTAACTCGGGGCCCAGTGCGGGTTTGTGGATGTCACATGTCTTCGAATTTTTGGTTCTAGTACATGCCGGTTTCCTCACGATGGTTTTTTGAATCGGTCACATTAAAAGAATTTGTAATTTGTTTACAGAAGGATCAAAGTTATTCAGATGTGACTACGAATACAATTCAGCAGCCCAGGGATGGTTCAAATACCATGTTGTCCCGATGACGTGGTTTGATGCTCGACTGCAGTGTGAACTGGAAGGTAAGCGCGTTTCACATAATTATATTACCTGGGACAGATGACCATCATTGATGCATTTGCGCCGATAAGTTGTTTAGTATCGGCATTCATATTTTTATTTTGTCAAATAAATTGGTATATATAATATGTATACACATAAGCATCATGCACATATGCAGCACGCATAACGTAGACTGCCATCTAGTGAGTGAAATCCGTGAATTTTGGTGTATAAATAATTTGACAATGACAATTATTAGTTCCTGCACGTTCCCTATGGGGGTTCCGTCTTCCATTTGGACTTCGACAGTCCGAAATCCTAAAAATATTGAAAATAACTATTTACTTTTATATTATAGGAAAACCCATAAAAACTAACTGTAATTAAAACAAAAACACCTAACTAAAAAAAACTTACAATATGGCATCAAAAAATTCCTCCGCATCGCCGTCGACTGGTAGTGTGCCCAAAAGAATGGCGGCATTGCCACGTTGTATGGCAATGCTTAACCTCAGACCGAGGTAAATGCCAGCTCTTGGTTCACGCGAAGTGTCAAAAAGGCGTTTAGACGGATCTTTAAACCATATATGAGCAATAATATACAGGGTATAAGGAGAACGCTTCTGAAGCCAGAACGTAGATTATATAGAACCTAAATGCAAACGGATTCCATGCAAGTGCTAATGCGCGAGCGTCAGCTGATATTTTACGAATACATTGCATGCTAAAGTTGTAAAGAAAGAAATTGTCTTCAATCGCAAATAACGGTTTCATTTAACTGTTCTCACAGCATAGTGAACTCAAAATACTAAAAACAGGTAAATTTTTTTTTCAGATTTTTTGATGGTATCCTATCAAAAATCACTAGCCTTATCGCCTCTCTCCATTTTCGGAAGCGCTTGCCTTACACTCTGTATATTTATATATAAAAACTATAATTTATTGTCATTAGGTGCTGTACTCGCTTCTCCTACCACATGGACGATGAAAAATGAAATGAAAAGTATCATGAACAGCTCTGAATATGAGGAGTCATATACAGAAATCTTTACTGGAATTCATGCCACTTTCTCTAAAGGAGTTTATCACACGATCGGAGGTAAGCTACGACTCCCCATATACAAAGGTATTCTCCTTTTTTCTGCCTGAATAATGCCTCTAGAGCAATAGTTTTTATTTTCGTATACTTAAGGTCTGCTGTAGACACGTTATGTCACTTCTTTTTTGCCTACAAGTAATAAGTAAATAAAATATGACCCTCCAAAAATTACAAAAAATGGCCCATTTTTACCGCCGTGATTAGAAGACAACCAGAAGAATTCGAAAAGTTTTTAACATAAAACATTTAATGGGCACCTAGTTATACTCTTTTTTTAAATGTTAGTGGCAAAAATAATTAATTCGGCTCAGTTTTCGAAGAGACAAAAGGGGAACACGTAACGTCGATCTCGTCAAAAATTATGTAATAAATTCGGTCTCAGCTGTAGCTGTCCCTATCGCACTTTGCGGGGGTAGACTTGAGACAGCACGAAGGCAACAGTTTCTTCAAGTACCTATTTTTCAAATTCCTTGCAGGCCTTGTTCCCTTTTAATCAGCATCGCAACGAACCTGAAGAACATAAAAGAAACACTAAAATCGTGTTTTCCTGACGCAAACTAGGCAGTTGGCGATTTGTACTCATTTCAAAGACATAAACCCATTGTCGTACCGTCTGCTCGTCAGTATAGTATTCATTCTACGATCCCAAAAAAAAATTGGAGCAAAGAGTTATTGCTTGATTACCTACAAATCTTCGTAGAAACAATCAACATTCGTAACGGATCACTTGAGCAATGGTTTCTTGGAGTGGTCTCCCGTCAGTTTTGCTAAGCTGCCCAGGTGGTCGCTATATACAGGACAAAATATTTCGGAAACCCAGGTAACCTTCGTGAGATAGTCAGTAACACCTGGGTGCTGCTGGCTTTCTGTAAGGAACAAGGGTAGATAGACAAACCTGGTCGACTTGTATGCAAAATATGCGCTTAGAGCGTGGAGTTACGAAAACCAGCCCGATATACAATCCAACGTCAGATTGCAACATTTGTCTTGTGTTTTAAGCATACAGCCTGTCTTGTCTCTTTGCAGGGTAAAGGTTTTCACTGCTTCTTTCCATTCCTTTCAGTTTTTGGGCAAGCGCGGACCAATAGGCACCTAGTTCAAAAGTCTAAAACAGATTTAAAACTTTCAGGTTTGCCGCTCGCAAAAACTTGGATTACTTGGGCTGACAATGAGCCAGATAATAACGGGAATAATGAAAGTTGTCTCACGTTTAATAGCGATGGAAACTCAGCGGATCTTTCGTGTGAAGAAACTCGTCGTTTTATCTGCTACCGTTCTGCAAGCAATAAAGTGAAAATCAATGAATGCGGCACTGTGGATCCAGGTAATACAAGGTCAAATTCAATTAGCTATCAAAAAATGCTGTGGATATCGATATCCACAGCATTTTAGTATAAAACTAAAACTCACTAATGTTGAGGCCATGCTATCATATAAGTTCTTCTTATTATGAGTCCACGGGCACTAGATGCGGGTTTGCTGACGGCGAGTAATGCGTAGCTCGCCGTCCGTTCAGCACCAGACCCGAGAGTTGACTTCGCGTAGTGTTCCACACGCCTTTCAATGATGCCTGCGTCATGTCCGATGCCTGCCCAGGGGAGCGAATAAATTAGATACAGACTTACCGCGCCCCTGGGCACTCAGCCAACTGAAGAAATAGGGTTGGGTTTTAGTCACTAAAAGTCTGACACGCCCTCCTGCTCCACCTAGAGCGGGAGAGGTCATTGGATGAGTTCCCAAACCCATTAAAAAAAAGGGGGCACTAGGTAAGCCACACCGCCATCGTGGCGATAAGTCCACTCTTTGAGGAGTGGTTAGAAAGGCGCTACGGGTCCTCACCTTCCCCCGTCCCTGGTCCTCTCCGGACAAGGTTGTTTTGAACTCGACGAGAGGATACGCCCGGGTGTTACCATTGTGTGAATCGCCCGATGGACATGGTAGAGCATACGGTGGAGGTCTACCCCGCTTGAGCAGAAAATTGCCATGTCCTAATAGAGGCGATCATCATTGGCGACCTCTCGCGTCCGGCCGTGGTCCAGTCAATGGTAGGAAGCAAGAGGGTATGGTAAACTGTCCCCTTCTATTGCGAAGCAGTAACGCACGTGATGGAGGAGACGGAACACTTCAGAGAAGGCAATCTTCACGCTCACCGCCGCAGGTAATGCCCTGGGCGTTGGGCGTCGCAAGGCGATTCCCGGCCATCGTAGGTGCAGGCTTGCGGAAGGCAAGCAATGAGCAGCTCGCCGTTCGTTAAAGACCAAGCCCGGATTGACGGCGCGTTGTGTTCCATGCGCACCTTAAGAAATGTCAGCATAATTGACGGAGCCTGCAAGATTTTTTTGCCGCTAGTTTTTTTTTTTTTTTGTATGGTTGATAGGCACGCGTTTGACCACTATCTCACCTGATGGTAAGCGATGATGTTTGGTTGAAGATGGACACGCTTTCCTAGAAGTAACCTATTCACTCTTGACTTACCGCCTAACGCAGGTCCTCACCGGACACGGTTGTTTCGGGAGGTTCCTGCATCAGATCGGGCGGGAGGAAACGCCCGAGTGTTACCACTGCGCGGATCGCCCAGAGGACACGGTGGAGCATACGGTGGAAGTCTGCCCCGCTTGGGCGGAACACCCCCGTGTCCTCGTGGATGCGATAGGTGGCGGCGACCTCTCGCGCCCGGCCCTGGTTTAGGCCATGGTACGGAGCGAGAGGGAATGGGAGGCAGTCTCCGCCTTCTGCGAAGCAGTAATGCTCTTGAAGGCGGAGGCACGACGCGTGACGGAAGCTCAACGGAGTGGCCCTCGCGGCCCCGGCCGCTACCACCGCAGGAGAGGTACTGGGCGTACTAGGCGTAGGACGTCGCGAGACGATTTCCGGCCACCGTAGACCCGGGCCTGCGGACGGCGAGCAGTGGGTAGCTCGCCGTCCGATCAGCACCAGGCCCGTGAGTCGACGGCGCGTAGTGTTTCACGCGCGCCTCAAAGAGAAGTAGTCAGCCACCACTGACGGGGCCCATCGTGGCCGGTGCCTGCATGCCTAGGGGTAGCGGATAAATTCTGAAAATGAGTTACCGCACCCCTGGGCACTCAGGCAGGGAGGGGACAGGGGTGGGTTTTAGTCAGTAAGAGTCTGACACGCTCTCCCGCTCCAGAAGTCATTGATTGATTTCCCACCCCACAAAAAAAAAAAAAAAAGCCCTCCCGCTGGTTTTTTTTTATGGTTGATAGGCACGCGTTTGACCACTATCTCACCTGATGGTAAGCGATGATGTGGTTGAAGATGGAGCACGCTTGCCTAGAAGTAATACCTATTCACTCTTGACTTAAAGACTCCCAGGTCAGGGGTTTGAAAGAAAGAGAGAGAAAGAAAATAAATTTATTTGACCCAGGTTAAGGCACACAATATTCACACAAAAACACAACTAGAAATAACCTAAAATATTATTATGTGCCCCGCGGCTGAAGAGTGCTGAAAGAGTCACCGCGTCCCTGGCACAGGTAACTGAAGGAACAAGAGTGGGGTAAGAGTCTGATACTCCTTCTTGCTCCACCAAGAGGAGAGAAGTTTTTATTGATTTCCAATACTCAAAAAAAGCTATATATAAACTGACATTTTATCAGAAATAATATTTTTTGAAAACACTCTATTGCATGGGATCGACAGGTGCTGTTATATCTTTGTATACCCACAGTATTTCCATTTTTTTTCAGAATACCGCTTGGATACAAGAACTAACAAATGCTACAAATTTCACCCAGTTCCACGTGTTTTTTCCCGCGCTTTCTTCGCATGTTCAGCTGAAGGCGGCCATCTTGCTATTATAAATAATTACACCGAAGCCAGAGTACTTAGTGAACTCTTCGCCAAATATCCTGAACGGTCTTTGGTTGGAATGACATGGAAAGTTATAGCCTTTATTGGTATTCACGATTGGGACGAACACGGGGATTGGAGGACTATTCATGGTAATTTGTAATATAACTAACATAATTTACTTTTTAACCGACTTCCAAAAAGAGGAGGTTCTCAATTCGCCTGTTTTTTTTTTTTTTTTTTGTATGTATGTTACCCGATTTCTCCGTCAGTTGTGAACCAATTTCAAAATTCTTTTTTCATCTGAAAGAATATACTCTCGAGGTGGTCCCATATAAATTTTATCGAAATTGCTTCAGCACTTTTTAAGAAACTGAACAAAAACGGAAAATACGTGTACCTCGATGACGTTTTGGTGTTCTCCAAATGTTTAAATTCCACGTTCCATTATATTGGGGTTTTTAGTTCTGGGGTGTAGCAACTAAAAAGTGAAAAATAAAAAACTTTTTTACAAAAAAAACAACCGACTTCAAAAAAAAAATACACTAAAAATTTCTAAATAACTTTAATTTCGGAAGTCGGTGTCAAATAACGAAGAAGTAAAAATACAAACACCGACTTCCGAAATTAAAGTTATTTAGAAATTTTTAGTGTATTTTTTTTATATTTTGTAATAAATCAATCTCCCCCTTACTAATAAAACAAAAATTACTATAATCTAATAGATATTTTATACGAACTTCTGTAGACCAAGTGATCGCTTCGTGTTACGCTGCGAGGTGTCACGTAACCGGTCGCGGAAACGGCGATACAGCACACCTTTTGGCCAAAACTCTTCCTTGAGGAAGGTCATCAAATGTTGAGAGGGAACGTGCGCCACAAACGACTTGAAATTGGTGTTATTGCGCGCCTCCAAATTCTCCACCCTCAAGGTCCAGTTGGTCTGCACCCGAATGTACTCTACGATGTCCTCAGTCTTCGTAGAGTGGTGCAAACGGGACACGTACAGCTGCGTCGTCGGTACTGCAGGACGTAACAGCATGTTGGATCCTGTATATCTATGTCCCTCAGTGCTATGTGATAGGCTGTATTGATTGAAGTTTGTTTTAAAATAATTCTGATTTCAGGACAAACGTTGGCAGAAGCAGGGTATGGAAAATTTTCCAGTGCTAATCCGGACAATGCGTATCCTGGTCAATACTGCGGTGCAATGTATCGCAATGGGGAACTAGACGACATGTTCTGTGACAAACTAGCCGCTTTCATCTGTGAGAAGAGTCCAGATTATCATGCTGCTTGTGCTTTATCAGACGCAGAATTGTTGACAAATCCACAGTAAAATTTTAAAGAAAATATCATTTGACAATATTCATCCCAGTCTTAAGATCAAAAAATGTTTGTGTGTTTGATGTAATAAATAAAATTACGCCAATATAGATATGCTATTTTATTTTTTATCAAGATTACCCTTACAAATAAATAGATCATGCATCCATTCAAAATACGACTATTAGTGAAATAATATAATCAGAACCAGCGAGCGTTTGCAAATGGATGACGAGCGGGTTCTCTATTGTGTTACCTAACTTTTTTATCCATAATCTAAAGTGTCATAATTTGTTTTGTCCTAATCATAATTTTTCCGAATGATAATTTTTCCGAACTTAATTTCACATAATATCACATACCATAAAAATGAAATCCATAAATAAAAAATCCCCTAAATCCGTTTGTCATAAATATTACAATCAATGTTTTTATTTCTTTTTTTTTGGACTTTTACACTACATGTGTATGTCAGTCCGAATAATCATATTCACTAGTTATCATTACCACTAAGTAACTTAACTTAACATGCCAATAGATTAAACAAAAGACAAGCTCCTTCACTGTTAGGTTTTGACAGTAAATAATCTATGATTCCGACTTATAATATATCCAGACCAAATTTTTCCAATAATTCCTTTCTCTCCGCATGGAACTGAACACATTCCATCTACAAATGGTATACATCATCCATTACACCACAAGTATCACAGTTAGAGGAAGGAACCTTCCCCATTAAAAAGGCTAATTTGTTTGATGGAATATGTCCGGTCCTGATTCTGTGCGCTATAATAATCAGTTTCCTACTTAGTCGACTATATGCACACCAAGGTATACGAAGAGGCTGACATTGGATAGTTTTAAACCATAAACCCTTTTCCAATGATCTCTGATCGAAATACTCCTTCCATAAAATCATAACACTGTCCATTATATTTCGTTAAAATTTCTGAATAATATGGTTTCATATAAATTTCTTGTCCTTCTGTACTTCCAATTTTCGCCAATCTATCCGCCTTCTCATTACCACATATCTAGATGTGTGAAGGAACCCACAGCAACCTCAGATTCACTCCTTTCTCCGCTATTTCTTCGATTTTAAAGAATATCTCGTATGCTATCGGTGTACCTCTGCGACCAGAAGCGCATCGAGCTATATGATATAACGCACTCTTACTGTCTGAAAATATAACAGCTCTATTGTTAGCAATGGTTTTGAAATATGATAGTGCTTCTAAGATTGCAATAAATTCCAATGACATGATACACACATTTCCAATTACTTTAAAGCATCCACTAGAGTTTTCTTGCGAGCGAACATAGAATGCAGCTCCCCTACCTTTCTTGCTCATAGATCCATCTGTGTAAATTACTATCCAATCAGCATATTTCTCTATTAATTCTTTCATTACAGTATGTCTCAACAGATTTAATTCGTAACAGTCTTTAGCTCGATGCATACTATCCAAATTTACCGAGATAATATTATTCGAATCAATGTAAGAGACCCATGTTTTAAAGGTATACATCTCCAATGGAGAGAATGAGGCTACCTGTACATCTTCAATTTAATTGAAAACATTCACAACTAGTGGAATCTTTTTGCGTGTCCAATAGCTGCTGGTAATAAAAATATTTAATTCTTTTAACAAATTAATTGTTATATTGTTAGTCCAAGATAGCGATTTTAAACAATATTTATAGGCTAGGAATTTTCTTCTTATGTGCAATGGTGGAATACATAGCTCACTCTCCATGGTGTGGATCGGCATAGACTTTATAAAACCACCTGTAATTCTCAGTGCTTGATTCTATATTTTCTCCAATTTATGATGATTTTAGATGTGAATTCGCACTGTTGTCGTAAATAAAACAACTGTAGTCTTCTCGACTCCTGATTATCGCTATATATATTCTGCGTAAATGTTTGGGGTGTATACCCCAAGAAGTACCTGCAAGAACTTTGAGTATGTTTAAGTATTTCTGTGACTTTCTGACTACCTAATTAATATGACGTCCCGGGACATCGTAGCGATCTATCTCGACATAACCCTAAATATTTCTAACTGTCTACTAATTCTAAAGCATTATTGTTAATTTTCAAAGTAATATTTTGTCTCTTAAATACCCTGCTAAAAATACATAGTTTTGATTTACTATTCAAAAAACACAATCCTAATTCACTTAGACAAGACGAAAATATGTCTAATGCTTCTTGTAATTTGGTTGTACTATCTGAAAGATAATTGTCTAGTACAGACAAAAATCTTTCAAATAGTACAACCAAACCAAGACAAAATCATCAGCGTATTGACACATAATAATGTACATTGTTAATTTTTGAGAATAGTTTAAATGTTACAACGTTAAATAATGTTGGTGATATAGGGTCACCCTGGGCTAATCCTAAACTTGTATATCTAACCATAGTGTCATTTTCATTAAATTCATCAATAATTTTAAGATGTCTTTCATTCAAAAAATTCCATATACACACATCAACACCGTCTAGGGATATTTTGTATAAAGTTCTTAAACTCAAAAAATCCTGGCCACTTTTAAATTCTTTTGAAGAAAGTTTATTTTGTAAGCCTTTTTGAACGATTCTAAATTTGAATTTGAAAAAATACATTAAAAACAAAAGATTTACGCGGCATAATGGTAGCGAAGTCCGAAGGTTTCATTTACCTACAGTAGTTTGTGGCTATTTTTTTGTGTCCAATTTAAGTTTTATAACAAGTTATCGGTTAATTCCGAATTAATGTTATAGTGTGCATCATGCAGCGGCGCCATTTAACTAGAGAAGAAATGTTAAGGGCAGTAGGCATGCTCCAAGCTGGGGCTACTTAACGGAGTATTGCTGAGGAGTTTGGAACAAGACAAAACGTGGTAAGGTTATGGTCACGTTATCGTGCTACTGGTGAAGTGGCTGAAAGACACCCAGGCGGGAAGCGTATAACCACTCAACGACAAGACCGATTTTTGCAAGTTGCCGCGAGAAGACAACCAAATGTTACGGCCATGCAGTTGGTTCAGAGGCTCCAGTCAGAGCACCAGTTGCTTGTCAGTGACCAAACTGTGAGGAGAAGGCTGCATGAAGCTAACCTTCATGCTCGCAGACCGCTTCGTACTCCAGCACTACGCCGAGGAAATCGTGGACGACGACTAGAGTGGGCTCGTGAACATTTGCTCTGGGAAGAAAACCAGTGGTTTGTAGTGCTGTTTACCGATGAGTCCCGGTTCGGTTTCCATCCCAATACACGTAGAGTGCGTGTATGGCGAGTCCCAGGTCGTGAGAGCCGTCTGCAACATCCTCAGGAAGTCCATTCATACCACGGCGGGACAATTATGGTTTGGGCGGGAATTCGTGTTGGTGGAAGAATAGACCTCGTTTGGATCAGAAACACCATGACGGCTGAAAAATACCGTAACGAGGTGCTAGTATGAATAATCTACCCCCATCGACTACAAATGGGCCAAGAATTCACGCTCATGCACGATAACGCCCGTCCGCACACAGCGAGTGGTGACGAGCTGGTTGCAGGAGCACGACGTATCGGTCTTAGGCTGGCCCGCTCAATCGCCTGACCTAAACCCCATAGAAAACGTGTGGGACATATTCTATTCTATTTCTATTCTATTCTAACTTTTTTTGCATCTTAGCCGGACCTGGGACAATATACCGCAGCAAGACTTGGATAACTTAATCCAAAGCATGAAAAACCGTTGCAGGACCGTTATTAACGTCATGGGTGGTTTTACAGACGACAGATTTTTCACAGAACTGTTAAAAACAAATTATTTTTTCCTTATTTGTACATTTTTCTTGAGAAACACATTCGTTGTTAGTTTTACCATTATTTCATGTTTTTTCTTTATTTGAATAAAAATTTGTTTACGCAAAAAAACATTATTTTCTTTTATTCTGGAGTGTAGTCTGATAAATGGGCTTTATAAAAATATATACATGTTGTATGCTATTTTTAATACATTTTGAGTAAATTGAGTAAATCCAAAATATCCCTAGACAGTATTGATGTGGGTATATGAACATAATTAATATCGTCTATTTCATTTAAATTTCTGAGATTATCAGTCATTTATTTTATGGGTTCAGACTGAGTTACAATTTGTGGAGGAGTGGTCACATGCAGCAGAAGTAAATAAGACTGTTTAAAGTGTGGAGTAGAGTTTGTTTTGTTTAGGGCTAATGTGTATGTATAATGAGTGTTAAAAGTGTATGTGTTTGTGAAAGTTATGTTTGTGAATGGGAGGAAGTGTATGCGAGTGGTTTTGAATGTCTTGGAACGCGTGGTGGGTGTGTTTGTGCTAAGATTGTTTACAATGCAATATATAAATTAGAGATACCAGTATCAAGATACGCGCCTTGGGCGTGGAGTTGCGGAAACTAGCCCGACATACATACAAGATACAAAAAACACGGAACTAATACCACCACAGTCCACAAATAAATCTAGTCATACAGTGTTGAAAAGCTGCTTGATTTGAGCTTCATTAGTGATAGTTATTATTGGAGAGTTCTCGTCCTTTCTAACGTATACATTTCCGTAGGCCGTCCAACAGAAGGTAAAAGCAGTAGATTTTATAAGATCCCGCGCAAGAAAATATAACCGAGAGGCCTTGGGTGTCAACTGCTCAGAGACGAAGACAGCAGTCTCTTCGTTAACATCGAATCCCAGATGTTTTGCGCGAAGTTTTGCTTTGTTCTTTATGTTAAAGGCCTTACATTTCTGCAATATATCGGACCTTAGCAAGGTTGAAGTTAATTCTACAACGATAGGTGCATTATTGACAGGGCCCCGCACACAAACTCTGTAAATGTCCTTGATAGCCGATTTCGTCATGCTTGAACCAACGGTGGTGGATAGGCTGGTAGCAAATTTAATCAGATCATCTTTAGTCTCCTTTTCTAATTTTGGCACATTTTTAATTTCAATGTTGGCTTTTCTGTAGGTTTTTTGTGTATTTTCAATTTTGTCTTCAAGCGTGAATATATATTTCGCATCCTCTTTTTTCTATTGTTCTAAATTCTCAATCTTCTTTCTCAAATCTGCGTTCTCATTTTGCAAGTATTCAATAGATTTCTCGATGTTGGCATTGGTTTCTTGAATTTTCTTCAACATGGGGTTTATGTTATTAAATTCTTGTCGCTGAGCGTCAAGTAAGGAGGCAAACATACCCCGCATTTCTTCCTTGAATGCGTAAAAATCACCTAAACCAGTGCTAGGGGTGGACAGCCTTGGGTCAGCAGGACTACTCTGTTCTTTCCTCTTTTTAGCACGACCAAAGACAAAGTTTGGAGGGGTAATATTCGATTCACTTATTGATTGGTCGTTCAAGTTTGATTCCGACGAGGACTTATTTATATTTGCTTATACCAGGAGACCACAGAGAGGTAGGAGTTAATACGTTACGGTCACTGTAGCGAAATTATTTATATATAGATTAAAATGTAGTAGCAGTAAGACTGATTTGTTTTAGTACTCAATTTTTCCGCAGAAGCAGCAACATTTGGTTTAGTTCCAATTTCGACCGCGCGAAGATTTATCATGGGCGCACTGTAATGCTCCGCTGTCTGTTGTTGGTAGTCTTGTTATGTCACTTGTAAATGTCAAATATTATTTGCAGGTTATATTATGCCGGTAATATTTGCACTTAATTTGTTCTGCACGTAATACACACACAGTTTAGATTACTTTATTTGCACTTTTAGTCTTTGTCTTTCGACTCACTTGCACAGTTTAAAATGTTAGTGGGTTTTTTAACAGATTTATAATGTTTAAATTTGTGGAGCGCACTTCGTGACGTTTACACAGTTGGGCGTTCAAACCGGAAGAGGAATATACCTACAATTTGGCAATAATACCTACAATTTGAATATGTACCTGGTCACAGTGTATGGTGTACGTACGAATAATGAGTGCTTCATATAAGCTGGCCTTCTGTAAATATTGCAATATACTTTTCAATTCGTCGTGTGTTTCTCTTCATACAACTCCTCCTCTACGGTCCTCCTCATCGTGTCACTTCTCCGTCCCTCTGCTCCGTGACAAGATCAAACCCTCCTGCACGTAATATACATTATTTTTTTGCCGGGTTGGAAATTCCTCATGGATGTCCTTCGCCTGGGGCGGGCGAAGGGGTCTGTCAGACTCTTACTGACTAAAAACCACCCCGGTGTTCCCTCATATACTTGACTCGGGGGCTGTTGGTGCGAATGAGACTTTCGCTGCCCCGGACTAGTACCGGCCCGCTGTCTGCGGGCCTCGTCCCGTGGTGGGGAGTGAGGTGTTAACTCCCCTTCACGTCTAAGAGAAGCACGCGTGGAAAACTACGCACCGCCATCTCGGGTCCAGAGTGATGGGCCAACGGACGTCCCCGAATCCGTCGGCCCTAGACCCTTTTTATTGAGGCTGGAAGAGGGCGTGATCCGCCTTCCTCCGACACCTGAGGTTCGGGAAGGGAGTGCACTAGTCATCTCCCTCTCCCTTTCCGCAGCCCCCTTCTGCGAAATGAAATTCTCACAGAAGGAGATCACCGCATCTTAAGACTACACTGCCAACCATGGAACAAACCACGGCCGGCAGCGACAGGTCGCCTCTGACTTCCGAAATTAGGGCACGACGCGGCTCCTCCCATGCGGCACACTCGGGCAGCGTATGCCGTGTCATCCGGACAGTGGATGCAGTGATAGTACTTCCCGAAGCAGCCATGCCCCGAAAGCACCTGCGTTGCCCGAAACGTTAGGGAGCCATACTTTCTCCCGAGCGGCCGGACTGCTTTGATTGTGCACGTAATACGCACCTTAAGTTTATTACACATCTCTGTTGGGTAACTCGAGGCTGAAAGGTCCATGGGTCTTTCTCCCTCTTTAACTTAACATCAGTTTTTTAACTCAGTCTCCTAACCATTTCAGGTCACGAAATCATTTCCGAAGTGGACTTCGGGAAGATACTCCTTTGCTACACGTAGGTACTTAGACACGAATGGTTCGAGCACGGCATCACCTTCGAGGAGTTCAAGACGTTCTGCGAGTTCCTCAACAACCTCAAAGCTGGAGGATTTCACTATCGCCATGACGATGTACACGGTTGCTGATCATCCTATCTCGAAAGGTTACTTAATGGAGCAGTCTGGTGCTGGACCAAGGCGTTTCATAATATACCTATTTAAAGGTACACAATTTAGGTAAACCTTACCTATGTAGTTGCAGATTTATAAAACGGGTCACTTTGAGCTGTGATAACTTTGAATTGACTTGGAGTTATAAAGCTCTAATAAACATTTTACTAACCAACTGAGCGACGCAAGGGAGGGTAATGTGTTTATCATCCTATGTGTGTTTGTTCCTATGTGGCGCTTCAGAGACCAAACGCGTTGGCCAATTTTGATAATAAAATTCTTACTACAATTGATTCGTCTTAATCTTGCGTGTGCTACTAAAGACACGAAAGTAATCAAAATACAATATGGCGACAACCGGACGCCATATTGTGATAAAGAATTAAATGAAATTCGACGAACTATATTAAGTGAGGTATTAAGGAGGCGATTCCAAACATATAACTCACTAAAAAGTATAAAATAAAAAATACATAGGTATTTTCAAAAAAACCCGATTGTAAGAAGCAACTAAAAAGTTCCAAACAAGTCACTTTTCAAGCAGTCTGACGCAGTTGAGTGGTACGTAGGGTTTTACAACCGTTATTGTATGAAATCAATGAAAATTCTTGTTATTTTTAACCGACTTCAAAAAGAAGGATGTGATCAATTTTGATGTTTGTTTTTTTATGATGTTCGGGCATAACTCCATCATACTCGTATATTGACGGATTTGCAATATTATTTTATATTTTTTTGTTCGAAAGGGGTTTGATCCGAAATCGGTCCCATTCAAATTTCATATAGATCTGATGATGTTTTTCGGAGACAGACTGCGATCGTATGTCTATGAATTTTTAACACAGTTTCATGGGAAACCACAACTAAAAAGTGAAAAATTAAAAACTTTTTAACAAAAAAATCCATTTCAATTTCGGAAGTCGGTGTCAAATAACGAAGACACAAAACCAGGAGCACCGTCTTTTGAAATTGAAGTGATTTTGCACTTTTTTTGGAAGTCGGTTCTATTTTTTTGTAAAAAAGTTTCTTATGGACTATGAGTTCTACCGTGGAAACGATGCATCTCAAAACAGTACGCAATATTAATGCGTTCAACTTTGCAAAACCTCTTTTTGTTTTTGTTTTTGTGGGGTTGAGAAATCATCCTATAACTTCTCCCGCTCTGGGTGGAGCTAGAGAGCGTGTCAGGCTTTAACTGACTAAAACCCACCCCTGTTCCTTCCTTGCCTGAGTGCCCAGAGGCGCGGTAACTCTGTTTCGAATTTGTGTTTTCTGTAGGCTCATGACCCGTAATAGGTAGACAGTTGAAATTTTTACAGAATGTGTATTTCTATTTCCGCTATAACAACAAATAATAAAAATTAATTGGGGCTCACCAACTAGAAACGTTTTTTTTTTGCTTTTTTTGCTCGATCTTAGTAATGGCAATAAGTAGACACGTATACGTTACGCTTGTACGATGGTACGGAACCCTTCATGCGCGAGTCCGACTCGCACTTGGCCGGTTTTTTTAGATACACGTTTGTGCCAAGTTTCAAGTTTAAATACCCAAGCAATAAATTTTTTCATGCAAACTTTTTCTTCTTATTCGTCGCCTGATCAGTCAGCCACGCCTAGAGATAGCGCGCAGTTGTCCCTTCATGGGAATATGTGAGGTCGTTATATCGGCCTCAATAGGTGATGGGGCCCGCTAGCAATGGCGAGCTGATATCGGGGGTATGTTTGAATTTAATTGTATCCCGGGTTCCATACTCAAGGTAGCAGCAGGAACTGTGAGGTTTTAGTCGGTAGGAGTCTGACATGACTCTCCGTTCTCCCCAGACGTAGAGTATCCATGAGGATTTTCCCACATAAAAAAGGATAGATAAATATAAAGTATCCCTCATCATCGTTCTCCTGCCCTTATCCCACTTTATTTGGGGGTCGGCGCAACATGTCTTTTTCTTCCATACTCCTCTATTAGTCGTCATCTCTGTAGTCACCCCCTTTTTACACATATCCTCTTTCACACAGTCCAACCATCGTTTCTTTAGCCTTCCTCTACTCTTATAGCCATCACATTCATACACAAGACTTTCCTCACGACATTTTCTTCATTCCTCCGTATCACATGCCCATTCCACGACAACCGATTTCCACACAACTTTTCAGTCAGCGGTGCCACTTTCAGACTTCCTCTTATATACTCATTCCTAATTCTATCCATGCACGTAATACCACACATCGCTCTTAGCATTCTCATCTCAGCTGCATGCAAAAGCTTTTCATTCATCCCTTTTGTGGCCCAACATTCTGAACCATACAAGACAGCAGGTCTGACCATTGTTTTATAAATCTTCCCCTTAAGTTTAAGGGGAATGCGGGAGTCACAGACAGTCCCGGTGACCTGCCGACTTTTCATCCATCCAGTGTTAATTCTGTGCTTAACAGTCCGATCTGTTTCGCCATCGCTTTGCCGTGTTGTGTGTAAAGTATACCTGTTCCCAAATTTGATCCAAATCTGATCAGCCGTTTGAACGTGAAGTTGTAACTAACATACACACTCATTAAAACTTTGGCCACTTAAAGTAATGTGATAGATAATCCTCCCGACTGAATTTAGGTCACCGTGGCCCCTCTCAATGGAGATGAGCCTAGTACGCCAGATATATTTATTATAGCGCACAAGTACAAACACAAGTTTACTCTGTATTTCTTTATTCCCATGGTCCGATGGAACGGCAGTTAACGTATTAATATATAGAGTACAGTTGGCAACCCTAATCAGCAGGCACATTACGAGTTTTTCGAAGATACGCCATGAGACCTTTGACCTGTGGTAGTCGTACTATCCAACTTATCACGAACCGTATCCGGATCCAGACCATACCGTACCTACAGCAATAATCTCTAAATATAAAAATGAATCCCTATTTCCGTGGTCACGGTAGCACGCGTGAACGGTTGGACCGATTTCGCTAATTCCTTTTTTGTTGTGTTTGTTATTGTCAGGAAAAGGTTCTTATGAAAGAAAACAATGAGAAAGTTGCACGGAAAATTAGAAAATTTCAGAAAACTTAACGATTAAACTTCTCGCGTTTGACAGTTCATAGCAAAGAGAGGACAACGTCTGCGTCAAGTCAGCTCGTCAAATATAAAAAAAAACTAATTTACAAAAAAATAGAACCGACTTCCAAAAAAAGTGTAAAATAACTTCAATTTCGGAAGTCGGTGTTTATGGATTTGTGTCTTCGTTTTTGACACCGACTGCCGAAATTAAAGTTATTTTACACTTTTCTTGGAAGTCGGTTCTATTTTTTTGTAAATTAAACTGTGTAAACAATTCATAGACATATGATCGCTGCAATCGCGGTTGAATTTCTGTCAATTTTTGAAGAGTTCCGTTGTTTGTCTCCAAAACCCATCATCAGATCTGTATATTAAATGGGACCATTTCGGAACAAACCCTTTTCGAACAAAAAAAGAATTTTGCAAATCCGTCTGTAAATGACGGAGTTATGCTCGAACATTCATTTAAAAAAACTTTTTTACAAAAAAAAACAACCGACTTCCAAAAAAAAAATACACTAAAAATTTATAAATAACTTTAATTTCAGAAGTCGGTGTTTGTATTTTTACTTCTTCGTTATTTGACACCGACTTCCGAAATTAAAGTTATTTATAAATTTTTAGTGTATTTTTGTTTTGGAAGTCGGTTTCTTTTTGTAAAAAAGTTTTTTATTTTTCACTTTTTAGTTGTTATACCCCAGAACCAAAAACCCCAATATAATGGAACGTGGAATTTAAACATTTGGAGAACACCAAAACGTCATCGAGTTACACGTATTTTCCGTTTTTGTTCAGTTTCTCAAAAAGCGCTGAAGCAATTTCGATAAAATTTATATGGGACCACCTCAGGAGTATATTCTTTCAGATGAAAGAATCCATTATGTTAAACAATTTTCAAAAAGAATTTTGAAAATTGGTTCACAACTGACGGCGAAATCGGGTAACATACATACAAAAAAAAAAACATACAGACGAATTGAGAACCTCCTCTTTTTGGAAGTCGGTTAAAAAAAAAAACATACAAACATCCGAATTTGATAACCTCCTTCTTTTTGAAGTCGGTTAAAAATCACACCAATATTGGGCAGAAGTATGAGAACACACTCATTTTGTCAGTAACATATTATGTGTCAAGGTCCCAAGCAATTAGAAATGCGATTTGGAAGTATTCGGTAGTAAATCAGAAAGTAGGATTTATTAATTACTAATATTTATTTGTCACCTACACGGCTCATGATTCAGGACCGGCCCGTCACCGGTAAAACACCTTACGTATTTTGTTTAATACTTACCTAATGTTATAATAATAAAATTATGTTGCGGATTTCTAATAATGTACCATTAAACTTATTGTTTACCTTATAATAAACTAGCTGACCCGACAGACGTTATCCTGTCTTAGCTATATATACAAATCTTGTGTTACGGTGGTTGTGGTTGCATTTCCCCTGAAACGGCTCGACCAGATTTTAATTTTTTTTTTTTGTATATTTGATAGGTATGAGAATAGGTCGTAAAGTATTTTTCACCCTCCTACCCGCACCTCCATTTTTAAATCTCAGCACTACGTTTGCCGAGTGAGTATACTATTAATAATAAAAAACTTTTTTACAAAACAAACAACCGACTTCCAAAAAAAAATACACAAAAAATTTATAAATAACTTTAATTTCGGAAGTAGGTGTTTGTATTTTTACTTCTCCGTTATTTGACACCGACTTCCGAAATTAAAGTTATTTATAAATTTTTAGTGTATTTTTTTTTTGGAAGTCGGTTGTTTTTTTGTAAAAAAGTTTTTTATTTTTCACTTTTTAGTTGTTATACCCCAGAACTAAAAACCCCAATATAATGGAACGTGGAATTTAAACATTTGGAGAACACCAAAACGTCATCGAGGTACACGTATTTTCCGTTTTTGTTCAGTTTCTCAAAAAGCGCTGAAGCAATTTCGATAAAATTTATATGGGACCACCTCGGGAGTATATTCTTTCAGATGAAAAAATAATTTTGAAATTTGGTTCACAACTGACGGAGAAATCGGGTAACATACATACAAAATAAAAAAAAAACACAGACTAATTGAGAACCTCCTCTTTTTGGAAGTCGGTTAAAAAGTGTGTATGTCTACTTATGTATGCATTAAAGAAGTTATACTTCTTTGGCGTAACAAGATAAAAAACCAAACTTTCACAAAGTTTATAAAAGGAAAACAATCATTCTTCATAAACCACAGACCATAGCTTACTTCAGGGTATCGGTTCTAGCTAACTTCAGGCTGTAGGATTTTTGTGACGGTGTGCGCGCGCATAGTAAAAATTTACTCTCATTATTTTTCCCTAACGCGCCAAAAGAAGTATAACTTCAAAATATTTTTTACTAAAATATAACACTCGAAATTTGGCACTGTTTTTGTTTTTTTTTTAATAATAATAATAAAAATTTATTTCAGAATCATTTTTCCATAATTGTTAGTAACAGTTTAAACTTATAAACTAATGTTTGTATTTGTGAATGTCCGTTAAATTTTATGAAAAATGTTTTTTTATTTTAATTATTTATTTATTTAAACTTTAGGCAACACACAATGACAAAGGCATTCCCTACTGTCAACCAAGGGTGGTGGAGAGATAATATGGCAGATGCATAAAACAAGAAAGTACATAGGTACCCATTATCAGGAGGAATTCTCTTTTTCGTTGTGGTTTCCCATTAAATTATTGTGTTAACAATACAATACTCTCTCAGTTAGAATTGATGCCAAATGTCATGATTTCATGAAATACTTACATTTGGAATCAATTCTAACTGAGAGAGTTGTATTGATGATTTTAATGATTATAACTCTATAAATACATACTTGCTACGGCCGGGAATCAAATTTTGACCGAGATACAACCTGACACTGACCTGCAAATTGCAAAAAACGTAAGAAAATTTGAATTTCGCGGGCTACCCTGGAACATCCACCTTAGGTAAAATAATCTATCTTAAGGATTTAAAGTGGTTTCCCTTCAGGGCCCATTGAAATTTTCCACCCTGTATATGTATACATAAGATCCCAGCAATCGTGTGTCATTTGCTCTTAGTTATTGAAGAGTGCCACTGTCTGTCTATCTCCGAAGATCTTTATCAGATTCTAATGTATTATATACTAAAACCTTCCTTGAAATATATATAACCATTTGAATAATGAAAACCCATCCAAATCGGATTAGTTGTTTTCGTTGAAATAGGTTAAAAACAACAATTTTTCTTTCCGTAAAAACCTTTTTCTACAAAGTTCCTATTAGAAAACATAAAAAAAACACATTCAAAAAGGTTTCATAAAAATGGCCAAGAGCGTGTCGGGCCACGCGCAAGGTAGATTTCCACAGACCGTACTTCACTTAAGTAATTTTTTTCCCAAAGATTCTGTATTTTGTACGAAATTTATCAAGTAGAAACATTTTATAGGTTGGGCGACTATTACTCTAAAGACTAACAGAACTAACTTAGCCGTGATAGTTTTCCTTTTAATTTCGTTATATAAGGTGTAATGGAAAGGTGTGATCATATTTTAAGAAGCGGTTCTGCCGTGATTTTTTTGTAAATTTTTTCAAATGCAGCCATTTATCTGGCAAAAAAGGGGGCACTTGACTCTAACAAAAATTAGCAATTTATAGCTTAATTTTACGCTAACGGATCCCTGAATCAAAAAATGGTTTTCACAGACCCGTCATTTTTTTGAAAGGCCTATCCAACGACACCCTAACCAATACCATGGGATAGACGAATGCTTAGGGGTAGCGGATAAATTCTGAAAATGAGCTACCGCACCCCTGGGCACTCAGGCAGGGAAGGAACAGGGATGGGTTTTAGTCAGTAAGAGTCGGAGACACCCTCCCGCTCCACCCAGAGCGGGAGAAATCATTGGATGATTTCCTACCCCGCCAAAAAAAAAACTTGCACAGCAGGTACCATAAAAAAAAGGTTTTATTTTACCACTGTCGGCGTGATTAATATGTAAATCATCACTCTCCTGCCCTTATCCCAATTTATTTGGGGCCGGCGCAACATGTCTTTTTCTTCCATACTCCTCAATTAGTCGTCATCTCTGTAGACACCTCCTTTTTACCCATGTCCTCTTTCACACAGTCCAACCATCGTTTCTTTGGCCTTCCTCTGGTCTTATAGAGCACGACAACCGATTTCCACACAACTTTTCGATCAGCGGTGCCACTTTCAGACTTCCTCTTATATAGGTACTCATTCCTATTTCTATCCATGCGCATAAACACCACACATCGCTCTTAGCATTCTCATCTCAGCTTTTTGTTTTGATTATTATGTAAATCTATGCCCGATTATAGCTTTTTTGTACTAAGAGTATCTGAGCTAAGCTGCGGACACAGGACAGACGGACATGGCGAAACTACGAGTATAAGGGTTTCATATTGACTACGGATCCTTAAAAATGAATGAAATCGGTTATGGCGTCAGTCGTTCTCAAGTTATGATGTGACCAAGGGAAATAGGGATAGGAAAACAATAGGTTTTTTGACACTACAGTATAATACGCGTTGGGTATTTATACGAGTTTGTCTCATTTATGGGGTTTTCGTATTCAAAATAAGGAAAAACGAAAATTAAAGATCAAGAGGTCATCCGTATAAATAAATCAAGCTTCACAGAAAGTGTCACAGTGTAACAAGAATATCTGCATAGTAAACAGCTACTTCGTTATAAACATGGGTATTAAATTACTGGTGATAGTGCTTTTAGTACAAATGGTTGTTGCCAGAATAAGACTCGATATAAACGTAGACAAGAATCAGCAAGTGAAAGTATCGCACACAGGAACAGAAACCAGAGTAGTAACAGATAATGACATCAATGCATTCAACATCAGGGAGCACAATTTACTACCAGGACTGGCAGAGCACATGGGGAGAAGACCAAGTGATGTGTACCTCAGAAGTCCGACACCTTGGGGAGATTTGTACAAGCGTCATAACTGGGAACAGGTGCAGCGAGTGCTGGCGGTCAGATCAGCGAGAGTTAAAAGCTTATCGACAGTTCCAGTAGTGGTGGTGACCCAGGACTTCGAGAACTCATCAGGGCGTACAATAAAAGTGAACGCAGGTATATCACGTACGGTAGAGAACACCTTAACGACAAGCTGGTCAAACGAATATCAGTTAGGATTTTCTCAAGATATAAACTACGAAATCAATTTTGAAATGGCTAACGTTGGTGGTACAACAGGTTTTTCAAGAACTAGCACTTGGGGAAAGAGTGAAGAAAAAACAGTAACCGAAACTGTTGGTACTACTAGTAATGTGGAGGTTGAACTGCAGCCAGGACAAGCCATTACAGCTGTTCTAACGGCCAAGGCCGGTTATTTAGAAATAGAAGTTGATCATGAGGCTTATCTCAAAGGAGCTGTGGCTCTTAACTATTATCCAACGCACAATGGACATTATTTCTATGCTTGTGGTATTTCGGATATACCCACTAGTGGAGGCAACAAGAATAGAATAACAACGACGGAGACGATCAGAATGAACTTCTATGTGGAAGTGAAGTTGGCAGTTTATGATAAGAAGACCGGGATCTTTTTATATCATAAGTCAGTTTGATATAAAGAAAGGGTCCATGCCGTGTGTTGGAACCATGGTTGAACCTCTTTAACTGTCATGTAGACCAGTTTCTAATTTTAATAATTCTTATCTTCCTATTGGTATGGCCAATACGTTTGTCAACTTTTTATTAATGTCCCTTGGCAATCATCGCATTTCCGAATACAAAAAAATGCCAATTTCCATATCCATAAATTATTAGATATATCGTGTTTAGTAGTTTGAATTCAGAACTAACTAACCTACTTACTTTACACGGAAATCAAAACAAAACAACAATAAAGTACTTAATTCTAAATTCAAATTATTATACACGATAAAATCGGAAATGCGATGATTACCGAGTAAGGTGAAAGCTCCAGGGTAGCCCGCGAAATTCAAATTTTCTTACATTTTTTGCAATTTGCAGGTCAGTATCAGGTTTTATGTTGGTCAAAATATGATTCGCGGCCGTAGCCGTAAAAAGTACGTATTTACAGAACTGTAATCATTAAAATCATCAACACAACTGTCTCAGTTAGAATTGATGCCAAATGTCATGATTTCATGAAATACTTACATTTCACATCAATTCTAACTGAAAGAGTTGTATTGATGATTTTAATTCTATAAATACATATTTGTTACGGCAGCGAATCAAATTTTGATCAAGATACAACCTGGCATTGATGAACCTAACGCTTCCACCTTAAATGACTATTAAATAACTATTTATTATAACTCATAAATACAAAAATAGTCGAAGTTACTCATAAAGTACCTAGTAAATTGAATTTTCGCTACATTGTTATCATCAGCTGATCAAATTAGAATGGGAGGACCAATTTTGTTTCGGAATTGACTAATTAAAGAACAGAACTGATTTAGTATAGTTTAAGCTCAGTATGTGGTATTAGGGCAGAAGTAGTATTAATTTAAATTATGACCACCCGTTAAAACCTAATAATCTTTGTTAACATCAAATAAAAGATGAGCACTCCTGGTCTATGCCGAATACCAGCGCTGTTGACTTTCGGTCCGTCCGAAGCCACAGCATTTAGCTGAGCAATGACATTTTTGTACGGATACGACACACTGACTGAGCAGTGGTGGCCCAATGGTAACGGCCGCGACTTATAAGTTGTAGGTCGTGAGTTCAAACCCAGGCAGGTGCATTACTTTGTGTAAATTATTTCATCACCACTGCTCTCAAAACGGTGAAGGAAAACATCGTGAGGAAACTGGCATGTACTAAAACCAAAAATTCGAAGACATGTGACATCCACCAACCCGCATTGGCCCCGCGTGGTGGATTACGGCCTACACCCTCTCACAGAGAGGAGGCCTGCACAGTTTTATTTATGTAATATTTCTTGTCTTTACGTTTGTGTTATACGTTCCGTTTTGTTTTTTGTGTCGTGATCTTCTAGTCCCAATTTTATTGATCGAGGCGTCATAGACTTACGTTTCGTCTATCGCGTGTAGTGGTGCACCACACCCTAGACATGTATTGTCTATGGTTGTCTTTGGTGTGACCATAAAAATGAGAGCAATTTTGTTTAGTTTTATTTTATTTTTTGTATTTTTGCTTGACTTTTGTAAATTTATGTGCGTTTGTAATATGTGCAGAATATATTTATTTTTTCTTTCTTTCTTCTTCGTTTTCTTTCTTATTTTTAACACTATCACTTTTTTCTCCATTAGAATACAGATGTAACACATTCTAATATTTTTGCAGTATTTCACAGCAAATGTACCGAGTCAGCCATCTCGGCAAGTTTCACTGAGGTTTTCAATACTACAATCAAATTCTCAGCTTTATTTTTGCGACATCACGCCTGTTTCAATGATTCCACAACACATATTGTCCACTTGCTAGACACTTGAGACACAAAACTACATCAATTTTATATCAACACTCACTAGGAATCAATACGCGAATAATTAAAACAGCCACTAAACTTCATTCGAAAAAATCCCGCCATAAACTCCTGAAAGTTGTTTATAATGAGTATTGCCAGTGTTTTTACGAGTATTTATTGTTGTAATTTCGTCTCCTTGTACTAAAATGTTTATTATTAATGTTTTTATTGAATTGTAATGTATTTTATAATAAGTACTGGAATGAAATGTTGTAATTACTGTATAATTTTTAAATTATGGCTTCCTGTGACTCCTGTGAGGCACCGGACGCAATAAACGTCAATTCATCAAAACCCGTCAAGCACCACGAGCGGTCCCTGCATCAGACATTTTTAGTTATTAAAACTTAAAAAAAATACTTTCAATGTACATTTTTGTTAGAAAACTATGGTAACTACAGCCCCGAGTGATTGAACCTTGCCACAGCAAAATACCTTGCTTTATACTCGTAGTAATAATAGAGGTTTAAAACGCGTGAGCTGACAATTTGTACATGTGGTGCCTTTTTTTTTTTGGTAGGGTGGGAATTCATTCAATGACTTCTACTCTTAGACATGCAGGCACCGGCCACGATGGGCCCCGTCAGTGGTGGCTGACAACATATCTTTGAGGCGCGCGTGGAACACTACGCACCGTCGACTGACGGGCCTGGTGCTGGTCGGACGGCGAGCTACCCACTGCTCGCCGTCCGCAGGCCCGGATCTACGATTGCCGGAAATCGTCTCGCGACGTCCTACGCCCAGTACGCCCAGTACCTCTCCTGCGGTGCTTCCCTCACACGTCCCGCTTCCGCCTTCACGAGCATTACTGCTTCGCAGAAGGCGGAAACTGCCTCCCATTGCCTCTCGCTCCATACCATGGCCTGAACCAGGGCTGGGCGCGAGATGTCGCCGCCACCTATCGCATCCACGAGGACACGGCGGTGCTCCGCCCAAGCGGGCCAGACATCCACCGTATGCTCCACCGTGTCCTCTGGGCGATCCGCGCAGTGGTAACACCCGGGCGTTTCCTCCCGCCCGATCTGATGCAGGAACCTCCCGAAACAACCGTGTCCGGTGAGGACCTGCGTCAGGCGGAAGGTGAGGATGCCATGACGCCTCTCCAGCCACTCCTCAAAGAGGGGCACTACCGCCGCAATGGTGGCGTGCCCAGCGCTGGGACATGTGGCACCTGAAGATAGCGGAGTCGACATGTACAGTTTTGTACATATCGGTGCCTAAAAGGTTGGTGGAAAACAATTTTTATTGTTTTTATTTTTCACATTACTTGTTTTACTGTCAGTGGCGTCATGACGATGTGATTAATACCTCATCTCTCCATCTTATCGAGTCAGCTAGCCTGCACGTGTTGCCATTTCCATGAGTAGAAACACTAATATCTAAAATATGAGCTCGCATTTCGGTTAGGTAGGTACACCTTTTATATATGTCGGAGGAAGCAATTCGTACCGTGAATCTTTATTTGTAAGAAACGGCAAAAAAATCACGTTTATTGTATGGGAGACCCGTTAAATATTTATTTTATTCTGTTTTTCTGCGAAAATTTCAACTGTCTTACTATCACGGTTCATGATTTTTTAGTAATTGTTGCAACTTTCCGTACTGTTTTCTCGGAAATGTGTTGAATAACGTTGTATGACGCACGTGCAGAAATTGGTAAGCTTTTGGACCAACATAAGCTCAGCACTAGAAAAGACTCAAATTCAAAAAATCTTTTTCCATAGAATAGGCCAGTTTCCTAAAAAAATGGCATTAGCCCGTCAGATTACCAAAAAATATTGGACATGTATTTTTTTTTGTCACGTAAACCAAAAAAAATTTTCAAAAAATACAACCGACTTCTAAAAATTGCAAAATAACTTTAATTTCGGAAGTCGGTGTTCAGATTTTTGTTGTTTCGTCGTTATTTGGGAGTCTTTAAGTCAAGAGTGAATAGGTTACTTCTAGGCAAGCGTGCTCCATCTTCGACCACATCATCGCTTACCATCAGGTGAGATAGTGGTCAAACGCGTGCCTATCAACAATAAAAAAATTAAAAAAACATACAGACGAATTGAGAACCTCCTCTTTTTTGAAGTCGGTTAAAAATACGTTATATTCCTACATATAGTGAGTTCACCTTTTTTATCTTTTAGTATTTCACCCTTGTTCAGAGAGAGTCTTTATCTCTAGCATCGATAGTCAGTCTCCGATACAGTTAGGAGGACTAATTTAGTATTTTCCTCAACGAGTAACTCACAAGTCTAAGTGTCCTAGATACCTTAACAGGGTTAATTTTGACTCATGGATAATCTGTCAGGGCATGAAAGTATACTCATAAATATGAACACGATTGAGGCAACTTATATAGAAAAAAAAATGAATGTTTTCAAAAACAGTTTTTATTTCCTTTAGTTTAGCGCGTGCCTCATAAGCAGTCATAAATAAATGATCATGATTGTCACAAAAAAAAAACGACCTCAGCAACCTAATGGTGGCCGCTATTTTGTTTTTAATTTAATTATTTATTTATAATAATAAGCACACCAACAGCACTGTCACTTACAATTCAAATAAAATAACATCTAAAATCAAGATTTCAGTAACCATGCAAATAACAGGTATGCATGACATTGACAATAACTTTAACTTCGGAAGTCGGTGTTTCTAGTTTGGTTTCTTCGTTATTTGACACCGACTTCAGAAATTAAAGTTATTTTGCATTTTTCAGTATTATTTATTGAAGTCGGTAGAATTTTTTTTGTAAAAAGTTTTTATTTTTCACTTTTTAGTTGTTGTACCCCATTCTAAAACTAAATTAATAGGAAAGTTATGCCCGAATTGATAGCCCCAAAAATAGAAAAGTTGAACATAGTTGGTGAAATCAGGGTGTATCAGCGTGAACTGTACGAATCTGTATACCCCTTTAGAGCATATCAGCGTGATGTAATGTTGTGAAGTGGTGAAAACAATATACAGACATGCGATTGCAGCAATTTTGGAAGGTTTGCTATTATTTATTGAAAAGTTCCATTGTGTATCTCCGAACTTCTTCATCAGATCTTCACCAAATTAAAATGGGACTACATGTAAAGCACCATCTTTCCAAGAAAAAAAAATCATCAAAATCGGTTCAGCTAGTAAAAAGTTATGGGATAACACACATAAAAAAAAAAAATACAGTCGAATTGAGAACCTCCTCCTTTTTTTGAAGTCGGTTAAAAATGCGATAATGTCGCTTGCTACGTTGGCTAGCCTAAGAGTTAAAATAGTGAAACAATTGCGCATCTAAGGAACCATTTATAATTACGGTAAGGTTTTGACATGCGAATTATAAAACCAAGCATTATTTTAGCCTTAGCAACTATAGTATCTATATGATCATGGAAGGATAGGAATATATCAAAGAGTATATCTAGATCACGGATGACTGATACTCTGCTCAGTACTGATCCATCTAGATGATAATCAAAAATGTAATTCACCATTTTAATGTACGACATTTTTTAACATTGAGCGTTATTCTGTTGTTAAAACACAATTGTTAAAGGACATCAAGATCACTCTGAAGCTTCATAAAATCACTCATTTCTGATATCCGGCAGTATATTTTAAAATTATCGGCGTGGGCTAAACAATTGCAATTTATTAAATCCAACAGATCATTCAAAAGTACCAAAAAGCAAAAGACCTAACTTAGAGCCCTGTAGAACACCAGAGTTAGGAGAAAAAGGTACAAATCATATCCCGCCAAGGCAACTATTTGATAACGATAAATAAAATAACTCTCGAACCACCGCAACACAGAGCCATGAATGCCAGCACCATTCAATTTCATAGAAAGAATTGAGTGATCAACACGATCAAAGGCTTTTGCAAAGTCTGTGTAAACAGCATTGACCTGACCCCTAACTTTAAAGGTGTTACCAATGAAAGTAGTGTAAATAAGTAAGTTAGACATAGTAGAACGGTTAGACACAAAACCATATTTCTTAGAACTATTTATATGACGGAGATGAGAATAAACTACATTGTATATAAGACCCTTAAGATTGGTCTATAGTTAGTTACGTCATTCATACTACCAGATTTATGTACTGTGATAACGTGTGAGTTTTTCCATAAATCAGGATCAATCCTAAAGGGATTTATTTGTAAATTATCTACAGTGGTACAAACAGGGCATCCATACGAATAAAAATAGGGAGGAAGATCATCCGGACCAGCTCCTTTATTAAGATCTAACTTTTTGATGCTATCTCTAACGTCATTTTCAGTTACGCCAATGGAATACATACTGTAATTTGACCTGGCAAAGTGGCAAAGTGTTCCGAACAAATCATATTTTTTCAATGTTTTTTTTTTTTAAACTAGATGTTTAAAGGTTTTCCGCAATATATAAGTAAAGAACTACTCTCTGTATTTTTTTTTAATTTTAGGACCAGTGGTTTCAAAGATAATGGAGGGGATCTATTTTCTTAAAAAAATACTTTAAAACTGTATATTTTAAAAAATTGTGAAAGACCTATGTAAAAAAATTGTGAAGTACCTTTAAGGCCGTCACAATGTGCCCTTTCATTTGATATGTCGCACGGTTTGTTAGTTTGAAAAACTTTGTATTTAATTTTCCGATTTTCGCCCCAAATCGTTCGTGTTTGGGTCATAGAAATTCATGTGTGTACCAAATTTCAACTCAGACAAACAGACAAACGAGTGATTCTATAAGGGTTACGTTTTTTCATTCAGACATTCGGAACCCTAAAAACTAACGTTGCTGGTATCGTAGGGGCCGTGCGGTCCCAGAAAGTACGTACCTTCACCCTGGTAAGTGCTACAGCACCGATAGTCCAGCACCAGGCGGGAGTCACAACGTAATGAGATTTCATAAAATCAAAACAATATAGCACTACCAGCCAGGGGATCCACCCGTGATGCTGTTATTATGTAGCTACGAACTTCTTTAATATATTTCTATATACAAATATAAAAAAATCCCTGATTAATGAGTTAAAAACATTGTTTCAAAGAATAACTGACTATTAAACAACGGCTTATCCATTGAGGATAAGCCGTTGTTTAATTGACCTCTGAACTCATTAATTTAAAACTTGGAGATAAATATTATTATACAGACTGAAATCGGCGCATACGAGCAGTTAGTGTGTATCTCAGTCCTCGCAAAATGAAGTCGTTGTTTATTTGTTTTGTGTTATTATTTTATGTGAATTTAATTGGTTCATTTTCAAAGGGATCGCCATCGTTTAGATGTGACTACAAATATAGTGCAACAGCAAAGGGATGGTTCAAACTCTTTGATGTGCCAGTGACGTGGTTTGATGCTCGGATGCGATGCGCTCTGGAAGGTAAGGTTTTATGTCGGGCGGAATTTTTTGTATACATTTATGTAAACGCTTGTTTAAAAAAAACGGTCAAGTGCGTGTCGGGCCACGTGCATGGTGGGGTTCCATAGTCGCCCGTTATAACATGTGGAATTAGAAGGGGGCTTTATATTTATTATTATGAACATATTAATTGAGTTGACGGTGACCCAGACAGTAACGTTTAAATTAATAAAAACGAAAAGAAAGATTTTATTTTTACAAAATTTTACATGTTTACGTATTACTCCCATATTAAATATTAAGTAGGTACGAGTAAGTAAAAACTTAACCTCAATATTTTTTTCTTAGGATTTTGTTTTTTTTTGCGATTTTTTCCAAGTAGGTACATTTTATAAGTTGGGTTCATACGTCAGTGTGTGCCTCCTTTTTCTCTTACTTGATACTTTTCACTTCTACCAGATTTGTATAGTTTGTAACTTACTTAATTTTGAACTGATCTGAAAATTCTTTCTATTTTTGATTTTGAATAAAGTTCCTGCTATAAATAATAATCATGCTTGATATAAGGAGTCATCGTTAATCAGGCGAAAGTGGAAGCAGAAACATTTGCATTTCGCCAGCTAGTTTTAAAATAATTAACTAATTATCAATTACTATTAATTTATTAGCAAAATGTATTGTAATATAAGTCATAAAAAAATAATCATTAATTATTTTAATTTTGTTTTGTAATCAGGTGCTGTTCTAGCTTCGCCTACCACACCAGAAATAAAAGCTGAAATGATTCGTTCCTTTAATTTTACTGAAAATGAGGAGACATTATATGAAATCTTTACCGGGATTCACGCCACTGTCGTCCAAGGAGATTACCATACGATTGAAGGTTAGTCAAGTTTGGTGGGTAAAAGTAGAAAGTAACTGATGCGTCTGAAAAAAAGAAAGATTTTTTCTAATGGTGAAAGAATATTTCTCTTCTCTTTCTTTTGGGATTTCTTAGTAGTGCTCTGGACTTGTGCCCAGTTGCCCTAATAGCATTTATTGCTGGCATTTGGTTGAGCAAATAATAAATACTACTGGGGTGATGGCAATAGATTCGTCCTTTATTACATGGGACTTTAAAAATATTGGCGAAATGTGGGTACACGTCTGCCATATCTTTCGGGGAGAGCAAGCGTGATGTTATGAATGACGTGACAATTTTCACATTTTCAATATGCCATGTTTCACTGGGGAATAACACAGATTTATAATTACAGGTATACCGCTTTCTGCAATTCCTCATACTTGGGCGCCAAATGAGCCAGATAATAAGGACAATAAAGAGAGATGTCTCACATTGAACAGCATCGGAGACTTAGCTGATGTTTCCTGTGATGAAACTCGACCCTATTACTGTTACCGTTCTGAGTTCTCGAAACTTATAATCAATGAGTGCGGAACTGTAGATCCAGGTAAATTATGCTTAAACTGAGAACTTGACAAAACAGTATATATCACTTTGTGAGGCATATTTGCAAAATTTTGTTGAAAGAATTCTAATATTTATTTTAAATTACCTTTTCAGAATACCACTTGGATAGAAGAACTAATAAATGCTACAAGTTCCACAAACATCCAAAAGTTTTTGCACAAGCCTACCTCGCATGCTCAGCTGAAGGCGGCCATCTTGCTATAATAAACAGTGACACCGAAGCCACAGTACTTAAAGAACTCTTCGCTAAATATCCTGATAATGCTCTGGTGGGAATGGTTTGGAAATATGTAGCTTTGATTGGTTTCAGCGACTGGTCTGACCATACGGAGTGGAGGACCATTCATGGTAATTTGAATTCTCATTTATATTTTAAGAGATTATTATAGTCTACAGAAACGATTGTTACTTCAAACCATTTTACAAAAAACTTAAATGCCTGCGTGTCACGATAAACTGTCAATCTTAACTGTCAGCATTAAATGTTTGATATTTGTTAATGCTAGGCAGAAACTTAAAAATCTTTCAACCAATAGGTATCATCATAATAAAAAACTGGGTTAGACCATTACTGGGTTGGTATTTAGCTGCATCTGGATAAACTTTACATAGCATAAAACGGACGTCACCAACGACAGTCATGGACCTCCTGTCCTTATCCCTAATTATTTGGAGTTGCTGTAATATGTCTTAGTCGTCCATATACCTCTCAATCATCAGCCGAAAGACGTCTACTGCTGGACATAGGCCTCCTCCAAGTGTCACCACAATGACCGGTCTTGTGCATCTCACATACATCGGATACCCGCAACCCGCACCAGATTATCGGTCCACCTTGTGAGAGACCTTCTTACGCTGCGTTTTCCGGTACGCGGTCACAACTCAGAATTTTTCAGCGCCATCGACCGTCTGTACTGCGAGCAATATGTCCTGCCCACTGCCACTTTAGTTTGGAAATTCTTCGGGCTATGTTTCAGTGTATGTGTGTATTCAGACTAGTAATCTGTAAATGGTTACCTCTACGAGTATTTCGTCCATTTCATCTTTCCCGCAGTACATCTACTCTTTCTTTAGTCCTCTTCTTATATATGTGTAACCAACTACATTCACGCTCAAAACCCACGAAAGGTTCTTCATTCCAATATCTATACCATGATGGCCTATATCATTACAACCAAGAAAATATAACATGCTGATTCTAAAAAAAATGGGTTCATAACGATCCGTCCCAGCTCCGCAAAGGAGCAATGATTCGGAAGACGGGTAGCGCCATCTAACGTCTTAGAGCAATTGTGACCGTCGAAAGTTATTATTCTATTCTTCTTATTACAGGGTTGGTATTTAGCTGCATCTGGAAAAACTTTACATAGCAAAAAACGGTCGTCACCAACGACAGTCATCGACCTCCTGTCCTTAGCTCTATTTATTTGGAGTTGGTGTAATATGTCTTCGTCGTCCATATACCTCTCAATCATCAGCCGAAAGACGTCCACTGCTGGACATAGGCCTCTCCCAAGTGTCATACATCGGATACCCGCAACCCGCACCAGATCATCGGTCCACTTTATGGGAGGCCTTCTTTCGCTGCATCTTCCGGTACGCGGTCGCCACTCTAGAATTTTTCAGCCCCATCGACCGTCTGTACTGCGAGCAATATGTCCTGCCCACTGCCACTTCAGTTTGGCAATTCTTCGGGCTATGTTTCAGTGTATGTGTATTCAGACTAGTAATCTGTAAATAGTTACCTCTATTTCGTCCATTTTATCTTTCTCGCAGTACATCTACTCTTTCTTTAGTCCTCTTCTTATATATGTGTAACCAACTACATTCACGCTCAAAACCCACGAAAGGTTCTTCATTCCAAGACCTATAACATGATGGCCTATATCATTACAACCAAGAAAATATAGCATGCTGATTCTAAAAAAAATGGGTTAATAACGATCCGTCTCAGTTCCGCAAAGGAGCAATGATTCGAAAGATGGGTAGCACCATCTAACGTCTTAGAGCAATTGTGACCGTCGAAAGTTATTACTCTATTCTTCTCATTACAGGGTTGGTATTTAGCTGCATCTGGAAAAACTTTACATAGCAAAAAACGGTCGTCACCAACGACAGTCATCGACCTCCTGTCCTTAGCTCTATTTATTTGGATTTGGTGTAATATGTCTTCGTCGTCCATATACCTCTCAATCATCAGCCGAAAGACGTCCACTGCTGGACACAGGCCTCTCCCAAGTGTCATACATCGGATACCCGCAACCCGCACCAGATCATCGGTCCACCTTATGGGAGGCCTTCTTTCGCTGCATCTTCCGGTACGCGGTCGCCACTCTAGAATTTTTCAGCCCCATCGACCGTCTGTACTGCGAGCAATATGTCCTGCCCACTGCCACTTCAGTTTGGCAATTCTTCGGGCTATGTTTCAGTGTATGTGTATTCAGACTAGTAATCTGTAAATAGTTACCTCTATTTCGTCCATTTCATCTTTCTCGCAGTACATCTACTCTTTCTTTAGTCCTCTTCTTATATATGTGTAACCAACTACATTCACGCTCAAAACCCACGAAAGGTTCTTCATTTCAAGACCTATAACATGATGGCCTATATCATTACAACCAAGAAAATATAGCATGCTGATTCTAAAAAAAATGGGTTAATAACGATCCGTCTCAGTTCCGCAAAGGAGCAATGATTCGAAAGATGGGTAGCGCCATCTAACGTCTTAGAGCAATTGTGACCGTCGAAAGTTATTACTCTATTCTTCTTATTACAGGGTTGGTATTTAGCTGCATCTGGAAAAACTTTACATAGCAAAAAACGGTCGTCACCAACGACAGTCATCGACCTCCTGTCCTTAGCTCTATTTATTTGGATTTGGTGTAATATGTCTTTGTCGTCCATATACCTCTCAATCATCAGCCGAAAGACGTCCACTGCTGGACATAGGCCTCTCCCAAGTGTCATACATCGGATACCCGCAACCCTCACCAGATCATCGGTCCACCTTATGGGAGGCCTTCTTTCGCTGCATCTTCCGGTACGCGGTCGCCACTCTAGAATTTTTCAGCCCCATCGACCGTCTGTACTGCGAGCAATATGTCCTGCCCACTGCCACTTCAGATTGGCAATTCTTCGGGCTATGTTTCAGTGTATGTGTGTATTCAGACTAGTAATCTGTAAATAGTTACCTCTATTTCGTCCATTTCATCTTTCCCGCAGTACATCTACTCTTTCTTTGGTCCTCTTCTTATATATGTGTAACCAACGACATTCACATTCAAAATCCACGAAAGGTTACTCATTCCAAAACCTATACCATGATGGCCTACATCATTACAACCAGGAAAAATATCAGGTTGATTCTAAAAAAATAGGTTAATAAAGATCCGTCCCAGCTCCGCAAAAGGAGCAATAATTCGAAAGATGGGTAGTGCCATCTAACGTCTTAGAGCAATTGTGACCGTCGAAAGTTATTATTCTTTCCCACGGGAACAGTACTTTTTTCTATATGACTATGTCCTTTTCTGCACCCCTGACAACGTATTGCAAATTTCACGATGATCAGGGCAGTATTTTAAGCGTGAAAAGGTTAAAAAACCAAACAAACTTAGGTTCTTTTGCATGTATAATATTAGTTAGGATTTTATTTCGAACTAGTCCATGCCAGCGGTTTTGCTCGTACGAAAGCTGAAAATTATCAAATATAGGGTTATGGTGTACGTGACCCGTGAGTGAACCAACGGTGTATCTCCGTTTGTTTCGAACGTTACAACAATTTTATATTCATTAGATTACTATAAACAAGGAGGTCTACAATAATGTTCTACCTTTTCAGGACAAACGCTGACGGAAGCAGGGTATGATAAGTTTGGTCCAGGAAACCCTGACAATGCTGGTAGTCAGTACTGTGGTGCAATATTTCGTTCTGGACAGCTAGATGACATGTACTGTGACAAAGTAGCCGCTTTTATATGTGAGAAGAGTCCGGATTATAATGCTGCTTGTTCTTTGCAAGGCCAATGAAAACTTAACTGAATATCAATAGGTTATGTTGATGGTATAGTATTTTTAGTACATTTTAGTTTGTGAAATTTGACTGTATAAATAAAACTTTGGATTTCGTTACTTAGTATGCTTAACACTATATCAAAAATATATTAAAATTATAAAATATATAGTGAATTCACTTTTTTATCTTTTATTTTTTCACCCTTGTTCAGAGAATCTTGATCTCCAGTACCGATGGCCAGTCTCCAATACAGTCATAAAGACTACTTAGTATTCTGCCCAGGGGTTGAGGATAAATTCGAAAGAGTTACCTCGCCCCTGGGCATTCAGAGCAGGGAAAGAACAGGGGTGGATTTTAGTCAGTAAGAATCGGACACGCCCTCTCGCTCCATCCTTGAGCGGAAGATTTCATTGGATGATATGTCACCCCATAAAAAAAAGGAATACTTAGTATTTTCTTCAACGAGTAACTCACAACCCAGTCTAAGTATTCTAGACACCTTCACAGGGTTACTTTTAACTCATGGATAATCTTTCAGGGCATGAAATTATACTCATAGATATGAACACGATTGATCCAACTTATATTGTAGAAAAAGTGAATGTTTTCCAAAACAGTTTTTATTTCCTTTAGTTTAGCGCGTGCCTATGAACAATAAAAAATAAAAGTTTTGGAATCGTCTCGTCGAACCCTTTATTTTGATACCGTTGGTGTAGTCGTTTTTTTTTTGTGACAATCATGATACCCCATCATGATTATCACAAAAAAAAAACGACTTCACCAACCTAATGGCGGTCGCCATTTTGTTTTTCATTTCATTATTCTTATAGCCTGTATCACTTCAGTAGTAAAACCCAATTAAATGATATTTGTTTGTTGAATTCCATGCTAAAGATATAACAATATACAATCAAATACAAACTCTCGATAAATATTGCCATTGCCATTGTATATACATCTATAATGGAACATACGAACTGAAAACACAAATCTTGCATCGCGCAAGCAGTGTTCCATAATCGGGCAGTTACCTGGATCAGACACAACACCCGTCTGGTCGGAGGATCTTTCCTTTTCATTGGAGGTTTGAAGGATTTACATCTGGTTCCGTATACCTCTACAGCCATTGAATTAAAATTATGTGTACCAGTATACTTTCACTCGAACTCTTGACGTTAAGCATTACAATTTAAGCTCTTTAATATATTTACAAACCATTAAACAATTTAAAATGATGTTCCCATTTCAGCATTTACAGAATATTTTACAGCATCGTAAACTATCCAAGTTGTGATCACAAAACATTGTGGTAAACGAGACCATTTAAAATGACACATAGTTTTTAATGTCATTACAACCGAACAATGTAAAGTAGATTAATTTTGTTGTTTGAGCATTGCGTTCATAAAATAGCTGTGTGAACAAAATCGTATTTTTAAATAAGATTTAAAAAATAAATGAAATTAATAACAATAATAAACCATTTATTTTCAGGTTACAAAGACCCATAGATAAATACCTTAACCTAAGTATAATTTTAATAACAAATCGTGTATTAAATAAAACTTAAAACGACGATATTAAAACTTAGTTGCACTAAGTCTTTGTGCACCGGTGGTACTGGTCCGCGAAAGCGGCGGAATACCACATCCTGTGGCCATAAGTTTTTTTTCATCACCTGATGCAGGGAGCCTGATAACGAGATAAGTTAAGCTGTTTAGTAAACTACGGTTCATGACGTTTAGCAATTGTATAGTAAGTAATCAAATGAATTTCAAAATAGTAAATTGTGCCCCTACAGAGTCTGCCAGATATATATTAGGAATAACATCTAATCAAAACGCCTTTTTTTCTCTCCAATACACTTCGAATCTTTTGAAGTAAGTTCGATAACTAAGCATATTTTTTATGTCTCGTTGATTCATGCAAAATATGATACTTAGTATAAAGTGAGCGTGACGACCCGATTCTTAAGTAAAGGTGCGTTTTGATAACTAATATAAGAGTAGAATAGTTTTCATCTTGAATTCACCTTTGGCATCTTTTAGTTCTTTCCATCAATGAAACTGGACGTGATCAGAGTCTTATTTATAATTGAGTAGTGATCCGCCCTCAGCTTCGCACGGATACCCGGGCCTGCGGACGGCGAGCAGTAGGTAGCTCGCCGTCCGATCAGCACCAGGCCCGTGAGTCGACGGCGCGTGGTGTTCCAAGCGCGCCTCAAAGAAATGATTGTCAGCCACCATTGACGGCGCCCATCGTGGCCGGTGCCTGCATGCCTAAGGGTAGCGGATAAATTCTGAAAATGAGTTACTGCACCCCTGGGCACTCAGGCAGGGAAGGAACAGGGGTTGGTTTTAGTCAGGAAGAGTCTGACACGCCCACCCGCTCCACCCAGAGCGGAAGAAGTCATTGGATGATTGCCCACCCCCCCAAAAAAAAAAGCTTTGCACGGATGCAAATTTTACACCTTAACTTTATTTATGAATCATCATCTCTATTGGTGATGAATTATTTCGATGGGTGCTTAAAGCCACAAAAAACCGAAAATTTCAGTTACATCAGCCAACAAAGTGTCCCTGTTAAAATTTTAGAAGTTAGAAAGGACATGTACGGCAGCCTCAATGCTCCCTCTGAAATGAAAGCTGTAAAGGCTGGAATTTATTGGTCAGAGATTCACTGTAAAATTTACAACAAATTTTGGCTGTCATACGCCTTTATGTGTACCTGACGGAAATGAGACAAAAGCTGCCATCCTTTTTGCGCAAGACAAATACGTTGTTAGCCCAGTACAAGTCATGTTTTTTTTTATAAAAAGTTGTTAATGATCTGTAATCATTCAACATTAAAAAGCTCAATATAATCTTCTCATTATTTGCTAGTCGTTAACATGGGCCTTATTTGAAAACATAGTGTTCAAAAATAGCTTCAAACAAAAAAGAGATAAACACAGTATCCAAATTTAATAAACGTAGATGATAGTAAAAATGGCCTACAAAAACTAAGGACTCTCCTTCCTACGCCCAGAAAAAAGAGAACAAAATAGAAAGGCCTTTTGACCTCTAATGGTATCATTTGGCTTGGCATTTCAACATTTCGCGTCTCGAATTTGTATCGAATACAATATTAACTTATGATTACCAGCTTTTCGAGAACCATTACCTTGAAAATGAGCATAAGGGATAAAATTATGCTATCATTTGATTATTTCCCACCCTCAAATAAAAACCGGCCAAGAGAGAGTCGGACTCGTATGCATATGGTTCCGAACAAATCAATGTCTATATCAGATATTTTTGTAAACTATATACTTCTTATAGGTTTTCCTTATGATCTATAAGTAAAGAACTACCTCCTATAGTGTCACGTTAGGGAGACTCAACAGAGGCAGAGTCGCCCTAGCGCCCTCAGCAGCAGCCGCCGCAGGAGACGCCAGGGGCTGCGAGACGATCTCTGGCCACCGTAGACCCGGGCCTGCGGACGGCGAGTAGCGGGTAACTCGCCGTCCGATCAGCACCAGGCCCGAGAGTTGACGGCGTGTAGTGTTCCACGCGTGCCTCAAAGAGTTGTCAGCAAAGGACAGGGCCTGCTACGGCCAATGCCTGCCCGGGGGTGGAGGATAAATTCGAAAGAGTTACCTCGCCCCTGGGCGCGTAGGGCAGAGAGGAACAGGGGTAGGTTTTAGTCAGTAAGAGTCTGACACGCCCTTCCACTCCACCCTACAGCGGACGAAGTCATAAGATGATTTCCCACCCCCCAAAAAAAAAAAAAAAACCTCCTATAGTGTGTTACAAAATTTTAGGAATAGTCATTTTTCATAATACAAGTTTCTTAAAAAAAATATGTTTGAGACCCCCTTCATTTGATATGTAGCACGGTACAGTTTGGTAAACATTTATTTTATTTTCCCAAAAGTGATCTCCATATTACAAATCCATTTAATTTCGTAACACCTTCGTATTTGAATCACAGATATTCATGTGCGTACCAAATTTTAACTTAATCGGTACAGTACATTCGGAGAAAATTGACTGTGACAGACGGACACACGAGTGATACTGTAAGAGTTCCGTTTTTCTATCGGATTTTCGGAACCCTTTTCGGAAAAGGGTCTCAATATGTGATGGATGGTCACCCATCAATGGACTGATAACGGCATAATGTTACTTAACCTTCTATCTATTCGCGCGGCGAACAGTTATTGGGATTCTAGAGAAAAAATAATGAAACTCTAATGAAGAAAATATTTTAGTACAAGATACGCGCACCTTTATAACTGAGATAGAAGCAAAAAATTGACGGGTTCATTGACTTGCTAGCAGCAGACAATATTGAAGACGTGCTGGATTTAACGGCAGACGAAGATAATAATAAAAAAAAAAATATATAAAACGTTAATTTTAAGATAATGTTATAAGAAAATGTTCTGAAAGTTGAACTAGAGAACATCACAAAGAAATCTCATTTCGGTACATAACCTGTATTTTTTTTTCGGCTCGCACTTGACCACTATCTCACGATAGTAAGCGATGATGTGATCGATGATGGAGTACGCTTGCCTAGAAGTAACCTATTCACTCTTAACTTAAAGAACCCCAGGCTGTAGCTATCAGTAAACACAGCTTCTGACAGGGAATTCCACTCCTTAGCTGTATGCACTATAAATGTGTTCCCAAAATGTTTTGAGCGTGTGGGAATAACCATATCTTGAATTATACAAGAATGAATAGGGTATTTTCCAAAAACTAATTAGTCAGTGAAATAACCAAAAAATATGGGACACGAATCTTTTGTAACGTAAACAAAAAATGAGGGCGCGACACTTTTTACCACCAAAGTGATGTAACGAGTCCACACTGAACTTTGATGCGTTTTATCTTTGTAATTTTGAAGTTATACTTCTAATGCGACTTCCAACAAGGTTGCGTTAAACGTTTAACGCTACCATGGAGGGGGTATTTTTTTTTTTTTTTTGGGGGGGTGGGAAATCATCCTATGACTTCTTCCGCTCTAGAGTGGAGCGGAAGGGCGTGTCAGACTCTTACTGACAAAAACCCACCCCTGTTCCTCCCTGCCTTGAGTGCCCAGGGGCGAGGTAACTCTTTTGAATTTATCCTCCAGTCCCGGGCAGGCATCGGCCGTGGCAGGCCCCGTCTTTTTGCTGACAACTCTTTGAGGCGCGCGTGGAACACTACGCGCCGTCGACTCTCGACCATGGAGGGGGTATGAAAGCACTGTTGCGTTAAACGTTCAACGCTCCTGGGGAAGGGGAATAGAAAGAGACAGAGCGAGAGTGAATGCGTGGCTCGAACACATGCGCGTAGTATACATGATACAGGCCAGCGCGAGCGTTAGCGACGAGTATCGTCCAATATTTTTAAGTAAGTTGAACCGACACCCTGAAGATAGCTATGGTCATGAAGAATTATTGTTTTCCTTTTGTAAAGTTTGTGACAGTTTGGTTTTTTATCTTGTTACGCCAAAGAAGTAAAATAAATTAAGAAAATGTTAGTATGAAAAATACAACTTCTTCAAAATTCTCCATAGAAGAAGCTGATTTCATAGAACCTTATATTAAAAACATAGCACTTTGCGCTGTATACATTGTTTGAGAATAATATTTACTTTATGATGCATTAATAGATTCTATCTCTAAATTAGGACTAGCCTGTCTCTTAAAAGATAGGGTTCAGCCAAATGGATTCTGTTAATATTCACAACCAAAACAAGTGTAAACAGTGTCACTGATTAGTACTAACAGACATCAGACATGCATGTGTATGTATGTATGTGCAGACATACATACATGCATGTCTGCTGTCTTTCACACTCTTTGTGTTACTTAGGATTACTTTTTGTTAATATTTTATTTTTATATTTTTTCTGTACGTGTAATATTTTATTTGTGTCTGTGTGTATGTGGGTGTGTAAGGGGTGTATGGGTGTATGTGAGTGGGGTGTGTGTGGGTGTGTGTTTGTGTGGGGGAGGCAAATGTTTCCGTTAAGGCCCTACTAACGGCCAAGTGCCGCCCTCATTGAATAAAAAAAATTATAGCATAGCATAGATTAAACAGGTCTCAGAATGTTTCATAATCCAAAGTAGTAGGCAAAAGTGTCAGAAACGGCCGTTTTTGGTACTTTTGCCTACTACTTTGGATACGAAACATTCTGAGACCTGTTGTAAGAACGTAAAAATACTTTATCCTCTCTGTAAGAAAGGTGACGTTGGATTCTTTAATATTTATTTTCTATGCTATGCTACAATTTTTTTATTCAATGAGGGCGCCACTTGGCCGGTAGTAGACCCATAAGGTGGATGCGCCACGGTAGCCCGCGAAATTCAAATTTTGTTACGTTTTTTGCAATTTGCAGGTCAGTGTCAAGTTGTATTTTGGTCAAAATTTGATTCGCGGCCGTAGCAAGTATGTATTTACAGAACTGTAATCATTAAAATCATCAATACAACTCTTTCATTTAGAATTGATGCCAAATGTAATGATGTCATAAAATTCTTACATTTGGCATCAATTCTAACTGCCAAATGTAATAAATATGAAGTAATTGGATATAAAGTGTAAGATGTGGTTTTTGAGTATGTACGAGTATGTGATACTGTATCAAGAGATGTAAGTTAGCAGATTCTTTTTTTTTTTTTTTTTATGTTTGATAGGTTCGCGTTTGACCACTATCTCACCTGATGGCAAGCGATGATGTGGTCGAAGATGGAGCACGCTTACCTAGAAGTAACCTATTCACTCTTGACTTAAAGACTCCCAGGTTATAGCTATCAGGAAACACAGACTCCGGTAGGGAATTCCACTCTCTAGCTGTACGCACAATGAATGTTTTCTCAAAACGCTTTGTGCGTATGGATGGGATGTCTACCATGAACCGGTGGCACTTCGCCGTACGTCTTGTGGTCCTTTGATGAAACGGGCTTGGCGGAATCAAATCATGCAATTCCGTAGCACACTCCCCAAAATGTAATCGATAGAAAACCGACAGGCTAGCAACTCGGCGTCTATGTTCAAGACTTTGGAGTTTCGACTCAACGAGTCTATCATTGCCGATGATCCTCTTGGCTCGTTTCTCAATTGACTCAAGGGCATCAAGTTGGTATTTGGCAGATCCGTCCCAAAGATGAGAGCAGTACTCCATACACGATCGGACTTGCGCTTGATAGAGTTGGAGCAGCTGTTCCGGCGCGAAGTATCGTCTCACCTTTGCGAGGATCCCCAACTTTTTGGCAGCCACTTGAGCCTTTGCCTCTATGAAGGGACCAAAATTGAGGGTAGATGTTAAAGTAACACCAAGAAGATCAAGTTGATCGGTTATCGGCACGGTTACACCTCGGAAAGTTGGAGCCGGGTGAAATTGGCTCCTTTTAGCAGAAAAAAGACACGCCTGGGTTTTAGAAGCATTGAACTTAACCAGATTGGCATCGCCCCATTCTGAGACAGCCTGCAAGGACAAGTTCAAGCGCCCAACCATAGCCTCGCGGAGAGACCGGACTTGAGACCCACCAACTCGTGCGTCAGGCACGTATCTCTCGGCAACAGTGCTGTCGTCTGCATACCCAAAGGTACCGGGTTTTAGCAGATCGTTAATATGCAGCAAAAACAATGTTGCCGAGAGCACCGACCCCTGAGGAATACCGGCATTAATAGCCAGCAGTCCGGACGAGCAGCCATCTATCACTACTCGGATAGACCGATCCCTCAGGAAATCTGCAATCCAATCACACAAACCAGCGGGCAGACCGAAGGAAGGAAGCTTGCCAATTAGGCTGTCGTGCCAGACCCGGTCGAAGGCCTTCGAGATATCAAGGGAGACCGCAAGGGCTTCCCCTTGTTTGTCGATGGCCTCACTCCAGATGTGAATGGCATACGCTAGAAGATCTCCCGTTGACCGATTTCGACGGAAGCCATATTGTCGGTCACTTAGGATATCGTTAGCTTCTAGGTATGCCAGGAGCTTACCATTCAGTATACGTTCCATACTCTTACAGAGTACGGAAGATACCGAGATGGGCCTATAATTTGCTGGGTCAGCTCGACTACCCTTCTTGGGTACGGGTTGCACGTTAGCTTGCTTCCAAGCCATCGGCACTTTTCCAGTCTCCAACGAAAGGCAATATAGGCGCGTCAAGATCGGAGACAACTCAGGCGCACAAGTCCTCAATACAATTGCCGGTATCCCGTCGGGGCCACTAGCCTTGTTCACGTCCAGGTTACGCAGTACCCCTCGGACATCCTTCTGATGAATGCGAATGTCTGACATAATCGATTCGCATCCACCAAGAGTACCAGGGGGCCTCGCGCCACCAGGATCTAGACGCGAAGATTCCGCAAACAGAGAGGCAAACAAGCTTGCTTTCTCCTCAGCGGAGTGGGCCAGTGACCCGTCGGGTTTCAGCAGTGGAGGTAGTGAGGGGCGGCAGAAGTTCGATTCAACCGACTTAGCCAGGGACCAAAACGCCTTACTACCAGCTGGGTAAGAAGCTAGTTTGTTCCCAATTCGGCTTATGTGGTCAAACCGAGCCCTCCGCAACACCTTCTTGCAGGACTTGGCAGCCCTGTTGAAGGCTCTCTTCTTCTGACTCACGTCATTTGCTTTACGCGACCGAGCGTCGACCCATGCCAGGTAGGCCGCGTGTTTAAGCGCATCAGCGCGATTGCACTCGGCACCAAACCATGGTCGAGCCTCGCCAGACATTGTTACGTCAGAGAATGGAATGTAGTACTCCATTCCCCTCCGCAGCACATCCGTCACGGCGTCTGCGCACGACGAAACATCAGTCGAAGAAAAGCAAGTGGGCCGCCAAGGATAACATGCGAAGAAAGATCGCATGCCATCCCAATCTGCTGACCTGTATCGCCAAACCCGCCTGGTGCCTCTAGGGCTAGGATCGGGCGGGGAGTAGACGGATACAGATTTCACCAGACAGTGGTCGGAAGTACCTAATGGTGAAGAAATCGACACTGAGTAACGGTCTGGATCTGTTGTCAGCAGAAGGTCCAAGCAATTGGCTGTGTGCGAATCAACATCCGGCACCCTCGTTGCCCCCTGGACCAGCTGGGTAAGATTTAACGCCAGCGCTAGCTTATACGTCTCTTGTCCAGCATGGTCTGTGTACTGGTATGGGAAGAGCCACTCCTGATGGTGGGCGTTGAAGTCCCCCAGTAACACCAATTGGGCAGAAGGGTACCGTTGCTGAGCCACATCCGCCGCTTTACTCAGGTGTTGTGTGAGCCTAGTTGTCTCCAAATCACCGCTGTGCGAACGGTAGACACAGGCGTAGACAATTTTATCTAGGCCTGTGTCCACTAGGACCCAAAGAGTTGAGAACCTGGAGTCCTCAAGGTTACGGAGACGCCGATAGCAGATGTCGTCCCGGGCGTACATGCATATACCAGCTCGTGGCTTAAAATTGTGCTCCAGGGTAAACCCTGGGTAAGATAGGTACGCCACGTCAGACGGACATCCGATCTGCGTCTCCGAAAGGAATAAGAGAGCTGGCTTCTCAGTCTCTAGGTGGTGGTGGACTGCGGCGAGATTTGAGTGCAGACCTCGAATGTTAGAAAGGTGCACTTTGAGTGAGAGGGAGTGCTGCCGCTGTACAGCTTTTTTCTTTTTAGTTCCTTTTATCATATTTATGAAGAGTGAAGGAAGGAGAGGAGAAGGAAGTGAAATGAGGTTCCATGCTGGCTACCTTCAGGCACGCACTGACAGGACGGTATCATTGGGGGACTAGTCTGGAGACTGCGGGGACGCCCGAGCCCCCCCGGGAATGTCCATCGGGCCCTCTCGTCTGGTCGCCAACCAGCACGATGGTGCATTCCGGGATTTTTCGTCAGTTGGCGGGGCAGCCTTTCATGTGTGGCTAGTACACTACTTGGGCCCCCAACTAACTGCGGTCGGCCAGCGGCGCACCGTGCCTCGGATCCCGCTACCCTCCGCGACTAGTCTCCCGATACATCCATATCAGCGCGAGCCCGGTTGGTCTGCCTGCAATGGAACAACTATTTCGACCCAACTCCTCTGGATTGGCTACACTGAGCATCGTACCGGAACACGGCTAGGCCGCTTGGCGGTACGTCTTTGCCCAGTGGGTGGTCACAAGCCACCGGTCGAAACCTACCACCAGTTAGTGTCACCTGATTAGCACCACCCGGGGACCACGTGTAGGGACTCAATGGGTATACTCCTACGGACGCGGGTGACTCGGCCCCCAAAAACTTCTCTTTTGCCACATAGTCCTGTTGTAATATATATATTTTTTGTTTTGTTTTAGTGCCACAAATCACATCACGATACCCTTATTGAGGTAACAGTTCTATCACTCAACACAAAAGTCCTTATTAGTAATCAAACGACTGTTTAGCCGCACGTTCTTCGGCCAATATTTCAAACGACAAGCGTTTCTTTAGATGAACGATCGTTCGGACGAATATTCTTCATTCAAGTGAATTTCGGGCAATCGCAACGGATTCATAAGTCTGCTCCCGCTATTCCGAGAGTTATCTTCCTCTCTTCGCACATACAGCTTCCTAATGCATCGTTGGTGGAAACATACCCTAATAGGGAGCGTGCAGGAACTATAGATGGCGGCACATTAACGTCAATGTCAAGTATTTAAAAAGTAAAAGTTGCGGTATTCACTCAACAGATGCCAGTTTACGTTATGCGTGCTGCATGTGTCCATGATGCATGTGTGTATACATGTATGGCACGGAAATGTGAATGACAAATTTTAAAGAGTAAAAGTTTCGAATTTACTCCACTAGATGGCACAGACTACGCCGTGCACGTGCCCTATACGGCATAAATTTTATTTCGGTAGTAAACAAAAGATATCTGTCATTCCGAATGACAGATAGAAGATATCTGGGGGCAAACGGTTTTTATAGTTTTACATAGAAAACCCTTTTGTGTTGTTGTTCCAGAATCTTGGAAATGATGATAAGAAAGAAATCTAAGTAATAATATATAAAACAAAGTCGGGTTAGTTACATTACTTAGGTATAACTTAAGAACTGCTGAACCGATTTGTATGATCTTTGATTTGTTGGATTTGTACTTTCCGCTCCACCCAGAGCGGGAAAGGTTATTTGATATTTTCCTACCCACAAAAAACTAAAAAGCCGTATTACCGACCGTCCGGCCGTCCGACTGTCTGTCCATCTATCTGTCAGCAGGTTGTATCACAGGAACCGCATTAGGTAGACCGTTGAAATTTTCACAGTGTGTATTTCTAATGTCGCTATAACAAAAACGAATAAAGATCGTACGGAACTCTAGTGTACAAGTCAAACTTGCACTTAATCAGTTTCCTTTAGTTCTTTGTAGGTACTCATAATAATGGATTGTTATAAAAGATGTAAGTATCTTATGATAAACCACACCTCTTCCTTCTAAATAGGGTGTCAAATCCAAGTTTACTTCTCAAAGAATATAATATAGATTGCAAATTTTCGTGCGACGCTCCTTAAATTGGAGAAAATATTATGTTACCCTCGATATACAAGGAAATTGAATTTTTAGAAGATATTTTATTTAAGTCTTATACTTAGGGCATACACAAACTTTCTGAATTCTGTTAATAAATCTAGTTATAAGACTTTCGTTACATTTATTGTTTTTCAAAGTATATTCCCTCGCAATTAATTCATTTTTGCATTCGCTGAAACCATTGTAAAAAAACAGTTGGGTTAGTTTTCCTTAGGGATCTCTGTAATAAGTCTAATGGAATGCATTCAACGCCGATTTAGGGCTTGTAAAACGTGTGCCTCTACGTTTGTCTTTAATTTTTGGAAACAAAAAGAAGTCGCAGGATGCGAGGTCCTACGGTGGAGGTCTGCCGCAAAAACCAAAACCTGTATTTTTGTAACAGGCGCACGCGCACACTATGGATATTCTATGAATGATACGACCACGTGATACGCGGTACCACTTGGTCGTCCTATTACATACCAAATTCTAGATAATCTAATCTTTACCAATGGGGTCGAGCCTACTGTGATACAATACTCGTAATATAGTATCATACTGAAGCTCAAATTCAAGCTAAGCTCATATTATGTGGTCCTCCAGACCGAATTTCAGTAAATCGACCAGTCTCAGTGGAGACTAGGAGACTAGCTATCGACGCGAAATATATTATAGTATACAAGCGTATGCGCACACAGGTGAACGGTCTGTTCCCTCACTTTCATAGTTCTAGAAATTTCTGATTGATAAATCTAATAACATTTTGCCTGACCTGATGAAAATCAGGTCTTAAATAAGTGAAGTGTGTTTTCGCTAAGTGTTTGGACCTGACCTTCTGTACTGTGCCTAAAATTCTGAGTTATTTCCTTCAACGACAGGTACAAGTAACCGCTCAACTAAGGTCGTAAATATGCAAAATGTCAGAAAAGATTTAAACTTTCTAAACATATTGATTCGGTGGGATTTGAAGTGAAATATTTTAGATGTGAGAAATTGTTTTCTTGTGTAGGTAAATTGTTCGATTTGTCTTTAACAATTCTTTTTTATGTAGGAAACGATTGTTGCGTGTAAAGCCAACTTAGTTTTGTTGAATTATGCCTCTGATGAAATGGTTTTCCCCTACCAAAAGTTAACTGGTGACAACGACGAGGATGAAAGAAAACATAAAAACACGCCACCAAAAGATTAAACAGAGCAGTGGGGTTAGACAAAATACTTTTCTGTTATCGTTCACGCTAACGCTTCGTGCAAAATGTATGGCAAGGACATTACCTGCGGAGAGAACTGTCACGTAACTCACGCCAGTAATATAGTTGCCATACATTGTGCACGAAGCGTTAGCGCTACTATAAAAGTTATTTGGCAAAGGGGACAGGGGACTGTACCTATCATATACCCATATAACGCCAGTTATTTTGAGGCCTCAAGTAACAGGAGGGGCGAGCAGATTGCCATCAACCTAGCACTAATCAAGCTACCACAAAAAAAAAATCTAATGGAAATGCTAATAGCACTTTGCGCGCCCCAGGAATTGAACCATACCTCATTATTAGCAGGAGCGATTGCTACCGCAGACAAACAGGGCATTAAAAAATCTTTTTTACAAAAAAATAGAACCGACTTCCAAAAAAAGTGCAAAAATGAAAACTTTAATTTCGGCAGTCGGTATTTTTGGTTTTGTGACTTCGTTTTTTTGACACCGACTTCCGAAATTAAAGTTATTTTGCACTTTTTTTGGAAGTCGGGTTTTCGGGTCAGTCAAGTCGGTTGTAAAAAAAGTTTTTTATTTTTCACTTTTTAGTTGTGGTTCCACATTAAATTGTGTTAACAATACATAGACATACGATCGCAGCGATCGCGATTTTTTGCTGTCAATTTTTGAAGAGTTCCGTAGTCTGTCTCCGAAACTCATCATCAGATATATATGAAATTTAAATTGGACCATTTCGGAATATACCCCTTTCGAACAAAAAAAAAATTGCAAATACGTCAATAAATGACGGAGTTACTCGTATGCCCGAAAATACATAAAAATATACATACATTCCAATTGATAACCTCCTTCTTTTTGAAGTCGATTATAAATGTAATGTATTATATTCCTATAATTTAATGTCTTTAATGCGAAATTTACAAAATTGCTATTTGCTTAGTAGTAAATACATAATAGGTATGGGATGTCCCAAGTGCCCATACACCTGCTCTATGGAGGACGTGATAAATAGTAGTGACTCTGCAATTAATATGACCAAAGTATTTAAAAGCTGCGAATCCATCAATTCCAAAGAAGCAGAAGAAGCAGTAAATACACGTGCCTACTTAAATTAATCCTTTCACAAAAAACTCTTTCCAAAATATCACAAAATTTCTTCAGCAAAAAAATCAAAACAAGACGAGGTTGTTTCTCCACAATAGTGTTACTAAAGATAGTACAACAGATACAATTTTGATAGTCCTCATAAAATACGATGGCAACTTCCTTTAGCAGTGAAGATACGGGATCTAGAACGATTCCGCTCCCTAGTTTGTGATGTAGAATGAGTTAGTGCAATGTGATAATGGAATAAGTGCTGGTGTGAGACGATGTTATGCTATCTGGAAGAAAGGAAAATTATATAATCTTGTTTGTTAAATGTATATCTTGTAAAATTCTACGAAGCGCTTCATAATGCCAAAGATAGGCACAGATGGCAAAGCATCGTATTGGGAATGACTTCACGACCCTCAGTAATGAGAAACATAGGGGATCTTGCACTGTTTATTAGGGTTCCGTATCAAAATGGTAAAAAGGAACCCATAATCTGTCTGTCCATCTGTCACAGCTGGATATCTCAAGATCTACTAATGCTATCAATTTGAAATTTGGAATACTTTAGGTGACGTTTGCCCAACTATTTTAATAACACTACTACTACACACAACTACCACACCACCACCACCATTACTACAACTACACTACTACTACTACTACTACTTCTACTATGTTTTACTTTTTTAATATTTATTATTATTATTATTCCGTTTATTTATTTTTATAGACATATTATTTACATTTTTAAATATTTAAATATAAAGGATAAAAAAAACATTTAAAAATATAAAAAATAGTATCCCACCGGTGTCGGGAACAGGGTCCAAGCTATTATTATTATTATGTCCTTTATTAATTTTCTATACATATATAAATTATAATTTTAAATATTTCTTACAAATCATATAAAAAAGAAAAAAAAAAACATTTAAAATTATAAAAAATAGTAATCCGCCGGTGTCGGGAGCAGGGTCCAAGCTAACGGTGGTTAGGGCTCCAGAGACAGGAACCTCCTCCTTATTATTAATATTTTTTTTTTGCAACGCGGACTGAAAAAGGGTCTTAAAAATTCGAAGTGGGGCTACTAGGGCAGATAGGGTATCATATGAAAGAGTGCTGCTTGCACATTCTCAAACATTTTTTATTTAGTCCGCATAGATTTCGACTTTTGACGAAAAATTAAAAAATAATAGTGTCCTTTATCTCCGAAGTTTGCATAGAGAAAAATCTAAAATTATTCTATGTCATGAAAGTTTATGTAAAGATTACAGGAAAAATAAATCGATGTGTCTAAATCGCACACCTTTTCAGAAATCATCAATAAAAATTACATTAGTTCCACTATCGGTTAAGAGATGTCACTGACTTAATTGTTCTACATCGCGGTGTTATATAAAATATGATGGTACGAAACCCACGGTGCATGAGTACGACTCACTCTTGACCGGTTTTTTGACGTGTAAAGGACTATGGTAGGATTCAGGCCTCTCCTTTACAGCCAGTCTTACAACTACTCAAACAAATTTTTGACGTACATTTTAGACTTTCTCAGTAGTAGATTCTGGATTTGTGACCGGTTGACGGCAATAGGTTTAACATGGGACTTAAACGTTGTAGAAGAAATATATATTTACTAAGTCTTAGTACACCTCTGCCTAACTTCTCGGGGAATACAGATGTGATTTTATTAATAAAAAGCCTTATTTTTTTTGCAAACAATGAAAAAAGTTTGATATCTCTGGTGGTTATAAAAAAAGAAGACTAATTATCCACTAGCTTCTGCCAGTGAATTTGCATGCGTAGAATTAGTACTTCTCCCACTATAAACTATAGCGTATGTACTAATCCAGACTATAATCTATCTAACGAGCCAAGAGGATCATCGGCAATGATAGACTCGTTGAGTCAAAACTCCAAAGTCTTGAACATAGACGCCGAGTTGCTAGCCTGTCGGTTTTCTATCGATTACATTTTGGGGAGTGTGCGACGGAATTGCATGATTTGATTCCGCCAAGCCCGTTTCATCTAAGGACCACAAGACGTACGGCGAAGTGCCACCGGTTCATGGTGGACATCCCATCCATACGCACAAAGCGTTTTGAGAAAACATTCATTGCACGTACAGCTAGAGAGTGGAATTCTCTACCGGAGTCTGTGTTTCCTGTAAGATACAACCTGGGAGTCTTTAAGTCAAGAGTGAATAGGTTACTTCTAGGCAAGCGTGCTCCATCTTCGACCGCATCATCGCTTAACATCAGGTGAGATAGTGGTCAAACGCGAGCCTATCAAACATAAAAAAAAAAAAAAAAAAAAAATCTCTGTTAAAAATTTCATCTAGATTCGTTCAGCCGTTCTGGCGTGATTGAGTAACAAATATTCATCAATCCAAACTTCCACATTTATAATATTAGTAGGGTGTAACTATTAGGTTAGGTTAGCCCACCAATGAAGACAGCGTTTTGTATGGAGAATTTTAATTAAAGAAGATGCATTTTTCATACTAACATTTTCTTTATTTATTTATTTATTTATTTAACAACTATGAACACTAATGTTTTAAAACTTTTATGCAATAATGTTCAAAAACTAAGATAACGTATGCCGCTTAGATTAAGCAACAAATATAAGTTTTGGATAAGTTAAAACAAATAGTGGTAATTTCTGCTAACAAAAAGAGGAGTAATTTTTAAGGTTTTTTTTTTTTGTTTATAAATCTATTAGTAATAAGGTTTATTTACTATTGGCAGTTGTCTATGACGGTCATTATTTGATAGACTATCAAGCAATTGATGAATATTTTAATTAATAGAAGTCACGAAGTTCCATATTTGTGAGAAAAAAACACTAATTTCATAGGTGGGAACCCAATAATATTAGAAGGGTGTTACTATTTTGAATAATGTTACTAGTGCTTGATATTTTGTTGTTTTCAAGAACAAAATAGGATCTCCTAGGGAGCAATCCTCCTCCAAACGGTTTCATCTGTCTCTGTCCTATGTAAAATCCTATATAAAAGTATAGACAGATGTTGTCACGGCCGTTACCACTAGGTCACCACAGCTCTGATTTTACAGTTAAAATAAAGTACGAGTATTTCTACAAGTTATAGTGCACAACATGAAAGATCATTTCAATTTTTTTATTTTTTTTTATAAGTTTTCTTTTTATTTTTAATTTAATTACATACATAACGTTATGTACGTAAGAGGTTTAGAATACCATATAATTAAGAATCGTTTTGACGTCTAACGGTATGAAAAAAATAGAATGTATCGTTGTGAAAGTCGTCTAAACAATGTTTGCATCACATTTTACCACTTTTTAACCGACTTTCGAAAAAGGAGGAGGTTCTATGTTCGACTGTATGTTTTTTTTTTTTTTTTATGTATGTCCGCCGATTTCTCCGTCAGTTGTGGACCGATTTTCAAAATTCTTTCTTTATGAGAAAGATTATACTCCCGAGGTGGTCCCATATATTTTTTATCGAAATTGCTTAAGCGCTTTTTGGGAAACTGAACAAAAACGAAAAATACGTTTACCTCGATTACGTTTTGGTATACACCAAATGTTTAAATGCCACGTTCCATGTTATTGGGGTTTTTAGTTGTGGGGTATAACAACTAAAAAGTGAAAAATAAAAAACTTTTTTACAAAAAAAAAACAACCGACTTTCAAAAAAATACACTAAAAATAAAAAAATAACTTTAATTTCGGAAGTCGGTGTCAAATAACGTAGAAGTAAATTACAAACACCGACTTCCGAAATTAAAGTTATTTTTTAATTTTTAGTGTATTTTTTTTTGAAACTCGGTTGTTTTTTTTAAAACATTTTTGAGTGAAAAAATATTTAAGTTAGTCAAATTTTAGAGAAAACGGTCAAACAATTGCTTTTGATTTTGGCTATTAATAACGCTCGATCATCAAATTAAAATATACAATCCATTTCCTGAGAAAAAAAGTTAAAAATTACAAAAATTTGGCTATATAGCTCATTCATTAGATCATAATTGAATCGATCTTTAAACATATATAAATACATTATTTTAATTTTAAAATCACGTCTCACTCTCTCATTTCACTGGGCATCCTAAACAGTGTGAAGCGATACTTCACGCCTGCACAGCTTTTTAACCCTTTACAAAGCATAAGTATTGCAGCCACCTCTGGGATGGTTCAGCTAAATACCAACTTGCTGCACTTGACTCAGTGGAACGTAGAGCTAAAAAGCTCATTGGCGATGTAAAACTGGTGGATGCCAACTTTCACAGCTTGGCTCATCGCCGCAAGGTTGCCTGCTTGTCGATCTTCTACAGAATGTACTTCAGAGACTGTGCCCAAGAACTCAACGACCTCATCCCACCGGCCCCGTTCTACCATCGGACATCTAGACGAACTGGAAGTTACCATCTCCACCTTGTTGCTATTCCACGAATTTGCACTAAGCGTTTCCAAACGTCTTTCATAATGCGCACAGCATAAGAGTGGAACTCTCTACCTGCGTCTGTGTTTCCGAATGCATACAACCTTAATCTTTTCAAAGTTAGACTAAACAGGCTTCTTCTTGGTAAGCTCGCTCCATCGTCGACTTTGTCTCTGTCACCTCTGACCTAGACTAGAGACAAGAGCAAACCCATCTAAAATAAAATAAGAAAACGTAAATCAGCGATATCGGCAAAATTTCGTATACGGCCTCTTAAGCTACAAAACTCTCAATATTCTGTTACCAAAACCACTGATATTGAAGTGAGTAGCGCAGCCACCACTACATTTAGCTATATCAAGACTATTTCCACTAGAATTGTCAGCAATTTTATCATAATCGACTCTATCCGTATTATGACCATTCATTTAAATTGCATGTCATATAACTTCATTGGATTGGGGTTATCTGGCGGTCTCATTCCACTAGGGATCACTTTGTAATACACTGAGCAATCATTTGTCATTAATTTCGTAAATTTGACGGTTATGGTCAGATTAAAATGGTTTTTGGCGTCAATGATGATAGTATATTGTTGAGAATATTTTGACGAACTTTTTCGATTTATGTTTTGAAAGAAAGAAAAAATTTTTTTTAATAGATAGGGTATATTTCAAGTGTGGTCCCATGTCAAAAAAGTCAGGAGAATATTTTTGAAAAATAAATTAGATCTTCCAAACAAGTGATCTGCTCATGATATTCTTTGTTGGGCCAACCAAATGCCAACACTAAATGCTATTAGGGAACTTTGTTCGGAAAGTTGTAACAAATCAAAATCGCAAGCACCAATAATAATATGAAGTTTGTAGTGACATCTAGCCGAGAATGAATGCACTCTTGCATGGTACCCCTTTTTTTGTGGGGTGGGAAATCATCCAATGACATCTCCCGCTCTAGGGTGGAGCGGGAGGGCGTGTCAGACTCTTACTGACTAAAACCCACCCCTGTTCCTGCCCTGCCCTGAATGCCCAGGGGCGAGGTAACTCCTTCGAATGTATCCTCAACCCCTGGGCAGCGCATGGTACCCCTGGTCGCTCAACGCCTCACATGTGAGGTCGTGCGAAAATACCGTTGCCTGCCGCCACGCCGCCTCACGATTCACGCCATTTAAACCTCTATTATTACGTTACGCAAGGTCTTTTATCCTGTGGCAAGGTTCTTAAGGGAATACCTCCCCGTAAGTGGCGCCCTCTTTGAATAAAAATTCGTATCTTAACATAGAAACTAAAGATTAAATAATCCTATGTTGCGTTTGTTACAAATAGGATAAGGTATTTTTACGATGTTAAAACAGTACTCAAAGTGTTTCGTATCCAAAGTAGTAAGCAAAAGTGTCAAAAACGGCCGTTTTTGGTAGTTTGTGACTGGTATGGTGCATTTGAGATGTTTTTAAGGATAATATTTTGAAACATTTGAAGTATGTTAATGTTAAAGACACAAGCAGTTCCCCAACCCGGGCCTGCGGACGACGAGTAGTGGGTAACTCGCCGCCCGATCAGCACCAGGCCCGAGAGTCGACGGCGCGTAGTGTTCCACGCGCGCCTCAAAGAGTTGTCAGCAATAGGGACGGGGCCTGCCACGGCCGATGCCTGCCCGGGGGTGGAGGATAAATTCGAAAGAGTTACCTCGCCCCTGGGCACTCAAGGCAGGGAGGAACCGGGGTGGGTTTCAGTCAGTAAGAGTCTGACACGCCCTTCCGGTCCACCCTAGAGCGGAAGAAGTCATAGGATGATTTCCTACCCCCCAAAAAAAAAAAAAAAGCAGTTCCCCAAAGTTGGATGCCGTAAGTCCAAATTGGCATTATAATTGTGTTGTACACTAATAGCTTGTTGTGTACCGTCAGGGTAGAATTTCTTCCAAGCAGCCAGTATAGGTTCCTGTACTTAATGTTTAGCTGGTTCCTCTTGGCTGGGATATGTTTCCACTATTTAAACCTACGATCTAGGTGAATGCCCAGGTACTTTCCAGTGTCATTCTGTGGAAGTACGTGCTCACCCAATTTAACAGGTGGACACATACGCCGTCTAAGACTGAAAGTAATCTGGGTTGATTTTGAGGCACTTGCTTTTATTCGCCACTTTTTTAGCCATTTTTCTATGGCGTTCAGATCGCTCACTCTGTACATAAATCTTTAATTTGACCAGGGCCTGAAGTCTCGACATTTATAGCGATATTTACGTTAGCTACCGATCGCTAAATTACTAGCCATTAAAAAAGTCCCCATTTGTAAAGAACAATTTTAGATCATAACTAAATGATTTTCTTGAAATATGTACAGAGACGGCGTAAATTTTAACTTGCAATCACAATTATTTTTCATGAAAACTTTTAATTAAATTAAATTTTAATGAATCTTTTACCGCTTGTAACAATTAAATTAACTTGTCATATTATTAAAGGACATAAAAGTTTGCCTCCTTGCAACATTAATGTTTTAGCGAACGAATTTGGTCGTTACGTGATCGTTAACATGTCGAAACAGGGCCAGTACGTGTTGCCAGTGATGACATATGGCACTGAATCATCAACACAAAAATGGTCGCTCGCAAATGGGTGTCATCGGAATATTGATGGTGCTGGCAATCATGGTTGTAATGGTAAAATAATGTAACATAAATAAATTGTAGTTAAATTCTTGGCAATGTTTTATTATTTTAGAGAAAAGCAGGAGTGAACAGTTTCACTGTTCCTCCATAGATTTCATTCACCGTTTTTCCAGTCCATCGCTGGCTCATCACGAAATAAAAAAGGCTCAAGTTATTTAAGAGTGTTACTCTGTACTTAAAACGTTCCTAACCTTGATTTAAGGACTTTATTTAGCTTAGAAAATGTTAAAGTAAAACATTTTCTTAAGTAAAAAAGGAAACACTGAACTAACTTCAAAATAATTTATTTTTACAGCAGTCTTTACATTAGTATTTACAAAATTAATCCTATTTAACAATACTTTAAACTGAAGTTTATCCTAAAGCTTTGGCTTGTCCCAGGACACCGATGGCTGGTCCAGCCTTGATGATACCATCTCTGACGTTGCGGCCAATTTTCTCCTGAAAAAAGACAAGATGAAATTACTATAAAAGTCTGTAAACTGTTACAAGGTAATGGATTTGTACTGAAAATGGGCTTTTAAGTAGTCGCTATTTATTTTATCGCTGGTTCTGAAGTACCTACTAATGTGTAAGGTATTAAAAGAACCGGCCAAGTGCGAGTCGGAGTTGCGCATGAAGTGTTCCGTACCATCGTTCAAGATTATACGCGTCTAGTTGTTGCCATTATTAAGATCGAGAGAAAAAAAAGACAAAAAAAATACGTTTCTATTAGGAGAGCCCCCTTTAATTTTAATTTATTTTTATTATTTTTTGTTATAGCGGCAACAGAAATACACATTCTGTGAAAATTTTTACTATCTACCTATTACGGATCATGAGACACAGCCCGTTGACAGACTGACGGGCGGACAGACGGACGTACGGACGGACAGCGAAGGCTTAGTAGTAGGGTCCGTTGGATATTTTTTGGGTACGGAACCCTAAAATGGTCTGAATTTTTAGTAGGAATCGGGCTTACAAAAAACATTGAAAAAAAAAGTGTATTTTAGATTTTAACACCAATTTAAAAAAAAGACTATGTAAATTTACAGATTTATATTATTCGAAATGTGAGATTTTTGTGCCCGCCTGGGAATTGAACTTGAAACTTTTATTCAGTAGTTACACTTGCCACCACTAGACCAAAGATACTAAAATACTAGTTAACGACTTATCTAGACACTGTTGTACTGTAAATTAAACCAAATGTCAGTGGTAACTCGACACTTTGACCATAAGACCAAAATGAGTTACCACTTAATCAACTACGACCAACTTGCCATAGCGTACGGCAGATTGAGCTGACCTAATCCAGTACGGCGTTTGAATAGAAAGCGAGGCCAGATTGTACTGGTTTTGATACGCAGCTACGTGCTGTCTATGATTACAGTTGATTTTAAGAAAGACAGAAATAGAAAATATTATAAATACTTACAATTTTCTTGAACACCTTCCACCTGGGCTCGGGCGCCGCCGACACAGCGCACAGAGCCACCAAACAAGCGAACACGAACAACAAGATGCGAGAGAAATTCATTTTTACTGTTATTATTTTTAATTCGAATTATAATTTTATTGAATTCACGAAGACTCCTTCGAGTTGAATGATGTTCAATTTTCAAAACTCTCACTCTATATACTACTGAACCAATAAAGATCTTGTTTGCTGTCAACAAACTCAAAATTGTATAAACGTGGGCTTTAAAGTGTTGACATAAAGATCATGTTATTGTGTCAGGTGTTTTCCTGTGTGCTTATGCTGGTTTGCATTGATAACGGTCCGCAGTCTGTTGACTCCAGGGAACTCCCGATTCTGCGAGCTTAATGAAGCCCCTCAAACTTTCATATCAGTAGTAGGTAGGTATTTATGCCCCGAACAATTTTGCATAATATTTCTGACTCAGAGGCTTTTTACCGGGGGCCTATAATTATACCGGTTCCAGTCTTTAGTCACTTCGTTCTTTCTACACTTGAACGTTATCCACACTCGTCGTTCTGCCAACTTAATGTGATATTTATTGAGTAAAGTCAAGGTTTTTTTTTAGTTCCAGGCAGGCATTTTACTTTGTTTAAATTATTTCATCACACTGCTCTCAAAACGGTGTGGTAAAGTAAAATATCGTGAGGAAACCGGCATGTCCTAGGACCAGAAATTAGAAAACATGTGTATCCATCAACCCGCATGGCTAATGCGGGTTGGTGGATGCGCGTGGTGACTCACGGCCCACACCCTCGCACAGAGAGGAGGCCTATAGCCTAGCAGTAGCGACATTAAAAGGCTGATGATGATGAATATGATTACATTTTCGATACCCGTTAACAAGTCGTTAACAGCGGAGTTTCCCGGGATAATTTATTTAGATTAATTTCAGGGTCATCACGATTTCATTGTGGTAACTAGTATTCTATTCAAAACAATAAATTGTATTACCATAGTGGTATTTATAAATATTATAATATACATATCAATAGAGTGAATGTTGACACAATAATGCCTCTGTCACAAAATAATTATTGTCATTAGCGCAAATAGTAGTACAATGTAAGTCTTCTTCATGGAAAACTACTTCTTTATTAGGGTTTCGTACCCGAAGGGTCCCAACGGAGCCCTATTGTCGTTACTCACGTGTCCGTCTGTCTGTCCGTCCGTCGTCTGTCACAAAATTTTGTCCACTTCAGCTTGATTCTTCGGGCTATGTTGTAATTGTCTAATAAAGATAAATTACTCGTATTTGACTTTGACTATAGTAAGTACCTAGTCATAATAACCAAATAGATCCAAACCGATATCTGCAGCTTCATATGGGAATGTAATACTTACTCAATCTAAATGTATGAAACAGGTGTTTTTTTTACTATTCTGAGTTGGTTCATAGTAAAAGTTGTTTATTTTTTGTGTTATCAGATATCTGACAAGTCATCGATCACCTATCACGAGTTCTAGAGTTAGTGCTATGTGTTAAATTGTACATAATTGTTAGTTGTCAAGGTTATTGAATTTATAAAAATCCTGTTCCGAAGTTTTGACAGTTTTATTTCTAATTTCTTGATTTTTTATTTTAGATATAATAAATAAATAAATAAACTAAATATTAAATTTAATAACCGTTAAATAATTAACGGTTAGGTCATGGTCACTGATGTGCTCTTTTGGCGTACTCAAATGGACTCAGACGGAACTTGACGCCCTGGATAGGCAGTCCACATACTGACTGCGAATGCATCACCCACGTTCATCGGTGATGAGACTGTATATCCCGTGAAAGTATGGAGGCCGAGGTTTTTAAATGCTTAGACCATCCACCATCGCGAGGTATGCAGTCTCAGGGAATATTTCCTAGCTACCGACATGGATATGCATCGATGTGTACTGACGATGAATTAAGGCCTCACCCCGCAAACTTGTAGTGCTTGATACTAACAAACACAGGGAGGTATGGCAGATTAAGGAACTTCACGGACGGTTTATCCGGGCCCTGCATGGACCTTATGTAGACCACCTAGCGTCTGTAGCCTGGCTGCGTGTCGGTGACCCGTTTAGGGAAACCGAAGGTTTTGTTTGTGAAATTATGGACAAAGTTATCATGACGAAAAACAACCGGAGATTTATTATGAAGGAAGGCACGGTTGATATCTGTCGGGCATGTCATCGTCCGGGAGAATCAATTCGCCACATACATAATCTCTGGTTGTTCCTGTCTTGCTAACGGAGAGTACTTGCATAGACCACATACAACCTTGTAGCCAGGATTATCTACCAGTAACTTGCTCTGAAATACTCTCTTGTGGAATCGGAAGTGCCGTACTACAGGTATGTGCCCGACCCAATTCTCGATAGTGGTAGGTAGTATATCACATTGTACTATGATCGGTCCATCATCACTGTCAGTACTATTGTAGCCAGTAAGCCTGATATAGTGGTGGTGGTCCGAATCGAGAGGCTAGCACTGGTTGTTGATATAACCGTCCTGCATGACGAGAACCTCGTAAAAGCAGATAAGCAAATCAAATATCTTGACTTGACTCGCGAGGTGAACTCAGCGATAACCATGCCGATGGTCGTGTCAGCCAATCTTAATAGCCACAAGTCTCGACCAACACCTCAGGAAGCTGTCGTTAGACGGCTGGATCAAGGGCTTGATTCAGAACTGTAAGCTGTACTTCTGGACACGGGTCGCATTGTCAGGCAGTTCCTCTCTCTGAAGCCCTGACCGTGGGTAGCTTAGACCCTGTTGCCGATACCGGTGGGACACTATTTTTATATTTTTAAATGTTTTTTTATCTTTTATATCCTTGGCCTTAAGCAGACTGTTCAGTACTATATAGCAAGAAAGACACCAGTATTTGCGTGTTACCTAGATTTATCAAAAGCTTTTGACCTTGTTTCATATAATGTGCTATGGGGTAAACTGTAGCATGAGACGGATGTGCCCCGGGAAGTGATAAATTTATTAAAATTTTGGTACGCTACTCAACAAAACCGTTTCAGATGGGCAAACTCCTTTTCAGCTGAGTACAGGCTTGAGTGTGGGGTGAGACAGGGCAGGCTGTCCTCACACGCGTTGTTTAATCTGTATATGAATAATCTGATCGATGAGCTTAGCAGAACTGGAATCGGCTGTCATATTGATGGTGTATGCATTAATAATATAAGCTATGCAGACGATATGGTTCTGCTGAGCCCATCGATCAGAGCATTAAGAAAACTGATTAACGTGTGTGAATTGTACGCTGGGACCCATGGGCTCAAATATAATGCACCGAACAGCAATTCATGGTATTTAGGGCAGGCAGTAAATGCTATAGCATAACTCCACCAGTTGTACTGTGCGGCAGACCTCTAAAAAGAGTTGCTAAGTTTAAATATCTGGGTCATTGGGTCTCAGATGATTTGAAAGATAACGATGATGTAGAACGGGAGCGCAGGTCGGTGGCTGTTCGATGTGGGATGTTGGCCCACAGGTTTGCACGTTGTACGGCTCAGGTTAAGGTGACGCTTTTCAAAGCCTTTTGCCAATCCTTTTACACGTGCAGCCTGTCACCAACTTTACGCAGAGGGCATATAGTGGCCTGCGCACACAATATAACAACACGTTTCGGGTGTTGATGGGGCTGCCGCGTTTTTGTAGCGCGTCCGGCATGTTTGCCGACGCGGACGTTGATAGTTTTTCGGCCATAATGCGCAAAAGGTGCACATCTCTGCTACGCCGTGTTCGCGCCAGCCCTAGCACCATTCTTAGACTGTTGGCAGATAGGTGGGACTCTCCGATCTTGGGGCCGTGGATACGACTGCACGCAGTCAAGTAGACATTCCCGGGATCGGTGAGCCTCACGCTTTGAATATATGTTACTAACACTAGTTTATACTGTTACTAACAAATATGGAAAAATGGTTCTGAAATAAATTTTAATTATTATTATTATCCAAATATTTAAAAATATAATTTGTGTATATGTGTTACCGGCAATCTGTATAATCCGGTGTTCTATACAAAACTTAGGCAATGTATCGAATATCTAAAATGTTAGGTAATGTATGAAATATTATTTATTTTATACTTTATCTTTGTGATAAATGTAAATCCGCCTTCTCAGTCCCCATATTGTAACGGGCGACTACGGAAACCCTACACTGCGCGTAGCCCAACACGCTCTTGGTCGAATTTTGTAGTAGATCTAAGAAAAACTACTGAAGCTATACTATATATATAAATTATATATATATCATCATTCTCCTGCCCTTATCCCAATTTATTTGGGGTCGGCGCAACATGTCTTTTTCTTCCATACTCCTCTATTAGTCGTCATCTCTGTAGTCACCCCTTTTTTACCCATATCCTCTTTCACACAGTCCAACCATCGTTTCTTTGGCCTTCCCCTACTCTTATAGCCATCCACATCCATACACAAGACTTTCCTCACGACATTTTCTTCATTCCTCCGCATCACATGCCCATACCACGACAACCGATTTCCACACAACTTTTCAGTCAGCGGTGCCACTTTCAGACTTCCTCTTATATACTCATTCCTAATTCCTATTCTATTCTATAAATTATATATATATATATATATATATTGACAGGCCTGTTGGTCTAGTGGTTAGTGACCCTGACTGCTATGCCGGAGGTCGTGGGTTCGATTCCCACCCAGGACAAATGTTTGTGTAATGAGCACGATCATTTGTTCTGTGTCTGGGTGTAATTTATCTATAATATTTATGTATTTAGAAATATATAAGTATGTTTATCAGTTGTCTAGTACCCATAACACAAGCTCTGCTTAGCTTGGGACAGGATGGCGATGTGTGATAGTTGTGGAATATTTATTATTATTTATTTATATATATATAAATTTCATTGATAGTAATCTGAGTTTATTTTATTTAAGAAAGGATAGTTATTTTTGCCAAATTTTTGCTATATTTTCTAATGTAATAAAAAAATTGACATAAGATACAAATAATAATTTATTTTTGCGGCATTTATGTATGTACAGATATTAAAATTAACTTATAATTTATCCTTAGTTAATAATACTGCGACTGAAGTTTATCCTAAAGCTTTGGCTTGTCCCAGGACGCCGATGGCTGGTCCAGCCTTGATGAGGCCATCTCTGACGTTGCGGCCAATTTTCTCCTGAAAAAAGAAATTCAATAAATATCAGTGACAGTTTTAAAATTGTTAGAGATTCAGTACTTATTTTTTTTTGTCTAAACGGTAACTATAGTAGAAGGTTTATATTTATTTTAAATAGAATAGTGTGAAATGAGAATCAGAATCAGAACTCTGCTTTGAATTTAGTAACAGGAATAAGATGTTGTACCAACAATTTATGAGATCGGCTACAATCTACCTTACACGTTGTTGATCTTCGAATGCATCAATAAAATACCTGGGATTTGAACCCAGAACTAAACTATCAGAAGCCATACTTGCTACCATTAATCAAGCATAGACGATACACTTTTACACTACAGTAGGTTCACTATGAATACGTCTAGAAGTTACGGCTATTCTTTTCAGTCTAGTTAAACTTCTATGGACCAAACTAAATAAATAAAAAATAATAACACTCACAATTTTCTTGAAGACCTTCCATCTTGGCTCGGGCGCCGCCGACACAGCGCACAGAGCCACCAAACAAGCGAACACGAAGAAGAGGATGCGAGAGAAATTCATTTTTACTATAATTATTTTTAATTCAAATTATTATTTGATTGAATTCACGAAGACTCCTTCAAGTTGAATGATGTTTCCAGGTTCAAAACTCTCGTTTTATATGCTACTGAACTGACAAAGTTATTGTTTGCTGTCAACAAACTCAATATTGTACAAACACAGACTTTACTTTGTTGAAATAAAGACCATGTAATGGTGTCAGATGTTTTCCTCTGAGTTAGTGTCAGTTTGCATTGATAACGGTCCGCGGTGTGTTCACTCCTGGGAACTCCCGATTCTGTGAGGTTTAATGAAGTCCCGGGTATCGTACGTAACTTTATTGCGCATTTTATTATTAATTGATTAACAGTTTTAAAAGAGTACGTAGGCAAGGTGATGACGAAAATACAACCAATAATGAAAACATCCAAAAAAAATCATCAAGCCGCGTTGGGCCCGCGAGGTGGATTACGGCCCATACCCTCTCACAAAGAGGAGGCCTGTGCTCCAGCAGTGGGGACATTAAAAGGCTGATGATGATGATGATGATGAATAAAAACAGTGGTAATAGCTACTGATCATTATCAACCACTTTTACTATGGAAATAAAGACTGAAATCACGACAAAAAAAAACTCTGCTGTTCAGTTTGTTTTTGTCGAGTTACGCAAACATAAATGTACTGAACAGTTGTATTTTTTCTAACTGGCCCCGCATGGCTCGCAGTTCAATAGAATTCGAGGCCAGCTTATGCTGGTTTAATTATCATTGATTTTTACCGTACTTAGCTCATTGGCCTCGTAATCGAAAGTGCAAAGTAACTGCTTCCCGTAGAGTCCTCGGTACGTTTCCTAGACGCAGGTCACAGTTTATACAGGAATGGAAACACGTGGTCTTATTTTAGATACTTTCAGTTTATAGACGACTTCAAAAAAGGAGGTTCTGTTTTCGATTCGTATGTGTGTATGTATCTTGTTTGTTCGCGATTTTCTCGTAAACTACAATCCGATTTGGATGGGGTTTTGTTATTCAAATGCATATTTTTCAAAAAAGGTTTGAGTATATGTATAACACATTAGGATCTGATGGAGATCTTCGGAGATGGACAGTGGAACACGTCAATAAGTAACAGTAAATGACGTTCTTACAATAAATAGCGATTGCTGCCATTGTATGTCTATTTGTTGTTAACACAATTTAATGGAGAACCACACTTAAAAAGTGAAGAATAAAAAACTTTTTTTACAAAAAAGAACCGATTTATAGAAAACATCGGTTAAGAGCGAGTTTGACTCGCATATGAAGGGTTCCGTACGATTTTATTATTTGTTGCTATAGCGGCAACAGAAATACACATTCTGTGAAAATTTCAACTGTCTACCTATTACGGATCATGCGCTTCAGCCCACTGACAGACAGACGGACAGCGGAGGCTTAGTAATAAGGTAAAAACAAATAAAATGGAACCACCATATTGCCGCCATATTGTGAAAAATATAACTCACTAAAATATAGAAAATAAAAATTTTAAAACCCGACTAGAAAAAAATCTAAAAAGTTCCAAACAAGTCACTTTTGAAGCAGTCTGTTTAATTTTTTTTTTTTTTTTCTTCATTTTATTGAGTTAATATTTTTGGAATGGCCTGCTCAAGCCCTTTATTTTGATACCCCTCGATCATCATCATCATCAGCCTTTTTTTTAATGTCCCCACTGCTCAAGGGGTACAAGACTCCTCTCTGTGAGAGGGTGTGGGCCGATATCCAGAATCAGATCCAGCCTTCCCTTGCTGTCCCCTCAGTGACGCCCTAAGCCGAGGCCCGTACCCCGCAGGGGGTGCCCTTACCGTAGTCACTTAGTATGTAAGAATAATAATAAGTCCTGGCTGGAGGCTTTAATAAATTAGAGCCTTCACAGGCAAGTTCGGTTAAGCAGTCGACAACCAATAGGGTTGAACTGCGAGTAGTCATTCATAAAAAAAAAAAAAAAAAGGGCCGATATCCACCACGCGGGCCCAATGCGGATTGGTGGATGTCACATGTATTCGAATTTTCGGATCTTGGACATGCCGGTTTCCTCACGATGTTTTCCTTCACCGTTTTGAGAGCAGTGGTCATGAAATAATTTACACAAAGTAAAGCGCCTGCCTGGGTTCGAAATCACGACCTACAACTTGTAAGTTGCGGCCAATACCACTGGGCCCCTACTGCTCATACCACTGGGCCACCACTGCTCCCCACGATCTCACTAACATAATGGCGGCCGCCATTTTGTTTTAGTTATTCAAAATTTATATAGACTTTATATTGACTATTACTTTGATAGTCAAACCCAATCTGATTACTGATACCTTATTGTTAAAATCCAACCAGCCGTTTACGCTACAGGACGTGCCACAGAAATAGACAAATAAATATACATACATTAATAAAAAAAATCTCGAAAAACATATCCCTCCTCCTTGGGCAGCCGGAAAAAAAACAAGTTTAACTATTGTTTCAATCATTTACAGCTGCCTATGGAGTCAACGGCCGCTAACTTAGTTACTTCAATGAGTTCAGTTTTTTTTGTTTTGTGTCAAGGTTACCACAGGCAGGCGTGACTCGACAATCCAACAACGCGTTAACGATGAAAACGAAAGAATAATAAATACTATTATATTCATACACGTAGATTATGTTGAATAAGAATAAGAATAAGTACAAAATTTATTAAAACCATTGTTTTGCTTACAAAGTAAGAGATACATTGGTCCCCAAACTAGGTAGCGCCTGTATCTTGGGGGCTGGAGTTGCGATGACATTATAAAAGACATGTTATAAACTTTAAAAAAAAAAACAATAACTATTATGAAGTATTTTAAGATACATAATATTTTGGTAATTAGGTTACCTTTTAAAATTAAGCCAAGGATAAAATTAATGTAAAATAAAATAAAATAAAATAAAAAAAACAATTCTGTAATAATTGTGGTTGTAAATGTACATTGACTTTCCCTATGACCTTTAGTCAACCAAGTAATGTATCCTAGTCATAAGGAATGTCAAAGGTTTTTTATTTATTTTATTTACATATAAAAAAAAATATTTACTCTATCTATCATGTCTAATGAAGAAGCAGAAATATTTTGACACAAAAACAATAAAGAGAAAGTGAAAATTAAATTATATTTATCTGAATTAAATTTAATTGAATCAAATGAAATTACCTACAATAAACTAAATTGGAATAAATGAAAAAATAAATAATTTTATGTAAATTAAATAAATCGTATTTCATCAAACGGAATTAAGATGAATTTAATTTAATTGAAATAAATTAATTTGTGATACATTTTATTTTATTTTATGATTGCCTTGATACAAAACCCATAATTAAAACATCATTCAATGGGTTTTAAATGTTTTCCCAGCTAGCTTAAGTAATGATCAAGTAATCAATAAGACCAATCATTTATCAAACGATGTTTTTCCTGCATGCCGTGTAAACTAGGAAGTTCACCAACTGAGTCATTTCAGGTCATTCCCCCACGATCACTATTACTAGAAAACGTAATTAAACATCAGTTCTACTTCAGAATTTACTACTGTTCGTGGAATCGTAGTAATACCTATTAATATTATTGTTAGTTGTATGAATAATACGGGTCAGTCCCGTCATTGTTTTGTAAGTGTGTGTGACCGAACTAATTAAGCATATCTAATATAACATGTAATGTTATTGTTCTCTTATGTAATTTTAGCAGATAACGGAGCAATTCGTGTCTAAGTGATACCAGCTGTATTGGTTGAACTTCAAGGTTAAGCAACACTAGCTGAGGTCGGTCCATGGCTGGGTGAGTATTCATTGCATTTGACCTTTGCTGTCATTTATAGATCTTTAGCAGTCATTACAGATAGTCAGAAATATAGAAGCCTAGTAATCCACACCTTTCTTTTTTTTTCTGGGTGGGGCAAATCACCCAATGACTTCTCCCGCTCTGGGTGGAGCGGGAGGGCGTGTCAGACTTTTTTCTTCAGTTGCCTGAGTGTCCATACTGGAAGACAATTCCTACATAGTTTAATTTCAGTAAGGCAACAGGTCAGGTAGTTTGATTGTATCAAGTAATTAATTAGAGCAGTTGTACTCTAAACCTAGACCTTAGATTTTTTTTGCTGGACTGCCAACGAAGGAATACCTAAAACTTTTCGAGAGTATATATGGGAGTATGTATGTATGTCTATTTCTTTGGCACGCCCAGTAGCTGGCTGGTTGGATTTTAACAAAATGAAATGAGGTATTATAAGATTGGCCTTGAAGTCATATAGACCATATTATGATTTTCTTTTAAAAAGGGGGCCGCCATAACTTACTAAATTGTAGGCAAGTAGTCTGACGCAATTGGGGGCATTAAATCTGGGACTTAACTAAAAAAAATACCACTAACAGCACCATACTTTTTGAAAAGTATTATTGTAGTAGATCCTCTTTTTTTTTGTTTTAATCATTAACAAGCTTGCGTTTGAGCACTATGTCACCTGATGGTAAGCAATAATGTGGTCGAAGATCGAGCAAACTTACCTACAAGTAACATATTCACTGTTGACTTAAAGACTCCCAGGTTGTAGCTCTGGCAGCGAATTCCATTCCTTAGCTGAACGCACAATGAATGTGTTGCCAAAACGTTTTTGTTGTATTGTGCGTGTAGGAAGGACGTCCACCATGTACCGGTGGCGCATCGCCGTACGTCTTGCGGCCAAATGATGGAATGGGCTTGGCGGAATAAACGGAATGAATCTATGCAATTGCAACGCATACGCCCTAAAATGCAACCGATAGAAAACCGACAAGCTAGCGTCTTTAACTTTGTGTGGATAAATTTAAAGCAGAGTTACCGCTCCCTTGGGCACTCAGGGCAGGGAGGAACAGGGGTGGGTTTTAGTCAGTAAGAGTCTGACACCCCCTCCCGCTCCACCCGGAGTGGGAGATGTCATTGGATGATTGCCCAACCCCACAAAAAAAGCGTCTTTCACTTCAGCCGCATTTTTCCTGCTGTACATAAGCCTCCCTCAAGTGTCGTCACAACGACCCGTCCTGTGCGTCTCAATCTATCGGATTCCTCTAACCCTCACCAGGTCATCGGTCCAACATGTGGGAGGCCTTCCAACACTGAGTCTTCTGTACGCGGTCACCATTCTAGAACCTTTGGGCCCCGCTGTCTATCTGTCCTGGAAGCAATGTACCTGCCCCTTGCTACTTCAGTTTGGTGATTCTTCGAGCTATGTCGGTAAACTTGGTTCTCCTGCAAATATCTTCATTCCTAATTTGATAATTACGTATAGGACCCTCAAGTTCCTTCGCCTCCCTATAGAGATGTTAACTTTTAATTGTCAGGCCCCACCGTTACGATTTTTTATTAAATGAGGGCGCGACTTGGCCGGTAGTAGGACCTTAAGGAGACAGCCGACTGGCGCGCTTTAAACCTTTATTATTACTAAAACGAAAGGTTTTATATCCTGTGGAAAGGTTCACATACTCAGGGATGACATTTTCGTCAGTCTTACACATTTTCTACCACATTTTTGCACTGATAGTAGCAAAAAAAAGATTTTAGTAGAAGATTTTTTAGGATATGGCGGACGCGTCAACAACAGACGAAAGTTTTCTTACAAACTTGTCTTTTATGAGTTTTTTTGTTAGTTTATTAAGTACTCAGCATGTTTTTTTTTTTGGGGATGTGAGAAATCGTCCAATGACTTCTCCCGCTCTGGGTGGAGCGGGAGGGCGTGTCAGACTCTTACTGACTAAAACTCACCCTGTTCTTTCCCTGCCTGAGTGCCCAGGGGTGCGGTAACTCATTTTCAGAATTTATCCGCTACCCTTAGGCATGCAGGCACCGGCCACGATGGGCCCCGTCAAAGTACTCAGCATGGCTTTACAGTTTCACATGCTTATTAACTTTGTACCTCCACTGTCTGACCAGTTAAAAATGTAGTCATTGTTTTTAAGATTATAAATAAATGCAATAGAAACAAAGATTCAATTCCTTCCTATGTTTAAAACGATAACCAATTGAAATCAACATAGACAAACAAAAGGCCATTAGTGAAATTCTACATACAAACAAAAACACATAATTTCGAAAAATGCGCACTCCGAGGTACTTTACCGAAAAGAAACGAATGAATCATCTTTCAGAAAATAAACAAAGAAGTTATTAACATGAGGAAAACTATTTCGGTTATTTTAAACGTCTGTGTCAATAGTTGTTGGCAACAGCTGCAGATATGAATTTAGTTTAGTTAGCGGAGATAAGAGGTTCATTCCCTAGAAAAAATATAAGAGCGTCAATATTAAATAAATACAAAATATTGGAACTACTGTTTTGATTTCAAGGACATCCTACCATTTTCCCTGTTATGAACAGAAACTACTTTTTGAAGTGAAAACTTTTTCAGCCACCTTGAGCGATTTTTGGTAGGAGCAAAACTTATGGGTATGTGGGTGGTATAACGCCACATTCTAGTGACGTGTTGCGCTAGACAGGCAACGCGCAGCGGCCTGTGTAACTGTAATGAAAATGTAAATAATTATTTGTTTGGAGTGCCAAGATGTGAAAACCAGACTAATGTTAATAATTTTATAAACTTAAAAACAAAAAGTTTTTACAAAAAAATAGAACCAACTTTTAAAAAAGTGCAAATTTCGGAAGTTGGTGTTTCTGGTTTTGTGTCTTCGTTTATTGACACCGACTCCCGAAATTAAAGTTATTTTGCACTTTTTTTGGAAGTCTGTTCTATTTTTTTGTAAAAAAGTTTTTTATTGAACACTTTTTAGTTGTGGTTCCCCATTACACTGTGTTAACAATTCATAGACATACGATCGCAGCAATCGCGGTTGATTTGCTGTCAATTTTTGAAGAGTTCCGTTGTCTGTCTCCGAATCTCATAATCAGATCTATTTGAAATTTAAATGGGACCATTTCGTTATATACCCCTTTCGAACAAAAAAAAATTTTGCAAATCCGTCAATATATGACGGAGTTATGACTGAACATAAATAAAAAAAATAATAACATCCGAATTGATAACCTCCTTCTTTTTGAAATTGGTTATATTTTAACCGATTTAAAAAAAAAGGAGGCCTTCGCAATTTATCGTTCTTTTAATTAGGAAAAACCGTATTACAATCTGTTGCGTGGTTTAGGATATAGTAGATAAACAGAAAGACATATGCGAAAAGTAACTTCGTTTTACACTTTGTAGAGATGTTTTGATAACATCAATCACTAAACTGAGTTTATCATTCCATTAACCTACACTATATTATTATTTTTAGTTAACTAAGCTTTGAATAAATAGTTTAATAAGAACAAAATGGTTTTATCCGAACACACAGAGATAATACATGTTTGCTATTGAATATGACGTTTTGAAGATAATGGATACAAGTCACGCAGTTAGGCCATTTAACACGTCTTTTGTCAAATAAAAAACATTTTCCGTATTTGATGAGGGATAAAATGACGGTGACTGTCCTTTGTAGATAATTATGATCCGGAGTAACCCAGTCATAGAAATAGCTTGAAAACTTGGCAAACTGATTTGATAGACCTGAGTCGATGGAGCAGACGAGTTTTAGAATGGAGACCACGGATCAGCATTTCATGCTAAGCGTAGATGCTCCCTATCTAGGTGGATCGACATTCTCAATAGGTGAATTGGATGGGATACTGTAAAAAGGTTTCCCTTGAGAAGGGTGGTCTTTTAAGAAGTTACGGGACTCCTTCCATGTGCTGATGCTGATCAAAGTTTTAGTAAGGTAAAAACTCCACATTCCCTGGTCTCTTTCCCCAAGTTCAGGTGCCTTCAGAAGGTTTCCCCTTGACAGCAAAAGAAAAGCCGGCCAAGTGCGAGTCTGACTTCGCACATTAAGGGTTCCGTACCATATGAGCAGAGGTTGGAATTAGGTGGAGTTATTTATGTACTCACACTTATTTCATACAGCGAAAGAATAAAGAGGATATGCCTCAAATCCCGAAATAAAATTTAAAAAGCTGAAAAATCCCGTGATTTATTAAATAAAAAAGCTATTTACTTTTACAAAATTTAAACCACTGCACGGGCGACGTAGCCAAATTTACATCAACGACATCGGATGTCCGAAGTTGCAAAATTCCAAAGCGCACACACACGATGTTGCCTCATTTGTAGTTCACACAACATAGCTTGTGAGAACAAAAGAAAACAATATCAGTTTTTATTATTATGTATTTGTAATATTGTTGGCCATACGGGATTGTCCATTAGAAATCCCGGGAAGATCCATACTAATATCAACATTTCGATGCAAGTACATAAATAACTCTACCTAATTCCGACATCTGCATATGACGGAAATTAATATTTTGATATTTGGTGTTAAAATATACGTAATCATATACATTATCACCAAATTTCAAGTTCATAGCGAAATGATAAGTTAAAAAATTTATTGGAACAAAATTTTGTGACAGACCGACGGACAGACGAACACGTGAGTGACAGCAGTAGGGCTCCATTTTGACCCTTTGGGTACGGAACCCTAAAAACACTAAGAATATATTTGGAAGCAGCTGAAGCCTGTGATAGACAAAGTTGAAAAAATATAAAAAAAATCTCCTTTGGTGAAGTTATTTTCGGCAAAAATAATGAAAGGCCATACCTGGCGTTATGACCCGGATATGGAGATGTCTATATCAAGCAGTGGACAGCGATAAGCTAAATAAAATATTACAGCTAGAAGTTAGCTTACTCACAAAAAAAAAACAACCGACTTCCAAAAAAAAAATACACTAAAAATTTATAAATAACTTTAATTTCGGAAGTCGGTGTTTGTATTTTTACTTCTTCGTTATTTGACACCGATTTCCGAAATTAAAGTTATTTATTAATTTTTAGTGTATTTTTTTTTTTGGAAGTCGGTTGTTTTTTTTTGTAAAAAAGTTTTTTATTTTTCACTTTTTAGTTGTTATACCCCAGAACTAAAAACCCCAATATAATGGAACGTGGAATTTAAACATTTGGAGAACACCAAAACGTCATCGAGGTACACGTATTTTCCGTTTTTGTTCAGTTTCTCAGAAAGCGCTTAAGCAATTTCGACAAAATTTATATGGAACCACCTCGGGAGTATATTCTTTCAGATGAAAAAAGAATTTTGAAAATTAGTTCACAACTGACGGAGAAACCGGGTAACATACATACAAAAAAAAAAAAAAAAAAAACGTACAGACGAATAGAGAACCTCCTCTTTTTGGAAGTCGGTTAAAAATAAGTGTGATTATATATTTTAATTCTCATTTAAGGGTTTAGGTTTTTTTTTATCAGGTTAGAATGTCCCACCGGCCATCTAATCGTTAATAGAAGATACTATTATGAGCATAAAAGCTTACCTATTTTTTAAGTAGTTAAACGTTACTGTACCTATTATTACTAACAAGTTTATTATTAGATTCGATTAGCGCAGTGGAGGAGCGATCGGCGGATTCGATTCCCGCACGAAACAAATATTTGTATGACTTACAGATAGCTCCTCCGGGTCTGGGTGTCTTGTGTACGCACCTACGATATAAATGTATCGTGGCTGCGTACACAAGACACCCAGACCCGGAAGAAAGAAAAAAACGTTTTCCCACACTAGAAATTACTCCTGAGTAATTCCTAGTGTACGGTGCAACCGCACATTGCATAATTGCATCCATAGGTATATTCATGCAATAAAGATTATTATTATTATTATTATAGGTCGCTGGTTCAAATCCGGCTCGAAGGACCAAAAAGATGAACGACTTACACCGTACTTCTTTTGCTGATTGATAGAGATGCTGAATGATATTAAATAAAACGATGTATTTCACTTGATACGTGTATTGAGACCACCACCACGACCTTAACTAACGATTGATGAGGTGTTGCTATGACGCGGTCCGAATGTGAACTAAACTTGATGTAAAATGAATATTTTATTACAATTCAATTTTGATGAGACTGCAATTATGCAATGTGGGGTTGCACCGTACACCTAGTATGGGAAAAGATTGTTTTTAATAATAAGTAAATAGATAAAAAGAAAAGAAGATAGTATGTATTATATCCCTCAGGATCAATACGTTTTTTCTGGATGAAAGGTACTTAGTGTCCTTTTCTGTACACCATTTTTTTTTTGACAACGTATATAATTATTTAAACTCTACGATTATAGGTTCAGTAGCAAGGCAAAGGCGTGAAAAGATAGATAGGAATGGGTCTAAAATGGAAAATCTACAAAAGAAGAGAGGCCTTCAATTTGCATTGCCGCAAGTACCGAAAGGTCCTATCTCCTGTTTGTTACCAGACTATTAGACTTACTACAGGGTATTTACCAACTAGTATGGTTTTTTCCAAAATAATAATTATTGTACGCACAACCAAAGTGTAGAACTCTTTTTCCACGTCTGTTATGTTCCTCCCTACCACTTGTGATCCAGACACATTATTATAATTCAATAATTTCCATTTAAGGGCCTACCTCCCCATCAGTGGCGCCCTCATTGGATAAAAATTCTCCTTCTCTTAGCATAGAAAATAAAGATTAAAAAATCCTATGTTGCGTTTATTACAAATAGGATAAGGTATTTTTACGTTGCTAAGTAGTAAGCAAAAGTGAAAAAACGGCCGTTTCTGGTACTTTTGCTTACTACTTTGCATACGAAACACTTACAGGCTGGAGTGTGGGGTGAGGCAGGGTGGCCTGACCTCACCGAAGCTCTTCTGTCTGTATGTGGATCGGCTGATTCGTGAGCTCAGCAGCACTGTGGTAGGTTGTTCAATTGATGAGTCCTGTTTCAATAATATAAAAATACCTTAAGCTCTTTGTAACAAACGCAACATAGGATTTCTTAATCTTTATTTTCTACGCTTTGCTGCGATTTTTTATTCAATGAGGGCGCCACTTGGCGGCTATATACGCCCTAAATCCATTAAATTTACCTTAACTCGGTTTAATTCAATACAATTTATTTTCATCATCATCATCATCAGCCTTTTAATGTCCCCACTGCTAGGGCACAGGCCTCCTCTCTGTGAGAGGGTGTGGGCCGTAATCTATCACGCGGGCCCAAAGCGGATTGGTGGATGTCACATGTCTTCGAATTTTTGGTTCTAGGACATGCCGGTTTCCTCACGATGTTTTCCTTCACCGTATTTTAATTTGTATTAACTCAATTTATTTTGATTTCATTTAACCTTCTGCAACTGAGGTGGGTTTCTCGTCAACATTCGACTGAGGTGTAGTCTGTCAGGCGTCACTATATACAGCATTATTCGTTTATAACTTTTAGAAATAATAGGGCTCTAGTTTCATTTTACTATTAATGGGTTTATGTACAATGAAATAAAAATGAATAAGCATGCTCAAAACAAAAAACGAGTTTATTATGGAATCATTTATTGAGATCAGTATTTTCGTTATATTTACGCTTAAACTTACAAAACTATTAAAAAAAAACGAAATAATAAAACTTCTTTTAAACTGTTAATATTAATCTTTTAAGCTTTATCTTATATAGTCTTCAATTTCCTCTTGCTGTACATTTCCTTCCACACAATTAGGATCTTCTAGCGAATTATCAAAATCGCTAAACTCGTTTTCTTCTTCTAATTCTTCAAGCCACTCCTCAATCTGCCCATCATCATTTGTATATCTTCCACTGCTGTCTCGTTTTGGTGGCCTACTATCTATACTTTGAGTCACCATCTAAAAAATTATAAATATTATAAGTTAAAGCAATTAAATGTGAGGTTATGTTTGAGAGACACTATGGTAGTAATAATATTTTACTGATGAAACGACTAACAGACACTGTGAATCTAAAACGATATTGGTGAGGTGACGTCTATCAGAATCAACGTTTATTGCTGTACTTACGTCTGTGGGACACCGGCAGTCGAGAACTCCAAACGTGCACAACGCAGGGCCGCCCGCGCCTCACTGACCGTTAGCGCGATCCGTTACAGGAAGGTACTGAGCGAGACAGAGCTACATCACGCCATGTTACGATCTGGCAACGTTTTTTGTGTTTGGTGGTGTCCGATAGACTACCACCTCAGTCGCAGAAGGTTAATTCATTTTTTTTGCGTTATTAGGTGAAAGTGTACTTATGTACATAGAGCAAAAATATATAAAACTATAAAAATGAATACTATATATACCTACTTAAAAAATAAGAAAACTTTGAGCGAAATAAAAATAATCTAAAAAGTGGCATCGAAAACTTCCCCAAAAAAAAAACCATTTGATTAAATTCAATTACATTCTGTTCAATATAATTTAATTAATATTACATTTTTTTTTCATTTTGTTCATGACATACTTACCAAAAAAATCGTCTTCGAAGAAAATAGATTGGACCGTAACTGCTAAACTATGAATATCTATATTTGAGGGATTTCATTAAGCTCATAAAAACGGGAGTTCCCTGGAGTCAACACACCGCAAACCGTTATCAAATACAAACAGACGTTACCACTCGGAAGAAGATCTGCAACAACAACATGATCTTTATGTCTACTAAATAAAGTATATATTTGTTTAAGATTGAGTTTGATGACAGTAAAAATATCTTGGTCAATTCACTAGTATATAAAACGAGAGTTTTGAGTTAAGAACATCATTCAACTCGAAGTAGTCTTCGTGAATTTAATAAAATAATAACTTGAATTAAAAATAATAATAGTAAAAATGAATTTCTCTCGCATCCTCGTCTTCGTGTTCGCTTGCTTGGTTGCTCTGTGCGCCGTGTCGGCGGCGCCCGAGCCCAGGTGGAAGGTCTTCAAGAAAATTGTAAGTGTTATTTACCATTTACTTTCTTCAAAATCGTACTGTCAGATTAGGCCACACAATAGTGGTAAATAAACCAGTATAAGCTGGTCTCGCTTTCTATTGAAACTTCGTTCCACGCTAGGCCAGTTGATGCAGTCTATGGCCAGAAATACGAGTAGATAGTTCCAGTCGGAAATGGATGTTCGTAATTTTTGTGGATACTGCTTCTTCCCATGGAAATGAGCACTTTCTTCAAGGAAACCATAGTAAATTTCCAAAAAAAAAAAAAAAATGTACTTTCCATGAAAACTTGTCAGCAGTTGATCAATATTTAGTATGGTAGTAACTTAGGTCCAATTTTTTTTAGGAATTGGTTTGACTTTTTGGAGCGAGTTATTCATTTCTATGAGCAGATACAGTGTGGGCGATATAATAAAGACCGACCTCGATTTTAGGTTCAAATATGGCGCTTCGTTCCTTTGTCGTGCAAAGCGAAGTTAAGTTAGTCGCGTTCCGCCGCCGTGAAACCCGCAGTGAGCGATGTTCTTAGGGTGCGTTCGTAATAACGTCACATTTTAAAGAAGAGCTGCGTTCAGGCGTAGACAAACAGTGTTAACAATATACCAATCAAATTAAAAATTAAAAAAAAACCCCGTAAGGGCTGAACCGATTTTGATAAAACATGTCTAAGAACCATCTGGCTAGAAAACCTGCTTCCAAAAAAAAAAAAACATTAAAACGGTTTATCCATTTAACGGGTACAATGCCACAGACAGACACATTGCGATCAAACTTATAACACCTCTTTCTCTCTTTTTACGTTGAGGGTTAAAAAATCCACCCATTTCCATTTGATTACACTCTGTATAAAGTGTGCCTCGAACTAAATCTGACTGACCAGTAGTTATTGATATATTTTTGCTGTCTACAAACCTAAAGTAAAACTTAACTGTAACGATTGTGCCCAAGTAATTCTCATTCAAGCTAACATTTAAGAATCATTGTTATAAGCTTAGAACCAGCGATAATAGTTATAGCGACTATAGGAAATCCCAATTTTAGTACAAGACCATTACTTGTAACAGTTTCTAGATTTTTACTAACGTACTCGTACTTTCTGTTTTCAGGAGAAAATTGGCCGCAACGTCAGAAATGGCATCGTTAAGGCTGGACCAGCCATCGGCGTCCTGGGACAAGCCAAAGCTTTAGGATAATCTTCAGTACCAGTATTGTTAATTAAGGTGTAATTATAAGTTAATTTTAATATCTGTACATAAATGCTGTGAAAATAAATTATTTTTTAAATCTTAAGTATGTTTTTCCTTAATATTCCTAGAGACACACTTCAATAGCGATACAAAATAATGTCACCGCTTAATAAAATCTAGATTTTTTACTGACGACAACATCTTGCGGCAGTTATGGTTTCGCAGCCTACCTCAGCATGAGTGCGAGGCATCGTTGTGGCCCAGGCTGATCTCGGCCTTGACAAGATAGCGGAAATCGCTGAAAAAAATGTTGAGGCTCAACCAGGTCCTGCTAACATATACACAACTGTAGCCACACCTTCATCAATCCAAATGATAGAATGAATTGAGGAGCTGAGACGGAAAATTTAATTAAGGGTATACACGTCACTGTAAGCATTGATCGCGTCAAGTCGGCTTACATGAAACACACCAGTCCCACAGCCCTTGATCTTCTGACGAAAACAAAAAAGTCACTCACACATTCACATAAAACCAAAACAACCAGATGCATCTCCAAGCGAAGATGCCAATGCAACAACCAATACTAAACTGCCATATACCACTCGGTCTGGCAGACGAGTCAAATTCAAGGATTTCTCCGATTTCTGTTAAATCGGTTTATCCTTCTCCGTGGGGATGGTGTGGCGTCACGTATTGTTCATTTTTTAACGCACCTTTGAACACGTGGTATCACCTGTATAATTTTTACAAGTATTTATAAGTTAGTCAGGGACGCACCATTGTTAAGGCGCTATTAGCTGCCAACGACCTTGAGTGGTTAGCTTGCATGTTCTGTGCTGAGCTCATGTAACGCGTCGTATGTCCACCCAGTAATAGGACTCGCCCATCAAGGAGCGCTGTCCGAAATTAGACGCATTATTAATTTATTACACATAAAACAACAAGAATTAAACTAAATCACTGAGATTAAATTATAAATAATTAAATGATCTTTAAAATGGAGAAGGTTTCATAAAAACTCGCTTTATAGTTTTTGCGTGATTCTCAATTTTTTATACGCGTGAACCATTAACCTGCCCGCGGCCAAATCCGGGTTGTCAAATTGAACCCCGACGACAACCCGGGTTGACAGCCGATTTTTTTTTTTTTTTCTCTTTAATTTTTTTTTTTTTTGTCCGACTCACCGGTGAGTCGCGGGGCTTCACAGGTTAAAAGTCGTACAACTGCACCCTAAGTGGCAATACTAAGCCACGCTTCGCCGGGGTGCTACGACTTATAGCGTTCCTTACACATGACATCAAACCTCTTGAAAGAGTAAAATATAAAGATAATGATTACACGTAGGAGATACACTTTATTAAACTGAATGTGAAAAAATGTGAAATTTCAAGTTCACAGGTCCATGTAAAGTTAAAAATTCTTCGGAACAAAATTTTGTGACAGACAGACAGACAGGTGAGTGACAGCAAAAGGGCTCCGTTTGGACCCTTCGGGTACGGAACCCTAAAAAGAAGAATACCTAATAAATTTGGAAGATAGAGGACTGGATATTGTGAAGCAGCTCGGGAGAGGCCTACATTAAGCTGATGACTGTGACAGGCTGAGTTGTAAAATGATAAAAAACTCCTTTGGAGAAGTTGTTTTCGTTAAAAATAAGAAAGGCCATACCTGGCGTTATGGCCCGGATTTGGGATCTATGAGGTCTATATATCAAGCAGTGGACAGCGATCAGCTGAATAAAATAATACAGTTAGACGTTAACTACTCATAAAATAGTGTGCTTATTTATTTCTCACTTACGGGTTTAAGGTTTTTCTTATCAGGCTAGAGTATCCCACAGGCAATCTAAAGGTTAATAGAAGATACTTTTACGAGCATGGAAGCTAACCTATTTTAAGGTAATTATACGTTACTGTACCTATTATTATTAAAAAGTTTATTATTAGATTCGGTTGGCGCAGTGGTGGAGCGATCGGCTGCCGCGCTACGTGTCGCGGGTTCGATCACCCGCACGTATCAAATATTTGTATGGCCTTTAGTTACTTCGTCCAGGTCTGGGTGTGTCTCGTGTATGTGAGTTTTAAATGTTTGTAAACGTACCCTCGATACAGGAGTAATTCTTAGTGTGGGTAAACGTTATTTTTTTAGGAAATCTTTCATCTCTCAGGAAAAATTAGTTTTTTCTGGTTGAAAGGAACTTTATGTCCTTTTCTGTACACCTTTTTTTTGATAACGTATATATGCAAACGCCACGATTATCGGTTCAGTGGATTAGGCGTGAAAAGATGGATATATATATAGAGGATATATATAGAGTATAAAAATGGGTCTAAAATGGCAAATCTACAAAAGAAGAGAGGCCTTCGATTTGCATTGTCGCAAGTACCGAAAGGTCCTATCTCCTGTTTGTTACCAGACTATCAGACTTACTACAGGGTACTTACCAAACCAGTACTTCTGCTTTTTTCCGAAATAATAATTATTGTACGCACAACCAAAGTGTAGAACTCTTTGTCCACGTCTGTTGTGTTCCCTACGACTTGTGACCCAGCCACATCATTATAATTCAATAATTTCCATTTAGTTCCATTACATTTATCTTAATTTCGTTTAATTCAATACAATTTATTTTAAGTTGGATTAATTCAATTTAATTTGATTTAATTTAATTCAATTTTTTTTTGCGTTATTAGGTGAAAATATATTTATGTAGGTACATGAAGAAAAAATATGTTACTATAAAAAAATTATAATATAAAGGTACTTAATAAAAATAAGAAAACTATGAACGAAATAAAAATAATCTAAAATATGGCATCAAAAAATTACTAAAAAAAAATCATTTTGATTAAATTCAATTACATTTAGTTCAATGTAATTTAATATGTAATTTATTTTTATTACTTTTTCGACGAAATATCTATAGTTTTTTTTAAACACCTGGTTATATAGTAAACACTTGCTCAAAAGGGAGGACAATTTCAAACTATTCAACTATAAGTCCAGGTTTCTTAACTTTATTTTCCTTAATGACAGATATGTACTAGATACACAGAAAATACAGTTCATACCTATCCGAAATTTTATTAATATTACGATTTTTTTTTTCATTTTGTTCGTGACATACTTACCAAAATATACCATCTCCGAAGAAAATTGATTGGACCGTAAATGCTATATATACTATGAATATCTATATTTGAGGGGTTTCATTACGCTCATAAAAACGGGAGTTCCCTGGAGTCAACACACTGCAAACCGTTATAAAATACAAACAGACATTACCAGTCGGAAGAAGATCTGCAACAACAAAATGGTCTTTATAACAACTAAATAAAGTATATATTTGTGTAACTTTGAGTTTTATGACAGTAAAATTATCTTGGTCAATTCGCTAGTATATAAAACGAGAGTTTTGAGTTAAGAACATCATTCAACTCGAAGGTGTCTTCGTGAATTCAATAAAATAATAACTTGAATTCAAAATAATAACAGTAAAAATGAATTTCTCTCGCATCCTCTTCTTCGTGTTCGCTTGCTTGGTTGCTCTGTGTGCCGTGTCGGCGGCGCCCGAGCCAAGGTGGAAGGTCTTCAAGAAAATTGTAAGTGTTAATTACTAATTACTTTCTTCTAAATCCAACTGACAAAATAGACCGCACACTAGTGGTGAAAAAACCAGTATAAGCTGGTCTCGCTTTCTATTGAAACTTCTTTCTACGCTAGGTCAGTTGATGCAGGCCATGGCCAGTAGTACGAGTAGATAGTCCCAGTCGGAAATGGATTTTAGATACTGCTTCTTCCCATGGAAATGAGCACTTTCTTCAAAGAAACCATAGTGAATAAATAAATTTAAAAATTGTACTTTGCACACAAACTTGTCAGCAGTTAGTCAATATTAGTATATAGGTCCAATTTATTTTACGAATTGTCTGTGACTTTTTTGTAGAGAAATGTTCATTTCTATGAGCAGAAACAGTATTTACAAGATACATATTAAATTAAAAACTTAAATAACCCTCAATGTTTAAAAAAAAAGAGCACATGACCTTGAAAGGGCTCAACCGATTTTAATAAGACATCTAAGCACCATCACTAAGAAACCTGCTTTCAAATAATAAAACCCCATTCAAAACGGTTCACGCATTTAAAAGGTACGGTACCACAGACAGAAACAATAACATAGCGGTCAAACTAAAAAAAAAACCGCATTTAAATCGGTTCACCCGTTTAAGAGTTACGGTACCACAGATAGATACACAGACAGACAGACAGACACACACAAATAGCGGTCAAACTTGTAACACCCCTCTCTCTTTTTGCGTTGAGGGTTAAAAATACCACCCATTTCCAATACACCCTGTATAAATTGTGAATCGAACTAAATCTGACTGACCAGTAGTTATTAATATATTTTTGCTGTCTACAAACCTAAAATAAAACTTAACTGTAACGATTGTGCCCAAGTAATTCCCATTCAATCTTACATTTAAGAATCATTGTTATAAGCTCAGAACCAGCGATAAAATTTATAGCGACTATAAGAAAGCCCATTTTTAGTACAAGACCATTACATGTAACAGTTTCTAGATTTTTACTAACGTACTTTCTGTTTTCAGGAGAAAATTGGCCGCAACGTCAGAAATGGCATCGTCAAGGCTGGACCAGCCATCGGCGTCCTGGGACAAGCCAAAGCTTTAGGATAAACTTCAGTACCAGTATTGTTAATTAAGGTCTAATTATAAGTTAATTTTAATACCTGTACATAAATGCTGTGACAATAAATTATTTTTTAAATCATAAGTACGTTTTTCCTTAATGTTCCTAGAGACACACTTCAATAGCGATACAAAATAAGGTCACAGCAAAGTAAAATCTAAATATTTTACTGACGACAACATCTTGCGGCAGTTATAGTTCGCAGCATACCTCAGCATGAGTGCATATCCTTGTGGCCCAGGCTAATCTCGGCTTTGACAGGATAGCGGCAATCGCTGAAAAAATTGTTGAGGCTCAGCCAGGTCCTGCTAACATATACACAACTGTAGCCACACGTTCATCAATCCAAATGGTAGAATGAATTGCCATTTTGCCGGTAGTAGGGCTTTAAGTGGCAACACTAAGCCACGATCCATCGTGATGTGACCCCGTTGAAAAAGTATCGGCACTTGATTGTCAACTGCACGGGACATGGACCAGATTAAAAGAAATTAGTTTATTTTGTCCCTCCTGGTTTAGTTTTATGATTGTGTCAAATAGTGTACCTAATTACAAACTACAATACGTGTGTGGCAAATATAATATTATTAACTGCAAGTCGGAGTTTCTTTTCCGCTATTCGATCAGAACTTCAACTCCAATAGACGTAAGAGGAGACAGGTAGAATACCTTCAATCCATGTCTCCAAAATAGTATTTAGAATAAAACTACCGCAGTAAACATGCAACTCTTAATACGTAGATACAGAATTTCAATGGAGCTCGTGGTAATAATAACACCTGCACGGGTCGAACTTCAAAGTTATGCAACTGGCTGAAGTTGGTCTGTGGATGGGTAATAATATATCACGTACCAAGACTCCTCTGTGCCTCGTAAAGCACATTAGGGGGTCTATTACCGGTCAAGTGGCGCCCTCATTGAATAAAAAATCGTAGAATAGCCTAGAAAATTATTTAAAAATATTAAATTTAAATGTATTATTTAATGCTATGCTACGATTTTTTATTCAATTAGGGCGCCATTTGGCCGGTAGTACGGCCTTAAGCCTTTAGTCCTGGCTGTCATTAGTAGATCTTTGGCAGTCTTTAAATTTAGTCGGAAACCGTAAAATCTGACACAGTATAGATGAGACAAGTACATGCAAAGTACTGGTGTATCTTGTTAGGAAAAGCTGGGTACATCGTTTTGTTACAATGGAATTTTAGAATAGGTGTCTACGTGGTCTTGTTTGCCACATATCTAAAACAAATTCAAAAAGTCTAAATTCCCTTGATAACTAGGAATTATTTGTTAACGTAACCTACAGGCATACAATTAGGTACTAACTGGCGCCATCATATTTCTATGATTCTACATTATGTATACTAATATTCTAATTGTGAAAGTCTGTTTGGATATTTCTGAAAAGTTAAAGGACATTGCCATTTCTGTAAGGAAGATGGACCAAGTGCTTCCCAGAATGAACACAAAGTGCATTTTGTTCCTTAGGCCAACCAATGTTATGGGGAACCACAACTAAAAAGAGAAAAATAAAAATTTTAGATATTATAATTATAAAAGAATAACAAAAAAAAAAGTTGCAGCATAAGTTATGCTGCAACTTTTTTTTTTGTTATTTTTTAAAATTAAAGTTATGCTGCATAACTTTAATTTCGGAAGTCAATGTCAAAAAACGAAGAATCAAAACCAGAAACACCGACTTCGGAAAAGTGTTGCAAATAAAAAAAATCGGCAAAGTGCGTGTCTGACATTTAAAGTTCCGTACCAAATGTATTTTTGACTATTTGTATGGCTTTGGGTCAACAAGATGCTTAAACTGTGAAAATTTTAAGACTGTAGCTCCAACCATTCGGCTGTAAAACCTGTGTGACCGACGGACAAACAGTCAGACGGACGAACGGACACATGAGTGACAGTAATAGGGCTCCGTTTGGACCCTTCGGGTACGGAACCCTAAAAATCTGTGTGCTGAAAAACGCCGTTTGCTACCCACACGTGGGCAATTGCCATTTCAGTTTCTCGGCTCCAAAAGCCTCACATTCGGCTCAGGAGTGTAATCCGTAATAATTTAGTAACAATATAAGAATTTCATAATAATTACTTACAATTATTGTACATTTAGAGCAATATAATATAATATAATGTATAGTAGTTGGTATATAATAAATATAGTATACACCAAATAAAACACAGCTAATCATTTATATTGCTTGAATAACTACATATGCCTCTTCCTCTCTCCTACTTTGCTGTGCCCGACAGGATCCATATTGATATTTTATTATGTTATACCACCTATTTAACACATACGAAATGAAATAAAGTATTGAGCATTGAGTATCCTCGGCTGCAATGACACAATTGGTCCACTTGCATCTAAGTGTATTATTTTGGAAATTATATCTCTATTGATTCTTAGTTTGGTGTAGGTACTGTTCATTGTATGCTTCCGTCCCGTATGGATAATTTCTGGGCGCTAGAAAACCTAGTCTGCGTATAAGTCAGAAATATGGTTTTTAATTGTTTGGGTCATACTATACTATTGATACGACAGTTTGAGGGGCTTCATTAAACTCGCAAAAACGGGAGTTCCCTGGAGTCAACACATCACGTACCGTTGTCAATACAAACTGACGTTTACACTCGTACAACCATCTGCAACAATAACATGATCTCTTTGTCAACACAATAAAGCCTAAGTTTGTGTAACTTTGAGTTATTTGACTGTAAAACTATCTTGGTCACTTTACTAGAATATAAAACGAGAGTTTTGAACTTGGAACATCATTCAACTTGAAGGAGTCTTCGTGAATTCAATAAAATAATTATTTGAATTAAAAATAATAATAGTAAAAAATGAATTTCTCTCGCATCTTGTTGTTCGTGTTCGCTTGTTTGGTTGCTTTGTGCACCGTGTCGGCGGCGCCCGAGCCCAAGTGGAAGGTATTCAAGAAAATTGTAAGTGCTTATATTATTTTCTCTATTTGGTGTTTTTCTTAAGACCGGCTAGGTGCAAGAATAGCATAATAATATGAGATATTATGAGAGATGAGAAATGAGTGATATGAGAGTGAAACACTACTGACATTTAGTCTGATGTACAGCGCAACTGTCCTAGATAAGATGTAAACTAGTTCCTATGTTTTAGTGGTGGCAAGCGTAGCTACCGATTAAAAGTCTTTGGTTCAATTCCCAGTCAGGCACAACATTGTAACGTTAGGGTCTCACCGTTTTGATAAAAAGATCCTGTAAATTAATAAAATTTAGTCTTCTTTAGACATTAGTATTAAAATCTAAAATATACCTTTATTTTGTCAGTGTCTTTGTAAGACATATTTCGACTAATATTTTAGACCTATTATTACTTATATATTAAAAATAGCGACTTCTGAAAAGCCCATTTTCAGTTACAATTGCCTGCAATAATTTACAGACTTTTGTTATATTATCATCTTGTCTTTTCAGGAGAAAATTGGCCGTAACGTCAGAGATGGCATCATCAAGGCTGGACCAGCCATCGGCGTCCTGGGACAAGCTAAAGCTCTAGGATAAATTCAGTTACAGTATTGTGAAATGGGATAAATTTTGTAAATACTAGATAATACTCGTAATTAAAGACTGCCGTGAAAATAAATTATTTTTATATTATGTCATTGTTTCCTTTCTTACTTATGAAAAACGGTTCTACTGTAAAATTTTGTAAGCTAAATAAAGCCCGAAGGAATCAAGGCCAAGAATATTTTAATTTTAGAATAACTCTTAAATAATTTAAGCCTTTTTTAGGGTTCCGTATTCGAAGGGTCCAAACGTAGCCCTGTCTAAAGGAGTCACAAGGGTCCAAATGGAGTCTGCTGTTTACCACAACGTTCAGTGATCTCATCTGGTTTAGTTATCGATGTTGTAAAGTCTCCTGTAAATGCTGAAATGGGTACACGACTTCAGATTGTTTAATAGTTTATAAAGATATTAGAGTGCTTAAATTGTTATGCTTAACGTCTAGGATTGGAGTGAAAGTATAATGGTACACGTAAAATATAGGTTGATTTTTTATTCTATGGCAATTTGTCTTTTTACTGTGTTTTTTCTGTGATACTGTATATAGACTATAAAAATGAAAAAAATACAAAAATACGAAAAAGTTTTTTAATTTTCAATTTTTAGTTGTTATACCCCAAAACTAAAAACTCCAATAACATGGAACGTGGAATTTAAACATACTCGTAATTGGAGAAAACAAAAACGATTTGTTCGTTTTTGTTCAGTTTCTCAAAAAGCGCTGCAGCAATTTCGATAAAGTTTATATGGCACCACCTCGGGAGTATATTTTATATTTAGCTTTCAGATAAAAAAAGATTTTTGAAAATCGGTCCACAACTGACGGAGAAATCGGCGGACATAATTACATAAAAAAAATAAAAAAAAAAACATACATACAGCCGAACATAGAACCTCCTCCTTTTTCGAAAGTGGGTTAAATATAAGAAAATAGCGGCCGCCATAAGGTTAGTGAGATCACATTTTTTCGTGACATGATCGAGGTGTTTCCAAAAATTTTAAAACTAGCTTCTACCAATGGCTTCGCCCGCGTGGATTTGGTAAGTACTTCCCCCGTTATTAACTTTCAACTCCTCTTTCTTAATAGATATCTACTCTTCACAAAGAACACACAATCTAAATTTCATGTCTCTTGGACCAGCGGTTTAGGCTGTGCGTTTATATGCCTCTTGTGTGTTTATCTGCCCTTGTTGCAGAGGTGGATGCAGCTTCATCGTAGTGCTTCCCCTCGTATTATGTAGTATTATTGTTATTTTTATTTCATCTTGACATTTCTGTATTATTATTATTTTCTTATTTAATGTGTACGTATTTTATAATCTATTTGATTAAATTGACATGTGTTTGTATTTAATTTAATTGGAACGACATGTGTATGTATTTTATGTTTTATTTGATTTGAATGACATGTGTATGTATTGTAATTTGAATTAATTTGAATGTTGAGTATTTATTTTATGTGTGAATTTTATATTAAATGTATTATTTTATAAGCGTTAAATTGTCAATTGGAAAGGAGTCTGTCTGAAAACATAATTAAATGAAATAGTAACTAGTTGTCAAAATTACTAACATAGTTTTGTAAGTACCTACCTACTGTAACTAACCAAAATATGGATGTACCTTGTCCGAATTAAATAAATTGAATTGAATTGAATATATCAGTCAGTCAGTCAGGACTTTGAATTTTATACAGGCTGTATCGGAAAGGTGTGGTCATATTTTAAGAACTGCATCTGCCCATCGATATGAACAACTTTATTCAAGAAAACCTGACGAAATTCTCAAAGAAAATTTTTACCTTCCATACAAATATCGATCAGCTGAAGATAACTTTGTATGGAAAGTCCAATTTTTTTTTGGGAATTTTGCCTTTTTTTCTTAGAGAAAGTTGTTCATGTCTATTGGCAGAACCGGTTCTTAAAACATGTCTACACCTTTCCGTTATACCCTGCATATACAGATAAAAAATATTTTTAAATAATATTCAGTTGTTTTTTTTTCACAATTATTATTTCAGAATTACTTCAATCTCATTGATGAGTATAGTTTTATGCTTTGAAATATTTCTAATGAATTAAAAGTTATGACTTAGACCAGATTATGAGTTAGAACAAATATTGTCTAGTCCTTCTGACTCATTTCGGTCATGGCCCATGGCGGCTAATCTCAACAGAGACTGGCCATCGATGCGGTAGATATCATAGTGAACAAGTGTGTGAAAAAACACAGGTACACTCTCTGACCAAGGGCACAGATAATATAATACTAGCGTACAGATGCCTCATCCCATACAATGAAACGGTGCCGCCGTAACTACGGGTTTTCGTCTGGCACAAGTAACTTTTGTTCTTCGTTCGGGCCCGTCCTCTACACCTCAATAGATTATGTTAACAGCGACGCCGACGGTTTGCAAGCTGAATGAATTTACTTAAAGTCATACCAATATTTTCTCACACATTGAGGAATTATTTTATAGTATTTTTGGCACTTCATAGCAGTTTTACTGTATCAAAATATGTCACTATTCAAATGTTAAAGAGGCGAATGGATAAACTCTAAAACTTCAAACAGCGCTATCTATTGGTACAAGAAATACAGATGTCTAAGGATTCGTTCCAATGATCGTCTAAATTTGAATTACAAGCCAATTATTCCACAATTTTATGCTTAGGGCAAAATAATAAACAAGAAAATACAGTTTTTACCATATTTATTTTCAAAATATTAATATTACATAAACTTCAATAAGAAATCGATGCATATTACGCCATCTATTGATATTTATTTGAACTAAATTTTCTTTGTTCGAGATGACACCCCGTGCCAAGGGTGAATAAAAACGACGAAGCGCAGTGTAGGGTTCATAATTTATGTTTTGTACGAAATTTTCCAAGTAAATTTAAGTTTGAAGTCAAGTAAGTTTAATTTTAATTTTATTAGTTGGGCGGACTATTACTCTTAAACTAAATTAGCCGTGATAGTTTTCCTTTAAAGTTCGTTATATACTAGCATAACGATTTTTTTCTGTTTATACATTTTAACAGTTAAGCTTTTAGAGAGGAAGCCCCTCTCTAAAAGCTTAACAGTTGGCTTAAAAACAAATAGTTTTAAAGTTTAATACTTTGCAAACAAATCACTGAATCGCAAAGTAGTCTTCACAGTCGTGCAATGATTTTGAAAGACCTATCCAACGATACCACACAATAGGATAGGTGAGAAAAAATAAAAATATCCCCACTTTACGTGTACGGGAGTTACCTATGCAAAATAGCGGCTTTCTAGTAGGTACGAACAGTCTCTACGCTATGCCTCGAACGGACAGACGGACGGACAGACCGATCTATAAAGGTTCCTCGTCCGTGTTAGGACTACAAAACCCTAAATATATAAAAAAATTACATACCATCATAAATTGGTTATTATTATTATGTCGATTATTAGTCACCTGGCTTATTTTTCAAATTTTTGAATATTTCTCCAAAAAAAAATAATTGAAAAAAAAGAATCCCGACTGTAAAAAAACACAAACAAAAGTTCCAAACAAGTCACTTTTCTGATGCTGGTTCTGAACTGACACCAACTGTCAGTTATTTTAGTTCAATTATTGATTTCATGCCACCAACAGCATCACACTGCTTGAAAAGTAACATGTTTGACATATTTTTGTTGTTTTTACAGTCGGGTTTTTTGAAAATAATTACAGTAAAATTTTGAATTTTAAAATTTTACTGAGATATTTTTGGAATCGCCTCCTCGAACCCTTTATTGTGATACCCCACATAATACAGTTCGTCGACGTAAATATTTTTCTTTTTAACAATGTGGCGTCTGGTTGTCGCCATATTGTATTTTGATTACTGTCATGTCTTGAGTAGCCCTTGCAAGATTAAAACGAATCAATTGACGTAAAAGTTATCAAAAACGGCCCACGCGTTTGGTCTCTAAAGCGCCACAAAGGAACAAACATACACAGATACATACATAGGCTGATAAACACATTACCCTCCCTTGCGTCGCGTAGTCGGATAAAATATAAAAAATAGTAGATAAGAACAGGGTCCAAGCTACCGGTGGTCAAGGCTCCTGAGAAAGGAATCTCCTAACAATATGCGCCGTGTCCAGGAGTACCGTTTTCTGTTTTAGGCGCTTGATTCAACTACCCAACGAGAGCCTCCTTAGGTATTCGTCGAGGCTCACGGCTATTAAGCTATTATAATATATTATTTTATCGGGCTTGTACTGTACCACTGCTGGGCATAGACCTTTCTCCATTCCTTCTACTGTTCTCGGTTCTGTGTTGCCGCTTTCCAATTTTCAAGGAAGAATCTAAGTCATCCTTCCATCTCCTTTGTGCTCTGCTTTGGCCTCGTCTTACGGTTTTAGGACATACATAAATGAGTTACGTTAATAAAAAAAAATGCAAATAAAATATTTATTAGCTATCTCATAAAAAACGTTACAGATTAGCTAAATTCAAAGCTTTGTACGTACTATGCAATTTCTTAAAACTAAAAATGTTCAAAAATTACATGCCTACATAAATGGATTATTTTATTTAAGTATTTTTTATAGGCTTAGTAAAGAACAAGCGGCATTATAATCTGGACTCTTCTCACATATAAAAGCAGATACTCTGTCACAGTACATGTCACCTAGCTTTCCAGTACGAAATATTGCACCACAGCATTGACTAGAATTGGAGTCATTTTCAGGATTTCCTGGGCCAAACTTATCATATCCTGCTTCCGCCAACGTTTGTCCTGGAAAGGTAGAACATTATTGTAAAGCTCCTTACTCATCATAGTAATCTAACGAACACCATAAATATTGAAGCCTGTTTGTTTTGACGTTCAAATCAAACGAAGGAAAGATGCCCTCATTCACGGATTACGTAGACCATGACTTTATTTGTCCCCGTAGATGATTCTCGGTGGATAATTTTCATCTTTCGTGCGGTCAAGCTATACTTTCACAATCAGCGTTCTGTATCTGTCCGGTTGTCATGGTACAGGCATGGCATAAAGGAATGAGGACCATGCAGTGAGGGAAGTTTTAAGTATATATGTGGATGTTTATAGGTACACATATAAGTCCTCTACTTACCAAAGAAAGCGTAGATGAGCTGCGGGAAAGATGATATGGATAAAATAGAGGTGACACTTGAGGTAATGGCAAAAAGAAATTAATGGAAAAGAATACCATGTTGCACCAACTCCAAATAAATTCGGCTAAGGACTGGATGACTGTCGTCGCTAGCCCTTTCAAATTTAAAGTTTAACCGTAAGCAGCTGAATACCAGTCATTTTCCAAACCAGTTTCTTGGTATGATGATACTCATTGGTATGACACTACCCCTAAAAACTGCTAAATATTTACTGCTGACAGTCGGGACCAACTACCCGTGATATGGGGGTTTCGAAGTTTTGGTATAAAAAAAAACAACCGACTTCCAAAAAAGAAAATACATTAAAAATTAAAAAATAACTTTTAGTTTCGGCAGTCAGTGTTTGTATTTTATTTCCTCGTTATTTGACACCGATTTCCGAAATTAAAGTTATTTTTTTATTTTTTAGTGAGTTTTCTCTTTTGGAAGTCGGTTGTTTTTTTCTTTTGTAAAAAGTTTTTTTTTATTTTACACTTTTTAGTTGTTATACCCCAGAACTAAAAACCGCGATAACACGGAACGTGGAATTTAAACATAAACGCAATTGGAGAAAACCAAAACGTCATCTTTGTATACGTATTTTTCGTTTTGGTTTAGTTTTTCAAAAAGCAAAGCAATTTCTATAAAATTTATATTGGACTACCTCGGGAGTATATTCTTTCGAATAAAAAAATAATTTTGAAAATCGGTCCACAACTGATAGAGAAATCGGTGGACATACGTAAAAAAAAAAACATACAAACAGTCGAACATAGAACCTCCTCCTTGTTCGAAGTCGGTTAAAAATGTGCGAAGCCACAAACGTCTCTATAGACTATACTAATCTCATTAAACATAATTGAGAATTAAAATTACCATGAATGGTCCTCCAGTCCGTATGATTAGACCAACCGCTAAAACCGATTAAAGCTACATGTTTCCAAATCATTCCCACCAGAGAACTATCAGGATATTTGGAAAAGAGTTCTTTAAGCACTGTAGCTTCGGTGTCACTGTTTACTATAGCAAGATGGCCGCCTTCAGCTGAGCATGCGAGGTAGGCTTTAGAGAAAATTTTTGGATTTTTGTGGAACTTGTAGCATTTATTAGTTCTTCTATCCAAATGATATTCTGAAAAGATAATTTCAAATGTTTAATTCGTTTCACAAAATTTAGCAAATATTCATCACTAAGTGATATTTCACCTAAGACTGAAACCCTGTTTTGTCAAGTTCTGAGGTCTACCATAATTTACCTGGATCCACAGTTCCGCACTCATTGATTAAAAGTTTCGAGCTCTCAGAACGGTGACAGACATAGGGTCGAGTTTCATCACAGGAAACATCAGCTAAGTCTCCGATGCTGTTCAAAGTGAGACACATCTCGTTATTGTCCTTATTATCTGGCTCATTTGGCGCCCAAGTATGAGCAATTGCCGAAAGTGGTGTACCTGTAATTTATAAATCTGTGTTCTTACCCAGTTAAACATGACATGATAATGTTAAAATTTTAACATCATTTATAACACCACGCGTGTACGTCCCGAAGGGTAAGACAGAGGTGCACCCACATGTCTTTCTATTTGTATACCTGTTTATTGTTCTAATCAAATCAAATCAAAATCAAATCAAATCATTTTTATTTCAGGCCTAATGACCCATAAAAAAAATTAAAAATATAACAAAAATATTAATAAAATACTATTATTATTTTGGCAGTATATTTTAAGTCTCATGAGGCTGAGCCTATTGCCACTGTCTGGGCACAAGTCCAAATTACTAACTGCTAAGAATTCCCAAATAAACCCAATAGCATTTTACCCAATAAGTCATAAGTCACTTATTCAAGAACAATTAATTGTATCTAAAATTTCATGTTATAAAAAAGAAAATTAAATTACATACAAAACAACAAAACACGCTAAATATTATAACAATGCATAAATTCAACGAAATATAATACACCATAAAGACACTTATTCAACAGAAAACTTTTAAGTTGCTTTTTAAAAGAGCTTGAGTAGATAGCGTTTTTAACCGACTTCAAAAAAAGGAGGAGGTTCTCAATTCGACTGAATTTTTTTTTTTTTTTTTTATGTCTGTTACCTCATAACTTTTTACTACGTGATCCGATTTTGAAGATTTTTTTTATTTGAAAGTTGTTGCTTTACATGTGGTCCCATTTTAATTTGATGAAGATGTGATAAAGAACTTCGGAAACACACAATGGAACTCTTCAATAAATGATAGCAAACCTTCCAGAATTGCTGGAATCGCATGTCTGTATATTGTTTTCACCACTTCACAACATTACATCACGCTGATACGCTCTGAAGGGGTATACAGATTTGTACAGTTCACCCTGATACACCCTAATTTCAAAAACTATGTTCAAATTCCCTATTTTTGGGGCTATCAATTCGGGCATAACTTTACTATTAATTTAGTTTTAGAATGTGGTACAACAACTAAAAAGCGAAAAATAAAAAACTTTTTACAAAAAAAATACAACCGACTTCCATAATGAATATAATTTCGGAATACTAAAAAATGTAAAATAACTTTAATTTCGGAAGTCGGTGTCAAATAACGAAGAAACCAAACTAGAAATACCGACTTCCGAAATTAAAGTTATTTTGCATTTTTTAATATTATTTATGGAAGTCGGTTGTATTTTTTTTGTAAAAAGTTTTTTATATCTAGAGGCAACTTATTCTGTTCTTCTATTTTGGAGAGGCACACGTATTCCACAAATGATGGAGGCGCCAGGTATAGATATAGTAGTGTATATGCCACCCGTCGCAAGCAGAAAAAAAATAAAACCTACTTTCAAAAAAGAAAATACACTATAAATTGCAAAATAACTGTTAATTGGAAGTCGGTGTTTGTAGTTTTTACGTTCAACCGACTTCCAAAAATGAAAATACCCTAAAAATTGCAAAATAACTTTTTGTAGTTTCTACGTTCAACCGACTTCCACGAATGAAAATACCCTAAAAATTGCAAAATAACTTTTATTTCAGAAGTCGGTGTTTGTTGCTTGTTTCTACGAATTGAAACCGACTTCCGAAATTAAAGTTATTTTGCAATATTTAGTTTACTTTCCGTTTTGGAAATCGGTTGTATTTTTGTAAAAAAAATTGATGTTTTTACTTTTTAGTTGTACCCTAAAACTAAAACTAAATATCAAAAAATAAGCCCGAATTGATAATCCCAATAACAAGGAACATGAAATTTAAATATAATTGGAGGAAACCAAAACGTAATCTGTGTACTTATTATACATATTTTTTGTGTTATGGTGATTTTTTTCAAAAAGCGCTAAATCAATTTCGATAAAATTTATATGGGACCACCTCTGAAGATCTTAGACCCCGCCATCCCCTTCGTGGTTATTTTTTTCTAAACCATTTTACCATTTTATATCACTAGTGATTTAATTTATTTATAACGCGTAGAAGAACTACGAAAGAAAAACAGAATCATCAAAATCTATTCAGAAAAGGCGGAGTAATCGCGTAACAAACATACAAAAAAAAAATATACAGACGAATTGAGAATCTCCTCCTTTTTGAAGACGGTTAAAAAAAAAATCCATTTGAAAGGTTCTTTGTTCTAACTGGACCTTAGCTACCAGTATCTTTTACCCACAAAACTTGACTTACCTTCAACCGTATGGTAATCTCCCTGGGCGACAGTGGCGTGAATCCCAGTAAAGATTTCATATAATGTCTCCTGATTTTCAGTGAAGTTCAAGAAACGAGTCATTTCAGCTTTTATTTCTGGTGTGGTAGGAGAAGCTAGAACAGCACCTGATGACAAAACGAAATAACATGGATTTTAAAAATTACTGTTATATTGCAAAGGTTTCTACACCCACTTACGCCTTGTTTATGGTACTCGTAACTCTAAAAATCAAAAGGAACATCCAAATTTTTCGCCTAACCTGAAAATTGAACCGAAGGCTTAGCATAGTTACCCGTGCCTGCGTACGGCGAGTAGTGGTTAACTCGCCGTCCGATCAGCACCAGGCCCGAGAGTCGACGGCGCGTAGTGTTCCACGCGCGCCTCAAAGAGTTGTCAGCACAGGGTACACTATAATATATAGAAGTTGTCAGCAAAACATGACGGGGCCCGTCATGGCCGATGCCTGCCCAGGGGTTGTGGATAAATTTGAAAGTGAGTTACCGCACCCCTGGGCATTCAGAGCAGGGAAGGAACAGGGGTGAGTTTTAGTCAGTAAGAGGCTGACACGCCCTTCCGCTCCATCCTAGAGCGGGAGATGTCATTGGATGATTTACCATAGCAAAAAAAAAAAAAGGCTTAGCATAGTTCCTTTGGCAACCAATGATGACAAGGTACCCAGTTGAAAAATAACAGAGTGTAAGTCTTCTTTCGTAAATGTTTATAGAGTACTAAATAGTACTAGTTTCAAGGTCACTTCCTCGAAAATATCACATCTAAGGCTCTAAACAAAGTGACTCTCAGTGTTTCTTACCGACAAATAACTGAAAAAGGAGGTGTTTGAACATTTAATCATTTAACACCATGTATGTTTTATGATTTAATCTTGAGTTATTTCTCTTTATGATTAAGCGAACGAGTTGTCGAAAACAAAAGAAATACAGAGTTGACATGCGCATACAAAATTTCACGTTGTTCCTCCCAAAAACTTGACATGACATTTTGGAAAATTCGCTTTCGCCCTTTTGTCTAGACCCTTCAGAAGTAAGAGCTTACCTTCCAGAACGCATCGCATTCGGGCATCGAACCACGTGACTGGAACATCAATGTATTTGAACCATCCTTTGGCTGCTGAGCTGTATGTGTAGTCACATCTAAATGATGGCACTTCATCTGAAAATGATCCAATTAAATTCAAATAGAATGGTAACACAAAATAATAGAACCACGACTTCATTTTGTGAAGACTGAGATACAAACTAGTTATGAGTCAATTTCAGTCAATTTATTATTATGTAATAGTATGTAATCTTTATCTCTAACTTCTAGATTGACGAGTTCAGAGCTCAATTAAACATCAGTTTTTTCCATTGTTTCTCATTTTTGACTCGCTTATTGGCATATTTTTTTCAACTCTGACCCTTGATTACTAAACTATCCTAAACGTGTCGTTGCTTCTAATTCTAAACATTCGCAAAAATTATGACATGTGAATAAAACAGAAATAATGAAGAGAATCACCAACTTTAATTATTTTATAAAATACTAGCGACCCGCCCCAGCTTTGCTCGGGTACAAATTATATACCTAAGCCGGGATCAGGAATCACTCTGTCTATTGGTGGAAATCGCATCAAAATCCGTTCAGCAGGCCGTGCATTAAACGCCTGCAATTCAATTAAATGACTGAAGGACAAACAGCCAAGACGTCGAACGCAACGTTTACCCAGATGACTGGCGTATAGATGCTGGCGGGAAAAATTCCGAAACTTTGGGAATATTTCAACTTTCAAGTGAAAAAAAACCAGGAAAATCGACATTACTACCTGTTTTTTATTTTTTATTTCAAAATTTTTTTATGTCACGTATACATAATTATAGTGACTAATAATACTGTTCTGAAAACTGCATCAACATCGGTTCAGCCAAACGCGAGATGATCGTGGACCAACATACATAGGTACATACGGTTCAAACTTATAACCTCCTTTTTTTAAATCGGTTAATATACCAAAACCTGCTCCTAAGTATAACAAATACTTTTCTAAAAACCGCATCAAAACGTGTTTCCTTGCAAGGTTTGCCTTTGTTTGTTTTTATTGACTGGGTTTTTATACGCGTTAAGTAGGTAGGTAATGATTAATACCTACCTATGCGACACGCGAATACTCGCGATGCGTACAGAGCTACATACAAACTAACCAAAAACATAGGTAGGTACCTAACCCTTAATCAAAAAACAAATCAAATATGCTAGGTCTGGTTTTTTATTCCACAACTGACATATAAAAATAGCATTCGATTTCGAAATAAGTAGATACCTACCTAAAAACAAAAGAATAAAAATCCTGTTAATCGCAGGCTAACATAACTACTTATAAAAATTTCAACATATAATTCCCATTGAATTATTCGGGCGAAATATTCGGCGGAAACATTCGATTGCGGGGTACGAATCTTTCTCGCGGGGGGGAAACCTTCTCCGGGGAGCATCTCCGCTCTTACCGCACCCCGCACCGCCATCGCCTGCACGCACGACTCGTGGCAGACAGGCGCGCGCGGCGCGGCGCCAGCGTGGCGGCAGAGGCCGGCGCACAGAGGGGCAGCGGCAGCAGCGGCGATCGACGATCGATGCAAAATACTATTTTTCAGCAAAAAAATTAAAAATCTTAAATAAATTCATTTTGAATAATTCTGATTTAAATAAACTTTCCCAGAAGTATTCCGGAATTATTCCGATTTTTTCAGAAGTTTTGCAACTATAGATTGGAGTTAGTCTAGTCATTTTGTTAAATTGGATATTTATGAGTTTGTGATACCACTGATCATGATTATGTGTGTACAAAAGGCAATGTTAGGATGCAAAAGCGAGCTTAGCGAGTTAGGGACATAAGACACCCATTTTTCTAAACCATATTACCATTTTTTACTACAAAATACAACTACACGGCCACACAAACCTTTCACTTTTACTCAAACAAATTTAAACACTACTTAAATAAAAAAATAGCCCAACTCAATACTTTCTCAGATATACACAAAATTCACTTCTCAAACACAATTGCATTACTCAACTCAATTACTCATCAAATAACAATCTCAGACAATCCACACCAAATTCATACTGACAAACACTGTTTTACTATATACATACAAGCTCTTTCCGTAATTTTAGTCCCTACCTTGATCAATACTCTTGACTATATTTACATTCTCGTTAACCATTCGATGACATAACTAATTTATCTGAAAATATTGACCAATTATCCGTATCTCACTCACTAACCGTGGACTTAGAGGTATGTCAAAATATTATTAGTTCTACTCAGGGCAACCTACTTATACTGACACAAAATATACGAAGCATAAACCGAAATATGCCCGGCTTAGAAGTATTACTACAAAGACTTAATGTAAATTATGATTTACTAATTTTAACAGAAAGTTGGCTCAAAGGTGCAATGGTAATCCCTCACCTACCTGGTTACTCTAATGCAGCAACAAATATAAACCCCTTACAAAACGATGGAGTAGTTATCTACTTCAAAGAAAATATTGACCTAACTATAATAGAACCTAAATTTCATGAAAGTAATTGCCTCCTAGCCACCATTGGAAAACAAGTTGCTATAATTGCCATATACAGATCGCCTTCCTACACCAATTTGGAGCCGTTCCTATTGTCGTTGGATAATATGTTACATTCAGTGTCGTCTTTTGAGCACATCATTGTTATAGGTGACATGAATATAGCAATAAACTCTAATAAAATTAAATCTGAAGGGGAACGATATTTAACCCTAGCGGCTTCACATGGCCTACTCCCCGCACACACATTAGTCACACGCGGTGCTTACCAGACATGTATAGATCATGTCCTTATAAAAACTAAAGTTTCCTCTACCACGATAGTCCCCAATGCAACACTAACGGATCACCATCCCGTTTTATTCTGTTTAAATTTACAAAAACCACGACAATATGCAACTACAACTAAGGCCATAATAGACGATCAAAGATTAGCACAAGACATTTTAAATATTAATTATGATCCCATTTATCAAACAGAAAACCCAAATACTAGTTTAGATTACCTAACAAAATGCTTACAAAAAGAAATAGAAAAAAACACCAAAATTGTAACACTTTCTAGACGCCAAAAAATCATCAAGCCTTGGATAACTCCAGGGCTACTACGTTGCATGCGAAACAGGGACCGACTACATAAGAAAACAAGCACTGATCCGGATAACGAAGTATTAAGAATAACCTACCAACGATACAGAAACTTCTGTAATAAAATATTACGAAAGTTAAAAAGAGCCTACGAAAAAAACCAAATCCTAGAAGCACAGAACGATAATAAAAAATTATGGAAAGTCATCAAAAAAATCACACACACAACTAAAACAACAAAACACTCAAAAGAATTATTAACTCTCTCATCATCATCTCCTGACCAATCACTTCACGAAGCAAACAGCTATTTTATAAATGTGGGTAGCTCACTGGCGGATAAAATATGCCAACAAAATATTAATTCCCGGAATATACCTGTACATCATAATACTCAAGATAAATCACCAAATGTCCCAAATTCGTTTGTCTTAATGGAGACTGACAAATACGAGGTTGAACAACTTATCTTGGGTCTAAAAACAGACAGTGCACCAGGATGTGATAATATTAGCAGTAGATTCCTAAAACAACATAAAAATGTTCTAGTACATCCTCTAGAAAAAATATTTAATGATTGTTTAAAAACAGGAGTGTTCCCAGATTCCCTCAAACGATCAGAAGTGTGTCCAATCTATAAGAACGGAGACAGAAATCGTATAAATAACTATAGACCGATTTCCATCCTACCAGCAATATCCAAAATCCTTGAAAAAATCATAAACATTCGTCTAGTAAATTATCTAGAAAAAAATAAACTCCTGTCAGTGAATCAATACGGGTTCAGACACGGAAAATCAACTGAACAAGCAGTGAATAAACTGATAGGATTTATTAGTTCAAATTTAGACAAAAACAAAAAATGTCTTTCCATTTTTCTCGACCTGGCCAAGGCATTCGATACGATTTCTGTCTCCCTCCTACTCAAAAAGTTGGAGGCACTGGGTGTCAGGGGCACCCAGCTTGAACTCTTTAACAGCTACCTCTCTGGGCGAACTCAGTGTGTCCGAGTGGACAAATACAAAAGTACACACCTTCCTGTTACACACGGTGTGCCCCAGGGAAGTATACTGGGGCCCACCTTATTCCTAGTGTACATAAATGAACTTACTAGTCTTAAACTAACCAAAGGTGAGATCATTTCTTTCGCAGATGACACCGCTTTGATGTTTGAGGGTGACAGTTGGGAGGAGGTCTTTCGTATCGCTCAAAACGGATTTGACATTACAAGGGAATGGCTGCGGAGGAACATACTTACCTTAAAAGTTGTTAAAACTAAGTATATTTGTTTCAGCATAAGGCAGGCTGTGGGAATCCGCAGCGACCTACGAATTATTTCCCATGAATGCATTTCTGCGGATAGTTGCGCATGTTTATCTCTGGAACGCGTCAATACTCTAAAATACCTGGGTATTATTTTAGATAACAACCTTAACTTTAAAGAACATGTAAAAGTTCTTTGTAACAGAGTACGAAAACTAATTTATGTATTTAAAAACTTACGTCATGTCGCGGACCCTGCACTGCTGAAGCAAATATACCTAGCCCTGTGTCAATCGCTTCTTAGTTACTGCATTTCATCCTGGGGAGGTATTTGCAAAACCACTCTAAAGGCAGTTGAAGTCGCCCAGAGAGCAATACTTAAGGTTGGCACTTTGAAACCAGTGCGTTTTCCTACTGTTACACTGTTCCATTTGTGCGAGGTTTTAACAGTCAGACAGTTATTTATACTTAAAGTCATCCTTCATGAAAACAACAAACTGCCCTACAACCCAATATTATTACAAAGACGTCGTAAACATCATGTATGTGACAAATTAATCACAGTTAAAACTATCTTCGCTAAAAGATTTGCAAGCTTTCTAGGCCCTTACCTTTATAATAAGCTTAACAAAATAATAAATATATACCCTCTGACTAGAAAACAATGCAAACATAAAGTATTCCACTACCTACAGAAACTAAGCTACGATGAGACGGAACAACTACTTATTATACAAAATTAAAAAAAAGAGCTCATACACATATACACGCACGCACAAACATATATACATACACACACACACATACACACACAAATACACACTCACGCAGAAACACACATACATACACACACACACCATCACAATCCATTAAATGATTACTTACTAACAAATTACTTACTTCTATGTAAAGAGAACTTACCCACTATAAAAGTGGCACCTATTATTGTATAATAAAAACGTGGGGAATGGTGCTGATAACCGAAAAACAGGCTATGCCTAGTTCGGCTACAGACGCTAATCTCATCACCCTTTTTGAAATTGTTGCCATAATGCCATTGTAAAGTAGTAATAAGTTTATGGAATTAAATTATTATTATTATTATTTATTTATTTATTATTTTATACCACTACTGATTCAATTTATTTAAAAGCTGTAGAAGATTTAGAAAAAAAAAGTTAATTTATTTTTTTAATTCGCTTGTATCTCAAAAACGGTGTGGCCTATCGCGAAAAAATTGTCTCCCTTAATAACCGCATGTTTCATAATTTTTCATTAAACTTGAAATTTTGAATCACTTGGCTGAGTCTTGGTCAGTCATCTTCAAAGGGCTGACTTTCAATCAACACGCCAAGTTGTTAAACGTTGAGTGATTCTAGTTGAATTAACTATCGGTCTAGCTATTTAATTGAATGCCGGCGTTTAATGAACAGCCTAGGCATCCAATTGAATGGCGAATTCAACCAGATGGCTGCGACATGTATACTACCATCACCAATTAAAAATATATATATATATAAATCAAATAATCATGATTTTAAAATAATATATTATAAAATCAAGTCATATATCCAAATTAGGCTGAGAACCAGCATTTTTTTAACGTCAAAGTTAAACATTAAGACAGTCCCCGAAAAATGCCCGCCCGTCACCATTTCCTATTGTTTTAGTTCATCATTATCATCATCATTATCATCATCATCATCATCAGCCTTTTTAATGTCCCCACTGCTGGGGCACAGGTCTCCTTTCTGTGAGAGGGTGTGGGCGGTAATCCACCACGTGGGCCCAATGCGGATTGGTGGACGTGACATGTCTTCTAATTTTTGGTTCTAGGAGGGAGCTTAACTGACAAGTTCTAGAAGGTGTTCATAACAACTTAAACTATGATTCCATAAACTATTAAATTTATTATTAAATTTGTAATCAAAATTCAATAAATATTAAAATCAAATTTAAAGACTGTGTAATGGCGCGTTGATTAACTCTCTGGTCATGGCATGCTAAGACAGACCCCAGAGGTCTAATGGTGTGCCTTGTAAAGTTTTGTAACAAGAAACTTGTTTTGATGACTATATAAAATAAATAATAAATAAATTTATCAGTGTTCACTGTGGGCCACGGTTGTTCTAATACGTAGGCATTGACCTTTACTGTTTTTTTATGTTTTTATATGGCACGAATTTGAAGTCGTTCGTGGTGCGCGTTCCGACTCACCATTTGATGACCTTCCTCAAGGAAGAGTTTTGGCCGAAAGGTGTGCTGTATCGGCGTTTCCGCGGCCGGCTACGCGACACCTCGCAGCGTAACCCGACGCCGTCACTTCGTGTGCAGTAATTTTTATGTTTTTCAATATGTATCTATTAGTTTAATATTTTTTAAGATTATTTTTAAAATTACCCTCTCGCAGAGAGGACCCTATGCCCCAGTAGTGGGGACATTAAAAGGCTGATGATGATGAAGATAATTTTTTGTATTTTATGTATGGGCCTTAGTTGACTGATAATAAATCTTATTATTATTATTATAGTTTTGTGTAAGTACCAATACTACTGGCTGTAATACTGGAGACAAATAATAACGTTATTCTATTATATTCTATAAGAAAACGTTGTTTAATTGAGCTTTGAACTCGTAAATTTAGAATTTAAAGATAAGTATTGCTATATAAATAGTGACTGAAATCGACACATAATTAGCGTGTATCTCAGTCCTCGCAAAATGAAGTCGTGGTTCTATTATTTTGTGTTACCATTCTATTTGAATTTAATTGGATCATTTTCAAATGAATTGCCATCATTTAGATGTGACTACACATACAGCTCAGCAGCCAAGGGATGGTTCAAATACATTGATGTGCCAGTGACGTGGTTCGATGCCCGAATGCGGTGCGCTCTGGAAGGTAAGCTCTTAAGGGTCTACTGCCGGCCAAGTGGCGCCCTCATTGAATAAAAAATCGTAGCAAAGCATAGAAAATAAATATTAAAGAATCCAACGTAACGTTTGTTACAAAGAGGATAAAGTATTTTAACGTTGTTAAAATCGGTCTCAGAATGTTTCGTGTTTCGTTTTTCGAGTCAAATGTGTCAGAAACGGCCGTTTCTGGTACTTTTGCCTACTACTTTGGATACGAAACATTTTGAGACCTGTTTTAACAACGTAAAAATACTTTATCCTCTTTGTAATAAACGTGACGTTGGATTCTTTAATATTTATTTTCTTCTATGCTATGCTACGATTTTTTATTCAATGAGGGCTTCACTTTGCCGGTAGTAGGGCCTTAAGGCACTATTTACTGCCAATGACCTTATGTGGTTAGCTTGCGTGTTCTGGGCTGAGCTCACGTAATGCGTCGTAGACCCAGTAACAAGACTCGCCCATCAAGGAGCGCTGTCCGAAATTAGGCGTATTATTAAACAGGTATTATTATATTAATGTTATAACACTAAACTGTAAACAATAAAATGGTCTTTAAAGTAGTGAAGATTTCATAAAAATACGGTTTTTATTAATGGCGAGATTCTTAATTTTTTATCCGCGTTAGACATAACTTTACAAATTAATTACACTATGTAATAAAAATATAATTTCAAATGTTCACGTATCAAATTAAGACGAAAATTGTCTAGAGTAACATTTATTTTCATAGAAAATAAGACTAGTCTTTTAGACGAGCTGTTCAATTAAAACCATTAGAAGTCATATAAATGCTCACACCCATACACCACTCACACCCATACACCACTCACACCCACCTTCCACACACACACAAACACAAACATACACACACACACACACAAATACACTCACACACCCACAAACCCTACACATACCTGAACTTGCTACAGCAATTTTGTAATCATCCTAGAATTCTAAATTTGTTTATTTTATTTTTCATTTCCTTTTAATTATGTCTCAACAGTATAAATTATTACCCATGGGAAGTTGCGAGGTAACCCCATCACAAGTATCCTTATAACTTACTGGGGTTGCCTCAATTTTGTGCTGTAGAACAATTGTGTGAGAAACAATAAAGTTATTTTTTTTTTTTTTTTTTTTTTTTTTTTTTTTTTTTTTTTTTTAAATGCGCCTTAATATGTCCAAGAGTTCTAGATGAAAAGTTATATTATAAATGCGAAACCGAATATTCGAAATATCATAATGTTTGGGTGCAACAATGGTACATTTTGTATGTGCATGTAAACCCTGTTTTTATTCTTTTTTACAATTACTACGCTTGATCATAAAGACAAAATATTAGCAAATAGGTTCTGTCAGTGGGTTCGCCCGCGTGATATTATTACTTTGGGTCACTGTAAATTAAAGCCTATTGTGAGTCTTTACCGCTCATGATTTCAGACTTTTTTAATTATTTTTTTTCTTCCAATAGTAGCTTGTGTGTTAATCCAGGCAATGTGCAGAACCTGTGTGCAAAATTTCATTCAAATCCCTTCAGCCGTTTTTGCGTGATTGACAGCTAAACATACAAACATACAAACTTTCTTTTATATTAGTAGAATTTCCTACGATTCAATCTTCAAATACCACCTTTGTCAGTTTTTCTCTCTTTAAACAAAACGACAATAATTCGCTGAATGAGTCACTTTGTTTACAGGCTCAGATGTGACGTTTTTGGAAGATGTGAGCTTGTAACACTAAGAAAAGAGAAAGACAAAAAGCCGAAAGACTTACGATGGAAGTCTTACGCTCTGTGGTTTTTCTACACCTTGTTTTGACTGGTCGCCAAAAGAACTTTGCGCCGGTAAAATTTTTAGATTGGGCAAAAAGTTAGGATATCCGTTTGATTTAAAGACAAAAAATGGCGTACAGAAACGTTTGCATTATGTCAGTTATTTTTGGACTAATTTTATTTCGTTTTGTCATCAGGTGCTGTTCTAGCTTCTCCTACCACACCAGTAATAAAAGCTGAAATGATTCGTTTTTTAAATTTGACTGATGGAAATGAGGAGACATTATATGAAATATTTACCGGGATTCACGCCACTGTCGCCCAAGGAGATTACCATACGGTTGACGGTAGGTCAAGTTTGGTGGGCTTATTGTAACTCATGTCCTTTTGGAATATAACCTTTCAAATGGTTAAAGACTTTAAAAGAGGAGGTTCTCAATTGCGCTATATACCTGGCGAATCCATCATTTGTATGATATGTGTACCACCCCGGTATCAAACTCAGTAAATAGATAAACGCATAAGCGCAAGTATCAGGTCTTGGGTTCAATTCTCGGATTTATTTAAACTTAAAGCAAGCTTGTTTCAAATAAACAATGTACAGGCACTTTCGAATTGTCAAGTCATTGAGTCAAAAATATGAAGCTACTCGTAATTGCATGTTCCATAGCGTAGATCTCTATAGAAAAGACCTTTTTGGTTACATTTTTCTTGTTGCTTCTAATATTAGAAGCTTTTTACTTAATTTTAGATGATTTTCGCACATTAAGGGTTCCGTAACAAATATTGGTATTTGTTAGTCAAGTATACGAAACGACCTGAAAACGGCTGCAGGGTGCAATGTAGAGAAGAACAACCCACGATCGGGACTTAGGGAAGGAATCGGGGGATGCCTATGCTAAGGCACAACAATCTCAACCATGTAAAAAAAAATATTTATATAATATTATATAGATTGCTAGTAAAGGCTTTTATTATTATGTCGTTTATTCATAATTTTTATTACATTTTAGCATATTGAAAAAAAAAAATATAGTATCAGGAAATTTCAAGTTCATAGGACAATTTAAAGTTAAAAAATTCTTCGTAACAAAATTTTGTGACAGACGACGGACGGACAGACGGACACGTGAGTGACAACAATAGGGCTCCGTTTGGTCCCTTCGGGTATGGAACCCTAAAAAGACAAGCAATATTCAGAAAATAAACACTAAAACAAGTTTCTATTAGGGATTTCTTAAATACTTGTGAAATGTGGGTGCACTTCTGCCTAACCCTTCGGGGTGTACTAGCATGGTGTCATGAATGATGTTTCAACTTTTAACTTTCCAAAATGCCATGTTTAAATAGATAATAATACTGATTTATCAATTACAGGTTCACCGCTTTCCGCAATTCCACGTACGTGGGCGCCAAATGAGCCAGATAATAAGGACAATAAAGAGAGTTGTCTCACTATGAACAGCATCGGAGACTTAGCTGATGTTTCTTGTGATGCAACTAAACCTTATGTCTGTTACCGCTCCGAGAGCTCAAAACTTATAATCAATGAGTGTGGAACGATAGATCAAGGTAAATTATGCTTTACCTTTTAGCTTGACAAAACAGTATATTGAGTGAGGAATATTTGCAAAATTTTGTTAAAATAATTCTAATATTTAAATCATCTTTTCAGAATACCACTTGGATAGAACAACTAACAAATGCTACAAGTTTCACAAACAACCTAAAATTTTTGCTCAGGCCTACCTCGCATGCTCCGCGGAAGGTGGCCATCTTGCTATAGTAAACAATGACAACGAAGCCAGAGTACTTAAAGAACTCTTCAACAAATATCCTAAAAATTCCCTGAACGGAACGTATTATAAAGATCAGGCTTTAATCGGTTTTAGCGACTGGGCTGATCATACGGAGTGGAGGACCATTCACGGTAATTTGAGTTCTCATTTAGGTTTTAACGCGTCAAGCCCCTCATTAGCAGACACAATTAAAAACCTATTGTTGCGTTACCTTATGGTAACGCGAGGGGCCTGACGCGTATAGAGATACGAGTAAGTATAGTTCAGTAACGTTGGTTACTTCAAACCTTTTTATGCCTAAACTTTGAATCTCCCGTGCCTCGCTAAGCTATCGATCCTAACTGCCAGCAGTAAATCTTTAGCAATTGATAAAGGTACTCAGAAGCTTGAAAATCTTTCAACTAGTCTTACCAGTTGGTATCATCATAACAAGAAACTGGGTTGATAAATTACTAGTATGTCACTGCATCTAGTTAAACTTTACATAGGAAAAGGCTGGCGATGAGATTTATCGACTTTTTGTTCTTTGCGTTATTTATTTGGAATTGGCTTCTTCTTCCATACATCTCTCTTTGCCATCACTTCAATAGTCACCTCTATTTTTTCTATATCATCTTTCTCGCAGGCCGTCCACCCTTTCTTTGATTCTCTACTTTCATAATTATGTATAACCATCTAAATTCATACTCAAATCTTCCCTCACGACATGTTCTTCAGTTCTTAACACCATGCCTATAACATAACAACCAAGCAAATACAGCAGACTGATTGTGAAGGTATAGGTTGATTTTATTATAAACTAGTTTTCAACAACCGCTTTGCCAGCATGACAATTGAAAAGTATCCGCCGAGAATGATCTACTGGGATAAAAATATATGTATGTAATAATATGTATACACAGATGACGTATTGGTTTCCTCCAATTATGTTCAAATTTCATGTCAATTTATATCAATTCGGGCATAATATTTAGATTTAGTTCTGCGGTACAACAGCGCCGTGCCAGTTCCGTCAAGTAAGGTTTCGAACGAAAAAACAAACAGGCTTCTATCAATCAATCTGCATAGCCTTTTCCCAACTATCTTGGGGTCGGCTTCCAGTGTAACCGGATGCAGCTGAATACCAGTATTTTACATGGACCGACTGCCTATCTGGCCTCCGCAACCCAACTGGGTAACACGATACCCCATGCTTAGACTGGTTGTCAGACTTTCGGGCTTCTGACGACCCGTAACGACTATCAAAGATCCACAATTGATAGCCGGGACCAACGCCTTAACGTGCGTTCCGAGGCATGGAGGAGTCTCGGTATGTAAAAATGGTGACCCATCCATGAACCAACCCCGGCAAGCGTAGCTTAACCTGATGGATCCACCCTTTTTTTTGTGGGATAGGAAATCATCCAATGACATCTCCCACTCTGGGTGGAGCGGAAGGGCGTGTCAGACTCTTACTGACTAAAACCCATCCTGTTCCTTCCCTGCCCTGAGTGCCTAGGGGCGAGGTAACTCTGTTTTGAATTTATCCTCAACCCCTGGGCAGGCATCGGCCATGACGGGCCCCGTTATGAATGCTGAAAACTCTTTGAGGCGCGCGTGGAACACTACGCGCTGTCGACTCTCGGACCTGGTGCTGATCAGACGGCGAGCTACCATTACTCGCCGTCCACAGGCCCGGGTTTACGGTGGCCGGAGATCGTCTCGCGGCGCCGAAAGCCCCAGGCGTCTCCTGCGGTGGCTGCTACTCAGGGCGTGAGGGCGACTCAGTTGTTGAGTCTCCCTCACTCATGCCGCCTCCCTTTTCGCGAGCATTATTGCTTTGCAGAAGGAGGAGACAGCTTCCCATTCCCTCTCGCTCCGTACCATGGCCTGAACCAGGGCCGGGCGCGAGAGGTCGCAGCCGTCTATGGATCGACCCGTGCGGCTGTTATTACTTTAACCACGAGCTCCTCAACAAACAGGCTTCTATATTTATGATATTTTTTAGATTACTGTGAACCAGTAGCTTAACAATAACGTTTTACCTTTCCAGGACAAACATTGGCGGAAGCAGGGTATGATAAGTTTGGTCCAGGAAATCCTGACAATTCTAATTCTGGTCAATACTGTGGTGCAATATTTCGTTCTGGACTACTAGAGGACTTGTACTGTGACAGAGTAGCCGTTTTTATATGTGAGAAGAGTCCGGATTATAACGCTGCTTGTTCTTTACTGAACCTATAAAATATTACTTAATTACCATTAACCCATCTATTATTTTATTATTTTTGTACATTTTTAGTTTGTGTAATTGCATTGCTTTGTACGTCAGTCATAACGCTTTGAATTTTGCTAATCTATAAAATTTTTCATGTGCTAGCAAATAAATATTTTAATGGATTTTATTTTTATCTCTCCGTCTTTTCTGTCTCCTCATGGATATTTAACAGTAGGTTTGCTATTTCGGTGGCTGTCATGCTCGGCATGCGACCTCTGCCGCATTCTACTTTACTTTATTGTTGCAATTCTAGTGTGTGTTGGAGCTTCTTCCGTTTTAGTCTACGGATCACTAGGCTTTCTTCCATTTAAACACTAGCCAAATTGTTCGGATGGCATCAGCATCTTATTTTGAAGTTGACTGTTCCTAAATTACCCTTTTTTAGGGGTCCGTACCCAAAAGGTAAAATGGGACCCTATTACTAAGACTCCACTCTCCATCCGTCTGTCTGTCTGTCTGTCTGTATCTCATGAACCGTGATAATTAACATTTGAAATTTTCACAGATGATGTATTTCTGTTGCCGCTATAACAACTTCTTCTTCTTCTTCCATCCCTGGTCCCGTTATTTGGGGTCGGGTCTCCTCACTTTCCTGCGCCAAGACAAACGGTCTTGGGTTGTCGCAACAGACAATTGGGCTTTCTTGAGGTCTAACGCGATGCTGGACCACCAAGTCATTGGTGGGCGGCCTCTACCTCTTTTTTTTTTCGGTAAATTTGGAGCTATTTGAATCGCATGATCCTCACTGCGTCTTCTAATGTGTCCATACCATCTTAGGCGGTTTCTGTCATTTTGTCTGTGATAGGTGCGACTTTGAAGCTGGCACGTATATGTTCATGACGGACTTTGTCAAGCCAGGTCACACCTCCCGCCCATCTTAGCATCTTCATTTCGTTGGTATGGACCTTTTGCTCATGCGTCTTCTTTGTTCAATTCGTCTTCACAACTTCGATATAGTACTCTGGCACATTTTGGGCACGGAGGGCTTGCCATACTAGCTTTCGTGGGACTCGATCAAAGGCTTTTCTAGGTCGATGAATGCTAGGTTTAGGTGTTTGTTGTTCAATTTATATTTTTCCATCAGGATTCTAACCGCAGCTATAACAACAAGTACTAAAAAAACCGGCCAAGTACGAGTCGAACTCGCGTGCAAAGGGTTCCGTACGAATTACGACGAACGAATCTCCCTTGATACCAAAGACAGGCGTGCAAGTGATTATTTGGATGTAACTGGTCACTATGGCTTCTACCCGAGACATCACTATCCCACTCACGACCACACGTGCTTAGATCACATCTTAATAAAATAAAATAAAAACAGTAAAGGTCGTCATATGTAGCTCGGGTATAACTGATCATGATACAATTATTACTGGAATTTCTAAAGGAACTTCACGCTCTCCACCTGATTCTAAATCTAAAAATAAAATTGACTACACTAACTTGTCAAAAGCTATTGAAAACATCAATTGAGATTTTATATAAAAACATAATGATGCAAACAAAGCGTATGCTGATTTCATTGATACATTAAGGAAAGTAAACAGGAAAAGAGACCGCCTACATTTAGAAGCAAGTAAAACAACGAATAAAGATAATTTCACAATACAGCAGCGGTATAAAAACTATCGGAATTTTTGCAATAATTTAATACAAAATCTAAAAAATGAGTACGACAGAAAGATTTTAGTACATTCTAAAGGTGATAGTAAAAGGACATGGACAGCTATAAAACACATATGTAACATAAAAAAAGAATAAAACTAACAACTTAGAACTATTACACGCCTGTCTCGACCCTAAAGACTCTCTAGATTTGGCAAATTATTTAATCACATCTGTTGGTGAGAAGCTAGCTGCAAAAACACTTTCTAATTTTAATACAACCGAATTCGAGCCTGCTCTGATAACTAGCAGTTTATATCTCAACTCATCCCCAAATAACTATTTTTTTGCAAACCCAACTGTTAGGTATGAAGTCAATAAGATTATCTCAAATCTCAAAAATGCTTCAGCACCTGGCTAGGATGACATTTCAAAAATAATCCTTAAACTAAAGAAGATTCACCTCATTCCCCCGATCGTGTTTTTGTGCAATTTGAGTATTTCCTCTGGAATAATACCAACAACTCTCAAAATGGCAAATGTCTGTCCAATTTTCAAGTCTGGTGAGAAGACCGTTGTATTAAACTATCGCCCTATTAATATAGCTCTCATAACAGCAGGAGGTGGCTCAGCAAAAAAGATTAACAGCTTATTGTACAAACTCCAATTTTTTTCAACAGCATAAACATATTTTTTCTACAACTGTGATGTTTTATTTGTATTAACAATTAGATAATAAGGTAAATAAATTAAAAATTACATTGTATATAGTAAAAACTTTAAACTGAAAGATCAACTGATAATTAAGATTTTACATAGCACCTTATAGTGCGACAAATAATATATGAAAAGGGACCATAAGTTTTTTATTGTACCCACAATACAAGTGAAATCCATAGTGTGGGGCAACGTTTTTTTAACCGACTTCCAAAAAGAGGAGGTTCTCAATTCGTCTGTATGTTTTTTTTTTCGTATGTATGTTACCCGATTTCTCCGTCAGTTTGAACCAATTTTCAAAATTCTTTTTTCATCTGAAAGAATATACTCCCGAGGTAGTCCCATATAAATTTTATCGAAATTGCTTCAGCGCTTTTTGAGAAACTGAACAAAGACGGAAAATACGTGTACCTCGATGACGTTTTGGTGTTCTCCAAATGTTTAAATTCCACGTTCCATTATATTGGGGTTTTTAGTTCTGGGGTATAACAACTAAAAACTGAAAAATAAAAAACTTTTTTACAAAAAAAAAACAACCGAATTCCAAAACAAAAAATACACTAAAAATTTATAAATAACTTTAATTTCGGCAGTCGGTGTCAAATAACGAAGAAGTAAAAATACAAACACCGACTTCCGAAATAAAAGTAATTTATAAATTTTTAGTGTATTTTTTGTTTTGGAAGTCGGTTGTTTAGTTAAAAGAAAATTAACTAGACTGGGAGGAAAGTCGACTCTAACTGAGTTGGATAAAGGCGAAACAGATGACGATAAAAAAAACCGGCCGAGTGTGAGTTGGACTCGCGCATTAAGGATTCCGTACCATCGTACAAGATTTAATACTATGTAGGTATTGCCACTATTAAGATCTATCAAAAAAGCCAAAAAAACACGTTTCTAGTAAGGGAGCTAGTAAGCGGGCCCCTTTAATTTTAATTAAATTTATTAATTTTAATTTATTTTATTTTATTTTAAATTTAATTTAATAAATTATTGGTTGTTATACTGGCAACTGAAATACACATTATGTGAAAATTTTAACTATCTACCTATTACGGATCATGAGATACAGCCCACTGACAGACAGACGGACGGACGGACAGCGGAGGCTTAGTAGGTCCCTTTGGTTACCCTTCGGGTACGGAACCCTAAAAATGGTTAAAGTGAGGAATTACCTTCGCCTTTTCCAGACAAAGTGCATCCTTACGTCCAAAAATGTACATATCCATTAATCTTTGCCTTGTTGGCCAAGTGGGCGCAAGTGCTATATATTACATAAATTCTGAGCATTCACCTAAGTCCGGTTCACGGGATGGGCAAAGTGTTATTGTGTTTTTCCATCTGGAATTTTTCAGCATCCGCAACCTGGAGTCGAATTTGTGGCGGATTGATAGTAATAACCTCGCCCTCGATCACGTAGATTGACAGACAAAATGTATCTAACCCAAGATACATCTCGGTTTAACCTTTTGGAAGAGGTCACTCATTTTGCTAAGTAATGTTGAAATCATCTGTAATACCGGGAGAGACATTTCACGGAAATCCAAAATTCAGAGCAAAACAAACAATTGATCAAAAAACATAACTTAAAAAAATTAACAAAAAAATTCCAGAAATTTTAGTTCAGTCACAGAATTGATGCTACCAACTGTATTGAACTTTTTTTAAACTTTTTAGTAGGTTTTTGTCAGTATTAGTTTCTACTACATCATTGGGATTTTTAAAAATCAATATTTCTAGCCAGAAATCAAACCCGTTGATTTTGAAAAAAAAACACACGCTGTATTAACATACCATTCGATAGTGACACTAATTCGGATAACATTCTAGGTAGTAATGACATAATTATGGCAAACCAGAAGAAATAGCAAATTTTTAACTAAATATTTTAAACGTGTGTTTTTTTCTTTATATCTACGGGTTCGATTTCTGGCTAGTCTAATTTTAATTGATAAAAAATTAATAGATGCAGTTTTAATTATATTCACACAACCTGCCGATACCATACAATCTGCCGATGGCATTACACATTCAATGCACACTATCAAGAACATTTTGAAAGATACAAAGGCTGTGAGGTGATAGGTGATAACCATTTCACATATCACCTCACAACACTTATCTATCAAAATATCGCGTCAGCACTACTTTGTACAAGGTAATTCGTACAAACACTATTTTGACATGTTCTATAGTCCGAATAGTATACCTAGAAACTTTTCCGGGAGTAGATTTTATAGATTTCGACGTGCTCTCATTGAATTTTCACTTTGCCACCTCGTGTCTATGCCGCTTGCGCTGCTATATTGAAAAAATTGTGCTAGAAATCAGTTTTTTGACAATATCTCCTTTCCAACTCATTCTCCGATGAAAATAGTTAGGAAATAAATTCATCATCATTTCAGCCGAAAGACGAATGCAGGACATAGGCCCAAGTATCGCCACAATGACCAGTCCTGTGCGTCTCGTATCCATCGCCTACCCGCAACCCTCACTAGGTCATCGGTCCACCTTATGGGAGGCCTTCCGAAGCTGCGTCTTCCGGTACGCGGTGGCCACTCTAGAACTTTTCGGCCTCATCGACAGTCTGTTCTGCGAGTCTGTGCGTCGATTCTTCGAGTTATATCGGTAAGCGTGGTTCTTTGGCGCATAACGTCATTCCTGATTCGATCACGCAAGGAAACTCGGCGTATAGCCCTCTCCATTGCCTTTTGTGTGACTTTAAGCCTTTTGATGACGCTCATTGTGAGCGACCACGTTTCGGTTCTATATGTCATCACTGACTATACTACTACACTACACTGCACTGGCTATAATAATAATAATAAAATCATTTATTTCAGGCTCTTTATGCCCATAAAATTCAAATACAATGATAAGAGAACACACGGATTAAAAAAAAATACAATAAATTAAATTACAAATTAATGTCAATAAATTAAATTACAAATGGATGTCAATAAGTTAATAAAAAAAAATAAAAAAAATGACCAAAAAAAAAACTTAAAACAGAAATGTCACAAGCTAAAGTTATGCCATGCTATAATAATAATAATTAAATTATTTATTCGTGCAACACAACTCATAGTATTAGTAACATTTTGACTTATATCTGTTGTATGTTAGTAAACTAAATTATATACAATCAATGAAATTAACCTAACACAAATATGACACATCGTTACTATGCTGCAAGTCCAGCAGAAATCTTGCAGCACCGGTTAACGATCGCGCAATCCAGTCGGCCAGAGATCATTTTTAGGATGCTGTTGGTGCCACCCCGCACCCTGCGTACCAGGGATGCGCATCTCTTACGCATTACTGTATAAAAGCAATCTACGCGGGCTTCAGCAAACATCCCTGAAGCACTACAGTAACGCGGCAACCCCATCAGCACCCTAAACGCATTATTATATTGGACTCGGAGGGCGCTGTATGCCTTTAGTGTAAAATGAGCCCACAGGCTACACGCGTAGAATGAAGTACAATATGCACGGAATAATGCGATTTTGACTTCACTCGAACAGCGTGCAAACCTGCGAGCTATCATGTTAGCACGTACAGACAGCGCCCTTCGCTCCCGTTCAATGTCATTATCATCCCTGAGGTCGGCAGTCAGATTGTGCCCTAGATACTTAAATTGCTTTACTCTCTGTAGAGGAACATCGTTCAGTTTAATGGTCGGCATCTTAAGGTGTATATATTCCTCAATGGCCTTGAGCCGTAGGGCGGAGCTAAGCTCACTCGCCGCATGGTTCACGCAAACATGGAAATGCTTATCGCGCGCGGACTTTGTTCAAAGAATATGCGTGGACGCAAAGATGCGACTAGCAGGTAGCATTCTTGCCTACGATTCCGTAAATAAATATTTACGTATATTTTAAGTTTTTGATCAACATTTTTTATCATATTAGGAATATAGGTAGGTCAAGTACAACAAAATAGAGTAGATTAAAATCTACTTACGTACCTACAGGTTTCTTTTAATTGTAAACAGTACAGAAAAATCACAAAATTGTTACAGTCTACCTTAAGACACACACAACAACAACAACACAACAACAACAACAACAACTGTTTAGCATTTTCAGACATTGGAGAAGTGAGTATTGTGTTATGTTTTAAGTTATTATATTCGTTTATAAATACTAAGAAGGTAATTAATAAATAAATAATTACTTAAAAAAAACTCAAACTGGAATGATAGCAATATAGCATAAATTCAAATCCAGTTATCTAGTCTCTTTCGAATTTAACCAAGATTGATTCAGCTTTTCAGAGTAACATTCATTTCCCACCCTCAAAACTTTTTAAATGAATTGTAACATTTTCTTTAGAATAGAAAAGTACGTCATTTGCATAGACTATAAGTAGGTACCTACATAAAAATCGACATAGTGCGAGTTGGACACGCGCACCTTGGGTTCCGTATAAACATATTTTATTCAAGACAATTGGTTGTTACCAAGGATAACTTTGATTTTCACAATTTTATCTTGAGATTCAATGAAATACAAACTAAATATGTAAGTTTGTATTTCATTAAATTTTTCGATTGTGATTGATAAAAACAATAATGTGCATGCTTAAATACCTATGCATCCTAATTACGGAACTCTTCACTTCGTGATCGGTTTTACGAATTTTGTCAATACTACATATAAGTTGTATCGTACTTTAGACGGTTTTTGCAACGGTACTGGTGACAGTTTACTACTCAATATTCTCTTTATAATGTTACAAAAAAAACACAGCTTATTCTAAAAATCAGTAAATTTTAATACTCTTTCACAGTTTTGCTCTGCTAAAACTTGTATTTCTTTTTTATTAGTTTTCTGGTTTTTGGTGCGAGTACTTGTATTGAAGCCTGAGCAAGCAAAGGATTCTAGGATTGAACCGATAACCGAAGCGAGTGGTTCAAATGTAGAATCACCGGACAGATGGACAGACGGACAGACGGATAGACGAACAGACGGACAGTCGCACAGACGGACTGACGGACAGACGGATAGACGGACAGATTGACAGTCGCACAGACGGAGAGACGGACAGACGGATAGACCGACTGACGTACAGACAGACAGACGGACGGATGGACAGATAGACAGACAGACTAACAGACGGACAGACGCATAGACGAACAGAAGGACAGATAGACAGACGGACAGACGGTCGACGGACAAATGGACAGACAGACAGACGTACAGCCGGAAAAATGTACAGACGGACGACGGACAGATGGACAGACGGACACTCGCACAGACGGACAGTCGCACAGACGGATAGACAGACACGCGAGTGACAGCAATAGGGCTCCGATTAGACGCACAAAATATTGTGACAGACGACGGACAGACAGACAGATGGACAGACGAAATTGAAATAATGAATATATCTTTGTCTTCATAGAAACGAGAGTCTACGGGTCGCCCCGTGCTCGGGTAGAAGAGAACTCGAACTCGACATAGTTGGATAGAAAGAACTTTGTGTATTCTTGGTAGAATAGAGATAGAAATGGTCATGCTACGCCTGCAGAAGGTTCCAAACCAGCACTATTGCTGTCACTCACGTGTCCGTCTATCTATCTGTCTGTCACAACTTTTTATCCCGAAGAATTTTTTAACTTCTCATTGACCTATGAACTTGAAATTTTGTGATAATGTTTATTGTTACGTATATTTTATTAAAAATACCAATATATTGATAAATCAGGTGTTTTCTTTGATAATTCCCTCATTTGGCTTAATTCCCTCGCATGGAAAGTTTATACAGTTGAGAAAAATCCATTGCGTGGTTTAGAAGAAGTTAGCGGAGAAACAGACATGTCAACAGACGCGGACAGCGACTTTATTTTATACTTACTACTGGCTTCTGCCAGCGGCTTCGCCCGCATGGTAAAAGGTTGCCTACGTTATCCAGGTTATAATCTATCTGTGTGCTAAATTTCATTCAAATCCCTTCAGCTGTTTTTGCGTGATTGAAACACAAACATCCAGACTTTCGCATTTATAATATTATTAGTAGTATTTAGAAATATGAATGAAACAAGTGACTATTTACCGGCTGCTATCGTGTTGTATCTATCTAATATTAGTATACTACAATGATTTACCAGAATAGAACTATCAACATTTTCTGCAGATGTAGTCGGATCATGGTCTTCGTGTTTCGATTCTGATGATTCTATGATCTAGATTTCCTGGAACCGTTTCGAACTTAAAATCAATTGTGAAAAAAAAGGAAAAACATTAAAATAAATTAATATTTAAATGTAAGTCGTCGAGATGTGTAACTATTTTGATGTAAAATAAAGTATATTCTTTTCAACATCAGATAATAACAAAGACTAAAGACGTACATACAACCTATTCGCTGAGGAAAAAATCTTTTCGTAAACAAACAAACGTCAGACGGTTATAATCAGACTAATTTTAACACCTTACAACGCAAAATGGTTACTTTTGTAGCTCTCTTTAATTTGTTATCATAATACCTAGTTATGAACTTTCGAGATGCTTTTGAATGTCGACTATTGGTTTTGGTTTTAATAATACCTTTTATGTTTAAACATTAAATATATTGATATTATTGTAAAAATAATACAGGAAAATAATAGTTCAAATGTTTGAAATATGTGTATTTAGTTGTTCAATGAAATGAACATCTTCTCATGATATTTTACTTTTTATGGTTTGTTTATCTTTCATTTTTTCTCTCAGCGAATAGATATTATTTAGGTATAATAAGTAGGTAGGTACTAAAAAAACCAGATGCATTTTATTAGCCTTTAGAACTGCATTTTTTCTTGATTTAGTTGGTCTTGGCATTATTATTTATTTACACAATGCGCAATATAAATAAACAAAAGTATTTACAAATTAAAAAAGAAAGTAGTCTACAAATCTAAAGCATCCACGCGCACGATCACGCTGGGTCCTCTGCGGCGAGCTAGTCTCTGAGCGCACACTAAAACAAAAACTTAGTAAATATTTGCACTTACACATACGTATTCGCTTAGTCGGACGATAGCACGGCGGAGTAGCGAGCGACACAGCCGTCCCGTCTCAATGTTAGCGCGCGACTGACTCCGCCCCCATAGTGAGCCAGAATATATACTTTAAACGGATTAGACCCTACTTTGTAAGACTTTCTTTGAAAAATATTGATTGATTTAGATAAGCTATGTACCATCAAAAGAACATCTAACGATCTATTAGTCTGTGTAAAAATAGTTTTAAATATCATAGCCGTTTATGAGGAGTAGGCAAAATAGCAAATAGAGTAGCATGTTGTTAAATATTTTTTTAAGCCAAAACTATTAGTTACATTGAAAAACCGTAATGTTACAAATAAAGTACGTGAATCAATGCTAAATATATATTTTATTTAAAACCATTACCCTAGCCGTTACCAAGGAGTAGGCTTTAGAAAGTACCCGTTTTATGGCACTTTACTGGAGGTAGGCCCTTAATAGGTACACTACTGCAGCCGGCCTCAAAGACCGTAACTTCACTCTTTTTCACATTATACACAAGTCCATGTTGTAATGCATATCTTTCACTATAGACTTTCGTCTTGAGACATTGTTTCCCGAACGCCGCCCAACCGATTCTAATTTGACGGTTTACCTCTTTCTTGAAGTTAGCCTTACCTTACTGCACGTTTGTCCCAGGTAAATGTACTCTGTCTACAACTTCGAGTGAAGATTCTCCAATCTTGATTCGAAACAAATAAAACTAGACAAATTTCCAATATTTGTGTGCGATACTTTCCTTTATGTAAAGAACAGTTTGAACGAACGAGCGGAACAAAGTCTTAACATGGTTTGGGCAAAAAACTCATTTCCAGACCATCATGAGAAAGAAGTGGTGCGTTTTTGAAGCAAAAATTTTTTTAGGTGCGTTATCATTTTTGAGATGGGAAAAAACAATTGAACTCGCCACGGACACCGACACCGACACTGCTATTTGGATTGAAATGAAAACTTGTTTAGGCGCGTTGGTCTTTCGTACCAAGCGAAACGTCTCAATACAAATTAAATATACAGCATGTATTTCAAAAACCCTGTCTGATCCTGAAGGGTATTACTTGGTGTCATACTGCGTATACATATACGTAATCATGTAATGGATACAAGATAATTATTTCTCTCCAATGAAAGTACCTATTTAAAAAAATTATTAAGTTATCAAAAGCAACACTGAGCGCTCGACAAAGTTCACCTACTGTTTCGTTTGAAAGATGCCGCCCGAGCGAGACGGAGTGCCTACAGCGCGGCGTGTGCAGGGTGGTATCGTTTGAAATAAAAATAGGTAAAAATAAAAAGATTTCGCCGGCCAGTGGAGTGTTGTCAACTTATGAAAATTTGCCATATTTAGTGTTAAATTTCGCATATTTTATAAAAATAAAAAATCCATAACTTATGATTTTTATGAGTTACATTTTTTTTACATCGGATCGGACAGGGTTTTTGTTATATGCTGTATACAGGGTGTAACGGAAAGGTGTGGTCATATTTTAAGAGCCGATTCTGCCCATGGAAATGAACAACTTTCTCTAAGAAAAAATAGAAAATTCCCAAAAATAAAATTGGACTTTCCATACAAAGTCATCATCAGCTGATCAATATTTGTATGGGAGGTAAAATTTTTTTTTAGTATTTTCTCGGCTTTTCTTGAAGAAAGTTGTTCATATCGATGGGCAGATGCAGTTCTTAAAATATGACCACACCTTTCCGTTACACCCTGTATATTAAAATTTCTTCCACGTCATCCGCGATGGGATTCTATCAGCTTCGTTGTACACAATCCCCTTGTTCTTGATTTCGTCATACTTGTGCCCGAGAACAGCGTCCGTTAAATCATCACTATTCTAAGTGGAACTTGCAAGTTATCACACATTGAAACTTGTGCATTATATCGAAGTCTATTATCGATCGCGCAAAAAAATCACGCCATTTCTTCTATCTCATCGTGGTTTGGAAATAAGTATTTTTCCCAAAATGTAATTGGACTTTGCGGCGCACATACGCTAAAACTGTTTTTGCTGTTGTTTGATACCTATCCATTTTTATCCGACTGTCCCAGAAGGAGTAGTGTTTTTCGAGAGTGTGTATGTAGGTTTCTTAGGCGCAAATCCATCAAGTCGTTTAGGCTAGAGCGCAAGCTCTAGCCTAAAAAAGCGTGAAGCGTGCTCCATCTTCGACCACATCGTCGCTTGCCATCAGGTGAGATAGTGGTCAAACGCGAGCCTATCAAACATAAAAATAAAAACGACTTGATGGATTTTACCAAATAAGTTATCATTAGATTGGACTTGACCGCCGAAGTGACATAGGCAATGTGAAATCTGAGTGATCTGAGTCAGCCTCCACTACGACCGTGGCAAATACCCGCTCCACAGCCTCCTCGACAATTTCCATTTCTGCTACTAGGGGTGGTGGCAGGGAGCGTGAGAGCGGCGGACCGAACTCCGGTCCGGGCGCAGTGGGAGCTGATGAGGTTGAAGGCGCATCGACCACCTCAGTGTCAGCTGCACCCTCCAGGAAGCAGATGTAGATGCTTCCCATGAGTTTGTATACCCGCCTATCCTGTTCTTTGAGGATTTTTGCCATGGACTCCGGCATACGGAAGAACAGGCAAGTTCGGTCGTTCGATAGGTTTGTATCTATACTACCAAGCAAGCGTGTCGCTGTGCAACCGCAAAAGCATACATAGAAAGCTAGGTGGACCGAGGTGTCCAAGATGTGTGTGAATAAGGAAATCCACTACACCCATGCCCGCGCTTGCGCCAACGGTATCAGGGTCACCGTCAAGTCGTCAGACGACTACCGGGACCTGACCCGCACCCTAAAAGAACGTAAGGTGTCGTTTTAAACCTATACCCTCCCCAAGGACACGCCCACCAGAGTGGTGATCAGACGTGTGCATAAGGAGCTCTCTCCCGAGGAGATCAAAGAGGATCTGATAGCCCAACAGGTCCTGGTGATCTCGTCCACCGTCTTCACAAAGCCCGAGGAGACACTCAACACTTCCCGTGTACGAAATGATAAGTGTCGTATGTGAACCTCGGAAGACCACCACCTGATTTTTGGAGTAAAGTCTATTTGCTCTCTGTCTGTCATCTCTATTAAGAAGCCTCATAAACTAACGATAGTGGGGCAGTGCCATCGTTGCCAACTGTACGGTCACATGCAAAACAACTGCTTTGCCACTCCCAGATGCGTCAAGTGTCTGGGCGTGGAACAGCAGAATGCACCCGTCCTAAGGACCGCTCACAGTGCACAGGCCCACCCAGCTGTGTACTGTGTGGCCAGACAGGGCACCCGGCTAACTATCGAGGTTGCCCTAAAGCCCCAAAAGTAGCTCCCAAAGTGGCCAAGCGGTCAGACGCCCGTCAACAGAGGGAGTGCCCATCTGGGTGAGTCCCCTCCTCCTAACTCCCTGAACGTCTCGCACCACAGAGACCATCGCCATGGAACAGGCTTTCTAATCAGAAAGCCTTTCCAGCCTTAGCGGCCCCCCCTCCCCCAACACCCTCCTTAAAAGCCGCTATCGCAGCGCTGATGGACATTTCCATTACAGCGCCATTACAGTCACCCCCCAAACTGCGGCACCAAGACCTGCTGCCTCAGCAGCAGCAAAATGGTCGAAAGCCCCCGCAGCTGGCGCCACCTTCCCCTACACCTACTCCCCCGATGAAAGCGTAGCCTGCACCATCTTAAAAGCATACGCCATCTTTTTAACCCCAGAAGCTAAAGCCTTAGATGTCGTTCTAAACAAGGCTATTGCAGCAAGGCAAAATAATCTGAAGTCAGATAATACCCATAAGATATGGAAAGACTTCGAGAGTGTTGCCAAAGCCCTTGATAACATGGATTGTGTAGCCTAATGGGTAGGCACGCAAAACCATGCCTCCTCAAACCCAGATCCCTTAGGTTAGGTACAGACTGTTGTCAACATTATCTAACCCACCCTAAAATCAAACGACTTTGGACCCTCTGCCTGTAACATTAAGGTTTATTTAATTTATATGAGCTTATCAGATAAGTGCACGAGGACTCGATGAACAAAAATACAATAATAACACAGACACGCAAATTTGATCTTTAACACGTAACGTTAAGGTAAACCCACCCAACATAGTCGGAGCCACTGGCATTACATATGTTTTTGTTAAGCTATTTTAATTTATTAATAGGTATTATGTATTTTTATTTTTGTTATTATGTGATGATAGTCTCGCGTTTGACCTATATCTCACTTGATGGTAAACGGTGAGGTGGTCGATGATGGAGCACGCTTGCCTAGAAGTAACCTATTCACTCTTGACATAAATACCCCCAGTTTGTAGCTATCAGGAAATACAGACTCCGGCAGGGAATTTCACTCCTTAGCTGTACATACACTAAATCTGTTCCCAAAACATTTTGTGCATGTGGGTGAGGTTTACCATGTACCGGAGGCACATCGCCGTACGTTTAGTGATCCGATGATGGAACGGGCTCATTAATTTGCACCAAGAACAATATTGCCGAGAGCACCAACCCCTGAGGAACCCCGGCATGAATATCCAGCAGACCCGACAAGCGGCCATGTATGACCCCTCAGAAAAATCTAAACACACATTCCAGTAGGTAGACCGAGGGCAGGAAGCTAAACAATAAGGCTTTCGTGCCAGATCCTGTCAAAAACCTTCGAGATGTCAAAGAAAATCGTAAGTGCTTCTCCGTGTCTCTCGATGGCCTCACTTTAGATGTAAATGGTGTACGCTAGCAGATCTCCAGGTGACCGATTTCGGTGGAAGTCGCATTGTCGGTCACTAAAGATATCGTTAGCTTCTATGTATGCCAGGAGCTTACCGTTGAGAAGACGTTCCATCCAAACTCTTACAGAGGATGGACGTTATGTATTGAGATGGGTCTGAAGTTTGTCCGGTCAGCTCGACTACCCTTCTTGAGCACGGGCTGCGCGTTAGCTTGTTTCCAAGCAATCGGCACTTTTCCGGTATCAAATGAAAGTTGAAATAGACGTGTCAGATCGGAGACAGTTCGGGCGCACCAGTTCTAAGGACAACTGCTACTATCCCTTCGGGGCTACTAGCTTTGTTTACGTCAAGGTTACGCACTACTCTATAGTAGTACGTCCCTATGGACGTCCTCTGATCTACGCAAATTTTCGACATACTCGTCTCGCATCCATCAGGATTAGTAGGGGGTCACAAAGATCCAGATGCGATGATTCCGCATAAAGAGAGGCAAACAAGTTTGCTTTCTCTTCAGCGAAGTGGGTCAACGATAGTATTAATTTCATTGGCTGTGTATGTTCTGTGTGTACTTCAGATAGGTAAGATAATCTGTCACTGTATAGCAAATGTTCGAGTTTCAATCGAACACTCAGCGAAAATGCATAATTGCATCGAACGCAAGTATGCACATTCGCTCGTTGACCAAAATGTGGGGCAGTTCGCGTTTAGATCTCATCAGAGACACCACGTTCTCAACACCATTTTACCATTACCATTTTACCAATAATTTAGTGATATAGTAAACCATTTTTACCATTTCTTGTAACTAAGTGTTATAGTAATTCAATACAGCTATTTCCCTTAAAATACGAGACTTTACTTTAACTTTTACCACATACCATAATTACCCTATCAATACGAGAAAGGAGTGTTAGGTCACCATAGTACCGAGCACTACTTTCTACAGCAAACACAGCTTAGTTTGTGATCGCCATGGGATCTGAAGGCCAAGGTTCTCACGCTCCACTGGGAGTGGCGCAAGGAGGAAAAATGACGAGGTGAAACTCCGCTGCCGCGACACCTTGCGGCTCGGCGGACGGAGCTCCGGCAGGATTTTATGGCAACATGGAGACAGCGACTGTCGGAACCCAGACCATTGCGGCGGTAGTGTTCCCCTTTAAGGAGTGGATGGAGAGGCGTCACGGCGTACTCACCTTCCACCTGACGCAGGTCCTCACCAGACACGGTTGTTTCGGGAGATTCCTGCATCGGATAAGTCGGGAGGAAACGCCCGGGTGTGACCACTGCGCGGATCGCCCAGAGGACACCTTTTGCAGATTAGTAATGCTCGCGAAGGAGAAGGCGGAACGGGTGAGGGAGACTCTACGCAGTGGTCCTCACACGGATAAATTCTTAACAGAGTTACCGCTCCACTGGGGTTGCTTTGTGATAAATCACGTAAAATTGTAAACTTATTATTTTCAAAGAGATCATTAGGCTAGTTTCCTAAAAAAAAAATCTAATTTGTCCATCAGTTATTTTTTCTTTTGTAACGTCAACCAAAAATGAGGACGATGCAGTGCTTTGAAATTTCGAGTGACGTCACAACTCGGTAGACTTTGTACCGTTTAGTGACGTGACAAGCCACTCCTGAACTTTTATGCGTTATAACTCTATAATTTTTCATTGATTTGAAAAAGCAAGAAATACGTGTACAATTTTTGTTGGATAATCTACTAAATTTTAATCTCTTACTTACGGACTAAATAGAAGTACTACGAGTATTTTTTTTAGCTCGGTGGCATTTCTAAGTGGTAGTGTTTCTGGTTTTTTTTTTGTTTTTTTTTCTTTTGTGGGGTGGGAAATCATCCCATGACTTCTCCCGCTCTAGGGTGGAGCGGGAGCGCGTGTCAGATACTTACTGACTAAAACCCACCCTTGTTCCTCCCTGCCCTGAATGCCCAGGGGCGAGGTAACTCTTTCGAATTTATCCTCAACCCCTAGGCAGGAGTGTTTCTGGCTTGACATGGAAATAAGGCACTTGTTTATGTGTGTATGTTATTTTGCATGACGCAGTACAGTAATGTACTAACTAACCTAAATAATAATTAAGTTAAGAGAGAACAAAAACAAGAAAAATAACTTATAATTATCTATAATTATATTGTAGGGCACTTTGAGCATTACATAAAGTGGGTAGTACTTAAATTAATGGTAATAAATACTTCGGCATTGTTAAACACTAAAATACAAAATACTTTGAATATTTTAAATTAAAAAAAAACTTTTATTCTAAGGCTTTAGCGTCACCGAGGACTCCAATGGCTGGTCCAGCCTTGACGATACCATCTCTGATGTTGCGTCCCATTTTCTCCTGTAAAAAGAAAAAAAGATAATAACATCTCATCAAATTTCCTTTACATAGAGGGATACTAAATTAACTGGCTATATGCTACAAACAATAAAAAAATAAAAAAATGTTGACGTGTAAAACCTATTTACAAAAATATAATGATTTATCATTTATGATGCTACTGCCGAGGACAAGGTTTTGGTGTCAACACGTGGGTCAGCTGAAGTTAAAGTTAGGTAGTTCTCAGAGGTAGTTCAGATTGTTACCTCGGGAAATGGCTGACTCACCTCAACTCTGTCAAATGGTACTTCACTACATATTAAAAAACAAAGTCCCCCGCCGCGTTTCTCTGTTTGTCTATTCACGATAAACTCAAAAACTACTGAACGAATTCATGCCGTTTTTAACCGACTTCGAAAAAGGAGGAGGTTATCAATTCGGATGTTTGTATTTTTTTTTTTTTTTTTTTTATGTATGTTCGGGCATAACTCGTCATATATTGACGGATTTGCAAAATTCTTTTTTTTTTTTGAAAGGGGTTTATACCGAAATGGTCCCATTTAAATTTTAAAAAGATCTGATAATGGGTTTCGGAGACAGACAACGGAACACTTCAAAAATTGACAGCAAATCAACCGCGATTGCTGCTGTCGTATGTCTATGAATTGTTAACACAGTTTAATGGGGAGCTACAACAAAAAAGTGAAAAATAAAAAACTTTTTTACAAAAAAATAGAACCGACTTCCAAAAAAAGTGCAAAATAACTTTAATTTCGGAAGTCGGTGTCAAAAAACAGAGACACAAAACAGCAACACCGACTTCCGAAATTAAAGTTATTTTGCACTTTTTTTGGAAGTCGGTTCTATTTTTTTGTAAAAAAGTTTTTGCACTTTTTTTGGAAGTCGGTTCTATTTTTTTGTAAAAAAGTTTTTCACCAATAGACAAAGTGATTAATGAAAAAACTTTTTGTAGTATATTTTGAGTAATAAGTGTATAATTTGTACCCGTGCAAAGCTGGGGCTAGTTTAACATAAAATTCGAAAAGGGAGTCTACGCAGGGTTACTTGAACTTCCTTGGAGAATTTATGTACCATCTTACAGTGTTAGATAAAAATTGAAAAAACTATTATATAACTTACAATTTTCTTGAAGACCTTGGCTCGGGCGCCGCCGACACGGCACACAGAGCAACCAAACAGGCGAACGCAAACAACAAGATGCGAGAGAAATTCATTTTTAGTTTTAATATTTTTAATTGAAAATAATTATACTATTGAATTCACGAAGTCTACTTCGAGTTGAATGATGCTCTATTTGCATAAGCCACGATTTATATACTACTCAATCAAACAAAATATTGCTTACTGTTGGAAAACTTGTAAACAAACTGTCCTTCGGCTTTATATCTTCCGCATAAAGATCATTTTGTTTTGCTACCGTTTATTGTGACTTTAAATGTTATGTTTGTACTGATAACGTTAATTTCTGCATTCCGATGAACTCCAGGAGAGCCCCTTTTCTGGGATGATAAATGATATCCCCCGTATCAATCTGTGCGGTCATATTTTTTGTTGATTTACTAATAATACAATGTTTTTTTTATTATTATTGATAGGCAAACGTGGGACTATCAATAATAATTGACCACTATCTCACCTGATAGTAAGCGATGATTTGGTCGAAGATGGTGCATAGTGGTATGATTGTGGTGGTAACTTCTAGGCAAGCGTGTTCGCTTGCCTAGAAGTTACCTTTTCACTCTTTAGATAAAGCCTCCCAGGTTGTAGCTATCAGGAAACACAGACTGGCAGGAAATAGGGTAGTTCAGTCGATTGCATGTCAGTAGTAACACATTTGCCATGGGATCTGGAGGCAAAAGTCCGGGAAAGGCAAAACGCAGGGGCGTAACGCAGCTGCCCCGACACATCTCGACTCGGTGGACAGAGCTCCGGCAGGATCTCATGGCGACATGGAGAGAGCGACACGTGTCCATTGCTGGGCATAGCTTCCTCACCGGTCACGGCTATTTCGGGAGTTTCCTCTGCCAAATAAGGCGGGAGGAAACACCTGGCTGTCACCAATGTCTAGATCACCCAGAGGAAACGGTGGAGAATACGGTGGAGGCCTGCCTCGCATGGGTGGAGCACCACCGTGTCCTCGTGGAGTCGATCGGTGGCAGCGACCTTTCGCGCCCGGCCCTGGTTCAGGCCATGATACGGCGCGAGAGGAAATGGAAAGCTGTCACCTCCTTCCGGTAAGCAGTAATGCCAGCGAAGGAGGAGGTGGAACGCGTGAGGGAGACTCAACGGAGATGCCCTGGTTGTTTGGGGTCGCAAGCCGATCTCCGGTCACCGTAGGCGCAGGCTTGTGGCACGGCGAGTAATGGGTAGCTTGCAGTCCGATAAGAACCAAACACGAGAGTCAACGTTGAACAGTTGAAGAGATGTCAGCAATAAATGATGGGGCTCGCCGAGGCCGATGCCTGCCTTGGGGTCGTGGATACATTCGAAAGAGGGTTACCACGCCTCTTGACACAGGTAACTGAAGGAACAGGGGTGGGTTTTAGTCAGTAAAATTTTTAAAAATTCGTAGTTTACCGCTCTATCTAATAGTGAAAAGCGCATTAGAAAGAGAGAGAAACGAGAAACAGACAGATACGGAAAGTAACTTTGACTTGTACCTACTATGAAGAGATAAGGTGAAATATCTGATAAAAACTACAGTGTTTTTAGGAATATTTGTGACATTCAATTCCGTCCAACACGCAAAATCGTCTGTTAATCTTATATACCAGATAAAACGATAACCTATGCCCAGTTTTGTAACTAATATGACGTGCATAATAAATGTTCAGATTTATCGCATAATAAGTCGCCTTTGGAAGTTAGAAGGCCTCAATAATGACCAGCAAAGGGTCGTGAGAATCTGATGGATGCGGGACGCAGAGGACCGGTCGTTGTGGGCACTCTTTAAGGCAGGCCTATGTCCAGTATTCGACATCTTTCGGCTGAAATGATAATGATGATGAAGTAACCTATACAATGGGTTAGTTTTCCGTGACCAGCCAAATGATTTTGAGGCATTAGGTATCAAACATAAATACGGTTTATGCAAAAATGAAATCCCAAAAATTAAACAGCTTTTCAGTACACATTGATGCTTTTTAGAACATTACTCGGCCAAATGTAGGGAATAGTAGATTTTTTGTTAGGGTTCCGAAAGTGTAAAACGGAATGAAAAACGGAAGCCTTATAGGATCACTCGTGTGTCTGTCTGCCTGTCCGTCTGTCACAGCCAATTTACTCCGATTCTGCTGGACCGATAGAGTTGAAATTTGGTACATACGAGTACATCAGTGACACAAACACGGACGTGTACCCTAAATAAATTAATTTGGAATGACCCCCAGGTCACCTTTGGGGTGAAAATCGTAAAATTAAATATCAAAGTTTTTCAAACTGTGTCGTGCGACATATCAAATGAAAGGGCTCATTGTAAGGGTCCCAAATATATGTTTATTATTTTTGAAGTTATTTAAGAAAATTGAGGAAAAATGACCGTGATAAGAAAATAGATGAAAAATTTCCCCCTTATCTCCGAAAGCACAGGGCCTAAAATTTTGAAATAAATACAGAAAGTAGCTCTTTTCTTAAAGATTACAGGAAAATCTGTAAGGTGGAGTCAGTTAAAAAAAACCTGAAAAAAATATGATTTGTTTGGAACCCTTTGCGCGCGAGTCCGACTCGCTCTTGACTGATTTTTTTTTAAATAAAAACCTGCCAATTGCGGGACCGACTTGTGTGCAAAAGATTCCGAAGAAATAATATTTTTTAATACGATTTTTTGAACCCGTATACTGTATATAGTTAAACTGCAAGAACTACAATGGGCTGAGTAAACTGTCCTGAGGCACACCAAATTCGATACATAATCAAAATCAATCATTCGATACATAAACACTCAGAGCCTGATGCACCCAAATCAACATCCCCGCAACATCTCACCTCGAACATAACACAGAGGTTCAAACGGAAATTTCAACATGGTGAAGATATTAGCCAGTTCACGGCAGAAATTAAAAGCATACTCATGGAATTTACTGGAAAGCAAGATAAAAAGTACGCTGCTTTTTTGAGCACGGTAAATGAAATCAAAGCCGAATGTTCTGAGTTGCGTAAGTCCGTAGACTTTGTATCGACATCTTACGATGAAATAATGGGAAAATTGAAAAGCTTGGACAGTGCAAACAGAGAGAAAATGGCCTACATACAGGTTCTTGAGGAAAAAATTGAAAATTTGGAAAGTTCGATCAAATCATCCTGCATAGAATTTCGGAATATACCTGTAAACCAGAACGAAAATAAAACTACTCTTTGCGAAACAGTCATAAAAGCCAGTGCATTTCTACAGAATGAGCTAAAAGTGCCCGATATTCGAGACATTTTCCGAGCTAAATCAAAAAAATCACCTGACTCTGGCACTATCGTCGTAGATTTAACGACGGTTATCGCGAAAGAATCTTTGCTACATGCATACAAAAACCATAATAAGGGCGGACACAAGCTGTCAACTTCTGATATCCAGCTACCTGGCCAATGCACGCCAATTTATATTTCGGAAGCATTAACTGCTCATAAAAGGAAATTATTTTATCTGGCACGTGTGCACGCAAAGTCTCACGGGTATGCTTTTTGCTGGACAGCTAACGGTAGAATATTAATGCGGAAAAAGGAGGGTGATTCTGCTATACTTATTAAATCAGACTCGGACTTAAATAAACTAAAACAGAGAGCGGATTGACTACGGAGCGGCATAAATACAAATATTAACTATGTTTGCCTCATTTTATGTCATAAAATTAGATGGTATACTGTTACAATAACGCTAATGTTTACTTTGGTTATCGTAATTGTTTTAAATTGTTTAATTACTTTTAAATGGAAAATATCTCTTAACTGTCATATATGGTAGTTTTGCCATACTCCATTATACTCACATACTCTACTCACATACACTTTTACATTATTTACTACCACACAAATTCTTTAACATTCCTACATACTTTTCATTTTGCTTTGTTTTGCTGTTAGTTAAATTACAAATTAAATTAAGTGTCAAATCCCCTTTACAAGTCAATGTAAAAACATTATGTCTAGCTACTTATGCCCTACAAATACATTCTTTATATAAAAATGGTTGATACACTGAATATTATTTCTGATCTTGATAATTATCAGGTTTCTAAGTCTTTCAAAGTACCAATTGTTGACTGCCACAAACTAGTTAAAAACATTAATGGAAATTTGAATATAATACACCTCAATATCCGCAGTATCAACAAAAACTTCGATGAATTTACAGTTTTGCTTCAACAACTTCACTTCGATTGTGATGTCATTATATTAACTGAATGTTGGCTGAGTAAGACAACAATAATCCCCACTTTACAGGGATACCAATCACACCTAACAATGAACTTAAGAAATCAAAATGATGGTATCGTTATTTACACAAAACATAATTTAAATTGTAAAATTATAGAACCTGAATTTAATGATTCCAACTGCCTGGTTTGCACAATAAATGACGATACAGCTGTCATTGCCCTGTATAGATCTCCATCCTACCATTTTATCGACAGATTTCTGAACAGCTTAGGTGATGTCCTTTCATTCTTGAAAAAATGCAATCAAATATTTCTAATCGGTGACATAAATATAGACATTAAAAATAACAATAAAGACCGACTTTCTCAGGAGTATTTGAATTTTACTGCATCACAAGGCTTACTTCCAGCTCATTTGTATCCGACCCGTATCAATAACTGCATAGATCATATCTTTTTAAAAACAAATAAGGTAGCCACTACTCTTGTCATAGAATCGCACATAACTGATCACGAACCAGTCTTGTTAAGTGTCGTTACAGATGGGCCCAAATTGAAGCCGTGCATAACAAGAACGGTGGTTGACTATACCTCGATTATACATGACATTGAGCAGGCAGATTTCTCCAATGTTTTATTTTCCACAAATGCTAATGAAGCAACAAACATTCTTGTCTCAACAGTCTCGGGAATTATATGTAAGCACACTCGTAAAACTAAAGTATCTAAAAAATACCGGTATATAAAGCCCTGGATCTCTTGCGGTTTAATCAAATGCATAAGAAACAGAGACTGCATGCATAAAAAGCTTAAATCTCAGCCTGATAATCACATTTTGAAACTTACCTATCATAGATACCGGAACTTTTGCAATGCTCTCCTACGGAAACTTAAACGCAATTATGAAAAAGAACAATTTGCCAAAGCCAAAAATAATATTAAAGCTACTTGGGAAGTCATCAAAACTGTAACTTACACTAAACGCCAAACCCTTCCCGCACGTGATTTAATTTTATCGCAATCCATTGACTCCATAAATGATTTCTTCGTAAATGTGGGAAAAAGTTTAGCAACAAAAATAAAAAAATCGTTATCGACAGACTGCATGCAATTTCTAACACCAAAAAACTATATCAATTCCATTGCCCTATTTGATACGGATATTCAAGAAATTGAATCTATTATTGTGAATCTGCGAAATGATTGTTCGGTTGGAATAGACTCTGTATCGAGTAGAGTACTCAGGGTGACCCGCCATGTTTTAGCCCCACTTATTGTACATATTTGTAATATGTCTTTCAATACCGGAGTTTTCCCTGATGCTCTAAAAAAGGCTGTAGTCCATCCTATCTATAAGAGTGGAGACAGAGACTCCGTAAATAACTACCGGCCTATTTCTGTACTTCCGGCAATCTCTAAGATATTAGAGAAACTTTTGAATGGTCGCCTGGTTAAATTCTTGAATGCAAATAATATCTTAGCGCATAATCAATATGGTTTCTGCTCAGGTGTTTCCACTGAGGATGCTGTGTCTGCTCTCTCCGATGCTGTGACTAAGCACCTAAATAGTAAAAGGAAATGCCTTGGTATATTCCTAGATTTAAGTAAGGCATTTGACACGGTCTCTGTTCCTATACTTTTGGCGAAGATGTGTAATATCGGAATTCGTGGGCATGCTTTGAGACTCTTTGAGAGCTATCTTCAAGATCGTTCTCAGTGTGTAAAGATAGAGAATATCACTAGTAGAGAGGCTAAAATAGAATACGGGGTGCCCCAGGGAAGCAATCTCGGTCCAACATTATTTCTCATTTATATAAATGACCTCTGCCTCCTTTCCCTTAAAAATTGCTCAGTCTTTGCATATGCTGATGACACAGTTTTACTGATTCATGGAGATACCTGGAATGAAGTTGCACAATTAGCACAGACAGATCTCAATATAGTTAGCGATTGGTTCTCAAAAAACCTTCTAACATTGAATGCAGAGAAATCCAAAATTATGCCCTTCTCAGTTTCACAATATTCCCAACCTGAAGACCCTATTAATGTCAAAGTTCACTCTTGCTTAAACCCTTCTTCCCATTGTTCCTGTCCATCTCTCTGTGTATCCACCTGCATTCGATACCTGGGTGTCTACATAGATCAATTTCTAAACTGGCATATGCAAATTGATTATTTAGTCAGGAGATTAAGGGTGCTTATCTATATTTTTAGAAACTTGAGGCAATCTGCCGATGTAACCACTCTTAAACTGGTATACTACGCTCTGTGCCAGTCTTTACTTTCTTACTGTATAGTCTGTTGGGGGGGTGCTGATAAAACTTCACTTTTAAAGCTTGAAAGAGCACAAAGAGCGGTTTTGAAAGTTATGTTTCATAAACCGTATAGGTACCCAACAACTCAACTGTATTTTGATAGTGAAGTATTGACTGTCCGGAAACTATTTGTGCTTCATACTATACTAAGGAAACATCGTAGTCCTCTTGTTACCACCGCGAAACGACGGGCTGACTTAGTATTTCGCTCAGAACCTCACAGCACTGCCTTTGCGCGTAAACAATATCCTTTTGTCAGTACCAGACTATACAATAAAATAAATAAAATTCTTAACATCCATAAATTAAACAGACAACAATGTAAAAGCAAGTTGAAGGCTTGGTTATTCACTTTGAACTATACTGATACAGAGTTACTTCTAATATAATATTCCACATCTGTACCTACACATGAACCCACACACACACAAACACATTACTCTCACGCACTGACACCCACACACATATACACACCATCACTCTCACGCATTGAGACACACACCCATTTATACCTTGCAAGTTGATGAATGGCCACCTATCTATAGTGTAGTATTAAACTCATTTTTTATTTTAGTAGATATGTCTGTAACTTTGTTTTTTTTTTTTTTTTTTTTACTTTTTATTATTACATTTTTGCTTATTTTTTCTTTAAGTTCACGCCGTCTTACACGGGCTATGAACCAAAAAATGTACTTAATTTCCAATATTATTGCCTCCCAAGATACAGGTTTTTGCCTAGTTTGGGAGACAGTAGGCTAATGCACTTCTGTTAAATTAACTGTTCCTTGCTCTAGCTATTAAGACTCTGTAATTTATGGTTGTGTTCTAAATAAAAAATTATTATTATTATTATTATAATTAATCGACCAGAATTAAAACTAATAAATTACTAATAAAGGAATAAAAAGACTAAAAGAAAATAAATAAAATATGTATAAGCGGGGGAGGAGGAGTGAGTGCCTATATCTCATTGGGCATCCGGAAAATTCATCCACATTGCTGTCAATGGGAAAAGTGCCCTGAACGCTGGCAGCATTGCCACATTGAATGGCAATCCTCGGAGTAAAACATTTCAATGCTTTGAACTTTCTCTACTGTAGTCTATGCTTATCTAAAACGAAACGTTCAATGACGAGACAAAATGTCAAAAGTGTCATAATATTGTTAAATTTCTACGATTTTGTTCTAAAACCTCTGTTAACATAATTGTTTGTTTTATATCAACATGTAAAATTAAGAATAGGTACACCCTATATAGTTCAACGCCGTATATTTTCACAAAACCTTGTTTTTATAACCTTTTTTTTTATAAAATAATTCACAAAAAAAATCCAATTTTTTCTACCAAAAATATTAAGAATGCTAAATAGTGGTTTGTAACAGTTGTGTAACATTGTCTCAAACTATTCCTTTTAAAAATCAACGCAGCAAAGAAAGCAAAAAGAAAGGAAAGGGGGTAAGCAGAGTCGCTCAGCATCGAGCGCGACTAAAGGCGCTGTGATGGACCACAAACAGCAGGGTCCACTGAAGAACACATGCGATGAGGACGGCTTCATCAAGGTGGAGAGAAATAAGGGGAAACTTACTTATCGCAACCAGTGTGGGACAGCGCCGGCAGGATCAAACATGCTACTACGTCCTTCAGTACCGACGACGCAGCTGTGCGTGTCCCGTTTGCACCACTCTACGAAGACTGAGGGCATCGTAGAGTACATTCGGGTGAAGACCAACTGGACCTTGAGGGTGGAGAAGTTGGAGTCGTGCCATAACACTAATTTCAAGTCGTTCGTGGTGCGCGTTCTGACTCACCATTTGATGACCTTCCTCAAGGAAGAGTTTTGGCCGAAAGGTGTGCTGTATCGGCGTTTCCGCGGCCGGCTACGCGACACCTCGCAGTGTAACACGACGCCGTCACTTCGTGTACAGCAGTTTTTGTTTATTGTATAAAATATGTATTAGTTTATAGTAATTACTATTTTATACTTGTATATGTGTTGTGTTTTATGGGCCATATTTGCCTGAAACAAAGGATAAATAAATAAATAAAAAATATGTACCTATAACATTTTAGAGCTCCAAAAGGATTTATATTTTGTAGACAAGTTTTTAATTTTTCTTCGTGTACTTGCGGCGATTCCTCTTCGTGAAATCACAATCCAGTTTTATATTGAAAATACCAAAAATGTTCTGTAGTCGATGAATGCCATCACTCAATTTTACAAGAATGGTATAGACTAAAAATCTACAAAAAATTCAAGAATGACCAAACATTATACATAAAAACAATAAATAGCAAAAATCATAATTCTCCTGCCCTTATCCCAATTTATTTGGGGTCGGCGCAACATGTCTTTTTCTTTCACACTCCTCTATTAGTCGTCATCTCTGTAGTCACCCCCTTGTTACACATATCCTCTTTCACACAGTTCAACCATCGTTTTCTTGGCTATCCCCTACTCTTATAGCTATCCACATCCATTCACAAGACTTTCCTCATGACATTTTTTTCATTCCTCCGCATCACATGCCCATACCACGACAACCGATTTCCACACAACTTTTCAGTTAGCGGTGCCACTTTCAATCTTTCTCTTATATACTCATTCTTAATACTATCCATGCGCGTAACACCACACATCGCTCTTAGCATTCTCATCTCAGCCGCATGCAATTGCTTTTCATTCATCCCTTTTGTGGCCCAACATTCTGAACCATACAAGACAGCAGGTCTGACCATTGTTTTATAAATCTTCCCCTTAAGTTTAAGGGGAAAACGGGAGTCACAGATAGTCCCGTTGACCTGCCGCCATTTCATCTATCCAGTGTTAATTCTGTGCTTAACAGTCCGATCTATTTCGCCATCGCTTTACACGAGTGAACCGAGATACCGAAAATTGGAGCAGACTGGTAGAAGCGCGCCATCTAGTACTATAGCTTCAGAACTCCATTCATTACACAGATATGCAGTTTGTGTTGATTTTGCATTTTATTAGCATTTTTTATTTTTAAAGAATGACCAAACATTATACATAAAAACAATAAATAGCAAAAATTATAATTTACCTACTCCATTCATTACACAGACATGCAGTTTGTGTAGAACTTGCATTTTATTCGCATTTTTATATTTCACGAACGCATCACAAATCTGCCGAAGTGTATGTCTCTCGTAATTTTTCACATCTAGTTCACAAGAATTTTAATAATTACTGCAGACAGGATTGTTGCCGTCGTAGAAACATTGACTTAAGACGGAATAAAATAAAAGTTTTGGGATTTGTAAGTAATTATTTAATTTGTTACAATAATTTTACACAGATACAAAAAGAGTTAAAACACGCTATTACAAAGCATAATAAAAAAATTAAAGAAACAAAAATAATCATCATAATAATGATTCAAAATTGCATATACATTGTTGATACATTTTGAATAATAGTAATATTTAGACATTACTTTTTAATCATTTACATTGTTAAACACTGTGGGGGTGCATTTCTGACCAATGATTGTTGATCAGCATGACACACAGCAGGATATTGTGGACTCTTCTCGCAGATAAATGGTAAGTTCGTGGTACACCCTGCATCATACAGATACCCATTACTATATAAAGATCCGCAAAATTCACCCTGAAATAATGTTGGCTCCCCTTTGTACCATTTGCTGTACCCTGCTTCCGACAACGTTTGGCCTGAAAGAATAAATATCATTGTAATTGGGAGGTTTGAAACTTAATAGTATATCAATTTTGAATACCACTTAGGGTCAGGCTCAGGGAGATCTATATACTAAATTTTCGATTAATAATTGCAATGCTTCGCTTGCTTAAAATTTAATCATCAGACGGGGTATATATAAAATACAAATTACCATGAACTGTCCTCCACTCGCCACGTTCACCCCAATCGTGAATTCCAATAAAAGCTAAATCTTTCCACATTTCAGGTATTCCCATCATACTGCTTTTAGGAATTGTAGTGAATAATTCTTTGAGAACTGTGGCTTCAGTGTCACTGTTTATAATAGCAAGATGGCCACCTTCAGCTGAGCATGCCAAGGACGCTCGTGAGAAATTTCGTCCCTGTGGGTGTAACTTGTAGCATTTGTTAGTTCTCATATCTAAGCGGTATCCTGAAAAGAAAATAATAAGGACGTTGAATGTTTTTAAGCATTAAGTTCTTTAAAAAGTTTAAAGACATTGTGTGATGACCAAAACTACAAAGATAATTATTTACCTGGATCTACAGTGCCACATTCATTGAATTCTACTTGAGGATCCTCCGGACGGTAACAGATATAAGGTCGAGAATCTTCACAGGGCCGATCTGCTACTTCTCCATTACTATTAAAAGTAAGACAACTTTCTTTATTGTTCTTATTATCCGGCTCATCTTCAGCCCAAACTACTGGAATTTTTGAAAGTGGTGTACCTGTAATTTTTAAATATATTTCATCATCAGCCTTTTATTTATTATCCCCCACTGCTGGGGCACAGGCCTCCTCTCTGTGTGAGAGGTCTCTGTGTGGTCTGTGAATATGTTTAGTCATTGATAAAACGATATAAAAGCTATTAAATAGGAAAAATTAAATATGCAAAGACTTGAAATTATTATTATTTTATTAAAAATAAATGCTTTTAGAGTTCCTTAGTAAATATAAATAACAAGGACAAGAAACCCTTAATAGTTTCGGTCTGACCGTTCGGGAGGGGGGGGGAGGAAGAAAGGGTCTGAGCGTAGACACTGTTTGTACTCTAAAGCTGCCATTTTGCATGGGTACATGTATTAATCACGCCAGAAAAACGCATCAAATAAATTTTGAAAATATTTTTTTTTTATGGTAGGTCCACTGTTAAGTGGAGATGTTTTTTTTTCACCTGTCCTATTAGGTCTCTCAAAATCATTGCGGGGTTGTGAAAACTACTTTTTCGATTCAGTGATTCAAGTCGAGCGAGCGTCGTTCGAGTCGAGCGTCCCGCCCACTAAAATCTAAACTGAGAACTTGAAAAATGTGAAAATAATCGTGACGGGAGTATATATAATTATGTGTAACAAACTAAGGAAAACTATCTCGGCTAAGTTAGCTGTGTTGGTTTATAAGTAATAGTCGACCAACTTATAAAATGTACCTACTTGGGCAATTTCGTACAAAACACAAAACCAAGAAAAAAATACGTGAAGTTCTTAATATTTGAAACATGTAAAATTTTGGAAAAATGAACCTTTTTTTTTCGTTTTTAACACAAACGTAAAACCGTAAACTCAATTTCATAGTAATAAACATTAAGGGCCTACCTCCGTATAAGAGGCGCCCTCATTAAATAAAAAATCATATCATAGCATAGAAAATAAAGATTAAAGAATCCTATCCATCCTATGTTGCGGTTGTTACAAAGAGGATAAGGTATTTTTACGTTGTTAAAACATAACTCAAAATATTTGGTATCCAAAGTAGTAGGCAAAAGTACCAAAAGCGGCCATTTTGGACACTTTTGCCTACTACTTTGGATACCAAACATTTTGAGTCCTGTTTTAACAACGTAAAAATACCTTATCCTCTTTGTAGTAAACGCAACATAGGATTCTTTAATACTTACTTTTTACGCTTTGCTACGATTTTTTATTCAGTGAAGGCGCCACTTGGCGGATATATACGCCTTAAGCCGGGGCTTCTAAGTCCGCATGTTATAACGGGCAACTACGGAACCCTACACTGCACGTGGCCCGACACACCCTTGGACGGTTTTTTTATCATACCGAATGACTAACCTTCAACTGTATGATAATCTCCTTGAGAGAAAGTGGCATGAATCCCGGTAAAAACTTCTTGATTCTTCTTGGAGTGTGTTATGATGTAAATCATTTCAGATTTTATTTCTAGTGTGGTCGGAGAAGCTAGAGCAGCACCTGAGGGTGATAAAAAATAGTCTTATTAAACCTACTGCCTTTTTTTTTTGGCTGTGTGGGAGATCATCCAATGACATCTCCCGCTCTGGGTGGAGCGGGAGGGTGTGTCAGACTCTTACTGACTTAAACCCACCCCTGTTCTTTTCCTGCCTGAGTGCCCAGGGGTGTGGTAACTCTGTTAAGAATGTATCCGCTACCCCTAGGCATGAAACCTTAATACAGCCTTTACGTCATGATTGCTTGCTTGAAATAATAAATAATTTTCTATACTTAACCAAAAAAACTAAAAACATGTTTTGTTTTATATTTTCCGTATTCTTCTAAGCAAACTCTTTACTTTGATGCCCATATCATTGAAATGCATAAAAAATAACTAGTCCACCATCTTTGAGAGTCCGCCATATTAGATTAAGAATGACGTCACTTAATTAACCATACATTTTCATTATTCGAAGTTTTAATTCAATCCGACCGATGTTTTGAAATGGGAGAAAATCACGTTCAAAGATTCCGTTACATACGAGTAGATACATAACAAGCAAATAATGACGTGTTAAAAACACTATAAAATATTGCGTTTCGGCCGCAAAAATCCAGTTTGCTAATAAAAATGTGATAGATTCTTAAATACATAGGATTGATTCGTGAAAGCACATACTATAGTATGTCAATCAATCTGCCTAGCCTTTTCTCAACTATCATGGGCTTCCAGTCTAACCGGATGCAACTGAATGCCAGTATTTTACATGGAGTGACTGCCTATCTGACATCTACAACCCAGTTACTATTGTATACATACATAATATAATAAGTATATAATTAAATACTAAAAAACACTTCTAACACAAGACAAGAAAAATAAACATCGCAGTTTATCTAAAAAGTGAACTTTTAGTCGTTTTAATACTTTGTGTTTCCTTCACTAGTCCGTTTCACTTAATTAAGACGAATAGAATAGAATACTCTTTATTATGTACACCATATAAATTACAATAAAAATATGAGGAAAACGACGATGTTGCATACTCTAAATTAAAACAAATTTTCATAATATTTTGCTGTAGGTATGTTTGATAATTCTTCCTAGCACACTCTTAAACTTGTGTAAGGTATGTGCAGCTGGAGAGTTGTCTAACGCATTTCATGAGCTCGTCCCATGCATGTTCTATGGGATTTAACTCTGGGCTGCCAGCTGGCCATTCCATGCAAGTAATGCCAACGTCTTAAAATATACATATTGACAAAATGAACACTACCTATATATTGGATCGCATTATTATGCATAAAAATTGAATTTGCGCCCATATTCACTGAGAAAGGACGAACATGCTCATTTAAAATCTCTTCTTTGTATCTCAGAGCAGTCAGAAAACAGTTTTCTATCTCCACTTACTCCGTACGACTTTCTGAGGATGTCCCATACCATTATTGATCCTCCACCGAATGACACCGTTTCTTTAAAACACACAATCATGATGATACCGTCCCCCTGGTCGTTTAAATACTCTTTCTGTCCCATCGTGTATAAATAGATAAAATCTGTACTCATCGGAAAATATAACTCTGGGCCAATCTTCATCCGTCTAGCGGACGTGTTCTCGAGCAAATCGTAACCTGGCAATAATGATGATCTGATGTTCTTTGAGCAGTTTGGGGCCATTTGCTGTACTATAAGGCAACAATATCAGCTACACGAAGTCGTCGCTGGATCGGGTCAGAGTTCATACTATTATTGTGATTTTTTTTTAAGGCTGTTTCGGGCCTGAACAGTCGTGAGGTGTCGATTTTTTAGCATAGTACTCATGACGAATTGGTCTTCTCGTATAGTTGTGCACCTCAATCTGACATTTCCTGGTCACTCAGATCGCTGGAGGCTCTCTTTGTATCGTAGTTAAAGATATTCCTACTGTTCTAGCTGTTCTACACTGACTTCTTCCTACTTGTACGATGGCAATAATTCGTGTACATTTTTCTTACTTTGACTTATCCAATAAATTGTTTAGAAAGACAGCTCGATTTGAAACAAAAAGAAGAAAATATTCCAATATTGTGCAGGAACTTACCCTCCAGTGTGCATCGCAGCCGAGCATCAGACCAAGTCGCTGGTACAACGAAGTGTTTAAACCATCCTTTGGCTATATAACTGTATTTGTAGTCACATCTGAATGATGCCTCTAAAATAACAAGAAAAGGTTGATTATTGATATTTAAATCGAAGAAAGTAGAGCAGAACGATCGAAGAATATCACAAATCGAATCTCATTCGAGATGATTTAAGAAATTAATTGACTTTGTCTCCCAAAGGTGAAATATAAATATTATTTTTCAAGACTTCTAAATAAAGATTTGTTTTTTTTTGTTGCTATCTCGACGAACACAGTTTGCATTAAGTTAAAGTTAATTTATAAATTGAAAATATCTCACCAATAAAATTGAGGCAGACAAGTAACACAAAATATTTCAATCCAGTCTTCATTTTGCGATAATTGTGATAATTATAGTGGTCATACATCGTTTTAACGATTATTTATATGATTTTAGTAGGTACGTGTACTATCGGCGGATATAAATATATCCTGTTAAGTCAGTTATTCTCAAATAAATAATATAATTTTTCAAATGTATATTAAAAAGTAGACCAATTTAAGTTTGTAGTTTAAAAATGTTCAATGGTGAGGATTCCTATGTCATCATTATCATCTTCGAACACGTATTTTTTGCTTTACAAAATCAATAAAAAAATATGAATATGAAAAAAGAGTAGTGGCTTGTTAGGTCACATGTAGGTAAAAAGTGATACATTTTTAGGGTGCCGTAGTTCTCAAGGAAGACAAGGATCCCTTCTGTTTCGGTCTGTCGTTTCTCTGTCCGAGGTATAGCTTAGAGACGGTTAGTACTAGAAAGGTGCAATAAAATTTTGAAAAACATTTTTATGGTACCTCCCGTAGGTACATGTCAAGTGGGCATGTCAACCTTAGGCACCCACTTTTTGGAAACTGTTTCCCAGCGGTCACTACGCATGCGGCTGACGTGACCCATCCAATCCCAATTTAACCTGGCATCTTTTTTGCGTACATCAATGATCCCTATTTTTGAGCACAGCGTGCCGTTTATTATTCTGAAAGCTCTTTTTACACCCAGAATGCTGGGCTCCAATGTTCTTTGGAAAAACCCAAGACGTAAATTTATCTACTCGATGAACGACCAGGTCAGAGCATGTTGGGTTAGGACGGGCAGAATACACATATCGATGAGTCTTTGCTTCAGGAAGATCGGTAGATCACCCGTCATTACCGTCTTTATGAAACAGTAGCTTTTTCAGGCGTTTTTGATACAGCGAACGATCTCCTTCTCCCGCCTGTTTTGAAAGAGATTAACTGGTTCAAGTAAATTCACTCATCGACATAATGTATTTTTGCCCTTTAACGGCAACTATCTTGGGGTCGGCTTCCAGTCTAACCCGATGCAGCTTAATACCAGTATTTTACATGGAGCGACTGCCTATCTGACCTCCATAACCCAGTTACTGGGTAATACGATATCCAAGGTAAGACTGGTTGTCAAACAGAGAGCCACGATTGACAGCCAACGTTAACCAACGGCTTAACGTGTTTTCCAAGGCACGAAGTAGTCCCGATATGTAAAGCTTTTATGTAAAGATTGATCTATATTCAAAAACAATATAGGAAAAATATTAATATTAGTAAAATCGATGTGTTTGTTAACCACTGACACAGGAAAGAATAAAAGATAAGACATACAATAGGCTAAACCTGGTTAAAACCCTGTTTTAATCAATATTAAACTAGGGTTTCAACCAGATTTTACCATTAAACTGAGCTGGTTATTGCTGAATCATCGTTTCAAAGTCTGCTTTCAATCGGAGAAGAGCAGATAGCGCCGACAAAAAATTGGTCTCGACCAGTCTACTACGCAGCACACCAAACTCTTTTTGTATGCGGCGTAATCATCGACTTTCACGGAGGTTGAAAAAACGTTTTATACAAAAAATAGAAACGACTTCCAAAAACAAAAACAAAAAAGTTCATAATAACTTTAATTTCAGAAGTCGGTGTCACTGGTTTTGTTTATCCGTTTTTTGACACCGACTTCCTAAATTAAAGTTATTTTGCATTTTTTTATTTTGGATTTAGGTTCTATTTTTTGTAAAAAAGTTTTTTATTTTACGCTATTTAGTTGTCCTTAAATTGTGTTAATAATACTTACACTAACGATCGCAGTAATCGCGAGTCATTTGCTGTTAGTTATTGAAGAGTTCCATTGTCTATCTCCGAAGATCTTCATCAGAACCTAATGTATTACATACAACCTTCTTTGAAAAATATGAATAACGAAAACCTCATCCAAATCGAATCAGAAGTTTTCGAGAAAATCAAGGACAAACAAACATAAGATATATACATACATACGGGTCGAATACAGTACGAAAAAATAAATTGACTCCAGTCACTTGGTCAGTATTATAACGATAATTTTACCCAAACCCATCCAAAACATAATCTTGCATTTTCCATCTCCGCCACAGATTTGCAAACAGGAAACTGAACATCACGGGGAAAAGAAACTAATGTAAAAAACTGCCAGAACCATAAGAACCTAGGTGTTGCCTTGGATAGAGTTTTAACTTTAATATGCACTGCCACAACACGAAACAGGAAGTCAGATCCTGAAACAATATGTTACGTCGCCTTTTTTCTGTCAACTGGAAAGAAACACCCGATGTTCTTTGCAGTTTGTGTTTATTGTTAGGTATACACTATTTTTAACCAACTTCAAAAAAGGAGGAGGTTCTATGTTCGACTGTATGTTTTTTTTATGTATGTCCACCGATTTCTCTGTGAGTTGTGGAGCGATTTTTGAAAAACTGAATAAAAACGAAAAAATACGTATACATAGATGACGTTTCGGTTTTCTCTACTACGAGTATGATTAAATTCCACATTTCATGTTATTAGGGTTTTTAGGTCTGGGGTATAACAACTAAAAAGTGAAAAATAAAAAACATTTTTACAAAACAAAACAACCGGCTTCCAAAAAAGAAAATACACTAAAAATTTAAAATTTACTTTAGTTTCGGCAGTCGATGTCAAATAACGAAGAAATAAAATACAAACACCGACTTCCAAAATTAAAGTAATTTTTTTAATTTTTAGTATCGTTTCATTTTTGGAAGTCGATTGTTTTTTATGTAAAAAAGTGTTTTTATATGATGTCTATGGGGAGGAGTTCGTGGCTTAAGTAATAACAGCCACATGGGTCGATACATCAGGTTAAGCTACGCTTGCCGGGGTTGGTCCATGGATGGATGACCATCTTAACATACCGAGACCACTCCGTGCTTTGGCAAGCACGTTAAGCCGTTGGTACCCGCTGTCAATTGTGAATCTTTGACAGTCGTTACGGGTCGTCAGAAGCCCGAATTTCTGATAACCAGTCTTACCAAGGGGTATCGCATTACCCAGGCTTGCGGACGGCGAGTATTGGGTAGCTCGCCGTCCGATCAACACCAGGCCCGAGAGTCGACGGCGCGTAGTGTTCCACGCGTGCCTCAAAGAGTTGTCAGCATACATGACGGGGCCAGTCATGGCCGATACCTGCCTAGGGAATAGGATTGAGGATAAATTCGAAAGAGTTACCTCGCCCCTGGGCATTCAGGGCAGGGAGGAACAGGGGTGGGTTTTAGTCAGTAAGAGTCTGACACGCCCTTCGCTCCACCCTAGAGCGGGAAAAGTCATTGAATGATTTCCCAACGCGAAAAAAAAAAAATGGGTTCGTATTACCCAGTAACTAGGTTGTGGAGGACATATAGTCAGTCGCTCCATGTAAAATACGGGTATTCAGCTGCATCCGATTAGACTGGAAGCCGACCCCAAGACAGTTGGGAAAAGGCGCGGGCAGATTGATATGGAAGAGTGGGGGCTTTGTTGGGACATCTCGCTATCTCTTTGGTACATGCGTGACGATGTCAGTGTGTGCATCCTTTTTATGGTTCCATACCCTAAGGACCCAAACGGAGCCCGGTTGCTGTCACTCACGTGTCCGTCTGTCCGTTTTCTGTCACAACATTTTATTTCGAAGAATTTTTTAACTTCTCATTGACCTAAGATCCTTAAATTTAACCTTTATAGTCCCGATGGCAACCCGGGCTGTCACCGTGCTTCTTTGACAACCCAAGGTTAACGTTTGCTTTGAAAAAAAATAACCTCTTAGGATCCGAAACTCAACTGAGTTTGAAAACAAAAAAAAACCAGCCTCCTACCTCTTAAGATCCGCGGACAAACCCGGGTTGTCGAAGAAGCCCGATGACAACCCGGGTAGTCATTGGGACTATAAGGGTTAATATAATAATAATGACAAACACCACACTCACACACCACCACCACCACCATAATCTCATGCATCTGTTTTTTATTTATTTCTACCTACCTATTTAACTTTTTTTTTTCTTTCCTTTTTTTTTGTTAAACTTGTTACTAACATAGAAATATAAGATCTACTAACACTATCGATAAGGGTTAAGTTAGCAAAATCATATTGTTGTGTATGTCGTTAATTCGTGGCAAACAAAATATTTTTCTTTCTTTCTTTCTATAATAATATTTATTTATCAAAAAAAGTAACATAAAAAAAATAAAAAAAATTGGTGATAATAAAAAATAAAAAAACCAAAAAAAAAAAACCAAAAAAACCAAAATGTTGATTTCCCTCACATGGTACGGAACCCTAAATGTGCAAAATCCGACACGCACTTGGCTGGTTTTTCTGTTACTTTACAGTTTCCCTTTCCACCAGATACGAAACGTAGAAAGAAGAATGTTCTAACTTACTCAATTTGGATTGGATTTGAAAATTTTCTTCTTTTTGATGCAAATAATCAAAAAAACAGGCCAAGAGCGAGTCGGACTCGCGCGCAAAGGGTTCCAAACAAAATCACATTTTTTCAGGTTTTTTCTAAACTGCCTCCACCTTATAAGTTTCCCTGTGATCTATAAATAAAGAACTACTTTCTGTATTTTTTTCAAAATTTTAGGCGCACTGGTTTCGGAGATAGGGGGTCAATTTTCATTTATTTTCTTAAATAACTTCGAAATAAGATATTTCAAAATAATGAAAAAAATATATTCGAGGGTCTTCATAATGTGGGAGACCTTCCATTTGATATGTCGCACGACACAGTTTGAAAAACTTTGATTATTTATATGCCAATTTTCACCCCAAAAGTGACCTCCATATTCCAAATGAATTTATTTAGGGTACACGTTCGTGTTTGGGTCACAGATATTCATGTGTGTACCAAATTTTAACTCTGTCGATACAGGAGATTCGGAGCAAATTGGCTGTGACAGACGGACAGACAGACGAGTGATCCTGTAAGGGTTCCGTTTTTTAATTCGGACTTTCGGAACCCTAACAATCAGTCAACTTCCCTATTATTGAAGTTCCAGTTTACAAAGCACTAAAACCAAAGTATATAAATTGAATGAGCGCCGTCTGGTCACAATAACGGAAAATTTCGTCTTTTGCCACAAGTTAAGCAAATGTTTATGTTTCTATGATCGAATCGGCTAAAAACTCTAAAACACACGAGTTTCACCCAGCTACCTCAGAAGGAGGGTACGGGTTTTGAGAGTTTGTACCTATGTATGTTCTTATGTCTATTTCTTTAGACGCCCTGTAGCCTAATCGGCTGGATGGATTTAAATTTTTGTGACATGTTCTTGTTCATAACGGGTATCAAATTAAAGGTCTCAAAGAGGCAATTCCAAAAAGTTTCAAACAAGTCACTTTTGTAAGCAGTCTGAAGAAGTTGGTGAAAGCAATCTATGGTTAAACTTAATTCCACCAACTGCATCGGACTGCTTAAAAATACTTTTCAGTTGTTTTATGCTGTCGGGTTTTCTGCATCTGAGATGTATACATACACCACGTATTTTGATCTTTACTCTTACGTTCGTAAGAATAAGGATCAAAATAGGTGGTGTTCCGTAGTTTCTGCCAACCCCATGCGGAAAAGGCGTGAGTCTATTAAGAAACGAGCCAAGAGGATCATTAGCAATGATAGGTTGTAACACTTAAAAATATAATAAGTTAGATTCGTGTAATGGAGTGTTATTTTGCAAGTTGACAGATAGTAGTTTGTGTTTCTTTTTTTTCAACTTGATCTGGAGCGAGTCTGACAAACTTAAACTGAATTAATTAGAAAATAACTAAGCTAAATACTTAATGATGTCTCGAGGAGTTAAAGGGACCAGAGTCAAGTTCAAATGCTTTAAGCATAAGAATGTAGGACGCTGTAAGTACTCTTTTGGGATTTTTCTGTAGAGACGCTAACTTTACACATGGCATTCGTGAACCTCACAAAGCTTTCTTATTGTCGTCAGGGTTCTTAGGTTTTACTTAAGATTAAACTAGAAAACTAACTATTAAAATGTCTGATCTTGACCACACATTCTTGGAATAACGATTGGAGGAACAATGCGGTCTTGGCTATGGGTTCTGAACACAGACGACCTCGTGTCCAAGGATAATCAGGATTGTATGGCCGCAGCTGTAATATTACTTGTGGAATCTCCTCTCTGGATCATTGCTCTTCGGATGATGGTAATAATTGTTCACACTCAATTGTAAGTGCTACATACAAATTTCTATAGACTATCACGAAACTGAATCTAATGTCACAGCGTTCTTAATAAATGTGAGAAGTGAATACCTACTTGATGGACTATCATTATTTTACCACAAACATTCCTTAATGCAATAAACCTGAAGATCGGTAAGTTGGGGTCTCATGTGGAAATCTATCTTTGACGCTAGCCGGTGGAAGAAAAAAATTACTTTATAAGGTTCATTAAGTCGAGGCTCCAAAGTCTTGAGCATCGACGCCGAGTTGCTAGCCTGTCGGTTTTCTATTGGTTAAATTTTGGGGTGTGTGACGGAATTGCATAATTTAATTCCGCCAAGCCCGTTCCATCATCGGACCATAAGACATAAGGCGATGCGCCACCGGTACATGGTAGATATCCCATCCACATGCACAAAACGTTTTGGGAACATATTGATTGTGCGTACAGCTAAGGAGTGGTATTCCCTGCCAGAATCTGTTTCCTGATAGCTTTAACCTGGGAGTTTTTAAGTCAAGAGTAAATATGTTACTTCTAGGCAAGCTTGCTCTATCTTCGACCACATCTTCGCTTACCAGCAGGTGAGATAGTGGTCAAACGCGTGCCTATCAACAATAAAAAATAATGTATCTAATTTTGGTGTAACTGTACAGTAATTAAAAGTATTAGAATGAAAAGAAAACAAAACAACAAAAATAACTTATTAAATATTTTTATTTCATGGCATTTTAAGCATTAAATAAACTAGGCGGTATTTAACTTAATTAAAATAAATACTTTGGCATTATTTTAAGATAACAAGACACTGTACAAAATAAAATACTTTGACGTTGTAAATAAGAACTATTTTCCTAAAGCTTTAGCGTCACCGAGGACTCCAATGGCTGGTCCAGCTTTAATGATACCATCTCTGATGTTGCGTCCCATTTTCTCCTGTAAAAATAAAAAAAAATCCAAATGAGTATTTTCTATTTATCAGTTATTAGCTCAAAAGGGACTGAAATTATTTGCAAGGGTTGACGGATATTATTTAAACTGCTTCGTTGCTCCATCTAATGTCCCTACCGAGTTCAAAATGTAAGGGTTAACACTTGCCTGGGTCAGGCAAAGTTATACTTAACTATGAAGTTCTACAGCTGAATAATCTAAACCGCTGTTAAATGGGACTTAAAACGTAAACTTTGAAAAGACAAGTTGGTGCAGGGGTGACTGAACTCTACAGGACGGTAAAAGCACTTACAATTTTCTTGAAGACCTTCCACCTTGGCTCGGGCGCCGCCGACACGGTGCACAGAGCAACCAAACAAGCGAACACGAACAACAAGATGCGAGAGAAATTCATTTTTATTACTATTGTTATGTTTAATTCAAATTATTATTTTATTGAATTTACGAAGACTCCTTCGAGTTGAATGATGCTCTACTTGCACAAGTCTTGTTTTATATAGTACTCAATCAACCAAAATATTGTTTGCCGTTGGAAAACATAAACAAGCAGTGTGTCGACTCTATGTCCTGCGCATAGAGATTAGTTTGTTTTGTTAGCGATTATGAGACCGTAAATGTAATGCTTGTACTGATGACGCTTCTCATTCAGATGAACTCTAGGAAAGCCCCTTTTCTGGGATGATAATTATTATCCCCCGTATCAATGACTATGGTCATAATTTTAGTTATTTTTAGGGTTCCGAAAGTCCGAATGAAAAACGGAACCCTTATAGGATCACTCGTGTCTGTCTGTCTGACTGTCTGTCTGTCACAGCCAATTTGCTCCGAATCTGCTGGACCGATAGAGTTAAAATTGGGTACACACATACATATCTGACACCCAAACACGGACGTATACCGTAAATTAATTAATTCGGAATGTGAGGGACACTTTTGTGGTGAAAATCGGAAAATTAAAATTCATAGTTTTTCAAACTTTGTCGTGCGACATATCAAATGAATACTGTGAGAGTCCCGATTATATTTTTCTCATAATTTTAAAATATAAAGTTTTGAAGTTATTTAAGAAAATAGATGAAAAATTACCGTTCCCTAGGGCCCTTATCTCCGAAACCAATAAACCTAAAATTTTGAAAAAAATACGGAGTTCTTTACTTATAAATTATAGAAAAACCTATAAGGTGCAGGCAGTTTAAAAAAAAAACAAAAAAAAATATGATTTAGTTCGGAACCATAAGCGCAAGTCCGATTCGCTCTTGGCCATTTTTTTATAAATTAAATATAAATCTATCGCTTGGTAATCTTATTAAACACATGATTATTTTTGACATTTTTGCAAACTTTTAATTAATTGCAATATTTTTTTGTTGTGCACTTCCAAAAGGAAGCATTGAATCAGAAAACGCTTCGTCATCAGAACTGAACCACGATTCTTATCCCACGTAGTTGATTTTTCACTGTTGGTTCAGTTTCGATGACAATGCATTTTTATGGTAAGCATGGCCTGAATCAATATTCTGGATTAGCTCCAGATAGAGGAACTCTTCAACGGTCAACAGTACATACACGAAATTCTGTGTATGGATATAAAAGCTCGTATAAAAAATGTTTTATTTTTACTATTATTGAATTGTGACCGACTTGGCGGGCTTGCCGACCCATAGCGGATCGCGTAGCGGTGTCGGTTTTAAGGGTCTACTGACGGTCCAGTGGCGCCCTCATTGAATAAAAAATCGTAGCATAACACCGAAAATAAATATAAAAATATCCAACTTCACGTTTGTTACAAAGAGGATAAAGCATTTTTAGGTTGTTAAAACAGATCTCAAAATGTTTCGTATCCAAAGTAGTAGGTAAAAGTACCAAAAATGACCGTTTCTGACACTTTTGCCTACTACTTTGGATACTAAACATTTTGAGACGATTTTTTATTCAATGAGGGCGCCACTGGACCGTAAGTAGGGCCTTAACTTCAAATGAAAACAATCCGCTACGAATGCTACGACGACGGTCAGTGACGGTGACGCGCGATTATTGAAAATATTTTTTTTTTCCACTTTTTATGGAGGCGATTGAACTTATTTGTCGTTGATATAAAGAAGAGAGAGTAAATGAGAAAAAGACTACACAACAATGGTACAATGATCATCACTACATATTATTAGCATAAGCATAATCAGCGATATATGAGTGGGAATATGCCGCAATCCACCACACGGGCCCAGTGTGGGTTGGTGGATGTCACTTTTCTTCGAAGTTTTAGCTCTCGGACAAGCCGGTTTCCTCACGAAGCAGTGGTGATGAAATACATTAAACAGATTAAAGCGTCTGCCTTTTTTGAAGTGAAAACTTCTTAAGGCGCATTGAGCATATTTAAGATGGGAAAAAGCTATTGAACTCGCACGTCACCGTCACTGACCGTCGTCGTAACATTCGTAGCGGATTGTTTTCATTTGAAGTGAAAACCGACACTGCTACGCGATCCGCTAAGAGTCGGCGAGTTCGCCGAGTCGGTCACAATTCAAAAAAAATTCAAGAATTTCGTGTCTGTACTAGACCGTTGAAGAGTTCCTTTATCTGGAGCTAATATTGAATGTTGATCCAGGCCATGCTTACCATAAAAATTCATTGTCATCGGAACTGAACCAACAGTGAAAAATCAGTGGTTCAGTTCCGATGACGATGCATTTTCAGATTCAATGCTTCCTCTTGGAAGTGGTTCTAAGTCAGCTTGCAAGATTCAACTACATTAAACAAACATTGATTGCAAGTTAAATCGTAGTGTCATTTATACAAAAGCTTGTATTAACGGCAAAAATAATCACGTGTTTACAAATATTTCTATAAGCGATAGATATACTTTTATTTAAAAAAACCGGTCAAGAGCGAGTTGGACAAATCATATTTTTTTCAGGTTTTTTTTAAACTGCCTCCACCTTACAGGTTTTTCTATAATCTATAGGTAAAGAACTACTTTTTGCATTTTTTTTTCAAAATTTTAGGCTCACTGGTTTCGGAGATACGGGCCCCGGGTAATGGGCATTTTCCATCTATTTTCTTCAATAACTTCAAAATTTTATATTTTAAAAATTATGAAAAAAATATCATCGAGACTCTCACAATACCAGCCCTTTCATTTGATATGTCGCACGACACAGTTTGAAAAACTTTAACTTTAAATTTTCCGATTTTGAACCCAAAAGTGCCCCTCACATTCCGAATTAATTTATTTACGGTACACGTGACCGAGTCGCCCTAGCGCCCCCAGCAGCAGCCGTCGCAGGAGACGCCAGGGGCTGCGAGACGATGCGAACGGGTAACTCGCCGTCCGATCAGCACCAGGCCCGAGAGTCGACGGCGCGTAGTGTTCCACGCGCGCCTCAAAGAGTTGTCAGCAAAGGACGGGGCCTGCCACGGCCAGTGCCTGCCCGGGGGTGGAGGATAAATTCGAAAGAGTTACCTCGCCCCCGGGCGCGTAGGGCAGGGAGGAACAGGGGTGGGTTTTAGTCAGTAAGAGTCTGACACGCCCTTCCGCTCCACCCCAGAGCGGAAAGAGTCATAAGATGATTTCCCACCCCCCAAAAAAAAAAAAAAAAAAACACATCAGTATGTGGGTCACAGATATTCATGTGTGTACCAAATTTTAACTCTGACTGACTGTGGTCACGCTGATTCGGAGCAAGTAGGCTGTGACAGACAGACAGACGGACAGACAGACAGACACACGAGTAATCCTATAAGGGTTCCGTTTTTTCATTCGGATTTTTGGAACCCTAAAAATAACTAAAATTATGACCACAGTCACTGATAAGGGGGATAACACTTATCATCCCAGAAAAGGGGCTTTCCTAGAGTTCATCTGAATGAGAAGCGTCATCAGTACAAGTATTGCATTTACGGTCTTAATAAACGCTAACAAAACAAAATAATCTTTATACGCTCGACATAGAGTCGAACACTGTATGTTTATGTTTTCCAACGGCAAAAAATATTTTGGTTGATTGAGTGCTATATAAAACGAGATTTATGCAAGTAGAGCATCATTCAACTCGAAGGAGTCTTCGTGAATTCAATAAAAATAAAATTTGAAATTAACATAATAAGAGTTAAAATGAATTTATCTCGCATCTTGTTGTTCGTGTTCGCTTGTTTGGTGGCTCTGTGCGCCGTGTCGGCGGCGCCCGAACCAAGGTGGAAGGTCTTTAAAAAAATTGTAAGTGCTTTTACCGTCCTGTATAGTTCACTCACCCTCTGCAAAAACTTGTATTTTCGAAGTTTATGTTTTCAGTCCCATTTAACAGCGTTTGAGGTTATTCAGCTGTAGAACTTCCTAATTAAGTATAACTTTGCCTGACCCAGCCAGGTGTCAACCCTTTTTTTTTTTTTTTTTGGGGGGTGGGAAATCATCCTATGACTTCTTAGCGGAAGGGCGTGTCAGACTCTTACTGACTAAAACCCACTCTTACTGACTAAAACCCATGGTGTTAACCCTTACATCTTGAACTCGGTAAGGGCATTACATGGACCAACGAAGCAGTTTATTTATTATCCGTCAACCCTTACAAACAATTTCAGTCCTTTTTGAGCTAATAACTGATAAATAGAAAATAAACTCATGTGGATTTTTTTTGTTTTTACAGGAGAAAATGGGACGCAACATCAGAGATGGTATTATTAAAGCTGGACCAGCCATTGGAGTCCTCGGTGACGCTAAAGCTTTAGGAAAATAGTTCTTACATCGTCAAAGTATTTTAATTTGTACAGTGTCTTGTTGTCTGAAAATAATGCCAAAGTATTTATTTTAATTAAGTTAAATACCGCCTAGTCTAATTAATGTTTAAAATGCCATGAAATAAAAATATGTAATAAGTTATTTTTCTTGTTTCGTTTACTCTTCATTCCAGTACTTTCACCAACCAATTCTAGCACCAAAAATAAGATACATTTTTTTTATTTATTCTTCATTTTTGATAGGCATGCGTCTGACCAGTATCTCACTTGCTGGTAAGAGATGATGAGGTCGAAGATGGAGCACGCTTGCCTAGAAGTAACATATTCATTCTTGACTTAAAGACTCCCAGGTTATAGCTATCAGAAAACACAGATTTTGGCAGGGAATTCCACTTCTTAGCTGTACGCACAATCAATGTGTTTCCAAAACGTTTTCTGCGTGTAGGTGGGATATCTACCATGTACCGGTGGCGCATCGCCGTATACCTTGTGGTCCGATAATTGAACGGGCTTGGCGGAATTAAATTATACAATTCTGTCACACATCCCATAATCCAACCGATAGAAAATCAACTGGCTAGCAACTTGGCGTCGATGGTCAAGACTTTGGAGCCTCGACTTGACACAAAAATATAGACTTTATAACATCACGCTACGACACAGTAACCATAAACGCGGGTGATACCGCTGGCACAGGTGGTATGATTATAATATAATGAATCTACAATTACAATTTAGTAATCATGTTCAGTAGCATGTCACTAGCTGCGGTGAAATGAGCGAACGGTGAATTGAATTATCATTGAAATCACAATTTAATCTATCAATGAAATGCTTCAGACCTTAATATTAGGCAACAATATTATTGATCCAGCTTTTGAAAACAGGTTCGCTTGTTTGTAGATTGGAAATTAACATACAACAGCCAAATAAAGAACGTTCACTGCTAGACATAAACCAGATGCCGTTAAAAAAATCTTTTTTTACAAAAAAAACAACCGACTTCCAAAAAAAAAATACACTAAAAATTCATAAATAACTTTAATTTCGGAAGTCGGTGTTTGTATTATACTTCTTCGTTATTTGACACTGACTTCCGAAATTAAAGTTATTTATGATTTTTTTTTTTTGTAAAAAAGTTTTTTATTTTTCACTTTTTAGTTGTTATACCCCAGAACTAAAAACTCCAATATAATGGAACGTGGAATTTAAACATTTGGAGAACACCATAACGTCATCGAAGTACACGTATTTTTCGTTTTTGTTCAGTTTCTCAAAAAGCGCTGAAGCAATTTCGATAAAATTTATATGGGACCACCTCGGGAGTATATTCTTTCAGATAAAAATTTTGAAAATTGGTTCACAACTGACGGAGAAATCGCGTAACATACCTACATATTAAAAAAAAAAAAAACATACAGACGAATTGGGAACCTCCTCCTTTTGGAAGTCGGTTAAAAAATACAACAATAAATGAAAAAACTGAGAAAACTTATCAATATCAATTTAACGATAGGACCAACCCTGATCGCAAAAAAGACAGTTCAGAACATTTTGTCGAGTTATGCAAAGGTAAATGTATGGGACAGCTCACTTTTACAATTTCAATTTGGTTACTATAAAAAGTTGTTAATAATGATGACTATTGTTTCTCATTATTGTCTTCACCTTGAAGTCTCCCACCAGCGTCGCCACATCGCCTGGTTCTATGTTTCTCATAAGCAGAAGACTTCTATAGAGGCAGCGTAAGGCGTGGACGAAGACGAATTGTTCACAGTATTTTGTTATCTGTGTATGAAATTTAATAACTAAATATGGGGGTACGTGGAACGGGGTGGAAAGTCCCGCAAACCTCCGTTGAACAGGTAGACATCCTCCGACCAGACAGACGTTGTGTCTGGTCCGGCCCCAATAGCATTTATTGTTGGGCCGATTTACCGCACCCCTGGGCACTCAGGCAGGGAAGCAACAGGGGTGGGTTTTAGTCAGTAAATGTCTGACACGCCCTCCCGCTCCACCTAGAGCGGAAGAAGTCATTGGATGATTTCACACACAAAAAAAAAAATGATAACAATAAAATGATAACATTTATTGTTGGCCCAACCAAATGTCAATACGACGACGGCGACGTCGAATTTGACGACACGGTTGGCGCAGTGGTTGAGCGTTCGGCTGCTGCGCTGCGTGTCGCGGGGTTCGATTCCCGCACGGAACAAATATTTGTATGACCTACAGATAGTTGTTCCGGGTCTGGGTGTCTTGTGTATGTGAGCATACTTGTTTGTGAACGCACCCACGATACAGGAGTAATTCCTAGTGTGGGGCAACGTTTTTTTAACAAAAAAAAAAAATACTAAATGTTACGAGTATTATGGGGGCAACTGCCCGATGATTACTATCGGGCAAATATTCGAATCGGTCTGAGAAATTGAATATTGCAATGTAGAGTTTGTATGACGTCATGTTTTTAGTTTGTATGTGGTGGTGTAGATGTCCCTACACTAATATAAATTGTCCCCTTTCAAATATTAGTTGGAAGTCGGCTCGTTAAGGATATAATGAATGAGCATAACAGAGTAAGATACTCACTCAATGTGAAACAGTTGAATAAAGTGTTATGATGAAGCTAAGTAGATATTGGATAGTCCCAGCTATGGTCTAAAAATGGACAGATTTCCTTAAGTTTTGGTTGTTTAATTGAGTATTTGTGTACTATATTTCAACATATTGGTGAACCCCAATGGCTTCGTGGTTGCAAGTGTGACCACCAAGCGTGGGTCCTCAGTTCGCTTCCAAGGTCGAGTAATATTATTTGGTTTTCTATTAGGAATTTGAGAGTTGATGGTGTGACACTTATGTGGCTAGGCAAGCTTGTTATAGCCTTGATACTGCGCCTAGTCTACTGTCTATCTGATCTCCACAACCCAGCAACTGGGGAACACAATATTCCTTGGCAATGCTGGTTATCAGGTGTCCAGTGAAATAAAGGTAAATAGGTTGGTAAACAAAAACACAAAAGTAAGTTCTTAAAAGTATTTTATTTTATGGCGGACTTGAGTATTAAGGGTAATTTATAAATAATTCTTAATTAACTATACTATGACAGAAGTCTATCCTAAAGCTTTGGCGTCTCCCAACACGGATATCGCTGGTCCAGCCTTGATGATGCCATCCCTGATGTTGCGGCCCACTTTCTCCTGGAACAACAAAGAAAACATATTGGTAATTTCATCATTATCATCAACATTTCAACCAAAATACGTCCCCTACGGGATATAGGGCTCTTCTAAATGTTGTTAATTCATTGTAAATAAATTTATCTTTTCTTCTGTCTCTTCTGAGAACAGTTTCCAATCAGATAATGTGGTAGTGGAGCTGAATTGACCTAAGTAACTAAACAATAGAGTGACTTTTAATTCATTTAAATCATTATATCATTGCAGCTCAAAGACATCCACAGCTGGACATAGAAACTGCACTTTTTTGTTTTTTTTTTTGGAAGTCGGTTCTATTTTTTTGTACCAAAAACTTTTTGTTTTTTTATTTTACTTTTCAGTTGTGATGCCCCATTATATTGTGTTAACAATTCATATTTAGGCGATAGTAGCTAAAGCTGTTGATTTGCTGTCATTTTTTGAAGAGTTCCGTTGTCTTTCTCTGAATTTCTTCATCAGATCTATATGTAATTTATATGGGACCATTTTGGAATAAACAAAAAAGAATTTTGCAAATCCGTCTATACATGGTGAAGCTAAGACCAACATATATTATAAAAAAATATGTAAACCTCCATATTGAATGATAACCTCCTCATTTTTGAAGTCAGTTAAAAATGGTCCATATTATATTATGGAGGTTTTTCAACTCTTGAAAGATAGCCAATGACTCAAAGTCACCCTATGTACCTTGCGAGTCACATCTGCGCAGTATATTAGATCAGTAGCCAACTAGTCTATTTATCTTTGACGCATGTGAGCTCATGAACTTCACGACTTTTATTGCCTTTTACAGATGAAGTTAATTAAAAGGTTAGTGGGATTATCTTTCAAGTAAAAACAATCACATTTATGTAAGTACTGACAATTGTATTCAAAGAATAGGCCTAACGAAATTATAGGTTAATTTTTCTCGTTAAGCAAGAGAAATTATGTTTTTTTTTTGTTCTGTACCCGAAGGGTATTAACGGAGCCCTGTTGCTGTTACTCACGTGTCCGTCTGTCTGTCTGTCGGTCGTCTGTCACGAAATTTTGTTCCAAAGAATTTTTTATCTTCCCGTTGATATATGAACTTGAAATTTGGTGATAATGTTTATTATTACGTATATTTTACTAAAAAACTTTTTAACAAAAAAATTAACCGACGAAAAAGAACTAAAAAGCAAAAAATAAATAAACCTTTTAAGTCTTGAGTAATCAGCTTATTTACCTACATAAAATATAAAATTTTATATAAACTAATTTTGAGTCGGCGCCAATTAATAAAATGATTAATTACCTACTTACAGCCTTCTTCATTTGTAAGTACTTATAAAATTTAGATATTTAATAATCAGATTGTTGTTTGGCGCCGACTCAAAATTAGTTTATATAAAATTTGATATTTTATGTAGGTAAATATGCTCATTACTCAAGACTTAAAAGTTTTATTTATTTTTTGCTTTTTAGTTCTTTTTCGTCGGTTAATTTTTTTGTTAAAAAGTTTTTTTTTGTTCTCCTACTAATATTGTTATTACGAGAGTTGTATGTATGTTTGTTACTCAATCACTCCAGAACGGCTGAACGGATCTGAATGAAATTTGGCACAGAGATAGATTTTAGTCTGGAATAGAACCTAAGTTATAATTTATAGTGGGGGAAGTACTAATTCCATACGGGTGAAGCCAGTTTAATTCTAAATACTTGTACAGAAAACAAAGTGATAAATTGAAATAGCCTGGCTTCTTAACTTCCTCGTTAGTTCAGTGTTCACTAGCGCTTACTTCTAAGATGGGGTTCTGGGTTTGATTCGTGAGTCGGGTAAAGTGTTATTGAGTTGATGGCACCCCTTACACGAGCCTTCTCTAGATGTCTTCAAGAAGAAAATCAAAGAGCACTTCCTTTCAAATTGACATAATATTAGTATATATTGTATTTATTAGTATGTAGGTATAATATACATTTGGAATTATTTATGTAGGTTTATATATATATGTTTTGTGCACTGGATCCTACCCTCAAATGTGATCTCTCTCTATCACTCAAAGGTTTGCTGGGAGAAAACTCAACATTGAGTTAAGCTCGCCTTTGTACATGCATTGTGTAACTACTAAGTACTATGTGAAATTTTTGGTGTACAATAAAGAATTATGAATTATGAGTCTTAAACAAAACTAGTAAAATGTGGGTACCCTTCGTGATGGCGGTCCAGACGTGATATTAAATTTTTCAATACAAAAAAAAATGTTGGTACTTAATGGAGATCTATCTCGGAGCAACTGCTACAAAACCCAACTCACTAAACAAGTTTAATACTAAGCTTAAAATAAAAGCTTTGTTACAAGAAAAACACTTACAATTTTCTTGAAGACCTTCCACCTTGGCTCGGGCGCCGCCGACACAGCGCACAGAGCTACCAAACAAGCGAAAACGAACGAGAAAATCCTTGAGAAGTTCATGTTTTTTTATTTGATTAATTAAATTATTATATTTAAATATGATTGAAAATCGCACTGAAGTGCAAACGCTTCGAATGATGCTCTATCAAGCATATAAGACCATATTTATACTGAGTTTTTAAAACCACACAATTTTATATTTACCGCTGCTAAGTTTAACTCGATTTATTTTGGACTTTAAAGATTCAGGAATAAGACTAAAATTGGTTGTTTATTAAGTTTCGTGACGGCAAAATGTTAGTGATAAGAAGTTTCTCAGTTCATTAGTGGTGAGGGGATTCTGGGATGTTCGATGTGAATCCCCCTTATCCGGCAGCTGGTTTATCGCTTGCCATTTTACTGTCATTATTTATAATTATTTCTGTTTTAATAATGATTACGTATGTAACGATATGTTCTTTTTCTTTATCTTTGACCCCCGACGTAAAAAGAGTGGTGTAGTAAGTTTGACGTGTCTGTCTGTGGCATCGTAGCTTCTAAACGAATAGACCGATTATGATGCGGTTTTTTAAAGTGAAAACTTCTTTAGGCACGTTGGGCATTTTTGAGATGGGAAAAAACAATTAACTCGCCACCGACAACGACACCGACATTTATCATTTATCATTTATCATATCGTAGCGGATCACGTAGCGGATTGAACTGAAAAATTTTTTAGACACGTTTGGCATTTTTAACCGACTTTCGAAAAAGGAGGAGGTTCTATGTTCGACCGTATGTATGTTTTTGTTTTTTTTTTATGTATAGCCGCGCATTTCACCGTCAATTGTGGACCGATTTTCAAAATTCTTTTTTTATCCGAAAGAATATACTCCCGAGGTGGTCCCATATATCATGATGACGTTTTTGTGTTCTCCAAATGTTTAAATTCCACGTTCCATGTTATTGGGGTTTTTAGTTCTGGGGTATAACAACTAAAAAGTGAAAAAAAAAACTTTTTTACAAAATAAAACAACCGACTTCCAAAAAAAAAATACACTAAAAATTTAAAAATAACTTTAATTTCGGAAGTCGGTGTCAAATATCGAAGAAATAAAATACAAACACCGACTTCCGAAATTAAAGTTATTTTTAAATTTTTAGTGTATTTTTTTTTGGATGTCAGTTGTTTTTTTTGTAAAAAAGTTTTTTGTTCAAGTTTTCACTTCTGTTGGCACTCCCGGAGTGTCACTCTCTTTTTTTTGTTTAAAAGCTGTCATTACAGAGATGGTTCATAACTATCCTTTATGAAAATCACGTTTCAGGCGTTTGAATAATCATCACCTCATTTCCTACTTGACAAAAACTTTTTTACAAAAAATACAAACGACTTCTAAAAACTAAAAAATAACTTTATTTTCGGAAGACGGTGTTTATATTTTGTTTCTTCGTTATTTGACACAGAATTCCGAAAATAAAGTTATTTTGTCATTTTTAGAAGTCGGTTGTATTTTTGTAAAAAAGTTTTTTATTTTTCACTTTTTAGTTGTTGTACCCCAGAAGTAAAACTAAATATTTAAGTTATGCCCGGATGGATAACCCCAATAACATGGAATTTGAACATTTGGAGAAAACCAAAACGTCATCTGTGTATACATATTTATTGATTATGTTGATTTTTTCAAAAGAATCATCAATATTGAAGATCAAACGAACTTACCAAGTGAAGTTCGATCCCAATTATGCGAGCAGCTTCATTCGACGCGATTTACGTTTAACATGGTGTAGTAGCGTAATCTACCGTAGGTCACAAATGGCGGAGATATCGCGTAACAAACATACAAAAAAATAAAATAACATACAGACGAGTTGGGAACCTCCTCTTTTTTGAAGTCGGGTAAAAAAGGGTTTTACTAACTTTCACAGATACGATTGATTTGAAATTTGGTGTACTGTTACTTCAGTGGTATTTCTAAGTCATGCTAACCTTGAGCTGATGTTTTAACATCAAATAGTCGGCGAGATGCTCAATTCCTCAGAAACTAACAGCAGGTATAGTGTGTTTGGGCTCATAGGAATAGTCGCAATGAGAAGGTGTTAGATAGATGATGATCGAGGCCACATGGTAACCGTAAACATGCAAGCAAGCATGCAACATACTGCAGGCATGGTTTCAAATTTTCTATCACGGCTCCGGGGCTGCGGGGCCCTAAGTTAGTTCAGTTTAGTTTTATAAACGTTGCCCCACACTAGGAATTACTCCTGTATCACAAGACACACAGACCCGGAACAACTATCTGTAGGCCATAAAAATATTTGTTCCGTACGGGGATCGAACCCGCGACACGCAGCGCAGCAGCCGAACGCTCAACCACTGCACCAACCGTGCCGTCGGTAGTGGTTTACATAGAGTAGGTCTTTGTATAATCCATTAAGGCGTATATAGCCGCCAAGTGGCGCCCTCATTGAATAATAAATCGTAGCAAGGCGTAAAAAATAAAGATTAAAGAATCCTACGTTGCGTTTGTTACAAGAAGCTTACGGTATTTTTACGTTGTTGAAACAGGACTCAGTGTTTCATATCCAAAGTAGTAAGCAAAAGTGTCAAAAACGGCCATTTTTGGTACTTTTGCTTACTACTTTGGATACGAAACACTTTGAGTCCTTTTTAACAACGTAAAAATACCTTTAGCTCTTTGTCACATACGCAACATAGGATTCTTTATTCTTTATTTTCTATGCTAAGATACGAATTTTTATTCAATGAGGGCGCCACTCATGGGGAGGTAAGCCCTTAAAGGTAACACTAATCACGTATTTATAAACAAAATATTAAATAAAAGAAAATAAGTCCGAAATATAAATAAATTCAGATTGAAACTCAAAACGAGTGTTGTTGCTCTACCAAAATCTTTAATAACATAAATATTTCATTGAATGTTTTAAAAATTAAAATAATCTTTTACAATTATTTTTAAATTACTCGCGGACCCTCTGCGAGTAATTACAAAGATAATTAAATTAAATAAAAAAATTTAAATAACCCACAACACAAAAAAAAAGAAAACATAAAATTAAAAAAATAAAATTTCTATCTCGGCCTTTTAACTTCATAATAAGAACCTTTCAATATTTTAAGATGAGCGTCGCCGATTCGGGAAACCGTTGTTAGTGGCTATATTGTTTTTTTGAGATAAAATATAATTTAAAACTTATCACAGCTAAATATTATGAACTAAACTAAACAACATGAGTAGGTAGTTTAAATTTTAGAGTTGACTGTCTGTGTCAATCCGAGTAGGTACTTTTCAATACACAGTGTATAAATATTATAAATGGAAAACACTTACCTATCTTTTTCCCTTTTTGTGCTCATGTTAACGTACAAAAGTTAAAAAAAGAGACGTCTGAGCTACTGAATGCCCAGTTGATAAGGTATACTCATCTAAATCTCTAAAGTACTTATGAAGTAGGGACTAGACCCTTGCGAAAGCATTTTTATCGCTGTATTAATATTTATTTAAGAAACGTTTGCCCAAACACTTGTTAAAGTGTGCAAAGATTACAGATTCTTCAGTTTCCACTCAGTTTAATCTTCTAGCTTTTAAGATCTAGGTTAATAACCACTGTAGTATTGCGTTATTAGAAATTGTTTCAAGAACAATCTCAATGGTTTGACCTGTTTTGTGCAAAAAACTATATCTGATTAACGGAGTTCTTAGATAACGAACATAAAAAACAACCGACTGCCAAAAAATAAAATAAACTAAAAGTTTAAAAATAACTTTAATTTCGGAAGTCGGTGTTTGTATTTTATTTCTTCTTTATTTGACACCGACTTCCGAAATTTAAGTTATTTTTAAATTTTTTGAGTATTTTCTTTTTTGGAAGTCGGTTGTTTTTTTTGTAAAAAAAAGTTTTTTATTTTTTACTTTTTAGTTGTTAAACCCCAGAACTAAAAACCCCAATAACATGGATGGTGGAATTTAAACCAACTCGTAATTGGAGGAAACCAAAACGTCATCTATGTATACATATTTTTCGTTTTTGTTCAGATTTTCAAAAATCGCTGAAGCAATTTCGATAAAATTTATATAGGACCATCTCGGGAGTATATTCTTTCGGATAAAAAAAAATAATGTTGAAAATCGGTCCACAGCTGACAGAGAAATCAGTGCACATACATTTAAAAAAAATTATATACTAACAGTCGAACATAGAACCTCTTCCTTTTTTGAAGTCGGTTAAAAATACAGCCAAATTTAAAAACCTTCCTATTTTTGAAGTCGGTTAAAAAGAAATCGTTTAGTAATTTTCGTTTCCAGTTCGGTTATCATAATAAGAGATTTGAATAATTAATACAGCATTTTCTTCTAAACTCACTATTTTAGTTTCAGTGCTCACTATGTTATTTCTTGTTATAATTTTGCTCCATATGTCATCATCATCATTTCAGCCGAAAGACGTCCACTGCTGGATATAGGCCTTTCCCACCACAAGTGCCACCACAACGACTGGTCCTGTTTGTCTTGCAACTATCTGCTACACGCGACCCTCACCAAGCCTACCTTGTGGGACGCCTTCCATCGCTTCGTCTTCCGGTACCCGGTCGCCACTCCAGAATTTTTCTGCTCTATCGATCATCTATTCTGCGAGCAATGTGCCCTGCCCACTGCCTGTTCCGAATGTACTTAATAGGTATTTAATATACTGCATCATCATTTTGTGTCCGTTTTTTCCCAGCTTTGTTGGCGTCAGCTTCCAGTCTTTTTTTTTTAATTGATAGGCAAGCGCTTGACCACAATCTCACCTTATGGTAAGCGAATATGTTTCATTTTGGGAAATTCATGTGACCAAGCCAAGGTAGGCGGGTGAAACTTATTACTATTATTGTTTTTTTCTAAATTAAAAACTTAGCCCCACACTCAGAATTACTCCTGTATCGTGGGTGCGTTCACAAAACATTTAAACTCACATACACAAGACACCCAGACACGGAACCACTACCTTTTTTTTTTTTTTTTATGCTTGATAGGCTCGCGTTTGACCACTATCTCACCTGATGTTAAGCGATGATGTGGTCGAAGATGGAGCTCGCTTGCCTAGAAGTAACCTATTCACTGTTGACTTAAAGACTCCCAGGTTGTATCTTACAGGAAACACAGACTCCGGTAGAGAATTCCACTCTCTAGCTGTACGTGTAAGGAATGTTTTCTCAAAACGCTTTGTGCGTATGGATGGGATGTCCACCATGAACCGGTGGCACTTCGCCGTACGTCTTGTGGTCCTTAGATGAAACGGGCTTGGCGGAATCAAATCATGCAATTCCGTCGCACACTCCCCAAAATGTAATCGATAGAAAACCGACAGGCTAGCAACTCGGCGTCTATGTTCAAGACTTTGTAGTTTTGACTCAACGAGTCTATCATTACCGATGATCCTCTTGGCTCGTTTCTCAATTGACTCAAGGGCATCAAGCTGGTATCTTGCAGATCCGTCCCAAAGATGAGAGCAGTACTCCATACACGATCGGACTTGCGCTTGATAGAGTTGGAGCAGCTGTTCCGGCGTGAAGTACGAGTATCGTCTCACCTTTGCGAGGACCCCCAACTTTTTGGCAGCCACTTGAGCCTTAGCCTTTATGAAGGGACCAAAATTGAGGGTAGATGTTAAAGTAACACCAAGAAGATCAAGTCGGTCGGTCATCGGCACGGTTACACCTCGGAAAGATGGAGCCGGGTGAAATTGGCTCCTTTTAGCAGAAAAAAGACACGCCTGGGTCTTAGCAGCATTGAACTTAACCAGATTGGCATCGCCCCATTCTGAGACAGCCTGCAAGGACAAGTTCAAGCGCCCAACCATAGCCTCTCGGAGAGACCGGACCTGAGACCCACTAACTCGTGCGTCTGGCACGTATCTCTCGGCAACAGTGCTGTCGTCTGCATACCCAAAGGTACCGGGTTTTAGCAGATCGTTAATATGCAGCAAAAACAATGTTGCCGAGAGCACCGACCCCTGAGGAACACCGGCATTAATAGCCAGCAGTCCGGACGAGCAGCCATCTATGACTACTCGAATAGACCGATCTCTCAGGAAATCTGCTATACAATCACACAATCCAGCGGGCAGACCGAAGAAAGGAAGCTTGCCAATTAAGCTGTCGTGCCAGACCCGGTCGATCTTTAGGCCATACAAATATTTAACTAGTAATTAGGGAGTTTGTATTGGTGTATCGTATTACCCAGTAACAGGGTTGTGGAGGTCAGATAGGCAGTCACTCCATGTAAAATACTGGTATTCAGCTGCATCCAGTTAGACTGGAAGCCGACCCCAAGATAATTGGGCATAGGCTAGGCAGATTGATTAATTAGAGTTTGGTGTTATGTAGATATTTTTCATAATGTAAGTACTTAGATCTAATGATTATGTCTTTCTAGCTATCGTGTATTACGTACTTACCTACACTTCTGAGTTCATTATGTGCACTTATAACGTTTTCAGTCACCTTCACCAGTTGGTATTTGCACCTACTAGGTATTTTGTTGTTAAAAGAATTTAGTTTTTTTTTATTATTGAACTCTCCATTTAGAAGTGGTTTTGTAGATTATTTAATAGTGATCTCTAAGGTCGTATTATGTCATCATTATCAGCCTTTTATTGTCGCCACTACTAGGGCATTGGCCTCTTTTCTGTTAGAGTGTGTGCGCCATAATCCACCACGCGGGCCCAATCGGATTGGTGGATGTCACTTGTCTTCGAATTTTTGGTTCTAGGATATGCCGGTTTCCTCACGATGTTTTTCTTCACCGTTCTGAGAGCAGTGGTGATGCAATAACTTACACAAAGTAAAGCGCTAGCCTGGGTTTGAACTCACGACCTACAACTTGTAAGTTGCGGCCAATACCACTGGGCCACCACTGCTCCCTGTCGTATTATGTACTAACATATATTATTTTAAAATGTATGCGTGTGTACCTACCTAGCTATATCTAATGATATGTTAATACAGTTCACACTTTAGAAGCACTTGATTTTTTAGTGTCAATATACAGAGCATACGACAACGACTTTGTTTCTGTTAATTACCAATCCGTCAAACGAAAAACAACCTAAACTGCCTAAACATATGGTTAGGTCGACAATGACGACACTCTAGCCTAGAAGTAACCTTTTCACTCTCGATTTAAAGACTCCCAGGCTGTAGCTATCAGGAAACACAGACTTCGGCAGTGAATGCCACTTCTTAGCCGTACGCACAATAAATGTGTTCTCAAAACGTTCTGCGCAGTCTAACAGAATCCAACTAAATACCAGCGTTTTAGATGTAACGACTACCGATCTTATCTCTACAACCCAGTAATTGGGTAATACGATACCCTTTGCCAAGACTATTTTTTTTTGGTTGGTGGGAAATCATCCAATAACTTCTCCCGCTGTGGGTGGAGCGGGAGAGCGTGTCCGACTCTTATTGACTAAAACCCACCCCTGTTCCTTCAGTTGCTTGTGCAAGGACTGGTAACTCTCTTTCGAATTTATCCGCGATCCAGGCATTGCTCCTGGTGGACATCTCTTTCAGACGTGCGTGGAACACTACGCGCCGTCGACTCGGGCCTGGTCCTTATTGAACGGTGAGCTACCTATTACTCGCTGTCCATAATCCCGTGCCTACGGTGGCTGGGAGTCGCCTTGCGTCTCCCAACGCCCGGGGCGTCTCCTGCGGTGGCTGCTAGAGACGTGCGGGCGTCTCCATTAAGTCTCCCTCACGCGATCCGCCTCCTTCTTCGCGAGCATTACTGCTTCGCAGGTGACAGCACCTTTTGCCAAGACAGGTGGTATCAGATTTTTGACTTTCTGACTACCGATAACGACGGTCAAATATCTGCATATGGCAGCCGGGCCAACAGCTTAACGTGTTTTTCGATGTACGTAGGATACAATTCTCGGTATACAATGAACGGTTACCCATCCATAGACCGACCTCGCCAAGAGTTGCTCTACCTCTAAGATCGGCCCATGCACCTGATATTATTTAGTCACAATAAATATACAGATGTTGGCATTTCCTTCTGTTTGCACTTAAAAGGTAATTAAAATACCTACCTACTGGATCATTTTTAGAGTTCCATACCCGAAGGGTTACCAACGGGACCCAATTACTAAGCCTTCGCTGTCCGTCCGTCCGTCCGTCCGTCTGTCTGTCTGTCAGCGGGCTGTATCTCATGATCCGTAATAGGTAGACAGTTCAAATTTTCACCGAATATATATTTCTGTTACCGCTATAACATCAAATAGTAGAAAAAAATTAACATCATAAATAAAAAAATTAAAGGTCCTACTAGAAACATATTTGTTTTTCTCTTTTTTTGCTCGATCATAATAAGTGCTACAAGTAGACGCGTATAATCTTGTACGATGGTACAGAACCCTTCATGCAAGAGTCCGAATCGTACTTGGCCATTTTTTGTCTGTTTGTTTTAAACGCTACATGAATAATTAAAATTAAATATAAATTGTGGTGTAACTATTTGTGTAGAACAGTTACATTTACGTCATTTATGACTTTATTGTTACCTAAATGCTCGATTAACTATTATGATTAATTTAATTTAGTGAAGCGGTCGTTTTACCTACCTTACAGTTAAAAATCCGGTTACATAAGGTTTGTGTACATGCAAAAAACTTTATAATCTCAGCGGCAAAACTATTGAAAAAAGAACAATTATAGAGATGATAGTATGAGTATGTCAGACTTTTTTTATACAAATGTAATGGGTTCGATGACTTATTTTTAAACTTAGTTTTTTACGGCATCACTCATTGCACAGGATAAATTATAGAAATAAATATATTATCATTAATATTGTTATGCTAATATTTACTAACCTTTAATGGTTTTCTAACAGGAAAATCAGCCTTCTAATAAAATCAATCAACAATATGAAACCACAATTCCAAAAAATAAAATTAATTGTGCTCAGTTCACGGTATCGCCAGTTAGCCGGGACCGAGGGAGTCCCCATACCATGGTATGCAGCGGATACGCACTTAACAGTTAGAACCACTTAACATGCGAATATGACTCACTGCTGCGTCAAAATAAGATTCAAGATACTTTAGACATTGAGAGGAGATAGCTAAACCACTTTAGAAAGAAAGAAAGTATATAAACGTACATTTATTCAGGTAGAGCGCCATTCGAGTCGTATCACCTGAGTTCGAAATAAGTTTTAAAATCATTTCGAAAAAATAATTTCAATTTAAAAAATGAATTTCACAAAGATTTTTTTGTTCGTTTTCGCTTGCATGGTGGTCCTGTCAACCGTTACGGCGGCGCCCGAACCAAGGTGGAAGTTCTTCAAAAAAGTTGTAAGTACTTTTTATTAAATATCTATAATATTATTTACTTACGGTCATTAAAGTAGTTCCTTTGATGATTCTGTCCAGCGTGAAGTCCGGAAAAGTTCGTATATTCTTTTTTTTTTCATATTTTTCATTGGCATCAGAACTATTTAATTTGATAACATTTATTTCTTTTTTTTTGTCAAATTAAAATATATTTTTTAAACTGAACTGTAGAATCGGTTTGATGAATATCTGTTGCAGCTATAACAACAAATAATAAGAATAAAAATAAATTAAAAATTTGATTTTTCAACTGAACCGTAGAGTCGGTTAGCTAGAAAGTTTAAGCTATTTGTCTCCAAGACTACACATTTCCTCACTGTATGAAATGTTACTGTTGCATCTTTAGAAAATACACGTAGTAGTAGGTATTCCCGATGGAGACATATAGGGTGGAATACTCAATTACCGTCCGTGTTCAAGAAATATATAATTATATAAGGCGCAGTTATACGACTTTTAAATGTTTTTAATTGAGCATCACGTCTAAACAACTAGTTTTATTTCTTTGAAAAAAAAAAATATGTTACTCTAGACGATTTTCGTCGTAATTTGATCTGAGAGTATTTGAAATTATATTTTTATAATGTAATTAATTTGTAAAGTTATGTCTAACGCGGATAAAAAATTGAGAATCACGCAAAAACTATTAAGCGTATTTTTATGAAACGTTCACCATTTTAAAGATAATTTAACTATTTATAATTTAATCCCAGTGTTTTAGTTTAATAATAATAATAATCTTTATTTAATCAGACTACAAATGTGGTCAATAGTGTTAGTAACAAAATAGCTTATCCTATGTTAGTACTTAATAACTAAAACCGATCGGGTCCTATTTGAGAGTGCCCACACTAGCGGGCTATCTGCCCGGGCAGCTATCGATTGCAGGATAGTGTTGGGACTGCCACGCAGCCTGTGGAGCAGCGAAGCAGATTTCTTACGCCACAGTGCATCAAAGCCGTCAGAGCGTGCGTCTGCAAACATTGCCGAGGCACTACAGAAGCGCGGCAGTCGCAGCAATACCCTAATACTTGTTGTTATATGTGTAATAAATTAATAATGCGTCTAATTTCGGACAGCGCTCCTTGATGGGCGAGTCCTATTACTGGGTGGACATACGACGCGTTACGTGAGCTCAGCGCAGAACACGCAAGCTAACCACTCAAGGTCGTTGGCAGTTAATAGCGCCTTAAATGAACACAACATTATCAGATGTTGAAAAGAACATACTATGTCTCAATATTCAAATGATAATTTAATTATGGAACTAATTAATATGATTTTACGGCCGATTTAACTGACTCGGTGTTCATTAATGACTTTTTAATCGACTTCGAAAAAAAGAGGTTCTATATTCGACTGCATGTATGTTTTTTAGGGTTTCATTTCCGAAGGGTAACCAACGGGACTCTATTACTATGCCTACGCTCTCCGTCCGTCTGTCAGCGGGCTGTATCACGATCCGTAATAGCTACACAGTTAAAATTTTCACAGAATGTTTATTTCTGCTACCGCTGTTGCCTATAGAAATATACGCTGTGTGAAAATTTTAACTGTCTACCTATTACTGATCATGAGATATAGCCCAAAAAAGACCCAGTAGAAACACGTTTCTAGAAACGTGTTTTTTTGTTTTTTTTTTTCAGTTTATTTTACTGAATCCTTCGTTTGCTAGTCCGACTCGCACTTGACCTGTTTTTTGTTTATTGTGTGTCAACCGTGTTAAATGTATGCTATTCTTTCTTTTGTTCGTAATATTCGTAGTGTTTCCAATGCATGGTTTTTAAGACCCTTGAAAATTAAGACTTATTAGACTCATAAACTTTTCGAATTGCTGAATAGACCCGGATTTGTCTTTGATCTCGCCTGATAGGAATGACGTCAACGATACTCAAGAGTTTTAGTTTATTTAGTTAGGTCCAATCTTTAATTATTCTATATGTGAAAATACATTCATAAAAAATTCATTCGAAGACATGTGACATCCACCAATCCGCATTGGACCCGCGTGGTTGATTACAGCCCACACCCTCTCACAGAGAGAAGGCCTGTGCCTTAGCAGTGGGGACATTAAAAGGCTGATGATGATGATGATGACATTTATAAAAACAGCTTTTTACTAAACGCATAAGAATGCCGACATGGTACCACGGGGTCTAATTTCGAACAAAGAAAATTTAGTTCAATTAAATTTCAATAGTTGGCGTACTATGCATCGATTTCATAATGAAGTTTAAGTAACAGTAATATTAAGAAAAAAAAATATGGTAAAAACTGTATTTTCTTATTTTACTAAACTACTCTAAGCATAATATTGTGGAATAACTGGCTCCTAATTAAAATTTAATTATCTGTGACGGTACATAACACCAAAAAAATAATTCCATAACTTGCTGTATTACCCTATTTTCTCTGGTCATAGGGGAAGCCCTGTTTCTAGGTTTTGAAGTCTGTCTCGTTCTATGCATACCTATGTATCACGAAACAATATCTTTACTTAAACGCAATCTAACACGCATCATCATCTTCCTGCTCTTATCCCATGTTACTTGGGATCGGTGCGACACGTTTTTTCTTCCAATCTGTCCTTTCAGCCGTCACGAACTCCCTTTTTAACCGACTTTCGAAAAAGGAGGAGGTTCTATGTTCGACTGTATGTATGTTTTTTTTTTTTTTATGTATGTCCGCGCATTTCTCCGTCAGTTGAGGACCGATTTTCAAAATTCTGTTTTTATCCGATAGAATATACTCCCGAGGTGGTACCATATAAATTTCATTGAAATTGCTTTAGCGCTTTTTGAGAAACTGAACAAAAACGAAAAATACGCAGATCTTGATGACGTTTTTGTGTACTCCAAATGATTAAATTCCACATTCCATGTTATTGGGGTTTTTACTCGTAGTTCTGGGGTATAACAACTAAAAAGCGAAAAATAAAAACTTTTTTACAAAAAAAACAACCGACTTCCAAAAAAAATACACTAAAAATTTAAAAATAACTTTAATTTCGGAAGTCGGTGTCAAATATCGAAGAAATAAAATACAAATACTGACTTCCGAAATTAAAGTTATTTATAAATTTTTAGTGTATTTTTTTTGGAAGTCGGTTGTTTTTTCTGTAAAAAAGTTTTTTCTTTCATATCACTCCTCACACAATCCATCCATCTTTTCTTTGGCCTCCCTCTCCCTCTCCATCCATCCACATTAAATTTATATCCATAATTCTTTTAGTTACATGTGATTCATCCTTCCTTTTCACATGAAGATACTAAGATAAGCGGTTCCCCTTTCAACTTTTCTGTGACTGGCACTACTTTTAAACTACCTCTAATGTACTCATTTCTCACGTTATCCGTTCTCGTTAGGTACTCCACACATCCATCTCAACATTCTCATCGCCGCCACATGTAATCTTTATTCATGCGTATTTTTCATAGCCCAATATTCAGATCCATACAGTACGACACATAACAATATTTTATTTCAAAGTATTATCTGTTTGAACGTTGTTTAAACATGCAAATAATAATTTACACATTAAGACAACACTGCCTAAAAATAAGTCAAAACATTGTTATAATGAAAAGAGTGATTATCTAGATTAAGAGATAACATGAAAATATATTTTTGTACCAACACAGTTTTTGCACGATGCGTCGGAGTTTTTATTTGCTTGGCCTAATCCAAATATTCTTGAATTAACTTGGTTTTGTTAAAACAAGATTCGTGCGTATTAATGCACTCATTTACATTTGAGGCTAGTTTTTCAAGAATAGATGCTATGCCATAAATATTCACATATCGTAGAAATGCACCGAAAATAATAAATGGAGTATCAAAATAAAAAAAAATCTGATATTTTTTCTAGAAATACCTAGACGGTATTCACTGATCACTGGTAACTTTAATTGCCAATACAAGTCATCTTAAATCATTTAACATGAAAAAGGAAAGATAGGCAATATAACTTGTATTTTGAAATCCATACTTTAATATCATACGCGAAGGTAATGCTGTTTGTCTGTCTGTTTGCTACCTCTTCACGTCTTTTAGGCTGAATGGATTTGGTAAAATTTGGTACAAAGAGGACCATGTCCTGGATTCAACATCAGCCTTTTAATGTTCCCACTGCTGGGGCACAGGCCTCCTCTCTGTGAGAGGTTGTGGGTCCGCAATCCACCACGCGGGCCCAATGGGGGTTGGTGGATGTCACATGTCTTCGAAATTTTGGTTCTAAGACATGGCGGTTTCCCCATGATGTTTTCCTTCATCGTTTTGAGAACAGTGGTGATGAAATAATTTACAAAAAGTAAAGCACCTGCCTCGGTTTGAACTCACGACCCTTGTAAGTCGCGGCCATTATCATTGGGCCACCACTGCCCTTCCTATGTATCCTATGTTCTGGATTAGGACATAGGATACTTTTAATCCCGGCAGTTTTTAGCCTGGAATTTTCAAGCGGGCAAGGCCGCTGCCAGATGCTTTATAAACTTCAAGGATTAATAACAATACATAAACTCTGAAGATTATTAACAATTCAAAAACTCCGAGGATTACTAACAATTCATAAACTCCAAAGATTAATGTAATCTACAGTGAATCTATCTGTCAATGCTGTCAAGGCATGAGCCTTGACAGCATTGACAGATAGATTCAATTCAATTTTAACTATTTATTATATGAAAAAAAAGCATACGCCCCATTTCCTCTGGTATTAATTAATGTAATACTAACCCTCAGTAATACTATTTTATCTTTGTTTACAGGAAAGGGTTGGCCAACACATTCGCGATGGCATCATTAAAGCTGGTCCTGCGGTCGCCGTGGTAGGCCAAGCGGCATCTATTGCGGGAAAGTAAACCGTATATAACGAGCAATAACGACTAGTATTTACTGAATTAAGACTGAAATTTTGAAGGAGGCTGTAATTTTACTATTTAATATGATTGAAAATTAAATTATATTATTAAATTAGATTTTTTTTTTTCTTAGTTTTGTAGTTACCACTTTACACAATAGCATACTTTAAGGTCTATAGTCAGTCTTTTTAGAGACAACTTCCTGCAATCGACACAGTAGAAAAAAAACCAACAAATGAGCTAGCTATTAATATCAATATTAGATTGATTTAAGCGGAGGAAGTGACTTTACGTGACCAGAGGGTTGGCCTTTTTCCGGCCAAAAAATCAGCATTGCCCTTCAACGTGGCATTCTGGGCACTTTTGGGCAGCGATATGGACGAACTTTTTTAATGACGCTTGTACATAATTTCTTATGAGCTTATGTTTGTTCTTTGTAATTTAATAGTACATAGCTACCAAACAATAAATCTAGTATTATCTAAATCGAATAAAGGAGTAAGCCTCAAACAAGGCTTTTTCTAAAGTCGCCTTCAATACTCGAACAGATCCTAGCAAGAAAAAAAATTGCCTTGCCTTTTCCCAATTATCTTGAGGTCGGCTTCTAGTCTAACCGGACGCACGTGAATACCAGTATTTTACAAGGAGCGACTGCCTGTCTAACCTCCACAACCCAGTTACTGGGTAACACGATACCCCTTGGTAAGACTGGTTGTCATACTTTCGGGCTTCTGACGACCCGTTACGACTGTCAAAGATCCACGATTGACAGCCGGGTCCAACGACTTAACGTGTATACCGAGATACTTCCGTACCTCGGAAGGCACGGAAGTATCTCGGTATGTAAAGATGGTCACCCATCCACGGACTAACCCTGGCAAGCGTGGCTAAACCTGATGGATAGACCCGTGCGGCTGTTATTACTTTAGCCACAAGCTCCTCCAAGATCCTAGCAAGAACCAGAAGTGATTTGTTAAAAATCACCTTTGATTTTTGCTGGAATCTGCCTCTGTGCCTCTTGAAGGCTCACAATTTGGAGTTACCGAAAACTTACTAAATCTGTTAGATTTCAATGAACCCGTATCCTGACGCCTTAGCTTGAAACTTAATCAAGCAGCCGCTCATGAACTTCGCTAATGTTCTGTTCAGTTTGAAAGGTATCAGTGCCGTTGAACTTTAACTTCAAGAGCTATGAGTTCTTAGTCTTAGAGGCAAAACTGTGGGTTAAGTACCTATTATGGCCATAGGATTTTTAATGAAGGAGGTAGCGTAAGCGAGGAAGCCCGACCATCTAGGTTAAGCAACTATTAATTTATCTTCAATACATACCGAGACATTTGCATTCTTCAGAAAGCTAGTTAAACTGTTGGTTCGTGTTTTCGGGGGGAACAGACCAGAGACTGTAGGATTCTTACCTCACTAAATCCATCCTGGTGATCACCAGCAGGACAGGGAACCTCCTAAAATATCACACCAGAACACCTCTATGCAAAGCCTGTTAGGGCATATCCCTGAGGAGACTTTAAAGAGGTTGACCACAGTGCTGCCGTATTCTCTGAAATCACTCGGTGGGCAATCAGAGTCCCTAATACGAGATTTCAAAGATCGGCCTGCACGACTCGACTGTCCATACATTCGACATTGTTGTTACAGGCGCGTTAAATAATTAAGTTAGGCACACGGCTTCTGTCCGTGGGTTAAGGATAAATTCGAAACAGACCTCGCCCCCGAGCACTAAGGGCAGGAAGGAACAGGGGTTTCAGTCAGTAAGTTTCTGACACGCTCTCCCGCTCCGCCCAGAGCGGGAGAAGTCATTGGATGATTTCCCACCCCACAATAAAAAAAAAACAAAAAAAGGCACGCGGCTTGACATTAAATTTATTATTTGACATTAATAACATATTATTTAATTTATTTTGTAACATTCACTTAGCGCGATTTTATTTAATTTTGTTTTTTTTATTGACTGTATTGCTATTATAATAATGATTTTAATGAGCCGTAATTAATTCTATTGTATTTATGTAAGCTGTTTAAAACATAGTGCTGTGATAATGAGGGCCTTTTTTTTGGGGATGGGCATTCATCCTATGACTTCTCCCGCCCTGGGTGAAGCGGGAGGGTATGTCAGTCTCTTACTAACTAAAACCCACCCCTCTTCCTTTCCTGCTCTGACTGCCCCGGTGCGCGGTAACTCTGTTTCGAATTTATCCACGACCCCTGGGCAGGCATCGGCTATGACGGGCCGCGTTGTGTATTGCTGACAACTCTTTGAGGCCCGCGTGGAACACTACGCGCCATCCATTCTCAGACCTGGTGCTAATCGCCGTCTGCAGGCCCGGGTGTGATCATTTTTTTTTTCTTTTTTGGGGGGTGGGAAATCATCTCATGACTTCTTCCGCTCTAGGGTGGAGCGGAAGGGCGTGTCAGACTCTTACTGACTAAAACCCACCTCTGTGCCTCCCTGCCCTACATGCCCAGGGGCGAGGTAACTCTTTCGAATTTATCCTCAACCCCCGGGCAGGGGTGTTATCATGAGGGGCTTTTTTTTCTTTTTTTTTTCGGGGGTGGGAAATCATCCAATGACTTCTCCCACTCTGGGTGGAGCGGGAGGGCGTGTCAGACTCTCACTGACTAAAACCCACCCCTGTTCCTTCCCTGCCTGAGTGCCCAGGGGTGCGGTAACTTATTTTCAGAATTTATCCGCTACCCCTAGGCATGCAGGCACTGGCCACGATGGGCCCCGTCAGTCGTGGCTGACAACATCTCTTTGAGGCGCGCGTGGAACACTACGCGCCGTCGACTCACGGGCCTGGTGCTGATCGGACGGCGAGCTACCCACTACTCGCCGTCTGCAGGCCCGGGTCTACGGTGGCCGGAAATCGTCTCACGACGTCCTACGCCCAGTACCTCTCCTGCGGTGGTAGCGGCCGGGGCTGTGAGGGCCACTCCGTTGAGCTTCCCTCACGCGTCCCGCCTCCGCCTTCACGAGCATTACTGCTTCGCAGAAGGCGGAGACTGCCTCCCATTCCCTCTCGCTCCGTACCATGGCCTGAACCAGGGCCGGGCGCGAGAGGTCGCCGCCACCTGTCGCATCCGCCCAAGCGGGGCAGACCTCCACCGTATGCTCTACCGTGTCCATCATTAGGGCCTGAAATAAATGTTTTTACAGGTGGGGTTTCGGCGTATTAAGCGTCTAGGCGGTTCCCTCCCCAATGCCTTCTTCTCCAAAAGTTGTTGGTCTTAGTTTTCAATTGAAGATCTTTGACAGTCATTACAGTCAGAATCCATCAACTTGACACCAGTCGTGCCAAGGGATGTCGTGTTAGCCAGTTAATAGGTTGTGGAGGTTTTTTTTTTTTTTTTGGGACAAGCCCGCCACACTATTCCCAAACCACTGTAACTTCTGTAAGCCAGAATCAACAGTGGCGACCACCAGAAAAAACGCCGAGGCAATGAAGCTCGACGAGTCCCAGAGAAACGATTAAACTGTCTTGGGTCCTGCAACGAAATTAATCAGAAAAGACAGCGGAGGAGTTAGAAAAACTTAATTTCCACTTCCCTCCTAATCAAGCGGGAGACAGAACAAAACTAGGCCATTAGGCACAAAAGGGGGTTTTTACAACTGGGGTAAGCCCAGTTGCCAAGCACCACTGGTTAAAAACACTAATATTAATGGGTCCTAAAATTGTGAGCTGTTACACTTGATTCCAATAATAGGTATGGCAAAAACGCTTGAACGCACGGAAATTCGTTCTAGTTTCCACAAGGTCCGTGTAATAGACAACTCCAGACGTAGGCTGAATACTATCCAACATAATATTGCGCTCAGCCTGCCAAAGAGTACTCCCACAGGATATGATGTGCGGATTGTTCGTATTCGCAATCAGGAGTAGAACATTGACATAAAGGTGAGGCAACAAGCTTGAAGGAAAATAATTTACTCTTAAAGTTGCCATGACCTGTGAGAAATTGGGCAACACAGTGATTCACCTCCAGCCATGTCCTATCCAGCCGTTCGCGAACCGATGGGAAGAACTGGTGGAGGTGTCTGCCTTTGATGGAACTTTCCCACCTACATTGCCATTCGGATAAAAGGTCCTCCCAAACTTCAGTTTGAGGTTTAAGTAATCTAGAAATCTTGGCCCGATTACGTTTTTTTCAAAATCAAAATCAAAATCAAAATCAAAAGTCATTTATTCAAACTAGGCTGAGAACCAGCACTTTTTGAACGTCAAAGTTCTACATAAAGACAGTCCCCCAAAAAACGCCCGCCCGTCACCACTTCCTAGTGTTTTAGCTGTGAAGAAGAAGTGGCCAACAAACTCCCCAGCAACACATCTGTCTGTTAAGTTTTAAGAACTTGAATCTATATAATTCTAAGCAACAATCTTAACATTATGTAAAACAGAAAAATAAATATATGCCGTCTAAAATATAATCATAAAATTAAATAAAATAATCCGCCACTTGCCAGCTAGCACACTCAATCATGCCATTAAAAACCAACTCAAGCATAAACACTAAACCAAATTAAAGAAGCCTCCATACATAACTGGTGTGCCTGCTTACAAGAACAAAGATTGAAACTATCAAAGGGCTGTGATTCGAAGCCACAAGTGATGAACTAGGGCCATCACACTAAATTTGGTAGACAATTATTATATGAACTCATATAATCTGTTATAACCATAAGCTAAATATGGAGAAAGAACATCAAGTGTAACATTGTCTTGCGTTCAACACAGCGACCAACTATTATTATCTTCTAAGTAGTCGTTGATGGAATAGTATGCTTTCGAACAGAGACTAGATTTAATTTTAGTTTTAAATGCATTAAAAGGCAAGTCAAGAAAAGAACGGGGTAGCTTATTGTAAAATTCGATACGAGACCCTCAAACGAACCATGAACCCTACGAACACGGTGGGAAGGAACATGAAGTTTATACTTATTTCTGGTGTTAAAATTGTGGATATCACTGGTCTTTTTGTACAAATGTATATTTTGTCTAATGTATAATATGTTTGCAAAAATGAATTGAGATGCCACCGTGAGAATTCCAATCTCTTTGAAAATTTCTCGTAAAGAAACTCTTGACCTTAACCTATAGATTGCTCGTACAGCACGTTTTTGTAAAACAAATATATTTTGTATGTCCGCAGCTTTACCCCACAAAAGAATACCATAAGACATAACACTATGGAAATAACTAAAATAGACTAACCGTGCTGTGTCAACGTCAGTATATTGTCTAACTTTTCTGACGGCGTAGGCGGCAGAACTGAGCCTTCCTGATAGGCCTGATATATGTGCGCCCCATTGAAGTTTGGAATCAACAGTTATACCCAAAAAAACTGCCGAGTCCACAGTTTCAAGCACTTCTTTATTTAAGATGACATTAGGTCCTAGATTTATAACATTAGGTAAGGCAAACTTTATACATTTAGTTTTCTTAGCATTAAGAACCAAGTTATTTGTCGTAAACCAATCCGTAACCATTGAGAGAGCGCTATCTACGTTATCAAAATCATTTCTATTCCTATCTACTTTAAAGATAAGAGAGGTATCATCTGCAAACAGTACTACGTCACAGATACCCTTTAAAAAATATGGTAAATCATTAATATACACCAAAAACAAGAATGGTCCCAATATCGAGCCTTGAGGCACACCTAAATGAACTGGTAGCCCGGAAGACTTAACACCATTGATATCTACACATTGGAACCTATTACATAAATATGAATCAATTACATTTAGAGCTTCGTTTTGGAGACCATAATGACGCAGCTTACGCAAAAGCGTGTCATGGTGTACGCAATCAAAAGCTTTGGAGAGGTCACAGAAAACTCCGATAGCATTTTGCGAGTTCTCCCATGCGTTGAATATGTGTTTTAGGAGAGCAACACCCGCATCTGTAGTCGATCGACCTTTTGTAAAGCCATATTGATCATTATGAAGGAGGCTATTTACATTAAAATATGTTAGCAACTGCTTCAGTATTAACTTTTCAAAAATTTTGCTAAATGCAGGCAGGATGGAAATAGGCCTGAAGTTGCCTATATCATTTTTATTGCCTGATTTAAATAGAGGTATGACTTTACTACACTTCATGAGATCAGGAAAAGTTCCTGAGTCCACGCATTTATTAAAAGTTACAGCAAGATAAGGCGCTACGATGCCTATTATATCACTCAAAAGTTTAATTGAGATGCCCCAGTAATCACCTGTGTTTTTTGATTTTAGAGAGTTAAAAACGTTAACTACGTCAAGTGGTGTTACATGCTCAAAACTAAATGATTGATTGCACTTAGGTACACTACCGTTCAAAAGACTTTCAGCTTTAGACGGGGATGAATTTAAGAAGCGAGTTGTAGTTATAGGTATGTTGGCAAAAAACTCATTAAATGCCTGAGCTACGTCAGCTGGTTTACTAACTAATTTGTTTTCGAATAGAATCTCTAGCTGATTTACTTTTTTAACCGACTTTCCCGTTTCATTATTTATTATTTTCCAAGTGGCTTTTATTTTATTATCAGAATTTTTAATTGTCTCGCTTAAGAATTTTGATTTAGCAGCAACACAAATCTTCTTAAACAATTTAGAATATTTTTTAACATACTCTAGAAAAGGAGTATCGAACCTATATCTTTTTAAACCGTATAACTCGTATAGTCTCGCTCTACTTTTATATATACCAGCAGTGGCCCATTGGTTGAAGCCAATGGAGGTACCCGTAACGTCTATAGTTTTAGACTTAAAAATGGCTTGGTACTCTTTTTGCACAACATCAAAAAGGGCTCTACAGATTTCATTAGGATTATCGTTGTCTACTAAAGATGGTGTAAGTTTATTTGCTATATTATTTTTAAACTTATTACAACGGCTTACCGTATAAGGCCTGCATTCTATTTTAAGCGGCTTTTTATTTTGTGGCATAGGAAAGCTAACTAATAGTCCACAGTGGTCAGACGTTAAGTCACTTAACACTAAATTTTTTTCTGAATTACAATTACTAAAAAAGTTATCAAGGCAAGTCGATGAGGATGCCGTAATCCTAGTAGGTTCATAAAACAAGTTGTTTAAATTATAAGACCTAAACAGATTGATTAACCTGACACTTAATGAAGTATCATCTAAAATATTAACATTAAAATCTCCACATATCACTATACTTTTATTACTTGATTTTATTTTATTAATTAAATCCTCCATTACCGATTCGAAAAGGCCAAAATCACCAGAAGGGGGTCGATAAACGCAAATTATAACGTATCGCTCAAGTTCAACACAAGACAACTCAACAATGTGCTCGATGGAAAGATTAACTAAATCTAAACGTTGTTTGCATTTCAAGTTATTTGAAACAAGGATTAATGATCCACCGCGAATTATATTTTTTCTTACAAATGCACTTTGTACAGTAAAATAATCATCATTAATAAAAACTACTTCATGTTCTTTCAACCAATGTTCAGTTAAACATAAAACCTGAACGTCATAGTTCTCTATAAATAAACATAACTCTAGTTCTTTGCCGGACAGACCTTGCATGTTTTGATGTACAACATTCAACATATTATGAGGCTTACCCGTTGTCGCATCTAATAGTTTAAAGAACTAGGGGTATCAATTGAAATTTTAGAATTATTACTAACTGTAATCATTGGTACACAACATGTACCTGTGTCACGCTGTATATTGTATGCTAAAAGATTAGCAATTTGTCTCCTACTACTAGGTGATAAATACATATTAGTATTGGTTAGTTTGTAATCAGTAATAAATTGATTACAATCAAAATATAAAATAGCGTCACTGTGACGATAGGTCCTATTATAAAAAAGCAAGTTTAAATTATAGATGTGCCTATTTTGCTCATCAGACAAATAATTTGAATAAGGCAAAGCGCAGAAAATAAATTTAATCTTATTTGTCTCACTGAGATGTAACATCAAATTGACACAATCAATTACATCCTTTTTCTTAATAGCTAAACTGTCCCCACACAATAGTATAATAGTTGAACTGGGGTGTATTTTTGTCAATCTAATATTATTTACTAATTGGCTAAAACTGGCACCGGGTAAACAATTATTTATTATACTATGTTGTGAACACTGGTTCAAAACAGTACCAAAACCTTGACCAAATTTGTCAGAAAAAACATAAGTAGAGGTATTCACATTATTTATATTAAGATTATCACTACAGCTATCGACAGGCTGAGCCGCTGAGGGTCTGGGTGCTATGTGCTGAGGCTGTGGTGCCTGAGAGCATGCACAGTTACAAGACAGGTTATTTGTCAGAGACTCATACCTCTCTGCATTGTACGTAACCAGGTCAACCAATTCATTGGCCTCCTGCATGCGCTTACTCAGATCTTGTTGAGAAGCCTCATATTTATTAAAAATATCGTTTAGAGCATATTCCCTAACAAACAGTTCATTCTGAAGGCGCTGAGTGTCATTATCATACATTATTTTACAAAGCTCTAATTCACTATTGCAATCCTTTAATTCTTGCAATAAATTAAGTTTGTTTTGTCTAAGTTTATTATTTATTTTGTTTAATTTTTGATGTTTTAATGATTTTTTAATTTTTCTAATTAATCTATTAATTTTAATATATTTCTTTATTTTGTTGTGGCTATTTAACAAGTCACATTTGGTGATGGTGTCATCAGTTAAATCTATTGTTACTATTGGCTCAACACATATGGGACCGGACCCGCTACCAACCAACTCATCATATAGGCTGCAGGTGTTCGCAGACTCTTCACCGGCTTTAAGAGATTTTAAGTGGCTTAAAGTGTTGTGGGCCTTGCTTAATTCAAGCTCAAGCTCAGATATGCGTCTCAAAGCCAGTTCATGGGTGTCACTACATTGCTGGAAATTTGACACAATTTGACGGAGGTGTTGATGCTGGTCAAGTACGTCCATATGCTGTGTGTGAAGTTCAGCCAACTGCTTTTTTAGATCAGTGTTCTTCTGATTAATAAGCTCTATTTCCTTCTCACTATCATCCCTTTCCTGAAGCAGCTTATTGCACTGCTCCTTAATAGATCCTAACTCTTTTAACGTAGCCTTCAGTTTTTCCTCAAAGGATGCAGCTCTACGGGTCAACATGTTGACAGGCCAACCCAAGAGGCACCCTGGAATGAGAGAAGAGACAGCTAAGAATGTGAAAGAAAAAAGAGGAAGGGACAGATAAATATAATAAGTATCTAGGATGACAAGTAGATTAGAAGGTTAAAATAAAAGAAATTAAAGTCAAAAAGGGAATTAATCTCAATTAGGAATGTTAATTTAATTATTAAATAAATATGTATTACCTACTAAATTGATATTTTAATATTAGTAAACGAAAAAAAAATAAAAAAATTAAAGGGGAAAAGACATAAAATAAGTTTGAGGGTACTACTACTCTTTATTAAATCTGGTTTCTTTCTCAAATTTTTGATTGTTTTGACTATAACCAGTTATTAGACTTACAAGAAAACATTCAATTTTAATTAGCTACACTAATTACAATGATTAATCTAAGGTATTGATAGTAATTCACGATTTTTATTTTTATTTTTTGTAAATGTGTCTGCATGAATTTTATACCTACACTAAAAGGGTTATTTAACACTAAGCTCGCTGAGGCGGTATTTGACACGATAATGTGCAATATGTATAAAAGGAATGGCTTAGAATCAAAAACTAATTATATCAAATACTCCCCGGGTTATGTGATGGTTTCAAATCCGACCGTTTGATGACAGCTGGAACTAGTTTAATGATTATTCATTGATTTTTGCAACGAAACAACTCACAAACAAACAACTTTTTACCTCAACAACGTTGAGGTAAAAAGTCTGGGTCCGTAGTCTTTCGTGCAGAATAGTACATTGCAGCACGTCGCTGCACCTCAAGATCGACTGGAAGTACACCTGCAAGTACCGGTAAGGCTTCAGTGCTAACCGTCCTATACGCTTTGCATAGGAAAATCAAAGCTAAACGTTGACTTTGTAGCAATTGTGGGTTGTGGAGGTTAGATAGGCAGCTCCAAATATGGTAGGGTAAAGGCTAGGCAGATTTATGTCAACTCGGCGATGGGCCACCGGTACATGGTGGACATCCCACCCACACGCACAAAACGTTTAGGGAACACATTCAATAGAATTATCTGCCAGAGTTTGCGTTTCCTGATAGCAACAACCTGCGAGCCATACCTGATGAATGGTGCAACAGTTCACTGGTGCCCGTCTTCAAGAACAAAGGTGATGTACTGGAGTGCAACAACTATAGAGGAATAAAGCTAATGTCACATAGTATGAAAGCATGCAAAACAGTTATTCAAAGGCGGCTGAGAGAAGAGAGTGAAATCTCACAGAACTAGTTCGGTTTTATGCCTGATAGGGGTACAACGTATGCTATTTTCGCTATCCGCCAGCTCTGCGAGAAATACAGAGCTGTGCATAAAAACTTTCACATGGTGCTCGTTGAACTCGAAAAGTTATATGAGCGGGTGCCTCGTGAGGTTTTATGGTGGGCCCTTAAGAAGAAAGGTGTGCCTGGTAAATATGTGCAGTTGATCCGAGCAATGTTCAGTACCCAAGTCCGGTCTGCATTGGGCACCACTGACAGCTTCAGTGTGGCAGTCGGTTTGAAACCAGGGGTCAGCCCTCACCCCTTACCTCTTCCTGATGATAATTGACATTCTGACGTCGGACATCTAAGAAGAGGCTCCTTGGTGAATGCTGTTTACTGATGATATTGTGCTGGTTGCCGAAAGCAGCTTTGAGGTCCAGTGCAGATAGGAGTCATGATAGCAAAGACTGGAGAGTGTTTGCCTGAAATTAAGCAGAACCAAAACAGAATACCTGTTCTGCGGTTTCGGCGGACTCTCCAGTCCTATGCCTATAGCTCTCACCGGAACGCCTATATCGATTTGCTCCGACTTTCGGTACCTCGGGTCGCTTGTCCAAGGGGATGGTGATATAAACCGAGACGTACCGACGTTGCAAGTCGGTTCTATTTTTTTGTAAAAAATCTTTTATACAAAAAAATTGAACCGACTTCCAAAAAACTATTTTAAACTGTGTTAACAATTCATAGACATACGATCGCAGCAATCGTGCTTAATTTGCAGTCAATTTTTGAAGAGTTCCGATGTCTGCCTCTGAAACCCATCATTAGATCTATATGAAATTTAAATGGAACCATTTCGAAACAAACTTCTTTCGAACAAAAAAGAATTTTGCAAATCCGTTCATCTATGACGGAGTTATGCCCGAACTACATAAAAAAACGATGCGAACATCCGAATTGATAACCTCCTCCTTTTGGTAGTCGGTTCAAATATAATCATTTTTATGTGTCATACATAAATACTCGTACATACAAATAAACTATTTATCCACAAACTATCAATTAATATTGCAATCCATCAACTATTCCACAACCTCATTTTCCTTCCTTCCCATAAAACATAAACACTGATAATAGAATCAAATGTTCTTCCCCGATCCCCTGTTAAAATAACTTCATTATTAATAACATAAACAATAAACATTGCTATCAGCAATTATTAATAGAACGTCGCAAAATTAATAATGTAAAAACTGATAAATAGTTTAAGTTTTGATAGTGCTAATTGCAATAATAATTATCTTAATGAGAGTTGAGAGGTCACATCTTGGGAAACGGGAAAGTACTCTTATCGGGGTTTCGAGCATTTTAATATTTATTAATTGTATAGCAATAATAATAAAATTGTAGTTTGATATTTATAAATAATAAATATTAGTATATAATAATGTGTGTGTACATGGATGAAGAGGGAGAGGGAGGCCAAAGAAAGGATGGATGGATTGTGTGAGGAGTGATATGAAAGAAAAGGGAGTTAGTGATAGCGTGACGGCTGACAGGACAGAATGGAAGAAAAAAACGTGTTGCACCGACCCCAAGTAACATGGGATAAGGGCAGGAAGATGATCATTAGTATATAATAATAAATATCAAACTATGACGTAATTTTATTAGGATAAAACAGTGCTTTACCAGTATTTCTGTAGTAATAGAGTTTGTTTTGGCTGAAACATTTTGGGATAACTTAACGCACGTGTGATGTAAAATACTTAGTATCATTTTTACGTAGTCTTATGATAAAAATAAGGGGTGGCTGTATTTACTCAAAACATTTCAAGAAAGATCTCATCCGAAAGTCCACTACAAGACGGACACTAGTCCGTCTGTCCTTCGTCTGTCACAAAACTTTGTCCCAAAGAATCTTTTAACGTTCCAATGACCAATGAACTTGAAATTCTGTTGGTGGTTTGGTTGGTGTTCTTAGCAAATAAAACAGATTTTTTCTTTCAAATTCCTTCATTTGGTACGGAACCCTAAATTTGCGAAGTCCGACACCCACTTAGCTGGTTTTTTTCAAGCTATTTCTTCGAACTTATCTATAAGTTTGTACGTCGTTTTCACTTTTCCCTGAGGAATAACTTTAATTACGGTTGCACGTGCCAGATAGTATCAAGTTAATTAAGGCATTAACGGCTAGTTCATTAAATAAGTAGGTTATTCAGCTTATTGGTACATATGAACTAGATGTACAAATACAGAGAATGGTAACGGCCCCGTCGTAGGTGCAAACCTCAGGGGTCGCGGATAGATTCAAACAGAGTTACCGTTCCTCTGGGCACTCAGGTAACTGAAGGAACAGGGGTGGGTTTTATCAGTAAAAGTCTGACACGCCCTCCCGACCGACCCTTAAGTCCTGGATTCAGGAAAATCCTGGAATTCAGGACCGGGTCCGGGATTTTCTGGGGGGATTAGGGTTCAAGGGAAACTCTATATACCGTACGGGACTCGCTCCACGAGTAGAATTTTTGTGGGAACTCATTGCATGATTTCCCACCTTCTCAAAAAGAAAGACAGGCGCTTTACTTTGTGTAACTTATTTCATTATCACTGTCATCATCATCTCAAAACGGTGAACAATGAAAACATCGTGAGGAAACTGGCATGCCATAAAACCAAAAAATCGAAGACATGTGACATCCACCAACCCCCACTGGGCCTGCATGGTGGACTCTGGCCCTTTCCCTCGCCTAGAGAGGAGACCTGTACCCCAGCAGTGGGGACATTATGAAGGATGCTTATACTTCATTACCATAGGTCGGAATTAGGTACAGTTATTTATGTACTTGCATCAAAATGTTAAGATAGTTGATATGTTAGTAGGATCTTCCCGGGATTTCTAAAATCCACTTTATTCTTTCGCTGTATGAAATCAGTGTAAGGACTTAAATAACTACGAGTACCTAATTCCGACCTCTGTTCATTACAGATACTTCTCTTCCTTAACGTGGGTCTTGTTTCTATTCCCATGTAATGTATGTTATAAGTAGACGATTCTACTTTCTGGTTGATATTTGGTTTTTGCTTCGGCACCTGCTTGGGCTGATACGGCAACCATAGGGAGAGAGGGGGTACGACGTAAGTTGCTTCAAAGCCAACGGTAAGCTTTGATTTTCCTATGTAAAGCACATAGAACCGTTAGCACTGAAGCCTAATCAATACTTGCAGTTGTACTTCCAGTCGATCTTGAGGTGCAGTGACGTGCTGTAATGTACTATTCCACACAAAAGACTACAGACCCAGAAATTTTACATCAACGCGATCGTGCCAAGATCTCTAGATTACTTAAACCTCAGACTGACGTCTGGCAGGACCTTTTATCCGAATGGCAATGTAGGTGGGAAAGTTCCATCAATGGCCGACACCTCCACTAGTTCTTCCCATCGGTTCGTGAACGGCTGGCTAGGACATGGCTGAAGGTGGATCACTGTATTGCCCAATTTCTCACAGGTCATGGCAGCTTTAAAGGTAAATTATTTTCCTTCAAGCTTGTAGCCTCGCTTTTCTGTTGAGTTTTGTATGGAAAGTCAATTTTTTTGGGAATTCACTATAACTTCCTCAGATAATGTTGTTCATTTCCATGCGCAGATGCAGTATTTATTAAAAATATGAACACACATTTCCGTAACATTTCTAGAACATCTGTAAACTCTTTCTACGCAATTAAGTTAATAATGTTTCATTGTATCAAACTACATGGAATATTGTCTACTATATCTGCTAAAGACAGGTACAAAGTGGTGCGCCATCTTCCTTAATTTAAATCGCAATATGGCGCCTCCGTCGCTTCGTTTAGTTTAATTACTCATTCCCTTTTATCAAAATATTACATCATAAACAGATTACGAGCCGTCAGATTAATATATTATGGACTCTTTTTGATATTAAAAAGGTAATTTAGTATTTCATTTTATCTATGCAAGTTATATCGAAAAGATATTAATTTGGACATTTACATCGCTTAAAAGCGACTTCTTCTTTCAAATCGATGGTGTCCTAATTTTTAGGGTTTCGTGACCCTATTACTAAGACTCTGCTGTCCGTCCGTCTGTCCGTCTGTCGCCAGGCTGTATCTCATGACCCATGAGCAAAAGTACCAAAAACGTTGACACTTTTGCTTACTACTTTGGATACGAAACATTTTGAGTCCTAAAAATACCTTATCCTATTTGTAACAAACGCAACATAATATTCTTTAATCTTTAATTTCTATGCTAAGATACGAATTTTTATTCAATGAGGGCGCCACTTATGGGGAGTTAGGCCCTTAAGCTCGTGATAGAAAATGGCCACTTAATATAGTGGTTTCTATTACATACTAGATTAAGGTAATTGGCAATAAACATACAGAATGCCTTGCGATGACACTACAATATAGGATAGGAATACAAAAATTTATAGCCTATGACACTCACATATAACGGGGCTTTCTATTGGTAAAAGAATTTTCAAAATCAGTTCAGTAGATTACTCCCTTAAACCTCACAAACTCACAAAACCTCTTTATAATTTTAGTACAGATTTTTTGATAAGTAATTCGGATAAGATTCAACAGATGTCGTTATTGCTGTGGAACACTATGCAATCGCTAATCCAATTGGCTTTAAAGTTACATTTAATCCATTCTAGTGCTGATTGTGAACTGGAATTTAGTAAAGTTATTTTCATTAAAACCAAACTAAGAAACAGTTTATCCAATTAAATGTTTAATGAAACATTATAAGCTAAGCAATTATTGAGAAACTAGCTGCGCCCCGCGGTTTTACCCGCCTAGACCGGAATAAAAGGTAGCCTATAAGCTAGGCTATAAGCTATCTACATACAAAATTTTATCCAAATCGGTCCATCCGTTTGAGCGTAAAGAAGTAACAAACATACACACTCACAAACTTTCACATTTATAATATTACTAGCTGCGCCCCGCGGTTTTACCAGCCTAGACCGGAATAAAAGGTAGCCTATATGTTAATCTAGGTGATAAGCTATCTACATACCAAATTTCATCCAAATCAGTCCAGCCGTTTGAGCGTGAAGAAGTAACAAACATACACACTCACAAACTTTCGCCTTTATTAGTGTGATAGTAGGACAACAAAAAATTTACTAAATTCAAGCCAACAGATAAAATGTTATAAATGATGACCACTGCAAATTTGTATAACCCTAATAAATAATTATTCAAAACTTAATAGTTACCGGTAAAACGTGGTGAATATGGATGCAGGGGTGAATCGGGACGAAATTTTAAAAGGGATTTTAAATTGAAACAATATTATATATATTTTCGAGAACAATAGACTCGTGGACCTCTGTGAACAACCCCCAATACTGTTATTTTTTTGGGGTTGGATATCCATCATATTTATTATTACGTATATTTTACTAACAAATTTAATACCAATATATGGTACGGAACCCTTAATGTGAGAAATACGACACGCACTTGACCAGTTTTTTAACGTCGGATAAAAAAATGTTTAGTCCGCATACTTTTTTTTTTGGAGTATTTGTAATCGTCAAATGACTTCTCCCGCTCTGGGTGGAGCAGGAGGGCGTGTCAGACTCTTACTGTCTAAAACCCACCCGTATTTCTTCACGTGCCCGTCCCAGGACAAGGTGACTCTTTGATACGCTACCCCAACCTCTTTTTTTTTGGGTTGGTGGGTGAGAAATCATCTAATGATTTCTCCCGCTCTGGGTGGGCTTGTCAGACTCTTACTGACTAAAACCCACCCCTGATCCTTCCCTGATTGAGTGCCCATGGGTGCGGTAACTCATTTTCAGAATTTATCCGGTACCCCTAGGCATGCTTCGGCCACGATGGGTACCGTCAGTGGTGGCTGACAATCATCTCTTTTAGGCGCGCGTGGAACACTACGCGCCGTCGACTCACGGGCCTGGTGCTGATCAGATGGCGAGCTACCCACTGCTTGCCGTCCGCAGGCCCGGGTCTACGGTGGCCCGATATCATCTCGCAACGTCCTACGCCCAGTACCTCTCCTGCGGTGGGAGCGGCCGGGGCCGTGAAAGTGACTCTGTTGAGCTTCCCTCACGCGTCCCGCCTCCACCTTCTCGAGCATTACTGCTTCGCAGAAGGCGGAGAAACAACTGTGTCCGGTGAGGACCTGCGTCAGGCGGAAAGTGAAGACGCCGTGACGCCTCTCCAGCCACTCCTCAAAGAGGGCCACTACCCCGCTATGGTGACGTGCCCAGCGTTGGGTTGCGACAACCGCTGTCTCCATGTCGCCATGAGATCCTGCCGGAGCTCCATCCGCCGAGCCGCAAGGTGTCGCGGCAGCAGAGTTTCGCCCCGGCGTTTGGCCTCCTCGCGCCACTTCCAGAGCTGCGCGAGGACCTGGGCCTCCAGATCCCATAGCGACAGTCAGGCAAGGAGGCTCGCCGCCTCACAGGAGACCGTGCAGTATCCTCGGATGAGCCGAATGGCCATGACCCTTTGGCACGCGTTCAACCGGTGAGCTGGTCGCCGCCTCAAAGAACACGCCCACACCGGTGCCCCATAAAGGGCCATGGACCACACGATCCCCGCGTAGACCCTCCGGTAGGAGGCGTTTGGACCGCCCAGATTGGGCAGGAGCCGCCTCAAAGCATCACTAGCCCGCTCCAGTCTGGGAGTCAAACGTCGGAAATGCTCGACGAAGTTCCACCGGCTGTCGAGGACGAGACCCTGGTACCTCATCGTCCTCTCGACGCCGATGTAAACCCCTCCTGCCGTTATCCGGGCACCCGATGGAAACGAAAAACCCCTACCTCTTAATAACCTGACTAGTTCTCAGACTTTACAGCGTCTGACTACCCATAACGATGATCAAAGATCTTTGAATTAAAGTTGGGACCAACGGCCGTGCCAGTCAACCAAGGGTGGTGGAGAGATAACATGACAGGTGCATAAAATGAGAAAATATTACTAAAAAGTAAATTGGTACGAAATTATATATTTACCAACATATAAAAAATAAATTTTATATATAAAAATCTCGTGTCCTCTCTCCTCCGAAACGGCTTGACCGATTTTAACGATTTTTTTTTTACCTCACTACCCCCACCCCCATTTTTTAATCCAAAGACAACGGTTGCTGGGTCAGTTAGCATATTTATATAAAGTTAAGGATAGAAATATGACTTAGGTATATCTACATAATATACGCAATATTGCAAAATATGTACCTACAGGAACCCTTTTTCGTTTATCGCTCTTTATATAAGTGAAAACCACATTAAAATTCATTGCATGGTAGTGAAGAAACAGACAGGAAACGACTTTGGTTTAGGTATACTATGTAGAGAAGATTCGGCTTTGTAAAACATTGGCTCAGTCACATATTTATACGACATTTTCTTCCTAAAAGTCTCTGATCCATATAGTAATATGGATGAGAGACTTTTAGGAAGAAAATGTTAGAATTATAGTACGTACGTACTATAATTCTCCAGGTAGGTCACATACAACGAAAATAGCTCACACCTCAAGGAGTAACACAATACTGTAGTCAATATTGAAGTCGAAACATTATAGTTATTGTGTAGACATCTGTCTGTTTTCCGTTAGCGGTGGAGCGGGGACTAGAAAGATGTAATTTTGCATGGCTATATTAAATATCAATCACGCCGAATTAAATTTTTAAAAATAATATTTTTTTTGGTACAAAACTACGTGACAATAATTATTATATGACTGAATTTACTACACTCACTTAAGTGGCAGTTTCTTGTTAAAATCTTTGATCCATACTACTCTTACTATAATAAAATACTCAGGATAGGTCACACAACGAAAATAGCTCACACTTCAAGGAATAACACAATACTGTACGTCGGCGCCGCCTACGCTGAAACTCTTAGCAATATTGTGCGTCTAAGTCGAAACACTATAGTTATTGTGCAGGCACGAACTGCTATATTAGTACTTGTGGATACCGTCTGTAGACTGTGATCGTGTATTTATAGAAGTAGTTTGCTATTGAGAACATTGTTAAACGACTTCTTCGAACTGTCTAGTTGGTAAAGATGAGGTTGATTATTCCGTGAGGTTGATTGTTCATGAACGAAATAAAACCGGTCAAGTGCGTTACGGACATTGCAAATTTAGAGTTCTGTACCAAATATTGGTATTTGTTAGTAAAATATACGTAATAATAAACATTCTCACCAAATTTCAAGTTCATAGGTCAACGGGAAGTTAGAAAATTCTTCGGAACGAAATTTTGTGACCGACAACGGACAGTCAGACAGACGGACAGACGGCCAGACGGACAGACGGATTGACGGACAGACGGACACACGGCCAGACAGACAGACAGACAGACGGATAGACGGACCGACGGAAGGAAGAACAGACGGACAGACGGACAGACGAGTAGACGGATAGACGGACAGACAGACAGACGGACGGACACCTGAGATGACACATATAACTTCCGAACGACTGCACCAAATTGTGTAATCATTATTTTTTTGTGTTCGTAACTGTCAGGACAAGGTTTGTATGAAAAAAAATTTTGAAAATCGATAAAAAAATATTACACTCGTGCGAAGCCGGGGCGGGTCAGTAGTAATACGAGTACATAACTGAGTATAACAATATAACATAACAGTAATACGCACCTAGGGAGACTGTTTAAGATCCATAGATACTCTTTTTGCTACGTTGACGTTTTCCATTGGGTTCCCTTCAATATGGTTGAGCGAGATTGGGCATCTCTCAACTGCCACCGGCTTATTTTAATCGTTTTATTGTTTATTGTTGTTTTTATTGTTTATTTAACATTGTTCTCATATATTAGAAGCAACAAGACATATGTAACCAGGATTTTTTTAATACATAACATGATTTAAAAGAGTGTCCATGGAGTTTCTTGCACATTCTTCTCTATAGAGATCTACGCCTTGGAATGTGCAATTAGCTTCATCTTTCTGACTGACTGATTAATTGACAATTCAAAAGTGCCTGTAAATGGTTAATTAGAAATAAATGATTTGAATTTTAAATTGTTCATACCTACATCAGTTGTATAAACCGGCACGCCAGTTGTGAGGTTTGTGCACGAGCACCTGGCCTTTCCTAAGGATATCATTAATAAGGTATGTGTGTATTTAGAGCGATCTTACTTGTTGTGTTTTCCTGATAGACAACCTTTTTTTTATCTGGGATGGATATTATCCAATGACATCTCCCGCTCTGGGTGGTGCGGGAGGGCGTGTCAGACTCTTACTGACTAAAACCCACCCCTGTTCCTTCCCTGCCTGAGTGCCCAGGGGAGCGGTAACTTTGTTACGAATTTATCCGCTACCCCTAGGCATGCAGGCACCGGCCATGATTGGCCCCGTCAGTGGTGGCTGACAAATTCTCTTTGAGGCGCGCGTGGAACACTACGCGCCGTCGACTCACGGGCCTGGTGCTGATCGGACGGCCAGCTTAGTCCCAATTTTCACTCTAAGACCCATAAGTCTTAAAATCGAGTACTTACTGTCAACAAAAAATGTTGTATGAAACCTTACACAATTCGGCTTAACGCTCAAATAGTCGGAAGTGTGAATATTTATTTGATTTCCGAAAGCTTTAGCAACAAATGCAAAATGGAATTCTGTACTTTTTACCCCGCTCACGGGGTAAAAAGTCCTAGGTTTGGGGTAAAAAGTCCATACATCCTAATGGCTAGCTAATAAGGTATTTGTGGTCAGTTATTAGGTTCAATCAAAATGCATTATTTTAAAATCAATATCTAATAATATTTCTGTTTAGTAAAATATCAATATAATCAACAAATCTTAATATTTCAGTATAATCAACATAAAATTCCAACTTGAAAACAACTAAAAAAACACGAAACGTGAATTATTTTGAGCTTTGCTTATAAACATACACAAAATCAGTCTTTTATTATAATGGCAGTAATTTCAAATCTTAATTTATAATCAGCTAAGTATTTAGAAACTCCCTAATCTTCATCGCTATCGCAATTAAGGCAGATAAAATTCAAATTTGAATTAAAGCACACACATCGTTCATGTGCCCAACCTTTGCAACTTGAACATTGAATCCACTGCTCTCCTGACTTGCTTTCTGAATAAGATTCGCTGCATATAATGCAAAAATACTCTTCATCTTCAGAGGAAGGCAACGGGCTATTCTCTTTTAAAATTTTCTTCTTTACTGTCATTTTCTTCTTATTTTTTTTAGTTTTTCTCATTTTACTCTTCTCTTGTTCTTTCTCTAACTCATTTTTTTCAGGAGTGTCAGTTAAAATGGTTGCTTTGCGACGTTTTCTGGTGTTTGAGGTTTTACGGGGTCCGGCTTTGGGCAAAGTCCTCTCGCGGGGCAAGAAGTCCCATCCGAGTACTTCTTGCCCCATACCTACGTCCAGTGATTTGCAAAGTTATAAAATAGAAACGGTAAACAACAAGAACATTATATTACTATGCATAACTTAAGGGTATAATAAGACTGTAATATAAACTTACCTTAATCTTTTCTTTGCAGTCAATGTAGATCTATAAAAGAAATGACAACCAACTCTTTTTTTACTTTTGGGCGCGAAAAAATTCCGATTGCCGTGATACTTGCATGTGCGCTCCGCGACGACTGGCGGCTCGCGACTTCGTCATCGCCCCTCACCCCGCTTCAGGTCACGTAGACCGTCTGTTTCTAGCGCGGATAGATACTGTAATATGTATGTTGGGACTTCTAGCCCCGCCCTACCTCGCCGTCCGCAGGCCCGGGTCTATTGTGACTGGAGATCGTCTCGCGGCGCCGGAAGCTCCAGGCGTCTCCTGCGGCGGCTGCTGTTGAGGGCGTGAGGGCGACTCTGTTGTTGAGCCTCCCTCACCCGTTCCGCCTCCTCCTTCGCGAGCATTAATGCTTCAGAAGGAGGAGACTGCTTCCCATTCCCTCTCGCTCCGTACCATGGCCTGAACCAGGGCCGGGTGCGAGAGGTCGTCGCCATGCACCTATCGCATCCACGAGGACACGGCAGTGCTCCGCCCAAGCGGGGCAGACCTCCACCGTATGCTCCACCGTCTGATAGACAACCTGGGGCTCTTAAGTTATTTCTAAGCCAGCGGGCTCCAATGTTAACCACATCATCGCTTACCGTGAGGTGACAGTGGTCAAAAGTGAGCTTATCAATAGTGCTAATAATAAAAGCCTTGCATGATAAGACTCTCAGAAAAACGGGGCATTACTTAATGTATTAATCACTGAACTTACCTATTTAGGTACCTATATTATTTTCATTGAGGCAAATGTAAAGGAAAGTCCCTTTTCACATGACATAATAAATAGATAGGGTTGTCACTGACTTCAGTCTTGTTTTAATATAATTATACTTTTTTCGACCTTTTTACAGTTAATAGGCTACGAAAGACTACCTCAAACAGACGCGAAGCGAAAATACAACAACGATGGGAAAGTGCGTTTTAAAAACAATGTTTTATTTATTTATGAGAACTTATTATAATTATATTATTTAGACTAAAACCAAAAAAAAATTGTAACTACGTACACATACCTACCTAATTAAACGAAAACAATATACATGCAGGCGTCGAAGTGCCACCTTGCTGTCATCGGGAAACGTGCCCAGAAGACTGGCGGCCACGTTGAAAGGCAATGCTAATTCTTTGGGCAAAGAACAAGCCAGATCTCTGGTCAAAAGCAAAGTGTTGACTAGTCGGCCGTGACCCAAGTGTTTCGACCCCAAACGGCTCAAAACAACATGAGAACTATGAAAATAGCTGTCACATTGTCGAGTCACACGTCTTGTCTGCGGAGGCTAAGCAGGGGTATTATCTATGGATTTTCAGTTTTCAATTACTAAGTTAGTTTTATAGCATCCACAGGTAGTCATCAATGGGTATAGTAAAATAAACTGGAAACAGAGATTTTAGGATAAAAATCCAGTGAGAAATTTTGGAGAATAAATGTTCTAGCAGCAAATAAATTAATCTTATTCTTGAAATCCAATGCCTGAAGTAACCTATTAGATACACTTTGATGAGAAAATCGAGTCGTATCAGACCGCATCTATTTATAACTTTGAAAGATAAGTCCTGATTTTTTACCAACTGATTTGTAAAGCAGATTTGTTAGGAATTCTATTATTTTAATACCTACGAGTAGGTCTGTTATAGTATCGAATATTGTCTTTATTTCATTTGAACCTTCAAAAACTTGATTCTACAGACTGCTACATAATTAAGTTTATTGCAGTATAAAGCTGACAATTTCTTTGCGTTACTTCGATGTGAGATATCTCCATTCTTACAATGGGTCTCACCAGAAGGTTTAACCTTTTCCGTCTCTAGCGCCCACATACTGGGCGAGGCATAATAAAAATAAACTATTGTGTCTGCTAATTACGCGATGGGTTAAAGTCACCCAAAGGGCAATGGAGAGGGCTATACTCAGAGATTCTTTGCGTGATTGAATCGGAAATGAGGATAGCCGCAGGAGAACAAAGGTTATCGACATAGCTCAAAGAATCGCCAAACTTATGTGGCGTTGGTCTAAAAAGCCGATTTCTGGAATGGCGACCGCGTACCGGCAGACGCAGCGTTAGAAGGTCTCCCAAATGGTGAACAGATGACCTGGTGAGGGTCGCGGGTAGCTGATGATGTGAGACGTATAGGGCCGGTTGTTGTGGCGACACTTGAGGGAGGCTTATGTCCAGCAGTGGACGTCTTTCGGCTGAAATGATTATCATTATCGATGAGCTAAAAGTGATAACTTTATCAAGGCATTTGTTTTTAGGGTTCTGTACCCGAAGGGTCAAAACGTAGTCCTATTGTTGTCACTCACGTGTCCATCTGTCCGTCTGTCAAAAATCAAAATTTTCTTACGAAGAATTTTTTAACTTCTTATTGACATAAGCACTTGAAATTTGGTAATGTTTATTATTACGTCTAGTTTACTAACAAATACCAATATTCGGTACGGAACCCTCAATGTGCGAAATCCGACACGCGCACAGTTTTTTTTTATTGTGTAATTCCTCATGGATGTCGTCAGAAAGACTTTAACTGACTAAAACCACAGTGTTTTGCAGCCATCTTTGGCCGCCTGAATTGATGCGTACCACGTCACCCTATGCGGTTGCGCAAGGCCGCAATTCCTCTAGAAAGGAGCGCGTGGAACACGCGAACCATCGTCTCGGGTTCATACAACAGACTCCCCAAGTCTGCAGGCCACTCCCGTCTCCCGTCGTGGATCGTTCTGCACCCGCCGGCTCCCAACTTTGTCTAGGCTACCACGACATCTCTTCTTGGAACAATGAAAACTTTAATGAAAAAGAACCCACAACCAGAATCAAAATTTCGTTCCAAACTCAACTTTTACCCAAAATCCTCGAGATACGCAAGCCACACCTCCAATACCTTTCTGTCATCAAGATTAATGCCCAATGTTAGACATTCCAGCAATTACTACTTCGGCATTTCGGGCCGTATTTAGTAATCGAGAACCATCCATTTTGTTTTAGCCGTTGTCCGTGCAGATATTTATGGTAGCCGAATTCTCACCAAATTTCTATTGGCGAATTGAATTAATGATTAGTGGGTTTGGAATACAGCCAAATATGTATGTAATTTTTGGATATTTGAATGCTTTTTAAGTAAAGTTGAAGTATTGTTGTTTTGTGAACAACAGAAGATAGATTATTTAATATGTTTATAATTAAAACTGTAACAAAACACATTTTTCCTAATATTTAATTTGAAGAATAACTGCAACGAGAAACGATTTTTTTCATGCTGCCGCTACAGCTGCCGAGGCCCTCAATCGGCGCAAATACTGAACCTTATTGGGAATTACTTTTTTGAGCCGTTTGGGGTCCAAACGCTCGGGTCATGGGGTTAGAAAGCGCGTCTCCTTTTCAAGGATATTTCTCGCCGACTGATCGACACCTTACGTGACCAGAGGGCTGGCTCGTTCTTTGCTTAAAGAATTAGCATTGCCATTCAACATGGCAATTCGGCAGCATTACTATGTTGAATGTAAAACGTAAAACGTGACGAGAAGACTGGCAAGTCTTTTGGGCACGTTTCCAGATGACAGCGATGTGGAGTAGTATTCATATTCATATCTTTATTTGCGTACCATAATGTCATTAAAGATGTTACAATAATGGCTTAAAGCTAAGACACAATTATGGACCCTGTAGGGCTGGGGAGTTTGTTGGCCATTTCTTCTTCACAGCTAAAACACTAGGAAGTGGTGACGGGCGGGCGTTTTTTGGGGGACTGTCTTTATGTAGAACTTTGACGTTCAAAAAGTGCTGGTTCTCAGCCTAGTTTGATTAAATGACTTTTGATTTTGATTTTGACAGTAAAACATAAAACTAATTAAAAAATATATGTTATGTTATGATTACTTCGACGCCTGAATGTATTTTGTATATATGTACGTAGTTAGCTGAGATTTTTTGGTTTTAGTATAGATATAGTTAATTAAGTAATTAATTTACAATAATTTACAACATTAGATATATTACTTTGATTTTATCCAACACAAACCAAAAAAAAATCAAAGACATGTGACATCCGTCAACCCGCATTGAACCCGCGTGGTATTCACCACGCGGGTTCAATGCGAGGCAAGGCCCATTCCCTCTCACAGAGAAGAAGCCTATATCTCAGCAGTTGAAACGTTATAAAGCTAGTATATACCTATACTAAAATTACTACTAACTATAATTCTTAGGTGAAATTAATCGGCCTTCCATTGGCAAATAAAAAAAATCATAATTTCGTCTTACAAAGAAACAATTGAGTGCCAACCCTAAACTCAACCTCAAACCATTTGCGTATAAATATTCCGCATGTAACTTAATAAAGCATTCTCGAAGAAGTCGTAGGACTGTCTTTACTTCAAGTGAAACAGAGGAAAACACTCGATATTCAATAATAATGAATTTCGCCAAGGTTCTGTTCTTTGTGTGTGCCTGTTTCATGGCTTTGGCTACCGCATCGGCAGCTCCAGGGAATTTCTTTAAGGATTTGGTGAGTTGAATGTTATTTATTTAGATTTGAAAAAAAACTGTTTCAAACTGTCTAGCTGTATTTTTTTTGAGGTTGGTATATCATAAAAACTTTTTTACAATAAAAATACAACCGACTTCCATAAATAATACTAAAAAATGCAAAATAACTTTAATTTCGGCAGTCGGTGTTTCTAGTTTGGTTTCTTCGTTATTTGACACCGACTTCCGAAATTAAAGTTATTTTGCATTTTTTAGTATTATTTATGGAAGTCGGTTGTATTTTTATTGTAAAAAGTTTTTTATTTTTCACTTTTTAGTTGTTGTACTCCATTCTAAAACTAAATTAATAGTACAGTTATGCCCGAATTGATAGCCCCAAAAATAGGGAATTTGAACATAGTTGGTGAAATTAGGGTGTATCAGGGTGAAGTGTACAAATCTGTATACCCCTTCAGAGCGTATCAGCGTGATGTAATGTTGTGAAGTGGTGAAAACAATATACAGACATGCGATTGCAGCAATTCTGGAAGGTTTGCTATCATTTATTGAAGAGTTCCATTGTGTATCTCCGAAGTTCTTCATCAGATCTTCACCAAATTAAAATGGGACCACATGTAAAGCAACAGCTTTCAAATAAAAAAAAATCTTCAAAATCGGTTCACGCAGTAATAAGTTATGAGGAAAAAAAAAAAATACAGTCGAATTGAGAACCTCCTCCTTTTTTTGGAGTCAGTTAAAAAAATAAAACCGACTTCCAAAAAAAACAAAAAGTGCAAAATAACTTTAATTTCGGCAGTCGGTGTTTCTGGTTTTATTTCTTCGTTTTTTGACACCGACTTCCGAAATTAAAGTTATTTTGCACTTTTTGTTTTTTTTGGAAGTCGGTTTTATTTTTTTTGTAAAAAAGTTTTTATTTTGCACTTTTTAGTTGTGTTTCCTCATGAAATTGTGTTAACAATGCATACTTATGCGATAGCAGCAATCGCGGTTGTTTTGCTGTAATTTTTTGAAGAGTTCCGTTGTCTGTCTCCGAAAATCATTGTCAGATCTACATGAAATTTAAATGGGACCATTTCGGCACAACCCCTTTCGAACAAAAAAAGAATTTTGGAAATCCGTCTATAAATGACGAAGTTATGCCCGAACATACATAAAAAAAAAAAAAAAAAATACAAACATCCGAATTGATAACCTCCTCCTTTTTGAAGTCGGTTAAAAATGACTTCTACCACTCTGAGCGGAGCAAAAGGGAGTGTCAGACTCTTACTGACTAAAAGCCACTCGTGTTCTTTGAGTTGCTCTTTCCGTTCAAGGGCGGCGGTAACTCTTTCAGATAATCCTGCGACTACATCTCTTTGCTTTACTTGTTTGGGTTACCAAGGTTTAAATAAAATATCTTGCTTTACTTATGAATACTTTTCATAATATGTGCATAATAAATACCATCAAACGGGGTGAATAGGAGTCCCCTGCACTCCGTACTTCCACAGAAACAAAACTTTGAAGTAAATTTTCACGTTATATACATGTTATTTGCAGTATTTAAATATTCCAATTTATTATTATATGCATTTTAATTTTAAAAAGTCGATGATGTTTTAGAAATCAATAATAATATTATAATTTTTAATCATAATATTTTTTTTCGCTCTGCCTCACTGGTGAGGCGTTGAGCGGTGACGTGATAAATGGTATCAAAGCTAAAATAATAACTAAAATGGCGTGGCTATCATAATAAAAATAAGATTACCACGAGAATTTAGCCTATATTAGGACTCCAAGAAGGAAAAAATAATCCGCAAAAATCACCGTTACCATTACCCACATCAATTTCAGACCATTGTCTCCATCTTTTGAATTTCTTTGTAGAAAAAAATGTGCTCAAATTGGTGCTAAGCCTAACTTGTTATTATTTCTACTCTATTAAGTAGAATATAACAAAAGTAGTACAGTAAGGAAATTGAAAATATTTTGTAGAAGTTAATATAAGAAACTTGATTTTTCCGCTGCTGTTTACATTCCGTATGTTTACATTCCTTAGGATCACTATCAACAAAACTATCAGCAAAAAAGTTTATGAATATTATATCTAGCCTGTACTGTCTCACAGCTGGACCCAGGCCTCCCTCCATTCCTTCCACTGTCCTCAGTTCTGTGTTACCTCTTCCCAATGCTCAAAGAAGACATCTAAGTCATCCCACCAAATTCTTCTTGGTTTTTAGTGGCCGCGTCTTTCAAAGCACTAATCTTCAGTTCTCCGAGACCATCACTCGTTTGGCATGCGGTATACATGTCCAGCCCAGTTCCATTTAACTTGAGCCTTCTGAGCCACGTCAACGATCTGGGTTGTAGAGCGCAGTGCAGTGTTTCGAACGCCATCCGTAATTTAATACTTAGTATACTGCGCGGCATAGCACGTTGGCAAACCTTGAACATGGACTTTTGGATGTTAGTCAAAGGCCAAGCTTGAGCACCTTTTGTCAAAATGAGGAGAATACACCATATCCATTAGCTTACGCTTTAGTGATACCGGCAAGATAAAATAATTCCTTCATGGACCAGCAGCTCTTCCAGGCATTTTCTGTTAGGCGTATTATTTCATTCAAGAGTCGACGGCGCGTAGTGTTCCACGCGCGGCTCAAAGAGTTGTCAGCATTCATGATGGGGCCTGTCATGGCCGATGCCTGCCCATGGGTTGAGGATAAATTTGAAACAGAGTTACCTCGCCCTTGGGCACTCAGGGCAGGGAAGGAACAGGGGTGGGTTTTGACATGCCCTTCCACTCCACCCTAGAGCGGGAGATGTCATTGGATGATTTCCCACCCCACAAAAAAAAGAAGACGTATTATTTCCTTGCGTTGCCTTGAGCAGCCTTCTGAGCCACGTCAACGATGTGCGTTTTGGAGCGCAGTTAAAAATGTGTTTTCTTTTTCAGGAAAAAGTAGGTCAGCGAGTTCGTGATGCAGTCATAAGCGCAGGACCTGCAGTTGATGTAGTCGGGAAGGCAGCACTATTATCAAAAGGAAAATAGATCCTATGACAGGACGGAATCAGAGCTACACTTCATTAACCTATTATGTAATCTCCTGTGCCATGATTTTGTATTCTAAATTGTAACCAATTAAATGAATGTATTATATTAAGATTGTGTTATTATTTAGTGTGTACCCTGTAATACTTATCTTCTCAGTATCACTGTTATTTCACACATTATTGCAAATGGTAGGTGGAGGAGACACACATAATGTGTCCAGGGTAAAAAAAGGATAAATCATAGTAAAAAAAAAAAAAAAAATCGGCCAAGTGTGTGTCGGACTTCGCACATTTAGGGTTCCGTACCAAATGTATTTTTGACTATTTGTATGGATTTGGGTCAACAAGATGCTTATACTGTGATTTAAGGCGCTATTAGCTGCCAACGACCTTGAGTGGTTAGCTTGCGTGTTCTGCGCTGAGCTCACGCAACGCATCGTATGTCCACCCAGTAATAGGACTCGCCCATCAAGGAGCGCTGTACGAGATTAGACGCATTATTCATTTATTACACATAAAACAACAAGTATTGAACTAAAACTCTGAGGCTAAATTATAAATAATTAAATGACCCTTAAAATGGTAAAGGTTTTATAAAAATACGTTTTATAGTTTTTGCGTAATTCATAATTTTTTATCCGCGTTAGACATAATTTTACAAATTAATTACACAATGTTATAAAAATATAACTTAAAATATTCTCAGATCAAATTACGACGCAAGTAGTCTAGAGTAACATAATTTTTTTTCAAAGAAATAAGACTAATCGTTTAGACGTGATGTTCAATTAAAAACCATTAGAAGTCGTATAACTGCGCCTTTAAGACTGTAGCTCCAACCGTTATTTTTTTTTACTTTTGTTAAGCACGCGTTTGACACTATCTCACCTGATGGTAAGCAATAATGTGGTCGAAGATGGAGAACGCTTGCCTAGAAGTAACCTATTCACACTCGACTTAAAGACTCCCAGGTTGTAGCTTTCAGGAAATTTAGACTGATTGATCTGCTTTTTCATACGAGCTGCTTTCTCGTAACAATGGCCTGTTTCAACTGAACATTACTTGAGATGAAAGTTGAAACTGAAACTGAATTTTTATAGCATAATTATAATACATTATTATGGGCCTGAACAACTGAAAAACACAAAAAATCAAGGAACAAACTACAAAGGCTCGTTTCATAAAATCTGTCGACTTTCTCTTTGAACATTGTTCCAAAAGTTTCAGGTATTACTTACGAGTAACTCCTGTCAGAAAAACACGCATAATTCGTATTTTTTGGAACAAAAACATTTTCTCTGACATTTCAGTTTATTAATAGTTCGTTAAAGGGCCTGTAAAAGTGTATTTTTTTGATCGAGGCCTACCTTGAATTTGGCAGTTCTATTCACGTTCATTCCTGACTGAAAAGTTTTGTGGAAATCGATTGTCGTGGTATGGGCATGACTGTGATGAGGAGAAATGAATAAAATGTGAGAAAAGTCTTGTGTATGGATGTGGATGGCTATAAGAGTAGAGGAAGATCAAAGAAACGATAATTGGACTGTGTGAAAGAGGATATGGGTAAAAAGGGGGTGACTCTGACTACAGTAATGACGACTAATAGAGGAGTATGGAAGAAAAAGACATGTTGCGCCGACCCCAAATAAATTGGGATAATGGCAGGAAAATGATGATTCACGTTCATTCCTTCGTTTGTGAACTGATGATTAGCTTGCGTGTTCTGCGCTGAGCTCACGCAACGCATCGTATGTCCACCCAGTAATAGGACTCGCCCATCAAGGAGCGCTGTACGAGATTAGACGCATTATTCATTTATTACACATAAAACAACAAGTATTGAACTAAAACTCTGAGGCTAAATTATAAATAATTAAATGACCCTTAAAATGGTAAAGGTTTTATAAAAATACGTTTTATAGTTTTTGCGTAATTCATAATTTTTTATCCGCGTTAGACATAATTTTACAAATTAATTACACAATGTTATAAAAATATAACTTAAAATATTCTCAGATCAAATTACGACGCAAGTAGTCTAGAGTAACATAATTTTTTTTCAAAGAAATAAGACTAATCGTTTAGACGTGATGTTCAATTAAAAACCATTAGAAGTCGTATAACTGCGCCTTTAAGACTGTAGCTCCAACCGTTATTTTTTTTTACTTTTGTTAAGCACGCGTTTGACACTATCTCACCTGATGGTAAGCAATAATGTGGTCGAAGATGGAGAACGCTTGCCTAGAAGTAACCTATTCACACTCGACTTAAAGACTCCCAGGTTGTAGCTTTCAGGAAATTTAGACTGATTGATCTGCTTTTTCATACGAGCTGCTTTCTCGTAACAATGGCCTGTTTCAACTGAACATTACTTGAGATGAAAGTTGAAACTGAAACCATTTTTATAGCATAATTATAATACATTATTATGGGCCTGAACAACTGAAAAACACAAAAAATCAAGGAACAAACTACAAAGGCTCGTTTCATAAAATCTGTCGACTTTCTCTTTGAACATTGTTCCAAAAGTTTCAGGTATTACTTACGAGTAACTCCTGTCAGAAAAACACGCATAATTCGTATTTTTTGGAACAAAAACATTTTCTCTGACATTTCAGTTTATTAATAGTTCGTTAAAGGGCCTGTAAAAGTGTATTTTTTTGATCGAGGCCTACCTTGAATTTGGCAGTTCTATTCACGTTCATTCCTGACTGAAAAGTTTTGTGGAAATCGATTGTCGTGGTATGGGCATGACTGTGATGAGGAGAAATGAATAAAATGTGAGAAAAGTCTTGTGTATGGATGTGGATGGCTATAAGAGTAGAGGAAGATCAAAGAAACGATAATTGGACTGTGTGAAAGAGGATATGGGTAAAAAGGGGGTGACTCTGACTACAGTAATGACGACTAATAGAGGAGTATGGAAGAAAAAGACATGTTGCGCCGACCCCAAATAAATTGGGATAATGGCAGGAAAATGATGATTCACGTTCATTCCTTCGTTTGTGAACTGATGAATATTATTTAAATTTCATTTTCAGGAATAATCAATTTCAGGACATTTTGTTTTAGAGCGGCCAACCCGTTATACTTTTCATAAAAACGTTCGTACGTGTTTATGCCGTTGTTACACATCTATCTTTGAATTTTTGAACTAATAGATATCTTGTGTACTATATCTAGATTTCTATGAAAGCATAAAATAGAAATTTGGAGAAACAAATTCAGTACCTACTTATAAGCCTTCAAATATCTGCGGTTTGCACAAATTAACCTGAACTGTAGGCATTCATAAAGTACTCATAAATTGTAAAAGTAAAGAAAACATCTTGGTGAAAACTTTGCTTATATGGAAATTCTAAATGAAAAACATATATTTCACAAACTTGTAGAGCTTATTCAAAAATACGTATTTCCTAGAATAATTTCTATGAAATTTTGAACACTATTTTTATTAAATTTTGTTATTATGTAGATAGGTACCTAGATAAGTATCTACCAACCACTTAAAAAATTATTGTAATCGCATGTTATTGTAGATAGGTTGGTAAGGACCTATATCAAGGGAAACAATAACCTTTTCGACCATGCTTGCAATGGTTACTTACATGTTAACGATAGACTGACTGGGTCTTTAATCGAGCCTTTAAACGAGCACCCTCTTAATATCGAATACCTTAAAACGAGCAATTCTTGTATATAAATATGTACCTATAATGTGTGAATGTGTGTATGTGTATGTGTATGTGTGTGGTGTGTGGTGTGTGTGGGTGAGTGTGTGTGTGTGTGTTATGTTTATTAACTGTTTTGGTCTACAATAAAGTATAATTCTATTCTATTCTATAATAATTATAATCTGAATCTCAGAAACGGCTCCAACGATTTTCTTGAAATTTAGTATGAAGGGGGGTTCGGGGGCGATAAATCGCTCTAGGTTTTTTTTTTTTTGGGGTGGGAAATCATCCAATGACTTCTCCCGCTCTGGGTGAAGCGGGAGGGCGTATCAGACTCTTACTGACTAAAACCCACCCCTGTTCCTTCCCTGCCTGAATGCCCAGGGGTGCGGTAACTCATTTTCAGAATTTATCCGCTACTCCTAGGCATGCAGGCACCGGCCACGTTAGGCCCCGTCAGTGGTGGCTGACACTAATCTCTATGAGGCGCGCGTGAAACAGTACGCGCCGTCGACTCTCGGGCCTGGTGCTGATCGGACGGCAACCTACCCACTGCTCGCCGTCCGCAGGCCCGGGTAAATCAATCTAGCTAGGCATTTTTAGAAATCGTCGTTTAATCCAAAAAAAGAACCGGTCATCCGGGTACTAACATTTTATATTTAGTTCAGGGTTTTTAAACATAAGCATAATGAGATTATAATGTTCTAACTGCTGGGACACTGGCCTCTACTCTGTGTGAGGGTTAAGTTACCTAGTAATCCAGCACGCGAGCCCAGTGCGGGTTGGTTGATTTCACTAATTATGTCTCTGAAGTTTTGGTTTTAGGACTAGCCGGTTTGCCCACGATTTCTTTTTCCTCTTTATTTATTATTAGGGACTTTTGTACATGCCAGTCCCATCGGACCTTATAATTATCTAAAACTTAACAACACAAACTTAATTAAACTATAAGCTGCTTCGGAGTTAGGTGACGCCAAAATATGATGGAACATGCTAACATCGTACATATTTATCTCAAGCTCTCTAAGTAGATCCTCTCTTGCAGACTGAAATCTGACACACTCCGTCAATAAATGTATGTGTCGTTAATGTGTATGTGTGTATGTAATATGTGTATGTGTGTGTGTAATATGTGTATGTATGTGTATATGTGTGTGTGTGTGTGTATGTGTGTTCCTCCAGTGTGCCACCAACCTCACAATTAGGTGAATCAATTTTTTTTATTAAGAATCCAAAATTATTGAGCGGCATGTGACCAGATCTCAGTCTGTGAGCTGTAACAATAATTTTTCTGCTGAGCCTAGTATTACAAAACCACGGTACATGAGGAGGCTCCGAAACTATAGACCTATACCATATTCCTTTTTTTTTAGATATTTGATTAAAATATTCTTTCCAAACTTCATGACATTTATTTTTATACCTCTGCAATATTTCTATATAATTAGTTCCAATGTTTTTTTCCCTTCCCTCAACAATACCCCACGATGATTTCCTTCACCGCTATGAGAGCAGTAGTGATGCAATAAATACAACAAGACACTAATTAAATTAAAAATTAAAAAAATCGCCAACACTTAAAAGAAAAGCGAACATTAAAAAAATACCAACCAACCACCCACCAACGATTTTGATAAAAGATATCTAAGAACCATCGCTAGAAAATTTGCATTCAAATAAAAAAAACCGTATTTAAATCAGTACACCCGCAGACACACACACATACCGGTTAAAATTATAACACCCCTCTTTTTGCGTCGGGGTTTAAAAAAAGTGTCTGGCTGGGTTCGAACCCACGATCTACCTCATAAGTCGGGGACGTTACCGTTGGGACATCATTGCTCAGGATTATTAAACTGATTTAAAAAAAAGCCGCTGATTAGGTTATGCGGAACTTATATTAAATGTTGTATAAAGTTTCAAAACGAAACAAAAAATATTAATTAGGAACCTTATTCAACTTATTAAAATCTAATTCGTCACAAGTTCAGCTGACCCTTTATAAGAAAAGAAAAATCTTTGAACTTTTTGAAGTATTAAATTAATTTTTCTTCGTTTTTTTGTTCTACTTTTTGTTAAGCATTGCCTAATTGATTGGTTAATTATTAACGACCTTGTGAACCGTCCGATAACTTTTACTTGAATAATAAGAAATATATTATAGACGGTTTGACATACTTTCAAACCGCCATTTTGTAGGCGCACTGATATAAATTTTAATGATTTTTAATTGAACATCACGTCTAAACAACTTGTTATTATTACTTTAAAAAAAATATGTTACTCTAGACAAGTTTCGTCGTAATTTGATCTCAGAATATTTGAAATTATATTTTTATAACATATTGTAATTAATTTGTATGTCTAACTCGAATAAAAAATTGAGAGTCACGCAAAAACTATAAAGCGTATTTTTATGAAACCTTCACCATTTTAAAGATCATTTAATTATTTATAATTTAGTCTCAGGTTTTTTAGTTTAATACTTTTTATTTTATGTGTAATAAATTAATAATGCGTCTAATTTCCGACAGCGCTCCTTGATGGGCGAGTCCTATTACTAGGTGGACATGCGACGCGTTACGTGAGCTCAGCGAAGAACACGCAAGCTAACCACTCAAGGTCGCTGGCAGCTAATAGCTCCTTAAGGTGAATTTGCACCACAGAGGCGAGGCGTGGATTGAAATTTGTATGGAAAAAAAATTATCCACGCCCTACCCATCTTTGGTTTAAAAGGTCTAGATGCGCGAGGTTGTGCGAGGCAAGAATTGAAATATTTGTTAGTACAATATTTAACTTGGTTGCTCTAAGAATAGATAATTTATTTACTTTGTAAAACGGATATACAAATCTCGCACCGGCCATTGAGATCCCGTACGGTCTCTCTTCATCATGCGCTGACTCGCGATGGCTCGCGCTGACAAACATCGGCTCGCTCCAACCATCGCGTGATATCGCTCCATACTATACTCTCCAGCTCGCAGTGCTATTTATGTTTTCCTAAATTTTATTTTTTGTTATACAAAGCTGAAATAAATAAAAGTACACGGCTCACATTGTTGTTCACTTAATGTAGGTACTTCGGCCACGGTGCTCGCAGAGGTACCAACAACATGGAACGTCTAATGATGACTGGGAAAATAGAGGACAAAAGATCTAGAGGCCGAAGCCCAAAAAGGTGGTCGGATCAATTAACCGAGCATTTGGCGATACCTATCAGCGCCGCACTCCACCAGGCCACTGATTGTAAGAGATGGCAAAATACCGTTGACAATTTGTTACGGCGATCTCAGATTCTCAGAAGAGAAAATGTAGGTTAGTTACGCTACGATGGCCACCCGTCCATTTATCTTACTTGTAAATGGTAATTTTTTAAGATGTCTTGCCACAAGACAAACGGAACGTTGATCGCACAATACTGGCTCTTTTTCCACAAAAGGTAGTAGGCGTACGAGACACGGCTGGCCGGGCGGCGCGTGATAACGCGAGCCGGTGCGAGGTATCGATGGCCGGTGCGTGACAACGCGAGCCGGCGCGGTATTGCGATGGCCATCTTTCAGTGGCTTTTCCACTGAAGCGTGATTTCAATTCTCGCCCATCGCGGATAGATGTACCGATTTTTAAGCTGTACCTTTATAACCTGTGTGCCTTTCCTCAAATATGCTTTTTTTTGGGTGAGAAGTCATCAAATAACTTCTCCCGCTCTGGGTGGAGTGGGAGAGCGTGTCAGAATCTTACTGACTAAAACCCACCCGTTCAGTTGTCTGTAACAGAGCCGCGGTAACTCTTTCAAATTTACCCACGACCTTGGCATGTTCCTTAAATATGCTAGGGTCGGCTTTCAGACTAACCAAATGCTAAATAATTACAATTAAAAGAAAAACAGACTTTTATATTATTATTATCTCGTTTATTTATTTCTCTACACACACCCTGTTATATTTTTAATATTTCATTAAAACCAGCCTAATAAAAAAAAAACATTAAAAAATATAAAAATAATAGTCCGCCGGTGTCGGGAGCAGTGTCCAAGCTACCGGTGGTTAGGGTTCCAGAGACAGGAACCTCCTCACAATGCGAGCCGTATCGAGGAGTACCGCCTTCTGTATCAGACCCTAGATCCAACCGCGCAACAACAGTTTCGACAGGTGGTCGGCAAGGGTTTTGGCCATCAGGCCGTTGGCAGTAACGACTATCGGCACAATGACAGCTGAGTCCACAATACACGTATCCACAACCTCGTGTGCCAAGTCAAGATATTTGATTTGTTTCTCTTTCTCAGCTTTCACGAGGTTCTCGTCAAGTGGGATGGTGACATCGATTATCATTGTGCGGCAATCGAGATTTTAATTTGCTGCTCTTCTTTCATTATTATTCCATTTATTTCTATGTTTTATCTTACAATTTACATTTTTAAATATTAAAATATAAAAACATTAAAAAATATAAAAAAAGTATCCCACCGGTATCGGGATAGGGTCCAAGCTACCGGTGGTCAGGGCTCCTGAGAGAGGAACCTCCTAACTATGCGCGCCGTGTCAAGGAGTACTGCCTTCTGGATCAAGCCCTTGATCCAGCTGCCCAACGAGAGCCTCCTTAGGTGTTCGTCGAGGCTCTTGGCTATTAAACCATAATAATATCATTATTATTATGATTGAATGTCAGACTTATAAGCTATTAAGTTTTATTCATAACTAGCTTTTGCCAGCGGCTTCGCCCACGTGGAAGTAATACACCCCCCATTATAAATTATCAACACCTTTTTCACACCCTTAAAGGTTCGCAGGAATTTCGCAAAATCCTTTCTCATTCCTTGTCTACGTCTCAAACACAAAACATGTGAAAATAATCAGCTTTCTAGGTCCAAGGGTTCAAGGGCGTTGATGAGTTAGTGAGTCAGGCCTTGTCTTTTAAGGGTTCCGTAGTCCTAACAAGGACAAGGAACCCTTATAGTTTCAGTCTGTCCGTCTATCCATCCGAGGCATAGCTTAGAGACTGTGTGATATTGTATAGATTACTGTCAAAGATCTACGAATGACAGCTGGCAACAACAAGTAATAGTGATTTCCGAGGCGCGGATGGATCTTCGACATTTTAATTTTATTTTATTTATTGACATTTTAAATTGAATTTATTGATATTTTAAATTTAATTTGTGGACATTTTTATTTTAATTTATTTTCATTTTCAGTATAATTTGTTGGCATCTGTAATTTATTGTAATGACGTCTTTTTTAAATTTTATTGCTTATCTTAATATTAATTTAAGGTTCTTAATGTAAAATTGTATTTAAAATTTATGGGCTTTTATAGCTTGAAATAAATGAATTTATTATTATTTCACAATTACCTATACTTAGCCTAGCATGACCGTTCAAAAAGTAACCAAAAAGCTTTGGGACGCGACTAAATTTTGTGGTCATGCTTTGTTAATATTCAGTAGCACCGAGCGTCTCAGTCATGACAAACATCATGAATTTGATTTGGCATGTTGATGACGTTAATTATAATCTAAAACATTGTAAAATTCATTAAACTAACTAATAGTGTCTTAATAAATATAATAAAAATTTACTCATAACCATTTACTTTGTGTAGATACTACAACACTGTTATTGTCAATGAATCGTAAAGGAAAACGTTAAATACAAAAGTAATTGCGCATTTACTGATAAAAACAACATTATAATAAACGCAAATGGTTTGGATAGGAGGAATCCCCGGCACTACCTATTATATAAACTTTAAGTCCCGAGCTGAGTAACAAAGAAAATTATTATTTTTCCTGTCATTGTCTTTAAGGTGGTATTTGGTTTATTTTTATGGTTCGGTGACGTTATTATTGTGATAAGAAAAACTTTGTGAACCGATTTCATAAAGGAGGAGGTTACCAATTCGGATGTAGGATACAAATATAAATATATATTTTTTATGTTTGTTCGGGCATAACTCCGTCATCAATAGACAGATTTGTAAATTTTTTTTTTGTTCGAAAAGGGTTTATGCCGGAATAGTCCCATTTAAATTTCATATAGATCTGATGATGAGTTTCGGAGACAGAAAACGGAACTCTTCAAAAAATTACAGCAAATCTACTGCGATTACTGCGATCGTATTTCAACACAGTTTATGGGGAACCACAACTAAAAAGTGAAAAATAAAAAACTTTTTTTATAAAAAAATAGAACCGACTGCCAAAAAAAGTGCAAAATAACTTTAATTTCTTAAGTCGGTGTCAAAAAACGAAAACACAAAACCACAAACACACCGAAATTAAAATTATTTATTTATTTTTTTGGAAGTCGGTTCAATTTTTTATAAAAAAGTTTGATAATGTTTATTGTTTTTCGATTTCTTAGTAATCGGAACTCTGTTATTTTGATCCTACTTATTTCATAAATGTAAAGTCTGGATGTTTGGATGTTCTAAATTTTTGGGTGTTATCGCTTAGCAGCTGAACAGATTTGGACTAAGCTCACAGGTAGACCATGACATATACTCCAGAATGCAGAAATTTCAGTTGGGGAAACCCAATTACACCATACCTGCAGGATCTCAGGCTCTACAGTAGCACTTTTGTTATTTTGCTTATTTTTAATTCTGATATAAATAGGTAGTACCTTTATCAGCGAGGTGGCTCCCGATAGCCTGTTCCTGATAATTACATAATACAGGATTATCTCGTGGGTTTTTCCCGCAAAGAATTTATGGCACACAGATAGTGTCTAGGGATAACACTCGGCTGCTGGCCTTATAATAATAAAATATCAGTATAGTATTACTATTATTCTAATTCAGGGCAAAAGCCTCTATCTCATAAGGAGAAGGAATAAGGTGTTGATAAATAAAAAAATCTTTTTTACAAAAAAATAGAACCGACTTCCAAAAAAAGTGCAAAATTACTTTAATTTCGGAAGTCAGTGTTTCTGGTTTTGTGTCTTCGTTTTTTGACACCGACTTCTGAAATTAAAGTTATGTTGCACTTTTTTTGGAAGTCGGTTCTATTCTTTTGTAATAAAGTTTTTTATTTTTATTTGTGGTTCCTCATTCAATGTTGTTAAAAAATCATAAACAAACGATCGCAGCAATCGCGGTTGATTTTCTGTCAATTTAGAACTAGAACTAGAACTAGAACCACGAACTGCATCAGACTGCTTGAAAAGTGACTTGTTTGGAACATGTTAATCGTTTTTTAACCGACTTCAAAAAAGGAGGAGGTTCTATGTTCGACTATATGTATGTTTTTTTTTTATGTACGTCCACCGATTTCTCTGTCAGTTGAGGACTGATTTTCAAAATTCTTTTTTTATCCGAAAGAATATACTACCGAGGTAGTCCTATATAAATTTTATCGAAATTGCTTTAGCGCTTTTTGAAAAACTGAACAAAAACGAAAAATACGTATACGTAGATGACGTTTCGGTTTTCTCCAATTAAGAGTTTGAATTCCACGTTCCATTTTATTGGAGTTTTTAGTCCTGGGGTAAAGCAACTAAAAAGTGAAAAATAAAAAACTTTTTTCAAAAAAAAAAACAACCGACTGCGACTTCAAAAAAAAAAATACACTAAAAATTAAAAAAAATAACTTTGATTTTGGAAGTAGGTGTCAAAAAACGAAGAAATAAAATACAAACACCGTTTTTAATTGAGTGAAAAACTTGCATATTAATATTTATGTCTTGATCCCGTACTAACACTTCTGAGACAAAAACAAAGTAGATGACCGTTGGGGAAGACGTGTTCTCGAGAGGAGACCGCGAATCGGCAAACGTAAGGTAGGACGCCCTCAGGCTAGGTGGAGCGATGATCTTCGCAGGGTGGCTGGTAAAAGCTGGATGAGAGTTGCCGAGAACCGAGCTGAATGGCGTGCTATTGGAGAGGCCTATGTCCAGCAGTGGACTGCTATGGGCTGATGATAATGATGATGATAGTTATGTTCTAAGTAACAGAAAGATAGAAACAAAGATAAGCAAAATTTCCTTTACGATTTTATGAAAAACATCAGGCATTTATTACATGAATGGCTTATGGAGCGGTTACAGAAGTGCACCCAAATACATATTAATACGAGTACAATCAAAGATACTCGTATACAAGGATCCTTAAACAAATACACCGTGTAAGGCACATAAACGCACACACGTGTAGATTCTGGCCCCCTAGTGTTTCTCGGGGCGTTATTTTCGTCGGCGTTATCCTAATTTTTTTATTTTTTTTCTGCAGATTTTTTTTATAAAAGGGGTAAGGTATTCCTATCATTAATTTAGTTGTTCCAAGCTTAGCAGAACAATCGATTTACGTGATTGTGGTTCCCCGCGTCCTTTTCAAATATTTTGACAGTATTAATGCTGAATATAATTTCATAGGTACTTCACAATACAGTGGTTTTCCCATTTCTAAGGTCTATAACAGTAATTCACCTCATGAACTTGTTATCTTAGTGCATTTACAAGTAAAGTTCTAAAATAATTCTTACGCCTGTTAGTCTAAAGATCACTTTTCAACGCCGCCGTGGGTGAGGAAAGTTAGAAACAGGAAAATGTGCCTTATCTTTTGTTAGTAAGAGTCGTTTTTGAATGGCGGGGTAATTTTCTGTCTTAGTAACGATAACTTAATATCGACATTTCATGAAGTTAGTATTTAAGCAGAACTTTACCCAAAGGATCATTCAACTGACACTCTTCAACCAAGTCACTACAGAAGGTGCACGGTAGTTGCAAGCCAAGTTTTAAAAATAAATTAAGTAAACATGAATTCCAAACTGGTTATCTTCTTTTGCGTCTGCTTCCTCGTCATGTCAACGGCATCAGCATGGGATTTCTTCAAAGAAATTGTAAGTTTTCATTAAATATTTTTTAGGGTTTCGTACCCACAGGGTCGAAACGGAGCCCTATTGCTGTCACTCACGTATCCGTAAAATATTTTTTGACTTCCATTGACCTATGAACTTGAAATTTAGTGATAATTTTTATTATTACGCATATTTTACTAATAAATACCAATATATTGATAAATCAGATTTTTTTCTTTGTTAATTACCTCATTTGTTATGGAACCCTAAATATGTGCAGTTCGACACGCGATTGCCCAGTTTCTTTCTGACCAGTTCTTTTTTATTAATAAATATCGACGGTAATTTGTATTCAAAAGAAGAAAGTACTTTTAACACTGAAAATTTTTGTTGAATGCCTTGTTGTTTTGTAGCAAATACAACGTTTCGTATACACATTCATTGTGCGTACAGTAATTAGTGTGCGTAGAGAAATTCCCTGCCGAAGTCAGTGTTTTCTGATAGCTAAAACCTGGGAGTCTTTAAGACAATAGTGAATAGGTTACTTCTAGGCGTAATCCATCATTGACCACATCATCTCTTACTATCAGGTGAGAAGATGGTGGTCGAGCGCAAGTACCAATGTTATAAAAAAAAACAAAATAGCGAATAATGGCCTGCTTTCTATGTTTTTTTTTTTTTGGAGAGTGTGAAATCATCAAGCGACTTCTCCCGCTCTGGATGGAGCGGAAAGGCGTCGAGGTGGGAGGCAGGCATCGGCCCTAATGAACCCTGTCAGTTGCTGCTGACATCTCTTTGTGGCGCGCGTAAAACATTACGTGCCGAATTGTGCTGACATGTCATTAAAATAATATATTTGTTATTTTTCAGGAGGGCGTTGGACAAAGGGTTCGCGATGCCGTCATCAGTGCTGGTCCAGCAGTGGACGTGCTTAGGGAAGCCAAGGGGTTGGTTCATAGTTCCAGCGAAGAAGATTAATAAAATAAATGTTATAGGATAGCTTAGATGTAACTTAGCACTAAATTTTCATGCATTTGTAAATTTTCAGTTTCATCATGTTTTTTCTGGTCCCCAACAAATTTAATCATCATCATCTTCCTGCCCTTATCCCATGTTACTTGGGGTCGGCTTATCACGTTTTTTTCTTCCATTCTGTTCTGTCAGCCGTCCCACTATCACTAACTACCTTTTCTTTCATATCACTCCTCACACAATCCATCTATCTTTTCTTTATGCCTAGGGGTAGCGGATAAATTCTGAAAATGAGTTACCGCACCCCTGGGTACTCAGGCAGGGAAGGAACAGGGGTGGGTTTTAGTTAGTAAGAGTCTGACACGCCCTCCCGCTCCACCAGAAGTCATTGCATGATTTCCCACCCCACAAAAAAAAAAAACAAAACCATCTTTTCTTTGGCCTCCCTCTCACACTCCATTCATCCACATTTATATTCATTACTCTTTTAGTTACATGTGTTTAATCCCTCCTCTTCACATGACCATATCAAGACAATAATAATAACAAAATAATAATAATTTAATGTTTGCAAAAATTAGTCAGCATTGTAATGTTTATTAATATCAAAATGATTCGCAATCTTGTTTATTTATTTTTTGGTTTATTGTTTTATTAGCATTTTCAATTAAAAAATTATCACCGTCAAATTAGTATTAGAAAACAGCCTATAAGAAATAAAGTATTTTACCAATAATTTTTTCAATTTTTTTATTTTATCTGGACCTGTTTCGAGTCGATATAATATTATATCGTCTAAAACAGGTATACAATGGAATAACTAAATGAGATTTGTATTTTTTTAATAACTTAAGTAGCAGATGTGTATTGGGAAAAAAAAACCATCAGGCTGAAGTGAGAGTGGGGCGATCATCATCATCATTTCAGCCGAAAGACGTCCACTGCTAAACATAGGCTTCCCCCAAGTGCCGCCACACTGACCAGTCATGTGCATCTTGCATCCAGCGGCTACCCGCGACCCTCACCAGGACATCGGCCCACCTTGTTGGAGGCATGTGTACTCCGTGCCCATGAGCCCTGCCCACTGACTCTTCAGTTTGGCGATTCTTCGGGCTATGTAACCTTGGTTTTTTTTACGGATAACATCATTCCTGATTCGATCACGCAAGGAAATTCCGACCATAGCCCTCTCCATTGCCCTTGGGGTGACTTTACGCCTTCTGATGAGGCCCATTGCGAGCGACAACGTTTTAGTTCTATATGTCATCACTGGCAACACGCACTGTTAATATACTATCGTCTTGAGAAACTGCGGTATGTGGGACGAGAACATACCGCGCAGTTTGCCGAACGAAACCAGCCTAGTCAGATTCGACGGTTGACCTCTTTCTCGAAGTTAGCCCTACCTAACTGGACCGTTTGTCCCAGGTAAACGTACTCGTCTACAACTTCGAGTGTAAAGTCGATCTTGATAGGAGTGGGTGCTAAATAGGTATTCACTATGACCTTGGTTTTGTCCATGTTAATTTTAAGACCCACTTTTTCGGAAGCTGTACTGAGATTCGAGCATGTACTCAGTTCTTCCATAGCCTTACCCATGATCACTACATCGTCCGCAAATTGAAGTGAGTGATATACTCGCCATTGTAGTAAATGCCTAGCCCTCTCCAGTCCAGAACCTTGAAGACATCCTCCATTACGGCTGTGAACAGTTTAGGAAAAATAACGTCTCCTTGCCTCACACCCCGCTGCAGGAGGATAGGTTTCGAGTTTTGATCCTGAAGTCGGACTAACACCCGCCCACCCGCTCCGTCCAGAGCGGGTGAAGTTACTGATGATTTCCCATAATGAAAAAAAAGTTACATTGCTTTTTCATAGACGAACGTGTAAATAAAAGTTTAATAATCTGAAAAAGTAATTGGAAACACTATTTAATCAAGAAATAATAATAATTGTAACGTAACGTTGTAAAGATTAAAAATTCTACTTACATAACATTTTATGGGTCGAGTTCTTTACAGGAAACGTAATAGTACCGGCATAAAAAATATTGGTCAAACAAGACGTGTGCAAATAATGTTACATTATATTTCAGTGTTGTTTTTACTGTGTAAGTAACTGTCGTGTGTTTCTTTTTATAAAAAATCTTAAAAAAAAATTGAGAAGCAGCTTTGAGTTTGAGTAGAGTTGGACTGTGTTGAGGACTCAAAACCGGCCTAATAGATAAACCTCCTTTTTTTTTCTTTTTTTTTGTGGGTTGGGAAATCATCCAGTGACATCTCCCGCTCTAGGGTGGAGCGGGAGGGCATGTCAGACTCTTACTGACTAAAACCCACCCCTGTTCCTTCCCTGCCCTGAGTGCCCAGGGGCAAGGTAACTCTGTTTCAAATTTATCCTCAACCACTGGGCAGGAGAGAAACATCCTTGTGACGCGTGCCATCTCGTAGAAATAGGTACTTTTCGATTTTCCGTTACGGATGTAGGTACTAATACAAACGTCCTGAAATGTCGATCGGGGCTCTTGGTTATTAGACCATTGGGCATACCTAACGGCTTTCTGGCACGTTAACTACCCACGACTGAGGACGAATCCAATTTAGCATTCAGCGCACTTCTGTAAATAACATAAATGATTGCATTCGTACAATCATAATGTTATTTACAGTGCTCAATTTAGAATGACTTATTTCACAAAAATGAATTCGTTTATTTCAGACTATTGAAATTTTCATATTTTGTTAGTATAAAATTATCTTAGCACTATGTTAGTAATAAAGAGCTCAATAATTAATGTAGGTATTAAAATTCTTCTTAAAATTTAAAAGAAATAAATCATCATCATCCTCCTGCCCTTATCCCATTTTTTTTAGGGTCGGTGCAACGCGTTGAAAAAAATAAAATAATAAAATTAAAAATAATAAAATACCTAAATAAATTAAAAATTAAAAAATGATTTTAAATTGTTTGAAAGATGTATTTACAAGAATGAGATTTTTAGCTCATCCGTGATTGACACTTCACTGCCATACTCCCGTCTTTCCAGAATTATTTTATATCTAGATCAAGACTACACTATGATAACACGGGCAGTTTAGTAATAAATAGTATTAAAATAGTATAATTAATTTGTAAAGTTATAAAAATTGAGAATCACGCAAAAACTATTAAGCGTATTTTAAAAGAAACGTATTTTTTTTCAAAGCTAAAAGACTAATCGTTTAGACGTGACGTTCAATTTAAAATAATAAGAAATCGTATATCGGCGCCTTAAGCCGAAACGTACTGAAATAGCGACCGCATATCGGAATACACAGTGTAGGAAGGCGTCCCACAAGGTGGACGGATGACCTGGTGAAGGACGCCGGGGGTCCGCTAAATTTTCGAAGCACAGGATTAGTGGATGTGCGGTCAACGCTTGAGGCAAATGTCTAGCAGTGTATTTCGGCAAAAAATCTGAAGACGCAAATTTCCATTGTTTGTATTTTTGGGGAGTGTGCGTTCGAATTGCAATTTTTAATTCCGCCAAGCCCGTTCCATCATCGGACCACAAGAGTACGGTGATGCGCCACCGGTACAAGTAGCGGCACGTAAGTCTAGCGATGAACGATAATTGCTGCGCATGGGTGGGTGGCGCGGGTGGCGCGCGGGGGCGCGCGGGGAACAGAATGCGACTGGAGAGCCAATCGGCGCCACGCACGCTCGCCCTTCATCCCGCTAGCCCCCTCAGGTATCTTAATTTTTACTTCTGCGCAATAACGGTCAGCGCTAAAGTTTCGTGCCGCTAGTTGCACATGGTGAACATAGCCACACGCACAAAACATTTTTATAGGCGTTTTAAATTTTTGATCGGCGCTGAAAGCTGAAATACAGGCTCTGCCTAGTTTTTTTTTTATGTTTGATAGGCTCGCGTTTGACTACAATCTCACCTTGGCTTCAGATGCTTAAGCTTTAGTGTACGCAACCACTTTTTATCTCGCAATTCATTTGTTTTTTATTATGCTCTTAACTTTGGCAAATAATTATATTAAATTATTATTTTGGGAACACATTCATTGTGCGTACTGCTAAGGAGTAGAATTCCACTCCAATCCCACTCCACTCTTCTCATCCACCACCCCCCACCCCCACCAACTCCTCCATTCATCCACCAAAAAAAAAACATCCTCCTTCATTCCACTTTCAATTGTGGATTGTAGTGTCTGTGTTTCCTGATAGCTACAACGTGGGAGTCTTTGAGTTATGAGTGAATAGGATTCATCTAGGTAATCGTGCTCCATCTTCGACCACATCATCGCTTACCATCAGGTGAGATAGTGGTCAAACGTGAGCCACCACAACGTGACCGCCATAAAAAAAATAATTTGTGGTCTTAACTTACCCATCTGGTTTTATTCTAGTACTGATGGCGATAAATGGCGATTGCAGTCGTAGTTACGTGAACCAAAGTCTCCCAAGACCTTGGAGATACTTATACTATCCGAAGAAAACAATATTTAAAAAAGCTGACCTGATCGACTTTGGATGTATCACTTTTCTTAACAAATGCCCTAGGTATTACAAGTAAGTAACTTTTAATTTATATTTAACAATACAATAAAGTGGTAAAATGGTTTATCAATGTTTGGAAAGGGCAATCTCTGGCAGTAGGTACTCATCTTATTTTGATTAAAGAATCGCCAAACTTAAGGCGCAGTTAAACGACTTTTAATGGTTTTTAATTGAACATCACGTCTAAACAACTTGTGTTATTTCTTTGAAAAAAATATATGTTGCTCTAGAAAATTTCCGTCGTAATTTGATCTTGGAATACTTGAAATTTTATCATTATAATATAGTGTAATTAATTTGTAAAGTTATGTCTAACTCGGATAATAAATTGAGAATCACGCAAAAACTATAAAGCGTATTTTTATGAAACGTTTACCATTATTAAGATCATTTAATTATTTATAATGAAGTCTCTGTTTTATGTGTAATAAATTAATAATGCGTCTAATTTCGGACAGCGTTCCTTGATGGGCGAGTCCCATTACTGGGTGGATATACAAAGCGTTGCGTGAGCTCAGCGCAAAACACGCAAGCTAACCACTTAAGGTCGTTGGCAGCTAATATCGTCTTATGGTCAAAGCTAGGGTAACCCGCGAAATTCAAATTTTCTTACGATTTTTGCAATTTGCAGGTCAGTATCAGGTTGTATGTTGGCCAAAATTTGATTCGCGGCCGTAGTAAGTATGTATTTACAGAACTGTAATCATTAAAATCATCAATACAATTCTCTCAGTTAGAATGAATGCCAAATGTCATGATTTCATGAAATACATTTAACATCAATTCATGCTGCCAGCGTTCTGGGCACTTTTCCCATTGACAGCGAGGTGGACGAATTTTTTGATGCCCAATGAGCTTTACCACTACCGGATTTTTTATGCCTCTTGTACATATTTTATTTATTAAGTTATTTATTAGTTTAATTAGCTATTTTAATTAGATATTATAATAAACATCAATTCTAACTGAAAGAGTTGTATTGATGATTTAAATGATTCCAATTCTATAAATTTAGAAGAGGCCTTTGTCAAAGAACAATCTGAAAAAGATAAACCGGCTGCTGATTGAGTGTTAAAGTTTAATTGTATAGAGTTAAGGAAATGTTAAAAGTAGGTTTCAGCAATAAAGGCTTATTTTATTTTTAACCGACTTTCGAAAAAGGAGGAGGTTCTATGTTCGACTGTATGTATGTTTTATGTATGTCTGCCGATTTCTCCGTCAGTTGTGGACCGATTTTCAAAATTCTTTTTTTATCCGAAAGATTATACTCCCGTGGTGGTCCCATAAAAATTTTATCGAAATTGCGTAAGCGCTTTTTGAGAAACTGAACAAAAACGAAAAATACGTATACCTCGATGACGTTTTGGTGTACTCCAAATGTTTAAATTCCACGTTCCATGTTATTGGAGTTTTAGTTGTGGGATATAACAACTAAAAAGTGAAATATAAAAAACTTTTTTACAAAAAAAACCGACTTTCAAAAAAAAATACACTAAAAATTAAAAAATAACTTTTATTTCGGAAGTCGGTGTCAAATAACGAAGAAATAAATTACAAACACCGATTTCCGAAATAAAAGTTATTTTTTAATTTTTATTAATTCTATAAATACATACTTGCTACAGGCGTAAATCGAATTTTGGCCAAGATGCAACCTAACACTGACTTGCAAATTGCAAAAAAACGTAAGAAAATTTGAATTTCGCTGGATAACCTCGCGCTTCCACCTTAAGTGGCTGTGGGCTGGGCACATTGCTCAAAGAACAAATGTCAGTCGATGGGGCGAAAAGTTTTGGAGTGGCGACCGCGTGCCGGAAGACGCAGCGTTGGAAGGCATTCAGCCAATAAACAGCCACTGCTGGTCATAGACCTCCCTCAAGTTTCAAGAAATCCAATAGATGTGAGAACATCTATTGGATTCCCGCAAATTTTGACTCCCAAACTATGAAAATCACACCGATAAAATGACAATCTGCTGTTTTGATAAGACCAGCATTGAGTAGGTAGGTAGTTAGAAAAGGACTTCTTTTTAACCGATTTCAAAAAAGGAAGTTCTGTATTCGACCCATATGTATGTATGTTCGTTTGTCCGCGATTTTCTCGAAAACTACTGATCCGATTTGGATGGAGTTTTCGTTATTCCAGTGCATATTTTTCAGTATATAATACATTAGGATCTGATGAAGATTTTCGGAGATAGACAGTGGAACTCTTCAATAATTAACAGCAAATGACTCGCGATTGCTGCGATTGTAATGTATATCTATTGTCAACATAATTTAACGGTTAACTACAACTAAAAAGATTTACAAAAAATAGAAACGACTTCCAAGTCGGTATTTCTGGTTTTAAGTCTTCGTTTTTTGACACCAACTTTCAAAATTAAAGTTATTATGCACTATTTTTGTTTTCAACCGACTTCAAAAAGAAGGAGGTTATCAATTCGGATGTTTGTATTTTTTTTAATGTATGTTCGGGCATAACTCCGTCATATATTGACGGATTTGCAAAATTCTTTTTTGTTCGAAAGGGGTTTGTTCCGAAATGGTCCCATTCAAATTGCATGTAGATCTGATGATAGATTTTGGAGACAGACAACAGAACTCTTCAAACAGAAAATCAACTGTGATTGCTGCGACCGTATGTGAATGAATTGTTAACACAGTTTATATGGGGAACCACAACTAAAAAGTGAAAAAAAAAAAATTTGGTGTCAAAATACGAAGATACAAAACCGGAAACACCGACTTTCGAAATTAAAGTTATTTTGCACTTTTTTTTGGAAGTCGGTTCTATTTTTTAACCGACTTTCGAAAAAGGAGGAGGTTCTATGTTCGGCTGTATGTATGTTTTTTAAATTTTTTTTATGTATGTCCGCCGATTTCTCCGTCAGTTGTGGAGCGATTTTAAAAATTATTATAATTTTTTTTTCCGAAAGAATATACTCCCAAGGTGGTCCCATATTAACTTTATCGAAATTGCTTTAGCGCTTTTTGAGAAACTGAACAAAAACGAAAAATACGTTAACCTCGATGACGTTTTGGTGTTCTCCAAATGTTTAAATTCCACGTTCCATGTTATTGCGGTTTTTAGTTCTGCGATATAACAACTAAAAAGTGAAAATAAAAAACTTTTTTACAAAAAAAAAACAACCGACTTCCAAAAAAAATACACTAAAAATGAAAAAATAACTTTAATTTAGGAAGTCGGTGTCAAATAACGAAGAAGTAAAGTACAAACACCGACTTCCGAAATTAAAGTTATTTTTTCATTTTTAGTGTATTTTTTTTGGAAGTCGGTTCTATTTTTTTATAATAAGTTTTTTTGACAACATCCTCCAAAATTTAAGTTATTTTGCACAATTTTTGTTTTTTTGGAGGTTATTTCTATATTTTGTAAAAATGTAATTTTTCTACGATACGTTTTTTTTTTTCAGACGTAACGTGATCTGCGCCCGTCATTATGATGGCCACTATAAAACCTTTGATAACTACTGTAGAATGGAATATGAGAACTGTAATAGTTGGCGGCGTAAGTAAATATACATTACCAGCTACTGCCAGCGGCTTCACCCGCGTTTAATTAGTACTTCCTCATTATAAACAACCCCTTTTTCAACCCCTTATGGGTTGAATACTGAAAAACTCTTTCTTAGAGGTTACATACTCTTCACAAAGAACACACCATCCAAATTTCATGTCTCTAGGACCAACGGTTTAGGCTGTGCGTTGATAAGTCAGTCAGTCAGACGGTCAGGACTTTGAATTATATATGTACAGATTAGTATCGAAACTAACGAAAGAAGAACTTATAATTATACTCGTATACTTTTAGTTTAGGTAATGAACAAGAGAATCGGCACCAATATCTGGCAGCTCTTGGATCTTGGATAGTATAGTACATAAATATACCAACCGACAGAAAAGTAATTTTTACTACTTAGTAGTATAGTATAGTATAGGGACTCCGTTGTCCGCACTTAGACTCTCATTTGGTCCGTTGTGCGTAGTGAATCCTGGCTAATTCAGCCAGCCTAACTCCGCCCAGAAGCACAGAATCATCCTGGGAGATTCACAGGCTTCGCGGAGCGACCTCACCGTTCCGAGGATTTGTGCACGTTGGGTAGCCACGGCCACGCAATCCAGGATGACATGGGCGACTGATTCTTCAGCGTCAAAGCAGCCCCTGCAGAGAGGGCTATCCGTGGCACCTAGGTTGAAGAGATGTTTATTCAAGAGGCAATGGCCCGTGATTGTCCCTATTATTATTCTAAGGTTGGCTCTACTGAGACTGAGCAGTTTTTTGGTTAGTCGAGGGTGTAAGCTTGGCATGGCCATTCGCGACTGCCTGCAATCTGTTGCCCGTGACCATCTGTTATTGTGTAGTTCCATGGTTCTTTGGCGGATCCATGCACGAAACTGCGAGAAAGGTAGGGGAAGGAGTGGGTACGGGCCCAACACTACCATCTCTGAACCCCTCTTCGCAAGTTCGTCCGCTGCATCATTGCCTAGGGATCCACTGTGCCCCTTAATCCACTGTAGGGTGATTCGATTTGATATCGATATACTCTCCAGGGCAAGGTGACACTCGTAAATTATCTTACTGTTAGTTTGTTTATTATCTAAGGCTTTGAGCACAGCTAAACTGTCTGACAGGAATTTAATTCCATAATCATGTATACCCAGGCATTTTACAGCTGTTGCCGCTTGTGTGTGTTTTTACTACTTATATTTTTATTTCGTTAGTGGTTTTAGCCGTAGTCGGATTTTAGTGTTAACTTTGTGTTAAGTACTTCAACTCGTTCAGTCTTCAGTTCCTATTAATCCGGTTCGGTCCGGTTTCCGGTTGCGGGATTGTTCGTAAGTCACCGCGCCCCTTTTTTTTTGTAATTTAAATGGCAACTGAAGGAACACGGTTGGGTTTTAGTCAGTAAGAGTCTGGCACGCCCTCCGCTCCACTCAGATTGGGAGAAGCCATCTACAGTTGTCCAACCCTCAAAAAAGAGGTACCCATGAAATAATTAACGCCTTATTTTTTCAGAATGGAGTCTTTACAAGCAAAAGAGATGTTGAAGGAAAACAATATTGCTATAAACTAATCATAAGGCGCTTTAAATTAAATTATTTTTTATTATTTGGATTTTATTCATAATACCAAATAAGTGCGTCATGTAAATCAGATAGGTACTCATCATCATTCTCCTGCCCTTATCCCAATTCATTCAGGGTCGGCGCAACATGTCTTTTGCTTCTATTAGTCGTCATTTCTGTAGTCAAGCACATACGGTAACTTTATAGATGTACATAAAAATATTTTAGTCATATTTATATAAATATATATGTATATTATATATATATCTACACACCTCCACTTACATATACACACGTCCGTATGCTCTAATGCACAAAGCACGGACTTTTAGTTAAGTTTTCTGATGATGGGGGGTTTGGAGTTCTAAGATACAGGCCTAGGCTTAGTTTAGACTCCAGATCTCCCACAAATTACATATTTCTGTTTTAATTTAAGTACATACTTATGTTTTTCTGCCAAAGAACATAATGGATGTTTGAAGTGTAATTTGTGGAGATAAATAAATATTTTTTTTATTTCTGTAGTCACCCCCTTTTTACCCATATCCTCTTTCACACAGTCCAACCATCGTTTCTTTGGCCTTCCCCCACTCTTATAGCCATCCACATCCATACCCAAGACTTTTCTTTATTCCTCCGCATCACATGCCCATACCACGACAACCGATTTCCACACAACTTTTTAGTCAGTGGTGCCACTTTCAGACTTCCTCTTATATACTCATTCCTAATTCTATCCATGCGCGTAACACCACACATCGCTCTTAGCATTCTCATCTCAGCCGCATGCAATTGCTTTTCATTCATCCCTTTTGTGGCCCAACATTCTGAACCATACAAGACACCAGGTCTGACCATTGTTTTATAAATCTTCCCCTTAAGTTTAAGGGGAATGCGGGAGTCGCAGATAGTCCCAGTGACCTGCCGCCATTTCATCCATTCAGTGTTAATTCTGTGCTTAACAGTCCGATCTATTTCGCCATCGCTTTGCACGAGTGAACCGAGATACCGAAAATCGGAGCAGACTGGGAGAATCGCGCCATCTAGCACTATAGCTTCAGAAATGGAGAGACCGCCGAAATCGCAGAACATATATTCAGTTTTGTTTCTGCTGATTTTCAAGCCAACTTTCTCCAGCTGCTGTTGCCATTTCTCCAATCTGCTCTGGATCTCAGGTCCGTCTTCACCGACCCGAGCAATGTCGTCGGCCAACAGCATGCACCAGGGTGCCTCCTCCTGTATTTCCGACTTAAGAGCGTCCATAATCAACAGGAAGAGGTAAGGACTTAAAGCCGACCCTTGATGTAAGCCTACAGCCACACTGAACTCATCAGTACCCACCCGTACCGGTAGTTACCTTCTTATCAAGTAAAGGAGTCGTCTCAAAATCCTTATCTCTACATACACTTTACATATTATTAATATATATGTAGGTACGAGTATATATGTATGTTTATTTTAACTATATATATATACTTTCGTAACTATTTTCGTATTAGTATTTTTTTTTCTTCAGTTTATGCACCTGCCATGTTATCTCTCCACCACCCTTGGTTGACTGGTAGAGAATGCCTAAGGCATTAAGTCCGCCTTTGTACATTTGTGTTGCATGAAGTTTTAATAAATAAATCAGTGTTGCCAGCACCCGACCGGACGTAGGTACTAGATTGTCTGTACATAGCACGAATCAACTCCTTCAACAATAAAAAAAATCAACCTTTCTATTTAAGGCCCACCACAACACATCCACAACAGATCAGATAGGTAGTCATTTCATGTAAAATATTAGTATTTGGCAGCTTCTAGTTAGATTGGAAGTCAACCTTAACATAATAGGCTAGTTTCCTAAAACAATCTAATTAGTTCGTCAGATGGTCATGTGAAGAAGAGGGATGAAACAAGAGTAATGAATATAAATGTAGATGGATGAAGTGGGAGAGGGAGGCCAAAGAAAAGATGGATGGATTGTGTGAGGAGTGATATGAAAGAAAAGGGAGTTAGTGATAGCGTGCCGGCTGACAGGACAGAATGGAAGAAAAAAACGTGTTGCGCCGACCCCAAGTAACATGAGATAAGGGCAGGAAGATGAGTTTGATAACAAAAAAATATTGGACATGTAATTATGCTTATGTCATATAAACCAAAAATGAGGACGATACAGTACGTTGAAATTTAGCGTGACGTCATTATCTCGATACACTTTGTACCGTTTAGTGACGTAACAAGCCCTCACTCCTGAACTTTGATGCGTTTTATCTGTGTCATTTTTTAATGGTTTGGTAAAGCAAATAAAACGTATCCAATATTTTTTTAATAATCTAACTTAACCTGTGAAGCACTGCGACTCACTGGTGAGTTTGACAAAAAAAAAAAATATTAAAGAGAAAAAAAAAAAAAAAATTATAGCCAGGAAAGACTCCTATTAGCATTGATGAGGCTGTAGTCATCGAAAACTTCTAGGGAGACCTCTGGAGAGTGAAGCTCGGTCCATCTGACTATTTCATCAAGCCATCAGATAGATTTCCGTAGACTACGTACTCAGGACGGACGCAGTAAAAACAACCTTACAGGTGGGGGTTCTCAGATGGTTCCAATCTACGGTGTTTGTGCGGCGTCTCTCCTCAGACCAGATGGTCCACTTATCATCTTGCTCTGCATACCCTGTCGCCTGTCAGCAAATACTGTTGCCGTCGCTGAATACTGTGCCAATCACAATATCAAAATACTAAATTTTCCATCAACGCGGCAAGAGGAAGAATAAAAACTTACTATATTTATATAAAAGTAATTTTAAACTCTAGAAATAGTTGGAACCTTGTCTTAAAACTAAAGGGCTAACGTGGAATTTCTCTTTGTTCTTGTTTTCAAAGAGAATACTTTAAGCCGTTTAACCAATAAGCAAATAGTCTGCCAAATATTCAGGGATTACAAAAGGGTAGCGTACGTGGAATTTTCACTTTACGAAATTAGATTTTTTTGTACCTACCTAACTACATCTGAGTATTTTTAAAGTAGTTTGCAAAGAAATAAATAATAATCTTTGTTTCAAACCTTACTAGATTAGATACTGCTATTAATAGAAATGTGCACTCTTGTACGGGTTTTTATTGCGTTATTAATATATTTATATATAGGGTGATTGGTAATTAGTGACCGATACTTAAACACGTGATTGTACTCATAATAACAAACAATTTTCCCAAAGAAACATTTTATTTATACTCATTCACTTTTATCTCAATAACATAACAGCCGTATGAAATTCACGCGCGCGGAGCTGTGACCTATTAGCAGTTAGCCGCGTGCGCCGTCCTGTCTCACTATATGTTTCTTTGGGAAAGTTGTTTGTTATCATGATTACAATCACGTGTTTAAGTATCGGTCACTAATTTCTACTCACCCTATATATAGCATGTAACAAAAACCCTGTCCGATACAATAAAGGCGTATTCCTGGTTTAACATACGTACTAGAAAAGTTGTAAAAAAATGTAACTCATAAAAACCAAAAGTAATAGATTTTTTTTACAAAATATGCGAAATTTAACACTAAATATGACAAATTTTCGTAAGCTGACAACAATCCACCGGCCGACGAAATCTTTTCATTTTTACCTATTTTTATTTCAAACGATACCGCCCTGCATTAGCCGCGCTGTAGGCACTCTGTCTCGCTGAGGCGGCATGTTTGAAACGAAACAGTAGGTGAACTTTGTCGAGCGCTCAGTGTTGGTTTTTTTTTTTTTTTTTTTGGGGGTGGGAAATCATCCTATGACTTCTTCCGCTCTAGGGTGGAGCGGAAGGGTGTGTCAGACTCTTACTGACTAGGAGGTCGCTGTCGCCTATCGCATCCACGAGGACACGGCGGTGTTCTGCCCAAGCGGGGCAAACCTCCACCGTATGCTCCACCGTGTCCTCTGGGCGATCCTCGCAGTGGAAACACTCAGGGGTCACCTCCGCCTTGACACGACACAGGTACCTCCCGAAACAGCCATGTCCGGTGAGCACCTGCGTCAGGCGGAAGGTGAGGTTGCCATGGCGCCTCTCCAGCCAAGCCTCAAAGAGGGGCACTACCGCCTCAATGGTGGCGTGCCCAGCGCTGGGTTGCGACAGTCGCTCTCTCCATGTCACCATGAGATCCTGCCGGAGCTCCGTCCGCCGAGCCGCGAGTTGTCGCGGCAGCGGAGTTTCGCCCCGGCGTTTAGCCTCCTCGCGCCACTCGTACAGGTGCGCGAGGATTTTTGCCTCCAGATCCCATGGTGAAAGTCCGGCAAGGAGGCTCGCAGCCTCGCGGGAGATCTTGCGATTTCCTCGGATCATACGGATCGCCATGACCCTCTGGCCTCTGGGACGCGTTTGTAGGGACACATGTACAAGCTTACTCAGCGCAATATTAGTTGTGACGCACGGCTGCGCCCGTGATACTTACAGAGAGGATTTCAGTCGCTAATAAACTACAGTCGTAAATGGTCGTTTCTATTAAACCTGCACCCCAACAATAAATAAGTAGAACACGTAGACCGGATATTACCCAACTGTAATATCCCTTAAAGTGGTGACCCCTGTGAACATTACGAGTATTATTATATTTTGGTGAGGTGCGTGGATAGACTGAAACGGAATGAGTCTTCAACAAAGTGTTCCGTCGCGTGCGCAAGATGCGAAGGGCATGTCTGAAGCTGACGCCGAGAAAGAGCTGGCCAGTGTAACGGTCTCTTCGCGTATTCCCGAGTTTTGGGCAGACCAAACGCGGCTCTGGTTCGTCCAATTCGAGGCCGCGATAGAAAATCAAAAACTGAGTGATGCAGCCAAACAAAATCTGGTTGTTACGAAGTTGAGCAAGGCTGCTATACAGCAGGTGAGCGATTTGTTGCTTGCTCCGCCGGAGTCTCGAAAGTATCAGACGCTGAAGGAAAGGCTACTGGAGGTGTTCGAGGAGTCGGAGGCGAGGAAGTTGCAGAAGCTGATCGGTGAAATGGAGTTAGGAGATCAGCGCCCATCATATTTACTGCGACGAATGCGTGAGTTGGCCAGGGAGAAAGTACCTGACGATACCCTAAGGTTGATGTGGCAATCACACCTACCGACATCGGTGCGGGCTGTACTGGCAGTAGCTGACTCGAAGAATTTGGATGTGCTCGCTACTATAGCAGACAAGGTGTTAGAAAGCACGGGAGAAGGCTCGTCAACGCTAGCCGAGGTCAAAGCAGTAGAGGTTCAGAGCAAGACTACAGGGAAGAGGCGTGATGTATCATCGGATATCGGCCAAATCCTGGGGGAACTGGCGAAGATCAACCTGCGTCTCGCAGGTCTGGAGCGTGGCAGAGGCAGAGAGCGTTGGGATAACGGCAACCGAAGATCGAGATCGGCATCGAAGCATGGTGATACGGTTGGCGAGAGAAAGAGTGCTAATTGGTTGTGTTTTTACCACTATCGTTACAGGGAGAAAGCAACAAAGTGTGTGAAACCCTGTAATTGGAGCAATGGCCAGGAGAAGTCGGCGGGAAACTAGACTTGGTGCAGCCGACGGCGGGACGTTGCACAATATACAACCGCCTAGTAATATGTGATAAGAAAACAGGTATGAGATTTTTAATTGATACGGGAGCTAATGTGTCCGTAATACCCGTGAAGAGAAATAGTTCGCGTAGTTATTATAATAGTAATAAGTCTAACTTTACATTGTATGCCGCTAACGGCACAATAATTAAAACTTATGGTATTCAGACATTAACGCTAAATTTGGGATTAAGACGTCCGTATACTTGGCATTTTATTGTAGCAGACGTAAATCAGCCTATTATAGGCGCAGATTTTTTGTTAAAATATAAGTTGTTAGTAGATTTAAGCGGCCGACGTCTCTTAGATCAAGTAACTAGTTTAAGTGCACTAGGTTCAATTGTAGCGTGGAAGGGGCCATCCTTAACTACAATCGATAACACTTGCATTTATTCGGATATACTAGCGGAATTTCCCGAGATCACTAAACCTGTGTCTTTTAGGGAGGAACCCCCACACGCCGTGTTTCATTACATTGAGACACACGGACCGCCTGTATTTGCTCGAGCTAGACCATTAGCCCCAGAGAAATATGTCAGAGTTAAGGAAGAGTTTCGGCGCATGCAGGAAATGGGAATATGCAGGCCGTCGAAAAGTCCTTGGGCCAGTCCGCTGCATGTGGTACCCAAAAAGGATGGGCAGATACGTCCTTGCGGAGATTATAGGGCCTTGAACGCTATTACAATACCTGATAGGTATCCCATCCCGCGGATAAATGATTTTACGTATATTTTAGGAAATAAGTACATATTCTCGCGTTTAGATTTAAATAGGGCGTACCATAATATTTTGATTGCACCGGAAGACATAGAAAAAACTGCTATAACTACTCCTTTCGGTTTGTATGAGTTTACGCGGATGACTTTTGGTTTACGGAACGCTGCGCAAACTTTTCAGCGATATATGAATAACGTGGTATTACAAGGCATAGATGCACAATTCCAGATAGGTTCAGAAGGTCAATCAGAGTCTAATTTCTACTTCTGTTACATAGATGACATCATCGTGGCTAGCGAGACGCCCGAGCTCCATAAATTACACTTAAAGGCGATATTTGAGCGATTAAATCGATTCGGTATAACTATCAATATGGCGAAATGTAGTTTCGGAAAAGAAAAGCTAGAATTTTTAGGTTACGAGGTCATGGCATCAGGAATCAGACCATTACCAGATAAAGTTCAGGCAATAATCGATTTCCCAAAACCCAAAACGGTAGATCAGTTGCGGCGTTTCTTGGGAATGGTAAATTTTTATAGGTCAAGCCTACCTAGGGCAGCGGAATATCAATCTGTGTTGAATAAGTATTTACAGAATGTTAAAAAAAAAGATAAGTCTATAATTGATTGGTCGCAAGAGGCAGACATTGCGTTTGCGAAATGCAAAACTAGCCTACAGAATGCAACTGTGTTATCGTATCCGGTGATGAACGCTGAGCTTGCTATATGGGCGGACGCGTCGAACGACTGTGTTGGTGGCGTGTTGCAAGTCAAGGTTGACTCACACTGGTGTCCGTTAGGTTATTTTTCTAGGAAACTCAGTGATGTGCAACTAAAATATAGCACATATGACAGGGAGCTTTTAGCTATCTATTTAGCGGTACAGCATTTTCGTTATATGGTAGAAGGCAGAACATTTACAATTTATACGGACCATAAGCCATTAGTTTATGCGTTCACACAAAAACCCAGTGATAAAGAGACAACTAGACGCGTCAGACAACTTATGTTTATCAGTGAGTTTACAACAGATATTCAGCACATCAGCGGTAATGACAATACTGTAGCGGATGCACTGTCTCGGGTTGATACTATCACATGCCCGACAGCGCTCGATTTCAGCGAATTAGCAGTAGCGCAACGGACTGACGACGAGCTGACGTTGCTCTTATCGGCAGAACACAAATTGATGCAATTTAAGCGAATTATTTTACCCGACTGTCAAAGTGAGGTAATGTGCGAAGTGTCTACCAGGGTTGCAAGGCCATATCTACCAGTAGCTTTTAGGAAAAGGGCATTTCAGGCTGTACATAGTTTGTCCCACCCAGGAATTCGTACTACTCGGAAATTAGTGACGTCTAAGTATTTTTGGCCGAACATGAACACAGACGTAGGAAAGTGGGCCAAAACCTGTGTTCAATGCCAAAAGTCGAAGGTAATACGTCATACTGTATCGGGACTAGGACAATACGAAAACAGTGGACGATTTGAGCACATACATGTTGATCTAGTAGGACCATTGCCTACGTCACCTGATGATTATAGGTATTGCCTTACGGTGGTTGATAGGGCGACAGGCTGGCCGGAAGCTTTTGCAATTAGGGACATTCACGCTAGCACGGTAGCCAAGACGTTGTACGAAGGCTGGATTACGAGGTACGGTTGCCCGGTAAGGGTTACTACAGACCAGGGCAGGCAATTTGAGAGTTGCTTGTTTAATGAGTTGATGAAATGTTTAGGAATAAATAAATTAAGAACTACAGCGTATCACCCGCAAGCGAACGGCACTGTAGAAAGGTTTCATCGGGTGTTAAAGGCAGCACTGATGGCCAGAAAGGACAGTGGCACGTGGGTTGAAGAGTTGCAGACAGTTCTGTTTGGGTTACGCGCGACACCGCGGAGCGACACTGGTGTCAGTGCCGCGGAATTAGCGTTTGGAAAGACATTGCGGTTACCCGGCGATTTTTACGGTGACAATAGCATGAGCGTCAGCGATTCAAACGAATATGTTAGCAAAATTAGGAATATTATCGAAAACCTTAGGCCAAGACCGACGAAACAGAGAGATGCGAGGACTATTTTTGTGCATTCAGATTTACAGACTTGTTCACATGTTTTTGTGAGAGTAGATCTGGTTAAAAGATCCTTACAACCTCCTTATGACGGCCCATATCAGGTTTTAGAGAGGAAGGAAAAATATTTCTTGTTACAAATAGCAGATAAGCGTGTAAAAATATCAATAGATAGATTAAAACCGGCATACGTAGTTAACGAAGGAACCCTTCCACTAAAACAGCAGGAAAAAGATAATGTTGTAATTAATCCTAATAATAAATTGTTTAGTGATAAGACTAGTAGCTCTAAGCGTGTAACTTATACCACACACAGTGGTAGAACGGTTAGGCAGCCGATAAGATTTGTAAAATAAAACTATGTTGTAACTTAGGTACAGTGAGCCATAATGTTACGAATAAGTGGGTTCGATTCCTACCTAGAAAAAAAAGATTGTATTTAAGCAATTTGATAAATTAATAATATAAGTTTTAAGTGTACGATTTCAAACAACAAGTACCAATGTAACACTTTAATTGTTTTGCAAATTGACAATTTTGAAGCATGTTGTAATAAACAATGAAATAATGTAATTCTTGCATGTTAACGTACCTATGTTTTTCTAGGTCAACGAAATGTATAAGTTTCATAAAGAATTACTGACTAAGATAAATTATAATTATTATAGAATGATCTTAATCTATAGAAATAGTATTTTAGCATTAAACGTAATTTATTCATTGTATGAATAAGACCTACAATTATTAAGAATAAAATATCTCTGTAATTAAAATGGGTTGGGGCCAAAGTAAACCACAGCAGAGCAACGTAGCTTTAGCGCAAACGGTGTCTAATGAGACGATTGGACAAAGAGTTGGATCTTTGGAAATTATTGTGATTGTGTGCGCTGTTCTCATGGGATTTTTGATACTGTATTTGATCAGAAGCCAGTGTAAGAAACGGGTACGAGGCTGGTTTCAGAAGGAAGCGGTCGTGGCCGGTTGGAGCCCACCCGTAGCAAAGGTGCAAACAGTGCCGCCACCGACTGTACCCCGTAACCCAGATGTGTATTAGTGTTGAGTGTTTAAAAACATAGTATTGTGTGGTGTCGTATGTGCGTCGTGTTATTTTTCATAAATACGTATCATGTTCTTCTTCAACATAAAATAGGATTGTGTAATGTTATAATAATAGTGTTTGGAATAAATAAAACAATGTAATTAGACATACATTATATAATAATATATTGTTGTTGAAAAATAGATATACATTAGCGTAAATACTTCTTTTAAGAAGGGGGCTACTGTAGGGACACATGTACAAGCTTACTCAGCGCAATATTAGTTGTGACGCACGGCTGCGCCCGTGATACTTACAGAGAGGATTTCAGTCGCTAATAAACTACAGTCGTAAATGGTCGTTTCTATTAAACCTGCACCCCAACAATAAATAAGTAGAACACGTAGACCGGATATTACCCAACTGTAATATCCCTTAAACGTTCATCTGGCGAGCTGATCGCTGCCTCAACGAACGCGCCCACACCGGCGCTCCGTAGAGGGCCATGGAGCGCACGATCCCCGCGTAGAGCCTACTGCAGGAGGCGTTTGGCCCCCTCAGATTGGGTAGGAGCCGCTTTAAGGCGGCCCCGGCCCTGTCCAATCTGGGAGCCAAACGTCGAAAATGCTCGACGAAGTTCCACCGGCTGTCGAGGACGAGTCCCAAGTACTTCATCGTGTTGGCTTAGATAAGTTTTTTTTTTATTAAATATTTTCATTGATGAAAAATAATTATCTCGTATCCATTAAATGATTACGTCTATATATCTGTACGCAGTACGATACCAAGTAATACCCATCCGGATCGGACAAGATTTTTGTTACATGCTGTACACAGGATGTAACAGAAAGGTGTGGTCATATTTTAAGAACTGCATCTGCCCAGTGATATGTACAACTTTCTTCAAGAAAACAAGCGGCAATGCTAATAAAAAAAATTACCACCCGTACAAATATTGATCAGCTGATGATAACTTTGTTTGGAAAGTCCATTTTTTTTTAAATGTCTATTTTTTAACCGACTTCGAAAAAGGAGGAGGTTATCAATTCGGATGTTTTTTTTTTTTTTTTTTTTTTTTTAATGTATGTTCGGGCATAACTCCGTCATATATTGACGGATTTGCAAAATTCTTTTTTTGTTCGAAAGGGGTTTATTCCGAAATGGTCCCATTTAAATTTAAAAAAGATCTGATTATGGGTTTCGGAGACAGACAACGGAACTCTTCAAAAATTGACAGCAAATCAACCGCGATTGCTGCTATCTTATGTCTATGAATTGTTAACACAGTTTAATGGGGAACCACAACTAAAAAGTGAAAAATAAAAACTTTTTTACAAAAAAATAGAACCGACTTCCAAAAAAAGTGCAAAATAACTTTTATTTCGGAAGTCAGTGTCAAAAAACACAGACACAAAACAGGAACACCGACTTCCGAAATAAAAGTTATTTTTCACTTTTTTTGGAAGTCGGTTCTATTTTTTATTAGAGAAAGTTGTTCATTTCCATAGGCAGAACCGGTTCTTAACATATGACCACACCTTTCCGTTACACCCTGTATATTAATCACGCAACGAAAACGAAAGAATAACATTTTGAAAAAGTTTTTTTTTTATGGAAGCTCCCTTATGTAAAGTGGGGATGATTTTTATTTTTCTCTCCTATTCTATAGTGTGTGGTAGCATTGGATAAATATTTCAAAATCATTGGTTCTTAAGACTATTTTTCGATTCAGTAGTTCATTTGACAACGATTAAACTTTAAAGTGTGTGAGTCGAGCGTTCCCCTCAGTAAATACAAAGTTAGGTCGTTAATTTAAAAGTAATAGTCGCTCAACTTTTAGAATGTATATACTTGAACAATTTCGTACAAAATACAAAATCCTTACTTAACACAATTCGTATTGTGGGTGAATCTCCTGGCGTTTTGCAAAAAAATAATGACGGAGTCTTGCCGACACTGACGAATCGTGGGATGTACTTTAATACTAGTGTGTTAAAGGACACTAGTACTAATAGGCAATGAATACTACATCGAATATGTACTTTAATACCAGTGTATTTATATTGAATTGCCTACTATTCGTCATTGTCGCAAACACACCGTCATTATTTACTGCAAAAGGCTAGGCGATTCACCCTTGTAACGGGTGACCACGTATCCTTACATTGTGGGTGGCTCGACATGCACTTTGTCGGTTTTTAACCGACTTCGAAAAAGGAGGAGGTTATCAATTCGGATGTTTGTATTTTTTTTTTTTTTTTATGTAATTTCGGGCATAACTCCGTCATATATAGACGGATTTGCGAAATTCTTTTTTTTTCGAAAGGGGTTTATTCCGAAATGGTCCCATTTAAATTTCAAAAAGATCTGATGATGGGTTTCGGAGACAGACAACGGAACTCTTAAAAAATTGACAGCAAATCAACCGCGATTGCTGCTATCGTATGTCTATGAATTGTTAACACAGTTTAATGGGGATCCACAACTAAAAAGTGAAAAATAAAAAACTTTTTTACAAAAAAATAGAACCGACTTCCAAAAAAAGTGCAAAATAACTTTAATTTCGGAAGTCGGTGTCAAAAAACGAAGACACAAAACAGGAACACCGACTTCCGAAATTAAAGTTATTTTGCACTTTTTTTGGAAGTCGGTTCTATTTTTTTGTAAAAAAGTTTTTTATTGTCATTTCTTTCAGTTCATCCAAAGGTTGTATACCCATAGATTTAAGTAAGCTTATAAAGTTGTGTAACTTTTTTAATGTAGGTTGAAAATTATTCTATTTTTTTCTTATTACCTACTATAAAAAAAAAAAATTACCAAAAAAAAACGAATAAAATCACAAGTGAATTAATCATTAGAGCTAATAAAATGAGAAAATGAGTCATATTTTAACATTTTCTTCAGCGGTCACAAATTCCACTTTACATTCACCATCGTGAAAATATCCCCAGGCACCTGAAAACGATAACATAATGAGAAATTGTAAATTTTTTGGGTAGTGAGAACAAGAATAGAATAGAATAGAATACTCTTTAGTCTCTTTCTTTTTCTCTTTTTTTTTCTTTTTTCTTTAGGTAACTTATAAAACGAACGAACATACTTCAGTGGGCAAGGCAAATTGCTCGCAGAACAGATAGTCCTAAAGGTTAGGTTTGAAGAATTTATTCCTCATAAGAACTTAAATAAAATGAGGTACAAAGTTCTTACATCTAAATAATAATATAAATTTTGTTGGCGACATTATAGGGTGCATACATGCTTTTTAAGTTTTCTTTAAAAAAAATTTAAACTATCACATTTCTTTAAATCCTCCGGTAAATCATTGAACAGTTGTGCTCCCTCAACAAAAATTGATTTTTTTTGCCATAATTAGTCCGTGCACGTGCAGTCATTAACTGAAACTTGTTTTTACTTCTTGTGCTTTAGGTACGTTATTGGTTTTTTATGTAGTTGTATGTTTGATTGTACGGAATTCGTGGTAATTTTTTAGTAAGAATGCATGTGTAATATTTGTAAAGTTGTGTGAGATTTAGTTAGTTAGTTTTTTCCTACAATTTTTGGAGGTTAAGGTTCTGGAGTGGCGACCGCGTACCGGAAGACGCAGCGTCTGAAGCCATCCGACAAGGTGAACCGATGACCTGGTGAGGGTCGCGGGAACCCGATTGATGCGAGACGCACAGGACCGGTCGTTATGTTGACACACTTTTATATTTTAAAGTAAATTGCATAGTACGCGTGCCCACTTTTTTTTTTCTTTTTGTGGTGGGAATTCATTCTATGACTTCTCCCGCTCTGCGTGGAGCGGGAGGGCGTGTCAGACTTTTACTTACTATAACCCAGCCCTGTTCCTTCCCTGTCCTGAGTGCCCAGGGGCGCGTTGACTCTGTCCGCGACCCCTTGGCTTGCATGCATCGGCCATGACGGGCCTCGTCAGTGGTGGTTGATATCTCTTTGAGGCGCGCGTGGTACACTACGCGCCGTCGACTCTCGCGCCTGGTGCTGACCGGACGGCAAGCAACCCATTACTCGCCATCCGCAGGCCCGCGTCTACGGTGGCCGGAGATTGTCTCACGGCCCTCCGTCCGTCTCCTGCAGTGGCTGCGGTTGAGGAACGCAGTCTCTCTCACCCGTTCCGCGTCCTCCTTCGCGAGCGTTACTGTTTTGCAGAAGGAGGAGACTGCTTCCCATTCCCTCTCGCCCCATACCATGGCCTGGATCAAGGCCGGGTGTGAGAGGTTGCTGCTGCTGATTGCCTCCACGAGGACACGGCGGTGCTACGCCCAAGCGTGGCAGATCTCCACTGGGCGTATATTGCCAAGTTACTCTATATCTTAAAGTTAGGACACAGAGTCGAAGATACAGCTAAATACATGATAAGCCACCTAGTCCTGTTAATAATGTGGTTCTAATCTGCTTTGAAACAGGAAGGCTAAACTTGATATCCAGATAATCTTAATTGCCAATTCTAAGCGTTAATGAGAGTTAGCTATTTACTACGTGAGAAGATTTTAAGCCCACGGGATAGTTGGTCTATTTACTTATTTATGTATACAAGCTTCCTTCAGCGGAGCCTTCACCCATGTGGAATTGCAAATAATACCATACTAATGAACGTACTTTGGGGCTAAAAAGTATCGTATGTCCTTCACCAGGTCTGTACAACAAATTTTTCATGAATTTGCGTCAAACCTTAGTTCTTAACCTTAATGACTTTAAGCCTTCTGGTGAGGCTCCTTGTGAGTGGTCATGTTTTTGTGCTATATGTCATCACAGGCCAACATTTTTTTTTATGTTATTATTGTTTTTTTTTATGGTATGCGAGGCACAAAAAAAACTTTTTCTTTCTTTCTTTCAACACATATACCTACTGGTCATAGACTTTCGTCTAGAGACGCTATGTATGTTAAACGAACGCTGCCCAGCTGAGTCGGATTCGACGGTTAACCTCTTTCTCGAAGGATTGGAACTGAGTCATCTCAATTATACAAGACATTTCGCTCTTGTGATACAGGAACTCCTACTACAAGAGCCGATGTTTGTGTTTTGAAGTGATGAATAAATAAATTAGGTACAGATTTCATACAGACTGTCTCTACGGTTCCTTTTTATTTAGTCATTATATTTTTTTAAATAATCCTAACTTCCTAACTAATCACATCACACTAATAATAATATTAAAGAGGCGAAAGTTTGTGAGTGTGTATGTTTGTATGTTTGTTACTTCTGCCCGGTCTACCCGAGTGAAGCCGCAGGGCGTACCTAGCAGTAATTATTATAAATGCAAAAGTAATTTTGTTTTTTTTTGTTATCATTTTACTCCCAAATTACTGAACCGATCATCATCAAATTATGAATGATTAAAGAAAGAAAGAAAAAGTATTATTTGGTTTGTGATTGTTTGGTTTTGGTTTGGTTGTTTGGTATTGTTTGGTTTGGTTTGGTTGTTTGGTTGTTGTTTGGTTTGGTTGTTTTGGTGGTTTTGGGTGTATTATAAGGTTTTTGTAGTGTTATTTTTTTTATTTTTTTTTGTAAGTAATTTAGTGTTTTTATACGTGTTTTTAAAGTGTTTATACGTTTTCAGGGGTACGGAAAAGTACCTAAATAGGGAATCTTTCATCCAGAAAAAAATACTGTTCCCAAGGGAAAAACAACTACCTTTTGACGGTAACAATTGTTTTAGGACGCTAGATGGCGTTACGTGTCTTTTGAATCATTTGGCTCCCGTGCAAAGCCGGGGCGGGTTCATCATCATCATTCACTGCTGGATATAGGCCTCCCCCAACTGTCACCACAATGACCGGTCCTGTGCGTTTCGCATCCATCGGCTACCCTTGACTCTCACCAGATCATCGGTCCTCCTTGTTGGAGGTCTTCGAACGCTGCGTCTTCCGGTACGCGGTCGCCACTCTAGAACATTTCGGCCCCATCGATCGTCTGTTCTGCGAGCAATGTGCCCACTGCCACTTCAGATTGGCGATTCTTCGGGCTATATCGGTAACCTTGGTTCTCTTGCGGATTTCATCATTCCTGATTCGATCACGCATGGAAACTCCGAGCATAGCCCGCTCCATTGCCCTTTGGGTGACTTTAAGCCTTCTGATGAGGCCCATTGTGAGCGACCACGTTTCTGTTCCATATGTCATCACTGGCAACACGCACTGTTAGACTTTCGTCTGTGGTATGTGGGACGAGAAGATACGAACGCCACCCAGCCGAGTCGGATTCGATGATTGACCTCTTTTTCGAAGTTAGCCCTACCTAACTGGACCGTTTGTCCCAGGTTTTTTTTTTGTTTTTTTTTTGTCCCAGGTAGACGTACTAGTCTACAACTTCGAGGGGCGAGGGGCGGGTTGCTAGTTTACAATTAAATTTAACGCACCTACATCAGATTAGTGATTTGCGTGTAGTAATTAAGGCCCAGACATCACCTAAAACGTTGTCACTCTCGGACTGTATAGAAAAGAAAGAGATGCGCGACGACAAATGCTCGCAATTTATTGCAAAATATGAAGTATTTTATCGATTTACTTAGGCTTTACTAATAAATTTAAAAAAATAATCCATCACTGGATGCAGTTTAGCATTTGGAATTTTTATGGTATATTTTTTATTATGATTATAATAGTTATGAAGGAATAAACTGCTTTTAAAGATAATTAAGAGGTATTTTTGAAGATATTTTTGATGCATTGAAGTATGTTAAATTATGTTTTGAGTTCCATCACTGTATGCAAATTTTATTTGTCAAAATTATTTACGGTTTAAGAGATACACTGCTTTAAAAATCCACCTTTTTGACAGTTTTTGGGAACCTCCGCCTTAACACACTTGTGAACAGACAGATAAACTTTGCGTTTCTGAATCATTATCATGGAATAATAGTAAGAGTATAATAGAGATGTCTCTTTAGTGAATTGAGTAATAATATTATAGGTATGTGTTAAGTTTTTTACCGTCATCATTTTTGCAGTTTAAATAAATCATTTCGCAAAGAGTCTTGAACGATTCCTTTTGTGAAGTATTCTTGTTTTCTGCACATATTCGATAGTCACGAACAGTACTGAAATCAAATGTTTTCTTTAAAATGTTTGTAATTTTGAGTTATTTACATCATCATTGGTATTTCAGGCGAAAAACGTCCACTGTTGGGGAAAAAGGCTTACCCAAGCAGTTCCAATAATTTTCAAAGACAACTGGTTTAATAGCATTATGAATATAGCAGCCATTTAATGTTCCCACTGCTAGGACACAGGCCTCCTCTCTGTTACAGAGCGTGGGTCGTAATACACCACGCGTGCCCAATGCGGGTTGGCGGATATCATAATTATGTTGCTCGCGCAAGTTTTAGTAATATAAATTTTATTATCATATTTCCGAACGCATCCCATTTTTTATTTGACCACAGATTGAACTAATCATGCATCCCTTTCTCTCCTATCATATTCCTATACAGCAGAGGGAGAAGGAAATGCTAATCGCACGCGCCCATCATAGGTGCATCGGCTGACTGGCCGATGAAATCGCCGCCGTTACGATTTGTTCTGTTGTAACTAAACCTCACAGTGCACCGCTCAGCGCCGCGACTACTGTATATAAGGTGACTGGTAATTAGTGGCCAATACTTAAACACGTGATTGTACTCATGATTATAAACAACTTTCCCAAAGAATCTTTTTTTTAATACTTACTTACTTTTATCATAATAACAACAGTTTGAAATACGCGCGCGCGTAAGGGCTGTAACCGCCGCGATCAGCTGTTAGACGCGGTCTCGTTACTGTCGTACCCACGGTCTCTCGTTACTGAGTACGGCTCGCAAGCCTACTAGGCCGGCAACCTCGTGCAGTTTTCGGTGTACCTAAGCAGTGTAGGTACCTACATGTTACGGTTGTTGGTAAATTAAAAAATAATATCCAAAGACAGCGTGTTTGACTAATACTTTTAAGATGCAACGTATGTCCGCATAACTACAAAATATATAGGAACGCGCGCGCCGTAACATTAAAAGTAGGCACGATCTATCAGCTGATAGTCTGACCTCGGGAAATGGCAAATGTAGTAGCGTCTCACGCTCACCCGCCGCCCGCACCGCTCCCTTTGCCTCAGTGCATCTAACAGCTGATCTAACGCTCCCTTTGCCTCAGTGCATCTAATCATTGCCCTCACGGGCGCGCGAATTTCAAACTGTTGTTATTGTGTTAAAAAGGAATACGTATAAAAAAAAAAAAAGTTTCTTTGGGAAAGTTATTAATTCATCCAAAATTGTCTTGAAAGGATCGCTTTTAGCGATAAGGCCACCCATTGTGTCACCCTATGTAATGTTTTCTTCATTTATATGTTCTTTAATTTATAATTTATTTATTTATTTATTATACAGGGGTGTAACGGAAAGGTGTGGTCATATTTTAAGAACTGCATCTGCTTATCGACATGAACAACATTCTTCAAGAAAACCTGAGGAAATTCACAAAAAATTTTTTACCTCTCATGCAAATATTGAACAGATGATGATAACTTTGTAAGGAAAGTCCAAAATTTTTTTTTGTGAATTTTCAGTTTTTACTTAGAGAAAATTGTTCATATCTATTCTAAATATGACCACACCTTTCCGTTACACCCTGTATATCCAAACTCTAAAAACTTTCTATTATCCGTGTTGACCGACACACGCGTGACATATAAAGACCAAGTGAAGTGCACTGTGAAAAGGAAAGAAAATCAGCAAACACGTGCTATAAATTCTCAGGCTGTCCTTGTATCAGCGTGCTTCATCCAGAAGATTCCCAAGTAAGACCATCAATTTACCTTTTTCCTACCCTGCTCAGCTCATTACTGTGTGTTGCCAATATTGCACTCCGCATAAAATTACATACCCACCTATGGTCCTTCGAAAGCCGCATGTAATTATACACCATAATATGTCTTCGAAGTTTTTCGTGGACATACCGGTTTCTTCACGATGTAATTATTTACCTTGTTGAGAGCAGTGATGACAATTTTTTTTTTTACAAAAAGTACAACCGACTTCCAAAAAAGAAAATACACTTAAAATTGAAAAATAACTTTATTTTTGGCAGTCGGTGTCAAATAACGAAGAAATAAAATATAAACACCGACTTCCAAAATAAAAGTTATTTTGAAATTTTTTAATACCATTATGAATCCCGTGCAAGAAATAGATGGAGTAACACATGACCGATAGCTCCATTCCATTTAAAAAAAAAATTGACCTCTTAAATTAATTAAAAAATGTTTTTTGACATATCAATTTAAAAAAAAAAATGACTTCATATTAATTTTCATCAGTTAGGCTAAAGTAATAACAGATGCACGGGTCGATCCGTCAGGTTAGGCTACGCTTGCCGGGATTGGTCCATGAATGGGGGGAGACTCGGTATATAAAGATGATCTCTTTATATACCGAGTCTCCTCCGTGCCTCGAAAAGCACGTTAAGCTGTTGGTCCCGGCTGTCAATCGTAGATCTTTGACAGTCGTTACGGGTCGTCAGAAGTCCGAAAGTCTGACAACCAGTCTTACCATGGGGTATCTTTTTACCCGGTAACTTGGTTGTGGATGTCAGATAGGCAGTCGTTCCATTAAAAATACTGGTATTCAGCTGCATCCGGTTAGACTGGAAGCCGACTCCAAGATAGTTGGGAAAAGGCTAGGCACTGACAACCAGTCCTACCATGGGGTATCTTTTTACCCGGTAACTTTGTTGTGGATGTCAGATAGTCAGTCGTTCCATTAAAAATACTGGTATTCAGCTGCATCCGGTTAGACTGGAAGCCGACCCCAAGATAGTTGGGGAAAGGCTAGGCAGGCATCTCCATTCCATTTACGCAACAGAATCATCATAAAGCCCCTCTGAAACTAAAAGTTTTCTTACCTTGACCTTTGAAAAGTCATACACAAACTGTATGATGCCATGCATTCCTCGTAAGCAAATTCCACGTCTGTCTTGTTGGTTAACATAAGATGAAGATCATCGGGAATTATTTTCTTGTTTTTATGTTTTTCAAGTAACATCTTATCTAACTCCGTCATTTGAGCTAATATTAGTGTAGCGGCTGAAAATATATATTTTTTTTCATATAAATATAGGCTTGGTGCCGGAGCAGTGGTGGCTTAGTGGTAACGGCCCGCGACTTACAAGTTGTAGGTCGTGAGTTCAAACTTAGGTACGCGTTTTACTTTGTGTGAATTATTTCATCACCACTACTCTAAAAACGGTGAAGGAAAACATCGCGAGGAAACCAGCATGTCCTAGAACCAAAAATTCGAAGACATGTGACATTCATCAACCCGCACTGGGCCCGCGTTATGGATTACAGCCCACACCCTCGCACAGAGAGGAGGCCTGTGCCCAAGCAGTGGGGACATTAAAAGGCTGATGATGATAAGCTTGGTCGATGGGGCCGAAACGTTCCAGAAGACGCAGCGTTGGAAGTCTGCCGTAGGTGGTCGAATGCACGAGTGCACCAGGATATCAGTAAATTGAAGTGACGAAAAATGTTGGGGCGAAATACATCGACATCTGCAGAAGTCACTACGTGATGAGTAAGACCACTTTGACAAAAGTTTCACAAAAAAACTTTTTTACAAGAAAAATCGACTTCCAAAAAAAAATCACAGAAAATTAAAAAAATAACTTTAATTTCGGAAGTCGGTGTTTGTGTCGGTGTTTGTATTTTATTTCTTGGTCTCGACCAGGAGAGGTTCTTCGACCGGCCGAAGGTGCTGTTCGCTGCGCCAAGATCGCTGATGAGGTTGATGGTGATGAAAGAGGCTGAGGATGCTGACCAGGAATGCGCATCCGCTGCCTGCTGGTGGTCAGGATACCCGTAGAAGCCGTTGGTACTGGCTGGCTGTATGACTCGTTGCTCAAGAGCTTGAAGGAAGCGATGATGATGACGTCACGCTGAAGTAGCTGCACGAAGGCTGCGCTGACGTTCATGCTCGAGGGTCACCAGTTTGGAGGCATGCAGAACAGGGTTTAAAGTCCCGCAAACCTCCATTGAAAAGGGAGGATCCTCCGACCAGACGGGTGTTGTGTCTGGTCCGGGCAACTGCCCAATGGTTGATTTCGGACTGTTGTATATGTTCAAATCGCGCGGAGAACTCTGCTTGCGCGATGTAGAATTTTTGCTATTTTAGTTCGCGTGCGGCGTCATAGATGTCGCTACAGTTATTTGACACCGACTGCCGAAATTATAGTTATTTTTTTACCGACTTCAAAAAAGAGGAGGTTCTCAATTCGTCTGTGTTTTTTTTGTATGTTTGTTACGCGATATCTCCGCCATTTGCGAATCGATTTTAATGATTATTTTTTTATTTAGTAGGCCATACTTCAGAAGTAGTCCCATACAAATTTTGTCGTAATCGATTCAGCATTGTTTGTAATATCAACATAAACAAAAAATATGTATACGGAGATGACGTTTTGGTTTTCTCCAAATATTCAAATTCCATGTTATTGGTGTCCATTCGGGCATAACTTTAATACGAGTAATGTTTAGTTTTACTTCTGGGGTACAACAACTAAAAAGTGAAAAATAAAAACTCTTTTACAAAAAATACAACCGACTTCTAAAAATTACAAAATGAGTTTAGTTGCCCCGGGATTATATTCTATCAGATAAAAAAAGAGTTTTGAAAATCGATCCTCAATTGACAGATAAATGGGTGGACATACAAAAAAAAAATACATATAAACGAACATAGAACCTCCTCCTTTTTCGAAGTCGGTTAACAAGATGAAGAAGAATGCCTCAGAGTAGACTGTTGTAGGGTAATAAGGCCCCAGAGGAATAACAACAAGATTATACCTACATTTCGCCAATTAATATCTCCCTTAATCCTATAATATGGAAAAATATACTCCAAGTCCAGGCTATTTCTGATTCCTCGCGGCCCCGGCCGCTACCACCGCAGTAGAGGTACTGGGCGTAGGACGTCGCGAGACGATCTCCGGCCACCGTAGACCCGGGCCTGCGGATGGCGAGCAGTGGGTAGCTCGCCGTCCGATCAGCACCAGGCTCGTGAGTCGACGGCGCGTAGTGTTTCACGCGCGCCTCAAAGAGATGATTGTCAGCCACCACTGACGGGGCCCATCGTGGCAGGTGCCTGCATGCCTAGGGGTAGCGGATACATTCTGAAAATGAGTTACCGCACCCCTGGGCACTCAGGCAGGGAAGGAACAGGGGTGGGTTTTAGTCAGTAAGAGCACACGCCCTACCGCTCAACCCAGAGCGGGAGAAGTCATTGGATGATTTGCCACCCCACCAAAAAAAAAAGGCTGTTTCTGATATTTTTGTTGAGAATTCTTCATCGTCATCTTTCAACTTAAAGATGGTCTTACAATTATTATGTTTCATAACAGAAACTCACCTATAATCAAAAAGGATCCAGCTAAAATTAACATTTTTAAATCCAAAACCCTATTTAAAATCATGGTACCTGTCACATATACAACTGCACAGACTGGAGTTATTCCTTATCTTAGTGCAATTAAGAGGAAATTAATGAGACATTAAGTATTGACTTTTATGATGCTGGATTTAACTAGTAATTAGTACTTTAACTTTAGACGAGAATAAGTATTTGCTACTGACAGTTATATTTTCGACACTACGTGTTTTACTTGGTTGAATACTTTGTAACTGCGATTAATATTTTCGTATTTTCTATATTTCGTACTAGCCAAATTCACAACCAGGGAAAGGAACATTTATAAACTTATTTGTAATAGACATGTCAAAAACAGCAGACGTTCAATTTCCGAAGATTACCCAATCATAAAAGAATTTGAAGTTAATAAAAACGAACAAAATAATGTATCTCAACGTGTTTATTTAATAAAAAAAAAAGATTCTTACAACTATGTAATCGAAATAAGGCTTCGTATCAAATATTAGCACTGTACGTTTTGGGCTCACGAAAACATACAGCACAATATTACCATTAAGTACAATAATAGAATATATCTACAGGTATTTACAAGAGAATCTATCGTCTAACAACTCGAAAATAAAGGAACTTTTTACACCGTTACGATTAAAAAATTGACACTAGATATAAAGTTCATATACTTTGCATTTCAACACTGATTGGTTCATGCTATTTACAACAGACCTTTAGTCAGAAAATTTGGGAGCACTGGGACGTCTTCGTGTTGGCGGTGACCGTGTGTTCCAACTGTGCCAGTGCCGTCAATTCTGTGTCCATTTTTCGACTCTTTATCCTCGTGTTCTTATTCAGTTGTCTCTTTTTACAGCAACACAGTATCTCTTCGAATTCCTTACGGAAATTGTCATTCAACCACCCGTAGAGTAAAGGATTTGAAACTGCGCTTGACATCCCAAACATATGGCAGACGGCGTACGTTATTGTCATCGTCTTCTCTTCCATAAATGGCTGAGCACTGAAGTCCGCCACCAGATTGAATACGTTCAGCGGTAGCCAACTTATAACGTAAGTAACCGCTATCGCTATGAGAATTGCTGGAGTTTTCCTCGTCGTACGTCTTCTTCCTCTTAATCTTCTATGTATTTGGACATGCGCAAGGACTACAACCAAAACGGGCAGTAAGTATTGAAAGATTAAACTAAATACGGAGTAGATTGCTCGCCCATCCTCGATGGGCCAGTCTTCTATGCAGAAACTTAGAGAGTCCATGCCGATGAGGCCGAGGTAGTGAGTCTTGAGGCTTCTGAAGACGAAAAGTGGTGATGCGAGGGTGGTGGCGGTGATCCAGATGCAGACCATTGTGATGACAGCACCCATCGTTTGGAGACCAGGCCGAGTGGGGTACACGATGAGCTGTGGACAAAACAGGAAATCAGTTGTTGATGAAATTGAAGATTTCGATAAGAGTCATGTCAGAGATTTAACAATTTTTGATAGGTTCATTTTCAACATGGGACCAAGGTCAGAAAACTGATATGTTTTCCACAAAAACTGATTGAATTAAAATTGTCAGATTTACAAGCAATACATCTCCCGTTATCACTGGCAAAGATTAAAAGATCGATAGCTAGATTAAATTGTTCTATATTGACAGTACCCAACACTTCTTGAACATTTACATGTTCTGTTTTATAGACGTTTAGATAGATATCAAGTATATTGTAGCCTTATCTATGGAGTGTGTACGTTGGGTTCATTACTACTCTCAACTGATAAAGTTATTGATAATATTAGTTCACTAGAAATCAATATAATCAAACAGATGTGTTAAGATATGTAGGTACATATGAACTCCATATTAAACCACTGTCCGTCCCAGTGCTAGGTAAAGACTTCCCCCAAATCCTACTAGGAACTCTGATTCCGTGAATTTGGCCCTATTTAAGGCGCTATTAACTGCCTACGACCTTAAGTGGTTAGCTTGCGTGTTCTGTGCTGAGCTCACGTAACGCGTCGTACGTCCACCCAGTAATAGGACTCGCCCATGAAGGAGCACTGTCCGAAATGAGACGCATTATTAATTTAGTATACATAAAACAACAGATTATACTAAAACGCGTATACTAAAATATAAATAGCTAAATGACCTTTAAAATGGCAGAAGGTTGTATAAAAATATGCAATATAGTTCTTGCGTGATTCTCAGTTTTTTATTCGCGTTAGACATAACTATACAAATTAATTACACGATGTTATATAAATATAATTTCAAATATTCACATATCAAATAACGAAAAAAGTTGTTTAGAGTAACATACATTTTTTTCAAAGAAATAGTAAAAGTCGTTTAGACGTGATGTTCAATTAAAAATCATTAAAAGTCGCATAACTGCGCATTAAGGTGGAAACGCCAGGGTAGCCCGTGAAATTCAAATTTTCTTATGTTTTTTGCAATCTGCAGGTCAATGTTAAGTTCGTCAGGTTGTATGTTAGTCAAAATGGGATTGGCGGCCGTAAGAAGTATGTAATTATAGAGCTGTAATCATTTAAACTTATCAATAAAACTCTCTCAGTTAGAATTGATGTCAAATGTCATGATTTCATGAAATAGTCATTCCATTTATCAATATGAACTTAGAAGATTGTATTGAAAAGTTTAATGATTACAGTTCTGTAAATACGTACTTGCTACGGACGCAAATCATATTTTGATCAACATACTGATCTTCAAATTGCAAAAAACGTTAGAAAATTTGAATTACGTGGGTTACCCTGGCGCTTCCCCCTTAATTAGGGTTCCGTACACGAAGGGTAAGCAACGGGAGCTTATTACTAAGCCTTCGCTGTCCGTCGTATGTCTGTCGGCGGGCTGTAGCTCATGATCTGTAACAGGCAGACAACATGTGTATTTCTGTTGCCGCTATAATAACAAATAATAAAAATAAATTTTAATTGAAAGGGAGGTCCCCCTAGAAACGGTTTTCTTTTTCTTGATCTTAATAATAGCAACAAGTAGACGCATATACTCTAGTGTGATGAAACGGAACCCAGTTCGACTCGCACTTGGCCAGTTTTTAATAAACTTCTTGGAGCAGATTTTTTTTGAAAATGTTAGAAGGTTAAGTCTAGATCTAGAACTGTGTAGGATTATTTGATCCCAATTATGTTTATATAAATTAAGGTTCATATAATCATGAACAGATAATATTTGTAATAGATTTCAGATTTGAATACATTAAACAAACGCCCCTTTGAAGTGTGTCTGGATTCAATTACATGTACGTTTACTTTCCTAAACAGCTTTTGAATAGTTAACAGGTCGCAGATTATAAACGATTTCAATGGATTTTGCTACCTAATAGAATGTAATTTTGCTAGCGCTCTTCGCGGAGAGTGGGGTAATTGCGAACACTTAAGGAAAATATAAATAAAATATGCTTATAATCTTATGTCAAATGATTAAAGTCAAATTCTAATTAATTACATAGTTATATTAATTATTTGGTTATTATATTAATACAAGAGTTTCTTTCAATAGCTTATCATATTTTCATAAACTGTTTAAAACAAAAATAGCAGGTTATTACGAATTTAGATGGATAATTACGTAAAGACTAGATTAGCTAATCAAAACTGCGCAGCTTTGGTGACTATGTATTAATAACTTAACTATCTCAAATACATCCAAAATATAAAACAAATAATTAATTACCCAATAATCATTTGAATGGGTAATGTACTGTTTGTAATTACCCCTTAATCTCATAAACAAGAAAATTTAGGAAAACATTAATTACAATGAATTTCCAAATTATTTAGCCCATTTTGTCAAGTGAAATACTTTTAATAAAAATCCACTATAGACGCAAACTTTTTCATGAAAATATATATAAATAGTAGTATCAGATTGTATAATTCCATGTATTATTGTAAGAATTGACTCAAAACCATAAATTATAAGCTTTCCGAAAAACGAGCACCTACTGCTTTTGTTTGAAAATATCTGAAATTGTTGTTATACAACTAATTACAGATGAACTTTTTTTTTAAATAATTTTGTGTTTTGAACCCTAAAAGTTTACTGTCCGTGATTACCCGCTGTTCGTGTTTACCCCACTCTCCCCTAATACGTTTTATAATTCAATCGAATGGATAGATTGACCTTTTAATTAATTCTGAAATTGCATTACATTTCGTAATTATGATACGGTTATCGTAAAATAGTATTGAAAACAAAACGTGGACTAGTTACGACTACATTTAATTTATCATTAAACTGACTTTAACTATTTAATTATAGACAATAAAAATAAACCTTTATCCTAAATAGGTACAAACATATCATCATCATCCTGCCCTTATCCCAATTTATTTGGGGTCGGCGCAACATGTCTTTTTCTTCCATACTCCTCTATTAGTCGTCATATCTGTAGTCACCCCTTTTTTACCCATACCCTCTTTCACACAGTCCAACCATCGTTTCTTTGGCCTTCCCCTACTCTTATAGCCATCCACATCCATACACAAGACTTTCCTCACGACATTTTCTTCATTCCTCCGCATCACATGCCCATACCACGACAACCGATTTCCACACAACTTTTCAGTCAGCGGTGCCACTTTCAGACTTCCTCTTATATACTCATTCCTAATTCTATCCATGCGCGTAACACCACACATCGCTCTTAGCATTCTCATCTCAGCTACATGCAATTGCTTTTCATTCATCCCTTTTGTGGCCCAACATTCTGAACCATACAATAGGTACAAACATATACGAAAACGAAATACATTGAGGCGTCGAAGTACTCCTAGACATCACTGTCACGTGCCCAGAAGACTGGCAGCATTGCCACATTGAATGAATATAAGCTAGTAAGAACTTAAAATTTGGTGATAGCATTATTCCGTATATTTTAGTAACAAAAACGATTAAATCGATAAATCTGATTTTTTTCTTTGCAATTTCCTCATTTGGTACGCAACCGTAAATGTATGAAGTCCGACACGCACTTGCCCGGTTTTCTAACGATGCAAGTTTCGTAGCACGAGAATATTTGATATTGGTAGTTCACGTGGAGCAATTTATGCACTAACAGTGAGGCAGGCAACAATGAACTTCTATTGTGTATGACGTACAATAGGATAAGAATAAGAAAACGAAGAGTTTTGAAGCAAAACTGCTCGTTTATGGAATATTTTTCTAGAAATATGTGGAACACACAATGCAAAATAAATAACTGCTGTGCTTCATTATTATTAGGAGGAGCTCATGGCTAAAGTAATAACAGCCGCACGGGTCGATCTATCAGGTTAAGCTACGCTTGCCGGGGTTGGTCCATGGATGGGTGACCATCTTTACATACCGAGACTCCTCCGTGCCTCGGAAAGCACGTTAAGCCATTGGTCCCGGCTGTCAATCGTGGATCTTTGACAGTCGTTACGGGTCGTCAGAAGCCCGTAAGTCTGACATGCAGTCTTACCAAGGGGTATCGTATTACCCAGTAACTGGGTTGTGGAGGTCAGATAGGCAGTCGTTCCATGTAAAATACTGGTATTCAGCTGCATCCGGTTAGACTGGAAGCCGACCCCAAGATAGTTGGGAAAAGGCGCGGGCAGATGATGCTTCATTATTATTAGACGACATATAAACTATTAGGTCTATGCCTATGAAATTTCCGTTTTTTGAAACTGCTCACTTTGAACTATGATAAAATCAGATTAACTTGGAATTCAAAGTTCAAATCTGTAATATAAAAAGTTTTTTACAAAAAAAAAAAACAACCGACTTCCAAAAAAGAAAAATAAAAAAGTAACTTTAATTTCGGAAGTCGGTGTTTGCATTTCATTTCTTCGTTTTTTGGCACCGACTTCCGAAATTAAACTTATTTTTTAATAGTAGTATTTTTTTTTGGTAGTCGGTTGTTATTTTTGTAAAAAGTTTTATATTTTTCACTTTATATTTGTTATACCCCATAACTAAAAACCGCATTAAAGTGGAGCGTGGAATTTAAACATACTCATACTTGGACAAAAACCAAAACGTCATCGTGGTATACGTATTTTTCGTTTTTGTTCAGTTTTCCAAAAAGCGCTGAAGCAATATCGATAAAATTTATATGGGTGGTCCCTCGGGAGTATATTGTTTTGGATAAAAATAAAAAGGAATTTTGAAAATCGGTCCACAACTGACGGAGAAATCGGTGGGCATACATAAAAAAAAATACATACAGTCGAACATAGAACCTCCTCCTTTTTCGAAGTCTGTTAAAAATTCAAAGTCTGACTGACTGACTGACTGATGTATCAATGTACAGCCTAAACCGCTGGTCCTAGAGATATGAAATTCGTAGTGTGTCTTCTTTGAAATCAAAATCAAAAGTCATTTATTCAAACTAGGCTGAGAACCAGCACTTTTTGAACGTCAAAGTTCCACATAAAGACAGTCCCCCAAAAAACGCCCGCCCGTCACCACTTCCTAGTGTTTTAGCTGTGAAGAAGAAGTGGCCAACAAACTCCCCAGCAACACATCTGTCTGTTAAGTTTTAAGAACTTGAATCTATATAATTCTAAGCAACAATCTTAACATTATGTAAAACAGAAAAATAAATATATGTCGTCTAAAATATAATCATAAAATTAAATAATCCGCCACTTGCCAGCTAACACTCAATCATGCCATTAAAAACCAACTCAAGCATAAACACTAAACCAAATTAAAGAAGCCTCCCTATATAACTGGTGTACCTGCTTACAAGAACAAAGATAGAAACTATCAAAGGGCTGTGATTCGAAGCCACAAGTGATGAACTAGGGCCATCACACTAAATTTGGTAGACAAATTATTATATGAACTCATATAATCTGTCATAACCATAAGCTAAATATGGAGAAAGAACATGAAGTGTAACATTGTCTTGCGTTCAACACAGCGACCAACTATTATTATCTTCTTCTTCTTCTTTGTGAAGAGTATGTATTTAATTTGAAAGGGTTTATCGCAGTTCAACCAATAAGGGGGTGAAAAAGGGGTTGAAAGTTTATAACGGGTGAAGTACTAGTTCTACGCGGGTGAAGCCATTGGCAGAAGGTAGTATAATTTAAAGTACACTTTATATTACTCGTGTGCAAGGGGACACTATCTCAATTAATGTCAAGATAAAAAAAAAAAAACTGTATTTTTTATGTCCTAATCGCCATGGTGTACCCATTTGCCAAGTTTCATCTGAATCCGTTCAGCCGTTGATTGCTTAGTAAATATATGTACATTTATTTATTTATTTATTTACACTTCATGCAACTAAAGTCCAAAGGCGGACCAGTCAATCAAGGGTGGTGGAGAGATAATATGGCAGGTGCATAAAAAAAACAAACAAAGCAACACCAAGTAGAAATATTTAAAAAAAACTGAACGAAAATATATATATTAATAATAAACATACATATATAATTAATATAATAACTACCAATAAATATTTATACATATATATATATATATATATAAAGTAATAAATAAGGTTTTTGAGACGACTCTACTCCTTGTGTAGAAAATAATTCCGCAACTTCCGCTCACCGCTACATTCCTTAAATATTTATAATTTTTTATTCCAGGACTACACCACTAAAACTGAAAACGATTCGAATTAATTCCTCTCACAAAACAAGTTGAAAAATCGGTTAAGAGTAACTCGCACACGAAGGTTCCGTACGATTTTTATTATTTGTTGTCATAGCGGCAATAGAAATACACATTCTTTGAAAATTTCAACTGTCTACCTATTACGGATCATGAGATAGAGCTCGCTGACAGACAGATGGATGGACGAACGGACAGACGGACAGTGGAGGCTTAGTAATAGGGTCCCATTGGATACGGAACCATAAAATACCAATATTAGAATCAAACAAGAACTTACTTTTGTTCTACTTCAATTGACTGTAATCCTGAACCATCCCGGATCTAAAATCGGTTGAAATAATGACATAAACGGTTTACGCAAATCGAATTCGATGGAAATAGCTTCATGTACTCATTATGACGTTATTTGCGTAGCAAGAAGTTTAGTATCTATTGATTTGTGAAGGATCAAAGAAGAGGGAGATACGTTTGATGAACCGGAATGATATGGTTGGCTGAAGAGAGTGAGAAAGACAGAATGTATGTTCTATTTTTAACTCAAAAACTGCTGAACTGATTTTTTAACCGACTTCCAAAAGGAGGAGGTTATCATTTCGGATGTTTGTATTTTTTTTTTATGTATGTTCGGGTATAACTCCGTCATTTATGGTCGGATTTCCAACCTTCTTTTTTTGTTCGAAAGGAGTTTGTTTCGAAATGGTCTCATTTTAATTTCTTGAAGATCTAATGATGCGTTTCGGAGACAGACAACGGAACTCTTCAAAAAATGACAGCAAATTTGCTGCGATCGTATGTCTATGAATTGTTAACATAATTTATTCTCCATTAAATTGTGTGTGAAAACCACAACTGAAAAGTGAAAAATAAAAAACTTTTATACAAAAAAAATGGAACCGGCTTCCAAAAAAAGTGCAAATAACTTTAATTTCGGAAGTCGGTGTCAAAAAACGAAGACACAAAACCAGAAACACCGACTTCCGAAATTAAAGCTATTTGCAATTTTTTTGGAAGTCGGTTCAATTTTTTTTTTGTAAAAAAGTTTTTTCGTCTTTGATTTGTCTCCGACCCGTATTTAGCTATCGAGTATTAGTATTCTTATGAAAAATTCACGAAAATAATAAATTGTGAAGAAAATTCATTATTGAGTTGATGACCAAAAAAATCAAATTAGTCCTTCGGTTAGTTAAAATATTGGACATATGTATTTTTTCTTTTGTCACTTTAACAAAAATTGATAACGATACAGTGCGTTAAAATTTCGCACGACGTCAGACTTGAGTTAAAATTGTACCACTTTTTACAAAAAACTAACGTAACAAATTTCATTGATTTGATACAGCAAACCAAAAATACGTTTCCAATATTTTTTAATAATCTAACTTACGGACTAAAATATAAACATTATTTGTTTACCCTTTTTTTTATTTTATAGTCATCCCTATTATTTTGTATTCATAGAAAAGAAAGGGATGCGCGACTCAAGACGCTTGTTATTGCAAAATATGAAGCATTTTATAGATTTACTAGTCAATTGTTTTATTAATTTTGTACCGTGTCCCGTGAGTATGTCTGTGGCATCACAACGGGCCCTAACAGAATACCAGTGCTGCGTTATTTATTGATTTATTGCATAAATATCGCAGCATAACGCTGAGTTAGGAGCCTTTTTGGCCTCGCACAGTTTTTTATTTTTTATTTGTATTTAGAGTTACCATGTTCTTGTTGTGAGGTACAAATAAATATTGTTTCTTTCTTCTTTCTTTCTTTCTAATTGTTATACTGGCTGTCCATACTTTCTTTCCAGATTTTTTAAACGTTCGGAAACAGCCAATTTCTTGGGCATATAGTCAAGATAAACATTTTTTTGGGCCGATTCAAACGAAAGAGTTTTGGAGCCTACAAAAAAGTTTATTAAACTAGCAGTACTTTTTGGGAATGACAGCGTCTTAAAAAAAAGATATTAAACTAGCAGTACTTTTTGGGAATGACAGCGTCTTAAAAAAAATATATTAAACTAGCAGTACTTTTTGGGAATGACAGCGTCTTAAAAAAAGATATTAAACTAGCAGTAATTTTTGGGAATGACAACGTCTTAAAAAAAAGATATTAAACTAGCAGTACTTTCTGGGAATGACAGCGTCTTAAAGAAAGATATTAAACTAGCAGTACTTTTTTGGGAATGACAGCGTCTTAAAAAAAAGATATTAAACTAGCAGTACTTTTTGGGAATGACAGCGTATTAAAAAAAAGATATTAAACTAGCAGTACTTTTTGGGAATGACAGCGTCTTAAAAAAAAAGATATTAAACTAGCAGTACTTTTTGGGAATGACAGCGTCTTAAAGAAAAGATATTAAACTAGCAGTACTTTTTGGGAATGACAGCGTCTTAAAAGAAAGATATTAAACTAGCAGTACTTTTTGGGAATGACAGCGTCTTAAAAAAAATATATTAAACTAGCAGTACTTTTTGGGAATGACAGCGTCTTAAAAAAAGATATTAAACTAGCAGTAATTTTTGGGAATGACAACGTCTTAAAAAAAAGATATTAAACTAGCAGTACTTTTTGGGAATGACAGCGTCTTAAAGAAAGATATTAAACTAGCAGTACTTTTTTGGGAATGACAGCGTCTTAAAAAAAAAGATATTAAACTAGCAGTACTTTTTGGGAATGACAGCGTCTTTAAAAAAAGATATTAAACTAGCAGTACTTTTTGGGAATGACAGCGTCTTAAAAAAAAGATATTAAACTAGCAGTACTTTTTGGGAATGACAGCGTCTTTAAAAAAAGATATTAAACTAGCAGTACTTTTTGGGAATGACAGCGTCTTAAAAAAAAGATATTAAACTAGCAGTACTTTTTGGGAATGACAGCGTCTTAAAAAAAAAGATATTAAACTAGCAGTACTTTTTGGGAATGACAGCGTCTTAAAGAAAAGATATTAAACTGGCAGTACTTTTTGGGAATGACAGCGTCTTAAAAAAAAGACATTAAACTAGCAGTACTTTTTGGGAATGACAGCGTCTTAAAAAAAAGATATTAAACTAGCAGTACTTTTTGGGAATGACAGCGTCTTAAAAAAAAGATATTAAACTAGCAGTACTTTTTTGGGAATCACAGCGTCTTAAAAAAAAGATATTAAACTAGCAGTACTTTTTGGGAATGACAGCGTCTTAAAAAAAAGATATTAAACTAGCAGTACTTTTTGGGAATGACAGCGTCTTAAAAAAAGATACTTACTAATATTATAAATGAGAGTGTAAGTTTGTTTGTTACGCTTTCACGCGAAAACTACTTAACCGACCATCATGAAACTTTGTACACATATTCTTGGAGGTATTAGAAGTAACATAGGATACCTTAAAAAAAAAAAAACACGAAAGATACATAAACGCGGGTGAAACCGCGGGCACAGGTAGTAGTAGTATAAGGACTCCGTTATTCGCATTAAGAGAACTATTCGGTTCGTAGTACGTGGTATAGATATTTGTATTATTAGTACTAATGTGAAAGATTGGATGGATGGCCCGCACCGGACCCGCGTGGTGGATTACGGCCAGTAGGGACATTAAAAGGCTGATGATGATGATGGATGGATGAATGTTTGTTACTTAATGACGCCAGAATGGCTGAACGGATCTGGATAAAATTTGGCACATAGATAGATTATAGTCTAGAATAGCACATAGGCTATAATTTATAATTGGGGAAGTACTAATTCTACGCAGGCGAAGCCGTTGGCAGTAGCTAATACTCATAATAGAATAGAATAGAACAATGCTTTATTGTACACCAAAACAGTTAAATGATAAATTATTATATTTTTGTAAGGTTTTACAAATAAACTTGTATAAAGAACTTAAGGTGTATATAGCCGCCAAGTGGCGCCCTCATTGAATATAGAAACGTAGCAAAGCGTAGAAAATAAAGATTAAAGAATCCTATGTTGCGTTTGTTACAAAGAGGATAAGGTATTTTTACGTTGTAGAAGCATGCCTCAAATTGTTTCGTATCCAAAGTAGTAAGCAAAAGTGTCAAAAACGGCCGTTTTTGGTAAATTTGTAAAACCTACTTACAAAAATAACTAACGAACTGTTTTGGTGTACAATAAAGCATTATTCTACACTTTAAGATACGAATTTTTATTCAATGAGGGCGCCACTTATGGGGAGGTAGGCCCTTAAATCTATGGGTACAATGGCGGACTTATCGCTGACAGCGATATCTACCAGACAACCTTTGGATAGGGGTTCACATCGGCGTCGAGGGAACGATGAAGTACCTGGGACTCGTCCTCGTCAGCCGGTGGAACTTCGTCGAGTATTTCCGACGTTTGGCTCCCAGACTGGACAGGGCCGGGGCTGCTTTGAGGCGGCTCCTACCCAATCTGAGGGGGCCAAACGCCTCCTGCCGGAGGCCTAGTCTAGGCTAGTGCCCCTCTTTGAGGAGTGGCTGGAGAGGACCCACGGCGCCCTCATCTTCCGCCTGACGCAGGTCCTCACTGGACATGGTTGTTTCGGGTGTTTCCACTGCGTGGATCGTCCCGATGACACGGTGGAGGTCTGCCCCGCTTCGGCGGAGCCCCGGCATATCCTCGTGGATGCGATAGGCGGCAGCGACCCCTCGCGCCCTGCCCTGGTTCAGGCCATGGTACGGAGCGAGAGGGAATGGAAAGCTGTCTCTTCCTTCTGCGAAGCAGGAAGGCAGAGGCGGGACGCGTGAGAGAGACTCAACAACGGAGACGCCCCCACGGTCTCAGCAGTAGCCGCCTCAGGAGACGCCTGGGACTTCCGGCGCCGATAGACGATATCCGGCCACCGTAGACCCGGGCCTGGGGACGGCGAGTAATTAATGGGTAGCTCGCCGTCCGATCAGCACCAGGCCCGAGAGTCGACGGCGCGTAGTGTTCTACTCGCGCCTCAAAGAGTTGTCAGCAATAGGGACGGGGCCTCTCGGTTGAGTTTAAATTAGAAACAGAGTTACCTCGCCCCCGGGCACTAAGGGCAGGAAGGAACAGGGGTTTTAGTCAGTAAGAATCTGACACGCCCTCCCGCTCCACCCAGAGCGGGAGAAGTCATTGGATGATTTCTCACCCCACAAAAAAAAACCAAAAACAAAAACCAAAAACGGCCGTTTTTGACACTTTTGCCTACTACTTTGGATACGAAACAATTTAAGTCCTGTTTTAACAACGTAAAAATACCTAATCCTATTTGTAACAAACGCAACATAGGATTCTTTAATCTTTTTTTTTCTAGGCTAAGATACGAATTTTTATTCAATGAGGGCGCCACTTATGTGGAGGAAGGCCCTTAACGAACCTGATGTTTTGATTGATGCAATTTTTTTTTTTTTTTATGACCAATGAGTGGTTTTCGTACGCGTTTGGGCATATTATTATTTTCCTCATTTTAATACCTTATAAATGTAATCGTCTGTAACATGCAAGAATAGTAAATAAATATTTTTTAGGGCAAGCCCGCCACACTGTTCCCAAGCCACTGTAACTCCCGTAAGCCAGAATCACCAGTGGCGACTACCAGAAAAAAACGCCGAGGCAATGAAGCTCGACAAGTTCCAGAGAAACGATTAAACTTTCATGGGTCTCGCAACGAAGTTAATCAAAAAAGAGCAGCGGAGGAGTAAGATAAAAAAAAATCCACTTCCCTCCTAATCAAGCAGGAGACAACAAAGCTAGACCGAAAGCTAGGCTCAAAGGGATATTTAGAACTGGGGTCAACACCACGGATTAAAAAACTAAAATTAATGTCACAATAATAGGTATGGCAAAAACGCTTGAACGCACGGTTAGTTCTAGTTTCCACAAGGTCCGAGTAATTGACAACTCCAGACGTAGGCTGACTACTATCCAACATAATTTTGCGTTCAGTTTTCCAAAGAGTACATCCCCTTATGATGATTGTTCGAATACACAAATCAAAAAAAAAAATAGCCGCTCCCTCAGAATATCAGGATGGCAACCAGTCGGTTCTCTTTTAAGTTGAAGGCGCGTGAACACATTCGCAAGGAGTTGGAAAAATCATTACAATGCTGATTCGTTGTTTTCGTTATTCTCAATTACATTTTTAATTTTGTTGTATGTATGTATTTATTATTTTTTTTCCGTTTATTTTTTCCCTTAAGGCGCAGTTATACGACTATTAATGGTTTTTAAATGAACATCACATCTAAACGACTAGTCTTATTTCTTTGAAAAAAATATATGTTACTCTAGACTATTTCCGTCGTAATTTGATCTCAGAATATTTAAAATTATATTTTTATAACATTGAGAATCACACAAAAACTATAAAGCGTATTTTTATGAAACCTTCACATTTAAAAGATCATTTAATTATTTATAATTTAGTCTCAGTGTTTTAGTTTAATACTTATTGTTTTATGTGTAATAAATTAATATTGCGTCTGATTTCGGACAGCGCTTGTTGATGGGCGAGTCCTATTACTGGGTGGAGATACGACGAGTTACGTGAGCCCAGCGCAGAACACGCAAGCTAACCACTCAAGGTCGTTGGCAGATAATAGCGCCTTCAGTTGCCACGTGCCGTCTCTGCACCACCCTAAGGTCGACTGGTAGAAAATGCCTAAGACATTAAGTCCGCCTTTGTACAGTAATTCTTATTTGTGCATTAAGTTGAGTAAATAAATAAATAAACGTTGACAAAGGCGAGGCTTGAAGGAAAAAATAACAAATAATATTGTAACGTGTTTTCAAGTCCTAAATAGGTCTCTGGCATACTTTTACATCTTCCTAATCAAATGCATGCACTAAAACACCAACTAACCCAAAATAACCAAACCCACACAAACACTATCAAATCAGTACCAACCTGATATCTGTCCAATGCAATCGCAGTAATGGATATAGTTGACACAAATATTGATATCGCCTGTATCGCGCCACATGCTTTGCACAGACTTGGCCAATCTGGTAATGGCCAATGTTTGGTCAATAGTTCCATCAAGGTCAACGGTGTCCCGACGCAGCAGACTAAGGCATCGGATACAGCCAAGTTTACGATGAACATGTTTCTGGCTGTCCTCATCACTCGTTTTCTAACTACCTGGAAAATGAAATAAGACTGTTAGCGGGATATTTTTATCAATCAAAGGATGGTTTTGAAAAAGGCTTTGTTAGGTCGTTTAGTGTTTAAGTTCAGATTTATTTAGATGATACAATACTATAGATGTCACCGGATAAATGCAAATATCATTGTAATAATCTTAGTTGTAAGCTCTCTATATAGATAATATCATAGACAATAAATCTCATCCAAATCCGATAGTGTACAATTTATTGATGTCTAATGAAAATAAAAATTTTACAATATTACGGTGTTTTTTTATAATATAACGGTGTTCGTGAGACAATTATACGTTGAAATTGAGATCTAATGATAGTAATTCTATGGCACCAAAAAGACGGGCTGCATTTGAACCGCACGGCAGCTGCAAAATTGCAGTTTGAATGCAGTTGACATATGTGACTGCATCAAAACTGCCAAATGGCTGCCTATTGCGCTTGCTGTCAAGGTTAATCGTTCAAATGTCCTGGAGCTCTAATTACAGGTGGTGCGAACGCAATTGCTTGAATTGGTTACTAATAAGTATCAACCTAAGTTCTCAATGAAATAAACCTAAAGAACGAGTCAGAAAACCCAATGACTTGCAGTAAAATAATGAATTGCGTCCCAAAGAATTCCATGACAACCATTCACAATTTTTCAAAAATAGATTTATATCAAAATTCCGTCAGCCATTTAATCATTAGTGGACTGGCATTTTTATGAACATTATCTGGAACATAACCAAAATCAATACGCAGGCATCGTAAAACATTTCAATGTTATCAGCATCACATTCATGTTCGGGCAATAGAAAACTTTTGATAATAAAACAGACAGCCATTTTATCAGTGTCACTTACAACAGTTGATGTAGTATAATCCCTATTAATGTCGTTACCAATCTGTTTTTGTCAATCGGGCTTTGTGTAGATATGTCTTATTCTATCAGCCGCTTTGGAAACTCCATTAGATATTGTTACATCCACTGATATGGTAATGGCATGTATATTTGTATTCTCCTCGTTATCTTTCTCTGTGAAAACATTGTGAAATATTGGGGTAGCTAATATACATGTCAGGTTATCAGAATATGAAAATATAATTTATGTCTAGAAATTTTTGTAACAAGACAATTGCTTACATATGCTGGTAGATTGAATTGAATTATAATTTCAAACGAATGGTAAGATAAGTTACAAATTCTTCTAAAGAAAAAGTAGACAATGCTTGTAGAATTGTTTATCTGTACAAAATTTACAACAGAAATAAACTAAATATTTTTATTAGAAGCAATCACTGGGACTACTGGTCCGATTACGAAACTTATTTCAATAGCAGGGAGCTTCACCATCGTTTATTGTAAAAGAATACCTTTTATTTCGAAAAAATGTACAATTCCTGAGGGATTACTACAAGAAAAAAGCCAAATCAATATCAATCTGCATCGCTGGTTTGCTCTGCAATATTTAAATCGCCTGCATTATCGAAGAGCCACGAGTGCTCTTGGACTCCAGTTTTTAAATTTATCAGAAGTTGAAACGATAAAGCATCACTTCCGAATAATTTCCCTCTCATTATCAGTTTAATTGCGTTTCCCAGCATCGTTGGAGGACATTTTGTTCAGAAATATAAGACTAATATGTTCGGAGAACTTTTTTGAACACTGTTATTAGATTCTTATACAATTAAAATAGAAACATCTGCAAATAAAATATAATAATATAAATTTAACAAATGTTTTATTTTAAGCTCTATCTCATTCTTTTAAATCTGTTTCAATAATTTTAACTAAACTTAAATAAAAAATCGTAATCGTAACAGAGTTTTGTTAAATTATGTACCTATTAGTATTAAGAAAAAAACTAAATTAATCAGTTACTCTATTAATCCAAAAGCAATCCTTTTAACTAAAATAATGTTTTACTTATACTCTAATAGCATTACATCCTTTCACTGAGTCCGAAATTGTTTCATCTCAATAAACAGGGACCTCAATACTTTGATATTTATGTTTCACTCCTTTTCCCGGATCAGATTGGTAGCAAAAATAATAATAAATCCGGTATTGGGAAAACTCAAACGGCATTTGCTGTTTGTGTTATTTACGTTCCGGGTCAGTAAAAACAGTCGTTTTATTCATAGTGAGAAAATGGTAGAAATAATGGACGAATTATTTTTGCAAATCTATCATTTGGTAATGGAGAAAGTATTGAGTAATGGTAAACATGGCGAAGTTATGATATCTATCATAATTATTGTCGAGTATCTACAAAAATCTTGGTTTATTGCCAATAATGTTGTTTGGCTAGAACCCAATAATAGTAGGTACACAAATTGCATTAAAAACCTATAAAATTATATTAACGATGAAACCGTATCTTGCTAAATTTTACAAACTAATAGGCCGTTTCACAATATACTAATTGTATGCAATACGAATGATTTTGCCTAACACTTTTACTTAAGAGAATAATGCCCATTTTTACTAAAACCAGATAAAAACCTAAATAAAAACGTCCTTAGACTTCCAGTGCTCGACTCAGCACCGAAAGTTGACAATCAAGGCAATATTTAGACGTTCAGTAAGGTGACAAAGGAGAAAAAGGCATTGTACTACTAAGATAAATAACTTATAACTAACAAGAAAATGAAAACTCACAGAAATAACAACAAGTGCATTGCCAACCCCGCCAATAACGACCAGGATGCCATAGAACGTGAGGAGTAACGCCCTGGTCGTATCATCCACTTTCTTGTTCTGTGCGAATTTTTCGAGAAGAATGTTCGGGTCCTGAACGCCTCTGGAAGCTTCTATCAGCCATCTTGCTGAGGCGTTTAGAGAGATGTTCTGGTTGGGCTCCAGCCCCTGGAACAAGAAAAAAATATGTGTTAATAATTTTTAGGCAAATTAATTTAAGAATTTCCTGTTTAACTTTGATTTTGTCGTGTACAAATCTCATCATTCTCCTGCCCTTATCCCAATTTATTTGGGGTCGGCGCAACATGTCTTTTTTCTTCCATACTCCTCTATTAGTCGTCATCTCTGTAGTCACCCCCTTTTTACCCATATCCTCTTTCACACAGTCCAACCATCGTTTCTTTGGCCTTCCCCTACTCTTATAGCCATCCACATCCATACACAAGACTTTCCTCACGACATTTCCTTCATTCCTCCGCATCACATGCCCATACCACGACAGCCGTCGTGTGCAAATGTACCGCTACAAATTTCAGTATAAATCAGTCATAATCTTATACAAGGTGGATACGACAATAAATGAGGGAATTCCAAAGAAAAATCTGATTTATCAATATGTTCATTGGGAAGGTATTTGTTAGTAAAATAAACGTAATAATAAATATTATCACAAAATTTCAATGCACAGGTCAATAAGAAGTTGAAACATATAAATCTTCAGACATACGAACAAGTGAGTGTTAGCAATAGGGCTCCGTATGGACCCTTTGTGTACGGAACCCTGAAAATGAAAACATTGATAATACTCATCATTATGAACAACTTTAACTATAGGACCAGCATTGAATCGCGAAACAAAAATCTGTTCAGTACATTTTGTCGAGTTCTAACATAAATGTACGGAGTAATTAAGCGTCATAATGCTTTGCTGGTAGGAAATAGGCAGCTTAGAATAACAATGTGTTCACAATTTGTATTCCATAATATTTGCAAACTAAGGATATGTATCATTTGAATAGCTATTCACATAAGCGGATCGAAGACACGTTCCGCACTAACAATATTATTATACCGTTCTATGGGATATAAAATTACTCCAAATAATTCCGTGTTTGGAGTCATTTCGTATCCCAAAGCTGTTTAGAATATTGCTTGAAGGCAAGTTTTATTAGGGTACATATTGTGCCCGTAATATAAACAAATGGATATTATACGGGCAAAGTCTCTAGGAGATGTAAATTCAACAGCGCCTGGCGGAATTTACTTAGCAATTTTAGCAGTTATTTTTAAAGAAGCTATGTTGTATGAAAAAGGATAGTCTTTAGTTAAATCAAAAAGTAAAACTTTCATTTCTGAAAATGTCAATATACTGTACAATATAGTCAATCCTCTTCAAAATCGTTAAGCTGACATGAGCATATTGCAGAAGAATAAGTAATAATGTTGTAAGAAAAGTTATGGATTTGAATGTGGATGACTAAAAAAGCGTTGGATAAATTGGATGAAAGATGATAATTATATAGCTGTAAAGGGGATGGCTGAAACAAAGACAGAAGAAGAAAGACTACTGAGAAAATGACTATTAAATAAAAACGAAAGAAGAAAACCATGTAGCGTCAACCCTAACCAAATAGGGAAAAGGGTAGGAGAATAGTGGTGAGTCAATCATTAAGCTCCACCGATGGATGCGAGACGCACAAGACCGGTTGTAGTGGCGAAACTTGGAGAAGGTCTATGACTTCGTTCCGCTGTATTGATGATGATGATGCATGAACAAGCAAAGGTTTAATATGTTGCCAAACAGCGCAAATTTATCGTGTCAAAAAATCCACTTCAGTACAGAAAGTCCCTGCTAGCATCACATTTCCAATTAAAAAAAAAGCAATTAATTTCCCGCACACCGTAATCGAGTATTCCTTCCAAGTTTCAAAGAGCTGTTTATTACTTGCAAAGATCTTATTGACACTTAAGTACGACCAGTAATACGTCTTCAGTTTATATTTAACTTCTTACCCAACCCACGACTTGCTGTATAAAAACGTAATACTGTGAACTGACAGTTCTTTGCTTAGTGAATTGAAGGAAAGTTTCCTATAAAATGAGAAAAGAGTGGAAATTCAATTTATGTACTGTTTATTCTTTCTGTTAGCCTGTCAGATCCTGCTGGCTTTACTTTGACGTTTGGTTTCCTATGGCTTCCGATTACTTGTTAGTAGTTACGTATTATACACTTCTGGACACATCTATTGGCCCACCTTGTATTTTCAGTTTCGTTTGGTCCTAGCTAAAATTTTATATTAGGTCGAGCAAAAAGTTTTTATGCAGTTTTGAACCTGGCACATTCACAATTTCATTCAATAGTCTTTTTTTGAATTTCGAACACAGAATTTAAAGAAACAAAAGACAATTTGGAGCCTGTTTGTTGATATCAAACAATCGAATACTAAGAAAACTTGGTTTTATTGGTTTACTTGGATTTAATTCTTGAAAAAGTGATTGATATCTTTGGTTTTGCAACAAACATTACTTATTCTTAACACTAAGGTGAGGTTCTATCAATAATCTATGGATACTTCACCTGAAGTCGCCGCCCAAGCTGTGGCACTTATTCAGGCCGGACACAGCCAAAGTAACGTGAGTGCTCAACTTAATTTAAGTCGATTTGCGGTCCGAAATGTTTATCGGAGGTACCTAGAGACTGGCGGCTTTGTTCGTCGCCAAGGAAGGCCACGATCTCGGGTCACAACTGAAAGGCAGGATCGGTTCATCGTGACGACCAGCTTGAGAAATCGTCACCTTACCTCCATTGAGATACAAAACCAACCTCGTGACTTCCACGGAGTATCTGTGAGCGCTCGAACTGTTCGGAGAAGGTTAAAAGAACGCGATATGGTACCACACAAGCCAGCTAATGGGCCCAAACTAACGCGAGCCCACCGAACAGTGCGCCTTCATTTCGCACGCAGTCATTTAAATTGGACACAGCAAGATTGGAGCCGTGTACTCTTTTCTGATGAGTCTAAAATTGTGTTACATGGCAATGATGGAAGGAAGAAGGTCTACCGACGTAAGGGAAAGCGTTTCGCGCAATGCTGCTTTGAAGAGAGGGTTGCTTATGGCGGTGGCTCATGGACTGTCTGGGGCGGTATATCCGCGAGCGGCAAAACTCAACTTGAGGTTGTTACAGGACCACGGCTGCCAACATTAAATGCTGAAAGGTACATTCGTGAGTGCTTAGAACCTCACGTGATACCATACGCGGACTATGTGGGCCCAAATTTCCTTTTTATGCATGATAATGCAAGAGCCCATGCGGCCGGCATCGTCAGGGAATATCTTCGGGATGTGAACATCACAGTTATGGACTGGCCAGCCAGAAGCCCAGACATAAACCCCATTGAGCACATGTGGGACGAGCTAAAAAGACGTGTTAGGGCTCGTCAGCCAGTTGCCCAGACGATGCAGGAGTTGAAAACTGCCATAGAAGAGGAATGGGAGATGATCCCTCAAAATTTCATAGAGCGGTTGATAAACTCTATGCCTAATCGTATGAGAGCTGTGGTAGATGCCCATGGAGGCAACACGCGTTATTAAGTTAAACCTTTATTTGATAAAACATGTTTTTTATTCAAAAATCAATTGCCTTTAACAAGGCGCATATCCGACTTGTTAGGCGTAGCTCCATGTCGTATGGTATTCTGAATTCAAATTTAAAACAATACGATCGAAAAAGATGGTAAAATGTATCAGGTTTAAAACTGCATCAACAGTTTTTATTCAATTTAGCAATCATATTTCGGTAGGGGCCATCGAAACCTAAACTCTAAGGTGGGCCAATAGATGTGTCCAGAAGTGTATATAGTTTCGTTTCATTCTTCGGATTGCATAATTTTACTTTCTACTCTGAAAGTTAAAAAAAAGGCTAGACCACAAGTGTTATTAGATTTTGTGATTGGAGTAATTTCATCTTTAGAACCTCAACTATATTTTCTTCGTCTAATTTCGAAACAGTGTCAAATAAAAATGATGAAAAATTGTGACTGAAAATTCATAAGTAAGAATATTATATAATTACTTTAAGTTTTTGTTGTGCACTTAAGTATATGCAAACATCTGTCTTATGAAAATAATTATTATATTTATCACTCTAAGGTTTACTGTCAGAAAACCCTAATGCTGGGCCTTAGTCATTAACTGTCCCTTTGTGTTTGTATTTATAGGTTTTATGTGTACAAAAAAGAATAATAATAAATAGGTACCTAATTCATAACATGTTTCTTAAGCAAAAACTCTTCACAACAGTACGACCAATCAAAAAAACTCCACACTCGCTTACGTTCAAAATTATTCATTTCGCAAAACCAAACCTCAATCTTACAAGCAACAGAAACCATAATCACGTCGACTCCAGAGAAAAAAATGGGAGCCATTATATTTAATACGTCCCTTGACGACCTAAGTTACGTTGAGTTACGGGTACCCAGTAAAACGATTCGAATGAAAAATGGAGGAGTGTGGCTGATCTCATAATTATTAGAACGTCAGGTGGAAAAACCTAATTGAGATTTGTTGGAAACCATAAATGCAGGGATTTTGGTGAGTTATGATCAAGGATTTTCATGGAAGGTAAAGCATTGGGTTTGCTCAGAAATTGGTCTGTATATGTAGATTGGTGTTGATACTGATGTATGGGCTCTGCATGAGCTGTACCGATGTTGAGGTTAGCATCATCGTAAGGTGGAAAGCCCTCCCTGAAGTGGAGGTGGTAGCTGTTGGTTGGGAGTTGTTGAAAATTTAGATAAATGGCACGCAATTTGGCTTCAGTGGGCTGCTGTAGGCTGACACCAGGGATGTGCCCTAACGAAGTTGCACAGAGTGAGTTCCCGAGTAGTCTTTTAAGCCGTAACAGGACCCCTACTTCCGTGTGGTGATGGTGATCACCGAAGTGGATTTTGAGAGGTAAGAATCCCAAAAGGCGCCTGCAACTTTTGAAGATTTGCCCCCGAAAACAAAAAAAAAGAGATGATGATGATGATGTCCTACCTAACTTTTTCTCATTTACGTTGGGGTTGCCAAACAGTGTACTTCGTGCTCCCTCCTGTCTGGTGTGTGGCTTGTGGCTAAGTGATAACAGCCTCATGGGTCGATCTGAGATAAGTCTTTCCAGGGGGTATCGAGTTCCTTAGTTACTGAGTCGTGGAGGTCACAAAGGCAGTCGCTCCATGTCCAATTTTGGCTGACTCAAAGCATTTATTTAAAATAATAATCTAATACATAAAAATCTCGTGTGGTTGCACTCCTCCGAAAAAGCTCCACTGATTTTAATTTTTTTTTGTTGTATATTTGGTAGCTATGAGAATAGGCCGTAGTATTTTTCGTCCTACTACCCCCACCCCCATTTTTTGTTTGCCAACGTTTGCCGGGTCAGCTAGTAAAAATAATAATAGAAATATTTTATTGACATAAAAAAGGCCATACATTTCCATTTGAAACCCTGACTCCTGGGGTAGGGGAGTCCTGTGTTACAGGAGTCAAAATAAACCATTTAGAGGCACTTTTGATTTGTCAGTCAAGAAGTCAGTCAGTCTGAAAGATGAAGCTAATTGCACATTTCAAAGCGTAGATCTCTATGGAGAAAATGCTAAAAACTCCATGTACACTCTTTTTAACCGACTTCGAAAAAGGAGGAGGTTATGTTCGACTGTATGTATGTTTTTTTTTTGTGTATGTCCGCCGATTTCTCTGTCAATTGAGGACCGATTTTTCAAAATTATTTTTTTATTCGATAGAATATAATCCCGAGGTGGCCCCATATAAATTTTATCGAAATTATTTCAGCCTTTTTTGAAAAACTGAACAAAAAAAAAACACGTATACCTAGACGACGTTTTTGTTCTCCAAATGTTTAAATTCCACGTTCCATATTATTGGGGTTTTTAGTTCTGGGGTATAACAACTAAAAAGTGAAAATAAAAAACTTTTTTACAAAAAAAACAACCGACTTCAAAAAATAAAATACACTAAAAATTTAAAAATAACTTTCATTTCGGAAGTCGGTGCCAAATAACGAAGAAATAAAATAAAAATACCGACTTCTAAAATTAAAGTTATTTTTTAATTTTTAGTGTATTTTTTTTGGAAGTCGGTTGGTTTTTTTTGTAAAAAAGTTTTTATAAACTGTTGGGTACCATCTAGTATACATATAATAACTGGGTGCAGCTGTATACCAATATTTTACATGGAGTGATTACGTATCACACCGCATAGCTCAGTCACTGAGTAACCGATACCGAATTAACACACGAAGCATATATTAATTGCTGTCAATATCTCAGTTAAACGTATTTAGGTCATGCTTTCAGGTGAGCAGTTACTCACCCTAAAGTGTATTCAATGCAAGCTTATTTGCCAGAGCTTAGAATGAATAGTGCAATACAGAACTTGAGATAATGATCATGGTATTTGGTTTCTTATCTTATATTTGTTATACTTTTGTTTATTTTAAACAGAAGGAGGATCTATTTATATTTGTTAAAAGTAATGTCTGTAAGTTCTGATTCAATGTTGAAAATTATTGAATTTATATTTAGAAGGCCTGTGACTCAGCAATGGAGACCTTAAAAGGCTGATTATGATGATAATTCTAACACACTAGTCTATTCTGCATCGCTGAATGTCTTCGTTATCATTTCAGCCGAAAGACGTCCACTGCTGGTCAGAAGCCTCCCCCAAGTGTCAACACAACGACCTGTCCTGTGCGTTTCATATCCATCAGATTCCCGTGATCCTCACCAAGTCATTGGTCCACCTTGTGGGAGGCCTTCCAACGCTGCGTCTTCCGGTACGCAGTCGCCATTTCAGATCTTTTAGGCCCCCTCGACCATCAGTTCTGTGAGCATTATGCCTTGCCCACGCGCTGAGCATCTCACTAACGAAGAATAGGAAGTTAACAATTTATAAAACCATACTTTACTTTCAAAGTTTGACAGGTTTTAAGGCCAAAGTGTCACCCTAATATTATAATGGCGAAAGTTTGTGAGTCTGTATGTTTGTTACTTCCTCACGCTCAAACGACTGGACGTATTTTGATGAACTTTGGTATGGAGATAGCTTTTACCCTGGATTACCACATAGGATTTTTCTACCGGTCTACTCGTATGAAACCGCAGGGCGCAGCTAGTAGTTTCATAAATACTCAACGGCCTCAAGCCTCGATTTCTTAATTGAAAATTTGAAGTCAAGAACTTATCAACAAAATTTTGTTTTCATGTTAAAGTAGAATTTGGTAAATTGGAATATTCTCACTTTATAAAACGGGGTTAGGCTTCGCCCGGCCCTGGTCCAGGCCGTGGTATGGAGCGGGAGGGAATGGGCAGCAGTCTCTTCCTTCTGCGAAGCAGTAATGCTCGCGAAGGAGGAGGCGGAACGGGTGAGGGAGAGGCTGCAACGACAGCCTCGCCCTCACGCCCTCAGCAGCAGCCACCGCAGGAGACGTCAGGGGCTTCCGGGGCGCTGCGAGACGATCTCCGGCCACCGTAGACCCGCGCCTGCGGACAGCGAGTAATGGGTAGCTCGCCGTCCGATCAGCACCAGGCCCGAGAGTCGACGGCGCGTAGCCCCCCGCCCACCCTGCCTGCCTGTCTGCTGCTGTCTGGGGCGCTGGGGGCGTAGGGAGGGTGGGGGGTTCCACGAGTGCCTCATAGAGATGATTGTCAGCCACCACTGATCGGGCCCATCGTGGCCGGTGCCTGCATGCCTAGGGGTAGCGGATAAATTCATAACAGAGTTACCGCTCCCCTGGGCACTCAGGCAGGGAAGGAACAGGGGTGGATTTTAGTCAGTATGAGTCTGACACACCCTCCCGCTCCACCCAGAGCGGGAGATGTCATAGGATGATTTACAACCCCGCCAAAAAAAAAAACGGGGGTTAGGCTTGTTTAACTTGGCAAATTGGGGTCTTATAGACTAGTCATATACCCAGTATGAGTGCACCTCCCTGTACACAGGGAACAAGGGCACCCCCTTGTTCCCTGTGTACAGTTCTCACATACTGGAATGCCCCAAGTGCCCTTAGACCTGTACTATGGAGGACCTAATAAACGCTACAGATGCTGCAATTAATGTGGCCAGCTGCTGTGCCAAAAGAATAATAAAAACGCGTAAAAACGTCGCCTACATTGAGCAGGGTCCGTGCTAGCGGCAATGGCATTCTGGCGGTTATTGCTGACAAGTTTGACTGACCTATTCTGAGACATCAAATTGCAATACTGACGGAATAGGGTTTCGAAATTTAATGATTATTGACATTATGATATTATTTTATTTTTGAAATTTTATTTTATGATATTATTGCATTATTATTGTATTTTTAATTATTAACCGACTTCAAAAAGAAGGCGGTTATCAATTCGGATGTTCATATTTTTTTATTTATGTTCGGGCATAACTTCGTTATAGATTGGATTTGCAAAATTCTTTTTTTATTCGAAAGGGGTTTGTTTCGAATGATCCCACTTAAATTTCATATAGATCTGATGATGGATTTCGGAGACAGACAACGGAACTCTTTAAAAATTGACAGCAAAACAACCGTGATTGATGCGATCGTATATTTATGAATTGTCAACACAGTTTAATAGGGAACCACAAATAAAAAGTGATAAATATAAAACTTTTTTACAAAAAAATAAAACCGACTTCCAAAAAAAGTGCAAAATAACTTTAATTTCGGAAGTCGGTGTCAAAAAACGAAGACACAAAACCAGAAACAACGACTTCCGAAATTAAAGTTATTTTGCAAATTTTTTTGGAAGTCGGTTCTATTTTTTTGTATATATTTTTATTTAATTTTAACTAATGATATGATTGTATTTTTTTAATTTTAATTTTGAGTTTACTAACATTTAGATGATAAGTTTTTTACTAACCATTGGGCCAATGTTGTCTTTAATTAAATAAATAATTATTATTATTAAAATAAACGGTTCTTATACGACAGGCGATTTTAGTGAAGCCGCAGACAAAAGTTACTTCACAGTAAAATGACGTATGTAGTTTAAAATTTGGATAGCATTAATTTACATACATGGAAATGCCCTCAGTTTTAGCCGATTTCGTTTCAGGTTAATAAACAATATTTGAAGTAGAGACTTGAATGGACTATGCGGTCTGACCTTAATCAGTGACCATTACATTTGACTTTCCACAAATTTGATTGCATTCAAAAAAGAAATATCACAAACTGCCTAAAATTCATTTTTTATTCTCCAAACACAGTATCAAAGAAGTTTCGTTTTCTACGAATCGATCTCAACTAAGAAACAATTTATATATATCGAGTAATTCTCCTAAATACCTACTTGAGTGAAGAGGCTCGCTAAATCAATCAATTTGGCTAAATCGACTCGCAGAATTTATAAGTAAGTGAGTTAGGTCTCGCAAGTAAATGTATACAGACTTGGAATGAGAATCTGGATGCTATAATAAAAAAAACCAGCTGAGAGCGAGTCGAACTCGCACGCAAAGGGTTCCGAACAAATCATATTTAATTTCAGGTTTTTACTTCAAAAAAGGAGGAGGTTCTCAATTCGACTGTATTTTTTTTTTTTTATGTGTGTTACCTCATAACTTTTTACTACGTGAACCGATTTTAAAGATTTTTGTTTTAATTGGAAGCTGTTGCTTCACATGTGGTTCCGTTTTAATTGGGTGAAGATCTGATTAAGAACTTCGGAGATACACAATGGAACTCTTCAACAAATGATAGCAAACCTTCCAGAATTTCTGCAATCGCATGTCTGTATATTGTTTTCACCACTTCACAACATTACATCACGCTAATACGCTCTGAAGGGGTATACAGATTTGTACAGTTCACCCTGATACACCCTAATTTCACCAACTATGTTCAAATTCCCTATTTTTGGGGCTATCAATTCGGGCATAACTTTACTATTAATTTAGTTTTAGAATGGGGTACAACAACTAAAAAGTCAAAAATAAAAAACTTTTTACAAAAAAAATACAACCGACTTCCATATATAATACAAAAAAATGCAAAATAACTTTAATTTCGGAAGTCGGTGTCAAATAACAATGACTTTATTCTTCAATAAGTTGTTGTATGAAGAAGTGATCCCACAAGAATGGTGCAATAGTTCGCTAGTGCCCATCTTCAAGAATAAAGGGGATGTACAGGACTGCAACAACTATCGAGGGATAAAGCTCATGTCACATACTATGAAAGTATGGGAGAAAGTAATAGAGAAAAGATTGCGAGAGGAGAGTGAGATTACCCCGAACCAGTTTGGGTTTATGCCAGGTCGAGGGACAATGGACGCCACCTTCGCTCTCCGTCAATTGTGCGAGAAGTACAGACGTGTGCACAAGAACTTGCACATGGTGTTCATTGATCTTGAGAAAGCGTATGATAGGGTACCTCGGGATGTGTTGTGGTGGGCCTTGAAAGAGAAAGGTTTGCCTGGGAAGTATGTTGAGTTGATTCGTGCTATGTACAGACAATCTAGTACCTACGTCCGGTCGGCTGCTGGCAACACCGATAAGTTCAGTGTGGCTGTAGGCTTGCATCAAGGGTCGGCTTTAAGTCCTTACCTCTTCCTGTTGATTATGGACGCTCTTACGTCGGAAAAACAGGAAGAGGCACCCTGGTGCATGCTGTTTGCCGACGACATTGTTCTGGTCGGTGAAAATGGACCTGAGATCCAGAGCAGATTGGAGAAATGGCAACAGAAGCTGGAGAAAGTTGGCTTGAAAATCAGCAGAACCAAAACTGAATACATGTTCTGTGATTTCGGCGGTCTCTCCAGTTCTGAAGCTGTAGTGCTAGATGGCGCGCTTCTCCCAGTCTGCTCCGATTTTCGGTATCTCGGTTCACTCGTGCAAAGCGATGGCGAAATAGATCGAACTGTTAAGCACAGAATTAACACTGGATGGATGAAATGGCGGCAGGTCACCGGGACTATCTGTGATTCCCGCATTCCCCTAAAACTTAAGGGGAAGATTTATAAAACAATGGTCAGACCTGCTGTCTTGTATGGTTCAGAATGTTGGGCCACAAAAGGGATGAATGAAAAGCAATTGCATGTAGCTGAGATGAGAATGCTAAGAGCGATGTGTGGTGTTACGCGCATGGATAGAATTAGGAATGAGTATATAAGAGGAAGTCTGAAAGTGGCACCGCTGACTGAAAAGTTGTGTGGTAATCGGTTGTCGTGGTATGGGCATGTGATGCGGAGGAATGAAGAAAATGTCGTGAGGAAAGTCTTGTGTATGGATGTGGATGGCTATAAGAGTAGGGGAAGGCCAAAGAAACGATGGTTGGACTGTGTGAAAGAGGATATGGGTAAAAAAGAGGTGACTACAGAGATGACGACTAATAGAGGAGTATGGAAGAAAAAGACATGTTGCGCCGACCCCAAATAAATTGGGATAAGGGCAGGAGAATGATGATGGTGTCAAATAACGAAGAAACCAAATTAGAAATACCGACTTCCGAAATTAAAGTTATTTTGCATTTTTTTGTATTATTTATGGAAGTCGGTTGTATTTTTTTTGTAAAAAGTTTTTTTAAACTATTAAGTATTTCTTACAGATTTTCTGTAATCTCTTATTAAAGAACTATCTTCTGTATTGTTTTACAAATTTTAGGCCCAGTAGTTTCGGAGATAGGGGCGGGCGGTCATTTATTTTCTGAAATAACTTAAAAATTTACTACTTTAAAATTATGAAAAAAAATATTGAAGGCCATCAGCCATCACAGTAAGCCCTTTCATTGATAAGTAGCACGGGACAGTTCGAATAACTTTTTTAATTTTCCTATTTGCACCCCGAAATTGACCTCCTTATTCCAAATTCATTTAATACGTTACGACTTCGAGTTTGGGTCACCAATATACATCTGTGTACAAAACTTCAGCTTAATCAGTCCAGTAGATTCGGAGCAAATGGACTGTGATAGACGGACAGACAGACAGCCAGATAGCTAGACACCCAGACAGACAGACACACGAGGACCGTTTTGTTTGGCCAACGAATCAGCATTTCTATTCGACGTGGCAATACAGCCAGCATTCTGGGGACTTGACCTGTTGCCAACAATGTGGATGAATTTTTAATGCCCAATGAGTTCTTTCAACAAGCGTTTGTACATATTAATTATTATGATTTGTTTGTAAACATTAAGTTATTTATTAGTCTAGTTGTGTATTATTTATTTTAAATAAAGTTTGAGAAAAGTACTGGATAACAACAATTTTGAAAGCAATAAACATTAACCGAACAGTTAAAAAATTAACTCTGATAAGACTGACGCTGTTACTTTTGCCTGGGTTACAGTCAAAATTAAAATCATTTATTTTTAAAATACTAAAATATCGTCATTGGAAAACAGTGACATTTTGGCATAAATGAATTGTTACCTTATAGGTTACAAAATAGGTATAAATGTAGTTAGATTAATGTTTTTCTGATCTGGTGTTTGGTCTGCGTTTTTGAAAGTAAGAGGAAATATAATTGATTGTCCATGTCAAAGTATTCCATGTTTTTTGGAATTAACACAGTAATTTTTTTCTTTCATTGCCTCGTTTGTTAGTCAAAACCCTGGCATTTTTTTTTTCCTATTGATATACGACTTAAGAATACCCATCAAATAATTCAACCACCTTTTCTAAAGTCTTAAAAAATACTTTATAAATATACTTTTTCCAAAATCAGATTTACGAAATTGGAAACGTGCTAGAGGTGCCCGATTTGTGGCCAAGTGCGTGTCGTACTTAGCACATTTAGGTTTCCGTATTTTTGGTTATTTGTATGGTTTTGGGTCAACAAGACGCTTATACTGTTAAAATTTGGAGACTGTAGCTCCAACCGTTTGGCTGTAAAACCTGTGTGACAGACGTCAGACAGACAGACATAATGTGAGTGACAGCAATAAGGCTCCATTTGGACCCTTCGGGTACGGAACCCTAAAAACTGAGACGTACTCTTAGAATCTGTTTCAGATGATCAGAAATTATTCAAGTCAAATAAAAAACATTACGATGCAAATTCTGAAAAGGCTCTAGGCTACCACAAGTGTCAATTGGCCACAAAATATAAATCTATAAATCCAGACCAGACGCTCCAAGGTCTTTTATTTCGCAGGTGTAATCTTTGAGAGCTTTAAAAGATAGATTCTTTTATTTATAAAACTCGAGCACGTTACGGTAATAAATCTGTACTTCTCTATCGTGTCTTTTATTCTTAATAATTTATGCTAAGTGACGTTCAGCTTCTAAATCAAGGCTGTCCAAACCACGTAGATAGATAACCTAACGTATATCTTACATCTACACAATAATAATTATATATTTTTTTGTGTTTGTTTTTTTTATTGGTTTATTTGTGTTTTTTTAAACAAAAATATTTAAAAAATAACCTAAATATTTTATTTAAATTAAAAGACAAACGAAAACAAATAGGTGTCACTTTTAAACTAAATTATCTATCGCGATGAAACTAATTTCATAATGATTGGAAGTACTAAGGCGTCCACATAAAATGCAAATTCAAAAAAAAATGTGAAAAAAAACTAACATAAATCGAAAATAAACATGTTTTTTTTCATCAATTTAAAAATATATGAAATTATTTGGAATTTTTTTTTTTCGTCGATAAAATTAAGCATAGATTCCCTCATTTCGATATGTGCACATTGTTAAGACTCAGAATGTACATCGCTGAAAGAAGTAAGCTGTAATACCACGTGAATCGATTGCTGGTGGTTCAGTCACGTGTCACAAAATTTTGTTTAGTAGATCAGATTACGGAATCTACAAACTCCTACGGTAAATTGGGATAAACTTGTTAGTCATAGACCTAACTTGTTCTTTCAAAGCTCGTTAGGGCCAGCTGGTAGGCAGGCCTAGGCAGAATTACTTTGTCCCAAGCGCGTTAGGACCAGCTGAAAATTTTGTACTGGAAAAATCCAGAAAATCCTTGCACGTGCCAAGCTCAACAGCTAAGATCGTCTTTACGACAAGATGTCAGTTTTGCAAGAAGCAGAAAAAGAATAAGTCGGTAAGTAACTCTTTGCTTTGTCGACTTTAAAGAATGTAGTCTGGATTATCTACGGAAAGTCTATTCATTTACTAAGTTCTAGTGTTTTATTAATAGCATTGTTAGGGAAAAAGATTTATGGACCTGCTTTCTAAGATCTAATTTTTAGTTAACACTAGTTTCTGCGCGATGGGTGACCATTTTTATATACCGAGACTCCTCCGTGCCTTGAAAAGCACGTTAAGCCGTTGGTCCCGGCTGTCAATCGTGGATATTTGACAGTAGTTACGGGTCATCAGAAGCCGCCCGGCCCGAAAGTCAACCATAAGACTGGTTGACTTTCGGGCTTCTGAAGACCCAAGACCCAAGGGGTAACGTATTACCCAGTAACTAGGTGGTGGAGGTCAGATAGGCAGTCGCTCCATGTGAAGTACTGGTATTCAGCTGCATCCGGTTAGACTGGAAGCCAACCCCAAGATAGTTGGGAAAAGGCGCGGGCAGATTGACTCGCTTCTGCGGTTTTGCCCGTGCGAAATCAGGACTTACTCCATTATAAATGACCTTGATGAATAGCCTATATGCTATTCCAGACAATTATCTATCTCTGTGCCAAGTTTTATCCAGATCCGTTCAGTGGTTCCGGCGTGATTGAGTAAAAGAACTTCATCCACATTCATACAAACTTTCGCATGATTTTAAGTAGGATATAATGGACAGAATAGCTTTGTTAGAGGATAACATTTATAGATAGAACTGCCCTAAAAATTGTCCGTAAGTTTAAATATCTTGGACACATAATTAAGGAAGATTTAGTAGATGATGCAGATCTGGAACGACAGAGGCGCAGTATCGCATGTCGAAGTAACATGTTGGCTAGGCGTTTTTCTTACTGCTCCAACCAAGTTAAAATAACTCTGTTCAAAGCTTACTGTCAGTCGTTCTACACCAGTCAACTCTGGTACAAGTACACGAAGAGTGCTTATAACACTCTTCGTGTGCAATATAATAACGCATTTAGAGCTATATTAAAGCTGCCCTGGCGGTGTAGTGCGACTGGCATGTTCGTAGAGAACAGAGTTACTGATTTTTACGGGCTCTTTAGGAGACTCAAGGCATCTTTTCTGACTCGATTATGTGCATGTACTAATCAAATAGTAACTATAATATTTCGCTGTGTGTACCTGCAAAGATGATAAAATACTTTTGATTGTAATTTTAATTTAATTTAACATAATCTAATTTTAATAATGTAAGTTTTTAACAATGTAATTTTATTTAATATTTATTTTTAATAATGAAATTTAATTTAATTTTAAGTATGTAATGTTGCTATGGGTTAATACCTGAAATAAAATATAAATAAGTAAATAAATAAAAATAAATAAAATAGAACGGCTTTCTTAGGTCTCATTAAGCGATGATGTGGTCGAAGATGGAGCACACTTGTCTAGAAGTAACCTATTCACTCTTGACTTAAAGACTATCTATAAGAGCTATCAGGAAACCCAGACTCCGGCAGGGAATTCCACTCCATAGCTGTTCGCACAATGAATGTGTTCCCAAATCGTTTTCTGCATGTGGGTGGGATGTCCACTTTAATGCATAAAGTCATGAAGCATAAAAGAACAATGTTGATAGCAAATATCATGAGGAATAGTATTACTGAATTCTCAAGTAATTATGGTGGAGATGTCACTACAGAGATTCAAAGCTCCCACACACAAGCGCGATGCGAAAATACGACAACGTGTCATTTCTATGAACTAGGATTATCGCATTGTTGTTGTATCGTCGCGTTGTGTGATCTCAATCTGCCTAGCCTTTCCCCAACTATCTTGGGGTCGGCGTCCAGTCTAACCGGGTGCAGCTGAATACCAGTATTTTACAAGAAGCAACTGCCTACCTGACCTCGATAACCCAGTAACTGGGTATTACGGTACCTTGGTAAGACTGGTTGTCAGACTTTCGGGCTCCTGACGACCCGTAACGACTGTCAAAGATCCACTATTAACAGCCGGGACCAACGGCTTAGCGTGCTTTCCGAGGCACGGAGGAGTTTCGGTGTGTAAAGATGGTCACCCATCCATGAACCAACCACGGCAAGCGTTGCTTAACCTGATGGATCGACCCGTGCGGCTTATTACTTTAGCCACGAGCTCGTCCCTCCTCCTATCATAAGTGATAAACTGATTTGAAATGGAAAATTAAACAATTTAGAATGACCCTCGAAAATGACCCCTTTTAAACGTCTTTTTCATTAGAGATCCTTATCATAAACAAACTCCTTCACAAATACAGACAAAACTTCACAAGACCGCTGAAGTAATTCGCTAAAAAACCAGAAAAGAAAGAAAAGATTTCTTTTTCTTTTTATCGCCGTATCTTTTATCTTCATTATGCGGTATCCTCTCTAGTTAAACGTTTACATTTGTATGCAAACTGTCTTAATGTTCTATGTTGAATGGAATTACTTTTATTGGGCGAGATTCTTTTTATTTTCATTTGGTGGGGTCAGGGTACACGAAGATCTTGGTTGATAAGTTGATGGCATGGCTGGATAAAAATAGAATTTCAATGAACCTATTTATGGCTTTTTCGGGAAAAACGCTGTAAAATTTCGTCGCAAATTAGCATCAACAGATCAGACAGAGATTATGATTTTTGGTTTCTCTCCAATTTCAAGCCGCTGGAGATCTTAATATTTTGTTTTATTTTATTTAGTTTTGAAGTGAAAACTTCTTTCAGCGCGTTGGACATTTTTGAGATGGGAAAAAACAGTTGAACTCGCGACACTGTTGTCAACACTCCTACGCAATTCACTACGTGTGTGTGCACAGTACAGTACAGTGCTACGCGTCGTAGCACTCGTAGCACATTGAAGTGAAAACTTCTTTAGGCACGTTGGGCATTTTTGTTCAAGTTTTCACTTCTGTTGGCACTCCCGGAGTACCACTGTTTTTTTTATGAGTCCAACAGAATGCAGATTTAAAAGTATTCAAGCACCAAAGTTCTTCCTTTTTTACACGATTTTTTGGCATCACCAGTAGCTAGATTGTTTTTCATAGATGAAAAACTATCTTAGAAGTTAAGTGTGACCCACTTTCCGGTTTCCGATTGAGCTAAAATTTTACATACATGCTTAGTTTGGATAAAAATGCATGTTTACATTAGTAGTCCGCCATCTTTGGGAGTGGTGGACTCCCAGAGATGGCGGACTAGTTATTTTTAATGCAGTCCTATAATAAGGGTATCAAAGAAATTGTTTTTTGGGAAGAATACGATAACTAAAATGACGTCAAACTAGGCGTGTTTTTTAGTTATTTTTTTTAACTACAATAATATTTTCCATATTTATATGCCACCGCTTAGAGTCACTGATCCAATGGAGGATCATAACAAGTTCTCTATGTCAAAATATTTCACGAACTTAGAAAAATAAAAAAAAACAGTGTTTTAAAACGTTTACGAAAATATGCACATCATCATCTTCGTGCCTTTATCCCATGTTACTTGGGGTCGGCGCAACAGGTTTTTTTCTTCCATTGTGTCCTGTCAGCCGTCACGCTATCACTAACACCCTTTTCTTTCATATCACTCCTCACACAATCCATCTTTTCTTTGGCCTCCCTCTCCCTCTACATCCATCCACATTTATATTCATAACTATCTAAGTTACATGTGATTCATCCCTCTTCTTCACATGACCATACCAAGATAAGCGGTTCCCTTTCAACTGACTGTGACTGGCGCAACTTTTAAACTACCTCTAATGTACTCATTTCTCACTTTATTCGTTCTTGTTACTCCAAACATTCATCTCAACTCCTCCTTCTCCTTCTTATCTCTGCCACATGCAATCTTTTCTCATCCGTCTTTTTCACAGCCCAACATTCTGATCCATACAGTACGATAGGTCTAATCACGGACTTATAGATTTTCCCTTTTAAATTAATCCGTAGGTCGCAAGTTGTTTCAGTGACCTGTCACCATTTCATCCATCCTGAGTTGATCCTGTGCGTTACGTCTCGGTCTATATCGCCATCCCCTTGAACAAGCGACCCGAGATACCGAAAATCGGAGCAGATCGGTATAGGCGTTCCTTTAAGATCTACAGGCATAGGACTGGAGAGACCCCCGAAATCGCATAACAGATATTCTGTTTTGGTTCTGCTCAATTTCAGGCCAACACTCTCCAGTCTTTGCCACCACGTCTCCAATCTGCTCTGGACCTCTGAGCAGCTTTCGACAACCAGCACAATGTCATCAGCAAAGAGCATACACCAGGGAGCCTCTTCCTGGATGTCCGACGTCAAAACGTCCATTATCATCAGGAAGAGGTTAGGGCTGAGAGCCGACCCCTGGTGTAAACCGACTGCTACACTGAAGCTGTCAGTGGTGCCCACTGCAGACCGGACTTGGGTACTGCATCGACTGTACATCGCTCGGATCAACTGCACATACTGCCCAGGCACACCTTTCTCCTTAAGGGCCCACCACAAAACCTCTCGAGGCACCCGGTCATATGCCTTTTCGATATCAACGAACACCATGTGCAAGTTTTTATGCACAGCTCTGTATTTTTTACACAGCTGGCGGAGCAAAAATGGCATCCGTTGTACCCCGACCAGGCATAAACCGAACTGGTTTTGTGAGATTTCACTCTCTTCTCTCAGCCGCTTTTTAATAACTTTTTCCCATGCTTTCATACTATGTGACATTAGCTTTATTCCTCTATAGTTGTTGCACTCCAGCACATCACCTTTGTTCTTGAAGATAGGCACCAACGAACTGTTGCACCATTCATCACGTATGGCTTCTTCCAGCAACAACTTGTTGAAGAACAAAGCTAACCACGTCCATCCATCTACCCGTAATGACTTCCAAACTACAATTGGTATTCCGTCTGGACCAATTGCCTTACCATTCTTCATTCCATTCACTGCTATTCTCACTTCATCCACACTGACCATTCTCACTAACCCCTCATTCATTGGTTTATTCTCTACACCACTCCAGATAGATAGATAAAATAAAATAAATAAATTAAAATTAAAAAAAAAAAACCCTTATATTTCATGCGGAAGAATAATTATCATTTTTACATGAGTGTTTACATTATTACATAAATATAATATAGTAATAATAATTGTAAAAGAGTTGTTAAATTATTTTTTTTTTAAATTTCACTATAGGTTTATAGTTTTTCTAACATCTTTTCATTTAAATTTTGATTTATTGATTTCATTATGAAATAAAAAGATAGATATAACTTAATTGTACACCATAACAAGTTACATAAGGAGCTAACGAGTATCTATAAATTAATGGGATGTCAAAATGGACGGTCTTATCGCTAAAAGCAAATTAATACATAAACAGGCCTTTGCTCTGCATTTTGCTGTGTTCCATGCCACATCACAAGTTTTCGACCACTACAAAGTATTAATGCATCATGGCCCCGCTATTTTGCCATGAATTGTTCCCCCATTACGTGAACGCTAACAAGCAGACACATTAATTAATTAAACGTCCGCTACATAAAGTTTATTGCACAATATTTGACGTGTTCGACGCCATAACTTTTATGATGAAGTTCCACTCTACGCGCACTTGGCGGCTATGTGGTAAATTGTCCTTTTATAATACCGACGTTTATTGGTTGATATTGTATTCAAGGTTTGGAACGATGATTAAGGTCCTACTACCGGTTAAGTGGTGCCCTCATTGAATAAAATATTGTAGCATAGCAAAAGTGTTAAAAATGGCCGTTTTAGTTACTTTTGCCTACTACTTTGGATACGAAACATTTTGAGTTCTGTTTTAACAACGTAAAAATACTTTATCTTCTTTGTAACAAACGTGACGTAGGATTTTTTAACATTTATTTTCTATGCCATGCTACCATATTTATTAAATGAGGGCGCCACTTGGCCGTTTTTTTTTTTTTTTTTTTTTTTTTTTGTTTTTTTTTTTTTTTTTGGGGGGTGGGAAATCATCTAATGACTCTTTCCGCTCTGGGGTGGAGCGGAAGGGCGTGTCAGACTCTTACTGACTAAAACCCACCCCTGTTCCTCCCTGCCCTACGCGCCCGGGGGCGAGAGAAGATTAAGTATATACTGTGACGTCTAACGGAGGTTGCATGAGGTCCAAACTTTTTTAGCAGAGAGACTGGTTGACCAAATATACTTTTATAGGCTGACGCAAATTTGGAATTAGTTTAAATATTAGAAGAATAAAAGAATTGAAGTCAGGTAGGTGTGTGTTTTCAATGAAAGAACATTAATTTAAAGAATTTTATTTTTTAATATTTACTATTGCGTTCCAGCTTTTCTGTAATTACACTCCACAAACTAAGAAGACACTTAGAAGATGTACCTTCACCACTGAGCTACACATAAACGCCCCCAGTTCTTACAATACTGTGTTCTTAAAAAACACAACCGACTTCCAAAAAAGTAAGTACACAAAAAATTGCAACATAAATTTAATTTCGGAAGTCGGTGTTTTTATTTTGTTTCTACGTAATTTAACACCGACTTCAGAAATTAAAGTTATTTTGCATTGTTTTTGTGTATTTTCTTTTTTGGAAGTCGGTTGGTTTTTAGTAATGAAGTTTTTATTTTTCACTTTTTAGTTGTTGTACCCAAAAAGCGCTGAATCAATTGCAATAAAATGTATATAGCACCACCTTTAAATTGTGCCCCTGGGCACTCGAGGCAGGGAGGAACAGGGGTGGGTTTTAGTCAGTAAGAGTCTGACACGCCCTTCCGCTCCACCCTAGAGCGGAAGAAGTCATGAGATGATTTCCCATCCCCAAAAAAGAAAAAAAAAACCACCTTTAAATTATGACCTACCTAACAAAAAAAATATCAGAATCTATTAATGAGTGGCGGAGAAATCGCGTAAAATACATACAAAATAAAAAAGTTATGTACATCTCAATTGAGAACCTCCTCCGTTTTGAAGTCGATTAAAAAGTAAGGCGCAAAGTGACGATGCAACAACGATGTGGCGACCATTTTTCATAAAAATTATTCTTCAGGTAAGATAAACTTGGAACATTATCTTTATAATAAGCCTACTAAATTGGGAAACTGTCAAAAACATTGTATTTTCTGTGTAAGATCTAATGTCAATCAAGTTCAAACACAAAAAAATCCATTGTTTTCTGGCACATGCCTATCCTTAACCCAATAATAAGATGTCAAAGTAAAATTATCTTCTCTTCACACGTAAAAACATGACACTGTACGGTAATTTAAATGAGACACATAACACGAGGAAAATCACAATGACAGCGGTTGGAAAAGGTATGATATTGTATTGTGAAATGTAAGTAAAAAGCCATTAACTAAATAGAGTTTTCCATGACCCTTAAAAAACCGGCCTAGTGCGAGTCAGACTCGCGTATGAACGGTCCGTACCATCGTACTAGATTATACTCGTCTACTTGTTGCCATTATTAAGATAGAGCAAAAAAGGAAAAAAAACACACGTTTCTATTACGGGAGTCTCTTTTATATTTTTCTCCTTTACACAGTTGAATTTGATGGATAAGGCGTATGCCATCTTTTTTGTGGGGTTGGGAAATCATCCTATGACTTCTTCCGCTCTGTATGGAGCGTGAGGGCGTGTCAGACTTTTACTGACTAAAACCCACCACTGCTCCTTCCCTGCTTGAGTGCCCAGGGGCGCGGTAACTCGGTTTCGAATTTATCCGCGACCCCTGGGCAGACGTATCTTAGATTTAGAATCCACTAGTCACTAAATAGTATTTAAACCAAGCATGTGGTTACCGCGTTTTATAAATAAAACTGCTTTCTATAAACCATATTAAATTATAATCAGAAACTTAACAGTTATAATGATAATGCATATTTTTCTTTTATTAATATAGGGTCGCGTTTGACCACTATCTCACCTGATGGTAAGCGATGATGTGGTTGATATGGGGCATACTTGCCTTGAAGTAACCCACTCACTCTTGACTTATAGACCCTCAGGTTATAGCTATCAGGAAACACAGACTCAGACAGGGAATGCCACTCCTTAACTGTACGGATTTTATTTTTTTTAGGGGTAGGGAAATCATCCAATGACATCTCCCGCTCTGGGTGGAGCGGGAGGGCGTGTTAGACTCTTACTGATTAAAACCCACCCCTGTTAATTCCCTGCCCTGAGTGCCCAGGAGCGCGTTAACTCTGTTTCGTATCTATCTACAACCCCTGGGCAGAACTGTACGGCTGGACGCACAATTAATGTGTTCCCAAAACGTTTTCCAATAATATGGTGGTAAAATAACCTGGAAAACGTAGAACGGCCTCAGAATGGTTTTTCCGTGGTTCTACAATAAAAAAATCATGCACAATAACGTATCTTCCATCAAAAATAACAAAATAACTTTTCGGACTGGTCACGTCGGCGTGGGTTACAGCTGTCGCAAGGGACATCCCGTCCATTACAAGTTTAGGGTGTTTAGGGACTTTCCTAAAAGAGATCCTTCAGAAAGAACTCTTCCTCTACGTGTTTAGTTTTTCATTAAATCCTCAGAATTTATTTACTGTATTTACACTAACTTGGGAAAAGATATAACATTATGTATTAGATCCCCACCTATGAAATCAGCGTTTTGTATGGAGAATTTTAAAGAAGTTGCATTTTTCATACTAATATTTTCTTAATTTATTTAACAACTACGAACACTAATGTTTTAAAACTTTTATGCAATAATGTTTAAGAACTAAGATAAGGTATGCCACTTAGAATAAGCAACAAAAATAATATTTGGCTAAGTTAAAACAAATATAGTGGTTATTCCTGCTAAAAGAGGAGTCACTTTTAAGGTATTTTTTTGTTTATAAAACTATAAGTAATAAGGTTTTTTTTTACTACTGGCAGTTGTCTATGACGGTCATTATTCGATATAATATCAAGCAGTTGATGACACATCAAGTCACTTTTTTGTAATTGTAACTTTCTTTTCTTTTAGGATTGCCACTTTTTAGTTTTAGGTCATTTGCGTGAACCTTACTGGTAGCCAAATAAATATTTTTCTTTCTTTCTTTCTTTTATGAATATTTTAATTCATAGAAGTGACGATGTCCTCTATTTGTGAAAAAAAAACGCCAATTTCTTATGTTAAGACCCAATACCTACGCAGAAGATATCAATACAAAGTCCCGCGCCGCGTCTGTTTGCGATAAACTCAAAAACTGCTGAACGGGTTTTCAAGCAGTTTTTACCAATAGACAGAGTTATTCATGAGGAGAGTTAAAGTGTATAATTTATACCCGTGCCAAGCTGAGGCGGGTCACTAGTGTAGAATAACATTCGGCGGAACATAAAGGTTCCTAAGATATGGTATGAAGTGTTAAAATAACACCGATACGGTGACCATTTTTCAAAGAAATCATTCATTTATAATATATTGACTTACTTAAAAATGTCACACATAAAACTTAAACATTAAAATATATAAATTATGTAAATTTAAAGTAAAATCAATAACAATTTATATACATTATAACTAACAATGATAAGTTTAGTTTCGGTAGCTCAATCTATGTCGTGTATGGATTACTGCTCTCATCTTTGGGATGGATCTGCCAGATACAAGCTTGATATCCTTGAGACAATTGAGAAACGAGCCAAGAGGATCATCGGCAATGATAGGCTCATCGAGTCGAAGTCCAAAGTCTTGAGCATAGACACCGAGTTGCTAGCCTGTCGGTTTTCTATCTTGTTACATTTTGGGGAGTGTGCGACGGAATTGCATAATTTGATTCCGCCAAGCCTGTTTCATCATAGGACCACAAGACTTACGCTTAGAGAACACATTAATTGTGCGTACAGGTCCCTGCCGGAGTCTGTTTCCTGATAGCTACAACCTTGGAGTCTTTAAGTCAAGAGTGAATAGCAGTTACTTCTAGGCAAGCGTGCTCCATCTTCGACCACATCATCGTTTACCATCAGGTGAGATAGTGGTCAAACGCGTGCCTATTAGCAATAAAAAAAAACAATGTAAGTATGTGTTTTTGATCGTATTCCACATAACATTTGGAGAGTCAGTAATAGGTAATTCCAATATTGGCACTGCTATTTAAAACGTTATGTGAATAAACACACACAATACACAGTCGAAAATGAGTAGTAGAATAGAATAGAATAGAATAGAATAAAACTTTATTGTACACCAAAACAGTCACACAATTGTTAGTAGTACAAACAAAAAATAAAATCATTTATTTACCGTGAAAGTTTCAAATGCATGAAAAGCCAAGATAGAGTAGGAAACATTCTAGTACCGTTTCGTATTACTTCCTATTGGCTGAGTCATAAAATGTTTTATTTTATTGTTTATAGCTATTTTATGTTGTTTTCGATGGGAATATACTACGTTTTCAAAATACCTGTATTTTTGTGTACCTACTTTTTATTAAGTCTTGCTGTTATTTTATACTTAAATGACTTTAAGCAAGACTTTCAGGAGCTGAGTATCAAATAAATTAATATTTCAAAAACATTATTAAAAAACAAGTTTTTATACCGACTAGCATAATTTCGATGACAGCAGAGTGGAAGAAGACATTTACAAAATCGCAATTTTACAGGAGATCATATTTAGTACAAAAATGTGACTATTTTGAGAATTGTGGACTTAACACCCGTGTAACATGAAATTTTCTATGATGCATTAAAATAACCTTCTTTATTGATTTTATAAAAGTATTAATCACTATATCGTCGTTTCACTGAAATAATGTAAATGTACTTTTTTACTTTGAAAAATCTTCTACGTAGAAGAAGTGCCCGATAACCGTTTCTACGTTATTTAAAATATCGAATAACTAAGATAACACTCTCCAGTAATACATATCTGAATATTTAAAGAAAATCTAAGCAACATGCAATCAATATTTCGCTTTTTTAAACCAAATTTTGTTGATGTATTTATTTACTTTAAATTTATCAATTTACACATTTTACTAAATCAGTTATCTACCACCATACTTCAGCTATTTATGTCAGCTAAATCATTTAATTAGTTCTCAAACCACGCGAAATATATAATTTAAATAAAAGGATTATTATTGGGCGAAAATAAAAATTCACGACTGACAGGTGACAGATGACGTTTTTTTCAATCATCTGTCAAAGCTCCAAAGTAAAGGCGGACAGTCCGCTCTAGGGTGGAGCGGAAGGGCGTGTCAGACTCTTACTGACTAAAACTCACCCCTGTTCCTCCCTGTCCTACATGCCCAGGGGCGAGGTAACTCTTTCGAATTTATCCTCAACCCCCGGGCAGGCATTGGCCGTGGCAGGCCCCGTCCTTTGCTGACAACTCTTTGAGGCACGCGTGGAACACTACGCGCCATCGACTCTCGGGCCTGGTGCTGATCGGGCGGCGAGTTACCCACTACTCACCGTCCACAGGCCCGGGTCTACGGTGGCCGGAGATCGTCTCGCGGCCCCTGGCGTCTCCTGCGGCGCCTGCGGCTGAGGGCGCTAGGGCGACTCGGCTGTTGTTGAGTCTCCCTAACGTATGCCGCCTCCCTCTTCGCTAGCATTACTGCTTCGCAGAAGGAGGAGACGGCTTCCCATTCCCTCTCGCTCCGTACCATGGCCTGAACCAGGGCACGGCGCGAGAGGAGGGGGGGGAGGATTGAGGATAAATTTGAAAGAGTTACCTCGCCCCTAGGCATTCAGGGCAAGGAGGAACAGGGGTGGGTTTTAGTCAGTAAGAGTCTGACACGCCCTTCCGCTCCACCCTAGAGCGGAGATGTCATTGGATGATTTCCCACCCCCCGAAACAGGTGACACATGACTTTTTTTTACGTTTAATCATCTGTCAATATTCCGAAGTAAAGACGACCAAATTCAAAAGTCCGTTTCTACTGCGATATATTTTCGAAACTGAGTGTAGATGTCTTTATTTACGTGCAAGATTTTTTGTTAATATTTCGAAGACAGATAACGGAACTCTTCAAAATTTGACGGAAAATTAACCGCGTTTGCTGCTATCGTATGTATATGAATTGTTAACACAGTTTAAAGGCGAACCACAACTAAAAAGTGAAAAATAAAAAAATAGAACCGACTTCCAAACCAAGTGCAAAATAACTTTATTTTCGGAAGTCGGTGTCAAAAAACGAAGACACCAAATCAGGAACATCGTTTTTATTTTTTTAGTATGTCACTAAGTATCTCTCACAATTTTCAAAAGCAAGCTTCTGCCAGCGGCTTCGCCCACGAAGAATTAGTACTTTATGCCCTATAAATTATACCCTACCATACCAGACCATAATCTATCTCTGTAGCAAATTTCATATAGATTCGTTTAGCCATTCTGGCGTGATTGAGTAACAAACATCCATCCATCCAAGCATTCTCATTTATAATAATATTAGTAGAATCTTTTAGTAACCTTCTTATTCTGAAATGAATTTAACTGTATCTGTATATCCTAAAAAAATCTGCAAACAAACGCCCTTTTAAAAGTAAATTTTCAATGCCAAGGGTTTGGTCTCTAGTGGGTTCTCATTTCTTACGATTTCGCGTTGTATATGGTCTCCTGCGTTACCTAGCTACTTATTTATTTATTTATAGTCATACTTTTTTCCTTTAAAAGAAGCTCTAAGGAACTGTAAAGTAGTCTGTTGACAGTGCCATACAGCCTTTTGGTAAGAGGATGGGTATACTCAGTTTACATATTTAAAATAAGCACTTTAGTATTACCGTTAAGACTAGGGTTGCTTTTAAGAGAGGTTCTAGTTAAAGTTAAGAATAAAGCCGGACTATTTATAGATAGTAAAAATCACAGAATGCATAACCTTCTCTTTTTTAGGGTTCCATATCCGAAGGGTTTAAACCATTCCCTATTGTTGTCACTCACATGTTCGTCTATCCGTCTGTCAATATGTCCGTCCGTCGTCTGTCACAAAATTTTGTTACGAAGAATTTTTTAACTTCTCAGTGACCTATGAACTTGAAATTTTGTGATTATATTTATTATTACGTATATTTTAGTGACAAATATCAACATATGGTACGGAACTCACCCGAAATGCACTTGACCTGTTTTTTAATGTTGGATAAAAAACTGTTTAGTCCGCATATTTTTTTTTTTTTGGAAAGTGAGCAATCGTCAAATGACTTCACCCGCTCTGCAGGCGTATTCGCTAACTCAGCTGACATCCATTTGATAGATACTTTGCCGTACATTGCTGCTTTGACGTATAGAAAAATCGTAGTGCCTATTATAATCGATGTCCACCGAGCAATGTATTGCATAGTGCCTTTCAAATTGATGTCAACTGAGTTAGCGAATACACCTGCTGGGTGCACCCAGGCCTGCAGTTGGCGAGCAGTGGGTAGCTCACCGTCCGATCAGCACCAGGCCCGTGAGTCGACGGCGCGAAGTGTTCCACGCGCGCCTCAAAGAGATGTTGTCAGCAACCACTGACGGGGCCCATCCTGGCCGGTGCCTAAATTCCTAGGGATAGCGGATAAATTCTTAAAATGAGTTACCGTACCCCTGGGCACTCAGGCAGGGAAGGAACAGGGATGGGTTTTAGTCAGTAAGAGTCTGACACGCCCTCCCGCTCCACCTAGAGCGGGAGAAGTCATTGGATGATTGCCCCCCCCCCCCTCCCCCAAAAAAAGCAGGAGGTCGTGTCAGACTTTTACTGATTAAAACCCACCCTTGTTCCTTCAATTGTCTGTGCCATGATAATTCTCTTTCAAATTTATCCGCGACCCCAGGCAGTAGTCTTCATGCTTGAAACGAAAACAAGTCATATTTACCCACAAACTTTAGGTGTAAAATTGTATGCAACCTGTAAATACAACTACAATAATAATATAGTATTTCTTATTAACCCCAAACAGTCAGGTTCAGGGAGCAACATACGATTAATTATTACCAACACTTCAAAAAATCTTTGTTCGCCATAAATATTTTATCGAACATTTTACTACGCTCGGGAAACGTCATTCATTCAATATGAAAAGGTTTTCATAAATGCTCGAAATATAATTCAATTATTGTTCCTACTTTGACACAGGAAAATCTATAAGGCGGAGGCAGTTTAAAAAAACCTGAGAAAAATATTATTTGTTCGGCACCCTTTGCGCGCGACTCCTACTCGCTCTTGGCTGGTTTATTTACCGAATTTTGTCAGTAAAGCGTCTAAAAGTACTTTTAGACGCTTTACTGACAAAATTCGGTTCATTAATGAATGAAGCAATCAAAGGTTTAATGGGGTGTTAAGTATGTTTTATTTTTAGGTCAGGATACTGATAATAAACCAGCCAAGAGCGAGTAGGAGTCGCGCGCAAAGGGTGCCGAACAAATAATATTTTTCTCAGGTTTTTTTAAACTGCCTCCGCCTTATAGATTTTCCTGTAATCTACAAGTAAAGAACTATATTCTTTAGTTTTTTACAATTTTAGACTTAGTGGTTTCGGAGATAAGTGGTGGGGGGGGAAGGTAATTTTTCATCTATTTTCTTAAATAACTTCAAAATCATATATTTTAAAATTATGAAAAAATATATTCGAGAACCTCACAATGTTCCCTTTCATTTGATAAGTCGCACGACACAGTTTAACTTTGATTTTGAATTTTTTGATTTTCACCCCAAAAGTGACCCTCATATTCTAAATTAATTTATTTAGGGTACACGTCCGTGTTTGGGTCACAGATATTCATGTGTGTAACAAATTTCAACTCTATCGTTCCAGCAGATTCGGAACAAATTTTATGTGACAGACGGACAGACAGACAGAGAGACAGAGTGACACACGAGTGATCCTATAAGGGTTCCCTTTTGTTCATACGGACTTTCGGAACCCTTTTATTTGTTTATTTTGGGGTGGGAAATCATCCAATGACATATCCCGCTCTGAGTGGAGCGCGAGGGCGTGTCAGACTCTTACTGACTAAAACCCACCCCTGTTCCTTCCCTGCCCTAAGTGCCCAGGGGTGCGGTAACTCTGATTCGAATTTATCCACAACCCCTGGGCAACTGAGAGTGCCTGGAGGAGCTATTGGTCAATGAAAGGAGATTTCCCACTGTGTATCAAACGGAGAATATGGATATGTGTATTCTCCCTACTCTGACGTGAGGTACACAAACCTGGTCTTTAACACTTCAGCGGAGGTCCAGGCTCAAGGTTCGGCAGTGAGCTATGGAGCGCAGCGTCCTAGGCGTTCGCCTCTCGGACGGATCGCGGTAGACTAAGGCAAAGATGGCGGGACGAGTTTGAGTCTTACCGAGGGACTGGCCTGTTCTAGCAAAGGACGGAGCAAAGATCTCCCTCTTCATATTCCACACAGAATGGGAAGAAGGAAGTCTTTGCCCAGCAGTGGGTCAAACCAGGCTAGTTAGTTCAATAACACGGGTTTCATCCCTCCTCATCACATGCCAATACCAAGACAAACAGTCGTTTCTCTTTCAACTTGTCTATTCATGACGATGTTTTCAAACGTCTTCAAATATAGTAATTTCTCACTTATTTAACTTAATCCTAAAAACTGTTTCCTGTGGCCAACGAATCAGCATTTTCGAAGTGAAAACTTTTTAGGCGCGTTGAATTTTTTGATGCCCAATGAATTTTTTTTCATAACTATGCGATTGTACATATTATTCCATTTATTGTATCTTAATTATGTACATATAATTTACATTTTTATATATTCACATTTAAAAATATAAAAAGGAGTAGCCCACCGGTATCGGGAATAGGGTCCAAGCTACCGGTGGTCAGGGCTCCTGACAAAGGAATCTCCTAACAATACGCGCCGTGTCCAGGAGTACCTACTACTTTCTGGATCATGCCCTTGATCCAACTGCTCAATTAGAGACTTCTCAGATGTTGGTCGAGGCTCTTGTACATATTATTATTATAAGTGTGTTTATATACCTATTAAGTTATTGATGAGTAACATCTGTCCTCTCGCTTTCTTGAAATCTGTGGGAGTGATTTCGAGAAGGCAGGAAGCCGGGGAAGTACACGCTATTTGATGTTGTCAGTGAGCGCGCGAGGTGGTAGAGTTGGCCGTGAGATGGTAGAGCGCTCACGTGCGGTCGAAATCAGAACTAAACATTCTAATTTTGATTTCTCAGGATTTAATGTTAATGTTGCTTATTACCAAGGTTAGATGTCAAATGTTACACATCATATTTTGCGACTACAAAAACAAAAAAAAGTAAGGATTGCTCGGTTTTTTAAACGGACTTTAAAAAGGAGGAGGTTCTCTATTTGGATGTTTATATATTTTATTAGTTTAGTTGTGTATAAGCATATTTATTATACCTACTTTATTCTGTTGTAAATAAACAACAATCCTATAAAGTAAATATTGGAATTCTCAGCCTAAAAGAAAATATTTTCGTAATAATAGTAGTAACTTCTTTTTATTAAATTACGAAAGGAACCTTGTAAAAGTGGGCCACTTTGCCACGAGCAACAAAAAGATAGTGACAAGTACTGTGAAATGGGACTAATTAAGAACCACGAGTTCTAATGGAGATTAACAATGTTTTCTTACAGCTTTTCCCTAAGTAATTACACTGAAAATACGATTATTTCGCTAGGGAACGAGGACTTGAATAATAAAATTGTGACTAAGAACTTTTTGTTTAGAAACTAGAAACCTCTGAGTGCTTTTAGTTTTTTAGTGTAGTGAAAAATAAATTCAAGACGTCACTTCTTAAGGCGCAAATAAACGACTTCTAATGATTTTAAATTGAACATCACGTCTAAACAACGTCCTATTTCTTTGAAAAAAAATTTGTTAGTCTAGACAATTTTTTTTTTATGGTTGATAGGCACGCGTTTGACCACTATCTCACCTGATGGTAAGCGATGATGTGGTCGAAGATGGAGCACGCTTGCCTAGAAGTAACCTGTTCACTCTTGACTTAAAGACTCCCAGGTTGTAGCTAACAGGAAACACAGACTCCGGTTTTTTTTTTTTTTGTTTTTTTTTGGGGGGTGGGAAATCATCCAATGACTTCTTCCGCTCTAGGGTGGAGCGGAAGGGTGTGTCAGACTCTTACTGACTAAAACCCACCCCTGTTCCTCCCTGCCTCGAGTGCCCGGGGGCGAGGTAACTCTTTCGAATTTATCCTCCACCCCCGGGCAGGCACCGGCCGTGGCAGGCCCCTTCCTTTGGCTGACAACTCTTTGAGGCGCGCGTGGAACACTACGCGCCGTCGACTCTCGGGCCTGGTGCTGATCGGACGGCGAGTTACCCACTACTCGCCGTCCGCAGGCCCGGGTCTACGGTGGCCGGAGATCGTCTCGCGGCCCCTGGCGTCTCCTGCGGCGGTCGCGGCTGGGGGCGCTAGGGCGACTCGGCCGTTGCTGAGCCTCCCTAACGTGTGCCGCCTCCCTCTTCGCGAGCATTACTGCTTCGCAGAAGGAGGAGACGGCCTCCCATTCGCTCTCGCTCCGTACCATGGCCTGAACCAGGGCACGGCGCGAGAGGTCGCTGTCGCCTATCGCATCCACGAGGACACGGCGGTGCTCTGCCCAAGCGGGGCAAACCTCCACCGTATGCTCCACCGTGTCCTCTGGGCGATCCTCGCAGTGGAAACACTCAGGGGTCACCTCCGCCCTGATCCGACACAGGTACCTCCCGAAACAGCCGTGTCCGGTGAGCACCTGCGTCAGGCGGAAGGTGAGGGCGCCGTGACGCCTCTCCAGCCACTCCTCAAAGAGGGGCACTACCGCCTCGATGGTGGCGTGCCCAGCGCTGGGTTGCGACAGTCGCTCTCTCCATGTCACCATGAGATCCTGCCGGAGCTCGGTCCGCCGAGCCGCGAGTTGTCGCGGCAGCGGAGTTTCGCCCCGGCGTTTGGCCTCCTCGCGCCACTCGTACAGGTGCGCGAGGATTTTTGCCTCCAGATCCCACGGTGACAGTCCGGCAAGGAGGCTCGCCGCCTCACGGGAGATCGTGCGGTATCCGCGGATGATACGGATCGCCATGACCCTCTGGGACGCGTTCATCAGGCGAGCTGATCGCTAACACAGACTCCGGTAGGGTATTCCACTCCCTAGCTGTACGCGCAATGAATATTTTCTCAAAACGCTTTGTGCGTATGGATGGGATGTCCACCATGATCCGGTAATTTGACAATAATTTAATTTGATTTATTTGTAATGTGACATGTGAATATTTGAAATTATATTTTTGTTATAATTAATTTGTAAAGTTCATCATCATCATCATCATCATCATCATTTCAGCCGAAAGACGTCCACTGCTGGACATAGGCCTCCCCAAAGTGTCGCAACAATGATCGGTCCTGTGCGTCTCGCATTCATCGGCTACCCGCGACCCTAACCAGGTCGCGTATGGTGTCGGACGTAAAAGAATAGCACCATCCCATCACCTCCCGTAGGTGTCGTAAGAGGCGACTAAGGGACTCGCCGGAGAATGGGCAGCAGCATTCTCCGTGCATTATAGGAACTACACTGTGATCGCCAACCCGCCTGCCAAGCGTGGCGATTACGGCAAATCCCCGCAATGAAACGTACACCAAAAATTTGTAAAGTTGTCAAACGCGAATAAAAATTAAGAATCAAATAAAAACTATTAAGTATATTTTTATGAAACCTTCACTATTTCAAAGATAATTTAATTATTGTTACGTCGACCGTATTACACTGGAACGTTAGAGAATGTGGTCGAAGTTTCCAGAAGTTTCCACTATGTTCGAGAATATTCCATTGTGGTATTGTGTGGAAGTTCATAGATGTTTCTAGAATATTCCAGTATAGGATAGTTCGACAATGTTCTAGAAACTTCCATGACTGTATAAATAAGCCGGACGGCGGGCGAGTGAGTCAGTCTGTTATCGACTACGTATGCGAACGGAAGCGAATACAAGCGATTACGAAGAGAATAGTGATTATTAGCGATTTAGTGTTTATGTAAATAAGTAGTTGAGTTAATAAAGGATATTTGGTTAATTAATTGGTGTAAAATAATTTATCCCATACCCAGCTCGTAACATTATTTATCTTTTAGTATAATACTGGTTTTATTATATAATTATAATAAATTACTAATGCGTCTAATTTGGGACAACGCTCCTTGATGGGCGAGTTCTATTACTTGGTGGTCGTAAGTACGGCGCGTTGCGTGAACACAAGCTATCCACTCAAAGTCGTCGACATATAACTGTTCTTTATTAAATAGATGTATCCTTTTTTTGTTCTTGGGGGGATACCTTCAAAAAGCACCTGGTCTCTTGGGGGAAAGATCAGAGAGTTTGAGATTTTTACCTCACTAAAACTACCCCGGTGATCACTATCCGCACATGGAAGAGGTACCGTTACTTCTTAAGGTGCTATTAGCTGCCAATGACCTTGAGTGGTTAGCTTGCGTGTTCTGTGCTGAGCTCACGTAACGCGTCTTACATCCACCCAGTAATAGGACTTGCCCATCAAGGAGCGCTGTCCGAAATTAGACGCATTATTAATTAATTATACATAAAAGAACAAGTATTAAAATAAAAAAAACTGAGACTAAATTATAAATAATTAAATGATCTTTAAAATGGTGAAGGTTTCAGAACAATACGCGTTATAGTTTTTGCGTGATTCTCAATTTTTTATCCACGTTAGACGTTACTTTACAAATTAATTACACAAAGCTAAATAAATATAATTTTAAATATTCTCAGATCAAATTACGGCGGAAATTGTTAAGAGTAACATATAATTTTTTCTTTTACGACGTGATGTTTAATTAAAAACCATTAAAAGTCGTATAACTGTGCCTTGAAAGATTACTCTGGAACCACTTCCGTGTAACGCCTGTTAGCACATTCCTACTCTGAAGGCGCAGTATTGTGCATACCATCCGGTAGATGGCGTAAGGCATCGTATTATAACAGCTGTTTTACATGTTTGTATTACTCTGTAGCTACAACCTGCTTTCCTAGACAACCTAATGACTGAAAGTTATTAAAGTAAAAAGAGTAATGGTTAGTATGTGAATAGTTAGTTGGTATGCGATTAGCAAAATTAATAATTCAGAGATAATTGAAACAGTTACAGGAGTTTGACTGAAAACATTTTAGGATTTCTTTTATTGCACGTAGTCTTATCTGGGCCGTGGAATTCCTAGTCAAAGTCTGTGTCTCTTCATAGCTAGGCAAATGTGCTCCATCGTTAATCACATCATAGCTTACCATCAGGTGAGAGAGCGGTCAAACGCGAGCCTGTAAATAATTAAATATATAAAAAACTTTTTTACTAAAATTTTAGGATATTTTCTTTTTAGGAAGTCGGTTGTATTTTTTGTAAAAAGTTTTTATTTTCCACTTTTTAGTTGTTATACCCCAGAACTAAAACTAACTTGAAAATAAAAATTGGAGCAAACCAAAACGTCATCTATGTATACGTATTTTGTGTATTTGTTGATTTTTTCAAAAAGCGCTAAAGCTATTTTGTTAAAAGTTATATGGGACCTCTGGAGTATTTTTGGATAATATAAGAAGCGTGAAAGCGTAGCAGACACACAGTTACTTTCGCTTTTATAATTTATTAGTAGGGATAGTTAGTAAGTGTTAGCGCATCGATAGTCTGCTGCCTCATCAGTTTCTGATCGCAGACGATAAGTAGGTCAACCAGTCTCGTCTTAAGTAAACTACTTATGACGTAGTAGAGTTTAAATTTTTATAATGAAACTTTATGAAAGAAGAGTTTAATACTCAATAATTATCTAAATTGGTTTTCCATAGATATATGCTTAGGTGCTTTGTGTTTATAATTAGATTTATTAGGGACCCTGTCGGGCACAGCAATAGGGCAGAAGAGAGAAAGCTCTGTTTAAGGTAATTATTAGATTTATATAGGAAATATATCATAATTATAAATCATTTAATATTTAATGTTGAAAGGAAAGGTTGAAAGGGAACCGCTTGTCTTGGTATGGTCATGTGAAGAGGAGGGATTAAACACAAGTAACTACATTTTTGAGAGATAATTTTTTATGGGTTATGAATATAAATGTCGATGGGTGGAGAGGAAGAGGGAGGCCAAAGAAAGGATGGATGGATTGTGTGAGGAGTGATATGAAAGTAAAGGGAGTTAGTGATAGCGTGACGGCTGACAGGACAGAATGGAAGAAAAAAAACGTGTTGCGCCGACCCCAAGTAACATGAGATAAGGCCAGGAAGATGATGATATACTATTTACAAAGTTATAAATTACTTAACTAAGTGTAATTAAAACTCTTAACTAAATAAAACTTAAAATATGGCGTCAGAAATTCCTCCACATCGCTGTCGACTGGAAGTTTGTTTTGACTATATCGTTACTTAAAAATTAATTATTTAATTTAATTTTATAAGTAGCTGTTATTTTTTTTTAATAATGTGTGTAAAATACAACCTTTATATCAATGTCATTCAATTCTGTTATTTATACTTATCATATAAATATTCATTTATGGAATAATAACATTTGTTTAGCAGAAATTCTTTAATATTTTTTCTAAATAATTATGTTTAACTTTTCTTCTTTGTTTATTATTTCGGGAAGTGTGTTGTATATTTTTCTGGACATTGCATTCATGTTTGATTTCCTGTTTTATTGTCGCTCTGCTCCCGTGGCCTGTCACACAGGCACCTTGGAAATATTAGATTGTCTAAGCAGTAGTGGCTTTCTAGCAGTGAAATATTTTTTTTAATCGGTTCAGTGCTTCTTCAGATTACCTTCTCGAATTCCAAAAAAAAAATCTTTTTGACCCCTTTATAATTAAATGTAAAAAAGAATAAAATGAGTCTCAAATAATTAAAATAAAGTTAATGTTAAATTAGGTAGATTTGTCTTAAGAAACCCGGCCAAGTATGAGTCGGGCTCGAGAGATTATACGCGTCTTCTTGTTACCATTATTACAATCGAGCAAAATATGTAAAAAAAAACACGTTTCTAGTAGGAATTATTTTTAATTAAAAATTAAAGAGGTTCCCCATTTAATTTTTATATTAATTTTTATTTTATAGCAGCAATAGAAATACTCATTCTGTGAAAATTTAATTTGTCTACCTGTTACGGATCATGAGATACAGCCCGCTGACAGACAGTCGGACGAAAGGACGGACGGACAGCGAAGGCATTAACACTAAAGATAATTTAAAATTAGCTGGATCACTCTCTAAGTTGCTTTTTAAAAAGGTAACATTTTGTCTACCACATAAAAATATTGACGAAAAGAACAAAATCTCTCAACACAGAATATTACTTCACTAAGTGAGTTATAAATACTTTGATAAAACGCAGACTTGTTTTAAAACCACAAGCTTTCCAATACTTCTGACTATCGGTAAACCGATACATTTCGCTGTTAGAAAGTTTGACAAGTCAAGGGTAAAAGTAATTTAACTGAAGATTTATATTTTACCAGGTTGTGGTCTGGAAGTTTACAAAGTTTCTTCTCAAGCTATAAGGCTATTTTGAGACGAGGTTTGTAATGGCTCACGCAGAAAAGAGATACGCGGCAATGATAAGGCAACCGGCCAAGCGCGTGTTGGACTTCGCACATTTAGGGTTCCGTACCAAATGTATTTTGGAACAAAGTTCCTTATCGCGCGTTGTGAAAAGGGGCTAGACGGAAAAAATTCTTACGAAAAGTTGTCACGAGATTTTGTATATAGTAAAAAAAATAAAATTTTATTACAATTACTTTTGTTATAGTTGTTGTTATTGCTAAAGAGTTGAGTTGAGCTGAGCTGAGCTGAGCTGAGCTGAGCTGAGCTTAGCTGATCTGAGCTGCGATGAGATGAGATGAGATGGGATGATGAAGTATAACTTCTTACGTGCGTGCGTGTGTGCGTAGTTATTAATAAAAAAAATATTATAAATTAAAAAAAATAAAATTATATTACAATTCCTTCACTAATTAATCGAAAGGAGCTTCGTTCCATCCGGGTGTCCCTTGACACCTCTCAAGTTTTTTTTGACTATTTGTATGGCTTTTGGGTGAGCAGCTCGTGGCTAAAGTAATAACAGCCGTACAGGTCAATCCATCAGATTAAGCTACGCTTGCCGGGGTTGGTCCATGAATGGGTACCATCTTTACATATCGAGTCTCCTCCGTGCCTCGGAAAGCACGTTAAGCCGTTGGTTCCGGCTGTCAATCGTGGATCATTGACAGTCGTTACGGGTCCTGCTCACAATTTTAGGACCCGTTAATATTAGTGTTTTTAACCAGTGGTGCTTGGCAACTGGGCTTACCCCAGTTGTAAAAACCCCTTTTGTGCCTAATGGCCTACTTTTGTTCTGTCTCCCGCTTGATTAGGAGGGAAGTGGAAATTATGTTTTTCTTACTCCTTCGCTATCTTTTCTGATTAATTTCGTTGCGGGACCCAAGACAGTTTAATCGTTTCTCTGGGACTCGTCGAGCTTCATTGCCTCGGCGGTTTTTCTGGTGGTCGCCACTGTTGATTCTGGCTTACAGAAATTACAGTGGTTTGGGAATAGTGTGGCGGGCTCATCCCAAAAAAAAAAAAGTCGTTACGGGTCGTCAGAAGCCCGAAAGTCTGACAATCAATCTTACCAAGGGGTGTCGTATTACCCAGTAACTGGGTTGTGGAGCTCAGATAGGCAGTCGCTCCATGTAAAATACTGGTATTCAGCTGCATCCGGTTAGACTGGAAGCCGACCCCAAGATAGTTGGGGTAAGTCTAGGCAGATTGATTGTATGGCTTTGGATCAACAAGATGGTTGTACTGTGAAAATTTAAAGACTGTAACTCCAACCGTTTGGCTGTAAAACCTGTGTGACAGACGACGGACAGACGGGCAGGCGGACAGACGGGCAGGCGGACAGACGGGCAGGCGGACAGACGGGCAGGCGGACAGACGGGCAGGCGGATAGGCGGACACGTGATTGACAGCAAATAGGGCTCTGTTTGGGGCCCGACTTTCAATCACGGTGGTCAATTTCAACGGAGATTAGCCGAGTACGCAAGAGATAATATTGTATTGCACAAACGTTTGCGCGAACAAAGGTGCACTTTCTGTTTTTTCACTCCTATAGTCCAATGGGACACCAATCCGACCTGTCGGGGAGAGATCAGGCTCAGAACCAAGGGCTTCACGTGCTTTCCGAGGCATGGGGTGTCACACCACCAAATTTCAAACTCTGGGCTGCCACAGAGTAATTTCTAGTGGAAAAACCCAATAGCACTTTTTTCCCGACCAAGGAATCGATCCCGGGTCCATGGACAATACAGCAACGCATTTGCATTAAAATTGTTATACAGCTAGAACTGACACTGGTGCCGATTCTCTTGTTAAATAACTAAACCAAAATGAGAGAATCGCTATCTTTTACTAAAAGGCAGTGCGAGAAAAGGACGGCTATAGCTATGAACTAAGTTAGAGATGTCAAACTAGTTTACGCCTTGCGCTTCACCGTGTTTTTAATCGACATGTTTTTACGTGTGTGTTTTTGACACTTTTGCTTACTACTTTGGATACGAAACATTTTGAGTCCTGTTTTAACAACGTAAAAATACTTTATCCTCTTTGTAACACACGTGATGTAGGATTCTTTAATATTTATATTCTATGCTATGCTACGATTTTTTATTTAATGAGAGCGCTACTTGGGCCTTAATTTGTATCAAAACATTAGCTCAACTACAGCTCTAATTTACGTCCGTCTCTTTCTTGTTTTATTACAGAGAAAAAGATAGGAATAACCTAAATTAAGTTTATTTTGTGCACAACAGAATCCGCACCAATGTCTTTCATAGAAACTGTAAACGGCAACTAACATTGTAAAGGGAGGATCCTCCTCGCAGACGGGTGTTGTTGTGTCTGGTCCGGGCAACTGCCCGATGGTTGATTCCGGAATGTTGTTTATGTTCAAATCGCGCGGAGAACTTTTATTGCGCGATGCAGGATTTGTGTATTTAGTTTGTATGTGTCGCATAGATGTCGCTACATATTTATTTATTTAATATCGCTGATAGACTGTCGCTTTGTCTAGAGCTATGTCTATTTTTTCAGACTTGAAATAGAAGATTATGAATTTCATGCATGACGTGCTTGTCGTGCTGGTACTGTGGCCATGCATGAGATGGCTAGCTAATCGTGTTTGTAGGTAGTGTGTGAAAGCTTTCATACTGACCCAGACATTTCGCCACCCACGGTCCGGCAGCTGTAGCAGGAGAAATGGTTCGGTTAGATTAGGTATATTTTTAGTTGAGAAAAATATACAAAAAAAAAAACTTTTAAATATACAGTTGATTATAGTGATTTATTATAGTTAGATTAATGATTATAATGGCTCGTTATAAAGTAATAACCACACAGGACGGTTTTTCAGGTTAATTAACGTTTGCCGAGGTCACTCCGTAGATGGGTGACCGGCTGCCTTTTGACGATCTTTGACTATTGTTACAAGTAGTCACAAGCCCTGAAGTCTGATGACCAGTCTTGTTAAGGCTTGTGTTACCTAGTAAACTTTCATATTGAAGATAATCGTAGGTTAGCAAGTGCAAGAAAAGACCATAAGAGAACAGAACATAATATAACAGAATAGAATAGAAAACATTTATTCATCAAACAACACAACAGCAAAAACAAAATGGGTAGAAGAAAAAAGTAATACACAAACATACTATAAAACTACACTGAGCGTAATTATAACGAAATGGTTATAAGATCTTTTTTGTAAACCTTATTTTAACTTTATGTAAATAAAAACCTTTAAAAATCAATCAATCAGTGACGCCAAACGAGAGTAACTAAAATATAATATACTTAATAAAGTACGATGTTTATAGATAGCTTAGGTAATAAACAACAGTACGGCGATAATGGTGGTAGTTCTTCCGTATACCCCTTTTTAGGGTTATGTAGTCCTAACAAGGACAAGGAAACCTTATAGTTTCTGTCTGTCCATATGTCCGTCCGAGGCATAGTGTAAAGACTGTTAGTACTAGAAAGGTGCAATTTTGCATGGGTATATTAATTATGCGAAGAAAACGAACAAAACATTTTGAAAATTTTTTTTTTTTGTGGTAGCTCGCGTAGGTACGAGTACATGTAAAGTGGGAATGACTTTTTTTCTCTCGCCTACCCTATATTGTGAGGTATCGTTGAATAGGTCCAACTAATTGCAGTTTTCTGAAGACTATTTTTCGATTTTTTTTAAAGTGAAATTTTTTGTTCGAGTGGGTACACTCGACTCGAACAAAAAATTTACAGTTAAACTAGTGACTTGAAAAATCTAAATAAATTCGTGATGTTAGTATACATATATAATGAACTTTAAAGGAAAACTATCACAACTAAGTTAAGCTATGTTAGTTTTAGAGTAACATAGTTCTTCTTGTTAAATTTCGTACCAAACACAAAACATTTGAAAAAAATTACTTATGTGAAGTACGGTCTATGGAACCCTACCTTGCGCATAGCCGGCACTTAGCTGGTTTTTTATTGTGTAAAGATAAGGCAGAAAAAATGCTCATAAAATCTCTTATTTGCATTTTAAAACATAATTCTAAATAATATAACCACGTAGCAAGCTCACGTTCGCGAGAATGCGTGTTATTATAGGTCCCTGAGGACGACACTACCATACCATGTAGAAACAGTGGAAATATGTGGTAAAAGTGATGTTATGCTGCATTTTTAACTGCAATATTCTGGATACGTCAGTCCTACCGTCAGACGTACCTACAAGCTATATAAGGGCAATGAAAAAGTTAAATCGAATCGGTCATAGAAATACGTCACTAAATTATTGACGATACTGCTTATCAAGTACAAGTTTGCAGCACTTGAAAACGCAACACTTGACGTCAGTACTTGAAGGCCGTGAATTAATATAATAATTAGTTCAATGCTTATTGTTAGTAGTTTCGACTGCATTGAATTGTCTTAAATTTTATTCTTCGAAAGCCGGATAACGGAACCACGACGTGTAGTGCGTAGTTCGTAAAAAATAAACATTAGTGCGGATTCTGTTGTGCAGAAACTAAACTTAATTTAGGCTATTACTATCTTTTTCTCTCTAATAAAACAAGAAAGAAACGTACGTAAATTAGAGCTGTCAAATTTAGTTGAACTAATATTTCCATACAAATTAAGGGTACACGTAACATGTCGATTATTTTAATCGACATGTTTTTATAAATGTTCATGTTTTTAAACTAGTTTATGCCTTGCGCTTCACCGTGTTTTTACACGGTGAAGCGCAAGGCATAAACTAGTTTGACATCTGTAACTTAGTTCATAGCTATAGCCGTCCTTTTCTCGCACTGCCTTTTAGTAAAAGATAGCGATTCTCTAATTTTAGTTATTGAACAAGAGAATCGGCACCAATTGTGTAGTTTAAAAAACTGAACAGTGTAAACTTCTGCCCAGGGGTTTTTTTTTTTATTTGGGGGGTGGGAAATCATCCAATGACTTTTCCCGCTCTGAGTGGAGCGGGAGTGTCAGACTCTTACTGACTAAATCCCACCCCTGTTCCTTCCCTGCCTGAGTGCCCAGGGGTGCGATAACTCATTTTCAGAATTTATCCGCTACCCCTAAGCATGCAGGCACCGGCCACGATGGGCCCCGTCAGTGGTGGCTGACAACATCTCTTTGAGGCGCGTGGAACACTACGCGCAGTCGACTCACGGGCCTCGTGCTGATCAGACGGCGAGCTACCCACTGCTCGCCGTCCGCAGGCCCGGGTCTGCCCAGGGGTTGAGGATAAATTCGAAAGAGTTACCTCGCCCCTGGGCACTCAGGGCAGAGAAGGAACAGGGGTGGGTTTTAGTCAGTTTCACAGTCTGACACGCCCTTCCGCTCCACCCTAGAGCGGGAGATGTCATTGGATGATTGCCGACCCCGCCAAAAAAAAAAACAGTGTAAATTTTAAGTGACACCGGCCGGTTACGAGTTGACACAGTGCAGCACAGTGCTAATAAAATCAATTGATTAATTTAGTGCGCATATGTAGTTGATTAGTTTTAATAAAAACTGTAAAACAATTGATATTTTGTGACTTTTTGGAAAAATCAGTATTTCGGTAAAAACAGGCAAATATTAGTATATTTCATAGGCGAAAAGTGCGCGCTGGCAGTTTATTTTCAGTGGGCTCTCTTTTAAGTCCAATTCTGGGCTGCATTTTGTTCGCAGTTCAATGGTCGATTTCTACAACGGAGTTTCAAACATATTTTATAGACATTTTTGAATGTCATGCAGACCTATATGTTCAAACGCCTTACAGTTATGGACCTTTGAAGAGTAGTTCCATTTTTATTTTTCCTTCTGTGTATAAGTCGATTGTGAAACTCACTTCCACCTAATATCCGCGATTCTAAAACTGTCTACCAATTCAAAAAGCAAGTCAAAGAGTATTACTTCTCCACCATTCCGTGATTATATTTCATCATCAGCCTTTTTTAATGTTGGGGCACCACTGCTGGGGCACCGGCCTCCTCTCTGTGAGAGGGTGTGGGCAGTAATCCACCACGCGGGCCCAATGCGGGTTGGTGGATTTCACACGTCTTTTTTAGTTCTAGGACATGCCGGTTTCCTCACAATGTTTTCCTTCACCGTTTAGAGAGCAGTGGTTTTGAAATAATTTACACAATGTAAAGCACCTGCCGGGGTTTGAACTCACGACCTACAACTTGTAAGTCGCGGCCAATACCACTGGGCCACCACTGCTCGACGATTATATTTATTATTGATATTTATTTTATATTTAATTATGTACTTTGGTATATTGTAATTGTATGAATTATTTATGTATTCTAGTCTATTTAATGTTTCTATATCTATTTATACACACTGTGTCTACATCTCTCAACCAACTTTCCAGTCGCAGATCTACTGGAAATTTTTTTTTTTTTAAATAAGCAGCACCTTTGTGCTCTTCTATCTGTATTTGTGCGTTTTCTCTGTAAGTGTTTTTGTGTGTGCATAAATAAGTAAATAAATAAGTACATGTACTTTGTATTTTTTTTTAAACACGTTACTTAAGTATTTTTTTCATTTTTAGGGTTTTGTACCCAAAGGGTAAAACGGGACCCTATTACAAAGACTCCGCTTTCCGTCCATCTGTCCGTCTGTCACCAGGCTGTATCTCATGGACCGTGATAGTTAGATAGTTGAAAATTTCACAGATGATGTACTTTTTGACGGCACGGTTGCCGCAGTGGTTGAGCATTCGGCTGCTGCGCTGCGTGTCGCAGGTTCGATACAGGAGTAATTTCTAGAGTGGGGCAACGAACAAATATATAAAAAAGGACTTCTATTGCCGCTATAAATATATACTAAAAACAGAATAAAAAAATATTTAAGTCTCATACAACAGACATGATTTTTTTTGCCGTTTTTATAGGTAATGGCACGGAACCCTTCTACTTGACCGGTTTTTTTATTACGTGTGTCATCCTAACAACTCTAAAATTGATACTTATTTACGTACGTTTGTCGGTTAAAGTTTAATAACTTGCCTATATAATTTCCTCTACAATTAATAATCTATACTTTATAAAACGTTACCAGAAAACAAAATGGCGGACACGAGTCAATATCGTGACAGAGCGCTCTATATAAAACTTTGCCAATATCGTCGGTTATGATGCATATTCATCAAGTTGGGATTATGGACGCTACCGCTGCAATTTATTTATTAAATATCTTTATAAGTTGTTAGTGTTGCATAGCTAGTAAGTGTTAGAATGAAATATTGGTCTGGAATATGTTGGTATATACTGTAGCATTTAGGAGCTCGTGGCTAAAGTAATAACATCCAGAAGGTTAAGCTACGCTTGCCGGAGTTGGTGGACATACCGAGACTCCTCCGTGCCTCGGAAAGCACGTTCAGCCGTTGGTCCCGGCGGTCAATCGTGGATCTTTGATAATCGTTACGGGTCGTCAGAAGCCTGAAAGTCTTCCAACAGTCTTATCAAAGGGGAACCTTATTACCCAGTAACTGGGTTGTGCAGGTCAGCCAGGCAGTCGCTCCATGTAAAATACTGGTATTCAGCTGCATACGGTTAGACTGGAAGCCCACCCCAAGATAGTTGGGAAAAGGCTAGGACTAGGATACTGTGGCATTTAAGGAGGTCGCTTAAAATACGAACCTTGTCAGTAGACTTGCTCGGTCAAAATATACTTTAAGGGTGATGCAACTATAGAATAGGTTTTAAATAGTAGTGTAGCGACATCTATGACGCTACATACGAACTACAACAGCAAAATTCCTAAATCGCGCAAGCAGAGTTCTTCGCGCGATTTGAACATATAACAGCCCGAAATCAACTATCGGGCAGTTGCCCGGACCAGACACAACACCCGTCTGGTCGGAGGATCCTCCCTTTTCAACGGAGGTTTGTGGGACTTTACACCCTGTTCCGCGTACCTCCACAGTAGTTTCGAGTTCAGTTTTGTCCAGTTTCGGTCAAAAATCTGATTTTGGGTGGAGTTTCGGTTTCAGAATCAGAAAAAAATTGAACCGACTTCGAAAAAATAGTTTAAAATAACTTTAATTTCGGAAGTCGGTGTCATAAACGAAGAAACAGAACAAGAAACACCAAATTCCTCATTAAAATTTATTTTGATCTTTTTTTTGGAATTCGTTTCTATTTTTTAAAAGAATGTTTGCACCTCCCATACTGATTTTGATCAGCTGATGATAACTTTGTACGGAAAGTCATATTATATTTTTGGGATTTTCTATGATATTCGTACAGAAACTTGTTCATTTCCTTGGATAGAATTTTTTTTTAAATATGACCACACCACTCCGTTACATTCTGTATAACTTTGACAGAAGAAAAGTGCTCTATTTTATTTTAGGAAGTTCCCGACATAAAATTTCATGGCCTGTCTAAGTAATTAAAACATTTTTTATTAATACGAACATTATTTATTTATTTTATTTATCTAAGTAACAACTATCATTACAAGCCAATGGGCCGAAGCAATAGAGTACAATAATTTGTAAATCTACTTACTCAATTAACAGTTTCATTAAAGTACAATTTAATCATCATCTTCCTGCCCTTATTCCATGTTACTTGGGGTCGGCGCAACACGTCTTTTTCTTCCATTCTGTCCTGTCAGCCGTCACGCTATCACTAACTCCCTTTTCTTTCATATCACTCAGTACAATTAAATAAATAATACAATTCATAGTGTGACGTAGCAACAAGGAGGCACCATAGAGTTTTATTATTATTAATAATAATTATACCAAACACCAAACTAACACCATAGATGTCCATATATAATCTGACTTCAATACCCAACTCAACAAAAAACATTTCAGTTTTAATTCAAAATTTATGACTCAGCATTTTTCTGAATTCAGCCACGTATAAAGAAAGAGCTAACCTAGATTTTCACACCTTACGGACAGAAAACAGATAATATCATATTACGAAGATCTGTCCCTCTATAAGAGCTGTGTGACGTTGCACGTGCCCATACGGACAGCTACGTGACGGGTAACAAACGAATGCCTTGGATCGCAAGTGAATGTGTGTATAGATTTGCGAATGTTTCATATTCTTCTTTTATAAAAAAGATTATGGGCTGTGTTAGTAGGCTTTCATACTTACTTCACTACATATTACATACAAACTTTTTCACAAAAAAAAAAACAACCGACTTTCAAATAAAAAAAAAACTATAAAAATAAAAAATAACTTTAATTTCGGAAGTCGGTGTCAAATAACGAGGAAATAAAATAAAAACACCGACTTCCGAAATTAAAGTTATTTTTAAATTTTTAGTGTATTTCTCTTTTTGGAAGTCAGTTGTTTTTTTTGAAAAAAAGTTTTTTACTTTTCACTTTTTTGTTGTTATACCCCAGAACTAAAAACCCCAATAACATGGAACGTGGAATTTAAACATACTTGTAATTGCAGGCAACCAAAACGTCATCTATGTCCTATACATATTTTTCGTTTTTGTCCAGTTTTTTAAAAAGCGCTAAAGCAATTTCGATGAAATTTATATGGGACCACCTGGGAAGTATACCATGTCAAACAAAAAAAAATTCAATTCGGTCCAACCATCTTCGAGTAATCGGGGAACACATCAAAAAAAGGTTTCGACGAATTGGGAACCTCCTCCTTTTTGAAATCGGTTTAAAACTAAATCATCGCTGCGTCTGTCTGTTCGTGATAAATTCAAAAACTACTGAACGGATTTTCATGCAGTTTTTACAACTAAACAGAGTGATTTATGACGAAGGTTTAGATGTTTAATTAGTACCCGTGCGGAAAAAAGGCGCGTCACTAGTAATATTATAAATGTAAAAGTAGCTCTGTTTGTTAAGGCGCTATTAACTGCCAACGACCTTGAGTAGAGCTTGCGTGTTCTGTGCTCAGCTCACGTAACGCGTCGTACGTCCACCCAGTAATAGGAATCGCCCATCAAAGAGCGCTGTCTGAAATTAGACGCATTATTAATTTATTATACATAAAACAACCCACACACACGTAACACGTATACTAAAATATAAATATTTAAATGGTCTTTATAATGGTGAAGGTTTTATAAATGTATGTTTTATAGTTTCTGCGTGATTCTCAAGTTTTTATCCGAGTTAGACATAACTATAGAAATTAATTACACTATGTACTCGTAATAAAAATATAATTTCAAATATACACATATTACGAGTATATTACGAAAGAAATTATCTAGAGTAACATAAATTAGTTAATATATATAATAAGACTAGTCATTTAGACGTGATGTTCAATTAAAAATCATAAGAAGTCGTTTAACTGCACCTTAAGCTTTCATGCTTCAACCGCTGAAGCATGCAGCAGCAGGAAGGCCTGTGTCAGGAGATGACTTTCAGGCTGAGCTTCTGATGATGATTATGAGCAGGATAGTGGACATTTGAAAATTTTATGCAAAAAATCTCTGCTGCCACTGCTCCGACATATTCTCCTACGATTCTACAGCAGACGTTTCTAGTCATCTGCAGCATCTCCCAACCTATGGCTAGCGATTGATGAGGTCTTCGATTGATCTGGGCTTGCAGTCTAACCGCAAGCAGTTGAATACAAGTTTAACCACTTCCAATCTCTCTATTTCTTATCATCATTTCAGCAAAAAGACGTCGTCTGCTGGACATAAGCCCTAGTGCTGCCCTAAGTGTTACAACAACGACCCATTCCGTGCTTTTCGCTTACATCGCATACCTACAACCCTCACCAGGTCATCAATCTACCTTGTTGAAGGCCTTTCAATACCACGTCTTTCGGTATGCGGTCGCCACTCCAGAACCATTCAGCCATATTGACCATCTGTTCTACGAGCAAATTGCTCGTGGAATCTGTTCCTCTATCCACGTCATCTGTACCCACAGCCACTTATGGTTGTTGATTCTTTGGGCTATGTCGGTAACCTTTGTTCTCCTGCTGATATAATTATTTCTGATTCAATCACTCAAGAAAACTCCAAATCTAACCCTTTCCGTTAGATATACCTCATTCTAAATATAAATTGTCCCCATTAACGGTCACTTTAAAAGAAAACCAGTAGACGGAGAACAAAGTAAGACTAAACTTTAAATTAAAGTAAAAACGCCATAATTGTCTGAGTTTAAAGTGCCAGTGAGCGGGTCCAGGCCGTTAGGAACTGTTAACTGTTGGAAGTTAAAAGGATAATGTCTTTGTAACATGTTTACTTTGTAGTTTACTTGCGAAACGTTTTAGGTTTCGGGGATGAGTAGAGTTGTAAGCCGGCAACTTTATTAGACTCAAAAATATGTAAATGTAGGTTGCAGCTCGTTCCAGGGAATACAAAAGCGCTGTAATCACGTGCTGTCATGCATAGTGAGGCTCGACGGGGCCAGCTAAGTCCGATGCCTGCCTGGAGTCATGGGTAAATTCGAAAGAGAGTTACCGCGGCCCTTGGCACTGGTAACTGAAGGATCAAGGGTGGGTTTTAGTCAGTAAAAGTCTGACAAGAAAGAGTGGAAAGACAAGTCATTGGATCTTCAGTGATGTGCCCTAATAGGCGTTGCAAAGAGGGGGTTAATGAGTGGTAATTTAAGAGGTAACGGGGCCCCTTTCATGTGCTGATGGTGATCACCGATTTAGTGAGGTCAGAATACCACGATCCCTGGTCCAGGTGCCTTTTGAATGATTTTACCCGCAATAAAAAAAGGTGGTGGCGATCGTAACTTCGGTTCATAAAATCGTCCCAGATTTATTTACTAACGATTAATTTGTAAAACGATGATCTCGACCAACATTATTACAAAGGCGACTGCGACAGGTGGCATAAGAAGGTGAAACAACATCTATAATAATGATACGACAAGGTGCTTTTGATTGAAACAGTTCCAAGGAAAATGTATTCTTAGATTCCTTTAAAATAAATAAAAATCAAGTAAAATTTGTAATCAAAATTCAATAAAATAATATTAAAATCAAATTTAAAGACTGTGTAATGGCGCGTTGATCAACTCTCTGGTCATGGCATGCTAAGACAGACCCCAGAGGTCTAATGGTGTGCCTTGTAAAGTTTTGTAACAAGAAACTTGTTTTGATGAATAAATAAAAAAATTAAATAAAATAAATACGGGAAAGCAAGGTTTTTAGCGCAGCTTAAGTGGTCTCTACACAGCGGAGGACTTTGATAGGCGGATAAGCAAAGAACACAGCTTAATTTTAAAGAATATAAACCTCCTACTATTAATATACCGAAATGAAAAAAACAATAACCAAGCTTGTTACTATCACAGATAATTTGCAAGCCATTATTATTCTAATGTCTGTCAAGCTTGCTACTATCACAGATAATTTGCAAGACATTATAATTTTAATGTCTGACTGGCTTGTAACTATCACAGATAATTTGCAAGCCATTATAATTCTAATGTCTGACAAGCTTGTTACTATCACAGATAATTTGCAAGCCATTATAATTCTAATGTCTGACAAGCTTGCTTCTATCACAGATAATGAGCAAGCCATTATAATTTTAATGTCTGACTGGCTTGTTACTATCACAGATAATTTGCAAGCCATTATAATTCTAATGTCTGACAAGCTTGTTACTATCACAGATAATTTGCAAGCCATTATAATTTTAATGTCTGACTGGCTTGTTACTATCACAGAAAATTAGCAAGCCACTATAATTCTAATGTCTGACTGGCTTGTTACTATCACCGATAATTAGCAAGCCATTATAATTCTAATGTCTGACAAGCTTGCTTCTATCACAGATAATTAGCAAGCCATGATAATTCTAATGTCTGACTACCTTGCTACTGTCACAGATAATTAACAAGCCATTATGATTCTATTGTCTGACAAGCTTGCTACTATCACAGATAATTAGTAAGCCATTATAATTCTAATGGCTGACAAGCTTGCTACTATCACAGATAATTAGCAAGCCATTATAATTCTAATGTCTGACAAGCTTGCTACTATCACAGATAATTTGCAAGCCATTATAATTCTAATATCTGACTAGCTTGCTACTATCACAGATAATTAGCAAGCCATTATAATTCTAACGTCTGACAAGTTTGCTACTATCACAAATAACGAGCTATTTTAATTCTAATATCTGACAAGCTAATGAAGCCACATCCTGCCCAAAAAAATTAATATTTACGGAAAATTTTAACTCAAATTCCTTCAACGAAGAAAATAAATTCAATAACTACAAGATTTTCAACTACTTAGTAATGAGGTACCTTGTATTCTCCATTACAGAACACTGGAATAAATACAGAGACCGCAGTACAAATTCAAATACCTGAACTGCTTATTCGAATCGTATGGAAACTCGGTACACTTTTCTAGATTGCGTGGAAAGAGTAACCCGTATTTGTTATTTAGTTTACTTTTGTATTGCAAAACCTGTATAGTTTTATCTTTTCGTATTTTCTATTGACTTTAGGAGGAATGGAGAAATAGTTATTTGTTATGCAAGGCTGGAAAGTTATTTTTACGGCGCAAATACTTGTATTGAAACCTGAGCAAGCGAATGATACTAGGATTGAATACAGAATATAATCAAATATGGAATCCTGAGCGTAGCGAGGGTTTCAAAGGTACGAGACGCAGAATAACTTTACTGCCGAGAGCGCAACACACAACTTTTCACCTCACTACAGCGAGGTAAATACTAGGTGCAATAAAAAACAAAATAGTGTTCATTTATTTTAATAAAAACTTTTTATAAAATAAAACAACCGACATACAAAAAATAAAAACACTAAAAATTAAAAAATAACTTTAATTTCGGCAGTCGGTGTCAAATAACGAAGAAGTAAAATACAAACACCGACTTCCGAAATTAAAGTTTTTTATTTTTCACTTTTTAGTTGTTACACCCCAGAACTAAAAACTCCAATAACATGGAACGTGGAATTTAAACATTTGGTGAACACCAAAACGTCATCGAGGTATACGTATTTTTTTTTCGTTTTTGTTCAGTTTCTCAAAAAGCGCTGAAGCAAATTCGATAAAATTTATGTGGGACCACCTCGGGAGTATATTATTTTAGATAAAAAAGAATTTAGAAAATCGGTCCACAACTGACGGTGAAATCGGCGGACATACATAAAAAAAGAAACATACAGTCGAACATAGAATCAGTTTTTGAAAGTCGGTTAAAATTAAAAGTAAAATTGCTAGAATTCGTAATATTGAAAGTTATTTTTTTTTGGAACTGTTTTGCTTGCGTCTGTCACTTGTGTACTAGTAAATTATTTGGCAAATTGCTCAATGTCATTGGATTCCATTGTGAATGTTTGAGACTGAGACGGATAGGCAGGCGATTGCAAACGATTTTTTTTTCATGTATTCATCGTGCTGGCCAGTGCAATTATTTGAAAAATGAGATTGGCGTAGTGACATGAAATAAGTATTAATTCATTTTCAGTGGACTAGCGGTATTTATAGAAAATTATTGAATAGAAAAGTTCGAATTTTAAAAACTCTTTCTACGGTAGCGGATAAAATGCATTTTTGCATTCAGATTTTGAATGACAAACGGAATCTTTCCAAAGTTGTGAGGTGAAAAAGAAGATAGAAGCTTTAGAAATGTGCTGCTAGAGAAGAATGTTTGGCAAAACCTGGTCACAGATCGGATCCAACGTCTCAGTATTCCAAGAATTTGGTATCGACACCAATGTCGTATTTTCACTATTTTTTTGGATAGAAAACACATCTGTGGAACTCTGTGGAACGACTTGTAATTTGACACAAGAGCGCGTGGCAGGTCACCAAAGCGTTGGACCGACCAAGTTAAAACTGCATTCAATGGTCCAATCCACGAATGCACAAGAAGAGATACAGTACGGGAGGAATACGACTGATAAAGTCTACGCTCCGTGCAGCATAGATTCAGATTTACAACTCCGAGAGCTTTCAACTCGAACTTCAGAATCGTTTCGAATGCCTAGGGAGCTCCGTAGAGGAATACAATGATGGGTTCACGGTCGGGTCTAAGTTATTCCAGCTCATGAAAGAGAGACGGGAGATTCCTGCCTTTAAAGAAGAGCTATTTCTTCAGAATGTAAACACCATATCGCCTGAGGCACCAAACCATGTTCGTATAATATTAAAAACGGTTTTATTTTCATAGCGACCTTTCCTCATTTTTTTGCCAGCTATTTTTAAATCCGTGTACGTGTTTTCCCTTATATGCGTACTTTTATCGTACTTTTTATCGGTATTAGCCAGCTTTTGGATTTTTTATATATTGTATAAAAATGGGGTGTGTAAATAAAGTTTTTATTGCTTTTACCCTTTTGCGCAATGTTTGAATATCCGATATTAAAATATTTTTGTTGGTATCCCTGATGGTAGACATCGAAGGTCACGTGAAGATTACAGAATACACTAGAAACAACAACGGTGACTACGGCGTAATATGCTTTTTGAAAAGCAGTGGTGATCCAGTGCTAACGCTATTGACTTACGAGTTGTTTATCGTGGGTTATGTGTACTGCGACACATGTGAACCCGGCACCACTGGCTGGTTAGACTGTTCGATATTTGAAGAGTATTTTGAATGATAAATTAAAATAGAAAAATAGGAAATAATCGATTGTTTCGAGAGTGATTCCAGAAGGGTCCTCCGCAGTGGACAGTTGTTTGTGTTAGCTCAATGTATTTTCAATCCAGTGCTGTGCCCGAGCTTTTCTTACCACACTAATCAAGTTCAGTATAACACTTGCTACACGATCCTCGCTGCCAGCGAGTGACACAGCTCTCCAAGAACTAAAGAAGAAGCTATAGAACCTCTGAAACCCTGAAGGCATCACAGTACTTAATAGTAACAAAACTTAGAAGACATGTGAATTACAGCAGTAGGAAAATTACAAGGCTGATTATGCTCATGCTCATCATGCTTATTGTAATTTTTAAGGATCCAAATGACTATCTGACCCTCACCAAGTCAAAAGTGACCACAAGCAACGACTCTCGACGACGTGGAGCACGAACTGACAGTGGCACTCGATTTACTGGGCGAATATTACGACCGCAATGCTCTACGGCCCAACCCGTTCAAAACGCAGTCGTGTGCGCTCACTAAACATCACGTGGCAAGCAATTAAGGTCGAACACAGCCCACTCCTAAAATATCTAGGTTTAACAAAAAAAAAGATAGGGCCTTAACGGTTAAGTCACACTGCTTCAAGACAAAGCAGAAGGTCGGAACTCTGAATAATTTGCTCCTTTGCCTCATTTCTACCAACTGGGGTGCAGCACCCGAGGTTGGCCAGTTTCCGTGTCCAGCGTGGCACCGATCCGCTCACGCCAAGCATATAGACACCGCCCTAAATGAGACTTGTCGGATAATATCGGGATTTTTAGAACCGACTCCACTCAACAAACTCTACCCGCTAGCAGGTATCGCACCACCTCCCGTACGAAGGGCTGTCGCATGCGCGCTGGAAAAAAAGAACCAGGAATCCGATTCTCTCTACGACCACTCGACAACTTCGAGTAGATTAAAAAGTCACAAGAGTTTCATGAGAATGACACAAGCAATCCAGGACAGCACACCTAAGGAGACGATTAAGTGGTGGGAGGAGTGGTGCCCGCCACTACGTGACTTTCTTGGGCTGAAGGTACACCTGCCTTCTAGTCGAAATTTGCAGTGGTCTATTTGGAAAGCACTGAATCGATTGAGTACCCAAGCAGGCCGCTGCAAGTATAATTTGGCGAGGTGAAGGATCATTGATCCATTGCATACACAGTGAGAGTGCAGTGCTCCTGAACAAACTATGTATCATCTACTGGAGTGTCCCAATTATGTTTTCACCTGTACCCTCGAAGATCTGAACAAAGCCTCAGACGCGGCTGTAAACTTGGCTACTTCAATCAAAATCAATCCGACTAGCCTTTTCTCAAATATCTTGGGGTTGGCTTCCAGTCTAACCGGATGCAGCTGAATACCAGTATTTTATATGGAGCGACTGCCTATCTGACCTCCACAACCCAGTTACTGGGACTGACTTCTGAAGACCCGTAACGACTGTCAAAGATCCACGATTGACAGCCAGGACCAACGGATTAACGTGCTTTTCGAGGCACGGAGGAGTCTCGGTATGTAAATATGGTCACTTATCAACGGACCAACCCCGGCAAGCGTAGCTTAACCTGATGGATATACCGTGCGGCTTTTATTACTGTAGCCACGAGCTACTTACTGGCTCCAAATAGAATAACCTTAATAAATGTACCACGGCAATGAAAAAAAGAAGCACCACGTCATAGTTCATCTAGAGAAAAGCAATCCATTTCTGCAATCTATAATGGTAAATTGTAATCTAAAAATCGTAGATATTATGTTTAATATGATAGAGAATTTGCTATCATTTTGAAACCGAAGAAATAATAATCATATTCTGTTTCCCTCCTAAAACCTTTAAATGGAAGCTCAATGCTTTGATCATCTTAAAAAGTTGATTCAAACGAACAATTCTTTTACTTGTTTACAACATCTTATAAACCAATAAGTAACTAATCATTAAAGAACACGTCAAGAACATAACAAACAAAGAAAAGAAAAAAAATATTCAAAAGAAACAAAAAGTTTACGAATTTATATACGGATGATTTTACAAAAGTCTCAAAGAGATTGACAAAGGTTTACAAAACTTTTGTAAACAGGTTCTGTTTGTTTCCTTATCAGGAAAAGAATATTTCCAAGGAAATGTTTTTCAAAAACTTGTTTAAGGATGTAAATTTCTTGATTGTTACCAATTTCCTGTTGAAAAATGGGTTGGAATATAAATTAGCTTGTAGATTTGTTGGGACAGATGCAATAAAACATCTCTGCAAGAAGAAATGGCCTGGTGCAGGTTGGAGGATTACTATCATATAATATTATATCGCAAACTCTTCTGTCTTTGTTGTTTTTGGCTTGGTAAGCGTCGAAATGTTGCCACATAATTAATTATTTTGTGTTTATATTTTATTTAGTATTTAGTTGATCGTGGTTTTATAAAATATCTCTTTATCTCTATTTATACGCCTGATATTTGTAATTATTTATGCTACCGGTTTATAAAATTTGCTCTTTTTTTAAAAAAAAATATTTAACTTGTTATTTATATGCAACATAATATTCTTTGTAAGCGCCGCTGAAACAGCGTCTTTTTGTGTCCACCTGATAATTTATTGTTTGGTGCCTCGGGACGATGATAAAAACAGCGAGACTCACGCTGAAAACCAGCACCGTGGATTCGTGCCTGCGTGAATGGGCCGCCGCAAAAAGCTGAGCGTTAGCAGTTTCGCGTGGTAGTGGCGCATATTTCCGTCTGGGATATATTTTGTATTAATTGTATATGTAACAAAATGTATTAATAAACAGTTTTTCTTTCTTCTTTCATCATTATCATTTCAACCGAAAGTCGTCCACTGCTGGACATAGACCTTCCTTAAATGTTGCTACAACAACCGGTCTAGTGCGTCTCCCATCCATCTGATTCCTGAGACCCTTGCTAGGTTATCGGTCTACCTTGTTTGGCCTTCTAACGCTGTGTCTTTCGGTACACGAACAGAATGGCTACAGTTCCGGATGTCACATATTGTCTTCAAATTGGACATGACAATTTCCACACAGTGTTTTCCGTCACGGTTTTGAAAGCAGTTGTGGTCATAATCCAGAATATAAATGTTACTATTAAAAACATGTTTTTAACAAAAGGTTGTGGTTTTTGTCAAAGTCTTTCTCTACACTAACATTAAATAAACATCGTTGTGCTATCAAACACATATCCCACATACACAAGTGCCAATGCGTTACAATTTTTAACTCTCTATTGAATACAAATATTGGATTCGAAGCTTCTACACATATGCCTCCTGCCGGAGGCCCTACGCGGGGATCGTGCGGTCCATGGCCCTCTACGGGGCACCGGTGTGGTCGCGTTCATTGAGGCAGCGATCAGCTCGCCAGATGAACGCGTCCCAGAGGGTCATGGCGATCCGCATCATCCGAGGATACCGCACGGTCTTCCGTGAGGCTGCGAGCCTCCTTGCCGGACTGTCACCGTGGGATCTGGAGGCAAAAATCCTCGCGTACCTGTATAAGTGGCGCGAGGAGAAAACGCCGGGGCGAAACTCCGCTGCCGCGACAACTCGCGGCTCGGCGGACGGAGCTCCGGCAGGATCTCATGGTGACATGGAGAGAGCGACTGTCGCAACCCAGCGCTGGGCACGCCACCATCGCGGCGGTAGTGCCCCTCTTTGAGGAAGGGCTGAGGCGTCACGGCGCCCTCACCTTCCGCCTGACGCAGGTGCTCACCGGACATGGCTGTTTCGGTAGGTACCTGTGTCGGATCAAGGCGGAGGTGACCCCCGGGTGTTTCCACTGCGAAGATCGCCCAGAGGACACGGTGGAGCATACGGTGGAGGTTTGCCCCGCTTGGGCAGAGCACCGCCGTGTCCTCGTGGATGCGATAGGCGGCAGCGACCTCTCGCGCCGTGCCCTGGTTCAGGCCATGGTGCGGAGCGAGAGGGAATAGGAGGCCGTCTCCTCCTTCTGCGAAGCAGTAATGCTCGCGAAGAGGGAGGCGGCATACGTTAGGGAGACTCAACAACAGCCGAGTCACGCTAGCGCTCTCAGCCGCAGCCGGCGCAGGAGACGCCAGGGGCCGCGAGACGATCTCCGGCCACCGTAGACCCGGGCCTGCGGACGGCGAGTAGTGGGTAACTCGACCCGATCAGCACCAGGCCCGAGAGTCGACGGCGCGTAGTGTTCCACGCGCGCCTCTAAGAGTTGTCAGCAAAGGACGGTCCTGCCACGGCCACTGCCTGCCCGGGGGTTGAGGATAAATTCGAAAGAGTTACCTCGCCCCTGGGCACGTAGGGCAGGGAGGTACAGGGGTGGGTTTTAGTCAGTAAGAGTCTGACACGCCCTTCCGCTCCACCCTAGAGCGGAAGAAGTCATAAGATAATTTCCCACCCCCCAAAAATAAAAAAAAAGCTTCTACACATATTGCAAATGCCAATGTTTTATCCACCTACGAGTACTTGAACTATGCTACCGCAATAAATCATTTTCTCGGAATAACAACGATAGATAGTAAGTAGTAACTCACCTGATGATAAGCGATGGTGTGGTCGACGATGCAGCACGCTTGCTTAGAAGATTTTTTTTTTACTATGGATTCATAGATGTTTAAAGCTACGAAGAAACACAGACTAAGGGCCGATTTCACCAATTTTAAACGCACAGTTTTCGACGTTTAAGCTCTTCTCCTCTTCTCCTACTCTCTCTTCGCGTTTAAGCGATTAAACGCGAAGAGAGAGAGTCCTGGTGCAAGGAAGATGATGATCAACAAATACCAAAATTCAAAACAAGGTTCTATTCTTTTGGAAGTTTTGTTCCGACAAAACTTTTTTTTGACTACTGATAGTCTCGCGTTTGACCACTATCTCACCTGATAGTATGCTATGATGTGGTCGACGTTGTATTACGCATGCCTAAGAGTAAACTATTCTCTCTTAATTATATAAATAAAATTGCTCGTTTCTAAAGCGCATCTAGCTGGTTTTTGGCAGAGCCATCCAAAACAGAGAGTAGTAGTTATTCTATTTGCACTGTTAGTTACGGCAATAAACCATACCTAGAATAATACAAGCAAACCCAAACACCAATTAACCAACGCAAATAGCAATAAAAATGATGCAGTAAACAATACCAGACATAAGTAGGACAAAGAAAACGTACCTACTACATCTAAATACACAAACAGAGGCAACTTACAGTGGCAATAATTAAGGTCACTCACAATGAAAACAAACCCGTAAACTGAGGAGGAAATACTCGAAAAACAAACGAAAGGGGATAATGAAAAATTCCCACAAGTTTATGTAAACACAGCCATTGAAATCGTCGAAGGTTCTAGCTTACAGAGTGTTTTATTAACTGAGGTTTCAGTCAGTCCCTCGCCTGTCTTTAAAAGAGTTATTAAAGGAACTTTATTAGTTTTCTGCGTTGTGAAAAATGGCTACCTTAACTGTAGACATTAATTTACTTTGCAGGGTCTACTCGAATTATGAAAGACTAGAAGCTTTGAAAATTTTCAATGCATGACTGGAAATTAGATTTACTGTGCTTTAAATGGTGAATCTACACAAAGTCAAGAGTATTCTATCCATCTGTCTGGATTTCAATGGCAAATTATAGATTGGGCTTAGATTTAAAAGTTAAAAAATAAATTATATATCTGTATATTTTATAGCAATGAACTTTAGAGATATATCATTGTTTTTTTTTCAAATAACCATTATTTTCTCTGATTTATGTTAAATATGGAGCACATTTAACTCACTTGCTAAGATGTCCTAAGTATAGAAAGTAGTGCAGAGCGCTATGGTTACTTAACACACCTTTCTCGTATTAATAGGTCTATCCTATATGGGGTAAAAGTTAGTCTCGAATTAGAAGGGAAATAGCTGTATTGAATCACTATAACACAGTTGCAAGAAATGGTAAAAAAAATAAACTATATCACTAATTTATTGATAAAATATATGGTAAAATAGTAATGGTTATGGTTGGTATTGAAAACGTATTTTTGGTAGGTATGAATGAGAATAGATCGTTAAGTATTTATCACCCTCTTACCCCCACCCATCTTTTTTTAATTGCAAAACAACGTTTGCCGGGTCAGCTAGTTGTTCTGTAAAATACATGTAGGTAACCTAAATAATAATTGTCGCCTTTACACCACGCAGAAATATCCCCTTTCAAGTGTTTACCCATAATTAGTACACCACTAAAGTTGGTGTATTGTGTAACCTCCATCAGACGATACGATCGGCCTTTTAACGTGGGATCCAATTTCCTTTAGTTCTTCAATCTTCACCGCTGAAGAGTTACTTTCGCTTAAAAATGTTCTGTTGACGGGTATTTTAATAGTATTTTGTTGTAGCCATTACATAACTACAACAGGGATTTCGGCAATTACAATTTTTTTTTTAATTTTTTAGAAAAAAAAAACGCGCACGAAGGGTTCCGTACCATTATCTATAAAAACGAGCAAAAAAACACGTTTTTTGGATGGGAGCCCCCTTAAATATTTATTGTATTTTGTTTTTTAGTATTTCTTGTTATAGCGGCAACATAAATACATCATCTGTAAATATGTCAACTGTTTTACTATCACGGTTCATGAGATACAGCCTGGTGACAGACGGACTGACGGACGGACAGCGAAGTCTTAGTAATGGGGTCCCGTTTTACCCTTTGGGTATGGAACCCTAAACATGAAAAAATACTTAAATAACGTGTTTAAAAAAAAATACAACAAAGTGCATGTACATAGAGAGAGAGAAGGTAAAATAAAAATAGAACTACTCTTGAAAGGTTCATATCTGTAAGGCGTTTGAACTTATAGGCATGAAATATGGCGTTTGAAAAATGTGTATATGTTTGAAACTCCTATCGTAGAAATCGACCATTGAACAGGTAACCCCAAAAAGAAGGAAAAGAGAAAAAATATGTTTATTTAGCACACACGTAAATACACACTTATGATGCACCAAATAGGTTCAGATCGGTTATAAAGCCAGACAGCTACATAATAATTTACGTAGTTAGAATTAATCAGCAAAGAACAACGGAACAGTAAGAAAATCATATTTGTAGACAGACATCGAGGTTTGAGGGGACTGCCAATGTTAGCAGTCGCCGCTGTGTGAGCAGTACTTCGACCGTGTCGCTTATATGCCCTAGTAGTATGCTCAGGGTAAATAACCCATTAGGGTCGTTGTCAGTAATAACCTGTGGTCGATCGATGTCGACTGTCCACCGAAACGTGTCACCTCATATCATTATTTGTGTCTCCAAACATGACACACATAACGTCGTCGATAGCACCCTTTTCCATAACCCTTTGCGTGTCCAAATTAGCAGACACAGTAGATTTTAATTGTGTCTCGATCACGAGGTGACTCCTGAACCATTAGTCTGAGAATAGTTGTAGGCATTAAGTTACCAGGTAAAAAAAACTTTGGGGAATGCCCCGATTCGGCCCAAAAACGCCCAACAATTTGCTTTTGTTAAAAAATTACATCTTATTTTATGATTATCAATCGCGGTATTCATTTATCAAAACAAGATTGCAACATTTTTGCACAAATGAAAAGTACCGAAATGAAATAAGGTAAATCCGTAATTCATTGGTTTGTGGATAAAATAAAAAGTGTTGCCAATTACTAATTTCATTCAAAATGTAATCGATTCTTTTATTTAATCGATTTTTATGATGTAAATGCCAATTTAGTTCTTTTTTTTTTTCGATAACTATTATGTTATGATAATTAAACATGCGAATTACTAGTGACCATGAATTCATTAGATCATAACAAAAACGCTACTAGACAATTTAACTGTCATGGTTATCTGTTCTTAATTATGCAATAAAATAGAATTTAAAAAACTAAAAGAAACATCATAATAATCTTTGAGGCGCCTTTAATTAATTGGTTCACTAATTAATTCGTGTTGAATTATAATTCGAAAAAGAAATCGATATAGATTTACCAATTTTTATGTCTGTTAAGGCCCTACTCACGTTCCAGTGGCGCCCTCATTGAATAAGAAATCGTAGCATAGCACAGAAAATAAATATTAAAAAATCCAACTTGACGTTTGTTACAAAGAGGATAAAGAATTTTTACGTTGTCAAACCAGGTCTCAAAATGTTTTGTATCCATAGTAGTAGGCAAAAGTGTCAGAAACGGCCGATTTTGTGACTTTTGCCTACTACTTTGGATACGAAACATTTTTGATCTTAAATATTTTTTTTTTGTCAAACTCACCGGTAAGTCTCAGGGCCTAACAGGGTAAGTCCGTTTTTGTGCAATGTTTTTAACTTGATGTTTTTAAAGTAAATATTAATATTTATTATTTATTTCATACTTATATGTATTTGAGTTTAAACTTAACAAATCCTTTTTATTTTGTTCAACGGGTCTTCATGTTTGTGTTCACTTGGGTCTTAGTTTTTATTATTGTTTCAGCTGACATCATCATCTCGTGTATGTCATAATTGCTGGCGAAGGACCGAGAGAGCAGCATCACATTCAACTGCAGAACGGGAACCATCTGAACCAGTTAGTCTCTTCTCGTCTCAATCTGAAGTGGCTAGCATTGTATTGCATCCCGAAGAACAAAGCTTAGATACATCAGACCGTGTACTGCTGCCTAATTATGTAAGAGCACCAACAACACAAAATCCATGTTTTTTTTTTCTGGTTGTAACAATTCCAATCGACGTACTGTTCCATCAGCATTGGGGGTACGTCTTTTCTGCGAGTACAATTATTATGTTCCTCCAGAATGTAGAATCTGTAACTACCGTTTGATTAGTAACTCTTGGGATTTACTTTTGGAATCAATATACAATCCTTCTACATATTTGATGATACACTTTGCTGTTGCTGCTGCACTAATTATAAATTCCACACATAAAAAACACAGGGACAGGTATGATGCAGCTCAAATACTAGAAATAGTTTATCAAAATATGGAAACAAATAATGATTTATCTAAGTATGTTAGGGAACGCAATCTAAATAGAGCTAGGGCAGACTTCTGCCCGGGGGTTGAGGATAAATTCGAAAGAGTTACCTCGCCCCTGGGCATTCAGGGCAGGGAGGAATAGGGGTGGGTTTTAGTCAGTAAGAGTCTGACACGCCCTCCCGCTCCACCCAGAGCGGGAGAACTCATTGGATGTTTTCCCACCCCACAAAAAAAAAAGCTAGGGCAGACTTTACAAATATTTGGGAATTTCCTGTTTTAACTTACAGTTATTAATTGCTTGTGGTACATACCAAATAAAGCAAGCTCGCTTGCAATTGTATTGTCGGCCGTCGAACGGTAGGGTGCTGTGCCCATGTTATTACAGTAATATGGTATTTAGGTTGGGCACGGCATCAGACCAATATTTTCCCTTCTGCTCATTTCCTGGATGATGTACTGAACATAAAATATACTAGAGATATAATCAAAACTTTATAAGTTTGTATGTATTACAGTAAAATTATTGTTAAAAACCTGTATTTGGGAAAATAAAACCATTTTATATCTTCACAATCCGGACTTTTTTTAAACCAATACTTTTACCATTTCTTTCTTTATATTGCATATTATCATTTCCATATACTTTTATATGTGGGCACCCAGGGCCGAAGTATCTATGGTTTGTGTGCATTCCCCTTTTTGAACCGACTTCCAGAAAATAAGAAAAAAAAAACAAAATAACTAATTTCTGGTTTAACTTTTTCGTTTTTTTGACATCAAATGCCGAAATTAAAATAGTTTTGCACTTTTCTTATTTTATTTTGGAAGTTGGTTCTATTTTTCGTAAAAAAGTTTTTATTTTTCACTTTATAGTTGTGGTTCTCCATTAAATTGTGTTAAGAATACATAGACAAACAAATTCAAAGCATTTATTTCAAATAAACCATTTACACGCACTTTTGAATTGTCAATAACGATCGCAGTAATCGCGAGTCGTTTGTAAGAGATACTGAGGAGTTCCACTGTTTATTTCCGAAAATCTTCTTCAGATCCTAATGTATTATTTATATTAAAACCTTCCTTAAAAAATATGCATTTGAATAATGCAAATCCCATCCAAATCAGATAACGAGTTTTCGAGAAAATCGTGGACAAACAAACATACATACGTACCCCTTTTTTGAAGTCGGTTAAAAACAGAATTGATGTCCAAATTGAAAATTAATCTTCACAACTCAGTTACCGCGGCCCTTGGCACTGAGGCAAATGAAGCAACAAGGGTGAGTTTTAGTCAGTAAAAGTTTGACATGTTTTCCAGCTCCACCCAGATCAGGAGAAGTCATTGGATGATTTTCCACCCTCCAAAAAAAAAAACCAAAAAAGAAAGACAGATCATCACCAATATAACTTTGCATATTCTAACATGCCAGAAGAATTTAAGCTCCCAATCTCGAGTAGGGAAAGGTACCGGCTATATTTAGAAGGGTCAGACAAATCACTTTTTAAAAGGACACCGAAATCATCCATTACCCTTAGAGTGAGTAGGTACTTGATACTCCTCGCGACAAAGCTTGCAAGAGGTCTAAGTGGCATCACTGCTAAGTGCTCAGGATTCAGTCACGTCTAGAAGTAAGTCTTATGCACACTTTAGCGCTGAAATAGAAGATTTCCGAGTTCAAATTAGTCTTGTTGCTAGGGGAACAAACAGGTGCTGGTCGATTTCATATTATTGCAGGCTCAAAAAATCAGTGACCTATGTTTTGACCAGAATTAACAAACAGAAGTGACGGTGGACTGGCCACATGATGAGAACAAAACAGGAAAAATGGAGCTAAATAATAACAGATTGGTATCCCAGCAAGTAGACGAAGCGAGGGAAAACAACAAAGGTGTTGGGAGGGGTTCTTGTTTCCCCCTGAAATATTGTTTATCTACATACATACATTTTCGATTGCCCCCGAAATTTAAAAATTAGTACAGTCAAGCACAACTCACTAAGTTTTACACACATTCTTACATTTTGCTTGACACCAATAATGTACTCATCATTTTTGTAAATAATCTGTCAAGCCGCCATAAATCTTAACATATTTGAACAAACATACAAATTTGCAATCATCTTTTGGCACTGAACTGGTTTATGAACAATAGGAGATAATATGCATATCTCTCTCAAGCGCAGGTATAAACATTATGAAATTATTTATAATTGTTGATAGTCATACTTTAGAATTGATTTTAGGTATTTATTGGTACCTAAGTATTAGGTAGGATCATAATTAGTGACTTCTATGTTGAAGCAAAATATTAAGCAATAAAATCACTTCCCGTAATTCAATGATTGAGTGTCTTATGATATTTAATTTTTTGTTAGATTAATGCAACACTTTTCATACAAAAGACAAAGTGCAAAGAAAGCAGTAGTATTTAAATTGTAAGTATGTACTAACAAAATCTGTGATTTGATGGGTAATAATTTGAAATAAAAACACGAAATTATAACCAGTACTTTTTTCTTTGACTGTAAAACCATGATTTTATTTATTAAAACTTTTCTACAAAAAAAAACAACCGACTTCCCTAAAAGAAAATACACTAAAAATTTAATAATAACTTTAATTTCGAAAGTCGTGTTTGTATTTTATTTCTTCGTTATTTGACACCGACTTCCGAAATTAAAGTTATTTTTAAATTTTTAGTGTATTTTATTTTATGTATTAATCGGTCGTTTTTTTTGTAAAAAAGTTTTTATTTTTCACTTTTTGGTTGTTACTCGTATACCCCAGAACTCAAAATCCCATTAACAAAACGTGGAATTTAAACGTACTCGTAATTAGAGGAAACCAAAACGTCATCGATGTATACATATTTTTCGTTTTTGTTTAGTTTTTCAAAAAGCGCTGAACCAATTTCGATAAAATTTATATGGGACCACTTCGGGAATATATTCTTTCGGATAAAAGAATTTTGAAAATTGCTCCACAACTGACTGAGAAATCGGTGGACATAAATAAAATTAAAAAAAAAAAATAGATACTGTCAAACATAGAACTCCTTCTTTTTCGAAGTTTGTTAAAAACGCAATTATAAAACAGATAAATTTTCGGGGTGAAACAAGAACGGGGAAATCAGCACTTACCTTTGAGAGAACGAGTTGATGCGGGCCTTATCTGGAGGAGAGTGGCTCGTGATTATAAACAATGGAAATAGCTAGAGGAAGCCTTTGACAACTGACTCGCAGAATAATATTGTGAGAGATACCGTACTATAATATGAAACAAAATCAGAGCAAGCAATCCTACTAATATTATCAATGCGAAAGTTTGTATGTTTGTGTTTCAATCACGCAGAAACGCCTGAAGGGATTTGAATAAAATTTTTGCACACAAATAGATTATAAACTGTATTAAAACATAGGCTACTTTTTACCATGCAGGCGAAGCCGTTGGCAGAAACTAGTTTATAATAAATGGGCTTGAATAAAAAAAACCTGCCAAGAGCGAGACGGAGTCGTACGCAAAAGGTTCCGAACAACTTATGATTCTTTTTTTAATACTATATACTTTTTTATATTATTTTCCTGTACTTAATCTGTAAATTAAAAAAATAAATAAAGAACTCCGTTCTGATTTGTTTTTTTTTAATTCTAGGTTCTTTTTCATCTATTTTCTGAAATAACTATAAAAATTATATATTTTAAAATTATGAAAAAATAAAAATATTTGAGACCCTTACAATAGGTTCTTTCATTTGATGTATAGCTCGGTACAGTTTAGCTTAATTGGTTCAGTAGATTTTGAGCAAATTGACCGTGACAGACGGACAAACAGATCCTATCTCCCAATTCATTTTATTGTTTTTCATTCGGACTTTCGGAACCCTGATTAATTACTGTTACTGTTTATCCCAGAAAAAACACATTGCTTCTATTGAAAGCCTCTGGATAAAGTTGTTAGTTAATTATCAAAGCTTATCAGATGAGAAATAAGCTTTATGAGGTCGCCACAAAATTAAACTAATGCCCGTACTAATCGTTTTGTGGAAGTACATTACTGAAATATTATTATTGGCTGAGTTAAGAATAGGTTATTCGAGCTTCAGAGGATTCCGCAAAGAGAATATAAGGAATAATTCCCTGAAACAACAATGGTCTGCTTTAATTAAATCAAATGCTAAGTACTGTGATGATGGAATATTAACGGTTTAGAAAAAAGATAAATTAGTTTCACAAAATGCTGGAGAGAGGTCAAATAAATCTTTCGCTTCTAAAGGTAGTTTTACTCCGGAGAGGCCAGGCGTGGATGGTATGGGCAAGAATTGTAATTTGTATGGCAATATTTCTACCCACTTTGATGTAAAAGGTATAGATGCGCGAGGGTGTACTAGGCAAGAATTGAAATATTTGTTAGTACAATATTAGAATAGAATACTCTTTATTATATTTATACCATATAAATTACAAAAAAAAAATATGAAGAAAACGAACGAACGAATATTGAACTTTATCACTCTAAGAACAGAGTATTTATTTGCTTTACAAAACAGTTTTACAAATCTCGCACACGCCATCGCGAGACATCGCTGCATACTATACTCTCCAGCACCCAGTGCTACTTGCATGTTTTCTTCTTCCTCCATTAACATAATATATTTAATAAGTAATGACGAGTACACATGACAAATCGCCGAATGTTGATCGCAAAATACTGGCTCCTTCTCCACAAAACGTAGTAGGCATGTGAGACACGGCTGGCCGGGTGGCTCGTGACATCGCGAGCCGACGCGAGGACGCGCTGGCCACCGCGAGACATTTTCGGTGTAAAAGGTTAAGCGTGATTTCAATTCTTGCCCATCCCATCCACACCTCGCCTCGCCAGTGTAAAACGACCTTAAAGCAGCTGAGATTAAATGGTTGTAATATTGTAATCAATCCATTTTAGTAAGTAACCCTTAAGGGAGATATCTTACTAGAAAGCAGACTTTCCCGGAAAATAACCTTTAAAGAAAATTTATATTTTAGTTACTGGCCCTTTTCCGAATGGACTCTACAGGATGTAATGCAAATGCGTGTTCGTATATTTAATATTGCTTTTGCCCCTGGAAATGAACAACTTTCTTCAGGTAAGAAGTCGATTTGACAGCGCAAGACAAGCAAAACCACCCGTGAAATTGTTTAGGGTTCCGAAAGTTCGAATGAAAAAACAGAACCCTTGTAGGATCACTCGTGTGTCTGTGTGTCCGTCTGCCTGTCTGACCGTCTGTCCCAGCCAATTTGCTCCGAATCTGATGAACCGATAGAGTTGAAATTTGGTACACACATGAATATCTGTTACCCAAACACGAACGTGTTCCTTAAATATATTGATTTGGAATATGCGGGGTCACTTTGGGGGTTAAAATCGAAAGATTAAAAAGTTTTTCAAACTGTGCCGTGCAACATATAAAATGGATCATAATTTTAAAATATTCAGTTTTAGAGTTATTTAAGAAAATAGATTAAAAATGACCATTCCGCCTCTTATCTCCGAAACCGCTGGGCCAAAAATTTTGAAGAAAAATACGGGAAGTAGTTCTTTACTTATAAATTACAGTAAAACCTCTAAGGAGGAGGTATTGTAAAAAGAAACCTGTAAAAATATGATTTGTTCGGAAAAATTTGCACGCGCCACGGCCCTGCCCGGGGGTTGTGAATACTGCCCGGGGGTTGAGGATAAATTCGAAAGAGTTACCTCGCCCCCGCGCGCGTAGGGCAGGGAGGAACAGGGGTGGGTTTTAGTCAGTAAGAGTCTGACACGCCTTTCCGCTCCACCCTAGAGCGGAAGAAGATGATTTCCCACCCCCCAAAAAAAAAACAAAAAAAACGCGCCACGGCCGGCTTTTTTTAAACAAATCTTCTAAAATAGGCAGATTGGTTAACAAAAGATGACCACAGATTGTACGAATACGTTCCAAATTCTTTATTAGAAATTTTCATTCACCGCCAAACGATCAGTCGGAAAAAGCCTCTGATTTTTAGGGTTCCGTACCAGAAGAATCCAAACTTATCCCTATTGCTGTCACTCATGTGTCCGTTGTCAGTCTGTCCGTCGTCTGTCACAAAATATTGATCCCTTCTCGTTGACCTATGAACTTGAAATTTGGTGATAATGTTTACACGTATAACTAACAAATACCAAAATATTGATTTCTCTCACATGGTACGGAACCCTAAATGTGAGAAGTCTGACACACACTTAGGCGGTTTTGTTCATCCACGCATTCACATCCATTACACGCTCATGCAAGCTTCACTCAATTACAAGTCATTACTGATGGTACGAGTATGATGCAGGAGACACAATATCCAAATTTTTTCATGTAACCACGATCAGTCACTGTATTAGACGATAGGTTACACGTCAGTCACAACCTCGTCTGTGGTTTAAACTGACAGCAAAACCAACCGTGTAATGGACGCCAAAACCTTTTTCTATAGCGCTAAAAACTGAAATGTCATAACATTGTCTGGATTTACCTGTAAACACGAATCTGCTAGCAATTTTTAATAGTCTGCATTATACCTCGGTTAGACAGATCACCGCAATACATCTATTTCGGTGTCCAAACAACGTTTCATAAAATAGTGAGAGCGATATGTAATGTTGAAGCTAGATAAATCATATTAGAGCGTGAGGAATCTTCTGCTATACAATAAAAGCCAGAAATATCTGTACCATGTCACGAGGTAAATCGTGGAACAATATTATTATCAATCTGCCTAGCTTCCAGTCTAACCGGATGCAGCTGAATACCAGTATTTTACATGGAGCGACTGCCTATCTGACCTTCACAACCCAGTTACTGGGTAATACGGTACCCCTTGGTAAGACTGGTTGTCAGACTCAGATCCACGATTGACAGCCGGGACCAACGGCTTAACGTGCTTTCCGAGGCACCCATCCATGGACCAATCCCGGCAAGCGTAGCTTAATCTGATGGATCGACCTGTGCGGCTTTTATTATTTTAGCCACGAGCTTGTGGACCAATATTATTATGTAACGAGATATCATCATCATTCTCCTGCCCTTATCCCAATTTATTTGGGGTCGGCGCAACATGTCTTTTTCTTCCATACTCCTCTATTAGTCGTCATCTCTGTAGTCACCCCTTTTTTACCCATATCCTCTTTCACACAGTCCAACCATCGTTTCTTTGGCCTTCCCCTACTCTTATAGCCATCCACATCCATACACAAGACTTTCCTCACGACATTTTCTTCATTCCTCCGCATCACATGCCCATACCACGACAACCGATTTCCACACAACTTTTCAGTCAGCGGTGCCACTTTCAGACTTCCTCTTATATACTCATTCCTAATTCTATCCATTCTATTCTATTTTGTGTAACGAGATAATAGAAGCATTTTCGTCATTTTCGTGTCTAAGAGAGATTTTTTGTATCATTGATAGGCTAGTGCTAGACCATTATCTCACTAACTTGATTGTAAGCGATGATGTGGTTGACGACGTTGGAGTACACTTGCCTAGAAGTAACCCATTCATTCTTGATTTAAATATACCCAGGCTGTAGCAATCAGAAATAATCAGATTGAATTCCACTCCTTCGCGCGCTTCAAAGAGGTGTCAGCCACAACTGACGGGGCCCGTCATGGCCAATGCCTGCCCAGGGGTCGTGAATAAATACTAAACAGAGTTACCGTGCCCCTGGGCACTCAGGCAACTGAAGGAACAGGGGTGGGTTTTAGTCAGTAAAAGTCTGATACGCCCTAGCTCCACCCAGAGCGCGAGAAGTCATTGGATGATTTCGCAACCCACAAAAAAAAGCCGTATACACAATAGTTTTCTATAAAAGAAATACATGCTGTACCATAAATCTTTACAAGTTTGTTACTCGTAGCAGGGCATACAGAACGGAACATAGAAAACCATCAGCAATTTGGCTCACCTATTGAAATCAAAGTATCTAAAAAGTTGACAGTGGATTCGAAAAGAAGAATTCACACTACCAGTGTCGAAAAAATGTGAGCAGTGCTGGGTCCTACTATGACGCCATAAAATTATCATAATGCCGGTGTGAGAGAGTAACAGAGCTATTTAAAACTAATAGTGCTATCTCTTTCTCACACAAAAATTATGATGATTTTAAGATGTCATAACAGCACTGCATATTATGTTGTTTTTGAAATTTCGCCTCCTACTCTTCTTTCTGCTGATGTATCAAGACCATATCCATATATTATGTTATTTCATCACTATCAACCTTTTAATGACTAACGGGGCACAGGCCTCCTTTCTGGGAGAGGGTGTTTTTTTTTTTTTTTTTGGGGGTGGGAAATCATCTTATGACTCCTTCCGCTCTAGGGTGGAGCGGAAGGGCGTGTCAGACTCTTACTGACTAAAACCCACCCCTGTTCCTCCCTGCCCTACGCGCCCGGGGGCGAGGTAACTCTTTCGAATTTATCCTCCACCCCCGGGCAGGCACTGGCCGTGGCAGGCCCCGTCCTTTGCTGACAACTCTTTGAGGCGCGCGTGGTACACTACGCGCCGTCGACTCTCGGGCCTGGTGCTGATCGGACGGCGAGTTACCCACTACTCGCCGTCCGCAGGCCCGGGTCTGGGTCTGGGAGAGGGTGTAGCCGTCATCCACCACGCGGGCCCTATGCGGGTTGGTGGATGTCACATTTCTTCGAATTTTTGTTCTAGGACATGCCAGTTTCCTCGCGATGTTTTCCTTCACCGTTTTGAGAGCAGTGGTGTTGAAATAATTTACAAAAAGTAAAGTGCCTATCTATTTTTTGGGTTTCAAATCACAACTTACAAACTTTTAAGTCGCGGCCGTTACCACTGGGCACCACTGCTCTCACTGCTTTGTTATTTGCAAGGTTGAATAAATAAATAAATATTTTCAAAAAACCCGACCGTGAAAGACTACTTAAAAGTTCCAAACAAGTCACTTTTCAAGCATTTTGATGCAGTTGCTGGCTGTTATTTTAGTTCAATTATTGATTTGATGCCACAAACTGCATCAGACTGCTTGAAAAGTGACTTGTTTGGAATTTTTTTGTTGCTTTTTACAGTCGGGTTTTTTGAAAATATTTTTATTTTATTTTATACATTTAAATGAGTTATATCTTTAATGGAGAACATTGGAATCAGAGGAGCACAGCTAGAGCTGTTTAAAGACTACTTAAGTGAGCGAACTCAGTGCGTTAAGATGGGTGAGTACGTTAGTGAAGAACGAACAGTCTCTTACGGCGTGCCCCAGGGCAGCGTACTTGGCCCAACTCTCTTCCTCATATACATCGACGACCTGGGTAAGCTCACACTCCCCAATGGGAGGATTATAACATTTGCAGACGATACCGCCTTACTCTTCAATGCTGACACGTGGGGTGAGGTCTTTTCACACGCTCAGTTGGGCTTCAATACTGTGACGGAGTGGTTACGAAATAACAAGTTAACATTAAATGCTGACAAAACTAATTATATAACATTCACTCTAAAAACTAATAATAACGGTGCCACATCAGTAACACCAGCAATCATAGCACACACTTGTTCAACACCACATGAAAAAAATGCATGTAATTGTCCACACCTTCGAAGCACTCAACTTGTTAAATATCTGGGTATAGTAATAGATAATACTCTTAATTTTCGGGAACACATTGATGCACTTAACACTAGGTTACGCAAGCTGATATACATCTTTAGAACACTGAGAGAAGTAGCAGATGCGAAGCTAACAAAATCAGTATACTTCGCCCTCGCTCAATCATTATTAACCTACTGTATCAATGTATGGGGTGGAGCTCCGAAGTCTACACTCCTTGTTTTGGAGAGAACGCAAAGAGCCATACTGAAAGTGTCCTCGTTTCTACCTTACCGTTACCCTACAGAGCTCTTATATAAAGATGCGAAAGTTCTGACAGTACGTCAACTATTCATTCAAAGCATAATATTGAAACAACATTCTATGCTAAGATACCACCCTTCGGCTTCACAAGGTAAGAGACGATACAACCCCGTAGATCGCCCAGACCCTCGCCTTTCAACCCAATTCTCAAAGCGTTTCTTCTGCCACCTAGGTGGTTTTCTTTACAACAAAATTAATAGGAAGCTTCCGATAGTTAATCTTACTAAGATTTTGTGTAAAAGGAAAATAACTTCCTTCCTACTAGATATAAATTATGACGAAACCGAAAAACTACTTGTAACCTTAGTGTAACATTACTAATGTAACAATTATACATACTAACACTCACATACACCGCCACCATTACACACCCATACACATCACACACACATACTTACATGCCCACATATATATATATATACTAGCGTAAACTTGTCGATAATTTGTGTTCGGGTTCACTGATAAAATTAAAATACCTAATAGTAATGTATCTAGATGTTTACTGTGTAAAAGACGGAGTCCTGGTGTCCTGAAATACAGGCTTGCAGCCTAGTTTAGGCACCAGTCTCCCACAATGATAAAGCCATTATCTTAACATTTTCGATGATGTACCTACTGTTTTGTTGTGGTGAGAAAATAAACATTATTATTATTATTCCATTTATTTTATAATATATACATACAATTTACATTTTTAAATATTAAAATATCAAAATATAAAAACATTTAAAAATATAAAAAATAGTAGCCCACCGGTATCGGGATAGGGTCCAAGCTACCGGTGGTCAGGGCTCCTGAGAAAGGAATCTCCTAACAATACGCGCCGTGTCCAGGAGTACCGCTTTCTGTATCAAGCCCTTGATCCAGCCGCCTAACGAGAGCCTCCTTAGGTGTTCGTCGAGGCTCTTGGCTATTAAGCCATTGGCCGTCACGACTATCGGCACAATGACAGCTGTATCCACCTCCCACATGTCGACAACCTCGCGAGCCAGATCAAGATATTTTGTTTGTTTATCTTTCTCAGCTTTCACGAGGTTCTCGTCATGAGGGACAGCTATATCAACAATCATTGTGCGACGCTCTAGTCGATCTATCACCACTATGTCAGGCTTATTGGCAACAACAGTCCTGTCAGTGATGATAGATCGATCCCAATATAACGTGATATTGCCATTTTCGAGAACTGGGTCGGGCTCATACCTATAGTACGGTACTTCAGATTCCACAAGATTGTATTTAAGAGCAAGTTGCTGGTGGATAATCCTGGCTACAAGGTTGTGTCTATGCAAATAGTCTCCGTTAGCTAGACGAGAACAACCAGAAATAATGTGTCGGATTGATTCCCCGGGCCGGTTATTATTATTATTATTATTATTATTATTATTATTATTATTATTATTATTATCTTTGGAATCGCTTCTACGAAACCTTTATTTTGAAACCCCACTTAATATAGTTCGTTGACTTTCATTTTTGCTTTTTCACGATATGGCGTTTGGTTGTCGCCATATTGTATTTTGATTAGCACTCGCAAGATTAAGACGAATCATTTGACGTAAGAATTATCAAATTCGGCCCACGCGTTTGGGTTTTATAGTGCCACAAAGGAACAAACATACACACAGGCTTATAAACACATTACCCTCCCTTGCGTCGTGCAGTCAAGTAAAAATACAGCTTTCCTTCTGCCAACAATACAGAGGTAACAATCCTTCTCGACTTCATAAATGAGAAATATCATGCTCCACCAGCTACATTCACAACACACACTTACATGCAAAGCCCTGTAATTTGTCATGCCTTTTGTACTTAGACCTTGGACCCATTACGGTCTTTTGACGGGGCGCGGAACTAAATTATTACTAACATAGCGTTCTACCACAAATGTTTTGGGCCCATTGTTTACATGTTTGGGGTGACTATTTTGTATGGTACTTACATAATATTACGCTATTCCTGAAAGGATAATCAAAGGCGACAGATTCTTTCAGAGATATACAGGATGTAACGAAATTGTGTAATCATATTTTAACAACAATGCATTGTAATGTTGCTATTGATTAATACCTGAAAATAAACGAATACTATTATTTCTTATTATTTAACCCCTCAGGCACTGCGCGCGTCAAATGTCAACGTCTGCCAAGCCCCGTTGACAGTCGGTCATCGTGTAACTACATACTTTGTCAGGTTCCAGGTGTATAAACCTTGCCACAGGTCTAGAGACCTTGGGTAATAGCCGATTTCACAAAAAGGAAGAGGTTTTATGTTTAGACTGTATGTATGTTTTTTTTTTTAACCGACTTTCGAAAAAGGAGGAGGTTCTATGTTCGACTGTATGTATGTTTTTTTTTTTTTTTTTATGTCCGCCGATTTCTCCGTCAGTTGTGGACCGTTTTTTAAAATTCTTTTTTTACCCGAAAGAATATACTCCCGAGGTGATCCCATATAAATTTTATGAAAATTGCTTAAGCGCTTTTTGAGTAACTGAACAAAAACGAAAAATACGTTTACCTCGATGACGTTTTGTTGTATTCCAAATGTTTAAATTACACGTTCCATGTTATTGGGGTTTTTAATTGAGGGTATAACAACTAAAAAGTGAAAAATAAAAAACTTTTTTACAAAAAAAACAACCGACTTTCAAAAAAAAAATACACTAAAAATTAAAAAATAACTTTTATTTCGGAAGTCAGTGTCAAATAACGAAAAAGTAAATTACAAACACCGACTTTCGAAATAAAAGTTATTTTTTAATTTTTAGTGTATTTTTTTTGAAAGTCGGTTGTTTTTTTTGTAAAAAAGTTTTTTTATGTATGTCCACTGATTTCTCTGTCAGTTGTAGACCGATTTTCAATATTCTTTTTTTTATTCGAGAGCGTAGGTAAAATCCAGTGATGGTCCCATATAAATTTTATCGAAATTGCTTCAGCGTTTTTTGAAATAACCAACTAAAACAAAATATATGTATACATGGATGACGTTCCTCCAATTTCGAGTATGTTCAAAATCCATGTTATATGATGGTGGGGTTATCAATTAGGGTGTAACTTTAATATTTAGTTTTAGTTCAGGGGGTATAACAGTTAAAAAGTGAAAAATAAAAGACTTTTTTACTAAAACTACAACCGACTTCCAACAAAGAAAATATTTAATTAGGTACACTAAAAATTGAAAAATAACTTAAATTTCGGCAGTCGGTGTCAAATAACGAAGAAACAAAATACAAACACTGACTTCCAAAACTAAAGTGATTTTAAAATTTTTAGTTTATTTTCTTTTTTGGAAGCCGGTTGTATTTTTTTAAACACTGATTGTGCTCATAAAAATGATCAATTTTGTTCAAGGAAGTAATAGTTAATTCCAAAACCAAACAATGTTGTGACATTTAATTCTTTAGCGCTACAGAAAAATAACAAAAAATCAGAGGCATTAATCCGAATGACCGTTTTGAACGTAGAATCTGTGATCGTCTTTTGTTAACCAATCTGCCAATTTTTTGACGATTTGTAATTTACGAGTATCTTCCTCTTAGCGTGTCGATGTCACATTTATTATTTTAAATATTATGGTTAGCTCAGTAGTCGGCCGAATATTTCTCGTCCAAGAGCACAATAACATCCAAAATTTTGATAAAGGCGCAGTGTACAGGCGCACGTCGAACTGGGACCGCGGCAGAGGCGCGGCGGGCGGCGGGCGGCGCGGACGCGCCGCGCGAGCCCGCCACACATGATTCGGACGACATCCAGGACCGAGTGCGCGCGCGTCTCTATAGACATACCTACACAATTCTATAATTTTGTATACCGCTCGGCTATCCTAAATAAAGTAATGTAAAGATATTCGCGTCCGTTTCAATCATCTCCCAACACGCAGTTATACGATTTAAATTGAACATCACGTCTTAACGACTAGTTTTATTTCTTAAAAAAAATATATGTTACTCTAGACAATCCCTTTCGTAGACACTAGACACTATGCTGACCGTTTGCGAGAGAACGAGAGAACAAAACCGTGAGCAGTCCAGATTCTACATATACCGCAACGTTCCGATATTTACAGTAGGTACATACCCACTGTGATATCGTCACATCAACACACATACCTAATATACATAGTAGTAGGGCACATACCTAGTATTAGTAGTGTATTAGGGCACATGCCCTACTTCTACTTCGATTTCCGGGTAGGACAAAAAGTGTTATTGGGTTTTTCAAAATCAAAATCAAAAGTCATTTATTCAAACTAGGCTGAGAACCAGCACTTTTTGAACGTCAAAGTTCTACATAAAGACAGTCCCCCAAAAAACGCCCGCCCGTCACCACTTCCTAGTGTTTTAGCTGTGAAGAAGAAGTGGCCAACAAACTCCCCAGCAACACATCTGTCTGTTAAGTTTTAAGAACTTGAATCTATATAATTTTATGCAACAATCTTAATATTATGTAAAACAGAAAAATAAATATATGTCGTCTAAAATATAATCATAAAATTAAATAATCCGCCACTTGCCAGCTAGCACACTCAATCATGCCATTAAAAACAAACTCTAGCATAAACACTAAACCAAATTAAAGAAGCCTCCATACATAACTGGTGTGCCTGCTTACAAGAACAAAGATAGAAACTATCAAAGGGCTGTGATTCGAAGCCACAAGTGATGAACTAGGGCCATCACACTAAAATTGGTAGACAATTATTATATGAACTCATATAATCTGTCATAACCATAAGCTAAATATGGAGAAAGAACATCAAGTGTAACATTGTCTTGCGTTCAACACAGCGACCAACTATTATTATCTTCTAAGTAGTCGTTGATGGAATAGTATGCCTTCGAACAGAGACTAGATTTAACTTTAGTTTTAAATGCATTAAAAGGCAAGTCAAGAAAAGAACGGGGTAGCTTAATGTAAAATTCGATAGGTACCGAGACCCTCAAACGAACCATGAACCCTACGAACACGGTGGGCAGGAACATGAAGTTTATACTTATTTCTGGTGTTAAAATTGTGGATATCACTGGAATTTTTGTATAAATGTATATTTTGTCTAATGTATAATATTTTTGCAAAAATGAATTGAGATGCCACCGTGAGAATTCCAATCTCTTTGAAAATTTCTCGTAAAGAAACTCTTGACCCTAACCTGTATATTGCTCGTACAGCACGTTTTTGTAAAACACATATATTTTGTAAGTCCGCAGCTTTACCCCACAAAAGAATACCATAAGACATAACACTATGGAAATAACTAAAATAGACCATTTCCATTAGTAATTACTCTGTAGCAGCCCAGAGTTTGGAAGTTGGTGGTATGACACCTCCGTGCCTCGGAAAGCACGTAAAGCCGTTGGTTCTGCACCTGATCTCTCCTCGATCGTGTGGGATAGCCGTGCCATCGGACTATGAGTGTGAACAGAAAGTACACCTGTGTTTGCGCAAATGCTCGTGCACTATAATATCTTTGTTGAGATTGGCCACCATAATAGAAATTCGGTCAGGAGGATTATGTGCCCTACCCATTCCATGAAAACAGAACAAGAGACATTGTTGCGTCTCATCCGTCGCGGTCAACATTGCCAGTGAAAACAGAATTTATAATTAAATAGACCCAGTAACGTAAAATGGCAAGGCGGCAAAAGGTTTGGAGTTAGCCAGTACTTAGGAGCTTTCCCATTAACCACGCACATAATATTATTTATAACTAATTTCTGCCAGCGGCTTTGCCCGCGTGAAAATTGAAAATGATTCTAAGAGAACATGCTCCTCAGAGGACACGGTGGATCATACGGATATCTGCCTCGCTTGGGCGGAACCCCGCCGTGTTCTCGTGGAGGCGGCACCGACCACTCGCGCCCGGCCCTGGTCCAAGCCATGGTATGGGGCGAGAGGGAATGGGAAGCAGTAATGCTTGCGAAGGAGGAGGCGGAACGGGTGAGGGAGGCTCAACAACAGAGTCGCACTCACGCCCTTAGCATCAGCCGCCGCAGGAAACGCCCTGGGCGAAGGACGTCGCGAGACGATCTCCGGCCACCGTAGACCCGGGCCTGCGGACGGCGAGTTGTGGGTAGCTCGCCGTCCGATCAGCACCAGGCCCGAGAGTCGACGCGCGCGCCTCAAAGCGTTGCCAGCAATCATGACGGGGCCTGTCATGGCCGATGCCTGCCCAGGGGTTGTGGATAAATTCGAAACAGAGTTACCGCGCCCCTGGATACTCAGGGCAGGGAAGGAACAGGGGTGGGTTTTAGTCAGTAAGAGTCTGACATGCCCTCCTCCTCCACCCAGAGCGGGAGATGTCATTGGAGGATTTCCCAAACCCCAAAAAGAAAAATAAGAGAACATGTTCCTGGGATCAAAAATATCCTCTGTGCTGTTCCAGACTGTATCTTGACCATGGCATATTTCATTTAGATCAGCCGATTGAGTTACAAACATTTATCAAAACTTTTGCATTTATAATTATTATTAAGTAGGATAATATAATTATGGTGGTGTGGGACTGGGCACGAGCTCCCCGCTCGTGGCTAAAGTAATAACAGCCGCACGGGACGATCCATCAGATTAAGCTACGCTTGCCGGGGTTGGTCCATGGATGGGTTACCATCTTTACATACCGAGACTCCTTCGTGCCTCGGAAAGCACGTTAAGCCGTTGGTCTCGGCTGTCAATCGTGGATCTTTGACAGTCATTACGGGTCGTCAGAAGCCCGAAAGTCTGACAACCAGTCCTGCCAAGGGGCATCGTGTTACCCAGTAGCTGGGTTGTGGAGGTCCAATAGGCAGGCGCTCCATGTAAAATACTGATATTCAGCTGCATTCGGTTAGACTGGAAGCCGACCCCAAGATAGTTAGGAAAAGGCTAGGCAGATTGAATATCTATGGTGGTGTGGTCTCACAGACCACTCGCGAAAACGCGCAAAACCATATTGAAATCGCACGCACAGACTGCCGCTCTCCACAAACCCAGTTGAGCGTTATTCTAGGGGTATATAGAACCGCGGAGTGATAATTTGCTAAAATTAGGAACTAGACTATTTGAGCACTGGAATTGTGTGTCAGACCCCACGTCGGTACTTAAAGGTTAAGGCACTGATATTGTCGAATAATTATTGTTTCATGATGAGAAAACTCTAAATGTCGCGTCGGTAACAAGAAGGCCTTCGAATAAACAAATTTCCAAGTGAACTTCCAATGTGCATCATACATAAAATTCGTCATAAGCAACCTCTAAAAAGTTACACAAAAGATCCCGCGGGGTTTTTCAAAATTTGGTCATTTCTGATGAAGTTATTCTACCATTCCCTTAAGCTCATTTAAAAAGTTCGTCCAAAAAGTTGTGATGAAAATATGTTTCATAATGTTCATAATTTTTGCTTGTTTGTCATTACCGCAAACTTTTGAGTGTTGTCAGCAATTTGCTGTGTTTTCCCTACCTTATTTTTTTTAAAGTTGCGTAGCTACATTAGATCGTACATCACCACACCTTAAACAGGCCTAGCGCAGTACGGAGTTTCAATTTTCTTTTTTCTTTCATTGCGTGGTGGCAAATCATCCATTGACTTCTCCCGCTCTGGTAGGAGCGATGGGGCGTATCAGACTTTAACTGACTAAAACCCACCCCTGTTCCTTCAGTTGCCTGTGCCGAGGGCTGCGAGAACTCTATTTCAAATCTACCCGCGACCCCAGGTAGTGGTATTCTGCCCCTGACGTGAGGTGTACTCTACCATGGCGGTTAAAAAAATGGTTCTAAACAATTCAGAGAGCTGTATTTTTCACACGTAGGCAGTTATGATATTCACAGTATAATGTGTAACTGCTTAAATAACTGTACATTATTAAAGAAGGTAAGTACCTACTGTCATAGTTTTGTGGTTTTACGGAACCCTTAGTGCGTAAGTTTGACTCGCACTTAGTTTATTTTTTCATTATTTTGAAGTAACATACATTTATTATGTATTTTTAGTAGTTGTTATTTACTTGGTTATGTTTCGTTAAAGTTTCTTGACAGAATTGAAAATATAGGATGTCACAAGTGGCCCATAAATTCATTTATTAATAAAAACTTTGGTATAAGCACTTTACTTGCTATAATACCAGTACCTTAACTCTTTTAGTCAGCCGTGTTTCAGGCTTGTTCAGGCTTGTTCCGCTTTTTATGTGTAGATAGTTTGGCTTCGAGTTTAAAATTGAGTTTTCGGGATGGGAGAATTCAAGCATGGTCGTCGCGCCGTCGGAAAAACAAAGTTAGACTGGTTTTGTTTCAAAATCTCGTTTTTCGTTTGAGGTTTATATATAACTTGTTTTTGGTCAATTTTAGAAACTAAAACTCGCTTAATATTTTAAAGTTTCTAACTAATTTTGAATCTTAAACATATATTTCAAAACTGATTTCCTTTAAAATTGTTGTACAATACGGTAGAAGTCTTGTACAAATTACTGATGTATGTATTATGCAAATTGGTTGTAAATAAAACTTTAGACGTAAATTTAAACTAGATGATGATGTTTCCTAACTTGAGAAGAGATACCAAAACAAACTCAGAGTAAAAATACCTATTTTTCTTAATAGATGGTTACCATTTTTGATAATTTGGGCCTATTAGGAAACCACATTAATAACAGCGTCAGAGGCGTGTATGCCCTCAAATATTCACATTTTAAACTTCGCAGAGTATTTTATTAAACTGAACCTGTTTTTTATCCACTAAACCGACCATCTGGGAGCGATGTTTATGAGTCCCACGTCATGCGCGTGCACGGGAATGTTTCCCGATAAAGCACCCCGCGCCGGTTCCAAATTATAGCTTAATATCTAGGAAACTGGACTCTCAGCTTGAGTTCTGACCGCAGAGCGAGCATCGCTAGGCGAGTGACGCTGAGCGAGTAAGCTTTGATAGCTCTTGTCGCTTAGCGACAAACTTGTGGAGCGAGTCGTCTCCAACGGTGTGAACAGTCAGCGATCAATCTATTAATATATGCATCTCTTTTGTTTACACGGAATGTATATCTATTGTACGTTTCTTGAGCATCATAATAGCCGAGAGTTAGTCGCTTGCTCACCAGTAGGACGTTGCCTTAAAAGGGTACAACATTTGCAATTTATTTTAACGCCTGTCTCAGATTTCTATTCGAAGACCAGTAATGTCTCTTGACAGACTGTCACTCATAGTTTTTTAGCATTCCACCACAGAGGTCCGCTACGACAGTGGAGTTTCTTTGCCACACAGCTATACAAACACGGTCCTCTGATTTTTCACGTAAAACCGCCAAAATCTAGTTGGGGTGGGCCTGGTCTGATAAAAATCTTACCTTTCTAGGATAAAGTTTTTGCACTTTATTTTATCTCCTGTCAACCATTTATATTCCAAAACCAGTATATCTTTTGACAGGCTGTCACTCATAGTGTTGACGAAGGAGCTTCTGTGCCATACCGCTATACAAAGACCGACCTCTGGCTTTTCACGTGAAACACACGTTGGGCCCCAAAATGTAGTCGGGGTGGGTCAGGTCTAATAAAAGTCTTCCCTGTAAAGGGCTTTTGCGATTTATTTTATCGCCTGTCAAAAATGTATACTCCACGACCAGTAATGTCTCTTGACAGGCTGTCATTCATAGATTTTTAGCAGCCTACCATGGAGGTTCGCTATGACGGAAGAGTTTCTACAGCGTGAAACGAAAATGCGATATTATTTTAGAATAGCTTCTGCCCATGGACTGACTGAAATGAACCACTTTCTACAAGGAAGGAATAGTAATCATTCTCCTGCTCTTATCCCAATTTACTTGGGGTCGGCGCAAAATGTCTTTTTCTTCCATACTCATCTCTGTAGTCACCACCTTTTTACCCATATCCTCTTTCACACAGTCCATCCATCGTTTCTTTGGCCTTCCCCTACTCTTATAGCCATCCACATCCATACACACGACTTTGCTTACGACATTTTCTTCATTTCTCCGCATCACATGCCATACCACGACAACCGATTTCCACACAACTTTTCAGTCAGCGGTGCCACTTGCAGACTTCCTCTTATATACTCATTCCTAATTCTATAAATAATAAGGAAGGAATAGTGAATTCCAAAAATAAATTTTAAACTTTCCGTACAAAATTATCATCAGCTGATCAACATTATTTATATGTTTATCAAACTTCATGCCAATGTAAAAATTACTACACAAAGGTGGACTTAATGCCTTCTACCAGTCGACCTTAAGGTAGTGCGTTTCGGATTGACTATTACTATCTTGAAAAAAAAAACCCGACTGTAAATAACAATAATAAGTTCCAATCAAGTCACTTTACAAGCAGTCTGATGCAGTTGGTGGCAGTTATTTTAGTTCAGTTATTGATGTCATGCCACCCAACTGCATCAGACAGTTTGAAAAGTGAATTGATTGGAACTTATTATTGTTTGGAACTTTTTAGTTGTTTTTTTAATCACTTTTTGAAAAAAAAAAAAATTCTATATTTCAGTGTATATTTTTGAAATCGCCTACTCGAACCCTTTATTTTGATACCCCACTTAACTTTCTTCTGTTTTAGACTTTCATTTTTTTTCGACATATTTTATTTTGATTGTTGTCATGTCTTTGGTAGCTCTCGCAAGACTTTTAAACCCCGAGCGGCTCTCATGTGTGCCGTTAGTTTTCCGCTAGTTTACCTTGCCAAAAAAATTGCCAAAAACCCGATTCACGCGTTTTAAACCGCTATTATCACTATTAGCCAAGGTCTTTAGACCTGTGACAAGGTTCATACACCCGGAACCTGACAAAGTCTGTAGTTACACGATGGCCGCCTGTCAATGGAGACTGACAGATGTTAAAACGTGATGCATACATCCTATAAACTATACCACCATATTATTCAATAAGGTCTACAAACATAAATATCAAAGATAAAAAAGTCCCTGCCTAAGAATTTTTGCCAAAAAAAAACAACGTAACCGAAACAAATTTCAAAGCATCTATCTCCCTTCCACACGCGCCCTCTTTTTTTTTAATTTAACCGCTTAAGTAGGCATCCACATCAGTCTTAAGGCCCCAGACACTTGGGAAATAGGTCGATCGACCCTCACTTGAAGAGATGGCGGTCAATGCTTCTGACTGGGAAAAAGAGTAAAATAAAATCTTATAAATTTTCCCAAACGAAAGCGATTGAACCAAAAATACTGTAGAACAGAACGTAGTTGCAATGTAATAAAAAGAAAGATTGTGACGTAAGAGCATGTTATCTCCCTATAAGAAAATTATGGACTCTGTACTGTGTCATGGCAAGAACTTGGATTGCTCCGTTTAAATAATAAAGAAACTATATAATAATTAAAAAAATATTTTTATTTTAAATTCATCCAATACACAGCTTATTCGGTTTAATTTCTAGTCCTTAAAAGTCATTAATATTGCGTAGGTAGAACTCGTATTCCAAAATAACACTAGTTATCATATCTTTCATACAAAAATGGTTATAAATTGATATAGGCGATATTATAGAAAATAGAAAACCAAAGAAACAAAAGAAAACCTAATTTTGAAAATGGAATAACAGGTACCCTAAATATAAGGTTTATTTGAATTTAGAATTCCAAGTTGATCCGAAGTTATTACATCAAGAAGAGCAGTTTAAAAAAACTACCATTTCGTATGTAAGGACCTAATTATTATTATATAGGGTAGAAAAATTATTTACTAGTAATAAATACTTAAATCATATCGGATCTTTTAAGTTTCCATTGCGAAGACTCGGCCCTATATTTATTGTAAGGTGCCCCATACCATACCCATTACATACGAGTCCAGCTACCCTACCATGACGTCTTAAAACCATCACCTTTGCGGTGAGAGAAAGAGACGTCGTTATACAGGACGAATAGCACCATCCCTTTCTCTCACCGAAAAGATGATGGTTTTAAGACGTCATAGTAGGGCTGCTGAACGGGTTGATGGAAGCCAATACAACATTGTAATTTTTGGGTTTCAGGAAAATATAATAATTAAAATGCAATAGTTTTGGCACAACATTTTTCTAATTTTTTTTTTATTGTGTCTTAATTATTGCATTTGTATAAAATTGAGGCAGCCACAGTAAATAATTGACAACTCTCGTTTAAGTTTGACCTACGACCCGAAATATGCACGATGATGCGCCACCAGATAGGTACATGGTGAACATCCCACCCACACGCACAAACCGTTTTGGGAACACATTCATTGCGCATACAGAAAAGGAGTGGAATTCTCTATCGGTATCAGAGTATCCTGATAGCTTGGGCGTCAAATCAAGAGTGAATAGTTTATTCCTAGGTAAACGTGTTTTTGAAGTGAATTGAGATAGGAAAACAATTTGTTCTCGCGTTGGGCATTTTTGTTCAAGCTTTTTGTTATCACTTCTGACGGTACTCCCAGAGTACCAGATTTTTTTTCAATCATTGATAGGCTCGCATATGTCCATAACCTCAGAAAATGGAGCACGCATGCCAAGAAGTAACCTATTCACTCTTTACATAAAGACTAAACTTAATGTGTCCCATTGTCGACCACATCATCATCATTCTCCTGCCCTTATCCCAATTTATTTGGGGTCGGCGCAACATGTCTTTTTATTCCATACATATTAGTCGTCATCTCTGTCCATTGTCGACCACATCGTCGCTAACTATCGGATGAGATAGTGAACGCGAGCCTATAAATGATAAAAACTGGCCAAGAGCGAGTCAGACGCGCGCAAAGGATTCCCAACAAATCATATTTATTTTCAGGTTTTTTTAAACTACCTCCTCCATTAAGGTTTTCCTGTAAGTAATCTGTGGCCGGTGCGCTCTGCTTAGTATGCGCCATTGTAAACACGGAACGACAGGGGAAAAGTTACAAAAGAAATCGAAAAGTCGGACGCACTGACCTGCGCGCAATGAACGAACGAGAGGGGGGGGGGGGGGGGTAATTGTCATTTTATGTCTATTTTCTTTAATACTCGTAACTTTTAAAATTATGATAAAAATACGATCGAGACCCACACGATTTGTTTTTTTAATTTTCCGATTGTCAGCCCAAAAAATTACCCCCATATTCCAAAATAATTTATTTAGGGTAAACGTTCGTGTTTGGGTCACAGATGTGTATTGTCTACCCGGGCCTGCGGACGGCGAGTAGTGGGTAACTCGCCGTCCGATCAGCACCAGGCCCGAGAGTCGACGGCGCGTAGTGTTCCACGCGCGCCTCAAAGAGTTGTCAGCAAGAGACGGGGCCCGTCATGGCCGATGCCTGCCCGGGGGTTGAGGATAAATTCGAAACAGAGTTACCTCGCCCCTGGGCACTGAAAGGCAGGAACGAACAGGGGTGGGTTTTAGTCAGTAAGAGTCTGACACGCCCTCCCGCTCCGCCCAGAGCGGGAGAAGTCATAGGATGATTTCCCACCCCACAAAAAAAAAAAAAAAAGATGTGTATTGTCTGTACCAAATTACAACTCAATCGGTCCAGCAGATACGGAACAAAATTGGCTGTCACATACGAACAGATGGACAGACAGACATACGAGAGATGCTATAAGGATTCCGTTTTTTATACGGACTTTCGGAATCACACACCACCATAATATCATAACTGCATCAAAACTGTAATTATGCAGCTAGAGTGCAGTTCAAATGCTTATTATTGTTTCGACACTACGTAGCTTGGGGCCATTTCCACAGAACCACATCTCTCAGCTCAAAAGCTCAGAGCAGTAGCTAAGTGCTGGCCGTCACAGTTTCGAATTACACTAGGAGGAAGTGAGGACCACCGATATCTTGTTCGCGATAAAGAGGTTGGATGAGTGAGGATTTAGTGGTTTGCAGTTTGAAATGGCTGCAAATCAAAATGGACGAGAAAAACGTATAAAGCGCGGTTATACGACTGCTAATGATTTTTAATTGAACATCACGTCTCCGTCACATCTGGATCTCTCGGACGATGCAGACTTCGAGAGAGAACGTAGGGCGTTGTCGGTCCGATGTAATATGATAGCCCGCAGGTTTGCACGCTGTACGGATTGTGTAAAGATTACGTTTTTCAAAGCATATTGTCAATCTTTTTACACTTGCAGCCTGTGGGTGAAATATACGCAGCGGGCCTGCAATGCCCTACGTGTGCAGTATAATAATGCCCTTAGGGTGCTGGGTGTGTATCCCTAGATACTGTAGTGCGTCTGAAATGTTTGCGTATACGCAAATAGATGACTTCTTTGCTATTATGCGCAAGAGAACCGCGTCAGTAATGAGTAGGGTGAGGGGGAGTACCAACGTCATCCTAAGGGTATTAGGGGACAAGGTTGACAGTCTAATCGTTGGGCACTGGGTGCACACGCACCTGTGTTTTCGGGGTTTTGCGGTTGCTAGGGGGGGCTATTAGTTAAATAATTTTATTATGATTATAATTTGACTTGATTTGTTTTGTTTTTAATTTGATTTAACTTTAATCTATTTTTTATTTCATTTTAATTTATTTTTGATTTAATTTTAATTTATTTTTGATTTAATTTTAATTTGGTTTTGTTTTGATTTAATTGTGATTTGATTTTGATTGTGTTTGTTTTTATTACAATTTATGGACTATTATTTTCTGAAATAAATGTTTTGAATTGAATTAGACATTTTACTTTATAATTTCATATGTGAATATTTGAAATTATATTTTTAAAACATAGAGTAATTAATTTTTAAAGTTATGTCTAACGCGGAAAAAAAAATAAGAATCACGCAAAAACTATTAAGCGTATTTTTTTAAACCTTCATCATTTTAAAAATCATTTAATTATTTATATTTTAGTATACGTGTTTTAGTATAATACCTGTTGTTTTATGTATAATAAATAAATAATGCGTCTAATTTAGGACAGCACTCCTTGATGGACGAGTCCAATTACTGGGTGGACGTACGACGCGTTATGTGAGCTCAGCACAGCCGTTCAAGGTCGTTGGCAGTTAATAGCGCCTTAAGTTAGTTCTTATCCTTAGCAAGACAAGTAAGGAAGCAAGATGATGGCTATCTCAATTGTAAAATTAGAACTTATGCACTGTTAGTAGCTATCAATTATAATCTTAAAAAACCTGCAGGTTTCAGAGCTCGTGAAGATAATAAATTAAACGAAAAATTTAATAAAAACTTTTAACTGTGTGTTTATTATATCAATAAAAAAAATATGTATAGTGTTTTTAGAAATCATTATTAATAAGCTCCCGATTGACCACTATCTCACCTGATGGTAATCGATGATGTGGTCGACGATGAAGCACGCTTGCCTAGAAGTAACCTATTCACTCTTGACTTAAAGACTCCCAGGTTGCAGCTATCTAAACACAGACTTCGGCAAGGAATTGTGCATAATGAATGTGTTCCCAAAACGTTTTTAGCGTATGAGTGAGATGTCTGTTGCAGAGCAAAATCCATGCTCCCATATCAGCTATCTCGTATCAGAGAACAAAGAAGGCATAGTCGTAGGAACTTTGATGACCTCGCTTGCTCAAAGCAAATTGCCGATTGCAGACAGCACAGATAATATATTTAACTGTTTACTAAATAAATAAATTGACAAAATGTAGGTTTATATAGTATAAATATCATAACTAGTGTAAAAACTTGTACTATTGCATGCTAATTATTGGCCAAATGTGTGTTACTAAATATTTTATATAAGAACTTGATGTACCCACCATATTTGATGCAATAAATAAATTGAAATTGAAATTTACTAATTATACTATTAGGGTTCCGTACCCGAAGGGTCCAAACAGCACCCTATTGCTGTCACCCACGTGCCCGTCTGTCTGTCTGCCCGTCGTCTGTCACACAGGTTTTACAGCCAAACGGTTGGAGCTACATGTCTCCAAATGTTCACAGTATTAGCATCTTGTTGATTCAAAGCCATACAAATAGTCAAAAATACATTTGTTACGGAACCTTAAATGTGCAAAGTCCAACACGCACTTGGCCGGTTTTCTTTGTTGGTAGGGTTAAACTTATGGGTTCGCGTCACCGAAATGCTAGTGACGTGTTGCAACTTTCTGGCGACACGCTGCTGCCTGTGTACATGTATTTGGCGTAAAACCTGTGTGAGAAACGACGGACAGACGGACACGTGAAAAGAAAAGAAAGAAAGAAAGAAAACGAGTTTATTTGGCACGCACAGATACACACAATGTGGGTACAAATAGAAAATAATAAAAAAACAACTTAATTTAAAAAAAAAAATTACATTGTGTGCCCCGCGGCTGCGCCAAATAGGTGCAGTTTAGCAAAATGGCAGACAACTAGTTGTTGCCTGACGCTGGTTTTCAACTGAACCTTACGTTGACGTGTACGGCTGTGAATCAGTTTTTTAGGGTGTTCATTAAACAGATAAATAAATAAATGTTAATGTGTAGAAAACGATATATATGTATAATGATAAAGCTCAAGCGTGAGCGTGAACCCTTTGGGTACCGAACTCTAAAATTTGCTAAACGCGGTTAAAGAAGTTTTCACTTCAAAAATATTTTGTACCTTGTAGAAATAATGGAAAAAGAACCTGTGGCGTCGAAAGACATCTTTTCTTTATTGAAAGTCGATCACCGATCCGCCGGCAAACATTTGCCTACCCTCAGAAGTCCAAAAGCGTAACTTATACAAAATAACACAAGTACCTATCGTTACTTACAGCCGTACTCCGGAACTGGGTCAGAGGCCCCTCCAAATGAGAGGCTACCCCTTACGAGTCCTATTCAGACCACTTCATTCAAAAAATTTTGTGTGAACGGAATACTTTTTGAAGTGTGAACGGGAAAATTTTTGGGGGGAATTAATATTGTTGGTTATTAATATTTTGTATTTTTATAAGCTTCAGAATAATTTAATTTGTAAGATTTCAGAGGGTCAAAGTAGAGTCTTCATCAATATCTCTTGCCACGGCAGAGGCAAGTAGATGATAAAATTAAGTCTTCTTTCAAATTTATTTGAGATCAGTCCATATTTGCAAAACATCTTCAGCGTTATTTATAAAACTATTTAACCAAATGCTAATTTAAAAAAAACTCTTTTGTTAAGAAATATCCGACTTCCAAAAAAAAAAAAATGAAAATAACTACGATGTAAAAATGAAACTCCGTAAGATAGAAGGATGTGGTATTCACCTTGCAAGATTTAGCCCGAACACACTTAAATACAAACATTTTAGTTTAATTAAAGCTTAGGAAAATAAAATAAAAGCATTGAAAATTAAAAAAAAAAAAAAACGGATAAAAAAAAAACCAAAAAGTGCCAAACAAGTCACTTTTCAAGCAGTCTGATCCAGTTGGTGGAATTTATTTTAGTTCAATCACAGATTTGATGCCACCAACTGCGTCAGACTGCTTGAACAATTTTTTCTATGTTTTTATTTCCTACATTTTAATAAGTTATATTTTTGGAATCGTCTTCTCGAACTCTTTATTTTGATACCCCACATGACCAGATCACCAAAAATACGACTTCACTTATCTTATGGCAGTCGCCATTTAGTCTTTTCAAAATTCATAAAGCTTATATCACTTCGGCGGTCAAGTTCAATCGAATTATACCTCATCTATTAAAATCCATCAAGCCATTTAGGCTACAGCGCGTGCCAAAAAAATAGACATACAAACATACACACATATTTACAAACATACATACATCTCTAAAACATTACCCTCCTTCTGAGGCAGTCGAATAATAACGGCATGATGTTTTAAAACATAATAAATTGTTTGATTAGTCTGTTTTAGTCCTCGTCCAACATTGCAAATATTGGAGCTAACGGCAGAGATCCTTATCTCTTCTCTGGAAGTGTCATTCAAATCATTCATATCTTATCAGACATCGCAATATCGATAACAAATAATTTACAAGTCGAAACATATTACGTTTGTAAGATATAATATTGGTGTTAGAAAAATAATAATCCTACAAATAATATAAAACCAGCCAAGTGCGCACATTAAGGGATTCGTCATACACATTTTATTTGAAGATGACATCACTAAAAATACAGGAAAGGGTTGAAAAACTTCCACCCCTCAAACAATATTTACTATAACCACACTTTTAAAACTCACCCTGACCTGTCAATGACAGTCACCGGAAATTGATCATTACTGTGACCCACATAAGTTTCCGTTTTGCGTCAAAGACGACACATGCATCCTGTCACTTAAGGCCTTTTTATTTTCTATTACCGTAAATAAACGCTGGTATCGACCATCTTAATGGTTTGTGGGGAAAATATCTTCCCTCATTATGGGGGACGCGACGATGTTTTTATAATGTTATGTTAACATAATTTTCTGTAGTTTAAAAAAATTAAATAAACACACTTCATTTTTTATTGTTCGTGTTCTAAGCGAACCCATTCATTTGGATACCTTGTCATGGGAATGTATACAAAAGAACGCGTCCACCATCTTTGGAAGTCCGCCATATTGAATTCAGATTGATGTGTCAAAGAGATGTATGTCAGCCACCGCTGACGGGGCCCATCGTGACCAATGCCTGCATGCCAAGGGTCGCGGTTAAATTCGTAACAGAGTTACCGCGCTCCTTGGCACTCAGGCAAGGAAGAAACAGGGGTGGGTTTTAGTCAGTAAAAGTCTGACACATCCTCCCGCTCCGCCCAGAACGGGAGAAGTCATAGGATGATTTCCCACCGCCACAAAAAAAAAAAAGTGTCGTGATTTTACATCTAACAGTACAGATTCTGTACTCGTACAGTCTGATGCAGTTGGTGGCATGAAATCAATCATTGAACGAAAATAACTGCCACCAAGTGCATCAGACTGCTTGAAAAGCGACTTGTTTGGAAAAATTTTAGTTGTTTTTTACAGTTGGGTTTATTGAAAAGATTCTATTCTAGGTTTTTATCACTTGGGCCATTGAAATTCTTCTACAAAGAAATTTCAAGCGCTTTAATTTTAGGTAATTATCTATAAATCATGACTGAAAATGTTTGTTAATAAAATTGAACAGTACAGGAATGATTCATGGAAGCAGTGATCCGAAAGCAAAAATTATTTCACTGAAATCTGCACTGTCGGTTAATATCATAGCCTCCTTTTTATCTTGTAAATATATACGGTTCCTGTAAAAAGGGCCACAGCCAAACCCAGCTATAGAAACATGCATACATTTCTGGCGAAATTTTGTTGAATATTACACTTCTCACTGCTTTGAGGGAATATTGAAGCAATTTTTGCTATAACAGTTTTCACAGAACCTCTCACATCATCCATTGTACTTTGTGCTAGTACTATAACAATTTTCACAGAAACTCTCACATCATCCATTGTTTAATTTGAATCTTCGGTAAAACATGAAACGGCCAAACAGTTGTTTTTGCTTACTGACTGAGAATAAAATTAGCATTATACATGTTATGTAACAGTACACGTACTTACGTAATGTTTATTATGTATACACCCTTACCACCACCCACGGTATTCATGGATCATGCCTATTGTGAAAATTCCGCCGAACACTACTAGATGGCGATGTACATCTACGTCACGAATCTGAATCGTGGTGTAGAGATTCGCCGCCACTTAATGACCCTTTAAAAGGAAATTTCAATTAAAGTGAGCTATACTCCATCTAGCAGTAAGTTGCATCCGCGGGTCCTCGTCTTAATTGGAAAGTTCACGTAGAACATCCCTTTTTTTTGGGAGGTTGGGAAATCATCCAATGACTTCTCCCGCTCTGGGTGGAGCGGGAGGCCGTGTTAGACTTTTATTTACTGACAAAAACCCACCTTCAGTTGACTGTGCCAAGGGCCGTGGTAACTCTCTTTTGAATTTATCCGCGACCGCAGGCAGGCATCGTGTAAGGAGATCTTTTCCCAGCTGTTGGAAAGCATATCTACGTAGCCCTTGACACCCGGGCTGAAATAAGCGTGACTTTTAATTTCTTAAATTCCGAAGCCCACAGGATATACTTGATCAGCCATACCGTCCTCGCGGCTTTTTTGAGTGTTTTTTTATTTACCCCTAAGGGAAGGCTAAAGTCTTTTGGCCATATTGCCTAGTCTTACGTAGTGTATTTTTAATTTTTTCCATAAGGATCCAGATGTAACACATCCTAATATTTTTTGCAGTATTTGGCAACAAATGTGTCGAGTCAGCCTTCTCGGCAAACTTCGCTGAGGTAGTCAATACTACAATAAAATTCTCAGCACCATTTTACCGAGATCCCGCCTGTTTCAATGATTCCACATATTGTCCATTTGCGTTAACACTTGAGACACAAAACTCTACCAATTTTACATCACAATATCCACTAGGAATCAATAAACGAATAATTAAAACAGCCACTGAACTTCACTCGACAAAATCCCGCCAAAAAACCTTTTTTGAGTGATGTCAGGCACGGTTCACGGTCGATCGACTTTGGTTGCGTCCGCAAAAATTAAACAGTTTGGCGCTAGAATTTATTGAAAGTAAAACTCGTCGTTTCAGCCCGAGTAAAGAGGTAGATACTGCGGCGCATATGAACTCTGCACTCAGTTCGCTGCTGGCTGGTTATAGGGTTCCATATTTGAAGAGTAATTCGAATGATGAATTAGTTTTAAAAGTAGTACTGATATTGTTTTATGGAGGGAGAAGAGGGCACATGTTTATTTTAATTTTAATATTGAGTGCGGTATCTTTATTTCTCTCCTTACATATAAAAGTCCAGTTGCCAACACGACTTTCGCTGCCTACCAGTGAGACAGCTCCCCAAGCTACATAAGCACGCATGGAGCCCTGAAGGTTTCACAATACCTACTGTTTTTATTTTTTATTTTTCACGACGCTCATTTAGAGCTCTTTGTATTTATTTATTCTATGAAAATCAAACTGGAATTGAATACAAGTAATTTATTGTCAATTTTCGATTCGAATTGAATTTAAAATCCGTTTACGTTTTAGTATACGTGACAAGAATTCGCACCAAAACGACACAACATTGTACAACATAATGTTGTCAAAGCAATTTGTCAATGTATTGACTGCAGACTCCGTCCCAAATAAATGTTTAGACAGCCTAGTTCTTAAATCCATTTATAACCCCGACTTCAGTGTCCTTAACCCTTTTTCAAGTAAATTCAATTTTAACTGATAATGTTTTCTTTTGGGAAAAAAAAGGTAAGACGTAGACACAGAGTAAATACTTTTCGATTCGCAAACTTTTGAGACTTCTTTGAGAAACGTTGGCCATAGATAAATCTTTGCATACTTTATGGTACGCTTTGCGGATGACAGTTTTTGCCATCATGGTGATGATTTGAGAACTTAAAGCGCTATTAGCTGCCAACGACCTTGAGTGGTTAGCTTGCGTGTCCTGCGCTGAGCTCACGCAACGCGTCGTATGTCCACCCAGTATTAGGACTCGCCCATCAAGGAGCGCTGTCCGAAATAAGACGCATTATATATTTATTACGCATAAAACAACAGGTGTTAAAATATACCACTGAGACTAAATTATAAATAATTAAATGATCTTTAAAATGGTGAAGGTTTCATAAAAATACGCTTTACAGTTTTTGCGTGATTCTCAATTTTTTATCTGCGTTAGACATAACTTAACAAATTAATTATACTACATTATAATTATAAAAATTATTTATTTTTATTTATCTAAGTAATAACTATCATTACAAGCTAATGGGCCTAATGCGATAGAGTACAATAATTATAATATCTACTTATTCAATTAACAGTTTCATTAAATAACAATTAAATAAATAATACACATCAATCACTAATTAAAAATACAATTAAATAAATCAAGCAATACCTAAACACTGTCATTCAATTTAAAAATACAACTAAATAAATAATCCAATAGTCAATATTCAATATAAAATACAATTAAATTCATCTTTTATGCATTAAACTTTATAGCTAATTACGAACAAGGCATTCTTTGTGAATTCGCTCAGAGAACAACAGAATAGGTCCGACTCACTTACTATGAGGTTGAGTATATAATATCAAATATTCTTAGATCAAATAAAATAAAATATAGAGAATATAATATCAAAAATTCTCAGATAAAATTACGACGGAAATTGTCTAGTGTAACATATTTTTTTTTCAAATGAATAAGACTGGTTATTTAGACGTGATGTTCAATTAAAACCATAAAAAGTCGTGTAACTGCGCCTTAAGTGGCAGTGGGCAGGGTATACTGCTCGTAGAACAGATGATCGATGGGGCCGAAAAATTCTGGAGTAGCGACCGCGTACCTACAGGAAGACTCAGCATTGGAAGGCCTACCACAATGTGGACCGATGACCTGGTGAGGGTAGCTGATGGATATGAGACGCACAGGACCGTTTGTTGTGGCGACACTTGAGGGAGGCCTATGTCCAGCAGTGGACGTCTTTTGGCTGAAATGATGATGATGATAATGGTGATGATGATTAATTGATGGTTGTTTTTAAAAGTCTATGGTACAGTTGGTAATAGGTCAGAATTTTCGGTATGCAAACACCGAAGATTAATCGGGATGTAATTTTATTTCTTCATCTCATAAGTCAAAAAAGCCGGCTGAGTGCGTCTCGGACTTTGCACATTTAGGGTTCCGCACGAAAAGTATTTTAGACTATTTGTATGGCTTTGGGTCAACAAGATGCTTATGCTGTGAAAATTTGAAGACTGTAGCTCCAACCGTTTGGCTGCAAAATCTGTGTGACAGAAGACAGACAAAAAGACGGACAGACGGACACGTGAGTGACAGCACAATGGCTCCGTTTGGACTCTTCGGGTATGGGACCCTAAAAAAAAATAGAACTGACTTCCAAAAACGGTGTTTCTGGTTTCGTTTCTTCGTTTTTTTGACACTGACTATAGTTATTTTGCACTTTTATTGTTTTTTTTTTCTGTGGAAGTTGTTCTATTTTTGTAAAACTTTTTTTATTTTTTCTTTTTAGTTATGGTTCCATATTAACTGTATAGACAAACGATCGCAGTAATCGCAAGTCATTTTGCTGTTAGTTATTGAAGAGCTCCACTGTTTATGTCCAAAGATCTTCATCAGATCCTAATGTATTATATACTAAAGCCTTCCCTGAAAAATATGCATTTGAATAATGAAAACCCCACCCAAATCTGTTTAGTAGTTTTCGAGAAAACCGCGGACAAACAAGCATAGATACTTACATACGGGTCGAATACAAAACCTCCTTTTTTAACCCCCCCAAGCAGGAGACTTTCATTTCCATCGTGTAAACCATCCCAAACAAACACACCGACCTACCAAGCTTCCGCCACGCATTTAATGTGACAAAGGCTTTAGCAGAAAGATCGCAAGTGTGATGTTATTTGTACAAACACGGGGTCCGCCCGTTCGGGTAATCCCGTCTATATGGCCCTTACCCGACGGAAGGGAGATAACGCGTTTAATCGTGACCCGCCCGGGAAACTGGATCAACGGGTTTCTTTTTCGGGAATCTGTAATGTAATTCGGAAATAGTTATATCTTATTTAGTGTGAGATAAATTTATTTCTTCGGTTAAGAAATTCGAATCAAAATGACTTGAAATTAATCTTAGTACAATCCTAGTCCTACGAATAATATAAATCGCGGTCGATAAAATGTAAGTATTAATTAAAGAGCTGTTTTTAGGGTTCCGTATCCGAAGGGTAACCATCGGGACCCTATTACTAAGCCTCCACTGTCTGTCTGTCTGTCAGCGGGCTGTATCTCATGATCCGTAACAGATAGGTAGTTGAAATATTCACGGAATGTGTATTTCTGATGCCGCTATATCAAAAAATAAACTAAACATTATAGGGGACTCCAAACTAGAAACTTTTTTTTTTTTTGGCTTCTTTTGCTCGATCTTAATAATGGCAACAAGTAGACGCGTATAATCTTATAAGATGGTACGGAACCCTTCATGCGCGAGTGCAACTCGCTTTTTTTTTTACCGACCTCAAATAAGGAGGTTCTGTATTCGACCCGTATGTATACTTGTTTGTCCGCGATTTTCTCGAAAACTGCTGATCAGATTTGGATGGCGATGTTGTTATTCAAATGCATATTTTTTATGGAAGGTTTTAGTACTAGTATACATTAGGATTTGATGACGATCTTCGGCGATAGACAGTGGAACTCTTCAGTAACTTATCGCAAATGACTCGCGATTACTGCTACCGTATGTCTATGTATTGATAATACAATTTTATGGGAATCCACAACTAAAAATGAAAAATAAAAAACTTTAATACAAAAAATAGAAGACTTCCCAAAAAAAAATGTGCAAAACAACTTTAATTTCTGAAGTCAGTGTCAAAAAAAACGAAGAAACAAAACCAGAAACATCCGGATTTTTTTTTATTGGGAAGTCGTTTCTATTTTCTCTGAAAAAGTTTATTTTTGCCTACTCACTATTTAAACATCACGAATTAATCTAAAAACCCTCTTGACATTCTAATTCTAAAGCCATTCACGTCAAAATTCAAATCAATATATAAACATTTCAAAAAATATTATGTCAGCTATCAACGCTTGGCTTATTCAACAAATAGTTTCAGACTAGTCCACTTAATCAGCCGTTAAACATAGCAATTAATAACAAACTAAGCCATGTTTACACAAAACATTGTGCATCTGTTCTGTATCAAAATGTTATGAATACATTTTTTGGTCGAAGTCACGTGAAAAACTTAGGTAACATTATACACTACTGTGAAATACCAAAGCTTTGATTAACAATTATTATGAGATTATATTTTTAACCGACTTCAATAAGATGGAGGTTATCAAAACTCTTTTTTTGTTCGAAAGGGGTTTGTTCCGAAATGGTCCCATTTAAATTTCATATAGATCTGATGATGGATTTCGGAGACAGACAACAGAACTCTTCAAAAATTGACAGCAAATCAACCGCAATTGCTGCGATCGTATGTCTATGAATTGTTAATACAATTTAATGGGGAACCACAACTAAAAAGTGAAAAATAAAAACTTTTTTTCTAAAAATAGAACCGACTTCCAAAAAAGTGCAAAATAACTTTAATTTCGGAAGTAGGTGTCAAATAACGAAGACATAAAACCAGGAACACCAACTTCAGAAATTGAAGTTATTTTTCACTTTTTTTGGAAGTCGGTTCTATTTTTTTGTAAAAAAGTTCTACAATCATCATCCTTCTATTACACTCATAGTATAAAAGTGAAAGTTTGTGAGTGTGTGATTTGTGAGTGTGTTATATATGTTTGTTTCTTCTTCACGCTCACACGGATGGACCGATTTGGAGGAATTTTTTTATGTAGATAGCTTCTACCCTGGATTAATACAGTTACTTTTTATCCCGGTCTACGCGGGTGAAACCGCAGGGCGCAGCTAGTAGTATTATATCGATGGCAGCAAAATAGAAGAAGACATCTATAAAATCGAAATTTTACAGGAGAGCATATTTAGTAAACAATTGTGACTATTTTGAGAGTTGTGGACTGATAACCATAAAATTTTCTATAATGCATTAAAATAACCTTCCTTATTCATTTTATAAACGAATTAATCACTGTATCGTTGTTTTACTAAAATAATGTAAATGTCCTTTTTTACTTTAAAAAGTCTTCTACTTAGAGGAAGACATGTGCCTGATATCCGTTTTTATGTTATCTAAAATATCGAATAACTAAGATAATCTCCAGTAATACATATCTGGATATTTAAAGAAAATCTAAGCAACATGCAATCAAATTTTCACTTTTTTTAACCAAATTTTGCAGATGTCTTTATTTACTTTATATTTATCAATTTACACATTTCATAAAATGAGTTATCTACCAGCAAACTTCAGCTATTTATGTCAGTTTAATCATTTATTTAGTTATCAAACCACCCGAAATATATAATTTAAATAAAATAAAAGGATTATTATAACGAGAAAATAAAAATTCACGATTGGCAAGTGACAGATGACTTTTTTTACGTTTCAATCATCTGTCAAAGCTCCGAAGTAAAGGCGGACAAATTCAAATGTCCGTTTCTACTGCGATGTCTTTTTAAAATCGAGTGCAGATGTGATTTATGTGCCAGATTTTCTTGATTATTTTAAATTTGAAATAATTTTAATACAGACTTGTAGATAGGGTTGAAGTAAGCTCATTTTTGTAAAAAAACAGCAAATGTCCGTTTCTACTTTGCTGCCATCGATATATGCAAAAAAATTATGGATGCATGTTTTGTTTATTACTCAGTCCCGCCAGAACGGCTTTTTTTTTTGGTGGGTGGGAAATCATTCAATGACTTCTCCCGCTCTAGGGTGGAGCGGAAGGGTGTGTCAGACTCTTACTGACTAAAACCAACCCCTGTTCCTCCCTGCCCTGAATGCCCAGGGGCTAAGTAACTCTTTCGAATTTATCCTCTACCTCTAGGCAGGCATCGGCCATGACGGGCCCCGTCATGTATGCTGACAACTCTTTGAGGCGCACGTGGAACACTACACGCCGTCGACTCTCGGGCCTGGTGCTGATCGGACGGCGAGCTAGCCATTACTCGCCGTCCGCAGGCCCGGGTCTACCAGTACGGCTGAACGCTAGATCCGTTGAATTGAAGTTGAAGATTGGCTTAAAGACAGACTATATTTTGGAATAGCACTTATGCCACAATTTATAGTGGGGGAAATACTTGTTCCGTGTGGGCAAATCCGCTTAAAGAAGCTTGTGAATAATAAAGTTATAACATTGTAGGAGTTTGAAATGTTTGCAATGGTTCGTAAATGTAATTAGTTCTAAAAAGTAAATTAGTTCTTACTCAGAAAGTCCCATTTGAATCTTGTTTAATGTCAACATTAACATAACATACATTTATACACCGTGTAAGGGACATAAACGCACATACGTGTACCAGTGATTCAGTACATGATTTTGGACCTAGCGTTTCCCTCAATTAATTTTTTTCTGCAGTTTTTTTAACTTTAGCCTGTTCCAAATTGTTATTCCTATCCAACCCAATGACAAATTTAATTAAAAGTAATTAAATCACTAATTAGACTAAAACAGCAATTTAAATAAAATACGTAAAGCTGTTTCTCTAAAGTTCATTCACGTCGCCGGCCTAATAGCTACATACCTACGGGCGGCATAAATATCATTATTATGTTATTGGCATTAAGTGTAACCATTTCGCGAAGTTTACGGTATCTTGTTCCTTACAGCCTGTATAATCAACTTTATAAGGCCTACGCACAATAGCGACGTAATGGCAGAGGATTTAAATATTTACCAAAGGAAATTCAAATTTATATATATATATAGTCGGATTTTTTACCTAACAAAAATAAAGTTTCTAATAATAGTTCCTACTACTATCAAACCTTATGTAAAAACAGTCAAAGGACCTAGGCCCTTCTTACATTACGATACTTACAGACGACTAGTATCCTTTGCGAGTCCCAAAGATGAGTCGCCGAGGGAGTATCTCACATTATATATTTATATAGTGATTCGCACACTTCGCTACTGGTATCCTACGCGTCTGCTACTAGTCTCGCGATACCCGTCCTGTCGGTCGCCCTCGCGTCGACTCTCCTACGCATCTCGGCAAGATGGCGGCGGAACAGCAGTTCATTATTTTTGTTCAAAAAATAGAAAAATATCCATGTCTGTACAAATTTAAATTGCCTGAATATATGATGATTGAACGCAGTATTTTCTATTGTTTCTATTTCGTCTTCTTTTTAACCAACTTCAAAAAAGAGGAGGTTCTCAATTCGTCTATATGTATGTTTTTTTGTTTGATAAGTTATACTTCAGAGGTGGGCCCATATAAATTTTATCGAAATCGATTCAGCATTTTTTTTTAAATCTACATTAAAAATATGTATACACAGATGACGTTTTGGTTGTCTACAAATGTTCAAATTCCATGTTATCCATTCTGGCATGACTTTAATTTTTAGGAAGTCGGTGTCAAATAACGAAGAAACAAAAAAATGTATACACCGACTTCCGAAATTAAAGTTATTTTAAAATTTTTAGAAGTCAGTTGTATTTTTTGAAAAAAGTTTTTTATTCTGTAATAAAGATACACAGCAACTGCTTCTTAATCACTGGAATCACTCGACCTAATCGTCGTCCTAGCAGTGTGTGATATGCAAATGATAAAATTTTCTTTGTTTGTAACCGACTTCACAAAAGAGGAGGTTCTCAATTCGTGTATGTTTTTTTCTTTCTTCTTTTTTTGTATGTTTGTTACGTGATATCTCCGCCATTTATGAATAGATTTTGATGATTCTTTTTTTGTTTGATAGGTCGTAGGTACTTCAGAAATGGTCCAATACAAATTTTATCGAAATTGATTCATCACTTTTTGAAAAAATGAACATAAACAAAAAATATGTAAGTATACACAGATGACGTTTTGGTTGTCTCCAAATGTTCAAATTCCATGTTATTAGGGTTATTCATTCGGGCATAACTTTAATTTTTAGTTTTACTTCTGGGGTATGACAACTAAAAAATGAAAAATAAAAACTTTTTTACAAAAAATACAACCAAAAATTTAAAAAAAATACTTTAATTTCGCAAGTCGGTGTCAAATACCGAAGAAACAAAAAAATAATAACACCGACTTCCGAAATTAAAGTTATTTTGCAATTTTTAGAAGTCGGCTGTATTTTTTGTAAAAAAGTTTTTTTTATGACATAATGTACAAACCTCGATTATCGAACATGAGTTCTATTGGCTGCGACTGAAGTATCGTCTCTTGCGAGTATCGTAATGTATGAACGGCCTTACTGGCGCAGAATAGTTTTGCGTACACCGATTGTCTCCAACTATCGCAACCACACCATTCATTGTCTATTCCCTCCGGAAAAAATATCAAAATATTTTGTGTGTTGGTACTACCGATCGCATGCCAACAAAATATAAAAACATGCACATAAAACCGTGTACACGACTGTACCGGCACATAAATCTACCAATCACACCGTATCGTAACGTTAAAAGAACATTCGGAAGTTTGAATTTATTAGTTATAGATGTATGGCAGCCTGTCCATTGAAGCAGAGCGAGGCATCCGAGCAGAGAGTGGGAGTAATGTGGAGTGGAGTTGCAGACTGTCTGTCCATTTATGCAGGCGGTGGCGGGAGATCTGATCGGTTTTTTGCTTCCCCGCTCCGCTACCTCGCTCTGCTTCCCAGTTTTGAACGATTTTTTTAACTAGTTCGCAAATTCCTGCCCATTGAAGTGGCGCGGCGGAGAGCGGACATTTTATGCAATTCTATTGGTTAATATTGGCACAGCTCCGCTCCACTCCTCTCTTCTCCGCTCCAATGGACAGTCAGCCTATTGCTCGTAAAATGGTTCTGTACCCATTTTATAGCAGTGAGGCCTGTGATTCCCTAAGGATTTAGGAAGGGGTGTAAATTGCACCCGCTGTTTGCTATGGCCCCATTGAATAGGGGTCGAGCTTAAATGGTTATAAAGGGTATAACTTGGAATTTTGTTATTTAAATGCTATGAAAGTTGTGAGCAGTGGTGACCCAGTGGTAACGCCTCTGATTAACGAGTTGTATGTTTACTTGTGTAATTTATTTATTTACCAATGTTCTCAAAACGGTGAACAAAAACTTCGTAAGGAAACCGGCATGTCCTGGAACCAAAATGTAGAAGACATGTGACATCCACCAACGCACACTTAGACGACCGGCCCTGGTTCAGGCCATTGTACGGAGCGAGAGGGAATGGGAGGCAGTCTCCGCCTTCTGTGAAGCATTAATGCTCGCGAAGGCGCAGGCGGACGCGTGAGGGAAGCTTAACGGAGTGGCCCTCACGGCCCGGCCGGTTATTATTCTCGTATGAACTCATATCTGTTGTAAGCTAATTATGGAGAAAGAACATCAAGTGTAACATTGCCTTGTGTTCAACACAGCGACCAACTATTCTTATCATCTAAATAGTCAATTTAATTAAAAAAAATATGAAGAAATAATAATTTTTTCATTTTTTTAATGGAATGGCTTTTTTAATGATGTCACAAGAATCAGATTCATTTATTGATTCTGACGCGGTACGAAGTTCGCCGGGTCGGCTAGTGTATAATAATTATTATGTTTGCAACAATGAATTGAGATGCAACCGTGAGAATTCCAACCACTTTGAAAATTTCCCCCGTCAACACAAAAAAAGGCCTCTGTTCTATTATACGGTATACAGCAGTATCAGTTAACGACGCTTTTTATTTCAAACGACTGCACTAAATCGGTGTGATTGAGGACGATAGGTTTTTTTCGTGATTTTCTGTTGTTACCGCTTGATTGAGTGGCTGTTACAAAATAGACTTTATAGTGGTCCAAACGAGTTTCCGTAGCATGCGTTTTATTTCAACGTGTTTTGGTTTTTGTCTTTTGTTAAAACGATTTTTTAAAATCTAACATTCAATTTTTTACTGTATAACGACAACCACGGAATTTTGCATGATATTGAATTTCATGAAAAAAAATGAGTTACAAGTTTTTTTTAGGCTATGAAATCATCAAAATAACTTCCCACCCTGGATGTGTTACCCCGTTTTCCTTCGGATGCCTGTGCCAGGGCCGCGATGAATCTTTCAAACACCACCACCCATCACCCTTTTTTTGTTTGTTTGTGGAAAATCATCTAATGACTTCTCCCACTCTGGGTGGAGCGGGAGGGCGTGTCAGACTCTAATTGACTAAAACCCACCCGTGTTTCTTCATTTGCTTGTGACAGCGCTGCGGTAACTCTTTAGAATTTATCCGCAACTCCCGCCACCCAACAGGTATTTTAAAGTTCCAGACATGCCAAAGGTTTTTTATCCGTCGGTGCTCCATAGACCAATTGAAATTTGACCGATTGGTCTATAGGGAAAATTACTTGATTCCATTTTTTTTTATTGTTGATAGGCACGCGTTTGACCACTATCTCACCTGATGGTAAGCGATGATGTGGTCGAAGATGGAGCACGCTTGCCTAGAAGTAACCTATTCACTCTTGACTTAAAGACTGTTGTAGCTATCAGGAAACACAGACTCCGGTAGGGAATTCCATTCCGTAGCTGTACGCACAATGAATGTCTTCTCAAAACGCTTTGTGCGTATGTCGAATTACCAACTGTGCTATGGTTCCATTACTCTTAAAACTAGGCGAAAGACAAAAGTGTGGGATGATTTAGGCTTAAAATTTGATATAAACAGGCACGACGCGACAAAGCTACCACACGGTTTTAGAGCAATTATTTCGTCTGCAGAATAATTTTAGAACAATATATAATTACGAAAACGCGTTGTCACGCTGTAGCGTTCCTGTATACGGGAGCACAATGATTACTAAAATATATCTATTTAAGGCGCTATTAGCTGCCAGCGACCTTCAGTGGTTAGATTGCGCGTTCTGCGCTGAGCACACGTAACGCATCGTACGTTAACTCAGTAATAGGACTCGCCCATCAAGGAGCGCTGTCTGAAATTAAACGCATTGGTGTGGCGAGTTGCCGCCACTCTGTAAGTTGGATGGGGTGTGGTATCACGACGTGTGTGTGTCCTGCTTTAGCATGTGATGCAAAGTGTGTAGCCGGCTTTACGGGAGCCATAGGCAATCAAAGGTGCAGCAGTCGACGTTAGTGCGCCTTACGCCGCGAGGCAGTACGCATCTCAACCGCAGACTAAATTAATGTCTTATTAACATCGTCCCCGCAAATACACTAAAATCCCGAGTAATATCCCGTAAACGTTGGGGATTTTCCGGGAATAATAAATAACCCATATTTACCGCGTCCGTGTAACTAGTGAACAAGAATAACCAGGAGTGTTGGTGTGAAGAGAATCGAGTGGCCACTCGTCGGGATCCTGCGAGGCTGCCGAAGGAAGAGTCAGGTACCGCTTTGTTTACTCGCTTAGAGTTGGGCCACATACGCCGTCTACTGCCAACCACTCCCAACTTGAAGTTATACAGACAAATATAGGCAATTTTGGGCCAGCATTCAATCCAAGTGTTTGGCCGTAACAATGTCCTTCATCCTGCAGAGAACCACAGCTATTTACACGCTTGGGCAACTCCACGCATTATTCATTTATTAAACATAAAACAACAAGTATTAAACTAAAACACTGAGACTAAATTATAATTGATTAAATGGTCTTTAAATGTATTCTGTTAATGTTGCGATTAGTAACATATTAATTTGCACACCTCATTAGGTTACAAATACACTGTACCTTTTATACCTGTAACACCTTTTTTAACATGTATTATGCAAATAAATTATTTGATTTTATTTGATTTAAAATGGTGAAGGTTTCATAAAAATACGCTTTATAGTTGTTGCGTGATTTTCATTTTTGTATCCGCGTTAAACATAACTTTACAAATTAATTACACAATGTTATAAAAATATAATTTCAAATATTCTCAGATCAAACTAAGACGGAAATAGTCAAAAGTAACATATTTTTTTTTTTTAAAGAAATAAAACAGGTCCTTTAAACGTGATGTTCAATTAAAAACCATTAAAAGTCGTTTAATTGCGCCTTAATTAGTAGTCATAAATCGACACGTTGAGCGCTCGGTTATTCCGCTGCGTGTCGCGGATTCAATTCCCACACGGAACAAATATTGATATGGCCTACAGATAGTTGTTCTGGGTCTGAGTGTCTTGTGTGTGTGAACTTACATGGTTGTGAACGCACCCACGATACAGGAGTTATTCCTAGTCTGAGCAAAAGCTTTAAAAAAATCCAAAGCCATAGTCTTAAGTTTTAAATCCCCTAACGACCTACTTGCTTGATCTACAATCTAATCATAGCATGAAAGTCGGGCAATTTTGCTCTCCGTACCTAATACATTTTTCATTTTAACATCCGCTTGAACCACTTACGGTTGTAATGTGGGCGAATTGATGAGAATTTATTTAAAACTCTTGATACGACAGTTGAGATGATAAATAAAAAATATTGTTTTTTTTGTATGACCAATGAGTTTTTAACCGATTTCGAAAAAAGATGTTCGACTGTTTGTATTTTTTTATGTATTTTTAACTATTTCTCTGCCAATTGAAGGCCGATTTTCATACTATTTTTTTATTCGAAAGAATAATAATTATGCTCTTGAGGTTTTATTAATTTTATCGAAATTGATACACGCTTTTTGAAAAATTCAACAAAAAAAAAATGTATACAGGTGACGTTTTGGTTTCTTTTTCAAATTTCATGTTATTGGGGTTATCAGTTCGGGCATAACTTTAATATTTGATTTTAGTTCTTGGGTACATCAACTAAATAGTGAAAAAATAAAACTTTTATTATGTATTTTCTTTCTTCGTTAATTCGACGACATCCGTAATTAAAGTTATTTTGCAATTTTTTATGTTTTGACTTCGAAAAAGAAGTCTGTTGTATTATTTTTTTCAAAAATGTTTGTACATAATAATTTATAATCAATTTGTACAAAGGCAGGTAAAAATAACGGAGTTGGGGCTCTAAATTAAAATATACATTTATATATACGATCGAATTGAGAACCTCCTCCTTTTCTTTCAACAATAATTTTGAGACCGTCTTCGATTTTAATGGAATCAGCTAACATCTTCGATATTTTTATAAAATCTGATTATCAGAATTATCTGTATGACGTTTGTTAATTTTAAACACACCTAAGCGGCTGAATGGATTTAGATGAAACTAGCACTTCACCCGTGACTTCGTCCGCGTGGATATCAAAATATATAGTAATTTATAGCCTATGACATTCACAAATAACGTGACTTTCTATTGGTAAAAGAATTTTCGAAATCGGTTCAGTAGATCCAGAGATTACCCCTACAACCTCACAAAGTCACAAACTTTACCTCTTTATAATAATATTAATAAATAAATATTTCAGACCAGGTCCATATTTTGTTAGTAACAATGTACTTAAGAACTAATGTTAGTATTGGCAATAAAATTATTTAACAGCATGAAGCCGCACCCACCTTTGCAGCATGGGGGACCCACCTGTCGGTAAAAACACCCAGCAAACGCGAGCAAGTAGGGAGGCACATCTTTTTCTAACGATAGCGCGATTTCAACAGTACACTGAGTGCATTATTATATTGAACACGCAGGTCGCTGTATGCCCGCTGCGAATAACTGACCCACAGGTTGCAGGCGTAAAAAGATTGGCAGTATGCTTTTAAAAGAGTGATGCGTTGTTTTTATAATATTAGTTTATATAATATACACTGGTAAATCATGACCTGGATTAGGAGATTTTTATTCCGGTAAAACGTTCCTGTGGGATAACTTTCCACTCTGACGCGAGCAAAACAGCAAAAGCTTGTGGAATATATTTATAAAATTTAAAACATAAAATGCATGTTGTTTTTCCTCAAAAGCTCATCAACGTCGTTATTTATTATATCTAAACTGATATTGAGATTGGTCTGGCCTTCTATCTGTCCTCGATTCAGGTAATCAGTTCACCTATAAAATTGGACTATTTTAGTTTCGTCTCGTCTCATGAAAGTGTCATTATTAATTCGTTGAGAATTTCTTGGCCTCATCACGTCTCTCAAATTTTTGGACAGAGGTGTAGTGATTCTATCTCACCCAGGCGGGTTGGTCTCTACACACACATGTGTGCAGGTTTATGTGCCTATTTATTAAGGGACTTCAAAAAGGAGGAGGTTAGTTATTCGTCTTTTTTTTGTGTTAGTTTTTTACGCGATTTCTTCGCCACTTGTGAATAGATTTTGATGATTCGTTTTTGTTTGGTAGGTCATAAATTTTATTGAAAATTATGTTCGAATTATTGCGATTGTCAATTCGGGCATAAATTTAATATTAAGTTTTAGTTCTTTGGTACCCACAATATCTATAAAATTAAAAATAAAAAAACTTTTTTACAAAATACTTACAACCCACTTCCAAAAAAAAAATACACAAAAAATTGCGAACTAACTTTGTTTTCGGCAGTCGGTGTCAAATAATCAAGAAAAAACTTTTTCACATAAATTGTAAAAAAGTGTGGTTGTATTTTATTTCATCGATATTTGACACCGACTGCCGAAATTAAAGTTATTTTTAAATTTTTAGTGTATTTTTTTTTGGAAGTCGGTTGTTTTTTTTTGTAAAAAAGTTTTTTTTATTTTTCGCTTCTTACTTGTTATACTCCAGAACTAAAATCCCCAATAACATGGAATGTGGAATTTAAACATTTGGAGAACACAAAAATGTCATCAAGATATGCCTAATTTTCGTTTTTGTTCAGTTTCTCAAAAAGTGCTAAAGCAATTTCGATAAAATTTGTATGGGACCACCTCGGGAGCATATTTATAAAAAAAAAAAAAAAAAAAAAAAAAAAAACATACAGTCGAACATAGGACCTCCTCCTTTTTCGAAAGTCGGGTTAAAATCTACAAACACACTTTTTGTAAAAAAAAAAAACTGTGCTTAAGCGCTCGGTGTCATATATAATATGATAATATTCATCACATCATTCTCCTGCCCTTATCCCAATTTATTTGGGGTCGGCGCAACATGTCTTTTTCTTCCATACTCCTCTATTAGTCGTCATCTCTGTAGTCACCCCCTTTTTACCCATATCCTCTTTCACACAGTCCAACCATCTTTTCTTTGGCCTTCCCCTACTCTTATAGCCATTCACATCCATACACAAGACTTTCCTCACGACATTTTCTTCATTCCTCCGCATCACATGCCCATACCACGACAACCGATTTCCACACAATTTTTCAGTCAGCGGTGCCACTTTCAGACTTCCTCTTATATACTCATTCCTAATTCTATCCATGCGCGTAACACCACACATCGCTCTTAGCATTCTCATCTCAGCTACATGCAATTGCTTTTCATTCATCCCTTTTGTGGCCCAACATTCTGAACCATACAAGACAGCAGGTCTGACCATTGTTTTATAAATCTTCCCCTTAAGTTTTAGGGGAATGCGGGAGTCACAGATAGTCCCGGTGACCTGCCGCCATTTCATCCATCCAATGTTAATTCTGTGCTTAACAGTCCGATCTATTTCGCCATCGCTTTGCACGAGTGAACCGAGATACCGAAAATCGGAGCAGACTGGGAGAAGCGCGCCATCTAGCACTACAGCTTCAGAACTGGAGAGACCGCCGAAATCGCAGAACATGTATTCAGTTTTGGTTCTGCTGATTTTCAAGCCAACTTTCTCCAGCTTCTGTTGCCACTTCTCCAATCTGCTCTGGATCTCAGGTCCATCTTCACTGACCAGAACAATGTCGTCGGCAAACAGCATGCACCAGGGTGCCTCCTCCTGTATTTCCGACGTAAGAGCGTCCATAATCAACAGGAAGAGGTAAGGACTTAAAGCCGACCCTTGATGCAAGCCTACAGCCACACTGAACTCATCGGTGTTGCCAGCAGCCGACCGGACGTAGGTACTAGATTGTCTGTACATAGCACGAATCAACTCAACATACTTCCCAGGCAAACCTTTCTCTTTCAAGGCCCACCACAACACATCCCGAGGTACCCTATCATACGCTTTCTCAAGATCAATGAACACCATGTGCAAGTTCTTGTGCACACGTCTGTACTTCTCGCACAATTGACGGAGAGCGAAGGTGGCGTCCATTGTCCCTCGACCTGGCATAAACCCAAACTGGTTCGGGGTAATCTCACTCTCCTCTCGCAATCTTTTCTCTATCACTTTCTCCCATACTTTCATAGTATGTGACATGAGCTTTATCCCTCGATAGTTGTTGCAGTCCTGTACATCCCCTTTATTCTTGAAGATGGGCACTAGCGAACTATTGCACCATTCTTGTGGGATCACTTCTTCATACAACAACTTATTGAAGAATAAAGTCAGCCACATACATCCATCCTCTTTTAAACACTTCCATACTTCTACTGGTATGTCATCAGGGCCCATGGCCTTTCCATTTTTCATACATTGAACTGCCCTTCTTACTTCATCCATGCTAATTTCTCTCACCAAACCCATATTTACTTGTACCTCTTTGAGCACACCATTCCATTCATTCTCTTCGTTCATCAACTTTTCAAAAATAAACCTTCCATCGCTCTTTTATTTCGTCATAATATTCATCACAATATTGTAATATTATGAAGAGGTAAAGTTTGTGAGTTTGTAGGGGGTAATCTCTGGGTCTACTGAACCGATTTAGAATTTTTTTTACTAATAGTAAGCCACGTTATTTGTGAGTGTCATAGGCTTTAAATTTTTGAAATCCACGCGGATGAAGTCGCGGGGGAAGTGCTAGTAGGAAATATTTACGCACACAGAAACAATGAGCTAAACATTTAAGTGTTTAGTTACAAAATCACGTTCGAAAAGGTTTTAAAAAAATTCTTTAAATGGGTTCGGGTTCCGAGGTATTTACATTTTTATGTCTTATGGCACTCCACTAAATTTCATTATGAAAAACCGTGTTCTGTTTTTGTTTTTCAATCACTGAAACGATCCATTTCGCATGCATCACAGAGCATATTATTAAATCATTACATTATATCTACTCAATACTACGTAAAAGCACTCTCTTGAAGAGCCATTTAATGCCAGTCTCAAGTTTATAAATCGATCGCAGATGTAATTAAAATGCATGATTTATATATAGGTAGTCTAAATCAGTGGTTCCCAAAGTTAACAGCCGGACGATTTTGTTCACAGCTCACCGTGAAAACTTAGGTGGAGTGAGCGTGAAGTGAACTGTCATTCCACCTTGATTGTATGGATTGACAGCCCACTTCACGGTCACTTCACCTAAGTTTTCACGGTAAGATTTTACAGAATTGCTCTACTGAACCGCGAACCACCTAACAAAAACTACCATATACGCGACTTTTCTTTTGGCTGTAATATTAATAAAAAAGTGGTATTTTCAAGAAAAATATAAATTTTATTCCTATTTTTTTGTCACTACTTACTGACATTTTATTTGATTTAAATGATTTAATTTTAATTTAATTATTTATTCGATATTGTTGTTTTATGTGATTTTATGATTTGGCAATGGCCGTAATGTTGTTTTAATCCTGTTTAAATAAATGAATTATTTTCATTCTTATTTTCGCATCTTTCAAGTTATTATTTAGCATCGGCTTTTCGGGGCTCATCCAATATTCGCTTGCGACTTACCAGTGGATCGCGACTCATAGCTTGGGAAACACTGGTCTAGAGTAGAAGTTTAGACAGCTTTTTAATAACTAGTTATGACCTTCTAAAGCCTTATATATTTACCCTTTGAAAACATTGACCCAATTACTGTGCAATAATTTCACAGTTCAATTTAACTACAAAAGACGCTTTTCTGGGGACAAGAGCAGGATTTTTTATGTTTGTTTCTGTATTGGTGTACCCTCTTAAAAATACCATACTGGAACCTCCTCTGTCAAAATATGTAACACGTGAATAAAGTACAGTACAGTACCTAAACATGGAATCTGATTTCAAAAATTCTCACAAAATATTTTTGAGAATTTCAAATGAATACACTTCACACAATGTTTTTCTTTATTCAAATTAACTAAAAACGTAAGATGGAAGACAGCATATACATGTTTATTCAGAATATATCCCTAATAAAAAATACAGTACCTTCGTTATGTATTTATGCTTTACATGATAACATACGTTACTGAAACTCGTTTTACGTAATCCGTAGAATGTTTTACATACACATTGTAAATCCTTTCATATTGTAGTACCTGTTTTTTGGGTGGGAATTCATTAAATAACGGAAAAAGAAAAAGGAGGGCATGTCAGACTCTTACTGACTAAAACCCACCCCTGTTCCTCCCTGCCCTACGCGCCCAGGGGCGAGGTAACTCTTTCGAATTTATCCTCCACCCCCGGGCAGGCATTGGCCGTGGCAGGCCCAGTCCTTTGCTGACAACTCTTTGAGGTGCGCGTGGAACACTACGCGCCGTCGACTCTCGGGAGGCTCCACGGTGACTCTATATTGTAGTACCTACTTTGGAATTATCCTCTTTGGTTTTAGGCTGTGCTGTGGTATTAACAATTTCGGAAATCGGTGTTTCTGGTTTTATTTCTTCGTGTTTTGACACCGACTTCCGAAATTAAAGTTATTTTACACTTTTCTGTTTGTTTTTAGAAGTCTGTTCTATTTTTGTAAAAAAGATTTTTATGTATTTATGCGGTCAACATGCACTACCGAAAAATCATAATTCAATCATCATTTTAGCCAATCGTCCACCGTTGGACAAATGCCTTCCCAAGTAGTCCCCCCAGTAATAGGACTCGCCTATCAAGGAGCACTGTCCCAAATTAGACGCATTATTAATTTATACATACGAGTAAAACAAAAGGTACTATACTAAAACACGTATACTAAAAGATAAACAATTAAATTATCTTTAAAATGGTGAAAGTTTCAGGCCGCAAATCATATTTTGATCAACATACAACCTGATACAGACCTGCAAATAGCAAAAAACGTAAGAAAATTGGAATTTTGTGGGATACCCTGGCGCTGCCCTCTTAGAGCGATACGACTTTTACTTTGACTAGTTTTATATCTTTGAAAAAAAATACATGTTACTTTAGACAATTTTTTTCGTAATTTGTTAAGTGAATGTTTGAAATTATATTTTTATAACATAATGTTATTAATATGTAAAGTTTTGTCTAATGCGGACAAAAAATTGGGAATCACGCAAAAACTATTAATTTTATTTTTATGAAACTTTTACCATTTCAAAGATAATTTAATTATTTATCTTTTAGTATATGTGTTTTATATAGTACTTGTTGATTTATGTATAATAAATTAATAATGCTTCTAATTTCGGACAGCGCTCCTTGATGGGAGAGTCCTGTTACTGGGTGGAGGTACAACGCGTTGTGAGAGCTCAGCACAGAACACGCAAGCTAATCACTCAAGGCCGTTGGCATTTAATAGCGCCTTAATTTGGGCGATTCTTCAGGAAATGTCGGTAACCTTGTTTCTCCTGCGAAACATCACTCAATCATGTTTCGTAAAATCAATCCCAAACATTTCGGTCTTTTGACAAACGTTATTACTGGTATGCGTAATATCACTTTGTCAAGAGCCCTAAGTTTTTTAACCACGTTCCAAAATTTTTATTGTAGATTTTTAGTAATACATAATTATGCCAATGATATATCTAAGTAAAAACGAACGAGCTTTACAGTAGTCGCATATGATTTGTAACATTTGACATCTCACCTTGGTAATAAGCAACATTAACTTTCTATTCTGAAAAATAAAATTAAAACATTTAGTTCCGATTTCGACCGCTCGCAGACTTATCGTGCATGCGATCTACCATCTGAAGCTCAACTCTTACACCGCGCGCGCTCATTGGTCAAATCAAATATTGCGCGCTTCCCCGGCTTCCTGTTACACACTTCCGTCCCATTTCACGAAATCACTCCCACAGATTGTTGGAAAGCGAGAGGACAGATGTTACTCATCAAAAATCTACTCGGAATCCACTTCTTTAAAACTGCACAGATGCAAGAAGATACAAAACGATATTCCCATTTCTACAACCATTTATATTCACAAACCTGCGAGCGCTTGAATACATTATCACCATTTCATATTACGACTCCTCGGCTCAAATGTAAGTGTTGCTACATGTCTTATAAAATATTTTGCGCAAAAAACGCTCCTTTAGGCTTGTCAGCAAATATGGAAGGTAACTGGGTAAATGGGTAATCTTTTTCGGTAAGTTGGAAATCGTATTCCGCCTCTGTAGGTAGGATATAGAAAATGTCTATTTGGGTAATGGTGCGAGTAAATGTCAATAAAGAAGGTGGTAATAAATTTGTTTGGGTTTTTTGAGGGTTAGTAGCCTTTTTAGGGTTCCGAAGTCAATAAGGAACCACATAGAGCCATTTAACGATGTCCGATTGGACTCAAATTTGGTGTACTTACGTATCTTGCTCCGTCTCAGCACCACCTTTTTTTTTTGGCGGGGTGGGAAATCATTCAATGACATTTCCCGCTCTGGGTGGAGCGGGAGGGTGTGTCAGACTCTTACTGACTAAAACCCACCCCTGTTACTTCCTTGCCTGAGTGCCCAGGCATAAGATCGACTGGTACAAAATGCCTAAGGCATTAAGTACGCCATTGTACAGTAATTCTTACATGTGCATTAAGTTTAATAAATAAATAAATAGATATGGTACCATGGAGCTGGTCTGATGATGGAGCCGGAAGATGGCCATAGGAACTTCCAATCTAAATCAGATAAACTCATCGAGTTTGGGCTCGATTGCCTTACCTTGAGAAGCACTTAACAACTAAATGATATCCAGGGTTTGATGATGTAGTGTCTCTCAGTCTCTTTGAAGCCGTTACAGATTACAGGTTAGGTATTTACTATACTTCTGTGACTCAAGCTTCACCTAGACGCCAAATACTTACTATATAACTTTTTTTTAAACATTTTATTTCATTATCCCAGATAAAATCTTGTTTTTATAAAAAAAAAAAAATACTTTTTATTTATTTAGATGAAAACGCATTGATGCAGCCTTGTTGCATCGTCAGCCCAGTGTAATAATCATAATCTGCCTAGCCTTTTCCTAACTATTTTGGGATCGGCTTCCAGTCTGACCGGACGCAACTGAATACCAGTATTTTACATGGAACGACTACCTATCTGACCTCCACAACCCAGTTACTGGGTAATACGATACCTCTAACCTTGGTAAGACTGGTTGTCAGACTTTCGGGATTCTGACGATCCGTAATGACTGTCAAAGATCCACGATTGACATCCGGGACTAATGGCTTAACGTGCTTTCGACACGGTGGAGTCTCGGTATGTAAAGATGGTCACCCATCCATGGACCAACCCTGGCAAGCGTAGGTTAACCTGACGGATCGATCCGTGCGGCCGTTATTACTTTAGCCACGAGCTCTTCCTGATTTCCCAGTGTACCAACTTTAAAACAGTCCCACTTGCATCATAACGTGAATGCCGATCCCCACATTAAGTACATACCACGCCCGTTAACTCGACTTCAGTTCAACTTTAAAGGTGGTTTAACGTCAGGTTATGTCTGCAGCGTTAAAGTTAACAACTCTATCTCTTTTTAGTGCCGCTCGGTAGTTTGCGGAACCCCTAGTGAATATGTTCTAAATTTTTAATGCGAACTGCGAAATGAGGTTTCGATTCTGGGGCATCTGGTATTTGTACAGAACCCTCGCTAAAAGACTGTTCAAGATAAGGCGCAGTTATACGACTTATAATAATTTTTAATTGAACATCTCGTCTATAGGACTAGTCTGTTTTCTTTGAAAAAAATATATGTTACTGTATTTTTTTTTTTTTTTTGTAATTTGATATATGAATATTTGAAATTATATTTTTATAACATAGTGTAATTAATTCGCAAAATTTTATCTAATGCGAATAAAAAATTGAGACTCACGCAAAAACTCTAAAACGTATTTTTTATGAAACCTTCGCCATTTTAAAGATAATTTAATTACTAAAATTTTAATATACATGTTTTAGTATAATACTTGTTGTTGTTGTTGTATGTGTATAATAAAAATGCGTCTTAATTTACCGCACTCCTTGATGGGCGAGTCCTATTACTGGGTGAACGTACGACGCGTTACTTGAGTTCAGCACAGAACACGCAAGCTAACCATTCGAGCTCGTTGGCAGTTAATAGAACCTTAAGTGATATTATCGTTTTGTGCAGGTATGTCAAACCAAGAGCAAACACAATGACTAAACTATTTTATAAAAACATTGTAAAACTGAATATTTTCATACAAAAGTCATCATCATGAGATACAGCCCGCTGACAGATAGACAGACGGACGGACGGACGGACAGCAGAGGCTTAGTAATAGGCACATTGGGGTAAAAGTTTCATGATTTATCACGTTCTTTATTACAAGGAAATAACTTTCAAAAGGCAATCCAAAATAAGCAATTTTAACCAAACGGAAAATAATTTGTCAAACACAACACGTATTTGACAAATACTTGGTACATTTAGCCCCCTTCAGATAATTCCATCATCACTTCGTAAATGCTCATTCCTATCTCATTATTTCAGAGAGCCTTTTGTAATTTACTTCTCTAAGTAGATCTCACAGATGCTTGGCCAACAGAAAATAAATTAAATCACTTTCTTGTAACATAAACAAAGTAGGAAAATAATGTGCTTTGATGTCTTGAATAAGGTAAGCGTTGGCGTCTTGCAGAATTAAGGTGCTGACAGACAAGTGCGAAGCGACAATTCGACAACTATGATTCATAGAAATAGTTTTAGGCATATTACAGGGTTAATTTGCATTCAGGAACTGAAAAAACTCATGACTTTTCAAAGACTGACAATTTGGGATCTTTTACCTGACTGCGCGCCGCAAGGGACGGTAATGTGTTTATCAGCCTATGTATGTATGTTTGTTTCTTTGTGGCGCTTCAAACGTGTGGGCCGATGTGAAATATCAAAATAAAGGGCGACTCCAAGAATATAGCTCGCTTAAATATAGGAAATACAAAAATTTAATATTTTCAAAAAACCCGTAAAACAACTAAAGACTTTCATACAAGTTACTTTTCAAGCAGTCTGATGCAGTTGGTGGCATGAAATCAATAATTGAACTAAAAAAAAAACTTTTTTACAAAAAAATAGAACCGACTTCCAAAAAAAGTGCAAAATAACTTTAATTTCGGAAGTCGGTGTTCCTGTTTTGTGTCTGTGTTTTTGACACCGACTTCCGAAATAAAAGTTATTTTGCACTTTTTTTGGAAGTCGGTTCTATTTTTTTGTAAAAAAGTTTTTTATTTTTCACTTTTTAGTTGTGGTTCCCCATTAAACTGTGTTAACAATTCATAGACATACGATAGCAGCAATCGCGGTTGATTTGCTGTCAATTTTTGAAGAGTTCCGTTGTCTGTCTCCGAAACCCATAATCAGATCTTTTTTAAATTTAAATGGGACCATTTCGGAATAAACCCCTTTCGAAAAAAAAATTTTGCAAATCCGTCAATATATGACGGAGTAATGCCCGAACATACATAAAAAAAAAAAAAAAGAAAAAAAAAATACAAACATCCGAATTGATAACCTCCTCCTTTTTCGAAGTCGGTTATTAACAGCCACCACCTGCATCAGACTGCTTGAAAAGTAACTTGTATGAAAGTCTTTAGTTGTTTGGAACTTTTTAGTTGTTTAGTACAGTCGAGTTTTTTGAAAATATTAAATTTTTGTCATATTATCATTAAAAAGTTGGTCTCATAGTCAATTTCATATTCATGAGTACATTAACCGCCTAGAATATTGACAATGATTTAAATTCCGTAGAACAATTTCAACAAAAAAAGTTTTTCGCATTGCTATTGTGTTGCCACATTGCACACTAGCATCTGTCTGCAGGAACCTTTAGTGTTCTACGGTAACAAGAAAATAATATCTTTGAGAATAATGTTTTAAGTCAAGTGGAAGACAGATTTTTTTTTTTTTGGGGGTGGGTAATCATCCTATGACTTCTTCCGCTAGGGTGGAGCGGAAGGGCGTGTCAAACTCTTACTGACCAAAACCCACCCCTGTTCCTCCTTGCCCTGAATGCCCAGGGGCGAGGTAACTCTTTCGAATTTATCCTCAACCCCCGGGCAGGCATTGGCCGTGGCAGGCCCCGTCCTTTTGCTGACAACTCTTTGAGGCGCGCGTGGAACACTACGCGCCGTCGACTCTCGGGCCTGGTGCTGATCGGACGGCGAGTTACCCACTACTCGCCGTCCGCAGGCCCGGGTCTACGGTGGCTGGAGATCGTCTCGCGGCACCCGAAGCCCCTGGCGTCTCCTGCGGCGGCTGCGGCTGAGGGTGCTAGGGTGACTCTGCTGTTGTTGAGTCTCCCTAACGTATGCCGCCTCCCTCTTCGCGAGCATTACTGCTTCGCAGAAGGAGGAGACGGCTTCCCAATCCCTCTCGCTCCGTACCATGGCCTGAACCAGGGCACGGCGCGAGAGGTTGCTGCCACCTATCGTATCCACGAGGATACGGCGGTGCTCTGCCCAAGTGGGACAAACCTCCACCGTATGCTCCACCGTGTCTTCTGGGCGATCCTCGCAGTGGAAACACCCGGGGGTGACCTCCGCCTTAATCCGACACAGGTACCTCCCGAAACAGCCATGTCCGGTGAGGAAGTGGAAGACAAATTGAATTAGTATTTGTGGGGGTTTTAATTAAAGCGTCTAGGCAAATTATTTCTAGTTAAAAGTTAGACTGGCTGACTTTAGTAGATAACGTTCAGCTTAATAGTTTTAAAAGATTAAAGGACAGAATTCAAGTTATTCAAGTGAAACTTCTTTAGAATCGTTGTGATTTGAAACTCGATGATACGAAAAAGCGACAAATAAATTCGGATTTAGCATGCGAAAGAATGAGATAGAATAAAGAAATACAGTTGCTGCTTCGATTGTGGAAAGTTTCACTTCTACTGTTATTTTAAAGTTTGTTTCTGAAACCTACTAACTACTTAACCATTTTCCAATTAAGTTGAGGTCGGCTTCCAATCAAACCAGATGCCGCTAGATACCAGTATTTTACATGAAGCGACTGCCTATCTGACCTCCAGAACCCAGTAACTGGGTAACACGATACCACTTAGCAAGACTGGTGTCTGGTGTGTGTGCTGAATTTCTGACTTCTGACTGTATGTAACTTTTGTCAAAAATCTATAAATGACAACGAGGACAAACGTCTTAACCTGCTCTCCGAGGCACGGAGGCATCGCAGTATGTCAAGATGTTCACCCGTCCACAGACTGACCTCGGCAAGCGTTGCTTAACCTTGGGGTTCGATAAGTTCGGCTTTCTGGCATACTTGTGTAAGTCAAGGTACAATGCAATATTACAATACCATCGAGCTGATTTAATGATGGCGACGGGATGTAGAGACTGAAACTCCCTGATGGCGGTAGGACAGTTGAATTTGGGCTAGTATATTTTGTTATTCTGAGTACTTCCGTTACACGTGATGACGAAGGTTTAAAACTCGTTTATTTTAAAAGTAATTTCTATTTTATTGTAGAACTTCAGCCGCCAAAATGTCGAAAAAACTTTTTTACAAAAAATAGAAGCGACTTCCACAAAAAAACAAAAAAAGTGCAAAATAACTTAAATTTCGGCAGTCGGTATTTCTGGTTTTGTTTCTTCGTTTTTTATTTTTTTATAGTTTAGTTGTGGTTCCCCATTAATTTGTGTTATCAATACATAGATACACGATCAAAGAAATCGCGAGTCATTAAAATTTAATAATAATATTCCACAACTATCACACAACGTCATCTAGTCCCAAGCTAAGCAGATTTGCTGTTAGTCAATGAAGAGTTCTACTTTCTATCTCCGAAGATCTTCATAAGCTCCTAATCTATACTAATATTATAAAGAGGTAAAGTTCGTGAGGTTGCAGGGTGTAATCACTGGATCTACTGAACCAATTTAAAAAATTCTTTTATCAATAGAAAGCCACGTTTTCTGTGTGCTGCTAAAAATGGTAAAGAAATTAATGTAACCTTAGATTATACAGAAGTTCTACCTAAATTAAAAAAAAAGTGTTATGATGATTGGAAGGAGTATTTTGATAAACGTTCATTAGAAAAAGGGATCTGGTATAAAAACATGTAGGGTCAGCCTTTTCATGTGCCCTGGTTTATTAATAGTAGTCTAAGTAGGAAATTAGTTGTTACAGCTCATAGACTCAGATCTGGACACATTCCATGTACCTAATAAGTTTGCGTTCATGATGAGGAAAACTACCTCACCTAATTGTGTGGATTGTGGAGTTATCGAGGACCTACCTATTGATGGATTGTGTACGGTATGAGTCTGAAAGAAATGATCTCTTTGGGTTTTTAAGGTTGAACCGACTTGATGTAGGCACACTCCATAGAATTCTGTCTCAACCAAATGGTGATGATGCGAGGAGTCTTTTTAGGTTCATCGCCCAAATGCTATAGAATGATTTAGAGTATTTATTTAGGATATGATGGGACTGTCATACGCATTGCCTTTATAAAAGTCCCTAATTTAAATAAGAATTAAAAAAAAAAAAAAAAAATATTTTTTGGCGAAGTGCTAGTGTATTATATATTAAAACCTTCCTAGAAAAATATGCATTTAAATAACGAAAACCCCATCCAAATCGGATCGGTAGTTTTCGAGAAAATTGCAGACAAACAAGCATACATACATACTGGTCGAATACAGAACCTCCTTTTTTGAAGTCAGTTTACAAACAGAACAATTTTAAACAAAGTTTTTAATAGTTTAGTTACAACAGCTTCAAGCTTAGCAAATGAAATCAAGCCTGAACAAACTATGTTGTGTAAAGCCACTAGATTATGCAAACAATTTCTCACATGCGAATTAACTTTATCCAGTGTTTTTATAACGTTTTGATACGTTGCACCGAATGCTTGAAAACACAATTTGAATTTCAGCTTACTAATGGGAGTTTTCGAATGAAAAACCTGAGTAGATAGAACAACTATTCAATTCCACGTAGAAACGAGATATTCAATGCTAAAATATTGATTTTCTGGCCTAAAGAAAAATACGAAAGAGTATGATTTATTTATGCAATGGTAAATAGACAATTAGACATACAAATATATTATTATATACTCTCGAAAAGCATTACCCTTCTCCTGTAGCAGTCGGATAAAAATAAACTGATCTTCTCCTGTCTGTAACCTTTCGAATATTCTAGGCCTGATGTTATGGACCTACCTTTAATTTTTTTTTAATGCCTATTGCTAGCGGATAAATTCTCAACATGAGTTACCGCACCCCTGGGTACTCAGGCAGGGAAGGAACATGGGTGGGTTTTAATCAGTAAGAGTCTGACACGCCCTCCCGCTCCACCCAGGGCAGAAGAAGTCATTGGATGATTTCCTAACCCACAACAAAAAAACCTTTAATTTTTAATTAATTTTTTTATTGTATTGCCGACGTGAGAGCGTCCATAATCAACAGGAAGAGATAAGGCAAATGCAAGCCTACAGCCACACTGAACTGTAAACAATATGTATATATAAATAAAGTACATAATTATAATTTTTAATAATATTTTTTTTTGAAAATCTGTTCACAACTGACAGAGAAATCGATGTACATACATAAAAAAAAACATACATACAGTTGAACATAGAACCTCTTCCTTTTTCGAAGTTGGTTAAAAATGAAATGTTTGTATATGATGATATACAAACATTATATATTTCTTCTTAGACTAAGAAAGGTTATCGACGGAGTGTCAAAATCTAGCAATCTTAGTACTAGAATGAGAAGCCGGGTTGTATTTGTACACGCGAATTAAGCTCACATAGACAAAATGAGAAGCCGACACGTCATCGTTACGTTCGTCAAGATCACTCACACATTTTAACGATCCTGCTTCATTTAATGTCTAATGACGTTCCGTCTATAACTTTTCATAGTATAAGTATTTCATATACTTCTTTCAAGTACTCCCGTAACCCTGGCAGGCTAGAAAAAAGATCTAAGAAACAAATATACAGAGTACAAACAATCACCTTTTAATCAGACCCGAAATTAAAATGCACGTTCTAAAATCTTTTTAGTTCGAGCTTGTTTCAAATTGAGCCTTATTATCACTACGAAGCTCGGCTTTGGCGCAAAAAATGAGGCGATCACACGCTACGCTAAACAAAGAACTTCTTACTTTTACAAATAAAACCTCATATCCTCCTTTGTATAAACTAACTTTTTCCCTCAGCTTTGCTTTCGTGAAGTCGACCCACAGGAACAAATAGTGTAACTATATTTCCATCCGTGAATGAATTTTCGTACACACAAACAGAATGACTTCATACTCGGTTATACGCCAAAGGCCTTGAGTGGTTAGCTTGCGTGTTTTGTGCTGAGCTCACGCAACGCGTCGTACGTCCATCCAGTAATAGGACTCGCCCATCAAGGAGCGCTGTCCCAAATGAGGTGCATTATTAATTTAATATACATAAAACAACAGATATTATACTAAAATACGTACACTAAAAAATAAATAATTAAATTATCATTAAAATGGTGAAGGTTTCATAAAAATACGTTTAATAGTTTTTGCGTGAGTCTCAATTTTCTATTCACGTTAGACAATTTTTTAGTTAGTTTAACTTTATAAATTCATTACTTTACGTTATTAAAATATAATTTCAAATACTCACAAATCAAATTATGAAGAAAATTGTCTAGAGTAACACATGTTTTTTCAAAGAAATAAGACTAGTCGTTTAGACGTGATGATCAATTTAAAATCATCAGAAGTCGTATAATAAGTACATACGTTACCTTCTGCAAATGTATAAACAATTAAATTTAGCTCTTTAAAATACTAGTTTATATAATTATTATGTTTTATTAGAAAATTAATCTCTTCAAAATTTTGGATTTTCTATTTCTGTGTCTCTTTTATCTATGTGGAACTTTTGAATTATCTGTTCTGTACAAGGTCTTCAAAAGAGGCGTAATTGCGAACTTTAGATAAGATGGGCGCTGGAACGAGCGATAAATTATAACAGTTTATGCAAATACGCGTCAAAATGCGAGTTCTTATTGCGAAAATTTTTAGTTATGAATTTCATAATTTTCACGTTTTTCAGCCTGGATGGGAAATGTTTGTCTATGATGAAAAGAAAAATATTTTGAGACACTGCATCACATATAATTTCAAATCATTCTATAAGATTAGATATTTGATAAAAAAATCGGCCAGGTTCGAAACGGACTCGCAAATGAAGGGTTCCGTACCATTGTACAAGATTACACACGTCTACTTGTTGTCTTGTTGCTGTGTGCTTGTTTTTGAAGATTGAGCAGATTCCAAAAAAAATACGTTTCTCATAGAGGAGCCCGAGGCGGCTGCTGCTGAGAGCGTGAGGGCGACTCCGTTGTTGGTGCTCTCTCACGCGTCACGCCAGGATAAGCTACGCTTGCCGGGGTTGATCCATGGATGCCATCTTTACATTCCGAGACTCCGCCGAGCCTCGGAAAGCACGTTAAGCCTTTAGTCCCGGCTGTCAATCGCGGATCTTTGACAGTCGTTACGAGTCGTCAGAAGCCCGAAAGTCTGATATCCAGTCTTACCAAGGAGTATCGTATTACCCAGTTACTGGGTTGTGGAGGTCAAATAGGTAGTCGCTCTATATAAAATACTGGTATTCAGCTGCATCTGGTTAGACTGGAAGCTGACCCCAAGATAGTTGGGAAAAGGCTAGGCAGATTGTGTTTTGTACTATTAATTTATTTTTTCTATATATGCGCTGACAGTATTTACACCCCATACAATTCCCCCGTATCTCCATTATCATTCAGTTATCACCTAAAGTGTGTCGTTATTGAATTACTGTCGCTATTTTATAGGCCATAAAGTATATCTTTGTTTGTTTACTGAACTCATAATGCTCTTCCTGTAGTGGCCATAATATGAAATAGGTTGTTTAGGATCTCAAATGTTAAGACATTATGAACAATATTATGATGATCGTAACATTTAAAGATGGCCGCCGAGATGATACATAAGTACCGTCAAAAAAAAAGTTTGGTGTGCTACTATGAAATATTTTCTGTGTTAAGTGCGTGGCTTGACCTAAAGCGCGATCACTCTCGGACTGCATAGAAAAGAAAGAGATGCGCGACGACACAATGCTTGCAATTTAAAGCAAAATATGAAGCATTTTATCGATTTACTCAAAACTTAGTTAAGCTATTAATCTAAAACAAGTTTCGCATTAAGATTAAATTCATTATTTGTTATACATTTTTCTGACGTACGTTGGTAAAAAAAGTCAAATCTTGAAGGTCTAGTCTTTGTATCGAAGATTCTATTTTTAAACTGGTGTTGGAAACAAAAAAGTTCCAAGAAATTTATTCCAAATTAACATAATTATATATTTTTTCTACAACTTCAAACTAAAAAAAAAAAAAAATTAGAAAATAATAATTTTTTGAGTTTTTGCGAATTTCGTAGTCTTAATTACAATAAAGATACTAATGTTTTGTGACCAATTCAGGAGTACACTCTTTCAAATGAAAAAAGAACTTTGTAAATCGGTCTACAATTAACAGAGAAATCAGTGGACATACTCGTAGACATATAAAAATTAAAATAAAGAGAAAGGCACACACAGTCGAACATAGAACCTCCTCCTTTTTTCGAAGTCGGTTAAATATACAAAGTGTAACGCAAAGGTGTGGTCATATTTTAAGAACCAGTTCTCTAAGAAAAAAAAGTGATTCCCAAAAAAAATTGGACTTTCCATACAAAGTTATCATCAGCTGATCAATATTTGTACGGAAGGCAAAAAGTTTTTTTTGAAATTTCCTCAAATTTTATTGAAGAAAGTTGATCATATCTATGGGCAGATGCAGTTCTTAAAATATGACCACACCTTTCTGTTACAACCTGTATATATCCAGTGCAACAATATGTACTTCTAAAACTGTTAAACAGGTAGGTAGTTACCTCCTAAGTGAACTAGACACTGCGCAACACCAAATGCTGCTTTGGCTGCCGAGTGGCACTTGACCCAGTCATTTTCCACGTTCATAATGATAGGACGTGTAAGCATAGTTGAGAGAGCTAAACGATCGATTTCTCGTTTTGCCGGGTACAGACGAAGCGAATGAACGCTAACGAATGGGAATTCTGAATTAGGAATTTTATGTTGAGGATTTGTCAAACTCTTCTTGACTTTTTAACCTGAAAACCTGTCAAACTTCGGGCTTGAAGTGTTTGGTACATTCTTAACTCTAAATTATGTTAATATAAAGTGTATAAACACAATCGATATGTAACAGTTGTCGGCGTGGATGAGCATTCGATGGTACGTCCACTCCGCAAGCGCCATGTGTGCGCCCAATCACTCTCCTAGCTATAACCCGTTGTATTTATGCCAAGAATGAATAGGTTACTTCTAGGCCAGAGTGCTCCATCATCGCTTACCATACGGTGAGAGAGTGTTCAAATGAAACCTTTTTAATAATAAATATAATATTTTAATCATACAAGTGTACAGATTCAAATTCTTTAAACTTAACAGACATATATGTTGCTGGGAAGTTTTTTGCACGATTACTTCTTCCCAAGTAAAACACTAGGAAGTGGTGACTGGAGGGTATTTGGAGGACTGTTTTCATGTAAATTTTTGACGTTCATAAACTGTTGGCTTCGTTCAAAGACTAGTTTGAATAAATGGCTTGATTTTGATTGATTTCATACCGATACGCGGCCAAGCACTACCGATCGCCCCTGGGCACTCAAAGCCAGGAAAGAACAGGGGTGGGTTTTAGTCAGTAAGAGACACGCTCTCCCGCTCCACCCAGAGAGGGAGAAGTCATTGGATGATTACCCAACCCAAAAAAAAAAAAAAAAGCACGACCGATCCCAATCGACCCATTTGCTCGTCGTCAGTGAAATGTCCACACAAAAATGTTCGCGTTCGTTCGCTTAGTCTGTACCCACCTAGAATAACAATAACGTTAATGTTCGAAGCTCTTGTAAATAATACATAGATCGAAGATAAACCCGAATGTACCACGCAGAGGGTAAGGCGTTAATAATAGATAACCTTTTAATGGTTGGCTGGTTTAATTTATTAAGGAACTATGTATAGTTTCCTATGTATAGGGTTCCTTCTAATGTCACATCAAAATGATGACAACATCAATTAATCTTGAAGACGACATCAGTCTGTGTGTGTGTACCTTGGAGCCCGTATATCACAAGACTGAAGCTCTGATACAGGTAGATGGGGTCGCGGCAGAACGAAGAGAAGATTTCGGGACACCTTGGATGGATTCCAGGCGAATTGGCGTGAAAAAGCACAGCTAAGAGAGATGTGGAAGGAATAGGGAGAGCCCTTTTCCCAAGTGTCGGACAGTTCAGGCTAACTTAAAAAGAAAGACATCTAATCATAACGGCTCCGACAGACAGGTGCGAAGCGGCAATGTGATAACGATGCGACATCATAGATTTTATTCGAAAATGGTTCTACTGTGATAATTTAAAAAAAAAGCCTTGAATCAATTTCGCAGCGTTCCTGTCTGATGAAGCCTAAATTTATTTCTACGAATCTTTGAAACCCTTCGAAAGCCATCAATTTCTATTTGATACCTCATACACCAAAGAACGCTAGACAGTCATAAAAATAACATGGCAATACGAAATGTATTATGTCCTGACAAGGGATGAATAGGATAACCCTCAGAGAGTCGGTCATGTGAAAAGATGTATGAAGATTATTCGAAAAGGACCTGTCTAGTGGCTTTGGAGTGGAAAGGCCGGAACTCGGAGATTACGTGCGAAATAAGCAAAATGGCTGCCGAAGCTTTGTGGCTGAATTTACGATTGAAATACCATAATATATTTCCAGATGGAAATGTGAAAGAAAATTAAAACTGTCATTTGCAACTGAAGTCGAACTTTGAAGGCAGTTTAAGACGTCACCTCAGAAAATGCAGCTGAAAACCTCGGTGAAGTTGGAAATGCAAACTACTCGTATGCTTGTAGAGTAGAGCTCAAAACTTTAATTCCTTACTTGATTTAAATATTTCAGTACTAATTTGAATAAGAGAACTGAATCTCGTTTTTACGTAAAGAAAATCTTAAAGATCCCGCAAACAGGTTCCCGGACGACGAGGACGTAGCAATGCAATAATCAAATTAATCTGCTTAGTCTTTTCCCAACTATCTTGGAGTCGGCTTCCAGTCTAACCGAATGCAGCTAAATACCAGTATTTTACATGAAGCGCCTGCCTATCTGACCTCCACAACCCAGTTACTGGGTATTACGATATCCCTTGGTAAGACTGGTTGTCAGACTTCGGGCTTCTGACGACCCGTAACGACTGTCAAAAATCCACAATTCACAGCCGGGACCAACGGCTTAACGTGCTTTCCAAGACACGGATGCTTTTCGAGACTGAATCTCGTTTGTACGTGAAGAAAATCTTAAAGATCCCGCAGACAGGATCGTGGAGGACGAGGACAATGATCTTATCTAAAATTGCTGTATACCAGGTACTTTCCTTTCCTTTCTTTTCCTTTTAAAAAAACGTTGCCCCACACTAGGAATTACTCCTGTATCGTGGGCGCGTTCACAAACATGTATACTCACATACACAAGACACCCAGACCCGGAACAACTATCTGCAGGTCATACAAATTTTTGTTCCGTGCGGGAATCGAACCCGCGACACGCAGCGCAGCAGCCGAACGCTCAACCACTGCGCCAACCGTGTCGTCATTGTCGTGTCGTACTGTAATATGTGTCCGTGTAATACCAGGCAGCAATGAGGTGTCAAGTCCAAGCTTTATTTTTAGTGTAGGAAATATTAAAATAACTTCTGCCGCTCTTGTGCCAGACTCTTACTGACTAATACCCACGCGTGATGCATGCGTGGAGTGCTGTCCAAAATTAGACGCATCATTAATGTATTATCCATAGAACAACAGGTATTTTATTAAAACATGTATATGAAAAAGTTTAAGCCTGTCATAACGTCAAGTTTCTGTAGAAGGAAACGTTTTGCTCCATCCAAGTGTGAGACGACTGAAGTGATAGTGACCAGGGTACTTTGCTCGTAAAACAGATGATCGAAGAGGCTGAAAGATTCTGGAGTGGCGACCGCGTACCAGAATACGCAGCGTTAGAAGGAGGACAAATTACCTGGTGATGGTTGCGGCATTCCGCAAAGAGAAAACGGGTTGTTCTAGCGACATTTGGAGGAGGTCTACGAGTATGTCCAACAGTGGACGTCTTTCGGCTGAAATGATGATGATGATAATGATTGAGCAAAAATAGACAAGGGTAGGAAGATATGGGAGGATATCTATGGTGGGTACAACGACGGGCGGGTATGGTGGGTATGGTGGGTGTCGTGTAATCTCATCATCAGCTTATTTAATGTTCCTACTGCTGAGGCACTGGCCTCCTCTCTGTGAGAGGGTGTGGGCCGTAATCCACCACGCGGGTCCAATGCGGGGGATGTCACATGTCTTTGAATTTTTGGTTCGAGGACATGTCGGTTTCCTCACGATGTTTTCCTTCACCGTTTGTGGGCAGTGATGATGAAATAATATAGATAAAGAAAAGCACCTGTCTGGGTTTGAACTCACGACCTACAACTTGTAAGTCGCGACCGTTAACACTGGGCCACCACTTCTCAAGGCTACTTCTCAAGCCATAATAATTTATTTCAGTACAATTCGCAATTTGCAAACACTAGAGGTCGTTTTGTATCTCATACGTACACATACACGACAGTACACACGAATACTTGAAGATAATATACTGAATACTTGAGTAGATAAAAAAAGAATTTGTAAGTGGCGCTACCTGCTGCTATCGTATTTCAAATTACAGGTAGTCTCGCTGACGGTGGCGCGTGTGTTGGGTCAGTTAATTCCCTTCAAAATGGTAAGAGCTGAGTCGTGCTGATTCACGCGTCATGTTTGTGAACGGGTTCTCGCATAATAGAAGCAATAAGAAGAATGAACCCAAAATTGCTGTAACACGATGGTTAAAATTTCTTTACAAAAAAAAAACAACCGACTTCCAAAAAAAAAATACACTAAAAATTAAAAAATAACTTTAATTTCGGAAGTCGGTGTCAAATAACGAAAAAGTAAAAAACAAACACCGACTTCCGAAATTAAAGTTATTTTTTTATTTTCAGTGTATTTTTGTTTTGTAAGTCGGTTGCTTTTTTGGAACTCGGTTGTTTTTTTTTGTAAAAAGTTTTTTATTTTTCACTTTTTAGTTGTTATACCCCAGAACTAAAAACCCCAATAACATGGAACGTGGAATTTATACATTTGGAGAACACCAAAACGTCATCGAGGTATACGTATTTTTCGTTTTTGTTCAGTTTCTCAAAAAGTGCAAAAGCAATTTCGATAAAATTTTTATGTGGTCCCATACAAATTTTATTGAAAATACTTTGCCTCGGAAGTATATTCTTTCGGATAAAAAAAGAATTTTGAAAATTGGTCTACAACTGACGAAGAAATCGGCGGACATTCATAAAAAAAAAAATAATAAACATACAGTCGAACATAGAACCTCCTCCTTTTTCGAAAGTCGGTTAAAAAGAGTGTCCATGGAGTTTCTTGCACGTTCTTCTCCCTAGAGATCTACGCTTTGGAATGTGAAATTAGCGTCATCTTTTTAACTGACCGACGTGACAATTCAAAAGCGCCTGTAAATGGTTTATTTGAAATAAATGCTTTGACTTTGACTTTTAAAATACAACTTTTTAAAATGGGGTTTTATAGACTCGTCTGATATCCAATGTGAGTGCAGTGCCACAGTCCAGAACATGACTTACATATTGGAATGCCCCATGTGCATGAGTACACTTGCACTATGGAGGACCTAAAGGCTAGCTTCTGGGCTCAAAGTATTTAAAAAGTTAGGAAACTATCAATTCGACAGAAGAAGAAGAAAAAGAATCATATTTCAAAATTACGTTAATTAAGACAAAATAATACCTAACTGAGGTATTACCTTGTATCTTGTTAGTCTGTAGAATTTTATGTGATTTTTGGTAACTTTAAAGGTTCCAAAAGACAGACGTGATGCTTGAAGGACAGAGCGTGTTTCACGCATCACGTCTGTCTTTGTTCATAGACATTATTGTACAAAATATGGTATAGCTACCCGCAGAACAGCTTCTATACAAAGTACGTACCTACTTGTCTGAGGGAACCTTAGAAACTACCGTCAGCAATAAGGATTTTACCATACCAACAACGTCACAAGAGTGTGTTTTCACTATGCTTCACTTTGCTTCACGCCTTCTCTGGCCACATAACCAAAGAAGGCATGAAGCAGACAATATAGGCCAAAGATGTGACGACTATTATGTAGAAATTGGTGTGCTGTTTTATCTGTGGCAATTACTATGAGAAATGGTTGCCTCATCGCTGCCACATTGTTGCATCGTGAATGTCTTTTTTATAGAGTGGGATATCATCAAATAACTTCTCCCGTGCGCGTGCAGGCGTGCCAGACTCTTGCTGACTAAAACACACGCGTGTTCCTGACCCTGGTAAATCGTGAATTAATACGGGAGCCTTTAGCGTTAGATTGAGTGGTTATGTCAAAAACTGCTGTCATGTCGTTATAGCGTCACGTTAACGCTGCGTTTACGGTCAGTGTACGCTTATAGAGTAGGACTCGCTTGACAGATGTGAAGGCACTCGTACTAAGCTGAAGAGTTAATGAAGCTTGTGTTAGGGATGGGTTAAGAACACAACGATGCAACGACCATTATTCATAGAAATTATTTCATTGATACATAACTAACTATATTCGTAAAACAATTTCTATTAAAATTTATAGTTGGGTTCGTTGTTGCATCATCTATCTGCGGAAGCCCTTAGGTACCCTTGCAGAGAAGACTTAACCGGTTTAATAGTTTGAAAAAATATAAAAAGTGTGTATTATTTACACGTGTTATTAGTTTATTATATGTGCAGTCTATTAGTAATGTGATTATAAAAATAAAAAGTGTACTGACCCATGCCTCAAATGAATTATTATCCATCTTGTTCTGGTGCTGAAATAAAGAAAAAAATAATTTTATAACCTGATTGGAAGCTTAGTAATCAGATTTAAAAAAAAACATCCTTCTCTGAGAGATTTTACAAAATCACATAACCCTTTAGGATGTGTTTTCACTTAAGCGGAGCTAGGCGGAGCGGAGCGGATACTTAAAGATGGTCGATCTTCACGTCTCCGCTCCTCTCGAGATCAGATTTCATTTCATTTGTTGAAATCCTCATTGCGTCACTCGTCTCGTCTGAGATTGAACGATTTCTGCACGTTTCCGCTCAGCTCCGTCCAGCTCCACTTCATTACACCCGGGTTGAAAAGCGTGGAGTATACTTTCAATAAATTCTAGTGCCAAACTGTTTAATATTTGCGAATGCAACCGGCGTCACACGACCTTGGGATGCCTCGCATCAATCAAAAATCTCGAGGACAGTACGACGGACCAAGCGTCCCGTTTCAGCCCAGGTGTAAGCATTATTAAAAGGTGTCACCTAAATAGTAGCCTAAAAATGTGCGCTGTTGATTTTAAACGCCTTTTTTTGTTTTTTAGGTTGGAAAATCATCCAATGACTTTTACTGACTAAAATCAATCCTTATTCCTTCAGTTGCCTGTGCCAAGGGCCGCGGTCTCTTTCGAATTTATCTACGACCCCAGGCAGTCAATAATTAAAAATTCATTACTGCAATAAATTTGACAAACTCATTTATTTACATTTTAACTGATTTCAAAAGCAAGGAGGTTATCTATTCGGATTTTTTTTTACAACCATCTATTTAGCTTGCAATGTTTGTAAGTTCGGGTCAAATCTTGCAAGCTGACTTAAAACTACTTTCTCCGATCCTACGGAGTTGAATTATTACATGCCGGTTCAGTTCCGCTGACAATGCATTTTTATGGTAAGCCTGACCTGAATCGATGTCTAGGATTAGCTCCAGATAAAAGAACTGATCAGCAGTCAATAGACACGAAATTTTGTGTAATTAAATAGTTAACATCATCATCAGCCTTTTTTATTGTCCCCACTGCTGGGGCACAGGCCTCCTCTCTGTGAGAGGGTGTGGGCCGTAATCCACCACGCGGGCCCAGTGCGGGTTGGTAGATGTCACATGATTGTCTTCGAATTTTTGGTTCTAGGACATGCCGAAAGCGGCATGTTCACGATGTTTTCCTTCACCGTTTTGAGAACAGTGGTGATGAAATAATTTACACAAAGTAAAGCGCCTGCCTGGGTTTGAACTCATGACCACTTGTAAGTCGCGGCCAATACCACTGGGCCGTAAAAAGGTTGTTTTTAAAAATGTTTTAAACTATTAATATTTTTATGTGATAGTGCATTCTAATCTTATTTAACTAACCTATACAGTGTGAATTTTACAAGAGGGCGTGTATGGCCAAATCTAAAACTATGAGGAATAGCGAAATACTGCTAATAAATTAAAACAATTTATTTTTTTTTTCCTTTTTTTTTGTAGATGGGTTTGCTCTGGACTCTAGTCTATTTAGTAGTCTAGTAGTAGTATTTAGTTAGTCTAATTTTATTGTTTCATTCAAACATTTTACTTTACGGTTTTTATATGATTGTTTCAAGGGTCAGAACATTAAAAATAAGTTATTCGTTAATGAGTTAATCGCATGTTTACTCAAATTTCTTCGTTTTGGGTAAACGACATTTGGATAAATTGTCATTGGTGACATTGAGTTATAATGATTTCAATTTGTGATGATTTGTGAATTGACGCTTTGAAAAGACTAACAATTAGTCAACAATGAAAAAAAAGTATGACACTTGTGTTAATACCCAACTGTCAACTGTGTGTTTTATCAAAATACTCGACGGCAAAATAATTTTTGTAGTGGTGTATTATAATAAACCAATTATTTGAATAGATTGTATTTATAACTTAGGGAATAAATAATAAAAATAATTAAATTGATTAAATCCATTGTTATTTCGCAACAATACTTAACATTAAATTAATTACGGTAGCATGTTGTGATTTAACAAAATAAGACGTACAATGGTTCCCAAACTTTTTGGCGTCTGTATCTTGGGGGTCAGAGTTGTGATAAAGCTAAAAGACACAATTTTTTTAAGTATTTTGGCATTTCTCAACCAATCAATGTGATATGCAAAATACACAATCGGTCGTGCATTTAAATAAGCCTTATTGATTGGGGAGAAGGATTAAATTACCTTAAATTAACTATTATTAAAATGCATTGTTAAAATTTTTGTGTGTATTACTGATCCTATGAGTGAACTACAAATTCGATCGTACTTTTAAGTAGACCTTACTGGCTTAAATTTCCTTGAGTGAAAGATTGTTATAACTTGGTACGACCGCTGGTTATAATTAAAGGTTTTTCGCGAAATCGCCTATTTTTAACGAAATTGATTTAGAAGCCAAATCGGAACAAACTACTTTAGGGTTTTGCGCAAATTCTGTTACATCCTGTATATGTATAGTAATGTTTTATTTATATATGAACATAATAAATGCGAAAGTAGGTAACTCTGTCTGTCGCTTGTATTAGTCGTGTTATGCTTTCACGCCTAAACCGTTGAACAGATTTTGATGATATTTGTAACAGAGATAGATTACACCTTGGAGGAAGACATTGGCATACCTTTTGTCGCAAATAACCTACATAAGTGTAAGTTCATATGAAGATTGAAATAAATCTATCAATGTTTGCTACATTTGCAAAATTAATTTCCTAAATATAAAAAAGGCTGCCCAGAGAAGATAATTATTCCAAGAGAATGAAGTCGCGTGCAAGAGCTAGTATTAAATAAATTGGTTCGTAGGTACTCACTATTAATAATCATTTTACTCCTCGACTGTACCATAATTATGAAGAGAAATTCCGTGAATGTCTTTTATAACTATATTTATAAAGACATCAATAGACTGTCCCTCACAAATAATGGAAAAATAATATTGAAGAGAGGCCGAAATATTTATTCATAGGTAACACTAATTAGTAAGTATAAGAGGACTTTGAGATATCTTCTGATTAGTAAATAATCTTATTATAGTATCTCGGTATCCAGTAAAATAAATACCTAATTATTTTAAGAATGTCTACGTTGTTATTTATGTGGATCACATTCCGAATAAAATAACTGGCGTACCTAGTCAATACTAAATATGTCTTGTTAGAAGTGTATAGAAGTTCCAAGAATAACAATAAACTAATTTCTTTTCTACCGTAAATCATAGATAAGAGAGATAAAATTTATTTATGTGTTCATAAATGTTATCTTAAGGGGGACATTAACGAGCCTGCAGGAGAGAGATACTTAGGGCCCTGCGCAGTCAGCTCCGCTACCAGAACTGCTGACTAGTTAATCTCTTCACACCCTTTTAAGTATTTTGAAGCCCAGACTCCTGCCCCTCTACCGCATGACGTATTAAAATTATAGTAATTCCGGTGTAGGTGTGACAAAGTAATAGTGCTACTCGTATATGGTTCTTGAATATCTCAGTCTCTCTCTAACATCGGAATTATGGTAATTTTAAGGCGTCATAGTAAGCCTTCTTTGTAACCCCCGACGTAAAAAGAGGGGTGTTATAAGTTTGACCGCAATGTGTGTGTGTCTGTGGCACCGTAGCTCTTAAATGGGTGAACCGATTTGAATGCGGTTTTTTTTTATTTGAAATCAGATTTTCTTAAGGATGGTTCTTAGACATAGTGTATTAAAATCGTTTCAGACATTTCAAGGTCATCAGCTCTTTTCTGTTTTTTAAATGTTCGCTTTTCTTTTAAGCGTTGGAGTTATTTAAAAATTTTAATTTAATTGGTATCATCTTTTTGAGAGGAGAAGGATGTTCAGGCCAAGTAAAAAAAATATGGATTGTGTTGACGCAGTTGACGGGATAGAATGGAAGAACGTGGTGGGCTGACCCCAAGTAACTGTCCATTTTAATGGGTTGTATACATTTTTAGTGACTGGTTGTGGTTTTTCTATTATGCAATGTGATGTCCTGTTTTGTTCTGTATTTTAATTCACTGTTCTGTATTGTTCTGTATTTTTCTGTATTGTTCTGTATGTTCTGTATTGTTCTGTGTTGTTCTGTATTTTTCTGTGTTGTTCTGTATTGTTCTGTGTTGTTCTGTATTGTTCTGTATTGTTTTATATTGTTGTTTTTCTATTGTTTTCACAAACATAGTTTTCAAGTAAATTGTAACTAGCATTATGAGTCTTAGAACTTGACGATTTTATTAATATTTTTTTTGTTTGTACTCAGGATTTTTCACGGTTAGTAGAAAAAGTTTAATTCATTCGCACAGTCAATATAGTCAGTTTTGTTCAATATAGGCAAAATGTAGGTTAACTAATTAATACACCTTTGCTTACCGCTATGGGGAATACTCATCATCATCATCATCATCATTTCAGCCATATGACGTCCACTGCTAGACATAGGCCTCCTCCAGGCGCATTCAATTTCCACAAGCCTCACCAGATCATCGGTCTATTTTGTGAGAGGCCTTCCAATGCTGCATCTTCTGGTGAACGATCGCCACTTCAAAACCATTTGGTGCCATCGGCCATCTGTTCTGCGAGCAACGTACTTTATCTACTGCCACTTAAACTTGGTGATTCTTCGAGCTATGTCGGTAACGTGGTGACGCACAGTGAGCCTCATCAGAATGCTGAAAGTCACCCAAAGGGCCAATGAAGAGGGCTATGCTCAGTTTCCTATGCGTAGTGATTTCTATCGTGATATATTTTAAGAGGCATGCGGAACAGCAGTGACAGAGCAATGTTGGCCCAGTGGTATTGGCCGTGACTAACAAGTTGTAGGTCATGAGTTCAAACCCAGGGAAGCGCTTTACTTTGTGTAAATTATTTCATCACCACCGCTCTCAAAACGGTAAAGGAAAACATCGTGAGGAAACCGGCATGTCCTAGAACCAAAACTTCAAAGACATGTGACATCCACCAATCCGCATTGGACCCATGTGGTGGATTACGGCCCACACCCTCTCACAGAGAGGAGGCCTGTACCCCAGCAGTGGGGACATTAAAAGGCTGATGATGATGATGATGATACGGAACAGGGTGTAAAGGATGGGTCTTTTATCTGATATGCGCAACTGCTCGATGGTTGATTTCGGACTGTTGTTTATGTTTAAATCTCGTGGAGATATCTGCTGAACTCGTGCGATGTGGGATTTGTGTGCTTAGTTCATATGTGGCGTTATAGACGTGGCTACATTTTTAACTACCTCGTAGGTCTTGTGGTCGTATGAGCGACTGCTGAGCGTGAGGTCAGTTAGGGTTCGATTCCCGGGTCGGGTAAATAGTTCTATTGGGTTTTTTCCATTAGGAATTACTCAGTAGTAGCCGAGGGTTTGGGAGGTTGGTGGTGTGACACTCCCGTGCCTTGGAGGGCACGTAAAACCTTTGGTCCTTCTCCCCAGTCGTGTTGGAATGCCGTCCCATCAGACTATGAGAGTAAAGGAACACAGAGTGCACCTTTTGTAACAAACGCAATATGTGATTCTTTGATCTTTATTTTCTTAGCTAAGATACGAATTTTTATTCAATGAGGGCGCCACTTACGGGGAGGTAGGCCCTTAGGTTTATAATCCATTGGCATCGTATTCAAGCAGTTTCGAGGTGCCAGCATCACAATCCTTTCGCGGGCAGCGATGTGGGGGTGTTTTTTCACTGGGTGCCACATTTTCTCTTCTTCCTGTGTTTGTTGTCACGCATCGATGATCGTACCACACAAGCGAATCCCACGGCGCATGGCAGCATGGGACTCGTGCGCCACCTAACGTCATAACGCGCCGGCATGGTGCGTGCCGCCGCCGCGCCGCCGCCGCCGTCTTGGCGCCACCCAGCGCGAGCGCACGAGCGCGACTTTATGTAGGTTCCGTTTTATTGACACACATCATATTTTAAGTAGTTTATTATTATCTCACTGTATTTGCTTTACCTCAGTTTTTTTTTCTTTTTTTTTTAATTTATCATGACATTAAGTATTTAAAGGTTTTGGCACGGGGTCTCATCTCGAACTAAGAAAATTTAGTTGAAATATATCTCAATAGATGGCGTAATATGCATCGATTTCTTGTTGAATTTTAAGTAATAAATATGGTAAAAACTATATTTTCTTATTTAATAAACTGCCCTAAGCATACAATTGTGGAATACCAGTAATTGGCTTGTAATTCAAATTTAGACGATTATTGGAACGAATTCTTAGACATCTATATTTCTTGTATAGATGGCGCTGTATGAAGTTTTAGAGTTTATCCATACGCCTCTTTAAAATTTGAATAGTGACACATTTTAATACAGTAAAACTGCTATGAAGTGCCAATAATACTACAAAATAATACCTCAATGTATGAGAAAATATTGGTAAGAATTTAAGTAAATTCATTCAGCTTGCAAGCCATCGCTGCTAACACCATCTAGCGAGGTGTAGAGGACGGGCCCGAACGAAGAACAAAAGTTGCTTGTGCCAGACGAAAACCCGTAGTTACGGCGGTACCGTTTCTTTGTTTGGGATGAGGCATCTGTACGCTAGTATTTATATTATCTGTGGTTTTGGTTTCCGTACGTCACGTCTTAGGCGACCACTGAAAATCAGCACCGTGCTGTGGGTCCACCACGGCATAGCATTATGCTGAGTGGAAGCCTTCTTGCCACAACCACGACATGCATCTGCTTTATATTTATTTATACGTCCCTACTTACATTTTTTTTGTTAAATTTGCCTATACTAACATAAATATAAGAACTACTAACACTGTCGATGAGGGTTAAGCTAGCAAAATGTTATTGTTGTGTATGTCGTTAATTTGTGGCAAATAAATACTTTTTCTTTCTTAAATTTCTTTCACCTTTGTTTGCGCACATGCTTGTGCTTTGTAACATCTCCTGCGTACTAGTCTAATCTCCATCGAGATTGGCCACCATGATTGAAATCCGGTCGGGAGGATTACTTATCTGACCCCTCAGAGGTCGTCTAAATAAACTCGTGATAATTACATGCATACTAAGAGATATTTTGATAAAGATATCACAGTCATTTTTATCAGCTGTCGGTATAGGTGCTGACCTATCCGGACCCCGACAGCTGATAAAAATGACATATACAAACATGTTTATGTCAACTCAAAACAAAGTGACGTTATCTGTTTGTTTTTAGCGAAAATATGATTGCTATTATAATTCGAAATCGTTTTGGTTTCGCAAACTTTCAGTTTATTGATCCTTTGTCGTACTTATATGAATATTTTATTGTTTATTTATTTGCTTAAACGTATGTACAATAGTGGGGTATGGAGTAAAGACTAGATTCGGTATCTAGATTATTTAATTGACAATAAGGATTAAAAAATATTAAAAATCTGGCACATTATTTTTTTTGTCAGACATTTGAAGTTAAAACTAAAAAAAAAGCTTGATTAGAGAAAAACCATTTGTCTCAAATTAAATTTTCTTTCAATTAAATTATCTCTTTAAATATCTGGTACATAAAACATCGAGTAATTTACTATATGAACTTGTAAATAATTAAGCATTAATTAATACGAGTAATCAATAAAATCGGCAATTTTTCACCCAACTTTAAAAAACTGCGTATTTTTCGAGCGTGCGCGTGCTGCGTTTTTTTTTTGGTGTACAATAAAGTAATAATAAATAATAATAATAAATATATCTCGAAAACTAAATGCCGAGAACTGGAACCTTTTTGCTTGGCCGCCCACAAATGAGTATATATTTATATTTCATTAATAGTTAATATCTTTTTATTTGAATAAATATTAATCTATTTAATTTTCTATATTGCAGCTTTTATGTACTATTTGTCTCTGCATCACCCAAAGGTTGACAGGTAGAAAATGCCAAAAGCTTTAAGTCTTCCGCTGTTCTTGTGCGTGCATACAGTATTAAATATAATTTATAAAAATCTCGTGTCATGGTGTTTGTGGTTGCACTCCTTCAAAACGGCTCGACCGATATTAATTAGGAGATAATATATAAGAACTTTTTGTTCGTATATTTATTAGGTATCTATAAAGAAAGAAAGAAACAATATTTGGTTTAGTTTTGGTGTTTGGTGGTTTTTTTGGTATGAGAGTAGGTCGTAAAATATTTTTCACCCTCACCCTACCCCCCTTTTTTAATCACAAAACAACGTTTGCCGGGACAGCTAGTAAATAATTATATAATAATTAAGACTAAGTCAGCAATTATTTATTTTACCCTTAACTATTTTTAACAACAAACGCTATTACATTCGGTAATTCAATCTCAAATATAGTCTAGTTACAATCTTTGAATTCACATTTCGATATCATATTCTAATATTTCTCTATATTAAAAAAATAGACTGATCTAATTTCTTAGACTAAATCTGGCCATTTGAAGGTTATGTCTTCATTGTTTCTTTAGTATTTATATTGTCTATGTTACATCCGATACCTAGAGATATTGCTTCGGGCTAAGTTAAGGTTAGACAGCTAGGAATGTCAGGATGTTAGATTTGCTATTTGTTCTGATCTAATACAATATTTCTGTCTTGTTGATATTATACAACTAGCATCGGCCAATAGAATGGAATGATGATATCCGCTGGAGAACTAAGGTTACCGACATAGCCCGAAGAATAGCCAAACTGAAGTGGCAGTGGGCAGGGCACATTGCTCGCAGAACAGATGGTCGAAGGGGCGGATGGTGAGGGTTGCGGGTCCGTCATGGCCGATGCCTGTCCAGGGGTCGCGGATAAATTCGAAACAGAGTTACCGCGCTCCCGGGCACTCAGACAACTGAAGGAGCAGGGGCAGGTTTTAGTCAGTAAAAGTCTGACACGAAAGAAGACATTGGATTTTTTTTTGGGGGGGTGGGAAATCATCCAATGACTTCTCCCGCTCTGGGTGGAGCGGGAGGACATGTCAGACTCTTAGTGACTAAAACCCACCCCTGTTCCTTCCCTGCCTGAGTGCCCAGGGATGCGGTAACTCATTTTCAGAATTTATCCACTACCCCTAGTTATGCAGGCACCGGCCACGATGGGCCCCGTCAGTGGTGGCAGACAACATCTCTTTGAGGCGCGCGTGGTAAACTACGCGCCGTCGACTCACGGGCCTGGTGCTGATCGGACGGCGAGCTACCCACTGCTCGCCATCCGCAGGCCCGGGTCTATATTGGCCGGAGATCGTCTCGCGACATCCTACGCCTAATAGGGAGAATTCATTGGGTGATTTCCCAACCCAACAAAAAAAAAGCCGATGTATGCGAGACGCACAGGACCAATTGTTGTGGCGACACTTGGGATTTGGCAGAGGCCTATGTCCAGCAGTGGACGTCTTTCGACTGAAATGATGATGATCTGCCAGCGGTTTCGCCCGCGTAAAAATCGAAGATTATCTCAAGGCAATATACTCATGTGATAAAAAGTATCCTACAAGTATGTGGTATTTCAGACTATAATCTATCTCTGTGCCAAATTTCATCCAGATCCGTTTAGCAGTTCTGGCGTGATTGAGTAACAAACATACATTCATTCATCCAACCATCCATCCAAGCTTTAGCATTTATAATAATAGTATAATATTATACAGAAGGACTTCTTCAGTGGTATTTAGATTGTCTGTGTAACATCCGCTACTTAGAACTGTTTCTTCGGGCTAACTTTAGATTATACTGGTAGGAATACCCGGGCCTGCGGACGGTGAGTAATGGGTAGCTCGCCGTCCGATCAGCACCAGGCCCGTAAGTCGACGGCGCGTTGTGTTCCACGCACATCTCAAAGAGATGATTGTCAGCCACCACTAATGGGGCCCATCGTGGCCGGTGCCTGCATGCCTTTTTTTTTTTTTTTTGTGGGGTGGGAAATCATCCTATGACTTCTCCCGCTCTGGGTGGAGCGGGAGGGCGTGTCAGACTCTTACTGACTAAAACCCACCCCTGTTCCTTCCTGCCTTTGACTGCCCAGGGGCGAGGTACGAGTAACTCTGTTTCGAATTTATCCTCAACCCCCGGGCAGTGCCTGCATGCCTAGGGGTAGCGGATAAATTCTTAACAGAGTTACCGCTCTCCTGGGCACTCAGGCAAGGAAGGAACAGGGGTGGGTTTTAGTCAGTAAGTGTCTGACACACCTTCCCGCTCCAAAGCAGTAGGCAAAAGTACGGCCGTATCTGACACTTTTGCCTACTACTTTAGATACGAAACATTCTAAGACCTGTTTTCAAATCAAATCAAATCAAATTTATTTCATACTAGTCCATATTTAAAAATTACAATTTTAATTACACACGCATGCATACACATAACAAAAAGACACACACAAGAGGATACACACCTAATGTGTCTCTCATTTTATATAAGAAAATGACGCACGATGAGTGGTCGTCCAGTGCCACATCATTGGACTGTCCAATCTGCCGGTCACGATAGCCACCAAGCTGTTGGAGCTATCGCACACTCGCCGCATCAGGGATGCTATTCGTGTCCGCATAATAGCATAAAAATCAGGCAGACCATACTCCGAGAACATCCCCGATGCACTGCAAAAGCGCGGTAACTCCAAAATAACTGAAGGCGTTATTATATTGAACTCGCAGAGCATTGTACGAGCTTTTTGTATAGCCGACCCATAGGGCGCACTTATGTACACGTGCGCCCTATGGATCGGCTATACAAAAAGCTTGTGAATAAGCGATTGGCAATACGCTCTAAAGAGTGTAATTTTTACCTCACTTGTACAACGTGCAAACCTACGGGCCAGCATGTTACATCGAACTGCCAATGCTCTGCGTTCCCTCTCCACGTTCACATCGTCGGAGAGACCATCGGTAACCCAATGCCCCAGGTACTTGAACCTCGTCACCGGTGGGACAGTGTCGTAACAACGTAAAAATACTTAATCCTCTTTGTAACAAACGTGACGTTGGATTGTTATTTTCTATGCTATGCTACGATTTTTTATTCAATGAGGTCGCCACTTGGCCAGTAGTAGACCCTTAAAAGCCTTATCCACATCACCACGTCACGATGTCGTTAACGTGAAACGGTGTGGTTTCGCGTATTCCTTTAGTTACCTGTGCTAGGGCCACAGTGATTTTTTCAAACACCCCCGTAACCCTGGCAGAAAAGAAGCACGTCTATTTCTGTCATAGCTAATATTTTATTCGACGACTCTACGGAAAAAAAAATCCCAAACATGGCATGGCATGGACTCCCCACACTATATGGCAAGCGATAAAATAAAATTGAGTTTTCGTTAATGTTAGAGATCGCTTTGAAGAATGCCAGAGCCGCGAAAGACGACATTTGCATAATGTTATTTTCAAAAAATAATAAACCCATGTCTTCAGTTTCTGAGTTTGTAATTTAACGTGTATGTATAAAATATATTTGCTATTTTGTAATGCATCTACTAAAGTTAGTTTTTTGTCCTAAAGTTTGTTACTTGTCCTTGTTGTGATGTTGAACTACGGAACCCAAAAAGCAGAGAAGATCCAAATAATAATAATAGTAGTCCAAAGATAAAAGATATTATCGCCTTATTTTTCATAGTTTTAACTCAATGTTATAAACTTTCAAAGGTAATTACAGAATGTAAGGGACAATTTTTCATAAAACCATCTGTCCAATAATTTTTCTAAGAACGGTTGTTTTCACCAAACTTTTCTTTACAATTTCATCTTGTAAATATTTTTGCAAAAAAGAAGACAAACGACTTTTGTAATCAATTTAACTAAGTTAAGATTTTCTTTTTAAATTTATTTAAATTGGTTTAATCAAAACTTTAGTAAATTCGTAAATCTCACCATTTTTATTAAAACTATTTATTCATTTACTTAATCATTTATGTACACACAGAGTCAAAGATTAAATTATCAACATCATAAATATGAGTACTGAGGAGCTCGTGGCTAAAGTAATAACAGCCGCGCGGGTCGATCCATCAGGTGGGTGACCACCTTTACATACCGAGACTCCTCCCTGCCTCGGAAAGCACGTTAAGCCGTTGGTCCCGGCTGTCAATCGTGGATCTTTGACAGTCGTTACGGGTCGTCAGAAGCCCGAAAGTCTGACAACCAGTCTTACCAAGGGGTATCGCCTGCCCGGGGGTGGAGGACTGCCCGGGGGTGGAGGATAAATTCGAAAGAGTTACCTCGCCCCCGGGCACTCGAGGCAGGGAGGAACAGGGGTGGGTTTTAGTCAGTAAGAGTCTGACACACCCTTCCGCTCCACCCTAGAGCGGAAGAAGTCATAGGATGATTTCCCACCCCCCAAAAAAAAAAAAAAAAAAAAACCAAGGGGTATCGTATTTCCCGGTAACTGGGTTGTGGATGTCAGATAGGCAGTCGCACCATGTTAAATACTGGTATTCAGCTACATCCGGTTAGACTGGAAGCTGACCCCAAGATAGTTAGGCAAAGGCTAGGCAGATGTTGAAATATAAGTACAAAGGGACTGCTGGTTTCTCAAGCCATTTCTACAAGAGACCTGGTAAAGGAGAAGTGAAAAACAAATGTAGACAATATATAAATAAGAAACAGAAAAAAAAGTAAGAGAAGTCTTAAACTAAGGTATTAAATAAACCTACACATTTAGGGCCGATTTCACCAATGAAACTAATCGCGATTAGTTTAAACTAAACTCAGAAATAAAATTCGAAAACATGTGATATCCACCAATCTGCATCGGGCCCGGGTGGTGGATTACGACCCACACCCTCGCAGAGACACGAGGCCTGTGCCTCAGCAGTGGGGACATTAAAAGGCTGATGAGGTTTGAGTAGTTCCAATTTTCAACTTCACTTCAACATTATCGTCATCAGCCTTGTCGTGTCGGTCGTGGACAGCGCACATTGCTCGTTGAACGGACGGTCGATGGAGGCGAAAGGTTTTGGAGTGGCGACCGCGTAGCGGAAGATGCAGCGTTCGAAGGCCTCCAACAAGGTGGACCGATGACCTGGTGAGGGTCGCGGGTAGCCGATGGATGCGTGACGCATAGGACCGGTCATTGTGGCGACATTTGAGGGAGGCCTATGTCCTGCAGTGGACGTCTTTCGGCTGAAATGATCATGGTAATGCTGATAAATAAAGAATGTTGGCTCAACGGTCCGTAATTGCTGTCTGCAGAACAGTAGATCTGATTAAGTAATAACACACTACAAAAACATCTGGTTGTGATGAATGATGAAGACTCACTCTTAGCATATGAATCTATATTGGACAAAAAAGAAGAATGAGGGAGGAGGATGTTGTACGGATGCAGAAATCAACATGTTGGCAGTTTTTCTCACGAAAAAATGCTATTCTTATATGGCGTGCATTAGAATTAAATCTCCAGAACAGATTCTATGGACTTTAATAGAAACCTGAGTTTGTTTCTGTGTATCTTCTCAGGGTAGTCAGCTAGGTAATACCGACCTCATCTAGCTTAAACTGACAAAAAAAATATTGACGTGTAAATGTGTTTTTTAAACCTATAATTTACAAAATAAATATCATTTAAAATAAAAACTGGAAATAAATTTTTATTTTTAAAGATTTTCAACAGACTATAACTACAATACATATAAAGTTTTCCTCCATTCATTGACGGAAAAATTAGTCATTTTAATGATATTTCGGACAGACTCACAAAAATAAATTTACATTCGGCATTCACCCTAATTAGATATTGCTGTTTTGGACCAAATTTTATATATTTTCTCCGCTCTTCCCCTTTATGGAAGCATTCACATCTCCTGGACAAAATTGATGAAATTATTCGATGCACTCTTACAACCATTTTAAATGTGGCCTTGGATGACCGAGCGTGGCTGCAAACCACACTACCTATTCGTTTTGGTGGGCTCGCCATCCGCAAAATTTCTAGTATAAGCCTACCGGCGTTCCTGTCCTCGGTCCACAGCACTGAAAAGTTAGCCAAAAGAATTTTGACTTCATCACTGGTTAACTGTGAAGTGCCGTGCTTGACCGACGCAATGAACGCTTGGAAAATGGCTTGCCCGGACACGGCGTTGCCCGAGAACCCGTTCTCCCAGAGGCAGTGGGACGAGCCGCTCTGTAGTTTGGTACGGAATAATCTCTTAAATACGTCAACCAATACTGCTGAGCGTGTCCGCCTGCTGGCTGTGGGTGAATGGGAGTCGGGCCTCTGGCTACAGGCACTACCGTCACCCAACATAGGTACTATGCTGAGTTACACCACCTTCCGGATCGCTACATGTCTGCGTCTGGGTGCTCCTTGTGGAGCTCCACATCGCTGCCAATGTGGTGAAGCAGTCGACCATCTCGGACACCATGGCCTATCCTGCAGTAGGAGTGCGGGTCGTATGGCACGGCATACCAGCATTAACGACATCATCCGTCGCGCTCTTGTCACCGCCGGTGTGTCAGCCGTTTTAGAACCTCATGGCCTGGCACGTGACGATGGAAAGAGGCCCGACGGGATGACTATAATGCCTTGGAAGATGGGTAGGCCTTTGGTGTGGGATGCAACATGTGTCGACACCCTTGCGTCATCTCATCTTCTTAGCACGGCGGGCTGTGCTGGGGCGGCTGCTACAGGTGCAGAAAACCTCAAACGGCGCAAATATAACAACCTTATTGGGAGTTATATGTTTGAGCCGTTTGGGGTTGAAACACTAGGGCCATGGGGTCCGAGTGCTCATCGAGTTTTTCGTGACATCAGCAAACATTTAGTCGACTCTTCACGTAACCAGAGGGCTGGCCTTTTTTTCGGCCAACGAATCAGCATTTCCATTCAACGTGGCAATGCTGCCAGCGTTCTGGGCACTTTTCCCATTGATAGCGAGGTGGACGAATTTTTTGATGCCCAATGAGCTTTACTCCTACCGGTTTTTTTATGCCTCTTGTACATATTTTATTTATTAAGTTATTTATTAGTTTAGTATAAAGCTGCTGGCAATGCTGCTAGCGTTCTGGGCACTTTTTCCATTGACAGCGATGTGGATGAATTTTTTGATGCCCAGTGAGTTGTTTTTTCATACGCATTTGTACATGTTAGGTATTATTGTTAGTTTGTATATATATCGTTTAGTATAATATGTATTGCAGTTATAGTCTATTTAAAATTAAAGATTATGTCATCATCAATATCATTTCAGCCGAAAGACGTCCACTGCTGGGCATAGGCCTCCCCCAAGTTTCACCACAACGACCGGTCCTGTGCGTCTCGTATCCATCGGATTCCTGCAACCTTCACTTGATTATTAGTCCACCGAGAGTCCACCAAAGAGTAATTATATGCAATTTATTTATTCAAAGGGAGAGTTTAATATAGCTGAAGGCTTCTGTCTAAGATTAAAGGTACATACCGATCCTCGGTATTTACTGTGCTGTGAAACATTTACGTAAAAGTCTAGAACAACGGTCTAACTTATTTCCCAACTTCAATCCAACTCAGGATTTGCCACGAGCCACGTACAATCTCTAGAGATAGAACAGTAATTTAGCCATCAGGAGCTTCAACTGATCTGGTACTAACTTTATTGGTTTGTTTTACAACTCCAGCCGGTTTTATTGGATAGCTAGCTTTAAACTATTTGTATCTAGATGCTAGTTTAAGGCTTTTATTGCTGTGCTGTTTGTTTTAGGTTTCCTAACGATGTTTGGTGTAGCTTCAGGAACTTTGACTGAATAGTATTTATTTATCGATCACGTTTATAGTGAACTTACATGTCTGTGTTAGCGCGCCAGTAATCTATAGGGCCAGAAATGCATGAACAAATTTTAAATACTGTTTGTCCCCTTGGAAATGAACAACTTTCTTCGAAATCACCGTCATTTACGAAAAAGAAAAGTTGTCGAGAAAACTATTTTCGCGATCGAAGCCGTGGGCATATGCTAAATCAATCTGCCTAGCCTTTTCTCAACTATCTCGGGGTCAACTTCCAGTCTAACCGGATGCAGCTGAATACCAGTATTTTACATGCAGCGACTGCCTATCTGACCTCCACAACCCAGATACTGGGTAATACGATACCTCTTGTTAAGATTAGCCTCAAGCTCCGTGGGCAAAAGCTAAGATAAGAGAAGAAATAAAAATCTTATAATTTTGTTCTATTATTTTAATATTTTTGTTATTTATTTGTCGTGGATTGAGGACGCTATGAGCGCGATAACAGCGCCATCTAATATTTTGTTTCGAAAACTAGTAATGACGCGATCGGAAACGCAAGTGGAGCGCACCACTTGAATACGATCGTTGGTAGAGGGGATCCAGCGAGGTTAGTCAAGCTCAGACAGTCTAAGTGGAACGCTCAGTACCAACGCACGTGTTTGTTTCCTGACCGTTACTTTGATAAAGTTATTTTGATTTAATCCAAATTATCTTTCATTCGAGTACACACGACAGTGCCCACATCTAGCATAAATTATGTCGGGTTGTGAGGAAGACCCGTTGTTTCGCATCTCGTCCACCCAGGATGCGACATAGTAATTATCTTATCAAATATTTTAGGCATGCATACGTGCTGCTTACCTTTTATCATCAATCCTACTTATTTGGACTAGAATAAAGTTTATTCTATTCATCATCATCATCAATTCAGCCGAAAGACGTCCACTGGTGAACATAGGCCTCCAAAAAAAAAATTATCACCACAGTGACCTATATTATAGATTCTACCGTTGCACGTGTACGCGGGCACACTGGTTATGTACGGAGGCTGAGTTAATTTATGCTTCAGTTTTTTTTTGTTCTAGCTAACAAATGGCAGATAATTTAATTTTATGATTTTCCTTCGGACATCTTTATTTTTCTGTTTCTAACCGACTTCCAAAAAGAGGAGGTTCTCAATTCGTCTGGATGTTTTTTTTTTTTTTTTGTATGTATGTTACCCGATTTCTCCGTCAGTTGTAAACCAATTTTCAAAATTCTTTTTTCATCTGAAAGAATATACTCCCGAGGTGGTCCCATATAAATTTTATCGAAATTGCTTCAGCGCTTTTTGGGAAACTGAACAAAAACGGAAAATACGTGTACCTCGATGACGTTTTGGTGTTCTCCAAATGTTTAAATTCCACGTTCCATTATATTGGGGTTTTTAGTTCTGGGGTATAACAACTAAAAAGTGAAAAATAAAAAACTTTTTTACAAAAAAAACAACCGACTTCCAAAAAAAAAATACACTCTAAATTTATTAACGAAGAAGTAAAAATACAAACACCGACTTCCGAAATTAAGTTATTTATAAATTTCAGTGTATTTTTTTTTGGAAGTCGGTTGTTTTTTTTTGTAAAACAGTTTTTTACATTATATCTTACATACTTACATGTTAAGATTGTTGCATACAATTATTATAGCTTCAAGTTCTTCAAACTTAACAGAAAGAGGTGTTACTGGGGAGTTTGTTGCGCCACTTCTTCATCACAGCTAAAACACTAGGAAGTGGTGACGGGTGGGCGTTTTTGGGGGGGACTGTCTTTATGTAGAACGTTGACGTTTAAAAAGTGTTGGCTCTCAACCTAATTTCAATAAATTACTTTTGATTTTGATTTTGACCGGTCTTGTGCATCTCGCATATGTCATGGTCTTCACTTCACCATGTGGGAGGCCTTCTAACGTCTAGTACTTTTTATTCCCAACGACCATCAATATGCCCGCAGCCACTGAAGTTTGGCTATTCTTCAGGCTATCTCAGTAAACTTAATTCTATGTTTACTTTATCTCTATCAACCGACGTCTCAGTAATCACTCCCTTCCGAGCTATTATCATTTTACGCACGATTTATCCATTAACACATCCCCTTTTGATATAACTATCCACATTCATCCTTAAAACTTCCCTCCCGCACAAGTGCAGAACAATTCCCGTCTTACGTAACATGTTATATCGCTTAAATTCAATTCCAACAAGTTTACAGAAAACAGGCTTATCTCGCCCAAGTTCATTGAAATCCTCTACAATATCCTAATCCTCATACTGGGACACAATCTGTATGTACTCGTATATATATATGAAATTCAAATAAATGAAAAATTATGTTTATTTATCAAATCCTACTAATATTATAAATGTGAAAGTTTGGGAGTGTGTTTGTTTGTTACTCCTTCACGCTCAAACGGCTGGACCGATTTGATGAAATTTGGAATGCAGATAGCTTATTACTGGGAACAACACATAGGCTACTTTTACCCCGGTCTACGCGGGTGAAACCGCGGGGCGCAGCTAGTAGTTTATAAATAACACTTTTACACGTAAATGTTTTTTGTCAGTTTAAGCTAGATGAGGCCGGTCCTGACTGACTGGCTGACTAACTGATAAATCAACGCACAGCCTAAACCGCTGCTCCTAGAGACATGAAATTTGAAAGGTGTGTTCTTTGTGAAGAGTAGGTATTGTGGCAATTGTATACACAGCCTATAGTCGGCGGGTGTGCACCGGCCTTCAGCTGGCAGTCGGTAAATCTTAAAGAGTAGTTCGAATGTTCATAATAAAATATTCAAATAAGAGATTGAGATCGTGTCGAGAGAGTTTAGCTCGCCCGGTCGAAGAGGACACATGTATGTTTTTGAATCAATATAAAAGTCCTGTGCGCTATCCCTCAGTGTTAATCTCCTCACACTTTACATATAAATCAGTGACATTTGCCTACACGACACTCGCAGTCAGCGAGTAAGACAGCTCTCCAAGCTACAAGAGTATCCCTATAGCCCTGCGGGTTCTACAGTATCCACTAAGTAATGGTTTTTCGAAATTTAACCTAAAAAATAAAAAAAAATAAAAGGGGTCAAAATGGGGTTGAAAGTTTATAACGGAAGAAGTACTAATTTCACGCGGGCAAAACCGCTGGCAGTAGCTAGTAATATATAAAATTCAAAGTATCTGACTGACTGATATATAAAATTCAAAGTCCTGACTGACTGATATATCAATACGCACAGTCTAAACCGCTGGTCCTAGAGATATGAAATTTAGAGGGTGTGTTCTTTGTGAAGAGTAGGTATTAACTAATAAAGGGTCAATGAAATTTAAGGGGGTGAAAAAGGGGTTGAAAGTTTATAACCGGAGAAGTACTAATTTCACGCGGCTGAAACGGCGGCAGAAGCCTATCTCTTATATTTTCGCATAGGCGTAGTTATGTAAAACCGTTTTGTGGTCCACACAGGCTTTTAAAAGGTTTTTATTTATCTTGTACTTTACAAAGGACATTGAAAATTATATTCATTCGTCCGTTGAGATCCCATTAAAAAGAGGATCACATGTTTTGTTGGTAAAAGATTAGGTTTTGTGAGTTGAATGTCTTATCAGGCTATAATCTGAAGTAGATCTACAATTATTCATCCTTGCTTATAAAACTAAGACATGCTGGTTTCCTCACGATGTTTACCTTCACCGTTTTGTGAGCAGTGATGATGAAATAATTTACTCAAAATAAAGTGCCTGGGTTTGAACTCACGACCTGCAACTTGTAAGTCGCCGCCGTTATCACTAGGCCACCACTGACAAATTCAAAGACATGTGACATCCATCAACCTGCACTGGGCCCCCGTGGTGAATTAAGACCCATTCCCTTTCACAGAGAGGAGGCCTGTCCCCCAGAAGTGGAAACGTTAAAAAGCTGATCACCTTATGTTATTATACTAACTTATATTTCCTAACTTTTCTGCTATATCTAATACTTTATCAAAGAAACAAGTACCCTTTTATTTTATGACAACATTATATTAGAGAAAGGAAAATTCAAGACATGTCTTTTATGTAAAATACCCTGAAAATGGCTACACAGCGCCCTCTGTCACGATTGACGGGAATCATTTTGATGTTATACTTGAGCTGAATTTTAAATAGGTAAAAAGATAGCTTTTTAGAAAGGGTTCAGATATATTTTACACCTTTAGACACTTTTTTTTTATTAGGCACGTGCAAGATTTGTATAAAACAGAATATGACTAAAATATACTTGTCGGATCGCCGGGATGGATCGAGCTACATCAGCCTTCAGGCGGGTCTATGTATGTATCATCATCTGCCCGCGCCTTTTCCCAACTATCTTGGGGTCGGCTTCAAGTTTAACCGGATGCAGCTGAATACCAGTATTTTACATGGAGCGACTGCTTTACTGGGTCTATGAATGTATATTGTGCGATCAACAACTTCTATACTTGGTAGGTACAATAAAATACTAGAACCAACAAACCTTAGAACAGTTCCGTTGCGTCTTCACTCCGTGGCTCCCAGGTTAAGACTGCCCGACTAGGCGGGTCCTCTCCAACCTCGAAGCCAAACGGAAACACACCGACTCTGTCTGTCAAAGCGCGCCAACTGTAGTGTTTATAGTTGCCACAAGGTGGTGTGCTTCCTTTTGTTGGGATGCGACATACTTATAAACACACATCATCGCTTACCATCAGAAGTGAGTGAGGATTGTCATCAGAGAGAGAGGAGATAGAGAGATATATATAGATATATCAGAGAAAGAGAGAGAGAGAGAGAGAGAGGAGTGGTCAAACGCGAGCTTATCAATATTATAATAAACAACAAAAAAAAACTTAGTAAATTTTTGTACAAATGGGTATGAATATAGAATAAAAAAACCTCAAAAAAATATGATTTGTTCGGAACCCTTGGCGCGTGACTCCAACTCGCTCTTGGCCGGTTCTTTTTGTGAGTACCTATTCATTATGTAAATAAAAACAAAGATAAACCAATTTCAAGACAGAAAGTTACTAATTACAGATAGAAAGTTCCAAAACAAAACTCGGAACTCCAAAGTAAATTAGGTATGGTAAAATTACAGGGTTGAAGAATCCCTATAATAAAATACAAGAGTTGTTACAGTATAATTTGGCCAAAACATCAGCTTCTGTTGCGTAACCAAAGCCAAAAATATACCTATGTCAATCTGCCTAGCCTTTTCCCAACTACCTTGGGGTCGGCTTCCAGACTAACCGGATGCAGCTGAATACTAGTATTTTACATAGAGAGACTATCTATCTGACCTCCACTACCCAGTTACTGGGTAATACGATAAAAATCCCAGCAAGCGTAGCTTAACCTGATGAATGCGGCTGTTATTAATTTAGCCACGAGCACCATGATTGACATGTCTGAAATTTTTATACATTTCAAAATAAATACAATTACCATGTATTATAAAACACAGTCGCGCGCCGCACCTATCTGTCTATATGTTTGCGATAAACTCAAAAACTGCTGAACAAATTTTCATACGGTTTCCGTAAATAGACAGAAAGCTGGGACTGGATTAAAATTTTATTTACTCGTATATAAGGTCTTGGTGTTTCTATTTTGTTTCTTCGTTATTTGACACCGACTTTCTAAATTAAAGTTATTTTTAAATTTTGTGTGTGTTTGGTTTTTTGGAAGTCATAAGCAAGTATGTATTTTTTGTAAAATAGTTTTCTATTTTCACCGTTTAAACAGTTAAAAAAAAGTTTAAACAATAACAACAATATTAAAGTTATGCCCGAATTGATAACCCCGATAACATGGAGCATGTAATTTGAACATAATTGGAGGAAACCAAAACGTCATCTGTGTACCTATACTTTATTTTTTACTGTTTGTTGTTTTTTCAAAAAGCGCAGAATCTGTTTAATAATATTTACATGTGACCACCTCCGAAGAATGACCTAACTAACAAAAAAGAATCATCAAAATCTATTCACAAGTGGCGAGTAATCGCGTAACAAATATACAAAAAAAAAACATACAGAAGAATTGAGAATCTCCTCCTTTTTGAAGTCTGCAATACACCGCGATAAGCTGAATTGATGTTGAATTGAATTAAAACCCAAGTTGATCTTGAATAATTTGACTTGGTAAATTTGAACACTTTAAAAGAGACTTTGACCTTTGACTTTGTTTCGGTGTTTCTTCTCAAAGGTAGTCAGCTAGGAAACACCAGCCTCATCTAGCTAAAACTGCCAAAAAAAAATATTGACGTGTAAAAGTGTTGTTAAAACCTATTTACAAAAATAAAATTTAATCATTTATCATAACTTAACCTTGGTCAAGGTCACCTAAATCAGATCCCAACTAACATTGCCTACCTTTTTATTGTAACAGTTACCTAACAATTACTAACACGCAATACGAGAATTATTGCTTGACATTATATTAAGGGTGCCATTTTGAAGTATCGTGCGTACCTGCCTATTAATTTTATTAAGTAAAAACTAGTTTCTACGAGCGGCTTTGCTTATATGTTCTTCTACAAGGTCCTATTTTTCTTTATAATCAAAATTTATAGTTAATTATTTATTGATAGGATCGTCAACATTGCATACATTATAACATGAACAAAACATTACTGAAAAACGAGCCAAGTGGGAGTCAGACTTGCGCATGAAGGGTTCCGTACCATCGTACAAGTTTATACGCGTCTACATGTTGCCATTATTAAGACCGGGTATAAAAAGCCAAAGAAACACGTTTCTAGCAGAGGCCCCTTTAATTTATTTTAATTATTTTTTGTTAAAGCGTCAACAAAAATACACATTCTGTGAAAATTTCAACTGTCTACCTATTACGAATCATGAGATACAGCCCGCTGACAGACAGATGGACGGATAGCGGAGGCTTAGTAATAGCCGTTGGTTATCCTTCGAGTGCGGAACCCCAAAAACCAATCATGTGCTGCAGCATTTATAAACAACTATTATCTAATAATTGTAAAAGGTATAAATAGAACAAAAATAAATTAATCGAACTAAATTAGGTAGTTCAACGAATTAGAGCCTCCATAGACGCATGCTTGGAGCAGTTAGTGCCGAGAGCTTCAAGCAGTCGCTGTTGTGCGATTTGCAGTTTCAATATAAAATTATGGAAAGAGGCCCGACGGGATGACCATAATGGTTGGAAGATGGGTAGGCCTTTGCGGTGGGATGCAACATGTGTCGACACCCCTGCGCCATCTTATCTTCTTAGCACGGCGGGCTGTGCTGGGGCGGCTGCTACAGGTGCAGAAAACCTCAAACGGCGCAAATATAACAACCTTATTGGGAGTTATATGTTTGAGCCGTTTGGGGTTGAAACACTAGGGCCATGGGGTCCGAGTGCTCATCGAGTTTTCCGTGACATCAGCAAACATTTAGTCGACTCCTTACGTGACCAGAGGGCTGGCCTTTTTTTCGGCTAAAGAATCAGCATTGCCATTCAACGTGGTAATGCTGCCAGCGTTCTGGGCACTTTTCCCATTGACAGCAATGTGGACGAATTTTTCGATGCCCAATGAGCTGTATTCCTCCCGGATCTTTTATGCCACTTGTACATAAAGTGTACCACAACTACACAAGGTATGCTTAGAACAGTCGGGTTGAAATGCAGTTGGTCTCGATTGCTTTAAGCTGTCCGTCAATGGAGGACCTTAGGCGTGCAAATGTGATGTCAATGGACAGACAGTGTTACTTCGTCCGCGTGAAAGTCAGTTGTCATCCCAAGGCAAACGTACTCTTGGGACAAAAAGTATCCAATGTACTTCTCCAAGATCCTGTCTATCTATATAATGAAATTCATCAAAACTGGTTCAGAAATTTAGACATGAGAATGGTACTAGCAAATAGAAAGACAGACAGAGTTACTTTCACATTTAATTTTATAATATAGTTAAGATTCGTGGTCGTAAAAATAATTTGGGTAGTAACATAATAATGAAATACTTCTACACTCCGCATTTATTACTTAGTTTGAACTTAGAGATTATAATAACAGGTGATACTATTGTGTAATAATAGGTAGAAACCACGATAGAGGTTTTTCTGACTTTTGAATTACCTAACTATTAGGTATGAATTTTAATAGCGAGTATACTTTTGAAAATGGAAAATAATATGTGTGTCAGTATTGCCTATGTGTACAATGGACATTCGAGAGAAGGTAACAAAAAAAATGAGAAAAGAGAAAAAAAAACAGAAGAGAAGAGAGAGAAAGTGAAAAAGAGAGAGGGAAGAGAGAGAAGAGAATAAATATTTTTTCATCAACGCTAATTTTCTGTCTGTAATATTGGAGAAATGTAACTTTTTAACACAGCCGAGATTGTCACTTTTTTATTTTATTTTTGTACAATCCTGAAATTACAATATTATTATTTTAATATTGTTAAATGTTATCTTTGAGCGCCATTGATATAATGTTTTGCTTAATTTTAACTAACATTTGGTTCTACTATAAGCAGCAAACCATTTAACCTTCAATCTGCTTACTATGAAAAAAACCGACCAAGAGCGAGTCGGACTTGCGCAGAGGGTTCCGAACAAAGGGTTTTTTTTAATTTGCCTTCACCTTATAGGTTTTCCTATAATCTATAAGTAAAACACTACTTTCTGTATATTTTTTCAAAATTTTAGGCTTCGGAGATAAGGTGGGGGAGGAATGGTTAATTTTCATCTATTTTCTTAAATAACTTCATAACTATATGTTTTAAAATTATGAAAAAAAATATATTCAAGACCCCCACAATGTGCCCTTTCATTTGATATGTCACACGAGACAGATTGAAAAACTTTTATTTTTAATTTTACGATTTTCACCCCAAAAGTGACCTCCATATTCCAAATTAATTTATTTAGAGTACCTTCACGTCCGTGTTTGGGTCACAGATATTCATCTATGTACCAAATTTCAACTATATCTTTCCAGCAGATTTGTAGCAAATTAGCTGTGACAGACGGACAGACGGACAGACCGACAGCTAGACAGACACATGAGTGACCCTATAAGGGTTCCGTTTTCGTTCATTCGGACTTTCAGAACCCTAAACTCTCAACTTCCAAAAAATAAACACAAAAATGCAAAATAACATTTTTTTCGGAAGTCGGTGTTTCTAGTCTTGTTTTTGTTCGGTTTTTGACACCGACTTTCAATTTTTTAGTTGTTGTACAACAACCTATCCATAACTGAAACTGAGTAGTAAAGTTATGCCCGAATTGATAGCCCCAAAAACATGGAACCTGAACATAATTGGTGAACATAATCGTGATGTTCGGTTATCAAGTGGTGTAAACCAAACCATTGTTTAGTTGGGTTCAGAAGTCGGTCGCCTGAATTTGATGATTATGTCACTGTCTGGTCAAGAGGACACAGGTCCCCATCAATTTTTGCTGCCGGAACTGCGTCGAAATATTTCTAATTATTTAAAAAAAAAAATGTAAATCACTAACTAATACGTGAAACGGAACGTAAATTTCACTAAATTCTTACGTTATTAAGTTGTATCTGTCAAATTGCGTAAAATGAAACGTTAGGCCGCCATTTTTTGACATTGACAGTGACAGAGATGTTCGATTCGCGTCACCTTTGCTTTGTCATGGCGTCGCCCAGCGAGTATCAGGAACTACTAGATTTTATTGTTAGTAGGCTACCCGGAACCGAACTAGTTAGATTAAGTTAATTATTTAAAAAAAAATAGTTAGGTTAGGTTAAAACTGTGACTCCCTACGCAATCCGGACCTGCGAACAGCACCAGGCCCGAGAGTCGATGGCGCGTAGTGTTCCACGCGCCTCAACGAGTTGTCAGCATTCATGACGGGGCCCGTCATGCCCGATGCCTGCCCAGGGGTTGAGGATAAATTCGAAACAGAGGTACCTCGCCCCTGGGCACTCAGGGCAGGGAAGGAACAGGGGTGGGTTTTAGTCAGTAAGAGTCTGACACGTCCTCCCGCTCCACCTTAGAGCGGCAGACGTCATTAGATGATTTCCCACCCCAAAAAAAAGAAAAACTCCAACGCAAGAGCCGAGTGAGCGAAGCGAGTGGTGCCGCGGCAGCAGCTGGCGAGTGCCAGAAACGACTACATTATATTATTATAGAAAAAATTGTCTGGCAAAGCAGGGCTCCGTCGAACACTTTTGTTGGGGGGAATTCTACCCCTCTCCTCTGGAAAGTATACCCTTCCAACAATAAAATATTTTTTAAAACGGTACAGGCGTTTTTGAGTAATTCGGGAGCATATTTATATAAAAAATAAAAGATTTCAACAAATTGAGAACATCCTCTTGAAGTCGGTTAAAAAATCTGCCAAATATTTATAGTCTTCCTTAATTTCTTTCCTCACCAAAAACTATGTTAGTAAACACACCCGAACCAGACATTAGCTAAAAATATCTCAGCTCGGAATTCAAAATATGATAAATTCGCCCACAAATTATGTCAAAATGTTTACATTCCCGGTTCAAACATGAAAACATACACACTATTGTAAACTTTAGATAATAATTCAACATTAAACATAATAAGCGTTAGCTTATTATTACGTCATAATGCTGGTTAATATAAGTCACGGGTAATCAGTGCTTTCATTAAAAAAAATATCAGTAATCTTTCAGCTTAGTGAAGTAAAAAAATAGGCCAAGTGCGTGTCGGGCCACGCGCAGTGTAGAGTTCCGTAGTCACCTGTTGTAACATGTGGACTTAGAAGGGGGCTTTATGTCAATACTCAATACTCAATACTTTATTGCATCCCATATGTGTTAAATAGGTGGTATAACATAATAAAATATCAATATGGACCCTGTCGGGCACAGCAAAGTAGAAGAGAGGAAGAGGGCTAAGTAGTTATTCAATTAAGCAATATAAATTATTAGTTGTAGCACGGGGTCTCATCTCGAATTAAGACAATTTAGTTCAAATATATCTCAATTGATGGCGTAATATGCATCGATTTCTTGTTGAATTTTAAGTAAAATAAATACTTTGAAAATAAATATGGTAAAAACTATATTTTCTTATTTAATAAACTGCCCTAAGCATACAATTGTGGAATAATTGGCTTGTAATTCAAATTTAGACGATTATTGGAAAGAATCCTGACATCTATATTTCTTGTACCAATAGATGGCGCTGTATGAAGTTTTAGAGTTTATCCATTCGCCTCTTTAAAATTTGAATAGTGACACATTTTAATATAGTAAAACTGCTATGGAGTGCCAATAATACTACAAAATAATTCCTTAATGTATGAGAAAATATTGGTAAGAATTTAAGTAAATTCATTCAGCTTGCAAGCCATCGCTGCTAACATCATCTAGCGTGGTGTAGAGGACGGGCCCGAACGAAGAACAAAAGTTGCTTGTGCCAGACGAAAACCCGTAGTTATGGCGGTACCGTTTCTTTGTTTGGGATGAGGCATCTGTACGCTAGTATTTATATTATCGCTGGTTGTGGTTTATTGGGTGTATAATATTATGTATATATATAAGTTTTGCGTATTTAAGTATATTAAATTGCTATTAATTGTAAGTAATTATTAGGAAATTCTTATATTATTATTAAATTATTCTTCTTATTCTTATATTATTTTTTATGTATTTATGTTTATATTGGGTTTTCTACTTTTCTACAACATGTTTGGTGTAAAAGAGAGAGAAAAAGAAATTATTTTGGAATCGATTTATCATATAGGAACTCCTATACTGTGTAGTAAGACTTTGATTCGAGAAATCGCTTCAATTTATTAATAAATATATTTATTTTGCGTATTTCTCTAATATTTTCTGGCTTATAAATTTTGATGGACATAACTAAAGGGATGGTTAAGTGCATTTCCAGTCGGGATTGAGGTATATTTAATTTATTTTTGTTGTGTCGTAAAGTGTATCTAGTTTGTGTTTCTTCGCAAGCGGTATACAAATCTGGGTGTTTTCTGACAAATTTACATAACTCAAAGATATATAAACAGGGAAGTGTGAGTATTTTGTGTTTTTGGAAGTATGGTTTGCAGCTCTCTGTTTGTTCAATATTGGTTATTATTCGAATTAACTTCTTTTGTAAAATAAATATAGTTTGAGAATCAGTGCTGTTTCCCCATAGCATGACCCCATAGCAAAGCCATGCTTGGGCATGTGCATAGTAGGTGACAATGGTAGTTTTTTTTTAATTTCACGTAGGGCATATGAAGCTTTTTGTGTTTATTAGAACATACCAATAAAAAAAATTGCTTCGTTTTCAAGACTTAATAAATATATTACGAGTATATCCAATCAGCCAATCTGCCTAACCTTTTCCCAACTATTTTGGGGTCGGCTTCCAGTCTAACCGGATGCAGCTGAATACCAGTATTTTACATGGAGCGACTGCCTATCTGACCTTAACAATCCAGTTACTGGGTAATACGGTACCCCTTGGTAAGACTGGTTGTCAGACTTTCGGGCTTCTGACGACTCGTAACGACTGTCAAAGATCCACGATTGACTGCCGGGAGCAACGGCTTAACGTGCTAAACCAATTATTATTAGTGTTTTGTACCCAAAGGGTAAAACCGGACCCTATTACTAAAACTCCGCTGTCCGTCCGTCTGTCTCATGAAGCGTTATAGTTAGACAGTTGACATTTCCACAGATGATGTATTTCTGTTGCCGCTATAACAACAAACACTAAAAAAAACAGAATAAAATAAATGTAGGGTCCTCCCATACAGCACAAGTTACTTTTTTGCCGTGTTTATAGGTAATGGTACGGAACCCTTAGTGCGCGAGTCTGACTCGCACTTGGCCGATTCTTTCTTACTTCTCCGCATTTTTTCTGATTAATTACGTTGCGGGACCCGACATCGATTTGGACTCGTCAAGCTTCATTTACCTCGGCGTTTTTTCTAGTAGTCGCCATTGTTGATTCTGGCTTAGAGGAGTTACAGTGGTTTGGAAATAGTGTGGCTGGCTTAAGGCCCTACTACCGAACAAGTGCCGCTCTCATTAAATAAAAAATCGTAGCTTAACATAGAAAATAAATATTAAAGAATCCAACGTCACGTTTGTTACAAAGAGGATAAAGTATTTTTACTTTGTTAAAACAGGTCTCAAAAAGATTCGTTCTTGACACTTTTGCTTATTACTTTGGATACGAAACATTTTGAGACCTGTTTTAGCAACGTTAAAATACTTTATCCACTTTGTAACAAACTTAATATTTATTTTCTACGCTATGCTTTTTATCTAAACAACTGAAATAGATACTAAGACTTAACTAGCTAAACTAAGCTGCTCTTCGTAACTCTTTAGGAAGACTACATATACTGACATTGTAACAATATAACAATTATAAGTTTTGTCTGTGCCAGACAGATGCCCGACGCAACCTGTGTTGTTATTACATAACAAATTGTTTGGGGCTTTCTTCAATAAGTTATTTAGCAAGAAAACAAGCGTTTAACGTCTATGAATAACATATTTTACAGGTGTTTAAGAGATAAGTTTTACTTATGGCGTACACCAAACAAAAAGTGAAAAATAAATAACTTAAAAAGAGTTATTTTATTTTGTTACCGTTAATGTTTTTTTTGTAAAAAAGTTTACAACAATCAAAAAAGCTGACTGAGTGCATGTCGGATTTTGCATATTAATGGTTCCGTACTAAATATTGATATTTGTTAATAAAGTATACGATAAAATAAGGATTATCACCAAATTTGAAGTTCATAGGTCAATGGGAAGTTAAAAAATTCTTCGTAACAAAATTTTGTGACAGACGACGGACGGACAGACAGACGGACACGTGAGTGACAACAATAGGGCTCCTATGGGACCCTTCCGGTACGGAACCCTAACAACCAGCTATTGATCACACCTCCCTTACTCCTATACTAGTCAACGGTTAAAAAAAATATATTAAAAAACTTTTGTACAAAAAAAACATCCGACTTCCAAAAAAGAAAATACACTAAAAATTTAAAAAATATCTTAAGTTATTTTTTATTTAAGTATTTTTTTACTAAAGTTTTTTTTTTATTTCTTTATTTTTGACACCGACTTCCAAAATTAAAGTTATTTGGAAATTGGGAATTTAAATATACCTACTCTTAATTGGAGAAAACCAAAACGTCATCTTACTCTACATATTTTTCGTTTTTGTTCTGTTTTTTTCAAAAAGCGCTGAAGCAATTTCGATAAAATTTATATGGGACCACCTCGGGAGTATATTCTTTCGGGTACAAAAAGATTTTTGAAAATCGGTCCACAACTGACAGAGAAACCGGTGGACATATATAAAAAAAGACATACATACAGCCGAACATAGACATTCTCCTTTTTCGAAGTCGGTTAAAAAAATATGTTTCGTTCGGAACCATTTGCTAGCGACTAGGATTCTCACTTTTCTGAATCAACTGCAAGCTTTGTTCATCCCTGACAGCATGATAGTTGAAACGTTAAAAGCAACTGTTTTAATGAATCAACTTTTGCTTGAAATGTTGGCACAGTTCCAAGGGCAATTTGTGACAATATAATTAATCGCTCTGCTAGTTAGTGGTTTTGTGTGTCTTCAGGCGACTGCATTTGTTACCAAGTTTTGTCTCAATATTATGCTTTATGCGGCGAAATAGGTATTTTAGTCAAGAGTCATTATTTTTATCATATTTCAGTTAAAGAAGTCGGTGTCAAATAACGAAGAAATAAAACTAGAAACACCGACTTCCGAAATTAAGGTTAATATTCATTTTTTTGGAAGTCGGTAGTATTTTTAACCGACTTACCCAGAAGGAGGGTAATGTTTTTGGAGAGTATGTACCTATGTATACTGCCGCGCTTATGATAATTACAGTAAGTCACATTTTGGTCGATATTGAGTTAAGTATATATTTGGAATGTAGAGATTGAGACCTACATTTCTGTATTTTTAAAATTTGGAAATGTGGTATAGAAAATCAAATAAGCTTAAGCATAATTACAGTAAGGCACGTTTTGCGCCAATGCATACTTATTATGATTGCAGTATGGGCACATACGGTTGATTTTTTCATAAAATTAAAACCATTTCCTAGGTATTGCTACAGTAAGTAATTTTGCTATTATTATTTTTAAGTTATGATTATTTTTCATCAAGTATCACTGAAACATATTTACAGTAAGTACCACTTGCTATTATTATATTAAGTGTTGGAAATAAAACATTTAGTATACTACACTTTAACATATCTACAGTAACAGTATACACTATATTAATGCTTAAGAGTTTCGCAACATATTATTGTATTAGCTTAGCATAACTACAGTAAGTGGAACTTACTGTGTATATATGATAAGTCAGCAAATCAAAAAGCATATTTGTATGTGTAGACGTAATAACAGCAAGATTCACTACTGTAATTATGTTAAGGAATATTTCATCTTATTGGTAGACTTGCCTGGAACAAATGAGGTAAACACGTTACTTACTGCAAATATTCTAAGGCGTTTAAGGTCCGAATGGGTAGTGCGGGGAGGGGCAAGTACGTGATTTCGCAGTTGCGGTCCACGCAACAACAGAGGCTGACGTGCGTCGGAGAATAAAATTGGCGCCAAAACCACTCGTGAGTATACGTACCAACTTTCCCAGCTTTTGTATTCGGGCCTATAATATTAGAGCTGTTTATAAGTGGTGCAGTAATAAGGTATTATTAACAGGTTAATATAATAAGTTTGGCATTAATTTTTACAAGTAGGTACTCTAACTCATCAAAACAGAAAATTGTTGTCGTAACCGTTTTAAGGTACCTACATAATTATCCATAATATACTACATAATTACAATGAACTACTTATGTGATAATTATTCTTAAATTTGACAAAAATATAACGAAAAATTTACGTGTGTAAAATAACTATGCATCTAAGCTGGTTTTACAAATTCTTTTATAGTTTTCCGAACTTCTATTTTATTTTTTAACATCGCCACAAATATATTAGTATACTAAGCATGTTGCCTTAGCTTGTTTGTGTGAATGTGTTGCTTTTAGGTATAGTATTTTAATTTGTTTTCCAGGCAAGATGACGTCCAGAAGTGATCGAATTATGGCTTTGGCTAGAAAAACAGCAGCGTCAAATACTGTAAGTGGACATCACTTAATTTTACCAGCAACTAATTGTGCCAGCAGCAGCTGCACCAGCGACTCTTCCATAGCTAAATCCTCAAAGCACACCGACATGAATGAACAACGTGTAGTTACTGACATTAACATGATGTGGCTGCGGAACGTAAATTTAATGATCATCCAAATATTTTTGATTTTGATAATGAATACAAAAATTCACGTAGTGCTGTAATGGCAAATGATATGACGGACTTTGATAGGTTGCTTTTTGAGAAAGATCCTTTTGATGAAAAATTGCTCAAATGCAATGAAACTCTAACTTGTTCGGATGAAGAAAACGAAAATACCCAAACTAATAATAAACAAAGCTTATTCGAAGATTCTGATGATAGTGTTAAGGATAAAGATTATATACCTGTCTCTGACACAACCGACACTGATTGCGAAGATTCACTGATCTCTCGTGTCAGAACATTTATTCCAGAACAAGATACTACAGCACTTGAAACCAATAACCCCATAATTAATACTAACGGATCTTATCTAGGACATAATTCAACTCAAGTTAATTGTGAAAGTGCAGTAAATTTGAATAATTCGGAACAATTAAATCTAATTGATAATCCCGTACAAGAAGAAAAAGGATTAACTAAGTCTGGTTTACCACGGAAAAGACAAGTGTTTTTAGAGTCATTAATAGAAAGAAAGAAGATTAAAAAGCAATTACTGATTGAAAAGCTATCACTTAAAAGGGCATGCATGGAAAATTGTAGACGAAAGTGTTCGACGAACATTAACGAAGACCAAAGAAAGGTAATAAACAATTATTACAGTAAACTGAGCAAAGAATCCCAGGGTGTATTTATTAAGGGTATGGTTGAAACAAAAGCTGTTGAAAGAAGAAAACAAACAAGTAGGGAAATACCAAAAAGAAAACTAACATATGCATATTTTCTAACAAACCCAGATGATATTAAAATAGAAGTTTGCAAACAATTCTTTCTAACAACTTTGGGGTATCACCCAAAAAATGATCAAAGAGTTCTTGCTGCCTTAAAAAGACCCGTCGATCAGCAAAAAGATCGCAGGGGTGTCTATGAAAGAGCCAATAAAATAGACAAAAGTATTATAAAGAGTCATATTTTAGGCTACAATCCTGCAATATCCCACTACCGAAGAGAGCATGCTCCTAATAAACTGTATCTGCCCAGTGATATTAATGTGCCAATTATGTATTTTTATACATAATTGGCACATTAATATCACTGGGCAGATACAAAGTTTCCCAATTTTAAAGTATCTCTAGAAACTTACCGCACAGTAGTAAAAAATGAGTTAAACATATCTTTTACCCATCTAGGAAACGAAGAATGTGAATTATGTGCAATATTTAAACTACATAACCCAGAACATAATAATAATCCTGATACTACCTGTGATGTTTGTAACAAGTATAATGCTCATAAACAAAGATATACAGAAAGCCGAATAAAATATAAAGAAGATGTAGATAATGCCAGTATTGATAAAAATACTATAATTTTTTGCCCTAGAATAATTGCCTTTAATGAAAGTTTCGTGCCATTGGGAAAAACATCCAAAGAAGAAATGCCATTCGCAGTTGTTTGGAATGAGTCCATATCAGGTCGCCATCAACATGACATAATTTCAACATTTAGGGCTTTTTTGCTTCACATGAAAATGTTATTTTGTGGGCTGATAACTGTGCATCCCAAAATAAAAATTGGGCATTGATGTCGTTTTTAGTACATATTATTAATAGTTCCTTAATATCTGCGAATACAATCGAGATACGGTATTTCGAGCCAGGACATACCTTCATGTCAGCTGACCATTTTCATCATCAGGTTGAGAAAATGTTAGGTAAAAATAAAGTGTACGATTTCGATGATTATGTCCAAAGAGTAAAAATGGCAAATAATCGCAAATGTATTGTCAAATCATTGGATGTTTCAGACTTTTATTTATATGAAGACTTATCGTCGCAATATAAACTGAGAAACATGGAACACAGGATTTACCTTAAGGATATAATGGTAGTTAAAGTTGAAAGGGGTCAATTCGTGCTTATGTATAAAACGGGTCATAATGAGATGTTTCAGTCATTGGACTTCTTACAAGCTAAAATTGTAAAGACCCAAAACTTCCCTGAGGTGAAGTCTAAAAATATTCCAAGAGGAATCACTGCAGATCGTAAAGCAGAGATTATACAGAAACTTTTACCTCTGATGCCTGAGAATAGAAGGGGTTTTTGGTTAAACATTCCGGTTTCTAATTCTGTAACCAATCTATTAACCGAAGAGTTTTAAAACTCTTCAGTTAATATTTTAAAAAATTGTGTTAAGAACACAATTTATATAAGCCTGTAAGCAAATATTATTTATGTAAGCCTTTATTTTAATAGTTAGTTAAAAGACATTTTACTATATTACTATAAACTGCTACAAAGGTACTAATATTGTTAATTTGTAAGACTGATTATATTAAGTTTGTATAACGAGGATCTCATAATTTATATAAGTAATAGTAAAGTGTTACATATCGTCCTAAGAAGTTAAATGACTGATAAAGAATTTAATATGCCTTTAAAGATTATTTTTATAATGAAAAAATCCAAAGAGAAAACTGTTTTATTTTTTGGAAACAAAGTGTTTATTTTATTTAGATGTTTTTTATTGTGTACAAACAAGAATTTAAAAAAAAAATCTGTAAAGGTGTGATTTTGTTTAGAAACAATGCTTAGTTTATGATTGTTTTACGTACGAATTAGCCAGTTGCACAAAGACGAATTGTTATTTTTTAAGTTAGCTTTTATTATGATTCTTAATGCTTCAAAAAATACAATAAATGGAACTGATTTTTAAATTTTAGGGTATTAATAAAGCTGTGTACTTAAACTTTATATGCTTCTATTAAACTATAACTTCATAAGATCTTTTGTTTCATTTGTCTACCAATAATATCGTGGAAAAGTAATTAATTATGGTTCATGGTAGATGCCACAAGTTTTCATATTGCTCCTAGCTATAATTACAGTAAGTGATTAAGTAACATTAGGCAAACCATGCAATTTTTGTTATTCTATTTAAACATTTACCTCATTCCATTATCATTGTTGCAGTATGTACTTCAAACTAAAGATTGTTATAGTAAGTCACACACTTACTGTACCAATACTAAAAAAAACATTATTTTTTAATTTTCCATTCCTTAACATACATATTTTTTCAAGCTTTATAATTTAAATATAATTACTAAATAGAAATAAAAATATACAAATTGTTAAACAAACACATATTTATTTAAAACATTTTAGAAAACTTAGGTTTAATTTATACTTTGGGAGAAATGTCAAAAGTAAAAAAAAAAACTTTGACCGCTTTTTTCTCGAAAGTGTCTCCATGTCACTTATTGTATATATCACAAGCACGGCAGTATAGATGTATGTATCTATATACAGGGTGTAAGGGAAACGCTTCCGAAAACGAAGACTAGTGATTTTCGATACAATACCATCAAAAATCTAGAAAAAAAATTTTTTTTTTTACATTTTGCGTTCACTATGCGATTTAAGCGATCTATTTCAATTACATTGTAACGGGCAATGATTTTGGCCAACTAAAGTAACCAAAAAGAAAATTATTTTTTAAAAACTTAAAAACACGCTTAAATTTAGAGTGACGTCATTTGAGTTTTAGTTTCCTTCCCAGCAAACCCGTATGCGAAATTTCAGCTCAATGGGAAACCGGGCAGTAGGTCAAAAATTTCTAGGATTTTTTTTCATCGTGCATTAGGTAAACTAATAAAAGCGTATCAAAAAGAGACCGGTTAGCGCAGTGGTTGAACGTTCGCCTGCTACGCTGGGTATCGCGGGTTCGATTCCCGTAAGGAACTAATATTTTGTACGGCCTACAGATAGTTGTTCCGGGTCTGGGTGTCTTGTGTATGTGTGTTTACGTAATTGTGAACGCATCCACGTTAGAGGAGTAATTCCTAGTATAAGGCAATGTTTAAAAAAAATAAAACCGTCAAAGTGCGTACCGGAAGTGGCACATTTAGGGTTCCTTACCAAATCACGGAATTATCAAAGAAAAAATCTGATTTATATAAATATTGGCATTGGTTAGTAAAATATACGCAATAATAAACATTATCACCTCTAGTTCCTGTTAACCTGTGAGAGAAGTTAAAATATTCTTCGAAAAAATATTGTGTGACCGACGACGGATAATGATAAATGATAAATGATGTTTATTCAGTAAATAGGTTAAAAGGAACACTTTTACACGTCAATGGTTTTTGTCAGTTTAAGCTAGATGAGGCCGGTGTTTCCTAGCTGACTACCCTGAGAAGAAACACCGAAACAAACTCAGAGGTCAAAGTCTCTTTTAAAGTGTGTACTGGTTAAATCATATGAGAACCATGTACGTTTATGTCTGGGATGAGCTTTTTGAAGAAAGCAACACACGAATTCGAGTGGACCTGTCCAGACAGTGCAAGCATTTGTCAGTCATCGCGAAGCTCAACTCAGAACTTTGAGGAGCTCAACGAACCGACGAACAATACCAAAGTAAGGACATTTGAGTAGGCCGCAAAAATACTCAAACTGCCAGACAATCATAAAATCTACATGAATATAACATTCACATTATTCTATATGAGGACCATGCAGCTTAGTGTCTGTAGTGGTCTTTTGAAGAAAGAACCAAACATATTTGAGTGGACCTGTCCAGTCAGTGCAAGCATTGGTCAATAGTCGAATAGCTCAACTTAAAAACCACTAAGGAGCTCAATGACAAATGACGAACAATACCAAAGAAACGACATTTGGGTAGGCCGCAAAAGTACTCAAACTGTCAGACAACGTTAAAAATTACTGTAAAAAGGAGGAGAAAATAATAATAATAACCCACATAGTCCTCACATTCACAATAATTAAGTAATAAAAAAAAAAATATATAATACTTTACAAAGTAAATATTCGTGTCAAACAAAATAGTAATAATAATATTTCAATCAAAAAATAAAAAATAAATATAATACTTAACAAAGTATTCTAGTCAAAAAAAATAATACTAATAAAATGTCAATTAAAAAAATAAAATAATATAATACTATACAAGTATTCATGTCAAAACGAATATTAAAAAAAAATATATAAAAAAATTTCATCAGTAAGTGTAGTACATATGAAAACAATGGCTCATGTATATCATTGAAGCAGCTCAATCCCACGCCTTTTTGTCCTCAAGAAAGTCACAGACAGACAGACAGACGGACACGTGACAACAATAGGGCTCCGTTTGGACGCTTCGGGTACAGAACCCTAAAAAAACTATCATCATTTCAGGCATTGAGTCAAAAATATTGATTCCTTCAGGATCCCTGTTTAGGATTACGTACCCGAAGGGTCAAACGAAGCCCTATTGTTGTCACTCACGTGTCCGTCTGTCTGTCTGTCCGTCCGTCGTCTGTCACAAAATCTTGTTATGATGATCTTTAACCGACTTCAAAAACGAGGAAGTTACCTATAAATTAGAATGTTTGATGAACTTGAAATTTGGTGATAATGTTTATTATTACGTATACTTTAATAACAAATACCAATATTTGGTACGGAACCCGTAATTTTCGAAATCCGACACGCACTTGGCCAGTTTTGTTTGTAAGTTCATAAAGACTATTCCCACGTCATGGAAAAAACAATTAGAAGTTGGCTATTACCATAATCTACCCATTTCAATATTTCACTCTGTAAGGAAAACTCCGTGAAAATATCCTTTGTTTTTTTTTCAGTAATCCACCATGACAGATTCTGAAGCCACTCGGATAGAGATGAAAGCCCACCCTTATCATTCATCTATCTTTCCGCTTCCTTAAAAATAAAACGTTATGACATAATTTTTGGTGAAAATGTTTTGGTATTAAAGTATTTTTATGCGGGTATTAAAGTATTTTTATGCGCAAAAAAAATATTTTCTACCGTCATTCGGCATTGCAGGGCCTTTTCTTGGGGTAGGAAATCATCCAATGACATCTCCCGCTCTGGTTGGAGCGGGAGGGCGTGTCAGACTGTTACTGACTAAAACCCTACCCTGTTCCATCCCTGCCCTGAGTGCCCAGGGGCGCGGTATTTCTGTTTCGAATTTCACCACAACCCTTGGGCAGGCATCGGCCATGACGGGCCCCGTCATGATTGCTGACAACTCTTTGAGGCGCACGTGCAACACTGCGCGCCGTCGACTCTTGGGTCTGGTGCTGATCGGACGGCGAGATACCCACTACTCACCGTCCGCAGGCCCGGGTAGCTTTGCAGGGCCCTACAATCATGATAACGGTGTGAGAGAGAGAGACGGAACTTTACTGAACGAATATCACAATTCCTTTTTCACACCGGGATCATGATGATTTGAACAAGCTTTTATAAGATTTACGTCTATGTAAAAAAATCTTAGAAGCTAAATTTGAACCACTTTCCAATTTCCGATTGGGCTAAAATGTTGTATGCATGTTTAGTTTGAATCACAATGTATGCTATGCTAATTGAAGTCATTCTAAATTCAAATCCATAAAGCGTGTTTTTTTAACTATACTATAGACATCCCTACTCGCCACAGGAGACGCTCTGGGCGTCGAGGGTCACAAGCCAATCTTCGGCCATCGTAGGCGCGGGACTACGGACGGCGAGTAGTGGGTAGCTCGCCGTCCGATCACGACCAGAGCCTTTAGACAAAATACATTTCTGTAAACGTTAACGCTAACGCTTCGTGCAACATGTATGGCAAAGACATTACTGGGCGTGAGTCACGTGACAGTTCTCTGTCTAACGCTTCGTGCAAAATGTCGTTGTCATACATTTTGCACGAAGCGTTAGCGTTAACGTTAACAGAAATGTATTTTGGCTAAGGGTCAGACCTATAAGTCAACGTAGTGTTCCACGCGCGCCTCAAAGAGATGTGAGCAATACCTGACAGGGGGTCGTGGATAAAAACGTAAGTTAAAGAGAGAGTTACCACGGCCCTTGGCAATCAGGCAACTGAAAGAACTGGGGTGGGTTTTAGTCAGTAAAAGTTTGACACGCCCTCCCGCCCCACCCAGAGCGGGAGAAGCCATTGGATGATTTCCCAAACCCCACATAAAAAAGGTAACCCTACTATCTACCCTTAACCTTGAAAACTTTACCAAAGACAAGGAATTTCTCCTATATCTTGGGTGCATTTAAAACATTTAAATTCCATACACAAACAGCCAGACACGGAAATAATATCTGTAAGCCGTACAAATATTTTTATTCCGTACAGAAATCGAACCCACGAAAAGAAGAGCAGCAGCCAATCGCTCAGCTACTGCAGCAACCGTTTCGTTAAGACGCTATTAGTACGTATATAGCCGCCAAGTGGCGCCCTCATTTAATAAAAAATCGTAGCAAAGCGTAGAAAACAAAGATTAAAGAATCCTATGTTGCGTTTGTTATAAAGAGCTTAAGGTATTTTTACATTGTTAAAACAGGACTCAAAGTGTTTCGTATCCTAAGTAGTAAGCAAAAGTGTCAAAAACGGCCGTTTTTGGTAGTTTTTTAATATTCTGTTTGCTTTTTATCGACTCACGCAGTCATTATGTTACCATATAACTGCATGATTTATTTGCTTACCTCAGATGTTAAGGGAACTGTATGTGTTCTTTAAGAGAATAAATTCCTTAAACCGAAAATAGGCTAATAGACACATTACCCTCCTTTTGCGTTGCGCAGTCGGGTAAGAAATAATGACCAGGTGTTTCAGTGTAACTTGGAAGCAGTCTGTCCCAGCAGTGGGCTGCTATAGGCTGATTTGATTGATTGAGGTCATGGCCAACTTGAGATACAGTCGAGATTCCTTATCTGAATTTTTGGGAAAATTCTTATCACAAAGCCAAGGTTTATCTTCAAGTACTTATAAGAAATTCATGAATTAACAACGTTTGTTTTGTCTTGTACATTATCGGTTTTACGATCAGGGAAATCCTTAGATAATAAGTTGATATTATTATTTATATTGAAATATGCATTCATCATTTCTAAAAATAGAGTCTAGTATTTTAAGCAATATTTATATCTTGAAATAATATATCTTAGGAAAACAAGATTAATACCCATAAAACTGTTATAAACATAATTTGAATGTTAGTAAATAATACACATAAGATTAGACTTTAAAACAAACAAACAAAGTAGAAATTACATAATTTGGCACCTATCACAACTTATCTATATCGTCTGCCTTCTTTGACATTTTTATCTTGCTATCGAAAAATCTTCAGTCAGCATATTTTGAAGCACTTCATTGACTTGAAAATAACCTCTCTGCAGATATTATTCGTCATCGCGGAATATTCTTACAAAAAAAGTTTTTACACAAAAATGCACTTAAGGTGGAAGCGCCAGGGTAGCCCGCGAAATCCAAATTTTCTTACGTTTTTTTGGAATTTGCAGGTTAGTATCAGGTGGTATGTTGGTCAAAATATGATTTGCGGTCAATTTTAATTTCGCGGGTTACCCTGGAGCTTTCACCTTACATGATTCGCGGCCGTAGCTAGTATGTATTTATAGAATTATAATCATTATTAAAATCATCAACACTTTCAGTTAGAATTGATGTCAAATGTAGTATTTCATAAAATCATGACATTTGGCATCAATTCTAACTGAGAGAGTTGTATTACAGCAACAAATATGCAAGCAAGTATATGAAACTGTGCTACAGTCTTCAAATTTGCACATTTTAGGCATCTCGTTGACCCAAAGCCATACAAATTTCCCCCGGGTGTTTCCACTGCGAGGATCGCCCAGAGGACACGGTAGAGCATACGGTGGAGGTTTGCCCCGCTTGGGCAGAGCACCGCCGTGTCCTCGTGGATGCGATAGGCGGCAGCGACCTCTCGCGCCGTGCCCTGGTTCAGGCCTTGGTACGGAGCGAGAGGGAATGGGAAGCCATCTCCTCCTTCTGCGAAGCAGTAATGCTCGCGAAGAGGGAGGCGGCATACGTTAGGGAGACTCAACAACAGCCGAGTCGCCCTAGCGCCCTCAGCCGCAGCCGCCGCCGCCGCAGGAGACGTCAGGGGCCGCGAGACGATCTCCGGCCACCGTAGACCCGGGCCTGCGGACGGCGAGTAGTAGGTAATTCGCCGCCCGATCAGCACCAGGCCCGAGAGTCGACGGCGCGTAGTGTTCCACGCGTGCCTCAAAGAGTTGTCAGCAAAGGACGGGGCCTGCCACGGCCAATGCCTGCCCGGGGGTTGAGGATAAATTCGAAAGAGTTACCTCGCCCCTGGGCATGTAGGGCAGGGAGGAACAGGGATGGGTTTTAGTCAGTAAGAGTCTAACACGCCCTTCCGCTCCACCCTAGAGCGGAAGAAGTCATAAGATGATTTCCCACCCCCCAAAAAAAAAGAAAAAAACATACAAATTTTCAAAAATTGGTACGGAACCCTTCATGTGCAAGTCTGACTCGCACTTGGCCGGTTTTTTTAAGCTACACACATACACACTCCGTTTAACTGCGCAGGTACAGACCTCTTCAGTAACCTATTCCTTCCATTCCGACTAAGAAATTTTTAATGGAAAAACGCAATAACACTTTTCCCCGACCTGATCATCGATCCCAGAGACTACACAAAATCACGAGGAACTTCGATTCGCTTGCCAACCCCATTCATTTTTAGGGTTCCGTACCCAAAGGGTAAAACGGGACCCTATTACTTAGACTCCGCTGTCCGTCCGTCTGTCTGTCTGTCACCAGGCTGTATCTGTTGATGTACTTCTGTTGCCGCTATAACAACAAATACTAAAAAACAGAATAAAATAAATATTTAGGGGGGCTCCCATAAAACAAACGTGATTTTTTTGCTTGTTTTTGCTCGATATTGATAACGGCAACAGGTAAACGCTTGAAATATTCACAGAATATTTAGTTATATATTCACTTTAAATATAAATAATTAAATAAAAATTAAAAAAATATTTAAGTGGGGTCTCATACGACAGATAAGATTTTTGCCATTTTTATAGATAATACCTCATCTGTCACGCAGGTCACCGGTGACCACGAACAATAGATTTTCTTTTGTGTCTGTTGTCTGACAGATCAGCCATGGTACGGAACCCTTCGTGTGCGAGTCCGACTCGCACTTGGCGGTTTTTTATTTTTTCAATCGCTACCTCGGCTTTTTCAGGCGTCGTCCTAATATAAAGCGAGCATCGCGCGAATACGCGATCAACGCGTTCGTTTGTACGGCAAACCTGGGCCTGTAGACAAAGTAACATCGCTTCGTAGCGAAACGATATCTAAATTCGTCATCGTCTCTGAGATATCGATAAACATTTCCTAGCGTTAGCGTTCCTTCGTTATCTTTTTTGGCGATCACGATCGAGGCGAAGGCGAACTCTGAAAGCGCTGCTTGTCTACGCATTTGTATGGGATAAACACGATAGCAATTCGTTTCTTTATGGTTTCGTTACGAATTATAACATTGTCTACCAACTTGCGATGTCGACAGTCGACTGACCACGTGACTTAGCGCGGTTTATGTCAATCTCATACATTTTAGTCTTTTCTAACTTCGTTATCGTTTTTAAATTGTTACTTTGTCTAAGCCCCCTGATCGCGTTGTCGCGTCGACAGAGGGCGCTTTCCGGTTTTTCCGTACAAATGACTACGAAGATCGTGTTCTATTAGGATGACGCCACGCCACGTATATACACAGACGGCTCAAAGACACAAAACGGTTCAGTAAGTAAAATACAAACACCCACTTCCGAAATTAAAGTTATTTTTTAATTATTAGTGTATTTTTTTTTGGAAGTCGGTTTTTTGTTATCAAACCGAATCACCCTCCAGTGGATCAAGGGGAATGGACGAGCTTGCAAAGAGAGGTTCCAAGATGGCAGTGCTAGACCCGTATCCACTACTTCTACCTTTCTCGAAAATTCGTACATGGATTCGCCAGTGATCGATTGAACTCCATACTAACAGATGGTCACGGGCGACTGCAGGCAGTCAAGAATGGCCATGGCGAGCCTACACCCACGACTCACCAAAAAACTGCTCAGTCTGTGCAGAACCAACCTCAGAATAATAATAGAGACAATTACGGGTCATTGCCTATTGAAAAAACATCTTTTCAACCTAGGCGCCACGGACAGCCCTCTCTGCAGGGGCTGCTTTGACGCTGAGGATTCAGACGCCCATGTCATCCGGAAATGTGAGGCCGTGGCTACCCAGCACGCACAAATCGTCGGAACATTGAGGTCACTCTGCGAATCTCCCCGGAAGCTTCTATGCTTCTGGGCTGAGATAGGCTGGCTATTTTAGCCAGGACACCCCACGCACAAAGGAGTAAATGGGAGTCTAAGTGCGGACAACGGCGTCCCTATACTATACTATATATATAGGATGACGCCACAGCCTCGGGACACCACACTCAGCAGCCGTGTTTGCGAACACGATACCAACAGGGCACTTGAATTTTCTGTCACTACATAACGTTATCGCAAACACTGAGGTCTAGTAGTCCCTAGCCACAATAAAATTAGGTTTACAGTCAGGAATGGCCCATCAAATCTCGTTTTAATGAGTCCCATGTCAGCAATGTTCTTTTATTTCTACGTTTTGATGACTAACCCTCGATTTCAGAAAGCCTATTAACTTTAATGTCTTGTCAACTGGTTGATGACTCATGAAGATAGTAAAACAAGTAACAAATGATTTGAAACTAGACGGTTGAAGTGAAACTTCTCAAGCGGCGATTCGCTTTTTAGGGTTCCGTACCGAAAGTGTAAAACGACCATATTACTAAGACTCCGCTGTCAATCCGTCTGTCCGTCTGTCACCAGGCTGTATCTCATGAACCGTGATAGTTAGACAGTTGAAATTTTTACAGATGATGTATTTCTGTTGCACCTATAACAATAAATACTAAAAAGCAGGACAAAATAATTATTTAAGGGAATTAAACATAACACAATCCTGCATAAAACGTGATTTTATGCCGTTTTTATGGATAATGGTACGGAACCCTTCGTGTACGAGTCCGACTCGCACTTGGCCGGTTTTTCTAATTGGACGTGAATTGAGAGTGTTTCAAGAACGCGTTACGTTTAGGTAAATTTTGTTATATGAGAGAGAGCCTGCTCTCACGCTATATCTCTCATTATTTTAAGGCTCTAGACAGACGGTGTGCAGTTAGCGTGCTGTTGGTGTTTTTGGAACGAAGTTCCTTATCGCGCGTTGTGAAAGGGGGCTAGACGGAAAAAATTCTTACGACAAGTTGTCACGACACTTTTTGCTATAGTAAAAAAAATAAAAATTTATTACAATTACTATTGTTATAGTTGTTGTTATTGCTAAAGAGTTGAGTTGAGTTGAGTTGAGCTGAGCTGAGCCGAGCTGAGCTGAGCTGCGATGAGATGAGATGAGATGAGATGAGATGATGAAGTATAACTTCTTACGTGCGTGCGTGTGTGCGTAGTTAATAATAAAAAAAAAAAAATATATTACAATTCCTTCACTAATTAATCGAAAGGAACTTCGTTCCATCCGGGTGTCAGCAGAGTCCCTTTTGATGTACATACAATCTGTACTGGTCAAATCATATGAGAACTATTTTTTTTTGGGCGGGGGCGGGGGCAATCATCCAATGACTTCTACCGCTCTGGATGGAGCGGGAGGGCGTGTCAGACTCTTACGGACTAAAACCCATCCCTGTTCCTTCCCTGCCTGAGTGCCCACGGGTGCGGTAACTCATTTTCAGAATTTATCCGCTACCCCTAGGCATGCAGGCATCGGCCACGATGGGCCCCGTCACCACGATGGGCCCCGTCAGTGCTGTTGGTGTGCAGTTGCGTTTTAATCGGACTGCACGGTTGGTTTGCAGTTCTATTGCAGTCGTACTTACTGCAATCAAACTCCAACTTTACTGTCGGAGTGCAGTTGAAATACAGTGCATCAGTCTAGAGCCTAACATTATGAAGTATCACTTCTAACACGCCAGGCGTATGCGCATTTTTTTAATACCGTGTGCGTTTATTTCATCTAGTTATAATCACCTCTAGTTTGTGCTAGAGCATAACATGGTGAGGATTTAATCTAAACTAATATCTGTATTTATCTGTTTAGGTATATAAAATTCAAAGTCCTGACTGACTGATATATCAACGCACAGACCAAACCGCTGATCATATATATACGAAATTTGGAGGGTGTGTTCTTTGTGAGGACTGGGTATCCAATAAGAAAGGAACCATCACATGCCCATACCACGACAACCGACCTCGGTCACTATCGCGTTATTTATCATAGCAATAAAAAGATACAGTAACTATAAAGATAAACCTTTTATTTCTATTATAAAATGATGCGTTATTATTGTTGTGTTACGCAAAAAATTAACAGCTTTATTTTACACATTGTTAAAATACTTAAATAATCTGTGTAATCTGTATACAGGTTGTAACGGAAAGGTGTGGTCATATTTTAAGAACTGCATCTGCCCATCGTTATGAACAAATTTCTTCAAGAAAACCTGAGGGAATTCTCAATTTTTTTATTACCTCCCATACAGATATTGATTAGCCTGTGAAGCCCCATGGCAAAATCCGGGTTGTCAAATTAAACCCCGAGGACAACCCGGGTTGACAGCCGATTTTTTTTTTTTTTTTATTCTCTTTAATTTTTTTTTTTTTTGGTTCGACTCACCGGTGAGTTTCGGGGCTTCACAGGATTAATTACATTGTCTTTCATTTATTTATTGATAACTTTGTACGAAAAGTCCAATACTTTTATTTTTAATTTTTAACCGACGAAAAAAAAAGGAGGAGGTTCTCAATTCGACCGTATGTAATATATATGTATGTATGTATGTATGTTCAGCCCTCACTCCGTCATTTATGATCCGATCTTGATGATTATTTTTTTGTTAGATAGGGTATACCTCAAGGGTGGTTCCATGCCTAGGAAATCAGGATCTAATAATGGAATCCTGATAAAATTGAGAGAAAACCTCGAAAATTGGGAACGAATATTGTTTCTGTTTACTTTTCATAACTTAATCAGGTATTTGCGTTTAGGAATCATCAAATCATGAAACTGAGCTGATGATAGAAACCATACCTTTCCTAAACAATAGAAGTTAGATATAAAAAACTGGTTTTAGTGACAGATACCACTTAATATGCTTTGAAGAAAAGACGTCTTTAGAATATTGGAGGTAACCTCTACTGATCAATATCCTGGGAACATCATGGAAGGATGGTTACATCATTAGCTCAATGTCAAGAGGAATGATGAAGGATTAGAAATTGGCCTCAGAGTATTAAAAGAGGATGCGAGTCACAAAAAATCATAAAATAAAAAAACTTTTTAACAAAAAATTCAACCGACGAAAAAGAACAAAAAAGCAAAAAATAAATAAAACTTTTAAGTCTTGAGTATTGAGCTTATTTACCTACATAAAATATCAAATTTTATATATACTAATTTTGAGTCGGCGCCAAACAATAAAATGATTAATTACCCACATCTAGCCTTCTTCATTTCTACGTACTTAACAAAAAAATAGATATTTAATAATCAGATTGTTGTTTGGCGCTGACTCAAAATTAGTTTGATATAAAATTTGATATTTTATAGAGGTAAATAAGCTCAATACTCAAGACATAAAAGGTTTATTTATTTTTTGCTTTTTTGTTCTATTTCGGCGGTTGAATTTTTTGTTAAAAAGTTTTTTTATGTTTTTCCTAGAGAATGTTGATAATTCCATGGGCAGAACCGTTTCTTAAATTATGACCACACCTTTCCGTTACACCGTGACTGATTGACTGACTGATATGCCAACGCACAACCCAAACCGCTGGTCCTAGAGACATGAAATTTGGAGGGTGTGTTCTTTGTGAAGAATAGGTATCCAATAAGAAAGAGTTTTTCAGTTTTGTTTATAACGGGGGAAGAACTAATTCTACGAGGGCGGAGCCGCTTACAGAAGCTTCTTACTCTATAATTGAAATCACCGTAAGAGTCTACATCTTGTGAGACTATAAACTCTCGAGATATGTATTCATCATCTGCCTAGCCATTTCCCAACTATCTTGAGGTCGGCTTCCAGTCTAACCGGATGCAGCTGAATAACAGTATTTTACATGGAGCGACTGCCTATCTGACCTCCACAACCCAGTTACTGGGTAATACGATACCCCTTGGTGAGACTGGTTGTCAGACTTTCGGGCTTCTGGCGACCCGTAACGACTGTCCAAGATCCACGATTAACCGCTGGGACCAAAGGCTTAACGTGCTTACCAAGGCACGGAGGAGTCTCGGTATGTAAAGATGGTCACCCATCCATGGACCAACCCCGGCAAGCGAAGCTTAACCTGATAGAACAACTCGTACGGCTATTATTACTCTAGCCACGAGCTCCTCCCGAAATATGTATTATGAATAGATAATTTAAATACAATGATCGACCAGCCACTGACACCATTTTATAGACATTCCGATCCTGTCATCATTACAATATGTGACCTTAGTGCAATTGACACCAGGTTGATCAAATGATCAAGCAATTAAGAATAAATTGACCTCATTGAACTAACATCAGGTTGGTTACCTAATGATCACCTTGAGGGAAAACCTAATGTGCTTACAATTCACATTTGTGACAATTAAACTAATGACTATGTATTCGGACTAATGGTCACCTTAATTAAGCAATCTATGCTGATTATCTGTGCTATTATTATGTTGGATATTATTCAGCCTGTCTTTTTTTTGGGAGGGTAATCATCCTATGACTTCAGACTCTTACTGACTAAAACCCACCCCTGTTCCTTCCCTGCCCTGAGTGCCCAGGGGCACGGTAACTCTGATTCGAATTTATCCACGACTCCTGGGCAGATTCAGCCTACGTCTGGAGTTGTCTATTACACGGTCCTTGTGGAAACTAGAACGAATTTCCGTGCGTTCAAGCGTTTTTGCCACACCTATTATTGGAATCAAATGTCAGCTCACAGTTTTAGGACCCATTAATACTTGTGTTTTTAACCAGTGGTGCTTGGCAATTGGGCTTACCCCTGTTGTAAATACCCCCTCTGTGCCTAATGGCCTAACATTGTTCTGTCTCTCGCTTTATTAGGAGGGAAGTGGAAATTATGTTTTTCTTACTCCTCCGCTGTCTTTTCTGATTAATTTCGTTGCGGGACCCAAGACAGTTTAATCGTTTGTCTGGGACTCGTCGAGCTTCATTGCCTCGGCGTTTTTTCTGTTGGTCGCCACTGTTGATTCTGGCTTACAGAAGTTACAGTGGTTTGGGCATAGTAGGGCGGTTCGGCCCAAAAAAAAATATTGTGCTGAAACTGTGTAGGTACTATTGTGTTCTAATTACTAAACTTTTAGAAAGAAAGTTAAAAATATTTATTTGGCGACAGTCACCAGGTTTACAAAGTGCGAGTCGGACTTGCGCATGAAGGGTTCCGTACCATTGTACAAGATTATCTGCGTCTACTTGTTGCCATTGTTACGATAGAGCAAAAAAAAGCCAAAAAAAAACACGTTTCTAGTAGAGGAGCCCCCTTTATTTTTTAATATATTTCTTATTATTTGTTGTTATAACAGCAACTGAAGTACACATTCTGAGAAAATTTCAACTGTCTACCTATTAAGGATCATGAGATACAGCCCGCTGACAGACAGACCAACGGACGGATAGCGGCAGCTTAGTAATAGGGTCCCGTTGGTTACCCTTCGGGTATTTTTTTTTTGGAACCCCTAAAAAGTAACAATCATTAAAAAAACTTTTTTCCAAAAAATATCCGACTTCCAAAAAAAAACCTACACTAAAAATTAAAAAATAAATTTAATTTCGGAAGCCGGTGTCAACAAAGAAATAAAATACTGACACGGACTTTCGAAATTAAAGTAAACCCCAGTAACATGGAACGTGGAATTTAAACGTACTCGTAATTGGAGAAAACCAATACGTCATCTATCTATACGTATTTTTTGTTTATGTTCAGTTTTCCAAAAAGCACTGAAGAAATTTCGATAAAATTTATATGGGACCACCTCGGGAGTATATGCTTTCGGACAAAAAAAGAATTTTGATAATCGGTCCACAACTGGCGGAGAAATCGGCGGACATACATAAAAAAAACATACATACTCGTACAGTCGAACATAGAACCTCTTCCTTTTTTAAAAATAACATAGCGTGTACCTCACGGCTATGCCCAAAAGGTTAATTTTTGCAATGTTGCCAGACAGATGCTGTCTGACGGTGATCTTCCAATGAACCAGAACCTTTTAAACACAAAACCATTCTAATAGATGTTTTGGGGTTATAAGTAAGCACCCACAGGAGGCTTGACTTAGCCCAGAAGACTTGATACTGTGACAACTGACATATTGTTAAGAACCATGCTTGTCCGAAACCCGTTCACCACCAAGGATTTAGTTCAAAAATTGTACGAGTTGTATTTTTGCGTAACTAGATGGCGTTGACATCGAATTAAAAGTCGGTGTTAAGATTCTCCGCCGTTTGAATAGGCTCATGTCAACATAGTTCAATGTAAAAAAAGACTTAGGAAATTAATACGGTTGCTGAATTGTAAGTTCAAATAATAGATCAGTATACAGTATTTTAGATGTTTTGTTCTAACTCGACCTTACTTATTACACATAAAATAAAAGTTCAAAGTACAAGTATTGGGTGACCAGCCGCGGTGTCCGAATTCAACACATTTCATAAAGCGGGTTGGTGTGGATGCACCAGTGGGGGCCATACGAAGCATAACAAAAGCCTAGTTATACAATGAATGCAATAAATTGACAGATTGCATCAAGAAACAAAAAAAAACATCATTTTTTGGATGTCGGTGTCGGTGTCGGTAAAACACGGTCGGTAGCGAGTTCAATTGTTTTTCCCATCTCAAAATTGCCCAACGTGCCTAAATAAGTTATCACTTCAAAAAAATAAACATTGATATCTATTACCAACCAGACTTCTATTAAATGCCCCTCTGCCCAACCATTAGTCCTCCAGGCGTGATGATGTTATGCTAGACTTCTATCAGTTATTTCCATTTATTTCCTAGAATAAGGCATAGTATAATGTAAAATGCGCTGATCTAGAATAAGCTACGAAGCTTCTCAAGACCTTCTAGTTTAAGCTCATTATACAGAAATCTATTACAGAACTATCTTACTGGAGCTATCTTTTTAAATGATAAAATACTAGCTTTTCGCAGCGGCGTCGCCTGCGTGGAACTAGTAGGAAGTCTACTAGTTCCACGCAGTTTTCCGCCACCATTTTGAGAGCAATGGTGACGAAATTAGTAACCAAATGTGACTATCTGGGTTTAAACCCACGGTAAGTAAGATCAGGACGCGCGGACGTTCCAACTGGACATTTTTCTACATTTTAAATACATCATTTAAAACTTTTTTACAAAAAAAAAAAAACGACTTACAAAAAAGAAAATACACTAAAACTTAAAAAATAAATTTTATTTCCGAAGTCGGTGTTTGTATTTTATTTCTTCGTTACTTTAATTTCGGAAGTCGGTGTCAATGACACCGACTTCCAAAATATAATTTATTTTTTAAGTTTTAGTGTATTTTCTTTTTTGGAAGTCGGTTGTTTTTTTTTTTTTTTTTAATTTAATTTTTTTTAAAAACCCCAATAACATGGAACGTGCAATTTAAACATACTTGTAATTGGAGAAAACCAAAACGTCATCTATGTATACGTATTTTTCGTTTTTGTTCAATTTTTCAAAAAGCGCAAATCAATTTCGATAAAATGTATATGGGACCACCTCGGGAGTATATTCTTTCGCATTAACCTCCGAAGCTCGCCATTCGTCAAACGTAAACATCCTTCAAGCCCCGCCCGCATACGACAAACCGGATTTCAAGTGTCAGTTTGACATTTTTTCTCAGTTATGACAGCATATATTTTTGTCGGAGGGCACCTGAGACGACCAATAATGTCTATGGCCAAGCGTGTAAATATTGCCACAGCATAAAATACATTGCGTTTTGGTAATAATGAGGTAATAACGCAAAACTCACTGGTGAGTTTCAGTGCTCAAATAAGAATTTTAAAAATCGGTCCACATCTGAAAGAGAAATAGGTGGACACACATAAAAAAAAAACATACAGTCGAACATAGAACCTCTTCCTTTTTCGAAGTCGGTTAAAAAAGAAATCCTAACCTAAACCTTTAATCAGAAGGACAGTTGGCACCAAAAGTGTCGGCGAAGTGGCATATGTCTGTCGGACCCAAATCAGGACAGGCCCAGCAATGTTATTAGAACCAAGGTATGATGGAGGTCACCAGGGACTGAGGGGACTGGGTACAAGGTACGTATGTTAATTTTGAAAAGGTTGCCCTTGTATGCTGAGTTTACTTTAATTCGTTCGTTATGAAACTTTCATTTGGCTCCCTTTGTGAGGGTGTTTTAATCGACATAGTTTTAATAAAGGGTATTTAGTCTGAACGGCCCAAACTAAATGGACTACGGGCCATTCGACCGTAAACGAAAATCGTCTACGTTCCAAAAGACGGGTGATAAAATTAATTTAAAATTAATTTATAGGGACAGTCGCATAATTGTATTGTGATAGTTGCATAGTTTATGAATTTTAACTATTTGTTATCCAATTAATGGAGCGGGAGGGCGTGTTAGACTTTTACTGACTAAAACTACCTCTGTTCCTTCAATTGCCTGAGTGCCCAGGGGCACGGAGCGCACAGGAGGGTTACCTCCTGTGCACTCAGGCAACTGATGTACCTGTGTGCAAAATTACATTAAAAGCAATTACAAACATACAAACTTTCGCATTTATAATATTAGTAGAACCCTATTTAACATAATATATAAATAAACCAAGAACATTGCGAGATAATGCAACAAAATTACCAGCAATAAATTGTACATAACTAGATTTGGAACAAACCAATCGTAATATTTAGACTCGTTATCTCTCATAAAATATGAGGAGGAGGCCAAGTATATCGATATTACTTCTCAATAGTTCGTTAAACATTATATTGGGGGTATTTTGTTGATCTTGAAAATAATTAGGTTTATTGAATACCTCAGGGAATATTTCCTTTTTATATCTACGTAGGTAGGTAATGGCTAAATGAGAGAATTCTCAAGGACATGACACATCAAGGTCAAGTTAATTTGTGCTCATATCTTAAGGTGTATGCTCCAGGGTAGCCTGCGAAATTCAAATTTTGTTACGTTTTTGCAATTTGCAGGTCAGTGTCAGGTTGTATATTGGTCAAAATTTGATTCGCGGGCGTTGTAAGTATATATATTTATAGAATTATAATCATTAAAATCATCAATACAACTGTCTCAGTTAGAATTGATGCCAAATGTAAGAATGTCATGAAATTATGACATTTGGCATCAATTCTAACTGAAAGAGTTGTATTGATGATTTTAATGATTACAGTTCTGTAATAATTAAAATCATCAATCAAAGAATCAAATTTTGACCAAGATACAATCTGACACTGACCTGCAAATTGCTAAAAACGTAAGAAAATTTAAATTTCGCGGGCCATCCTGGCTCATCCACGTTAACAAATTTTGTTTCAACCCTGTTTGGGGTTACAACACTATGGTCATGGGGTCCGAGTGCTCATCGAGTTTTCCGTGACATCAGGAAACATTTAGTCGAATCTTTACGTGACCAGAGGGCTGGCCTTATTTTTGGCCAAAGAATCAGCATTGCCATTCGACGTGCCAATGCTGCCAGCGTTCAGGGCACTTTTCCCATTGACAGCGACGAGGACGAATTTTTCGATGCCCAATGAGCTGTACGCCTCCCGGATCTTTTATGCCGCTTGTAAATATTTTATTTATTAAGATTATTAGTTTAGTTATGTATATTGTAATCAAATAATAACTAAAATGGTAGATATAATAAGTTACCCTTGATACGAGGGTAGATGGAAAAATATTAGGTCTGATCAGGCGGCATACTTTTTAATCCACCCTCCAATAATCAGGCGTGGCCAAGAAAATAAACCCATATTAAATTTATTTAGTTTTGAAAGCGTATTACCACAGGCGTGATGGGTAAAATCATATTATATGTAACTATTTGCGCGTCTAGCGGACTCATGGAGGGCGAGATACAATTAAAATCTATTGTGTCTGCTAATTAGACGCGCCAGGGGTTGAAAAAAATATGATTTTCGTATTATTCTCAGCAAACCATTTCTTTTGACATCATGGGAAAACATACAAAATAACTGGTCCACCATATTGAATTTTGAGTGACGTCAATTAGCTAAAGCCATGCATTGTAATCAAAAATAAACCTATATCATCATCATCATCATTCTCCTGCCCTTAACCCAATTTAATTGAGGTCGGCGCAAAATGTTTTTTTCTTCCATACTCCAACATATAATAGTCGTCATCTCTGTAGTCACCGCCTGTCTACCCATATCCTCTTTCACACAGTCTATCCATTGTTTCTTTGGCTTTCCCCTTCTTTTATCTCATTCACATCCATACACAAGACTTTCCTCAAGACATTTTCTTCATTCCTCCGCAGCACATGCCCATACCACGACAACCGATTTACACACTACTTTAAACATAATAATATATGACGAATTAGGAAACCTATTCGGAACCGTATCTTGAATTTTGGGTACCACGACTCCTACACTACACACCTACACCATCACGCGCAAACACACACGGGGTGAGTGGCACACTCTGACTCACTTTGTGCTAATGTCATTATTTTTGTTTACTTGCTATATCTGTAATTATTTTACTTTTTAACCGACGAAAAAAAAGGAGGAGGTTCTCAATTCGACCGTATATATATACGAGTATATATATATATTTTTTTTATTGTGTTTGGTCCATCATCTAAATAAATAAATGAGTCATGTTTCTACTGTATTTCAATCCCTGTTTATTGAGAGGTCTGGCTCTTGTGATACAGGATCGCCTAGTACAAGAGCCAACGCAACATTTATTTGTGCAAATGTGTTAAAATAAATAAATTATTACATTATAATTTATTATTATATTATATGCGAAATTTCAGCTCAATCAGAAACCAGGAAGTGGTTCTTTAACTTCTAAGACTTTTTTATATTGTTATTTTAGTTAGTTACAAGTGATGCTGATGAAAGCGTGTTAATGAGAGATGTTGCTGCTGCTAGTGTAATCAGTATGTAAACAATAATAACGTTTTCTAATCTACTGTTATTAACCCGTATCTGCTAATTTTTTGACAGACATGCTACGTACAGACTGCTCGTGGCTAAAGTAATAACAGCTAACAAGCCAAGCTACGCTTTTCTGGGTTGGTCCACGGATGAGTGACCATCTTTACATACCGAGACTCCTCCATGCCTCGAAAAGCACGTTAAACCGTTTGTCCCGGCTGTCAATCGTGGATCTTTGACAGTCTTTACGGTTCGTCAGAAGCCCGAAAGTCTAACAACCAGTCTTACCCAGGGGTATCGTATTACCCAGTAACTGGGTTGTAAAGGTCAAATAGGCAGTCGTTCCATGTAAAATACTGGTATTCAGCTGTATCCGGTTAGACTAGAAGCCGAGCTCAAGAGAGTTGATAAAGGCTAGGCAGATTTGCTACCTACAGACTCGCAAAATGTTGAATCTTAGACTTTAAACCGGCAAACGGGCGTCTGTTTCGTTAGAGGTGTTCAAATAATTTAGGAAAAACCGACATTGATCTTGACATCTTGACACAAAGCGAGACCTTGACATGTGTAAAAAAACACAACTACCAAGTGAAATATGGCTAAATGAGCTTGGCCGAGTTCCCACTGAACACAAAAAAAATGCTGATGGAGTTATGGAAGTAGACACGCTACGCTGAATAGTAATAATATATTATGGGAAGACCAGCAGTATTTAATTTTTAGGGTTCCGTACCCGAAGGGTAACCAACGGGACCCTATTACTTATCCTCCGTTGTCAATCCGTAAGTCTGTCTGTCAGCGGGCTGTATCTCATGATCCGTAATAGGTAGATAGTTAAAATTTTCACAGAATGTGTATTTCGGTGGCTGCTATAACAACAAATAATAATACTTTTTTTATTCAGACAACAACTGATCCTTAAAAAAAATAATAATAGGCTCCCCTACTGCAAACGTGTTTTTTTTAGCTTTTTTAAGGAGCTTTTATTGCTCGGTCTAATAATGACAACAAGTAGACGCGTATAATCTTATGAGATGGCACAAAACCCTTTATGCGCGAGTTCGACTCGTACTTGGCATGTTTTTTATTACACATTAACTTTTGCAAATGTGATTTTTCCACCATAAGAGTACCTACCTAGACAGAACATGAAGCGGCACGCTTTGGTCATAAACGGGGATCATTGACATAGGCGAATAGGGTTTATTTATATTTTTGGGTGGGAAATCATTAAATAAGTTCTCCCGCTTTAGGTTTTTTGTTTTTTTAATGTTGATAGACACGCGTTTAACCACTATCTCACCTGATGGTAAGCGATGATGTGGTTGAAGATGGAGTACGCTTGCCCAGAAGTAACCTATTCACTCTTGACTTAAAGCCTCCCAGGTTGTAGATAACAGGTAACAAAGACTTCGGCAGAGAATTCCACTTCCAAGCTGTACACAAATACAAATACAAATACAAAATAGTTTATTGTGCCAGAAAAATAATTACATTTAATCGTGTATGAAGCCTCCTTTTAAGCAAACAATGCCTGTATTAGGAGGCTCCGCTCTTTCAGTTCATTGTACTAACTAAATAAGTTAATAGTGTCCTGTGACCTTAAGGGTAAATATGCAGTGTGATAGTACATTTTCTGTATTTAGCTTTAAACATTAAATTTTAATAATCTTGTGAAAATAAAAATAAACAATAATAATAATAAATAATAAAAAAGCGAGTAAGGTTGCACTTTAAATTAGTAAGAGTAAGCACGGAAATTTCATACATCTTATTCCCAGTTAGTGCCAGTAATATGGTGTAAAGTGTGGTGTGGTAAGTAGTGCGGTGTTACTTGTGGTATGTGGTGAGGCGCGCGATGTGGAGTGATGTGGGGCGTGGTGCGTGGTTTGGTGTGAGGTGTATGGTGTGTGGTGTGGTTTGGTGTGTTGTATTGTATTGTGGTGTGTGTTGTTGTATATGTGTGTGGGTGTGTGGTGTGGTTATGGTATATATGTGTGATATATTTCGGCTACTCAACGTATTCCAGGAGTGCCTCGGTTTCCTCATAGGTAAGTGGTTTTATCCAGTCTATTACATTTTTTTTACAATTGTGGTAACTTTTATTATATACATTCACATGTTTGTTAATTTTGTTATAGAGCTCAGTAGAGCGTTTATGGAATTGTTTGCATGCAAATCTAGTTTTGGTTTGGGGAACTTGGACAACTAAATCTTTTCTCCTTTTAGAATTTTCGTTATCTTTATATGGTAGGGATTTATGTTTTTTTAATATGATTTGGGTTACATACAGTTTTCTTACAGACAGTAAATCACTTATTTGGTATAAGCTTGCAGTGGAGAATCTTTTATTTTTAAAATACATTATTTTTATTAAAGCACGCTGCGCTCGTTCTATGTCTATAAATTTTGTTTTTGCTGCACCGCCCCAAATTGGGATACAATATAATAGTACAGACTGGGCCAGTGCTACATATATTTCATTTAGGAGATTTCTTTGACGGTTCCTACAGCTCTCCGTTTTAGTTGGAACAATATGTCTGAGGGTTTTAAAGATCCAACTGAGTTTCCTTATTCTCCCCGAAATTTTCTCAAGTTGTGGGTACCAGGACAGTGCCTGATCTACCACAACCCCGAGATATTTAGTTTCAGCGACCTTTTCAATACACGGGCAGTTGCAGCCCACAGTAGGCACGTCCCCACATATGTGTACTTTTAAATGCAACTCTTCATCAGGTTGTGTTCGGTTACTGATACTAAAGCATATATAGTTTGTTTTATTAGTGTTCAGGGAAAGTAAGTTACTTTTAAGCCATTCAGCTACCCGTGTCATTCCTGCCTCTGCACTCAGTTTAACTTCGTGCCAGGATGAACCAGAGAACACGATAGATGTATCATCGGCGTACGAGAATACTTTAGCATTTTTTATTTCCATGTTACAAAGATCATTAATGTACAGGAGAAAGAGGGTAGGCCCTAAGACACTACCCTGTGGGACGCCGAATGTCACATCCACCTCGTCACTGGAGTACTGTCCTATTTTTACTCTTTGTTTCCTATTTGAGAGATAGTCTTTGAGTAAACTGAGTGCAGACCCTCTTATTCCGGCTTTTTCCAGCTTGTTCACAAGGATTGGGACAGAGACGGTGTCAAATGCTTTCTTAATGTCTAAAAAAACAGACAGGCAACTGTTTCCTTTGTCAAGGTGTTCAGATATAATAGAACTTAAAGCAGTTACTGCATCTTCAGTACATACACCTTGCCTAAAGCCAAACTGTGAATTAGATATTAGATTGAATTTTTCTAAATAATTTGTTAGTCTGATGTTTATAATTTTTTCAAGCACTTTTGATATCGACGGTAAAACGGAAATAGGCCTGTAGTTGCTGACATCGTCGCTGTCCCCTCCCTTGTAAACTGGGGTAATAACAGACTGTTTTAATGGAGCCGGGAAGACACCCTTTTGAAAACAGAGATTGGCAAGGTGAGCCATAATGGGAACAGCTTCCTTTCTTATGTACTTTAAGAATTTTGTCGAGATATTATCCCAACCAGGGGCACTGTCAGATTTCAGATTCATCAAAATTCTATTTACTTCAGTATCGTCCGTATCTAGCAGTACGAAGGTATTAAGTTGTGATCTTAATGTATCCGTTTGGTTATTAGGAATATTATTTAATTCAGGATATATTTTTTGAGCAAGCTGTTTTCCAATATTAGCAAAATAATCATTAACGTAGTTTGTTGACTCCATGGGGGTTGTTTTTATGTTTAATAGTTCTAAGTTTTGATTTTTCAATTTATTTGAGTATGTGATGGTTTTTATATTTTTCCAAAGTAATTTGTTGTTAGATACTGATTGTGCAAGTAAATTTCTTTCATATTTTCTTTTCAATTTTTTTACTAGATTATTACAGTAGCTCCTGTACCTAGTATAAGTTATTTTTAATGTTTCGTTATGAGGGTCATTACGACTCTGTTTTTGCAATTTATTCCGGTTTTTGATACAGCGAAGGATGCCCGAGGTAATCCATGGCTTTATGATGCGTTGATTGCTTGGAATATTTTTTATATTAGTGTTTTCATTTATAACTTTGGTAAGCATATTAATAAAACTATGGATTAATAAATTTGGATCATTACAAAATAACAAGTCTGATAATTTCCTTCCCTGTAAATCTTTTAAAGCTTGTTCATAGTTAAGTGTAGTGGTGGTTCTTTTAACGATTTGAATATTTTTTACCTTTGTTAAAGAGATAAATGTTGTATAGTGATCAGTCACCGTAGTGTGGAGGATAGCAATAGATGCCGAGAACCTTTTGTGTATTTTAAGCATGAAATGGTCAAGACAGCTTTGTTCTCTAGTGGGCAAAGTGTGTCCAGGAAGTATACCGAAAAAACGATAACATATTGAGGTAGTTAATTCTACTCTTGTGCTCTTGGGATGACTCTGTCTCTTTGTGTTTGATGTTAATATTTATGTCACCAGCTATTATAATGTTTTTTTGTGATGTTAATGTGTTTAACTGTGTGCTGAGGGAGTCAATGAAACTGTCGGTATTTGAGTTAGAGGGAGATCGGTAGATACAATAAACAATATTACCCAATATGTCTAATCTCAGACAGGATGCTTGAACTAGCTGTATTTCCTTAACTTTAGGTTTTATAGAGCCCTTAACATACACAACAACGCCGTCATTCTGGTTCAACTGACGAGTCGTCATATACGAGTGATAGTTGTTTATTTGCGGAATCGCTTTATTAGCATGAAGTCTACATTCCGTTAAGACTACAATGTCTGGTTCAAATTTAAGGGTAGATAAAGTGATCATAAAGTTGTCAAAATTACAGTAAATACTCCGTATGTTTTGAGATATTATGGTGAGGTCACTTTTATTTACACAGATATGTTTATAGAGTTCTGTAGTGTCGCATTCCACCGTACGGGCAATTTCAATGCTATCTATTTCGGAGACAGTATGTAGTGTATTATCCATTTATAATTCATGTCAATAGAATAACAGTTAAGATTAGATAAGTATTTATTTCAATGTATTTAGACAGTAAGTAGCCATATACTGAGATTTTAGTTTGTGTTTTTTGGATGAGCAGTATTTTTATTTTACAGGATTGTAAAACGTGTGCGTAGATGAGTATAGGAGTATTATGAATTTGTGTGTTGTAGCTTTGTGTAGATGCTTCGTGTGTGTGTAAGGTAGATATATATAGTATGTATGTATGTATAGTGGAGCTTCGCTTTTTATCAAAATAGTTTAGCAAGGCGGCTGGGAAGCCAAAATAAACAATTGAGTAAATCTTTAACAAATATTCGGAAGGAAATAAATTCAAACGATACAGTAATAATAACCTTTTCTCTGTTAGAAGGATACTATTTAAAAGAATATGGGAGAATAGTCATTTGTCTAGCAAAAGTTTATGAACCTGTTCTTCACTTCTTACGATTACAGTTGGCGAATTTTCATCCTTCCTAATGTATACCTTGCCATAGGCAGTCCAGCAAAACTTGTAGATTCCAGCCTTACTTAGGTCACGTGCAAGGAAGTGGAGGCGGGAGCCTTTAGCTGTTAAATGTTCCGTTATGAAGACCGGGGTGTCTTCTTGACTTTTAAATCCCATGTGTTTACAGCTTAATCTGTTTTGTTGTTTTATGTTGAAAGCCTTGGCCTTTTTCAAAGTCTCGGTCTTCTGGATTGTGGAGGCAATTTCTACGACAATAGGTGTGTTACACACAATGAATGTGTTCCTAAAACGTTTTGTGCGTGTGGATGGGACGTTCACCATGTACCGGTGGCACATCGCCGTACGTCTTGTGGTCCGTTACTGAAACGGGCTCGGCGGAATCAAATTATGCAATTCCGACGCACACTCTCCAAAATGTAACCGATAGAAAACCGATAAGCTAGCAACTCGACGGTAGCATGTCATGTCAGACTCTTCCTGACTAAGACCCACCGTGTCCCTTCAGTTGCCTGTGCCAGGGACCTCGGTGAGTCTATCAAACACACCCGCGATCCAGGCAGGCATCGTCCCTAGCGCACCCCGTCAATTACTGCTGACATATCTTTGAGGCGCGCGTAGAAAATTATAGGCGAATAGGCTAAAATAGGACGAGGTGGGTCACAGCAGCTGCATGCACACCGTGACCGCTGAGCAGTACACTCCACAAAGTGGGTGCTTGAGATTGGAATGCACCACCAAGGCCGGTCTAGGAAGAGATGACCACCAGGAAGAGATGACTAGGAAGAGATGACCACCAGCTACCGCAAGGGCTGGTCCGACGTGGCTCGCGAAAAGTACCAGCATTGGGACAGTATGGGCTAAATTAAAAAACTGGCCAAGTGCGTGTTGGATTTCGCACATTAAGGGTTCCGTACCAAATATTGGTATTTGTTAGTAAAGTATGCGTAATAATATACATTAAGTATCACCAAATTTCAAGTTCAAAGGTCAATGGGAAGTAAAAAAATTCTTCGGAACAAAATTTTGTGACAGACGACGGACGGATAGACAGACAGACGGACAGACGGACACGTGAGTGACAACAATAGGGCTCCTTCGGGTACGGAAGCCTAAAAAATGAATACTTATGCAATGACACTGCGATAATCCAGCTTTCTAACCGGCCTCATCTAGCAACACGTCAATGTTTTTTTTGTCAGTTTTTGACAAAAAAAACATTGACGTGTAAAAATGTTGTTAAAATCTTACAAAAATAAAATCATTTATCATAACAATGAAATAATTTTTGAAATCACTTTTGATTAGGTAGGTACGTTCTGCATCCAAACTAAAAAACAATATGCTTCCCTCTTTATACCTAATATTAGTTTACAGGAGCAATCATTATTGTGATTCAAATAATGATTCGTGCATAGCACGTTCCAAACAAAACGTGAGGACATATCAAAAGTCCTGAGAACTCTGATAAGAGCCACTCACAGCGTTTATCTCGACCCGTACATAGATAGAGATGGAGTGCCAAGTATTTACTACCAACACTTGAATAACAATGAATTTACTTGAAACTCTTTGTTGAGTGGTATGACTACTACTGTTGTACCAATTGATACAGTATCATCATCAGCATTTTAATGTCCCCACTGCTGGGGCACAGGTCTCCTCTCTGGGAGAGTGTGTGCCAATATCCACCACGCGGACCCAATGCGAGTTGGTGGATGTCGCATGTCTTCAAGTTTTTGGTTCTTGGACATGCCGAAATCGAACCAGGCGTCTTCAAGTTATGTGGCTAATGAAGTAAGTAGTGTGAGTAAATGACCTATATTAAACAAAAACTTTTAAATTAAATGAAACTTAAAATAAGCTGTCAAAAATTTCCACCGCATCGTTGTCGACTAGAAATGACTGACTGCCGACATTGTCACGTTATGTGGGAATGCTTAACTTCTGGTCGAAGTAAAAGCCAGTCCTTGGGTCACGCGAAGTATCAACAAGGCGTTCAGATAAATCTTTAAACAACGTATTATGAGTATTCGGACCCACGTCAAAGTCAAAGTCAAAGCATTTATTTCAAATAAACCATTTACAGGCACTTTTGTTTTGTCACATCGCGGTCGGTCAGTCAAAAAGATGTAGCTAATTGCACATTCCAAAGCGTAGATCTCTATGGAGAAGAACGCGCAAGAAACTCCATAGACACTCGTTGCTTCTATTAAGCGAGAACATTGTCAAACAAAAACATTTCAAGAACAAAAAAGGATTAAAACAAGCCTGTGGCAGTTAATAGATGACCAGTCTCAACTGACAGCGCCCGTTCACGAATATGACGCGTGGATCAGCACCACTGAACTCAATCATTTTGAAGGGAACTGAATGACCAAACGGTAACCCACGGCCGAACGACGACGATGACGGCCGGCAGTTTTAACCCCAAACGGCTCGAAAATATAACTACATGCAGCAGTGCATGTGTTTATGATCTTTATTCAGTAGTAAGTTTTGCATCATCGGGTGAAACATTTTCAAGGTACATGTGCCTGTAGTGGTAGTTCACGCGTTAATCATTGTCAAAACCTATAGACCTTCACTACTGCGACATTCGACCCTCCTTTTCCAAAGCCACAGAATAGTTGTATAGCGTCAAACGATTGTTTGTATTGACACGTTGGCTAACTACCCAGACCGTTGGCAAATACACAGACAAACAGACAATTTGGTCGTTCAAACGTATTTCCAACCCGTTCGGTCATTAAGGAATTGAGTTACTTTGTGAACAAAACATTATGTACAATGAAACGCTGTCTATTCAACCGGCTTCAGATAATGTTCTTAGATTTGGTTTTAACCAACTTTAAAAAGGAGGAGGTTATCAATTCGTATGTTTAATTACATTTTTTTTATGTATATTCGGGCATAACTTCGTCATAAAAAGACGGATTTGCAAAATTCTTTTTTTGTTCGAAAGGGGTATTTATTCGAAATGGTCGCATTAGATTTTCATATAGATCTGATGATAAGCTTCGAAGACAGACAAAGGAACTCTTTAAAAAATGAGAACAAATTAACTGCGATTGCTGCTATCGCATAAATATGCACTATTATTGCAATTTAATGGGAAATCATAACTAAAAAGTGAAAACTAAAAAACTTTTTCATAATTTCTTAATCAACTCGAACAGAAAAAAACTTTTACAAAAAATAGAACCGACTTCCAAAATAAAACTAAAAAAAGTGCAAAATAACTTTAATTTCGGAAGTTGGTGTCACAAAACCGAGAAACAAAACCAGAAACAGCGACTTCCAAAATTAAAGTTATTTTGCACGTTTTTGGTTTTATTTTGGAAGTCAGTTCTATTTTTTGTAAAAAGTTTTTTTTCTTTTCAAGTTGATTTGTCGAATGCGAAGTTTCAAAGAGAAAAAGTTTTTTAGTTTTCATTTTTTTGTCGATTTGTCGAATGTGGAACATTGGACAAATCGCCAATGCAAATGCCAATGCCAATGTAATGTGTGTGGAATTGCCTGCTATACCTGCAGCAAACTCAAAAACTACACACCCAAAGCAAAACGGAAAAATTGTCACGAACACAAAGAACTGACTCAATAATGCTTTTGTCCTAAAATATAATATCAAAAAATATTAGACACGTATTTTGTTTTGGCCACGTAAACCAAAAATGAGGACGATACAATGCGGTGAAATTTCGCGTGACGTCATTAATATGTCGTATCGTGTCTAATACAGTTTTTAATGATAAGTGACGTAACAAGCCCGCACTCCTGAACTTTGATGCGATTTATTTTTATCCATTTTTATTGGTTTGGTAAAGCAAAAAAACATGTCCAATATATTTTGATAATCTAACTTACGCACTAAATAGAATTCACATTTATAATATTATTTTTATACCCAGGACAAGACCCTATTAAGGAGAAATGGATAATAATAATAATAATAGTGTCGGTGACCTCTTTGGGGAAACCGAAGGTTTTGTCTGTGCAATTATGGACGAAGTTATTATGACGAAAAACTACCGGAGATTTATTGTGAAGGACGGCACGGTTGACATATGTCGGGCATGTCATCGTCCGGGAGAATCAATCCGCCACATAATCTCTGGTTGTTCTCGTCTAGCTAACGGTGAGTACTTGCACAGGCACAACCTTGTAGCCAGGATTATCCATCAGCAACTTGCTCTGAAGTACTCTCTTGTGGAATCGGAAGTGCCGTACTACAGATATGCGCCCGACCCAGTTCTCGATAATGGTCATATCTCATTGTACTGGGATCGGTCCATCATCACTGACAGGACTATTGTAGCCAATAAGCCTGATATAGTGGTGGTGGACCGAATCGAGAGGCGTGCAATGATTGTTGATATTACCGTCCCACATGACGAGAACCTCGTGAAAGCCGAGAAAGATAAACAAATCAAGTATATTGACTTGGCTCGCGAGGTTGTCGACATGTGGGATGTGGACTCAGCGATCATTGTACCGATAGTCGTGTCAGCCAATGGCCTAATAGCCACGAGCCTCGACCAACACCTCAGGAGGCTCTCGTTAGGCGGCTGGATCAAGGGCTTGATTCAGAAAGCAGTACTTCTGGACACGGCTCGCATTGTCAGGCGGTTCCTCTCTCTGGAGCCCTGACCGCCGGTAGCTTGGACTCTATTCCCGATACCGGTGGGATACTGTTTTTTATATTTTTAAATGTTTTTTTTTATCCTTTATATTTAAATATTTAAAAATGTAATTAATATGTTTAAAAAATGAATAAACGGAATAATAATATTTTTTTTATTGCCATAGTCAAGTTACAGAAAAGTGTGAGACCCTGGCTCCAGAGCTAGGCAAAATTACCTGTATTTCAGGAGCCAGTGACTTCTTCCAATTTTAGGTTACACTAAGCAAGTCATATAAGCGAAACTTGTTAAAATTATATTACTTAAAACTAAGTTTAATAGTAAACATTTAATTTAAGTACTAAAAATTTGTTAAAAAATAAAATTATAACAATTTAAATAATCTCATAAAATAAAAAAATAAATAAACAAAATTAGGTTAAAATTAAGATTAAAATAAATAAAATTATGTCAAAAATAAATTACAATAAAGCCAGGTTAAACAAAATTCAATTTAAAACAAGGGGTGCTGGTAAGTGTGTGTGTATGTGTGCGTTTGTGTTATGATGCGTGTGTGTGTGTGTGTGTGTGTGTGAATACCAATGATTTGTGTTTTTATTTATGTTGACTGCAGTAAATTTTCGGTTGCATTGTAGTTCTGTGGATGGATGTGAATGATATCCTAATAATATTATAATTGTGACAGTTTGTGAGGATGGGATGTATGTATGTTTATTACTCTTTCACGCAAAACTACTAAACGGATTTGAATAAAACTTCACAATAATATATCTTATACATTGGAACAACATATTGGCTATAATTTATAACGAGGGGAAGTAATATAATAGAATAATAATAATAATCTTTATTGAACAAAAATACCTTACAATTTGCTTAATATCTAGCACGTGTTACACAATTTGTGAAAGGCGTACAAATTTAACCCTTATAGTCCCGATGACAACCCGGGTTGTCATCGGGTCTCTTCGACAACCCGGGTTTGTCCGCGGATCTTAAGAGGTAGGAGGCTTTTTTTTTGTTTTCAAACTCAGTTGAGTTTCGGATCCTAAGAGGTTAAATTTTTTTCCAAGCAAACGTTAACCTTAGGTTGTTGAAGAAGCCCGGTGACAGCCCGGGTTGTCATCGGGACTATAAAGGTTAAACCCTGCCTCCTGAACTAGGATACCCTGTGTCTTAGGAGTCAGTGTTCTACTGTCGCTTGGACTTATATCATGACCCTTATCAAATAAACTATACTAACGCTAAATCAGCAGACTATACACGGTAAATACACATACAAAATTATATAATATTGGTCAGGAAATGAAACACGCACCGTAATCACAAATTTTACTTTTATTTTATGAATCATATTAAGAGAGTTCCCCAAAATGCCCACCCGTCACCACTTCCTAGTGTTTTACGAGTAGCTGAGGAGAAGGAGTGGTGGAACAAACTCCCCAGCAACACATCTGTCTGATAAGTTAGAAGAACTTGTACATGGAATACACAATCCAATATTAAATACTTATTTAAAAACACTTTAATCACTTTAATTATAATTCAATTTAAAATAAAATAATAATATCAAAGTAACATGTCCGACTTGCCCGAACGCCAGCGAGCGAATGCCCTGCGCCCGCACTGCGCACGCCTTATAAGCTCCGCGTTGGTAGTGGGGCGTCGCAGTGGGGGCGATATATGTAAGTTGTTTGTTCCGTCGTAAATATAATGCTTCTTAAATAGTTTATGACCTAACAGCTCGGCCATCCTGTTCCAAGCGAGTCCCTTCCGCTTCTTTTTTTTTTTTTTTTTTTTTCATCTAAATTTGTAATTTATTGTCCTTCTTTATTTTAGTAGCATTCCTTGAAACTACGAGTACAGTATGACATTTTATATTATCTATAGATACCAAATGGGAAAAAAAACTCGTTCAACTTTAACATTTGAAATCATAGGATATAATACAAATTTCGATAAGTTGATAGGGTAGTTGTTTTCATTCCTCCTTGCCTTGGACACATCTCTGTTCGTTTTCACTTGTGCATGAATCATTCTCTGATGAATCAGATTCTAAAACTCTGTTAAAATTTATCCATCTATTTTGCTTTTTTGGCTAACATTTCCGTCAAAAGCTCTGCATAATCTTACTTTCTTTCGTTCCATTCCTCATATTCCGTTTGATCATATGCTCCTAATGTGATACTTTATATTCCATCAGAATTACTGTGCACAGGCTCTTGCCTCGAGCTTTGTGTCCGCCTCTCCAAGTTCAGATTGACCATAATCTGATCTTGACCTGTAACCTTCGGTTCTCCTCACTGTATATGTGTCAGACCTTCCCCTGCTCAAGTCACATCAAGTATTCCTTAACCCTTTACCACGGGTTTGTTTTCTTACAGGTCCCTTACCTCGAGTTGCCTGTGCATCAGACCCTTTGCCTCGGGTTTCTTTACCTACAGGCCCCTTACCTCGGGTTACCTGTTCATCAGACCCTTTGCCTCGGGTTTGTTTACCTACAGGTCCCTTACCTCGGGTTGCCTGTTCATCAGACCCTTTACCACGGGTTTGTTTACCTACAGGTCCCTTACCTCGGGTTACCTTTTCATAAGACCCTTTACCATGGGTTTGTTTACCTATAGGTCCCTACCTCGGGTTGCCTGTTCCTTAGACCCTTTAGCTATTTCTTTAAATTAATAATTTCTTAATTCTACTAATCCTTCCTTTACCTCCTTAATTATTACTCATTCTCTATTATCATCCCGTTTCCTATACTTTTTTCATTATATTATTAATTTCCTAATTCTACTAATTCTTCCTTCACTCCACACCTTATTATTATTTTTCAATTTAATGGTGGTTACTTCCAACCAAATTGCCCAATTTAATGCGAGGCCCTTCCAACCAAGTTTTCCCAATTTAATGGAGGTTACTTCCAACAATGTTTCCTAATTTAATAGAGGTTTATACTTCCAACCAAGTTTCCCATTTTAATGGAAGTTACTTCCTACCAAATTTCCCAATTTAACGCAGGTTACTTTTAACCAAGTTTTCTAATTTGATGGAGGTTGATACTTCCAACCAAGAAGTTTCCTAACTTGATGGAAATAACTTCCAACCAAGAAGTTGTCCCAACTTAATGGAGTTTACTTCTGTCATCATACCCCAAAATCTCTCACCCGCTTTAGGCAAGAATTAATAAATCACTTTTTCTCCTCTACATTAAGACTTATTTGTCTCTTACTAAAATCACCACTGTACTCTTTTTACAAGCTTCTTTTTTTCCAAATGACATCTCTCGTCATTCCCAAAAATTTATAATACTAAGATCAATAGCTACAATGAGGAAGTTATTATAAATCTCATTAAATGACTAAGTAAAATATGATAATACTATATTGATGTAAATTGGCGAAGACACTGGTCCCCATGACACAGTCAACACTAGTTAAGTGATGAAAGGATCCACATTTTTATGTAAATTAACTTGGTTTAGACTTCGCTTTGATTCTACTTTACTCAACTTAAGACTGTTTTACTTCACTTGAGACTATGTTGCTTTACTATTTTACTTTACTCGAGACTCTACTTTACTTTACTCGGGACTCTACTTTACTTTACTCGAGACTTTACTTTACTCGAGACTTTACTCGAGACCGTACTCGAGACGTTACTTTTACTCGAGACTTTACTTTTACTCGAGACTTTACTCGAGACTTTACTTTACTCGAGACTTTACTTTACTTTACTCGAGACTAAAATTGACAGTTAACTTGACTTGACAGTTCACCCGACTTGACATTCCACCCGACTTGACATTCGACCTGACCCGACAGTCGACCTTACCCGACAGTCGACCTTACCCGACAGTCGACCATACCCGACAGTCGACCTTACCCGACAGTCGACCTTACCCGACAGTCGACCTTACACGACAGTCGACCTTACACGACAGTCGACCTTACCCGACAGTCGACCTTACCCGACAGTCAACTCGACTTAACCTTTTGGTTAATTGGCCTTAACCCCACAGTCAACTCGACTTAATATCACAGTTGACTTAACCCAACTTCACAGTTAACTTAACCCAACTTCACAGTCAACTTAACCCAACTTCACAGTCAACTTAACCCAACTTCACAGTCAACTTAACCCAACTTCACAGTCAACTTAACCCAACTTCACAGTCAACTTAACCCAACTTCACAGTTAACTTAACCCAACTTCATAGTAAACTTAATCCAACTTCATAGTAAACTTAACCCAACTTCATAGTAAACTTAACCCAACTTCATAGTAAACTTAACCCAACTTCATAGTAAACTTAACCCAACTTCATAGTAAACTTCACCCAACTTCATAGTAAACTTGAAAATCATCGATATTGTATGCTACACATTCATCACTTGACGCATACACATAGGTACTTAGCAATACTAATATTTTATACCTGACCTGGCTAAGTCAGTGACCTGGCACACTGAAGCGTATTTAACACCCACAGCTAGTAATACATGCCCCAAGACCTAAACCCGTCCGCGAAGCTAAGTTCTGGCCAAGAACGTCGAATCCAAACCTATGACTTGACGTGTAGTATTAGTGAGAACTGGCACTTTTAACACTATAGCCCGATCCACCAAGCAATAAAAGCGTAACTCTTTTCTTTACAGATGTTGTAATATTTGCCGCTTCGAGGTAAATATCTCAAGACCGTTTCTATTTTTCCCAGCGCTGCCCTAATGAGGCACTATCACCTTCCAAATCTAGTTTTTCTAATATTAGATTGGGTGCGGGGTGGCTTTTTAAGAATTTAAAGACCTTTGCGACTTTGTTGACTTACGATATTCCAATTCAATAGAAGTGCCTTTGGATCAAATATTTCCCATCTAATGGAAGCATCAAAGTACCATTATTTAATTTGATAAGGTATCCGTAATTTATAAGGTATTAGGTATGTACATAATTCTATTTGCACAAATACCCACGAGATGTGTCGCACTCCATTACCAAGTGTATTCATTTTTTTTATTCTTAAAGTATTTGCTATAAAATCTATCTTGAATCAAATAAATGTCTTGTATGTTCCTACCATGACATTAATAAACGTATAAAAAAAAACTTCTAAAATAACCCATCGTTAAACAAAAACAATAACAAAAAAAGACCATGGCACTTTCTGCCAAGCGTCCACCAAATTCCCTTGTAGGTACATATCATCAACTACCAACTCAATTTTTTTTCATTTTGTTTTGCAATCGTTTTGACCTGCGGTTAAATGCTAAATGCAGATTAGATCTTTTGCCGTTTGTAAGTTAATTTGTAGTAATAATGCATCTTAAATATTTTAGCAACAATTTTGTTGTCATTAACCCCCTTTTAAGTTTTATTTTTTTATTTATTTTTTTCTATTTATTATTTCTGATTTTGTATTATTATTTGAGACTTCTAAATAAATGTACTAGCCATTTTCCATCCTTTTCATCCCACATATACACTGATGTCACTTCTTCACATATTTTTTTTTCTAATATAAGATTTGCCATTGTTACTTTTGTTACATGTAAGCACATAAAATACGTCCGGTCTCAAATGGGTATCGTCCGTTAACATGACTTGCTTCTATTTGTCAATCGTTCTCTTTTATTTTTAACTCTTATTTAAGTCTTCTTATTTTGCAATAGTGATTATTGCATGTAAGTTACAAATGTTTTTTTTTTTTTTTTTTAATTTTTTATCAATACTCAATATTCGATCGGGAATTGAACTCGATATTGCTTTATCCGTAACATTAAAGCACTGCAGTGGGTATAGTATATCGTTAATGGGTAATAATTAAAACGGAACATGATTTATGTATGTATGTACCTACACAATAACACTTATGTGTCTCGCCCACCATGTGTGCGGTAGACGCGGGAAAGATTAACAATTAAATATCCTATTGCATGGCCTAGTCATACAACGTTTAAACTTTCATCGATTTAGAACGGATGTATAATGAAAGCAAGCAAAGTCAAAGATGACCACTGTTCGTATGATGATAAACAAAGCATTCATCACTCATGAACGCTTGATGTCCATAGACGCCACAACAATTAAACTTCATAGCTTCCCGGTTACCACCCGCGAACCGAATAATATAATAAACCGAATACTTTACAAACATCTACCTTTTTAAATTCCTTGGAAAAAACTATTTAAATTATCTATTTAGACACCGCATCAGTGTATTGCAATATTTTAAGTTCCTTTTTCTCTTCAATTAATAGGTACAGAAATTTATAACGAAAAAAAATATGACGACCACTTTATATGGTAATTATTTATTATGCTACCCGCACCACGCTCTTATATATATTATCGAGCGCATAATGTGCCTATGTATTTTAGTTTGAAGATCTAGATGTAGACTATGCAGTACTATAGTTTATATTTTTTTTTTACTTCAATTGGTATCTTGTTCCACTATGGGTACGTAAGAAATATTCAATAACCTATGTTTTTTTTTCTTCAAGCAGTGAATTATGACAGGTCAAAAATGTAAAAGTAATACTCACAGACTCGTCGCCAAATGTACTGTTTGTTTATATTATCTTATCTGCTGTATCATCTCACTGCTTTACACACCGTGTGCATGTCCGTCCCGGTTCGCAGCAAGCATAATAGTAACTGAAGGAGGGGGTATTCCTCACTCCGCCACCTCACGACAGTGAGCGGTGTGTACATATGAGATGACAGAGTCTTGATCACTATTCACGCATAGTACATGAGGAGTATGAAATTCAGCACAGTCATAGTTTATATGGAGAAGGAGTGCAGAACGTTTCACCGAGCCGTGGACGTGAAAAGAAAATATGAAATTTTCTGGATTATCCCACTTCTGAACTATTGGTCAGGAAATGAAACACGCACCGTAATCACAAATTTTACTTTTATTTTATGAATCATATTAAGAGAGTTCCCCAAAATGCCCACCCGTCACCACTTCCTAGTGTTTTACGAGTAGCTGAGGAGAAGGAGTGGTGGAACAAACTCCCCAGCAACACATCTGTCTGATAAGTTAGAAGAACTTGTACATGGAATACACAATCCAATATTAAATACTTATTTAAAAACACTTTAATCACTTTAATTATAATTCAATTTAAAATAAAATAATAATATCAAAGTAACATGTCCGACTTGCCCGAACGCCAGCGAGCGAATGCCCTGCGCCCGCACTGCGCACGCCTTATAAGCTCCGCGTTGGTAGTGGGGCGTCGCAGTGGGGGCGATATATGTAAGTTGTTTGTTCCGTCGTAAATATAATGCTTCTTAAATAGTTTATGACCTAACAATAAGCAAGAAAAGAAAAAACTAATTCTAAACGATTACAAACGGGCGAAGCCGAAGTCAGAAGCTAGTTTCAAAAATATAGCAACAATGCGTAATATCCACCTTTGAGAGTCACTTTAAAAGTTTTCCTGCCCAATTTTCCTTGTTAGGCGAAGTGTTATCATTCACTCCCTTCTTTTTCATAATCATCCCTTAAACAAGCCATCTGTCTTTTCTTCAGGCCCCCTTCATCCATCCATCAACATTTTTAATCATTATTAATAACAGGCGCACAGGTCGATCCATCAGATTAAATTACGCTTGCCGGGGTTGGTCAATGGATGGGTGACCATCTTTACATACCGAAACTCCACGGAAAGCACGTTAAGCCGTTGGTCCCGGCTGTCAGTCGTGGATCTTTGACGGTCGTTACGGGTCGTCAGAAGCCCGAAAGTCTGACAACCAGTCTTACCAAGGGATATCGTATTACCCAGTAACTGAGTTGTAGATTTCAGATAGGCAGTCGCTCCATGTAAAATACTGGTATTCAGCTGCATCCGGTTAGACTGGAAGCCAACTCCAATATATTTGGGAAAAAGACTAGGCAGATTTTTTTTTCTCTAAGTCACATGATGTGGTTATGACTGACAGTTGGATCTCGAAATTATTTTTTCGTCCACTTCATACAATGCTGAAAGATTCTGTTATTTATCTTACATGTGTTGTATCACTACATGATCACTATCACTACATATTACAAAACAAAGTCCCCTGCCGTGTCAACGACACGACACGTTATACTCAAAAACTACTGAATGGATTTTCGTGCGGTTTTCACCAATATGCAAAGTGATTGAGAGAAGCAGGGGCGGGTCTCTGTAATTCATAACGAAGAAAGTAATCTTTGCGTAAGAAAGTCTTAAGGGTCTAGCCGGTTATTCTTCCAAACACACGTAGTATGACGATTACTTTACTATTTGATATTGTGAGAACAAAACAAAAATAAACAACCGACTTCCAAAAACGAAAATACATTATAAAATAATTAAAAAAAACTTTAATTTCGGAAGTCGGTGTTTGTATTTTATTTCTTCGTTATTTTACACCGACTTCCGAAATTAAAAATATTTTTTAATGTTCAGTGTATTTTCTTTATGGAAGTCGGTTGTTTTTTTTTTTAGTTGTACTAGCTACCCCAGAACCAAAAACCCCAATAACATCGAACGTGGAATTTAAACGTACTCGTAATTGGCGAAAACCAATGCGTCATTTATGTATACGTATTTTTCGTTTTTTTCAGTTTTTCAAAAAACTCTGAAGTAATTTCGATAAAATTTATATGGGACCTCGGTATACCTCGGGAGTATATTCTTTCGGATAGTAAATCATTTTGAAAATTGGTCTATAACTGACCGAGAAATCAATGGACCTATATATAAAAAAAAACATACATCCTATAGTCGAACATAGAACCTCCTCCTTATTCAAAGTCGGTTAAAAATTAACTCAATTTATTTCGCCATTATCTAGCCCTATAGGGAGACAAAAAAGTAAAAAAATAATAATATGATTTTGAGTTTTTTTTTTATCAAATTCCGACGAAAATACTCTAGAGTAACATATATTTTTTTCAAAGAATTAAGACTAGTGGTTCGACGTGACGTTCAATTTAAAATCATTAGAAGTCGAAATTGTATAATGAACGGCTCGACCGATGGACTGATATTTTCTTTGTTGTGTTCGCAATTATTTTTGATACGAATGGTGCATCAAGAATAAAGTTAATTTTTGTGGAGCAGCATTTTGCAACATGATTATAAAAAAATAATTTTCATGTTGCAAAATATTGTTCCACAAAAAATAACTTTAGTGTGAAAACACCATTAGTCAGCAGGATAAGATTTGTGTTAAAGTTTATTTTGGTAAAATCCCCCAGAAATTAAATTGCACCCATGCGAAGCCGGAGCGTATCGAACTTCTTTATACCTCGTATAGGTTGATAAGGTCATCTGCATGTGTGGCTCATTCTCATAAGTGAACATGCATATAATATTTATTTATTTTTATTTATTTATTTATTGATTCATTTAGTACACATACAATTACTTTTACAGGTAAATCCAATGTAATAAAAGTAGTCCTATAATGATAATTGACCCGTCCCAAGCAGTGGCTCAGGGTACCGGAACAAGTTACTTAGAAGACAACACACTAACTGTCACCCTCTGGAATTCCGCCAAAGAACAGGAATAAATGTCCATACGCTGAGAGATACTATTTATAATAGTAACCGCCCGACACACAGGTGCAAGCTTTATTAGATTTGTACGGGCTACCGGAGTTTTAAACAGACTATCTCTCGGTCCTAACCGTAGCTTACTGTTTGGAACGAGCAATCCCAACGATTCCAAAACTTGCGGATTCTTTAGCATCCCACGAAAAACTATAAATACATATTTCGCCAGAGCAAGATTACGCCTTACTTCCAACTTATAGTACCCGACCATCCCTATTACAAACAATGAATAATCAATATTGCTATATAATATAAACGACTAGTTTATAGGTACCGCTAACCGCTTCTGCCAGTGGCTTCGCCCGCGTAAAATTAGTACTTCCCACGTTATAAACTTTGAACCCCTTTTTACCGCCTTTTTTTGTGGGGTGGGAATCATCTAATGTTATCTCCCGCTCTTGGTGAAGCGGGAGAGCGTGTCGGACTCTTACTGACTAAAACCCACCCCTGTTCCTTCTCTGCCGAGTGCCCAGGGGAGCGGTTATTCTGTTACGAATTTATCCGCTACCCCTAGGCATTTTGTCATCCCCTTAAGCGTTCAATTTCGAAACACCCTTCCTTAGTGTATAAATACTCTCCACAAAAAACACACCCACCAAGTCAGTCAGAACTTTCGATTGTAAATAATAGACAGATAATATTACCGGTTCTGAAAAATCCTTGCAGTACTATTTTTATATATAAAAATTCTTTGAACAAAGAAAACTAGGCAAGAGGAAAAGCGAATTTCAAATATACTTTTGCATTTTTCTTTATAATAAATTTCTAGCTACACTATATTTTTCTTTAAAATAGGTTTCATTTGCTTTTATGCCATGCCAAGATAATATTTTGTAAAAGAACGAAGTAGTGGAATTCTCTGCCGGAGTCTGTGTTTCCTGATAGCTACAACCTAGTGGCTTTAAGTTCAGAATGAATAGATTACGAGTACTTCTAAGCAAGCGAGTTCCATCGCCAACCACATCATAGTTTACCAGCAGGTGAGATAGTGGTCAAACACGAGCATCTCAATTATAATAGAAGTAATTGGGAATTTTCATGGTATTTACTCATCATCATCATCATCATCATTTCAGCTGCAAGACGTCTACTGGTGAAAAAAGGCCTCCCCCGATCCATCGGCTTTCTACAACCCACACCAGGTCATCGATCCACCTTGTGGGAGGCCTCCCAACGCTGCGTCTTCCGATACGCGGTCATCATTCCAGAACTTTTTAGTCCCGTCGATCATCTGTTCTACAAGCAATGTGCCCTGCCCACTCCCACTTCAGTGTGCCAATTCTTCGGGCTATGTTGGCAACCTTAGTTCTATTTACTACCGTCTGAAACTCCGAAGCCCTCTCCATTGCAATTTGGGTGACTTTAAGCCTTCTGATGAGGCTCACCCATGGCTCAAGTATTAACTAAAGGGTGTTTTTTTTTAGAGGTATAGAACTTTAAATTGAAATAAAACACATGGAAATGTTTTTAATATCAATGAAATTTACTTTATTTGAGATACAGTTTTGTGGCATTTGTGTTTAAATGAGATTTCGGATAAATGGCCACCGCAACTAGCGAATACAAGGCATAATTTGGAGGTCCAATTTTCACACACTCTACGTAGTAAATCAGGCTAAATTTCGGCAGTAACGCATCGTATGTTGGTCTCCAAGTGCTCAATGGTTTTCAGTTTACTGTCGTAGACTTGCGACTTACTACTTACTTTATTTATCCCCAAAGAAAATAATCGCATTGAATTTCAGGATTATGCCATATACGCGCTAGTCGTGATGGCCATTTACCCGAAATCATATTTAAACATAAATACCATGAACTTATCCCTCAAATAAAGTAATTTCATTGATATGAATAGCATTTACCTGTAATTATGTGAATTTAAAGTACTGTACCTCTTAAAAAAACATCCTTTATTATGACGAAATATTACTATGTATATTAAATTCCTTCGCTCTATTTCTTTATTTCTAAAAGAAAGTATTTCATTTAATATTGTCGTGAATGCAACGTATAATAAATTTGTATGAGGCATAATATCAATTTATGATTCATATATATTTTGTCATTCATGTGTTGTGGCGCTATTTGTATGCTAAACCAAGTTACGTGCGTGAGTTATCAATATTGCGTGTGGGTGGTATTTCCTCTTGGGTTCATAACTTCTATTCATAGTACAGGCCTAATGGGGCCTTTGTTCAGACGATTTTACTTTCATCACAGGAGCCAAAAGTCGTTTATTTCCTTCTGCACGTCTGCTGGATAAAGGTTTCAAAAATCTCCATTACGACAATAGTCCTAGGTACTTGTTTTTTATGGTTCCGTACCCAAGGGTAACCAACGGGTCCCTATTACTAAGCTTCCGCTGTCCATCCGTCCGTCTGTCTGTCAGCGGGCTGTATCTCATGCTCCGTAATAGGTAGACAGTTGAAATTTTCACAGAATGTGTATTTCTGTTGCCGCTTTAATAACATACAATAAAAATAAATTTAAAATTGAAGGGGCTCCCCTACTTGGAACGTTCTCTTTTTGGCTTTTTTGCTCGATCTTAATAATGGAAACAAGTAGACAAAATAAATCTAAAAATAATAAAAAAAATATTGTACGATAGTACGGAACCCTTTATGCAAGAGTCCGACTCGCACTTGGCTGGTTAAAATGTCCCACTGTTGGGCAAAGCGCTCCCTCGAACCTTCTAAGGACTCTTCTCAAACCAGCCCGTGCGGTATGCGTCGAGTTCGTCATATTTCCTCTAGGCATAATTTTTCTAAGTCTCTTCAAACTTACTCTACATCAATAAATCGAATCTAACTGTATTTTAGGTCTTACATGATTTAAAGTTTTTTTTTTATAAAGTTAGTAAAACTAGTCCGTCGAATACGGACTATGACATCGATATTTTTAAATACGTGTTCAAGAGAACCATTTAATTACTACCTACTGAAACAATACAAGCTTTGGCTCATTATGTAACATTATTATGTATTATCATTGAATACCATCAGCGTTTCGTGCTATAGAGGAAATAAGACTCATTTTAAAGATCCATAATTTTTAGAGTAGCACTCGAGTTTTAATTGTACAATAAAATATTAATGAGCTAAAGGAAATTTATGAACGTTTTCAGCAATACACGGTAGCTATATTTAAGTCGTTAATTTTAAAGAGCAAAATATTCAATGCCATAATAAAATCAAGAGACCTAAAACCGTTTTATTCGTCCAAATAATATTTTCATAAAAAATCCGATATTTAAATGTCAATTTCTATGAAATAGCAAAATAGAAACCCACATTTTTTTTTGACAACGGCAATTTACAGAAATAAATGTTTTTAAATGTTACCAAAGTTACTATCTCAAAAATACAAAAAATCTACTTACTATGTCATTGTAAAAAGGCATCAGGATAGTTAGTATGCGCTTGATGTGATAATAACATAACGTCCAGTTCACTTCCAACCCACCGCACAGAGGCTGCTCAGACCCAAAAACATGTTTTTCACCTATTTTGACTGATTAACATATCACCTCCACCATTGAAAAAAACACTGCACTTAGCTTTGCACAACTCAAAAAAAAAAAACTACCAAAAAGGCTAGAAACTATTACTCGAAAAAAAATTATAAAGTTAAATTTCAATTTTTAATCTGTTCGAAATTTGATTTTTGACAGTCGAAATTCGCGTCGGTTAAGTAAAGTTTATTTGGTACTTAAGGGAAATGTACAAGTATTTCAAACTGAAAGTTTCGTAAGGATAGCGCGCTGGAGAGACGTGAGGTCGCCACGGCCGCTGAAAGCAAACTGAAACTGAAGCGACGGCGGAGCCAACCTGAAAATTATCTGTGACAGAGTGAAATACGTTCACACAATGTTTAGAACAAATTTGACTGTTGGGAATGCTCGTTTATATTTTATTCATTGCTATTATTTTGATTGATGAAAAACCCCTTTTTTCATAGATTTTAGTGAATGATACAAATGGTTGATTCTTTTGGAAGTTGAATAAAATGTTTTTTCGTTTAAATGTATTTGGGTGTTGAGTTGTTTTGAAACATTTTTGTAATTAATCTTGTTTGTCGTTTTGGGGATATTTATTTTTTATTTATGTGATTTCCATTTTTGTTTCAATGGAATTGACTGCTTTTGTGAAGTACATTTGTTTTTTTTTTTGTAGGTCATTTGTCATGCTTGCAGAGCATTTTCTTTATTTGTAGAATTTATTGGATAAGATAAACTATATTAGGTTTATCTCAATATTTTTGGCGTGTCTTGTTCATCCATTGACCTTAGCATGTTTGGCTTATTTTATGTAGACGGCATTATGACAATGGTTTTGTTTTATTTTATGGATTGACTTCTCAGCAGATTATAAAGAGCTTTGTAAGCAATTAAACTCTCTCTGCCTCATTTGATATAGCTTCATGATGGTGGGTGTTTTCCTTATTTTCTCTACGCTCTGTTATTTTATTATTTACAGATACTGCGTAAACATTTTTGATAGACTAAATATTATAAAACGTTGATTTGTGTATTGAAAGTTGCTCTATCGTTTTGTGGCACAGGCTATATTTTTCTTTTTACAGGCTTATCATGTGGTTATACCAGCTAGCCAATATGTTACTGGAGAAAAGCTTGATTTATCGATCCGTTTTTTACCCGACAGCCTTATAAGAAGTGTAATTGTTTTTCGAGAGTTTGTAAGTAGGTTTGTTTATTTGTTTGGGTCGCCCTATAGCTATACATATAATGAAAGGAGTGGATAGATTTTAACAAATGAGGTATTTATTTGAGTTTAATCACAGATTTGATGTAACCAACTATTTGACTGCTTGAAAAGTGACATGTTTGGGACTTTTTTTAGTTGTCATTGTCAGTCGTGTTTTTATTTCATTAATTGTATCTCTTTAATCTCGTGGTCTATGACCGGAATATAAAATTGGCCACACACAATAATGACACCTCTCGTTCATACAACGGCCCATCCCGATCACACTTCGCCACCCATTAAGGGTCTACTACCGGCCAAGTGGTGCCCTCATTGAATAAAAAATCGTAGCATATTCAATGAGGGCGCCACTTGGCCGGTAGTACGGCCTTAAGGCACTATTAGCTGCCAACGACCTTAAGTGCTTAGCTTGCGTGTTCTACGCTGAGCTCACGTAACGCGTCCTATGTCCACCTAGTAATAGAACTCGCCCATCAAGGAGCGCTGTCCGAAATTAAATGCATTATTAATTTATTATTATATAAAAGAACAAGCATTAAACTAAAACACTGATACTAAAGTATAAATAATTAAATGATCTTTAAAATGGTGAAGGTTTGTAACGTAGTGGCGTTACATTCTTAATGAAAACATAAACATACGGAATTAATCCAAAGACCAAAAGGCAATTTGGTAAGCATAGACAATTTTAGTTAACTGACAACACTATTGTCTTTGGATTCTATGACATCTGTCAATGACGGCGTAGATATAAAAACCCGATAAACGACAACGTGGTCCCTTTTTCATCTGAATCCAGCTGTTGGCGTGAGACCTCATACTCACCTTGTTCTGTCGAACACCCTTGAGCCGTGAAGCGATCGCCAAATCCTAGCAGTTGCACGTTTGCATTGGCAAATATTTGCCAACTTAATTACGTGTTCTTCAACCCCTGTAATTGGGTGAGTGTTTGAACAGCATACAGGTAGCTTTGTGCATTCTGTGTTCCTAATCTTGTGTAATTCTTTCCAGAACATGTCTTTCCTAATTTCTTTTCTTAGCATTGTATAATCAAGGCTCATAACCTACAAAAGATCTGTCGCCCATTGTAGTCACGCCTTCCACGTGGCTAGCTTTACGAGGCCTTAGCAATGCACATACTGACTTGCGCGTGGCTGCTGCTGCTCTCGAATGTGCATGTCATCATGCTTTTCCACCTCACCTTTGTAAACTCCGTCTGATTTTGACAACCACACAAATTAGCGCACGTACGGCCGCTTTGCTCATGCCTAGGTGTCAAAATCAGCGGAGAAGCTTGTCATCCATCTTTGACACGCTGGACATTTTTCCCAGGGTCCCAGATCCGGATTACCAGCTCCGGATTCCCAGATCCAGTTTTCCAGACCCGGATTCATCAAATTCGGAATATGGAGGAAAAGGACTTGGAGCCCTACGCTCTCAGCACGCACCTACTTCGTCCGCCATCGCGGCCATCCTGCCGCGGTGCCTCGTGGCGCGGCCACTAGGCCACTCACCACGGCGGCTCGCTCCACGCTGGGTGCCTATCTACCCGCGTGGCCTCAGCAGGCCGTCTCCGAGCCGGCTAGACCACCTGCCGGCCGACCCATCCTGGCTCCTGTCGACCCTGCGAGCCGGCGCTGCCGCCTGCCGGCCAACACTTCCGGGGCAAACGCAACGTGGCTTCCCCGAGACACCAAGGCTGAGCCAGGGCAGTAGCGTGCTATCTCCCGGGGAATATTGAGGATTGTGACTGCAAACCTACCCACACCCTTTCTCTATTTCTAATATATATTTTTAACGTTGACCGAGGTACGTGTTGTCATTTGTTTATCCCACGTAGGCTCCTTACGTCACAGGTTTCATAAAATAAAGCTTTGCAGTTTTTGCGTGATTTTCAATTTTTTATCCGCGTTAGGCATAAATTTACAAATTAATTACACAATGTTATAAAAATATAATTTCAAATATTTTGGTATCAAATTACGAAAGAAATAGTCAAGAGTAACATATATTTTTTCAAAGAAATAAAACTTGTCGTTTAGATGTGATTTACAATTAAAAACCATTAAAAGTCGTATAACTGCGCCTTAACATAATTTACTTCCTACTTGGTCGCTCCACAGTACATTGATGTGGCAATGAATGTCGCGCAGCTATTGTGTGCTGAGCATTGTACCTGAGCGGTATCGCTTGTTGGAAGTAATTTTGTGACGTCCATCAGCTATTTAAATAGTCAAATAGTAGTGGTAGCCCAAAAACCAAAAGTCATTTATTCAAACTATTCTGAGAACCAGCACTTTTTGAACGTCAAAGTTCTACATAAAGACAGTCCCCCAAAAAACGCCCGCCCGTCACCACTTCCTAGTGTTTTAGCTGTGAAGAAGAAGTGGCCAACAAACTCCCCAGCAACACATCTGTCTGTTAAGTTTTAAGAACTTGAATCTATATAATTCTAAGCAACAATCTTAACATTATGTAAAACAGAAAAATAAATATATGTCGTCTAAAATATAATCATAAAATTAAATAATCCGCCACTTGCCAGCTAGCACACTCAATCATGCCATTAAAAACAAACTCAAGCATAAACACTAAACCAAATTAAAGAAGCCTCCATACATAACTGGTGTGCCTGCTTACAAGAACATTGATAGAAACTATCAAAGGGCTGTGATTCGAAGCCACAAGTGATGAACTAGGGCCATCACACTAAAATTGGTAGACAATTATTATATGAACTTGTTAGAATCTTTATATGTGTATGTATAGATATGTAACCAGATATATGTAAATATTTAATATTCGTTACTTATCTATCTATTTACCTATTTATTGATATTTTATTTATTTATATACTTTACGTATATACTTTATTTACTCATATACTTTGCGTATATACTTTATTTACTTATATACTTTGTGTATATACTTTATTTAATTATTGTGAATGTAGTGTTTTAAGGAAGGGACTTATTAAGAAAAAGCACAAAGACAAGACTATGTATTTATTTCCAATAGGCTTGTAATCAATCGAAATCTAATTGCCTGTTCGCAAAACTAGGTCTTCGTGGAGAAGAACGGCAAGAAACTCCACGGTAGCTCTCTTTTATTATTGTATCGACACATCATAAATAATCGTTTATCATAATACATCTAATTATTGGATCTATCACATAAGCCATATTTACAACGATAAATAACTTGTGGTATACAACAACCACTATCGTAGTAGTGTATATAACACAACGTTACGTTAATAAACAAGTTATTATGACCTGTGTTTTAAATACACCAATCATCATAACAACATTACATGGCTCATAAATATGATATAAATATACCTCATCATCAACAATAAATCAACAATAGTCAGAATAATATCATACCTTAGATGTTAACGCCTTGAAAGCCGAACAGCAACTCAACAACTCCACTGTGACTTCGATCTTTTATACACGTCAACAAACAAGTATGACGCACAAGTGACAGTTGATTCAAATCAATTGAATATATGATATTAAACAGACAATAATTGCATAATAATTGAGTATGTTTGGAATCAAAATGGTTTGAGTAATAACCATATTCTAACAAACTCATATAATCTGTCATAACCATAAGCTAAATATGGAGAAAGAACATCAAGTGTAACATTGTCACACAGCAACCAACTATTATTATCTTCTAAATAGTCGTTGATGGAATAGTATGCCCAATTGATAACAGCCTTGACTTACGAGATGTAGAACTGGGTTCAAACCCAGACAGGCGTTTTACTTTGTGTAATTTAAATTCATCATCACTGGTCACTTCAAAACGTTGAAGGAAAACATCTTGAATCTGGTATGCCCTAGAGAAAAAAAATCGAAGACATGTGACATCCACCAACATACACTAGGCCCGCGTGGTGTATTACGGCCCATTCTCTCTCCTAGAGAGGAGGCTTGAGTCCCAGCTGTGGGAACATTATTAGGTTGATTATGTTATGTTACCAAATATTTTGTTATTTATTGACCATAGTCAAGGAATTTTTCGTTGTCATGGCGACTTAAGAGATTTTTCAAACTATCTTGTAATATGGGCCTTAGTCTTGTGGTATTCTTGGTTTCTATTCTCGGTTCCGGGAAATTGTTATTGGGCTTTTCGATGTGAAATTTATTAGTAGTCAGTCGAAATCTGGTTTTGTATGTTGTCCTTATTATATAGTGGATAATTAGTGAAATGTGGAACAGTAGTCGCCCAGTAGTACCGTGACTTACAAGTTGAGCAGTTATCGCCCAGTAGTACCGCGACTTACAAGTTGAGCAGTGATCGCCCAGTAGTACCGCGACTTACAAGTTGAGCAGTGATCGCCCAGTAGTACCGCGACTTACAAGTTGAGCAGTGGTTGCCCAGTAGTACCGCGACTTACAAGTTGAACAGTGGTTGCCCAGCAGTACCGCGACTTACAAGTTGTAAGACGAGGGTTTACTTTGTGTAAATTATTTCATTAGGTACCACTGCTTTTATAACGGTGAAAGAAAACATTGTCAGGAAACTGGCATATCCTAGAGTTCAAAGAAGTACACCCAGGTTTCGTCACCGTTCACGATGTGATAGACAGCCAATTACTGTCCTCCGTTAAACATTTTTATCATTTTACGGCACCACTGGACACGCAGTCGTTTTTTGTCCTCTGTATCCATTGAGTGCAAAGCTGCCGAACTTTGAAATGCACAACGTACAGCTTGTCAAAAAAGAGTCTGACGCGGTGACAGTTGAAACTAAAAATGAAACTGGACATTGAAGCCTTCCATGGTGTTTGCGTAGCATCCGAGAATCCGAGGGACTGAACCACCCGCTTGGGATTGAAATCATAGCCTCAAAAATAACAAGTAACAACAACTGTTGAGCCGTAGGGTTCCGGGTTGCCACAGATGTGATACTAGCGACCTCATTTGTTCCAAAATCTTTTTTGCCAAGCTGTAAAATGTTTTGCACTTGGTTCATTCCAATACCTATCAAAGTACGAATTCGCTGACAAGTATTTTTTAGGGATAGATTATAGTCTGGAATAGCACATAGGTTAATTTATGATGGGGAAAGTATTAATTCCATGCGGACGAAGCCGCTAGCAGATTTTAGTAAATGCATTGTATTGTCGGAAATAATTTTGTCTCCATCTTGTAGATAAAGTATGTGTTTTTAAATCCACTGTTTATGTGCGATGGGTACAGGGCGAAACCGCGGGAATCCCTAGTTATTAATGTAAACTGGCCGTCTACATTGGGATGCTAAAATGCCAATATTGTTCTGTGATAAATTACAGGCCGAAACAATAAATCACCGTGTTGCTTTGAAACACAAAGCATTAGTGTGTGTTTTCATACTTAATGCTTGTAAGCTTATGATCTTTGATTGACTGGAAAACAAACAATGCCTAACCTTAGTGCACTAGTTGCCTTCCATCTGATATTATGATGATCGTCTCAGGTGGCGTTCCATACTTCAAGACTTGAGTTTTTTCAGGGTGTTATTACACCAATCGATGGATCATTGATCGATGCCATCGATCGATGCTAGAATGAATTAGTCGACCTCGATCAATAGTTTCTAGTAGGTACACAAATCGATAGAGCGTCGATCAATTGTAGAATGCATTAGACGACATCGATCGATGGTTTCTATTACACCAATCGATCGACTGTCGGTCGATGCCAAAGATCGATGCTGGAATGAATTAGTCGACGTCGATAGATAGTTTCTAGTAGGTACACCAATCGTTAGAGCGTCGATCGATGGCAGAATGGATTAGTCGATGTCGACGGGTCGATTATTTATCGACCGGTATCCGTCGATCAGCCAAAGCTATTACATCAATTAATCAACGTTCGATCAATTGGTGTAATAACACCCTAAATGTAATAATAATCCCTTAAGACCGAATTCTGTTCATAGTAGCCAATTTCAACAAAGATTAGCTTTCAAACCTTTTTACATTACAGTGGTCATCACAGGAAGCCAGCCAAAATATAACTGCTCATTAGGATTGCCATTTTTATAGCCAAGCTATAGCTCACGATAAACACCTAGTGTACGGCTAAAATATCGTAACTTGCCAGCTGCTTCTTATCATCCCACTCAAAGAACCAATGAATCATTGAACAACAATATACTTAACAGATTATTATTTGTTAACATTATCTGTACACAACACATGCTGATAATAGACCACATGGGGCTTTTTTTTTTTTTTTTTTTACTACTAGTACACGCACGTGCAGACTTTCGTATCGCTGGACGTGTCTAAGATCCATTTAAGGCCCTACCTCCGCATAAGTGGCACCCTCATTAAATAAAAAATCATGTCTTAGCATTGAAAATAAAGATTAAACTCAGTAGTAATAAAAAGTACCAAAAACAGCCGTTTTTGACACTTTTGCCAACTACTTTGGATACCAAACATTTTGAGTCCTGTTTTAACAACGTAAAAATACCTTATCCCCTTTGTAGTAAACGTAACATAAGATTCTTTATTATTTACTTTCTACGTTTTGCTACGATTTTTTATTCAATGAGGGCGCCACTTGGTGGATATATACGCCTTAATAAGAAGTAGGTCAATTGCATTCAACCAGGTACTCCAGGCTGTTTCTAAGAAAATCCAGATGGAAAAACTCAATAGGTACCTCTTTTTTCAACCCGGAATTAGCATCCAGGAATAACATGCTCTTGCGACCACTAGTCTGAAAGACCAGGTCGCGGATAACTTCAAAATAGACTTCGCCCGCGGCCCTTGGCACTTAGGCAACTGAAGGAACAGGGGTGGGTTTTAGTCAGTAAAAGTTTGATACGCCCTCCCCCTCCAATAACAGCGGGAGAAGTCATTGGATGATTTAAATTCCCACCTCCACAAAAGTAAAAAAAGGTGGAAGACTAAGAAGACCGACGAGGAGAGGTAGGCTGGCTAATATGGTACGCATGCGGGGCAGCGCAGTGAAATGCTCAAGCACTCCAGCGCTCCGGCCAAAGGTAGCTGCAGAACACCGTGTGAATTTAGTCAGTAAGAGTCTGACAGACCTCTGAGCCCTGAAAACATCAATAAGAATTCTCACACCATAAAAAAACCAGCCAAGTGCGAATCAGACTCGTGCACGAAGGGTTCCGTACCATTATCTACAAAAAAGGAAAAAAAATCACGTTTGTTGTATGGGAGCCCCTTAAATATTTATTTGGTTCTGTTTATTTTTATTTTCATCTGTATATTTGTTTTTATAGCGGCAACAGAAATACATCATCTGTGAAAATTTTAACTGATCAAGAGATACAGCCTGGTGACAGACGGACAGACAGACGGACAGCGGAGTCCTAATAATAGTGTCCCGTTTTACCCTTTGGATACAGAACCCTAAAAACGCTTAGCTGACGACAGGAATTGCGTTAGAATCGTGAGACACTATTAATATTATTACCATCGATGTTGAGTTGTGCTTGTCTAGGTCAGTCAAAGGATGAATGACGTGCACTCCTTTTCTTGGAGAGCGTGTCGTTTCGGTTAATAATATTTTGTGAAATTCTTATAATATTCGTTAAGACTAACCAGAAAACTAATTACACAAAACAGTAGGTAATTGGATTGTTGAGCTCAAATATTTTTTCGATGGAAATTTTTGATATTTTACGGAATTTTGGTTTTAATGAAGCCTAATTTCATCATTATCGTTGATATAAAAATAAGCGGAAAAGTGGTAGTTGTGAGGCTTCTTTTCATAATTATCTAGAAAAGACGCACAGAACCAGTGAAAGTTGGAAGTAAAATAACAATATCGGTACATTCCTGGTACTCGAATTAAAGATTTAAAAATTATAAAGGAAATAAATTAAAAGAGATACATTATGAATATTAAAAAACTGGCCAAATGCTTGTCGGACTTCGCACATTTAGGGTTCCGTACTACCCGGGCCTGCGGACGGCGAGTAATGGGTAGCTCGCCGTCCGATCTGCACCTGGCTCGTGAGTGGACCACGCGTGCCTCAAAGAGAATTTGTCAGTCACCACTGACGGGGCCCATCATGGCCGGTGCCTGCATGCCTAGGGGTAGCGGATAAATTCGTAACAGAGTAACCGCTTCACTGGGCACTCAGACAGGGAAGGAACAGGAGTGGGTTTTAGTCAGTAGTCAAGAGTCTGACACGCTCTCCCGCTCCACCCAGATCGGGAGATGTCATTGGATGATTTCCCATCCCATAAAAAAAGGGTTCCGTACTAAATGAGAAAATTTCCAAGAAAAAATCAGATTTATCAATATATTGGTATTTGAGAATAAAATATACCTAATAATAAACGTTACCACCAAATGTCAAGTTCATAGGTCAAAAAAAAAAAAAGGGGAAGTTAAAAATTTTTTCGTATCAAAATTTGGTTAGAAAAGCTGACTTTGAAGCTTCTAATTCCTTTGTCTTCTAATATTTTTTAAAACCATATAGTATTCGTCTAATCAACAAGTTCTACACAACGATACCCAATTCGATGGGACAGGTTAAATTTTTTTTCGCGCTGCCCTTTGTCTGTATGGGCGCTGCTCTAAAGAACATTTTTTTTTGACATTTTAAATGGCTTTGGGTCAACAAGATTCGTAATACTGTGAGAATTTGAAGACTGCAGCTCCAACCGTTTGGCTGTAAAACTTGTGTGACAGACGACAGACGGACAGAAAGACGAACACGTTAGTGATAGCAATAGGGCTCCGTTTGTACGAAACCCTAAAAAGAAGAAAAAAATATTTAAGTCAAAAAATAACTCTATCCAAAATCGAAAATAGAAAGAATGTTTCAAACCCATTCAAAATTAAGTAGGTTAGAAAAGTTTTAAATCCGGTGGAAGCGGAAACTGTTAAGTTACACGAAAAGAATGCACGCATTGAAGTTTTATATCACGGCCATTAGGTTACGTGCGTACATATAAGCCCTCGTTCTTTCTTATACCAAACTCATTCAAACATTCCCACCAACCATCACCATCTGATTCTAACCAGTTATGTTGCTATTTTCAGACTTATCGTGCGGGTGCTCTACTATCTGACGGCCAACGCTACCACCACGTGCGCTCATTGATCAAATCAAATAGCGCGCGCTTTCTCGGCTTCCTGTTACAAACTTCCGTTCTACTTCATGAAATCACTCTCACAGATTACAAGAAAACGAGAGGAAACATGTTACACATCAAAAATAAGACATGTGACATCTACCAACCCGCACTGGGCCTGCGTGGTGGATTATGACCCAAACTCCTAGAGAGAATGCCTGAATCCCAGCAAAGGGAATATTATAAGGCTAATTATGTAAATGTGAATTACGGGTGTGTTCATCATCATTTCAGCTGGAAGACATACACTGCTGCGTCACCACATCACCAGTCCTGTGCTACTAGCATACAGCAAATTCTCTCGATTTTTACTTTTTCATCAGTTTATTAAAAACTATCACTTTGCCCGCGACTTCGTCCGTGTGGATTACAAAAATTGATAGCAGAACATACTCACAAATAACGTGGTTTTCTATTGGGAAAAGAATTCTCAAAATCGGTACAGTAGATCCAGAGATTACCCCCTACAACCTCAAACTCACAAACTTTAGCTCTGTATAATATATACGAGTATATAGTATAGACTAACACTTTGCCCGCAGTTTCGCTCCCGTGAACTATACCGCGGGCACTGTTATTTTTCCCAGGATAATAAGTAGCCTATCTAACTCGCTGATAATTTAGCTTTCTATTCGTCAAAAAATGGTTAAAATCGGTCTAGTAGTTTCAGAGCTTATTACATAATATTGGAATAGATGTAGGTCAATTAATCTGCCCGCGCCTTTTCCCAACTATCTTGGCGTCGGCTCCAAGTCTAACCGGACGCAGCTGAATACCAGTATTTTACATGGAGCGACTGCCTATCTGACTTCCACAACCCAGTAATTGGGTAATACGATACCCCTTTTTTTTAGGGATGGGGAATCCTCCAATGACATCTCTCTCTCTAGGGTGGAGCAGAAGGGCGTGTCAGACTCTTACTGACTAAAACCCAACCCTGTTCCTCCCTGCCCTGAATTCCCAGGGGCGAGGTAACTCTAATACGATACCCCTTGGTAAGACTGGTTGTCAGACTTTCGGGCTTCTGACGACCCGTAACGACTGTCAGAGATCCACGATTGATAGCCGGGACCAACGGCTTAACGTGCTTTCCAAGGCACGGAGGAGTCTTGGTATATAAAGATGGTCGATGAACTGAATGGTTGGTGAATAGTTGGTGGACTAACCCCGGCAAGCGTAGCTTAACCTGATGGATCGACCCGTGCGGCTGTTATTACTTTAGCCACGCCTAGTATAGATGAAGTTATAGAACCAAATATCCTTTGAATATAGTCATAGTAACAAAAGAATTATTTTATCTCTCGGATGTCATTATCACCCTATCAGTTTTACGATATCTACTAAAAAAAAGTAGGTAGGTATCTAAATAAACTAGATCGTAAGATAAGTCAATGCCCTTCAGCCTAGATTTCAGGCTGTAATATTCCGTCTAAGTAAATTGTCCAAAAGCGGGTAGCACTCGCGCGCAACGGGTTCCGAACGAATCATATTTTATTTTATATATGAAAAATGAATGGTAAATGATGTTTATTCAGTAAATAGGTTACAAGTAACACTTTTACACGTCAATGTTTTTTGTCAGTTTAAGCTAGATGAGGCCGGTGTTTCCTAGCTGACTACCCTGAGAAGAAACACCGAAACAAACTCAGAGGTCAAAGGCTCTTAGAAGTCTCTAAAAACCTATTAGAAGTATATGACTTCTAATAGGTTTCCCTTTAATCTATTAGTAAAGAACTATATCCGCAATATGATTTTACATTTGATATGTCGTACGGTAAAATTTTAAAAACTTTTCAACTTCAACTCAATCGGTATAGTAGATTCGTAGCAAATTGGCTGTGACAGGCGGACAGACAAACATACTGAAAGACAGACGAGTGATCCTATAGGGTTCCCGTTTTCTCATTCGTACGTTCGGAACCCTAAAACTGAAATGTAATGTGAAAGTTGAGAACGCTCGCCTGAGTAGGCGGGATTCGAAGAAGATAGGATATGTTATTGTACTGTGTTTAAAAATAAACAATCTGTCTAGTTTTGTCCAGCTATGTTGGGGTCAGCGCTTCCAGTCCATAACCGGATGCATCTTAATACCAGTATTTTACGTGGAACAACTGCCTATCTGAACTTCACAACCCATTAACTGGGTAACACGAAACCTCTTGGCGTTGAATGTCAACCGGGATCAACAGTTTAACAAGCTTGCCGGGGCATGGAGGAGTCTCGGTATGTTAAGGATGGTCAAGGTCGCCATACTATACCCAAACCACTGTAACTCCGGTAAGTCAGAATCAACAGTGGTGACCACCAGAAAAAACGCCGAGGCAATGAAGCTGCACGAGTCCCAGAGAAACGATTAAACAGTCTTGGGTACTGCAACGAAATTAATTAAAAAAGAACAGTCTTCTAATCAAGCAAGAGACAGAATAAAGCTAAGCCATTAGGCACCAAGGGATATTTACAACCAGGGTAAGCTCAGTTGCAGCTATGGATGGTCACCCATCTATAGGCTTAACTCGGTAAGCTTTGCTTAGAGTGCTTACATACTACGCGGATTGTCCCGAGGACATGATGGAGCGTACGGTGGGGGTCTGCCCCACTTGAGTGGAGCCCCGCCGTGTCCTCGTGGATGTGATAGGTGGCAGCAACCTCTCACGCTCTGCCCTGGTTCAGGCCATGGTACGGGACGAGAGGGAATGGGAAGCCGTCTCCTCCTTCTGCGAAGCAGTAATGCTCGCGAAGAGGGAGGCAGCATGGGTGAGGGAGACTCAACATCAGAGTCGCCCTCACGCCCTCAGTAGCAGCCGCCTCAGGAGATGCCTGGGACTTCCGGCGTCACGAGACGATCTCTGGCCACCGTAGACCCGGGCCTGCGGACGGCGAGTAATGGGTAGCTCGCCGTCCGATCAGCACCAGGCCCGGGAGTCGACGACGCGTATTGTTCCACGCGCGCCTCAAAGAGTTGTCAGCAATAAGGACAGGGCCCGTCATGGCACATGCCTGCCCGGGGAGGAAGGATAAATTCGAAATAGAGTTACCGCGCCCCCGGGCACTAAGGGCAGGAAGGAACAGGGGTGGATTTTAGTCAGTAAGAGTCTGACACGCCCTCCCGTTCCACCCAGAGCGGGACAAGACATCGGATGATTTCCCACCCCCACAAAAAAAAAAGTGTGCTTACATAAAGAAATAGGTTTCTGGCAGTAGACAAATCTGTGCGGTACCGATCGGTACAGATATAATATTTCCATGTTATTTTATGCGCTCACTTATAAAGAAACAGGGTTAAAATGTCGGTGCCTATATAAGTGAGCGCATAAGATATCATGGAAATATTATACCTGTAACGATCGGGACAGACCCACACAGATTATTCGTGCTGGAAACCCGTTTTTTATTTAAGGTCCATTGGGCGTCGTGGATAAATTCGAAACATAGTTACCGCGCCCCTGTGCACTCAGACAGGAAAGGGGTTTAGTCAGTAAAAATCTGACACGCCCTCCCGCTCCACCCAGAGCGGGAGCAGTCATAGGATGATTTCCCACCCCAACAGAAAAGAAAAAAAAAAAGCCTTAAAGATTAACCCATGCGGCTGTCATCATTTACCTACGAGCTCCTCCCGGTGTTTGAAAAATAAACACGAATTTACCTGCCCTTACAGTTAATCATCACTTCAGCCGAAAGACGTCCACTGCCTGAACATAGGCCTCCCAAAAATGTCGCAACGACCGGTCCTGTGTGTCTTGCTTCCATCGGATTCCCGTGACCCTCACCTGGTCATCATTCAGTCCACTTTATGAGAGGCCTTCTTCTTCACGCTGCGTCTTCTGGTACGTGGTTCCGGTTTTCGGCCCCATCGATAATCTGTTCTCCGAGTTATGTGTCCTGCTACTTAAGATTGGCGATTCTTCGGGCTATAAGCTCTTTCAAGTTTGGAGTTGAGCTACAATATAACTGACAAATGCTTCCACTGTCTGGACAGGGGGGTTAGACAAAATACTTTTCTGTTAACGTTAACGCTAACGCTTCGTGCAAAATGTATGGCAACGACATTTCGCACGAAGCTTTAGGCAGAGAACTGTCACGTGACTCACGCCCAGTAATGTCCTTGCCATACATTTTGCACGAACCGTTAGCGTCAATGTTAACAGAAATGTATTTTGGCTGGGGGGGCTGGCCCACTCAAATCTGTGAGGTGCTTTCCTCAAAAGCTCATCTCTGACATTAACATACATGGTTCTCATATGTTTTGATCAGTACAGCTAAAGATATGTATGGACTTTAAAAGAGACTTTGACCTTTGAGTTTGTTTCAGTGTTTTTTTTTCAGGAAACACCGGCCTCAGTGATCGGTGTCGGTGTCGGTGTCACTGTCGGTGGCGAGTTTACTTGTTTTTTCCCATCTCAAAAAGTTGTAAGTCTAAAATCGAAAACCCACCTTAAAAAAAAACAACCTTAGGTAAACATGAAGACTTGTGCTCGTGTCTTATTAGCATATAAAGGTATTTGCCCTACAGTGAGTCAGTTACAAGCTGAAATAATTATTCCGTTTTTAGGGTTCCGTACCCGAAGGGTTCAAACGGGGGTTCCGTTTGGACCCTTTGGGTATTGCTGTCACTTCACGTGTCCGTCTGTCTTTCTGTCCGTCGTCTGTCACAAAAGTTTGGTTCCGAAGAGTTTTTTGACTTTCCTTTGACCCATGAACTTGAAATTAGGTGATAATATTTATTATTACGTATATTATATTAAAAAATACCAATATATTGATAAATCATTTTTTTTTGGATAATTTCCTTATTTGGTACGGAACCCTAAAGGTGCGAAGTCCGACATACACTTGGCCGATTTTTACTAGAGTGATTCTATCGACATTGTTTTTTGTTTTTTTTTTTTAATTTTAAACCATCCATAAAAAGAAAACTTCCTGCTTAGAAATAATCAATTCTGAAACCTATAAGAAAACCAAACAGATTTTTTAAAAGTATAATGGAATATGTAATATTAAAGCAAAATAGAGACTCTTTATTTTGCTTTAATATCCTTTACAAAACCTTTTTATCTTTTAAAATAAATAAACCCGTACACTGTAAACTCAAATAAAACTGGACAAAATACAGCTGCTGCGTTCATAATAATACGTTATTATAATATGAGCTTACTACCAACGTAATGAGAAAAAATAAAAATGGCGGAAAAGTGCATCAGCTGCTCTTAATTGAGGAAAAGAGGAGTATTATACTGTTATGTTGGGGACACTGCTTATAAAAGTAAGGTTAAAAGCGTCTCTTTGTTTATTATCGTTACTATAACAGAACACGGAATCATTAAAATAAAATACGCCATATTTCAAAAAAATATATTCAAGTGTCTTTTTAACTAACTGCATAATTTTATTAAGAGTGTTTTTGGGTACTTAGGCATATCAAATAAAACAATTTCAATAATTTTAGAAAAGAAAGAAAAAAGAAAAAATGTTGTTATTGTGTGTTGTTGTTGTGTTTATGTTGTATGTTGTTTATTGTATTGTATCTTCGTTTGTCCGACTGTCTTTCTGTCTGTTTTTTCTCCAAAACGGTAAGAACGACTTTGACAAGACTTTCACTGACAGATAGCTGATGTAATAAGGAGTTACTTAGGTTACTTTTACTTGAAAGAATTGGGGTACCGCACAGAAAAACTAAAACTCATGAAATTGTGAACAGGTGCGAACGAAGTTGTGGGCAAAGTTGCTGTATGCGTCAGTTCCTCCGCGTAATTCTTCTTAACCACGCAACCAATTTTGATACCGTTTTCATTTACCAAAAGGGCGATAAACGAGGAAGATTTAATTTTGTATATATAATTTGTTCCCGTGCAAAACCGGGGTGGGTCACTAGTTTTCAATAATATTCCCGAATTTTAGCTGTCATAGCGACAGTCACGGGCAAACAATTTAAAAGTTTTTAGTTTTTACATTTTTTCTTTTATTCTGTTTAAACTTCATTAAGTATTGGCTGACTGTACTGCCCATGTACCTTTATTGTAGATTCGGTTACATGAAAGCATCTGTGTTATTGCTACCTCACTAGGGAGTGGAATCTGTTTCTCCTTAAGCCCGTACTACCGGCAAAGTGGCGCTCTCATTGAATAAAAAACAGGTCTCAGAATGTTTCGTATCCAAAGTAGTATGGAAAAGTACCAAAAACGGCCGTTTCTGACACTTTTGCCTACTACTTTGGATACGAAACATTCTGTGACCCGTTTCAACAACATAAAAATACTTTATCCTCTTTGTAACAAACCTGACGTTGGATTCTTAAATATTTATTTTCTATGCTATGCTACAACTGTTTTATTCAATGAGGGTACCACTTGGCTGGTAGTAGACCCTTAACACAGATTTCTTTGTGAATTCAATTTGTGTGTACAACATGTTCTTAGTTTTGTTTTTATTATGTCGATAATTTCTAAGCACTTTATGTACTAAAAATGACCTTGTATTATCAATAAATTATTATTATTATAATTTCTTTGAGCAAACGATTACACCCACAGACAGCTTGGTTTATAAAGAAAGTTTATGCAAAGTATTTTCTAGAAGTGGCTGCCGCCGAGGTTCCTCAATACTCTGTGGATGAAATAAAAATACATCATTTCGTAACATTTTGTATTTGCCGTGGTATGTCATATAAGTTTAACGCAGAAAATGAAATCAATTTAAAAGTGGGTGGACACGAAATTGATTGAAAATACAAAGTTATTTTACATGCATTATTTTAATAAAATTTGCTGTCAATTTTTATCTTGTCATACGTTTTATTAAAAAGGTTCTACCTTTTTTAAATTATTCCTTTGATGTAATAAAACCCACGCTTTTATACACTATTACTTAGTTAGTTGTACGGGTTATACCTACCTACTCCCAAAAGCCGAAAACGAAAAGTATGAAAACCGGGTTTTTTAATTTTTATTTGTTGATAGGCACGCGTTTGCCCACTATCTCCCCTGATGTGGTTGAAGATCGAGCATGCTTGCCTAGAAGTAACCTATTCACTCTTGATTTAAAAACTCCCAGTTTATAGCTATCCACTCCTTAGCTGTACGCACAATGAATGTGTTCTCAAAACGCTTTGTGCGTATGGATGGGATGTCCACCATGAATCGGTGGCACTTCGCCGTACGTCTTGTGGTCTGTTGATGAACGGGCTTTCCAAGGACTATCGATTTACCTAGTATTATTATTATTATCTCACCCTCACGCACACAAAACATTTTGGCAACACATTAATTGTGAGAACAACAATAGAGTAGAATTCCCTGCCAGAGTCTGTACTTCCTGATAGCTACAACTTGGGAGTGTAAAAGTCAAGAGTTAATACGTTACTTTTAGGCAAGTGTGCTCCATGTTCGACCAGGCTCGCTTAAAAGGTGTGTTTCAGAATGTGGTCAAACGCGAGCCTATAATATCAGTGATTAAAAAACTGGCCAAGTGCGGGTCGGACTTTGCATATTTTGGGTTCCGTACTAAACGAGGACTCCTAGAAAAAATCTTATTTATCAATATGTTGGCATTTGTTAGTAAAGTATATGTAATAATAGACATAATTGAAAAGCTGACTTTGGTGGCTTCTACTTCCTTTGTCTTCCAATTTTTTTTTAAACCAAAAATATAGTATTTGTGTACTCAACGAGTCCTATACAACGATACCCCACTTAATGGCACAGGTCAATTTTTTTTTCGCAACCCCTCTCCTAACAGAATTTTAAAAAAAATGCCACTTTGTATGGCTTTGGGTCAACAAGATGCATATACCGTGAAAATTTGGAGACTGTAGCTCCAACCGTTTGACTGTAAAACCTGTGTGACAGACGTCGAACGGACGGACAGAAGGACACGTGAGTGACAGCAATAGCGCTCCGTTTGGACCCTTCGGGTACGGAACCCTTAAAAACAGCTACATCCGTATAGACCTGAAGTTGACCCCAACATAATTGAGAAAAACTTTTGCTGCCGATAATGTAGCGTGTCAACAGCGAAATAATACATTGTCGATAGATGATTTAACCCGTCAAGCCCTGGTTCAGGCCATGGTACGGAGCAAGAGGGAATGGGAAGCCGTCTCCTCCTTCTGCGAAGCAGTAACGCTCGCGAAGAGGGAGGCGGCATGGGTGAGGGAGACTCCTGAGAGACGTCTGGGGCTTCCGGCGCCGCGAGACGATCTCTGGCTACCGTAGACCCGGGCCTGCGGATGGCGAGTAATGGGTAGCTGGCCGTCCGACCAGCACCAGGCCCGAGAGTCGACTGCGCGTAGTGTTCAACGCGCGCCTCAAAGAGTTGTCAGCAATAATGACGGGGCCCATCATGGCCGATGCCTGCCCAGGGGTTAAGGATAAATTCGAAACAGAGTTACCTCACCCCTGGGCACTCAGGGCAGGGAAGGAACAGGGGTGGGTTTTAGTCAGTAAGAGTCTGACACGCGCTAGCTCCACCCAGAGCGGGAGATGTCATTGGAAACCCGTCAAGCCCCTCATTAGCAGACACAATTAAAACATCTAGCAAAGAAGCTTTGATGATTACAATGCTCTCTTTTTTCAATGAGCAATCTTTACATTTACACAACTACTAGCTGACCCAGCGAACTTCATACCGCTTGCCAATCAAAAAGTGAATCCGTTCTCGAGATATCATCAAAACAGCCTTTCCAGAAAATATATGACAAAATTAATTTTCTTCATATTTTTTTTTTCGCGTCCTTAATCAAATGTGACTGTCAAAAGTTTATTGATGTGTAACATCTTTCCTCTCGCTTTCCTGCAATATGTGAGAGTGATTTCTCGGTGAAATGGGACGGAAGTGTGTAACAGGAAGCCGGGTAATCGCGCGCTATTTGATTTGACCAATGAGCGCGCGCGGAGGTATTTTTGGCCGTCAGATGGTAGAGCGCAGGCACAGGTAAGTCTGCGCGCGATCAAATTCGGAACTAAACGTTTTATTTTTAAATTTTAGGATAGAATGTTTGTTGCTTATTACCAAGGTGAGATGTTAAATGTTGCACATCATTATTCGACTACTGTAAGGCTCGCTCGTGTTTTTCTTTTTTATATCCTTCGGGAACTTCTTCCGGGAGTCCTTTTTTCTGGATACAAGTATGTCCTTTTCTGTACCCCTTTTTTGAGGGTGGGAAATCATCCAATGACTTCTCCCGCTCTGGGTGGAGTGGGAGGTCGTGTCAGACTCTTACTGACTAAAACCCACCCCTGTTCCTTCCCTGCCTGAGTGCCTAGGGGTGCCGTAACTCAATCCACGACCATTAGGCAGGCATCGGCCATGACCGGCACCGTCATGTATTGCTGACAACTCTTTGAGGCGCGTGTGGAATACTACGCGCCGTCAACTCTCGGGCCTGGTGCTGATCGGACGGCGAGCTATCCACTACTCACCGTCCGCAGGCCTGGGTCTATGGTATGGAGATCGTCTCGCGACGTCATACGCCCAGGGCGAATCCTGCGGCGGCTACAGCTGGGGGCGTGAGGGCGACTCTATTGAGTCTCCCTCACCCGTTCCGCCTCCTCCTTCGCGAGCGTTACTTCTTCGCAGAAGGAGAAGACTGCTTCCCATTCCCTCTCGCTCCATACCATGACCTGGACCAGGGCCGGGCGCGAGATGTCGCTGCCGCCGATTACCTCCACGAGGACACGGCGGGGCTCCGCCCAAGCGGGGCACTACTCCACCGTATCTTCTGGATCCGGATCCTCACAGTAGTGACACCCGGGTTTTTCTGTACTCCTGATAAAGTAGGTATTTATATGATAAATTTCACGATGGTCGCTTCAGTGGTTTTGGCTTGAATATGTAAGAAACAAACTTACATTAGTTCTTTTGTGATAGAAATAAATTATTATATTACTAAAATAACTGTATTATTATATTTAAAGTTTAAAAGTATTCTCACATAATTTCATAGCCATTTTCTACACGTACGTTTATTTAATTACTAGCTGTGTCCGGAGTTTCACCCGCGTTTATGTTTCTTTCGAAAAAAAATTTTTTTCATAAAAAGCATCCTAAGTTACTTCTAATACCTCCAAAAATATGTGAACAAAGTTTCATGATGATCGGTTAAGTAGTTTTCGCGTGAAAGCGTAACATACAAACTTACATTCACATTTTATAAGTATGATATTTAAGAATTAAATAAACACCCACCTCTACCAAAAAGGTGAAAATAAAATAATTTCACTCAACAAAAACCCAAATCTGAAATGGAATGTTTCGAATTCAAAATATTTCAAGCTCTTTTAATATAAAATGAACGTTTGTTACACAACTTGAATAGAAGCTGTCTGGCTTGTAATCACGACTGGGTTGAATGTAAAAAAAAAGAATTTGTAGCTCATGAGCTCTTTCAAAGTTTGGGTGGTTTAAAACATAGATGGTTTTAAAATGTGTAAAAAAAACCGGCGAAGTGCGTGTCAGACTTTGCATATTTAGTGTTCCGTACTAAATGAGGGATTTGAAATTGGTATTTGTTAGTAAAATATACATAATAATAAACATTATCATTATTTTCGTCGGTTAGTGTTTCATCTCATAAAAAAGCGTTTAAAGGGCCCTCTGCAAAATGGGATCGGTCTCTCGTACGCCTTCCAAAGGTCCGGGACATCAGGGTCCAAAGAAATAAATAAAAATAATGTTATCACCTTAAGCTAATTTATTTATTTAATAAATTTACAAACACTAATGGTCAATGCGAAGTTAAAAAATTCTTTAGAACAGTATTTTGTGACAGACGACGAACAGACCAATAGGTGGACATACGGACACGTGAGTGACAATAATAGCCCTTTGGGTACGGAACCCTAAAAAGTTTCTTTGTAACTTTTAAATGTTTAAATAGGTTTTATTTAACTTTCAGGAGAGAAACGGAATGGTGTAAGAAAACTTGGATTATAATATTATTTTCATGCATCCACTAGACCGATTGAGATAAAATTTGGTTTACATATATCTATATCTGTAATCCAAATACGGACCAAGACGACTCAATAACGTCATAATTCCGGTGTGAGAGAGAGTCCGAGTTATACAGGCCGTATGGCACTATCCCTTTCTCACACCTGATTTTACATATCTGTACTGTGCGTATGCGTGTGTGTTTCTATTTCTGAGTGTTCCTGTGTGTGTTCACTGGAACACAGAACACTTGGAAACTTTACAGGAACACAAAACGCTCCGGAGCTTATTCTAGATCAGCGCAATATACATTATGCTTGAGTGGTTTATTCTTAGAAATAAATGTAAGTAAAAGAACAAAATATGGTAGGAACGGATATTAGGGTCTAGTCTAATATAATAATATGTAATATTCTTCTTAACCTTATGTCTTCCAAACCGCTGGATAGATAGATACAATTTAGATATCGTTAGATGCGGATTGTCATGCTTAAAGTTCTTATTTAGGCGACGATAAAAAAAAAACCTGCCAAGTGCGTGTTGGACTACGCACTTTTATGGTTCCGTACCAAATGTATTTTTGACTATTTGTATGGTTTTGGGTTAAAAAGATGCTTATACTGTGAAAATTTGAAGACTGTAGCTCCAACCATTTGGCTGTAAAACCTGCGTGATAGACAAAGAACAGACAGACACGTGAGTGAAAGCAAAAGGGTTCAGTTTGGACCCTTCTGGTATGGAATCCTAAAACTACTACACTTACTTATAACGGCCACCATTTTTTTCTTCAAATTCATAAAGCCTATGTCATTACGGATGTCAAGGCCAATTGAATGATGGTATCATTATTTATTAAAAATTATCAAGCCGTTAAGAATACAGGCTGAGCCAAAGTAATAGACATACAAAAATACATACATACTCTTAAAAAACTTTGCACTTCTAGTGCAGTAAGGTACGAAGCAATTTTTATTTAGTAGTAGTCCATGAGATCTCGGATTGGCGGGCAGCTCGAAGCTAAAATAACAACAGGCGCATGGGTCGATCTCGAAGGTTAAGCAACGCTTGCCACTGTCGATCTGTGGATGGGTGACCATCTGAATTTACTGAGATTCCTTCGTGCCTCGAAAAGCACGTTAAGCTATTGGTCCCGGACATTTATATTGATATTTGACGGATGCTAGGGTAAGCTAGGGTTTTTTTTCTTACTCCTCCGCTGTATTTTCTGATTAATTTCGTTGCGGGACCCAAGACAGTTTAATCGTTTCTCTGGGACTTGTCGAGCTTCATTGCCTCGGCGTTTTTTCTGGTGGTCGCGACTGTTGATTCTTGCTTAGAGAAGTTACAGTGGTTTAGGAATAGTGTGGCGGGCTTGTCCCAAATAAAAAAAGACGTTTGGCACTCGGAGACTGCCGCGGTAAAGCTATTGCATAGCATTTTTTATCAAGTTATGCAATTATAATTATTTATTTATTTTATTTATGCAGTTCTTTTTTCCTTTGTTTTTTTTTTCTTTGATATTAATTCAAGTTACACTTTTTTCACGCACGTAAGAAGTTACACTTCTTTGGCGTAACAAGATAAATATCGTCATCGTCATCGTCATCGTCATCGGAATGAGGGGTGTTAGGTTTCATTTTCGTTACGAAATTTCTGGATTCGGTCTCCACGCTCAAGGCCCGTGATAGAAGCTATGCAATAGCTTAAAAAAGATGCTAGGGTAGTCTGAAACCAGAATATTTGACACGTATCTTATCTTTTAAGATCGCTTTTAGCGATAAGGCCGCCCATTGAGTCACCCTATGTAATGTTTTCCTCATATTTTTATTGTAATTTATATGGTGTACATAATAAAGAGTATTCTATTCTATTCTTATTACCCAATTACTGGGTTGTGGAGGTCAGATCCCCTCTCTCTGATGGCCTCAGACGCGCAAAGACTCACGGACTGGCACTCACAGACTCTCACGGACCCTCTCACAGAGAGGAGGCCTGCGCCCCTGCAGTGGGGAAATTAAAAGGCTGATGATGATGATGAGGTCAGATAGGCAGTTGCTCTATACAGGGTGTAACGGAAAGGTGTGGTCATATTTTAAGAACTGCATATGCCCATTGATATGAACAACTTTCTTCAAGAAAACCTGAGGAAATTCTCTTTTTTTTTTACCTCCCATTCAAATATTGATCAGCTGATGATAACTTTGTAAGGAAAGTTCAATTTCTGTTTGGAAATTTTCTATTTTTTTTTAGAGTAAGTTGTTCATTGCCATGGGCAGAATCGGTTCTTAAAATATGACCACACCTTTCCGTTACACCCAGTATAAAACGCTGGTACTCAGCTGCATCTGGTTAGACTGAAAGCCAACCTCAACATAGTTGGGGAAAGGTTAGGCAGATTGATAGTAGTCTATGAGATAAAGCGGTTGTCGGCTTTGAGGTCCAGAACAAAACACCCGATGGTCACACAATTTCATACAATGTTTCTAAATGAAACACGATTGCGTGGGACGAGGAACAATGACTGCTGAATGTGGGAGTAATGGGGAAGTTTACTTAGCTCTGTGGGTGCAAATACAGTTAAGGCGCAGATAATAGTTTTTAATAGAACATCACTTCTAAACGACAAGTCTTATTTCTTTGAAAAAAATATATATTACTCTAGACCATTTCCGTCGTAATTTGATCTGAGAATGTTTGAAATTATATTTTTATGACATAGTGTTATTAATTTGTAAAGTTATGTCTAAAGCGGATAAAAAATTGGGAATCACGCAAAAACTATAAAGCGTATTTTTATGAAATGTTCAATCATTTTAATAATTTAGTCTCTGTGTTTTATGATACCTGTTGTTATAAGTGTAATAAATTAATAATGCGTCTAAATTCGGACAGCGCTCCTTGATAGGCGAGTCCTATTACTGGGTGGACGTACGACGCGTTACGCGAGCACAGCACAGAACACGCAAGCTAACCACTCAAGCTGTGGTCACCCTCAGCACAATAGGGATGTTTCCTGGGTATAAAATTAATAATTGTATTTAGTTCGTAAGTTAGATTTTCAAAAAATAATGTACACGTATTTTCTGCTTTACCGAACCAATAAAAATTTAACAAGATAAAACACATTAAAGTTCAGGAGTGAGGGCTGGTTACGTCACTTAACAGTATAAAGTGTAGCGTGGCGTGACATCACGCGAAATTTCAACGCACTGTATCGTTCTCATTTTTAACAGACGAAAAAAAAAATAGGAGGTTCTCGATTCGACCGTATATTTTTTTTATAATAATAATAATAATTTAATTTTAATTCAGACAGAGTCCATTATATTTTGTTAGTAACAATATTCTTAATGTCTAATACCTTTAATTAATTAGCAGGGAGGTATCTAATATCTTTAAACATACCTAATCTGAATCTCGGAAACGGCTCCAACGATTTTCATGAAATTTAGTATGCAGGGGATTTCAGGGGCGATAAATTGGTTTACCAAGGTTTTATTTTTAGAAAACGTCGTTTTATACAAAAAAAAAAAATCCAAACAAAGTTCGGTTATCCAGGTACTAAAACATTAACAGGCAAGGCGAGGAGTTTCATACAGACTCCAGTCACATAGCAGCGCTATCTAACTAAAACCCGAACGAAACCCGTCATTATTAGAGGAGTCAAGTTTCTCAGCAATCACTTGCAGGATGCTGTTAGTACTGCCCCGCACTCTGCTTAACAATGAGGCGGTTCTTTTGCGCATGATCGCTTTGATTTTTGGTTTACGTGACAAAAGAAAAAATACGTGTTCAATTCTAACTGTCCAATTCTAACTGTCCAATTCTAACTGTCCAATTCTAACTGTCCAATTCTAACTGTCCAATTCTAACTGTCCATTTCTCACTGTCCAATTCTATTTGTCCAATTCTAACTGTCCAATTCTAACAGTCCAATTCTAACTGTCCAATTCTAACTGTCTAACTGACGGACTAAATCGATTTTTTTAGGAAACTATAGCCTATTATGAAGAACTATTCAACCCTACGTGCACTTGCACGTGAATCTACACACACAACCAAGACCAACCCGCCTTTTTAATGCTGGCAACACACATGGCATATTTGCGCAAACATTCGCCTCATCCCGTTGAAAAAAATGGACTTTAAATAGAAGAAAATAGGATATATTTTCCAATATCTAAGTAACGCGAATATTTTGACCAATGTGCCAAATGAAGTAGAACATATAAACTTAGCTTTTGACAGACTAAAATGGTTTTTTTTATCAACCCACGCTGCCCCACTGCTGGTTAAAACCCAAAAAATTATGGCAAAAAAATTATTTGTATATTTTGTATTTATTTAGCTTGTACTGTCAGCAAAATTAATTGCTTAGCAGATTGACACAGCACATAAAATTTCCATTCTAGTTTAATTGACATAATTTTTTAAATCAGTTCAAAATGTCAATCTGCCTAGCCTTTTCCCAACTATCTTGGGGTCGGCTTCCAGTCTAACCGGATGCAACTGAATACCAGTATTTTACATGGAGCGACTGCCTGTCTGACCTCCACAACCCAGTTACTGGGTAATACGATACCCCTTGGTAAGACTGGTTGTCAGACTTTCGAGCTTCTGACGACCCGTAACGACTGTCAAAGATCCACGATTGACAGCCGGGACCAACGGCTTAACGTGCTTTCCGAGACACGGAGGAGTCTCGGTATGTAAATATGGTCACCCATCCTCGTACCAACCCTGGCAAGCGTAGCTTAACCTGATGGATCGACTCGTGCGGCTGTTATTACTTTAGCCACGAGCTCCAAATCAGTTCAAAATGTAATAAACATAAAACAAAATGTAATAAATATAAATGTGTTAGAAACCTTTTAAATCTAGTGGAAGGGGAAACTGTCAAGTACCTAAATTAAAAAAGATGCACACACTGACGTATGACGTCACCGCCTTTAGGTTACGTGCGAACAAAAGAGATGGAGAGAATGATGTCACCACTCTTCCTTATACCAAAATTATAAATGATTTAATTTTAAATTTTTGATGCTTCATTTGATAATAAATTTTGATGCTATATTCTGAAAAAGAAAAGAGGAGCTCGTGGCTAAAGTAATAACAGCCGCATGGGTCGATCCATCAGGTTAAAGCCCTACTGCCGGCCAAGTGGCGCCCTCATTGAATAAAAAATCGTAGCATACCATAGAAATCGCGTAATGCGAAGAGATCGCGGCATGCGATAAAGCCGCCCATTGTATTTGTTTAGTTTTAAGTTTCTCTTAATTAAATATATCATGGTGTACAATAAAGAATATAATAAACAAATAAATAAATAAAGAATCCAACGTTACGTTTTATATAAAGAGGATAAAGTATTTTTACGTTGTTAAAATAGGACTCAAAATGTTTCGTATCAAAAGCAGTAGGCAAATGTACCAAAAACGGCCGTCTTTGACACATTTGCTTACTAATTTTGATATTTTTTATTCAGTGAGGGCGCCACTTGGCGGGTAGTAGACCCTTAAGCTACGCTTGCCGAGGTTGGTCCATGGTTGGGTTTCTACTATAACTATCTTTGCATACCGAGACTCCTCCATGCCTCGGAAAGCACGTTCAGCCGTTGGTCCCGGCTGTCAATCGTGGATCTTTGACAGTAGTTACGGGTCGTCAGAAACCCGAAAGTCTGGCAACCAGTCGTCTAACCAAGGGGTATCGTATTACCCAGTAACTGGATTGTGGAGGTCAGATAGGCAGTCGCTCCGTGTAAAATACTGGTATTCATCTGCATACGGTTCGTCTGGAAGTCGACCCCAAGATAGTTGGGAAAATGCTAGGCAGATTGATTGTTCAGAAAAGTAAAAAAGTGTTAGGTATTTTTGTTTCACATAAAACATTATACAAAATAAACACAAGAAGATACCCTATTATTTTGTACTCGTAGCTATTTCATGCGACAGTCAGAAATGTGACAGAATTGACAAACAATTCAGGTTGATAGGCAATTAACTACGAGCAATCATATTCTGACGTTACCTAGATCACAGAATTTTAAAACGATGACGGGAATAATTACCGGAATTTTCATAAAATAATTACAAATTAGGACCTACTTGGAAGTCCTGCGACAACGACTGAGAATGTTACTAAATATTTATCTAAAATGTTGCTGGTTCTGTTGTGCATAAACTAAACCTAATTTATGCTATTGCTATCTTTTTCTTTCTAATAAAACAAGAAAGAGACTGACGTAAATTGGAGCTATCAAATTTAGTTGAACTAATATTTCGATACAAAGGGTACACGTAAAAACATGTCGACTGAAAACACGGTAAAGCGCAAGGCGTAAACTAGTTTGACAACTCTAACTTAGTTTATAGGTATAGCAGTCCTTTTCTCGCACTACTTTTTAGTAAAAGATAGCGATTCTCTAATTTTAGTTTAGTTATTGAACAAGAGAATTGTGCCAATGTTGATCTACGAGGTCAAACTTGGTTAGGTCCCGGGGTTATCGGAACAGTACCTAAATTAAAAGCCAGAAGTAACATTCCAGGATTTCGTAGTAGATATAAGTTCTCTAGGTGACAGAACAAGCATTAGGTGCTGCGCAAACGGTAGACACTATTTACCGACACAGATACTACTAAACAGGAAACCGTAGTTGCTGGGTCCAGTTGTGACATACGTACACACTAGCCGATTGTCTTTTACTGATGCGGCATACCACAGGAAACTATACCACCCAGGTTATTCCAGGTAACTATAGTTTCAGACACCCGATTGCATCGTGTGTCAAGTGGAAGTAATTGTACACTGAAAAGCCCTTATTTTTTCATATACTTAATCTTAATTAACCCTAGATCACTTTATTTTACTACGCTTAATATAAACTTTTGTCATTTCGACTACGGTATTTAATAAAGAGGGTGAAGGGTTTTATTTAAACAAAATGAGTACAAGTTTGCTTTTATTGTTAATAAAAAGTATTTATTTATATTTTTTCTTATGTTTATATCAATTAATGTGGCATTTTTACTAATCAAACAGCCTTGTATGAGATCATAGTTTTCTGGCAAAATCAACAATTGCAATTTTTTTAAATTTCTTACATAGTAATAATGAAATTGACAACAAAAATTAAAAATAATGAATCTAAAATAAACATTTTGGTAAAAATAAATAAACTAATACATTTGTATTAGTTCCTTGATTTTCACGGCACAACGATTTATTTCACTTGGTGTAACTACTTTTAGTCATCCTTAGCTTTGTGGATTGACAAAAGGCACATAATTGTTTGAGATATCACTACTTGCATGATCATCTTGACCTGGAAGTTGAAGTTGGGTCAACGTGGTAACATCTTCACCACCATCAGTCTCATAAGTTGGATTAACCTTAACGTGGTCTTCCCTCTCAACCGGTGGTCTTCCCTATCTTACAAATAACAAATAGCATTTAATATAAATAAAACTAAACAAAAAAAGAAAAAAAAACAACGCAAAAATACACAAAGTAATTCGTACAAAATATCACGTTATTACTAACCTTCGTTAATGCGAAGAGACATGGTTGCTAGAATTTCGCTCATGGACCCCCTACACCCAAGGCACTACCGTCTGTTGTAGGAGCAAATCTATATATTATAATGTACTCTGTGGAGCAAATGGTCGACTGAGATTAGCCACAGTTTGGAGCCACAGTATGGAAGAAGTACGATTGCACCGACAGCAGTTAAACGCGATTTTTTTAAAACCGCTTCGTCATATCGACGAAGGTTTGTTATCAAGGTTTAAAAGTAACAATGACATAGAAATTACATTTTACATATCAAATAGATAAATAATGAATGTACTCGTATGTATGACGATTATGTCAAATTTAAGAAATGCAATGAAATCTACTTGATTAAACGTAACTTAATTAAATAATTATACAATATTCTAAAGTCTAAATATTTATCCATCTCCCAGTCTCTTTTAAATAAATAAACGGAAGTACTATTTTGTCTTTATTATTATTTTTATTGGGATTTTTTGATAATTGTTTTTATTTGACGCAGTTTTTATTGGAATTGATCTAACTGATAATTCTGCATTTTCTTCATTAGTATCATCGTTATTATTCAATTTAACTATATTGTTAAATACCCAAGGTTCGAAATACAGAACAATGACAAAAGTTTTACTGTCAGATTTATTGTTAAATAATATTGTATTATTAATTTAATCGGAAATGGGCCTTTGGAGCTTTGACCTGAAATCTTCAAAGGATTGGCCTTGTCTTTGATTTGACAAATGATAGTTGGGAGACATTGATTGAGGTAAGCAAAATTATTCAACAGCCAGGAACATTAAATGTCGTCCACTTTTGAAAACACCATCAGTATTATCGTCATCATTTCAGCCGAATGCCGCCAACTGCTGTACATAGGCCTCCCCCAAGTGTCATCAAAATGACCGGTATTATGCGTCTCGCATCCATCGGCTACCTGCGACCCTCACCAGTTCATCGGTCCACCTGGTGGGAGGCCTTCCCAAGCTGCGTCTTCCAGTACGCGGTCACCACTCTAGAACTTTTCAGCCCCATCGACCATCTGTTCTGCGGGCAATGTGCCCTGTTAACAGCCACTGCAGTTTGGCTATTCTTGGGGCTATGTCGATAACCTTACTTCTCTTGCGGATATGATTATTCCTGATTCGATCACGCAAGGAAACTCCAAGTATTGCCCTCACCACTTACTCCTCTCTACTTTTTACAACAATTCCCGGTAAAAAGATACTTCATAAAGGTTTAAACTGTAGGTATAACTGGCACATTGACGGGAGCTTTTTTTGTGACAGTGGGAAAATATCAGATGATTTGTTCCGCTCTGGTTGGAGCGGGAGGGTGTCAGACTCTTACTGACTAAAATCCAACCGTGTTCCTTCAGTTGCCTATGCCAGGGCCGCGGTGACTTTCGAACAATCCCACGACCCTGGCAAGCATCAGCCCTTACGTAGTGGAACCCTTCAATAATTACTGACAGATGTCAGACAGAGCATTGAGTTTTACGCACGTCTCAAAGAGATCTTTGAGACGTGCGTAAAACTCAATGCTCCGTCGACCTCAGTCTGGTCGTTATCGGGCGGCAAGCTACCCATTGCTCACCGTCTACAAGCCTGTATCGCCCTGCGACTCCCGACGGCTAGAGCGTCTCCTGCGGTGGCCAGGTGTGTGAGGGCGTGAGAATTGCCTCTCCCTCATGCGTTTCGCCTCCTCCTTTGCTTGAATTACTGTTCCGTAGCAGGAGTTGACCGCGCGGAGTGTGCTAGCTGGCAAGTGGCGGATTATTTTATTTAATTTTATGATTATATTTTAGACGGCATATATTTATTTTTCTGTTTTACATAATGTTAAGATTGTTGCTTAGAATTATATAGATTCAAGTTCTTAAAACTTAACAGACAGATGTGTTGCTGGGGAGTTTGTTGGCCACTTCTTCTTCACAGCTAAAACACTAGGAAGTGGTGACGGGCGGGCGTTTTTTGGGGGACTGTCTTTATGTAGAACTTTGACGTTCAAAAAGTGCTGGTTCTCAGCCTAGTTTGAATAAATGACTTTTGATTTTGATTTTGATTTTGCCTCACATAAACAGAAGTTTTACGTGCAAACTACGTTCAACATTTAGGTAGTAAGCAATTAATTTCTCTGACTGTACCTGTAGCTACCTATATCTATTTTAACGTTGTGCTGAAAGTGGTTGTCATTTAAGAGCAGATTATTTCATAATGATAAAGATGATTATTTGATAGCTCTTGTTATTATTCTGTATAAAATACAACCTTATAACTCCGGAAATAAGGATGCCATATTAATTGAAAATTTATAAAATTCTTCACTAACTGTGAAGGTCTTAAGTGATATAACATTTTCTAAGATGAATATTTGATAGCTCTTCTCATTATTCTGTAGTAAATATAACCATAAGATTCCGGAAATAAGGATGTCATTATTAATGGACAATTTTATACAAAATTTCTCACGAACCTTGAAGGTCTAAAGTGATATATTTTCTGTCACGAAATTGACTTTAGTTTAATACGAGTCTATAAAAAACTTATGTCAAGCAAACATTATTAATTAACCTCATTCATTTTTCAAATTCACTAATTTAAGTGTTGTCTACTATTCAGCATGAAACAAAAACCCTGTACGGTCCAATAAAGATCCGATCTTTGTCATGCGATCAGTGTTGCCTTTGATAAGTTTTTATATTTTTTAAATTAATTATTTTCACTAGGGAAAAATCATAATCTCATATCCATGAAATGGTTACGAATATGTGTACGAAGTACGATACCAAAAATAATACCTTTTAGGATCGGACAGGGTTTTTGTTACATGCTGTATAGAACTGTTTATACTACACTGTTACATTTCTTTACGAACTTTGTTAAAATATCTCTCTTCATTAACTTCTACGACAAAATCTCAGTTTTACCAAAATATCACATTAGTCCCTGCTCATCCCATAAAGGAAATAGAGCGTGAAGATAAGATGGAAACAATGCCCAGCGAAGGTGTCAAATTCAGGTGACCATTATACTGACAATGGGATCCCATTGACGTTAATATATTGACATGGTGTTTGAGGTCAAACGGCGGACACGACACACCATAGAATTTGGGTCGTTAGTAGCTGTAAGTAAACTAAAGTTTATCACTATGAAAACCTTACAAATAGATAATAGGTGCTTGGCTGGCCTAGAACTTCGCTGATTTTTTTAAGTGATAGCTTCATTAGGTGGTTTGGGCATTTTTGAGATGGGAATAAACAATTGAACTCGCCACCGACACCGACACCGACACCGACACTGACACCAACACAGACACCGCTATTTGGATTGAAGTGAAAACTTCTTTAGGTGTCTTGGGCATTTTTGTTTAGGTTCCACTTCTGTCGGCACTCCTGGAGTGCCACTCTTTTTTAGGGATCCGTACCTGAAAAGTAAAAAAACGAAAACCTTATAGGATCACTTTGTTGTCCGTCTGTCTGTGTGTCAAGACCATTTTTCTCAGGAACACGTGGAGTTATCAATCTTAAATTCACATTAAATACTCAGGTCTAGGAGCTGTGAAAAAATCAAACTTTTAACCTGTGAAACCCCGCAACTCACTGGTGAGTCGGACAAAAAAAAAAAAAATTAAAGAGAATAAAAAAAAAAAAATCGGCTGTCAACCCGGGTTGTCGTCGGGGTTCAATTTGACAACCCGGATTTGGCCGCGGGGCTTCAGGCACCGCAATCAAAAGATACAGCCGTTTATGTTGTAAATTTTTGAAACTCGCAAGGGAATTAGAACCTACAGGGTACTTCCCGTGAACTCAGAATCTTGAAATGTGGAACAAAGCAACGTCTTATATCACAAATAAAGGAGAAATCGCGAAACTTATATACCTACAGGTTTGTACGGAACCCTCGGTGCGCGAGTCCGAATCGCACTTGGCCGGTATTTTTTTTAAGTACTTACTTTAAAATAAAGAGTGACATTTTTGGAATCGTATCATCGAGTCCTTTATTTTTAAATCCCATAAAATAATTTTAATTCAATCAATAAGGAACACAGGAGCTTTGCTAATGGCGGCAACTTGGTATAAAACCTATAGCTATAACAATCATCAAAAAAGGAAAGTCGTCCACTGCTGGAAATAGGCCTCCCACAAGTGTCACCACAACGACCGGTCCTGTGCATCTCGGTTCCATCAGCCACCCACGACCCGCATCAGGTAGATAGATCCTACTTGTGGGATGCCTTTAAATTCTTCGTTATCCGGTACGCGGTCGCCATTCCAGAACTTTTCGCCCCCATTGACCATCTGCTCTGCGAATAACATTGGATGAAAATTATAATTTATTATTAGGTAATTATATATTTATAGATTTTAATTGACAACTATTAATATACTCGTTATATATAGGATGGAATTTTGTAATGCCACCTGAAAGGAAATTACTCTTAATACTGTAGATATAAAGTTTTACTCAAAGAAAGCATTCCTTTATTTTTGAAAAGAAAGAATACATTCATCAAGTTCAAAGATTTTCGAAAATTCGGTTGCCCTGAATCGAACCGACTAAAATCTTTAAAAATTAAACCCTGTACTTTTATTACATCGATCGTTAGGGTCAATAATAATGATGAAATCTCTCTAACAAACTTGATAGATTAAATGAAAAGAAAACCATGAAATCTTAAATTTATTTCAAAAAATGGATAACTCTGCATTACAAAAATGTGCAAATTCTTTGAAAATTCGAAAATCTTTGTAAGCAGTTTTCAAAAATAAAGAAATGTTTTCTTTGAGTAATATTTTCTATCTACAGTATTAAGATTACTTTCCCTTCAGGTGGCGTTATAAAATTCCACCCTGTATAGATCGACTGCCATTTTTTTTCTCTTGCCGTGGTGGAAAATCCTAATGGATGTCAGATTCGCCTGGGGCAGGTGAAGAGGTCTGTCAGACTCTTACTGACTAAAAACCATACCGGCGTTCCTTCCCACACTTGGACCGGGGATCGTGAGAACTAGTGCGCCTTCGTCGATCCCCGGATAGTGCCGACCCGCATAGGCGGGTCACCACAGGCCCGCGGGGAGAGTGAGTTGTCCTCCTCCCGCGACGTCCAATAGCGGCGCGCGTGGAACACTACGCGTCGCTGCCTCGGGTCTTGTTGGATGGCGGGCAGCGGACGACCCCGAGTCCGCCGATGGAGCAGCTGCATAATCTTACCTTCATAACCCCGTAATGGCCCTAATAGCATTTAGTGTTAGCATTTGGTTGGGCCAACAATAAATGCTATCATTCTAGTCTTGACCCATAATTTAATGCTGGTAATAAAAAAGGGGGTAATATACATTTTGAAAAAACCAGCCTAGCCAGATTTCCTCACTTTGCTCAGAATTACTTATGGTGTCCATACGGCCTGCGGACGGCGAGTAGTGGGTAACTCGCCGACCGATCAGCACTAGGCCCAAGAGTCGACAGCGCGTAGTGTTCCACGCGCGCCAAAGAGTTGTCAGCAAACACGACGGGACCCGTCGTGGCCGATGCCTGCCCGGGGGCTGAGGACAAATTCGAAAGAGTTACCTCGCCCCTGGGCAATCAGGGCAGGGAGGAACAGGGGCGGGTTTTAGTCAGTAAGAGTCTAACACGCCCTTCCGCTCCACCCTAGAGCGGAACAAGTCATAGGATGATTTCCCACCCCCCAAAAAAAAAAAAAACGGGGCACTTATCGTAACGATCAGTCGTACTATAATTTAAAATCGAACGAAGGATTGTTCGTGTTTGGCAATATCCCATCCAATTTTAAATGTGTGCTGTAGTCCAGCACTCGGGTCCAATATAAGATAAGATAAGATTAAGATAAGATTTAAAGATTTATTTTCCTCCCACAAAGTACATTTTTATACAGTATAAGTGTAATAGTTATAGGGCTTACAAGGATTTGTGGGAGTCAGGAATCCAAACTAGGATACCCTGTGCTATGGATTCCTGGTCCCCTCGCCGAGATAAGAAATTTTCACAATTTGTCAAGTAGTTGTACAGTAAGTGACACTATTGGACTATTGTATGGAAAAAAAATAACAAAAAGAAAAAGGTAGTTATTAATAAAAACAAAAGAAAAACAATTTTAAACTTAAGTCAGATGACTGCGTGTGTGTGGGTATTTGTATGTGTGTGTGTGGGGGGTGTATGTGGGGTGTGTGGGAGGGGGGGTGTGGGGTGTGTATGTATAGTGAGTGTGTGTGTAAGGGTGTGAAAAATATGTGAGTATGATGGGCATCTTATAGTATGTCTGGAGTGTCTAGTGTACCTGCGTATGAGTGTGAGAGAGATAGAGTTAGATGGTATTTGTGAGTGATTATTTTTGCAGGTTGTATAGCTAGGATAAGATAGAAAGCAGTTTTTCAGTTTCCTGGTAATCTAGTCCCAACAGCCAATTTGTGAGCTTCTTTTTACATTCTACCCTCGGCAGACCAACAATGGCAAGAGTTTTGTTAACTCTGTTATATAATCTGCTTGCTCTAAATTGAAAGAAATTTTGGGCGAAAGATGTTTTTACCGGATTTGTTTCACAGACTTCATAATAACGCCTGGTATTTACCTTTTGTATAGCTGTAGGAAAGTCAATTAAGGAATGCTTTTTCATAACTGTTGCTAATACATAAAGCTGCCTGACCGTTAATACATTTGCATCGTTGTAGAGGGCTTTTGTTGCGTATAAACGTGGTTTGAATAGAGCAACTTTTAGGAGAAGTCTTTGAGCTCTTTCAACGTTTATTATATTAGTTTTGTATGAGCCACCCCAGGTCAGAATACCATATGAATATAATATGGGTTGGTGGATATCACTTGTCTTCGATTTTTTGGTTCTAGGATATGCCGGTTTCCTCATGATGTTTTCTTTCACCGTTTTGAGAACAGTGGTGATGATATAATTTTCAGAAAAAGTAAAGCCCCTTTAGTACTTTTTTTGGGTTTGAACTCATGACCTACAGCTTTTAAGTTGCGGCCGATACCACTAGGCCCGCACTAGGCACTCATAATCTAACACTATGCTTGATTTCATCCAAATCAATTCAGCCGTTCTGGCGTGACTGATAACAAACAACCATCCATTCAAACTTTCACATTTATAAAATTAGTAGGAAGTAGGACTAGAGAATGGAATAATTTAATTTCAAAATGCCAAACTTTACATTAAAACTGTCAGTATAAAGTGATCGTATGTACCCGCCATAACGATGTTAGAATTATATTTGTTTGCGGTAGGGTGATTCAGAAAAAAAATGTTACGTCTCGTAACATTTTTGCGTTATACCCCCACCCACAGATAATATAATCTCCTTCATACTTCTTCTTCTGTATATCTTTCTATGAGCAGACATACACACACCAGGCACTCTCTCTTTCGCGCATGTTTTTTAGGGTTCCGTACCCGAAGGGTCCAAACGGAGCCCTGTCCATCTGTCCGTCTGTCAGTCAGTCAATTTGTCTGTCTGTCCGTCGTCTGTCAAAAATTTTGTTCCAAAGAATTTTTTTAACTTCCCATTGACCTATGAGATGTTTCATGGTCGTTTTAGTGGAGCGGCAACAGAAATACACATTTTGTGAAAATTTCAACTGTCTACCTGTTACGGACGGACGGACAGTGGATGCTCAGTAAATAGGTTCCCGTTGGTTACCCTTGGATACTGAATCCTAAAAATTGAGATGTAAATGTAGTGAAATATTTAGAAAATTAAATTTACTAGAGTGTAGACGTGAAATCCTTAACAAAAAATATGCTAAAGTAACCGATAAAAATATTCCAAGCATCGCCTCAGTTTACAGTCAACGACTGAGAGATTTTAATTGCATTTATAAGCTCAACATTGTTGAAATATTAAGTAGAAAATATTTTAATGGATGCCGCTGCAACTTTTAAACTTTGCGGCTGGCGTGCCAGATTTCATTAAAGGTTGCAAGTTTTGTTTTCAGTATTTAATTTAATAGTCTGGTTTAAGTGGTTCATTAAAAGTAATTTTGAAACTGCATGTGATATAATTTGACTAGAAACTATTATTGGGGCTAAGAAGAAGCATTGCTATGTTCTAAAAGGTCCCGTAGACTGGCGCGACATGATTTAGCTATAAAGAATTTTGCTAGAATTTGTTCTTTTTTAGAATTCCGTACCCGAAGGGTCCAAGCGGAGGATTGCTGACACTCACGCGTGTCCGTCTGTCCGTCGTCTGTCACATAGGTTTTACAGCCAAACGGTTGAATAAACAGTCTTCAAATTTTCATAGTATAAGCATTTTGTTGACCCAAAGCCATACAAATAGTCAAAAATACATTTGGTACGGAAAACGGGTTTTACCTTCTTTTTTTTCTTTGATAGGTTCGTACTTGACCACTATCTCGCCTGATGATGTGATTGACGATGGAGTACGCTCATCTAGAAGTAACCTATTCACTCTTGTCTTAAAGACCCCCAGGTTCTAGCTATCAGGAAACAGGGAATTCCACTCCTTAGCTGTACGCACAATGAATGTGTTCTCGAAACGTTTCGTCGTGTGGGACGTCCACAACGTACCGGTGGTTCATCGCACGTCAAGTGGTCCGAAGTTGGAATGGGCTTGGTGGAATCCATCACCATCATCAGCCTTTTAATGTCCCCACTGCTGACGCACAGGCCTCTTCTCTGTGAGAAGGTGTGGGCCGTTACGTACTCCACCACGCGGGCCCAATGCGGATTGGTGGATGTCACATGTCTTCGAATTATTATGTATTGTCATGTCTTGGCGGAGTCAATCATCATCTCAGCCTTTTAATGTCCCCACTGCTGGGGCACAGGCCTCCTCTCTGTGAGAGGGTGTGGGCCGTTATCCACCACGCGTGCCCAAGGCGGGTTGGTAGATGTCACATGTCTTCGAATTTTTGGTTCTAGGATATGCCGGTTTCCTCACGATGTTTTCCTTCACCGTTTTGAGAGCAGTGGTGATGAAATAATTTATACAAAGTAAATCGCCTGCCTGGGTTTGAACTCACGACCTACAACTTCTAGGTCGCGGCCAATACCACTGGGCCACCACTGCTCTTGGCGGAGTAAAACTATGTAATTCCTACGCTCACCCCCAAAATGTAGTCGATAGAAAATCGACAGGCTAGCAATTCGGCGTCGTTTTACGAATGATATCCCCGTAGATCTATTTATATGAAATAAGTACATGCGTGGTCTTGAAGTGAAAATAAGGCGCCTTATGCACGTGCTACAAACGTACTTCATACACGTGTTACGCTCGACATAACAAGGCGCTCGTTACACATTTGTACAATTCAAACGCATAAACGTGGAAGGATATTATGTCGCACGTGAAACGACTTATCTTATATCACAAGACTCAACGAGTGGAGATACATCCTTGCTCCCTCTCCCCATCTAGCTTAAACTGACAATAAACATTGACGTGTAAAAGTGTTCCTTGTAACCTATTTACTGAATAAACATCATTTATCATTTGCTGTCTTGCTTATAAATACTCGTAACACCAAGAAATGAACATGGGTTATACTGATCGAGAAAAACGATGCGAGAAATAACCGGCCAGGATGGTTCTTAGTTGTTAGGGTTCCGTACCATAGAAGGGAAATAAATATTTTGGTACTTGTTAATAAAATATATTATACGTAATAACAACAAATAATAACAATTAAGATAAATTAAAAATTAAAGTGGGTAAACCCTTCATGCACGAGTCGACTCATACTTGGGCGGTTTTTTGCTTACATGACAAAATAAATATACATGTCCTATATTATTTGGTAACTTTATCTGACAGACTAATTCGATTTTTTATCATTTATCCAATTGCATGTCCAGTGTGATACCAATCCACCCACACTAAGCAAGTTGACACTGCTCTAAATAAGACGTGTCGAATAATATCGGTCTGCTTATATTCGATTGCAATCAGTCCTAGTCTGGCTGAGATACATATACCGCTAGGTTGTAAACTGCAGTATTCTATAAATGGAAAGCACTGTATCGATTGCGTACGCAAGTAGGGCGCTGCAAATATAATTTGGTGAAATAGATCGATGGTCGCTCACTATGGACCTCATAAGAAGGCTTAAAATCACCAGAACGGTAATCTAGAGGGCAATGCTCTGAATTCCTTGTGAGATCGAATCAGGAATGATGATATCCGCAAGAAGACTAAGGTTACCGACATAGCCCGAAGAATCGCCAACTTGAAGTGGCAGTGGTCATCTCAGTGATGAATATGAAGAAATATATGAAGAATGAATGGCATTGTTCGCAGAACAGATTGTCGATGGTGCCAAAAAATTCTGGAGTGGTGATCGCGTACCGTAAGATGCAGCGTTGGAAGGCCTCCAACAAGGTGGACCGATGAGCAGGTGAGAATCTCGCGTAGCCGATGAATGCGAGACGTACAGGACCGGTTGCTGACGCAACACTTGGGAGAAGACAATGCCCAGCAGAGGACGTCTTTTGGCTGAAATGATGAAAAATAATGATGAGTGTCCGAAATGTCCATCTACCTGCAACCTTGGGCCCTAAAAATATTATAATTAGATGTGTAGTATCCACGCAATGTGTATAATAATAGTATTGTACTTGGCTTGCCAACACACCACCGCACAGGTCGGCAGTCCGACAACAACTGCCATCCTCACCATTCGGACCGGTATTTATAACCACCTACGGCGACGTATGCGCTCAAGATAAGTCATAAGTATAATCTACATACACTACAAGATGAACTGTTGACATAATAAGAAGAAGACCAACGTACTTTTTTTACATATTGGTTAAAACAACTACCACGAATATACCTATATATTAGTTTCACAATTATCAAGGGTTCCGTACCCGAAGGGTAACCAACGGGACCCTATTACTCAGCCTCCGCTGTCCATCCATCCGTCCATCCGTCCGTCTATCTATCAGCGGGCTGTATCTCATGATCCGTAGATAGGTAGTAGTACACTCCTCTTGTTGTCTTGCAGTTTTTTGAGGTATGTTGGCCATTTGCGTTCTGCGTACCTACAATTAGTTAAAAATCATTACCCTCCTTGTAGAACAGTCGGATAAAATATATATAAAGACAGAAGAAAATATTATTTTATTTCCGTGCTCGTTTTAGCAGCAGTAGCTACTCGTATTATAAATGCAACTAATAGTCATTCAAGCTTACAATAGTGATAATAACGTTAAAGTACGAGTAGTTTAGTTTATTATGGTTGCGTACTCGAAGGGTCCAAACGCAGCCCTATTGCTGTCACTCACGTGTCCGTCTGTCTGGCTGTCTGTCACAAAGTTTTGTTACGAAGAATTTTCTAACTTCCCATTGAACTACTGAACTTAAAATTTGATGGTAATTTATGTTATCATGTCTATTTTACTAACAAATACCGATATATCGAGATTTTTCTTTGATATTTCCCTCATTTGGTGCGGAACCCAAAATATGCAAAGTCCAACACACTTGCCCGGTTTTAGCAGCTCCCAAAGTACCTAATATCCGCGCTCATAAAAATCTCTACCCGGAACCACCAAAATTAGTTTCTAGCGTACCATTAAAACTCCAAAGCTGGCCAAAACTGGGAAAACTACGGCAGAGTAAATGCACAAACAGGCACCTCTATTTATAAAACTTTTTAACAAAAATAAACTTTCTAAAACAAATTCACCTGTCTCTCATGACGTGTCCGGCAAAATAAAAAAAGCAAAAAACCGGAAACATATGTTTATATGTTTAATAGTGTTCTCGGAAACAAGGGGCATAATGAAGGAAAAAACACGTACGTTTGTTATTATAAAAGCAATTGAACTTCGACTCTAATAACGGTGATCGGAGTTTGTTTGGTTTAATGGAAACATTCAACTCAAGGTGGGAATACTAGAAATATTCCCACCTTACGGATACGTTCGGTCTGTTTTTGGCACCATACTTTTTACCTGACTGCGCGACGCAAGGGAGGGTAATGTATTCATCAGTCTATGTATGTATGTTTGTTCCTTTGTGGTACTATAGAGACCAAACGCATGGGCCTATTTTGATAATTCTTACGTTCTTCGTGAAAAAAATGAAAGTCAACGACCTATATTAAGTGGGGTATCAAAATAAAGGGATCGAGGTGGCGATTCAAAAAATATAACTCAGTAAAATGTAGAAAATAAAAAAAAAATTGCAAAAAACCTGACTATAAAAAACAACTAAAAAGTTCCAAACATATCACTTTTCAAGCAGTCTGATGCAGTTGGTGGTATGAAATCTATAATTGAACTAAAATAACTGCCACTAACTGCATCAGACTGTTTGAAAAGCCTCCTTCTGCGAAGCGGTAATGCTCGCGAAGGAGGAAGCGGAACGGGTGAGGGAGACTCAACAAAGACGCTCTCACGCCCCCAGCAGCAGCTGCCGCAGGAGACGCCCTGGATGTCGGGGGTCGCAAGCCGATCTCCGGCCACGTAGTGGGTCCGATAAGGACCAGCCCCGAGAGTAGATGGCGCGTAGTGTTCTATGCGCGCCTCAAAGAGATGTCATCAACACCTGACGGGGCCTGTCAGGGCCGATGCCTGCCTGGGGTCGTGGATAAATTCGAAATAGAGTTACCGTGGCCCTTGGCACAGAGGCAACTGAAGGAACAGGGGTGGGTTTCAGTCAGTAATATTTTGACACCCCCTCTCACTCCACCCAGAGAAGTCATTGGATGATTTCCCATCCACAAAACAAAAATGGTTAGCAATATGCATTTCAACCTCCGCCTCAGAGTGTAAAGCATCTTAATGCCTCCTTCGTATCCAGTCAATAGTCTAAACATGACTTATAGCTATTCTCGTGCAACTCGTTTTGAAACGACAGTTTATCAATAGTGACAGTGAAGTCCATCAGTCATCAACAACATTTTAGTTGATAGTGGTCAAACACGTGCCTATCAAGAATAAAAAAAAAGAACTCCACTGCAGGACATAGGCCTCCCCCAAGTGTCGCCACAACGACCGGTCCGGTGCGTCTCACATCCATAGGATTCCTGTGACCCTCAACCAGGTCATTGGTCCACCTTGTGGGAGGCCTTCCAACGCTAGACATTATATTATGATAACGCAATTGCCCCTAAAAATGGTATTGTTTTTCTAGTATACGTCTCATGCATTTGACTTCAGAAGTTGGCTCTCCTGACCGCAATACCCTTTTTTTTAGGTTTGGGAAATCATCCTATGACTTCTCGTCATAGGATGATTTCCCACACCGCTCTGGGTGGAGCTCAGGGCGTGTCAGACTTTTATTGCCTAAAACCCACCCCTGTTCCTTCCTTGCCTGAGTGCCCAGGGGAGCGATAACTCTGTTACAAATTTATCTGCTACCCCTTGGCTTGCAGGCATCGGCCATGATGGGCGCCGTCAGTGGTGGCTGACATATTTTCTTTGAGGCGCGCGTGTAACACTACGCGTGGTGCTGATCGGACGCCGAGCTACCCATTTCTCGCCATCCGCAGGCCCGCGTCTGCGGAGCCCGGAGATCGTCCTGCGACCTCCGACGCCCAGGGCGTCTCCTGCGGCGGCTGCGGCTGGGGGCGTGAGGGCCACTTCATTGAGTCTTCCTCACCCGTTCCGCCTCCTCCTTCGCGAGCATGACTGCTTCGCAGGAAGAGGACACTGCTTCCCTTTCCATCTCGCTCCGTACCATGACCTGGACCAGGGCCGATCGTGAGAGGTCGCATCTACGAGGACACGGCGCTGCTCCGCCCAAGCAGGGCAGATCTCCACCGTATGCTCCACCGTGTCCTCTAGGCGATCCGCAGAGTGGTTACACCCGGGCGGTTCCTCCCGCTTTATGTGACACAGGAACCGCCCAAAACATTCGTGTCCGGTGACGACCTGCGTCAGGCTGATCGCAATACCCTGGTGGCTCTTTATTACAACTTTACAAGGAGAAACAGTCATTAAACTCAACGTATGTTCTTCTTCAATTCTCGACTGAGTACATTTAATTGGTATCAAAAAGGTCTGGAAACTATTTTCGGTTTTACTACGCTACGATATTGCTATGTCTGTTTGTGAATTGGACGATGAACTCAAAAATAACCGTTTCCAGATTCTGGATTTAAAAATAACATTGCCTAAGATACAAGTATTTCTTTTGTAGTTCTTTTCAAAGAATCCAACTTAGCTAAACCTTTGAAAATCAACATAAACTTTAAAAAAATAATAAAGTGGTTTTTTTTTTGTAAAACTTGTTGTCTGGAAAACCAGATTTGATTACAAAACTTCTTACACAGAATGAAAAATACACTTTTACTGATTCATCAGCTAATTTTATCCCAGAAAATGCAAAGTTCTTGTAGGATTAGCCATGAGAGCGAAGCCCCGGCATTTTTTTTATTAATAATATTAGCCAAGGTAAACTTTACTTAGACGTCGGGCATCGTCACCGAGGTATGCCTAAAAAACGCTGCCGCTGGCGTAACGATCTGGACTCGTCCCTCACTGTTTGGCCGGAGAGGACAATGGACAAGGACATTGTAACGGTAATTTTGTTTTTTTTTTAAATATTTTTCAAACATTTGTTTCTTTTCAAATTTCATGGTATAATTCTGCCTATATTTCCAAGAAACTTGTCAACTGACCTGTATTTGTCTTAAAATAAAACAATAATAAATGGGTAAATTTGGCTAACATGGCAACCCTAAATTCACTCACATATAAATAGTCACCGCCATTACGAACCACAGTTTTGTTTGAGCGGGAGTGCCGTCCTACCTTTTTTATACGTCTATGGCTACAACCCTTTGTGGTTCTTTTTTTTTTCTGGGGTTGGGCAATCATCCTTTGACTTCTCCCGCTCTGGGTGGAGCCTGCTCAACGATCTTCTTCCATTTCCCTCTGTCTCTGACCTCCCCTCCCTCAGGCAGACAAGAAAACATCTCGGCGAAGAGAGGCCAGATACAACAGACGTGATGTTATATTCAATGTCATTTAACAAGAAAACGGTTTCATAGTTCTTCAAATAAAAACCTTGAAACGTACTCATAATTCTGTGGCCCCATATTATACTTCTAAATCCAAGATCAGTGTTACCAGTCATCTTTGAGTTCAAATTGTGAAGAATACTAAACAGACACGAGCAATTTCCGTATAAACATAGTAGAGCGTTTGATGTCGTGGCCGTACGAAGTTATGGATATGAATCAGATGGTTTTACTTTGATGTCAGTTAGTAGTGGAACTCGTGCACATAAGGTATGAAGAAAAACACTTGTTCACAGGAAAATCCTAATCTTTCCTGAAAAGATACATAAAAACCAGCCATGTGCGAGTCGGTATCGCATACTATGGGTACCGTACCATCATCATCATTCTCCTGCCCTTATCCCAATTTATTTGAGGTCGGCGCAACATGTCCTTTACTTCCATACTTCTCTGTTAGCCGTCTTCTCTGTAGTCATCCCTTTTTTACCCATATCCTCTTTCACACAGTTCATCCATCGTTTCTTTGGCCTTCCCCTACTCATATGGCCATCCACATCCATACACAGCAGTCATGTGCATTTCATCCATTTAGTGTTAATTTGGTGCTTACCATAAACACGGTACCGTACCATAAACAGAAAAATTAATCACGTATCTGGTTTGTAAGCTTCGTCAGTTTTTAATATATTTTGATGTGTAACATCTTTTCTCTCGCTTTCCTGCAATCTGTGGGAGTGATCTCGTGAAATGGGACGGAAGTGTGTGATTTGAACAATGAGCGCGCGCGGTGATATAGTTGGCCGTGAGAAGGTAGAGCGCGTGCACGATAAGTTTGCGCGCGGTCGAAATCAGAATTAAAGGTTTTAATTTTATTTTTCAGGACATAATTCACATTTGACATCTCATCTTGGTAATAAGCATTAACTGCTTATTACCAAGGTGAGATGTCAAATGTTACACATTATCTGCGACTACTGAAAGGCTCGTTCGTTTTACTATTTTTTTGTTATAAAAATACAAATTCTGTGAAAATTTCTGTCAGACTTTGGCATAAGAGTAGGATTTGAAACATTCTCAACTCCAAATACTCAATTTTGAAATCGGCGCTTAGAAACAAAAAATATAATTATGCTAAGAAATTAAGTGGATCTCGATGACTCGGTTCATTTATTATGTCATTTTTTAGAAACACATTCATTATGCGCACAGCTAAGGACAGGAATTCCCTGCCAGAGTCTGTGTTTCCTGATAGCTACAACCTGGGAGTCTTTAAGTCAAGAGTGAAGAGGTACTTCTAGGCAAGCGTGCTCTATCATTGACCATATCATTGCTTACCATCAGGTGAGATAGTGGATCAATGATGAATAAGATAAATAATAAATAAAACCTTAAAAGTTAATTTTTTCTTCTTTTTCATTTAGCCACATCCTCTTTACTTCTTCGCTCTATGACTCATATTTACGATAATCATCCCAACTGTAACAACAGGGCGGATTGTGTAGCATGAGCACAGATTAGCTGATTTGTTAGTTAACTTATTAGACCGAGTTTAATAACGTGAGATCATTAATTCAAATCTAATGTAAATAGTTTTGATACCATATTTTGTGAATATAGAGTTGTAGATATATGTTCAGTATCCAAAGCTATTACTAAGCCTACGCTGTCAATCCGGTCATCCGCGACTGTCTGTCTGTCCGTCCGTCGGCATACGTTCGCCCGTCCTTCCATCTGTCTGTCTGTCTGTCAGCGGTTTGTTTATCGTGAACCATAATAGGAATACGCAGTTAATATTTTCACAGCGTGTGGATTTCTATTGCCGCTATAAAAAAAAATATAAAAATCGTACGAAACCCTTCGTCGCGTCAGACTCACTTGACCGGTTTTTGTTTTTCATAAAACCTGAAATTGCATTGTAAAATACTCTTTTCGTACAGAGAATGACAACGTTTGCATAGTTTGCAAAAGAGAAAAGAGTAGCATATAAAAAATATATACAATGAAAATTGTATAATTATTAAAAATTGATGACATAGTTTTATTTTACTGCATTCTACTAGGAGTAATAAAATACCGCAGCCTCTGCGAAAATCTATCTGAACTATTCTCCGATGAATTTAATTGCATTTCTAAAGCCTCTAGACTCTGGCTAGAGTAAGTATGCATATTTCTCGTGCTGATTTGTACACAAATTGTAATTTAGGGAAGCTTGTCGTATTTAAAGCTGGTTGCAGACTAAGATTTAAGCTTGGTTAGTGTAGCTCGCATAGGCGAAGTAATTTATCATATTTCATTTTACGTAATTTAAGGCAGTTTTCCCACCAGCGGCGAGGAAGCGACTAACTATTAGCTATTTTAACTCCCAAGAAACGTACAATACATATACATTCTGTGTAAACAAAAAACTATTCTAATAAAAAATCTACATAAACTAAAAATATGAATACACAGATGATGTCGCCAAATAAAAGTTATTTTACAATTTTTAGAAGTTGATTGTATTTTTTGAAAAAAGTTTTTTATTTCACTTTTTAGTTTTTTTTTTTTTTGTTGTACACCAGAAGTAAAACTAAATATTAAAGTTATGCCCGAACATGGAATTTGAACATTTGGCGACAACCAAAACATCATCTGTGTATACATATTTTTATATAGCGTAAAAAACATACAAAAAAAAACATACATACGAATTGAGAACCTCCTCTTTTTTGAAGTCGGGTTAAAAAGAGATATTAATAGTTGATCGCTGACTTTTCACACTCCCAGCGAGGACTCGCTTCACAAGTTTGTCGCTGAGTGACATGATCTATCAAAGCTTACTCGCTCAGGGATGCTCGCTTAGCGGTCAGTACTCACGCCGATATACCAACCATGATTTCTGCCTAGCCCTTGCAGTGTTGCGCAGGACTCACCGCCCTGAGCGAGTGGTGAGAATAATCGCCCATATCACTCAAACACTTGCCTGGCGACAAAACTATTGGAACTACACACTATTTCACTGTCCAATTTTAAGGGAGCCAATTTAGGAAATCGCAAGGTGTAATTGAAATTAGAACAGTAGAGTCCAATTTAGTGAGATTGGAAGGTCCGAATTTTTGACTTCCTAAATTGTTTACGACTAATATTTGTTTATAACTAAAGGATAGTGTAATCGCATCGCTACGATTTAGAGCTAAGTGTTGCCAATTTAGTGACTTTGTCGCTAGAAATAACTACTCGTACTTTTGTTTAAGTCTTAGCTACAAAAAATAGCGACTTACATGACGAGTTTTGGAGTACAAATCAAAACTATTTTAGGGCCAGTAATAGATTTTTTTAAACCGACTTCAAACAAGAAGAGGTTCTCAATTCGTCTGTGTTTTTTTTTGTTTGTTACGTGATAATAATATCTCCGACATTTGTGAATCGATTTTGATGATTCTTTTTTTGTTTGATGAATCATACTTCAGAGGTGGTCCCATATGAATTTTATCGAAATCGATTCAGCACTTTCAAATAAAATCAACAAAAACAAAAAATATGCTACAAATGTTCAAATTCCATGTTATCCATTCGGACATAACTCAAATATTTACTTTTACTTATGGTGTACAATAAAAAAAAACTAAAAAGTGAGAAATGAAAAAACTTTTTTCAAAAAATACAACCGACTTCTAAAAATTGCAAAATAACTTTAATTTCGGAAGTCGGTGTCAAATAACGAAGAAACAAAAAATATATATACACCGACTTCCAAAATTAAAGTTATTTTGCAATTTTTAAAAGTCAGTTGTATTTTTTGAAAAAAGTTTTTTTATTTTAACTCGACTCTTCTTCTTCAGAAATGTATAATTCTGTCTAGCGGGTAGAACTAGTAGGAGTTGGCAACACTGTACTCTGATTTGGAATTCTGATTTAGGAGTCCAATTTAGTGTAATGTGATCGCTAGCTTCCAACTTCCTAGTTATAGTGTTCCTAAATTGGCTTCCTTGAAATTGGGTAGTGTAGTATGCGCTTTTGAAGCTCTACTCAATACTCGCTCATCGTTGGTGGTGGGACAAGTGCCTAATAAATTACTTCAGCCATTTCGCTGAAACTGATCGCCCTAAGCATACTCGTAAGTATAATAATCAGCCTTTTATTGTTGTCACTGTTGGGACACAGACCTTCTCTCTGTGAGAAGGAGTGGGCTGTAATCCACCACGGGCACTGGGCACGAGTGCAGGTTAATAGGTGTCACACGTCATCGATTTTTTGGTTATAAGACATGACGGTTTCGTCACGATGTTTTCCTTCACCGTTTTGAGAGCAGTGCTGATGAAATAAATTACAAAAAGTAACGCATCTGCCTGGGTTTTAATCCATGACGAGCCGTTACTACTGGGCTACCACTGCTCAATTATTCCCTATATTTTTGAAGTGAAAACTTCTTTGGGTGCGTTGGGCACGGGAGGAAACGCCCGGGTGTTACCACTGCGCGAATCGCCCAGAGGACACAGTGGAGCATATGGTGGAGGTCTGCCTCGCTTGGGCGGAGCACCGCCGTGTCCTCGTGGATGCGATAGGCGGCGGCGACCTCTCGCGCCCGGTCCTGGTTCAGGCTATGGTACGGAGCGAGAGGGAATGGGAAGCAGTTTCCTCCTTCTGCGAAGCAGTAACGCTCGCGAAGGTTGAGGCTGGATGGGTGAGAGAGGCTCAACAACAGAGTCACCCTCACGCCCTCAGCAGCAGCCGCCGCAGGAGACGCCTTGGGCGTGGGACGTCGCGAGATGATCTCTAACCACCGTAGACCCGGACCTGCGGACGGTGAGTAGTGGGTAGCTCACCGTCCGATCAGCACCAAGCCCGAGAGTCGACGGCGCGTAGTGTTCCACACGCCCCTAAAAGAGTTGTCAGCAACCATGACGGGGCCCGTCATGATGAATGCCTGCCCAGGTTGTTGATAAATTCGAAACAGAGATACCGCGCCCCTGGGCACTCAGTGCAGGGAAGGAACAGGGGTGGGTTTTATTCAGTAAGAGTCTGACACGCCCTCCCGCTCCACCCAGAGCGGGAGATGTCATTGGATGACCCCCCCCTTCCCAAAAAAAGCCTTCTTCATGAATCGCTCTGTCTATTGGTGGAAACTATATGAAAATCCTTTCGGTAGTTTTTGAGTTTATTGCGAACAGACAAGGCGTGTTAGTGATTTTCCAGTCCTTGTCTCTTGTCACTTGGGGTGGTACACTACGATTTCTTCTTCCACCTTCCTCCGTCAACCATCATGCTCTCATTCAATCCCTTTTCTTTGAAATACCTGAACAGACGCAGCGTTGGAAGGCCTCCCACAATGTGAACCTATAACCCGGTGTGAGTCGCGTGTAGCCGATGAATACGAGAGGCACAGGATCAGTCGTTGTGGCAACACTGGGGGGAGAATATGTCCAGCAGTGGACGTCATTATGCTGAAACCACATTACCCTGTTGCTCTGGAGCAATCAGATAAAGTGATTTTAGTCAGCAAGGACAGAACGGTCTGTCTTCTCAGGTCACATCGAACGTTCTCATCTTCGTAAAAATAGAACCAACAAAAAACCAAGAAACAAAACCAGAAACACCGACTTCCAAAACTAAAGTTATTTTGCACTTTTTGTTTTTTTTTGAAAGTCTGTTCTATTTTTTTGTAAAAAAGTTCTTATTTTCACTTTTTAGTTGTGTTTCCCCATTAAATTGTGTTAACAATGCATATTTTATGCGATAGCAGCGATCGCTGTTGATTTGCTGTCATTTTTTGAAGAATTCCGTTGTCAGTCTCCGAAACTCATGATCAGATCTACATGAAATTTAAATGGGACCATTTTGGAACAAACCCCTTTAAAAAAAAAAAAAGTTTGAAAATCAGTCTTAATTGACGAAATTATGACCGAACAAACTTAAAAAAAAATACATACCTTCGAATTGATAACCTCCTCCTTTTTAAAGTCGGTTAAAAAAATTTAAATATACCCCTATTATGGTTAATTTCTAGTTGTAGTTTCTATTATTATTATTTTGTTTGTTTGCTATTATTCGCCTATTCGTATTTCACGTTGGTATGCACTGTTTGGTCTCAAGAACTCTATTGTGTTTGCTTGTTTGTGAAAGCTTAGTTTAATTTAATTGAACTACTTGCTCATATTTCTAAAATCTATTTAGATTTTCATTCGTCTATACAGACTGGGGCAAGGTACATGAATATATGTTATAATAGGCTTATTGGTGAATAGGTCTAACATTTATTCCTATTCAGTTACTTAATTAATTTAACATAATTATAAATTTCACTCGCGCAATCTTATTAATTTTAAAACTGTAATAATTAGTTTTTATTTCTTCTAATCATAATGTGCCTTGTGTGCTTAAACCCTCTTAAGAGCTCACACAATAGCTGATTGGTCATTCACTATTAAATTTTCTAACCATTTATTTATTTCGTTTGCGTATAATTTATAGTATATGTACTTGTTAATAATATAAAAAAACCAGCCCAGAGTGAGTTGGACTCGCGTGCAAAGGGTTCCGAACAAATAATATTTTTTTTTCAGGTTTTATTTTAAACTGCCTCCACCTTATAAGTTTTTCTGTAATTTATAAGTAAAAAACTACTTTCTGTTTTTTTTTTTAAGTTTTAGACCCAGTGGTTTCCGAGATAAGGGGTCTATATTTTAAAATTATGAAAAAAAAATATTCGAGACCAATGTGCCCTTTTATTTGATATGTCGCACGACACAGTTTAAAAAACTTTCATTTTTAATTTTCCGATTTTCACCCCAAAAGTGACCCACACATTCCAATTTAATTTATTTAGGGTACACGTCCGTGTTTGGGTCACAGATATTCATGAGTGTACCAAATTTGTTTCTATCGGTCCAGCAGATTCGGAACAAATTTGCTATGACAGACTGACAGACAGACACACGAGTGATCCTATAAGGGTTCCGTTTTATCATTCAGACTTTCGGAACCCTAAAAATCAGAATTGAATACACAATTCAGATCTGATTTTTATAAAAAAAAATAAGGAAAAAATTCAACCGACTTTCAAATAAAAAAAGCACAAAAAAATGCAAAATAACTTTAATTTTGGAAGTCGATTTTTCCAGTTTTGTTTCTTTGTTATTTGCCACCGACTTCCGAAGTTAAAGTTAGTCAGCAATTTTTACTGTTTTTTTTTTTGTTTAGAATTTGGTTGTATTTATTTTGTAAAAAGTTTTTATTTTTCACTTTTTACTTGTTATGCCCCGTATCTATAATAATCAATGTAGTCGAAGTCAATTAAATACGTATAAATTTAAGATAACTAAAACACAAATTTAAATGGGGCTACATGAGAAGCTCTAGCTTTCAAATAAAAAAGAATCATCAAGATCGGTTCACTTAAAAAATAATTGTGAGTTAACAAAAATTAAAAAAAATACTGTCGAATTTAGAACCTCCTCCTTTTTTTGAAGTCGGTTAAAAATCGTCTCCTTCATGACATTGTCTCATGTCACTTGAGGTCGGCGCAACACACCTCCTTCAAGTAACTTACAAACTACAACAGTTCAGAATTTTAAACACATTGTTTCAAGCTGCTTTTATGTTGTGTAGAAAAATATTAGTGGAACATTGGAAAATAGGAAAACTACGTGAAAATTAATATGATTATTACAATCTTAGTAGCTAGTATATAGGAATATTTCCATGGTCTAAAAGTTACATCCGAATCATGTCACTTCTCAGACATAGTGTCTATGCCTCAGACAATCTAAATTAACGAGATATAGGTACTAGGTACCAGTGACCGACTAAAACACGATTTTAAGCCGATACCGAAACCGAATGTTCGGCTCTCCTTACAGTTTCGGCCGAAACCAAAACCCACGTATTAAAAAAAGATGCCAAATTAAAATGAAAAAAAAAACAATTGAAAAACAAGCTTTTATCTGGGAAAATAAACTAAAAAGCTAAAAATAAATTCTAGTAAGTACCTATTTGCCGTGTGACTTATTCTTAAAAGCTTGAGGCATAGAAGTATAGTAAGTACCTAACCTGTAACCTGTAATGGGTAGTGCCTCAAGCAAGCTTTTAAAGAATAAGTATCTAAGTCTTACCTACATGCCAAATATTTTCTAGAATTTATTTATAACTTTTTAGTTCATTGTCCCAGATAAAAGATTGTCTATAAATATTTGTTTTACTTTTCATTTATTTTCAACTTTTTATTATATTAATTGTATTTTAAAGTAGGTGTGATGTTTTAAAATATTCTACGGATATTATGATGTGATATAATGTACTTCACTCCTCAAGACGAAGCAATCGAGCCCAAACTCAAAGGGATCTTATTTAGTTCAGAAGTTCCTATGACCATCTTCCGTCTATCAATCTTCAATATCATCCCGACTCACTGGGATATCAGCACCGCAGACAGTTCCGACTCACCGTGAACTATGCGCCTCTTCCGGTTCCGACTCACTGGAACCAGCCTTCCACTGGCCTGGCAAGCATCACGTATGAACGACTCATCGAGAAGAGAACAATCGATCTCCGATCTCTGGAGGGAAGTGATGTAGCGACATCTATGACGCTACATACGAACTAGAACAACAAAATTCCTACATCGCGCAAGCAGAGTTCTCCGCGCGATTTGAACATATACAACAGCCCGAAATCAACTATCGGGCAGTTGCCCGGACCAGACACAACACCCGTCTGGTCGGAGGATCCTCCCTTTTCAATGGAGGTTTGTGGGACTTTACACCCTGTTCCACATACCTCCACACCATCATCAGACCAGCTTCATGGTACCATATTTGTCATTGTTACATCGCCAAAGATAAATAAGTATACCAAATTTGAGTCCAATCGGTCATCGGGAAATGGGTCTAATTAAGCTTACAAGATATGATTACAGATCGACAGACAGACAACGGGTAAAACTAAATAAAAGCTTGTGAATAAAAATTTTGACTTGAAAAAGTTGTGAAAATTCAGTTCAAACTTTCATAAAATACTAAATAAGTTAGTAAAACGATGATTACACAGAACAAAGAGACAGTCAGTTTTTATGGGTCGATCCATCAGGTTAAGCTACGCTTGCCGGGATAGGTCCATGGATGGGTGACAATCTTTAAATACTGAGAAAATTTTCAAAGGCGCTATAGTTTCAGTCAAGCCGAATTTTTAGCCATTTTTCGGCCGAAACCAGTGTTTTTTGCCGGAAATTGGCCGAAACTTCAGCCGAAGCCAGTGTTTTTGCCCGAATCTAGTCGAAACTTCAACCAAAACCAGTGTTTTTGCCCGAAACTAGCCGAAACTTCAGTCGAAGCTAGTGTTTTTGCCCGAAATCGAAACTCCAGCCGAAACCAGTTTTTTTAGCCGAAACTGGCCTAAATAGAACTTTGGGCCAGACACTACTATGTACTGCTGAATATTATACAAACGGCTGTAGCTTTGAGAAGGTCAAGTGCCTGTAGTGGTCATCCAGACAAGCACAGTCTTGGCACGAGCCAATTATTGTTGGATGTAAAATCTGATTAGTATGTTAATAGATGGTTTTGGACAGAATGTGTGGTGTAAATCCGAATATATTGTTCGTGAGTTATGTTTTTTATAGAAGTTGCAAGAGATTAAATGCGAAATTTTGTATGTTTGTAAGTTTGTATATTTGTCTTTCATTCACGCAACAACGGCTAAAGAGATTTGAATGAAATGTTGCACACATATAGATTATAACCTGGATTAAAACTTATTGGCTATTTTTACCATGCGAATGAAACCGCTGGTAGAAGCTAGTTTAATGTTTGTAGGTTAGTAGGGAATAGGACTAGAATTAAAAATATAATATTTGTAGGTTATGAATAAGACGAGAATTAAAAATATAATATTTGTAGGTTAATAGAGAATAGGACTAGAGTTAAAATGTCTAAAATAACACCGTTATTATTTCAAAGCTCATGCATTTAGATTGTTAACACCTTTGTTAAGTAAGACCCGAATAAGTAATTCCTTTTGCCTGTGACAACGGGTCGGCAAGCCTGCAAAATGTTTATCTTTTTAGGTTCCGCCCTTATACAAACATGGCTTAGCTTTGCACCTTAAACCTTTGACCTTTACTGTAGTATTATTTTTGGACATTGTTCATGTTTAATCTTTTGATCCTGATAAAATGTGTGATAAGCTAAAAATACTCTGAAATAAAGCCACAAGGCAATGAAATTTAACACAACATAACATTACGCAATGCTCGGAGTTTCCTTGCGTGATAGAATCAGAAATGATGATATCCGCAAAAGAACTAAGGTTACCGACATAGCCCCAAGGATAGCCAAACTGAAGTGGCAGTGGGCAGGGCAAATTGAAAAAAAAAATTACTTTCCATACAAAGTTATCATCAACTGATGAATATTTGTATGGGAGGTACAATTTTTTTTTGCGAATTTCCCATGGTTTCTTTAAAGAAAATTGTTCATATAGATGGGCAAAAGCCTGGGTTGGACTGGAAGCCAACCCCAAGATAGTTGGGAAAAAGCTAGGCAGATGGGCAAAAGCCGTTCTTAAAATATGACAACACCTTTCCGTTACACTCTGTAGAGTGGTATCTTATACCTATTTGGAATAGCGTATTAATACTAAAAGCATGGACTGGAAAAAATCTGATTTGGAAAGGCAAAATTGAATTTTCTCTGTAAATACCATTTCTTCGGAAATGAAATCAAGTGTTTCCAATCATTGTTTTAGGAAATCGAACAAACACTGCGCGTAGCAGTTTTCTATTTATTTTAACGTTTTCTGTGAAAGGAATTTCTCGCTTGAAATATGAAACTTCTAGGGTTTTTCTCACAAAAAACATTAGTTGGTGAGCTAAGGAGAATTACAAGGAAGAACTGAAATTACTGTGATGCCACTTGTGGCTTCGAATCACAGACCTATCGATAAATACTTCTGTTGCACGTGTAAGCAGGGATACCAGTTATGTGTGGAGGCTTATTTAATTTTATGCTTAAGTTGTTTTTGAGGAGCTCGTGGCTAAAGTAATAACAGCCGCACGGGTTGATCCATCAGGTTAAGCTACGCTTGCTGGGGTTGGTCTATGGATGGGTGACCATCTTTACATACCGAGACTCCTCTGTGCCCCAGAAAGCACGTTAAGCCGTTGGTCCCGGCTGTCAATCGTGGATATTTGACAGTCGTTACGGGTCGTCAGAAACCCGGAAGTCTGACAACCAGCCTTACCAAGGGGTAAGGGGTATTACCCAGTTACTGGGTTGTAGAGGTTAGGTAGGCAGTCGCTCCATGTAAAATACTGGTATTCAGCTGCTTCTAGTTACACTGGAAGCCAACCCTAATTTAATTTTACCATTATATTTTGGACGATACCTACGTCTTTATTTTTATTCTGTTTTACCTATGTTATACACAAATATGTTACGATTGTTGCATACAATTATTTAGATTGAAGTTCTTCAAACTTATCAGACAGATGTGTTACTGGGGAGTTTGTTGCGCCACTTCTTCTTCACAGCTAAAACACTAGGAAGTGGTGACGGGCGGACGTTTTTGGGGGACGGTCTTTATAATAATAATAATAATAACCTTGTAGCCAGGATTATCCATCAGCAACTTGCTCTTAAATACAATCTTGTGGAATCTGAAGTACCGTACTATAGGTATGAGCCCGACCCAGTTCTCGAAAATGGCAATATCACGTTGTATTGGGATCGATCTATCATCACTGATAGGACTATTGTTGCCAATAAGCCTGACATAGTGGTGATAGATCGACAAAAGCGTCGCACAATGATTGTTGATATAGCTGTCCCTCATGACGAGAACCTCGTGAAGGCTGAGAAAGATAAAAAAACAAAGTATCTTGATCTGGCTCGCGAGGTTGTTGACATGTGGGAGGTGGATACAGCAGTCATTGTGCCGATAGTCGTGACGGCCAATGGCTTAATAGCCAAGAGCCTCGACGAACACCTAAGGAGGCTCTCGTTGGGCAGCTGGATCAAGGGCTTGATCCAGAAGGCAGTACTCCTGGACACGGCGCGCATAGTTAGGAGGTTCCTCTCTCAGGAGCCCTGACCACCGGTAGCTTGGACCCTATCCCGATACCGGTGGGATACTATTTTTTATATTTTTAAATGTTTTTATATTTTGATATTTTAATATTTAAAAATGTAAATTGTATGTTTAAACTATAAAATAAATGGAATAATAATAACACTGCTGACCGCAAATCGGATGCATCACCCACGATCATCGGTGATGAGGCTGTATATCTCGCGGAAGTGTGGGGGTCGTGGGTTCTTAAATGCTAAGACCCTACACAACCGCGAGGTATGCAGCCTTAGGGAGTACTTCCTCAAAGCTGACGTGGGTATGCATCGAGATGTGGTCGCTGTGGACAAGGGCCTCACCCCGCTCTCCTTGGCAAAAGAGAACTGGCGCAAACCTACAGTACTGGATACTAATGACCGCAGGGAAGTATGGCAGAGCAAAGAGCTTCACGGGCGCTTTTACCGGGTCCTACATGGGCCCGATGTAGATCTCTTAGCGTCCGTATCCTGGCTGCGCTTTGGTGACCTCTTCGGGGAAACCGAAGGTTTTGTCTGTGCGATTATGGACGAAGTTATTATGACGAATAACTACCGGAAATATATTGTGAAGGACGGTACGGTTGACATCTGTCGGGCATGCCACCGGCCCGGAGAATCAATACGACACATTATTTCTGGTTGTTCTCGTCTAGCTAACGGAGACTATTTGCATAGACACAACCTTGTAGCCAGGATTATCCACCAGCAACTTGCTCTTAAATACAATCTTGTGGAATCTGAAGTACCGTATTATAGGTATGAGCCCGACCCAGTTCTCGAAAATGGCAATATCACGTTATATTGGGATCGATCTATCATCACTGACAGGACTATTGTTGCCAATAAGCCTGACATAGTGGTGATAGATCGACAAGAGCGTCGCACAATGATTGTTGATATAACTGTCCCTCATGACGAGAACCTCGTGAAGGCTGAGAGAGATAAAAAAACAAAGTATCTTGATCTGGCTCGCGAGGTTGTCGACATGTGGGAGGTGGATATAGCAGTCATTGTGCCGATAGTCGTGACGGTCAATGGCTTAATTGCCAAGAGCCTCGACCAACATCTCAGGAGGCTCTCGTTAGGCAGTTGGATCAAGGGCTTGATCCAGAAAGCAGTACTCCTGGACACGGCTCGTATTGTTAGGAGATTCCTTTCTCAGGAGCCCTGACCACCGGTAGCTTGGACCCTATTCCCGATACCGGTGGGCTACTACTTTTTATATTTTTAAATGTTTTTGTATTTATTTATGTTTTTATATGTAAGTACCTAAATATTTGAAAATGTAAAGTGTTTGTATATAAGATTAAATAAATGGAATAATAATAATAATAATAATAGCCCTAACCACCGGTAGCTTGGACCCTGCTCCCGATGCCGGTGGACTACTATTTTTTATATTTTTAAATGTTTTATTTTAAAAATATTTAAAAATGTAAATAATATGTGTAAAAATAAATATACGAAATAATAATAATAATAATAATAATAATAACTACTACTTTTTATATTTTTAAATGTTTTTTTTTTATTTTTTCATTGAAATATTTAAAAATATAATTTATATGTATTTACAAATGAATAAACGAAATAATAATAATAATAATAATAATAATAATAATAATAACATGGCAACCCACTGGCAACACATGTCATATTTTTTCTATTGCACTTTAAAATCATAAAATCCGTATTTTTTCACCCAAAACTGGAATCAATTGTACCAAACAAGAAGCCCATACAAGAAATATTATAGAAAAACCTTCAAATACTCAAACAAACCAAATAATAAACAAAAAAGAAGAATATTTATGCAGGATCGCAGTATGACGTCTGTCAATGGCGACGTACATTATGTAAACAGAATGATGGAAAAATGGAATAAATAAAATTAAATGTTGACCAGAGCAGCTGCCCGTAGCGCACGCCTTCCACCCCCGGACTCGCTGCTCAGCTCCGCCTCGCCGCCGAAGGTCCTCGGATCACCAGTGTCACCGGCGGCTGCAGCCGCGTCGAGCTCGAGCGACGAGTATTTCTCCCCGCCGACGTCGCCAACACCTGTACGTCGGCAGGGGAGAGGCCGGCCACCGAACAGCCTGGGACTTAGGGGCCAACCGGCCCCGAGCTGGGTCCCCGCTGCCGGTGGTTGTGTGCAGCGCATGAAATGGACTCAGTCCATGAACGAGAACGTCATGCGCGCATATTATGGGTCTACAGAGGGGGGAACTAACCTCACTGCGTACCGTGTCAGGATGCTGTCTCTGTTCCAGGAACTAGAACCAACCGTCGACGTCACGGCGCAACGATTGTCGGATCAGGTGCGGGTCATCCAACGTAACCGCAGGTTGGACGATGCTGTACTTGATAGGCTGCGCTCAGAGGTACTGAGCAACCTTATCATCTCAACCCCGACACAGACAGCGGTACAAGCACCCGCTAGGGGCGCAATTCCACCGCGTCCCAATCATATAAATGATGAGGCAGATGATAGGGTTGTTACGGTAAGTAGCCAGTGCAACGATCGACTGAGGAGCGTACTGGAGGATGCGCTTCGCGAGTATAGGTTCACTCCGACCGAACTTAGACCCCGTTTACCACGTTTACCCATGCACAAAAAAAATAGGGCGTTGGTGTGTGCTTTGGACTCGCTGCTTAAAAACATCTTTGAAAGCAGCGAGAACCTCGTTGATACGCACTCAATCTTGTATTGCGGGGCTGTTGCGGCATGTCGTTTGGCCAACGTGAAGTTTCCGATTAGCGACGGAGATATTCGGCCAAAGCCTGCTGTACCAGCCTGGCAATGCAGGATCGAGAGGCGTATCGATGGGGCCAGGGTACTCATCGGCAAACTAATCTGCTTCAGGGAGGGCAATACACGTCCACGTGTGATGCGCTTTGTGAGGCGGGCGTTCTCGGGGACTGAAATCAACCCTCGAGAATACATGTCCCGAGTCACAGAGCGCATCGACTTCCTGAAGCAGAAAGTTTGTGCATGGGCAAACCGTATTCGGCGGTATAAGCGGCGAGTTAACCGGTACTCGCAGAATCGCATGTTCCAGAGCGATGAGAGGTGGGTATATAGAGCTTGGGAGCGACCTGAACAAAATGTGACGGATGGGTGCCGCCCGGATGATGTTGCCACGAGTACATTCTGGCGCAGCATTTGGTCGGTGCCCGTCTGTCACACTGAGGGTGGCTGGATGCGTGATCTCGAGCGTGTGTGCGAAGCTATACCAGAAATGGAGAAAATAGACATCAGCCCATTAGATGTAGCCAGAGCAGTCCGTCCGTTACCGAATTGGAAGTCTCCAGGACCGGACGGGCTGCATAACTTCTGGCTAAAGTGGTATAGCAGCTCACACGCGCTTCTAGCATCTCAGTTCCAGTCATCCTTAGAGTCTGGGTCGCTGCCTGAGTTCCTAACAATTGGTGTTACCCACCTGCTCCATAAAACAGGTAGTCCCGCGGAACCTAAGAATTATAGACCGATAACGTGTTTGTCGACGGTCTATAAACTTCTTACATCCATCCTGAGAGCGAAAATTAATCGGCACATTGACAGTAATTCAATTATGTCTGCCTCTCAGAATGGATGTAGGAACAGGTCCCGCGGTACTAAGGAGCTACTCCTCATAGACATGGCCATAAGCCAGCAGGTTCGTCGATCCCACAAGGATTTGTCGACATGCTGGATAGATTATAAGAAGGCCTACGACTCTGTTCCACATACATGGCTCATGAGGGTGTTGGAGTTGTACAAAATAGATGCAACTCTGCGCACCTTCCTTGAGTCATGTATGGGGCAATGGAAGACAGTCCTTCGCTATCCAGGATGTCGACCAATCCAGGGGAGTGATGAACCTATATGGATTAAACGGGGAATATTTCAGGGCGACAGTTTGAGTCCTCTTTGGTTCTGCTTGGCCCTGAATCCTCTAAGCACATTGCTGGAGGACTCGGGGCTAAGCTATCGGTTGAGAAGAGGTGGTCAAGCCATATCTCACCTTCTTTACATGGATGACCTGAAACTCTTTGCCCCCAACAATTTGCGACTGATGGAGTTACTGAAGGTAACTGAAACTTTCAGTAGCGCGATCAGGATGGAATTTGGTGTGGACAAATGTGCAGTCATGCATGTAAAGCGAGGGGAGATTATGGAATCCGAAGGGATCCAACTCTCGGATTTCATACACCTTAGATCCCTCTCCTCGACCGAAACATACAAATATTTGGGTATGTCGGAAGCGTTAGGCATTAATGTTACTGACATGAAACAATCGCTGAAGGAGCGCTTCTTTGGCCGCCTGAAAAAGGTATTGAACAGCCTTTTGTCGGGCGGGAATAAGGTGCGCGCCTTCAACGGTTGGGTCATGCCGGTTTTGATGTACTCTTTCGGCATACTCAAATGGACTCAGACCGAACTCGACGCCCTGGATAGGAGGGTCCGTACGCTGCTGACCGCAAACCGGATGCATCACCCACGTTCATCGGTGATGAGACTGTACATCCCGCGGAAGTGTGGAGGTCGAGGCTTTTTAAACGCTAAGACTCTCCACAACCGCGAGGTGTGCAGTCTAAGAGAATATTTTCTAGAAACCGACGTGGGTATGCACCGAGATGTGGTCTCAGTGGACAAGGGACTCACCCCGTTGTCCATGGCTAAAGAGAACTGGCGCAAACCTGTAGTACTCACTACTGATGACCGCAAGGAGATATGGAAAGGCAAGGAGCTTCACGGGCGCTTTTATCGGGCCCTTCATGGGCCTGATGTAGATTTCTTGGCGTCCGTGGCCTGGCTACGTTTCAGCGACCTCTTCGGGGAAACTGAAGGTTTTGTCTGTGCGATTATGGACGAAGTTATCTTGACGAATAACTACCGGAGACATATTATGAAGGATGGGACGGTTGACGTGTGTCGGGCATGCCATCGTCCGGGTGAGTCCATCAGACATATTATCTCTGGTTGTTCTCGTCTTGCTAACAGCGAGTATTTGCACAGGCATAACCAAGTGGCCAGGATTATTCACCAGCAACTTGCTTTGAAATACAAACTTGTGGATTCTGAGGTGCCGTATTACAAATATGTGCCCGACCCAGTTCTCGAAAATGACCATGTCACGTTGTACTGGGATCGGTCTATCATCACTGACAGGACTATTGTTGCAAATAAGCCTGATATAGTGGTGATAGACCGATTAGCGCGCCGCACAATGATAATCGATGTCACCATCCCACATGACGAGAACCTCGTGAAAGCTGAGAAAGAGAAACAAATGAAATATCTTGATTTAGCACACGAGGTTGTCGATATGTGGAATGTGGACTCGGCTGTCATTGTGCCGATAGTCGTTACCGCCAACGGCCTGATAGCCAAAAGCCTCGACGACCACCTGTCGAAGCTGTCGTTGCACGGTTGGATCAAGGGCCTGATACAGAAGGCAGTACTCCTCGATACGGCTCGCATTGTGAGGAGGTTCCTGTCTCTGGAGCCCTAACCACCGGTAGCTTGGACCCTGCTCCCGACACCGGCGGACTACTATTTTTTATAATTTTAAATGTTTTTTTTTTTCTTTTTTATATGATTTGTAAGAAATATTTAAAATTATAATTTATATATGTATAGAAAATTAATAAACGACATAATAATAATAATAACCTGGCAACCCACTGGCAACACAAGTCATATTTTTTCTAATCCATTTATAATCGCAAAAACCCACTTTTTTTACCTTTAATCGGACTTAATATTACCGTACAGAAAGCAAACTGAAAAATTACAACAAAACCATTGATTATCATCCAAACAAATAAAGTAAACAAAAAAGAAGAAAACTAAAATCAAGAAATCACAGAATGACGTCTGTCAACGACGACAGACTATGTTTACAGGAAAACAATGAAAATGGTATGAAATAAATAAAATGTTGACCAGAGCAGCTGCCCGTCGCGCACGCCTTTCACCCCCGGACTCGCCGCTCAGCTCCGCCTCGCCGCCGCCGGACCTTGGATCACCAGTGTTACCGGCGGCTGCAGCCGCGTCGAGCTCAAGCGACGAGTATTTCTCCCCGCCGACGTCGCCAACACCTGTACGTCGGCAGGGGAGAGGCCGGCCACCGAACAGCTTGGGACTTAGGGGCCAACCGGCCCCGAGCCGGGTCCCCGCTGCCGGTGGTTGTGTGCAGCGCATGAAATGGACTCAGTCCATGAACGAGAACGTCATGCGCGCATATTATGGGTCTACAGAGGGGGGAACTAACCTCACTGCGTACCGTGTCAGGATGCTGTCTCTGTTCCAGGACCTAGAACCAACCGTCGACGTCTCGGCACAACGATTGTCGGATCAGGTGCGGGTCATCCAACGTAACCACAAGTTGGACGATGCTGCACTTGATAGGCTGCGCTCAGAGGTACTGAACAACCCTATCATCTCGACCCCGACACAGACCGCGGTACAAGCGCCCGCTAGGGGCGCAATCCCAGCGCGGGCCATTAACGTAAGTGATGAGGGGGATGATAGGGTTGTCACGGTAAGTAGCCAGTGCAACGATCGACTGAGGAGCGCACTGGAGGATGCGCTTCGCGAGTATAGATCCACTCCGACCGAACTTAGACCCCGTTTACCACGGTTACCCATGCACAAAAAAAATAGGGCGTTGGTGTGTGCTTTGGACTCGCTACTTAAAAACATCTTTGAAAGCAGCGAGGACCTCGTTGATACGCACTCAATCTTGTATTGCGGGGCTGTTGCAGCATGTCGTTTGGCCAACGTGAAGTTTCCGAATAGTGAAGGAGCTATTCGGCCAAAGCCTGCTGCACCAGCCTGGCAATGCAGGATTGAGAGGCGTATCGATGGGGCCAGGGTACTCATCGGCAAACTACTCTGCTTCAGGGAGGGCAATACACGACCACGTGTGATGCGCTTTGTGAGGCGGGCATTTTCGGGGACTGAAATTAGTCCTCGAGAATACATGTCCCGTGTCACAGAGCGCATCGACTTCCTGAAGCAGAAAGTTTGTGCATGGGCAAACCGTATTCGGCGGTATAAGCGGCGAGTTGACCGGTACTCGCAGAATCGCATGTTCCAGAGCGATGAGAGGTGGGTATATAGAGCTTGGGAGCGACCTGAACAAAATGTGACTGACGGGTGCCGTCCGGATGATGTTACCACGAGTACATTCTGGCGCAGCATTTGGTCGGTGCCCGTCTGTCACACTGAGGGTGGTTGGATGCGTGATGTCGAGCGCGCGTGTGACGCTATACCAGAAATGGATAAATTCACCATAAATCCATCAGATGTAGCCAAAGCAGTTCGTCCGTTACCGAACTGGAAATCTCCGGGACCGGACGGACTGCACAACTTTTGGCTGAAATGGTACAGCAGCTCACACGCGCTCCTGGCATCTCAATTCCAGTCATCCTTAGAGTCTGGGTCGCTGCCTCAGTTTCTAACAACCGGTGTCACCCACCTGCTCCATAAGACAGGTAGTCCCGCGGAACCCAAGAATTATAGACCGATTACATGTTTGTCAACGGTTTATAAACTTCTTACATCCATTCTGAGAGCGAAAATTAATCTGCACATTAACAGTAATTCAATTATGTCTGCCTCTCAGAATGGATGTAGGAACGGGTCTCGCGGTACTAAGGAGCTACTCCTCATAGACATGGCCATAAGCCAGCAGGTTCGTCGATCCCATAAGGATTTGTCGACATGCTGGATAGATTATAAGAAGGCCTACGACTCTGTTCTACATACATGGCTCATGAGGGTGTTGGAGTTGTACAAAATAGATGCAACTCTCCGCACCTTCCTTGGGTCATGTATGGGGCAATGGAAGACAGTCCTTCGCTATCCAGGATGTCGACCAAATCAGGGGAACGATGAGCCTATATGGATAAAACGGGGAATATTTCAGGGCGACAGTTTGAGTCCACTTTGGTTCTGCTTGGCCCTGAATCCTCTAAGCACATTGCTGGAGGATTCAGGCCTGGGCTATCGGTTGAGAAGAGGTGGTCAGGCCATATCTCACCTTCTTTACATGGATGATCTGAAACTCTTTGCCCCCAACAATTTGCGACTGATGGAGTTACTGAAGGTAACTGAAACTTTCAGTAGCGCCATCAGGATGGAATTTGGTGTGGACAAATGTGCAGTCATGCATGTAAAGCGAGGAGAGATTATGGAATCCGAAGGGATTCAACTCTCGGATTCCATAAACCTTAAATCCCTCTCCTCGACCGAAACGTACAAATATTTGGGTATGTCGGAAGCGTTAGGCATTAACGTTACTGACATGAAGCAATCGCTGAAGGAGCGCTTCTTTGGCCGCCTGAAAAAGCTATTTAATAGCCTTTTGTCAGGCGGAAATAAGGTGCGCGCCTTCAACGGTTGGGTCATGCCGGTTTTGATGTACTCTTTCGGCATACTCAAATGGACTCAGACTGAGCTAGACGCCCTGGATAGGAGGGTCCGTACGCTGATGACCGCAAACCGGATGCATCACCCACGATCATCGGTGATGAGACTGTACATCCCGCGGAAATGTGGAGGTCGAGGTTTTCTAAATGCGAAAACTCTCCACAACCGCGAGGTGTGCAGCCTCAGAGAATATTTTCTTGAAACCGACGTGGGTATGCACCGCGATGTGGTCGCAGTGGACAAGGGACTCACCCCGTTGTCCATGGCTAAAGAGAACTGGCGCAAACCTGTAGTACTCACTACTGATGACCGCAAGGAGGTATGGAAAAGCAAGGAGCTTCATGGGCGTTTTTATCGGGCCCTTCATGGGCCTGATGTAGATTTCTTGGCGTCCGTGGCCTGGCTACGTTTCAGTGACCTCTTCGGGGAAACTGAAGGCTTTGTCTGTGCGATTATGGACGAAGTTATCTTGACGAATAACTACCGGAGGCATATCATGAAGGACGGGACGGTTGACGTGTGTCGGGCATGCCACCGTCCGGGTGAGTCCATCAGACATATTATCTCTGGTTGTTCTCGTCTTGCTAACAGCGAGTATTTGCACAGGCATAACCAAGTGGCCAGGATTATTCATCAGCAGCTTGCTTTAAAATACAAACTTGTGGATTCTGAGGTGCCGTATTACAAGTATGTGCCCGACCCAGTTCTCGAAAATGACCATGTCACGTTGTACTGGGATCGGTCTATCATCACTGACAGGACTATTGTTGCCAATAAGCCGGATATAGTGGTGATAGACCGATTGGCGCGCCGCACAATGATAATCGATGTCACCATCCCACATGACGAGAACCTCGTGAAAGCTGAGAAAGAGAAACAAATTAAATATCTTGACTTGGCACACGAGGTTGTCGATATGTGGAATGTGGACTCGGCTGTCATTGTGCCGATAGTCGTTACCGCCAATGGCCTGATGGCTAAAAGCTTCGACGACCACCTGTCGAAGCTGTCGTTGCGCGGTTGGATCAAGGGCCTGATTCAGAAGGCAGTACTCCTTGATACGGCTCGCATAGTGAGGAGGTTCCTGTCTCTGGAGCCCTAACCACCGGTAGCTTGGACCCTGCTCCCGATACCGGTGGACTACTATTTTTATATTTTTAAATGTTTTTTTATATGTTTTCTTTTAAAAATATTTAAAAATGTAAATAATATGTGTAAAAATAAATATACGAAATAATAATAATAATAATAATAATAATAATAATATCAATGTTACTGACATGAAGCAATCGTTGAAGGAGCGCTTCTTTGGCCGCCTGAAGAAGGTATTTAATAGTCTTCTATCGGGCGGAAACAAGGTGCGCGCCTTCAACGGTTGGGTCATGCCGGTATTGATGTACTCTTTCGGCGTACTCAAATGGACTCAAACAGAACTTGACGCCCTGGATAGGCGTGTCCGTACACTGCTGACTGCATTTCGAATGCATCACCCACGTTCTTCAGTGATGAGACTGTATATCCCGCGGAAGTGTGGAGGCCGAGGCTTTTTAAATGCCAAAACCCTCCACAACCGCGAGGTATGCAGTCTAAGGGAATATTTTCTAGCTGCTGACGTGGGTATGCATCGAGATGTAGTGGCGGTGGACAAGGGCCTTACTCCACTCTCCTTGGCTAACGAGAACTGGCGCAAACCTCTAGTGCTTGACACTAACGATCGCAGAGAAGTATGGCAGAGTAAGGAACTTCACGGACGCTTTTTCCGGGCCCTACATGGGCCCGATGTAGACCAACTAGCGTCCGTAGCCTGGCTGCGTGTCGGTGACCTCTTTGGGGAAACCGAAGGTTTTGTCTGTGCAATTATGGACGAAGTTATCATGACGAAAAACTACCGGAGATTTATTGTGAAGGACGGCACGGTTGACATATGTCGGGCATGTCATCGTCCGGGAGAATCAATCCGCCACATAATCTCTGGTTGTTCTCGTCTAGCTAACGGTGAATACTTGCATAGGCACAACCTTGTAGCCAGGATTATCCATCAGCAACTTGCTCTGAAGTACTCTCTTGTGGAATCGGAAGTGCCGTACTACAGATATGCGCCCGACCCAGTTCTCGATAATGGTCATATCTCATTGTACTGGGATCGGTCCATCATCACTGACAGGACTATTGTAGCCAATAAGCCTGATATAGTGGTGGTGGACCGAATCGAGAGGCGTGCAATGATTGTTGACATTACCGTCCCACATGACGAGAACCTCGTGAAAGCCGAGAAAGATAAACAAATCAAGTATATTGACTTGGCTCGCGAGGTTGTCGACATGTGGGATGTGGACTCAGCGATCATTGTACCGATAGTCGTGTCAGCCAATGGCTTAATAGCCACGAGCCTCGATCAACACCTCAGGAGGCTCTCGTTAGGCGGCTGGATCAAGGGCTTGATTCAGAAAGCAGTACTTCTGGACACGGCTCGCATTGTCAGGCGGTTCCTCTCTCTGGAGCCCTGACCGCCGGTAGCTTGGACCCTGTTCCCGATACCGGTGGGCTACTATTTTTTATATTTTTAAATGTTTTTTATATATTCTTTTTTAAGAAATATTTAAAAATGTATTTAATATGTTTAAAAAATGAATAAACGAAATAATAATAATAATAATAATAATTATTATTATTATAATAATCTGTGGCTCGATTGTCAACTGCACTGACAGAAAAAATTTTCTCTGCAAATTTTATTAATTTCATCAACAAATTATCATATTTTAAACATCCAAAAATGCATGCAAGACCGTACAAAAACTACTATAGTACCTACAACATATAAATAATAAAAAACAATAGTGAAAATGAGAAGTAAAAGTTAATAATGACGACGAATAGACCAATGAGAAAAGAAAAATGTTGACGAGAGCCGCAGCACAAAAAGCACGCCCACCACCTCCGGCCTCGTCGCTCAGCTCCGCCTCGCTGCCGCCGGAATCCAGCCTCTCCGTGAGCGCTGTGACACCGGCCGCGGCAGTTGCGTCGAGCTCCAGCGACGAGTTCTTCTCGCCGCCGACGACACCACCACCAGCGCGTCGACGGGGAGGACGCCGGCCGCCGAGCAGCTTCGGACCTCGAGGCCCACCGGCCTCTGATAGGGTCCCAGCTCCCGGCGGAAGTGTGAAGCGCATGCGATGGACACAAGCCATCAACGAGAATGTCATGCGCTCATACTATGGGGCTACAGAGGGAGGTAACAACCTGACCGCGTACCGTGTTCGGATGCTCTCTTTGTTTCAGGTGCTTGAGCCAGCCGTCAACGTTTCGAGACTATATGTCCCGTGTCACAGAGCGCATCGACTTCCTGAAGCAGAAAGTATATGCATGGGCAAACCGTATTCGCAGGTATAAGCGGCGAGTAGAACGATACACCCAGAATCGCACATTCCGAAGTAATGAAAGGTGGGTGTATAGGGATTGGGAGCGACCGGACAAAGGTGTGACTAATACGCACCTGCCGGATGATGACGCCATATACTCGTTCTGGCGCAGCATCTGGTCGGTGCCTGTCTGTCATACCGAGGGCGATTGGATTCGGGATGTTGAGCGCGTATGCGATCCAATACCAGAAATGGGGGCAATTATCATCAGCCCCCAAGATGTAGCTCGTGCAGTCCGTCCGTTAGCTAACTGGAAATCTCCAGGGCCGGACGGGCTACACAACTTCTGGATCAAATGGTTTACAAGGTCGCATACCCACTTGGCATCTCAGATCCAGTTTGCCTTAGAGTCAGGGTCGCTGCCCCAATTTCTAACTACAGGAATAACCCACCTGCTCCATAAATCAGGTAGTACTGCGGAACCTAAAAATTATAGACCGATCACGTGCTTACCGACGGTCTATAAGGTTCTTACATCCATTTTGAGAGCTAAGATTAACACACATATAGATAGTAACTGTATCATGTCTGCCTCTCAAAATGGATGTAGGAATGGGTCCCGCGGTACTAAGGAGCTTCTCCTCATAGATATGACCATTAGCCAACAGGTTCGGCGTTTCCGAAAGGATCTGTCGACATGTTGGATAGACTATAAGAAGGCCTATGACTCAGTTCCTCATACATGGCTCATGAGGGTGCTGGAATTGTATAAAGTTGATGCAACGCTACGCACCTTCCTGATGTCATGTATGGGGCAATGGAGGACGGTTCTTCGCTATCCAGGATGTCGACAAATCCAGAGGAATAGCGAACCGATAAGGATCGAGCGGGGTATATTCCAGGGTGACAGTTTGAGTCCGCTTTGGTTTTGCCTAGCTTTGAATCCTCTAAGCACACTGCTGGAGAATTCAGGGCTAGGCTATCGGTTGAAGAGAGGTGGTCAGGTTATATCTCACCTCCTTTACATGGATGACTTGAAACTTTTTGCCCCCAACAATCTGCAACTGATGGAGCTACTGAAGGTAACTGAAACCTTCAGTAGTGCCATCAGGATGGAGTTTGGTGTGGATAAATGTGCGGTCATGCATGTAAAGCGAGGGGAGATTGTGGAATCCGTGGGAACACAACTCTCGGATTCCATAAACCTGAGATCCCTCTCTCCAACCGAAACCTATAAGTATTTGGGTATGTCGGAAGCGTTAGGTATCAATGTTGCTGACATGAAGCAATCGTTGAAGGAGCGCTTCTTTGGCCGCCTGAAGAAGGTATTTAATAGCTTTCTTTCGGGCGGAAACAAGGTGCGCGCCTTCAACGGTTGGGTCATGCCGGTATTGATGTACTCTTTCGGCGTACTCAAATGGACTCAAACAGAACTTGACGCCCTGGATAGGCGAGTCCGTACGCTGCTGACTGCATTTCGAATGCATCACCCACGTTCGTCGGTGATGAGACTGTATATCCCGCGGAAGTGTGGAGGCCGAGGCTTTTTAAATGCTAAGACCCTACACAACCGCGAGGTATGCAGTCTAAGGGAATATTTCCTAGCTGCTGACGTGGGTATGCATCGAGATGTGGTGGCAGTGGACAAGGGCCTTACTCCACTCTCCTTGGCTAACGAGAACTGGCGCAAACCTCTAGTGCTTGACACTAACGATCGCAGAGAAGTATGGCAAAGTAAGGAACTTCACGGACGCTTTTTCCGGGCCCTACATGGGCCCGATGTAGACCAACTAGCGTCCGTAGCCTGGCTGCGTGTCGGTGACTTCTTTGGGGAAACCGAAGGTTTTGTCTGTGCAATTATGGACGAAGTTATCATGACGAAAAATTACCGGAGATTTATTGTGAAGGACGGCACGGTTGACATATGTCGGGCATGTCATCGTCCGGGAGAATCAATCCGCCACATAATCTCTGGTTGTTCTCGTCTAGCTAACGGTGAGTACTTGCATAGGCACAACCTCGTAGCCAGGATTATCCATCAGCAACTTGCTCTGAAATACTCTCTTGTGGAATCGGAAGTGCCGTACTACAGATATACGCCCGACCCAGTTCTCGATAATGGTCATATCTCATTGTACTGGGATCGGTCCATCATCACTGACAGGACTATTATAGCCAATAAGCCTGATATAGTGGTGGTGGACCGAATCGAGAGGCGTGCAATGATTGTTGACATTACCGTCCCACATGACGAGAACCTCGTGAAAGCCGAGAAAGATAAACAAATCAAGTATATTGACTTGGCTCGCGAGGTTGTCGACATGTGGGATGTGGACTCAGCGATCATTGTACAGATAGTCGTGTCAGCCAATGGCTTAATAGCCACGAGCCTCGACCAACACCTCAGGAGGCTCTCGTTAGGCGGCTGGATCAAGGGCTTGATTCAGAAAGCAGTACTTCTGGACACGGCTCGCATTGTCAGGCGGTTCCTCTCTCTGGAGCCCTGACCGCCGGTAGCTTGGACCCTGTTCCCGATACCGGTGGGATACTATTTTTTATATTTTTAAATGTTTTTTTTTTTATTTTTTCATTGAAATATTTAAAAATATAATTTATATGTATTTACAAATGAATAAACGAAAACATAATAATAATAATAATAATATTCCACAACTATCACACAACGCCATCTAGTCCCAAGCTAAGCAGAGCTTGTGTTATGGGTACTAGACAACTGATAAACATACTTATATATTTCTAAATACATACATATTATAGATAAATTACACCCAGACACAGAACAAATGATCGTGCTCATTACACAAACATTTGTCCTGGGTGGGAATCGAACCTACGACCTCCGGCATAGCAGTCAGGGTCACTAACCACTAGACCAACAGGCCAGTCAGATTATGCAAGACTTTGACGTTCAAAAAGTGCTGGCTATCACCCTAGTTTATATAAATGAATTTTGATTTTGAACACAGTTTATGAAAAATTAATTTCACATTGTAAAATGTTTCAATGTTCGCATGTTTATGAAGTAAAGCAAAATCGATTCGAATACATACATAACTGGAGATGTGCGCGTTTAGTTCGTGTAAACCACTCCTGTTAGAAAAGCTTAGCAGAAGAGTCCTATTTTCGTATTTGGGGGGATACCTACCTTCTAAAGGCACCTGGAATTTTGTGGAAAAGGACAGAGAGCGTAGGATTCTTACATCATTAATACCACCCCGGTGATCAGCCCATGAATTAGCACTTAAATATCCACTCCTTGTAGATTTTGTTGTAAAAAACATTTTTTACAAACAAAACAACCGACTTCCAAAAAAGAAAATACACTAAAAATTAAAAAATAACTTTAATTTCGGCAGTCGGTGTCAAATAACGAAGAAGTAAAATACAAACACCGACTTCCGAAATTAAAGTTCTTTTTTAATTTTAAATGTAATTTTTTTTGGAAGTCTGTTGTTTTTTTTTCTTTCAAATGTAGACCCTCGTTGTGTCACAAATGAATCCACGCAGCTAAAATGCGCAGCGTGCCCGTGCACACATGCGCCGCGGTGTGTTTGCGCCTTTATTGTAGAGTTTTTCGTAGTATTGTAAAAGCTGCTCCAAGAGTCATTATAATAATGTTTGTTCAAAAGTAATAAGCGATAGTCTCTCTACAGATTTCACCCATAATAGCGTTGTCAGAATTGTTAATTCCCAAACCTGAGTGGATAATAACTCCAAGACGTGTTCCTATTACATTTCATTTAAACATAAACGTGAAACGTGAATACTAAGGTATTCACGTTTCCTATGTCCTTGTAAACGTTTCTACATGTAATCAGTTTTTATAACATCGGTCCTTGTGGTTTTTGTCACCATTCGCTGTTATAAAAGTTAATTCTTATGTCTCTGTATATGGTCTGATCTTTGTGTATGTAGAGGGAAAGCTGCTGTCATTATCAGCCTGAAAACGTATTAGACTTGATATGGGCTTTCCTTTGTTTCCCCAAATGTCTTTGAGCATACCTACATACAGAAAGCCGCCAAGTGGCGCCCTCATTGAATAAAAAAGCGTAGAAAATAAAGTCTAAAAAATCCTATGTTACGTTTGTTACAAAGAGCTTAAGGTATTTCCACGTTGTTGAAACAGGACTCAAAGTGTTTCGTATCCAAAGTACTAAGCAAAAGTACCAAAAACGGCCATTTTTAACACTTTGAGTCCTGTTTCAACAACGTAAAAATACCTTATCCTATTTGTAACAAATGCAACATAGGATTCTTTAATCTTTATTGTCTATGCCAAGATACGAATTTTTTTTTTCAATGAGGGCGAGGAGGTTACGGGGAGGTAGGCCCTTAAGAGGAGACACTTTTATCAGGAGTCCGGACCTCTTTAGAGGGTTTAGAACACAATATATAGTACATTATGAATAAAATAAATAAACGCTAATTCGAGTTTGGAAATAAATAAGTTTGGCAGATATATTTGGGACCAATATCAATAAGCTTATTAAGCATGGCTTAATAAGCACGAGTGAATTTTATAAGAATTTAAAAGTAATATTGATAGGACTAAATCCTAGCTAGATCTACTCACAAATAAGTTTATAGTTTTAAAAACATTTTTTAAAACATGTGATAAATTCCATGTCTCTACAAAATTTCGTTTCATACTGTTGAGTTCTTTTATCTGGAACTAATCCTGAATGGTTGATTCAGATCATGCTTATCATAAAAATAGAATTGTCACCAGAACTAAATAGGTGTATGTAAAATTACAGCTCAATCGGATGAAAAATGGTTTACAAATGACGGACAACTTACAAACATACATACGAACGGTGCAAGTTAATTAAAAGCTTTTAAAAACCGCAGGATTATAATATTCACTTAATTTTTTCGTTGCAAACCAGCTTTTGACCTCAATCTTGCCTGATAGAAAGCAACGAATAAGGTGTAAGTCTTGTGTATGGATGTGGATGGCTCTGATAGTAGAGTTAGTTAGTTAGTCTTCAATCTTATATAGACTAAACAATAAAACGGCTGGACCGATGCAATAAAAACAAACTGTAACACATCAACATGGCAACGTGACGTTTAATCAGTTGTGTTTATTGTTGTAGTCTCAGCAAATGGCTTCCACAGAGTATGCCAACGTTGTGAGCCGTTTAGATCGTGCATTTTTGAGACAGAATGTAATTTAGCTATTGCACGGTTACCGCATAATATTTAATGCATCCTAAATAGTTTTGGCTTATGTTTAACTAACCACCAGATATAGTAAAATGTAACGGCAAAAAATCACTTTAGGTAGCCAAAAATAGTAAATGATCACCAAAATTAAATCCCCATTTTAGCATGAAATTAGAACCAAAAGTTTTACAACTTGTGATCCTATTTAAAGAAACCATTTCCAAATTATGATTGTTTAATCCAAAAATAGTTAAAGACCACAAAAACTTTATCAGTATTTTAATATAAAATGAGATTTAAATATGTAACATCTTCATAACCTTTATAAGTAGATTGTTCTAGATAAATCATTCTATACTTACCTAAAAATAGTAAATAAAACCCTAAAGTTTGACTCTATGATATTGTAAAATCATTACTAAAGTCTGAGCTTTTTATGACTCTAATTATTAACCACTACCTACTAACTAAATATCTATTTTCTATTTCGCGTTCATTCAAGAAGAACTCGTATATTTAAAATAACCCTTTTAATAATATTTTTACTAACATTTGGTTAAAACTTTTACTAACAATATAAATGGATTTGATTGATCTGAAATAAATAAATAATAATAATTAAAACTAATCGTTTAAATTCTTTAAGAATCAGTTTTATAATTTTACTAAGAATCAATTTTATAATCTTAAGAAGAACAAAAATCAGTCAAAAATCATTAATCTAATGAAGCTGATGGCTCTTGCCTCTGAAGGCGGCTGAACAATCCAACCAGATGCTTTTTTTTTTTTTTTGATTGCATGTATAATCTTTAAAGAATTTTGGGCAACTGCATCTTCCATGGAGCCAATTTTCTTTTACTTGAGACAATATGATTTCCCACTCACTAAAATGTTGCTGTTTTTACATTCTAAATCGGAACCAGCTGGAATTCTGTACGAACAAATCAGCCCAGTGTTATTTTTGATCGGCACTTGCGTCGACAGTTCTTCCATTGGTAACTTTATCTTTAGCAAAAGGTCTCTCAAGGTCCTCATTAGACCAATCCTTGTCCATTTCAGTGGCAATCACTAAGAACCGCGCCAAAGGATGACGCTCACGAAGTGTGTCACTATCTTTTATTATTTTATTAAAAGCTTCTAAAGCATTATTTGTAGCAGCAGTCGCGGGAGATGCGCCCAAATACCTACCAGAACCGATTTAGTATAAGCCATTCGCTTCCAAAGTATGCCAAAAACTCCTTTTCGGCTTTCTACTTGTCCTTGAATTTTTCGCAGGCTCGATAAAATATTTCCTGGGTTGAGCCACACTGTAAGGCATCAATATCCTGTAGTATTCTTTCTGAGCATTTTTTTTGGACACGCTTCGTACATTCATAAATTTTCTTTCAAAAACCCAGGTAAAATTTGGGTTTTTGAAAGAACTGTTTTGCCTCCGACGTTTTTTCGAATGTTCTGTGATTTTGTCACCTCGGCCTCCTTCTTCCGAATCTGATGAGTCACTCAACAGTAGATCACAAGAGCTCGGTCCCGCTAAGTTTTCGTTTCGTTCCTTAATAAAATAAATATCTACGAACAGAATATACAAAACTCACACGCATCGAACGCAAGTCTAAATTCTGCCGCGTAACTAAATTGTGGGGACCTGCTTGCTGGGAGAGAACTGTCACCTAACTCATGTCCAGTAATGTCGTTGCCATACATTTTGCACGAAGCGTTCGTGTTAACGCTAACAGAAAAGTATTTTGTCTAACCCCCCAGTTCGGGTAATCGGGGGTGAGAGCGGTGCGAGGCGCGGGCGCGGGCGCGAGACAATTTAGGAGTTGGTTATGTAGGTACCATATTTGGTTGTATAGCAACATTTTATGGCAATCAAACGGTGTATTTAGGTAGAAATAGCCCAATAATTAGATCATTAAAATTTGGTGATCAATTTACTAAATTTGCATTCATAATACAATTTAAAGTGCAGTCATGATTAAAATAACTAGAACCATTGTAATTTTAAGTTTTCATTTATTGGTTTAGGTTTATTTTTTTGCTGATTGGTATATAAGTAATAAAGGTTATGAACACAAAGTTTTTTTGGTGGTCATTATATAGGGTGACTGGTAATTAGTGACCGATACTTAAACACGTGATTGTACTCATTATTATAAACAACTTTCCCATATAAACTTTTTTTTAAAATACTTATTTACTTTTATCACAATAACAACAGTTTGAAATACACGCGTGCGCGAGGGTAGTGACCGCCGCAATCAGCTGTTAGACGCGGTCTCGTATCGTACAGAGCACGGCTCGCAAGCCCGCTTGGCCGGGCACCACGTGCCGATTTCGGTGTACCTAAGCAGTGTAGGTACCTACATGTTTCGGTTGTTGCCAAATTAAAAAAATATTTTTAAAGACAGCGTGTTTGAATAATACTTTTAAGATGCAACGTATGTCCGCATAACTACAAAATATCTAAGAACGCGCGCGCCGTAACATTAAAAGTAGGCACGATCTATCAGCTGATAGTCTGACCTCGGGAAAGGGCAAATGTACTAGTAGTAGCGTCTCATGCTCCCCCGCCGCCCGCACCGCTCCCTTTGCTTCAGTGCTAACAAGTGATCGCGGCGGTCACTGCCCTCACGCGCTCGCGAATTTCAAACTGTTGTTATTGTGAAAAAAGTGAATATGTATAAAAAAAAAAGCTTTTTTGGGAAAGTTGTTTGTAATCATGAGTGCAATCACGTGTTTAAGTATCGGTCACTAATTACCAGTCACCCTATATTTATCTCCAATAGTTTTGCATGATAATAATATAATAATAATATTCCACAACTATCACACAACGCCATCTAGTCCCAAGTTAAGCAGAGCTTGTGTTATGGGTACTAGACAACTGATAAACATACTGATATATTTCTAAATACATACATATTATAGATAAATTACACCCAGACACAGAACAAATAATCGTGCTCATCACACAAACATTTGTCCTGGGTGGGAATCGAACCCACGACCTCCGGCATAGCAGTCAGGGTCACTAACCACTAGACCAACAGGCCAGTCAATCTATACTTCTATGATACTTCACCAATCATCATAAGTCGGGTCGTCGGGTAACAAGTGCTTTGTTCTATAATAATTACTCTGTAGCAGCCCGGAGGTTGGGAGTTGGTGATGTGGTACCCACGTGCCTCGGAAAGAAGGTAAAGCCGTTGGTCCCGCTCCTGACCTCTATGCAGTCGTGTCGGGTTGCCGTCTCATTGGACTACGAAGGTAAAGGAAGAGAGAATGCATCTGTCTGTCTGCGCACACGCTTGACATTGGGCACTATAATTATCTCATGCGCACTTGGCTAACCTTCGTTGAGATTGGCAACAATGATCGAAAATCAGTCGGGAGGATCAATGACTGCCGGGATCTAGGATGGACATATTCGTAATGAATGACAAAATATCAGATAGATAAAATTTGTGAATGAAAAGATTTGATTTATATAGTATACTGCTTTGAAAGCAGTAGCTGGTGACTAAAGTAATAACAGCCGCACGGGTCGATCCATCAGGTAAAGCTACGCTTGCCGGGGTTGGTCCATGGATGGGTGTTCATATTTACATACCGAGACTCCTCCGTGCCTCGGAAAGCACGTTAAGCCGTTGGTCCCGGCTGTCAATTGTGGAACTTTGACAGTCGTTACGGGTCATCAGAAGCCCGAAAGGCTGACAACCAGTCATATCACGGGGTATCGTACCATCCAGTTAGACTGGAAGCCGACCCCAAGATAGTTAAGAAAAAGACTAGGCAGATTGAAGTACGAGTATATACGTGATGAATGACAAAATGTCAAATAGATACAGTGTGAATGAAGAGATTTTATTTGAGATGCCTAATCATGATTAATTTGATTATTTATTTATATGGTAATTTTTGCTTTAAAAGCAGTATTCAGTATCTAATTCTCCTTTTTGTTCCAGTTGCTATCTTCCAGCCATTTCCTTTGAATGCAGTATATATCTTCCAAATAAGAAACATTATTCCTTTCCGTTTGTCTGCTGAAACTGCAATTTATTTCACATTGTTCTCAGAACACTTGTTCGTCCTGGGAATAGCAAAGACAACTATATATCTTACTCCAGTAAACTATCTTCCGGTATTGTGATTTGGAATTGTAAGATATAAAACCAAATTCTATCTAAGAACTTAGAAATTTTATTTTTCTAAGTACCTAGCAGTAGCTTCTGCCAGCGGCTTCGTCCACGTGGAATTAGAACTTCCCCCTTTACAAATCTTCAACCCCCTCTTCACCCCCTTAAGGGTTGAATTACGAAAAACCCTTTCTTAGTAGATACCTACTCTTTACAAAGAACACACCCTCCAAATTTCACGTCTCTAGCCGTTTCTGCCTAGGGGTCGTGGATAAATTGGAAACAGAGTTACTGCGCTCCTAGGCACTCAGGGCAGGGAAGGAACAGGGGTGGGTTTTAGTCAAGGGTGGAGCGGAAGAAGTAATGGGATGATAACCCAAACCAAAAAAAAGGACCAGGCATTCAGGCTGTGCGTTGATATATCAGTCAGTCAGGACTTTGAATTTTTTAAATAGGGTGAATGGTAAAGCGACCGATACTTAAGCACGTGATTGTACTCATGATAACAAACCACTTTCCCAAAGAAAGATTTTTTTATACTCAGTTAATTTTACCACTATAACACAACAGCCGTATGAAATTCGCGCGCGCGCCTTTGGCCTATCAGCTGTTAGCCGCTTGACGCCGTTCTGTCTCATTAAGGCGCTATTAGCTGCCAACGACCTTGAATGGTTAGCTTGCGTGTTCTGCGCTGAGCTCACGCAACGCGTCGTATGTCCACCCAGTAATAGGACTCGCCCATCAAGGAGCGCTGTCCGAATTTAGACGCATTATTAATTTATTACCCATAAAACAACAAGTATTAAACTAAAACACTGAGACTTAATTGTAAATAATTAAATGATCTTTGAAATGGTGATGGTTTCATAAAAATACGCTTTATAGTTTTTGCGTGATTCTCAATTTTTTATCCGAGTTAGACATAACTTCACAAATTAATTACACTGTATTATAAAAATATAATTTCAAATATTTTGAGATCAAGCTACGGAGGAAATTGTCTAACGTGATATATATTTTTTTCAAAGAAATAGAATAAGTCGTTTAGACGTGATGTTCAATTAAAAACTATTAAAAGTCGTTTAACTGCGCCTTAAATGTTTCTTTGGGAAAGTTGTTTGTTATCATGAGTACACTCACGTATTTAAGTATCGGTCACCAATTACCAGCTACAACCTGGGAGTGTTTAAGTCAAGAGTGAATAGATTACTTCTAGGCAAGCGTGGTCCATCTTCGACCACATCATCGCTTTTCATCAGGTCAAACGCGAGCCTATCATTGAAAAAAAAAAGTCGGTTAAAAAGAGGGGCACTCGAAAAAGAGAAGAGGTGAAATCTTGAACAAAAATTTCGGTGTCGGTGTCGGTGGCGACTTCAATTGTTTTTTCCCATCTCTAAAATGCACATCGCTTACCATCAGGTGAGATAGTGGTCAAACGCGTGCCTATCATGAATTTATAAAAAATATACCAGTCACCCTATACATTACTTGCGAAAGCAACAGCAATTTTCTGAGATGTTCCTACATAAGCATAAGTTTAGTCCGCATATAATGTTCCTTCTGCTGGGACACAGGCCTCCTCTCTGTGAAAGGGTGTGGGCCTTTATCCATCAAGCGGGCCCAGTGCGGGTTGGTGGAGGTCACTTGTCTTCGGAGTTTTGTTTCTAGGATGTGCTGGTTTGACTCAACAGAGACACCAACGCCCCAAGCAGCCACCGCAGGAGACACCCTGGGCGTCGGGGTTCGCAACCCGATATCCGGCCATCGTCGGCGCGGGCTTGCGGACGGCGAGTAGCGGGTAGCTCGCCGTCTGATAAAGACCAGGACCAAGAGTCGACGGCGCGTAGTGTTCCACGCGCGCCTCAAAGAGATGTCACCTGAAGGGACCCGTTAGGGCCGATGCTTACCTGGGGTCGCGGATAAATTAGAAATAGAGTTACCGTGGCCCTTGGCTCAGGGTATTGAACGAAAAAGGGTGGGTAAAAACCAATAATGTACCCTCACAGTGTTAACGGAAGCTGTAATTAAATGATTTTGATTTAACTTCACCAGATAATCTGTATCACAAGAAGTAAACATAATACTTAATAATAATAATAATTAAGCCTTTTTATTTCCTTAATAAAAAAAATAATAAAAATATTTTTACAGAGACAATATGATTAAAGATCATGCAATTAACGTATTAATTAATTTAAATTTAGAATATTCAATTCAATTTTATTTCATAATTATATTTATTTTATTTATTTACTTATATTTTTTTTTTGACTTTTTTATTAAGGACCTCTCTATAGAGTTAAGGCCTCCTCCATTTTTCTCCACATATTTTTATCACTCGCTTTATAAATCCAATCCGAAAACATAATACTTAATACAGTAGCTAAATAAAACCCAGTAATTTACCACCAGAGTGATAACGGAAGCTGTGATTAAATGATTTTACGACGCACTGACTTAGGCCTGTTTTATTGAACTGCAGTGCAAATGGACACAGAAGATCCAGTCTTACCCGTGCTCAGAATTTACTGCAAAAAACCACGAATACGCTTTATGCTTGAGTTTTCTGATTTTGATGGCATAATGGAGTGTGCTAGTCAACAGGTAGCGGCTAATTCAATTATATGATTGTATTTTGAATCTTTATTTTTTACGTTTTACATTATGTTAAGATTGTTGCATACAATTATATAGATTCAAGTTTTTCAAACTTAACAGACACATATGTTGCTGGGGAGTTTGTTGCTTCACTTCTTATTCACAGCTAAAACACTAGGAATCTGGCGACGGGCTCCGTTTTGGGGGTCTGTCAAAAAAAAAGACTGTAAAATACAAGGAATGTGCAATGGTGCAGTTTGGTGATAAAAAAGTTTCCTGATTAACTTATGGCATAGCATCATCAGCATTTAATGTTCCCACTGCTGGGGCACAGGCCTCCTCTGTGAGAGGGTGTGGGCCATAATCCACCACGCGGGCCCAATGCGGGTTGGTGGATGTCACAATGTCTGTGAAGTTCTTGGTGTCAGGACATGTCAGTTTCCTCACAATGTTTTCCTTCACCGTTTTGAGATAAGTGGTGATGAAATGATATAATATACAAAGTAAAGTGCCTGCCTGGGTTTGGAACACATTCACGACCTACAACTTATAAGTCGCGGCCATTACCACTGAGCCATCACTGATCTCAACTTAACTTTAATGTTAATTAACTTAATGACTGAGGAGCTCGTGGCTAAAGTGAGTTAATCCATCAGGTTAAGTTACGCTTGCCGGGGTTGGTCCATTCATGGGTGACCATCTTTACATACCGAGACTTCTCCGTGCCTCAGAAAGCACGTTAAGACGTTGGTGCCGGCTGTATACCTGGATCTTTGACAGTCGTTACGGGTCGTCCGAAACCTAAAACTCTGACAACCAGTTTTACAAAGGGGTATCGTATTACCCAGTAACTAGGTTGTGGAGGTCAAATAGGCAGTCGCTCCATGTAAAATACTAGTATTCAGCAGCATCCGGTTAGACTGGAAGCCGACCCCAAGACAGTTGGGAAAATGATAGGCAGATTGACAAAACTCAATGACTATACAGTTAAGCATGTAACTTTTTAAACTAAAATCTTCTACAATTTTGCATTGATCTTTTGTTTTAGTTTTTTGCAGCCTGGAATCCCTACAAAGATTTAATTAAAATCTGTTTTTTTTACAACTGGACCGCCATGCTCCATTTTAGGCAAAATTAGATTTATTTTTTCCTCGTTTTTCCTGCGGGGTTGTTTTCCGCAGTTTCCTTGGATACACTTTCATGTTCATTAAAGGTGTAGGCGTAGTTTTCACAAAATTTTGTTTTTAGTGAGAGTTTGAATAGAACTGCGTTCTTAAGAGCCTACCTCCCCGTAAGTGGCCCCCTTATGGAATAAAAATTCTCTCTTATCTTAGCATAGAAAATAAAGATTAAAGAAGTAGTAAGCAAAAGTACCAAAAACGACCGTTTTCGACACTTTTGCTTACTACTTTGGATACGAAACACTTTGAGTCCTGTTTTAACAACGTAAAAATACCTTATCCTCTTTGTAACAAACGCAACATAGGATTCTTTAATATTTATTTTCTACGCTTAGCTACGATTTTTTATTCAATGAGGGCTCCACTTGGCGGATATATACGCCTTAAGTTTCTCAGTATCGCACAAAGAAAATACCTGAAATAATAGAAATTATTGTTTTTCAGAACATCAGTTATGAGAACAATTGAATGAATAGTACTTCAAAATGTTTTGTTGGAAACTAACAGAGGGATTTCATATTACACTGTATGCCTTCTTGGACAGTATTTTAACTGACGGCAAAAAAAGAGGAGGTTCTCAACTGTATTTTTATTAATGTATGTTACCTCAGAACTTTTTTCTAGAGGAACTGATTTTGATGATTCCTGTTTCTCTTTGATTTGAAGGCTGGTGCCTTGCATGTGGTCCCATTTAAATTTGATAAAGATCTAATTAAGAACTTTGGAGATCTATACACAATGGAACTCTTTAATAAATGATAGCAAACCTTCCGGAATTGCTGCAATCACATGTTTGTTTGTTGTTTACATCACTTCATAACGTAAAATCACGCTGATACGTTTTGAAGGGGTACACAGACTTGTACAGTTTTTTTTTTTTTTTGGGGGGGTGGGAAATCATCCTATGACTTCTTCCGCTCTAGGGTGGAGCGGAAGGGTATGTCAGACTCTTACTGAATAAAACCCACCCCTGTTCCTCCCTGCCTCGAGTGCCCGGGGGCGAAGTAACTCTTTCGAATTTATCCTCCACCCCCGGGCAGGCATCGGCCGTGCCAGGCCCCTTCCCTTGGCTGACAACTCTTTGAGGCGCGCGTGGAACACTACGCGCCGTCGACTCTCGGGCCTGGTGCTGATCGGACGGCGAGTTACCCACTACTCGCCGGCCGCAGGCCCGGGTCTACGGTGGCCAAAGATCGTCTCGCGGCGTCCGAACCCCCTGGCGTCTCAGGCGGCGGTTGCGGCTGGGAGCGCTAGGGCGACTCGGCTGTGTTCGAGTCTCCCTAGCGTATGCCGCCTCCCTCTTCGCGAGCATTACTGCTTCGCAGAAGGTGGAGACGGCTTCCCATTCCCTCTCGCTCCGTACCATGGCCTGAATCAGGGCACGGCGCGAGAGGTCGCTGCCGCCTATCGCATCCACGAGGACACGGCGGTGCTCTGCCCAAGCGGGGCAAACCTCCACCGTGTGCTCCACCGTGTCCACTGGGCGATCCTTGCAATGGAAACACCCGGGGGTCACCTCCGCCTTGATCCGACACAGGTACTTACCGAAACAGCCGTGTCCGGTGAGCACCTGCGTCAGGCGGAAGGTGAGGGCGCCGTGACGCCTCTCCAGTCACTCCTCAAAGAGGGGCACTACCGCCTCGATGGTGGCGTGCCCAGCGCTGGGTTGCGACAGTCGCTCTCTCCATGTCACCATGAGATCCTGCCGGAGCTCGGTCCGCCGAGCCGCGAGTTGTTGAGTTTGGTCTCCTCGCGCCACTCGTACAGGTGTGCGAGGATTTTTGCCTCCAGATCCCACGGTGACAGTCCGGCAAGGAGGCTCGCCGCCTCACGGGAGATCGTGCGGTATCCGCGGATGATGCGGATCGCCATGACCCTCTGGGACGCGTTCATCAGGCGAGCTGATCGCTGCCTCAACGAACGCGCCCACACCGGTGCCCCGTAGAGGGCCATGGACCGCACAGACTTGTACAGTTCACCCTGATACACCATAATTTCACCAATATTAATGGGAATTAAATCTTTGAGCCGTTTGGGGTTGAAACATTAGAGCCATGGGCAAGCAAACATTTAGTCGACTCTTCACATGACCAGAGGGCTTGCCTTTTTTTCGGCCAAAGAATTAGCATTACCATTCAACGTGGCCATGCTGCCAGCGTTGTGGGCACTTTTCCCATTGACAGCGATGTGGACGAATTTTATTTTATTTATTATCTTTTAGCCTGTTTATTCCATTAGTTATTTATTAGTTTAATTCTGGTTGATTAACTATGCCATTCAGCATTGCCATTCAACGTGGCAATGCTGCCAGCGTTCTGGGCACTTTTCCCATTGACAGCGATGTGGACGAATTTTTTGATGCCCAATGAGCTGTATTCCTCCCTCTTTTATCCCTCTTGTACATATTTTATATATTTTATTTTAGCCCATCACTTATCCCATCCCATTACTTATTTATTAGTTTAATCCTAGTCGATTAAATATGTGTGTGAGCAGTGGTGGCCCAGTGGTATTGGCCGCGACTTACAAGCTGTAGGTCGTGAGTTCAAACCCAGGCAGGCGCTTTACTTTGTGTAAGTTATTTCATCACCACTGCTCTAAAAACGGTAAAGGAAAACATCGTGAGGAAACATGGCATCTCCTAGAACCAAAAATTCGAAGACATGTGACATCTACCAATCCGCATTGGGTCCGCGTGGTGGATTATGGCCCACACCCTCTCACAGAGAGGAGGCCTGTTCCCCAGCAGTGGGGACAATAAAACACTGATGATGAAATATGTGTCGAATTTGGTGTGCCTCAGGGCAGTTTACTCAGCCCATCGTAGCTGTTGCTGTTCAATCTATACATGATTATACAGTATACGGAAAATATTATTTATATTTTTTTATTTTAAAAAAGTAAAAAAATCTACTGTTCTTTAAATTTTTTCCGATCACATTTCTTCAAGCTATGCCAGTTACCTCAGGAGTTTGAGACTCCTGTTCTCTTCATTTCTGCTTCCATCATGGAGGAAATTCCAAGCATAAGCTATTTGCGTGTAGTTACTATAAGTTTACCATAAAACTCCAGACCATTTGCTTATGCACATTTTATTAAATTTTGGACCGAATATAAAAGTTTTATGTTCCTGTCCGCTGCTTCACGCTTTTTGATATAAGAGGATTGGCAGTCATAAAATGTCTTTTCTTGGTAATTGAGTGAATGTGTACGAGCATTAAGTTACTACATAAAAACATTAAGTGAAAATTGATGTTCTGTCGCCCGCCCACTGTTTTGGCACTGCGGTGTTTGGTCATTGCCGTTTAGAGGGTGATAGGTCATTTCAAACGGACTGAACACCAGAGTTTGTACAAGCTTTTATTTGACTGGCACTGTTCGTATCCATTCGGATGTTCGTAAGTGGTCCGCCGAAAACATTTGTGTATTTTCTTCGATCAAAGGAAAGGAAGGTGTTTGACAGTTTCAAACATTTTAAGGCTATGGTTGAAAATGAAACCAACCATGAAATAAAGGTTCTCCGTAGTGACAATGGTGGTGAATTTCTTAATTTCAAATTACAGGATTTATTGAAGAATAATGGTATCAAGCATCACACCGCGGTCCCACACTCGCCACAGCAAAATGGAGTAGCTGAGCGTGCAAACAGGACCATTCTGGAGAAAGCGAGATGTATGTTGCGAGACGCTAAGCTTGACAACAAATTCTGGGCAGAAGCGGTCAACACTGCAGTCTACCTGAAAAACAGAACACCAACCAAAGCTGTCACTGGATTAGTTCCAGAGGAGAAGTGGACCAATAAAAAGGTGAATCTAAATTATTTGCATATATTTGGCTGCATTGCTTATGCTGTTTCTCATAATAGAAAGAAACTAGATTCCAAATGTAAACCATATATATTTGTAGGCTATTGCGAAGATACGAAAGGTTACAGGCTTATAGAGCCTGATTCATTAAAGTGTATCAAGGCGAGAGATGTCAAATTCTTGGAAAATACATTTATTGCAGACTTAGCAGATAGGTCACAAGATGATATTTATAAAAGCATGAGCTCATTAAATCTCACTAGTTCAAGTATTGGGCAAACTATAAAGGATAATTTACAGGAAGTTTCCCATGAGATATCAGGAACTGATGATTCTCCTGATGAGACATCTAATAGAAGTCCTACACAATCTGATGACATTATAACAAAGAGGCAAGCAAGAGCGACAAGTATTATCACAGTAGGTGACTCTGAGAGTGGGGACAATTCTGATGCAAATGATACTTTGGATTCAACTTACATTCCAGGAGAATCATCAATAGAAGATGCGCTAGCATCATCTCGTTGAAACCATTTTTTCACCATTTGTTGGTATCCGGTTGAGCTGAAATTTTGCCTACACCTTTTGTTCCGGTGACAGTGCATTTTTATGATAAGCATGACCTGAATTGACATTCAGGATGAGCGTCAGATAAACGAACTCTTCAATGCTCAACAGCACGGACACGAAATTTTGTGTAAGTACACATTTAATTGAGAAAGCCGGTATAAAAGCTTACACAAAAAAATGTTTTTTTAACTGTAAACTTATTTTTTTGTGAAAATCACGCCTTATTTCCCTGTAAAGTAAGGCGGAGAAGCAGACATTTGTATCATCATAGTCTTCCTTACTCTTTTCTAGCTTATTCAATTTGTATTATTTGCGTTCACTGTCTAGATGAATATGTCGTTTATTTAAATTAATTAAATTAAAAATTATATTTTTTAAATACATAATATTTTTAACCGACTTCGAAAAAGGAGGAGGTTATCAATTCGGATGTTTGTATTTTTTTTTTTTTTTATGTATGTTCGGGCATAACTCCGTCATATATTGACCGATTTGCAAAATTCTATTTTTGATCGAAAGGAGTTTATTCCGAAATGGTCCCATTTAAATTTCAAAATGATCTAATGATGGGTTTCGGAGACAGACAACGGAACTCTTCAAAAATTGACAGCAAATCAACCGCGATTGCTGCTATCGTATGTCTATGAATTATTAACACAGTTTAATGGGGAGCCACGACTAAAAAGTGAAAAATAAAAAACTTTTTTACAAAAAAATAGAACAAACTTCCAAAAAAAGGGCAAAATAACTTTAATTTCGGAAGTCGGTGTCAAAAAACGAAGACACAAAACAGGAACACCGACTTCCGAAATTAAAGTTATTTTGCACTTTTTTTGGAAGTCGGTTCTATTTTTTTTTATTAAAAATAAACCGGTCGTGCATGTCGAACTTTGAACATTTAGGGTTCTGTACCAAATGAGGGAATTATAATTTTTTTTTAGTAACATGTACGTAGTAATAAACATTATCACCAAATTTCAAGTTCACAGGTCAATGAGAAGTTAAAAAAATTCTTCGTAACACAATTTTGTAACAGACGACGGACAGACATAAAGACACGTGAGAGTAGCGCTGAGGCTCCAATTGAACCCTTCGTCAAACTCCGGGCCTGCGGACGGCGAGCATTGGGTGGCGCGCCGTCCGATCAGCACAAGGCCTGTGAGTCGACGGCACGTAGTGTTCCACGCGCGCCTCAAAGATGATTGTTAGCCCCCACTGACGGGGCCCATCGTGGCCGGTGCCTGCATGCCTAGGGGTAGCGGATAAATTCTGAAAATGAGTTACCGCACCGCTTGGCACTCAGACAAGGAATTCCTTCCCTTTCAGGGGTGGGTTTTAGTCAGTAAGAGTCTGACACGCCCTCCCGCTCCACCCAGAGCGGGCGAAGTCATTGGATGGTTTCCCACCCCACTTCAAAAAAAAAAAAAACAATGGTCCAAGCTATCGAAAGTCAGAGCTCTAGAGCGAGGAGCCTCCTAAAAATATGAGCAGTGTGCAGAAGTACCGCTTTCTTAATCAAGTCGCCTAATGAAAGCCTCTTAAAGAGGTCGAAGTCGTGGTTATAAAGTCATTGGCTGACACGGCTATCGGTAAAATGATTGCTGAGTCCACAACCTACATGTCGGCAACCCCCATATCTTTCTCGGCTTTCATGTGGCTCTCGTATATTAAAGACCTGTCAGTGATGAAGGACCGCTCCCAGTACAATGAGATATGACCATTATCGAGAACTGGGTCAGGCACATACCCGTAGTACGGCATCACCGATTGCATCAGAGAGTTTTGGAAGTGAAAACTTCTTTAAGCGCGTTGTGCATTTTAGAGATGGGAAAAAACAATTGAAGTCGCCACCGACACCGACACCGAAATTTTTGTTCAAGATTTCATCTCTTCTCTTTTTCGAGTGCCCCTCTTTTTAACCGACTTTTTTTTTCAATGATAGGCTCGCGTTTGACCTGATGAAAAGCGACGATGTGGTCGAAGATGGAGCTCGCTTGCCTAGGAGTAACCTATTTCGCACCGTCCTTCATAATAAATCTCCGGGAGTTATTCGTCATGATTACTTCATCCATAATTGTACAGTCAAAAACCTTCGGTTTCCCAAAAAAGTACACCGATACGTAACCAGGTTACGGACGCCAATTGGTCTACATAGAGAGCCCAATACCTTAATTATTTAATCATCATTTCGTTGTCTGTATTGCTACGCTAGTATTATATTATCTGTGGTATTGCGTACGTAGTTTATTTTTAGGATGTCCGTACCCGAATGGTCCAAACGAACCCCTATTGTTGTCACTCACGTGTCCGTCTGTCTATCCGTTCGTCGTCTGTCACAAAATTTTGTTATAAAGAATTTTTTAACTTCCCTGATGAACTTGAAATTTGGTGATAATGTTTATTATTACGTATACTTTACTAACAAATATCAATATTTGGTACGGAACCCATAATGTGCGAAATCCGATACGCACTTGGCCAGTTCTTTACAGTATGCAAAGATATTTGTAGAGGTATCAACAAAACCTCCACATTGCCATCAGTTCTAATACAAGAGAAAGTTAGAGGTCAAGTTTTCTGTTATACTCAATAGTAACAGACATACAATTTATGATCCAATAAAATAACAATTTAAAGAAACGTCTAGACCAGCCTTTTATGCAGAGTTAGTGCCACGGCACTTTGATGGGACTTGTTTTGACAGATGGTTAAGAGCAGGCAGTAAATTCTAACTCAAACCATTTATTTCAAGTAAACCACACGGGTCGATCCATCAGGTTAAGCTACGCTAGCCGGGGTTCTGTATATTTACATACCAAGACTCCTTCGTGCCTCGGAAAGCACGTTAAGCCGTTGGTCCCGGCTGTCAATCGTGGATCGTATACAGGTGTTACTGGTCGTCAGAAGCCCGAAAGTCTGACAACCTAGTAACTGGGTTGTGGAGGTCAGATAGGCAGTCGCTCCATGTAAAATGTATGTATCACCGTATTCATCTGCATCCAGTTAGACTGGAAGTCGACCCCAATATAGTTGGGAAAAAGGGTAATTAGATTGATTGACTTTTGAATTATCACGGTCAGTCACTTATAGGAAGCTATTTGCACGTTCCATGGAGAAGAACGTCATAAAAACTCAACTTGAACTCTTTTGAATAATTAAATAGTTACAAAATTATGTTTACATCGTTACTGTTGAAATCATACATATATGTGATAACGATGTAGAAATATGTGCAGATTAAAAAAATGTCCGGAGTAAATAATAATGAAAAACAATTCAAAGAACAAATAATTGAAATAAACCGTGGCAGCTGAGAAATCTCTCTCTTCTCTTCTCTGTTGTGTCGCTCATTAGCAGAGCGGTCGTGGTCACGTTGAGGCATCACGTTGGTGGCAGAATACAGCTCTCCGCATGATCTCCCGCCATCTCTCCCTGTTGGCGGACTGTTTGGTGCAGTCAGATACTTGGCCTCCTATAGCAGATTTTACTTGGTCAGTGCAGCGCATAGGTGACCTGCCACGCGACCTGGTTCCCTGCTGAGCTGATAAATGAACAGTTCAAATTGACGGCGACCGTGTACGAACATGACTCATGCTATAGCACCATTCAGCTCAACCATTTTGAAGGGAACCGTCAGCAAAACATTTTTGGTCCGGTGGACTTAAACGATCGCGTTTTTTGAAAAAAAATAAACGTAGACCTCAATTTGTATTGAAACCGGATAAACGCCGTCTAGTGACAATACAGTGAAACACAATAGTTAGCCCATACGACTTCACATAAGCAAGCGTTTACATTATCATGATTTAGTAAGTGTAACTACTCGTGCTATGATAGTCAGGCAATCCGTCTGCTGCAGTGAAAAGCTGGTCCTTTCAGAAATTGAATACTAAGACATCATCATCATCTTTTCGCGTGTCGTAGCGTGCCGTCCAAAAAATGACTTTGTGTGTTTATAAAAGGCTGTCTCATATCTGGCCTGTATTTTAAATGCACACTGTGTTGGTGCTTCGCTAAAATAAATTTCAAGTGTTACAAACATTTGTGATTGATTTGTCAATGAAGTAAAAACATGAATGAATACTAGCTATTTGGCTAAATTCTGTTGATATGACTAAAATTTTTCCTTAACCTAGAACCATGTTTTTGTAAAGTTAAAATAAAATGTTTCCTGAAACTACTCGCATGTCGGTACAACATGAATTCAGATGACTGCAGATTTTACAAACAAGTGATAAAATGTATGAATGTAGTTTTTTACGAATTTTATGTTATACTCTGTAGGGAAAAACTGAAAATCGTTTTTCCCGGAAATGGAAAATTCGATATTTGATTGCAATCGGCGCAATAGACTTTTTTAACCGACTTCAAAAAAAGGAGGAGGTTCTCAATTCGACTGTATTTTTTTTTTTTTTTTTTTATGTGTGTTACCTCATAACTTTTTACTACGTGAACCGATTTTGAAGATTTTTTTTTTGTTTGAAAGCTGTTGCTTCACATGTGGTCCCATTTTAATTTGGTGAAGATCTGATGAAGAACTTCGGAGATACACAATGGAACTCTTCAATAAATGATAGCAAACCTTCCAGAATTGCTGCAATCGCATGTCTGTATATTGTTTTCACCACTTCACAACATTACATCATGCTGATACGCTCTGAAGGGGTATACAGATTTGTACAGTTCACCCTGATACACACTAATTTCACCAACTATGTTCAAATTCCCTATTTTTGGGGCTATCAATTCGGGCACAACTTTACTATTCATTTAGTTTTAGAATGGGGTACAACAACTAAAAAGTGAAAAATAAAAAACTTTTTACAAAAAAAAACAACCGACTTCCATAAAAAATACTAAAAAACGCAAAATAACTTTAATTTCGGAAGTCGGTGTCAAATAACGAAGAAACCAAACTAGAAACACCGACTTCCGAAATTAAAGTTATTTTGCGTTTTTTGGTTTTTTTTTATGGAAGTCGGTTGTTTTTTTTTGTAAAAAGTTTTTTTTAATCTCGTTTTTTTTAACTGTGTTGGAATTTCATACTATACTGTTTTATTAAAGATCTACAAAATTATTGAGTTCTATGTAACTGTTTAACTGTTATAGTAAAGTTTATTGGCCCAGTAGTAGAGTTTGGTCATTTAATATTTTGCCTAAACACAATAATATATTTGTGTTAATTTAACTTTTTGTATTTTTTGTCTACTGCATGCGTCAAATTTAGCGCAACTAAACTTCCTCCAGTCTGTCTGACTGTCCTTCTGTCACAGCCAATTTGCTCCGAATATACTGGAAGTCTGTTGTATTTTTTCTTTGTCTGTTTTGGAGTCTTTGGACTCCTTGTATGGCTTTGGGTAAACAAGATGCCTAAACTTTGAAAAACTATAGCTCCAACCGTGCCGTTGACGGCACGGTTGGCGCAGTGATTGAGCGTTCGGCTGTCGCGGGTTCGATCCCCGCATGGAACAAATATTTGTATGACCTGCAGATAGTTGTTCCGGGTCTGGGTGTCTTGTGTATGTGAATTTACATGTTTGTGAACGCACCCACGATACAGGAATATTCCTAGTGCGGGGTAACGTCTTTTTAAAAAAAAAAAAAAAAACCTTTTGGCTGTTAAACCTGTGTGCCAGACGACGGACAGACAGACGGGTATGGAACCTTAAAAAATGATTAAAATCGAAATTAGTATACTAATTACATATAAATATTAATGCTGAAATTATAATAAATACTATGACTCATACCAATAATAACGAAATATACTCATATAAAACAACTCAAAATACAATCATTCCAACGAGTACCAAACTAAGTTTGAGAAAACTTTTAGTAATAGTTCCGGATTTTACGCTTAAAGGAAAATTTACTCTCATCTTTTTTGGTGTCACAAGGAAGCACGTTCCAGACTTTTATAGTGTGTATGAGTAGGGTTGCTACAAGTACTTTAATTAAAAGTATTGTACTTTATTTTGGGCAAATGTATTTTATATTTTATGAGGGCAATAAAGTACGTGAAAATGCTTTATTTTAAATAATTTCAGTCACACAAACACTTAAAATAATGTTGAATAATGATCATTTTAATCACATAGTAACTGCAAGAATTTATTATTGTTCTGGATAACCTGTATGAAGAGATTACTTTCTTAAATGATTGGTAGGCAAAAATTACTTAAAAATTTCTCTATATTATCCACAACACAGAAGTGGCATTTTATTTTTAACCGACTTCAAAAAATAGGAGGCTCAATTCGTCTGTATGTTTTTTTTTGTATGTTTGTTACACGATATCTCCGCCATTTGTGAATAGATTTTGATGGTTCTTTTTTTATATTGTAGGCCATACTTCAGAGGTGGTCCCATATAAATTTTATAGAAATTGATTAAGCACTTTTTGAAAAAATCAACGTAAATAAAAAATATGTAAACAGATGACGTTTTCGTTGTCTCCAAATGTTCAAATTCCATGTTATTGGTGTTAACCATTCGGGCATAACTTTAATATTTAGTTTTACTACTGGTGTACGAAAACAAAAAAAAAACTAAAAAGAGAAAAATAAAAAACTTTTTTCAAAAAGTACAACCGATTTCTAAAAATTGCAAAATACCTTTAATTTCGGAAGTCGATGTCAAATAACAAAGAAACAAAAAAATACAAACACCGACTGCCGAAATTAAAGTTATTTTGCACTTTTAGAAGTCGGTTGTATTTTTTTTAAAGTTTTTCGTTGAAAACTATGTACCATCTACTTTAGCATTTACTGAGAGAGTTTTTATTTCTGATGAATGATAAGTAGTGGGAGGAACGAGATCGATCATCCATAAAGTTAATAAAAAAAAAACTATTTATTAATTATTATCAAAAAGTTAGAATTCAGTTAGGTGACACGTTGGACCAGCACCGCTTATGGAATCGACCTTTATGACGGCCAGGGCTTCCCTATGTGTGTTCCTAACCACAGAACAGAAAAACAGTAGAAGTCGCAAGTAGGCGGGGCCCGCATACCCCGGGTTTTGTAGTGTTCCACATTAGTCCACATATATGTCTGCTCCGCACACACACCACGCGCAGTCTTGTTACAACCGTCACGGTGACAAAAAACTTGATAAAAAAATGCCCTATTGTGCTGTTTTAGAATGTAAACACGATAGCAGAAACAAAAATTTCTCAAATGATGGAATATCATACCGTGGATTAGTCCTAATTTATGTTATTGCGATTAAAATTTGAAAAACAATATTTTATTAAAGAAGACAAGTAAAATTTGACTTTATGTTTTACAACTTAAGGCTTACTTTCTTTTAAACTCAAACTTATTATTCGCGAAGATTCCTAATAGGCACATGTCAAAGTCAGCTACTCTACTACAGTACTAATGGCCTTGTTACGGAAATATCAATCTTATCGTTAACACAATACACCTTTAAATTGAATGTATTTAATATGTGCTAGCGGCGGGTAGCGTAACTTTCTCATTAAACTATTTCGTGTGTTCATTAAACGGAAAAGGTAATAAATACTTAAAAAGAGTAGAAAATAACCGACTCTATGCTCATGTCACTGTGGTTTATTTTCAAATAAGCGATGACTGACATATTTCCTACTTTCTTTCAATAATAAATTACCAATCACAGCAAGGATTTTTTAGTGTTACGAAATACAACCCTTCTGCCCCCGCGGCCAAATCCGGGTTGTCAAATTGAACCCCGACGACAACCCGGGTTGACAGCCGATTTTTTTTTTTTTTCTCTCCGACTTACCAGTGAGTCGCAGGGCTTTGTGAGTGAGTTTGGGTACGCTGGTTCCAATACTAATAGCGCTATGCGATTTCTACTGTTTCTTCTGTTCTGTGTTCCTAACTATGGGCAATACAGAAGACGTGAGGTTGCATACAGTGGTTGTTGAAAGCAGAGTATTTAATGTTATAGAACCTTTGAAGCTTAAATGAGTAATAGATGGACCAAACGCATCTTTATTTTTGGCATAAAAAGAGAAGGCGGGATGAGTTGGACTCCTTCTCAAGAGAACAGCTTAAAATTGGTTCTCAAAAGACAGGAAAAACTGGAACGAAGGAAGTGAGGCCTTTGCCCTGCATTAGGACAGCACAGCCTCATAATTATAATAATTATTATTTATATTATTTTTTATAATACTTCATAAATGTTTACTTTTTTGTTTGATTTGTAAGAAATATTTAAAACTATAATTTATATGCATAGAAACCAAAAAACAAATAATAATTAGATGGGTCAAGTCGCCAGTCGTTTTGGAAAAGCACTAATACGTAACTGTATTTATAATAACGCAATATTTTAAAGTAAGTATACTATTTTGATCAATTTCATTTCATTGATATGTGTTTCACGTTTTATTGTACTAAAATAGCGTAATACTGGTTTTGTTCCATATCTGCAGCGAAACGGTGCACCCGTATTTTTATTTCACACCTGAATCCGCTTAAAAGTCGTAAGAACCGTGTACATTGGTGCCGATTCTGTGTGCAAAAATTAAAATTAATTTAGGCTAATGCTATCTTTTTCTCTCTAATAAAACAAGAAAGAGACGGACGTAAATTAGAGCTGTAAAATTTAGTTCAGCTAATATTTCTATACAAATTAAGGGTACACGTATATACATGTCGACTAAAACATGGTGAAGCGCAAGGCGTAAACTCGTTTGACATCTTTAACTTAGTGCATAGCTAAATAAAACCGTCTTTTTCTCGCACTGCCTTTTAGTAAAAAATAGCAATTCTTTAATTTTAGTTTAGTTATTGAACAAGAGAATCCGCACCATTAACTATCTATCTGACGATTTAGTCGGGCAATTTGGAGGAAACAGATTTGGAAGAAATATTCGGTTAGTCCCCCTATGCTCTAGTTCCGCTATGTTCGACTCGAAAATTACCTACTAAAAAGTTTCGCTATGCACGAAATTCTTCGATTCTACGGAAACAATGGAAGGTACAGTTGGAAAGAAACGTTTTTGGATTTAAGTTAAAAAATTATAGGGCTATTCGTATATGCGTAAGCGTCTGTAAGTTAAATTTTGTTTGTTTGTTAAAATTTGACAATCATAAAAGTCAAAATGACAAATAAGGGCAAACGAATTTCAGAGTAATTCTAAATTAAGAAATGTTTATGAATAGAGCTGTAAGCAAATACTGAACCAACAAGATTACAAATCTTACTATTATTTCATTAATTACATATAGTGTAATAAAAACAAAACTCCTAACTAAATAAAACTAACAATCTGGCATCAAAAAAAAAAATTCTCCGCATCGCTGTCTTCTGAAGGAGTGCCCAAAAGACTGGCGGCATTGCTACGGTGTATGGCAATGCTTAACCTCTGGCCGAGGAAAAAGCCAGCCCTTGGGTCACGCGAAGTGTCAACAAGGCGTTTAGAAAGATCTTTAAATACTAAATGTGCTCTTGGACCCCATGGCTTATGGGTTTCAACCCCAAACGACTCGAAAATATAGCAGCCGATGAGGTTGTCATATTTCCGTCGCTTGAGGTTCTCCGCATCAGCAGCGGCAGCACATATGAATGCGAAAGTTACGATGTTTGAATGTTTGTTAAGCACTCATGCTTCAACGGCTGGACAGATCCAGATGAAATTTGTGAGATACACAGATAGTTCAAATCATGAACCCTGAATCCTCGCCGTGCGCAGGCCCGCGTCTACGGTGGCCGGAGATCGTCTCGTGGAACCCGACCTGCGACGGCTGCGGTTGGGGGCGTGAAGGAGACTCCGTTGATCTCCCTCACCCGTTCAGCCTCCTCCTTCGCGAGCTTTACTGCTTCGCAGAAGGATGAGACTGTTTCCCATTCCCTCTCGCTCCGTACCATGGCTTGGACCAGGGCCGGGCACGAGAGGTCGCTGCCGCCGATCGCCTCCACTCAAAGTCAAATCCTGTATTCATAATATTTCAGTCTTATTAATTACACAAATAAAATAGAAATTATCAACTATAAAAAAAAAAAAAAATAAATATACATAAAAAAAATGAGATATAAGTATTACTAAATGAGATTTATTATGATTTTTATGACTCTTAATATTTAAATCACCTTTAATACTAATCAAATTATTAGTATTAATTTAAAATTAACATTTCTGTCTCGATAATAAAGTTTTGGTTTAATTGTAATTTGCTATAACTTTCCAAAAAATGGTTATGTGGGAGTTTTTTTTTTTTTTTGGGGGGTTGTGTGGGAAATCATCCAATGACTTCTCCCGCTCTGGGTGGAGCGGAAGGGCATATCAGACTCTTACTGACTTGAACCCACCCCTGTTCCTTCCCTGCCTGAGTGCCCAGGGGTGCGGAACTCATTTTCAGAATTTATCCGCTACCCCTAAGCATGCAGGCACCGGCCACAATGGGCCCCGTCAGTGGTGGCTGACAATCATCTCTTTGAGGCGCGTGTCAGCAGGATGGAGGTAACTAAAAGTAGATATTTATATCTACCTACCTATCAAGCTTTGATATACTAGTTATTTACTGTACGTATAGGTATGTAAGTTCCTATTAATGTGGTGTGTCGGGAAAAGGTTGATTAATTAAAATGCAGAGAGACAAGACAAGGTATTTATTTCCAATAGGCTTGTCATGAATCGAAAATCTAATGGCCCGTTCGCAAAACTAGGTCTTCGTGGAGAAGAACGAACCAAGAAACTCCACGGTAGCTCTCTTGTGGTGTTATACCCACACATCATAAATAATAGTTTATCACAATAAATCCAATTCTATGATCTATCGCTTGTGCCAATTTACAACGTGAAATATCTTGCCATTTAGAAACAATAACAGTGACAAGGCAAAGAACATGAATAGGTATTCCTTAATACCATTTAATATAATTAGAAACAAGGGCCTTAACATAGCACATACACAGAATCAACACAATCATTAGCAACAAACAAGATATAACATCAAATAACTTACGTGAGCCTTTGTAATCAATCTTTCACATCAAGTATATTAGCAGTTATTAGAACAGAGCTTCTTCTCTATGAGGTTGTATATATTACACTTTCAGCAACTTACACACCTTTTATAGTAAGTTGTGAGTAGATACTTTTCTTAAACGTCACATATAATATGCCGCCATTTTCTACCAATCACAGATTGTCATGAATAAACTAATAATAGGTGTGATAATAATCAATTATTGTGTAGTCCAATTGTTTTAAAACATAATATGATTGTATGAAGCAATTTAATAACACTGGATCTTTAATTCTTAGTTCATATTCGAAGAATATCAACACTATCTGACAGTATTGTCCCAATCGTTTCAAACAACTTATTACATTAAAGTAGCAATATAAAATCCAAGATACAACACAACGATCATTAAAAAATGCGTAATAATTTATAGGAGTGTCATCAATTCAGCTTTTTAGAAGTTAAGCGTTTTATATCCTTACACACAATAAGATTTATTTAGGTAGGTAGGTACGTCTACATTTGTTCCAAGATTCATAAATGTGACCAATGTTTAAAATGCAACGACCAATATTCTTGGCAAATCAAAATATATAATGAAATGATATCACATAATTCATTAAATCTAACACGCGCGTAGAACACTACGCGCCGTCGACTCACGGGCCTGGTGCTGATCGGACGGCGAGAAGAATTATTTTTAATTCTTAATTGTACACAAAAAAAAGATCTTTCTTTTCGTAGGACCTTGTCAAATTTTTAATTTGGTTGTCCGATGGCAATGCTTGATTTTTTTCAATAAAATATTACACTGTAACAGTTTTCTTCCTCACTGCCTGCAAATTTGATTTCGTGCATAGCAAAACTTTTTAGTAGATATTTTACGAGTCGAGCATAGTGGGACTAGAGCATAGGGAGACTAACCAGAAATATTGAATACTTGTTTGGACATAGAGTACTTGACTTACTTACTCAAATACCCTGTGCGATAATTTTCTACTTGTATGCGAGTGAGGTCACTGGCAAAAGATGGTTTATCCTAAAGTTATAGACGGGTGCTAAAAAGATGGCTTGATGAAAAATTCTATAATTATAGGTGGGTGCTAAAAGATAGTTTATGCTATATTTATAGAAGGGTGTTACAAGATGGTTCATCTTATAATTATACATGGGGGCTAAAAGATAGTATATCCTATAGTAATAGACGGGTGCTAAAAAGATGGCTTGATGATAAATCCTATAGTTAAAGATGGGTGCTAAAAGATCGTTTATGCTATATTCATAGAAGGGTGTTAAAAGATGGTTTATCCTGTAGGTATAAATGGGTGCTTAAAGATGACATTAGGTTTATTTAAGCAGATTAGAAACGAATTTATATTATAAGTTGCTTTTCCCCTGCCAAACGTTCTGTCCCTACGTTTATAGTCTCTAATTATTTCGTAACCTAAACCTAAACAACAAACACTGTTTAGTAACTTGGAAAGTTGGCAACAACAAAAACAGTTTTTAGTTGAATCAAGTAAATCAGGAGAATTAGAACATTTTAGAAAATCCTCTTTACCAAAACTTTATTTGCCTAAACAATTAAGATTTCACCGGCTTTGCTGCAGACTATTCCAGGACTCTGAAACATCCTGCCTGAGTCACGGATAAGTTAGAAAGAGAGTTACCGCGGCCCTGGTACAAGTCGCTGAAGGAGTAGGGATGGGTTTTTGCCAGTAAAAGTCTGAGACGCCCTCCCGCTCCACACAGAGCGGCAGCAGTCATTGGATGATTTCCCACCCCCTAAAAAGAAAAAGGACTCTAAAACATGGGCTAAGAATTTGATGGAATGGTGTCTAAGACAAAATAAAATAAAAGAAGGAGAGGGAGGCAACGTCTAAGATGGGAGGACGACATTTGGATAATAGCTGGTTCTACTTGGCGAAGGATGACACACATTTGGAAAGTGTGGCAAGCTCTAGGGGACGCCTTTGCGGTAACGCAAGACAATTTTAATACCGGTGTAATCGTACTCGTAGGTATTAGGAACTAAGGCATGTTTTGTGAAATTGTTAAATAATGGCTATTATTTATATGCCATACATACTTCAATAAAAGGATAAAAAAATTAAAAAAAATCATTATTACAAAAAGAAAACAATCGACTTCCAAAAAAGAAAATACCTACACTAAAAATTTAAAAATAACTTTAATTTCGGAAATCGGTGTTTTTGTTATTATTTCTTCGTTTTTTGACACCGACTTCTGAAATTAAAGTTATTTTACACTTTATAAACAATACTTAGTCAAACAATTGCAGTAATCGCAAGTCATTTGCTGTGAGTTATTGAAGAGTTCCACTGTCTATCTTCGAACATCTTCATCAGATCCTGATGAAGATCTTCGTTGAACAAAAAAACCTTCCTTGAACAATATGAAATTGAATAATGAAAACCCCATACAAATCAGATAAGTAGTTTTCGAGAAAATTGCGAACAAACAAACATACATACATGCGGGTCGATTACAGAACCTCCTTTTTTGAAGTTAAAAATATTAAAAATAGTATCCCAACAGTATCGGAAACAGGTTACAAGCTACCAGTGGTCAGGGCTCTAAAGAGAGGAACCGCCTGACAATGCGAGCTGTGTCCAGAAGTACTGCTTTCTGAATCAAGCCCTTGATCCAGCCGCCTAACGAGAGCCTACGAGGTGTTGGTCGAAGTTCGTGGCTATTACGCCATTGGGTGACACAACTTTATTATTATTATTCCAGACTCTTCACTTTACCGGTTTCCGCAAAATAACCGGACTGGCCTGTGTAAAGGGTTCCTAAAAACACAAATGACATGACACCAATACGAGACGTAAAGCCCACACTATGTACGTGATATGTATGCAAGCGTTCATTTTCAAAAGCTGCACATGCCCAGAATTTATTATACGCACGTATTTTAGCGATATGTTTCTCTATTTTTTAGCATAGAATAGAGTTCATTTTTGAGCCAGAAATAGTCGATTTTTAAATAAGTTTTAATAGTTGCTCCCTAAATAGCTTTTCGGGGACAAGGTTTTAATATATACAGCAAAAATGGAAGATTTCATTTTACACGATATCTTTTACCGGGAACAACATGTAAAAAACTCAAACTAAAAGCATTTATTTATATTTTTATCTATATATATATAAATGAATCCCTAATTCCTTGGTCACGGGATCACGCGTGGTTGGTTGGCATGGTTGGCCCGATTTCGCTAGTTATTTTTTTTGCTGTGTTTGTTACTGGCACGAAAAGGTTCTTATAAAAGAAAAAAATTAAGAAAGTTGCGCGAAAAATTAGAAAATTTCATTAAACTTAACAACTATTTAAACTTCGCGCGTTTGACAGTTCATAGCTAAGACAGGACAACGTCTGTCGGGTCAGCTAGTATCAAATAAACCATTTACAGGCACTTTTAAATTGTCAAGAAGTCGGTCAGTCAGAATGCTGAAGTTAATTGGACATTCCAAAGCGTAGATCTCAATGGAGAAGAACGTGCAAGAAATTATTTTTAGAAATGTTACCAATCTTCTATACTATAGAAACTGACTGACTGACATATCAACGCACAGCCGTAAGTACTGGTACTAGGAACGTGAAATTTTGCACACGGCTTCCTTTTATAAAGTAAGGGAGCACTAAGAAGGGGTTTTTCTAAATTGATCCCCTAAGGGGTCAAAGTGAGTGTTGAAAGTTTGTATGATAATCAAATTTGAAGTTATAATAAATAAATGACGGGGGAAGTACTTATTCCACGAGGGCGTAGCTGCTATCATAAGCTAGTTTGTTACAAATTCCAATAATAACATGACAGTAATAACAGCCGCACGGGTCGATCCACCAGATTAAGCTACGCTTGGCGGTGTTGGTCCATGGATGGGTGACGATCTTTATCCGTGCCTCAGAAAGCATGTTAAGCCGTTGGTCCCGGCTGTCAGTCTTGGATCTTTATAAGCTGTTACGGTTCGTTAGAAGCCCGAAAGTCTTACCAAGGGTATTGTATTACCCAGTAACTGGGTTGTGGAGGTCAGATAGGCAGTCACTCCATGTAAAATACTGCTACTCAGCTGCATCAGGTTAGACTGGAAGCTGACCCCAAGATAGTTGGGAAAAGGCTAGTCAGATTGATGTTATTTATGTTGTTCCCGGTAAAAGATAAGTAGCATTTTATGAAAATTATTTTATTACTGAAGCGACCTTGTAGGTGGAAAGATTGAGAACCTTGTGAGAGTTTGAAGAATCCGTTGGATGAGAAAAGAACATGACCGGTCGATGTATCCAACAGTGGACGCATTTCGGCTGAAATAATGATGTATATGATAAACGATATAAATATTTTGCAAAATGATTATCTTAAACACTTTTACACGCTTTTTAACCGACTTCAAAAAACGGAGGAGGTTCTCAATTCGACCATATTTTTTAAATTTATTTTTTTATGTGTGTTACCTCATAACTTTTTAATGGGTGTACTGATTTTGATGATTATTTTTTTATTTGAAAGCTGTGCAATGGAACTCTTGAATTAATGATAGCAAAACTCCCCGAATTACTGGAATTGTATGTCTGTTTGTTGTTTACACCACTTCATAACATAACATCACGCTGATACGCTCTGAAGGGATACACAGATTTGTATAGTTCACAATACAATACAACCTAATTTCACAAATTATGTTCATATTCCATATTTTGGGGCCATCAATTCGGGCATAACTTCACTTTTAGTTTAGCTATGGGGTAGAACCACTAGATAGTGAAAAAAAAATACAACCGACTTGCTTGAAAAACACAAAAAAATGCGAAATAACTTTAATTTCGGAATTCAGTGTCAAATAACGAAGAAACAAAACTAGAAACACCGACTTCCCAAATGAAAGGTATTTTGCAAAGGTATTTTTTGTGTTTTTTATGGAAGTCGGTTGCATTTTATTGTAAAAAGTGTTTTCGTCAATTAAAACTATATGAGGTTAGTGTTTCCTAGCTGAATACACTAAGACGAAATACCGAAACAAATTCACATGTCAAAAGCTCTTTAAAAGCCCATGCAATCAGCATGCAATGATAAAACAATATGAGAACCATGTAGGTTAATGTCTTTTTTTTTTTTTAAGTACCTTACTTGCGTGCCGACAAAAGGTGGTGGTCAAAGTTCTGAATTGGCGACCTTGTACCTGAAGATGCAGCGTTGGAAGGCCTCCCACTAGGTGTACCGATGATGAGGGTCGCGGGTAGCCGATGAATGCAAGACGCACAGGACCGGTCGTTTTTGCGACACTTGGGGATGTTTTATAGAATAGATTAGAATAGAATACTATTTATTATGTACACCATTTAAATTACAAAAAAATATGAAGAAAACATTACATAGGGTGACACAATGGGCGGCTTTATCGCTAAAAGCGATCTTTTCGAGACAACCTTTGGATGGATTTTAAAGAGAAAAGGAAATACTGTACTGTAGGTAGTCTTAGGTGTACTACAATTTCTTTCTTTTATAGAGTCCACCAGAGGCCGTCTTTCGGTTGAAATGATGATTATGATGGTGATATAATAACTATTTATCACCAATTCAGTTTCTATATGAGGTGATTAAGGTCATGCCAAAGCTGAACATTATACTTAGGGGCCAAGAATATACCATTTCGAACCTAAACCAAGAATAGTATTCATAAGAAGTAAGTTTTATAATAAATAGGTATTCTATTTTAACTCAAGGATGAAACGAGATACTTCTCATTAAATAAAACTCAAGTTTGTTTACTTATAGTTTCATTATTATTTTATTTCTTCATTGAATTAACACTTTTCTCGTTTGAACACGTGCCAGTCTGAAAAGAAAAAAATGTTTTTGTTAGAATTTTTTTGCGTGGTACCTACTGACTGAAAGTATAATATTATAATCACTTTTTTGAGGTATACATATATTTTTATTTAATACAATTATTTTACTATCTTCTGCCAGCGGTTTCACCCGCGGTAAGTACTATCTCCATTATTATTTATAGCCTACATGTTATTCTGATGTATAGGCATTCGCTCTATGTAAAATACTGGTATTCAGCTGCATCCGGTTAGACTGAAAACCGACCCCAATATAGTTGGGAAAAGGCTAGGCAGATTGATTGATGTTATTCTGGCCCTGCGTGCGTCAAACGTCAACATCTGTCGAGCCCCTTTAAGTGTCTACTACTGGCCAAGGCCAAGAGCAGTGGTGGCCCAGTGGTATTGGCCGCGAATTACAAGTTGTAGGTCGTGAGTTCAAACCCAAGCAGGCGCTTTACTTTGAGTAAATTATTTCATCACCACTGCTCTCAAAACGGTGAATGAAAACATCGTGAGGAAACCGGCATGTCCCAGAACCAAAAATTCGAAGACATGTGACATACGCCAATCAGCATTAGGTCCGCGTGGTGGATTATGGCCCACACCCTCTCACAAAGAGGAGGCCTGTGCCCCAGCAGTGGGGACGTTAAAAGGCTGAGATGAAGATGATGATGGACCGGCCACGTGGCGTGGTACCAAAAACGGCCGTTTCTGACACTTTTGCCTACTACTTTGGATACGAGACATTCTGAGACCTGTTTTAGCAACGTAAAAATACTTTATCCTCTTTGTGACTTTGGATTTTTTAATATTTATTTTCTATGCTATGCTACGATTTTTTATTCAATGAGGGCGCCACTTGGCGGTCGTGGTTGGTCATTATGTAACTACAGACTATGTCATGTTCCGAGTATGTAAACCTTGCCACAGGTCTAAAGACCCTGCGAAATAGTAATAATAGAGGTTTAAAACGCGTGGATCGGGTTTTGGCAGTTTTTCTGGCAAGGCAAACGGCATTTTCGCACTGGCACACTGGTGTGCCCCTAGCTAGACGCTTAAGGCGCTATTAGCTGCCAATGACCTTGAGTGGTTAGCTTGCGTGTTCTGCGCTGAGCTCACATAACGTGTCGTACGTCCACCCAGTAATAGGACTTGCCCATCAAGGAGCGCTGTCCGAAATTAGATGCATTATTAATTTATTACACATAAAACAACAGGTATTAAACTAAAACTCTGAGACCAAATTATAAATAATTAAATAATCTATAAAATGGTAAATGTTTCATAAAAATACGCTTTTTAATTTTTGCGTGATTCTCAATTTTTTATCCGCGTTAGACATAACTTTACAAATTAATTACACTATGTTATAAAAATATAATTCAAAATATTTAGAGATCAAATTACGACGGAAATTATCTAGGGTAACATATATTTTTTTCGAAGAAATAAGACTAGTTGTATAGACGTGATGTTTAATTAAAAACCATTAAAAGTCGTATAATTGCGCCTTAAGTGTAAGTTATATTACTGTAAAGTTTTATCAAAATCCTATTCAGTAGTTTTTGCGTGAAAGAGTAACAAACATCCATGCATCCATACATCCTCACAGACTTTCATAATATGTATAATATTAGTAGGATATTTTTAATCGACTTGAAAGAGGAGGAGGTTTTCAATTCGGATGTGTTAATATATCTATTTTATTTATGTATGGTCGGGCATAACTTCAGCATAAATATAGACGGATTTGCAATTTTTTTTTTTGTTCGAAAGGTTGTTAATCCGAAATGGTCCTATTTAAATTTCATATAGATCTGATGATGAGTTTCGGAGACGGACGACGGAATTCTTCAAAAAATTACAGCAAATCAACCGCGTGTTATTCGCGCATAAATATGCATTGCTAACACAATTTAATGGGGATCGCAACTAAAAAGTGAAAGATGAAAAACTTTTTTACAAAAGAATAGCACCGACTTCCAAAAAAAAGTGCAAAATAACTTTCATTTCCGAAGTCGGTGTCCAAAATGAAAGATACAAAACCTGAAACACCGACTTCCGAAATTAAATTTATTTTGCACTTTTTTTTAAGTCGGTTCTAGATTTTTGTAAAAATGTTTTTTTATTTAGTTGTAAGAACCGCTGCATCGCACAAGGAGTTACACTCGTAAAATCACATACACAGGACACCAAGACCCGGAAAAATATATAGGTCATAAAAATATTTGTTTCGTGCGGGAACAGAACCTGATCAGATCAGATCAGAATATATTACATATAGGTGGTCAAGTTCAACGGTATTCCTTTGATCTGTCCCTGCCTTTCATTCTGTAGGATAATGTTAGTTGATAACACTTTATCCACTCAGCAGATGTATTCGTTAACTCAGTTGACATCAATTTGATAGGCATTACAGTCTATACATTACTGCTTTGACGTATAGGAAAACAAAAATGTACTACGTAGTGCCTAATATAATCGATGTCCACCAAGCAATGTACTGCAAAGTGCCTATCAAATTGATATCAACTGAGTTAGCAAATACACCTGCTGGTCTCGCATGCGTCAAACGTCAACATCTGTCAAGCCCCGTTGACAGTCGGCCATCGTGCAACTACAGACTATATCCTGTTTTGAGTGTGAACCTTGCCAGAGGATAAAAGACCTATAACTTCCCAATTTCTGATAGAGTTATAAACAATTAGGCATAATTGAGGAGCAGTGGAGGCCCAGTCGTAACAGCCATGTCTTACAAGTTGTAGGTCATGAGTTCAAACCCAGGCAGGCCCTTTAGCTTATGTAAATTATTTCACCACCACTGCTGCTCTCAAAACGGCGAAGGAAAACATCGTGAGGAAACTGACATGTCCTAGAACCAAAAATTCGAAGGCATGTGTCATCCACCAACCTGTATTGGGACTGCGTGGTGGATTACGGCCCACACCCTCTCACATAGAGGAAGCCTGTGCCCCAGCAGTGGAGACACTAAATGATGATGATGAGGCCTTATTGATAAAATCTTAGTGCGGATAACAGCAAAAGAGACATAAATTAAGATAAACCTCTTTTGTTAGCTCACAGACAAAGATAAAACCTGAGAAAAAAATAGCATAATCCTCTCTGTTCTATTTTATTTTCTTTGGCATTCAGCCAGGCACAAAGGTAGACTAAAACACATCCAGCCTTTGCTAAGAAATTATAACTGCGAGGTATTTAATCCTAATATTTTTCTCTTCTCCTTAACAGAGAGACATTTACCTCAGTTACTGGTATTGCAAATCGAGTCTTTTTTTTGTTTGCAGTAATATTAGACTGAATTTTTTTAAATGGAATAAACGAAATTACTAAGCCTTTGGATTTTATGGGCTCGGAGGAATCTAAACTTGTATAACAAAGCGGTGAATTGTGTATTTTTAGGAGGTAATCTCTGGGATTCGGAAGTATTAGATCAGTAGATAGGTATTAAACTTGATTGTACACCAAAATTGTAACACACTCTTCTACTTTTCTTTATTGCATATGGCGGTCTTATCCATACGATTCAAATGCGAAAACTTTTTTAGTGATTGCAAACTACACCTTTTTTATCCCAATATATAAACAACGAGGTGGATTACGGCCCACACCCTCTCACAGAGAGGAGGCCTGTGCCCCGGCAGTGGGGACATTAAAAGGCTGATGATGATAATGATATAAAACAATCCTATATTTACTTTATACTTAACCTCTCTAAGGTAATTTATTTATTTAAACTTGATGTACAATTGTGATACATAAGCGCACTTAATGCAACAAGGCATTCTCTACCAGTCAACCTTTGGGTTAAACTGACTACTCGTTCATTGTCATTGTACTCATAATTACGAACAACTTTGACTGTGGGACCAGCCCCAAAATCGCGAAAAAAAAAATGAGCTCGATTTATTTGCGAATAACTCGACAAAATGTACTGAACAGATAATTTTTAGGGAGGTTTAGTGTAAAGTAAAAATAGGGTTGTATACAGGGTGTAGTGAAAAGATGTGGTAATATTATAAAAACTGCATCTGCCCATCGATATGAACAACTTTCTTTAAGAAAACTTGATGATAACTTTGTATGGAAAGGATTTTATTTTTTGGGAATTTTCTATTTTTTCTTAGAGAAAGTCCAGTGCAGAACCGGTTCTTAAAATATGACCACATCTTTCCGTTACATCCTGTACAGGACACGAGAGCCGCGCAGCCGCCTGAAAAGTAGTGTGTATAGCACAGGGTGGCCATGTCCGACTTAAACAAATATAAATATGGAAATAATAATTCTACGCGGGCAAAGCCGCTGACAGACGCTCGTTGTATCTACATAAAAATATGGTTGTTTTTAGGGTGCCGTAGTCCTAAGAAGGACAAGGAACTCTTATAGTTTCGGTCTGTCAGTCTGTCCGTCCGAGGCATAGCGTATAGACTGTTAGTACTAGAATGGTGTAATTTTGCATAGGTATATTATTTAACACGCCAATAAAACAAAACAATAAAATTTTGAAAAAGATTTTTTTAATGGTACCTCCCCTACATGTAATGTATGTTTTTTTTTTAATTTTCCCCTATTTTATAGTGTGGGGTATCGTTGGTTAGGTCTTTTAAAATCATTGGGGTTCTGAAAAAAAATACTGAAGTGAAGTTGTTACCTGTATAATATTTAAAACGGGTAATAAACGTGTGTGGATTTCTTTTATCCTTTTTAATTCAAACGTTACTGTCTGTTGAACCGTGAAATCAATTAAAATATTCATTATAATAAAAATAAAGCTTCCTTCTAAGTCCGGATGTTATAACGGGCGACTACGTAATCCTAAACTGTGCAATTAGAATACAATTACTGAAGTGAATACATTGTTGCTAAAACTATCCAAAACCAAATTTTGCAACAAAATGAATATCAAACAACGAAAACAAATTGCATCAAATTGAAATTGTAGCAAAACAAATTGCATCAAATTGAAATTGTAGCAAAAAAAATTGCATCAAATTGAAATTGTAGCAAAACATTGCATCAAATTGAAATTGTAGCAAAAAAAATTGTATAATCGATGTATACAATTGTTCCCCATTGAGCACCAAGCTATTGTATTAATTGGTGCTCAAATGGGAATACCACTGGTGCTCAAAAAATAGGTGCTCATACGGGAATACTTAATTTTTTTTTGCTATTATTTCCATAATTTGGCAACCCCATTATAAAGAAATATTTATGCCAAAAATTACGATTTAATTTTGTTGTAAAGTCGGATGTGGCCACCATTCGTTACGTCATAGCTCAACTTTTGTTCAAAGTTAAATTTTGTTAGAATCGAAAATGAGCTCGTGCGAATGAAACTTTGATTAAAGACGATATTATATCTCACAAGCCCATTCATCTCCACAGTCAATTTAAATACAACCATACTAACACAGAAACACTCTTGAACAAACTTTACTATCAGATATATACCAAAGTGAACAAGGAAGCACTCTACATTATAAACCCTTTATTAATGGAATAAATTGTTCTCCTATATAGGCCCTTTTCGTGTTTATAATTTAGGGAGTGCCTCCGCAGCCAGCGCCAGTGATCCGGAATTGCAGCCGACTCTGACTTTAAAAACAAAAAAAGCGGAAAATTGGGTTTGCGATAAAATTTTACTTGTAGTAAAAATGTTCCAAAAAGCCACAAACAATAAAAAATACTGTTATTTGCTTAGAAATCTTCAAAAACCAGTCACAAAAAATCCTAAAATTAAACATGTGCTAGCTGGGTTTGAACCTGCAATCACAAGCATACGTATCAGAGCATTTAGACAAAATACTTTTCTGTTAACGTCAACGCTAACGCTTCGTGCAAAATGTATGGCAACAACATTACTGGGCGTGAGTCACGTAACAGTTCTCTCCGCAGGTAATGTTCTTGCCATACATTTTGCACGAAGCGTTAGCGTTAGCGCTATTATAAAAGTTATTTGGCTAAGGGGGCAGATGTTCTTATCTCTTGTCTATGCTTGCATCTAACAACAGTAGAAATAGGGAAGTGTTATGAATGGTTTAAAAAATATAACACCTCCGAAAACATTCCCTTCTAACCTAACCAGTCCGTGTCGAAGTGCCCTAAGTTCTCGAGCTCGCTTCGCTCGCTCTCAGACTACATACAATAAAAAAAAAGAACCAAGTACTGCCGGTTCCCAACAGCGTTATTTTTGGGCCCTGGCGCTAGCTGCGGAGGCTCTCCCCATAATTTAATTTGAAACTGTGTATCGTAATAGCATGGTATCAATATTAGATTCTGTAACCGCAGTCGCTAGCCGATCTCATATTCATATTCATATTCGTTTATTGCATTCTATAGTGTTTTCTAGATGTTACATATTATAAAGTCAGTACAATTATGGACCCTGATAGGGCACAGCACATTAAGTTACAAAAAAAATATATATATATATATATATATTAATAACAAATTAACAAAAAAGAATACTACTAAGAATTACATTTAAATTAAGAATAATTAAAAACAATAAATGGTTTAAATTGATATTTAGTAAAATCATTAAATTTTTCAGTAACAAACATTTTTACTAAAAATAAAAATAAAATATTACTAAAAGGAAAGTCTTACATTAAGCCAAATAATAATAATTGTAAAAACAAAACGTCAAACACATTGAAATAAATATTAAAAGCAAAAATGTCAAAACTTAAAAGCATGATGTCAAAAATTTAAAAACAATACCTGTATCAAAAATTCAAATGAAGTCTAAATATGTATTTAAAATTATAAAACGTCAAAAAGAATAAAATTACACATGTCAAAAGAGAAAAACAAAAAAAAACTTAATAAAGAATGTCAATAAATTAAATTTAAAAATGTCAATAAATTAAAATTAAGTATAAATTTCAATAAATTAAATTAAAAATGTCAATAAATTAAATAAAAAATGTCAATAAATTAAATAAAAAATGTCAATAAATTATAAATTTAAATTTAAATGTATATGAAATGGATCAATGGTTGTCTGAATAAAAATTATTATTATGTCGTTTATTAATTTTATACTTACGTATAATTTATTGAGAGATTTAGCAATTCGTTGTTTATTATTATTATTATTATTAAATTAAATAAAAAATGTCAATAACGTTTAAAAAAATATTTATGTTGGCTTTTATTATAATCACCAAAACAATGTCTGTATATAAAAATTTTGCAACTACCTAATTTGTATATCGTCAAAAAATTCATTAATTGTATAATAGCACTTTGATATAAGGAACTTTTTTAATTTACTAATAAATATATTTGTCTTTTTAATCTCTCTTATATCTTTTGGCAATTTATTATAAATTTTTATCGACATGACAAAAGGGCCAGATGAATGCATTTTAAGTCGGGATGTTGGTAAATTCAACCTATTTTTGTGCCGTAGAGTATATCTGGTCTGTATTTCTTCGCGGGTTTGATAAAAATCTGAGTTTTTTCGGACAAACTTGCATATCTCTAGGATGTATAAACTGGTTACGGTAAGTATTTTTTGTTCTTGGAAGTGGGGCTTACAACTACCTGTTGGCTTTATATTAATAATCATTCTGACGAGCTTTTTTTGTAGGGTAAATATGGTAGGTGCATCTGTGCTATTTCCCCATAGAATAATGCCGTAGCTTAGCCATGCATGGGCATACGCATAGTAGGTGACGAGTGCAGTGTTTATATTTGTGGTTTTTTTAACTTCACGTAAGGCATATGAAAACTTTGAAAGTTTGACTCAAAGTTTTTGGATGTGGGACTTCCAGTTTATGTGAGTATCTATAGACAAGCCGAGAAGATTAAAAACGTTTTGGAGTTGCCCAAGCGTGTAAATAGCTGTGGGTCTCTGCAGGGTGAGGACAGTGTTACGGCCAAACACTTGGATTGAATGCTGGCCCAAAATTGCCTATATTTGTCTGTATAACTTCAAGTTAGGAGTGGTTGGCAGTAGACGGCGCATGTGGCCCAACTCTAAGCTAGTAAGAACAAGCGTTACCTGACTTTCCTCTGGCAGCCTCGCTGGATTCCGACGAGTGGCCACTCAATTCTCTTCACACCAACACTCCTGGTTATTCTTGTTCAATAGTTACACGGACGCGGTAAATATGGGTTATTTATTATTCCCGGAGAATCCCCAACGTTTACGGGATATTACTCGGGGTCTTAGTGTATTTGCGGGGACGATGTTAATAAGACATTAATTTAGTCTGCGGTGAATGCGCTCGGTCTCGCGGCGTACAGCGCACTGAATTGCCTATGGTTCCCGTAAAGCCGGCTACACACCTGCCTTACAAGCTAAAGCGAGACACACACGTCGTGATACCACACCCCATCCAACTTGCAGAGTGGCGGCAACTCGCCACACTACGTTTACATGTTCTATTTTTGTGTTTTCAAAACTATAATCTATTTTTAATGGCGCTTTTTGATGGGGGTGAAAAGTAATTACTTTAGTTTTTGAAAAATTTATTTCTAGATTATGTTTATCCATCCAGTTGATTGCTGTAGAAAGAAGGGAGTCAATTTTGTCTTTAATATTTTTACTATTTTGGCAAGAGGTGAGTAGCGAGATGTCGTCTGCAAATAAAACACACGGTCCGCTTATAGTCTTTGGTAGGTCATTTATATATATAAGAAATAAAGGGCAACCTATTACACTTCCTTGGGGGATTGACGCGTTTATTGCTCTAGTACTGGATCTTACTTTTTCTATTTCTTTTGTGATGCTATTATAGTAATCAATCTCGACCAGTTGTTCCCTATCTTTTAGGTATGATGAAAACCATTCATGGGCTTTTCCTCGAATTCCTATTCCATGCAATTTCTCTAATAGTATTTTAAATTGGACCTTGTCATAGGCTTTGGTCATATCAAGTAGTATACCTACGGCGTAGTTTTTTCTGTTTATAATATTTAAGGCTTCTTGTACATATTTATAGATGGCTAAAGTAGTTGATCTATTTTTTCGGAAAATAGAACCTTCACATATCTCGTCATGGAGATGATCACGTCCACGTCTAAATTCTCCAAACCACGAATATACAGAGCTGCGATATGATGCTTCATCACCAAATGCCAATTGAAGTATCTACCAACTTTCTTGTCCATAGCAAAAATCATAGAAAATCATTGAACGAAAATGTTCACTTGTTTATTTTTTTTTAATAATATTCCACACAGACAGTCTCTCAAACCAAAAAGTAACATATTCCCAAAGAGTTCCATTTTCAGATACCGTAATTGTTTTTTTCATTCTTTTATTGTATGTGGCCAGATCCAGAAACTTTCAGTATACTTACGTATAATTTATTGAGAGATTTAGCAATTCGTTGTTTTGTATTTTAATGTTAGCCATCGAATTTCAAATCGATTTAATAGAAGATAAATCCAGTTTAAACTCGATTCTGCATATTTGGTACCTTACCTCCTTAACAAACTTCCAGATGATTTGCAAAACTTATATAAAATAGGTTCGAAAAGTTGCAAGTACAAATTCAAGCGTTTTTATAGTCATAAACAGTAACAATATTCATTGAAAGTTAAACTAAAGTTGTATGTATTTGAGATTATAAGACCAACTCGCCAGAAGCAGATAAGCCCTGAGAGGTTTGCGTGTATGGCAATACCATTGTAAATTAGAATTAAGTGTTTTGGAAATAAATAAATATAAAAAAGGTAGTTGGATTTTCAACTGCCTACTACATTTTGACTAACATCCAAAAGTCCAAGGTTTTCCAGCGTGGCAGTATAATACCAGGTGTTATAATAAACAGATCACGTTCGAAATACTATAAGAGAACTATGTATGTCGTTATATTCATGTAAATTTTATGATTGTCTGGCAGTTTGAGTATTTTTTGCGGCCTACTCAAATGTCCTTACTTTGGTATTGTTCGTCGGTTCGTTGAGCACCTCAGAGTTCTGAGTTGAGCTTCGCGATGACTGACAAATGCTTGCACTGTCTGGACAGGTCCACTCGAATTCGTGTGTTGCTTTCTTCATAAAGCTCATCCCAGACATAAACGTACATGGTTCTCATAGGATCTAACCAGTCCACATTGTATGGATTTGAACACTAAAAGAGACTTTGACCTCTGAGTTTGTTTCGGTGTTTCTTCTCAGGGTAGTCAGCTAGGAAACACCGGCCTCATCTAGCTTAAACTGACAAAAAAACATTGACGTGTAAAAGTGTTCCTTGTAACCTATTTACTGAATAAACATCATTTATAATATAAAACGCAAATCGCTGATGTGTTTCAAAAGGCTGCCCAACTTAAATAGGACTGGGCCGGACATGTGTGCTGCATGCCTGTCGAGCCGTGAGTTCATAAAACACAAGATTAGTGCCCTAAAACAGCGACACTGGTTGCGGCAGACCACGAAGAAGATGGCGGGACGATCTGGATGTCTTTCTAAAGAATTGGAGAGTAGTAAGCGAAAAATTGTAACCGTTGGAAGGAATGAAAGAGCTTGTATGAATTGTATATAAGGTATATTATGATTCATTTAAAGCGGCCTTTTCAATCGACTTCAAAAACGGAGGAGGTTCTCAATTCCTCGAAATCTTTTTTTTTTATGTACGTTCCCCGATTACTCGAAGACGCCTGAGCCGATTAGTAAAATTATTTTTTTGTTTGAAAGGGTAATACTTTTTAGATGGTTCCATTTGTATTTGGTGAAGATCTGATGAGTGGAACTCGTCAATAAATATAATAATAATAATATAATATAACAATATCCCACAACTATCACACAACGCCATCTAGTCCCAAGCTAAGCAGAGCTTGTGTTATGTTATTAAATGCTATCAAACCTTCTAGAATTGCTGCAATCGCATGTCAGTTTATTTTTTACACCACGTCACAACATAACATCACGCTAATACGCTCTAAAGGGGTACACAGATTTGTACAGTTCACCCTGATACACCCAAATTTCACCAATTATGTTCAAATTCCATGTTTTTTGGAGCTATAAATTCGGCCATAACTTTTCTATTTTTTTTAGTTTTGTTATAGGGTACAACAACTAAAGTGTTGTTTTTGAAAGTTGGTTGTTTAATAAGAAAAAGTTTTTTAGACTCCCAGATCCTCTGTTACAAAGAAGATAGATCCTTGGTGAAGAAGATAGAAGATCTAAATGGCTCAATCTTCAATAATTGTTATCTTTATTTTATAAGCAATAGAGTCATTATTCCACACTATTGTCCATTTTCGTCTAGACTCGACCATTACCTTTTATTATTACGACTATATTTACATAACTGTGTTTGTCACGGTCGTCATATTTGTCTGCAAATTGAATTTATTTTATGGAAATCATTTATCTTAAAGGTTTTTTAGATTTACGCCAGTTTGCGTTAAACGTCAAGTTACTATAAGGCAAGCGTGCTCCATTGACGACTACCTTTAGGTGGATAGAGTACAAAAGCAGGCCTAACAAATAAAAATAAAAAACTGGTTGCACTCCAGGGCAGAAGTGAAAACTTAAATATTAACGTTGTGCATTTTTGAATATTTTGGAATCTTCGAATTTTCGATCAGATCACGTGTCCTGACGCGAGTTTAACATTTTATACCCATCCCAAGAAAAGTGCTCAAAGCCGTTATAGAAGTATTCACATCAAAAAAACTTTTTTACAAAAAAAAACAACCGACTTCCAAAAAAAAAATACACTAAAAAAACTTTTTAACAAAAAAATTAACCGACTAAAAAGAACTAAAAAGCAAAAAATAAATAAACCTTTTAAAGTCTTGAGTAATGAGCATATTTACCTACATAAAATATCAAATTTTATATAAACTAATTTTGAGTCGGCGCCAAACAACAATCTGATTATTAAATATCTAAATTTTATAAGTACTTACAAATGAAGAAGGCTGTAAGTAGGTAATTAATCATTTTAATAATTGGCGCCGACTCAAAATTAGTTTATATATTTTTGATATTTTATGTAGGTAAATATGCTCATTACTCAAGACTTTAAAAGGTTTATTTATTTTTTGCTTTTTAGTTCTTTTTCGTCGGTTAATTTTTTTGTTAAAAAGTTTTTTATTTTATGATTTTTTGTGGCTCGCATCATCTTTTAACACTCTGAGGCTAATTTCTAATCCTCCATAATTCCTCTTGCCACTGAGCTGACGATGTAACCATTCTTCCATGAAGTTGCCAGGATATTGACCAGTTGAGGTTACCTCCAATATTGTAAAGACGTCTTTTCTTCAAAGCATATTATGTGGTATTTGTCACTAAAACCAGTTTTATATCTAAGTTATATTGCGTAGGACTGGTATGGTTTCCATCATCAGCTCAGTTTCAGGATGTGATGATTCCTAAATGCAAATACCTGTTTTTTTTTTTTTTTTGGGGGGTGGGAAATCATCTTATGACTTCTTCCGCTCTAGGGTGGAGCGGAAGGGCGTGTCAGACTCTTACTAACTAAAACCCACCCCTGTTCCTCCCTGCCCTACGTGCCCAGGGGCGAGGTAACTCTTTCAAATTTATCCTCAACTCCCGAGCAGGCATTGGACGTGGCAGGCCCCGTCCTTTGGTGACAACTCTTTGAGGCGCGCGTGGAACACTACGCGCCGTCGACTCCCGGGCCTGGCGATGATCGGGCGGCGAGTTACCCACTACTCGCCGTCCGCAGGCCCGGGTCTACGGTGGCCGGAGATCGTCTCGCGGCCCCTGGCGTCTCCTGCGGCGGCTGCGGCTGAGGGCGCTAGGGCGACTCGGCTGTTGTTGAGTCTCCCTAACGTATGCCGCCTCCCTCTTCGCGAGCATTACTGCTTCGCAGAAGGAGGAGACGGCTTCCCATTCCCTCTCGCTCCGTACCATGGCCTGAACCAGGGCACGGCGCGAGAGGTCGCTGCCGCCTATCGCATTCACGAGGACACGGCGGTGCTCTGCCCAAACGGGGCAAACCTCCACCGTATGCTCCACCGTGTCCTCTGGCGATCCTCGCAGTGGAAACACCTAGGGGTCACCTCCGCCTTGATCCGACACAGGTACCTCCCGAAACAGCCATGTCCGGTGAGGCCCTGCGTCAGGCGGAAGGTGAGGGTGCCATGGCGCCTCTCCAGCCACTCCTCAAAGAGGGGCACTACCACCGCGATGGTGGCGTGCCCAGCGCTGGGTTGCGACAGTCGCTCTCTCCATGTTACCATGAGATCCTGTCGGAGCTCTGTCCGCCGAGCCGCGAGGTGTCGCGGCAGATACCTGATTAAGTTATGAAAAGTAAACAGAAACAATATTCGTGCCCAATTTTTGAGGTTCTCTCTCAATTTTTTCAGGATCCCATGATCAGATCCTGATGTCCTCGACATGGGACCACCCTTGAGGTATACCCTATCTAAGAAAAGTAGAATCATCAAAATCGGTTCATAAATAACGGAGTGAGGGCCGAACATACATATAGAAACGCTAAACGTATCCACAATTTTCGAGGTTTTCTCTTAATTTTATCAGGATTCCAGTGTCACATCCTGACTTCCTTGACATGGGACCACCCTTGAGATATACCCTATCTAACAAAAAAATAATAATCAAAATCGAATCATAAATAACGGAGTGAGGGCCGAACATACATACAGAAACGCTAAACGTGCCCACAATTTTCGAGGTTTTCTCTCAATTTTATCAGGTTTCCACTGTCAGAGCCTGACTTCCGTGACATGGGACCACCCTTGAGGTATACCCTATCTAATAAAAAAAGAATAATCAAAATCGGTTCATAAATGACGGAGTGAGGGCTGAACATACAAAAAAAAAAAAAATATATATATACGGTCGAATTGAGAACCTTCTTCTTTTTTTCGTCGGTTAAAAATTAAAAAATAACTTTAATTTCGGAAGTCGGTGTTTGTATTTTACTTCTTCGTTATTTGACACCGACTTCCGAAAAAAAAGTTATTTTTTAATTTTTAGTGTATTTTTTTTTTGGAAGTCAAGAAAAAAGTTTTTTATTTTTCACTTTTTAGTTGTTATACCCCAGAACTAAAAACCCCAATACCATGGAACGTGGAATTTAAACATTTGGAGAACACCAATACGTCATCGAGGTATACATATTTTTCGTTTTTGTTCAGTTTCTCAAAAAGCGCTGAAGCAATTTCGATAAAATTTACATGGGACCAACTTGGGAGTATATTCTTTCGGATAAAAAAAGAATTTTGAAAATCGGTCCATAACTGACGGAGAAATCGGTGGACATACATAAAAAAAAAAAAAAACATACATACAGTCGAACCTAGAACCTCCTCCTTTTTCGAAAGTCGGTTAAAAATAACCAGTCATTTCAGAATCGTAACAACCTAAAACAATTTTCATTCATTCATCCATTCATTCATTTCATTCATCTGACCATGAGCCACTAACTCAGTGAAGGAATCCAAAATCACAGCATGACAAAGTTGTATAAAAGTTAAAATATGAAAAAAAAAACCAGACTCAGGAAATAGGTAACTAAAAAATAGATTATCAAAAATGAGATCCTATATGTTACGAGTACGTAGGTTAAATGACGAAAATCAAGAAAATTACAATAATCGTCTTAGTTTAATTCGCACTCGTTTGGCAAATGAGAGTCAAGAAGACTACGATCATCGTCTATCTTTAATCCGCAAACGATTAGCGAATGAGAGTCAAGAAGACTACGATCATCGTCTATCTTTAATCCGCAAACGATTAGTGAATGAGAGTCAAGAAGACTACGATCATCGTCTATCTTTAATCCGCAAACGATTAGCGAATGAGAGTCAAGAAGACTACGATCATCGTCTATCTTTAATCCGCAAACGATTAGCGAATGAGAGTCAAGAAGACTACGATCATCGTCTATCTTTAATCCGCAAACGATTAGCGAATGAGAGTCAAGAAGATTACGATCATCGCCTATCTTTAATCCGCAACCGATTAGCTAATGAGAGTCAAGAAGACTACGATCATCGTCTATCTTTAATCCGCAACCGATTAGCTAATGAGAGTCAAGAAGACTACGATCATCGTCTATCTTTAATCCACAACCGATTAGCTAACGAGAGTCAGGAAGACTACAATCATCGTCTGTCTTTAATCCGCAACCGATTAGCTAATGAGAGTCAAGAAGACTACGATCACCGCCTTTCTGTTATACATGCTCGTTTAGCCAATGAAACTGACGAGCAACGAACACAACGATTGAGCGTCCTACGTGCTCATTCCACTCAGAGGTTGCTTAATGAAACGCCAGAAGCCAGAGTCGAAAGATTAAATTTGGTTCGAGATGCGGCAAGAAATACAAGAGATATTTCAAGTGCTGAAAAATTTAGGGAGACGATCAATATATTTGCAGACACACCATGCGCTGTATGCAATAAAGCTTTATATCCACAACAGCGTGTCAATTTGCAGACAACGATTTACAGCTCGATTTTACCTCCAGAATTGGTGTCGGTAGGTAAAATAACTTGTTCTCGTTGCTGCAATAATATTAAGAAACGTAAAACGCCATCTCAAACATTTTGGAATAAGTTGGCTGTTGCTGACATTCCACAGGAAATAGCTAATTTAACGGAAATCGAAAAACGATTTTTGTGTATATTAGTACCATTCCTTAAAATAATGAAACTTCAAAACCGTTTCAGTCAGTATTGGTGCAAAGGACAAGCAATATTATTTGCTCAAGACGTTGTTGAAATTGCGGAACAGTTGCCACTTCGACCCAATCAGGCTGGACTAATTTTAGTTGTGGAAAGCTTAGAAAATGTTCAACGTTCCAGAGAGTTCATTATTGATTTAAATAGATTAAATAGAGCTTTAAACTGGTTAATCACTAATAACGCTTTGTACAGTGACGTCCGTCCACATTTTAGCAGTAACATAGATATTACTGAAATTGTGCAAGTAATTGACGAACCAACTACTTACCGAAATCCGGAAACATCTGCATCAGTTAGTCATTATACAATTTTGAACGACGATGCAGCTATACTTCGGGGTTCATTTCATCAAGGAGATGAAAGATTTAGTTTGGAATCTCGTGGAAGGCAATGTACTCCAATTGCAACTGTTTCTTGTATAGCTTTTCATAGCCGTGATCCCAATTTACTGTGCAAAAGTGACATCGACTATATTATTGTAGGAGATAACTATTATCGCAACTGCATTTTGATTCGACCACATCCTGCTACTGGTGAAGTAAATCCGGAATATCTTGCTGCAACTGAACTTATTTCACAGGTTAATTATAACAGACAAACATTCACTATAAGTGGCTACGAACAACCGATCTACAATGGTCATTTAGTAAATGACGACAGTGAGAACGGTTTCCCTAACTTAAAGAAGGCTCTAATACTTTTTTTAGGGAATATTCTTTCGGTTTGCTAACAACGAATTCTTCTACAGTAGCAGTACATAGCAGAAGTCGGTCTGAATCAGTCACATATTGGCTATTTGATTCCCATGCACGCGGCGCTAAAGGTGTCAAAGCTCCATTGAGAGGTACTTCCTGTTGCATGCGGTTCAGCAATGTTGATAAACTACATGCTATGTTATGCAGAAATTTGCTTGTCAAAGATACCGTGAACCGTGACTATACATTAAATGTATATTCTTTAACGGCACTGACAGTTAAACCAGAAATGAATGGGCTGGATAATAATAATACACCAAGGAATCTTAATCGACAGGAGGGTCCAGAAAATGCACCAACTATTGACGAACACCGATCAATACTCGAGACAAGGACTATCGAAACAACAAATATGCTTCGTAGTATAGACGAAGGAGTACCAAATTTAGAGAGTATTATAGCACTATCTAATACTAACTTGGAATCTGACCAACTTAGACTGGCAGAAATAACAAGAAAAACAGCACCACCCTTAAATTTAGAACGAGAGCGTCGAATAGAAGAGCTTGCCTGGTATTTTATTTTTCCTGATGGTAAAAATGGATTTAATGCGCAAAGAGAAGTATACATAACACCGTTAGACTACTTCCAAAGCCGCGTGATGGGTACTGATAAACGTTTCCACAGAAATGACTATCTCTTTTATGCCCTATCGGTGGTCGAGTATTTTCGAGCGAAGTCAAGTGTTTCTGTGTCGTGTCATATGCGTCAAGGTCAAGGTCAAGGAGAACATACTCCTCGAGGGCTTGTTGATAATATGCATTTAACCATGAGAAATATTAGAGGATCTGCTTCGTATTGGCAGAGATGTTGTTCAGAACTTATTGCGATGGTGAGAACATTGAGTCCTCCTACATGGTTCTTGACATTTTTTTGCAACGATTTGCACTGGCCTGATATGATAAAAGCATTGCTCATAGCAGATAACAGGGATACAAGCGAAGAAGGTCAGCTCACATTTCAACAGCGCTTAGATTTAATTCAGAAATACCCGGTAGTTGTTGCCCGACAATTTTCAGTACGAGTAAATGCTCTAATGCGATATTTAAAAACTAATGATAATTGCTTAGCAGGTCCAGTTTTAGATTATTGGCATAGAATCGAATTCCAGAACAGAGGAAGTCCTCATCTTCATTTGTTGGTTTGGTGTGGCAATATTCCCGATTTTGCCACCCCAGAAGGTATCAGAGTTATTGAAAGAGTAGTATCATGCAGTGTAAATCCAGACAGCCCTGCATGAAAAGTACTAGTACACAATGTGCAAGTTCATAAACATACAAGCACTTGCTACAAGAACCGAGAAAATCAATCTTGCCGGTTTGGTTTTCCAAGGGTGCCTAATGATTCTACAACTTGTTTAGGGCCTGATGAAGCCTTGGCCAATAATGGTCGATTTTGCCTTTTAAAGAGGTCTTCAGATGAAACCATACCACCAAAAAAAAAAAATACAAACATCCGAATTGATAACCTCCTTTCTGAAGTCGGTTAAAAAGTGCCAAACAAGTCACTTTTCAAGCAGTCTCATACATTTGGTGGGGTTTATCACAGACTTGATGCCACCAACTGCATCAGATTGCTTGAAAAGTGATTGTTTTTAGCATTTTCAAATCATAAAACAGTCAGCTGCCTGAATATGGAATTATACGTACGTCGCGTAAGAAGACATGAGAGTAATCATTTTAAGAATAAAGTCAAAAAGATATGAAACTTTATGCAGCTGAAATTATATGCATTTTTAATAATATTAAAAACTGCATAATCTATTGGAGAAAGGTTGTCGGCTAGCGTCTTAAACAAGCTTTACGATCAAAGCATCTGAGCGTCTCTTTGACACCCACGTAATTTAGTCTATAATGTTCCCAGTTTTGGGTCACAGGCTTCCTCTCTTTCAGAGCGCATAATAATATCAGGCAGCATAATAGTAGCTGGAAGAATTTTATTTTGAAATAAGCAGCACCTTTGTGCTCATTTATCTGTATTTGTTTGTTTTTCTCTTTTTTAAGTGTTTTTGTGTGTGCTTATATAAATAAATAAATAAAATAAATAATTATCATATTTAGCCGTATAATGTTCTCACTGCTGGGAGTCAAGGCCTCCACTCTAGGAGAGGAAATGGACCGTAATACAACATGCGAGCCCAATGCAGGATGGTGGATGTTACATGTCTTCGAATTTTTAGTTCTAGGAGATGCCAGATTCCTCACGATGTTTTCCTTCATCGTTTTGAGAGCAGTGATGGAGCGCTTTAATTTGTGTAATTTATTTCAATAAATTACACAAATTAAAGCGCTTGTCTGGGTTTGAACCAATGGCGTGCAACTCGTATGTCAGGGCCGGGCGCAGTTATACGACTTTTAATGGTTTTTAATTAATCATCACGTCTAAACGACTTGTCTTGTTTTTTGAAAAAAATATGTTACTCAAGACAATTTTCGTCGTAGATTGATTTGAGAATATTTGATATTATATTTTTATAACATAGTGTTATTATTTTTTAAAGTTATGTCTAACACGGATTAAAAATTGAGAATCACGCAAAAACTATAAATCGTATTGTTATAAAACTTTCACCATTTTCAAGATCATTTAATCATTAATAATTTAGTCTCACTGTTTTATTTTAATACTTATTGTTTTATGTGTAATAAATTAATAATGCGTCTAATTACGGACAGCGTTCCTTGATGGGCGAGTCCTATTACTGGATGGACGTACGACGCGTTACGTGAGCTCAAAGCAGAACACGTAAGCTAACCACTCAAGGTCATTGGCAGTTAATATCGCCTTACCACTATAGCTTCACTGGCTTCACGTCTGGTAGAGGGAGTGGGCCGTAATCCATTACTTGGACCTAGTGCCAGCATTAAAATAACTTTTTAATTAATATTTATTTTATATGGACGTACTGAATTTCGACTTCCTAATCTATGTCAATATTAATGTTCTTCAGAAGTTCAGAAACTTAAGTTGAAATCTGTCTGGGTTTAAGATTTTGGTATTAGAAATTGAAGAATAATATTTGAGTTGAGAAACGCTGAGCGGCGGAATCAATTTTGTTGAGAAGCAAATTAAGCAATATTCTGTTAGCTATTAGATATAAACCAGTGCCAATAGATTCCTCTAACAGAGAGAATAATCCAGAAGCAATTGGCCAAATTCACAAGCGTGGGAAATTTATAGGCTGATAATGCTCTACTCTCGTCGAGAGATGGACATTGGCAATAACAGCTTTGGAAGGACCAGAAGGAATTAGTGGCAGAGGTCAACCATGCACCAGGAGGCAGAAATTGGACAGAGATAGCACAAGACAGAGACATTTGGCACTCTTTGGAGCAAGTTTTTACCCGAGAGGGATCCACACATTAAAACTATTTTGTAAGACATTTAAATTTAAATTTATTCTACCGCACGAAACTACATAATTAATTATTATTATTACTACAGTACAATTTTTATTAAGTAAATATTTATTAATTAACTATTATAGATTCATACTAAGTTATTGTTGAGTTGTTGTTGTTGTTGATGACTAAGTTATTTTCATAATTATTAATAAGTTAGTAATATGTACTTTTTTTATAGAATTATTTATCAGGCAGGATATGATTCTAACAATTTTTTTTTTCAAACGACGTTTTACAGCACACTTGAAATTAATAAGTAAAAATTCATATACATAATATTTAGTAAGAAAAATGATTCCTGGATTGTTTTTTTTGCGTCTTGGTTGGAGCTGGCCGGTGACCCAGCCTGATGCAATAAATAAAATAAATAGAGGCATCGGCACTTTTTCGCATAAGTGCAAAATACACTACATTGCAAGCCTAAAAGCGGTAGGAGTAGAAACAGATTTTCGAGTAAACGTGCTGGAAATAGATTATTGTCATAATACTTGATTACCTGAAAAAATATTTGAGGCATTCAATCAACTGATCGTAGTTACAGGAAATTTACAAGGAAGCAGAGCACTGAATTTACTACTGTTGTCAGTAGTGACTGCATAAAGGCGTATCGTGTTTTAAAGTTATTGGGTTATGAAGGTCCGATGGGTCCACTCCATGTCAAATACTGGTATTAAGCTTGTTCCGATTAGACTGGAAACCGACCTTAATAAAGTTAGAAAAAGACTAGGCAGATTGATTTTTAGTGCCTTCATCGCTTCCCATAACATGTCATAAAACGAAAAAACTTTTTTACAAAAAAAAAATACAACCGACTTCCAAAACTACTTAACTTTAATTTCAAAACACCGACTTCCAAATTGAAAGTTATTTTGCAATTTTTAGGGTATTTTCTTTTTTGGAAGTCGATTGTATTTTTTGTAAAGAAGTTTTTTTTTCACTTTATAATTGTTGTATCCCAGAAGTAAAACTTAACGTTACGTCGAACGTATTTCACTGGAACATCCGAGAATGTAGTCGAAGTTTCCACTACGTTCGAGAACATTCCATTGTGGTACTGTATAGAAGTTCATAGATGTTTCTAGAATATTCCAGTATAGGATAGTTCGACAAAGTTCTAGAAACTTCCATGACTGTATAAATAGGCTGGACGGCGGGCGAATGAGTCAGTCTGTTTTCGACTACGGATGCGAACAGAAGCGAATACAACCGATTACGAAGAGAATAGTGATTATTAGCGATTTAGTGTTTGTGTAAATAAGTTGTTGAGTTAATAAAGGATATTTGGTTAATTAATTGGTGTAAAATAATTTATCCCATACCCAGCTTGTAACATTAATATTAAAGTTCTGCCCGAATCGATAACCCCAATAACATGGAACATGGAATTTGGAGGTGCTCCCGAATACATTTTATCGAAATTGAAGAAACCAAAACGTCATCTGTGTAAACATATTTTTTGTTTTAAATATTTTTTTCAAAAATGCTGAATCAATTTCGATAAAATGTATACGGGACCACCTCTGAAGAATGACCTACCAAAAAAAAAAGAATCATCTAAATCTAATTACAAATGGCGGAGTAATCGCGTAACAAACATACAACAAATAAATATACAGACAAATTGAGAACCACCTCCTTTTTAAAGTCAGGTAAAAACAAGAGCCCATTTACACCCCACAACTATACCTTGCACTGACGTGGTAAACGTATCGGACCGTGTAAACCTACCCCATTTGCTTCCTGTTCCAATTTCAAGTAAATTCATATTTATTTGAAGGGTTTATCATTGTTATAAATGGAAAATTATTTTTATTTTGATAATCACGAAATGGCGTGGCCTGAATGAGGTTTTAGTCATGAGGATTGATGGTGTTTTTGGGTTATAGAAATAGATTATAACATAACCGACTTCCAAATTAGGCCCTGCCACGGCTTTACAGCTTCTTAATTTTCATTATAATATTGAGTGTCATACTTATTTTAAATGTCAGCAGAAATTGACAAAATAAATCATCTCTATCATCACGGAGTAGTCAGTCCCCAATAGGGTAGAAGCAGTCACCCAAAAAAAAAACACAGCTAATGCGGCTTAACCTTTCAGGTCGATCAGCAGGTATATTCGCTAACGCAGTTGACATCAATTTGTTAGGCACTTTGCAGCTTTGCTCGGTGGATATCGATTATAAATAGGCACTACGTAGTACATTTGGGTTTTCCCATTCGTCAAAGCAGCAATGTACTCCATAGTGACTATCAAATTGATGTCAACTGAGTTAGCGAATACACCTGCTCTATTGTATATAGTACTATAGATAAACGCAGTAGGTTAACAGTTACCCATCCAAAATGCCCGGGGGTGGAGGATAAATTCGAAAGAGTTACCTCGCCCCCGGGCGCGTAGGGCAGGGAGGAACAGGGGTGGGTTTTAGTCAGTAAGAGTCTGACACGCCCTTCCGCTCCACCCCAGAGCGGAAAGAGTCATTAGATGATTTCCCACCCCCCCCCAAAAAAAAAAAAAAAAAAAAACCCATCCAAAATAAAACCGCAGGCAGTGCGGCTTAAGGCTTAACCTCAGTCGCCGAGCAGCTGTACTAAAGGTGAATGCTCCAGGGTAGCCCGCGAAATTCAAATTCTCTTACGTTTTTTTGCAATTTGCTGGTCAGTGTCAGGTTGTATCTTGGTCAACATTTGATTCGCGGCCGTGGCAAGTATGTATTTATAGAATTATAATCATTCAAATAATCAATACATCTCTCTCAGTTAGAATTGATGCCAAATGTCGTGATTTCATGAAATACAATTCTATAAATACATAACTTGCTACGGCCGCGAATCCAATTTTGACCTAGATAGAACCTGACACTGACCTGCAAATTGCAAAAAATGTAAGAAAGTTTGAATTTCGCGGGCTACACTGGAGCATTCACCTTAAAGGGTTTTGTATTATAGTATCAGTTTGACAATATTTTGATAGTATGTTTGACAGTATTTTTAAACTTACTCTTCCAAGTGTTACAGTTCTCGTATTGCATCTCGCAGTAATTACCGAAGTTTTTAAAGTCCCCATCGTAGTTTCGGGCGCAGATTAGTTGTTCTCTGTCATAGGAAATACATAATTTTTTTAGCATTTATTGGCTTGCGTTTGACCATTGCACTAGGTATCTGACCTGATGGTGTTGTGATGGTGGTGGTAGTGTTGTGATGGCTGTGGTGGTGGTGGTGGTGGTGTGGGTGGTGTTGTCTTGATGGTTGTGTTGGTGGTGTTGTGATGGTTGTGGTGGTGGTGTTGTTATGGTTGTGGTGGTAGTGTTGTGATGGTGTGGTGATTGTGGTGGTGTTGTTGTGACGGCTGTGATTGTGGTAGTAGTGGTGTTGTAATGGTGGTATTGATGGTGATATTGTGATAGTTGAGGTGTGTTGTGGTCATGGTGGTGGTGATGTAAGGGTGGTGGTGATAATGGTTTTGTGATAGTTGAGGTGGTGGTGTGGTGACGGTGGTGGTGTGGTGACGGTGGTGGTGTGGTGACGGTGGTGGTGTGGTGGCGGTGGTAGTGTGGTGACGGTGGTGGTGCTGGTGTTGAAATGGTGGTGGTGATGGTGGTGATGGTGGTGTTGTGATAGTTGAGGTTGCGCTGTGGTGATGGTGTGGTGTTTTAATGGTGGTGGTGATAGTTGTTTTGTGTTAGTTGAGGTGGTGGTGTGGTGATGGTGGTGGTGTTGTTATGGTTATGGTGATGATGGTTTTGTGATAGTTGAGGTGGTGGTGTGGTAATGGTGGTAGTGTTGTTGTGATGGTAGTATTGGTGGTGTGGAGATAGTGGTGGCTGTGGTGTGGTGATGGTGGTGCTATGGTGATGGTGCTGGTGTAGTGATCGTGGTGGTGATGGTTGTGTTGGTGGTGTTGTTATGGTTGTGGTGGTGGTGCGGTGATGGTGGTGGTTTTGTTGTGTTTTTTGTGGAGGTGGTGTGGAGATGATGGTGTTATGATAGTTTAGGTGGTGGTGTAGTGACGGTGGTGATATGGTGATGGTGGTGGTGGTGGTGTTGTAATAGTGGTGGTGATGGTGGTTTTGTGATAGTTGAGGTGGTGGTGTGGTGACGGTGTTGGTATGGTGATAATGGTGGTGGTGGCGTTGTAATACTGGTGGTGATGGTGGTTTTGAAATAGTTGAGGTGGTGGTGTGGTGATGGTGGTGGTAGTTATGTTATAATGGTGTTGGTGATGGTGGTGTTGTAATAGTTGAGGTAGTGGTGTGGTGATGAAGGTTGTGTTTTAATGGTGGTGGTGATGGTGGTTTTTTGATAGTTGAGGTGGTGGTGCGGTGATGGTTGTGGTGGTAATGTTGTGATAGTGTTGGTGAAGGTGGTGGTGTGGTGATGGTGGTGGTGTGGTGATGGTGATAGTGGTAGTGTTGTAATAGGGGTGGTGATAATGGTTTTGTGATAGCTGAGGTGGTGGTGTGGTGATGGTTGTGGTGTGGAGATGGTGGTGGTGTAGTGTTAGTGGTAGTGGTGTGGTAATGGTGGTAGTGGTAGTGTTGTAATGGTGGTGTTGATGGTGATATTGTGATAGTTGAGGTGGTGTTGTAGTGATGGTGGTGGTGTTGTAATGGTGGTGGTGATAATGGTTTTCAATGAAAGTTGTACGTCATAAATTCAAATTATAAAATGTGTATGTATCCTAATCAAATTTTTAAAACTTGGTTTAACAAATTTTTTCCTCGTCTTGCTACCCGGTTTCACCGGCCAGCTTCAGCCGCGGCGGCGAGCGTTACAACCACCTGCTCCTCAACTCGCGGGTCGCCTCGCCCCTCCGCGTCTACGCGATTTTAAATTACACTCTAGGGGTACGGCAGACAAGACTGCGTGGAGTCGGATTTACAGCGATTCGTTTCTGTCACTAAAACTTAATTTTTAGCAAATGTTTTAGGACTAACAATTTTTATTATAAATTAACATTCGAAAAAATACACATTATATGATACAAGACTTATGACATATGACTTTATTTCTTTCAAAATAAGAAGATAGAATTATTATAGTACTCGATATTATGACAGAATGGTTTTAGAAGTAAAAATAGTTATGTAAAACAAAATTTCGAATTTTTGAACATTTTGGTTAGTGAAGTTTATAACAAACGTGTTATGGATAATGATTTTCGGATAAACAATTTTAGGAGAAGAAAGGGAGTACCCTGCCAGACATAACAATCAAATCTTATTTTCTACTTAACAACATTTGTGGGATTAACGGCCCCAACTTACGAGTTGCACATAGGCAGGTATTTTATTAGGGTAAGTAATAGATGATATAACAACAAAATCTCTAATATTAACAACCTAAAACAACGGAACCTATAATTTTATTTAATAGCGATTAGTTTAATGAACGATTGATATAATTTTAAAATAACTAATTTTTATTAGCATAACATACATTAAAATATAACATCGTTTGACATAACATACATTAAATATAAAATCGTTTGACATACCACTCAAAAGATATAAAACTTATTTGGTCTAATATTATGAAAACGCCTACTTAAAACACAAAGCAATTACACGAGCCAAAAAAAAAATTACATGAGACTACAAAAATACTTACAGTATAGAAATATTAACAAACGGCGTAACACCACCGAAACGTAAAAAAAATTATGAGCAAAAGCAACAGAGAATTAACAATATTATTGTTAATTCTCTGTTGCTTTTGCTCATAAAAGTATATTATACTGAAGCGGCCAAACGAATATTCAGTGTGAATTTTTACGAGCTGTGGCTTCTAATTTAAGCTGAAAAAAACAATAACTTTGTATTTTATTTAATAAAAATTTAAAAGTATTTTTTCTAAGTTCTATTGTAATTATAGGTAATAGTAACATTATGTAGATATTAAACATAACTAATAATTGATTACCACCTGTGCTAAGATAGGTCAACGGAGCCCCGCGTCGCGGGGCTCCTATTTCTGGGTGGTTTAAAAAAAATAACCACGAAGGCGGGAGCGAAACGGAGCGGAGCTCCCGCCTTCGTGGTTATTTTTTTTAGCTTAGCGCTTCTAACCATAATGACGTTTTATATATATATATATTAAACGTTAGACCAAATGATTTTCGATTACATAAACTTTATATCAAACAACGTTATACTAATTAAGTTTTAAAATAAATAAATAATATATGTAAAGAAATTATATCAGCAGTTGGTATATCTCACGTTGATTATATATCTTATGAACGATAATAAAATGAAATTAGACCAAATGAGTTTATACGTTATGAGACGCACCCATTTTATTATGTGTAATTTATTTCATCACCACTGCTCTCAAAACGATGTAAGAAAACATCATGAGGAAACTTATACTATAAAAATTTCGAATCGCCACTTCAAAAATCATGAAGTTACTTACTTGTAAGCCCTGGGACATCGATCTAGGAAGTTCTTGCATCCTTTCACGAAGAAATCTGTGGCAAAGAACTGTGTGTCTTGAGGATAATGGACGATTGCCTTCCTGTAGTTAGCTTCAATTGAAGGTAATAGGACGAATATACCAAAAACGAGACCTTAAAAAAATAAAATGTAAGGTCAGAAGAAATTTGGACATCAGAGGGACTTACCTACTTCAGGCCAAGTGGCGCCCTCATTGAATAAAAAATTGTGGCATAGCATAGAAAATAAATATTAAAGAATCCAACACCACGTTTGTTACAAAGAGGATAAAGTATTTTTACGTTGTTAAAACAGGACTCAAAATCTTTCGTATCCAAAGTCTTAAGCAAAAGTGTCAAGAACAACCGTTTTTGGTACTTTTGCCTAAAAAACGTAAAAATACTTTATCCTCTTCGTAACAAACGTGACGTTGGATTCTTTAATATTTATTTTCTATGCTATGCTACGATTTTTTATTCAATGAGCGCGCCACTTGGCCGGTAGTAGACCCTTAAGATTTTCTAGGTGATTACTTTAGTGTTGTGCATTTTAAGGTGATTCTAAAGTAAGTTTTTTCATTATAATGGTTACGAAATGGTTGCGAAATCCGACGATTTCGCACATTTGGGATTACGTACCAAATTTTGGTATTTGTTAGTAAAATATACGTAAAAAAACCGGCCAAGTGCGAGTCGGGATCGCGTACGAAAGGTTCCGTACCATTATCTATAAAAATGGAAAAAATATCACGTTTGCTGTATGTGAGCCCCCTTAAATATTTATTTTGTTCGGTTTTTTAGTATTTGCATTTCATTTTATTATTTATTATATTTATTTTATTAGTATTTCTGTTGTCGCTATAACAATAGCGACAACAGAAATACATCATCAGTGAAAATTTCAACTGTCTAATCTAGCAGCTAATCTAGCAGCTGTCTTGGCTAGTGCATACATTTTGAACTTTTTGCTAACTTTTTGCACTGTCAAAAAGTTATCAGATCTCATGTAGAGCCAAGCTTCTAACTCTCCACGCCCTAACTCTACAAGCCCTAACTTCACAAACTCTAACTACACCTTAGCCAAAATATGTGGCAAGGGCGTTTCGTTACTACAACAACCATTGTATAACAGAAAAGTAATGAACAGTGAATAAATTTTTCACCTTACGCCCATGTGACGGTAGTGCCACGTTTAATGACAATGCTGATTCTTTCGCTGAATATAAGTCCAGCCCTCTAATCAGGTGAAGAGTCGATAGTGTAATTAGATGTAAGGCGTGGATAAATGAATAAATAAATAAATTACAAGGCTGTTTCTTTTCACCAGTAACAAATAAAGATATTACTTTTATTTAAATTTTCAAAGAATATGTGTGACGCACTTTCTAACACAATATTTTCACATGCATAACATTTTTTATTAGAAACTATAAAAAATATCGGGATTGCCACGAAAACTTGTTAGTTTTTATACTGAGTTGTGAAATTGAAATTGTTTTCACATAAAAGACTATCGAAAGTATAAACCTATATTTTAGGGTTCCGTACGCAAGATGTGCGAACGGGACATTTAAAACTTACCTTAGTAACCTTTAGCGTCTGTCTGTCAGTATACATATCACTCTTTCTGTCTTAGCATTTTTTTTTGGGTGGGTGGGAAATCATCCAATGACTTCTCCTGCTGTGGGTGGAGCGGGAGGGCGTGTCAGATTCTTACTGACTAAAACCTACCCCTGTTCCTTCCCTGCCTGAGTGCCCAGGGGTGCGGCAACTCATTTTCAGAATTTATCCGCTATCCCTAGGCATGCAGGCACCGGCCACGATGGGCCCCGTCAGTGGTGGCTGACACTAATTTCTTTGAGGCGCTCGTGGAACACTACGCGCCATCGACTCACGGGCCTGGTGCTGATCGAACGGCGAGCTACCCATTGCTCGTCGTCCGCAGGCCCGGGTCTACGGTGGCCGGAGATCGTCTCGCGACGTCCTACGCCCAGTACGCCCAGTACCTCTCCTGCGGTGGTAGCGGCCGGAGCCGTGAGGGCAACTCCGTTGAGCTTCCCTCAGCTCAGTTAGCAGAAGGCGGAGACTGCTTCCCATTCCCTCTCGCTCCGTACCATGGCCTGAACCAGGGCCGGGCACGAGAGGTCGCCGCCACCTATCGCATCAGACCTCCACTGTATGTTCCACCGTCTCCTCTGGGCGATCCGCGCAGTGGTAACACCCGGGCTTTTACTCCCGCCTGATCTGATGCAGGAACCTCCCGAAACAACCGTGTCCGGTGAGGACCAGCGTCAGGCGGAAGGCGAGGACGCCGTGACGCCTATCCAGCCACTCCTCAAAGATGCCCCTCTTTGAGGAGTGGCTGGATAGGCTACCGCCATTCTGTCTTGGCATAACAATATAAGTGATGTATGATGTTATGTGCCTTTAGAACCGTAGTTTTGGGGTTTTTCAAAAGACTTTAATATAATATAATTACTCTGTAGCAGCCTGGCGTTTCAAAGTTTTTTTTTTTATCATTGATAGGCTTGCGTTTGACCACTATCTCACCTGATGGTAAGCGATGATGCGGTCAAAGATGAGGCACGCTTGCCTAGAAGTAACCTATTAACTCTCGACTTAGGTAGTAGCTATCAGGAGACACAGACTCCAGCAGGGATTTCCACTCCTTAGCTGTACACACAATTAATATGTTCCCATAACGTTTTGTGCGTGTGGGTGGAATGTCCACCATGTACCGCTGGCACATCGCCATATGTCTAGTGGTCCGATGATGGAACGGGCTTGGCGGAATTAGACTATGCAATTCCGACGCACACTCCTCAAAATACAACCGATAAGAAACCGACAGGCTAGCAACTCGGCGTCGGTGCTCAAGACTATGGAGCTTACACTCGACGAACTTATCATTTCCGATGATCCTCTTGGCGCGCTTCTCAATTGCCTCAAGTGGATTAAGCTAGTATCTGGCAGATTCGCTCCCAAAGATGAGACCAGTACTTCATACACGAACGAACTTGCGCTTGATAAAGTTTGAGCTTTAGCTGTTCCGGCTTGAAGTACCGTCTCACCTTTGCTAGGATTCCCTATTATTATCTCGAAAACATGGGTCTCCTTTTCAGTCAGAATTGTAATCCCTGCGATTCCTCTGGATGACATAGCAAGCATAAGCATAATAATTAGCCTTTTAATGTCCCCACTGCTGGGACACCGGCTTCCTTTCTGTGAGAGGATGTGGGCCGTAATCCACCACGCGGGCACAATTCGGGTTGGTGGATATTACTTGGCTGGTTTTTATTTGTTTATCTTTAAAAAAAACTATTATGAGCTTTTAATCAAAGTATTTGATATCTAATGCTGCTGGAACACAGGCAAGAGTACAAAGATATACCTATTATTGGTAACTTGTGTAAAGGTAATCTGCAAATGTTTAATTAATTATTTCAATAATTTTAAAAATAAAATTATTATGTTAATACATTACCCACCAACCAGCGATACATTGTGTATTTTCTTAGTAGGTATATGAAATCTAAAGAAGACTATTCGAAGGGAAACATAAATTTCAGTGAGCTTATTTTTAAATCAGTGTGGTAAAGTTAGGGTTGTCGTGTACTGTTTAGCTGAGCGATAGATTTATGTAGCTTTAGAAAAGCGATGAGAATAATTTGTGTAGTTTCCTTTGTACTTTTGACATCGAAGGAAAGTTGGTACAGACTGCACTGTCAATAATAGAAATAATAATGATGAAGATGATCAATATTGGGAACGCTTGTAATCCCTGCTAAAAGAAATGCACCTATTTTACTACCAATAAATTCGAAATACCTGCCAGAATTGATAAATGCTCACCAAATTGTGTTTCATTTATTTATTCATGAAGTATTGTAGAAATTAAGCTATTTTCCTTTTAACCTAACCTAACCTCAAATTTTTCTCTTTCAGTAAAATAATATTTGGTGAGCATTTATTCATTTTGAAAAGCAACAAGGATGTGAAGTGAGCATTTAAATTGTACCCTATTGGGAATTTGAAATGTAGTTTGATTTATATTGGGTCCTTACATATGAAATTGGCGTTTTTTTCTCACAAATATAGAACCTCGTCACTTCTATGAATTAAAATTTTCATCAATTGCTTGATATTATATCGAATAATGACCGTCATAGACACCTGCCAACAGTAAAAAACCTTATTAATGAAAGTTTTTTAAACAAAAAAAAAATCCTTAAAAATAACTCCTCTTTTTATTAGCAGAAATGACCACTATATTTGTTTTAACTTAGCCAAAACTTATTTTTGCTGCTTAATCTACGCAATACATACGTTATCTTAGTTTTAAAACATTATATACTTAACAGTATGAAAAATGCAACTTCTTTAAAACTCTCCATACAAAACGCTGATTTCATAGGTCGCGACCTAATAGTTTAATTTCAAACAATCAAGAATAAATATCAATTTTATGTTTAACTATCGCTTCGCATCACAGTATGCCACCCACCTAAGATCCAAGCTATAAATTTTACTATTTTAATAAAATAAACCTGGTTCTAAATCAAATTATCTAGTTTATCGAAACAATATTTCATAATCAAACGAGAAATAACAATCTAGAATATTATACTTTAGGTGCGTAAAATTCTATTATAAGCGATACCCATTCTTGTTAGAAGAAAACATTTTACTTTTCCACGAATAAAATCTATAAATATGAAATATTCAGACCTATGTAGTTAGGCATTCAAAATGTATAGGTTTTTGCATAAACATGAAAAGTAATAATCAACAGCATTTTAATGTCTTCATCGCTGGGGCACAGGCCTCCTCTCTGTGAGAGGGTGTGGGCCGTAATCCACCACGCGGGCCCAATGCGGGTTTATTGATGTTACATGTCTTCAATTTTCTGGTTCTAGGAGCAGTGGTAATTAAATAATTTACACAAAGCAAAGTACCTGCCTACCGCAACAGAAATACACATTCTGTTAAATTTCAACTGTCTACCTATTACAGATCAAGAGACAGATCATGCCCGCTGACAGCGGAAGCCTAGTAATAGGGTCCCGTTGGTTACTCATCCGGTACGGAACCCAAAAAAAGACCACTAGATTTAGTTTTCTTGTAAATTTACAACAGTAAATTCATCGTCGTCATCATCAGCCTTTTAATGTCCCCACTGCTGAGGCACAAGCCGAGGAGGCAGGAGAATGATGAATTGCCTAACCATCTGTCCTGCATAATAACATAGCATAATCAGCTTATAATGATCCCACTGCTGGGACACAGGCCTCCACTCTGTGAGTGGGCGTGGGCCGTAATCCACCACGCGGGCCCAATGCGGGTTGGTAACAGTAAATTACTTGTATCTAAAACTTGTAAACTTGACTGCAAAAAAACAACTAAAAAGTTCTAAAAGTTGCTTTTGAAGCAGTCTGATGCAGGTGGCAGTATTCGTTTTACATAGTTCAATCGCAGATTTAATTCCACCAACTGCATTAGCCTGCTTGAAAAGTAACTTGTTGCAACTATTTCGTTTTTTTTTCTATTCTATCCCGCTAGTTTTGTTTTCTATCCCGCTCAACACAGCGACCTGTCAAGAACATTTAGCTGCTCTTTTGTTTAAGTAATTCTGTGTAAGATCATTGTAGCAGAGAGATGTTGTCCATTGACCAGTCTCACTTTTCTGCTTGGAATCTATTTATTAATGTTGGAACACTGTTCCTCTTCAGTTTTGTGTATACAATACTTCCGGACCCTGACAAGTCAGCAGCCAGAGTGTTGACGTGTTTGGTTAACTTTTTCTGGTAGTTTTAGGTACCGGCAGCGATTTCTTGTTCCACAGTTTTGAGCTTCAGATCCTGCAGGATGTATTTATTGTGGATGCATTTAGGGATGTTGAACATGGATCTCATAGCTTTGGTTTGAAATCTTCCCAGTATTTTTCATTTGTTTACTTTACATTTTTAAGGGTTATATTTTGAAATCAACTCCTGAAGCTCATTATTTTGATACCCCACAATCATGACTAAGTCATGATAAATATAATTTCGCGTAGGTACCTCACTGCGACGCCATTTTGTTCTTTTTAACCGACTTAAAAAAAGGAGGAGGTTCTCAATTCGACTGTATTTTTTTTTAACCGACTTCAAAAGAAGGAGGAGGTTCTCAATTCGACTGTATTTTTTTTTTATGTGTGTTACCTCATAACTTCTTACTACGTGAACCGATTTTGAAGATTTTTTTTTTATTTGAAAGCTATTGCTTCACATTTGGTCCCATTTTAATTTGGTGAAGATCCGATAAAGAACTTCGGAGATACACAATGGAACTCTTCAATAAATGATAGCAAACCTTCCAGAATTGCTTCAATCGCATGTCTGTATATTGTTTTCATCACTTCACAACATTACATCATGCTGATGCGCTCTGAAGGGGTATACAGATTTGTACAGTTCACCCTGATACACCCTAGTTTCACCAACTACGTTCAAATTCCCTATTTTTGGGGCTATCAATTTGGGCATAACTTTACTATTAATTTAGTTTTAGAATGGGGTACAACAACTAAAAAGTTAGAAGGTTAAGTTTTATTTATAGAAATAAAAAGTGAAAAATAAAAAACTTTTTACAAAAAAAATACAACCGACTTCCGTTGAAATAATACTAAAAAATGCAAAATAACTTTAATTTCGGAAGTCGGTGTCAAATAACGAAGAAACCAAACTAGAAACACCGACTTCGGAGTCGGGAGTCGGTTGTATTTTTTTTGTAAAAAGTTTTTTATTTTTAAATTAATTTATCATAATTATGTCACTTGGGCACAGGACTAATCTAATACCTAGATCCTCGTTTGTTAAAATCCATAATATACATATAGATAGATACTGGGCATACTAAAGAAATAGATATATATACATACATATTCTCGAAAAAAAATTACCCTCCTTCTGGGATAATCGGGAAAAGAAAACAAAAACTCTTTGCAGTTTTTTGAATTAACTATAATATTATAAAAACAAGAACCGTACATAGAAAACGAAACCCATAGTTTTCTAATCTCCCCAGTCACTCACGTAGGTAAGCGATTACCAACAAAATTGCTGTATTTACGTATCTTTAGCAATACGTGATCTGCAGTCATTTGATGGAGACCAACTCTTGGCTAGAAACAGTAGAAAGCCATTTGTAAAGTGGGAGAAAATTTCAAGTTATGATGAATTAATTTTCTATCTATATTGATCTAAGGTTGGTACCTAAAGTGGGACGATGTTTTTTTTTTTTAAGTGCCCTGCGGTTTTGAAATTTGTTGTTGATACCGGATTTGGTTGCGCAGGAGAAATCTATTGTTCTGTACCATCAATCCATTTCTTCCAATATTTTATAGTTGTAATTTACTTTTCAAATTAATGCCTATATGAGTAAGGGAAGCCCAAAGAAACGATGGATGGACTGTGTGAAAGAGGATATGGATAAAAACTGTGTGACTTGACACATTTAGGATTCCGTACCAAATGAGTGAATTATCAATTAAAAATGTGATTTATCAATATATTGGTTTTCATTTGTAAAATAAATATGTAATAACATTATCACCAAACAAGTTCATAGGTCAGTGGAAAGTTAAAAAAAATCTTCGGAACAAAATTTTGTGACAGACGACGGACAGACAGACAGACGGACGGACGGACAAACGGACACCTTATTGACAGAAATAGGGTTTCGTTTAGACCCTTCGGGTAAGGATCCCTTAGAAGGAGGTGACTACAGAGATGACGACTAATATAGAAAATAATTGAATGATGAATTGCCTAACCATCTGTCCTGCATAATAACATAGCATAATCAGCTTATAATGATCCCACTGCTGGGACACAGGCCTCCTCTCTGTGAGAGGGTGTGGGCTGCAATCCACCACGCGGAGATAATGCAGGTTAGTAATTGTCACATGTTTCACACATTTTTGGCGCAGCAGTAAGGCACACGCAATTTTATTTTTATTTGTTTGTTAATTATTGACATTTTGTAGGTTTTCGTACCCGAAGGGTCCAAACGGAGCCCTATAATTGCTATCACACAGTTTTACAGCCAAACGGTAGGAGCAACAGTCTTCAAATGTACACAGCATTAGCATCTTGTAGACCCAAAGTCTTACAAATAGAAAAAAATAAATTTGGTACGGAACCCTAAATGTGTTAAGTCCGACACGCACTTTGCCGGTTTTTATTTTATTTTCTTGTGTGTGCCCGGTGACTGTCGCCAAATATTTTATTTCCTTGTGTGTGCCCGGTGACTGTCGCCAAATATTTTATTTCCTTGTGTGTGCCCGGTGACTGTCGCCAAATATTTTATTTCCTTGTGTGTGCCCGGTGACCGTCGCCAATTTATTTTTTTCCTTTCTTCTTTCTTACCTGTCATCATAATTGTGGTTCCAGGACATGTCGAATTCCTCATGATGTTTTCTTCACCGTTTTGTGAGCTGTGGTGATGAAATAATTTTCACAAAGTAAAGAACCTGTCTGTCTGAACTAGTAAGTCGGGGCCGTTACCACTGGGTCACCACTGCTCTTATCTAACGCAGTGCAGCTAAATGTATATACTAGTCTTTAAGTCAAGATTGAATAGGTTACTCCTAGGCAAGCGTGGTCCATCTATGACCACATCATTGCTTACCATCAGGTGAGATAGTATTCAAACGCAAAAAAAATAAAAATAAATAAAATGATATCATATTTTATTATATACTAGTATTTTGCATGGAGCGGACTTCTTAACCCAGCTAAGTACCAGTACTTACTTACTTCTAAAAATGAGTTACCGCACCCCTGGGCACTCAAGGAGGGAAGGAACAGGGGAGGGTTTTAGTCAGTGAGAGTCTGACACGCCCTCCCGCTCCACCCAGAGCGGGAAAAGTCATTGGGTGATTTCCCACCCCCCGAAAAAAAAAAGCTAAGTACTGGGTAGCACAATCTTCCTTGGTATGGCTGGTTGTCTGATTTTTGTTTTTTTTTTTAACTCCCGTAGCGAGGTTGGAGTACTAAAAAAGACAAAAATCTAGAAGTGACTTCTTAAAAAAAAATTACCTCCCATTCAAATATTGATCAGTTTATAATAACTTTGTAAGGAAAGTTAATTTTTTTTTGCGTCATCATCATCAATTCAGCCGAAAGACGGCCACTGCTGGACATAGGCCTTCCCCAAGTGTCCCTACAATGATCGATCCTGTGCGTCTCGCATCCATCGGCTATCCGTGACCCTCACCAGGTCATCGGTTCACCTTGTGGGAGGCCTTCCAACGCTGCGTCTTCCGGTATGCGGTCGCCATTCCAGAACTTTTCGGCCCCATCGACCATCTGTTCTGCGAGCAATGTGCCCCGCCCACAAAACTTTTTTGTCCGGTAAATTTTTTTTTGGGTATTTTCTACTTAAACAGTAGAAGGTTAATAAATTTGGATGTTTGTATTTTTTTATGTATGTTCGGGCATAACGCCGTCGTATATAGACGGATTTACAAAATTTTTTTTTTGTTCGAAAGGAGTTTGTTCCGAAATGTTCCCATTGAAATTTCATAAGATCTGATAACCGGTTTCAGATACAGACAACGGAACTGTTTAAAAATTGACAGCAAATCAACCGTGATTGCTGCGATCATACGAGTATGTCTGTGAATTGTTTACCACAATTTAATGGAGAACCACAACTAAAACGAGATAAATAAAAAACTTTTTTACAAAAAAATGGAACCTACTTCCAAAAAATTTTTTTGTAAAAAAGTTTTTCTAGAAAGTTGTTAATTTCCATGGGCAGAACCGGTTCTTAAAATATGACCACACCTTTCCATTACATCCTGTATATATATTACCTATCTGTTAAATCTATCTTCGTGTCATCTGTTGTCATTCACATTCCCAAACAATTCAAATCCTTCTCATTCGTCACAATAAAACGCAAATCCTTTCCATTTGTAAGAAAAATATGGTTTATTTCAGTTATCATGCTAATAGAACATTTTTCAAATAAATGTGCTTACTGTACCCGGAATAACATGCGAGTGCTAAATCAGTGTAAACGAGATATAAATATGGTAGATTTATGTTGTTTTTTTCTTTTATAGGGTTAAAGGGTTGGGCAACCAATGACTTACTTTCTGCCGTCGGCTTCGCCCGCGTTTAATTAGTACTTTTTCAGTTATAAATTATAGCCTACTAGCTGACCTGACAGACGTTGTCCTGTCTTAGCTATGAAATGTCTCCCGAGGACACGGTGGAGCATACGCTGGAGGTCCGCCCCGCTTGGGCGGAGCCCCGCCGTGTCCTCGTGGATGCGACAGGCGGCAGCGACCTCTCGCGCCCTGCCCAGGTTCAGGCCATGGTACGTAGCGAGAGGGAATGGGAAGCCGTGTATCCTTCTGCGAAGCAGTAATGCTCGCGAAGGCGGAGTCGGGACGCGTGAGGGAGACTCAACAACGGAGTCGCCCTCACGCTCTCAGCAGCAGCCGCCTCAGGAGACGCCTGGGACTTCCGGTGCCGCGAGACGATCTCTGGCCACCGTAGACCCGGACCTGCGGACGGCGAGTAATGGGTAGCTCGCCGTCCGATCAGCACCAGGCCCGAGAGTCGACGGCGCGTAGTGTTCCACGCGCGCCTTAAAGAGTTGTCAGCAATAAGGACGGGGCCCGTCATGGCCGATGCCTGCCCGGGGGTTGAGGATAAATTCGAAACAGAGTTACCTCGCCCCTGGGCACTCGAGGCAGGAAGGAACAGGGGTAGGTTTTAGTCAGTAAGAGTCTGACACGCCCTCCCGATCCACCCAGAGCGGGCGAAGTCATTAGATGATTTCCCACCTCACAAAAAAAAAGCTATGAACTGTCAAACGCGCAAAGATAAAATAGTCATTTAATTTTCTGAAATTTTCTAATTTTCCGCGCAACTTTCTTATTTTTTTCTTTCATAAGAACCTTCTCCTGATAATAACAAACAAAACAAAAAAGAATTAGCGAAAAGAATTATTAATTTATTTATTTTTCAGAAAGCTTACAGACGAGTTACATAATTAAATAGTGTACATAGATAAAGAAAATTGCTAATTACAAGCTTCCACATATATATACTTAGATTCTTTTAGCGTTGATCTTTTAAACATCAAGAATAAAAAGTAAAAATCACGAAAAAAATTAATTAATTAACAAACATAGAAAATTATTAACAAAAGCTTTGTGTAGTTAATGTACAGTCAATCAATTATCACTGTTTCCGAAGTATTCATTACTGAGGATATTTTTAATGTCATGTGTGCTAGTGCAAAATAGGTCTACTTCCAGGCGCGTTGGTAAACTGTTGAAGGCTATAACACTCCGTATGGAGAAGGCATTGCGCCTGTACTTAGTTGATGTGCATGGTACCTGCAGCAGAGGCCGATTCCGTAGGTTACCTTGGTTGGTGCGAAGCGGTATTTTGCTGAGTAGTTCGGGACAATCAATCTTATTGTTTGCTATGTCTGCCAAAAAACATATGTCATCAATGATGTTACGTCTTATGTTCAACGGCAAGAAATTATATCTCTTACAACGGTGCTCATAGTCAACTGAAATTTCATCATCATCTTCCTGCCCTTATCCCATGTTACTTGGGGTCGGCGCAACACGTTGTCAGCCGTCACGCTATCACTAACTCCCTTTTCTTTCATATTACTCCTCACACAATCCATCCATCTTTTCTTTGGCCTCCCTCTCCCTCTCCATCTAAACAAAAATTTGTTTAGCTTTAAAATCCAAGTACCGCAAAAATTTCCTCTGGACAGATTCAATATGAGATTTGTAAATCTCGTATTGAGGGTTCCAGACTTGAGTAACATCCTCGAGGTGGCTGCGAACGAGGGAGCAATACATTACTTTAACCGATTTTAGGGACCGAAAACTAGAACATGCACTTATAATGAAACACAAGGCTTTGAAAGCTTTCTTAACTATGGTTTCTACGTGAATATCAAAAAGTAATTTGCTGTCATGTACCATACTAAGATCTCTGATACTGCTTGCCTTATTTATGTACGTACCGTTATGTTTTGAGAGCAGTGGTGATGAAATAAATTATACAAAGTAAGATGCCTGTCTCAGTTTGAAGCAGCGACCTACAACTCATAAGCAGGGCCCGTTACCACTGGGCTACCAATGCTCCAAGCAATTAGGTCATCGTGGTATAAATCTACTAATTCTAAGGCAAGGTCACGCGACAATGTCGGTCATTTTTCATGCACAGTTCTTTTTAACCGTCATTTACAATGGTAAACGGTTAATGTTCTAATCGCGTTTTGCATGCCATGCCCTGACTATTATCATGCCCTTTTGCACTTAGGAAGTAAAACTTTAATTTGTGTAAAGCGCGTCTGACATGATTATTTTGATCGTTGATCAAGATTTTCATTCGCAAATTCGTTGGTCCTGTGTATTTGAGCGAGAATTCTGAGCATGGGATCTTAGATTTATTTAGGTTCCGTACCCGAAGGATCCAAACGGAGCCCTATTGCTGACACTCACGTGTCCGTCTGTCCGTTGTCTGTCAAACAGATTTTACAGCCAAACGGTTGATGTCTTCAAATTTTCACAGTAGCCATTCAAATAGTCAAAAATGCATTTGGTACGGAATCCTAAATAAGCGAACTCCAATACGTACTTGGCTGGTTTTTTAAAACGTTAGTGTATGTAGCAAAGTAGATACGGAATGAATACTATTAGTTTTCCACGAAAAAATCCCAGAACAATAATATTTTAGATAAAACGAAGGGGCATAAAAACGAAGGGTACCCTTCGCGTACGGAACCCTAAAATGGAGCAATGGATCGTGCAGGCCTGGGTGACATCACCGGACAGGCCTGCCGACATAAACGACGAGGCAGAGTGGTTCCAGGAGGCCATGTCCGAGATCTGTGACGTGGCAATGCCCCGGGTCCGGCCTTGTGCTCGGCGCCAAGTGTACTGGTGGTCGGCGGCGCTTACGGCTTTACGCCAAGGGTGTATTGCCGCGCGACGCCGGTACACCAGGTATCGCAGGCGGCTCCGTAACCGCACGCCGGAAACGGAAGCCGTCGAGGCGGAGCTATACGAGGGGTACAGAGCTGCGAGGACCGCCCTCCGAGCGGAGATCCTGCGGGCCAAGAAATCGGCCCGCGAGGAGTCGCTGGAGGCTCTGAACAGAGACCCGTGGGGGCGCCCGTACAAAGCGGTGCGTGAGAAACTCCGCCCATGGGCCCCCCCGCTGACGCAGAGTCTCCGGCCGCAGCTCGTGGAGGGCGTGGTGAGTGCTCTGTTCCCCTCGCGAGGGGAACATACCCCTCCGCCTATGGCTCCGCCTCCTGCGGTACCTGACGCGGACCAACCCGACGACGACGACGTTCCCGAAGTGACCGAGGTAGAGCTGAGAGCGGCGGTGCGTAGGCTGAACGCCAAAAGCACCGCCCCAGGACCCGATGGCTTTCATGGGAAAGCCTGGGTCCTGGCCTTGCAAGAGGCTCTCGGGCCTCGACTCAGAGGGCTTTTAAGCGCATGCTTGGAGAGGGGCCAGTTTCCACGTCGGTGGAAGACGGGGAAGCTGGTCCTGATCAAAAAGGTGGGGCGCCCTGCGGACTCTCCGTCTGCTTACCGGCCCATTGTGCTGCTCGACGAGGTGGGCAAGCTCTTTGAAAGAGTAATTGCAGACCGCCTCGTCGGGCAGATGGTGCGGGTGGGGCCGGATCTGGCGGAGAGCCAGTACGGCTTCCGCAGGGGGCGCTCCACGGTGGACGCCATCATGCGCGTACGAGCCCTCACGACGGGGGAGGCAGTTGCCCGGGGCAGGGTCGTCTTGGCGGTGTCTTTGGACATCTCCAATGCCTTCAACACCCTGCCCTGGAGTTGCATAGTGGAGGCACTCCGGTATCACCGGGTGCCGCCCTACCTCCGTCGCGTAGTCGAGGCGTATTTGACGGACAGAGCCGTCATCTACCCCGGTCATCAGGGAGAATGGAACCGGCGAGAGATGTCGTGCGGTGTTCCACAGGGATCGGTCCTGGGGCCACCTTTGTGGAACATCGGATACGACTGGGTGCTGCGCTGCGACCTCCCCATTGGCGTCAGCGTAGTGTGCTACGCTGACGACACGCTAGTCTTAGCGCAGGGGTGGTCGCACGAGGCGGCGGCGACCGTATGACACGCGGGGTTGCGACAGTCATAGGGAGGATCCGGCAACTGGGACTCGAGGTGGCATTGCACAAGTCCGAGGCCATGTGCTTTCATGGCTATCGGAACGAGCCACCGGCGGGTTCCCAGATCACGGTAGGAGGGGTTCGCATCGGCGTCGAGGGTACGATGAAGTACCTGGGACTCGTCCTCGACAGCCGGTGGAACTTCGTCGAGCATTTTCGACGTTTGGCTCCCGGATTGGACAGGGCCGGGGCCGCCTTGAAGCGGCTCCTACCCAATCTGAAGGGGCCAAACGCCTCCTGCCGGAGGCTCTACGCGGGGATCGTGCGGTCCATGGCCCTCTACGGGGCACCGGTGTGGGCGCGTTCGTTGACGCAGCGGGCAACGCGCCAGATGAACGCGGCCCAGAGGGTCATGGCGATCCGCATCATCCGCGGATACTGCACGGTCTCCCGTGAGGCAGCGAGCCTCCTTGCCGGACTGTCACCGTGGGATCTGGAGGCAAAAATCCTCGCGCACCTGTACGAGTGGCGCGAGGAGGATAAACGCCGGGGCGAAACTCAGCTGCCGCGACAACTCGCGGCTCGGCGGACAGACCTCCGGCGGGATCTCATGGTGACATGGAGAGAGCGACTGTCGCAACCCAGCGCTGGGCACGCCACCATCGAGGCGGTAGTGCCCCTCTTTGAGGAGTGGCTGGAGAGGCGCCATGGCGCCCTCACCTTCCGCCTGACGCAGGTGCTCACCGGACATGGCTGTTTCGGGAGGTACCTGTGTCGGATCAAGGCGGAGGTGACCCCTGCGTGTTTCCACTGCGAGGATCGCCCCGTGGACACGGTGGAGCATACGGTGGAGGTTTGCCCCGCCTGGGCAGAACACCGCCGTGTCCTCGTGGATGCGATAGGCGGCAGCGACCTCTCGCGCCGTGCCCTGGTTCAGGCCATGGTACGGAGTGAGAGGGAATGGGGGGCCGTCTCCAACTTCTGCGAAGCAGTAATGCTCGCGAAGAGGGAGGCGGCACACGTTAGGGAGACTCAACAGAGACCGAGTCGCCCTAGCGCCCCCAGCAGCAGCCGTCGCAGGAGACGCCGGGGGCTGCGAGACGATCTCCGGCCACCGTAGACCCGGGCCTGCGGACGGCGAGTAGCGGGTAACTCGCCGTCCGATCAGCACCAGGCCCGAGAGTCGACGGCGCGTAGTGTTCCACGCGCGCCTCAAAGAGTTGTCAGCAAAGGACGGGGCCTGCCACGGCCAGTGCCTGCCCGGGGGTGGAGGATAAATTCGAAAGAGTTACCTCGCCCCCGGGCGCGTAGGGCAGGGAGGAACAGGGGTGGGTTTTAGTCAGTAAGAGTCTGACACGCCCTTCCGTTCCTTCCCTTCCTCCACCCCAGAGCGGAAAGAGTCATTAGATGATTTCCCATCCCCCAAAAAAAAAAAAAAAACCCTTCGCGTACGGAACCCTAAAATGGAGCGAACCTTACAGTAGTCGCATATGATGTGACATTTGACATCTCACCTTGGTAATAATAAACATTAACATTCTTTTCTGAGAAATAAAAAAACTTTTTACAAAAAAATACAACCGACTTCCATAAATAAAACTAAAAAATGCAAAATAACTTTAATTTCGGAAGTCGGTGTTTCTAGTTTGGTTTCTTCGTTATTTGACACCGACTTCCGAAATTAAAGTTATTTTGCATTTTTTAGTTTTATTTATGGAAGTCGGTTGTATTTTTTTGTAAAAAGTTTTTTATTCTTCACTTTTTAGTTGTTATACCCCATTCTAAAACTAAATTAATAGTAAAGTTATGCCCGAATTGATAGCCCCAAAAATAGGGAATTTGAACATAGTTGGTGAAATTAGGGTGTATCAGGGTAAACTGTACAAATCTGTATACCCCTTCAGAGCGTATCAGCGTGATGTAATGTTGTAAAGTGGTGAAAACAATATACAGACATGCGATTGCAGCAATTCTGGAAGGTTTGATATCATTTATTGAAGAGTTCCATTGTGTATCTCCGAAGTTCTTCATCAAATCTTCACCAAATTGACAACACGAGAAGCACCAGCCAAATGGGACCACATGTACAGCAACAGCTTTCAAATAAAAAAAAAATCTTTAAAATCGGTTCACGTAGTGAAAAGTTATGAGGTAACACACATAAAAAAAAAAAAAAAATACAGTCGAATTGAGAACCTCCACCTTTTTTTGAAGTCGGTTAAAAATTAAAACTTTTAGTTCTGATTTCGACCGCGAGCAGACATAGGGTGTTTTTACACCAATCGATCGATCGTCGATCGATGGTAGAACGAATTAGTTGACGTCAACCGATCGATTATTTATCGACCGGTATCCTTCGATAGCCAAAGCTATTACACTAATCGATAAACACATCGATGCTGTCGATCGACGATCGATGTAATAAACAAGAAAGAAATCGCTCATTACTCAAATCAAATAGTGCGTGCTTCCCTGGCTTCCTGTGGCACACTACCGTCCCATTTCACGAAATCACTCCCACAGATTGCAGGAAAGCGAGAGAAAAGATGTTACACTTAAAAGAACTCCACTACCTTCTGTCCTACCTGAAGCCAACCTATTCACCATGGTAACTATGCAAAAATCGTTTTATGTTGACGTAAAACAAGTAATATTTATAAACAGTGTTGTCATGTTTTGAAAACATTTCCCAACTTTAATTAATGGTATACAACATTCATGAACGTCAGTGCATTAATAGAAAATGTTCCTTTTTCATAATCAATACGAAAATAGTATAAGAAAATATATAGTGCACCCCGAAAAAGCAGTGTGCGAAAATAATTTCGATTTGTTGATGATAACTTTGATTTGACCCTACTGTTCTCCCACTTGGCATTCGCAACCGTTTTTTTTTTTTTTTGGGGAATGGGAAATCATCCTTTGACTTCTTCCGCTCTAGGGTGGAGTGGAAGGGCGTGTCAGACTCTTTCTGACTAAAACCCACCCCTGTTCCTCCCTGCTTTGAGTACCCAGGGGCGAGGTAACTCTTTCGAATTTATCCTCCACCCCCGGGCAGGCATCGGCCGTGGCAGGCCCCGTTCTTTTGCTGACAACTCTTTGAGGCGCGCTTGGAACACTACGCGCCGTCGACTCTCGGGCCTGGTGCTGATCGGACGGCGAGTTACCCACTACTCGCCGTCCGCAGGCCCGGGTCTACGGTGGCCGGAGATCGTCTCGCGGCGTCCGTACCCCCTGGCGACATTCGCTACCGTACTGAAACCGCATTCAGTATTCTGTTACGTGTCTGATGTGTGTATAGTCCTTTATTTATCTCTTTTACAAAAGAGGCTTTCTAATTCATAATTATCATTAAAAGATTACTATAGTATTTATGAAGAAGACAATGCCGTATTTAGAGTACAATGCGAATTCTAGATAAGTATTTTCATCTTAACAATACTTTTGCTGAAGCAACCACATATTAATTATTATGAGATGTATATACACAGTTAATCTGATGTCTTCAGGTACTTACGTTTTCTAAGAAGCGAAATCTATGTGATTATCTTTATCTTGGCAATATGTTATTATGTAACTAAAAGTTATCTTTAATGTAATATTATTTTTTGACGATAGACCATTAATGTCATAGCATTGATTTTAATAATTCCATCATCATCATTTCAAACGAAATACTAGAGATATTTCCGTTGATCATAGGCCTTCTCGAAACATCACCATAATTCAAAAATGTGTCTCAGCGAAGGTTCAGGTTTAGTTTCGGTCAATTTCAGCCAACAAAACTGGATATGGCTGGAGTAGTAGTTTCGGCCAAAAAACTGGTGCCGGTTGCAATATTGGTTTCTGCCAAAAAAACTGCTTACGGCTGGAGTTTTGGTTTCAGCCAAAAAAACTGGTTACGGCTGGAGTATTGGTTTCGACCAAAAAAAACTGGTTACGGCTGGAGTTTTGGTTTCGACCAAAAAAACTGGTTTCGGCTGGAGTTTTGGTTTCAGCCAAAAAAACTGGTTACGGCTGGAGTTTTGGTATCGGCCAAAAAAACTGGTTACGGCTGGAGTTTCGGTTTCGATCAAAAAACTGGTTACGGCTGAAGTTTTGGTTTCATCCAAAAAAACTGGTTACGGCTGGAGTATTGGTTTCGACCAAAAAAACTGGTTATGGCTGTAGTTTTGGTTTCGATCAAAAAACTGGTTACGGCTGAAGTTTTGGTTTCATCCAAAAAAACTGGTTTCGGCTGGAGTTTTGGTTTCAGCCAAAAAAACTGGTTACGGCTGGAGTTTTGGTATCGGCCAAAAAAACTGGTTACGGCTGGAGTTTCGGTTTCGATCAAAAAACTGGTTACGGCTGAAGTTTTGGTTTCATCCAAAAAAACTGGTTACGGCTGGAGTATTGGTTTCGACCAAAAAAACTGGTTATGGCTGTAGTTTTGGTTTTATCCAAAAAAACTGGTTACAGCTGGAGTTTTGGTTTTGGCAAAAGAAACTGGTTACGGCTGGAGTATTTATTGGTTTCGGTCAAAAAACTGGTTACGGCTGGAGTATTCGTTTCGACCAAAAAAACACTGTCTACGGCTGGAGTTTTGGTTTTGACCAAAATGTTCCCGAATATTCGGCTCGACCGAAACTAGCGTCTTTGAGCTGAAGGTTGTGATAAAGACCTATAAACTGATTGTCTCGCTAATCTGTGTGTAATCGTCGTTCTATTAATTATTTATTTTGTATTTTATGAAAGTGCCTAGGGCTCGTGGATAAATTCGAAAGAGTGTCAACACGGCCCTCTGGCACAGGCAACTGAAGGAACAGGGGTAGGTTTTAGTCAGTAAAAGTCTGACACGTCCTCCCGCTCCACCTACAGCGGGTGAAACCATTGGATGATTTCCAATCTCCCGAAACAGCCGTGTCCGGTGAAGACCTGCGTCAGATGGAAGGTGAGGATGCCGTGGCGCCTATCCAGCCACTTCTAAAAGAGGGGCCTTACTACCGCAATTGTGGCTTGCCCTCTCTAGACTCACCTGATGGCAAGCGATGGTGTAGTCGACGACGATAGAGCACGTTTGCCTAGAAGTTATTTATTCACTCTTGTCTTAAAGATCCAGTTTGTAGCTATCAGGAAACACAGGCCACCACCCACTCCTCTCCACTCCTCTCCAACATTCCACTTCTTAGCTGTATACAAAGAATGTGTTCCCAAAACGTTTTGTGCATATAGGTTAGATATATACATGAATATTGTAATGGATGATTACCCATCCGCGGACCCAGAGGACACGGTGGAGCATACGGTGGAGGTTTGACCCGCTTGGGCAGAGCATTGCCGTGTCCTCGTGGATGCGATAGGCGGCAGCGACCTCTCGCGCCGTGCCCTGGTTCAGGCCATGGTACGGAGCGAGAGGGAATGGGTGGCCGTCTCCTCCTTCTGCGAAGCAGAGAGGGAATGGGGGGCCGTCTCCTCCTTCTGCGAAGCAGTAATGCTCGCGAAGAGGGAGGCGGCACACGTTAGGGAGACTCAACAGCGGCAGAGTCGCCCTAGCGCCCTCAGCCGCAGAAGCCGCAGGAGACGCCAGACGAGTAGTGGGTAACTCGCCGTCCGATCAGCACCAGGCCCGAGAGTCGACGGCGCGTAGTGTTCCACGCGCGCCTCAAAGAGTTGTCAGCAAAAGGACGGGGCCTGCCACGGCCAATGCCTGCCCGGGGGTTGAGGATAAATTCGAAAGAGTTACCTCGTCCCTGGGCACGTAGGGCAGGGAGGAACAGGGGTGGGTTTTAGTCAGTAAGAGTCTGACACGCCCTTCCGCTCCACCCTATAGCGGAAGAAGTCATAAGATGATTTCCCACCCCCCAAAAAAAAAAAACCCATCCGCGGAACGACCTCGGCAAGCGTTAACCTAAAAGATCGAACCGAGCTACTTATATTACTTAGCCAAGATCCCATTTCCTCTTCAAGTTTACCAGTTACCTTCTGTTTACTGATTTCAAAACCTAGCACCACCAGCAAGAACGAGGAGAATATAAATCATTTCACGACGACATATTTTCACAATTTATTGTTACGGGAACCTGTAAAACATTACCTAGTTTTCTCACATAAGAAAAACTCCATAAAATCCATATGAAAAAATAGCAACAAAATGTTCGTGAAATTCTGAATATTGAATCATGTGGTGATACGATAATGCGATTGCTAGTGTTGTGCTGAGTTTAATATCCGAAAACTATGCAATAAAGTATCCGAAAACGGTGCATAGAAAGTTGTTTAATATCCGAAGCTCGTATATTTTGGAGTCGTTTCTGAAAATTGAATAAACAAATTGGATGTTGGAATATTGTATGTGTTCTGGTGTTGTAGGTAAGCAAGTAAAGATTATTTTGTAGGTTCGTGTATATTGGTATCGAGATAATCTTAATAAAATTCAGGCAAAACCTATTTCCTAGTTTTCTACTAATATACCCTACCGGAGTCTGTGTTTTCTGATAGCTACAACCTGGGAGTCTTTAAGTCAAGAGTGAATAGGTTACTTCTAGGCAAGCGTGCTCCATCTTCGACCACATCATCGCTTACCATCAGGTGAGATAGCGGCCAAACGCGTGTCAAACAACAATAAAAAAAAAAAACAATGCGATGAGAAGTTTGTTACTCAATCACGCCAGAACGAATCTAGATAAAATTACTCACAGAGATAGATTATAATCTGGACTAGCTTATAGGCAATAATAACTGATTACTATATTTTATAGATTATCTAATAATACTGACGGACGGGCGGAGCCGTCCGTCCGTCTGATAGATTTCACACCAAAACCAGTGGCAGAAGAATTTCCAGAATTATGTTTTAATTATAAATCTACTACCAAACAGTAGCACCATGTTTTGCCTACTAATACAATTTTATTGGTCACACCACTTTTTTTTGGTTTTAGGTCATTTGCGTGATCCTTACTGTAGCCAAATAAATATTTTTCTTTCTTTCTTTCTTTCTGTTAAAGTCGCACCATTATTTAAATACTTAAAAACTCAAAGCCACTCGTTCCATATTATTAACCTATTAATTAATAATTATTATGATCGAGAAGAAGACTACCCCGATTGAATTCTTTTCACAAAAAAAACTTTTTTACAAAAAAATAGAACCGACCAAAAAAAGTGCAAAATAACTTTAATTTCGGAAGTCGGTGTTCCTGTTTTGTGTCTTCGTTTTTTGACACCGACTTCCGAAATTAAAGTTATTTTGCACTTTTTTTGGAAGTCGGTTCTATTTTTTTGTAAAAAAGTTTTTTATTTTTCACTTTTTAGTTGTGGATCCCCATTAAACTGTGTTAACAATTCATAGACATACGATAGCAGCAATCGCGGTTGATTTGCTGTCAATTTTTTAAGAGTTCCGTTGTCTGTCTCCGAAACCCATCATCAGATCTTTTTGAAATTTAAATGGGACCATTTCGGAATAAACCCCTTTCGAAAAAAAAAAGAATTTCGCAAATCCGTCTATATATGACGGAGTTATGCCCGAACTTACATAAAAAAAAAAAAAAAAATACAAACATCCGAATTGATAACCTCCTCCTTTTTCGAAGTCGGTTAAAAACCGGCAAAGTGCATGTCGAGCCACCCACAATGTAAGGATACGTGGTCACCCGTTACAAGGGTGAATCGCCTAGCCTTTTGCAGTAAATAATGACGGTGTGTTTGCGACAATGACGAATAGTAGGCAATTCAATATAAATACACTGGTATTAAAGTACATATTCGATGTAGTATTCATTGCCTATTAGTACTAGTGTCCTTTAACACACTAGTATTAAAGTACATCCCACGATTCGTCAGTGTCGGCAAGACTCCGTCATTATTTTTTTGCAAAACGCCAGGAGATTCACCCACAATACGAATTGTGTTAAGTAAGGATTTTGTATTTTGTACGAAATTGTTCAAGTATATACATTCTAAAAGTTGAGCGACTATTACTTTTAAATTAACGACCTAACTTTGTATTTACTGAGGGGAACGCTCGACTCACACACTTTAAAGTTTAATCGTTGTCAAATGAACTACTGAATCGAAAAATAGTCTTAAGAACCAATGATTTTGAAATATTTATCCAATGCTACCACACACTATAGAATAGGAGAGAAAAATAAAAATCATCCCCACTTTACATAAGGGAGCTTCCATAAAAAAAAAACTTTTTCAAAATGTTATTCTTTCGTTTTCGTTGCGTGATTAATATACAGGGTGTAACGGAAAGGTGTGGTCATATGTTAAGAACCGGTTCTGCCTATGGAAATGAACAACTTTCTCTAATAAAAAATAGAACCGACTTCCAAAAAAAGTGAAAAATAACTTTTATTTCGGAAGTCGGTGTTCCTGTTTTGTGTCTGTGTTTTTTGACACCGACTTCCGAAATAAAAGTTATTTTGCACTTTTTTTGGAAGTCGGTTCTATTTTTTTGTAAAAAAGTTTTTATTTTTCACTTTTTAGTTGTGGTTCCCCATTAAACTGTGTTAACAATTCATAGACATAAGATAGCAGCAATCGCGGTTGATTTGCTGTCAATTTTTGAAGAGTTCCGTTGTCTGTCTCCGAAACCCATAATCAGATCTTTTTTAAATTTAAATGGGACCATTTCGGAATAAACCCCTTTCGAACAAAAAAAGAATTTTGCAAATCCGTCAATATATGACGGAGTTATGCCCGAACATACATAAAAAAAAAAAAAAAAAAAAAAAAAAAAAAAATACAAACATCCGAATTGATAACCTCCTCCTTTTCCGAAGTCGGTTAAAAAAATAAAATAAACGATGGTGGCGTTCAAGCATCGTTTGATAAAAAAATAAGAGCGACTCGGCCTCGCGTCCAAAGGGTTCCAAACAAATTATATTTTTTCAGGTTTAAACCAAATATAGGTACTACTTATAGGTTTTACAGTTTTCTCTTGTCATCTATTTTTTTTTTTCAAAATTTTGGGCTAGTGGTTTCGGAGATAAGGGCGGGAATGGTCATTTTTAATCTATTTTTAATATAATAATAATAATAATATTCCACAACTATCACACAACGCCGTCTAGTCCCAAGCTAAGCAGAGCTTGTGTTATGGGTACTAGACAACTGATAACCATACTTATATATTTCTAAATACATAAATATTATAGATAAATTACGCCCAGACACAGAACAAATGATCGTGCTCATTACACAAACATTTGTCCTGGGTAGGAATCGAACCCACGACCTCCGGCATAGCAGTCAGGGTCACTAACCACTAGACCAACAAGCCTGTCAAAGAAATTTTCGCAAATAACTTAGAAACTATACACTTTGGAAGTAAAGACAAGTATAAAATATATATATTTGAAAGCCTTACAATATCCCTTTCATTTGATATGTAGCACATTTAAGTTTTAATTTTTTTTTTTTAAATTTCTAATTTACACCCCCAAAGTGACCCCCATATTCCAAATTAATTTACCTATTTACGTTACACGTTCGTGTTTGGGTCACAAATATTCAAGTTTGTACCAAATTTCAACTCAATCGGTCGAGTACATTCGGAGTAAATTGACTGTGACGTTGACAGACGCACAAGTGATCCTTTAAGTCCCTACTACCGGCCAAGTGGCGCCCTCATTGAATAAAAAATCGTAGCATAGCTTACAAAACAAATATTAAAGAATCCAACGTCAAGTTTTTTTACAAAGAGGATAAAGCATACCATAAACGGCCGTTTCTGACACTTTTGCCTACTACTTTGGATACGAAACATTTTGAGACCTGTTCTAACAACGTAAAAATACTTTATCCTCTTTGTAACATACGAGACGTTGAATTTTTTAATATTTATTTTCTATGTTATGCTACGATTTTTTATTCAATGAGGGCGCCACTTGGCCGGTCGACCCTAAAGGGTTCCATTTTTACATTCAGATGTTCGGAACCCTAAAAATACAGCGAAGTCACTGAAATAAAATCCAAAATAGACAACCAAGATTTTCTTTTATTAACAAGAACAAGTATGTTATGAGAGCAGAGCTAAGTAATGAGTCAAGACTTTAGTAATGTTAAACATTGCTAAAGTTGTAGAGTTAAAGGATTCTTATTTCTAGCGGAACATCGCCTGCGAACGTCTCAGTATGTTTTTGTAATTATGTCCGTTCCCATTCACTCGTAGACTTTTACAACGAGTTGGAAATAATGTTTTATTATGTGCTCTATTTTCACTTTCAGAATAATTATCACTTCTTCTTAAATAGAACTATGGAATGTTTTAGCTCATTGTTGGTAGAAGATTGCTTAGTTGACAGAATGTCAAAAAGAGTAGAACTACAACACTACTACACAACCACAGTCCACCACCACCACAACCCACCGCCACCAACAGACCACTCAGCCACTACTTCCAACAGATTAACGATGCACCTGTCATGTTATCTCTTCACCACCAACGGCAGAGAATGCTTTTTTTTGTAGTGGGAAATCATCCTATGACTTCTCCCACTCTTCGTATCAGACCTTTACTGACTAAAACCCACCCCTATTCCTTCCTTGCTTTAGTGCCCAGGGGCGCTGTAACTCTGTTTCGAATTTATCCGCGACCCCTTGGCATGCATGCATCGGTCATGACGGGCCCCGTCCTGATTGCTGACATCTCTTTAAGGCGCGCGTGGAACACTACGCGCCGTCGACTCTCGGGCCTGGTGCTGATTGTACGACGAGTTACCGCCATATAATCTCTTCATCAACATCGGTAGAGAATGCCTAGGGCATTAAATTCTTTATTCTTTCTAAATGTTGCTTCTAGGCAAGCGTGCTCCATCTTCGACCACATCATCGCTTGCCATCAGGTGAGATAGTGGTCAAACGCGAACCTATCAAACATAAAAAAAAAAAATCGCCTTTTTACCATTGTGCATGAAGTGTTAATAAAAAAACTTTTTACATAAAAAATACAACCGACTTCCGTAAATTATTACACTAAAAAATTCGAAATACTAGTTTCTAGTTTTGTTATATCGGTATTTGACACCGACTTCCGAAATTAAAATTATTTTGCTTTTTTACTATTGACGTCGATCGTATTTTTTTTTTTGTAATAAGTTTTTTAATTTCTTTTTTTAGTTATTGTACTGCATAACTAAAATTAATTTAAAAGTTGAGTTATGCCCGAATTAATATCCCCAAAATATGTAATTTGAACATAATTGGTGAAATTGGGTGTACAGAGTGAAATACACAAATCTGAGTAGTTATGTTGTGAAGTGGTGTAAACAATAGACAGACATGCGTTTGCAGCAATTCTGGAAGGTTTGCTATCGCTTATTGAAGAGTTCCATTGTGTATCTCCGAAGTTCTTCATTAAATCTTCATCAAATTTAAATGAAACCACATGAAAAGTACCAGCTTTCAAATAAAAAAAGAATCATCTAAATCAGTTCTAAAGTTCTGAGGTTAAACTCATAAAAAAAACGTACAGTCAAATTGACAAACGGCTCCCTTTTTGAAGTCGGTTAATAAATAAAACTTGACTGTAGACAACCTCAGATGACAATCATGTAAGAAGTATGGAAGAAGAAAACATGTTGTGCCAACACCAAAGAAATTGGGATAAATGAAGGAGAATTATGTGTGAAATAGGGATTCGTTTCAAAAATTCTGGCCACTACACTAGTATAAATAAACTGTCAAAATACTCACCATATATTTTTTAATTAAAATAAAATTATTTTGATGAAGTAATATTTTTGGAGCAACGAAAATCTCGGGTCGTCAGAAGCCCAAAAGTCTGAAAACCAGTCTTTCCGAGGAGTATCGTATTACCCAGCAACTGCGTTGTAGAGGTCAGATAGGCAGTCACTCTATGTAAAATACTAATATTCAGCTGCATCCGGCTACACTGCAAGCCTATCCTAAGATAGTTGGGAAAAGGCTATGCAGATTGATACACGTATGTAGGCGTTTCCATCTAAATGTATATCCGAAATAAACCGTAACAAATATCCGCCCGTAACTCACAGCCCATCACTAAACCCCACACACACTGTTTACCTGTACTCATGAAAGTTTCCGTTTCGGTAACACATTTTTCACTCACCTACATTACGGAATGTATAATTTAGAGTTGTACCATCTGAAATTGGTATTATATTTAGATTTTGTTTACCGTTTACCGAGTTGGGTTTACCTCTAAATTCAAGGTTAGCTGTGAAACTGATTTGTGAAGAAGCTTGGAAAATGCGGGCAAGTGCGTGAGTTTAATAGTGTTGGGAGATTGAAAGATTTATTTAGTGTAGTTCCACTGAATAATTGTTTCGTAGGAAAGTGTGAATCGTTTTTTTTTAATAGATTTATTTATGTTTTGACGATCTACAGATTTTTGGAATGTCGGTTTTCGGATGCTGTCTTCTAGTTGGTCGTTTCCTAAGAACTAATTATTAAAGTTATACGGTGCTGATCGTGAAAATAATAGGTAGGTAGGCACGCAAATTACTTTGTTTTTTTCCTCATTACAATCAGACTTAGGCAATCGATCAGGTAAGTTACGCTTGTCTTACTCGGTTTGTGGATGTATGGTCATATTCAGATACCAAGACTATCTAACTATGGACTTTTAGGTCCACTCAAATCTGCGTGGTGCTTTCTTCAAAAGCTCATCTCAAACATTAACGTACATGGTTCTGGTTATCATCATGGTTAATGATTTGACCAGTACAGATTGTATGGACATTAAAAGAGACTTTGACCACTGAGTTTGTTTCGGTGTTTCTTCTCAGGGTAGTACACTAGGAAACACCGGCCTCATCTAGCTTAAACTGACAAAAAATATTGACCTTTAAAAGTGTTTTTTATAAACTATTTACAAAATATCATTTTATTGTCATTTATCGGTATGTTGAGATAATTTAATAATTATGAGCTTAAAGGTACAGGTTTATTTTGAAACCTATCCAACGATAACCCACAGTATAGGATAGGCGAGCTAAAGGAAACAGACACTTTACACGTGCAGACGCAACCATAAAAAACATATATTTTTATAAACGTTATACTTTGATTTTGTTGTCGTGATTAATATACATATATACTCATGCAAAATTACCACTTTGTAGTACTAACAGTCACTAAGCTAATCCACGAACGGACAGATGGGCATAGCGAACCTATAAGGGTTCTTGTTAGGACTACGGAACCATAAAATTGAGATGTATTTTTTTTTAGACTTATAAAATTACAAAACTTTAAATAAAAAAAACCGGCCCAGCCCATGTCAGACTTTGCACATTTGGTTTGGCTTTTGGACAACAAGATCTTTATACTGTGAAAATTTGTAGCTCCAACCGTTTAGCTGTAAAACCTGAGTGAGAAACGATGGACAGACGGTCACGTAAGTGACAGTGTCTAATCTGCTTATATAATTATATTCGAAAATTTACATTTGCATTAGTTTAGTACCGCTAGTTGATAACAGATGGCGTTGTGCAAAAACGTCATCATTGTAGATCGCGGTGTTAAGATTTTCACGCAAAGTATGACCCCCTCGGTATATTATGCATTAAAGTTTGTCTTACTCTGGAAACATAGTTTTATTTATAAGCCAGATATTTTTGGGACGTTGTACAAGTTGGTCCTTCGCAACCGGATTAAGGACTGGTGTGCATTGTCACTGTTGTGTTGGAGTCAGGTTGAATAGTCAACCTGCTGCGCGAGTGCGACGTCAGCGCGGTCAGTGTTGAGCAGCATCAGTGGATCGTATAAGGTTGGCGCTTAGCGTATATGTACGAGAAATACACAGCGGTCAGCGCTGGTGCTGATGAACAGTTCCTGTTGGCGTGAGCAGCAGCTGCGGTGCGGGGGGCGAGTACCCCGCATATCATCACGACGAGCTACGCTAAAGTGAGTGACAGTGAAGTGATTGTGATACGAGGATAAACTGTGAGTACTTTATTAATATACAGCTTTGAGACTTAATCACTACAAGCAAATTTAGACCTTATTGACTTAGAAAATTTTAATTAAAAATTTGGACTTAGAAACTTTTACGTGTGCATGGACTTAGAATAATTTCAAGAAAAAGTGAACTACGGGGAACCTATGCCCGATTTTGCATCGAAGAGTATTAAGTTCAAAGATTTGTGATTTTTACGTGTTGTCCACGAACTTAGCATAGTGTTCCAGAACAGTTTATTTAAAAGACTTCGTATATAAATTCAACATGGAAGCTTTGAGTAATTTACAGTTTAGTCTGCATTCTGCTATCAGTAAAGCAAGGTCCAACTTTAAGAAATCACCGAAGGAGCGAGTAACTAGTTCGTACATAGAAATTAGATTAGAAAATTTAGAAGCCAACTGGTCAACATTTTCTGAAACCCATATAAAAATTGTATCATCGGTTAAGTCTATTGAATTCGAAAAATCGGATTATTACATAAAAAATACATATGAGACCACGGAAGAATTATTTACTGATTATAAAGCAGAGTTGAGGGAAGCATTGAATAAAATTACATGTTCGGATAGCTTAGGTAAAGTGTCTGAATCTTCTGCGAAAGGTTCTAAAGAAATATGTACTGTTAATTTGCCAAACATTGAGTTGCCCACGTTTACCGGAAGTTATTCTGAGTGGATTAGTTTTAGAGATTTATTTAAATCCTTAATTCATAACAATACACAACTAGACGATGTTCAGAAACTGCATTATTTGAAATCACATTTGTCTGGAGAGGCTGAAAGTCTTTTACGGCACATTCCTATTACTAGTAGTAATTATGCAACCTGTTAGACTAAATTAGAGAATCGATATAATAATAAAAAATATTTAGCGAATTGTATAATGAAACGTTTTATGAGTCAAAAAAATATTGTAACCGAATCCTCCAGCGCAATTAAGGAATTATTAGATACTTCTAACGAATGTTTACATGCTTTGAAAAATTTAGGTCTAATGGTTGAGTATTGGGATATCATGGTTCTTTATGTATTGAGTTTAAAACTAGACACTGAGTCACGTAAACAATGGGAAATGAAAATTAGTGATTGTTCAGATGACTGGCCTACAATGAATCAGTTCCAATCTTTCCTTGAACAAAGATTTCGGTCTTTAGAATTTTTAGATAACAAGGGTCAACGTCATCAGACCAATCGTAATGTGTCAGTCAAATCGCTCCATGTGTCAACTACATCATGTGTTTGTTGTCAGGATAACCATAAACTTGCTAATTGTAAAAAGTTCGCCGGTCTCGATATGGATAAGCGTCGTAGTTTTGTCCAAACCAATGGGTTATGCTATAACTGTCTAGGGGCAAACCACTACGTATATGCATGCCGCCAGTCCACCAGATGTCATACAGAGTGGTGATGACAATACGACATTAAATTAAACCTCGCATACCTCAAGACGTTCTCAGTCTACATACAAAAAAAACATTTGAATATATCCAGTAGTTTAGTCACAGGAAATTATTTTCGATTTTTAACATTTGCTACATGATGTATCTGATAATAGGGAAACACTGTCAGGTTAACGACCCACATCGGTATAAACATCAAAACATTAAAGCCACGTTGCCAACTCGCTAAAATTAATAATTTTCGCCAAATTAGTATTTTCATCTGATTTAGTGAAAATTATACCTTAATTCTGAGAAATAAGAGTCATAAAGCGTGTCATCAGAGTTGGATAAGAAAGTAACGAATGCGGAAATTTCAATGCACTCATAATATTAATAAAAAATTTAGTGTGTGCGAAAGAGATAAATCTAGTTTCGTTTGTTACTTCGCTTTCTTGAAGAAATTTGCTACAACAAATTTATGTTAGTGTGTCACCGGCCGCCGCGATCCTGTGACGAGTCACGCGTCCTCAGGTACAGTGCCGCAGGTGGCGCCTTTGATGAGGGACTTCCCCGCCGCTCGTGTTTAAATTTGTAAATTCATTTACGACGGTATTAGTGCGAAATTGGACGCTTTATTTTAGTGACAGGACACGTAACGTTTTAATAGGTATTTAGTTAAACAGTGAGTGAATTGTGCGAAATTAGACGCTTAGTTTTTATTGTATTGTATTCGAATTCATGGCGGCCATATTGAAAAACGAAAAATTTAGTGACTCATACCTACATCCTGATCGTGATTAATAATTTGATTAATAAATAACACGCCGTTGAGAGATGCCTGATTATTTGGTTAATAATCTGTGATTCAGTGTAATTTTACTGAGCATTAATCCATAATTAAAAGCCAAAAGATCAAGTCGCTACAGGACCGCGCGTTGTTGCCGCTCTTACGACAGGTTAGTGAACTAATATTTATAAATGGTGTTCTATTTCGTTTCTAGTTTTATGCCATTTAGTTTGTTTGAAATTTTTATTTTTTTATTTTCGATGTTAGGATTTTTTTGATAGCTTAAACTTATTCTTATGAACTATTATTGTCTGTGTTTTCATTTATTGTCGTATTGTCTTCTCCACCCTGTATATGTAAAAAGAAGCATCATAGTCTTCTTCATCTCAAGAATGTCTCCAAATCAGTTGGTGATAGTAACATAACTGATCAAGTTGCAGGAAGTGGCGTTTCTACTGATACCACTTCAACCCAGAGTAATTCCACTAATATTGTAAGTTGTTTTGCTAATAGTCATAGCCAAATATTATTGGCCACTGCGTTAATTGCAGCGGAATCAAAGAGCGGTACTGCTATAGTGTTAAGATCCCTGTTAGACCAGGGGTCTCAGGCTTCCTTTGTGACGGAGTCCGCAGTCCAGCTCTTAGGTCTTAAAAGAATACCAACTAAAGGTTCGATTTCCGGTATAGGTTGTGATCAAGGCCAATCAATGATTTCATTAAATTCGATGGTCCTCATTAAGGTTAAATCACGCGTCGACCCTAGTTTCATTTTCACTGTTAAAGCTTATGTCTTAAAGAAACTAACGAGTATTTTACCGGAAAGGAAGGTCGTGGCAAACGTTTTAACGACAATCTCGTCTTTGGCTTTAGCAGATCCTTCGTTCGATACTCCGAACAAGGTTGATTTGCTTTTAGGTGCCGAAGTTTATAGTCAGATTTTGTTAGAAGGCTTAATCAAAGGTTCACCTGGTCATCTCATCGCACAAAATACTAGACTAGGATGGATCTTGTCTGGCCAAGTAGGTGAAATCAACCAAAGCGAGACATGCCACAATACCGTAGTCACATTGCATTCCACTCATATAGATGAAAATACACTCCTTAAAAAATTTTGGGAACTAGAAACTGAGCCCAAAGGCGATCACGATAAGGTTTACTTGACCCCAGAAGAACAGAAGTGTGAAGACATATTTAAGGCCACGACTAAACGAGACGAATCTGGTCGCTATATTGTGCACATGCCTTTCCGGTCAAGCGATCCCGCCTGTAAACACGGTGGATCGAAAGACATCGCTCTTAAACGGTTTTTTTCCTTAGAAAAGCGATTTTTAAGGAATCCCGAGTTCAAAGCTCAGTATTCAGCAGTTATAAATGAGTATATAATAGCTCTCAATCACATGGATATAGTACAAAATAGGGACAAAGAAGGCTCTGTGTACTTACCTCATCATGCCGTCATCCGTAACGATAAAAGTACAACGAAGTTGCGCATCGTATTTGATGCGTCATGTTTAGGTAGCAACGGGGTATCTCTCAATCATGATTTAATGGTGGGCCCTCCTCTACAACCTGAGCTTCGTCATATCATCATGCGTTGGCGTTGTGAACCTATCTATCTGGTAGCGGACATCGTCAAGATGTACAGACAGATTAAGGTATGCGATGATCACACAGATTTTCAGCGAATATTATGGCGTGAGAATCCAGATGACGAAATTCAAGTGTTACGTCATTTAAGAGTAACGTTCGGAACATCATCGGCGCCTTACCTAGCAGTAAGATCATTGCAGCAGTTAGCTCAGGACGAAGGCGCTGAATTTCCTTTAGCGAAGAATCGTGTTGTTTCCGACTTCTATATGGATGACCTAATGACGGGTTGTCAAACCGTAGAGGAAGGAGTAAAGGTATATAAGCAGACATCAGAGTTACTTAAACGTGGAGGTTTCCAGCTCCAAAAGTGGGCCAGTAACGACAGAGAGCTACTAAGATTAATTGAAGACGGTGAACTATCACAAGCACAAGGAAACATGGAACTAAAAACAGATGCAATTTCAAAAATATTAGGTTTAACGTGGGACAAAGACAATGACGAGTTCGTTTACACTATTCATCTTAATGATCTAGATTTACTAGTGACAAAGCGTAAGGTTATTTCGGACATAGCGCGACTATTCGATCCCCTTGGATGGTTAGCACCGACAATCATCACTGCAAAGGTGTTTATTCAACGAATATGGATGACTGGGATCGAATGGGACGCAGAACTACCTGCACCATTGCTGACAGAGTGGCTTGACTTCCGGAAGAGCCTTTGTAACCTCATTAAGTTTCGTCTGCCTCGTTGGATCAACACTAGCAAGGAGAACAAGGTTCTAGAATTGCATGGTTTTTCAGATGCGTCCAATGTAGCATACGCCGCAGTGGTATACGTTCGCATCGTTGATAGAGATGGAAATATTCACACAGCCTTGGTGACTTCAAAAACCAAGGTTGCTCCTGTTAAACAGGTATCAATCCCGCGTTTAGAGCTTTGTGGAGCTGTCTTAGTAGCAAAGCTTCTTCAGGAAGTCGCTTCAACTCTTGAAGTCCCCAAACAGCACTTATATGCGTGGACAGACTCATCTGTCGTATTGGCGTGGTTAAGCAGCCACCCTAGTCGATGGAAAACATTTATCGCGAATCGTGTTTCCGAAATACTTAACATCATGGATAGAAGTCAGTGGTCACATGTGTCGTCGTCGGAAAATCCAGCGGATTGTGCATCTCGAGGAGTAAGTCCTTCTGAGTGTAGCGATTTGCAGCTCTGGAAAAGAGGCCCAGTATGGTTACAGAGTGAAAAAATAGACTATAAAAGAGGAAATGTACCAGTAACTACACTAGAAGAAAGAAAAATTAAAACAAAATGTCATGCAACTGCGGTAGAAGGAAATGATAGTCTATTTACTAGATTTTCTAAGTTCGGTAGGTTGATAAGAGTGATAGCTTACTGTAGAAGATTTTTACGGCTAAGGGAAATTAAGCTTAATGAAAACAAAATGACTACTTGGCTAACCACTAAGGAATTAAATGAAGCTGTACTTACCTGTATCAAACTCTGCCAACTCCAGTGCTTTAGTAATGAAATAGAATCTGTAGAAAAAGATCGTAAATTAAATAAGGGTAGTAAACTTACCTCGTTGAGTCCTTTTCTTGACGACGACGGAATCTTAAGGGTTGGCGGTCGCTTGCACCGAGCTTCTACTGATGAGAATATGAAGCACCCCATCTTAATCCCTCATAAATCACACCTCACCAATCTTTTGATTGCGGAGGCTCACGAGAGAATCTTGCATGGCGGGCCGCAATTGATGCTTAATTACTTAAGGTCCAAATACTGGATACTCAATGCTAGGACTCTCGTTAGGCAATATGTTCATAAGTGTGTAATTTGTGTTCGACATTCAAAACAAACAAACCAACAATTGATGGGCCAATTACCGAAGGCCAGGGTGTCTGCTCAGAAGCCTTTCCAATGCAGTGGCGTAGATTACGCAGGTCCAATCAGCATCCGAACCTCTAAAGGTCGTAGTCATCACTCCACTAAGGGTTACATATGCTTGTATGTTTGCATGTCCACTCGGGCTATTCACCTAGAGGTTGTCAGTGACATGACTTCTCAGAGTTTTCTTGCGTCTTTTAAGCGTTTTGTAGCCAGACGTGGCCGAGTATCTGACTTGTGGAGTGATAATAGGACCACATTTGTTGGTAGTGCAAAGGAATTGCGACAGCTATTCAACGCTGAAAGATCTACGGTAGCTTCGGAAATAGCTGACTTTCTATCTATGAACGGTACGACTTGGCATTTCATACCTCCCCATGCTCCAAACTTTGGAGGATTGTGGGAGGCTGGTGTCAAGTCCACGAAGTACCATTTGAAAAGAATTATAGGCACCAGCACCTTGACATTTGAAGAAATGACAACTGTGCTGGCTCAAATCGAGGCCTGCCTTAACTCGAGGCCGATCTCTCAGCTTTCTAATAATGCAGAGGACTTGTGTCCTTTGACGCCTGGGCACTTTCTCGTGGGTGAACCTTTGGTAACTGTACCTGATGCCAATTACGAAAATTCATCCATTAGCAATCTGAAGCGGTGGCATCTCACACAAAAAATGCTTCAGAATTTCTGGCGTAGGTGGTCATCAGAGTACCTAACTCAGTTGCAGCATCGATATAAATGGACAGATGTTGAGCCTGAACCTGAGATTGGAGACATGGTTCTGGTGAGGGAGGATGGTCTTCCACCCGCTAGATGGCTATACGGGGTTATTACAAATAAGCATCCTGGTTTGGACAAAATTACTCGCGTTGTAACCATAAGATGTAAGAACAATGAGATTAAAAGGCCTGTGTCTAAATTAATTAATATCGCGATCTAAAGTAGGGCCTTAAAACAAAATGTAGCGATTAATCAGTTCCTCCCACTATGCCTCGGAATATGGCTGTCATTATGTTAATCTTTGAAAGTCGTTACGGATACTCAGAAGCCCGAGAATCTGAACGTCTTAAGAAGGGTATGGTTACTCAGAATTAACACTGGATGGATGAAATGGTGGCAGGTCACCGGGACTATCTGTGACTCCCGCATTCCCCTAAAACTTAAGGGGAAGATTTATAAAACAATGGTCAGACCTGCTGTCTGGTTCAGAATGTTGGGCCACAAAAGGGATGAATGAAAAGCAATTGCATGTAGCTGAGATGAGAATGCTAAGAGCGATGTGTGGTGTTACGCGCATGGATAGAATTAGGAATGAGTATATAAGAGGAAGTCTGAAAGTGGCACCGCTTACTGAAAAGTTGTGTGGAAATCGGTTGTCGTAGTATGGGCATGTGATGCGGAGGAATGAAGAAAATGTCGTGAGGAAAGTCTTGTGTATGGATGTGGATGGCTATAAGAGTAGGGGAAGGCCAAAGAAACGATGGTTGGACTGTGTGAAAGAGGATATGGGTAAAAAAGGGGTGACTACAGAGATGACGACTAATAGAGGAGTATGGAAGAAATTGACATGTTGCGCCGACCCCAAATAAATTGGGATAAGGGCAGGAGAATGATGATGGTTACTAAAGGTAACCTTAATATTATCGTCTGGCCCATTTATTGGATTGTGGACTTTTCCAATATTGTTAGGCAATTCCAGGATTGAAATTTGATAAGGAAAATGATCAAGACAAAAACTAGTTGGTATGTCTTTGAACTAAGAATATATAAAAAACCGGCCAAGAGCGAGTTGGACTCGCACGCAAAAGGTTCCGAAAAAAAAAATATTTTTTCAGCTATTTTTAAACTATATACTTCTTATAGGTTTTCCTGTAATTTATGAGTAAAGAACTACCCTTCTGTATTTTTTTTTTCAAAACTTTAAGCAGAGTGGTTTCAGAAATAAGATGGTAATTTTTCAACAATTTTCTTGAATAACTTAAAAGTAATATATTTTAAAGTTATGAATAAAATATATTATGTTTGAGACCCTTAAAAATCCTTTTTAACCGACTTTCGAAAAAGGAGGAGGTTCTATGTTCGACTGTATGTATGTTTTTTTTTTTTATGTATGTCCGCCGATTTCTCCGTCAGTTGTAGACCGATTTTCAAAATTCTTTTTTTATCCGAAAGAATATACTCCCAAGTTGGTCCCATATAAATTTTATCGAAATTGCTTGACCGCTTTTTGAGAAACTGAACAAAAACGAAAAATATGTACACCTCGATGACGTATTGGTGTTCTCCAAATGTTTAAATTCCACGTTCCATGGTATTGGGGTTTTTAGTTCTGGGGTATAACAACTAAAAAGTAAAAATAAAAAACTTTTTTACAAAAAAAACAACCGACTTCCAAAAAAAAATACACTAAAAAAATTAAAAAATAACTTTAATTTCGGAAGTCGGTGTCAAATAACGAAGAAGTAAAATACAAACACCGACTGCCGAAATTAAAGTTATTTTTTAATTTTTTTAGTGTATTTTTTTTTGGAAGTCGGTTGTTTTTTTTGTAAAAAAGTTTTTTTATTTGATATGTAGCACGATATAGACGTAGGAGCTCGTGGCTAAAGTAATAACAGCCGCACGGGTCGATCCAACAGGTTAAGCTAAGCTTGCCGGGGTTGGTCCATGGATTGGTGACCATCTTTACATATCGAGACTCCTCCGTGCCTCGGAAAGCACGTTAAGCCTTTAGTCCGGGTATGTGCGTATTACCCGGTCACCGGGTTGTGGAGGTCAGATAGGCAGTCGCTCCATGTAAAATACTGGTAGCTGTCACCTGCATCTGGTTAGACTAGAAGCCGACCCCAAGATTGTAGGGAAAAGGTGCTTAAGACGCTATTAGCTGCCAATGACCTTGACTGGTTAGCTTGCGTGTTCTGCGCTGAGCTCACGTAACGCGTCATATGTCCACCCAGTAATAGGACTCGCCCATCAAGGAGCGCTGTCCGAAATTAAACGCATTATTAATTTATTACACATAAAACAACAGATATTAAACTAAAACACTGAGACTAAATTATAAATAATTAAATGATCTTTAAAATGGGAAGGTTTCATTTAGATACGCTTAATAGTTGTTGCGTGATTCTCAATTTTTTATTCGCGTTAGACATAACTTTATAAATTAATTACACTATGTTATAAAAATATAATTTCAAATATTCTGAGATCAAATTACGACGGAAATTGTCTAGAGTAACATATATTTTTTTCAAAGAAATAAGACTAGTCGTTTCGACGTGATGTTCAATTAAAAACCATTAAAAGTCGTATAATTGCGCCTTAAACTTTATTTTTTTAATTATCCAATTTGCACCCCAAAAGTGACCCTCATAATTCAAATCCATTTATTTACTTTATCCCGTCGTGTTTTGGTCATAGATATTCATGTGTGTGTGTGTGTGTGTGTTTTATGTGTGTGTGAGATGACGACTAATAGAGGAGTATGGAAGAAAAAGACATGTTGCGCCGACCCCAAATAAATTGGGATAAGGGCAGGAGAATGATGATGATGATGATTCATGTGTGTACCAAATTTCACCATAATCAGTGGAATGAAATTTCGGAGCAAATGGACTATGACAGGTGGACAGGACAAACAGACAGACACACGAGTGTCCTATAAGGGTTCTGTTTTTCATTCGGACTTTTGGAACCCTAAAATATATAAAGGTTGTCTGTAAAATAAATCCCTTAAAGCAATACGACCGCTCATTTGTTACACCCTGTTTATTCTTAAGCTCCTATTGTATTTTTTATGATGTACAATAAATAGTAGGTATATCTATCTATTTATAATATCTAATCAAATTAAACCAGTAAATGATTTGATTTGATCTAAAATATTAGACACTCTTACAGAAAGGAAGTCAGCAAAGAAAACTTTTTATACTAATTTTTAACATAATCCCTCATTATTTTTATGTCCTCCATGGCAAACATAGAGGAATTTATTTGATATCTACGAGTATTTCCTGGTAATTTGATTCCTGGCAGTATTACTTCCATCTTAAGGAAAAATCTGCAATCATGGGTACCAAAAACCGAATTTATGTTTGTAATAAGCGTAACATAGTATTTTACGCCGCCAATTAGTTTATTTTCCTCGTCCCAAGTTAGATTGGTTTATTTTCATATTTATGATGAAAGATATAATTAAAGGAGTGCCTCCGCGGCCAGCGCCGTGACCCGAAATAGGTAATATGCATGAAAAAAATTTTTGTTATCTAACCTGTTTACAGATGAATATACTCAAATAGAGTACAAACAGTGAAAGCAGAATCAAAATTGATCGAAAATTAAACGAGATATAACAATTTTAAACAGTTATATCGGTCCCTCTCTCGAAAACGTTTTTTTCTATGGCAGTTGTATGGGCGTCATGTCCTTTGACGTCAAAGAACACGTCGGACTTCTCTTTCTAATTATCAACATTAAAGCTTTATAACTTCGTCGTTGATAATGATATCTTGAAAATTCCTTCATGTTTGTTTACTATAAGTCATCAATTTAACAAATAAAAAAGTAACATACATACTCCCTATTGCAGCTGACGCTGACTTTGAAAACAAAAGCGTAAAATGGGGTTTGCAAAAAAATCTTTTATGCAATTAAAATGTTCCAAAAATCACAAGGAAAAAAAAATGTTCTTTGCATAAAAATCTCCATAAAACCAAGTACCAAAAAATCCAAAAAGAAAAATGTGCAAACTGGGTTTGAACTTGCAATTACAAACATATTTATCAGCTGCTTTAGTATAGTATTTTTTAGATTTAAGCTTAGACGAGAGTATAAGCTTAAATCTAAAAGAACAGTGTTAAAACGTTAGTAGGTAAGGAAAGACGGCGGAAGGGAGCCCCTTAATAAGGTAAGATGGTCGACGGAACCACGCTTCGCGGGGTTCCTACTTCTGAATGGTTCAAAAAAAATAACCACGAAGGGGATGGCAGGATCTGATCGCTCGCCTCGCTCGTTAACTGGACCCTGCTATCCCCTTAAAAGAAGAAAAAAAAAGTACTGCCGGTTCCCAACGGCGTTATTTTTGGGCGCCGCCACCGGCTGCGGAGGCTCTCCCTATAATTTATTTTGTAATTACATGATTTATCACGAAAGGTCATGTTAGTCCGAAACATGTGTACGTACCTACGTTATGTGAAAATGTATTTTCTAACAATTCCTAAATAATTTAGTCTACTGACGAATGGATGTTTGGTCTAGTCTGTCTGGTTCTTAAAAGTACTTACCATATTGTTAGTTGTTTTTTAGTTTCAAAGTGGAACACCATGCCATAGCGTCAATACCAGCGCTGTTGACTTTCGGTCCATCGGAAGCCACAATATTTAACTGAGCAATGACCATATTTTAACCGACTTGCCAATCTGGTTAAGTTCAATGCTGCTAAGACCCAGGCGTGTCTTTTTTCTGTTAAAAGGAGCCAATTTCACCCGGCTCCATGTTTCCGAGGTGTAACCGTGCCGATAACCGACCGACTTGATCTTCTTGGTGTTACTTTAACATCTACCCTCAATTTTGGCCCCTTCATAGAGGCTAAGGCTCAAGTGGCTGCCAAAAAGTTGGGGGTCCTCGCAAAGGTGAGACGATACTTCACGCCGGAACAGCTGCTCCAACTCTATCAAGCGCAAGTCCGATCGTGTATGGAGTACTGCTCTCATCTTTGGGACGGATCTGCAAGATACCAGCTTGATGCCCTTGAGTCAATTGAGAAACGAGCCAAGAGGATCATCGGCAATGATAGACTCGTTGAGTCAAAACTCCAAAGTCTTGAACATAGACGCCGAGTTGCTAGCCTGTTGGTTTTCTATCGATTACATTTTGGGGAGTGTGCGACGGAATTGCATGATTTGATTCCGCCAAGCCCATTTCATCTAAGGACCACAAGACGTACGGCGAAGTGCCACCGGTTCATGGTGGACATCCCATCCATACGCACAAAGCGTTTTGAGAAAACATTCATTGCACGTACAGCTAGAGAGTGGAATTCTCTACCGGAGTCTGTGTTTCCTGTAAGATACAACCTGGGAGTCTTTAAGTCAAGAGTGAATAGGTTACTTCTAGGCAAGCGTGCTCCATCTTCGACCACATCATCGCTTACCATCAGGTGAGATAGTGGTCAAACGCGAGCCTATCAAATATAAAAAAAAAAAGACTTTTTTACGTATGCGACGCACAGTTTCATGTGTAATATTTCTTGTCTTTACGTTTGTATACGTTTCGTTTTGTTTATTGTGTGTCGTGATCTCCTAGTCAGAATGTCATGATCAATGGATCGAGGCGTCCTAAACCTAGGTTGCGTCTATGGCGTGTAGTGGTGCACCACACCCTAGACATGTATTGTCTATGGTTGTCTTTGGTGTGACCATAAAAATGAGATCTAGTTTAGTTTTATTTTATTTTTGGTATTTTTGGCTTTTGTAAATTAACGTGCGTTTGTAATCTGTGCAGAATAAACAATTTTTATTTCTTTTCTTTCTTTCTAGCGGATGCAAGTGCGACTTCTGAGCTTGGGGTCCTAGGTTTCATTCCTGAGTCAGTTGCAGCCTGGAGTTTTGAAGTTTCAGTTGTGATATCTGCTTACTTGGAAAGCCCGTAAAGCCGTTGGTTTTGTCCCGAATCACTCTCTGGGCGTTTTGGTGTGCCGTCCCATCCCATTGGACTATGAGAGCAAAAGTGTTTGTGCACTCACTTGAGCACAATATGCACTATCATCGTTATCTCTTGCGAGCTTGACTGTTCTCCGCCAAAGTTATTTTGTTCACAGATTTTAACTCACTTAAACCCCCCCGGATGATCACCATCACCACGTCATGGAACCTTTAAAAAGACTACTCCGTAACCCCGTTTGTACATCGCCTGTAAGGGCACATCCCTGAGGAGACTGTAAAGGTCTCCCATGAGTCTCGCTATGCACGGCAGCGCATAACCACAGAGGCGCCGTCATTATTGAAGTGAAAACTTCTTTAGGCGCGTTGGGCATTTTTGAGATGGGAAAAAACAATTGAACTCGCTACTGACACCGACACCGAGACTGAGTCACCGATACCGAGTGCTTACGACGCGTACTCGTAGCGGATTGAAGTGAAAACTTCTTTAGGTGTGTTGGGCATTTTTGTTCAAATTTTCATTTCTGTCGGCACGCCCGGAGTGCTACTTTTTTTTTAAACATTGATAGGCTTGCACTTGGCCACTATCTCACCTGATGGTAAGCGATGATGTATCCGAATTATCCGAGGATACCGCACGGTCTTCTGTGAGGCGGCGAGCCTCCTTGCCGGACTGTCACCATGGGATCTGGAGGCAAAGGTCCTCGTGCACCTCTATGAGTGGCGCGAGGAGGCGAAACGCCGGGGCGAAACTCCGCTGCCGCGACAACTCGCGGCTCGGCTCCTGAGATCTCATAGCAACATGGGGACAGCGACTGTCGCAACCCAGCGCTGGGCAGGCCACCAATGCGGCGGTAGTGCCCCGTTTTGAGGAGCCTGGCTGGAGTGGCACCACGGCGTCCTCACCTTCCGCCTGGCGCAGGTCCTCACCGGACACGGAAGTTTCGGGAGATTCCTGTGTAGGATAAGGCGGAGGGAAACGCCCGGGTGTCCCCACTGTGAGGATCGCTCAGAGGACACGGTGGAGCATACGGTGGAGATCTGCCCCGTTGGGCGCAGCCCCGCCGTGTCGTCGTGCAGGCGATCGGCGGCAGCCCATGGTTCGGAGCGAGGGAATGGGAAAAGTCTCCTACTTCTGCGAAGTAGTAATGCTCGCGAAGGAGGAGGCGGGTGAGGGAGGCTCAACAACAGAGTCGCCCTCACGCCCTTAGCAGCGGCCGCCGCAGGAGACGCCCTGGGCGGAGGACGTCGTGAGACGATCTCCGGCCACCGTAGACCCGGGCCTGCGGACGGCGAGTAGTGGATAGCTCGCCGTCCGATCAGCACCAGGCCCGATAGTCGACGGCGCGTAGTGTTCCACGCGCACCTCAAAGAGTTGTGCTGTCAGGAAACACAGTCCTCGGCATTGAATTCCACTCCTTAGCTGAACGCACAATTAACTTATTCCTAACAAATTTTGTGCTGATCTACCATGTACCGGTGGCGCATCGCCGTACGTCTAATGGTCCGATGATGGAACGAGGTTGGCCGAATTAAACAATGAAATTCCGACGCACACGGAATAAAACCGTTATAACAATGTCATCAATTACCTACTTATTTGTTTGCTAGTTTGTATTACTAAACAAGAATATATATTTTATCTTATTTCTCTATCGCCTAGTTTATCTCTAGCCCAATTTTACGAGTTTACGATGTCTTGGAACGAAAACAAACTCATAATAATATATTCTAGTAACCATTTCTATCTAGACCCATTTCCATTCCAGACCAGACCAATACTTATGTAAAATTGTCGCTACTCCAAATTCTACCCAATTCACTTTCTGTGTGCCCTTCAATTAGGTATTGGTAAAACTAGTTATATAGGATGTCACGAAAATGGGTGGTCATATTAAAAATACTGCTTATGCCCACGGAAGTTAATAACTTTCATCTAGGAAATCTTAACATTTTCTATAAATTTATTTAAAAACTTATAAAATACTGTAACTGTAATCAAAACAAAAACTCCTAACTAAATAAAACTTAAAATATGGCGTCAAAAAATTCCTCCGCATCGCTGGCGACTGGAAGTATACCCAAAAGACTGGCGGCATTGCCACGTTGTATGGCAATGCTTAACCTCTGGCCGAGGAAAAAGCCAGCCCTTGGGTCACGCGAAGTGTCAACAAGGCGTTTAGACAGATCTTTAAATAATATGTGAGCACTTGGACCCCACGGCCCAAGGGTTTCAATCCCAAACGGCTCGAAAATGTAGCTACCGACGAAAAAAAAACAAACAAAAAAAATGAAACACAAAAAAAGGAAATTATAGTAAATGCCCTGCTGATGATCAAATAATCATAAAATAATATGGGAGGTTCAATTATTTTTTTCAGAATTGTCTGTCTTTCTTGAAGAATATTGTTAAAATAAAAAAAAAAACACCACAATACCACCACCACAAATAAAATATGACCACCTATTTCCGTTAGACCCTGTATGAGCAAAACCTTACAGTATGAATAAGGAATAGAGTACAATGTTTACACCAGAATAAACGAAGTTCGCTTAGCCTTCTCTTTGTAGTCAGGACTTACATTGCCATTTATTAACCGACGAAAAAACGGTGGAGGCTCTCAAGTCGACGCGTCGATCGGGTGTAAAAAGACAGTTTCCGAAGCCGAAAACCACATATTCTACCCATTATTAGGATATTTTTTTTCCACTATATCTGGCCATACCTGGGAATCTACTGGTTCTGGAGATATTGAAGGTTAAAGTGGCAATTTTTGTTTTACTCTTTTATGATAATACTCGTACTTTCCAAGTGTACTAAACTTTTATCCAAACAAGCATTACCTAAATTTTCGTTTTTTTTTTTTTTGAAACTTTGAAATTACGCATTTGCAAACAAAAACGCAATGAATATCAAACTTGTCCGACAAGTACCTACCCGACTTAAAGCGAAGGGGCGGGTTTTCACTCTACTTGCCTGGGTTCGTGTTACATAGCGATATTGCAATAAAAAACAGTTATTTTTTTCATAACTAAAAATAAAAGTCGTTTCCCAGCAATAATTTGGGCGCAAAGCTACTTTGTTAGACGTACAGTATGCGTTAACGGCTTTGTGATGTGTGTTTTTACAAACATATAATTTTTTTTTCAATGTATAACGCATAACTTTTTACAGGGTAGTCCGATTTTGATAATTCTATTTTTATTGGAAAGGGTATACCTCACCGTAATAGCATTTAGTGCTGGCATTTGGTTGGGCCAACAATAAATGCTATTAGGGCAAAGTTTTGTGTGTATGTGGGAAATCATCCAATGACTTCCCCCACTCTGGGTGGAGCGGGAGGGCGTGTCAGACTGTTACTGAGTAAAACCCACCCCTGTTCCTTCCCTGCCTGAGTGCCCAGGAGTGCGGTAACTCATTTTCAGAATTTATCCGCTACCCCTAGGCATGCAGGCACCGGCCACGATGGGCCCCGTCAGTAGTGGCTGACACTAATCTCTTTGAGGCGCGCGTGGAACACTACGCCCCGTCGCGCGTCAATATACGGGCCTGGTGTAGATCGGACGGCGAGCTTCCCACTGCTCGCCGTCCGCAGGCCCGGGATTAGGGCAAAGTTGGTCCTATATAAATTTACAAAAAAAATCCTACCCTATGGGTGGGAAAATAGGGGTGATTTATTGTTCACTTACAGATTTTTATGCTGATTTGTGTATTACAATCAAAAGATAACACGAGCCACGAAAATCCTATACTAAAAAACTTTTTAGCAAAAAAATTAACCGATGAAAAAGAACTAAAAAGCAAAAAATAAACCTTTTAAGTCTTGAATATTGAGCATATTTTTCCATTGCGATTTATTAATTCTTTTTCTACACAATCATTCGCTTGGCTAACAAAATTCTTGCAATATTTTCTTATTAAGTACATCTTTTCGGAAGATTCAAAATATTTGCAGATTCTCCTGAACGATTATAGACAAGATGGAGACGACAATGCAAAAATAAATGTAAACACTGGAAATTCTCATATCTCTATTTCAGGGTTGGTCCCAAAAGACACGGTGAAGCATTCGGTGAAGGTCTGCCCCGCTTGGGCGGAGCACCGCCGTGTCCTCGTAGAGGCAATCGGCGACAGCGACCTCTCGCGCCCAGTCTGGTCCAGGCCATGGTACGGAGCGAGCGGGAATGGGAAGCTGCCACCTCCATCTGCGAAGCAGTAATGCTCGCGAAGAAGGAAGCGGAACGCTTGAGGGAGACTCAACACAGATGCCCCAGCAGCTGCCGCAGGAGACGCCCCGGGTGTCGGGAGACACAAGTTGACTCCAAGCCAACGGACGGCGAGTAATGGATAGCTCACCGTCCGATAAGGACCAGGCCCAGGCGATTAAACGAAATTAAATTTAATTCCATCAATTACATTGATTTTAATACGATTTAATTTGATGGAATTAAATTAAATTTAATTATTTAGAAAGTAAATGTCATTAAATTTTATTCAAATTTTATTGTAGTTAATTAAACTAAATTGTAAATAATTATATTATAATCATCTCTTTTAGGCTAAGCGTTATGTCTATTTAGAGGGTCTGGCGCTGTATGCCAAGATATAGGACTCGTCCTACTTTTGCTACTGATGCCCCCATTTTGTATTAATCTTAAGAGGCCGTACTCGAAATTTTGGCTGATTTCACTTATTTACGCGATTTTAAAGATTTGATTTAACAGTTAAAATAATGCATTTCTATAAGTTTTAATGCACAACATGAAAGATCTTTTCAATTATGATCTAATGAATGAGCTAGATTCGAAGCTTGCGTTGCATATTATAAGACGAGATTTCGGTTGTTTTAAAAGATTTTTTATTGGCAAATTTTTGTAATTTTTACAATTTTTGCTCAAGAAATCGATTGATGGTGAACTGAAGTTTATTTTTTGCTGTTTGAATTTTATGAACGAGAGTTTTAAATAGCCAAAATCAAAAGAAATTCTTTGCCCATTTTCTCTAAAATTTGACTAAGTTGAACATTTTTTTCAAAATAATAAAAGTGGCAAAAAGTGATTCATACATTATATAGAGACTTTTGCAGCTAAACATTCTAATTTTTTCATACCGTTTAGACGTCAATACGATTCGTAATTATGTGATATTCTAAACCCCTTACAGCAAAAATTCACAAAACCGTCGTCGGTTTGTGGTCGACTAATCGTAATTTCAATAAAAATGAAAAAACTAGCTCATAATTTAAACGATCTTTCATGTCGTGCATTAAAACTTTTAGAAATATATTATTTTAACTGTAAAACCACGTAAACCAGCGAAATCGGCAAAATTTCGTGTACGGCCTCTTAAGTACTAGCATAAAAGTGTATTTTGTAATCCACTATATTATTTTTGGTAAAATAAAAAAATAAATATATAATTGATGTCTTCAACAGACAGACACGTGAGTGACAGCAATAGGGCTCCGTTTGGACCTTTCATGTACGGAACCCTAAAAACGAGTTCTATAGCTTATTAATATTCTCAACCTTCGGCTTGATAATGAACCTTACCACCGTCCATTGACCTTTTAGTGCGTGGCAAGAAAATGCAAGTGCAACGCGATACGGGGAAAATCTAAGGATTAAGTTGCAGTTATGAGCAAGTAAAAGTAGTTTCCAATTAATTTTTGACTAGCTTCTTGCCGTGGTTTTACGTCAGTCGTCTATCCCACAGCCATGTATTTTTCTGGGATATAATGTAATACCTTCAGTACAGCTGGACATCCCCCCCATTATAAATCATAGCGTATGTGTTATTCCAGATCATAATTTATTTATCTATGTGATATATAAAAACATCCAGATCAGTTCAGCCGTTCTGACATGATGGGATAGTAGGACGGAATGGTAGGATGGGACAGTAGGATGGAATAGTGGGATGGGATAGTAAGACGGAATTGTATAATGGGATAGTAGGATGGAACAGTAGGATGGGATAGTAGGGTGGAATAGTAGGATGGGATAGTAGGATGGAGCAGTGATGGCCCAGTGGTATTGGCCGCGACTTACAAGTTGTAGGTCGTGAGTTCAAACCCAGGCAGGCGCTTTACTTTGAGTAAATTATTTCATCACCACTGCTCTCAAAATGGTGAAGGAAAACATCGTGAGGAATCCGACATGTCCTAGAACCTGAAATTCGAAGTGTAACCCGCACTGGGCCCGCGTGGTGGATTACGGCCCACACCCTCTCACAGAGAGGAGGCCTGTGTTCCAGCAGAGGGGACAATAAAAGGCTGATGATGATAGTAGGATGGGACAGTGGGATGGGAAAGTATAATGAGATAGTAGGATGGGATAGTAGGATGAAACATTAGGATGGGATAGGAAGCTATATATCAGTGAAATAATTTTCGATAGGAGAGCAAAACTTCCAGGGAATTACCACCCCATAAAACAAAAATATTTTTTTATTATAGAATTAGTTAATTTTACGGGAGGAGCTCGTGGCTAAAGTAATAACAGCCGCACGGGTCGATCCATAAGGTTAAGCTACGCTTGCCGGGGTTGGTCCATGGATGGGTGACCATCTTTACATACCGAGACTCCTCCGTGCCTCGGAAAGCACGTTAAGCCGTTGGTCCCGGCTGTCAGTTGTGGATCTTTGACAGTCGTTACGGGTCGTCAGAAGCCCGAAAGTCTGACATCCAGTCTTACCAAAGGGTATCGTATTACCCAGTAACTGGGTTGTGGAGGTCAGATAGGCAGTCGCTCCATGTAAAGTACTGGTATTCAGCTGCATCCGGTTAGACTGGAAGCCGACCCCAAGATAGTTGGGAAAAGGCTAGGCAGATGAGATGAATTAGTTAATTTTACAGATTTTCCGAAAATTCTAAGTTTAGCTTGAGAATTTAGATTGGTGCGATTGATTTAGAAAAATACGAGTGCAGTATCCTATAATTTAGGTTAAAAATAAAATAAAATAAAATAAAATAAAATAAGCCTTTATTGCTGAAAACTACTTTTAACATTTCCTTAACTCTATTATACAATCAAACTTTAACAATATTAAGCATATTCAATTCTGCAGCCGGTTTATGTTTTTCAGCTTGTCCTTCGACAAAGGCCTCCTCTAATGCTTTCCATTTTGTCCTGTCTTTTGCAATGCGCATCCATTCCGGACCAGCTATCTTTTTCATATCGTCTTCCCATCGTTTAGTTTGTCTACCTTTGCTCCTTTTACTATCACGCGGGTACCATTCCGTTACTAGTCTCGTCCACTTCTCTATCCCTTCTCTCAGCATGTGTCCTGTCCATCTCCATTTCAGGCTTTTGTATACTGTATGTATATTTTTAAATTTTGTTTTGCTCTTTATACTTTCTAATCTCACCTTGTCTCTTCTTTTCACTCCAATAACGCTTATTTCCATTCCATTTTGGCAAACTTGGATTCTTTTGATGTGTTTCTCGTTCAGTGCCCATGTTTGACATCCATACGACAAACATGGAAGGATACATGTGTTATATATTTTCCTTTTTTCTTTGATAGGCATATTCTTGTCCTTCATGATCTCGCTGAGTGACCAAAATCGTTTCCAGCTGTTTGATATTCTTCTATCTACTTCCTTTTGCATTGTGTCTTCTGTAGACATTAGTTGACCCAAATATATGTATTCGTTAACATACTCTATTTCCATCTGTCCACCATTTATTCTAATGTCTTTTTTAGCTGAGTTTGTCATTACCTTCGTTTTTGATATGTTCATTGATAAGCCTACCTTGGCACTTTCATCAGATAGTTGTAGCATGTCCTCTAAAGCATCCGGAGTCTCCGAAAATAGAATGATATCGTCTGCGAAGCGTAGATGATTAAGTTTTTCTCCATTGATATTGAGTCCATTTCTTTCCCATTGCAGGTTTCTAAAAATCATTTCTAAAACCGCAGAGAATAGTTTTGGTGAGATGGGGTCGCCTTGTCTAACACCCCTCTCGATAGGAAATTGTTCTCCTGTTCTTTCCAACTTAACTTGGGCCGTACTCCTAGAATAGATATTTTCCAGTATTCGAATGTACTTATCCTCCACTCCCTGACTTTCTAATGCCCTCCAAATGCTATCGTGGTCTAATGAATCAAATGCTTTGTTAAAATCCACGAACCCTAGGTAATAGACTTTGTTGTATTCCTTATACTTTTGAAGGACTTGCCTGACGACATGGATGTGGTCTATCGTTGAAAACTTACTTCGAAAGCCAGCCTGTTCTTTGGGTTGGTTTTCGTCGAGCGTGACAGCCATTCGTGATAGTATTATCTTAGAGAATATCTTATAGATATTTGACATTAAAGTTATTGGTCTGTTATTGCTCATATTTCCCTTGTCTCCTTTCTTGTGTAACAATATTATAGTTGATTTTGTCCAATCATCATTGATGCTTTCGGTTGCTAAGATGTCGTTAAATAGATCCGTTAGGCTAGGAGCAAGCACTGGTGTTGTATATTTTATTATCTCATTAGATATCTGATCTGAACCTGGCGCTTTATCTAGTTTCTGTGTATTGATTGCTCTTAGAACTTCTTCTTGTAATATTAATGGTACTGATTCCCGGTTTGTCTTTATTCGGTTTTGTTTTTCCACCCGTGCTGTTTTTTGTTTTTGGTATAATTTTCTATAGTAGTCGGTGGCTATTTTGAGTATCTCTTGTCTTTTACTTGAGGAACTTCCATTTTCTGTTTTTATGTTTGGCATCCAAGTTTTCTTTTGATTTAACTCTTTTAAAGCTTTCTTAATCCCACCGGTTTTTTCAATAAAAGTTTTCATAGTTTCCTGCCTTTTCCTTTTCCTGTCTTTCCTTATGTGTTCGTTTATCTTTTTGCTTAGTTCAGATATCTTACGACGTGTTTGTTTATTTTTTTCCTTCTGTATAAGTTGTTTCCTCTCATTAATCAATTGCTTAGTTTCTGAAGATAATGTGCTTTCAGTTGTTTGTTGGTTTGTTTTCCTTACTTCTGTTTTAAGTATATTCAAAATATCATTGTATCGTTCCTGAATTGGTTTATGGTCTACTTTTGCATTTATGTTCATAGCATTTTTTAGGTTATAAAGGAGTATGTCATTATTTCCAGTGAATACAAGTGTGGTTCTGTCCTTATTGTTGTGAACATGTCTCCTTTTTGGTACTTGCCTCCCTGATAGTATTGTTCTTAACATTCTATGGTCGGTATGGAAATTAAGTTGACTTACGGTAGTCACATCTTTAAATAACTTCCTGTTGTTGGTCAGGATAAAGTCTATTTCATTCTTGTGCTTGCCGTTGAGTGATATCCATGTCCATTTTCTTGATTTATTCTTCTTGTAGAAACTGTTTAAGATGCTCAGTTTGTTTTCCATTGCAAAGGTGACTAATCTTTTTCCGTTTCTACTTCATTGACCATATCCATGTTTCCCTATAGTATATTCTTCTCCTTTGTTACAAATCCCTACTTGACCATTAAAATCTCCCATTAAAATGAGATTTTTAGATGAAACTTCTACGGCTGATTGTAGATCTTCGTAAAATTTGTCAGTTTTTAACATATCTTCTTTCCTATCCGATTCTTTTGGTGAATATGCTTGAATTATGGTCCACATTTCTTCTTTATCTTTATGCGAAGGCAATTTGATGTTAAGAACTACTAATTTAGGTTATGGGATACTTACTGTCTTAATATTCAACTATTTTTATTAAAAGTGAGGCTTTTATAATGGAGATTTTATAAATAACTTTTCGGATAGTTCGACAATTTCCTAGCTATTTAATCTTTACCTCTCAGACTCAAAAACTAAGCAAAAACATTATTTGAGTGACAGAATTTGTCTTACTCCGGAAATAGGTGGCTTTGTTCGTACAAAATTGGACCACCTGTCAAACCAAAGCAGTCGTCATAGCTTCCGTTAGGTCATTAACCTTATTTATTTTTAACCGACTTCAAAAAACGGAAGAGGTTCTCAACTTTTTCGTGTTCCCTCAGACCTTTTTTGTAGGAACCCATTTTGATGATTCTTATTTGATTTTAAAGCTGGTGCTTCTCGTGTTGTCAATTTGGTAAAGATCTGATGAAGAACTTCGGCGATACACAATGGGACTCTTCAATAAATGATAGCAAACCTACCGAAATTGCTGCAATTGCATTTCTGTTTATTGTTTTCACCACTTCCTACGTAACATCACGCTGTTACGCTCTGAAGGAGTACACAGATTACTACTAAGTTTACCAATTATGTTCAAATTATATATTTTTGAGGCTATGAATTCGGGCATAACTTTACTATTTAGTATTAGGTATGGGGCACCACAAAAACGTTTTTACAAAAAAATAATGTCGGTGTTTGTAGTTTTGTTTTTTCGTTATTTGACACCTACTGCCGAAATATAATTTTTTTTTATGAAAGTCGGTTGTATTTTTTTGTAAATAAGTCTTTATTCTGTCTACTAAGAAAATGGGAAAACAGGTTGACAGTTTCTAAACACATTTTATTTTTATTTTATTATATATATTAACCTACTAGTAATGTGGAAGGATGAAATGTATATGACAGATAGACCCTTATTTTCTTAAATACCTTGGGCCCAGCAGCTGGCTACATTAATTGCAGCATCTGTAGCGTTCATCAGGTCCTTCATAGTGCAGGTGTATGGGTTCTTGGTGTATTCCAGCATGTGAGTCATGTTCTGGACAGGGGCACCGCACTCACATTGGGTATCAGACGAGTCTATAAAACCATCATGAGGATGAGGATGATGGATTTATATCGATAAGACAGTTTCCGAAGCTAAAAGCCACGTATTCTGCCTATTATTCCATTATTTTATTTCTGCCTATACCTGGGAATCAATTGGTTCTGGAGATTTTGAAGGTCAAAATCGCATTTTTTTAAAACTTTTTTACGAAAATCAATTCCAAGGTGTTATTACTTACAAAAAATTTTTTCATACTAACATTACTTGAATTTTCGATGTCTTTGTTCGAAATTACGCATTTGCAGTAACAAAAACGCAATGAATATCAAACGTATTCGACAAGTACCTACGCGGCTTAGAGCGAAGTGGTGGGGCTGAATTCCACTTGTCTGGGTTTGCGTTACATTGCGCGCAATAAAAAATAGTTCTTTTTTAATACCTAAAAATAAAAGTCGTTTTTCAGCAATAATTTTTGCGCAAAGCTACTTTGTTAGATGTCCAGTATGCGTAGTTGATGGTTATGTGATGTGTCTTTTTACACCCTATAGATTTGATGGCCATCTTGTGAGAATGATATGACAGAAAACGGAGTAGAATAGAATAGAATAGAATAAAATAGAATACTCTTTATTATGTACACCATATAAATTACAATAAAAATATGAGGAAAACATTACATAGGGTGACACAATGGGCGGCCTTATCGCTAAAAGCGATCTTTTCAAGACAACCTTTGGATGGATTTTAAAGAAAAAAGGAAATACAATACTGTTACTGTAGGTAGTCTTAGGTGTACTATTTATAATAATATATACAATAAATACATTATAGATAAATATATACATTAATAATTATGAAACAAAACGTATAGAACCCTAGTAAAAACGATTAAAGAGAGAGGTAGTGACTAAAAAAAAAATAAAAAAAAAAAAACAAAAATGAAAAAAAAAACAGCCCGACGGTAGACAGGCATGAATGGAAGAAGAAATCCCGCGTCGCAAGTAATGTGGTCAAAAGACAATAAGATAATGGTGGATAATGACCAATAGATAATTCATTAATTCTCATCTAAGTAATTTGAAAAATGGAGTTAAGAAATGGTCGATGGAGCCGAAAATTTTTGGAGTGGCGACCGCGTACCGGCAGACGCAGCGTTGGAAGGCCTCCCACAAGGTGGACCGATAACCTATTGAGGATCGCGGTAATCCAATGGATTCGAGACGCACAGGACCGGCCGTTGTGACGACGCTTGGGGGAGGCCTATTTCCATCAGTGTGGACGTATTTCGGCTGTAATTTGCTGTAATAGTGTAAGCCTCCGTATCCCTCTCAAACACTTACACACATTTTCACGCACACTTACAATCACACACACTTACAATCACACACACTTACAATCACGCACACTCACAATCACACACAAAATCTTATCATATTGTCAATTTTTTCATATTTTCTATGTCATTGATTTAGATTTTTCTTTCTTTGTCTGTTTACTTAAATTTTTGACCTTACGTGAAATCCTGTGCACAAACTGTAACCCACTAAGGAGGAGGCCTGGTGTCCTGAAACACAGGCAATAAGCCTAGCTTAGGCACCAGTCTCCCACAATATGCTTAGTAATTGCATTGATGTAAAATATGTAAAAATAATTGTATTGTGGCGAGAAAATAAACTATTTACTTACTTACTTAATTATAATGACATTGGAAAAACATAAATATTTCACAAAACACGGATTCTAAGCTTTATTTATATATTGGCTTAGTCCAATATCCATTCATTTTCACCCACCAGGAGTTCTATTCCATTTTTGTTATAGCCACGCCACAATATCCTACAATCTCTTGAAAAATTGCAACACTAAGGAAATTGCCTATTCGTTATCTAACGTGGAGACAAAGTTTTGTCTCATGTGGTAGCGCTTTTCTTATTCAGGGAACGAAACTAGAATTCATAACAATGCTTGTAAAACTTTATAAGATACTAGCTTTTCTTTTTTTTTTATTGTGTGGGAAATCATCCAATCACAGCTCCCGCTTTAGGGTGGAGCGGGATGGGGTGTCAGACTCTTACTGACTAAAACCCTTCCCTGTTCCTTCCCTGCCCTGAGTGCCTAGGGGAGGGGTTTTTTTTCTGTTTCGAATTTATCCTCAACCCCTGGGCAGGCATCGGTCATGACGGGCCCTGTCATTATTGCTGATAACTCTTTGAGGCGCACGTGGAACACTCCGCGCCATCGACACTTGGGCCTTTTGCTGATCGAATGGCGAGCTACCCACTACTTGCCCTCCGCAGGCCCGATACTAGCTTTTCTCTTGGTTTCGCTATTGTAACCTATCGTATTGAAACCATGTATTTTTCCAGGAAAAAGTAGCCACTCACACACTCGTGACATCTCGCGTAAATCTAAATATAATTGAACTGGTTGCGTCCTGATATTATCCATATTGAGCTACGCTTTGGAGACGTGGACTCTCAGAAAAGCTACAGGTGATTGTATCGAAGTTTTTGAGGTGTGGTGCTATATTCCAGATTCCAACCAAGAGTTTAATTCTCTACGACTATAAGGTACAAACTAGACTGTCTACTACCTGTCTGCAAAGAATCCTGGAGTTTTTCTGGAGTTTTTCGGTTACACGACGGTGAGGTTTTTCTAGGTTATACCTAGAACAATTTAATGGTAACTGGCAAAATTAAAGGCCAGCGTTCTCATTCATCTTGGACACAACATTCCACGAATCACTTCACAATGCCAAAGATAGACAGAGATGGCGAATCATCGTAAAGTGAATAGTACGTCGGGGGAATCACGATTCTCAGTAATGAGGAATACGATGCGAGGAGGAGGATGACACTCAACAATACTGTGAGTTTTTATAAGTAAAAGAAAATCCTTATTTAAGTATCAGTGTATCTGTTACCGTTAATGTGCGTAAATCAGGTAGAGTGCAGATTAACTAGTCAATCTGCAGATTAACTGGCTGAGTTCGTTAAAGTGTAAAAAAATGTTTTAGTTCTCACATTAACTAGTTAATCTACAGATTACTTAGGTAATCTTTAAACTAACGACTAAACATACGGTATAGTTAATAAAACAGGTTCTTTGCTTGAATGAAATATTCGAATTCATTACAATAAGTTATAATTATAATTTGTTAAAGTTGAATTGACTAACTAATACAAAGAACTTAGGGCACCCCGTTCCTTTAAACCTTGCGGACAGAAATAGGAGCCCCACGGAGCGGAGCTCCGTCGACATAAGGCCGTGCTACCGGCCAAGTAGCGCTCTCATTGAATAAAAAATCGTAGCATAGCATAGAAAATAACTATTAAAGAATCCAACGTCTAGTTTGTTACAAAGAGGATAAAGTATTTTTACGTTGTTAAAACAGGTCTCAAAATGTTTCGTATCTAAAGTAGTAGGCAAAAGTAGTAGTAGTAAAAGTAGACCCTTAACTTACTTACTACCGTCGTTAGCACATCGCCGGCTGAACATCCGGCATTGTAGGTAGAAGAATGTAGGAAAAGTATAGAGTAAGGCCGGGACTCCACCAAAGCGGAAATGTGTGCCGTGTGCTGTGTGCTGTGCTAGAACAACCAATAGAAGAAGCTGACCGGAGAGGAGATGTGTAAATAACATAATTCTATTGGTTGTTCTCGCACAGCACACAGCACACCGCACACATCTCCGCTTTGGTGGAGTCCCGGCCTTAATAATATTTTAGTGAAGCATAGGCCAAAAAAAAGAAGTAAAAAGTTAAGATAAAAGAGATACGTTAACTGTCTTCCACACTTTAACGGTGTGACATCCGTTAATATGCAGATTAACTAGGTAATGTACAGAAAATGCTACTTTCCGTATAACAGATTACCTATTTAATGTGCACATTAACGCATTCCGCACTCTAATGGTAACATATCTATATATTGCTTTTAATAATAAACAAAAACAGTTTTTCTTCATTCAAATATAAGTTTAGATTAGTTAATATTATTTTTAAAACCCATAGAAACTCATCGTTATTACGGTAAACCACAACCATCATACCCCATAGGCCTAAAACACTCCGTTTCACACCCCATAAACTCACTTTTACTATCAATTCGAAGGGAAACCATCAATTTCAAACATTACACAACATTAATAAAACCAAAAGAAAAAGTAAGCGAAACCACGAGCTGGTAGATCTGTAAGTTAGACGTCAGGGGTTGTAAACCTTTTCACAAATTAATGCGAGGGAAATTAAAATGAAGATTATCCTAGTGCGAGATGGAATTTAGACTTAAGACCCTCTTACACTACTAAACGTGTGTAGCGCTAAACATAATTATTCAAAACATTAATCTCATCATCATTATTTCAGACGAAACACGTTCACTGTTGGACATAATTCTCCCTCAAGTGTCGCCACAATGACTGGTCATGTGCTTCTCGCATCCATCAGCTACCGCCCCTAACCAGCTGGTGTATTCGCTAACTCAGTTGACATCAATTTGATAGGATTGTTGCTTTTCTCGACAAACATCGATTTTAATAGGCACTACGTAATATATTTGTAACCAACTTCAAAAAGGAGCAGGTTATAAATTCGGATGTTTGTATTTTTATTTTATTTTATTTTTATTTAAAAAAAATAAAAAAATTAAAATTAAAATAAAATAAAATAAAATAAAATAAAATAAAATAAAATAAAATAAAATAAAATAAAATAAAATAAAATAAAATAAAATAAAATAAAATAAAATAAAATAAAATAAAATAAAATAAAATAAAATAAAATAAAATAAAATAAAATAAAATAAAATAAAATAAAATAAAATAAAATAAAATAAAATAAAATAAAATAAAATAAAATAAAATAAAATAAAATAAAATAAAATAAAATAAAATAAAATAAAATAAAATAAAATAAAATAAAATAAAATAAAATATTTTTTTTTTTTTTTATTTATGTTCGGTCACAACTTCGTCATTTATAGACCGATTTCCAATTTTTTTTTATGTTTGGAAGGGGTTTGTTCCGAAATGGTCTCATTAAAATTTCATATACATCAGCCGCGATTGCTGCTATCATAATTATGTCTATGAATTGTTAACACAGTTTAATGGGAAACGACAACTAAAAAGTGAAAAATAAAAACGTTTTTACAAAAAAAAATAGAACCGACTTCCAAAAAAAGTGCAAAATAACTTTTGTTTAGGAAGTGGGTGTCAAAAAACGAAGACACAAAACCAGGAACACCGACTTCCGAATTTTTTTATTTTTGTTTTATAAAAAAGTGTTTTTTTGTTTTCCTATACATCAAAACAGAAATGTTCTGCAGAGTGGCTATCAAGTTTATGTCAACTGAGTTTGCGTAAACACGTGCCGGTTATCATTGGTCTACATTGTGGGAGGCCTTCCAACGCTGCGTCTTCTGGCACGAGGTCATTACTCCAGAACTTTTCGACCCCATAGATCATCTGTTCGTTGAGCAAAATGCTGCCAACTGAATCAATCTGGCTCTATCATCATCAAACGATTGACATAAACAGAAAGCGATTTTAAATGCGTTTAGCGCTAGTCATGCTGATTTGTGGTGCAAGTGGGCTTTATGTATCTTAATTTATTTACTTTTAATTGCCATGGTAGAGGCCACAGTAAAAGAAATCCTGCGAAATTTTCAACGGATCATCTATTACTCTCTCTCCCTCTCTGCCTAGGTTATATCATCAATTAAGGTTGGCCTCCACTTGTCATTTTTCGCCAGACCTGTTTGTGTTAAGTTGTTGAGAACCCTAGCGTTGCCCTAGAGTGAATACCAATTGCAACTGCAATTTTTGTCATTTTTAGTTTATTAATTTTCTGTCAAGAAAACCTCGAGACGCACGCCTTAGTTGCACAGAAAAAGGGTTTAGTAACCAGTAACCCTATCTATGATGGTGAATGATAACCTCGTAAATTCTCGCGATTGTCATTACGAAAAGCTCGGAAGTACCATTTCTGTAAAGTTACCTCTTTTGGATATATGAGGTTTTCTCTCTAAGGCGACGCTAGGCAACCAAATTTTCTGCCTTCAGGCCGGATCACAAATAACGATTAACAAAATATAGCCCTGTGGCATTGTTAAAGACAGTAGACGGCGTAGTCTTTGGTACAAGTACGGTTCCGTTGTCACACTTTGGGTACAAAAATCTGAAAAATAACTAGAACTTGCTACCGGTAGCAGAGAAAAGCGAGGCATTAAAACCTTAAATATTCTTCTTATAAATAATCTTCTAAGTTCTCAACGTGATTTAAGTTTGAGATTTCCGAAAATTTCAAATATATTAAAAATAAAGAAGCACTGACTACTAAGACACATTTATTATCTATTGTTGTGAAACACTTGGAACTCCTTTCTCATTTCGTAAATAAAACTGTACATTGCACTTGAATCTATAATATTATTCAAGAAAGAAATATATCATAGTATAAAATCACGATTGTACTTCCCATAGGTCGGAGTACTCGGTGTCTACAAAATAGCTTACGCACTCTGAAACAAATGTGCACGTGAAATTTACGTTCACTACCAAGACCAACCCGCCTTCGTGAAATAGAACAATGTACCTACTAGTACACTACACGTTGCTCATTACATTTTAACAGCCGTAGTTATAAAAATCGATAACCAAATGCTTACTTTAAATACTGATTGGTGTATTCAAATTTCGAATTCTCCATAGAAACTTTTGAATTAAGAACCTGCTAATTACTATTCAAACTTATCACATGGCTATTTATTCTTATAAATAAGGTTCTAAGTCTGATACATATAATAGGAGAAAAACCAAACCACATAAATTCTAAAGAATTTTCATTTTCACGAGTCAAAGGTTGACAATCCCTGCTATTCGGTTTCAATTTATGCGGATCATATTATAGCTTCGATTCTAGATCACTTAAATAGCGAATCAGGAGCGTTCGGTTGACATTGATCTTGCGGCTACCGGGCACGCGCAACGCAAACTGACATCCGTATAATATTTTATTATTTTATTTTTATATTTTTCTTGTTGTCAAGGTGAAGTGTTGTGTTTTTGTGGTGTTTACGTGATTTTTTTAAATAAATAGTAAGTAGCTTTTTCTGTCTAATTTTTTTTTTAAATTATTTTTATTGTTTTCATTATTTCTTATTTTCACGTGTTAATATTAAACAATCCGAGGAGCTCGTGGCTAAAGTAATAACAGCCGCACGGGTCGATCCATAAGGTTAAGCTACGCTTGCCGGGGTTGGTCCATGGATGGGTGACCATCTTTACATACCGAGACTCCTCCGTGCCTCGGAAAGCACGTTAAGCCGTTGGTCCCGGCTGTCAATTGTGGATCTTTGACAGTCGTTACGGGTCGTCAGAAGCCCGAAAGTCTGACATCCAGTCTTACCAAAGGGTATCGTATTACCCAGTAACTGGGTTGTGGAGGTCAGATAGGCAGTCGCTCCATGTAAAGTACTGGTATTCAGCTGCATCCGGTTAGACTGGAAGCCGACCCCAAGATAGTTGGGAAAAGGCTAGGCAGATGATGAATATTAAACAATCCGCTGGGAAAAGACCAGCCATATTTATATCAATACTTTACAGGGTGATGTCTATTCTTTTAAATAGGTCTCACTGAATTATCTATTTTCTAAGCCCATATAAGGACTAGATGGCGTTGTGTGATAGTTGTGGAATATTATTATTATTCCATTTATTTTATAATATATACATACAATTTACATTTTTAAATATTAAAATATCAAAATATAAAAACATTTAAAAATATAAAAAATAGTAGCCCACCGGTATCGGGATAGGGTCCAAGCTACCGGTGGTCAGGGCTCCTGAGAAAGGAATCTCCTAACAATACGCGCCGTGTCCAGGAGTACCGCTTTCTGTATCAAGCCCTTGATCCAGCCGCCTAACGAGAGCCTCCTTAGGTGTTCGTCGAGGCTCTTGGCTATTAAGCCATTGGCCGTCACGACTATCGGCACAATGACAGCTGTATCCACCTCCCACATGTCGACAACCTCGCGAGCCAGATCAAGATATTTTGTTTGTTCATCTTTCTCAGCTTTCACGAGGTTCTCGTCATGAGGGACAGCTATATCAACAATCATTGTGCGACGGTCTAGTCGATCTATCACCACTATGTCAGGCTTATTGGCAACAACAGTCCTGTCAGTGATGATAGATCGATCCCAATATAACGTGATATTGCCATTTTCGAGAACTGGGTCGGGCTCATACCTATAGTACGGTACTTCAGATTCCACAAGATTGTATTTAAGAGCAAGTTATTTATTATTATTATTATTATATAAGATCCCGCTAGAGTTGCGAGGTGATTGAAGTATTCACCATGACCCTGGCACAGGAAACTGAAGGAATACGGGTGGGTTTTAGTCAGTAATAGTCTGACACGCCCTCCTGCTACACCCAGAGCGGGAGAAGTCATTTGATAATTCCCCACCCATATAAATAAACCGGCTTCCGTACCAAATGAGGGAATTTCAAAGAAAAAATCTGATATATCAATATATTGGTTTTTGTTAGTAAAACATACGTAATAATAAACGTTGTCACAAAATTTCAAATTCCAAGTCAATGGGAAGTTAAAAAAATTTTCGACACAAAATTTTGTGACAGACGACGGACAGACCGACACGTGAGTGACAGGAATAGGGTTCCATTTGGATAATTCGTACGGAATCCTAAAAACCGGCCGAGTACGAGTCAGACTTCGTTCAATCAGATTTTTTCTTTGAAATTTCCTCATTTTGTACGGAACCCTAAAAAAGCCCATCAATGATAATTGTACTTCTCAACCTTCTTTTCATAATTCGACAAAAATATTAAATATCAGATTTAATGTGCCAAAAGAAATAATTCCTTTTTTAAACCCATTTCGTAATCAGATACGAGTATCCCTTGAAAGAAGATTTCAGAAAAATCCTTTTTTACACATCCATTGAATTACTGAAATCTTAGGGTGTTACCACAGAGCACTAAAACCCTGGACGACTACAGCAATGTTTATTTTTTTATATACTAATCAAACGTGTCAGTCAATGGCATATTTACTCGTAGAAATTGACAGCCCGTGACGATTCTGACCATTGCTGTAACAGCACCAGTAACCAGGATCTTTAAAATAACTCCAATACCCCAGCTTTGCAGGCGTACAAATTTTACACCTGAACCTTCCTCATGAATCACTTCGTCTATTGGTGAAAACCACACAAAATTCGTTCAGTAGTTGTTGAGTTTATCGCAAACAGACAGACAGACGCGATGTAGGACTTTGTTTCATAATATGTATTGATTTCCATTGAATTTCTTTCAAGTTCTTCTCCATACAGATTTACGGTTTGGATTGGGCAATTACCTTCATTTTTATGACTGGTTTAATTGAAATTAATGGTATGATTTTGAGTTTAGTTTGACAGCCGAAGCTTGTACTTAGCGCACATGGCACGGGCATGAACTGCCCCTTTAGCCAAATAAATTTTATAATAACGCTAACGCTTTGTCACGTAACGGAGGTCGGAGGTGTGGTGACACGTAGAGGAGGGTCGTAAGAGTGACACGCAGAGGACGAGCGTAGAGGACGACCGTAGATGAGGAGTTGGATGAAGATAAACACACGAATTTAGACGTATATTTTAATATTTACAGAATTATGTGGAGAAAATATTAATCGTACGTACACCATACACTGTGTCTAGGTAAAGGTATAAATTGTATTATTGTCAGGAACTGCCTGGTTATAAAAGTTGCACTTCACTGTTCAAGTAACTCTTACAAAACTGGTAACTGTCATTTGCTAAAGAGTCGGAAAATTACAATGATAAGAAGAAACTTCTACTAGCTCGGCTGCTAATTCTGAACTGACTTTTAATATAAAAACAGAGGCTAGACAGACGGCAAGTAATATTTGACTTTGAATTTAAAAAAGGGTAGGAAAGAACGTAATTTGGAATAGAGGTCATAAAATAATCAAGACTTTAACACTGCCTTGTTACTGCTTCGTGCTAAATGTATAGCAAGGACATTACCTGCGGAGGGAACTGTCACGTGACTCACGGTCAGTAATGTCGTTGCCATACATTTTGCACGAAACGTTAGCGTTAAAGTTAACAGAAAAGTATTTTGTCTAAAGGCTCTGTGGGTATTATTCTCATTTTCGTCGTCACACTCTTAGCAGAGTGCTCGTGGTTGTCACATCACTGGCAAGCTTCACATTCCTCCCTTACCGTAGCTCTTCTCGAACATTGTTCTGTGGGTATTTGTGGATTACACACGTTGAAATCATTAAATCCTTCGCATTTCAAACTGCGTGTTTCATGTTCATCCAATGCTCGCTGTATTGCGGTGTAAGCACAAATTGAATTTCAATCTGAGTATGACTTGAGACGCTCCATTTTGTTATTGTGTCAGGGTTGGCATGAACGACTTACCACAATTTTATATATTGTTTTTACATGGACATTACCGTTACAAATCTTCAAATGCTTAAGGTGTAATGTACAGGGTAGCCCGCTAATTTCAAATTTTCTTACGTTTTTTGTAATTTGCAGGCCAGTCTCAGGTTGCATGTTGGTCAAAATATGAATCACGGCCGTAGCAAGTATGTATCTATAGAATTAAAATCATTAGAATCATCAATACAATTCCCTCAGTAAGAATTGATGTCAAACGTCATGATTTCATTCATTTTCATTCCATACATGTCATCAATATGAACTTAGAAAGTTGTATTTTTAAATAATACAGTTCTGTAAATACGTACTTGCTACCGCCGCGAATCATATTTTGATCAACAGACAACTTGATACTTATCTGCAAATTGCAAAAAAGGTAAGAAAATTTTAATTTCGCGGGTTACCCTGGCGCTTAAGGCACAGTTATACGACTTTTAATGGTTTTTAATTGAAGATCACGTCTAAACGGCTAGTTTTATTTCTTTGAAAAAAATTACAAAAAAAACACGCAACCTAACCAGTCAAGGTCGTTGGCAGCTAATAGCGCCTTAATTTAATATGGTACTATGACCCGTAATCAAAACCCACGTTTGTATCCCTTTTGCCAAAAGCGAATCTGTCTCGATATTAAAGTAGACATAAATATTTACAAAAAATTGGATTTTAATAGTTTTATTAAAATACATAATGATATAAAAAGTTACACCTACGAGCTAACTGAATAATTTATTCTGTTGAGCATTAAAACCCTCCTAATTTCACATATTACTTTCTTTTTATAATGATAATTATATATATATATATTATAATAATGAATCCCTATTTCCTTGGTCACGGCATCACGCGTGAACGGTTGGATCGATTTCACTAATACTTTCTTAGTTTTGTTTTATTTTTTACTGCCAGGAGAAGGTTTTCATGTAAGAAAAAATTAAGAAAATTGCGCGGATTTTTTTTTTTTTTTATAAAACTTAACAACTACTTAAACTTCGCGCGTTTGACAGTTCATAACTAAGACAGGACAACGTCTGTCGGGTCAGTTGTTGAACAGTATTTTACCACACTTGACCATAGTTTATAATAAATAGGGCTCTTGTCATAACCAAGGAAAACATCCTTCTTCTGAAACTGCGAAACAAATAAATTATATACATTTCCAGTAAGTGCCAGCCCTAAGTACGCTGCATACGAATGTGATCACGCCATTTATGAGCGCCCCGTTCCGAAATACAGCACATTCAAACTTGAGCAGATCCGGCTTATAACAGAACCAACATAAGTGATATGTGTGGCTTATAGGTATTTTCCAATATCGTTGTTTAAAACATAAATAAAACGTGTAGAAATATTGAAAAATTGATACTCGGAAACTGCGACAAACACTAGATAACGGATTATTTTGTTTTACCTAGTATTTTGATCCTTTTTTTTTGTGGGGTGGGAAATCATCCAATGACATATCCCGCTCTGAGTGGAGCGGGAGGGTATATCAGACTCTTACTGACTAAATCCCACCCCTGTTACTTCCCTGCCTGAGTGCCCAGGGGTGCGGTAACTCTGTTAATAATTTATCCGCTACCCCTAGGCAAGCAGGCACCGGCCACGTGGTAGCTGACAAATATCTCTTTGAGGCGCGTGTGGAACACTACGCGCCGTCGACTCAAGGATCTGGTTCTGATCGGACGGCGAGCTATCCACTACTCGCCGTCCACAGACCCGGGTCTACGGTGGCCGGAGATCGTCTCTCGAGGTCCTACGCACAGTGCTTCTCCTGCGGCGGTAGCGACCGCGGGTGTGAGGGCCACTCCGTTGAGCTTCCCTCACCCGTCCTGCCTCCGCCTTCGCGAGTATTACTGTTTCGCAGAAAGAGGAGACGGCATCCCATTCCCATTGGTCCTGGAAAAACAAATCTGTTTATAATAAGGTAATTAGAAACGGATGTGTTGAAATGAAAAAGTTTAATTCATCAGAACTACTGTGTTGTGTGTACAAGACATAGTAAATTTCCATCTAAATAGTATTCTAGCTATCAATTTTTACGACATATTTAATACAGACATATAGCACATTTCATAACACTACTCCAGACCAAAAGGCTAGACAGTCGAATTTCAACCAAGCTACAGTTAGATTGATGGCCAGCCAGACATCTGCACACACCATTGGTTCTAATAAGAGGGAGGCGTTGGAGCATGACCGATGGTTTGTCGGGACGTCAGCAGTTTTCCTTTTCTTTTTTGATAGATCGGTTTCATGGGGCTGTTAGAATGTTACGTCCAATTTGTCAAAAACCTGAAATAGATCTACTAATTATTATTGTACTTAGGTTGTAAAAAAAGGCAATTTTGTTTGAACGGCAGACTTAAGTAATTAGTTATTTTAAGGGATGAAAACAACCAGATAGGTAGATAGACTTGTGAAAATGATACTCCTGTGACCCTTCTCTAAAAACTTGAAGAATGTTGGTGAAACCAGAAGCGACTGGTAGATAATAAAAAAATAGTTTATTGACATTTAAGTTTTCATTTAGATACCTATTTGTCTTAGTTAAAGATACAAAAGTTTGTTAATCTCTCAGTTGGTCTAAGCCTAAAATAACGGCATTCTGATAATAATTAATCACACATTGGACAGGAACTCAAGCTCAAAACAGTTCGTAGAAAAAACTTGAGCTGATTTTATGATTATGTTGTCCTATCCTTTATCTCTCGAAAAGTTTTAAAATAAAACCGACTTCCAAAAAAAGTGCAAAATCACTTAAATTACGGAAGTCGGTGTTTCTGGTTTTGTGTCTTCGTTTTTTGACACCGACTTCCGAAATTTAAGTTGTTTTGCACTTTTATTGCAAGTCGGTTTTATTTTTTTGTAAATAAAAAAAATATTTTTCACTTTTTAGTTGTGAATCCCCATTAAATTGTGTTAACAATACATAGACATTCGATCGCAGAAATCGCGTTTGATTTGCTGTCAATTTTTGAAGAGTTCTGTTGTCTGTCTCCAAATCCTATCATCAGATCTACATGAAATTTAAATGGGACCATTTCGGAATAAACCCCTTTCGAATAAAAAATATTTTTGCAAATCCGTCAATATATGTAGGAGTTATGCCAGGACATACATAAAAAAAATACAAACATCCGAATACGAAATGATAACCTCCTTCTTTTTGAAGTCGGTTAATAAGTGAGGTTAATTTGCTCAACATGGACCACTATATGTACTTAAATCGCATCGCAATGTAAACTCCTGATTACTATCACCCACCACATAATGACTAAATGCCTCGTTTCGCCAGGTGACAAGTTAAATGCCGCTTAGTTTCACGGTGACTGCGGCGATATCGCAATCTCTTTGCAATTAGGAAAACTAGCTTATTAGACTGATGGGAAACTAGATTGGGAGTATGTTAGCATAATAACTATAATTTATATCTACATGCATTTTTAACCGACTTCGAAAAAGGAGGAGGTTATATGTTCGACTGTATGTATTTTTTTTTTGTATGTACGCCCACCGATTTCTCTGTCAGTTGTGGACCGATTTTCAAAATTCTTTTTTTATCCGAAAGAATATACTTCGAATACTACTCCGAATCGCTTCAGCGCTTTTTGAAAAACTGAACAAAAACGAAAAATATATAGATGACGTTTTGGTTTTCTCCAATTACGAGTATGTTTAAATTGCACTTTCCATGTTATTGGGGTTTTTAGTTCTGGGGTATAAACAACCAAAAAGTGAGAAATAAAAAACTTTTTACAAAAAAAAAAACAACCGACTTCAAAAAAGAAAATACACTGAAAATTTAAAAAGAACTTTAATTTCAGAAGTCAGTGTCAAGTATCGAAGAAATAAAATACAAACACCGACTTCTGAAATTAAAGTTATTTTTAAATTTTTATTGTATTTTCTTTTTTCGATGTCGGTTGTTTTTTTCTTTCTCCTCCGCTGTCTTTTCTGATTCATTTCGTTGCATGATCCAAGACAGTTTAATCGTTTCTCTGGGACTCGTCGTGCATTGTCTCGTCGTTTTCTGGTGGTCACCACTGTTAATTCTGGCTTTTAGGAGTTCTAGCGATTGGGAATAGTGCGGCGGGCTTGTCCCAAAAAAAAGGAAGTTGGATAAAAATTATGTGGTTTCTTCGATTTCTGAATTATTAGGGTTTCGTACCCAAAGGGTCCAAAGGAGCCCTGTTGCTGTCACTCACGTGTCCATCTGTCTGTATGTCTGTCGTCTGTCACAAAATTTTGTTCCGAAGATTTTTTTCTTAAATAATTCCCTCATTTGGTACGGAATACTAAATGTGTTTTCACGCACTTGGCTGATTTTTATATTAAACTTCAAACAGATTTAACAATGCACTTAATTGACTGGTAGAGAATGCTTAAGGTACGCCTGCCCGTCTTTATACCTGTATCCAAGAAGTCAAAATAAATAAATAGCTACAAGTCAGCAAAACATTGGAAATGGTAGCAAATGTAATGTAACTTGCATTTAGTTCTTGTCATCCCATTTAATGTTAATTTCTAGACCACTAGCAAAACGTACGTAATTACAATTTCACTTCTTTCCAAGCAGCATTTTCTTTCAAATTGCACGGTGTAGTTTGCGTGTTTGTAAAAAATAATTTCTATAATTTGCACTGCGGTTGAAAGTATGGGAGCAGTTTAGGTACTTTCAAGAAAATTGTCGTGTATTAGACTAAGCGCTTATTTACTTGGTAGCCAATCTATTTTGTGTTGGATTCCTACTAGTTTGATTATGATGTGTACTAACTAGAATGCAGGGTAGACCGTTGACCTTGAATAAACAGCCGGGAAAGACGATGTGGAAGGCAAACTGGGTGTTGTGATGCACTTCGGGAGAGGTCTATGTCCAGTTGTGAACTGCGATAATTGATTTTGTACCAGTTTGTGAATCCCGAAGCTTACAAATTCTTAAAGCGATATTTTAAACACAGTCTTTGGACGGATTCAAAAGGGAGAAACCACCAACTGCATCAGACTGCTTGTAAAAGTGACTTGCTTGGAACTTTTTAGTAGTTTATCAGTCGGGTTTTTTTTTATTTCCTAAATTTTATTGAGTTATATTTTTGGAATCGTCTTCTCGAGTTCTTTATTTTGATACCCCACAAGACCATATCACAAATAAAAACGACTACACTTACTTAATGGCGGTTGCCATTTTTTTTTTATTTTTTTAAAATGTTTCGTATCCAAAGTAGTAAGCAAAAGTGTCAGAAACGGCCATTTTTGGTACTTTTGCCTACTACTTTGGATACGAAACATTTTGAGACCTGTTTTAACAACGTAAAAATGCTTTATCCTCTTTGTAAAAAGCGTGAAATTGGATTTTGAACCGACTTCGAAAAAGGAGCAGGTTATCAATTCGGATGTTTGTATTTTTTTTTTTTTTTTTTTTATGTATGTTCGGGCATAACTCCGTCATATATAGACGGATTTGCAAAATTCTTTTTTTTTCGAAAGGGGTTTATTCCGAAATTGTCCCATTTAAATTTAAAAAAGATCTGATGATGGGTTTCGGAGACAGACAACGGAACTCTTCAAAAATTGACAGCAAATCAACCGCGATTGCTGCTATCGTATGTCTATGAGTCTATGAATTGTTAAAACAGTTTAATGGGGAACCACAACTAAAAAGTGAATGATAAAAAACTTTTTTTACAAAAAAATAGAACCGACTTCCAAAAAAAGTGCAAAATAACTTTAATTTCGGAAGTCGGTGTCAAAAAACGAAGACACAAAACAGAAACACCGACTTCCGAAATTAAAGTTATTTTGCACTTTTTTTGGAAGTCGGTTCTATTTTTTTGTAAAAAAGTTTTTTTAATATTTATTTTCTGTGCTATGCTACAATTTTTTATTCAATGAGGGCGCCACTGGACCGTTAGTAGGGCCTTAATCAAGGGCTAATTTTGTCGTAAGTACAAACTGTTGGTCCCACCACCGTCATTTGTTTTAAATGAGTTGTGAGCCTTAACTGAACCACAAGTTAATCTACGTCATTATCAAACATGTGTTTGAACCAAAAAGTTCCTAATTGATCGCCGGTTAATCCCACATAACGAGAGTTTACTAAATTAGTTGAGAACTGAAACTGTAGAGATAGTTTTAATCAGTTTCTGATTAGAAATTTATTATGATTGAGTTTAAAGAGTGCTAAGGGACCAGCTGATTTTGTTTTTAGGACTTCTGTCAAAGGGTCAGTCACCTTTTTAGAGTATTATTGCTGTAACTCACGTGTTTGTCCGTTCGTCGTCTGTCACAAAATTTTGTTCCGAAGAATTTTTTAACTTCCCATTGACATAATGAACTTGAAATTTGTTGTGTATATTTTACTAACAAATACCATTATATTGGTAAATCAGTTTTTTTCTTTGATAATTCTCTTATTTGGTACGGAACCTTAAATGTGCGAAGTACGACACGCACTTGGTTGGTTTTTTATATTCTTTAATTCATCAGATGACTCTGACGCTGTGGTGCGGTGAAGCGGGAGGGCGTGTCAGACTCTTACTGACAAACCCAGCCGTGTTCCATAAGTTGCATTTTGCGCTCGAGGGCAGTTGTGACTCATTCCAACATGTTTGATACCAGGGTCACATTCTTTAATTCTATTATATTCTATTCTATGCTATTTTGTACTAGTCTATGATATTCTATTCTACTCTAAGTAATTTAGAATAATATACTTAAAATTCTATATTTTTTATTATTTAGTTTAAATTTTTGTTCTTTTTTCAAAATATGTAAAGGAAATCTTTGTTTCTAATGAGTATAATTATATAAGGTGTTAAAAAATTAACTCTCAAAACTTTAAGGAGAGTTTTTTACCATCGAACTCCATAACACTGCCCTCACACGCGCGCGAATTTTAAACTGTTGTTATTGTGAAAAAAGTGAATACGTATAAAAAAAGTTTCTTTGGCAAAGTTGTTTGTAATCATGAGTACAATCAAGTGTTTAAGTATCGGTCACTAATTACAGTCATCCTATATAGACAAATATTGGCTTGTTAACTTTGCTGCGGAGGGACACTGATCTCTAAGATACAGGGGCATTCCTAGTTTATAGATCAGGGTTTCAATGTATTGTGCATAGCACAGCCACTAAGTTATAATACTCGTATTATATTATTTTAGTATGTACCTACTGAGGCTTTTCTTAAATAAACATTATTATTTATTATTATTTGGCCTTTAAAGAACAATTTTAAAATCGGAGTTCACGACCAAGGATTTTTTGGTAAAAGTTAAATTATTTACCTATTTGTTATTCCTTAACTAAAATAACTGTTGTAGACATTTTGTTAAAACCATCGTCAGCTAAGAAAATAATAACAAAACCACCAAACTTACCGAAGGCAATTAAACTTCTGTGGTATTTAACTTCAGAATTTATTACTGAAACTTATTGTTTAAGTCAAAACTTGTGAAATTAGTCGCAATTTTTTTTGATTTAGGTATTTACTCAAAAATTTGAGATAAAAAAAAATTGTTTTCAATGAAGTTTTATAAAGGTTTTCACAGTTTTATTTTATTAAATACTGTTAGCATTTTATTCTATCTACACATACGTACACTTAAGGGGCCCATAAACATACCAACGAATATTTTTTTGTTTGCTTTGTTTTTGTTCTCTTTACAAATGTTACCTATTTTATATTAGGGATAATTCCTGAATACAAAAATAATCATTCTATTTAGTCCGTAAGGGAAATTATCAAAAATATTGAGCAGTTATTTTATGTCTAATAAAAATTACAATGATAAAACGCATCGAAGTTCACTTGTTAATTCGCATAAAGGTAAAAAGTGGAACCCTCAAAATGTTTGAGAGTGATCAAATTGGTTGGAATTACATATTATTATACTATTTTTTTACCTATACCAACAAAACTTGTTTGTAAACATAACAGAATAATAACATTTTCAACATGGCTACCTACCATGTTTAATAATGACACGTAATACCTTTTTTTTTGGGGTTGAAAATCATCCAATGACATCTCCCGCTCTGGGTGGAGCGGACGGGCTTGTCAGACTCTTACCGACTAAAACCTGTAACACTTAAAAATAATTAAATTCGTGTAATGGAGCGTTATTTTGCTAGATGACAGATAGTAGACTTTGACGTTTCCTTTTCCTATTTGACTTGGAGCGAGTCTATCAATTAACAAAATTTATTGGAAAATAACTAAGATAAACACTTAAAGATGTCTCGAGGAGTTAAAGGGACCAGAGTCAAGTTCAAATGCTTTAAGCATAAGAATGAAGATGCTGTAGGTACTACTTTGGGATTTTTTCTGTAGTGATGCTAACTTTACACATGGCATTCGTGAACCTCACCAAGCTTTCTTATTGTCGACAATTCCTAGGTTCTACTTAAGGTCTTAGACATAAACCTATTAGTAAAATGGTCAAAAATCTTATCCACACTTTTCTTGGAATAATGATTGGAAGAACAATGCGGTCTCGGCAAAGGGTTTTGAACACAGAAGTCCACGTGTCCAAAGATGATCAGGATTGTATGACCACAGCTGCGATATTACTTGTGGAATCTCCTCTCTGGACCTTAATCTTTGATCTTAGAATGATGAGTAATAATTGTTCATCATCAACTGTAAGTGCTACATATAATTTTCTATAGGATTCTAGTGTGATGCAGTATTGCTAATAAATGTGAGAAGTGAAGACCTACTTGATGAACTATAATTATTATTTACCACAAACATTCCTCAATGCAATAAACCTGTAGATAGGCATATAGGGTCTCATGCAGAAATCTAACTTTGACGCTAGCCGGTGGAAGAAAAATTTTGTTTACAAACCCACCCCTGTTCCTTCCCTACCTTGAGTGCCCAGGGGCGCGGTAACTCTGCTTCGAATTTATAACCACAACCCCTGGGCAGGACGTAATACCTTTAAAATATTCACTAGAATTAACTGGAAACATGTTCGAGGCCACTTTTCAGGTTTCTTTAGGTCTTAAGAATAGACAAAGCCACGTTGAAGATCGCTGATTAATAAGTAGACATTTAACAGACATTAGCCCTATGTTTTTTAATTGATTTTTAAGTAAAAATTTATATAAAACCGGCCAAGTGCGTGTCGGGCCACGCAAAGTGTAAGGTTCCGTAGTTGTCCGTTATCTGCATAACCCCGAAATGATTTTGAAAACCCTATCCAAGAAAAAAACAATAATCCGCACATTAGATGTACCCATAGATTTAGAAGAGGGGTACCATAAAAAAAAAGATTTTATTATTTCGTTTCATCGGCATGATTAATATAATATACCCATGCAAAATTACAGATTTTCAGTACTAACATTCTCTAAGCTAGGCCGCGGATGGACAGATGGACAGAGCGAGACTATTAACGGTGCCTCGTTCTTGTTTAGACTACAAAACCCTAAAAGATCCTGAAAAGGATTACATCGAAATATGCATTTTTTTATAATGGTCAATTTAGCTGAATTATTGCGCACAAACAAACTGTACCCGATAGATATTTCTATCGGTAAAAATAACCAAATTCCATGCAAACTTTGATCTCTTATTGAATGGATAGATAAGACGGGTGAATTTTCAAAAATAAACCTTTAATAGTCACCTCACTTTTAGACAAGAAACTCTTGTACTATATTTAATTAATTAAACCTAGACACTAAAGCTATATACCACAAGCGACCCACCCTGGGTTCGCACGGGTGCAATATATTTTTGTTTTAGATTACCCAAAAGATTCTTTCATAAAAACCTTGTCCTGACAATTATCAATACAACAAAAAAAAAAATAGACAAATAGGTGCAGCCAGTCTAAAATGAAAAAAAAAGTACATTTGGCAATTGATTTTTACTTATATAGATTAGAGACATGGCAGTTAAAAATAATATTGTAACACAATGAATTATCGTAAAGACCATACGTATGTGAAACATTGTTATAGTCCCAAACACACTAAAAATTGAGTTAACCCAACTAATTGCCTGACATTCAAAATGGAAACACAATTTAACTTACTATGAAATAACAGTGAAACACGCATTAAATGCCGGTTATCGTAAAACTTTACAATGATCGAAACTTTCAGTCTGTTTAATGGCCTATAAATAAAGAGTAACAGAAACTTGCTGCCTTTGTCGACGTAAGGGAAGTCTTGTTTCATGCCAAACTTAGTACGTAGAATAAAGATGATAAATCTGATAACTAGCAACGAGTTGAATCTGATTAAGAAATAGATGTGAGAGGACGTGGTAGACCAGTCAACAAAGTACCTATTAAATATATAACAGAAAACGTGGATCAAAATAGAAAAAAAAACTGTGAGTCTATAGAGCCTACAGTGTTCCTACATTCATAACACAGGAAAGAAGCTATATAAAAATTAAAACAAACCTATTAAGAACTGGATACTATCAAATGATAATATTCATCATCATCATCATCATCAGTCTCTTAAAAGTCTGATGATAATTAATGATAATATTAACAGCTATTAAATCGGATTAGATATCATATTCACAAAAGTCACTAATGAAGTTGCTCATCAAAATTAAAAGCATGATTATAATGATTGAAAAAATTGTCATGAATAAAAAATTAAAACAACGATAAACCAGTTATACGATAATGCCGGCATTACCAGGGAAACAGCATAATTATGCAGAAAGCGCCGAGTAAGCTTGTCATGCATATGTATCCAGATAATTGCAAACACCGTAAACATAAATAAATCTTGTGAGATTGAAAACTCGTCGTCCAAATTTGATCATTTACAATGGATCTGAGTCTTATTAAAAATGAAAAGTAGTAATTTTCCGGGATTCTTCATTAACTAACGTATCACATACAAACTTTGTTTCAACTACTAATCACAAAGAATCATCTGTGTAATCATGTATTTTCTCTTTCCTATTTTCAGATACCACGATGATCTCACTCAAGCCAGCACTTCTTATCCAAAGCTTCCTTCTACTAACCACACTACAGCACATCAACACCCTGGAAGATGGCTACCTACGTTACGTAAAAGATGGCTGCTTTCTGAGAGGCGAAGCATTATCTTGTGTCAAATACAAGGCCATGAAAATAGCCAAGAAAGCTATATTTGGAGATAGTTTAAACAAGAACGAAACTATCAAAGCTAACAATATAGTCAGTTTAGTGCCCCTAGATGATGAGACAATAGAAAGTCTGGGAATTAAGGAGACTAAAGAAGCAAACGTGGCACAAACAAATGAAGCAAGGAGCTTCTTGTCGGAGTGGGCAGAGTTAGCGAAGTACTTAATGAAGTTGGTTCAAGAGTTCTTCAAGGTCAAAGGTTTGAAAGTGAACCTGCCAGAAGGAGCGAGAACTGTTGAGGAAGAAGATGATACAGGTGAGTTGGGAGTTTTGTCATTTTAGGCAAACAATATCTCCGATTTTGTAGATTTGAGTATGCTATCGGCGATTGTTGGTGTTTTGAAAATTTAAGTCTACCCGATTAGTCTGCCCGATATCTGGAACTAAATTATAAAGAAAGAAAGATAAATGTTTATTTTGTGATTCGCACAGAAAATCACAAGGTAAGATATTTACAAAGCTAAGTAATAAAATCATAATAAATAAAAACAATACCAATATAGAAAACTGCGAGGGGTATGAGAAGAGTGCGAGGCCAAAAAGCCTCCTATCTCAGCAGATGCTACGATATTTATAACTAAGTGCGTTTGGGATTTCGCACATTTAGGGTTCCGTAGCAAATGAGGGAAATATCAAAGAAGTAATCTGATTTATCAACTGTGTGATTTGTTAGTAAAATATTTGTGACAATAAACATTACCACTAAATTTCAAGTTCATAGGTCAATGTGAAGTTAAAAAATTCTTCGGAACAAAATTTTGTGACAGACTGACGGACAGACGGACAGACGGACCACACGCGAGTGACAGCAATAGGGCTCCGTTTGGACCCTTCGGGTACGGAACCCTAAAAATAAATAACGCAGCGCTAGTACTCGTATTTTAATAGGGCTTGTGATGCCACCCACGGACACACTCACGGAACACATACAATAAAATTGACGTCACAAATTAAACTCAAGACAATTATGCGATTTTCTGTTGATTTATTCAGCCATCATCTTCCTGCCCTTATCCCATGTTACTTGGGGTCGGCGCAACACGTTTTTTTCTTCCATTCTGTCCTGTCAGCCGTCACGCTATCACTAACTCCCGATTGTATAACTGTTGATTTATTCAGCCAACAACAGAAAATAGCGCGTATTTTACGATTTTGCACATTCATTTTGCGACAATTTCTTAAGGCACAGTTGTACGACTTTTAATAGTTTTTAATTGAACATCACGTCTAAACGACCAGTCTTATTTCTTTGAAAAAATATATGTTTCTCTAGACAATTTTCGTCGTATTTTGGTCTGAGAATATTTGAAATTACGTTTTTATGACATAGTGTAATTAATTTGTAAAGTTATGTATACCGCGGATAAAAAATTGAGAATCACGCAAAAACTATAAAGCGTATTTTTATGAAACCTTCACCATTTTAAAGATCATTTAATTATTTATTATTTATTGTAAGTGTTTTAGTTTAATACCTGTTGTTTTATGTGTAATAAATTAATAATGTGTCTAATTTCGGACAGCGCTCCTTCATGGGCGAGTCCTATTACTGGGTGGATGTACGACGCGTTACGTGAGCTCAGCACAGAACACGCAAACTAATCACTCAAGGTCATTAGCAGTTAATAGCGCCTTAAATTCCAAAAACTGGGCCATAAAATAAGTTTTAATTTTAAATAACTCTGCCAGTTACACAAACAGTATAATCTGCTCCTGATTATAACTTTTCCACGAGAAAGTTAGTGTTCATTGTAAGTTATTCTTGAGCTGTAATCACAAGTTGAACAAACAATTAAATAATGCGATCCATTTTCTCAAGACAAGTAGCTGTAATATTAATAAAATTCTTGCTTTGTGTTAACTAAAGCTTTACTCTATATTCTTATTAACCATTTAATTCTATTAGTATTGTTTCTGCCGCGTTGATCTTGTGGTAGCAAGTGTGTCTGCCGAGCGTAAGGGACGCTTGGCTTCGATTCCCAGATCAGGCAAAAAGTGATATTCGGTTTATACATTAATTACCCACTATTTGTCCTCGAATAGAACGTAAAGCCGTTGGTTCTGCGCTTGATCTCACCCCAGTTGTTTGCCGTCCCATCGGAATATGAGAGTAATGGAACAGTGAGTGCACCTGTGTTTGTGCACACATTTGTGCACTATAATATCTCCTGCTTACTTGGCTAATCTCCGTTGAGACTGGCCACAGTGATAGAAAATCAGTCGTAGATTATTGTATATGTAAAAGCTATTATGGTTGATATTTATCCATATGTTACGCTCACTAGCTGTACGCACGTTGTTGTGTACAGCTAGTGTACGTATGTTGTACGAATGTTGGGCCACAAAAGGGATAAATGAAAAGCAATTGCATGCAGCTGAGATGAGAATGCTTACAGCAATGTGTGGTGTTACGCGCATGGATAGAATTAGGAATGAGTTTATAAGAGAAAGTCTGAAAGTGGCACCGCTGGCTGAAAAGTTGTGTGGAAATCGTTTGTCGTGGTATAGTATGTGATGCGGAGGAATAAAGAAAATGTCGTGAGGAAAGTCTTTTGTATGAATGTGGATGGCTTTATGAGTAGAAGAAGGCCAAAGAAACGATGGTTGGACTGTGTGAAAGAGGATATGGGTAAAAAGGGGGTGACTACAGAGATGACGAAAAAACATGGTGCGCCTACCCCAAATAAATTGGGATAAGGGCAGGAGAATGATGACTAGCAGTACGCACGTATAATACTGGATAGATACGATTATTATTTCATTGGTTAGATACTGTTGATCCCGGTAGAAAGTTTCCTTTGTGATAATTTTCGACATTCCCGCATGAGAAGCCACTGTCAAGATCAGTTATCAATATATTTTACTTTAAACAAACAAAGAATGAAAGTAAAAAATAACAGACGATCATGAACTTAACGATAAGCATGAAAATGAGGTCATCCATTTTACATATCAAACATTCATTACTGTCACAAAAACTTTGATAGACAAGGCAAATAACCTTCATTGTCCTGTCCCAGTCAAGCCTAATGACCTTATCAAAATGGGTAACTACAAAGAAAATTATAGCTCATTTGTTGAAACAAGTACTTATTTTGTCTACATTGTGGGTTGTTGCGATGTGGATTATTATGTTTGGGACTTTGCTTTAGGATATGGGTATATAGATTTTCATGAACAGAGTTCACGACCATCCTCTTATCTAATTTAGCATAGCAAAGTTTATTCAGCCTTACAATGTTGTTGTTTTTTTTTGAGTATATTTCAATGAAAAATGCAGATCGGATACAAGATACGTGTGCTTCATATAGTGTTCTCTTGTATAGTGTTGACATAAGAGTGACATTGACAGTAATGATGACAGATAATCAAACAAAATAATATGTTGCCAACACTACTGGAACTGAGGCCTCCTCTATAATAATATAAGAGGGATGGTGGATGTCACATGTGTTCAAATGTTTGGTTCTAGGATATACCGGTGTCTACATTATGTTTTTCCTTCACCAGTTGAGATGAAATAAATCACACACGTAAAACTCGTAAGTCGGAAGGGGGGGAAGGGTTACCACTGTTGCACCACTGCTCTCAAGATCACTACCACATGCAAAGCCCGGAGAGCAGTGGTGGCCCAGTGGTACCAGCCGCGACTAAGAGCAGTGATGGCCCAGTGGTAACGGCCGCGACTGAGAGCAGTTGTAACGGCCGTAACTGAGAGCAGTGATGGCGCAGTGGTAACGGCCGCGACTGAGAGCAGTGGTGGCCCAGTGGTAACGGCCACGACTGAGAGCAGTATTGGCCCAGTGGTAACAGCCCCGTCTTACAAGTTAAAGGTCGTGAGTTCAACCCCAGGCAAGCGATTAACTTTTTGTAATTTTTTTCATCACCACTACTCTCATGGCCCGAATGGTGGATCAGGGCAACAGTGGGTACATTAAAAGGTTGATAGTGATGCAAAGCCGTCCCTCTCCTTATCCACATAATTCTGTTACCTGCTAGTGAGGGTCAACCCTTTGGTGGGAGCCGAGATGGTCCCGCTATCTTTGACTTGGTCTATCAAGATATTATCTAGAGTTTAATGGAATTAGGTGGTTTTTTCCTTGAATTCTCGTCAGCTAGTGTTGACCTTACAAATAATTATTTTAACTATAGTTCAACTACCCACAGGATTTATGTAATACGGCTACCAAATTATGTCACTTACCCCACTTTGTGTCTCAGTACCTTTTTGTTTAAAAATCATCAGATTACTTTTCCCGCTCTGGGTGGAGCGGGAGGGCGTGTCAGACTCTTACTGACTAAAACCCACCCATGTTCCTTTAGTTGCCCTTTGTGCTCCAGGACCATGATGACTCTTTCAAATACTTCGCGACCCTGGTATGTCTCAATGACCCCCGGGTGTTTCCATTGCGAGGATCGCCCAGTGGACACGGTGGAGCATACGTTGGAGGTTTGCCCCGCTTGGGCAGAGCACCGCCGTGTCCTCGTGGATGCGATAGGCGGCAGCGACCTCTCGCGCCGTGCCCTGGTTCAGGCCATGGTACGGAGCGAGAGGGAATGGGAGGCCGTCTCCTCCTTCTGCGAAGCAGTAATGCTCGCGAGGAGGGAGGCGGCATACGCTAGGGAGACTCGAACACAGCCGAGTCGCCCTAGCGCTCCCAGCCGCAACCGCCGCCTGAGACGCCAGGGGGTTCGGACGCCGCGAGACGATCTCCGGCCACCGTAGACCCGGGCCTGCGGACGGCGAGTAGTGGGTAACTCGCGGTCCGATCAGCACCAGGCCCGAGAGTCGACGGCGCGTAGTGTTCCACGCGCGCCTCAAAGAGTTGTCAGCCAAGGGAAGGGGCCTGCCACGGCCGATGCCTGCCCGGGGGTGGAGGATAAATTCGAAAGAGTTACCTCGCCCCCGGGCACTCGAGGCAGGGAGGAACAGGGGTGGGTTTTAGTCAGTAAGAGTCTGACACACCCTTCCGCTCCACCCTAGAGCGGAAGAAGTCATAGGATGATTTCCCACCCCCAAAAAAAAAAAAATACCCCGTCTCGTTTTTTAAGTTTTTGTAACTAAGTCAGTAATTGCCAACAAATTAGACTGAAAAGGCTTTTAAAAGCCAAGGGTTAGCCTCTAAAAGTTCCCAGAATATCCAATCTTCAAGCAATAATCAAACTACGAGTACTTGAACAGTATTACATCAAATATTTTGCAAAAAAAAATATGCATAGCCTTTTCCCAACTATCTTGGGATCGGCTTCCAGTCTAACAGAATTCAGCTGAATACCAGTATTTTACATGTAGCGGCTGCCTATCTGACCTCCACAACCCAGTTACTGGGTAATACGATACGCCTTGGTAAGACTGGTTATCAGATTTTCAGGCTTCTTTCGGGGCGACCCGTATCGACTGTCAAAAATCCACGATTAACAGCAAGAACCAACGGGTTAACGTGCTTTCCGAGGCACGAAGGAGTCTCGGTATGTAAAGAACCCATCCATGGACCAACCCCGGCAAGCGTAGTTTTAACCTGATGGATCGACCCGTGCGGCTGTTATTACTTTAGCCACGAGCTCCTCCATATCAAATATTTAGCAAAGGGAACAAAATTAAGGTTATTTCAGACTGATGCACAAACTAATGGAGTGAGGCAATTTATAAGGGTTCGCGGCTATTTACCAACGGAACCCTAATAAAAAGTTAGCCTACGTGATCCGATGGCTTGTGGTTTGATGCTTGAGCCACATTTTAGAAAGATGCAGAAAATTCACAGAATATTAGTATCAAGAAACTCAAGGCTTTTGAGGTACTCGTAACATTTAAGCGAATAATATGACATGAGGTAATATTCTTCTAATTATAGCTATACTTGAACTCTAGACAAAGTGTTTAAGATTGTCAACAGTCCAAAATCAATCAATCTGCCTAGCTTTTTTCCTAACTATCTTGGGGTCGGCTTCCAATCTAACCGGATGCAGCTGAATACCAGTCAACAGTTCAAAATAACGGGTGTAAAAAACTTTATTACAAAAAAATAGAGCCGACTTCCAAAAAAAGTACAAAATAACTTTAATTTCGGAAGTCGGTGTTTCTGGTTTTGTTTCTTCGTTTTTTGACAACGACTTCCGAAATTAAAGTCATTTTGCACTTTTTGTTTTTTTTGGGAGTCGGTTCTATTTTTTTGTAAAAAAGTTTATAATTTTCACTTTTTAGTTGTGTTTCTCCATTAAATTGTGTTTACAATGAATATTTAGGCGATAGCAGCAATCGCGGTTGATTTGCTGTCAGTTTGTGAAGAGTTCCGTTGTCTGTCTCCGAAACGCATTATCACATCTTTATGAAATTTAAATAGGACTAGTGTTGCCCAAAATCGGTCTTGGTCTTGCAGTCTTGGTCTTGTTCTTGCGTTTTCGCAAGACCAAGACCAAGACCAAGACCGCCTTATTGTAGCAAGACCAAGACCAAGACTGAGCCCTGCAAGACTTGAGCAAGACAAGACTTAAGCTTGCAAGACTCTTGCGTCTTGCAGTTAAGACAAACTGTGATTTGGGCGTTATTAAGTAGGTATTTGGTTTCAATCCCGATTTTGAGAGACGTTCCCCAGTATCAAAACCGTAGGTATCGTCATAACACTAAACTAAGGGCTGCAGTTGTATCTGCAGTTGGCAACGTGCCGCTCGTCTGAAAGAACCCTAAAAGGTTGTATTGATTAAGTAGGTAAGTACTTATTATGTTTCAACTATTTATTAAGTAGGTAGCGTGTTAATACTCACAAATCTGTTCCCATCATCCCATGTGATAAAATGTACCTAGAATAACTTTCTAGCAAAGTTCATACCTTGTAGGTATCTACCTATAATAATATATTATGCTTGTTTATGTCTAATGTGCAGATCTAACGTTAGTACTCGTAGGTTGGTATGTGCTTAAAATTATAGCCAACAAAATTATATAAACATTATGTAGGTACCTACTTATGTTTCAAAGTTTATATTATTCTTCTATTCAGCAAAATTTAAAACTAACAGCGAGTCGAGTAGGTCTAGTAACAGTTTCTACGGCAGCCAATGTTATGGTACAGACGCCAGCACATCAAGCTAATTTCTTTAACAGATTTTCAACTTTATCGCTAAAGAATTAAGGTTCAAGGTTGATTGGGAAAATGTGACGTTCTGCGAATAAACTGTTGGTCGGTCGGTGTATTATATACCTACTTGTTTGATAATTTACCGACAAAGACGCCGCGGTTTGCAACAAGTGTATCACAGCATTTGACACTGTTTGAGCGCCGCATTCGCCGACAAAGAGTACGGAAAGAGGCACACAAAATTGTTACCTATTTTGGTAGGGTTGGTACAGGAGGATAAAATTAAATGACCTTGAAGATGTCTCAGCAGTAAGTAGGTATAAATTGAATGCTCTGAGTTTCTTGTATAAATACATTCTCACACTGGCTCGAATTCGAACACTACAGCGTTTAAAGCTGTCGGGCGAGATGATAATTAATAACTAAGTAGGTATTGCATCTATTGAATTGCGAATATTTTGATTTCGAAATAATCATTGTTAATATCGGTAAATGATAGATAGTGAGTGATATACCTAGGTACTAAAATGTGAGCAGCAAGATTGAAAATTGATATTCAAAGGTCGAGGAATGAGTTTGACCTTGAAAAAGTCTTTTTTTTTTAATAATTCCTCGACCTTTATGAACTTGGAGGGTTGTATTGATGATTTTGATGATTATAATTCTGTAACTACATACATCTTATAGCGCGAATCATAATCTAAAATCTAAACTAACGTGTTCAATAAATAGCAATAGGCTAATAGGTATTTGCAAGACTTGCAAGACTTGCGAGACTCTTGCTGCAAGACCAAGACCAAGACCAAGACTGAGAGCGCAATACCAAGACCAAGACCAAGACCAAGACCAGGTGTATTGACGCAAGACCAAGACCAAGACTGGCCTAAGTCTCGTCTTGGTCTTGCATTTGGGCAACACTAAATAGCACCATTTCAGAACAAACTTTCGAACAAAAAAAGAATTTTGGAAATAATTTCATAAATGACGGAGTTATGCCCAAACATACATAAAAAAAAATGCAAACATCCGAATTGATAACCTCCTTTTGGAAGTCGGTTAAAAAAGGGTTTTTTTACCGTTTTGGCCACATTTATCATTGATGCCTCGCTCCTGTTAGTTGCAGCGTGATGTTGTATAGCTTATAACCTTCCTCGATAAATGGACTATTCAACACAAAACATATTTTTCAATTCGATCCAGTAGTTCCTGAGATTAGCGTGTTCAACCAAACAAACTCTTCAGCTTTATGACAAGCAAGCTTAAACGTCGACAACTGGGCGTTTAGAATTGGTGAAATCGGCCCTTATTGTTTGTCTTGAAGAAAGCATAAACTATCGCTTTCGGCAGTCATACTTTAAGAAAGACGGATCAAGATTGAACGACCAGTCTGATAAGTAATCGATAGGATTGTTTGACTTATGAGCAGAGTTCGTAATTATATAATATAATTCACAAATTTTTACAGAGTGTAACGAAAAGGTGTGGTCATATTTTAAGAACCTGTTAAGCCCATGGAGCCTGGAGCATGGAGAGGCTGGTTAAGCTAAGAAAAAATAGAAAATTACCTAAAAAAATTGTACTTTCTATAAACAGTTATTATCAGCTGATCAATATTTGTATGGGGGATAATTTTTTTTTTGAAAATTTACTTACGTCTTCTTGAGTATAGTTGTTCATATCGATGGGCAGATGTAGTTCTTAAATATGACCACACCTTTCCGTTACACCCTGTATAAAGCGAGATTCAGTTGTATATGACTATTCAGTAAATATTTATTTAGCTACCATAATAACAAACCAGGAGCTAGATATACTTATACTTCTGAAACTAATATTTGTGTTTGAACTCTTCACATACGTTGTGGGATAAACCCAATATTGAAAACCGAATTATATTGAGGATATGCTCGTTGGCTCACATAAACACATAAACATAAATGAAAATTATTATAGATTTCATAGCCAACCATAGTCTTAGATTCATGTCAGCGGGTAAATAAGAGTTTTTACCTTATAGCCCAGTGATGGCTAAATTATTAAGTGATAATGTTTTTGAATAACGTTACTTGCCAAAAATACCGCTTTTATGTAGAAGTCGCGGGTGAAAGGATGGACATAAAACCACGACGATCTCCGGGCACCGTAGACCCGGGCCTGCGGACGGCGAGCAGTGGGTAGCTCCCCGTCCGCTCAGCACCAGGCCCGTGAGTCGACGGCGCTTAGTGTTCCACGCGCGCCTCAGAGAGATGTTGTCAGCCACCACCGACGGGGCCCATCGTGGCCGGTGCCTGCATGCCTAGGGGTAGCGGATAAATTCTGAAAATGAGTTAGCGCACTCCTGGGCACTAAAGCAGGGGAGGAACAGGGGTGGCACGCTCTCCCGCTCCACCCAGAGCGTGTCAGAAGAGTCATTGGATGATTCACCGCCACCCTCCCAAAAAAAAAAACCCACGTAGGTATTTCACAACATCGTTACGAAACAATATTCCTATCTTTCAACCAAGCTTTTTCTTAGAAGTTCAGCCTGAGTTAGAAGATATCGGAAATTAAATTCCTTTTAAACAAAGTTAGATGAAGTAATCCTTTCATAAAGAGATTTCTAGTAAATAAATCATGGCCTGAAAGGTTTCTTAATATAAATTTATTTCAAACAATTTCACGTTAAGTACATTTAGTGCAATTTAATCCTAGCAAAGGTGAGCCGGTACTTCACGCTGGAACAGTTGCTCAAACTTTATCAAGCGCAAGTTCGATCGTGTATTGAGTACGGCTCTCATCTTTGAGATGGATCTGCCAGATATCAGCTTGATGCACTTGAATCAATTGAGAAACTAACCAAGAGGATCATTGGAAATGATAAGCTTGTCGAGTCGAAGCTCCAAAGTCTTGAGCATCGACACCGAGTTGCTAGCCTGTCGATTTTCTATCGGTGACATTTTGGGGAGTGTGCGTTGGAATCGCATGGTTTAAATCCGCCCGTACAATCATCATACCACTAGATGTACGGCGATGCGTCACCGGTACATGGCGGACATCCCACCCACAACCACAAAACGTTCGCATCATTGTGCATTACGCGGATCGCCCAGAGGACACGGTGGAGCATACGGTGGAGATCTGCCCCGCTTGGGTGGAGCACCGCCGTGTCCTCGTGGATGCGATAGGTGCCGGCGACCACTCGCGCCCGGCTCTGGTTCAGGCCATGGTACGGAGCGAGAGGGAATGGGAGGCAGTCTCCGCCTTCTGCGAAGCAGTAATGCTCGCGAAGGCGGAGGCGGGACGCGTGAGGGAAGCTCAACAGAGTGGCCTTCACGCCCCCGGCCGCTACCACCGCAGGAGAGGTACTGGGCGTACTGGGCGTAAGACGTCGCGAGACGATCTCCGGCCACCGTAGACCCGAGCCTGTGGACGGCGAGCAGTGGGTAGCTCGCCGTCCGATCAGCACCAGGCCCATGAGTCGACGCCGCGTAGTGTTCCACGCGCGCTTCAAAGAGATGTCATCTCTTTGAAGCGACCAAAAAAAAAATCATTGTGCATACAGCTAAGGAGTTGAATTCCCTGCCAGAGTCTGTGTTTGCGGATAGTCTTTAAGTCAAGGGTAAATAAGTAACTTCTAGGTCAGCGTGCTCCATCTTCGACCACATCATCGCTTACCATCAGGTGATATAGTGGTTAGACGCGGGCCTATCAATGATAAAAAAAACTTTAAAGATATTTGTTGTTATATATGAATGACGATCTATAGACTATTGTCATTGAGGCATAATGTTAAAATTTTCACTTCTTTTAAGTTGAGCTATTCGACTATTGACAAATGCTTGCACTGACTGGACAGGTTCACTCAAATATGTGTGGTTCTTTCTTCAAAAGACCATTACAGACACTAAGCTGCATGGTCCTCATATAGCATAATGTGAATGCGAGAACTATGTATGTCGTTATATTCATGTAGATTTTATGATTGTCTAGCAGTTTGAATATTTTTGCGGCCTACCCAAATGTCTTTACTTTGTACTTTTGTCGTCGGTTCGTTGAGCTCCTCAAAGTTCTGAGTTGAGCTTCACGATAACTGGCAAATGCATGCACTGTCTGGACAGGTCCACTCAAATTTGCGTGTTACTTTCCTCAAAAGCTCATCCCAGACATAAACGTACATGGTTCTCATATGGTTTGAGCAGTACATAGTGTATGGATTTGAACATTTTAAAAGAGACTTTGACCTCTGAGTTTGTTTCGGTGTTTCTTCTCAGGGTAGTCAGCTAGGAAACACCGGCCTCATCTTGCTAAAACTGACAAAAACAAATGTTGACGTGTAAAAGTGTTGTTGAAACCTACTTTCAAAATAAAATCATTTATCACTTCCGATGAGATTTCTAATTCCTACATTACCTGGTAGATGTCGAGAAAAATCTCTGAGTGATGGGCAAAAGTGATCGTATTTAGGTTCCTTAAACAATCGAACAACATAATTAAATCTGCCGTCATAATACTAGGTTTTCTCAGAACATTATTGTTAAGCAACAAAAAGTTCCAATTATGTCATTAGCTGCCAATGACCTTGAGTGATTAGTTTGCGTGTTCTGTGCTGAGCTCACGTAACGCGTCGTACGTCCACCCAGTAATAGGACTCGCTCATCAAGGAGCGCTGTCCGAATTTAGGCGCATTATTAATTTATTACACATAAAAGAACAGGTAATAAAATAAAACACTGAAACTAAATTATAATAATTAAATGATCATGCATAATGTGTGTCTTGAAAAGATCGCTTTTAGCGATAAGGCCGCCCATTGTGTCACCCTATGTAAAGTATTTTTTTTTCATTTATACGTTCTGTAATCTAAATGGTGTGCATAATAAAGAGTATTCTATTCTATGATCTTTAAAATGGTTTAAGTTTCATAAAAATACGCGTAAACAGAATAGAGTAATAAATAGTTCTTGCGTGATTCTCAATTTTTTATCCGCGTTAGACGTAACTTTACAAATTAATGTTATAAAAATATAATTTTAATATTCTCAGATCAAATTACGGGGGAAATTGTCTAGAGTAACATATATTTTTTTTCCATAAATAACACTAGTCGTTTGGACGTGATGTTCAATTAAAAATCAATAAAAGTCGTATAACTGCGCCTTGCAGTCTGATGCAGTTGAGGGCATGAAAGCTATGATTGAACTGTAAAAACGGCCACCGACTGGATCAGACTGCTTAAAAAGTGATTTGCTTGGATCTTTTTAGTTGTTTTTGTAGTTGGTTTTTGTTTTGCAAATATTCAATTTACTTTATTATACTAAAAAAAAACAACCGTACACGTTGCTAAAGTCGATACTTGAGTTGGTAGCGATGTCTTGAGATTATCTCGAATTATGAATTGAAGTGTGAACACACCGATAAAACTTAACACAGACCGCCGCGGCATTCGTCGAGATAGAATTTTGTATTAAAAGACTGATCGTCTGTCTGCCGACGAATTCTCACGGATTCCGGGAAATTTATTTCTAATAGTCTGATTGAAACCATGTTTTTTTTAATATAGTTTCTGTCTGTTTCCTGATAGCTACAACCTACAAAATGGGGGTCTTTTTGTCAAGAGTGAATAGGTTACTTCTAGGCAGGCGTGCTTTATCGTCAACCACCATCATCGCTTTCCATCCGGTGAGATAGAGTTTGACCTCTATCTCACCGCGAGCAAGAGATTCAGATTAGATGTTTTTTTTCAAAAAGTGGTGTATCTATTTCGATAAAATTTATATGGGACCACCTCAGGGAGTATACTTTATCGAACAAAAAAATTAATTATGAAAATCGGTCCACAATAAAATTGACAGAGAAATTTGTGAACATACATTAACAAAAAATACATACTCCTTTTTTGAGGTAGGTTAAAAATAGTTTCAATCCTTCATATTGTAACACAGCGTGTGACGACAGAAAGACGCACGTTCCATGAAGTTCTTCTCCGAACTAATATCAGTACAAGGTCGGAATCGTATTAAAAGCAAAGTCACTTGAGAATCCTTCAAACCCACGCTTTGACACGCCAAATTCAAGAACTAAGCATAAATAAATTTAAATCATTTATTAAACGTAAGCTATGCCAGAAAGCTTTTTACACAATTAATGACTTTCTTGAGGACAAAAAGGCGTGGGATTGAGCTGCTTCAATGATATACATGAGCCATTGTTTTCATATGTACTACTTACTGATGAAAAATTTTTTATATATATATTTTTTTTTTTTTTAATATTCGTTTTTGACATGAATACTTGTATAGTATTGCATTATATTTTTTATTTTTTTATTTTTTTATTGACATTTTATTATTATTATTTTTTTTTTTGACTTGAATACTTTGTTAAGTATTATATTTATTTTTATTTTTTGATTGACATATTATGATTACTATTTTGTTTGACACAAATATTTACTTTGTAAAGTATTATATTTTTATTTTTTTTTGATTACTTAATTATTGTAAATGTGAGGACTATGTGGGTTATTATTATTATTTTCTCCTCCTTTTTACAGTAATTTTCAACGTTGTCTGACAGTTTGAGTACTTTTGCGGCCTACCCAAATGTCTTTTCTTTGGTATTGTTCGTCATGTCATTGAGCTCCTTAGTGGTTTTTAAGTTGAGCTATTCGACTATTGACAAATGCTTGCACTGACTGGACAGGTCCACTCAAATATGTTTGGTTCTTTCTTCAAAAGACCACTACAGACACTAAGCTGCATGGTCCTCATATAGAATAATGTGAATGCGAGAACTATGTATGTCGTTATATTCATGTAGATTTTATGATTGTCTGGCAGTTTGAGTATTTTTTGCGGCCTACTCAAATGTCCTTACTTTGGTATTGTTCGTCGGTTCGTTGAGCACCTCAGAGTTCTGAGTTGAGCTTCGCGATGACTGACAAATGCTTGCACTGTCTGGACAGGCCCACTCGAATTCGTGTGTTGCCTTCTTCATAAAGCTCATCCCAGACATAAACGTACATGGTTCTCATAGGATCTAACCAGTCCACATTGTATGGATTTGAACACTAAAAGAGACTTTGACCTCTGAGTTTGTTTCGGTGTTTCTTCTCAGGGTAGTCAGCTAGGAAACACCGGCCTCATCTAGCTTAAACTGACAAAAAAACATTGACGTGTAAAAGTGTTCCTTGTAACCTATTTACTGAATAAACATCATTTATCATTTATCATTTATCATTTGCACAAAGCGTGGGTTTGAAGACTCTGTACTCTGTAGAAGAAGTATTTTCTGATAAAAAGTTACTCGATCTATCTATATACATAAAAATGAATCCCTATTTCCTTGGTCACGGCATCACGCGTGAACGGTTGGACCGACTTTGCTAATTCTTTCTTTGTTGTGTTTGTAATTGTCAGGAGAAGGTTCTCATGAAAGAAAAAATTAAGAAAGTTGAGCGGAAAATTAGAAAATTTCAGATAACTTAACGACTACTTAAACTGCGTTCGTTTGACAGTTCTAAGACAGGAACTACGCAATTCTATAAGTTATCCATTTGTCACCGAAAGTCATACTTGTATTATACGAGTCTATAAAAGTGAATACCTATTTCCTTGATCACGGCATCACGCTTGAACGGTTAGACCGATTTCGCTAATAAATTTTTTGTCGTGTTTGTTATTGTCAGGAGAAGGTTTTTATGAAAGAAAAAACCGGCCAAGTGCGAGTCGGACTCACGCACGAAGGGTTCCGTACCATTATCTATATGTCTAGGGGTTTTTTTTTTTTTTTTTTTTTTTTGTTTTTTTTTTTTTTTTGGGGGGTGGGAAATCATCTTGTGACTTCTTCCGCTCTAGGGTGGAGCGAAAGGGCGTGTCAGACTCTTACTGACTAAAACCCACCCCTGTTCCTCCCTGCCCTACGCGCCCGGGGGCGAGGTAACTCTTTCGAATTTATCCTCCACCCCCGGGCATTTATCCTCCACCCCCGGGCTATCCTCCACCCCCGGGCTATGTCTAGGGGTAGCACATAAATTCGTAACAGAGTTACCACTCCCCTGGGCACTCAGGCAGGGCCAGCAACAGTGTCAGACTCTTACTGACTAAAACGGGTGGGTTTTAGTCAGTAAGAGTCTGACACGCCCTCCCGCTCCACCAAGAGCGGGAGATGTCATTGGATAATTTGTTACCAAAAAAAAAAATATACATGTATAAAAGGCAAAAAAATCACGCTTGTTGTATGGGAACCTCCTTAAATATTTATTTTATTCTGTTTTTTTAGTATTTGTTGTTATTGCGGCAACAGAAATACATCATCTGTGAAAATTTCAACTATCTAACTATCACAGTTCGTACGTACAGCCTGGTACAGCCTGGTGACAGACGGACAGACAAACAGACGAACGGACAGTGGAGTCTTAGTAATAGGGTCCCGTTTTACCCTTTGGGTACGGAACCCTAAAAATTAAGAAAGTTGCATGGAAAATAGGTTACTTTTCGGCAAGCGTGCTCCATCTTCTACCACATCGTCGCTTACCATCAGGTGAGATAGTGGTCAAACACGTGCCTATCAACAAAAAAAATAGAAAACTTCGCGCGTTTGACAGTTCATAGCTAAGACAGGACAACGTCTGTCGGGTCAGCTAGTACTCAATATATTTATTACTTCCACAAGTGAACTTATGTGGTAGGTTTAACAAAACTATGATCATTGTGGACCCTGTCGGGCACAACAAAGTAGGAGAGAGGAAAAGGGCTTTAATTTGACTACTTAGTTGATTATAACTCTACTATTTATAATTGTAATTATTTTATAAGAACATATGCCTAATGTAAAATTTATCATTTAAATATTAATTGATACTCTAACATTTAGATATTAGAAATTGTTTTAATTTATTTCTAAATATATTATTTTTTTGTTGTTCTTCATTAAATTCTGAAAATTCATTATATATTTTAACTGAGATGACTAGGGTACTTGTAGAGTGCATTTTTAGCTTAGAGCTAGGTAAGTTTAACCTATTTTTATGGCGTAAAGTGTATCTTGACTGTATATTTTCTCTTGTCGTGTAAAAGTGTCGGTAATTTCGCACGAATTTGCATATTACTAGAATTTTATATGCATGCATATGGGTTAGTATTTTGTGCTCTTAGAAGTTAATCAGTTGTTTTCTGGAGCTGCTAAACCGATTTTTAATTTTTTTTTACCTATAGAAAGCCACGTTGTTTGTGACTAAAAATTTTGAAATCCACGCGGACGAAGTCGCGGGCGAAGTGTGTGAGTTTTAATGTTGTTTAAGAAAATTGATGAAAATTGACCATTCCCTACCTTATCTCCGAATATTTTGAGCCTAAAACTTTTGAAAAATACTGATTTTATTTCTTTACATAGGGATTACAAAACTTATAAGAACTCATTATTAAAAAATAAATATGTTAAAATTAAACTATGATTCGTTCGGACCTCTGCGCGCGAGTCCGACTCGCAGTTGGCTTTTTTTTTTGTGGTTTTTTTACGGAGACATTTTTGATTTATGTCATGGCCACGAAAAAAATTTATAACAAAAATAACGAAGGCATTTGTAAGAGATAATGAGACTGCACATGCTGCATAACGTTATTCTACATGGATAACAATAACTATTTTATTTTGGTTTTTAGGATTCCGTACCCTAAGGGTGCAAACGGAGCCGGTACGATAGGTACCCTTGTGTTTCCTGATAGCTACAACCTGGGATATATGGGTCTATATGTCGAGTGAATAGGTTACATCTAGGCAATCGTGCCTCGGAGTCGACTACTTTATCGCTTACCATCAGGTGAGATACTGTTCAAAGGCGAGACTAACAAAGATAAAAAATAAAACTATTTCTCGACGAACCTCTTATTCGAGGAATATCTTTTGATATGTAGGTACCTAAGTAATGTATCTATGTAATAAAGGAGTTCGTAGCTAAAGTAATAACAGCCGCACGGGTTGATCCATCAGGTTAAGTTACGCTTGCCGGGGTTGGTCCATTCATGGGTGACCATCTTTACATACCGAGACTCCTCCGTGCCTCGGAAAGCACGTTAAGCCGTTGGTATGGTATTTTTTTTGTGGTGTGGGAAATCATCCAATGACTTCTCAGCGTGAGAGACGAGCGTGTCAGACTCTTACTGACTTAAACTTACCCCTGTTCCTTCCTGCCCGGAGTGCCCAGGGGCGAGGTAACTCTGTTTAGAATTTATCCTCAACCCCCGTTTTCGATAACGCGCCGAAAGAAGTATAACTTCAAAAACAAATAAAAAAATCCTAAAGAAAGATATTGGTTTCACTGATTTCAAGTAAAGAGAATTACTAACGTGAGCAGATTCTGAAGCAACCACTCCCTTGACGGGTCTCACTAGGGCTGATGCCAGCCAGGGTCGCGGGAGTGATGGAAAAAGTCACCGCGGCCTTTTTGTTTTGGGGTTGGTGCAGTTCAAGCTGCGTGCTTGATGCCAGTTAGACAAGCCCAGTCTCTCGCTTCTTTTAAAAGTCTAGTAAAAGGCCATTTCCTTTCTCTCTACTGCCATTCTGTTTCTATAAATTCTCATCTCTTCCATAATTAGCCCTCCTTTTATTCTTTATTCTCCTTTCTTTCTCACCTCCTACAAAATTATGTAACATTTGATATGTATGTATCTAAGTATATATTTCTAAATGTAAAATTTTGACATCCTTTTTTTTATTAGCAGTACACCGCAGACTACCCCCTATTAGATTTTAAGTTCCAGTCCATCCAAGGTTGTCTGGTAGCTATTCAGCGATAAGACCGCCGTTGTAGATTTAAGATCGTGTAAAATAATTGTGTGACTGTTTTGGTATACAATAAAGTTTTATTCTATTCTATTCATCCAACGTTTTCTCCCGCTCTGGGTGGAGCGGAAGGGCGTGTCAGACTTTTAATGACTAAAACCTACCCCTGATTTTTCAGTTGCCTGAGTGCCCAGGGGCACGGTAACTCTGTTTTGAATTTATCCGCTACCACTGGGGGAACGCCAAGAGCAACTGAAGGAACTCGGGTGGGTTTTTAGTCAGTAAGAGTCTTACACGCCCTCACGCTCCAACCAGAGTGGGAGAAGCCATCTGATACTTCCCATCCTTAAAAAAAAGCAACCACTCCCGTTTTACCATTTGTTTCTCAGTTGGCAACTCGATAGTTTCAAAATCTACAATTTTGACTTTTGACTGAGTATTAGGGTTCCGTATTCAGAGGGTAATCAACGAGACCCTAATACTAAGCCTCCGCTTTCCGTCCTCCCGTCTGTCTGTACATCAGCGGGTTGTATCTCTTTATCCGAAATAGGTAGTCAGTTGAAATGTTCACAGCATGTGTATTTCTGTTGCCGTTATAACAACAAATAATAAAATTATAGGTTGTTCCAAATAAACTTGCAATAACGGTCACTGACCCACCTACATTTATTGACATTTTTAATTTGAAAAACGGAATTAATGACTCAAAGCTGTCCCAAATCAACATCTCTCGTGATCCTTAACATTGTCTAATAATGAAAAACGATTTATATTTAATTGTTCAGGTACCTACGAAGAGTTATTAGGGAAAGGTCAACGTACTTTATTGCAAATTTATCTGAAACATAGCATAATTTAAAATTGAAGGCGGTTTCCCTATTAAAAACATGTTTTTTTGTTTTCTGGTACGGAACTCTTCGTGTGCGGTACCGACTCTCATTTGGCCGGTTTTTTAACCGACTTCGAAAAAGGAGGAGGTTATCAATTCGGATGTTTGTATTTTTTTTTCATTTTTTTTTTTATGTATGTTCGGGCATAACTCCGTCATATATTGACGGATTTGCAAAATTACTTTTTTGTTCGAAAGGGGTTTATGCCGAAATGGTCCCATTTAAATTTCAAAAAGATCTGATGATGAGTTTCGGAGACAGACAACAGAACTCTTCAAAAATTGACAGCAAATCAACCGCGATTGCTGCTATCGTATGTCTATTAATTGTTAACACAGTTTAATGGGGAGCCACAACTAAAAAGTGAAAAATAAAAAACTTTTTTACAAAAAAATAGAACCGACTTCCAAAAAAAGTGCAAAATAACTTTAATTTCGGAAGTCTGTGTCAAAAAACGAAGACACAAAACAGGAACACCGACTTCCGAAATTAAAGTTATTTTGCACTTTTTTTGGAAGTCGGTTCTATTTTTTTGTAAAAAAGTTTTTTTTTTAGCTTAAGAGTCAATATCGTCAGACTCTTAATGACTAAAACCCGCCTGTGCTACTTTAGTTGCCTGTGCCGGCACCGCGGTGAGTTTTTAGAACAATGCCGCGACAGAGCGATATTCTGAACATGACACATTTAGCACAAACCAATGCTATTTGCATTTTAATGTAGCAGACTTATTTTTACCATGAATTTGAAAGTCGGAACGTCATTGGACATTAAATGGAACAGGATCGTTAAAATGTGTGAGTGACCTTGACGAACGTAAGGCCAATACCAATAGAATTGTGTTATTCACACATCTCCTCTCCGGTCAGCTTCTTCTATTGGTTGTTCTCGCACAGCACACAGCACACCGCACACATCTCCGCTTTGGTGGAGTCCCGGCCTAACGATGACGTATCAGCTTCTCATTTTGTTTATGTAAGCTTATTTTGCGTGTACAGATACAAGCCGGCTTCTCATTCTGGTACTTCAGATTGGTGGTACGCCAGTAATATCTCAAACATATATAAAATTAACTACCTACATTTTAAATTTATAAAGGTCAAATATTTTCCCACCTTTATAGGGTGAGAGCACAATTTGCGGTCGCCCACAAAGACAAACAGTTACGAGAAAGATAATGATGTCGTTCACCCTTCTTGGTAATGTTTAGATTTGGCGTAGGTACATTGTTTGTGTTTAACCGATTGCGGCTGTTAAGAGGGTAATGTTGTATACATAATGGGATGTGTACGTAATTTGTTTGGTAATTTTGTTTATCTGTGGTTTGGAGTTGATTTTGGGATGTTAGACTTCATCTTATAGCTATTGATCCGTTTTGTTTTTTTCTATTGAGGAAAACAGATTATTACTTTAAACGACGAGAAATAAAAAGAAAATTGCATCCCTTAAAATCTTGTTTTTCTTTGATTCCCAGATATTCAATACAATGAGGGGAATGTAACTCTGGCTAGAAGTATCCAGAAACGCGAAATCAGTTCAAAATCAGGTGTGTACTAACCATTCGATAAAAGTTTTTAAAACTGAAGGTGAACACTTTTCTGTTGAAAAACTTACATAAAACTCAAATACAAACTTCTCTCGGAGTTTTCCAATCTTTTTCTGGAACAAACTTTCAATAAAACTTTTCTGTATAACAGACACTTCAAACAGGTATATTGGTTCTTATCATTAACTCGATCGGTATCATAGTTTTTCTTTGATAGATAATTTTTAGGTTTCCGTCCCCGAAGGGCCCAGATAGAGTCCGTCTGTCCGTTGTCTGTCACACAGGTTTTACAGCCAAATGGTTGGAGCTACAGTCTTCATAGTTTAAGCATCTTGTTGACCCAAAGCCATACAAATAGTCAAAAATACATTTGATACGAAACTCTAAATGTGTAAAGCCAACACGCACTTGACCGGTTCTTTTTATATTTTGAAAATTGAAAACCCAGCTGCGTGAGTATGCTGCAGCTATAGAGATTTTGCCATTGTTACGTAATTTTTTAGGGTTTTTTAGGTCTGGATTTCTTTTTAATAAATTCGTGATGGTAGTATATATAATAAACTTTAAAAGAAAACTATCTCGGCTTAGTTGGCTCTGTTAGTTTTAGAGTAATAGTCGCCAAACTTATAAAATGTTTCTACTTGTTAAACGTACAAAATCCTTGAAAAAAATACTTAGGTGAAGTACGGTCCACGGAAACCTATCTTGCGCGTGGCCCGACACGCACTTGACCGGTTTTTTCTCTTCATCTTTCCAATCTAACTACCCACATAGCTTCATAGAATTTGTAATTTTAATTTAATAGTTTAGATTTTTTCTATTTTTCTTTATAAACTTCATTAAGTAATACACATGGCTGACTGTACTGCCCATGTACCTTAATTTTTTTTTTTTACTTTATTTTTGGCTTCGCACGGTTTGTACATTTAGCCAGTGTCAAGTTAAGAAAGTATTTAGTTTTAGATACAGAATACTGTCACTTTTTCCCATTAGAATGTAGATGTAACACATTCTAATGTTTTTTGCAGTAATTGGCAAAAAATGTGTCGAGTCAGCCTTCTCGGCAAACTTCGCTGAGTTAGTCAATACTACGACAAAATTCTCAGCTTTATTTTACCGAGATCGCGCCTGTTTCAATGATTCCACATATTGTCCAGTTGCTTAAACACTTCAGAAACAAAACTACACCAATTTAACATCACAATATCTACTAGGAATCAATTTGCGAATAATTAAAACAGCCACTGAACTGCACTCGAGAAATTCCAGCCAAAAACTCCTACCTTCATTGTAGACTCAGTAACATGAACGCATCTGTGTTATTGCTACCACACTAGGGAGTGGAATCTGTTTCTGTGTGTGTGTGGAGGATAAATTGCCCGGGGGTGGAGGATAAATTCGAAAGAGTTACCTCGCCCCCGGGCGCGTAGGGCAGGGAGGAACAGGGGTGGGTTTTAGTCAGTAAGAGTCTGACACGCCCTTCCGCTCCACCCCAGAGCGGAAAGAGTCATTAGATGATTTCCCACCCCCCAAAAAAAAAAAAAAAAAAAAAACCACACTAGGGAGTGGAATCTGTTTCTCCTTAACACTGATTACTTTGTGATCTAGCTAGGAGAACAGGGCTTCACCCAACAATTTGTGTGTACAACATAATTTTAGTTTTGTTTTAATTATGTCGATAATTTGTAAGCCCTAAATCGATGGTTTCCTAACTTTTTAATTACATTGGGCCCAGAAGGTGGCCACATTCATTGTTGCGTCAGTAGTGTTGATCAGTTTCTCCATAGTGCAGGTAAATCGGCACTTTTGTTTTGTTTTGTTGCTTTCTGATATATGAGTCATGTTCTGGACAGGGGCACTGTTCTCATATTTGGCCTTTTTGTTTCTTGGGGGTGGGCAATCATTCTATGACTTCTTCCGCTCTCTCGTGTCAGACTTTTACTGAAAAACCCACCCCTGTTCCTTCCACCTCCTCGACCAGGGGCGAGGTAACTCTGTTACGATTTATCCGCGATCCCTTGGCATGCAGGCATCGGCCATGATGGGCCCCGTCAGTGGTGGCTGACATCTCTTTAAGGCGCACGTAGAACACTACGACTCTCGGGTCTGGTGCTGATCGGACAGCGAACTAACCCATTACTCGCCGTCCGCAAGCCCGCTCGTTTTATTCTTGACCAGAAATATGGTCCGCAGACTTGCAAAAAGAATGAACAAAAATGTTATATTTTAGTACGGATAACATCGAATACAAGAATTTTATGTAACCACAGCAATCATACATCATGATAGAGTTTTTTAACTTTTGGCACATCATTCGTTTGTATCTTGCCAACTAGATGTAAGCTATTTCTTAACTTTATCTCTGCGAGGAATACTAAAATGTCCATGTTTGTACCGCAAAACTGTTGGCAGAGAATCTTACTTTACGTATTGCTGCAGAATGTAAAATTTTGTTGTTTAAGTTTTGTGTTAAGGTGGAGGTTCCCAAAAATGGTCAAAAAGGTGCATTTTTAAAGCAGTGTATCTCTTAAACCGTAAATAGTTTTGAGAAATAAAAAAAATATGATATTTTGAAGTCCAACTTGCATACAGTGATGGAGTTAGAAACATAATTTAACATACTTTAATGCATCAAAATAATCTTCTAACATACCTCTAAATTATCTTTAAAAGCTTATTCTCTTTATCCCTTCATTAACAATTATTATAATCATAATAAAAAATATACCATAAAATTTCAAATGCTAAGTTGCATCCAGTGATGGATTATTTTTTATAAATTTATTAGTAAATCCTAAGTAAATCGATAAAATACTTCATATTTTGCAATAAATTGCGACCATTTGTCGTAGCGCATCTCTTTATTTTCTATGCAATCCGAGAGTGACCGCGCTTTATAGACATCTGGGCCTTAAGACGAGTTATTGGAAGTAAAGGTATTAGTGATCGATGAAGTAAAGAGACAATTTTGTGAGTCGCCAATTACAAAAACCGGCCTAGAGCAAGTCAGACTCGCACAAAGTTAGGAACAAATCATTTTTTTTTTTTCATATATTTCTTTAATAAATATTAATATTTATTTTCCAGTAATCTATAGGTAAAGAACTAATGTAGCTCCAGCATATATTTTTTCAAAATTTTTGAGCTCTGTGGCAGAGATAAGGAGGCGGGAATAATTGGACACACGGACAGACAGACAGACACACGAGTAATCCTACAAGGGTTCCGTTTTTCAATCGGACTTTCAGAACCCTAAAAATGTATCAGGTATAGTAACTTACTTGCAGATTCTAATTACAACTCAGTAGACAAGCATTAAGAGCTTGCCGGGGTTGGTCCAGAGCTCCGTGCATCGGAAAGCACGTTAAGCCGTTGGTCCCGGCTGTCAATTGAGGATCTTTGACAGTCGGTACGGGTCGTCAGAAGCCCAAAAGTATGACAACCAGTCTTACCAAGGGGTATCGTATTACTCAGTAATTTGGTTGTGGAGGTCAGATAGGCAGTCGCTCCATGTAAAATACTGGTATTCAGCTGCATCCGGTTAGACTGCAAGCTGACCCCAAGATAGTTGGGAAAAAGGCTAGGCAGATTGATTTGTGATTGTTTTATTAAATTTAAATGAAAGTACTATTTTTTATTTATTTATTTACACTTCATGCAACTAAAGTACAAAGGCGGACTTAATGCCTTAGGCATTCTCTACCAGTCAACCAAGGGTGGTGGAGAGATAATATGGCAGGTGCATAAAAAAAAAAACAAACAAAGCAACACCAAGTAGAAATATTAAAAAAAAAAGTGAACGAAAATATATATATAAATAATAAACATACATATATATTTAATATAATAAACCAATAAATATATATATATAAAGTAATAAATAAGGTTTTTGAGACGACTCTACTCCTTGTGTAGAAAATAATGCCGCAACTTCCGCTTAAATGCATACTGACATGGCCGTCCTGATATCGAGAGATATTTTAGAGAGAGAGATTTTTTATTTTAGATAGATATTTTTTCTCTGTCAATTATCTGGGGACATTAAAAGGCTGATGATGATGATGAATCAGTATTTAATCTTAGCATATGGCTAGCGAGTTTTATATATAAAGCCGATGATGTTTGTTTGCAAGTCAAGAGAGATAGCTTTACTATGACCACAGTCTTTGTTTTCACTACTACTCGTAAATTAATCATTAAATCAACCCATATCACTAATAATTATTGCTCCCATAACCACAACCCATTTCTACAAAAGAAAATTGACTTGTCTATCAAAGTGGACCATAAAGACGACCAATTAACAGTCGGAAATAATGCCCATATCATCGTAATTATTATAGACCGTCGGGGTCATAAGTATTGGGGTCAAAACGTGGGATTTGACCCGTTCCGACAGATGTTTTAACCTAAACTAAATGACTGTGTAATGGAGCTTTACCAATTTTGTTTGAATTAGGGCGTGAAGTTGAGGATTTATATGGTAAGCGATTAGTAGTAAATATTTGATTTTTGTAATTATATGATTTGTTTTGCACGATCGTGACCAGCTTTATGCTTCAATGAATACGTCGATGTTGAGAATGGTGGGAATGTAAATGGCAATGAAATTGTTAGAAATTATCTCTGCGTAGACTTTGGTGAGATTGTAAATCAAGAGCTGTAATTAATAGCCGTTATTTGTCAAGGAACTATAGGTTTTATTAAATGTGGATGGATGGAGAGGGAGAGGGAGGCCAAAGAAAAGGTGGATGGATTGTGTGAGGAGTGATATGAAAGAAAAGGGAGTTAGTGATAGCGTGACGGCTGACAGGACTGAATGGAAGAAAAAATCGTGTTGCGCTGACCCCAAGTAAGATGGGATAAGGGCCGGAAGATGATGAATTGATATTTCACGGTTTTAGTTTTTATTTGTGATTACCTTTATTAGGAAATAACAAAATTTGTACATGTGCATAAATGACATGGTTAACATAATTATATTTCTAGTTTTTTTTTAATGTCAATTTTGTTTGATATTGACAAGCCGATGCATAAAATATCTCGACGCATACAAGCATATGTTTTTCATAACCTAGCTCATCATTCTCCTGCCCTTATCCCAATTTATTTGGGGTCGGCGCAACATGTCTTTTTCTTCCATACTCCTCTATTAGTCGTCATCTCTGTAGTCACCCCCTTTTTACCCATATCCTCTTTCACACAATCCAACCATCGTTTCTTTGGCCTTCCCCTACTCTTATAGCCATCCACATCTATACACAAGACTTTCCTCACGACATTTTCTTCATTCCTCCGCATCACATGCCCATACCACGATAACCGATTTCCACACAACTTTTCAGTCAGCGGTGCCACTTTCAGACTTCCTCTTATATGCTGATTCCTAATTCTATCCATGCGCGAAACACCACACATCGCTCTTAGCATTCTCATCTCAGCCGCATGCAATTGCTTTTCATTCATCCCTTTTGTGGCCCAACATTCTGAACCATACAAGACAGCAGGTCTGACCATTGTTTTATAAATCTTCCCCTTAAGTCCCTTCAACCCCCGCGGCCAAATCCGGGTTGTCAAATTGAACCCCGACGACAACCCGGGTTGACAGCCGATTATTTTTTTTTTTTCTCTTTAATATTTTTTTTTTTTTGTCCGACTCACCAGTGAGTCGCGGGGTTTCACAGGTTAAGGGGAATGCGGGAGTCGCAGATAGTCCCAGTGACCTGCCGCCATTTCATCCATCCAGTATTAATTCTTAACCTATCTGTGCTGTGCTAACTCATCAGTTTGACTATGGTGATTACGGAAAACTAGATAACCACTTTTCACAGAAAGAGTTTCTTTATTTATCAAAACAAGTGATGCCAAATAATGACTTTTAAAATCCAATCAACAATCATCACAGCAACTGACAATGACATATTTATCTGTCATATTAGCTCTGTGATAATTTTCAATCTCAAAAATATTACATAGTTCATAAAAATTAAAAAACACATTTCGTTTTTTTTTCTCATCAAATGAAAGGGCTCATTGGATACCCATACTATGGGAATGCATAAAAAATAACTAGTCCGCCATCTTTAGAAATCCGCTATATTGGATTTAGTATGACGTCACTTAGCTAACCATGCATTATCATCTAAACGAAACATGTGTCCAAAATTTCAGCTCAATCTGAAACTGGGAGTGGGTCAAATTTAACTTCTAAGATATTTTCACATAATTACAGGTAAAGTAAAAGTAGGCTATAGCCTAACTGAGCAAAGATAAATGCAAAACTTAAAAACATTCTCCTCATTTCCAGCCCGAGGCAAGAAGAAGAAGCTAGCAGTCATCATACCGCTGCTGACCCTGTTTGCAGTGCTCAAGTTAAAGCTACTGCTGATACCCATCCTCCTGTCAGTGCTGCTGATCAAGAAGCTGCTCCTCATCGCTGCCTTGCTGCTACCGAGCGTGCTCAGCACTTTGAAAGCTTGCAAGGTATGAAAATATAAAGTTGTTGTTTTCTTAAGGGACTAACGATCATTTGAAACTTTTTAGGGTTTCGAACATCTGAATATAAAAATTGAACCCTTAAGTCTCCTAAACACAGTGCTGCCGGCTTTTCCCGGGCGTCTGTGCGACCGGCACTTGGCCGCAGATAGCTGCGCAAAGCGCGTGACACGCGGTGTGCCATATCGGCGGCTCTTTAGTGCGGCAAAGCGGGTTTATAAGCCACCAGATGCACCACAGTTTGCCCGGCGGTAAGGTGTGTGGCTTTATAGGATCACTCGTGCATCTCTCTGTCTATCACAGCTAATTTATTCCGAGTCTGCTAGACGGATTCAGTTGAAATTAAGTACACACATGAAATTCTGTGACCCAAACACGGACGTGTAACGTGAATAAAAAAAAAAATCTAATCTCCGAAACTACTGAGCCTAAAATTTTAGAAAAATAATTCAGAAAATAGTTTTCAGGAAACCTATAAGGTCTATAGTTAAAAAAAATATATGTATCATTCGGAACTGGCCGGGTTTTATTTTATTGAACCTATATACAATTTGGCCTAGTTTGTGGATCGCAAATTAACTATAGCAAAAAAAAAAGAAAACTGTGACAAGTGGTCGGTAGCTGCTGTGATTGTTTGAATGAATATTCAGCAGCCAGTCACATCACTTGACGGACATTTAATTTGCCACGCTTCGATAATTTATTTGCAGAAAACGGGGGTGACCGATTTAATACTCATTTTAATATAATTCTGTTGATTCTTAATTAATTCATTAATAACAATTCAAAGGAAAAGGGGTGGATTTTCTTCAGAAAAAAAAGGTGGCTACTTACTGGTCGGGCAAAATTTAAAATCGACACGAAAAAAAAAGGAGAATACAGTTCCATACTGATTTAGATTTAAAGAACTTTATTTCTCTTAATAACAGAGTTCACTAATAATGAGATTCACAAAATATGTACTAATTATAAATACAGCTTTAGTTTAGTGTGACAAGTTTCATTGCTAAAATTTTATCTGTTCAGCAGAATTGCATTAGAAAAACCGGGCCAAGAGCGAGTTGGCCTCGCGCGCAAAGGGCGGGGAATTAGACGTTGGTATTACTTACCTTTTTTCAGGGTATATCGTCTTAAATAGGTAATTATCAGATTCAATCCGTCCATACTTGGTTGATATCAGTTACTCACTCGATCAGCGCTTCTCCTCCACATTATCATCATCAAAGTATGGAACTCTCTGCCAGTGTCTGTGTTCCCTACCATCTTGACTCGACAGCCTTCAAAGTGTGGAACTCTCTGCCAACGTCCATATTCCCTACCATCTTGACTCGACAGCCTTCAAAGTGTGGAACTCTCTGCCAGCGTCTGTATTCTCTTCCATCATGACTCGTCAGCCTTCAAAGCAAGAGTGAACAGCAATTTAACTAGGCTCGCTTGCTCATTTGTAGAACTCATCCATGGAAATCCAAGGAAGCTCCATCAGTAAGGTTAATAAAAAAAAACAATGTACCATTACTCAGCCTCTTCTTTACGGGAGGGAGCGAGTACTTGTTCAGCATTCGGATTGATTTATTACCTCCTTAATAATTAAAGCAAATATCCCTAAGGAACAACTAATTGAACTAGAAATAAATTCTCCTTCCAATACTCTGCAGGGAACCCTTTTCAGAATCCTCTTGACAAAGGTCCAATTCATTTGCAGTGTTCCGGGAAAAATGTCAATTAAACCGTGTTGCTACACGTGTCGTTCTAAGAGAGTTTTATTTTTATCAGCATGGGAGAAAATTAGATTTATTTTATTAATTATAATTTCTATTGCTTTAAAACGGGATTGGACTGGAATGTAATTTCCCTTTTCACTGTCCACGTGATCTTTCGTTTCTTATTCGCCGTATTTTTATTTCGCTTTTGTCTCTGCCTCTCCTTCAATTATAATCTATTGTGTCGTCACAGGTAGGTATATTTATCGGGTTTTGACATGGCATTAGCGACCATTGACTCATCGTTATGTATATTATTATCAAATTAATTACGACACAAAACTATCTGACGTTCCAGAACTGACATTTCAAAAGCTTTTGACACTAGAGGTGATCAATGAAACTGTAGTTGATTTAGTAAAGTCAAAAATGGAAATAATGACAAAGCCATTATGAATAGACATCTATTGGTATTCTCAAAATATTTTTACTAATGAAAAACAATAAATATTGTCTATTATATGGGTTTCTACGAAGAGATATTATGGAATGGGCAATAACCACTATAGTCATATTAAAAAACTTTATTTATTTTGGCTGTTATTCAACATTATACCGAACTAACGAGCAAAAAGTATTTGTTTACTCGTTATTCGAGTGCAAGGCCTGCAAGGGCAACTTAAATAAAAATCGTAAAACAGAAATGAAATATGCTAACAAAAAGAAACCGGTCAAGAGCGAGTCGAACTCGCGCGCAAAGGGTTCCGAACAAATAGGTTTTCCTGTAATATATAATTACTGGACTACGTTCTATATTTTTCCAAAATTTTGGGCTTAGTCTTTTCGGAGATAAAGTAAGATAAATAACCATTCCCACTCCCCCCGGGTGGGAATGGTAATTTTTCATTCATTTTCTTAAATATCTTAAAAACTGTATAGGTTTTTTGAGATTATGAAATAAATATATTTTAAACCAGATAACTGACCCGACAGACGGTGAACTGCCAAACGCGCGAAATTTAAATAATCGTTAAGTTTTCTGAAATTTTCTAATTTTCCGCGCAACTTACTTATTTTTTTTCTTTCATAAGAACCTTCACCTGATATAAAACACAATAAAAAAAAATTGCGAAATCGGTCCAACGTTCGCTCGTGATACCGTGACCAAGCGAATTAGGGATTAATTTTTACATTATAGATTCTTACAATAAGCCCTTTTAATTGATATACAGCACATTAGGTACAGTTTGTAAAACTTTTTTTTTCTGATTTGCACTCTAAAAGTGACCCCTATATTCCAAATTCATACATGTATTTATGTTACATGTCCGTGTTTGGGTCACCAATATTCATGTGTATAGCAAATTTCAACTGATTGAGTTGAAATTTAGTTTTTTTTTTTTATATTCGAAGTAAATTGGCTGTGACAGACGGACAGACGCACGAGTGATCCATTAAGGATTTCGTTTTTACATTCGCATGATAGGAATCCTAAAAAATGGTAAGTATATCACTATCGGGTTTGAGCATGGAATTAGCGACCATTGACTCACCTAGAATAATAACTGATAAAAAATTAAAATAACTACAAAACCATTCTGAATAGACTTCTATTTCAATTTCTCCAACATTTTTATTGTTTGGGCTTTTACGAAGAGATATTAAGGAAATAGCAATTCCCGATAAAGTATTATTAAATCAAACTCTGTAGCCTATTATTATTTTGTTTGTCTTTCAATATTATACCGAACTAATGAGCAAAAATATCTTTGTTTACTCGTTATATTTTTGGCAAGGACAACTTTAAATAAAATTGAGAACCATGATTGAAATACCTATCCAAAAAAAAACTTCACTAAGTTTACATAACGTTTTTCAGTACTAACGGGAATACCTAAAATCTAATTAGGAGCAAGGTGCCAAAAACCACAGTTTCACAAGAAATAATTGCATATTGAAGCAGTTTTTCACTAAAACTGGGGCTTATCGCCAAATTTTATGACATACCGTGACCGCAAAATGGTCTCCGACCGCATAATGGAGGGCTTCCCGTACGTAGGCAATATTGTGGTCATTTTGGGCGAGATTGTACGCAATTATCTTTGGGTTGCTCCAAAAATATTTAACAGAGGGAATGTAGAATATAATGGTAAAACAATGATTATATTGTGGTAGGTTTTCTTAGCAATCAGTAAAGTATTACTACAGTCCTATTGGAAATAAAATATATTATACTAGAATACTATTCCCATGGTAACAAGAAGATTGTGTTATGACATTAAAACCAAATGAAACATAGTTTGAAAAAACTACAGTGAACAGGCTTCTTCTGGGTAAGCTCGCTTCATCATCGACTCTGTCTCTGTCACCTCTGACCTAGACTAGATTCTAGAGCAAACCCATCTCAAATAAATAAAAAAAAACCATTTCATTTGATAGGTACCTATAACATGGAAATGCATAAAAAATAATTATGCAATCTGCCACCTTTGTAAGTCATAATGGATTTAGAATGACGTCACATAGCTAACCATGCATTGGTGCCGATTGTCTTATTTAATAACTAAACTAAAATTAGAGAATCGCTATCTTTTACTAAAAGGAAGTGCGAGAAAAGGACGGCTATAGCTTTAAACTAAGTAAGAGATGTGAAACTAATTTATGCCTTACGCTTCACCGTGTTTTTAGACGACATGTTTTTACGTATACCCTTAATTTGTATGGAAATATTAGTTCAACTAAATTTGACAGCTCTAATTTACGTCCGTCTCTTTCTTGTTTTATTAGGGAGAAAAAAAATAGGAATTGCCTAAATTAAGTTTAGTTTGTGCACAACAGAATTCGCACCATGACAGGTGTCATCAAAACTAAACAAGTTAGCGAAATTTCAGCTCCATCGGTAACCGGAAAGTAGGTAAAATTTAACTTCTAAAATATTTTTTAATGTTTAACTAATAAAAGCGTGTATAGAACTAACAGAGCACGAATTATGTTTAGTTAACTGTGCCTTAAACAAAAATAGTTTACAATATTATTAAGGGCCGATTTCACCATTCGCTCTATAAACTAAGTTTTACTGAACAAGCTTAGCGTAAAAAATAAAAACCATAAAAAATATTACAGTCAGTTAACCTTAAAAGATAGACATATTCTATCGTGGAAATTTTTTTAGAACTTTAAAAGGAGTTCTGTGTAACTTTAACCTTTTACGCAGCGCACGCAACTGAAGCTCTCAAATGGATTTTTTCACATTTTTCATTGATGCTTCGCTCCTATTGATCACAGCGTGATGTTATATAGCCTATTATAGCCATCCTCGGTAAATGGACTATTTAACATAAATATATTTTTTCAATTCGATCCGGTAGTTCCTGAGATTACAGTTTCAAACAAACAAACAAACAAACTCTTCGGATTTATGACAGTGGCTAAACGCGTATAAGCGAGTTTATACGTCGAAAACTGGGCGTTTAGAATTGGTGAAATCGGCCTTAAAATGAAGGAAACTGATTAAATAGATGGAACAATCGGAAACCAAAAGTACTAGTGGAGATGAACCAAAATAAAAATCAAATTAAACGGGCAAATTCTCCTGGCTCTACTGACATTGACAACAGAAAAAATCTGAAAACCATAATTTCAGTGTCCCAACCAAAACTCGTTTGATCAGAATTCGATTAAACTGAAATGTGTTTGATTAACAAAGTTGATTCGTTTATTGAAGTCCGTCGGCCCAAAAATGCTGTTCCATTTTGTGTTAAACTGTTCGGTCCAAAGCAGTGGTTCCCAACTGGTGTTCCGCGGACCACTGGTGGTCCACAAGAGCTTAAGGGGAAATGTACAGAGTAACACACGAAATTCAAATTTTGTTACGTTTTTTACAATTTGCAGGTCAGTGTCAGGTTGTATGTTGGTCAAAATATGATTCGCGGCCGTAGCAAGTATGTATTTATAGGATCGTGCGGTCCATGGCCCTTTATGAGGCACCGGTGTGGGCGCAAGCCTCCTTGCTGGACGGTCACCATGGGATCTGGAGGCAAAGGTCCTCGCGCACCTGTATGAATGGCGCGAGGAGGCGAAACGCCGGGGCGAAACTCCGCTGCCTCGACACCTCACGGCTCAGCTGACATAGCTCCGGCAGGATCTTATGGCGACATGGAGAGAGCGACTTTCGTAACCCAGCGCTGGGCACGCCACCATTGTGGCGGTAGTGCCCCTCTTTGACGAGTGGCTAGAGAGGCGCCACGGTGTCCTCACCTTCCGCCTGACGCAGGTCCTCACCGGACACGGCTGTTTCAGGAGGTTCCTGTTTTGGATCAGGCGGGATCCCAGAGGACACGGTGGAGCATACGGTGGAGGTTTGCCCCGCTTCGGCAGAGCACCGCCGTGTCCTCGTAAATGCGATAGGTGGCAGCGACCTCTCGCACCCGGCCCTGGTTCAGGCCATGGTCCGTACCATCACCCTCAGCGAGAGGGAATGGGAAGCCGTCTCCTCCTTGGTGAGGGAGACTTAACAACGGAGTCGCCCTCACGCCCTCAGTAGCAGCCGGCGCAGGAGACGCCAGGGGCTTCCGGCGCCACGAGACGATCTCCAGCCACCGTAGATCTGGGCCTGCGGACGACGAGTAATGGGTAGCTCGCCGTCCGATCAGCACCAAGCCTGAGAGTCGACGGTGCGTAGTGTTCCACGCGCGCCTCAAAGAGTTGTCAGCAGTGAAGACAAGGCCCGTCATGGCCGATGCATGCCCAGGGCATGAGGATAAATTCGAAACAGAGTTACCTCGCTCCTGGGCACTAAGGGCAGGAAGGAACAGGGGTGGGTTTTAGTCAGTAATAGTCTGACACGCCCTCCCGGTCCACCCAGAGCGGGAGAAGTCATTGGATGATTTCCCACCCAAAAAAAAAAAGAAAATTATGTATTTATAGAATTACAATCAAAAGAATCGTCAATACAAGTCTCTAAGTTAGAACAGTTGTCGAATGGCATGATTTCATGAAATAGTCCTTCCATACTGTAATATGAACTTAGAAGGCTGTATTGATGATTTTGATAATTACAGTAACAGTTCGGTAAATACCTACTTGCTACGGCCGTGAATCATATTTTGATCAAACAACCTGATACTGACTTGTAAATTGCAAAACATGTAAGAAAATTTGAATTTCGCGGGTTACTCTGGCGCTTCCCCCTTAATTAAATATGGTCTACGAAAGATTTTTGTCAAACTTTATGACTCAAAAATAACTATGCAAAATGATTTTAAGTTTATTTTATTAATTTTATATTTTTTTTATAGTTAATTTTGTTTTGCTATCAGTTTTCAATTGATTATATAAGTTACTAGCTTCTGCCAGTGGTTTCGCTTGCGTGGAATTAGTACTTCCCTTATTATAAACTTTCAACCCCTTTTTCACCCCCTAAGGGGTTGAATGTCAAAAAACCCTTTTTTAATGGATACCTACTCTTCACCAAGAACATACCCTCCAAATTTCATGTCTCTAGGACACTTTGAATTTTATATATAGGTACAGATTTATTTCGATTAACACAGTAAACTTTTTCTTAACTTCTGTTCCGTGGAAACAACAAAAAATCATAGTGGTCCCAGGTCAATAAAAGTCTGGGAACCACTGGTCCAGAGCAATTAGCAGTGGAACCATTATGCAAGCGAATTGCAGCTTTAATCAATCTTTATTGAAGATCACAATAGCCAATTTTGTAATGAAAGTTATTATGAATTCTGTATCGGTTGAAATCAGTTTGTGATTCAAAGTTATTAATTTGTAGTTTATTATGACAGGATTGCTTTGTTAAGCTATTTCAATTTGCCTTTGATCGTACAAAATATTGGATACAACGTCATTATTATTCTATTGAATCTTCAGTTGATAATTTATTATAAACTTTGAGTGTTTGCCTTTATATTTTGCTCAAAAACCAGCATGTTTTCTTTTATTCTGATTCATTCTCTTTTTCTTTATAAAATTTATATAAAACATGTCAATTATTTTTAAAATTCAAATAAATTATTTACGAATATGGATATCCAAATTAATAGATGGGAAATTTATTATAGGACAATGCTTCTCAATAATCTTCTACCCAATCTCTGTCCACTCATTGCTCAATGTTCGTCTGTCCATTCATTATTTTTGTCTTGTTTTGTGTATCTTCATATTATGTTGTCATAATCAAATATTAAAAATCTCTATCTCCTCGTCACCATCATTATTCTCGTTCCTATACTCCATTTTTTCCTAGAAAGCTTGCAAAAAAGATTTGCAAGCTTTCTAGGCCCTTACCTTTATAATAAGCTTAACAAAATAATAAATATATACCCTCTGACTAGAAAACAATGCAAACATAAAGTATTCCACTACCTACAGAAACTAAGCTACGATGAGACGGAACAACTACTTATTATACAAAATTAAAAAAAAAGCTCATTCACATATACACGCACGCACAAACATATATACATACACACACACACATACACACACAAATACACACACGCAGAAACACACATACATACACACACACACCATCACAATCCATTAAATCCATCAATCCATTAATTAACTTACAAATTACTTACTTCCATGTAAAGAGAACTTACCCACTATTAAAGTGGCACCTATTATTGTATAATAGAAACGTGGGGAATGGTGCTGATAACCGAAATACAGGCTATGCCTAGTTCGGCTACAGACGCTAATCTCATCACCCTTTTTGAAATTGTTGCCATAATGCCATTGTTAAGTAGTAATTTAAGTTTATGGAATTAAATTATTATTAAAAAAAAAAAAAAAAAAAAAATCATTTGAGGTCAGCTCAACATTATATCATCTTCTTTCATACTTAATTTTTTAGTAGTCGTATTTCTTCTTAGTATTTCGAACCGATGGTTTCCTAAGTTTTTGAATACTTTGGCTCAAGATGCTAGTCACATTAATTGCAGTATGAGCAGCGTTTCTCAGGTCCTCTATAGTGTAGGTGTATGGTCACTTGGGGCATTCCAGTATGTGAGTCATGTTCTGAGCAGGTGCACTGCACTCATATTGGGTATCAGACTAGTCTATAAAACCCCATTTTGCCCATTAGTCGTACTGTGTCGTAATCACCCCTTTCCTAGAAATCTTTCTTTCTTTGTTTAAAACGAAAAACATTGCCCATACTAGGAATTAATTCTGTATCGTGGGTGCGTTCCCAAACAACTATCTGCAGGACATACAAATATATGTTCCTTGCAGGAATCAGACCCACGACACGCAGCGCAGCAGCCAATTACTCAGTCACTGCACCACCCATGTGATTCTTTCACACAGTCAATCGACCAACTCTTTGATCTTTCCCAACTCTTATAGCCATCATACTCAAAACCTTCCTTACAACATTTTTCTCATTCCCTCGCATCACATATCCATACCATGAAACAAGTGTCTATCTCCTTTACCCTTAATATGTTCCAATGTACCAGCTGTTAATCATAGAGGATCTAAACGCAATCCCAGTTCTTTATCAAGCACTCGCGGTAGAAACGCATCAAAATAAATAAATTTATCTGTACCCACTTGATATGTGCTTTTACAGATACCAAAGTCCTTGGTACGAAATTGTTTATGGAGTACCGCGGTACATTGTAGGAGAGTGTGTTTGTTTGTTGTTTTTTTTATTATTATTATTGAATGACTCGCGTTTGACCACTATCTCACCTGATGGTGAGCTATGATGTGATCGACGATGAAGCACGCTTGCCTAAAAGAGACATATTCACTTATGATTTAAAGACTCTCAGGTGGTTGCAATCAGCAAACACATATTCTGGCAGGGAATCCCACTCCTTACCTGTATAAACCTAAAGCACTAATAATGGGTCAAAATTCTGCCCGGGGGTTGAGGATAAATTCGAAAGAGTTACCTCGCCCCTGGGCACTCAGGGCAGGGAGGAACAGGGGTGGGTTTTAGTCAGTAAGAGTCTGACACGCCCTTCCGCTCCACCCTAGAGCGGAAGAAATCATAGGATGATTTCCCACCCCCCAAAAAAAAAAAAATGGGTCAAAATTCAGTGTCAAATATAGATATTATATTTCCTGCTGAAGATGGACCTCCCATTGCCGAACAATATGCTAAAAAATCTTGGCATTGATATTTACAAACTAATTAGCTATTAAAAGCGATTACGACTAAAATTTGACATTGTCATTGAACATCTCATCTTCTTGTCCTTGTGCAACTAACTTGGAGGCGATACAAAACGCTTTCTTCTTTCAATCAGATGACATTACCTGCGAAGAAGTCACGTGACAATTCTCTCAACAGGTAATGTTATTTCCATACATTTTTTACTAAGCGTGTGACGTGAACGCTAACAGAAAAGTAATTTTTCTAGACCCGCCGTTCTGTCAAGCGTCACGCTACCATTAACTGCTTCAATTATTCCTTACGCAATCATTGGTAGTTTGTCATTTGCTCAGGCTGCATCTAGAAGGCACTTTCAGACCAATTCAGCTTGAAAATCGGTTTCTGTTACCTCGTGTTTGGTGAGATCTCATTCAGTGACAATAATCGTGTAGAACGTTAAAATAAAGTGAGTAGAGTCACGTAATTTGGCCAGTTTCAGTTGAGCTCTACACTTGTCAATGATAAGCAACTTATTTAATGTTTTACATATTTCCAAGTAGTTTATATGCATTGTGCAACTATGATTTGTCATTAATGTGACTCATCATTACCATGACTATTCAAGTTAAAAACTTTTTACAAAAAAAATAGAACCGACTTCCAAAAAAAGAGCAAAATAACTTTAATTTCGGAAGTCGATGTTCCTGGTTTTGTGTCTCCGTTATTTGACACCGACTTCCGAAAAACGACTCCTTATTTTTGAAGTCGGTTAAAAATAAATATATCGTCATTCTCCTGCCCTTATCCCAATTTATTTGGAGTCGGCGCAACATGCCTTTTTCTTCCATACTCCTTTATTAGTCGTCATCTCTTTAGTCACCCCCTTTTTACCCATATCCTCTTTCACACAGTCCAACCATAAATATATGAGCATCCAAAACTTTTCGTCCAGTTAATTTCAAATTATAGTTTTACCAAATGGGTTGTTTCTTATGGAGTCATAAGAAACAACCCATTTGGTGCGACTAGGTTTTGCAATTTTAAAACTTAAAATATAGGCTAAAATCGATACATAAGTGATGATGTATTCAAAAAAGCATAATCATAGAATAAGCAGCCATTATAATGTTGCAACTGCTGAGACTCAGGCCTAGGAGTCAGGTCAGGGTCAGATCTAGGAGAGAGAATGCGTCGTAGCCCACCACGCGGGCCCAGTACGGTGTAGTGGATGTCACATGTCTTCGATTTTTTTGGTTCTAGGATATGCCAGTTTTCTCACGATGTTTTGAAAGCAGTAGTGATGAAATAAATAACAAAGAAAGAAAGAGAGAAAATACGTTTGTTTGCGGTAAACATGACGCAAAGAAAGATTAAACAACATAAAAAAAAATTACAAAAAAAAATACAACCGACTTCCATAAATAATACTAAAAAATGCAACATAACTTTAATTTCGGAAGTTGATGTTTCTAGTTTGGTTTCTTCGTTATTTGACACCGACTTCCGAAATTAAAGTTATTTTGCATTTTTTAGTATTATTTAAGGAAGTCGGTTGTATTTTTTTTTGTAAAAAGTTTTTTATTTTTCACTTTTTAGTTGTTGTACCCCATTCTAAAACTAAATTAATAGTAAAGTTATGCCCGAATTGATAGCCCCAAAAATAGCGAATTTGAACCTAGTTGGTGAAATTAGGGTGTATCAGGGTGAACTGTACAAATCTGTATACCCCTTCAGAGCGTATCAGCGTGATGTAATGTTGTGAAGTGGTGAAAACAATATACAGACATGCGATTGCAGCAATTCTGGAAGGTTTGCTATCATTTATTGAAGAGTTCCATTGTGTATCTCCGAAGTTCTTCATCAGATCTTCAACAAATTAAAATGGGACCACATGTAAAGCAACAGCTTTCAAATAAAAGAAAAATCTTCAAAATCGGTTCACGCAGTAAAAAGTTATGAGGTAACACACATAAAAAAAAAAGAGTCGGTTAAAAAAATACAGTCGAATTGAGAACCTCCTCCTTTTTTCGAAGTCGGTTAAAAAAACCAAAAAGCTCGGGAAAAACTAGCGTCAAATCCACGCAAAACGGCCATCGCTCAGCTATGCATCGGAGCTCTGTCTATACGAGACAGAGCTCCAACGCTGGTTTTCTCAGCGACAGCTGGCGCAGACGTGATGATGATACATAAAGAAAAGCATCTGCCTGGGATATAACCCATGACGTAATAAAGTTATTAGTAATAACGTACTGCTTTAAGCATTATGATGTACATTCTGGAAATAAACAATATATCAATCAGTTACTTCCTGTATAATTAAGGTCACTCTGAAAATAAATCTGTTATTTCTTTGACGCCCGTGCACTAAATTAAAGGTCCCTGTGGTATCAAAATGAATTGCATTGTTTTCCTGAATTTCCTATTTTGATCCGTTGTTTTTGTGTGTGGGTGTATGGCATAGTTGACGTCCCACACTCGTACATGGTTGATATATAAAGGAGTCTGCCAACACCGGACCGGATTGCACCGGCACCGGATGAGCGTGCTAGAAACGTATCCAGCAAACAAAAACTTTGTATTGAAACGTATGAGACTATTCACTTCTGCCAGCAGCTTCGCCCGCTTGGAAGTAATACCTACTTTTTTTTTTTTTTGGGGGATGGGAAATCATCCAATGACTTCACCCGCTCTAGGGTGGAGCGGCAAGGCGTGTTAGACTCTTACTGAATAAAACCCACCCCTGTTCCTACCTGCCCTTAATGCCCAGGGGCGAGGTAACTCTTTCGAATTTATCCTCAACCCATTATAAACTAAAGCCCATATGTTAATCCAGACTATAATCTATCTCTGTGACAAATCTCATCCAGATCGGTCCAGCCATTCTGGCGTCATTGAGTAACAACCATTCATCCATCCATCCATTTTTTTTTTGTGGGTTAGGAAATCATCCTATGACATTTCCCGCTCTGAGTGGAGCGGGAGGGCGTGTCAGACTCTTACTGACTAAAACCCACCCCTGTTCCTTCCCTGCCCTGAGTGCCCAAGGGCGAGGTAACTTTGTTTCGCATTTACTCTCAACCCCTGGGTAGGCATTGGCCATGGCGGGCCCCGTTATGAATGCTGACAAGTCTATGAGGCGCGCGTGGAACACTACGCGCCATTGACTCTCGGGCCTGGTGCTAATCGGACGGCGAGCTACCCATTACTGGCCGTCCGCAGGCCCGGGTATTCATCCATCGTAAGCGATGATGTGGTCGAAAATGGAGCACGCTTGCCTATTCACTCTTGACTTAAAGACTCCCAGCTTGTAGCTATCGGGAAACAGACTCCGGCAGGAAATTCCACTCCCTGGCTTCCAGTCTAACCGGATGCAGCTGAATACCAGTACTTTACATGGAGCGACTGCCTATCTGATCTCCACAACCCAGTTACGGGGTAATACGATACCCCTTGGTAAGACTGGTTGTCAGACTTTCGGGCAAACATACACACAGTCATATATGCATACATACATACTCTATAAAAACATTACCCTCCTTCTAGGGCATTCGGGTAAAAAACCAACCGAGATCTTATTTATTTTTTTGGAAAATAATCCGAAAATTGGTTACTAAAAATCATTCTTGATTGGTTAAGAAAACTTAAAATTTTTCGGAACCCGAGGAGCTTAAAAAAATCTCGTGTGTGCTTAATTATTATAAATAGGTTATAATATCGCTTCCTGCCAGGAATACGTCGAGTTATCAATAACTCTGTATAATAAACAGAGGTCGGAATTAGGTAGAGTTATATATGTACTTGCATCGAAACGTTGATATTAATATGGATCTTCCCGTGATTTATAATGGACAATCCCGTGTGACCAACAATATTACTAATGAATAATAATAAAAACCTCTATTATTTTCTTTTGTTCTCACAAGCTATGTTGTGTGAACTCCAAATGTGGCAATACCGCACGTGTGCGCATTTGAATTTTGCAACTTTAGACGTCCGATGTTGTTGATGTAAATTTGACCACGTCGCGCGTGCAGTGGTGTAAATTGTGTAAAAGTAAATAGCTTTTAAAGTCAATAAATCACGGTATTTTTCTGTTCTTTAAAATTAATCTCGGATTTGAGGCATATCCACTTTATTCTTTCGCTGTATGAAATCTGTGTAAGTACATAAATAACTGTACCTAATTCAGACCTCTGATAATAAGTAGGAAGTATGATGCCCACTAGATCGTTCTGTCACTGACCAACACCGTACTGTAACATTTTGACAGTGCTGATACTGCGCTCGTATGATACAGATATCTATTCACGACGGTGACCACTTACTTAAATGGCACCACACTTGTTTATTAATAAAGGTGGACCATCGCTTTTTTTAATAATATAGCATAGTAAAAAAAAATATATATTTTTGAAAAACCCGACTGCAAACAAAAACCGAAATGTTCCAAAACCGTCACTTTTTAAGCAGTCTGATACAGTTCAGAGTTGTGCGTCAGACTGTTTTATGAAAAAGAACGTCTTTTGACTGGAATAGTGATGTAATGATGATAACAGTCTGTACAATGTCTTGATCATAATTTTCTTCTTCTACCTTTTCAGCATAACCACCACCCGATGTCCTACTCGTACTTCGGCGCCAGTGACAGCAGCGACTACTCCGCCGATTACAACAACAACTATGCCTATTCTGCCAGTGGAGGTTACGGGAAGGACTGGGCCTCCAACAGGGCCTATAACATGCTGAAACACAGGCCCACTCCGTCGCCGAGTTATATTACTGCGCCCGGTGCTGTGGCATAGGTTGAAGTGGCCATAGCCTCTAGATAAAATGAAGACATCTCGGGAAAAACCAGTTTTAATTTTTTTAAAGTATTTATAATGACAATATATTGATTTGCGCGCCTACCTGTGAAATTAACAGCGCAGACATTCATGGTTCTTGTAATGAATGAACAGATTCAAAAAGTATTACAGCTGACTACGATGGTTTTGTCCATTCTGATTCCTGAATAAAATAAATACACCAAAAAGTTCTATTGGCTTTTATACGTCAGATCAATATAAACACCGTGTAAGACACATAAACGCACATACGTGTACCAGTAGTTCAGTACAATATGATTCTGGACGTATATAGCGGCGTCGGCGTTTTCCTAAATTTTTTTTTTTTTTTTGCAGTGTTTTTTTACTTTAGACTGTTCAAAATTGTTTTTTCTATCCAACTCAATGAGAGTTTTAATTAAACAGTGATTTAATCGCTAATTACACTAAATACAGCAATGTAAATAAAATACGAACAGCTGTTTCGCTAGAATTAATTTATAAGGTCACGTCGCCGGCGTAATACCTACATACCTAGGGTGGAGTGGCGAGCTCAGCGGCGCGTGCGTAGGTAGTGCCACAGTATAAATATGGACAGTATGGAAACTAGGCCTATTTGTTGAGATAATTATCTACGCTCCATTAGAGAGCTAGGGTTGTCACTGTTAATGTTTGGAAAAGAAATCAATGGAAGATGCTTCAAAGTTGCCGCGCAATTTGAAAAACATTAAGATATCCCACAAAGGCGGGCCTTTTTTTTTCACGTCACTCAAAAATTTTCATGTTTTTGAGGGTGTTAAAGTGAAGTCAAAATGCGCGGCGCTCGGCCAATAGCTAGTTAACCCTGCGGCAGCGCATCTTACCGCGTTTCAACCTGAAAATGCGTGTGATCTAAATGAAAAACCATTATCATTTTGAAAAACGTCTTTATTTACCTTTCAAGATCAGCAGGGAGTATAAAAACGAAAGACCCGGATTTGAAGAAGCCGAGTTCATACAACAGTACACTGCGCAATACGCTTGTGGCATTTTAAAACGGTTCGTGGCTCAGGATAACATGACCACTCGTCTCGACACGGCAGCCGCAACTGCGCGCACCGCGACTATCGCTTAGGGCTAGCGTAGATGCGCGTGTCTGTATGAGTGTGCCGTTTCGAACGTTTGTACGTAGTTTCCGTACTCGCCATATTTATACTGAGGTAGTGCGGAGCAATATAAACAATTCAATCTCAACAGATTGAATTGTTTATAATACATATATTGCGCGCTCAAAAATGACAATCTCTGTAACCAATCATTACCGAGATTAATGATTATCATAATTTTGACAGTGGCATTAGGTGTAATCTTTTCGCAAAGTTTGTGGTATCTTGACCCTTACAGCCTGTAATATCCGTCAGTTGCAAAAAAAATATCACACTGTTTTTCCCGTGGAGTCTTCAAATGACATTCTATCAGTGATTGACATGAGCTAATGATCTGCGGTCAAACCAAATATTTTAACATTTTGACAATCGTCAATAGAATGTCACGTTATCTAGACCCCAATATTAGTGTTTATTTTTGGTGTGTAACATATTTCCTCTCGCTTTCCTGCAATCTGAGGAACTGATTTTGTAAAATGGGACGGAAGTGTGTAACAGGAAGCCCCGAAGCGCGCGCTATTTGATTTTACCAATCAGCATGCGCGTTGGTAGAGTTGGCCGTCAGATTGTAGAGCGCACGCACGATAAGTCTTCGCGCTTTCGATATCGGAACTAAACGTTTTAATTTTATTTTTCAGAATAGAATGTTAATGTTGCTTATTACCAAGGTGAGATGTCAAATGTTACACATCATATGCGACTACTGTAAGACTCGCTCGTTTTTATATTTAATTTATTGTTGGTTATTATTGTTTTTATGATAATTATTGTTTATTTGGAACTTGTAGTTGAGTCAAGAGCGACCTACATTTTTAATAAAATATTTAATAGCATTTTTGTTGCCTGGCGATATTTGTGGTCATCAAACCGTGTTGGTCATTTCAAAACTGTAATAATAACCGGGTAAGACCACTAATTACTGGTCAGTAAAATCAGTGTTCACAAAAATATAACTACATTTTTACGTCAAACAGTAATAAATATAAAAGCCTTATTTTAATACACTTTAAACAGTACAAAAAAGTAATGTATTATAGGTATAATTGTGGAAAAAATTATTTAATATTGTATAGAATAAAATTATACAATGCAACAGCCAATTTTTGACTTATAGAGATAATAAAAATACTGACAAGATGGTAACTCAATATTTTTAACCTATAAAGTGACTTTTAGAGCCAAAGCCACGAAAGCAATCGCTCAATCACAGCGTCAAAACAGTTATAAAATTTGTGGTTGACTGCGATTTCTCGTCCCCGATTTCAACTGACATTACAGTTAAATTCAACAAACATTTTGTCATAATTAAGTAGGTACGTCATGAAAATTCCTCTATTATGGATATCATTTTCCACCAAAGAGCCACGTGATGAGATCGTTAACTCACGTGCAATTACGTGATGTAATACTGCAGTATTCGAGAATCGTATTCATAATATCAGTACCTATGTATGTATGTAACTGTTCCATTGCGGATCAAATAACACTTTTCATACTAAGAAAGAGGGAGAAAAAAAAACTAAATATGTTCAATGTCACTAAGCTGTGCGAAAACCTTAGGGAGGTCGAACAAGGCCACTTTATACAGTGACTCAGTTGCAATACAAATGCGATTCCGTCGCGATACAGTCACGATACAGTCGCGGTACAGTCGTGTAACAGTCGTGATACAGTCGTGATACAGTCGTGATACAGTCGTGATACAGTCGTAATACAGTCGTGATATAGTCATGATACAGTCGTGATACAGTCGCGATAAAGTCACAATGCAGTCGCAGTATTTATACTATTGTCCATGTAACTACGATTCTGCATCACTACTATCGCGATACAGCATGGATACAGATGCTATGCAGCATCGATACAGTCTTGCGCTGTAGTGAATACCTGTGAACCCGGTTGACGCTGTTTTTTGCGTTGATGCAAGCGCGCGATATTAGTGATGCACTTTGTCTACATCGATGCAGTTGCGCGTTGCAAATGCGACAAACAACCAAAAACAGCAATACAGCGTTTCAGTTCACGAAATACGCTACTGAATTAAAGTTTTCAGGAATATTTATGCAACCAGTTGGCGCTACTTAGGAGACAGGTCTTTTACTTTGAATGCGAAACATAATGACGTAAACATGACAGTGACGTCAATTTAACTAATATCATTTTTTTTTTAATTATCTGAATCCTTTTGATAGGTTTCTTGACCTGACGATTCAGTGCTGCCATCTGGTTTATGTCATTTCAGAAAACCATCATTGATGTAAAAAGTCGTCTTGGGCAAACTCCCCATTCATTCCGGTATTTATCAGTTTAGATTCAAGTATTATGAAGGTCAAACATCCTTCACAAACCACACATTACGTCAGTTTGAACTCACTGATCATTTAGTTTTGTGTCTGAATCAGTTTTAAACATACGTAATTTGAATTAAAGACAATTATGAATAATGTGCATGTTTAAGCGTCATGAATGGCATTTTTGAGACGGTCTTTTAGCTTAAGTCTCGTCTCCCCCCAGTCGAGTAACGCCCGTGTGACTATTAAAATGATTGATTTGTGCATTGTGAGTACTCGAAAATGTCCTAATTGGGACATTTTGTCTTTAGAACGTAGAAGAAAATGATAATCTATGCTTAGACAAAACATTTGAAGCGCAATCGTAAAAATGATAGCTGTCTCTTTTACTTCCTTGCTTATCTTAATTAGCTTACGTACAATATGACGGTTAATTATAAATCATTTCCATTGAGTCACGATCAGGCAGTTTAATAAAAAAGCTGTCATTTAGTATTTTGAATAGTTGGACCGAAAATTAGACTTTTCATACAAATTTATCATCAGCTGATCAAAATTAAAATGGAAGGTTAAAAAGTTTTCTCGGAATTGAATATTACTTTCTTGACGAACGTTGTTTATTTCTACAGGCAGCAGCAGTTTTTGAAATATGACCACTCATTGATTAAAGTACTATCCATCGATGCACATAAAATATGCCTCAATAATAAAATTGTACACTGACTGCCACAATACTGTCCCATAACCTTCGTCCGTTACAGCACAAATCTATTTATTTTGTACAGTGATTACATCATATTCTACGGTAACACGTGCGTCAACCGGCATGCGGTCCACTTATGTAATACTGCCCTATTTGTATCGAAGAATGTGTTTGTAACTCATATAATACACATAATAAAAACATCAATCAACCAATCATTTAATATACATAGTCAGCAGGCCCAGCGGCAAAACCCGGGTTGTCAAATTGAATCCCGACGACAACCCGGGTTGACAGCCGATTTTTTTTTTCACTTAAATATTTTTTTATTTTTGTCAAACTCACCGGTGAGTTTCCAGCGCTCAGAGGTTAAAATAGGTTTTATACAATCTGATAATAATAACATGTACAAACGCATATAAAAACAACTCATTGGGCAGCAAAAAAATCATCCACATCGTTGACAATGGGAAAAAAGCCCAGAACGTTGGCAGCATTGCAACGTTGAATAGCAATGCTGATTCGTTGGTCAAAGAAAAGCCCAGCCCTCTGAGCTTGCTAATTTGTAACTTAATTAGGTACTCTTTTTTAGATACCATCAAAATGAATCCACGTGTTTATCATAAAATACATAAATAAGGTAGTTTGTGAAAAGTATACAATTTTCCAAAAAAGATTTGGAATAATGAGAAAATGTATTGATATGAGAATGTATTATGAATAAAAATGTACCTAACTTTTTAGTTAATAAGTTAAATGGGTTAGCACTGTCTAAAATAATGCATTTATTTATTTTACTTTTTATGACTGTTATTTTAAGTTTAAGTTAATAATTTATTTAAAAAAATAATTTTATGATTAAGATTAATGGATTATTTATTCTGTTATTTATTACAATAAAATGTACAAAGATTTCACTTAATAAAGATTTTGAAAACATTATTATTTTTTTTTTTCAATTAATGTAAATTATGAAATCTGTTAGATTTTATATATCTAAACATTTTCGTATAAATTTTCCAATGACAGATCACCTGTTGAGGGTCGCGGAAATCTAATGGACGCGAGACGCACAGGACTGGTTATTGTGGTGACACTTTGGGGATGCCTTTGTCCAGTAGTCGACGCCTTTCGGCTGAAATGATGATGATGATGTTAATGATGATGATGGTGATGATGATGGCGATGATGGCGATGATAAAAATGATGGTGATGGATTCCAATAAGGGTTTTTTTTTTAGGGGGTGGGAAATCATCCTATGACTTCTTCCGCTCTAGGGTGGAGCGGAAGGGCGTGTCAGACTCTTACTGACTAAAACCCACCCCTGTTCCTCCCTGCCCTACGCGCCCAGGGGCGAGGTAACTCTTTCGAATTTATCCTCAACCCCCGGGCAGGCATTGGCCGTGGCAGGCCCCGTCCTTTGCTGACAACTCTTTGAGGCGCGCGTGGAACACTACGCGCCGTCGACTCTCGGGCCTGGTGCTGATCGGACGGCGAGTTACCCACTACTCGCCGTCCGCAGGCCCGGGTTTCCAATAAGGGTTAGGCAGTGATGTATCTAAAGTAAACCCACAATTCACCAGTTATGTTTAAGTCTCATGTAACAAGTGAAAGATGGCGGGTCTATTGCCATCAACGGGATGAAAACCCAGAGTCCAGGGATATCACGGGTGTATTTGAAAGAGTCACCACGGCCCCTGCCACAGGCAACTGAAGGCCCACGCCCACCCGCTCTACCGAGAACGGTTTCCCACCCAAAAATAAATAAAAAGACTCCAAGCATCTGGGTTATATTAATAAGGAAATTCCAGTTTGGAAAAATCCAGTATTACTTTACCTCTTGGTTAGCAGTAGTGTTTGCCACCACTGAACCAAAGAGATTTTTTTTTTCAAAACCGACCAGTTTTATCAAACAATACAAAACTTCCGTCCCTCAGCTATATAGTTTCGTAATCATAAGTTTTTGATAGTTTTGAAAGCAAACACAATATGGACAACTTTTCCGGTTATCCAACTATACAGGATACAGGGCAAAACGGTTTTGCCCAAAGCGACACGGTAAAAACTTTTATTACAGTCTAGCTGAAATGGACCCTTCTGATCTTTGAAACTAATTTGATGTTTCCTATCTGTTTTATTGTTTGATCAAAACGGAGTTTGTGGGTTATCTTGTTTGTATGTGATAATAATAATGTAATAGTTCGATCAAAACCAAGATCATGGATCTGAGGGGTTATATATATAAATCATTTTAACGTTATAGAGTCTATACATATATGAAAGCTGTTTTAACATGGCTAATTAAAAAAATCGCAACTCCGTCCCATTTTATGAAATCACTCCCACAGATTGCAGAAAAGCGTAAGGAAAGATGTTATACATTAAAAAATATTTAGAACAAAATTTAAAACAGTAAATACTATGCTTTGCTTAAAATTTGTGATCTTGTCAAGATTACTCGTAAGAATAATCCTACACATCCAATAACTTAACACAGCAGTACCAGGACCTCATAAACGTACTGTGTGCATCACGAATCCCGTTCAGCTCCATAAACATTTACTGCACATCCTGTACTTGACTGTCAACCAATAAATAAAACGAAGTGTCCTCAAGTTTAGTACCACTTGCTCTCTTATATGAATACCTGGTAGCTTTAGAATATAGCTTTGTTTTGTTTAAGTATTATTGGCAATGTTAACACCTGCAGTAACCTGTTATATATGTAGATGGCAGCTGATGGCAAATAACTGAATAATGACCATGTTTTACAGATGCTCTATTTTCTAAAACTTGATGTTTCCATGCGTTCAAGCGTTTTTGCCATACCTATTATTGGAAACAAATGTAACAGCTCACAATTAAGGACCCATTAATAATAGTGTTTTAATTCCGTGGTGCTTGGCAACTGGGCTTACTCCAGTTGTAAATATCCCTTTATGCCTAATGGCCTAGCTTTGTTCTGTCTCCTGCTTGATTAGGAGGGAAGTGGAAATTACGTTTTTCTTACTCCTCGGCTGTTCTTTTCTGTTTTCTGATTAATTTCGTTGCGGGACCCAAGACAGTTTAATAGTTTATCTGGGACTCGTCGAGCTTCATTGCCTCGAGATTTTTTCTGGTAATCGCACTGTTGATGCTAGCTTACAGAAGTAACAGTGGTTTGGGCTCAATAGGACTTGTCCCAAATAAAAAACCTTGATGCATCAAGGTCATCACCTGCCTTATTTTTTCCCAACTACATTGGGGTGGATTCTAGCAGGCAGTGGTGGCTGGGTTGTGGGGCCAACTTACGTGTCGCAGGTCGTGGGTTCAAACCCAGGCAGGCACTTTACTTTGTGTAAATCAATTCAACATCACTGCTCACAAAACGGCGAAGAAAACATCGTGAGGAAACTATGACCTAAAAAAATCGAAGACGTGAGATTCACCATCCCGCACTGGGCCTGCGTGGTGAATTAGGGCCCAGTCCCTCTCACGTATAAGAGGCGTATGTCCCAGCAGTGTGAACGTTATAAGGCTGATTTTGCTTTTGCTATGAGTTCTAGTCTCACTGAATGCAGAATAGAGTGGCTACTTTTTAGTGGCAATACCTAGTGCTGCCCCCTAACATTATGCTGAGCTGAGGCCCTTTTGGCACAATGAATTATTTTCTTTTTTGTGTTTTTGTTTTATTTAATGTTTTGCCAATAACTGCAATTTTCTTTCTTTCTTTCTTTTAAATCTGACCCTAACAACCCAGTTAATTAGTGATACGATAGAATGATGTATCATTCTGCCTTCAAAGATAACGACTGCCAAAGATCTTAATATTACAGCCAGTACCACGTGCGTTTTTGGCATAATGATTTTCTTTTCTTTTTGTGTATTAATGTTTTTGTTTTATTGAATGTTGTGGCAATAAACGCCATTTTCTTTATTTATTTCTTTCTTTTAAATCTAATCCCAACAACCCAATACGATGGTATGTTAGGTACTAATGCATTAAATTTCGAGTTATAATTTTGGAATAACCTCCTCATCATCATCATCATTTCAGCTGAAAGACATCCACTACTGGACATAGGCCTCCCCCAAGTACCGGTCCTGTACGTCTCGCATCCATCGGCTACCCGCGACCCTCACCAGGTCATCGGTCCACCTTGTGAGAGGCCTTACAACGCTGTATTTTTCGGTACGCGGTCGCCACTCCAAAACTTTTCGGCCCCATCGACCATCTGCTCTGTGACGTTCACCTTCTGGAGCCCTTTATTTTATTTTGATGATCCCACATGATCATGTCGCAAAAGTACAACCTCACCAACCTCTAATGGAGGTAGACATTTTGATTTTTAGAATTCACTCACTCAATTGATTCAGTCACTTCAGTAGTCAAACCCAATCTAATGATACCTACTAACGGCTGAATAAATTTCAACAAATATGAAATTTATTCAGCCGTTTAGGATGTAGGACGTGTCAAAAAATAGACATACATACATAAACCAAGGAGGAGCAGTGGTGGCCCAGTGATACTGTCCGCGACTTAAAAGTTGTAGGACGTGAGTTCAAACCAAAGAAAAGGCAGGCGCTGTACTTTGTGTAAATTATTTCGTCACCATTGCTCTCAAAACGGAGAAAAGAAAAGAAGGAAAACATCTTGAGGAAACCGGCATGTCCTAGAACCAAAAATTCGAAGACATATGACATCCACCAATCCGCATTGGGCCCGCGTGGTGGATTACGTCCCACACCCTCTCGCAGAGAGGAGGTTTGTGCCTCAGCAGTGGGGACATTAAAAGGCTGATGATAATGATGATGACATAAACCATCATCATCATTTCAGCCGAAAGACGTCCACTGCTGGACATAGGCCTCCCCCAAAGTGTTATCAAAACGACCGGTCCTGTGCGTCTCGCATCCATGGGCTGTTCGCGACCCCCACCCTCATAAAAAACATTGTTCTCCTTCTAGGGCAGTCGTGTAAAAAATATCATCACATTTAATTTGGAGACAACCAAAACGACATATGTGTATACATATTTTTTGTTTATGTTATTTTTTTCAAAAACTGTTGAATCAATTTCGATAAAAAATATATGGAACCACCTCTGAAGTATGACTTACCAAACCAAAAAAGAATTATCAAAATCTGTTCACAAAATGGCTGAGATATCGTGAAAGAAGCATACAAAAAAAAACAAAACATACAGACGAATTGAGAACTTCATCATTTTTGAAGTCGGTTAATAAAAAAACTTTTTTCCAAAAAAATAGAACCGACTTCCAAAAAAGTGCAAAATAACTTTAATTTCGGAAGTCAGTGTTTCTGGTTTTGTTTCTTTGTTTCTTTGTTTTTTGACACCGACTTCCGAAATTAAAGTTATTTTGCACTTTTTTGGAAGTCGGTTCTATTTGTTTGGAAAAAAGTTTTTATTTTTCACTTTTTAGTTGTGTCCTTCCATTAAAGTGTGTTAACAATGGATGTCTAGGCGATAGCAGAAATCGCGGTTGATTTGCTGTCATATTTTGAAGAGTTCCGTTGTCTGTCTCCGAAACGCATCATCAGATCATTAGGAAATTTAAATGGGACCATTTCGGAACAAACTCCTTTTGAAACAAAAAAGTATTTTGGAAATCCGTCCATAAATGACGGAGTTATGCCCGAACATAATTAAAAAAAAAAAAAAAAAATACAAACATCCGAATTGATAACCTCCTCCTTTTAGTCGGTTAAAAAGAGATTTTTTCTAAAGTGTAAATACCGTAGAGACTCCTTCGTCAGGACCTTTTAAGATGGGTGAATGAACATTGAACAGTAACATGAACCTATGGTACAGTAAGCAAAAAAGAAATAAGCAGTAAATCGAATTTTAAAATATAATTGTATCGTTTTATGCAAAAACTAAAATAGTATATAGGTAGTAGGTAGTCATAGGGAAGATGTTTGTCGTACATTGAGGAGGATGAATTTATAAAATACTAGCTTCTGCGAGCGGCTTCGCCCGCGTGGTATGAGTACTTCCCCCCCTTTTATAAATTATAGCCTATGTGTAGTTCTGATGTATATGCAATATTACTGTAAAGTTTCATCAAAACCCGTTCAGTAGTTTTTGCGTGAAATATTAACAAACATACAACCCCACAAACTTTCACATTTATAAAATTAGTAGGATTATTTATTTACAGGCCGTCCGCAGGCCCGGGTAAAAAAAAATTGTAGCGTGTGACAAATCAAATGAAAGGCTTTATTTCGAGATGCTCAAGTGTATCACACACTTCACACTAATATTTTTAAGCGACTTCAAAAAGAAGGAGGTTATCAATTCGAATGAATGTATTTTATTTTTTATGTTTGTTCGGGCATAATCATTTATAGACCGATTTGCAAAATTCTTTTTTTGTTCGAAAGCGGTTTGTTCCAAAATGGTCCCATTTAAATTTCATATAGATCAGATGATGGGTTTCGGAGACAAACAACGGAACTCTTCAAAAATCAACCTCAATTGCTGCGATCATATGTCTATGAATTGTTAAAACAGTTAAATGGGGACCCACAACTAAAAAGTGAAAAATAAAAACTTTTTTTCAATTAAAATAGAACCGACTTCCAAAAAAAGATGAAAATAACTTTAATTTCGGAACTCAGGGTCAAAAAACGAAGACACACAAGTATCAGAAACACCGTTATATATATATTTTTTTTTAAGTTTTTTTTTTATGTATGTAACCTTTAACACTTCGGCGGTCAAGACCAATCTAATAATATCTCATTTGTTAAAATCCATCAAGCCGTTTAAGCTACAACGCGTGCCAAAGAAATAGACATACAAACATACACACATATATATACAGGGTGTAACGGAAAGGTGTGGTCATATTTTAAGAACTGCATCTGCCCATCGTTATGAACAACTTTATTCAAGAAAACCTGAGGAACATCTCAAAAAAAAAAAAAATAATCCCCATACAAATATTGTTTAACTGATAATAACTTTGTACTAGGAAAGTCCGATTTTTTTTGGGAATTTTCTGTTGTTTCTTAGAGAAGTTGTTCATTTCCGTGGGAAGATCCGGTTCTCAAAATATGATCACACCTTTCCGATACACCCCGTATAAATACAGACATACTCTCGAAAAACATTACCCTTCTTCTGGGGCAGTCGGGTAAAAAGGGCGTGTGCGTTACCACTGGGTCACCACTGCTCTGCTTATCGACGTAACCATTAGAAAGGGCGTGTGCGTTACCACTGGGTCACCACTGCTCGGCTTCTCAACGTAACCATTAAAAAGGGCGTGTGCGATACCACTGGGTCACCACTGCTCGGCTTATCGACGTAACCATTAAAAAGAGCGTGTGCGTTACGACTGGGTCACCACTGCTCTGCTTATCGACGTAACCATTAAAAAGGGCGTGTGCGTTACGACTGGGTCACCACTGCTCTGCTTATCGACGTAACCATTAGAAAGGGCGTGTGCGTTACCACTGGGTCACCACTGCTCTGCTTATCGACGTAACCATTAGAAAGGGCGTGTGCGTTACCACTGGGTCACCACTGCTCTGCTTATCGACGTAACCATTAGAAAGGGCGTGCGCGTTACCACTGTGTCACCACTGCTCTGCTTATCGACGTTACCATTAGAAAGGGCGTGTGCGTTACCACTGGGTCACCACTGCTCTGCTTATCGACGTAACCATTAAAATTTTTAAGTCTTTCTAAGAAACATAAAACAGTACGCCAACTCTTTACTTCCATAAATTAAAGATAAAACTCTGGAAGCTTTATTTCAACAGTCACTTCCGTTTCAATTTGAGGCATAAAAAGTACAATAACTCATTTCTCGCGACCTTTTTCAGGCCCTCCGGTCTTTGGTACGACTTACTTTTGTCGAAATTGAAGAAAAACAGAATGCAGGGCTGTAAAAGTTAATTTGAGAAAATAAATCTCCCGGAACAATTTTGGTCACAGTTGACTACTATTGTATAATGTACTTCTGCACAGCTTCTGTCAGCGGTTTCGCCCGAGTGGTATTAGTACTTTCCCCCGTTACCCTAATAGCATTTAGTGTTGACATTAGGTTGGGCCAACACTAAATGCTATCATTTTATTCTTCTTGGCCCAACAATAAATGCTATTTTGGGTATAAACTTTGAACCCCTTTTTCACCCCCTGAAGGATGATTTCCACCAAACTGCTCGCATCGCATCGAACCGGCACAGATTTTACAATCTTTAAACAACATTAAATCGTGTACACAGTCTTTAACATTTCAGTGTCTAGCGGCACACCGTTGTGCCGGTGGGGAAATTCCGTTTGCCTTGCCAAAAAAATTGTCAAAAAAGATTATTTTCTTCTTCTTCTAATGCAATAGCCATTAACACTACGTCAACTTCAACCATTTCCAAAAATTAGAACGCGTCAACATGGTTGGAATGAAAATATTTGACTAGGCGCAGAAACAGATACGTTCGCAAGCGACAGTATGGAACCGATCGCATGCGTCGACATGTTGCCGGATGCGATCGGCTGTCACTTCATCCATTTGTATCCTTTCCGATCCGAGCCGTTTGCTGGAAATCATCCTATAAATTGAATTTCGAAAATGTCTCTAGGACTGGTCGTAAAGACATTTTCGACACTTTCGCACAGCCTAAACCACTGGCGGTTTAGGCTGTGCGTTGATATATTAGTCAGTCAGGACTGTGAATTTTATAAATACAGATAGCATTTTCCTACGGCTTTGCTTCCGTGTCCTAACCCGCAGAAAACGTGCACTCTTACGGGATTAAGCTCAGATCTTGTGTCCTGTGAACTGCATGGCTTTGATAAAGGCCGGTTAGAATTTAAGCTTGCTATCGTAATGAAAAGATTTGCTAACTCTCACTCACTGTTCCTTAGACAATCGTTTTATAAGATTTGGAACACTGTTCCCTCTCAACCTTGTGTCGATGCTAATACTTCCAGAACCTGTTACTTTGGCAGCTAGCTAGAGCTTTAACATATAATATTAGATTTAGTTGGTAGTTATGGCTACGGGCAGCGACTTCATTTTTGATATTTTTGTTTTTTAAGCCTCAAATCGTGCAGAATATATTTGCTGTGGATACATTTTGGGATGTTGAGCAAAGATCAATTTTTTTTCTTTTAAAACTATGCCCCACACTAGTAATTATTCCTGCCGGTCGATTCTGTTAACAGCTCACCGTGAAAACTTAGGTGGTGTGAGAATGAAGTAAACTGTCATTCCACTTTGATTGTATGGATTGACAGCCCACTTCACGTTCATTTCACCTAAGTTATCACGTTGAGATTTTACAGAATAGCAACGCTCTATCGTGGGTGCGTTCACAAACATGTAAACTCACATACACAAGATACCCAGACCCGGAACAACTGTGTATAGGCCACACAAATATTATTTCCGTGTGGGGATAGAACCCGCGACACGCAGCGCAACAGCCGAACGCTCATCCACTGCGCCAACCGTGTCGTCAAATCTAATAGCTTTAGTCTGAAACCTTTTCAGGATTTCTTTGATAAGTACTATTACTAGCTGTTCCCCAGAGCTCTATTCCGTATCCAAGCCGGCTTGCTATTAATTGAGCACTGTCCGAGACATCAGAGTGGTACTGAATAAGATATGTTTTAACAAGTCAATTACTAAAGTCAAAGTCGGGTCAAGAACATGGGAATCGCACTCAGAACCTCAAGCTCAACAGCTACGCTTACGCTCACTTGACCAATTAGGCAATTTAGTTGAAAGTTATATCTTTTTAGGGTTCTGTACCTCAAAAGGAAAAGGGAACCCTTACAGGATCACTTTGTTGTCAATCTGTCTGACTGTCAAGACCCTTTTTCTCAAAAATACGTAAAGGTATCAAGTTGAAAATTACATCAATTTCTCGAGTCTACAGTCTCTGCTGCTGTGAAAAAATCAAACTTGTAAGTCAACAAAATCAAAAGACAAGACCGTTTAAGTATATCGCATGTTTTCGCATGTTTTGCAATTTCACAAGGGAATCAAAAGTTACAGAGTACTTCCCGTAGACCTAGAATCATGAAATTTTGCAACAAGCAAAGTCTTACAGCACATGTAAAGGAACAATTCTGAAAACTGTAAATATGTTTAATAACAAAAAAAAGCGCATTTACTATAACAAACTTATTATTTGCGGTGCAATAACCGTGTCTAGGGATCGAACGGCAAAGTTAAGTTTGTCCTTTAACCTAGGCTCTACAAGTTTGTACATAACCCTCGGTGGGCGAGTCCAACTAGCACTTGGCTGGTTTTTTTTTGTGGGGTGGGAAATCATCCAATGACTTCTCCCGCTTTGAGTGGAGCTGGAGGGCCTATAAAACTTTTACTGACTAAAACCCACCCCTGTTCCATAAGTTACCTCTGTGCCAAGGACCGTGGTAACTCTATTTCGACTTAAGAGGCCGTACACAAAATTTTGCCGATTTCGCTGATTTACATGATTTTACAGACGTAGTTTTACAGTTAAAATAATGTATTTCTAAAAGTTTTAATGCACAACATGAAAGATCATTTTAATAGCGATCTAATGTATGAGCTGTTTTTTTTATTTATTTTTTTTACAATTACGATTAATCGACCACAAGTCGACGACGGTTTTGTAAATTTTTGCTGTAAAGGGTTTAGAATATCATATAATTTCGAATCGTTTTGACGTCTAAACGGTATGAAAAAAATTAGAACGTATTTTTGCAAAAGTCGTCTATATAATGTATGAATCACTTTTTACCACTTTTATATTAAACTTTTGAGTAAAAAAATATTTAACTTAGGAAAATTTAAGAGAAAATGGGCAAAGAATTGCTTTTGATTTTGGCTATGTAGAACTCTCGTTCATAAAACTAAAACAGCAAAAAATAAACTTCAGTTCACCATCAATCTATTTCTTGACAAAAAAATGTAAATATTTTAAAAATTTGGCAATATCAAGTCTTTTTAAACAACCCAAATCTCGACTTATAAAACGTAACGCAAGTTTCGAATCTAGCTCATTCATTAGATCATAATTGAAATGATCTTTCATGTTGTGCGTTAAAACTTATAAATCTCATCTGTAAAATCACGTAAACTAGTGAAATCGGTCAAAATTTCGTGTACGGCCTCTTAACTACAGGTAATAACTGTTCCTGACCTGTTGCTTGAGACAAATTACTTTTCTGTTAGAGTTCACGCTAACGCTTTAAAAATATATGGCAATGATATTAATGGATGCGAGTCACGTGACAGTTCTCTCTGGAGGTATTGTCATATTGCCATACTAACATTTTTTACTAAACATTAGCGTGAACGCTAGCAGAAAAGTAATTTTTCTCACCCTCTGGCAAGATACAAAAATGTATTACCTTTTTATCCGACTACACCAGAAAAGAGGGTAATGATTTTCGAAAGTATATAATAATAATGTATGTAAGCATGGTAAGTTTGTTTTTTTTTTTTTTTGGGGGGTGGGAAATCATCCTATGACTTCTTCCGCTCTAGGGTGGAGCGGAAGGGTGTGTCAGACTCTTACTGACTAAAACCCACCCCTGTTCCTCCCTGCCTCGAGTGCCCGGGGGCGAGGTAACTCTTTCGAATTTATCCTCCACCCCCGGGCAGGCACCGGCCTTGGCAGGCCCCTACACTTTGCTGACAACTCTTTGAGGCGCGCGTGGAACACTACGCGCCGTCGACTCTCGGGCCTGGTGCTGATCGGACGGCGAGTTACCCACTACTCGCCGTCCGCAGGCCCGGGTATGGTAAGTTTGTTTATCTATGTCTTTGACACGCTTTGTAGCTAAAAGGCTGGAGTGATTTAAAAAAATAAGGTATTTATCGATTGGTCTTGACAGCTGAAGTGTCATAGGTTGCATGCATTTAAAAAAAAATACAAAATGAGGGTCGCTATTAGGTAAGTCGGGTAGTTTTTTTTTGTAACATTGTCAAGTGGGATAGCGATGTCTGGTGTTACGCGCATGGATAGAATTAGGAATCATTGATAGAATAGAATTAGGAATAAGCATATAAGAGGAAGTCTAAAAGTGGCACCGCTGACTGAAAAGTTGTGTGGAAATCGGCTGTCGTGGTATGGGCATGTGATGCGGAGGAATGAAGAAAATGTCGTGAGGAAAGTCTTGTGTATGGATTTGGATGGCTATAAGAGTAAGAGAAGGCTAAAGAAACGATGGTTGGACTGTGTGAAAGAACTTAAGGGTAAAAACGGTGACTACAGAGATGACGACTAATAGAGGAGTATGGAAGAAAAAGACATGTTGCGCCGACCCCAAATAAATTGGGATAAGTGCAGGAGAGTGATGATCATGTGGGATATCAAATAAAAGGCTTGAGGAGGTGATATCAAAAACATCATCTGCTGTAAATTGTAGGAAATAAAATATTGAAAAAAACCGTCTGCAAAATACTAATAAAACTATGTTTTTTGCAGACGGGTTTCCCATGTAAGATTTGTTGGTATAATTATAAATATAGAAATACACAAGAAAAACACTATTAATAAAAAGCTTACGTAGTAAAATGGTAGAAAACCACTTTCCTCTAGAAAGCTTAGGTTAGAAAACATTGCAGCTGCGACAAATTTTAAATCCAAGAAGCTTACAATTTTACACACAAAGTGCTAAAGAAAATAAAGTTTTATAATAAAAATATAGTGATGTTTATCACCCTATAAGAACATCAAAATGTGTCTCGAGTGACCACTCGGGTGTAGTGTTGTGACACAATTTCCCGGGATCCGGGATTTCCAGGAATGCGGGAATTCATTAGTCAACGTAACACAGTAACTCTCGCATGAATGCAGAGGGTCTCTTATAGTGAATTGTTGTACAATAGACAAATGGTTGTTCAGTTCACGAAAATGACAGCTTAGTTCGAAGAGGAATGCTGTGTTTGGGATGTCGAAATCCTTTTGTTAAGGCGCAGATATAACTCCGCTGCCGCGACACCTCACGGCTCGGTGGCCGAGCTCCGGTAGGATCTCATGGTGACATGGAGAGGGCAACTGTAGCAACCCAGTGCTGAGCACACCGCAATTGCGGCGGTGAGGTAAGTTTTGTGAAGTGGCTAGAGAAGCGTCGTGGCGTCCTCACCTTCCGCCTGGCGCAGGTCCTCACCGGACACGGAAGTTTCGGGAGGTTCCTGTGTAGGATAAGGCGGAGGGAAACGCCCGGGTGTCACCACCGTGAGAATCGCCCAGAGAACACGGTAGAGCATACGGTGGATATCTGCCCCGCTTGTTTTTTGTTTATTTTGTCGTCTAAATTCAACATAACTCTTGTACTTGAAGATTGCAAGAGTTTTAAGTTAGAATTTCTTGTCTCCTTGCTTCTATTTTAGCTTTAGTTAGAAAATATAAGATAACGTCTATTAACCAAGAAGGACATAGTCCAGTATTGTCCTCAGAACTGAATTTGTCGAGAACACTTTGCTAATCATATCTTGTGCACAGAAGGACAAATCCTTCGAGCCGGATTATAAACGTAGGTAACGTAGCGTTAAGCACAGCCTTGCAGAAGGGCAATATGTGTGACAATGTTGCATCATTCACATGATGCTTATAAAATTAAATTATATTGAATGAAACTAAGCTGGCAAGCAATAGCAGGCTACTCGTTTAGATACCATATTAAGACGCATTTTTAATTTTATTATAATAATTTTTTTCTTTGTGATACCGATGGTTAAATTATGGCTAAACCAAATTACGTATCATATAACGTAGATTACGAACTATTTTTCTCTGTAAGTCCCGACGAAAAACTGCTTCATCTGCACGCTTTTTTAAAGCTTTTTCGATTCCCAAAGTATAATGACTTTTTTTGGGGCTCATAAAGTTGCGCTTTGTATAGGTAGGTAGGTAATTTATAGTTATCAGACAGTTTATGAATTGTTCTATGGGTGGGTACAGATGAAGGATGAGCCATTATTCGACGCGTCATCGACGCAGGGGCCTGACGCGTTAAATAATGCGAGCCAAAAAAATAAAACTCGGTATCGTAGTGTTAGCGCCATTGCTTAAGGTGCAGTTTTACGACTTTTAATGGTTTTTAATTGAACATCACGTATAAACGACTAGTTAATCCATTGAAAAAAATATAATGTTACTCGAGACAATTTCCGTCGTAATTTGATATGTGAATATTTGAAATTATATTTTTTATTTTATAAAAAAAATGAGAATCACGCAAAAACTTTTAAGTGTATTTTTATGAAACCTTGACCATTTCAAAGATAATTTAATTATTTATCTTTTAGTATAGGTACGTTTTTAGTATAATACTTGTTGCTTTATGTATATTATATTAATAATGCATCTCATTTGGGACAGAGCTCCTTGACGGGCGAGTCCAGTAGGACTCGCCCGCACACGCAAATGCATAGACATACCACCCAGTAATAAGCCAGCTCAGCGTTGCGTGAGCTCAGCACAGAACACGCCAGCTAGCTACCCAAGGCCGTTGGCATTTAACTGCCTTAAATAAGAAATGTCAAACTATTTATGGGCAGTAATCTCGCGAGGGTATATGATTCGGTATTACAACCTTTTTAATCAATCATATTGTATCCTATTATAGAGGATGTAACGGAAAGGTGTGGTCATATATATTTTTTTTCTTTTAACAGCCGGTTCTGCCCATGGAAATGAACAACTTTCTCTAAGAAAAAACAGAAAATTAACTAAATAAAAATTGGACTTTCCATATAAGGTCATCATCAGCTGATCAATATTTATAAAGGAGGTAATTTTTTCTTAAATTTCCTCGGATTTTCTTAAATCTTGCTGTAATCCTACTTTTTAATTTTATAAAATAAATTATTTATAAATGTACATGTTTGTAAGGATGTTTGTCACCTACTCTTTCAAGCAAAAACTACAACACGGACTTTGATGAAACTTCACAGTAATATTGTTTATACATCAGAATAAACAATATTAGTCTGAATATACTTATGATATCAAAATCAAAAGTCATTTATTCAAACTAGGCTGAGAGCCAGCACCTTTTGAACGTCAAAGTTCTACATAAAGACAGTCCCCCAAAAACGCCCGCCCGTCACTACTTCCTAGTGTTTTAGCTGTGAAGAAGAAGTGGCCAACAAACTCCCCAGCAACACATCTGTCTGTTAAGTTTGAAGAACTTGAATCTATATAATTATATGCAACAATCTTAACATATGTGTATGTAACGTATGTAAAACAGAATAATAAAGATATATAATTAATAATGGGGGGTAAGTACTAATAACACGAGGGCGAAGCCGCTGACAGAAGCTAATAATATTATAAATACGAAAGTTCGGATGAATGTATGTCTATTACTCAATCACTCCAGAAAGCCTGAACAGATCTGGATGAAATTGAAACAGAGATAGATTATAGTCTGGAGAAGCACTAAAGCTATAATATATAATGGGGGATGTACTAATTCCACGTGGGTGAACCCAATAGCAGAAGCTTTAAAATTATGCCATGGAAAACGGGTGTTATGTTATGGGCATTTGTGATGCGGAGAAATATTGGAAAATTTAAGAAAAAATAAAATGTAAAAATTAAACTTTATAATAAAACGAAAATTGCAATCAAAAGCATCATTCGACCTATAACAATACTGATGACACTAAGCCTGATTTCCTAACGGGCTACCTGTCCAATTATTTATTTGTCATTTAACTAGTTTCTGCCAGTTGCTTTCCCCTCGTGGAATCAGCACGTCCCCCCATTATAAATTAAAGCTCATGTGCAATTCCAGACTATAACCTATCTCAATCTGCCTAACCTTTGCCCAACTATCTTGGATTCAGCTTCCAGTCTAGCCAGATTCAGCTTTTACATGGATCGACTGCCGCGAATCCAGTAACTGGGTAATACGATACCCCTTGGTAAGACTGGTTGTCAGACTTTCGGGCTTCTGACGACCCGTAGTGACTGTCAAAGATCCACGATTGACAGCCGGGACCAATGGCTTAACGTGCTTTCCGAGGCACGGAGGAGTCTTGGTACCAACCCCGGCAAGCGTGCGGCTGTTATTACTTTATCCACGAGCTCTTCTCAGACTATAACTTATATCTGTGCCAAAAAACATTCAGATTAGTTCAGCCGTTTTGGCGTGATTGAGTAACAAATATTCATCCAAACTATCGCATTAATAATACCAATAGAAAGTAGAATTAAAATTACTAGACGATAAATCCAATATCACGGCCGCTTGACTAACAACTCCCCTTAATTAAACTTGTTTACTAGCAAAATGAGATAATTTCTGCATGAAACAAAACGTAATAATACTACGAACACATAATACGAACATTTTTATTTAATATCTTTATTTATTTAGAGACTTTTACCTTACAATGGCTGACGTACAGCCTCATCATACCCTAATCTAACTAATTACACTTCTGAACACATCTATTGGCCCACCTTGTATTTTCAGTTTCGTTTGGTCCTAGCTAAAATTTTATATTAGGTCGAGCAAAGAGTTTTTATGCAGTTTTGAACCTGGCACATTCACAATTTCATTCAATAGTCTTTTTTTGAATTTCGAACACAGAATTTAAAGAAACAAAAGACAATTTGGAGCCTGTTTGTTGATATCAAACAATCGAATACTAAGAAAACTTGGTTTTATTGGTTTACTTGGATTTAATTCTTGAAAAAGTGATTGATATCTTTGGTTTTGCAACAAACATTACTTATTCTTAACATTAAGGTGAGGTTCTATCAATAATCTATGGATACTTCACCTGAAGTCGCCGCCCAAGCTGTGGAACTTATTCAGGCCGGACACAGCCAAAGAAACGTGAGTGCTTAACTTAATTTAAGTCGATCTGCGGTCCGAAATATTTATCGGAGGTACCTAGAGACTGGCGGCTTTGTTCGTCGCCAAGGAAGGCCACAATCTCGGGTCACAACTGAAAGGCAGGATCGATTCATCGTGACGACCAGCTTGAGAAATCGTCACCTTACCTCCATTGAGATACAAAACCAACTTCGCGACTTCCACGGAGTATCTGTGAGCGCTCGAACTGTTCGGAGAAGGTTAAAAGAACGCGATATGGTACCACACAAGCCAGCTAATGGGCCCAAACTAACGCGAGCCCACCGAACAGCGCGCCTTCATTTCGTACGCAGTCATTTAAATTGGACACAGCAAGATTGGAGCCGTGTACTCTTTTCTGATGAGTCTAAAATTGTGTTACATGGCAATGATGGAAGGAAGAAGGTCTACCGACGTAAGGGAGAGCGTTTCGCACAATGCTGCTTTGAAGAGAGGGTTGCTTATGGCGGTGGCTCATGGACTGTCTGGGGCGGTATATCCGCGAGCGGCAAAACTCAACTTGAGGTTGTTACAGGACCACGGCTGCCAACATTAAATGCTGAAAGGTACATTCGTGAGTGCTTAGAACCTCACGTGATACCATACGCGGACTATGTGGGCCTAAATTTCCTTTTTATGCATGATAATGCAAGAGCCCATGCGGCCGGCATCGTCAGGGAATATCTTCGGGATGTTAACATTACAGTTATGTACTGGCCAGCCAGAAGCCCAGACATGAACCCCATTAAGCACATGTGGGACGAGCTAAATAGACGTGTTAGGGCTCGTCAGCCAGTTGCCCAGATGATGCAGGAGTTGAAAACTGCCATAGAAGAGGAATGGGAGATGATCCCTCAAAATTTCATAGAGCGGTTGATAAACTCTATGCCTAATCGTATGAGAGCTGTGGTAGATGCCCATGGAGGCAACACGCGTTATTAAATTAAACCTTTATTTGATAAAACATGTTTTTTATTCAAAAATCAATTGCCTTTAACAAGGCGCATATCCGACTTGTTAGGCGTAGCTCCATGTCGTATGGTATTCTGAATTCAAATTTAAAACAATACGATCGAAAAAGATGGTAAAATGTATCAGGTTTAAAACTGCATCAATAGTTTTTGTTCAATCTAGCAATCATATTTCGGTAGGGGCCATCGAAACCTAAACTCTAAGGTGGGCCAATAGATGTGTCCAGAAGTGTATAACACGACCTTATAATATTACAAATATATTATTGCGTAAGCGACGGAGTTAGTGATGTAGCAACCATTTCATAGATCAGTTTCGCTTCTCCCGAATTAGGTGTAGATAGTATTGTAATGAAAGACCCAACATCATACATATTAATTTTTAACTCCCGCATCACTATCTCCCTCTCTCTCCTGTTTCTTTCACATTCCACCAGCAAATGTTTGGACATCTTCACAGTCGAACATGGAACCTCCTTTATCGAAGTCGGTTAAAAATTAGCACCCACGCTATTTATTATGGAGACAAACTGACCGTAATAATGTTACATGTTGAGTGGGCCATTTGGTAATGACGTGCATGATAATATTTAGATTAATTTGTACCATTGATGAGTTAATAACTTCGTGTTTACGCCTGGTTCACATTATTCCAGTCTAGTAATCCAGTGAATGCTAGAGTGCTAAGCTGGATTATATCGTTCAAATTATTTCAGTCTTTCAAAAGCTGCTGAATTATTAATAATACGGTGAAAATGATTTCAGTGACATTCCAGAACTGGATTTGCCGTCCACTCTTTTTCAGGGGCACTGGAATGAAAAAGTAGACCGTTTATCCAGTCATTGGACTGGATTGCTCACCAGAATGGGTACATTCCAGTTCTGGTTTACACTATTCCAGTGGCATTACAGCGGTGGATCCGTTTGCTGGACTGGACTTTAATATTAATTGAATAATGTGATCCGGGCATTATTTGGTGCAAAAATGCAAAATGTGGATAATTATCAAATAAGGGTCGTATTATGTGGTTTTTTTAGGGACAAGCCCGCCACACTATTTCCAAACCACTGTAACTTCTGTAAGCCAGAATCAATAGTGGCGACTACCAAAAAAAACGCCGAGGCAATGAAGCTCGACGAGTCCCAGAGAAACGATTAAACTGTCTCGGGTCCCGCAACGAAATCAATCAGAAAAGACCGGACCGTAGGAATAAGAAAAACATAATTTTCACTTCCCTCCTAATCAAGGGGGAGACAGAACAAAACTAGGCCATTAGGCACAAAGGAGGTTTTTACAACTGGGGTAAGCCCAGTTGCCAAGCACCACTGGTTAAAAACACTAATATTAATGGGTCCTAAAATTGTGAGCTGACACTTGATTCCAATAATACGAGTAGGTATGGCAAAAACGCTTGAACGCACGGAAATCCGTTCTAGTTTCCACAAGGTCCGTGTAATAGACAACTCCAGGCGTAGGCTGAATACTATCCAACATAATATTGCGCTCACTTTGCCAATGAGTACACTCCGACAGGATATGATGTGGTTCTTTAATATTAGCACGTAGTTCTTTTCCAAAATTGTACCAGTTTTTAATAAAATTGTTTTTATCATTGATAGGCTCGCGTTTAACCACTATCACACCTAATGGTAAGCGATGATGTGGCTAACGATGGAGCACGCCTACCTAGAAGTAACCTATTCACTCTTGAGTTAAAGACCCTCAAGTTGTAGCTATCAGGAAACACAGACCTCGGCAGGAAATTCCACTCCCTAGCTAATAAGGTAATAAAAAAATGTAACCCTTGGTAAGTTTAGCACCATTTTCAAGAGACATAATTATTCAGACTTTTGAGGAAACAGCTCTACTGCTGAGTATTATTATTAATTGGGAAAAAGAACATCTGATTGGAAGATAAATCCGGCCCAGCGTACTCTCAAAATACCGGGAAAAAGATTAAACAGGCCATCACTATTTTTAGCACTTCTGTTACTTTACGACTTTTACTCAAGCGACCCCCGACTTTTATACGATCTACAACGTGATTGTGCTTTGAGGAAACTCAAATTTTATATTTCGGAGCCTTTCACACAAAGGTTGTAATAAAATATTAAAAGAAATGGCTTTATGGTTTGAGATACACTTAAAATTATGGTCTTGAACTTTGTAGTAACCACAGTTGCTTACGCCTGTAGCTTTTAAATGGCAAAACAGTTTATACTAAAAGCAACATTTTGCATACTTTATCTGTCAGGCGTATGTGTTTTATTTCTCATTTGCATTTTACTACAACAACATTGTTTATTATAAAAAAAATAAAAAAAAAACATCGACAAAACGTTTTGGGAACACATTAATTGTGCGCTTAGGTAAGGAGTAGAATTCTCTGCCATAATCTGTGTTTCCTGATAGCTTAAACCTGAGAGTCTCAAAGTCCACAGTGAAAAGGTTACTTCTAGGCAATTATGCTTCATCTTTGACCACATGATTGCTTTTTTTTTTGTGGGGTGGGAAATCATACAATGACTTCTCCCGCTCTGGGTGGAGCGGGAGGGCGTGTCCAACTCTTACTGACTAAAACCCACCCCTGTTCCTCCCTGCCCTGAATGCCCAGGGGCGAGGTAACTCTTTCGAATTTATCCTCAACCCCCGGGCAGACCACATCATTGCTCACCATCAGGTGAGATGGTGATCAAACGTGTCTATCAATGATGATAGAACTTTTCAAGGAACTAAGTTTGCGGTAAAACCAAAATTTTGCAAAACTATACAGGCTGTAAGGAATTAGATACCGCAAATTTCGCGAAAAGGTTACACTTGTTGCCACTGGCAAAAGAAGAATGCCCGAATATGGCCCAACACGAACACATTTTAAACGATTATCAAAAAATATAAGTTTTTTAAAAAGGAATTATCCGTTTAATTTCTATCTCTAAATAAGTTGCGGTGATCTTATCAAATAAATAAGTAATTCATCTGATTATCAATGCGAGTTTGACTTTTATGCAAAGGTTTGGGTTGCCATTATGTGGTCAATTTAATTACGATTGATATTTAAAATATATCTAATCGATTATGGATTAATCGATTATGATATTCGTATAAAATAAATAAAAATATTCTTAAAAACTAAAACCTGCCAGCAAAAAAGAACAAAGCAAGTTATCGGTACTATTTAAATTAAAACTTGAGAATTATGCTCTTATCTTCGGGAAGCTTATAGAATATTGCTAAATACATTGGTCGGGTATAAATTTTTTTAAAGTGATTTTGAGTATTTCTATGGTGAGCGAAAAGTTTTTCTGATGTCACGGCCATTTTAGTTTCTTTGAACGAAACCTACTTGACAAAACAATTATGTTCATAAATACCTCAGACTAGAGGTCCTATAGTCCACACATACATAAACATAATGCAAAATGACTATTCTCTAAGGCTTTGCCGTAGTTAGATAAAAATTCAATTGATCAAGACCAACAACCGATGCAACTAATCGATTACATTTCAGGATATGGCAACATTGTCCTTTGATTGACACTTGACAGATGATGGATTTGACAGTAAACTGTAAATACCAATCGATCGACACACTGTCACTAATGCACTCGTTATAGTCGTTTGTTTGTATCGCTATCGTAGTTTTCTTTTGCTGTATTTTGCTCTCTTTTGTGGCCCTTTTTTACGACAATGGCGACAATCTCACACGAGTAACCCTCGCGTGAACTTGGACCCTGGCTCCTCTTTAAATGACATCCTTGATGTGAATATGTAAACTGGCCCCGTATCTAATGAAGATCCTCGCACTCATTTGTTCTCTTGCCCTACTGTCTCGAGTACATCGTCGTAGGGATTAACAGGCAGCGGCGCAAGCAACGTTCGCTGTGCGAATTGTAGAGTGGATATAAGCTTGCGATCTTATCAATTAGAAATTGTGGAGGTACGATCAATCATACAACAATGGGTTCTTCCACATCAGGTAAGCCTTATGTTACTCACTTACATTAAACAATACCATTAGAAAACTATTATAATAATAGCCAGTAGGTGCAAGCTTTTAATAATTTCACATAATCGAAAAGCACGTTAGCTGTTAGTCCCGGCTGTCAATCGTGGATCTTTGACTGTTGTTACGGGTCGTCAGAAGCCAATAAGTCTGACAACCAGTCTTACCAAGGGCTATCGAATTAACCAGTACCTAACTGGGTTGTGGAGGTCAGATAGGCAGTAGCTCCATGTAAAATACTGGTTTTCAGCTGTATCTGGTTAGACTGGAAGCCGACCCCAAGATGGAGGAAAAGACTAGGCAGATTGATTAAACATTTTCATAGTAAAGAGTATTTTTAAATAAATACTTTTATAGCGACATCTATGACGCCGCACACGAACTAAAAATAGCAAGAATTCTACATCGCGCAAGCAGAGTTCTCCGCGCGATTTGAACATATACTCGTACAACAGTCCGATATCAACCATTGGGCAGTTGCCCGGACCAGACACAACACCCGTCTGGTCGGAGGATCCTCCCTTTTCAATGGAGGTTTGCGGGACTTTACACCCTGTTCCACGTACCTCTAAACTGGTGACCCTCGAGCATGAACGTCAGCGCAGCCTTCGTGCAGCTACTTCAGCGTGACGTCATCATCATCGCTTCCTTCAAGCTCTTGAGCAACGAGTCATACAGCCAGCCAGTACCAACGGCTTCTACGGGTATCCTGACCACCAGCATGCAGCGGATGCGCATTCCTGGTCAGCATCCTCAGCCTCTTTCATCACCATCAATCTCATCAGCGATCTTGGCGCAGCGAACAGCACCTTCGGCCGGTCGAAGAACCTCTCCTGGTCGACGCCAGCAGTCAAGCCACTGCGTCGCACAGCACCGCTCCGACCCACTGGAGCCTGCAGCATCATCCCGACTTACTGGGACATCATCACCCCGACTCACTGGGGCATCATCCCGACTCACTGGGACATCATCACCCCGACTCACTGGGGCATCATCCCGACACACTGGGACATCATCACCCCGACTCACTGGGGCATCATCCCGACTCACTGGGACATCATCACCCCGACTCACTGGGGTATCATTCCGACTCACTGGGATAGCAACACCCCGGCTCACTGGGGCATCACCGCAGACAGTTCCGACTCACCGTGAACTACGCGGCTCTTCCGGTTCCGACTCACTGGAACCAACCTTCCACTGGCCCGGCAAGCATCACAAGATGTATGGACGACTCATCAAGAACCATCGATCTCCGATCTCGGGAGGGGAGTGATGTAGCGACATCTATGACGCCGCACACGAACTAAAAATAGCAAGAATTCTACATCGCGCAAGCAGAGTTCTCCGCGCGATTTGAACATAATATACAACAGTCCGATATCAACCATTGGGCAGTTGCCCGGACCAGACACAACACCCGTCTGGTCGGAGGATCCTCCCTTTTCAATGGAGGTTTGCGGGACTTTACACCCTGTTCCACGTACCTCTAAACTTTTATTTTAATGATAACTTTAAAAAATCTTACAGCATAATTATGTATCGTTTACTGTGTAATGAATACTAAATAATAATCAATTATTATTATTATTATTATATAAGGGAAAATATTTCTAGACGAATTGCTCCACGTCAGGTAAGGTTTCAAATAAATCATTCCTATATTTCAGGTTTTGGTGTGAATTATTTAGATGTGAAATATTATACATATAATATTATTCAAAAATTCATTGGTCTAGTCTGTAGTGCTCTTACTTACTAGACTAAGATGTATAGCTTCATTACCTCCCTGGATTATTAAAAAAGTATAAAAATTAAAAAAAGCAGGTACACATTTTAAGCTGACTGGTAGCTGTACCTAAAAGACAGAAGATATTATATTACTTTTATTACTTTGTTTCAGTTGCTGAGCTCGTCTCGCATCTGCCACCCTTGCTGGCAAAGAAGTGATAGAGCAATTACACATTCACGTTCTATCAGTTCTAGTAACCGGTCAGTGGATTTAGATAAAGATACCGTAGACCTTGACAGTACTGAAACAAATGAGTCTACACAAAATACACCTCAAGGGCAAGGGATAGGATCCACAATATTTTTACCAAATTATGTAAGAGCACCTGATACTCAGCCCTGCTGCTTTTTCCCTGGATGTACAGGTACTGATCGCCCTCGCCTTACTGTTCCGGCATCACTAAGAGTAAGACTTTTCTGTGATTATAAATATTAATTGTACCCGCACAATGCAGAATTTGCAATTATCACTTAACAAGCAACTCATGGGACCTATTAGAAGGTTTTACTCAGAACCCAATACAAACTTTTAGTTCATCCCACATCGAAGAGTTTGCTGCTCTGCTGCAGCAGAATATGTATGCACATTTAGATTTTAAAAATATAGATGGAATCCCAGAACATAATTATGTCCAGTTCCAAGACTGTTATATCTATCCATAAGATATAACAGTGCAAATTTTTACTGTATGAAATGGAATCCTGTTTAAACTTAGAAGGTGACTATTATTCAAAAGATTGAAGTGAGTGAATAATTACTCTGTAAAAAGTATGTACTTACCATTCAAAACTAATTGTAAGTGTATATAATAAGTCTGTGCTTGTGAAAAAATATTTTTCTATAAAAAAAATAAAAACTGTTATAATTCCAAATGGCGACTTATTTTCTTAACTGACAAGTACTAGAAGGTGTTCATAATAACATAAACTATGATTCCATAAACTATTTATCAGTGTTTACTGTGGGCCATGGTTGTTCTAATACGTAGGCATTGACCTTTGTAGTCATTAATCTCAGTAATGATCGGTTACAGAGATTGACATTTTTGAGCGCGCAATGTATTGTAAATAATGCGATCTCAACGCTCCGCACTGTGCACCATAGATATGTAGGTAATAGGCCGGCGATGTGAATGAACTCTAGTGAAACAGCTGTAGCTGTGTGTTGTGTTTTTAACTAAAACTCTCAATATATTAAAAATAGAAATAACGATTTTGAACAGTTTAAAGTAAAAAAACCCGCAGAAAAAATAAAAAAATGGAGAAAACCGCTGACGAAAAGAAAAAATTCGAACGCAAAAAAAAGAGGTGGTCCAGAATCATGTAGGTACTGTATCACTGGTACACGTATGTGCGTTTATGTGCCTTACTCGGTGTATTTCAAATGTAGTTCTAATGTAGTTCTTAGTCTCTCTCATAGGTTTAAGGAAAAATGTGTTTACTGTTTTACCATATAACTTGAATACAATTTGACTATTATTCGTAGAGATTTTCAGCTCAAGTTTGCATTCCCATTCTCGTTGCTCGACATGGAATCCTATCCTTTAGCCCATTCATAGATGAAGTCCCGCTTAGCAGTCTTGAACTACTTCATTCCCTGTGAAGGCAGGTTCGCTTCAAGAACATTTGTAGGTACATATACAAAGACACAATGCGCCTTAGTTCTGTCAGGTATAAACGATATGACTTTGAGACTGTGATTGTAAATTCCTTAAAATTGTATTTCTTGTTTGAATGGCTGAACGTTTGTTACATACAGATTTCTGGGATGTTGAACATCCTGATCGGAAAACTTAGGTTTAAAATTAATCATCATTTCAGCCGAAAGACGTCCACTGCTGGACAGAGACCTCCCCCAAGTGTCACTACAATGACCAGTCCTGTGTGTTGCATCCATCGGCTACCCGCGATTCTCACCAGGTCATCGGTCAACCTTATGGGCTGCGTCTTCCGGTACGCGGTTGCCACATCAGAACTATTCAGCCCCATCGGTCATCTGTTCTACTAGAAATGTGCCCAGCCCACTACCACTTCTGTTTGGTAATTCTTCGGGCCATTTCGGAAACCTTGATTCTCTTGCGAATATCATATTTCTCGATTCGATCACGCAAGGAAACTCCAAGCATTGCCCTCTCCATTGCCCTTTGGACCCGACTTTAAGCCCTCTGATGAGACCCATTGTGAGAGACCATATTTCAGTTCCATATGTTATCACTAGCAACACAATATGTGAGGCGAGAAGACACCGCGCAACTTCCCGACCGTTTATAGTAAGTAGACGTACTCGTCTGCAACTTCGAGTGTAGAGTCTCCGATCTTGTTAAGAGTGGTTTAACATGAATGTTAGGTATTTTCAAAGGAAACACATAACATACAAAATCCAGCAAATCTTAATTTCGTTTAATTATCAAATTTATTAAATAGAAATAACTTAAAAGATATATATACAAACTAACAATAATACCTAACATACTCGTATACAAATGCGTATGAAAACAACTCACTGGGCATCAAAAAAATTCATTCAAATCGCTGTCAATGGAAAAAGTGCCCAGAACGCTAGCAGCATTGCCACGTTGAATAGCAATGCTGATTCGTTGGCCAAAGAAAACCCCAGCCCTCTGGTCACGTGAAGATTCGACTAACAGCTTGCTGATATGCCGAAAAATTCGATGAGTACTCGGACCCCATGGCCCTAGTGTTTCAACCCCAAACTGCTCAAACATGTAACTCACAATAAGGTTGTTATATTTGCGCCGTTTGAGGTTTTCTGCACCTGCAGCAACCGCCCCAGCACAGCCCGCCGTGCTAAGAAGATGGGATGGCGCAAGGGTGTCGATACATGTTGCATCCCACACCAAAAGCCTACCCAACTTCCAAGGCATTATGGTCATTCCGTCATTCTAATCATAATTGAGTCACTGTCAATACCGACTTATACTTGTTTTGACTAGCACTAGTAGCCTATGTATCTATGTTTGTTCTTTTGTGGCACTTTAGAGACCAAACGTGTGGACCGATTTTGATAATTCTTACGCCAATTAATTCGTTTCAATCTGTTGAGTGCTACTAAAGTCATGACAAGTAATCAAAATACAATATGGCGACTACTAGACGGTTTTTTTTAGTGTTGGAAAATATCAAATAACTTCGTCCGCTCTGGGTGGAGGAGGAGGGCGTGTCAGACACTTACTGTCTAAAACCCACTCGTGTTCCTTCCTTACTAGGGCCGCGGTGACTTTCAAACACTCCCGAAAACCTGGCAGATCAAGTGTGGTGCTAGATCGACATTTGCAATCATTATGATGCGGTAGTTCTTCATCTCACACTTCACTAAACCTTTGCTTGTTATTCCACTAATGAAACGTAAAGAACCAAATGAAATGTACAAAAAGTTCCCCATTATCCAGACCCGTATGTCATCTACCAGGTAGTGAGTATAAAAGCTCTCAATGCGTACATTGTTCGGCTTCCATTGTCACTAGCTCCGCAGTAATAGCCCTGTATTGCGTGTTCCTCTGTTCTAGCGGCCATTACGTGAATACACAGGTTTCTGATGATGCTACTTATTTTCATCGTAGGATATAATGTTGAGCAATTCCGGCAATATGGGGTAATCTCAAATTCTACCAAAGATTTTTGGATATTTTTTACTTGACATAAAGCCTTTATTGTTCCAAATGCTGAGACGCAGGCTCCACTTTACTAGAGGTAATTCTCTTCTAATCTACCACGCGGGCTCAGTGTGGGTTAGTGGATGTCAAATGTCTTCGAATTTTTGGTTCTAAGCCGGTTTCCTCACGATGTTTTCCTTTACCGTTTTGAGAGCAGTGGTGATGAAATAATTTACACAAAGTAAAACGCCTGCCTGGATTTGAACTCATGACCTACAACTTGTTAGTGGCCAATACCACTGCGCCACCACTGCTCACATCCTCATCTATCCTATCCTAGCCCATCTCATCCTTATACACCATCCATATACACCATGCATGATGCATAACTAAAGAAACTTAAAAACTAAAGCAAATACAATGGGCGGCCTTATCGCTTTCCGCGATCTCTTCCAAGCAACCTAGAATGGAGAGTAATTGCCTGGACAAGATATGGGGCTGTCATTGGTGTGACAATACCAATATTCAATACAATACAACAGATACACATATACATACATATGCTGTCGTTGTCCGTTGACGTTGTCGTGACGAGCGAGTTTTCTGAAATTTTCCGATTTTCTGCGGAATTTTCTTAATTTTTTCTATCATATTTCCTTTGCCTAACAATAACAAACACAACAAAAAAAGAATTAGCGAAATCGGTCCAACCGTTCACTCGTAATGCCGTGACCAAGGAAATAGGGATTCATTTTTTTATATATAGATAGATAGATACACAATAAAATGCACTATTATTATTAATTTTTAAACTTACTGAGGGGACTGGACCTTACGACACAGGGAATCTTAGTGTGGGGGCCAGAATCATTGTGTCTGTCTACAGATGTAATAATAAGTGTATATTATGTATTGTACAAATGCATGAATGACAAAAGATTATATAAAAGTATTGCATTATCAAACAGGAGGATATGATATCATTTATTATCAGGATTATCAGGAAGATATGATTCTGCTGTCACTTATGATTACAGCCATCTTTTCAAAAAACAAGCTTTTAAGCGGAATTTAATACTTACATTACCCAAACCATGATAATAATTTTTATTATTGGGTTTTGCAGAGGTTAGGCGGCTGACGCTCGTAAAAACTTGCAATAAAATCTATCCCAAATTATATTTTTTTCGATTCCAGAACGGACTGACCCTTGGCTTTGTTCTTATGTTCCAATTCAAGTAGACTAGATATTATGCTTTCAGATATTTCAGTCAGACTTTTTATTTTAAATCGATGTGTTCCTAAATTTTTAAATACTTTGGGCATAGAAGCTGGCCAAATTAATGTGCAGGTCCTCCATAGTGCAAATTTATGGTGGTTACAGACAGTTACTTCGAAACTGAAAAAATCTTAGAGGTAAGGATATAAATTGATATGTACAATGTAAAATATATACATTATATCTTTAGTAAATTTTATGTATCACATTTATTTACAATTTTTTTATTATAGTTTTATACGTATATTTATCTACATATAACCAAAATAATTAAGAACCCTTTATGTAAATAAATATGTTAAAAATGCAAAATTGTTTTTGACAAAATCTTTTATACTTACACACACACCACACTGCCACACACACACCATAACACACACACAGCACACAAATGTATGATTATTTTGCACTAAAACTTTTTCCGTTTACTCATTCAACACACTAATGTTCGCTTCTCACATGTTGACAATGTATACTTTGTTATGAAATACTCGTAGGAGGCCTAGAGATCTATAGTACAGACCTCGGCTTAATTTAGACTCGAGATCTCCCACAAATTACGAATCTCTTGACAATTTTTCTTGTCGACTGTTTAGTGTTTAACTTGATGTAAATTGGAGATGAAATAAACATCATTATTATTTCGTTTATTAATTTTTTAAACATATTAAATACATTTTTAAATATTTCTTAAAAAAGAATATATAAAAAACATTTAAAAATATAAAAAATAGTAGCCCACCGGTATCGGGAACAGGGTCCAAGCTACCGGCGGTCAGGGCTCCAGAGAGAGGAACCGCCTGACAATGCGAGCCGTGTCCAGAAGTACTGCTTTCTGAATCAAGCCCTTGATCCAGCCGCCTAACGAGAGCCTCCTGAGGTGTTGATCGAGGCTCGTGGCTATTAAGCCATTGGCTGACACGACTATCGGTACAATGATCGCTGAGTCCACATCCCACATGTCGACAACCTCGCGAGCCAAGTCAATATACTTGATTTGTTTATCTTTCTCGGCTTTCACGAGGTTCTCGTCATGTGGGACGGTAATGTCAACAATCATTGCACGCCTCTCGATTCGGTCCACCACCACTATATCAGGCTTATTGGCTACAATAGTCCTGTCAGTGATGATGGACCGATCCCAGTACAATGAGATATGACCATTATCGAGAACTGGGTCGGGCGCATATCTGTAGTACGGCACTTCCGATTCCACAAGAGAGTACTTCAGAGCAAGTTGCTGATGGATAATCCTGGCTACAAGGTTGTGCCTATGCAAGTATTCACCGTTAGCTAGACGAGAACAACCAGAGATTATGTGGCGGATTGATTCTCCCGGAAGATGACATGCCCGACATATGTCAACCGTGCCGTCCTTCACAATAAATCTGCGGTAGTTTTTCGTCATGATAACTTCGTCCATAATTGCACAGACAAAACCTTCGGTTTCCCCAAAGAGGTCACCGACACGCAGCCAGGCTACGGACGCTAGTTGGTCTACATCGGGCCCATGTAGGGCCCGGAAAAAGCGTCCGTGAAGTTCCTTACTCTGCCATACTTCTCTGCGATCGTTAGTGTCAAGCACTAGAGGTTTGCGCCAGTTCTCGTTAGCCAAGGAGAGTGGAGTAAGGCCCTTGTCTACTACCACTACATCTCGATGCATACCCACGTCAGCAGCTATTCATTATTATTATTTTTATTCAATTCGATTTCTTGGGAACCTGACGTCCCAGACATTTGGAAGGCGTACGAGGAGCCGAAACCAACTCGCAGATGTCCCTTAGGTCGGTTTTTATGAAATGAGGCATCATCCAGCGATTATCCCTGTACGCGCGCTATGGTTTTAGAAGGCTAAAGTGGACTGGTTACCAAGAACTATGTAGACTATGGCCCCTGTCTGTACAATGTTATTATAATACATCGGTAAAAAAGGCAGGGGGTGACTTGCACACTCAATAAATGGACCCCCAAAAACGGCCGCTAGGACGTAGTGTGACGTAGCAAAGGAGGCAACATACTCTGAAGTAGTAAAGGAATGGAGAGGTATACCACGGCTATCAGGACAATCTCGGATGTACGGTCAAGATCCCTACCAGCACCTTACTGGATTATACATCATTCTCCCGAGCTCGATTGCGTAGTGTTCACTACGGCGGCCAATAAAGGCAAGGCCAATAGAGATAAGGAACAAATATTCTCCTTGGAGATCGGGTCCGTGGGGTCGCTACTGCCCAACAGTTCGCCACAAAACTGCCCAGCGGATTTTATTATTTTATTATTATTCCATTTATTTATTTATTTATTTGTGTAAACATATTCTTACATTTTTTAAATAAAAAAGATAAAAAAACATTTAAAAATATAAAAATAGTATTCCACCGGTATCGGGAACAGTGTCCAAGCTACCGGCGGTCAGGGCTCCAGAGAGAGGAACTGCCTGACAATGCGAGCCGTGTCCAGAAGTACAGCTTTCTAAATCAAGCCCTTGACCCAGCCGCCTAACGAAAGCCTCCTGAGTGTTGGTCGAGGCTCGTGGCTATAAGGCCATTGGCTTACACGACTTTTTTTTTGTGGTGTGGGAAATCATCCAATGACTTCTCCCGCTCTGGGAACTCTTACTGACTAAAAACCACCCCTGTTTCTTTCCTAGCTGAGTGCCCAGGGGTGCGGTAACTCATTTTCAGAATTTATGAATATGAGAACCATGTACGTTTATGTCTGGGATGAGCTTTTTGAAGAAAGCAACACACACATTCGAGTGGACCTGTCCAGACAGTGCAAGCATTTGTCAGTCATCGCGAAGCTCAACTCAGGACTTTGAGGAGCTCAACGAACCGACGAACAATACCAAAGTAAGAACATTTGAGTAGGCCGCAAAAATACTCAAACTGTTAGACAATCATAAAATCTACATGAATATAACGACAAACATAGTTCTCGCATTCACATTATTCTATATGAGGCCCATGCAGCTTAGTGTCTGTAGTGGTCTTTTGAAGAAAGAACCAAACATAATTTGAGTGGACCTGTCTAGTCAGTGCAACCATTTGTCAATAGTCGAATAGCTCAACTAAAAACCACTAAGGAGCTCAACGACTTGACGAACAATACCAAAGAAAAGACATTTGGGTAGGCCGCAAAAGTACTGAAACTGTCAGACAACGTTAAAAATTACTGTAAAAAGGAGAAGAAAATAATAATAATAACCCACATAGTCCTCACATTTACAATAATTAAGTAATCAATAAAAATTAAAAATATAATACTTTACTAAGTGAATATTCGTGTCAAACAAAATAGTAATAATAATATGTCAATCAAAAATTAAAAATAAATAATACTTAACAAACTATTCAAGTCAAAAAAAAAATAATAATAATAAAATGTCAATCAAAAACAAAATTTTAAAAATATAATATAATACTATACAAGTATTCATGTCAAAAATGAATATTAAAAAAATATATATAAAAAATTTCATCAGTAAGTAGTACATATGAAAACAATGGCTCATGTATATCATTGGAGCAGCTCAATCCCACGCCTTTTTGTCCTCAAGAAAGTCATTAATTGTGTAAAAAGCTTTCTGGCATAGCTTACGTTTAATAAATGATTTAAATTTATTTATGCTTAGTTCTTGAATTTGGCTAGGAAGTTTATTATAGTAACGTATACATTGGCATCTAAACGAACACCTATTTTTTTCTAGATCCTGGTTTTAGGTACAATAAATTTGTGTTTGTTCCTAGTATTTATGCTGTGGATATCACTGTATCTTTTAAACAGATTATAATTTTTATGTGCATACATGAGATTCTCATAAATATATTGAGAGGGAACAGTCATAATATTAATCTCTTTAAATTTGTCTCTGAGGGAGTGTCTGGGACTTAATTTATAAATTGCACGAATAGCCCTTTTCTGTAAAACAAAAATTGTCTGAATATCGGCGGCATTTCCCCACAACAGAATGCCGTACGACATGACGGCGTTAGCCAGACAAGTACAATTAGAGAATATGTAGCGAATTGATTCTCCTGGACGGTGACATGCCCGACAGATGTCAACCGTGCCGTCCATCACAATAAATCTCCGGTAATTTTTCGTCATAATAACTTCGTCCATAATTCCACAGACGAAACCTTCGGTTGCCCCAAAGAGGTCACCGACACGCAGCTAGAATACGGACGTTAGTTGGTCTACATCGGGCCCATGTAGGGCCCGGTAAAAGCGTCCGTGAAGTTCCTTAGTCTGCCATACTTCCCTGCGATCGTTAGTGTCAAGCACTAGAGGTTTGCGCCAGTTTTTGTTAGCCAAGGATAGTAGGGTAAGGCCATTGTCCACCACCAGGTTTATGTAATCCGAGAGTTGTGTTCCCACGGATTCCATAATCTCCCCTCGCTTTATATGCATGACTTCACATTTGTCCACACCAAACTCCATCCTGATGGCACTACTGAAGGTTTCAGTAACCTATCAGTATCAGTAGCTCCATCAGTTGCAGATTGTTGGGGGCAAAAAGTTTCAAGTCATCCATGTGAAGGAGGTGAGATATTACCTGACCTCTCTCTTCAACCGATAGCCTAGGCCCGAAGCCTCCAGCAGTTTTTTTTTTTGTAGCCCTAAATTCTCCAACAGTGTGCTTAGAGGATTCAAGGCTAGGCAGAACCAAAACGGACTCAAACTGTCACCCTGGAATATACCCCGCTCGATCCTTACCGGTTCGCCATTCCTCTGGATATTTCGACATCCTGGATAGCGAAGGACCGTCCTCCATTGCCATCCACGACATCAAGAAGGTGCGTAGCGTCTTATATTTTATCCAACATGTCGACAGATCCATTCGGGAACGCCGAACCTGTTCGCTAATGGTCATATCGATGAGGAGCAGCTCCTTAGTACCGTGGGATCCATTCCTACGTCCTTTTTTAGAGGCAGACATGATACAGTTACTATCTATATGTGTGTATCTTAGCTCTAAAAATGGGTGTAAGAACCCTATATACCGTCTGTAAGCACGTGTTCGGTCTATAATTTTTAGGTTCCGCAGAACTACCTGATTTATGGAGCAGGTGGGTTATTCCTGTTGTAATGAACATAGGTAGCGAATCAGACTCCAAGGCTGCCTCGTATTGAGATGCCAAGCGAGCGTGCGACCTTTGTAGCCACTTTATCCATCCGGGCCTGCGGACGGTGAGTCTGCTGCTGAAATGGGTAGCTCGCCGTCCGATCAGCAACAGGCCCGAGAGTCAACGGCGCGTAGTGTTCCACGCGCGCCAGTCATGGCCGATGCCTGCCCGGGGGTTGAGGATAAATTCGAAACAGAGTTACCTCGCCCCTGGGCACTCAAAGGCAGGTAGGAACAGGGGTGGGTTTTAGTCAGTAAGGTCACGCCCTCCCGCTCCGCCCAGAGCGGGAGAAGTCATAGGATGATTTCCCACCCCACAAAAAAAAAAAAAAAAAGCCACTTTATCCAAAAATTGTGCAGCTCGTCCGGCCCTGGAGATTTCCAATTAGGCAACGGAAGGACTGCACGGGCTACATCTTGGGGGCTGATGGTGATTGCCCTCATTTCTGTTATTGGATCGCATGCTCGCTCGGCCTCCCGAGTCCAGTCACCGACCAGATGTTGTGCCAGAATGAACTCATGGCGTCATCATCCGGAAAACGCGTGTCAGTAACACCTTGTTGCAGTCGCTCCCAAGTCTTATATACCCACCTTTCATTACTCCGGAATGTGCGTTTCAGGGTGTGTCGCTCCACCCGCCGCTTATTCCTAAGGATACGGTTTGCCCATGCATACACCTTCTGCTTCAGGAAGTCGATGCGCTCTGTGATACGGGACAAATAGTCTCGGGAGCTGACATCAGTCTCGGCAAACGCTCGTCTCACAAAGCGCATCACTCTTGGGCGAGTGTTGCCCTTCCTGAAGCAGATTAGTTTGCCGATGAGTGCTCTGGCCCCACCAATACGACACTCGATCCTGCGCTGCCAAGCCGGCACAGCTGGTTTCGGTCGTGTAGCTCTGTCATTAGGGAATTTGACGTGAGCTACACGACATGCTGCTACAGCCGCGCAGTACACTATCGACTGTGTGTCGGTGAGGTCTTCGCAGTTATCAAAATAATTTGACAACTGCGAATCCAGAGCAGCCACCATACCTTAATCCTATTATGCATGGGCAAACCAGGCAAACGTGGCTTAAGTTCGGGTGGCATGTTGCGATATTCCCGAATAGCACACTCCAAAGCAGTCCTCAATTCGTCATTGCACTGGGTACTTACGTTTGTAACAATGTCATTACAGTCCTCGTCAGCGTGGCTTGGAGCATGGTTACATGGTGGTACCACCACTGGTACCACAGCCTACGATGGCGGGGCAATGATATGGCTACCCATTTCAGTTCGGAAGCGATCAAGTACAGTATCATCCAACATATGATTACGCTGGATGACCCGCACCTGATCCGACAGTCGTTGGGCCGAAACGTTGACGGCTGGCTCGAGCTCCTGAAATAAAGAGAGCATCCGAACACGGTACGCGGTCAGGTTGTTACCTCCCTCTGTAGCCCCATAGTATTAGCGCATGACATTCTCATTGATGGATTGAGTCCATCTCATGCGTTGCACACTTCCGCCGGGAGCTGGGACCCTATCAGAGGCCGGTGGGCCTCAAGGTCCTTAGCCGCTCGGCGGCCGGCGTCCTCCCCGTCGACGCGCAGGTGGTGGTGTCGTCGGCGGCGAGAAGAACTCGTCGCTGGAGCTCGACGCAACTGCCACGACCGGTGTCACAGCACTCACGGTAGGGCTGGGTTCCGGCGGCGGGGAGGCGGAGCTGAGCGACGAGACAGGAGGTGGTGGGCGTGCTCTGCGAGCTGCAGCTCTCGTCTACATCTTTTCCTTCGACGTCAACTTGTTAATTTAGTTATTGTCATATTATTGCTTTATGGTATAATCACAAGATTATTAATTATTGTTTGGTTCATTGTTATTTTCTATTTGGATTTTCTTCTTAGTTTGGATTTATTTAGTAGTTTAAATATTTAATTTGGTTCAAAAATCACGTATAGGAAAACTTTATGGCCCTTCAGTTGATAGTCGAGCCACAGATTTTTAATAAATGATTTTGAATAATAATAACTATTATTATTATGGGCACCTAGAGTATGTGAGTCTGGACAGGGGCACCGCTCTCACATTTGCTTTTTCTGTTGGGGTGGGAAATCATCAAATAGCTTCTACCGCTCTGGGTGTAGCGGGAGGTCATGTCATACTCACTAAAACCCACCCATGTTCCTTCAGTTCAGTTGCCTGCGCCAGGGTCGCGGTGACTTTCAAACACACCTGCGACCCTGGCTGACATTGGGGGTCAGACTAGTCTATAAAACTCTATTTAGCCATATTGTATTTGAAGCGGCCTACGAATATCATTCTCCTGCCCATAACCCAATTTATTTAACATGTCTTTTTCTTCCATACTTAGTCGTCATCCTGTAGTCACCTCCATTTTAGCTATATCCTCTTTCACACAGTCCATCCATCGTTTGTTTGGCCTTTTTCTACTCTTATAGCCATCTACATCCATTATACACAACTGCAACGACTTTCTTCATTCCTCCGCATCACAAAAAAAAAAAATGCCCATACCACGACACACATGATTACCACACAACTTTTCAGTGAGCGGTGGCACTTTCAGACTTCCTCTTATATACTCATTCCTAATTCTATCCATATGCCTAACACTAAAAATCACTTTGAGCATTCTCACCATTTAGAATTTTCAAGTATAGGAGCATAATAATTTAGAAAAATACTGAATTTTAAAATTGACGACAAAAAAAAAATCATGACTTTTTGTAACTGAGCCTAAACGTATGAAAAGCAATCACGCATCTTACCCAGTTTTTCATCCACACCTATTGACTCTTGAATAAAAACCTGCTAAAGTGCTAAGTGAACATTTATTGATCGTTTTTAATTACATTGAATGGCTATCACCCAATTAAAATAACCACACGTTCCAAATCAATTATGTGAAAGAAACTTCAATACTGAAACATTTATATCGGAGACGGTAGGTAACTATCTAGTATCCACAGATTTATTTAAATAAAAGAGATATTCTAGTAATTAAGGTTCCTAAAGAACTTTCTAAGTTTATCTTGGATAGTTTATAAGTAAATTGTTACTAACACTATGAGTCTTGTTCATCATTATCATTATTTCAGCCAAAAACGTCCACTGCTGGACATAGGCCTCCCTCAAGAGTCGCCACAATGACCGGTCCATCGGCTACCCTCGACTCTCACCAGGTCATCGCTGCGTCTTTCGGTACGCGGTCGCCACTCCAGAACTTTTCAGCCCCGTCGACCGTCTGTTCTGCGAGCAATGTGCCCACTACCATTTCAGTTTGGCGATTCTTCGGGCTACATCGATAACCTTGGTTCTCTTGCTAATTTCATCATTCCTGATTCGATCACGCAAGGAAATTCCGAGTCTTGTTACTTGTCAGTAAAATAATTCATTATTATTATTTCTATATGAACACATCGTGAAGAAACAAGAACTCATAGTAACTACGAGTTCTGGTTAAATTTCAGACTAACATTTATATCAAGTCGCTAGACATGTAACTCTGAAATTGAAACCCAACCTAGAGCAAACGTGAGATATATTTTAATGAGCATCTCAAAAACGTCACACATCGCTCACCATCAAGTGAGAAAGTAAACAAACGCACACACTAATACAAAATAATTATACGTTTTAGATGACTTGTACAGCCCTCTAATATCATGTTCACCCGTGGCGCGTCCAATTAGCAGACACATTGCCTTTCAGTGTTTCGTATGTCTTGCCAAAAAAATTGTCAAAAACCTGATTCACGCGTTTTAAACCGCTATTATTACTATTACCCAAGGTCTTTAGACCTGTGGCAAGGTTTATATACCTGGAACCTGACAAAGTCTGTAGTTACACGATGGCCGACTGTCAACGGGGCTTGACAGATGTTGACATTTGACACGCGCAGGGTCTGAGGGGTTGTCTCTCGCCCACCATGTGTCCGCTAGACGCGCTAAGAGTTAAGGAGATTTGAGGCATTGGACATTCTAGACCTATTTTTTTTTAAATCTTCAAATTAAGCTTAGTTCTAATCAATTAATCACTTTATGTAAAAACATTAAAATGACTTGTTTTCACTATTTACTGAGTTAAGTTATTCTTATCTATTTATTTGTGACCTCAGATAAATAAATACACTATTACAAATAATATAAGGTCTTCACCTATGAAATTTCCGTTTTATGTAACTTTAAATTGACTTCCAAAAAAAAAACTTTTTGCAAAAAATAGAACCGACTTACAAAAAAAGTGCAAAATAACTTTAAGTTTGGAAGTTGGCATTTCTGGTTTTATTTTTTCGTGTTTTGACACCGACTTTGAAATAGTTATTAGCTATTCATACGTCTGTTTGGGTTTAGTATTAACTGTCATGTCGATGGCGATATCACAGTTAATACAAAACTCTAGACCCAAATACCAAATGACACATTTTTTTTAGATTTCATCATCCTAAATATGGATTTATGACGATTTAATCTCAAAAAAAAATATCTTTATTTATGACGACAAAATCTACCCCCTAGCAGGTATCGCACCACCTGCCGTACGAAGGGATGTCGCATGCGCACTGGAAAAAAAGAACCAAGAAACCGATTCCCGGCATCCCCTCTACGACCACTCTACAACTACGGGTTGATTAAAAAATCGCAAGAGTTTTATGAGAACGACACAAGCAATCCAGGACAGCACACCTAAGGAGAGGAGTAAGTGGTGGCAAGAGCAGTGCCCACCACCACGTGACTTTCTTGGGCTCAAGGAGCACCTGCCTCCCGGTCGTGATCTGCAGTGGCCTATTTGGAAAGCGCTGAACCGATTGCGTACCCAAGTAGGCCATTGCAAGTACAATTTGTCTAAATGGGGGATAATTGATCCCTCAAATACTGAGTGCGAGTGCGGTGGTCCTACTCAGACTATGACCCATTTACTGGAGTGCCCAAAATGTCCATTCACCTGTACTCTGGAAGACCTGAGTAAAGCTTCCACTGAAGCAATAAACGTGGCCACCTACTGAGCACAAAAAGTATGATTGTGTAAGCATAAACAATGTATCACCGATACGAAAAGAAGAAGAACAACAGAATTCAAAACAAAAATTGTCTTTTTGTGTTGTGAATTACAACGTAGAATTAATATCAAAAGTCGGACAATAATAATGGCGTACACTTACTACCTTCTAATGAAAGAACGGTATTTTATTGGTTTAGGTAATAGCTTTCGTTTTGTAAATGAAAGCTCATTTGTTAGTAGTTCTAAGTATACGTATACATCATTAATATTGCGTACCGTTTTAGACTCGTTTTTTCTACGGTAGAACTCGTATTCCAGGTACTCGTATTAGACCGTATTTAATCATTTTTTTCACCACTACAAAGTTAAGTTATTAGCAAGTAACTTAAGCTACTTTTTATCCCGGGAAAAATAACAGTTCCCACGGGATAGGTCACGGGAGTGAAGCCGCGGGCAGAGTCATCATCTTCATCTTCCTGCCCTTATGGCTGGCAGAGTGCTAGTAAAAAAATAAATTTCCAAAAAGGAATAACATGTTATACAAAGCTCATTTGAACATAAATTGTTAATTGTTGTCATTTAAATTGTTAAATAAATAAATAAATAAAATTCCAAGTCAATTTGAAGTTATCACAGCTCAAAGTGACCAGTTTTATTAAACAGCAACTACATAGGTACATACCTAATATTACTTTCGACATCACACCCCTCTCTGATCAAGATTTTCGTCAAATCAAATCAATTGGAATCCAATTATGATATCCATAAATAAACATAGGATTGTTGAAAAAGAATGAGAGTCCTCTATCGACGGCATGAATAATTAACTCGGCATTACATCGGGGAAAATTGTGTGAAAAACTGACCAAGAACGACTACATACTAAACGGGTTCCGTCGATTTTCTCTTCAGTTATAATTGCTGAAAAATCTTGAAATATTCTTTGGAGTAGAGCAGTAGTGGCCCAGTGGTAACAGCCGCAACTTACAAGTTGTAGGTCGTGAGTTCAAAACCAGGCGGGCGCTTTACATTGTGTAAGTTATTTCATCACCACTGCTCTCAAAACGGTGAAGGAAACGCATATGTCTTAGAACCAAAAATTCGATGACATGTGACATCCACCAATCCACATTAGGCCCACGTGATGGATTACGGCCCACACCCTCCCACAGAGAGGGGGCCTGTGCCCCAGCAGTGGGGACATTAAATGGCTGATGATGATGATGATTCTTTGGAGTTAACTGAAACATTGATTTTCTAGGTTAGTCTACATGTTTGGGATATTTCCTCACAATGGTTTTCTTTGCCATAATTCACTGGTATTTTAGTTTACTTTAGCTACTGGAAAAATATTTTGGGAACACATTCATTGTGAGTACAGAAATGGAATTCCCTGCTGGAGTCAGTGTTGCCTGATAGCTACAACCAGGGGGTTTTAAAATCAAGACTGAATAGGTTACTTATAGGCAAGCTTGCTCCGTCGTCGACCACATCATCACATACCATCAAGTGAGCTAGTGGTCAAGCGTGATCAATCATCAATGATAAAAATAACAGTGTTGTTTTCCATTCTATCTTTAATTACGCCCATTCTTTCTTTAGATACCTCCTAGATAAATGTTATAGATACACCTTACCCTATTTTTAATCCTATCCATGCATGATCTTATGTCATGTTTTAATATTCGCTTAGGTTTTTGACTCCTTATCCTAAAAAGTCTCATACGTACATAAATGTAGAAGAAACGTTAATACTTTTCAAATAGAGATCCATATTCAGGTCAAAAAAGTCGTCCTAAAGATAGGAGGGAATATTAAAAAGAAAGTACCTAACGTAACAGCTGCAGATTTTGTTCCATAAAAAGTTATTAAACTGAAGTTTGAAAGGTCGTCGACTCCGAATAAACTTTCAGAGCACGTCAAAAGATATTGTTTTGTCGTACCACAGAGCTATGAATCGGCGGCAGCGACTAAAGACAATCAATTTGCCTAACCTTTTCTCAACTATGTTGAGATCGGCTTCCAGTTTATCCGGATCTACCAGGGTCCCGGGTGTGATTAAAAGAATAAATTTGCTCTGGTACAGGCAACTGAAGGAATATGGGTGGGTTTTAGTCGGTAAGATTCTGACATGGGAGGGTTCCCGCTCCACCCAGAGCGGGAGAAGTTATTTGATGATTTCCCACCCCATAAAAGAAGTCTACCCGAATGCAGCTGAGTTATCATTCTCCTGCCCTTATCAGTATTTAACATGGAGCGACTGCCCATCCTCCACAACCAGTAACTGAATAACACAGAACTCCTTGGCATGATTGGTGTTAGATTTTTGCCATCTGTTTATTATTCTGACTGCCAAAGATCTACAAATCACAGTCGAGTCCAATGATGTCACGTACTTTCCGGGGCTTGGAGGAGTCTATTATGTAATGTATGGTCACTCATCCATGGACCGGTTTTGGTAAGCATTGCTTAATCTAGGAGCACCCGTGTGGTGGTCGAGGCACTCAAGGTTATTGTTTTAAATTTAAGTTTGTAAATATCTTTTCCAATATTGTGTGCCAAAAATGTTTTCCTTCTTTTCTATTTCTTCTTTCTTTTCTTTCTCATCTTTCTTTTCTCTTTTTTTTATTGTCGTACTTTTCTTTTCCTTTCTTTGTTTTCTTTCTTTCTTTTCTTTATTTTCATTCTTTTATATCCTTTCTTTCTTCTTTTTCTTTTCTTTCTTTCTTGTCATTCTTTTTATTTCCTTCTTTATTTTCATAATCATGAGCTCCTCGCTACTAGTGACCAGAGCCGTGTGCCAAAGTCAAAATTGTCACGGTCTGACAATTTCTATGAGCAAACGGGAGCACTCACTGACATGCTCGATTCATATGGACAGTTCTGACAAAGCCCTCTCTAGCCATACTCTTTACCGTTATCAAGTTTCAGTGTAATCTTACGCCAAAATGGATCACCTTCTTTATTTTTTTATGAAGTTTGGACTTTTCGTTGCCACAAGCTCCTCGCGAGAAGCGACTAGAGACGTTTGCTATAGACGGAATCGTCACGAGCTGACATTTTCTATGAGCAAACGGGGATACTCACTTCATACGGAAAGTTCTGACAAAGCCGTCTCTAGCACTGGCCACTGAGATGTTTCCATGTTCTGTACTGTAGTAAAGTATCAGTGTAATCCTTAGCCGAAATAGATCACCGTCTTTATTTTTATATGTAATTTGACCCAGACTTTTAATTGAATAATTTCAAGTTTATCAGGTAAAGTTCAACGAATATAATGTTGTATTCTTACCGGGAACCGCTTATCTTGGTATGGTCATGTGAAGTATGAATATAAATGTGGATGGATGGAGAGGGAGAGGGAAGCCAAAGAAAAGATGGATGGATTGTGTGAGGAGTGATATGAAAGATTAGTGATAGCGTGACGGCTGACAGGACTGAATGGAAAAAAAAACGTGTTGCGTCGACCCCAAGTAACATGGGATAAGGGCCGGAAGATGGTGATTTTCACCGGATTAGCATCTCATTTTCTGTTAGGAACATTTTGGTAACAAAACCTTCAACTCGTTTTGATGAATGAAGAAGGCTTTTTATCATGATTGCTAATAAGATGACCTGCATCCTACTTTAGTCTGTTAATTAGCGATTTCAATTGGTATCTGACTATAATGTTCCCACTGCTGGGTCACAAACCTTCTCTATATAACAGGGAGTAGTCTGTAATCTACCACGAGGGCCATAAGCGGGTTGGTGGATATCAAATGTACCAAGTCGAAATGGTGGTTCTAGGACATGTTGTTTTCTTCATGATGTTTTCCTTCACCGTTTTGGGAGCTGAGTAATGAAATAAATTATTCTTTAAAGGGTCTTTCTCAATAAAAGTGTCATGAGGTTTAAAATGTCCTAATTTATTAAGGTACCATGTAGGAAGCGGGAAGGTAGGCTCGGGCGGAGGGTACCGGACTTAAGCTCCGTGCCGAAGCTTACTGAAGTGCCAGATTAGTGAGTGTATATTGTTTTCTAAGTACTTATTTTACGTAGGCTTAGTGTTTAATACACTTTTGTTGTATACATTTCGTTGCAAACACATCATCATCATCTGCCTAGCCTTTTCCCAACTATCTTGGGGTCGGCTTCCAGTCTAACCGGATGCAGCTGAATACCAGTACTTTACATGGAGCGACTGCCTATCTGACCTCCACAACCCAGTTACTGGGTAATACGATACCCTTTGGTAAGACTGGATGTCAGACTTTCGGGCTTCTGACGACCCGTAACGATATATATACACTTTTGTTGTATACATTTCGTTGCAAACACATAGTGGATAAAATGTTGTAATATGTTCATCAAAATATTGGCAGACATGTTTCCCTCACTGCATGACTATCATCGATCAGTCCAGAACGGGGAGGTGTCATTGATTTTTCAGACATCTAAGGAACTCCACTAAAACTCTTCTCGCTCTATGTGGCTTTTTGCCTGCCACGGATTTGTTTTTAACCGACTTCAAAAAAGAGGAGGTTGTCAATTCATCTGTATGTTTTTTACACGATATCTCCGCCATTTGTGAATAGATTTTGATAATTCTTTATTTGTTTAGTAGGTCATGTTTCAAAGATGGTCCCATATAATTTTTATCGATATAAATTGATTGTGCACTTTTTGAAAAAATCAGCTTAAACAAAAATATGTATACACAGATGACGTTTTAGTTGTCTCCAAATGTTCAAATTCCATGTTATTGGGTTTGTCCATTTGGGTATAACTTTAATATTTAGTTTTACTTCTGGAGTACAATTAAAAAGTGAAAATTAAAAATAAAATTAACAAAAAATACAACCGACCTAAAAATCGCAAAATAACTTTAATTTCGGAAGTCGGTGTCAAATAACGAAGAAACAAAAAAATATATACACTGACTTTCGAAATAAAAGTTATTTTACAATTTTTAGAAGTCAGTCGTATTTTTTGAAAAAAAAAATTTTATTCAGACGTCTGTTTTAAGGAACTTCACTGAAACTTCACTCTCTATGCGGATTTTTGCCTGCCATAGATTTCTTTTTATCTATAACGTGTAGGTACGTGAACATTTACGACTTAAAGTATTTTTTTTTTCTTGAAATTTTATGGCTTTTTTTTAACCTTGAACCAGCTAACCAGCTCATTGCAACAAGGAACTCTAAAAAAATACTTTCGAACTGCAATGATCTTGTACATGTCTCGCGTGGAAAGTACGTCACGGTAGTACAGCACGCGACCAAATGCCACTGAGTCGTAATTATCTATCTATTATGTATACAGAATATACATGAGCCATGGATAATATTGTTGGAAGATTCTATTTTTAGTTGGGATTGTAGTTTTCCAATTTGAAGGTCTCTGAATACCAGACCAAGTGTATGGCTTTTTGTATGGACTGGGTTATTAGGGTTACGTACCCGAAGGGTCCAAATTAATAATAATAGTAATAATATTCCACAACTATCACACAACGCCATCTAGTCCCAAGCTAAGCAGAGCTTGTGTTATGGGTACTAGACAACTGATAAACATACTTATATATTTCTAAATACATACATATATTATAGATAAATTACACCCAGACACAGAACAAATGATCGTGCTCATTACACAAACATTTGTCCTGGGTGGGAATCGAACCCACGACCTCCGGCATAGCAGTCAGGGTCACTAACCACTAGACCAACAGGCCAGTCAAATTGCTGTCACTCACGTGTTTGTCTGTCCGTTGTCTATCATACAGGTTTTCCAGCCAAACGGTTGGAGCTACAGTCTTCTAATTTTCACAGTATAAGCATCTCGTTAACCCAAAGCCATACAAATTTGTCAAAAATACATTTGGTACGGAACTCTGAACTTGTGAAGTCGGACACGAACTTGACTGGTTTTTATCTATGCGTGTATATGAAAGTTGACAAACAAAAGTTAAATGTTTTTCTAGTAAATTAATGGTTTTTCATCAACGGTGCTTGCACCTTTTTCTTGCAGAGTTGAAGCCATGTAAATGAGTGTATCTTGAAAGATAGATAGATAGATAAAACATTTATTCAGTGCACACAAAAGACACACAAAATCACAATAAAATTATTTAAACTTACGTATATAAAAACAAAGTGCCAATAAACAAAAACGGAAAACATACATATAGAAATAAAAGTGACACTTGCAACATTTCAAATAATAACGAATGTACACAGTGCGGTGTGGCATCTAAAGGTTGCACCAAATGGGAGTCCAGCTCAGCACGTGTCAGGCAAATATACCTGACGCTGATATTCTGCTGAATCCCTGCAGTGACATGCGGACGCTGAGCAGACGTGACAATTATGTTGGTGTTGTGACATTATTATGCAAGGAGTATTTATTGTAAGTATACCCGCAACTTTTTAATTACAGTAGAGTTGCAACAATTAGTACAGTATCTATAATTAAATGCGTTTATAATAAATAAATATAAGTACGTAAATAACATATTTATGTATGTGTATTTTAATAAAATCTAAGAAATGATTCCCAAGTTGTTCAATTACAAAGTTCCTGTACTCTTTGTTCGCAGGTTTGACCACGAGATACGCTAAATAGATTGGCTAGGGAAGAATGTGACAGCCAGTCACAGCCAGAAAGAGTTACTAGTAGTGCCATATAAGTATAAACATGTTTTTTTTTGTTGGTTCAGAATTCATCCAATAACGACCTCTTTTTCTTTTTTTTTACCCCTGGGTAGGCATCGGCCATGACGGGCCCCGTCATGTTTTGCTGACAACTCTTTGAGGCGCGCGTGGAACACTACGCGCCATCGATTCTCGGGCCTGGTGCTGATCGGACGGCGAGCTACCCACTACTCGCCGTCCGCAGGCCCGGGCAGCGTGAGGTCTTGGAAATGTCAAATTGCACTGTTTGTAGGTTATTGACTCGAGTTTTATTTACAATATTTTTTGTGAAAAATTTTCTTTAACCTCTTGATTATGGCAGATTAGCTTTTTAAGACATATTATGCGCTAAAACACCGGCAAGACGGTCTAACGCCACGTTTCAACGAAAGGTGTAGGTCGTCTCGCAACCTCATCCTAAGCCGGCCTCGACGCACACATTGGGCCTCACCATACAAGAACATACCCGTAACTCATTTTTCAAAACGTGGGTTTTCAAAAAAAATAAATTTGAAAGCTATCACTTGATTAGTTATCACATCTTGTGTACAAATACTGAGTCATTAACTATTATAGGTTGTTCACTGTATAAGCTCAAAGTTGACTGTTTACGCAAAAAATATTAGTTAGCGGCTGTCGTACGAAGTTCTGCGTGACATTAAAATATTTCTTTCTTACGTTTTTCATTAAAATTAATTGAAATGCAAAATCGCAGTGATCAAGCAAGATTTCTAGATTGTTTTAACATTTTTGATTATTTTATAAACTAATTAGATTCTGATGTCTAAGTACGCAATTGAAGAAGTGCGAGTTCTTTTTTAAATGATCTTGTAAAGATTAAGCTAAAACACTTATTTTTTTGAAAACCCACACGAGTTGTGGGTATGCCCTTGTATGGAGAGGCCCCCATTGTGCGGCGGCGCCGTCAAACCTCAGGAACCCACTATTGCCCAGCGGTCACTGCATGCAGCTATCGTGACTGGCCTATTCCAGTTTTTTCTGGCAGTATTTTTGTCTACGTCAAAGATTCCCGTTTCTTATTCTGTCAGCTCTTTTTAAACCCAGAATAATGTAATCTTATGCTCTTTGACGAATGCCAAGGCAGAACTTTTGTGACTTCGTGAGCGACAAGGTCTAAGCACCGTAGATTCCAGTGCATAGGTATCAATATACATATCAATCTGCCTGCCTTTCCCCAAATATCTTGGGGTCGGCTTCCAGTCTAACCGGATGCAGCTGAATACCAGTATTTTACATGGAGTGACTGCCTATCTGACTTCCACAACCCAGTTACTGGGTGATACGATACCCCTTGGTAACACTGGTTTTCAGACTTTCGGGCTTCTGACGACCCGTAACGACTGTCAAAGATCCACGATTGATAGCCGGGACCTACGGCTTAACGTGCTTTCCAAGGCACGGAGGAGTCTCGATATGTAAAGATAGTCACATATCCATGGACCAACGCTGGCCATGCGTAGCTTATCTTAGCCTAATGGGTTGACCCATACGGCTGTTATTACTTTATCCACGAGCTCCTCATATACATATATGCAAGAAAAGTAGAAAAAGAAAACAAACATGAGGACGAATTTAATTTCGAGCTTATAAATGTTACTTTGAGGGATTTAACGAGAGCACCAATTAAGCTAACATGGAGAACGATTAATTAAATAAATTATTGAACGTTATTTCAGCAAGCAACGAAACAAACAATTCGCTTGATCTGCTATCAATTATTTGCATTGTTTTTTTTTTATTTATTAATCATATTAAAGTAACTGTTTTTGATCAATGTTTGTAATGGATTTCTGAAATTATTTTGTTTTGCTTTATACGATTTATTTGACTTACTATGTTTTCTGTTTAAATGTGAATGCCAACAACTGTACATAGTATAAAACAAAATTGCTTTAAGCGACTGTCGATTTCTCCGATAACTGGTCCTAAGGCAGTTGTCTCACCACTGAAGCTATTAGTCGCTACACGCTACACGGAATTAATATCTATTGTACGTTTCTTGAGCGGCAAAATAGCCGATAGTTAACTTTTTTGACGCTCAGTAATCGTACAATAGATATACATTCCGTTTAGACAAAAGAGATGCATAATAGATGATCGCTTACTTTTTACACTGCTGGCGAGACTCGCTCCACACGTTTGTCACTGATCGACCAGAGCTATCAAAGGTAATACTCGCTCAGCGATATTCGCTCAGCGATGCTAACTTGGCGGTCAGAGTGCCTAATGTCAGTTTTTATACTAAAACATGTATAATAAAGGATAAATAATTAAATGATCTTTAAAATGGTGAGTTTCATAAAAAAACGCTTTATAGTTTTTGCGTGATTCTCATTTTTTATTCGCGTTAGACATAACTTTACAAATTAATTACACTATGTTACAAAAATATTATTTGAAATATTCACATATCAAATTACGGGAACAATTGTTTAAAACAACATATATTTTTAATCAAGACATAAAACAAGTCGTTTAGATGTGATCTTCAATTAAAAATGATTAAAAGTCGCGCAATCATCAATCATTAAACTGCGCTTTAAACCCCAGCGACAAAACTATCAGAACTACACACTCGCTACTCGCTGCTCGCCAACTCGTTTTTAGTTTGAAGCTCTACTCGCTACTCACTCATCGTTGGCGGTGGGACAACTGCCTAAATCATGCAAGTCAACGGATTTTGATGTTCATCATCATCAGCCTATAGCACTCCACTGCTGGACATAGGCCTCTCCAATTGCACGCCATTCAGCTCGGTTCTCGGCAACTCTCATCCAGCTGCTACCAGCCACCCCGCGAAGATCATCGCTCCACCTAGCCTGAGGGCGTCCTACCTTACGTTTGCTGATTCGCGGTCTCCACTCGAGAACACGTCTACCCCAACGATCATCAGTTCTACGGCTAATATGGCCGGCCCATTGCCACTTCAGCTTGCTTATTCTGTGATCTATGTCGACATCCTAGGTTCTCAGCTGGATCACCTCGTTCCGTATTCGATCCCTCAATGAGACTCCAAGCATAGCCCGTTCCATAACTCGCTGAGCGACCTTGAATTTATGTAGTCCACGTTTAGGCTCCGTAAGTCATAACAGGCAAGACGCACTGATTAAAGACCTTCGTCTTTAGGCTCTGTGGAATACGCGACGCGAAGACTCGTCGAAGCTTCCCGAACGCTGCCCAGCCCAGCTGGATCCTTCTCTTGACCTCCCTTTCAAAGTTGTTTGAGAGGGAGGGTCTCAATTTTAATGTTGTTGTCACTTAAATAAAGAGTGATAAAATACGGTTTCTGTTCATAATTTGCATCCGTCCAAAGCCGGGCCACGGAGCTAGTTTAGGTATGAAAACAAAGTAAAAACAGAAACAAGTAATCTGACCGATTGTCGTAAATTATTATCATAAAACTTAGGTTCTAAAGTGAACGGAGGAGCTTGTGGCTAAAGTAAAAGCAGCCGCATGGGTCGATCCATCAGATTAAGCTACGCTTGCCGGGGTAGGTCCATGGATGGGTGACCATCTTTACATACCAAGACTCCTCCGTGCCTCGGAAAGCTCGCTAAGCCGTTGATCCCGGCTGTCAATCGTAGATCTTTGACAGTCGTTACGGGTCGTCAGAAGCCCGAAAGTCTGACAACCAGTCTTACCAAGGGGTATCGTTTTACCCAGTAACTAGTTTGTGGAGGTCAGATAGGCAGTCGCTCCATGTAAAATATTGGTATTCAGCTGCAATCGGTTAGACTGGAAGCCGACCTCAAGATAGTTGGGACAAAGCTAGACAGAATGAATATTATAGAGAACCACCCAGTTTTTTTGAATAGTAATTAATTTACCCGGGAGAGAATAATTTATAATTATTTAAGAATCTGACAATTTCATACCTATTCAAATATATGACCATAATCTACTCCGTTCATCATTTAAACACGTTGTCCTATGTATAAAATAATAAACCAATAATCTCTGATCTTCACAGTATGCACTTTATGCGTCATAAAAGAAAATGAAACTATTAATTCATCATATTTCTCCGATTAACTTTCATAGCTGGCAAGCATCATGCACTGAAAATTTATTCAGTTTTATCTGTCAAATTATAGGTACAGCACGTTGTAAAATTAAATAAATAGAGCAAAATCAGCCTATTTAATTTAATTTAATCATTTTAATTCAGAACATTACATTTCATAATATTGTTAGTAAAATAATACTTATAACTATGTTAGTAAAATTATGAATATTTACTTTTATTATTCACAAATTGCTCTATTTATTATTATAAAGGACACCTCCAGAGCCGTGTACAGTGTTCCAGTGCCTTACAACCGGGCAGTCAAACCTTCCCAATATGGTATTCAGAAGGCTGCTGGTGCTGCCCCGCACGCGGCGCATCAGGGAAGCCACTCTTTTGCGTACTATTGCGCTAAAGCAGTCCGTTCTAGCCTTAGCAAACATACCTGATGCACTGCTAAAGCGCGGCAACCCCAACAGCATCCTAAAACCATATTATAATGTTCCCACTGCTAGGATTCAGGTATTATCTCTGTGAGAGGGACCCAAATTGATAACTAAATAAAGATATTAAATAATTTTCTCGCAAATTTCACAAAGAGATGACTGATGATATCAAAATGAGCGACTAATGCAACAATAATGGGGTACAAAGTGACACATTATTTTGTCATCCATCAGAGATAATGAACATTTTAATTTATTCTGAATAAGATCTTTAAATGGGTCAAGGATTTAAGAATCTTGGAATAATTGATTATTGAGAGGGGGAAGCTTTTATCCCCTTGAATTGATTGCTATTTTTTTCACTTTCCTATCTCTACTCTCGGCTATATAGCAGTTTGAGTTTGGATTTGTTTTTGTTGTTGTTCAAATATTAGCCTCTTGATTTTTTTTACTAACGCGTCGTAAATTGAACGACTCGTTCAACAAACACGCAAACATGTATTCTACTAATAACAGCAACCTACACACTTTGACACTTTTTCACATTCATTTTCGTTGCAGAAACAGGATGATTAAGAACCTTTCTTGCCGATTTGCCAATATTTTATCTATACTAATATTACAAAGAGGTAAAGTTTGTCAGTTTGTAAGGTTGTAGGGGGTAATCTCTGGATCTATTGAACCGATTTTGAAAATTCTAAAAACCAATAGAAAGACACGTTATTTCTGAGTGTCATAGGCTATAAATTTTTGAAATAGACGCGGACAACGTTGCGGGCGAAGTGTTAGTTTATCATAATGTTATATGAAAGAATTTGAAATCTCTACATACGAGTTGTATAAATCAAAATCACTTTGCTCGTCTGTCTTTTTCTCTGTTAACTCCTCATAAACCACGCATCTGATTTTAATGTAATTTTAACTAATAGAAAGAACGTTAAACGATAAAGGTTTGTGTGTATAATTTGTACCCGTGCGGAATCAAGGCGGGTCGCTAGTGGTAAATAAAGATTTTCTGGTCTAATTATTAAAAAAAAAACTCGTAACCGACGGAAACACAAATAAAAAATACTGTGGACACTGGTCTACAATTCAACGACTAAAAATTTTCACCAAAAAACTTGACTACTTCACCGTCTGTCTGCAGTATACACGCCAGAGGTAACCAGCCTTCGGTAACAAAAACAAATAATTTAAATAATTAATAACTTTGTCACGCAACGCATTAAAAAAAGCGACGGCTTATGACATTTGCAATTAAATTGCAATTTACTGGGAACTGTCACGCTTTTAAACAATCCTCACTATTGCTAAGTGGTTAAGTAATATTTCATTTTGAACGTTCGTTGAAAAAAATGCTTGATTGCATTGACGTGCGTTGGTGGCAATTAATAAGAAAACGATTATGAAGTGATATTTTTCGCACATAATATTTGAAACATTCGTGTTGCGAAACATGCGTGATTAAAATAAATGCTTCATTTATATTCAAATAATTTATTTGCAAATATAGGCAGTACATCAGTATTTATTTATTTAACAATTTATGTACACACAAAAAAACTGGTAAGAAGATTGAAACAGAAAAAAAAATGTATAAAGGCAATACTTATTTCTAATTAGGTAATTAATATTTGTTGTTTAGTGTTATTATGTATATAATAACACTAGACAATAATATAAGTGTACAATTTATATTTAACCTATAGGCATACAAATAAAAAACAAAAAAACAACTTTTTGTTTCTTAAACAGAACACAATTATGACAAAAATTGTTAGGCACTATAGGCACACAACATATTAATTAAAGTTCTTTACCAAAAAAATGTTCAATCTTTAAATTAAAGATGTCACTTTTGACATTACATAAGCTAAAAAAAAAAAAAAAATATGACATTAACTTTCACAAAATCTTCAATCATACTTGAAGTCAAAATATTTCCAATCCAGCTTAAGAATGCCCCGAATGCCGTCCATCACGACAATTGCTGGCGCTTTTCCAGAGAACTAAGAACTTTTCGGAAACTCGGTATGTGGGAAAGCCAATAAAATGTTATAGTAAAAGTCCCGCTAAACTTTGCCAAGAACATTTTCCAATACGAGCAATAATATATTGTACAGCGAAAAGTACAATTTTGGCAAAATAGTTTTTATTAGTATGTACTCGTAAGTGTTCTTGGTGGCATTTCTTGGGCCGTTGGAAAATTCAGCTTTGTTTTTTTTCTCAAATACTAGTTTTGATCTTATGGTCGTAATTTTGAATGTATTGTTATTTCTGAATCTTTATCTTTCTAGATGCTGATCTTAAACAGTGAAATAACACTCAGGTTTCACTTTTTAAATAGTTCATTTATTGTTTACTTCAGTACATCACACTTAACCTCAACCAACATCCTCTTAGGTAAATACAACCGTCGTATTCGGTCGCCACGATCAGACTGCCCCAACTCACTCAACTGCCCAACCATCGAACTAACGAATGTAGGGGACCCCCTCCATTCGTCAACCGTTCCCGGATGTTACATCATGTGAGATTCCAATAAATTCTAAAACACTCAATTCACAACTTTAAAGTGGCAAAAATAAATAATTAAATTCATAAAAAAAATATACAAGGCATTATTAAAAGAAAACCTAACACTCGACCATCCTGACAGCGTGTATGACCTCATACACGTATCAGGTGATAACCTAACACTCTGCCTGTTGAGTCAGTTTTACAAACAAATGTGAATTTTAACAAACTTATATTGCCTTTTTATTGTATATATATAAAAAAAAAAACATTAAGTATTTTAAGAAACAAGTCTTATCCATTTCTAATAATTATGATTGTACATTTTACATTAATCATTTCATAAATAAGAAAACTATCCCGTGTACAAAACAATATTTACGGGACGGAGCCCTGCAATTTATTCGCACATAGACTCCCGCTATTAATAAATTATAAGTCCTGCGATTTATTCGCACATGGACTCACTATTCAGCTATCCTGTGATGCAATCGATTGTCACAAAGCCAAGTCCTGCGATTTATTCGCCCATATACTCACTATTATCTATACCATAAACCAATCAATGATCACCATGCTTTTTTTTTGTGGGGTGGGAAATCATCCTATGACTTCTCTCGCTCTGGGTGGAGCGGTAGGGCGTGTCAGACTCTTACTGACTAAAACCCACCCCTGTTTCTTCCTGCCTTTGAGTGCCCAGGGCCGAGGTAACTCTGTTTCGAATTTATCCTCAACCCCCGGGCAGGCATCGGCCATGACGGGTCCCGTCTCTTGCTGACAACTCTTTGAGGCGCGCGTGAAACACTACGCGCCGTTGAATCTCGGGCCTGTTGCTGATCGGACGGCGAGCTACCCATTACTCACCGTCCGCAGGCCCGGATCTACAGTGGCCGGAGTTCGTCTCGCGGCGCCGGAAGTCCCAGGCGTCTCCTGAGGCGGCTGCTGCTGAGGGTGACTCCGTTGTTGGTGCTCTCTCACGCGTCCCACCTCCGCCTTCGCGAGCATTACTGCTTCGCAGAAGGAGGAGACGGCTTCCCATTCCCTCTCGCTCCGTACCATGGCCTGAACCAGGGCAGGGCGCGAGAGATCGCTGCTGCCTACCGCATCCACGAGGACACGGCGTGGCTCCGCCCAAGCGGGGCAGACCTCACCACTCCAGTGTGGGGGATTTTTTACAAAAATATTTTGCATTTTTAAAAGTCGGTTGTATTTTTTTTATTTTTTTATTATTATTTTTCACTTTTTAGTTGATAAACCCCAGAACTAAAACTAAATAATAAAGTTAAGTTAAATAATAAAGGCCCAAATGGTTATACGCATGGAATTTGAGCATAATTGGAGAGAACCAAAACGTCATCATATTATTATGTGTACTATACATAACTGGCTAGGTACAAATTTAAATATTTATAAAATTCATAACTAACCATATCTACACTAAAACCAAAAATCTTAACCTAATAACGGGTATAAAAGAGCGGATTATTCTGACTGTTGTTGATTTTTTGGGGTTTTTTTTTTTTTTTAATTTTTTTTTTGTTTATATTTTTTTTTTGTTTCTTAACAACTAACAGTCAGTCAGTCATAATAACTTGTTTATTAATTATGGTTGGAAAAACCAGAAAAAAAAGAAAGAAAGCAGAAAGCAGAAAGCAGAAAGCAGAAAGCAGAAAGCAGAAAGCAGAAAGCAAAAAGCAAAAAGCAAAAAGCAAAAAGCAAAAAGCAAAAAGCAAAAAGCAAAAAGCAAAAAGCAAAAAGCAAAAAGCAAAAAGCAAAAAGCAAAAAGCAAAAAGCAAAAAGCAAAAAGCAAAAAGCAAAAAGCAAAAAGCAAAAAGCAAAAAGCAAAAAGCAGAAAGACCAAGCAGAAAGCAAAAAGCAGAAAGCAAAAAGCAGAAAGCAGAAAGCAGAAAGCAAAAAGCAGAAAGCAATAAGCAGAAAGCAAAAAGCAGAAAGCAGAAAGCAGAAAGCAGAAAGCAAAAAGCAGAAAGCAAACAGCAAAAAGCACAAAGCACAACAAAAAAGTAAAAGCAAGAAGGATTTACAGTTTTACAGAAAATAGCGAATAGCGAATAGCAAAATGGGAATAGCTAAATGGGAAGAGCAAAAAGAGAAGAGCAGCTAGAACTATTAAGATTTAGATTTATCAACAACAACACACCTATTAAGACGTTTATTTCTAAGTTTCAGAATGGACCAAAAAGACTTTCCAAAAAGTCTTCGCAAAGCAATCAGCGATGCTGTTTCTGGTCGTCGCCATTCTGATGACGACGTGGCACTCCCGGTCTTCGATCCATCGAGGAGCTATCAAATGAATTTGGATGGAACAGTATCACAACAGTCGCAAGAGCTGGTAAGGCTTTAAAAAAGCAATCCATAACGTCCTACGTACAAAAACAAAATACGTTCAAGCGTCGAAGTACCTACTCCTCCACATCGCTGTCAGCTAGAAACGTACCCAGAAGACTAGCATTGCCACGTTGAATGGCAATACTAATTCTTTTGGCAAAGAACGAGCCAGCCCCCTGCTTACGTAAAGTGTCGATCAGTCGGCGAGAAATATCCTTAAAAAGGAGACGCGCACTCGGACCCGAAATTAGCATAATTAAATAAAATAAATAAATTAGAAAAGCCGTATATTCCATAAAAATGTATCAGAATTCCACCACGGAGTTTCCCATTACGAGATTAAATAAGCTGAATGATCGAACCTCCATGGAAGTGCTTTTATTCAATACGTTAGCCTCACTTTTATGCTTAAGAGAAAATTAAACGAAAGATGTAGTTCTAATTTTCACCACGCGCACGAAATAGCGCCAGCTATTTGGAAATTCGCGCCATTTTCATATTAGGAACGTCAAAGATTGTTGCGACTTTCCGACTGATATCTAAAAACAAAAGTTTGCTTCATTACCTTGTACTGTTTTCTCGCAAATATGTTAAAAATCGTTGTATGATACACGTGCGGAAATTAGTATTTACAAGAACTGAACAAAAACGAAAAACACGTATAAATAGATGATGTTTTGGTTTTCTTCAATTACGAGTATGTTTAAATTCCACGTTCCATGTTAATGGGGTTTTTAGTTCTGGGGTATAACAACTAAAAAGTGAAAAAAAAACTTTTGGTGTTTGTATTTTATTTCTTTGTTATTTGACACCGACTTCTGAAATTAAAGTATTTTTTTTATTTTAAGTGTATTTTCTTTTTTAGAAGTCGGTTGTTTTTTTTTGTAAAAACGTTTATTGTTTGATTTTAATGGTATAAACCCAAGTCTGGCAGCCGTATAGTAATCACGGCAAGAGACATGTGTTCCTCCCTGCCTCGAGTACCCAGGGGCGAGGTAACTCTTTCGAATTTATCCTCCACCCCGGGCAGGCATCGGCCGTGGCAGGCCCCGTCCTTTGCTGACAACTCTTTGAGGTGCGCGTGGAACACTACGCGCCGTCGTCTCTCGGGCCTGGTGCTGATCGGACGGCGAGTTAGATCGGACGGCCCTTCAAAGTCAATTTGCATAAACGACTCCATTATTACTATTCCTGCTATAATATTAATTTCGATATTCTAATATTAAATTATTTTTGACAGATAATAAACACCCAATATTTGTTTGTATCCTACGAAGAAAAACCTCATCGCCCAAGTGCTTTCCTAACAAACCCATTTTCTCAGAAATGATGAAAATAAATCTACAACGGTATCCATTTTCTGATTTTCTGAGTGGTCCTAAAGCATTTACTGTTATAGAGCGATAACATCTTAAGTTTAGCCTTAAAAAAATTGTAATACTTAGAATGAAAATAATATTGGTTTGGAAATTCATAACTTAGAGATAAAAACTTATCAAAACCTGCTTTAGTGCCAAAATTTGATACGTTTTCAGGCTAAAGTAGAGTTCGGAAAAACTCAATTTCAAATTCTTAATTCAGAAATCTCTTAATCGATTGTGGACCCAGGTTGGTCGATGTAGAAATAATGTAGCATGGGCCAATAGGGTATCCTTCTGCCCAGGGGTTGAGGATAAATTCGAAACCTGCCCAGGGGTTGAGAATAAATTCGAAACAGAGTTACTTCGTAGCTACTCAGGGCAGGGAAGGAACAGGGTTGGGTTTTAGTCAGTAAGAGTCTGACACGCCCTTCCGCTCAACTCTAGAGTGAGAGATGTCATTGGATGATTACCCACCACACAAAAAAAAAAAATTGGGGTATCCTTGACCCATCCCAAACCCAGTGCCAGTGTGGAGCCCCTTCACAGGACATGCGTCACCTCCTTGCCTGCTCAGCATGCACAAACAACTGCAATTTAAAGGATTTAAACGAGGCTAATGATAAATCTAGCCAGGTTGCTACATACTGGTCAGACCAAATTTTAGTCAATATCGGCACGAAAAGGAAGAGAAGATTCAGATATGCAGCATTATTTAAATGAATACAATACTCAGAGTATTTTGCACTATAACCGACTAATTACTTCTCTAGAATCAGCAAGAAATGTATTAAGAAACCAGAAATTTCAAAATGGGAAATACGATGTATTTACATCATGAATGGTTTCATGGTTTTTTTTTAAGGGTAAGTTTATTTGAAGTGAGTGTTATGCTAGTCTTTGTGTTGGTATTGCTCATAAACTTAAATATTGAATTTCTAAGTTTGGTAATGTTTTCCGATTTATAAACATTAAATTGGCAAAAAATAATGTTAAGTTTCTTTTGTCATTCCATAAATATTGAAGAATCAAATTTTTTAAAGTTTTGTAAGGAAAACCGGTAGAGGTAGACGTATTTTATATAACTATTGATATAATAACTATTCTTATTTTAATAATATATTAATTATTCATCGAAGCCATACACAAAAGGTGAAAGCGGTTAGAAATGTAAAAATTAAGGCTAAAATTTAAAATAAATTAAGCCCTTACTTCCTAATCTAGGCAGATGTCTGTATCTTAGAAATCAGTAATACTTATATTTTACGACAGTACTAACTAATTTAGCCCTAAGAGAGTTTAATCAAGTCCTCTTACAATGCTAATGTTTCCCGTAAAACTCAGCTGACTTTTACAAAATGGCGCCGGATAAGAAACAGCTGATGCATTCTGTTACGCCAATGCATGGAATACATTAATTGCATACCTTAAGCTACGCATGCATTACGTCTGGCCTGCGGTTTTGTCTGGGTAGTTTAATTAATTTATAAGTAGTGTAGGAACTCTTTCGTCAGTACCTCATTAGACGGTTGAGATTTCATGGCACATTATGAATAAAATAAATAAACAAAAATTGGAGTTTAAAAAAATAAAATATAACAACTGGGAATAAATCTTAGATCTACTCGCAAATAAGCGTATCGTTTACATTATGTACCTCGCCCCCGAATATTATAGTAGTACCGTTTTATGGGCAAGACGAACCTCTACTTTTAAAATTGTTTAAATAAACTTTACGTAGGTACAGACCAGAAAACGTAACACTCTAAAATTTTGACACTGTATTGACAGATGGTCATGCTTTTTAGAGCAATCCATTTAAACGATTTAACTTTTAACAAGGGCTGATTCATTCGATTGTTTACGACTAGTTTAGTAAATACTTTAGATCTATGTTACACATTAAATCAGTCCTGAGCTGTTTATAAACCATATTCTACAAGAACACTACTTTAGCTTTGATAGAATGATACCGCTCTTTTAACCCCTGACTGTTCCTGCACTGTCTTCTTCTTCATTCTCCTCGCCATTTTTCCGTACCGGTCGACTTTCTTAACACTATGGTGGACAGTAAACGCCTACATAATAGGTGTCATAACAATAAAACTCATATTGTGTCTCGTTCAGTGTCCTTGAAAGTGTTAATCACTTAGTGCGGTTGTCAGTATCGTCCACTGTAAGGGAGATATTGTTCAAGTCCTTTCCAACAGTCACTTACCACGTTGCTTATGGTCTTCCTCTTTATCATTTTCGAGTTTCGCAAGATAAGCACTTCTTTACTACGTAATCATCAGGGCAGCGCATCAAGTGTCCGTACTATCTCAGTCTTGTTTTTGCCATTCTATTCGCTGTATACAGGCTGTAAGGAACAAAATACCGCATTAAACTTAATGCCACTTACAAAATTATGATAGTCATTAATCTCGGTAATGATCGGTTACAGAAATTGACATTTTTGAGCGCGCAATGTATTGTAAACAATGCGATTACAACGCTCCGCACTACTACTTACCTAAACTCGCGCCAGCCGAGCGCGCAACACCAACCGGGCAACCGTAGGTATTAAGCCGGCGACGTGAATGAACTCTAGCTAAATAGCTTTAGGTATTTTATTTACATTGCTGTTTTTAGTGTAATTAGTAATTTAATTAAAACTCTCATTGGGTTGGATAGGAATAACGATTTCGAACATTTTAAAGTAAAAAAACTGCAGAAAAAATTAAAAAATTGAGGATAACGCTGACGAAAGATTCCAACGCAAAAAAGGGGTTCCAGAATCATGTACTCACTGACGTGTACCAGTGATTCAATACATGATTCTAAGTCTTACGTGGTGTATATTAAAATATATACGTACTGCCCTCACATTATAAAAAGCTTTAGCTACTATCAGTACAGTTTTATTTTGATCTAGTAACACTGTACACGATGCTTTTCGCGATAGGCGCGAGGGTTGAAGGATTTGTGTGTGACTGGCGTATTGTTGTCTCGCGACACTCACGTGTGATGAAATGAGCAAGTGGGTCATTCAATTGATACACAGATGAAATAAAAATGGTATATTGTTACATAAAATAAAAGGTAAAATGGTAAGAGTCAAATGAAGCACAGGTTTACACAGAATTACAGTTGAAACACAATATGAATTACTGCCCCAATAGTGGACAGTAACAACAGTCTGTACAAGGAGTGGTACAAGACACTTTAAACCGCCGTACAAGGTGTGGTACTAGGCGATAGGAGCGAAGCCAGAGGCCTACGAGCTCACTTGAGTCACTAACGCTGAGAGACTAATTTTGACTGCCAAGGGCGCCTATATATATCACCCAAATTCTATGGGGCACGTAGTGCAGCTAATGCCGACCCGGACAGCCAATACATTTTGTTAATTTTACAAATTAACTTGAACATTAACTATCGACCAATCACAGGCATTCTGACATTTTGATGACAACCAATCAGAGAAGACTTAACTTATCTCTTATGTAATGAACACCTGCATATTTACTTTACATATTTACTTGTCTTTCTAACGACAAATCTGACATTTATACATAATACAAAGTATGTATTCGAAGGACAAACTGAATCTACGTTATACTTTACTATTAGATTCTAAATTCACATTCTCACAAATCTATAAACTACAATAAAAACAAAGGAACTTTACATATGTATTTCAATATGTACATAAAACAACATGGTGGACTCCGAAAACTTTCCACTGTCTGTAGCCAATCATGAGAAGCATGAATATGATCAACCAATCGCTGACTAGCCGAAATTTCTTACTACTGACTTTAACACAATTGGTCAATTTTAGCGCCTTAGCATGCACTACTTGCGCTATACAAAAAAGTTACCTCATAAACCTTGACATTGAACATGTTTTTACCTTTATTCTTATGATACTTAAAACATAATGATACGTAGTTAAAACATAAGAAAACATACTTAGGACATAATAAGGCATACTTTAGACATAATAAGGTATACTTAGAACATGAAAAGACATACTTAGGACATAATAAAGCATACTTTAGGACATAACAAAAACGAACTATGCTAGCTGTAATTTGCTATGGTCAGAGTGATGGCGCCATTTTCAACACCGGGGTGATGGTGGATCCTCTACAAACACATTTATCACCAAAATGCTCATCACTCAATTATATGATTAGTTTCTGTCCAGCCATTCGACGCGCGACTTCTTATGATCGAAAACCAATTACTAACGTGTCGTCGCGAACTAAAGGGCTTCTAATAGATCAGTCTTCTAGATTAATACTGTCTTGTCAAATTGGGGAATGGAAGTATTTTCATTACTGGTAAATAGGTCACAAAGGAAACTAGTTTTTTTTTTTATTTTGCTAGACGGTATTGGATTTTTCTACCATCCCATGCCAAGGGTAAATTATTTTCCTTCAAACTTGTAGCCTCGCCTTTCTGTGAATGTTCTATACCTGATTGTGAATACGAACAATCCGCACATCATAATTATTCTATGGGAGTGTACTCTTTGGCAAACTGAACGCAATATTATGTTGGATAGTATTTAGCCTACGTCTGGAGTCTACACGGACAATGTGGAAACTAAAACAAATTTCCGTGCGTTCAAGCGTTTATGCCATATCCATTATTGGAAGCAAATGTGAGATTTAGGACCCATTAATATTAGTGTTTTAATTCCGTGGTGCTTGGCAACTGGGCTTACCCCAGTTGTAAATATCCCTTTGTGCCTAATGGCCTAGCTTTGTTCTGTCTCCTGCTTGATTAGAAGGGAAGAGGAAGTTATGTTTTTCTTACTCCTCCGCTGTCCTTTTCTGATTAATTTTGTTGCGGGACCCAAGATAGTTTAATGGTTTTTCCAGGACTCGTCGAGCTTCATTACCTCGGTGTTTTTTTTGGTGGTCGCCTTTTTTGAATCTGCCTTACAGGAGTTACAGTGGTTTAGGAATAGTGTGGTGGGCTTATCCCATCCCATGCCTATGTGTTATGTTCATGTTGTGAGTTGATGCGATCGTTGATGGTTGCACTCGCTTGTTCAAATGGTAAACTAGATTAACGTTTTAGAAACACATTCATTGTGCGTACAGCTGAGGAGTGCAATTATCTGCGGACTCTGTATTTAAAAGGTGTGGCCCTTGAAAGAGTGCTGGAATTTAAGTACCTAGGGCATATAGTTAATGAGGACATGAAAGACGATGCTGATATGGAGAGAGAACGGAGGGCGTTGGCTGTCCGATGCAATATGTTGGCCCGCAAATTTGCACGGTGTACAATAGCAGTAAAAATAACTCTTTTTAAGGCTTTCTGCCAGTCTTTGTACACGTGTACCCTGTGGGTTCGATATACGCAAAAGGCATACAACGCCCTAAGAGTACAGTATAATAATGCCTTCAGGGTGTTGTTGGGGCTTCCACGTTACTGCAGTGCGTCAGGAATGTTTTCCGAAGCACACACTGATGGCTTTTACGCCATCCTCAGGAAAAGGACGGCATCAATGATGCGCAGAGTGCGTGGGAGCGTCAACAGCATACTGAGGGTCATTAGTGATAAGCCGTGTTGCGCCATCATGGTGCATTGGGTACATGCACATGTGGATGTGCCCGGTGCGTCAGGTGAGCGCAACCAATATATGAATTAATATCTGTATTGTGTCTGTTACTAACATAGCTTTTAAGTAGAATGTATTACTAACATCATATGGATAAGGTCTGAAATAAAATATTTTTATTTTATTTTATTTTTTATTTTATTTCCTGATAGCTACAACCTGGGGATCTTTAAGTCAAGAGTGAATAGGTTACTTCTAGGCAACCGTGCTCCATCGTCGACCTAAGCATCGCAAAAAATAGGTACTGTGAGACCCGCAGGCCCCGTAAAGCCTGCAGGGCTCCAGGGGTGTTCTATAGCTTGGGGAGCTGTCTTACTCACTGCCTGAGTGAGAGTGTAGTGTGTAAGAGTGACTGGCTTACATGTGGAGTGTGAGGAAAGAAAGAGAGATAGCGCACAGGACTTTTATATTGATTCTAAGTTATACATGTGCCGTCTTGGAACGGGCGAGCCGAACTGACTTTTAAAACAAACGTTATGACCCACTCCTTCTAAATTCGAACCACTCTTCAATATTCTCAACTGCTAGCTTAAGGCCGGTACCCACAATTATCAATTCGAGTGTTTCTATTTTTTTTTTATGTATGTTCGGGCATAACTCCGTCATTTACTGACGGATTTACAAAATTCATTTTTTGTTTGAAAAAGTTTGTGCCGAAATGGTCTCATTTAAATGTTATATAGATCTGTTGATGGGTTTCGGAGACAAACAACGGAACTCTTCAAAAATTGACAGCAAATCAACTGCAATTGCTGCGATCGAATGTCTATGAATTGTTAAAACCGCTTAATGGGGAACCACAACTAAAAAGTAGGTTATCTTGCGTTTGTCTTATATAATATAGCTTATGTTTATTTGATGCACAGATGATGCGTTCAAATTCTGGAAACTATCTTGCCTTGGAGTATATACTTGTTGCTTAAAGACTCCCGAATTCGATACAGGATGTTTGAAGGCAGGTTAAGTTTTATGTTCAGAGAAATCCTTTTATTCTCATATATTGTTTTTATCTGGAAATGTGACTTTTGGACTCTTTTTCTCCCTTTTTTTTTAGCGAGACGGCTGAGAGGACTGAATGGAAGAAAAAAACCTGTTGCGCCGACTCCAAGTAACATGAGATAAGGGCAGGAAGATGCTGATTGTTTTTATCTGGGCATGGGACTCCCATCAAATTAAACTACGAGTTACCCTTTGGAGCATAAAATTATAAGGATAACTTGTGCGAGTACAAATTATACATACAAACCTTCGCAGTTCGTCACTCTAGGAGGAGTAAGCGGAGAAACAGTCAGACGTTTAAAAACGAATTTGATTTTTAGTATGTAGAGAAGAGATAGAGAAAAGAGATTAAATTACCTGGGCCTAGGATTTCTATTGGACTCTCGTACTACATGTGGTGTCGTTGGTGTATTTTCAGAATATAAAGAAGCTCTATAATCTCCTGTATTACATAACCTTTGTCAAATCTAGGAGAAAATAGAGCCATTCACCCCGACGTTAGTGCAACACAGTTATCTATAACGACCCTTAAGTGCTTCCCCCCTCACCTGTTATACGGTTGATTGAAAAGTTGATTTTAAATTTAATTTCCTCTTGAAGAAGGAACCTCCTTTGAGGCTTAGGTGGCACGTGCAACCATACCGGTGAGGCTATTAGAAAACTTTGATTGAACATGAATTAGGTCGAGAACTGAAATGAAAGACGCTGATACTACAGAATTTATGAAGTGGGTATAATCAAACGATCCTTACCGTTTCATTTTTAATTAATTTAATACTAGCGATTAATGAATCATCACTTAAGCGTTCCTCATAAATCACTCTGTCTATTGATAAAAACCGCATGAAAATCCGTTCAAAGGTTTTTGAGTATATCATGAACAGACAGACAGACAGACGCGGCGGAGGACTTTATTGTATAATAATATGTAGTATATCTAATTATATTATTAAAAATGTTCGCGGTTGATCCATATGCACACTGAGCCTTCTCACCAGTGTCAAGGTAGAACCATTTTAAAATAGCAAAAGTACAAATGATCAGTATCAAAGGGATAGGCGTCAAAGTGACAGGTGTCAAAGTGACAGGTGTCAAAGTGACAGGTGTCAAAGTGACAGGTGTCAAATTGACAGGTGTCAAACTATGAAATGTCGACTAAGTGTGTAACATGGGTAAAAAACTTCCCGTGGTACCGGTAGTACCACACCAAAGTTATCTGAAAAAGTGAACATTCTTTCATTGGAATGTCGTAACTATTCTTTTAAGGATTCCGTATTTCAAAAGGAAAAAATGGCACCCTTATAGGATCACTTTGTTGTCCGTCTGCCTGTCAAGACCCTTTATCTCGGGAATGCGTGGAGGCATCAAGTTGAAATTAAAACCATATGCCCAAGACTACAGTCCCTTGTAGCTGTGAAAAATCAAACTTTTAAGTTAACGGAAAAAGATACGGCGGTATTTGTTGCGGACAACCAAAAACGTACATTTCGACACTCTCAAGGGAATCAAAATTTATTGGGTACTTCCCGTTGACCTAGAATCATGATGTTTGGCATTGGCATAGAGCATAAGCAAAAGGAAAAATCCAAAAACCGTTAATTTGTTTGTGTGTAACTTATTTGCTGTTTATAAACTGGCCGGGACCTATGTCGATGTATCCGCAACAGTTTTCCAACAGCAATCGATTCCTATGACGTACGAAATATTTACATACTTACAAGTTAGTATTGAACCCTCTATGCGCGAACCCGACTAGCACTTGACCGGTTTTTATCAGTAATAGACTAGCGTTTGACCAATTTAAGCTATGATGTGATCGAAGATGGAACACGCTTGCCTAGAAGTAAGTTATTCACTCTTGACTTTAAAATGACCATGGATTCGAAATCCATTGACAAACACACAAACACAAGTGCACCATTTCTTCTTAGTGCAGCCAAGCCCCACTGCAGCGAACCAGTGAAGCGTCTTCATATATAAAACTATACTGTCGCACTTTCAAGCATTTGGTATACACGCGTGAGCCAATCGAATCATCGACTGAATTTGTGTTAGTGAAGTGAAAAGACAATTATATCGATAAAAATGAAGAGCGCGTATCTATTAGCGGTCCTGATTTTCGGTATCGTGAGGGCGAGTGATATCGGTAAAGAGGTGAGAAAATTGTTGTTTTTTTTTTTTGTTTTGGTTTCGATAGTGCGTGAAATGCTATCGATATAATGTTTTGTTAATCATTGAAAAACTGTATTCATTCAAAAACTAAATAATAGTATGTACTGTTTTTTTATCATCAGACGTTTAGGTGCTGATCAAATAAAGATTATTTATTAATTAGCTGTAATTAAAATTACTAAAGGAATAAATTAATTAACTATTTCGCTCTCGTTCTTTAAACAAACTTGAGTTGACTTGATCAAATTCATACCTAATTAATGTAATTTTAAGTCTCAATTTAAAGTAATCACTGACTACGTTTTTCTTTGATTGAATTTTCCGAATAATTTTAAGGAGTCGTATTTTCCAACAGAAACCAATTAATTAAAATGTCAATTAAAACAGATTCTGACTGGTAACAAACTTAATTAGTCACATTAAAACTGTATTAATTAATCAACGTTGCTATTTCCCGAAATTTTAATTGACATTTATATTTTCCTTTTGATTGAAATCGCTTGAAAATAAATGATTTTTATTAAAAAAAAACTTTCTTTATCAGTACACCTAAATGAGTTTGTCACTTATTTTACATTGTCTTTTTACCGTTTATTTGTTTAACAATTAATGTAAACACATCAAACAAACACACAGTAAGAAGGATTCAGAAAATTTGGTACAAAGGTAGTGCTTATTTCTAAAGAAAACTATTCCAGCATACCAACAAAAGGTGAGATGGAAAAAATGAGACTACACACCGTGTGTAGCTGGAAAAAATAAAATAATAAAACATACAAAGTAAAAACATACTAGCTCTAATACAAACATATAGGTACCTAGGTAGATTATGGTAGGTAGGCTTGTTTATCTTTTTCTCCGACATTTTTATCGACAACTCGACATGCAACAGTTACCAAAAAGTGTCACAGCACAATTTTATTCAATAGAAAGGGTCAAAAATGTATGGCACATTTTGTCAAAAGTTGCATCTGATCTGCAGTTCGTTCTATGAAATATTTCTTATCCCGGTAAGATATAAATATTCTTGTCCTGTTTGAAATTGATATTGGTTGCATATCTTGATACATTGTGTTTCTGAATAGGTATTCAGTTTATGAAGATGGACTTTACTTAAATATTATGGAAATAAATAACTTTTTAACCGAATTCAAAACGGAGGAGGTTATCAATTCGGTTGTTTATATATTTTGTTTTTTATGTATGTTTGGGCATAAGTTCATCATATATATTGATGTGGATGTGTGGTTTTGTTTCTTCGTTTTTAGCCACTGACTTCCGAAATTTCGAACCATATCAAAATAAACATCTTTCCAACAAAAAAAAGAATTTTGCAAATCCGTTTACATGACGAAGTTATGCCTGAACATACAAAAAAAATATATAAAACATCCGAATTGATAATCTCCTGCTTTTTGAAGTCGGTTAAATAATTTAATATTTTTAAAAAACCTGACAGTAAAAAAAAAGTTTTTAGTTGTTTGTAAAAAACAGTCGGGTTTTTTGAAAATATTTTTTTATTAGTTTCTACATTTTAGTAAGTTAGGTATATACTTGGAATCGCTTCCTCGAACCCTTTATTTTGATACCCCACGTAATATAGTTCATCGACTATCTTTTTCACAATATGGCGTATGGTTTTTGCCATATTGCATTTTAATTAATGTCATCAATTGATGTAAGAATTATCAAAATCGGCCCACGCGTTTGCCAAAGCGCCACAAAGGAAAAAGCATACATACTTATGCTAATAAACACATTACCCTCTCTTGCGTCGCGCAGTCGGGTAAAAAGAATCTATTGAATACCTAAATTGTAATCAATCGCCAGATTATGAACCTTATGATTATTATGAACGACCCAAATCTCTTACAGGCTGTTTATTAATACTGAATCATACCTAAAAGAATCTATTGAATACCTATACCTAATACAATAAATTGTAATCAAATTATGAAACTTATGATTATTATGGACGACCCAAATCTCTTACAGGCTGTTTATTAATGCTGAATCATACCTAAAATAATCTATTGAATACCTACCTAATACAATAAATTGTAATCAGTCGCCAGATTATGAACCTTATGATTATTATGAACGACCTAAATCTCTTACAGGCTGTTTATTAATGCTGAATCATACCTAAAATAATCTATTGAATACCTACCTAATACAATAAATTGTAATCAGTCGCCAGATTATGAACCTTATGATTATTATGAACGACCCAAATCTCTTACAGGCTGTTTATTAATACTGAATCGTACCTAATAACACACATCCTACATTTTTATCTATTTTGTTCATCGTTCACACGTAATCCCTTCCCAGGGAACGGAAAAAAGGTTTTTTCATAACTTAAGCGGGGATAATATTCAATTATTGGAAGATTATCGGAAAATATGTGCCTTTGTTCGAGTTTAGGATGGTATAATCACGCTTTTATGTGAAGTTCGTTCTTATTGCTGAGTTTTTTGTGCGTTACTTTAAAGAATTACAATATTTATAGGACGATATTTTTGTCTGTTTGACATTGAATTATATCGATTTTATCAAAACCATAAAAGAAAATAATCAGAATCCTTAGCACGTTGCTAATTATTCTGAATATTTATTTTTAGGTTTTAAATAAAATCGATTTAACTTTGTACATATTCATGATAACATTATCCTTGAACTCGAATAGTTTTAGAAACTGTGAGTTGTTTTTCAAATATTGTTTTAGCTTTCCTAACATAATTTATTGAAAATTGGTGATTCAATCTTTGGTTGGGATTTGATAAGCCCTGAAAAAAAGTGTTTAGCAATTATGTGAACTGTAATAAAAATAGAAAAAAACAAAAGTGGAGTTACTTTGGCTTGGCCCCCAGGGCAGTACAAATAAATAAATAAAATTCATTTATTTCAGTCATAGCCCGTACTGATCACATATAATATTACAATTTAAAACACACATTAATTAAAAAATAACTATAAAATAATTGGGCTTTGGCCCAAGTTCCATAACCAGAACACAGTAAACAGTGTCCTGTGTTCCAGTCGATTAATGTGGTTGGGCCACAGTTATACCCCAGGGTCAAAGTAACCCCATTTTACGGTATTCATATTTGTTTAGTCAGTTTTATATTTAAAAAAAATCATCCAAACCGATTAAAATCACTTAAAACGAAAATCTTTCCTCGCAAATTCCGTACACACTGAAAAATCAATCACAAATCATTGTTAACGACACCAGTCTCATTAATATGAAGCGTGGAAAGCTATAGCCACCTAATTATCACATTACAAAGAATGCCAAGACATCACGATTATCGGTATTTGACTGAAAGCGGGCTCCTCTACGCTTCAGTGCGTTCACGCAACGCAACGCAAATGAATTTTCTTTGAATTGTTATGGTGCAGTGTTCTGAGACACACGGTTGGTAAGGAGAGGCGACAAAAGAATTTTAATTTATAAAGAGATCATAAAAAAATGGGCAAGTGTGTGTCGGGCCACGCGCAGTGTAGGATTCCGTAGTCGCACTTTGCAACATGTGGGCTTAGAAGGGGGCTTGATGTATCGACTTAACGGTTTTACGTTTAAAAACGAAAAAAAGAAGATTTAAAATTTTCCAAAATTTTACATGTTTAATAATAACCATTTTTAAATATTAAATAATGAAAATAATTAGTAACACCTAAGTATTTTTTTTTCTTTGGATTTTCTGTTTTGCAAGATATTTTCTAAGTAGGTACCTACACTAACTAGCAGCTAACTTAGCTGTGAGTTTTTCTTCAATGTTTGTTATACAAATTACCATCACCATTTTCTTCAGATTTTTCAAGCCAACAGTTTAGTTTTTAGTGGGGGGGACACTCGACTCGAACAAAAAATATAACTTTAAGGGAGAAAGCCAAGGTAGCCCGCGAAATTAAAATTTTCTTACGTTTTTGTAATTTGCAGGTCAGTATCAGATTGTATGTTGATCAAAATATGATTCGCGGCCGTAACAAGTACGTATTTACAGAACTTTGATACTGACCTGCAAATTACAAAAAAACGTAAGAAAATTTGGATTTCGCGGGTTACTTAGGCGCTTTCCCCTTAAAGTTTAATATTTCGCAAAAGAATCATGAACCGAAAAATAGTCTTCAAACCCCCTCAATGACTTTAAAGGTCTATCCATCGATACCCCACACTATTAGGATGGGCAAGAAAAAATAAAAATATTTCCTCATTAACATGTAAAAAAATATAATTTTAAAAATTGTATTCTTTCGTTTTTTGACGTGATTAATTTACATATCCATGCAAAATTTCAACTTTCTGATACTAACAGTCTCTACACTATGTCTCGGAGGAAAGATGGCCAGACCGAAACTATAAGGGTTCCTTGTCCTTGTAAGGACTACGGAACCCTAAAAAAGTAGCCTACATAATATAATACTCATACTAGGTTCAACTAGTATGAAAACTAGTACGAAGGGTAGACTATTTTAATACAAAATATTATGTTTGATACACGTGTTCATTTTATTATTTCATTAAAATATACTTATGAAGTTATGAAAAATATTGTGCTCTCATACCCTGTTACTTCGAATAATATTGTAGTATTCATCAAAAGAAAAAGTACCTGGTATAAAATATCATAGACTTTGTGAAGGTTTCCTTACAAAACAAAAATATTTTTAGAATGTAACATACAGGCTCTTTCTATCAAAGCGTCTATGTTACCCTGAAAAATATACATAATTATCAATATTTCTTTGACAACCTAAGCTGTCGTGTGATGTGAACCCCTATTCTATAATGCTTATTTCCTTATAGAATATTTCTAAGGAAATAATTTTGTGTATCACATTTTATTTTAACACCACATCACATTTTTTTTATTCTTTGTGGAATTAAAAAGACTTCGAGTTTGAATGATCTTGAACAATTTAGGTGATTCGATGACATGATGAGAGTCGTGCGAGAATAAGTCGTTGTGGCGACACATGGAGGAGGCCTATGTCCAGCAGTCGACGTTTTTCGGCTGAAATGATGATGATGGACCATTTGGGTTCGTGTGCCTCAAAACTTACAGCCAAGCAATGCTTGCTTAAGTCAATCTGTTGATGGATGAAAAAAACATACCGAGACATCCTTGTGTCTCAGAGAATCATGCTAAGGCGTTGACCACTTGACTCAGCAGTTATTTGTATATATTTAACAGCCGTTAAGAGTAATATTTTAGTCAATTAATCTGCCTAGGCTTTTCCCCTTGGGAGATCTTGGGGTCGGCTTCCAGTCTAACCAGATGCAGCTGAATACCTGTATTTTACATGGAGCGACTGCCTATCTGACCCCCACAACCCAGTTACTGGGTAATACGATACCCCTTGGTAAGACAGGATGTCCGACTTTCGGGTATCTGACGACCCGTAACGACTGTCAAAGATACACGATTGACAGCCGGTACCAATGGCGTAGCTTGCTTTCCGAGGCACGGAGGAGTCTCAGTATGTAAAGATGGTCACCTATCCATGGACCAACCCCGGAAAGCGTAGCTTAACCTGATGGATCGACCCGTACACTTTAGCCATGAGCTCCTCAAGAGAAGAGTAATAACATAATAGTAGCCCGAAAGTCTGACAGCCAATATTTCTGAATAGGTCAAACAGACAGTCTGTCAATGTAACATACTGATATTCACCCAACCGAACACAACCGAAGCCAACCGACATAGTTATTTATAAATCACAGTTCATGGGACTTTGAAGGATATTCCTAAGCCATTGCTTCATAATTCATTATGTTTGAAAAGTTTGTCTGCTCGATATTATTAAATGAAATAAATTGACAAAACGAAAGTCCAATACCATTGATTGTGTGTTATGCAACTTTTATTTATTTAGGTACACACAAAACACTTAAAAACCCGGCCAATTAAGTGTCGGAACTTTCACATTTAGGGTTCCGTATGTGCCAAATGAGGGAATTATCAAAGAAAAAATTGATTTATTATTATATTGGTATTTGACAGTAAAATATAATGTGATCACATCATCAGCCTTTTTAATGTCCCCACTACTGGAGCACAGCTTCCTCCCTGTGAGAGAGTGTGGGCAGTAATCCACCACGCGGGCTCTATGCAGAATAATAATAAACAATAATAATAATTAGAATGTAATAATAAACATTATTACCAAATTTCTAGTTCTTATGTCAATAGGAAGTTAAAAAATTCTTCGGAACAACATTTTGTGACAGACGACGTACAGAAAGACGGACGTAGAGACGAACAGACGGACAAAAGGAAAGACAGACGGACTGACACGTGAGTGACAGCAATAGGGCTTCGTTTGGACCCTCCGGGTACCTACGATACCCTTAAAAGAAAGAACAAATAAAGATAGAAAAGATATTTCAAAAGTGTAATTTCTTCCTGCAGACCTGCGAAAATTTTTCGTCAAAAAAAGATGCACTTGCTTTCAGTTTCAAGTTAGTTACTTCAAGTTTACAGTTAGCTCGACTTGATACATTTTAAAAGTGTTTAAACGCTGAAAGTTAGTTGAGGAAGTAAGCTTGTGTTATTAAATTTTCTAGTACCTACCTAAGAAGATTTCAGCGCTAAAAGTACCTATCTTCAAACCGTCAAAGTTAAAGTTCGCGAGCAGATTCTTAAGACGTTGCCAGTAGTATCATCACAGCGCTGATTGTTTATGTATATTTGTGTATTGAGTTTCTATAACAAATAATAATAGTTTTTTTGTACTAGCTTCGCCTGCGGTTTCACCCACGTTTATGTAACTTTCGTATTTTTTTTTTCATAAAACGTATCCTATGTTACTTTTAATACCTCCAAAAATATGTGTACCAAGTTTCATGATGATCGGTTAAGTAGTTTTTGCGTGAAAGCGTAACAAACAAACTTACATTCACATTTATAATATTAGTATGATAGTTTAAACCTTTGTATGTGTCTAAATATTAAACGCGTTTAATTTTCTGTATTGCACCTAATAGTCCGCCTATGTACTTGTATGTGTGTAAAGAATTAAACTTATTAATAATATTAACAATTTTTATTTTCCTAAATAAAACTAGACCAGTTTTATTTAAAAAAGTACTAATAATACTACTGAGCCTTCGCTGGTAATTATCTTTTAAACTGAACTTTCAAGACCTTCAGAGTTGATATCACAGCATCTGTTCAATGAGATCGGGCCTGCGGACGGCGAGTAATGGGTAGCTTGCCGTCCGATCAGCACCAGGCCCGAAGTGTTCCACGCGCGCCTCAAAGAGTTGTCAGCAAGAGACGGGGCCCGTCATGGCCGATGCCTGCCCGGGGGTTGAGGATAAATTCGAAACAGAGTTACCTCGCCCCCGGGCACTAAGGGCAGGAAGGAACAGGGGTGGGTATTAGTCAGTAAGAGTCTGACACGCCCTCCCGCTCCACCCAGAGCGGGAGAAGTCATTGGATGATTCCCACGCCACAAAAAAAAATCTGTTCAAGGAGATACCGTGGTAGATAAAAATAACGTGGTAACAAATGTGGTGTGGTGTGTGTGTGTGTGGTTTCTTTCTTTCTTTCTTTCTTTCTTTCTTTCTTTCTTTAAATACTCGTAAACATCGTTTGTGGTTTTGAATCATTTTTGCGTAAGTCCAGTCAGTATGTTTGTATTTTAAATTCGAGATAATTATTAAGTTTTAGAACATCAGACTATCAAACTCTAGTGCAATCCATACTTTTTTTTAGGACTTTTTTATTGAAAATGGTTACTTAAAAAATACAATCGACTTCCAAGAATGAAAATACACTAAAAATAGAAAAATAACTTTAATTTCTGCATTCAGTGTTTGTTTTATTATTTACTAGCTGCGCCCCGCGGTTTCACCCGCGTGGACCAGGATTAAAAGTAGCCTACTCGTATGTGTATTAACACATAGGCTACTTTTACTACCAGGGTATAAGCTATCTACATATCAAAATTCATCCAAATCACTCTTGCCATTTGAGCGTGAAGACGTAACAAACATACACACTTATAAACTTTCGCCTTTATAATATTAGTGTGAAGTGTGATTCGTTATTTGTCACCGACTTCCATATACGTATTTTTTGTAAAAAAAATCATTTTTCACTTTTTGGTTGTTATACCCCAGAACTAAAACTAAATATTAAAGTTACGTCTGAATTGATAACACCAATAAGGTCGAAAATGGAATTTGAACATACTCGTAATAGGAGGAGACCAAACAAAACGTCATCAGATTTTTATATTTGTTTTTTTTTTTTCAAAAAGCGCTAAAGCAATTTCGATAAAATTTATATGGGACCACCTCTGGAGTATACTCTTTTGGATAAAACATTTTTTTTGAAAATCAGTCCACAACTGACAGAGAAATCGGTGGACATACCTACGTAAAAAAAACATACATACAGTCAAACATAGAACCACCTCCTTTTTACCAATTCGGTTAAAAAATAATTATAAATACATAACGCTTATTTCAATATTCGAGTTGGTGGTGATGGATTAAAATTATCTTGAAATATTAATTCAGATGGAGGTTTAAACAAAATTAAGTCAGCCAACCGCAGTGACTGTGTGTATCATAAATAACGGATCCAAGTAAACACAAGCAATGCGTATCTTAATTAAAGATTACAGTTAACTTCAATTAAAATATGTATCACATCTCTTAGAGCAGTGCTAAGAAATGTGATAAATGGCATTACTATTATCTAGCTATGTATTTGGTACAGAGTCTGTAAAATAAGATAGAATGTGATTTTAAAAAACAACCCGAACAAACATAGAAAAAAAAATATATAGCCGAATTGATAACCTACTCCTTTTTGAAATCCGTTAAAAATACGGTCGCAAGCTTAACGTTTGTCTAGAATTACCTAGTTTAAGACATAGGATACCAAGATACTCGTACATGTACCAGGCAGTACGTGGGATAATTTGCAACATACATGGGAATGAAAGTTCATATATCGGGTGTAAAAAGACAGTTTCCGAAGCCGAAAGCCACATATTCTATCCATTATTTGGATCATGTTTTTTCACAAGACCATACCTGGGAATCCACTGGTTCGGGAGTTATTGAAGATCAAAGTCGCAATATTTTTTTTACTTTTTTACGAAAATGTATTCCAAGCGTACTAAACTTTTTTCCAAACAAATGTTACCTGAATTTTTGATATTTTATTTTCGAAATTTCAAAATTACGCATTTGCAGTTCAAAAACGCAATTAATATCAAACGTATACGACAAGTACCTACGTAGCTTAGAGCGAAGGGGCGGGGTTTAACTCCATTTGCCTGGGTTCGCGTTACATTGCGCGCAGTAAAAAATAGTTTTCTTTTTCATACCTAAAAATAAAAGCCGTTTACCAGCAATAATTTTTGCGCAAAACTACTTCGTTAGATGTACAGTATGCGTAGTTAACGCTATGTGATGTGTCTTTTTACTACCTGTACAAGGTCCAGAGAGAATAGGTATAATTATGACGAAGTGTTTGACAACAAATATTTTTAGGGTTCCGTACCTTTAAGGTCCAAACAGAGCCCTATTGCTGTCACTCACGTGTCCGTTTGTCTGTCTGTCCGTCGTTTGTCACAAAGTTTTATTGCGAAGTAACTTCCCATGTACTATTGAACTTGAAATTTGGTGATAATGTTTATTATTTACGTATATTTTCCTAACAAGTACCAATCTGTTGGTAAATCTTTTTTCTTTGATAGTTCCCTCATATGGTATGGTAAAAAAAACCTTTTTTACAAAAAAAAAAACACTAAAAATTAAAAAAAAAGCTTTAATTTCGGAAGTCGGTGTCAAACAACGAAGAAGTAAAATACAAACACCAACTTCCGAAATTAAAGTTATTTTTTAATTTTTAGTCATTTTTTTTTGTTGGAGGTCGGTTGTTTTTTTTTTTTGTAAAAAAAGTTTATTTTAATTTAAATATTTAAAAATATAATTACATATAGCGGAATAAACGAAATAAATAAAATATTCTAAACAGGGCACTATCTTCCATGGACCATGACACACTGGGACCCGTGCCTAAGATTCTTGGAAATAGGAAGTGAATCAGTTTCGCTCCGGTAATTATTATAATTATGAGACGCGATCGTTCTGAGAAGGCACTTCACTCCGTGCAGAGACATATTAAGGTTACAGAGTCTTGATTTTATCGCCAGGGTAAGCAATTTTGAACGCCATACTCAAAAAATAAAATAAAAACTGACTAAATGCGTCTCTGATTTCACACATTAAGGATTCCGAACCCAATATTGGCATTTGTTAGTAAAGTATACGTATTAATAAAAATTATCACCAAATTTCAAGTTCATAGGTCAATGGGAAGTAAAAAAATTCTTCGTAACAAAATTTTGTGACAGACGACGGACGGACAGACAGACAGACGGACACGTGCGTGAGTGACAACAATGGGGCTCCGTTTGCACCCTCTGGGTACGGAACCCTAAAAAATTACTAGCGAGCTGCCCCAGCTTCGCACTGGAGCAAAATGTTTCCAAAGATACGTAGTGCCATCTATAGCGTCCTAAATCATTTATGACTATCGAAATGTATAGTTTTAAAAAAGTAATCTTTCCCTTGGAAACATTACTTTTTTTCTGGATGCAAGGTACCCTAGATGGAACCCTGGTACCCTGGATGAAATGTTGTCCTTTTCTGTACCCCTTTTTTTTTGTGGGGTGGGAAATCATCCAATGACTTCTCCCGCTCTGGGTGGAGTGGGAGGTCGTGTCAGACTCTTACTGACTAAAACCCACCCCTGTTCCTCCCTGCCCTGAATGCCCAAGGGCGAGGTAACTCTTTCGAATTTATCCTCAACCCCCCCCGGCCCCGTCCTGTTTGCTGACAACTCTTTGAGGCGCGCGTGGAACACTACGCGCCGTCGACTCTCGGGCCTGGTGCTGATCGGACGGCGAGCTACCCATTACTCGCCGTCCGCAGGCCCGGGTCTACGGTGGCCGGACAACTTATATGCAATATTTCGTGTTGATCAGTTTAGTGGTATAAGCGTGAAAATGTAACAAAGAAATAATAATAATTTTTATTCTTCAAAATAGTAGAAAAATGTTACAAGAAACAAACTTTATTTTTTGTAAGGAGAATGTACAGAGGCATTTTAATTAGAGACAACGACTCCCAAACTGAGATATTATGCTCCTATCTTGTGTAGTTGGGGTCGACCGTTCCAGATGTCGTATACATATATCACTGTCCTATTTTGAACCAAAACCATTTTACCTATATGGCAACTTTATAAAATAATGTGTATGTTTCATGTTAAATTATTATTTAAAAATTCATAAGTATTTTTTATCAAGCATACTTTCGCATTTAAACGTTTTAGGTAATCTTAATTCCGCCTGAAGCAGGTCGTCACCGGACACGGTTATTTCTGGAGGTTCCTGCATCAGATCAGGCGGGAGAAAACGCCCGGGTGTTACCACTGCGCGGATAGCCCAGAGGACACGATGGAGCATACGGTGGAGGTCTGCCCCGCTTGGGCGGAGCACCGCCGTGTCCCCGTAGATGGAGGAGAGAGAATGGGAGGTAGCCTCCGCCTTCTGCGAAGCAGTAATGCTCGCGAAGGCGGACGCGGGACGCGTGAGGGAAGCCCAACGGAGTGACCCTCACGGCCCCGGCCGCTACCACCGCAGGAGAGGTACTGGGCGTAGGACGTCGCGAGACGATCTCCGGACACCGTAGACCCGGGCGTGCGTACGGCAATCAGTGGGTAGCTCACCGTCCGATCAGCACCAGGCCCGTGAGTCGACGGCGTGAAGTGTTCCACGCGCGCCTCAAAGAGATTAGTGTCAGCCACCACTGACGGGGCCCATCGTGGCCGGTGCCTGCATGCCTAGGGGTTTTTTTTTTTTTTTTTTGGGGGGTGGGAAATCATCTTATGACTCTTTCCGCTCTGGGGTGGAGCGGAAGGGCGTGTCAGACTCTTACTGACTAAAACCCACCCCTGTTCCTCCCTGCCGTACGCGCCCGGGGGCGAGGTAACTCTTTCGAATTTATCCTCCACCCCCGGGCAGGCATGCCTAGGGGTAGCGGATAAATTCTGAACATGAGTTACCGCACCCGTGGGCACTCAGGAAGGGATGGAACAGGGGTGGGTTTTAGTCATTAAGAGTCTGACACGCCCTCCCGCTCCACCCAGAGCGGGAGAAGTCATTGGATGATTTCCTAACACAAAAAAAAATAGTTAATCTTGATATTACTATAAATAATAGACGGAAAGAAACACCGAAAAGTTACCTAATAATATCTAGTTGGCGCCTTTGGGTGTGTAGTCCTAAAATTAATGAAAAATAATTATTATATTACCTACATAAGTCAGCCATAATTACTGAATTACAGGACATAAACTGTATTACACGTCAATTTCAGCTGTAATACAAATTAATGTTGATAAGACATTTCTTCTAGTGTAATGGCTTTTTAGATACTTAATGATACTTTATGAGTGTCACTAAAAGTTACTTAGTGTTATTATAGTAATATTAGTGGCGCTATCGTTCGTTATGGTACTGGTAATTATTTCAATTACTTAGGAGAATTAGTTCATCGTATTTTTAGGGTTTCGTACCCGAAGGGTTCAAATGGAGCCCTATTGCTGTCACTCTCGTGTCCGTCTGTCCGGACGCTGTCCGTCTACCGTCTCTCCGTCTGTCCATGTGTCCGGCTGTTCGTCTGTCCGCCTGTCCGTCAGTCCGTCTGTCCGTTTGTCCATGTGTCCGCCTGTCCGTTTGTCCGTCTGTCCGTCTGTCCGTCTGTCCGTCGGTCTGTCGGTCCGTCTGTCCGTCATTGCGTCTCTCCGTATGTCTGTCTGTCCGTCTGTCTGTCTATCCGTTGTCTGACACACAGGTTTTACAGCCAAACGATTGTAGCTACAGTCTTCTAATTTTCACAGTATAAGCATCTTCTTGACCCAAATTCATACAAATAGTCAGAAATATTTGGTACGGAACCCTAAATGTGCAAAGTCCGACACGCGCTTAGCCAGTTTATTTTTATGATTAAACGGAGTAAAGTTGCATTAATGAATGATCAAAATATTGAAAAATAATGTGTAAATGGTAAATGTTAAATCATTACATCATATTCACAGACATTTGTGACAACCACCAACCCGCATTAGGCCCGCGTGGTGAATTATGGCCCACACCCTCTCACAGAGAGGAGGCCTGTGCCCTAGCAGTGGGGACATTAAAAGGCTGATGATGATGGTAATTCATTTGGAAATAGTTTGAAACCCTAGACAATCATAACATCAGCCCACTTACTGCAACGTCTCAAAATTATCATAATTCCGGTGTGAGAGAGAGACAGACCTACACAAAACAAATAGCACTATCCCTTTTACATACCAGAATTATGATGATTTTAAGACGTCATGCAGGTTTACCAATTCTCTAACTCAGTTGACATCAATTTGTTAGGCACTATGCAGTACATTGCTGCTTTGACGTATAAGAAAACAAATATGTTCTAAGTGGTGCCTATTATAATCGAAGTCCACCGAGCAAAGCAGCAATGTACTGCAAAGTGCCTATTACATTGATTTAAACTGAGTAAGCGAATATACTATTCATCGAAAGTGACCAATAATAGTAATGCTATAAACTAATGCTTATTCGAATATGACAAAGTTGCCTCAAGCATACCTAGAAAAGTTAGAACAGCTAAGGAGTGGCATTCCCTGCCATCATACGTGTTTCCTGCAATCTACAACTTGGGGTTTATTAAGTTAAGAGTGAATATAGGTTACTTCTAGTCAAGCGTGCTCCATCGTCGACTACAGCTTACCATCAGGTGAGATCGTGGTCAAGTGAGAGACTATCACTACATATTATAAAACAATGTCCCTCGCCGCTTCTGTCTGTTTGTCTGTCAGCGATGAACTCAAAAACTATTGAACAGATTTTCATGCGGTTTTCAAGTTACAATTTGCAGCCGTGCTGAGTCAGGGCGGGTTGCTAGTCAATAACAAAAATAATCAAGTATTGACAAAAAACTTAGGTAGACATAATGTCGTCAATTTTTCACACGACCCAGCAAAAACCTGGAACTACGACTTTTTCAATACGCTCTTTGCCCTCACTAAGCAAAGTAATTGACTCTCTTAATCATACCACAAACAAACATAACCTTCCTCCCGCCAAATTCTAACATTATAATAATAATCTGCTGACTCCCTAAGTACCATATTAATTACATCTCTACCCTCTCTCATTAAGTATGAAGGCAACGGAGGATGAGAGGCCGTGATCCTCCCTTAATCTTCGTTGAATTTGTGGATGCGTTAAGTGGATGTGTGGTAGTAAGGATATAAGACTGGTGTTTGTTTGTTTATTATATTTCGTTATAAGAGGTATTTACAAACGGGGTGAAAAAAGAATATTTGTAAAAAAGTTTTTTTATTTCTCTTTTTTTGGTTGTTATACTTACCCCCAAAAAATATTGAAGTCACGCCCGAATTGATAATCCCAATAAGGTGGAATATGGAATTTAAACATACTCTTAATTGGAGGAAACCAAAATCAACTAAGTAGGTATACATATTTTATTAACTTTGGGAAAGTTGTTTGTTATCATGAGTACAATCACTTGTTTAAGTATCGGTCACTAATTACCAGTCACCCTATATATGTCCATGCAAAGTTGCAGGTTTCTAGTACTTACAGTCTCTTAGCTATGCCTCGCACGGACAGACCGAAACTATAAGGTACTGACATTTGAAAATAATTGTTGAAATTGGGGTGAACTATACAAATCTGTGTACCCCTTCAGAACGTATCAGCATGATGTTATGATTTGGAAAGGTGTAAATAATATATAGACATTAAATTGCAGCAATCCCGGAAGGTTTGCTAGCATTTACTGAAGAGTTATATTATTGTCTATCTCCGAAGTTCTTTATCAGATCTTTACCAAATTTTAACGGGGCCATCTGGGAAGTATACCCTCAGAATTTTCCAAATCGATCCAGAAGTCTTCGAGTGGACGGGGAACATAATTAATAAATATAAGATTTCTACGATTTGAGAACCTCCTCCTTGCGAACAAATATTTCAATGGGAATATTAATCCTTTCGTAACCATGCTATCGCCACAGCTAATGGGTTTATTATTATTAATAAACCTTCTTTATGTAGGTAGTACCTGTAACAATAAGCTTTAATAGATATTAATTATTAATATCATAATTAACTACTTCAATTTAGTTTGTTAGCTACTTAAAGTCTAGGGAATTTTATGATTAATGAACTCGCTTATATTAGGTGGCACCTATGAAATCAGCGTTTTGTGTAGAGAATTTTAAACAAGTTGCATTTTTCATACTAACATTTTCTTAAGGCGTATATAGCCGCCAAGTGGCGCCCTCATTAAATAAAAAATCGCAACAGAGCGTAGAAAACAAAGATTAAAGAATCCTATGTTGCGTTTCTGACAAAAAGGATAAAGTACCTTTACGTCTTTAAAACAGGAATCAAAGTGTTTCGTATCCAAAGTAGTAAGCAAAAGTGTCAAAAACGGCCGTTTTTGGTACTTTTGCTTACTACTATACAACGTAAAAATACTTTATCCCCTTTGTAAGAAAGGCAACATAGGATGGTACGTAGGGTGCCACTTATGGGGAGGTAGGCCCTTAAGGTATTTTTTTTGTTTATAAAACTATAAGTAATAAGGTTTTTTTTACTATTGGCAGTTGTCTATGACGGTCATTATTCGATATAATATCAAGCAATTGATGAATATTTTAATTCATAGAAGTGACGAGGTTTTCTATTCTAGGATCCAATATTATATCGACTGAAAGAAAGAATTTCCTAATAAACTGTTGATTAAAATTATGATTGCTAAATATTCTACAGCCAGTTTTGGTTACTCTTATTTAATAAAGAACAAATAATTAATTTTCTTGAAAATAATTTTCCTACCCTTTCGTTCTAGTTGAGTAAAAATACTCAACTAGAACGAAAGCTGCTCCCAAAATGGTGAAGAAAAACATCGTGAGGAAACGTTTTGGTTCTAGGACATACCGGTTTCCTCACGATGTTTTCCTTCACCGTTATTTTTTTATTAATTTGAAGATATAATTATTCCTAGGCATAATCTTATCTCGAACCGTTAAAGCTACGTTATAAATACTTTGAATTAGGCAAACGATAAGATGATTTTAAAAAAAAAACTTTTTACAAAAAAAAACAACCAACTTCCAAAACAGGTGCTTATGGTACACTAAAAATTAAAAAAATAACGTTTGTATTTTATTTCTTCGTTATTTGAAACCGAATTTGGAAGTCAGTTGGTTTTTTTTGTAAAAAGTTTTTTATTTTTCACTTAGAAATCGGCTTTTTCAAGAAGAAATCGGCGGACATACGTAAAAAAAAAAAAAATGGTCGAACATAGAACCTCCTCCTTTTTCGAAAGTTGGTTAAAAAGAAAGAAAACTCCTTCCTTTGTTCTTTCAGTCAGAATATTCTTAGGTAGCTTAAATGCGAATTGGCTGTGGTCAGCTTTATAACCAATTATGCAAATACAAGACTTTCTGGAAATCTACCATCTTTGGTCAATGTTAAACTAAAGTACGAGTACTAAGATATGCTAATTACTCCAACTGCCGTCTGAAATCTAGCACCTTAGGCCCACCTAAGTTTGGATTAAGTTTATAACTCTAGTCTCCAAAGTTTAGTGAAAGATAAACTTCCTAACTTAGTTTAGTTTAAAAGTTAGTTTAGGCTTCTGATAGTGTGGCTTCGTTGCTTGATTGTGACATTTCAAGTCTCTTTGGATTTTCTTATTTCTGTTACTAAGTTGCTTTGCCGTGTTTAAGTTGGACAGACATAAGAGCTGATGTTACACATGATTCTTTAGGCTTTGTCCCTAAAAAGGGAATGCTTCAGTGATGCCTCTAGTTTTGAAAACGCAACACGCACGTCCGGAGATATGGCTATGAGCCACCAGTACATGGTGAATATCCTACCCATAGGGACAAAACGTTTTGAGAACACATTCATTGTGCGTAAAGCTAAGGAGTGAAATTCCCTGCCGGAGTCTGTGTTTCCTGTTAGCTACAACCTGAGGGTCATTATGTCAAGAATGAATAGGTTATTTCTAAGCAAGCGTGCTCCATCTTCGACCACATCATTGCTTGCTATCAGATGAGGTAGTGATCAAGTGCAATCACATCAATAAAATAAATAAATAAAACGTCCAACGTTCGCGGTTACCGCTTACCATCTGGTGGGCTATTTTACCCATACAAAAAAAATCAGAACGGCTTTCGTGTTTAAGAAGATGAAGACTGACGCGGGTCTAAATAATTTTGCTTTGAAAATATTATACTTACACTATTTTCACAACACGTCAAAATACTGTTTTCATAGCAAAATTATTTACACCTATCACTCACCAAGAGAAGAGAGAACCAAGGTTACCGACATAGCCCGAAGAATCGCCTTTATTTATTTATTTTTCTGTTTTACATAATGTTAAGATTGTTGCTTAAAATTATATAGATTCAAGTTCTTAAAACTTAACAGACAGATGTGTTGCTGGGGAGTTTGTTGGCCACTTCTTCTTTACAGCTAAAACACTAGGAAGTGGTGACGGGCGGGCGTTTTTTGGGGGACTGTCTTTATGTAGAACTTTGACGTTCAAAAAGTGCTGGTTCTCAGCCTAGTTTGAATAAATGACTTTTGATTTTGATTTTTGATTTTCGCCAAACTGAAGTGGCAGTGAACATTGCTCGCAGAACAGACGGTCGATGGGAACGAAAGGTCCCTGTAGTGGCGACCGCGTACCGTAATACGCAGCGTCGAATGTCCTTCCACAAGGTGGACCGATGACCTGGTATAGGTCGCGAGAATCCAATGAATGCAAGACGCACAGGACCGGTCCTTGTGGCGACATTTGGGGGAGGCCTATGTCCAGCAGTGAACGTCTTTCGGCTGAAATGATGATGTTGAACTAGCAGTTCACCCTAGTTATGATAATAATACCAGACTGTTATAGAGACAGTTTTATTTTTATTTTTATTATTGATAGGCACGCGTTTGTCCACCATCTCAACTGATGGTAAGCGATGATGTGGTCGAAGATGGAGCACGCTTGCCTAGAAGCAACCTATTCACTCTTGACTTAAAGACTCCCAGGTTGTAGCTATCAGGAAACACAGACTCCGGCAGGGAATTCCACTCCCTAGCTGTACGCACAATGAATGTGTTCTCAAAATGTTTTGTGCGTGTGGATGGAATGTTTACCATGTACCGGTGGCACATCGCCGTACGTTTTGTAGTCCGCTGATGGAACGGGCTTGGCGGAATCAAATTAATAGTTGCCTCATTGCAGATGTAAAACCTCTTCTCATACAGAAGGAAACATGTTACACAAAACTAAAGCAAAACTTCTTTTAATTGCCAACTTACAAGCAGAGCAAGAAAGGCGTAAATAGTTAAAAGCCGCGAACCAGCATGTTTCCGTGTATCGTACGTGAAAGTTTAGCGCACAGCTGAAGCATTATCCGAACTCATGTGAAACTTTCAGTTTAACCTAGTTTTACAGATTCTCTTTCTCAAAACATCTTACTTCTTAAGCGATTTATTCACGATCCATCTTGCTGTACGTCCCGCCGAGGCCATGCACGATGCACGATACAAAAGTACCACGAATAGGCTTGACGTACGTCGATAATTATTATTAATCGACGTAGGTCAAGCCTATTCATGGTACTTTTGCATCGTGCATGGCCTTTGTGGGACGTACAGCAAGATGGATCGAGAATAAAGCACTCTTATTGTTCTGTATGTCATTGTGTTTAAAGCCCGTACAGCTTTATTTCAGTCAGTGCGTAATTGAGTGGAAAACTGCTGTTGTCACTTTTGTATTTCATACCTCGCTTCTGCCAGCAGCTTCGCCGGCGTGAAATTTTAGCCCAAGTTACTCCATATATAGTCAGCTACCTGCCAGTAAAATCTTATCAGAATTGGTCTAACCATTTCGAAGATAAGCCGGAACAAACAGACAGACAAAAACATATATTATTCCAAAACTTGATAGATAGATTAAATATTTTTTTAGAAATATGAAAGAATTTCGTATTGCGAAAGCCGTCTCCCAAAAAAAACATCATAATAATCATAAAATACACGAAGCTACTAAGGGTTATTATATCATGGATCGATCGTCAATCGATGCCATCGATCGACGTCGATTGATTGATCTATTGGCAGATGGATACCGGTTGAAAAATAATCGATCGAAGGTCAATAGGTGGCATCGATCGACGATCGATCGATTGGTGTAATAACACCCTAACACAAAGTAGCCAAAAGCCTAGCAAAGCTAAAAATACACAGTACCTATTGTAAAGAAAACTTTTTTACAATAAAAACAACCGACTTCCAAAAAAGAAAATACACTAAAATTTAAAAAATAACTTTAATTTCGGAAGTCGGTGTTTGTATTTTATTTCTTCGTTATTCCGAAATTAAAGTTATTTTTAAAATTTTAGTGTATTTTCTTTTTTGTTTGTTTTTTTTTTTTGTAAATAAGTTTTTTTAAATTTTTTACTTTTTAGTTGTTATACCCCAGAACTAAAAACGCCAATAACATGGAACGTGGAATTTAGACATACTCGTAATTGGAGAAAACAAAAACATCATCTAGGTATACGTAGTTTTCGTTTTTATTCAATTTCTCAAAAAGCGTTGAAGCAATTTCGATAAAATTTATATGGGACCATCTCGGGAGTATACTCTTTCGGATAAAAAAATAATATTGGAAATCGGTCTACAACTGACGGAGAAATCGAGAAAAAAAAAGAAAACATACAGTCGAACATAGAACCTCCTCCTTTTTCGAAAGTCAGTTAAAAATGAGGATGATGCATTGAAGTTTCGCGTGACGTCCCACCTCGATACACTTTGTACCGTTAAGTGACGTAACAAGCCCCCAATCCTGAACTTTGATGCGTTTTATCTCTGTCATTTTTGATTGGTTTGGTAAAGCAAAAAATGAGCGTCCAATATTATTTGAATATCTAACTTACGGACTAATTATAGATTTATTTTTTTATACCCGGTAAACATCCCTATTGTACGTAACCAAAATTTTAGATTTTGTGTTAAAATATAAATAATATATATTATAAATTCAATATCTTGCTCGTACAAATGCCATTAACAACAAAATAGAAGCAAACAATTTCATCCGCACTGCTAACCTTCGATAACTGTACTGTTCACGGCAACTTACCGTGGCTAAACATCGGAACTTTATAATTACATTTTCACTTGTCGCTATAATAATGAACGACTGCTGTCTATACTAAAAATTCATTAACATTATTGAGTGGGGTTTTAAGTTAGAAGCGCTAAGCGATTTTTAATCAACTTCAAAAAAGGCGGTTCTGTGTTTGAAAACCGAACCTCCTTTTTCACTCTGGTCACAACCAAAAATAAAATAAAAATTATTTTTACAGTAAATAGAACTGACTTCCGAAAATAATTGCATAAAAATTTATTTTCGGAAGTCGGAGTCAAAAGAAAAAAACACTGGCTTCTGAAATCAAAGATGTTTTGAATTTTTTTTTAAAGAATTGTTTATTTTGCCATCTGATCGTGTTTTCTGTCACTATGTTATTACTAGGCAAGCGTGCTTCATCGTCAATTACATCATCACATACTACCAGATCAGGTAGGGTCAAATCCTTTTATAAAATAATAAAAAATCTATTAAATTCAGTCAAATGCCTTTGATGTTCTAGTTATTTTGGTTCAATCATAACAGCTCACATAGCAATTGACAGCAGTTTTTTTTTTACCTAATGTAAACGAGTGAAAACTGGAAATTAATCTTAAGAAAATCAAAACGTCCACTTAATTTAATAATCGTATTAGCAGAAAACTGCAAATAAATATAAATAAAGTATTATTTAGTTTTCTTTCAATGTGTGTGGCTTTTGGTTGAAGAATTTTTGAATCTTTGAAACTCTACTTTTACCTGAAAACTTAAAAAACCTTACCATGTAAAATTTGGAGTTAAGAACGTGTCAAACACCATTTTTGTCCCCCAACGTAAAAATGGGCTGTTAAAAGTTTGACCGCTATGTCTGTTTGTCTGTGAGTCCATTTGTGGCACCGTAGCTCTTAAACGGGAGAACCGATTTAAGACTTTTCTTTTAAGCGATAGGGTTTTTTAATTTTTTTATTTAATTGTTATCTTGTGATAGTAAAGTTTCAAACGTTTTAAACTTCAAACTCTCAAGCAATTTACCAATATGCAGCATTACGCTTGGCAAATTAAATTATATTCAACGAACAAAATAATTTCTCCTTTGTCTAATCTAAGCAGCCAATTACGCCCACAAATCATCACCTAACAAACAATAACATCGCAAAAACTCCGCAATGTTTTGCATGCCGATACTGATTAACAGAGCTTGTCAATCAGTCTCCTCTGTAATTAGTACGGAATCACTCTCATAATGAAAGTGCCCGCTTTCTCCTATGCCTTGGGCGTTGTCACTCAATATGTGGTATCAATTGGCTGGAAAGTGGAGCAGTGGTACGTGAGGCGTGAGAATTATAGCGCCCGTGTTAAGGGGATGGAGGTGTGGTATTGTTGATTAGGTATTTGGATAAATGATTGATTACTAAAAAGATGACAGGATAGGGAAGCAAGTGACCACTGGGATGGTATCGAATAGGGAAGTGTGGCATGAAAAGAAAAAATGCGTATAGCTACATTTTTTCCGTTTCACGTTTTTTAATATACTAGTTATAAGGATTTAAATTTAAAACACCCAATACTTTAAAAAGTTTGTTGAGTATAACACATACATATAAAATACTTAACTATAATTATATATGTTACACTAATAAATTGGGTTAAGGCAGGAGGAACTGTCGCAAACCCAGCGCTGGGCACGCCGTAATGGCGGCGGTGAGACCCCTCTTTAAGGCGCTATTAAGGCCCCTCTCGCGGTCCAGTGGCGCCCTCATTGAATAAAAAATCGTAGTATAGCACAGAAAATAAATATTAAAAAATCCAACTTGACGTTTGTTACAAAGAGGATAAAGAATTTTTATGTTGCTAAAACAGGTCTCAAAATGTTTCGTATCCAAAGTAGTAATCAAAAGTGTCAGAAGCGGCCGTTTTTGGCACTTTTGCCTACTACTTTGGATCTTTATCCTCTTTGTAACAAACGTCAAGTTGGATTTTTTAATATTTATTTTCTGTGCTATGCTACGATTTTTTATTCAATGAGGGCGCCACTGGACCGCGAGAGGGGCCTTAACTGCCGATGGCCTTGAGTGGTTAGCTTGCGTGATCTGTACTGAGCTCACGTAACGCGTCGTACGTCCACCCAGTAATTAGGACTCGCCAATCAAGGAGCGCTGTCCGAAATAAGATGCATTATTTATTTATTACACATAAAACAACAGGTATTAAACTAAAATACTTAGACTAAATTATAAATAATCAAATGGTCTTTAAAATGGAGAAGGTTACATAAAATACGCTTTATAGTTTTTGCTTGATTCTCAATTTTTTATCCGCGTTACACATAATTTTACAAATTAATTACTTTATGTTACAAAAACATAATTTCCAATATTCTCAGATCAAATTGTGACGGAAACTGTCTAGAGTAACATTTATATTTTTCTAAGAAATAAGAGCAGTCGTTAAGACGTGATGTTCAATTAAATACCATTAAAAGTCGTATAACTGCGTCTTAAGGACTGGCTGGAGAGGCGCCACGGCGTCCTTACCTTCCGCCTGACGCAGGTCCTCACCGGACACGGATGTTTCAGGCGGTTCTTGTGTAGGATAAGGCGGAGGGAAACCCCCGGGTGTCATCACTGCACTTTGCGGATCGCCTAGAGGACACGGTGGAGCATACGGTGGAGATCTGCCCTGCTTGGGCGGAGCATCGCCGTGTCCTCGTGGAGGCGATCGGCGGCAGCGAAAAATAGTGTGTTCTTGGCAATTGGGTAAAATTAACGTAACATGACTTAACGTGATTTAACTTAAACAAAATTATGAGATAGACCAGTTCTTGTATTATGTAGGTAGGATATTATAGCTAGTTTGATTAAGGTCATGCATGGTTTTAAAACCGTAGGTCTGTATGTAATTATTTACAGCTCATAAGTCTGTACTAACATGCATAAAAATCTACTCGTTAGTTATGTTGATTAAATTTAGGTTTTCTGGAATAATTAAGTGAAGAGAAATTATGCAAAGCGTTGCACTCGTACCATTTAATTTGTATAACTTGAATTACAAGGGTCCATAAAAAGCAGGCAAAGGATATAATTTTGGACCCTAACCGTAATTTCTTGGTATAACGTAACATTTTGTGAGACACGCCTGTTTCGCGTTGCTGTAGAGCTTAAGCACTCTATAGTAGCAAATTTATTTTCAGAGTCATTTGCTTTTTTTATTAATTAGCCCCTTAAGTTTAACTGACTAAGAAAAGTGAGGAGTGTGTGCATTTTAAATTATTATCTTTGGAATGTTGTTGGACCAGAACTAAACCGTTTTGTTTCTATACAGCTATATTTTTGTATTTAAAAAATCGTTGAAATACAATTCGATTTTCAGAAGAGTCCAAACGGAGCCCTATTGTTGTCACTCACGCGTCTGTCTGTCCGTCTGTCCGTCCGTCGTCTGTCACAAAATTTTGTAACGAAGAATTTTTAAACATCCCAATGACCTATGAACTTGAAATTTGGTGATAATGTTTATTATTACGTATACTTTACTAATAAATACCAATATTTGGTACGGAACCTTTAATGTGTAAAATCCGACACGCACTTGGCCCGTTTTTTTTAAGTCGACCATCAATCTTAAAATCCTGGCAAAATGTTAGTGGTGTTTTTACAAATTGAAACATTGAATTAAATGTTAACGTTCTACTAAAAGACGTATATCTTAATTTTTTTCTGTAGTGCAAGATACCTCACATAATGTATTTTTGATGTGTAACATCTTTCCTCTTGCTTTCCTGCAATCTGTGGGAGTGATTCCATGAAATAGGATAGAAGTGAGTAACAGGAAGACGCAGAAGAGCGCACTATTTGATTTGACCAATGAGCGTGCGCGGTGGTAGACTTGGCCGTCAGATGGTAGAGCGCGCGCACGACAAGTCTGCGCGCTGTCTAAGGGCACTTTCAATTTGTGCCGGATTACTGCAGTCCGGGTATCGTACTGCGCACGGGCGGTTATAATTTTTCATACAAAATGTCTCGACGCAAGGTAGTGCGAGAGCAGTGCGGCGCACGTCCGTTGGCGGAACGACAACAATGCATACACTTTGCCGAGACATTTTGTAAGAAAAATCATATCCGCCCGTTTGCAGTACGTAACCCGGACTGCAGCACCAACCGTCTAAATTGAAAGCGCTCTTAGACCGCGTGCAGACTTAATTTTAGCTTATCGGAACTAAACGTTTTATTTTTATTTCTCCGGATACAATATTAATTTTGCTTATTACCAAGGTGAGATGTCAAATGTTACACATCATATGCGACTATTGTAAGGCTCGCTCGTATTTTTTGTTTATATTCGTACTTTGTGAGAAGTCGGCTTCCCATTAACAACACATTTCTTTTCAATAAATCAAAGTAATCACACGAGCGTTGTATAACAATTAACAGTAGTAAAGATAATCCTACAAAAACGAAGCATTCATCATTCTGACTACGTATTGTAGTAACTTTTTGTGAGCAAAATGTCATACAGTTCTTAGGAAGGAAGAGTGGATAATGTACAAAGGGAAAAAGAAATTTGAAAGTGTAATTTATTGATTTCTCACTTGTCAGTTGATTCGTGGGTTGGTAAACATTCGCTATGTATTTGTCTGCCTAGTCTTTTCCCAACTATCTTGGAGTCGGCTTCCAGTCTAACCGGATACAGCTGAATATCAGTATTTTACATGGAGCGACTGCCTGTCTGACCTCCACAACCCAGTAACTGGGTAATACGATACCCCTTGGTAAGACTGGTTGTCAGACTTTCGGGCTTATGACGACCCGTGACGACTGTCAAAGATCCACCATTGACAGCCAGGACTAACGGTTTAACGTGCTTGCCGAGGCACGAGGGAGTTTCGGTATGTAAAGATGGTCACCGATCCATGGACAATCCCCGGCAAGCGTAGCTTAAGGTGATGGATCGACCCGTATGGCTGATAATACTTTAGCCACGAGCTCCTCCGATACGACCTTCTAAACAACTGAGCGAAAAATTTTGAAAAAAATAAAATAGATTATAGTCCTCTACTAATAGGTAACAGAAAAAAAACGCGACGGCGAAAAACGACTAAATAAGTCACTTTTCAAGCAGTTTGATACAGCCGTTTAGGGTTTGTCACAGAAATAGACACACATACACATACACTCTCGACAAACATAACCCTCCTACTACGTCGAGTAAAAACCAATAAGAAGTCCATGGTTCAAAAAAAAAAAACATTTAAAAAATATTATTCATTAGGAGTCCTTTGCAACAATTTAAGCTATGCGGATGGCATGGTACTGCTGAGCGCGTCAATCTGTAGCCTGAGGAGGTTGATGGCGACATGTGAGGATTATGCGGTTAAACATGGACTTGTTTATAATATTAAGAAAAGTCAGTACATGGTCTTTGAGGCCTGTGGTGCTAGATGCCCAGACAATGTGCCACTTGTATGTCTGAATAATGTACCCTTAGACAGGGTAAATAATTTTAAATATCTAGGGCATATAGTCACGGCTGACCTCAGGGATCATGCTGATTTGGAACGGGAACGAAGGGCTGTATCTAAGAGAGCTAATATGCTGGCTCGCAGGTTTGCGCGGTGTTCGGATGACGTAAAAATAACTCTTTTCCGAGCATATTGCACGTCTATGTACACTTGCAGCCTGTGTGTTAATTACACGCAGAAAAACTACAGCACCCTTCGTGTCCAATTTAATAACGCTTTCAGGGCGGTTTTGGCGCTGCCCCGCTACTGTAGCGCTTCAGGTATGTTCGCATTGGCACGCACGGACTGTTTCCATGCGACCATGCGGAAGCGATGCGCGTCTCTTGTGCGCAGAGTGCGGGCCAGCACCAATACCGTTCTGAAAATGATAGCAAATAGGTTGGACTGTCCTTATGTGCGACACTGCTGTGACAGACAAGTTACATATAGTGTCGCATATAAGAGACTACTGTAATTAATTTTAATGAATTGAATGTGATGTATTTATGCTAATTAATTTTTGATAATGTATTGTATGTATGTAATCTCGTGACGACATATTGTGTAATTATTATTTTTTCTGATATGGGTTACCTGAAGTAAATAAATTTTAATTTTTTTATTTTTTTTTGCACGCAAGGCCGACTTCCACTTAACCATTTTTTTTCTTGAGTTCTGCAATAACTTTGCAAATGTTTTGTTGCAAATCTTACTCAGTTGTGGTCACTTTAATTTATTTAACAACCAGCTTCTGGCTTCTTCTTCGCCTGTGTCGAATAAATACTTCCTTCATTATAAATTACAGCCCAAGTGCTATTCAAGACTATCTCTGTTCCAAATATCATCTTGCAGTTGTTTTCGCTAGACTCTACGGAGTGGCCCTCACGCCCCCAGCCGCAGCCGCCGCAGGAGATGTCCTGGGCGTCGTAGGTCCCAGGACGATTTTCGGCCACCGTAGACGCGGGCCTGCGGACAGCGAGTAATGGGTAGCTCTCCGTCCGATCAGAACCAGGCCCGAGAGTCGACGGTGCATAGTGCTTCCACGCGCGCCTCAAAGAGCCTTCTTTTTTGGGGTGGGAAATCATTATATGACATTTTTCCCGCTGTGAGTGAAGCGGGAGGGCGTGTCAGACTCTTACTGACTAAAACCCACCCCTGTTCCTTCCCTGCCTGAGTGACCAGGGAGCGGTAACTCTGTTACGAATTTATCCGCTACCCCTAGGCATGCAGGCACCGGCCACGATGGGACCCGTCAGTGGTGGCTGACAATCATCTCTTTGAGGCGCACGTGGAACACTGCGCGCCGTCCACTCAAGGGCTTGGTGCTGATCGGACGGCGAGTTACCCATTACTCGCCTTCCGCAGGCCCAGGTAGCCCTGCGCCCCTGTACTCAACAGTATTTAAGAAGCTAAGAAATAAACTTGAAAATGACCTAGGTATTGTGTTGTGGAACCTCGTTTTGACAAGTTCCTGGATAGTAAAGTTATTGGAAGCATATTTTTTTTTTTTTTAAATGTCAATGAGTTGGAAGTGTTCTTAGCTGTGGTTGATGAAAATCGGTCCAAGATGGCCACCGCCACAAATTGGCGGCAAACATATTTTTTCATGGTTTTTTTAACTTGTTTTAGGGTTTTTAAATTTAATTTAATTTGTTTGGTAAATTATCAATATTGTTACATCCCCTAAGGAACGCTTGTTCTCTAAACACCCCTTCGCCCCTGCCCAACTATTTTAACAAATTACTACCTGTTCTAAAACCTTTAACGGTTGAATCTGGATTACCTTTTAGTTGTCCATCCATTTTGAATATTTCGTCCCTTATAATCTATTGTAGAGATCAAAATGTTATTGTTTGAGTTAGTTTGAAACTAAAAGTCAAAGCTAACAATTTGACTTGTTAATGGTTTAAATATTCAATTTAATGTTGGGTCCCTCGGGGGTCCGGTAAATTGAAAATACAATTTAATCTGTCAAAACAAATTGAGCAAGTACAGCCCCTGTTTTTGGCTTTGGAAAGCATGTAAAATTGTACCAGCTGACTTACTTACTTACTGACTTATTGAGGTATTGGAACAGAAAAGAAAGTTCCCTGTCCACTATTGAAAAAAAAGAATCCTTCTTCGACTATCTGTGTGTAAAATTTCATCCAAATCTATTCAGCTATTTTTGCGTGATTGATACACAAACATACAAACTTTCACATTTATAATATTATTACGCCACGGGATTTTTGTAAATAAAGTTATTCTTGAGAGTTATCCTTCTTTGAAAAAACCTCTTCATATTGTTCATGTATCTATTAAAATGGCACTCAAAACGAAAACAGCCAAAATATTGTTTTCCCATTTATTTTATTTAGCTGTTTTTCCTTTTGAAATGAAAAAGGGGATTGGTAGGAGAAACATATATTATTGATACAGATAACCAATAGATTAATGTGTTTGTCAAGGATCCTTATGTAGGTTCCACACGATTTATCACCTTGGATCACCACGAAACAAGAAAATATAGTAGGCTCACTCTTAAGGCACTATAAACTGCCAATGCACTTGAGTGGTTAGCTTGCGTGTTCTGTGTTGAGCTCACGTAACGCGTCGTACGTCCACTCAGTATCGTATAGGACTCGCCCATCAAGGAGCGCTGTCCGAAATTAGACGCATTATTAATTTAAAACAACAGGTATTATACTAAAACACGTATACTAAAATATAAATAATTGAATAATATTTAAAATGGTGAAGGTTACATAAAAATACACTTTATAGTTTTTGTGTGATTTTCAATTTTTTATCCGCGGTAGACATACCTTTACAAATTAATTACACTATGTTATAAAAATAAAAAAAATCAAATATTCACATATCAAATTACGAAAGAAAATTCCTAGAGTAACATGCATTTTTTTCAAAGAAATAAGAAAAATTTGTTTAGACGTGATATTCAATTAAGAATCAATAGAAGTCGTATAACTGCGCCTTAATGTTAATGAAACTGAACAGCAATATTAATTAGATCATTAAACTGTGATCGAAAATCATCGTATTTCAATCGTCATTGGAAATATTGTTTGTTTTGAAATTCGGGTACTTGTCCCACCGCCAATGTTGAATGAGAAGCGAGTAGAGCTTGAAACTAAAATGAGATGACGGGCAGCGAGTAGCGAGTATGTAGTTCCGATAGTTTTGTCGCGGGGCATTACGCGAGTGTGCGAATATGACTGGCGATTACTTGCACCACTCGCTCGGGGCGGCTAGTCCTCTCGGCGCGAGTTCCGACTACCAATCGATCGCTGAGCGATATTATCTTTGATAACTCTTGTCAATCAGCGACAAAGTGAAGCGAGTTCTCAACGGCAGTGTGAACAGTCAGCAATCAACTATAATACAGGATGAAACGGAAAGGTGTGGTCATATTTTAAGAACTGTACCTGGCCATCGATATGATCAACTTTCTTTGAGAGAACCTCAGGAAATTCTCAATTTTTTTTTTACTTTCCATACAATTATTGATCAACCGATGATAACTTTAGAGACCAATTTTTTTTTGGGAATATCCTATGTTTTCTTAGAGAAAGTTGTTCGCTTTCCATAGGCAGAACCAGTTCTTTAAATATGACCACACCTTTCCGTTACCTACATCCTGTATATGTATATCTTTGGTTTAAACGGAATGTAGATCTATTGTACGTTACTTGAGCAAGAAAATAGTCGAAGATTAGTCGCTTCCTCGCCGGCAGTGGGACAACTGCCTTGAAGGAGGAAATTTCAGGAACCCGATTACCATGATCGTTCAAAAATGGAAAGCCACCTACAAAATTGCGTAGTTATTTGCGTAGTTTGTTTTTATGTCTGTTGTTCATGTGCAGGTAACAAATCCTTTGTAAATTTTTTATCCCACTCATTCTAGGGTAGGTACCCCAGAATGAGGCTAATTTGTTTTGTTGCTGGATGTATTCAACAAATAAGGTATCATTATAGATTAGTTTTGATCTCCGAAGTGACATAGGCTCTATAAAATTATGAAAAAAAAACGAAATGGTGACCCCCATTTGAGGAGAAAATTCCATAAAATATAACTCACTAAAATGTATCAAAAAAAAATCTACTGATAAAATACAACAAAAAAAAAATCGAACATATTTCATGCGATTTTTTTGAAGATGTTAAGAAAACACGATGGTCTATGCAATAAATAGCATTGATTCATTCGTCAGTTTCCATCTATCAACTAGGAAGTTTTAAATAATTATACGACCATTTTTCGTTAAAAATAAAAATCAATCGATTGGGAACCACAGGTATATATTAACAACATTATTCAAAGGCTACACGGGTGCCAATTCTCTTGTTGCGTAGCTAAACTAAAATTAGAGAAACGCTGTCTTTTAATAAAAAGCAGTGGGAGAAAAGGACGTCTATAGCTATGAACTAAGTTAAGAGATCTTAAACTACATGCCTTTCGCTTTACCATGTTTTTAGTCGACATGTTTTTAGCTGTATCCTGTACTCTTGTATGGAACTATTAGTTCAATTAAATGTGACAGCTCTAATTTACGTCTGTTTCTTTCTTGTTTTGTTAGAGAGAAAAAGATAAAAAAAGCCTAAATTAAGTTTATTTTGTGCACAACAGAATCGGCACACAATGTTGGCCTTCTGCACTTCTTACATAATAATATTGCGAACCAAAGATGTGAGGAAAACATCGTGAAAAATCCAAGCTGTCCGAAAATAAGAAAATAGAATGATAAATCCAAACCCGAACAAAAATAAATGATCATTGTCATGATGCGCTATTTTTACATCCATTTGGTATAGGTATTTGGATCAAGTTATTGGTTCATATCATCATATTCCTGCCCTTATCCCAACTCACTTCACTTGGCCAAAATAATTAAAAATCGTCACACGAGTTAAAATTGTACCACTTTTTAAGTCACTCCTGAACTTTGGTGCGTTTTATCTTTGTCATTTTCCATTGATTTGATAAAGCAAAAAGTGTCCAATACTTTTTGCTAATCTAAGTTACGGGCCAAATAGAATTTTATTTTGCAGTGAAAACTTCTGTAGGCGCGTTGGGCATTTTTGACATGGGAAAAAACAATTGAACTCGACACTGACTTTTGCGGCCTACCCAAATGTCCTTACTTTGGTATTGTTCGTCAGTTCGCTGAGCTCCTCAAAGTTCTGAGTTGAGCTACACGATAACTAACAAATACTTGCACTGTTTGGACAGGTCTACTCAAATCTGCGTGTTGCTTCCTCAAAAGCTCATCCCAGACATTAACGTACATGGGAGGTGACGCCCGGGTGTTTCCATTGCGCGGATCGTCCCGAGGACACGGTGGAGCATACGGTGGAGGTTTGCCCCGCTTGGGCAGAGCACCGCCGTGTCCTCGTGGATGCGATAGGCGGCAGCGACCTCTCGCGCCCTGCCCTGGTTCAGGCCATGGTACGGAGCTAGAGGGAATGGGAAGCCGTCTCCTCCTTCTGCGAAGCAGTAATGCTCGCGAAGGCGGAGGCGAGACGCGTGAGGGAGCATCAACAACGGAGTCGCCCTCACGCTCTCAGCAGCAGCCTCCTCAGGAGACGCCTGGAACTTCCTGCGCCGCGAGACGATCTCCGGCCACCGTAGACCCGGGACTGCGGACGGCGAGTAATGGGTAGCTCGCCGTCCGATCAGCAACAGGCCCGAGAGTCGACGGCGCGTAGTGTTCCACGCGCGGCTCAAAGAGTTGTCAGCAAGAGACGGGGCCCGTCATGGCCGATGCCTGCCCGGGGGTTGAGGATATATTTGAAACAGAGTTACCTCGCCCTTGCTGGGCACTGGAGGCAGGATGGAACAGGGGTGGGTTTTAGTCAGTAAGAGTCTGACACGCCCTCCCGCTCCACCCAGAGCGCGAGAAGTCATAGGATGATTTCACACCTTAAAAAAAAAAAGACATTAACGTACATGGTTCTCATGTGATTTGACCAGTAAATATTGTATGGATTTGAATACTTTATAAAAAACTTTTTTACAAAAAAAACAACCGACTTTCAAAAAAAAAATACACTAAACATTAAAAAATAACTTTTATTTCGGAAGTCGGTGTTTGTAATTTATTTTTTCGTTATTTGACACCGACTTCCGAAATAAAAGTTATTTTTTTAATTTTCAGTGTATTTTTTTTTTGAAAGTCGGTTGTTTTTTTTGTAAAAAAGTTTTTTATTTTTCACTTTTTAGTTGTTATACCCCACAACTAAAACCCCAATAACATGGAACGTGGAATTTAAACATTTGGAGTACACCAAAACGTCATCGAGGTAAACGTATTTTTCGTTTTTGTTCAGTTTCTCAAAAAGCGCTAAAGCAATTTCGATAAAATTTATATGGGACCACCTCGGGAGTACACTCTTTCGGATAAAAAAATAATTTTGAAAATCGGTCCACAACTGACGGAAAAATCGGCGGACATACATAGAACATACATACAGTCGAACATAGAACCTCCTCCTTTTTCGAAAGTCGGTTAAAAAGAGACTTTGACCTCTGAGTTTGTTTCGGTGCTTCTTCTCAGGGTAGGAAACATCGCCCTCATCTAGCTAAAACTAACAAAAAAAATGTTGTCGTGTAAGTGTTGTTGAAACCTACTTACATAAATAAAATCATTTATCATTTATGAAACCGACACCTCTATTTGGATTGAAGTGAAAACTTCTTTAGACGCGTCGGGCATTTTCGTTAAAGTTTTTTCTGGTGCACTCCCAGAGTCATCCCTATTCTAGGCAAGCATGCTCCATCGTCGACCACATCATTGCTTACCGTTAAGTGAGACAGCCGTCAAACGCGAGTCTAACAATATAAAAATCTGCTCATCTCTACGAAAGCAGAAACCAGTCAAGCCATTTCAGCAGTAGAAAATGTATCATTCTTTTTGAATATTACTTACTGGGTTATGGAGGTCAAATAGGAAGCGGACCACAAACTTTTTGTGTGGACCGATGACATAATGACGGTCGCAAAAATCCGATGGATGCAAGACGCATAGGACCGGTCGTTGTGACGACACTTGGGGAAGGCCTATGCCCAGCAGTGGACGTATTTCGGCTGAAATTATGATGATGAGGATGATTGAAATCCTAAAAATTTAATTGACATTACATACAATAAAAAAAAGCTTAATTTTAAAAGTTTTACGTTATACACATTACACGTACAGTAAATAAGCGTACAGCTAAGGAGTGGAATTTCTTGCCAGATTCTGTATTTTTTGATATCTATGACCTTTTTCATTTAAGTCTTGAGTACTCAAGCGGTAGTAATTATCACATTTGTTTCACAATAATAATTGGGTTGATGACTGAAAAACCTAATCACAGATAATATAATACTAGCGTACAGATGCCTCATCTCATACAAAGAAACGGTACCGCCCTAACTACGGGTTTTCGACTTGCACAAGCAACTTTTGTTCTTCGTTCGCACCCGTCCTCTACATCTCGTTAGATGTTGTTAGCAGCAACGGCTTGCAAGTTGAATGAATTTACATACAGTCTTATAAATATTTTCTCACACATTGAGGCATCACTATGTAGTATTTTTGGCACTTCATAACAGTTTTACTGTTTCAAAATGTTTCGCTATACAATTTTTAAAGAAGGGAATGGATAAACTCTTAAACTTCAAACAGCGCCATCTATCGGTACAAGAACTATAAAATGCCTATGAATTCGTTTCAATAAACATCATAATTTAAATTAGGAGCTAAGTGGCTCCTAATTCAAATTATGATGTTTATGTCCACAATTTTATGCTTAGGATAGTTTATTAAATAAGAAAATACAGTTTTTACCATATGTTTTTCAAAATATGAATGTTTCTTAAACTTCAATAAGATATCGATGCATGTTACGCCATCTATTGTTCGTTTGTTTGAATTAAGTTTTCTTAGTTTGAGATGAGGCTCCGTGACTTAATAGTCCGTCTGTTAGATTACCAAAAAATATTAGACATGTATTTATTTTGTCACGTAAACTAAAAATTAAGTCAAAGCAGTGCCTTCATATTTCGCATGACATCACACTTGAGTTAAAAAATTTCCACATTTTACTCAAAAATGACGTAACAAGCCCCCGCACTTTGAGGCGTTTTATCTTTGACATTTTTTATTGATTTTATAAAGCAAAAAAATTTTTTTTACAAAAAAATAGAACCGACTTCCAAAAAAAGTGCAAATAACTTTAATTTCGGAAGTCTGTGTACCTGGTTTTGTGTCTTCGTTTTTTGACACCGACTCCATTTTTTTATAAAAAAGTTTTTTCTCTTTTTAGTTGTGGATGGCCGTTAAACTGTGTTAACATGTCATAGACATACGATAGCAGCAATCGCGTTTGATTTGGTGTCAATTTTTGAAGAGTTCCGTTGTCGGTCTCCGAAACCCATAATCAGATTTATATGAAATTTAAACGGGACAATTTCGAAACCCTCCCTTTCGAACAAGAAAAGAATCTTGCAAATCTGTTAATAAATGACGGACTTTTTTGAAGTCGGTTAAAAATAAGTGTCTAATATTTTTTGGTAATCTAACTTACGGACTAAAAAGATTTTTTTTTTCCCTGGAATCTGCTCTATTGCTCATTCGCTCTAATTTCCTCTTTCCAGACGGAATACCCAGAAGACACGCTGAAGCGAGGACTGACCAACAAATGTGTGCAGCGTGAGACGTCGTCGTGTATCGCCATCGAGCTGGTCGGCTACGTGGACAGGATGCTCCGGACAGCGTCTTTCCAGCTCGGCGACGATGTTATGATTGTTGATGAGAGGTAGGTCTCTTTAAGGCGCTATTAGCTGCCAACGACCTTGAGTGGTTAGCTTGCGTGTTCTGCGCTGAGCTCACGTAACGCGTCGTATGTCCACCCAGTAATCGGACTCGCCTATCAAGGAGAGCGCTGTCCGAAATTAGACACATTATTAATTTATTACACATAAAAAAACAAGTATTAGACTAAAACACTGAGACTAAATTATAAATAATTAAATGATCTTGAAAATGGTGAAGGTTCCATAAAAGTACACTTTATAGTTTTTGTGTGATTCCCAATATTTTATCCGCGTTAGGCATAATTTTACAAATTAATTACACTATGTTATAAAAATATAATTTCAAATATTCTCAGATCAAATTACGACAGAAATTGTCTAAAGTAACATTTATATTTTTTTCAAAGAAATAAGACAAGTCGTTTAGATGTGATGTTCAATTAAAAACCATTAAAATTCGTATAACTGCGCGTTAAACTTTAAACTGATCTCTGGAACTACTGTCAACAGAAAGTCAATTTTGTGTCCACAGAAAGGCAGTTAAGAGTCTAGGAAGATATTATAATATATTCTATTTCACGAAGACGGGTTGATCTTGGTTGTGCATTCACGTAGTCATTGTTTCTTTGTGCGTAAAGTATTTCATATGACATTAAGCTCTCCGAGTTGATGCATTCAGAAACAAAGTATACGTGAATCTACACACACATCTAAGTCTAACCCACCTTGGTGAGATAGAAAGAAAGAGAGAAAGAAAGAAAAGAAAATGTTTATATCGTGCCTCGCATAGAAAAACATACAATTTTTTTACATGGCATGATATCATACATCAAATGATAATAATAATAAAAAAAAAAAACACACTAACAATTAATTAAGCAAAGACCTGTGCGAGGCCAAAAGAGCACCTTACTCAGCATATGCTGCGAAATTTATAAAATAAATAAGGCTTAAAACAATTCAAATTCAAATTCAATTCAAATTGTTTATTTTTCTTTAACAAGTTTACAATAATTAGTTTGTGATTGGAGCCTTCTTTTAAGCAAACAATGCCTGTATTAGAAGACTCCGCTCTTCCATAACAAAATAATAACTTGGACATCGGTAAGTAGAGAATAATATAATACAGACAAGATTGACATAAGTACAGTTTGTGTGTGTGTGTGTGTGTGTACGTGCGTGTGTATGTTTGTGTGTTGTGTGTTTGAGTGCCTGTGTGTGAGAGTATAGGTTATGTGGTTACTTTCAGAAGTTCTTCAGTTTCCTCATAAGTAAGTGGTTCGATCCATTTCATTATACTTTTTTTGCATTCATAATATTGTTTTTTATATAGACATATTTCTTTATTTATCCTATTATACAATCGAGCAGACCGTGTATTAAATTGCATGGAGGCAACCAAAGTTTTAATTATAACATAGAATGCCACCAGTGTTTACCGCAACAAAGAGACGTCGAAAACATTCCAAGTACCAAGCAAACCAGTGTTTTATTTTCAACTGCTTTGATTATAGTGCCAGTGGGTTTCTTAGATTAAGCGTTTGAAGTTTACAAGTATGCCACTGCATTTTTGTCACAATATGATTTAATAGCAGTGGTGATTTAAATTCAGCTTTGGTGCTTTTTCTTACTTATCAAATCGCTTAGTTTATTGCTGTCCATGAGCTGATCTTGATGGGAATGGGATGCTAAACAATCCGCAAATTTTGGAATCGTTGTGATTGCACGTTCCAAACAGTAAGCTACGGTTGCGGCCGAGGGAGAGTCTGTTTAAAACTCCGGTAGCCCGTACAAACCTACCCATGTCGGGCAGTTACGATTATAAATAGCATCTCTCAGCATTTGGACATATTTCCTGCTCTTTGGCGGCATTCCAGAGGGTGACAGGTGTTGTCTTTTATGTAACTAGTGCCAGTACTCGGGGGAGTTGCTTGGGACTGGTCCATCATCATGCTAGGACTACTTTGTGTGTGTACTAAATGAAAAAAATATATAAATAAACTTCATTCAGCTTATAGACTTCGTTCGGAGGTGCAACTTGAGTTAGGCCTTTGCCAACTAAGTTGCACTTCAACGAACTTTTCTCCGTCTTTCGCAAGCAGTCCATTTTAGTCGCTTACATATTCGGTTTATCTGACATTAGTGATTTTGCCTTCCTGGACAGTACATCGAACCTCTTAATTACCAATGATGATTGTTCATCCTTCCTTGTGATGACAAGGAACTCATTTTCCCAATCAACAAGACAAGAAAACTCGTTGAATAATTAAGGAAAAAGGTCCAATTCTTCTCAGAAATTAAAAGGAACGAACGTCGAAAAATAAATAAAAATCTACGCAAAACGTCTATGGCCAAACTCTTGGGGTACTTCCTCGAAAGGTTTCAAAAGTACACAACCCTAAATTATCCCGTCATTAATGAAAAACTTCTTTATGTAAAACTCCGTGAAACTGATCCGAGATTCACAGAATTCTTTTCAAGTTTTTTATCAGGAAGAGTTTTGTATTTGGATTTGAAGTTTCTTGTTATACTGACTCGTTACTAACTGAACTTAACTCTTTCACTTTCTTCTTTAACCTTTATAGTCCCGATTACAACCCGGGCTGTCACCGGGCTTCTTCGATAACCCAAGGTTAACGTTTGCTTGGAAAAAAATTTAACCTTTTAGGATCCGAAACTCAACTGAGTTTGAAAACAAAAAAAAACCAGCCTCCTAACTCTTAAGATCCGCGGACAAACCCGGGTTGTCGAAGAAGCCCGATGACAACCCGGGTTGTCATCGGGACTATAAGGGTTAAAGGTTTGCTTACATTATTACACTTTTTAAAAGATTTGTACTCTCAACGCTTTACGTTGTTTAGGGTGTTATTACACCAATCGATCGATCGTCGATCGATGGTAGAATAGATTAATCGACGTCGATCGATGGTAGAATAAATTAGTCGACGTTTTCTACTAGGTACTCTAATCGATCGAGTGTCGATCGATGGTACAATGGATAAGTCGACGTCGACCGATCGATTGTTTATCAACCGGTATTCGTCGCTCAGCCAAAGCTATCACACCAATCGATCAACGTCGATGGATGGCACCGATTGACGATCGATCGATTGGATAATAAGACCCTTACCCTGCCCTTGCCTCAACACAACAAGTTTTCTTTTTAATGTGCCTATTTCCACCTCTTTACTCAATCTCTTTTATTTTATTTCATTTCTCGATGACATCGATCGACGTTCGATCGATTGGTGTAATAATACCCTTTCAAAGTTGAGAGTTTTTCTGGGGGAAATTTTCAACCCCGTATAAAAGACCACCAGAGCGCCCGATATTCAAAAGTTCCGCCTTTTTTTTTTTTTTTTTGGGGGGTGGGAAATCATCATAAGACTTCTTCCGCTCTAGGGTGGAGCGGAAAGTTCCGCCTTCATATGAGGTTTCGGTGGTTTGAGACTTCAGGTGAGGTTTCGGCGTATTAGGCGCGGGACAAATACAAGAGGCGTCGGGTGGTGGCGAGGCGCGGGAAAGGCGCAGGCGAGGTGCGGGCGCGGCGCCGATGGAGCGCAGAACAGGCGCGCTAACGGTGTCGGAAAGACGTGGCGCGGGCGAACACAGTGGATGCATTTGGGGCATTCTAGTGTCTGATTTAACTTTGGGTGCGCCGGGGGCGAAGAAGCGGTGCCCGCTCCACGCCTGCGCCCCGCCGTCTCAGTATGTCTTGCGCCCCACCTCTTCTATACATTTTGTATGAAATATCAAAAAAGTGGCGCCGCACCCGCGCTGCGCCCGCGCTGCGCCCGCGCCTCGCCATCGCCCGACGCCTCTTGTATTTGTCCCACGCCTTAGGCGTCGAAGTGGTTGTAACAAGGCAGTGTTAAAGCCTTGTTTATTTTATGACCTCTATTCCAAAATTACGTACTTTCCTACATTTTTTAATTTTTAATTCAAATATTACTTGTTTTCTCTGTCAATGGTCTCTGTTTTATATTAAAAATCAGTTCTAATTCTGCTGTCGAGCTAGACTAAGCTCCTGTCTATCATTTTCTTTTTCTTTCTATTCAATAACTGACAGTTACCAGTTTCCAAGAGTTGTGCAGTAATACAATTTAAATATTATGTACCCACTCATAGTGTAAGGTGTACGTACGATTAATAAGTGCTTCATATGCCTATGCAAGCCTATAGTAAATATTAAAATATACGTCTTAACTCCTCGTGTGTTATTCTTCATCCAACTCCTCATATACGTTCCTCCTACTCTACGACCTCTTCTACGTGTCACACCACCAATACTCCGTCTTCGCATCGTGACATGGTTACTTTCTCGACGCCTTCTTCTCTGAGCAGGATCGGCCTTCACACGATACCGCTCAGCGGCATCCTTCTGGACCATCACGGTCTCACATGAGAATGTAAACCTACACCCTTTGATTTTACTGTAAAGTGAAGTCCATAGTCTTGTGCGGGACTAGCCAAATTATATAATCTAGCAACTATGCTAGGGGACAGAAATTAGTATAAGTGATTTTGATTTTCTGGAGAAACCGAGAACATAGTTATTTTTCAAAAATATCTTTTTGGTTTATATTTCTCGCACTAAAATGATCTTAAACCAAACATTGAGTGGAGGTTTCCTGATAGCAGTTACAACCTGAGGGACTTTACGTCAAGAGTGAATAGGTTACTTCTAGGCAAGCGTGCTTACCAGCAGGGAAGATAATAGTCAAGCGCGAGGCAGGGAAAAAAAACTGAGTTACTTGTTTAACGAAAAAACTTTAACAAGCTGATTGTCTCATTAAAAAAAAATGACTAACGAATTTAATTACGTTTTCCAGCAGTGGCGCTGCATCAGAAATCCCAATCAGAAAAGAAACCCTAGCGAGAGCCGGTACATCACTCGAAGACCAAGCACAGCAGCTCATCATGGACAAGCTGTGGCACTTCGTCAGCTCCAGGTCCCTGAGGTACAGACTCCTCAATGACGCGGACCTGGTTATCTCTGGCAAGCAGGAGAAGGATGGAAGCCTTGGTGTTGGTAAGTCTTCAGAATTGATTAAATTTTTTGAAGCATATTAAATCACAAAAAAATCATAAATGGTATTGGGCTTTGGATAATGCTATGGTATTGGTATCGGTACCAACCCACATTTTTTTTGTTTTTTTTTTTAGTTTTTAAAAATAATGTTGCCAATCGCTAGGAATTACTCCTGTATCATGGGTGCGTTCACAAACATTTAAAGTCACATACACAAGACACCCAGACCCGGAACAACTATCTGTAGGCCATACAAATATTTGTTCCGTGCGGGGATCGAACCCGCGTCACGCATCGCAGCAGCCGAACGCTCAACCACTACGCCAACCGTACCGTCACGGTGTACATTAGACCCGCGTGGTGAATTACAGCCCGCACCCTCTTACAGAGAAGAGTTCTGTGTCCCAGCAGTGGACATAAGCTATGCTCATTATCCAATTGGCTTGAATGAAATGGTATTGGACTGGTATTGGAAAAACAAAATAAAAAAATCGGCCAAGTGCGTGTTGGACATCGCACTTTTAGGGTTCCATACCATATGAGGGAAATCAATATTTTTGTATTTGTTAGTAAAATACCACAACAACAACTACACAACGGGGATAATTGATCCCTCAAATACTGAGTGCGAGTGCGGTGCTCCTACTCAGACTAAGACCCATTTACTGGAGTGCCCAAAATGTCCATTCACCTGTACTCTGGAAGACCTGAGTAAGGCTTCCAGTGAAGCAATGAACGTGGCCACCTACTGGGCACAAACGGTATGATTGTATAAGCATAAACAATGTACCACCGATACGAAAAGAAGAAGAACTACACAACAACTATCACACCAACACACAACCCCGGGCCTGCGGACGGCGAGTAGTGGGTAACTCGCCGTCCGATCAGCACCAGGCCCGAGAGTCGACGGCGCGTAGTGTTCCACGCGCGCCTCAAAGAGTTGTCAGCAAAAGGACGGGGCCTGCCACGGCCAATGCCTGCCCGGGGGTTGAGGATAAATTCGAAAGAGTTACCTCGCCCCTGGGCACGTAGGGCAGGGAGGAACAGGGGTGGGTTTGTTTTAGTCAGTAAGAGTCTGACACGCCCTTCCGCTCCACCCTAGAGCGGAAGAAGTCATAAGATGATTCCCACCCCCCCAAAAAAAAAAAAAAACCTACACACAACACTACAACACACATAATCACCACAAAAACACCCACATATAACAATCTCTAAAAAAAACAGAAAATTTCCAGCAAAAAAAATGAACTGTCCATACAAAGTTATCATCAGCTGACCAATTATTTGTATGGCAGGTAAAAATAAATTTAAGAACTTCCTCAGGTTTTCTTGAAGAAAGTTGTTCATATTTATAGGAATATTCCATAGGCAGATGTCATTCTTAAAATATGGCCACACCTTTCCATTACATCCTGTGTAATCGATTCAAGTTAGATTTTGCTTGAGAGCCTTGCTATGCGGAAAACGTTCATCATAGATATTCCAATCATCTTAATAAATTCTTTTTTCTAATACACTTTCAATATATTCAACTGTAACCATGTTTGTAAAAAATTCTTAGAAATTAACTTTGATCTACTTCCCGGCTTCCGATTGAGCTGAAATTTTGCATACATTTTTAATTTGCATGACAATGATGCCAATTCTTTTGTTCAATAACTAAACTTAAATTAGAGAATTGTTATCTTTTACTAAAAGGCAGTGCGAGAAAAGGACGGCTATAGCTATGAACTAAGTTAGAGATCTCAAACTAGTTTACGCCTTACACTTTACCGTGTTTTTAGTAGATATGTTTTTACGTGTACCCTTAATTTGTATGGAAATATAAGTTGAACTAAATTTGACAGCTCTAATTTAGGTCCGTCTCTTTCTTGTTTCATTAGAGAGGTAAATATAGCAATAGCCTAAATTAAGTTTAGTTTGTGCACAACAGAATCGGCACCACTGTGAGCTAAGTGACGTCATTCTAAATCCCATATGGCAGACTCCTAAGGATGGCGGACTAGTTATTTTTATGCATTCCCATGGTATGGGTATTAAATGAAAGGTTATATTTCGCTCATGTCAATCCATTTTGGACTTTTTGCCAATCCGTATATAGCTGATAGTCACTTTTCTATAGCTCCTGGGGCTCTCAGGTGTAATAATCGACTTGACCTAAGTCGATAACTGTGTGGAGCATATCCCCAGGGATTATTATTATAGAGACGAACCTATGTGGCCGTAATTGGATCACTGTTCTGCTGGCTCAGGATTACAAAGGGAGTTTGGATTTTCAAATGCACTCAGCAACTTTGGCTTCTTATTATGAACAGCAAGATTAATTCAAATGAAATATGTTAGTAGTGAATAGGTACCAAATTAATGATGACTTATTTTAGTGTGGTTATTTTATAGTATATGTTTTGTATATGGCATGTAAATCAAGCTTATAAACAAATCGTTTAAAATAGTCCCTTAATATTAACCAATAAATGATACTAAATATCAGTCTAGTAATGTACCACTGCAAGGCACAGGTCTCTCTATTCATACAGAGACAATATGAGCATTGAAAATAACACTAGCTCAAGGCGAGTTGACGATTCGAGACTTTTTTTTACCGCTGTTCCTAAAATATACCTGTGCAAGAATAAAACAGAAAGTATCTTCTTATATACAGTGGTATATGTCCGGATTTGAGCTGGTGGCTAAAGTAATAACAGCCGCACGGGTTGATACATCAGGTTAAGCTACGCTTGCCGGGGTTGGTTCATGGATTGGTCCATCTTTACATACCGAGACTCCTCCGTGCCTCGGAAAGCACGTTAAGACGTTGGTCCCGGCTGTCAATCGTGGATCTTTGACAGTCGTTACGGGTCGTCAGATGCCCGAAAGTTTGATATCCAGTCTTACCATGGGGTATCGTATTAACCAGTAACTGGATTGTGGAGGTCAGATAGGCAGTCGCTCCACGTAAAATACAGGTATTTAGCTGCGTCTGGTTAGACTGGAAGCCGACCCCGAGATAGTTGGGAAATGGCTAGGCAGATGATGATGTCCGGATTTGAGCCCACAACCACGCAATGAGATCCAGTACGAGATTTATATAGGCCATCACGACAGTTTTAAAATAACCGTTCAATAAGTATCTCATAAAAACACTATAAGATCTTAAGAAACATAATACAATTATCTTTTTCTGAATTCCAGGTGTATCAATGAAGCCACCAAAGGTATATGAAAGCGGCAGAGGCCGTCAGAAGCCTTTCGGGCCCGTTCTGGCCCTCGCCGCGTTGAAGTTCGGCCTTTTCGGGGCCCTCACCTTCAAGGTTCTGGCCCTGATGGTCGGGAAGGCACTCCTGATCTCCAAGATAGCCCTCTTATTGTCAACCATCATCGGATTGAAGAAGCTATTCTCTTCTCAGGTGACAGACTGATCACTAAGCATGATGCATGTTGATTAAATTTTTGGAAACGTGTCTCTTTTGTTTTTCTTGACTCTCTTGACTTTTCTGACTTCTTTGGACTTTAGGCCACGTTTCCACCTGAAAAAAAATAGCATGCAAGTTGCATTAACGTGTGGGTTACCGAGGTATACTATAAGCGATCAGTCGTTTGTACCCCGTAATGTAATTCAACTTGCATGCAATTTGCTTACTGGTGGAAATACGGCCTTAGGCTACGTTTCCACATGCAACTAGCTCGCATGCAAGTTGCATTATATTGTGGGCTAATAAAGTATAATGTCATCAATCGCTAGATCGTGCCCCGCAATGCAATTAAACTTGCATGCGAGTTGCTTGCAGGAAACGCAGTATACGACAAGGTGGCATTCTATATACAATAACTATTTCAGAATTTCTGAGATGTCAAATTGACATTTCAGTAGTGCATGTCAATCATAAAAAATTTTGACTGTTGAATATTTGAAAATCGTTATCACTGACAGAACGCACTTTGCCTAAATGCTGGTAGAATAGAGACGATTTTTGGCGGGTATTCGATTGGTTCTTTTGTGGGAATATTATTGTGTTCACTGCATGTGCATTTTTGAATATTTTAGAGTTTGAACTGCATGTTTTTTTTGTAAGTCACTATGTTCCTAGAACTTTCTTAAAAGTTTTCAGATTTCTTTTTCTATTGCATGTTTTACTATAGAATACTGTATTTGAAGCTATTGAGTTACATTAGGCCATTTTATAGACCAAAAAAATAAATATCTGTCAAAGACAGCATCGGGTTTCAGAACTGAGTGTTCGAGTTTTTTTTTCTCGAGGGTGGGAAATCAACAGATGACTTGTCCTGCTTTGGGTGTAGCGGGAGGGCGTGTCAGACTCTTACTGATTAACCCGTCAGGGCCCTACGTCGACGAGGGGCGACAGCGATCAACACTGTCGCCCCGCACCGCAGCACCGCCGGATCAGCACTGCCGGTGTAAAATCTTTCCTTATTAGTAATAATAGAGTTTTAAAGCGCGCGAAACTGCCGCCGCTTATGGCGAGGCGGGGTGTTGATTGCTGTCGCCTCTCGTCGATGCAGGGCCTTGAGGTGTTAAAACCAACCCGTTTTCCTTCAGTTGGCTTTTGCGTTCCAGGGTTTTTTTCTTTTTTGACTATTTCAAACACTCCCCCGACCCGAGAGTTCGAACTGTCTTGTGAACTTGCCAAAATCTCCATACAATGACGATTTGCCAAACTAGCATTAAATTGTAGCCTGAGATCTTAATTCAGAAACCAGGCCACCGAGGTTCACAAAAGTCAGAGCAAAAAAACAACATAGAGCTTTTACAAAAATTATTGAAAAGCGAAACTGAACTTGCAAAGTTTGGATTTTTCAGGCACTTCCTATTTCATCCCATCGTGATGTACTAGAACTTTCTCAGTATTTCTGTAAAAAATTCAGTCATATTTTGCAATTGCATGCATTGTTTTCACGAAGGCAGGATTTTCTATAGAAATTGGATGCTGCAAGCGAATCCATTTGCGTTCCATATTCTGAGAAGAATTCTTAGCAAAATAACGTTGAGAAACTCAAAAGAGAATTTCAAATAGACTTCGGTAGTACCTACAGCGTAATGGTGGCTAAAACTGATGTATGCCATTTTATTTGCCACCATTTTGATTTAAGGGCATTTTTTCTGTTTAATTCCTTTTTTTAGGATTTCGTGGTCGTAACAAGGACTAGAAACCCTTATAGTTTCGGTTTGTACGTCTGAAGCATACTTTTTTTAAAACCCACCCCTGTTCCTTCCTTGCCTGAGTGCCCAGGGGCGCGGTAATTTTATTACGAATTTATCCGCGACCCCTAAAACAGTACGCGCCGTCGACTTTTGGCCCTTTTTTTTGTGGGGTGGGAAATTGACTTCTCCCGCTCTGGGTGGAGCGGGAGGGCGTGTCAGACTCTTACTGACTAAAACCCACCCCTAATCCTTCCCTGCCTGAGTGCCCAGGAGTGCGGTAACTCATTTTCAGAATTTAGCCGCTACCCCTAGGCATGCAGGCACCGGCCGTAATAGGCCTCGGCAGTGGTCGCTGACAATCTTCTCTGTGAGGCGCGCGTGGAACACTACGCGCCGTCGACTCACGGGCCTGGTGCTGATCGGACGGCGAGCTACCCACTGCTCGCCGTCCGCAGGCCCGGGTCTACGGTGGCCGGAGATCGTCTCGCGACATCCTACGCCCAGTACCTCTCCTGCGGTGGTAGCGGCCGGGGCCGTGAGGGCCACTCCGTTGAGCTTCCCTCACTTCAGGGCCTGGTGCTGATCGGACGGCGAGCTAAAGAGACTGTTAGTACTGGAAGGCTTCAATTAATTCAAAAATCACACGACACTAACGAATTTTATGGGTATTAATAATTTATGTTATTTAACTGACAGACTTGTTAGATTTATTTAGTAAACTTTGTGTGTGTGTAAAATGGGTTCTCCTTTTCAGGGTTCCGAAAGTCCGAATGAAAAACTGAATCCTTATAGGATCACGCGTGTGTCTGTCTGTCTGTCTGTCTGTCCGACCACTCCCTCCCTTGTCTCCGAAACAACTGGGCCTTAAATTATGACTCGCTCTTTGCCGGTTTTTCAAATTGTAATCATGTTTTTACGAAATCACGAAAAAAATATCAAGTAACAGAATGTGTTTGGGCTTTCACAGACAGCCACAGGCACTACGACAAGCGTCTCAATTAAGTTCTAAATTGTCTCATAGGAAACCAAAAATATGTTGTCGAATTGTCACATTGCGTCCATCGGCAGGCAGCCCAAATTCAGCCGTAATCATCAAAACAAAATAATTTTCCATATGTTACCGAAATTACGTGACCGTACTTAAGAAAAAAGTTGCCATTTTTAATATCTCGTAAAAAAGGGTAACTTGATGTATTTTTAAATATTAGACAGATTATATTAGGCTTGGTAAATGTAATTTAACAGGAGTCAGGAAGCGGAAAAAAATAATATGAAATTAAAACATCGTCGGTTTTTATGCTTTGCTTCAAATGAGGGTCCGTGACTTTTAAGAGGAATAAGCAGAAATGTGGAGGGGTATCAACGGTTAAAAATGTCAGTGCTTTTGGTTTTATGAGATTAACATATTTGCCATGGCAGTCTGTGTATCAGACAGCTACGTAGTAAACTTTACCATTCAAAAATATTGGACTAGTAAAAAGTGTTTGGAATTCTGATATTGTTTTTAACCGACTTTTTGATGGTATGATATTTTTGAATGGTAAGGCAGTTGCCTTACCATTCAAAAATATTGGACTTGCAAAAAGTATTTGGAATTCCAACATTATTTTTTTATCATTAGGTACACATTTGCAGTAATTAGAAATTCACAATCATGATTTCACCATAGTTTCTTTTAGATAAAGCTGGTAATTCTTGGAGTAGCTTTACGTCACTAGTACGACTATAGACAGTGTAGGTACCTCATTTGATTTTATTAGACTATTAATACTCTCTAGAGCTTCTACAGCAAAAGCAGCGGCTTTGCCCGCCATTTCTATACCATATGTGTAGCTAAATTATTAGCCTATATGAAATTCCAGACAATCTACTTTTGTGCCAAATTTTATTCACATCCGTACAGTCGTGAGTCGCAGATAAATTCGAAACAGAGTTGCCGCGCCTCTAGGCACTCAGGCAAGGAAGGAACAGGGATGGGTTTTATTCAGTAAAAGTCTGACATGCTCTGGGTGGAGCGGGAGAAGTCATTGGGTGAATTCCCACCCCAACAAAAGTTCTGGCGTAATTGAGTAACAAATAAACATACGATCATTAATCTAAAATTTGTCATGTTTAATATATTGTGGAATTAGGATTTTACGTTTTCATATAATATCGACCGCCATTACTGTCTCTAAATATGGCAAAAAGTCTGCGTTCTCCGTCTGAGTAATTGCCCGTGAAAATTAAAAGGGGAATTCAAATTGAATTCACAGAGAATCCAGACTTTACGGTATTAAAATGGCGTCGATCGTCATTTATTAAACGTCGACGTGCCTGAGCATTTAGCAGGCTGGACTAAGACTGCAGTGTCCGATATGGGTCATAAAATATTTTACTATGGAGCAGTGGATCGAGCTAATATGTTGAACAAGATACCAATTTAATTTAAAATTTAAAAAACCTTCAACGCTTTTAAGAAAAGCCAACATTTAAAAAACACAAAAGGACTGCCCTAATAGCATTTAGTGTTGGCATTTGGTTGGGCCACCAATAAAAACTATAATTTTATTGTTGGCCCAACAATAAATGCTATTAAGGTGATGACCTTGAAGTGGTTGAACCGACTTTAATAAAGCATGTCTAAGAACCATCGCTAGACAACCTGCTTTCCAATTAAAAAAAGTGGCCAAGTGCGAGTCGGACTAGTACACGAAGGGTTCCGTACCACTTACTGAAAAAAAAACCCAACAAAACCACGTTTCTAGAAACGTGTCTTTTTGGGTTTATTCTGGGCTGTATCTCATGATCCGTAATAGGTAGATAGTTGAAATTTTCACACAGCGTGTAGGGAGCCCCGTTTAATTTTTAATTTATTTGTTATAGCGGCAACAGAAATACACTTTCTGTGAAAATATCAACTGAGTAGCTATTACGCATCGTGAGATACAGCCCGCTGACAGACAGACGGACAGCGGAGTCTTATTAATAGGGTTCCGTTGGTTACCTTTTGGGTAAGGAACCCTAAAAACTGCATTCAAATCGGTTCACCCATTTAAGAGCTACAGTGCCACCGACAGACACACACACATAGCGTTCCAACTTATAACACACCTCTTTTTGCGTTGGCGGTTTAGATCGCCTGTAAGTCGTGGATGGTTGGATGTTTGTTATTTTATCACGCTAGTACGGCTGAAAGGATAAAAAAAAATTGGCACAGAGGTAGACTATAGTCTAGAATAGCACATAGGCTATATAATTCATATTGGGGGATTTACCAGTTCAACGCGGACGAAGCGGTGTTTCTGGTTTGGTGTCTTCGTTTTTTGACACCGACTTCCGAAATTAAAGTTAATTTGCACTTTTTTTGGAAGTCGGTTCCATTTTTTGTAAAAACATTTTTTAGTTTTCACTACTTAGTGGTGGTTCCCCATTAAATTGTGTAATACACAGACACACGATCGCAGTAACCGCGGTTGATTTGCTGTCATTTTTTGAAAAGTTCCGTTGTCTGTCTCCGAAACTCATCATCAAATCTATATGAAATTTAAATGGCTCCATTTCGAAATACGAGTAAGCCCCTTTCGAACAAAAAATAAATTTTGGAAATCCGTTCATATAATGACGGAGTTATGCCCTGAACATACATACAAAAATATATATAAACATCCAAATTAATAAAAAATACGGAATACCTATCTCCTTACGAAGACCTTTTTGAAGTTTTATTACCATAAGTAGAAGGACCTTAAAGCTAAAAGCCCTATTCATTTCAGTAATATTTTAGCCTGAACATACGAGTTATATGGGTAGGCATAAATCTGAAGGGTACGGTGAGAAGATTTTATGGGTAGCCAGTCTTTTGATAAATTAAATTGGTTGGGAAATCCGCCTATTTTCTGCGAAATTTTAACTGGTTTTATAATATTTTATTTTGTATTTTAGACGCTAGCTCTCTTCTGCGAGTGGCATCGCCCGCGTTGAATTAGTACTACCTAAATACACGGTACTTTGTTTTATTCTCGTAATATGTAGTGATTATGATGTTGTTATGGTTTATGGTGGGATTTTTAAGAATGAAGCTCAGTAGCTGTTTTAATTATTGTCAAACTAGCTACGCCTCGCGGTTTCACCTGCGTAGACTGGGCTTAAAAGTACGTACGTACCAAATTTCATCCAAATCGGTCCAGCCGTTTGAGCGTGAAGGAGTAACAAATATACAAAAACACACACTCACAAACTTTCGCCTTTATAATATTAGTATGATTGATTCCAAGTGGATAGGAGCTCGTGGCTAAAGTAATAACAGCCGCACGGGTCGATCCATCAGGTTAAGCTACGCTTGACGGGGTTGGTCCATGGATGGGTGACCATCTTTAAATACTGAGACTCATCCGTGCGTCGGAAAGCCCGTTAAGCCGTAAGACCCGGCTGTCAATCGTGGATCTTTGACAGTCTTTACGGGTCGTCAGAAGCTTGAAAGTCTGACAACCAGTCTCTACCAAGGGGTATCGTACTCGTATTACCCTGTAACTGGGTTGTGGAGGCCGAAAAGGCTAGATACTGGTATTATTCCGCTACATCCAGTTAGACTGAGAGCTGACCCCAAAGTAGTTGGGAAAAGGCTAGGCGACTTCGGTAAAATGAAGCTGAGAATTTAATTGTAGTATTGAATAAATGAAAATGTTTTAATTGTAATAATTAAAAGACTTTTTTTTAACGTAAGATAATTGAGATTTTCGTACCTTGCTAAACGGTACTAAACAATTCTCATTTAAGGGAGTCCCAACGGACCACAACGAAAAATAGAATAAAATAAATATTTATTCACAACCCGGATTTAAGCCCTTAATGAGTCGGTATTTTCGGAGATAAAAACCTTTTAAAACCCAGTTTTATTAATTTGTTTGAACTACGCTTTGTTTGCGAAGTCAATTTCTGGGTTAAATATTAAAAAATTTTGTTCCCTAGAGCAAAGATTTCCCCAAAATTTAAGAGAAGGGTTCAATTATAAATAATAAGTAATTAAATATTTTGTTAGGAGTACCGGGGAATAATTCCTCATATTATTACCGAAATTAAGAGTTTGTTTGATCTGAGTATTTTATTTTTTAATGACCCCTCTTTACTTAACAGCTAATTACGAGACGCCTACGGCAGTTTCTTTTATCTCTGCACGGTGGGTTAACTTAACCCTAGATCAATTGTTAGAAGGGTTAGGAAAACTTCAACTCTACTTAAACAAAGGTACAGATGATTTTGGAATACGTACAAATAGCTGAACTTGTGCCAAAATCAGGTGCTGTATTCCAAAAAATCATGATGATTTTTATAAACTTCCAAAAAGACGCTTAAATAGATCGTTAATGAGGCACTGGTGCCGATTTTCTTGTTTACTATCTAAACTAAAATTAGAGGATCACTATCTTTTACTAAAAGGCGGTGCGAGAAAAAGATGGCTATAGCTATGAACTAAGTTAGAGATTTCAAACTAGTTTACGCCTTGTCAATGTGGTTCACCGTGTTTTTGATAAATGATAAATGATAAATGAAGTTTATTCAGTAAATAGGTTACAAGGAACACTTTTACACGTCAATGTTTTTTTGTCAGTTTAAGCTAGATGAGGCTCCTCCGTGCCGCGGAAAGCACGTTAAGCCGCTGGTCCCGGCTGTCAATAGTGGATCTTTGACAGTCGTTACGGGCCGTCTGAAGCCCGAAAGTCTGACAATCAGTTGAGTCTTACCAGGCGTATCGTATTACCCAGGAACTGGGTTGTAGAGGTCAGATAAGCAGTCACTCCAAGTAATATACTGGTAATCGACTGCATCCGGTTAGACTGGAAGCCGACCCCAAGATAGTTGGGAGAAGGCTAGGCAGATTATTGACAGCTCTAATTTACGTTCATCTATTTCTTGTTTTTTGGAGAGAAAGAGATAGCAATAGTCTACATTAAGTTTAGTTTGTGCGCCACAGAATCGGCACCACTTTCGCTATAATGACCCAATATGTAAAAATATCATAGAGCCACACAGGGCCGGCCATACTAGCTGTAGAACCGATGATCGTTGGGGTAGACGTGTTCTCAAGTGGAGACCGCGAATCGGCAAACGTAAGGTAGGACGCCCTCAGGCTAGGTGGAGCGATGATCTTTGCAGGGTGGTTGGTAGCAGCTGGATGAGAGTTGCCGAGAACCGAGCTGAATGGCGTGCAATTGAAGAGGCCTATATCCAGCAGTGGACTGCTATAGGCTGATGATGATGATGATGACACTGGACCAGGGCCAGAGTCACGGGAGTGGTTGAAAGAGTCACCGCGGCCTTGACACACAGGAAACTGTAGGAACACCGGTTGGGTTTAGTCAGTAAGAGTCTGACACGCCTTCCCGCACCACTAATACCGTGAGAAGATATTTCATGATGTATTTATTTCGGGCTGGTTTCCGCAACTCCACGCTCAAGGCGCGTATTTTGTGTACAAGTGGGACAGCATTGTCATTCGATCCACCCCAGCTCCTCGAGGAAGGCCAGCAGCCCTGGTATTACTGACTATCTCGCTTAGGTTACCTGGGTGTCCGAAGTGTTTAGTTTCGTATAGAGTTTAGTGTGCCCTGTATGCAGCGACTGCTGGACAGCTTAGTAGCAGATGAGCTGCTGTCTCGTCCTCAACCATGCAGGCCCTGCAGATTGGGCTGTCTGTAACTCCTATGACAGAGAGGTGCTTATTAAAAGACCCGTGGCCAGTTGTAACGTCCGTTACTTTCCGCAACTGGAGTTTGGACAGTCGTAGGGTTTGCTTTGTGAAGCGGTCATTAACGGAGGTGCCTCCTTGGCCTGCTTACACTCGTTATTTGATGATATCACACCACTAAAAAAAATTGCAGCACTGTAGATTTCATGAGTCATCTTTTAAAAATATCTTTGAATAAACTATAGACCCACCCAAAAGAGTGACTTTTCAGCAGTGATTAGGCTGCCCTATAACTTATTTCTTTCTCCTTCTTTGCTCGCGTCTCTTCCCGTTATGCGAGGTCGGTTTTTTAGGGTTCCGTACCAGAAAGCTCTAAACGGAGCCCTATTGCTGTCACTCACGTGTCGGTGTGTCCGTCTGTCTGTCCGTCGCCTGTCACACAGGTTTTACAGTCAAACGGTTGGAGCTCCAGTCGTAAATTTTTAACAGTATGAGTATCTTGTTGACCCAAAGCCATACAAATAGTTAAAAATACAATTGGTACGGAACCCTGAATCTGCAAACTGCGACACGCACTTAGCCAGTATTTTAATATTTCAGCGCCATGCATTTCGCTGGTAAGCATCGTCATCTATAAGGCCAAGCTTTTGCATATCCTTCTGGACATTTGTCACCCAGGTAGTTTACGGTCCACCTCTGCCTCTCTTTTTTGCAGCCATGAATAGGCACTTTTTACGATATGGTCATCGAGTCTACGCATTACAGGTCCATACCACCTTAGCCTTCTTTTTTTGTTTGGGGGTGGTAAATCATCCTAAGACTTCTCGCGCTCTGGGTGGAGCTGGTGGGCGTGTCAGACTCTTACTAACTAAAACCCACCCCTGTTCCTTCCTTACCTGAGTGCCCAGAGGACCAGTACTTTGTTACGAATTTCGCCGCTACCCCTTGGCATGCAAGCATCGGCCATGATGGGCCCCGTCAGTGGTGGCTGACATATTTTCTTTGAGGCGCCCGTGGAATACTACGCGCCGTCAATTCTGGGGCCTGGTGCTGATCGGACGGCGAGCTACCCATTACTCGCCGTCCGCAGGCCCGCGACTACGGTGGCCGGAGATCGTCCTGTGATCTCCGACGTCCAGGGCGTCTTCTGCGGTGGCTGCGGTTGGGGGTGTGAGGGCCACTCCGTTGAATACCACCTTGGCCAGGACGTGTAATCTTCGTTATAGGCGTTTCTTTGAAACCTCCCCTTGAACTGTTCTGTTCCTGAACTTCCAAAATAATCTTGCTGTAAATTAAACTACACAGTTCTAAATTAATCTGGCAGTTTATTAAACTACACACATTTTCTCGACCATTCTTATACACACAATACTCATTTGCAATTTTCTTGGTACGAGTACTTCATTACGACCGTTCAACAAAACCATCCGTCTTGTCACACGTGATTCTAACGTTAATGGATCATTTTCAGAGGTTTTTCATTAAATTCGTGTATGAAATTCAATAATAAATATCATAAATTATGTTTCACGTCAAGTAAAACCGAGATAGTAGCCACACTTTATGAAATCACTCTATATCACTGAAAAAAATAATATACTTTATTTGTAGAAATGGCCGGTACTCTGGTTTTTTATCTACAAATTTATGAATAGTAAAAAATATTGGTGCGGATTCTGTTGTGCACAAACTAAACTTAATTTAGGCTATTGCTATCTTTTTCTCTCTAATAAAACAAGAAAGAGACGGACGTAAATTAGAGCTGTCAAATTTAGTTGAACTTAATAATTCCATACAAATTAAGGGTACATGTTGATTAAAAACACGGTGAAGCGCAAGGCGTAAACCAGTTTGACATCTCTAACTTAGTTCATAGCTATAGCCGTCCTTTTCTCGATTTGCCTTTTAGTAAAACATAGCGATTCTCTAATTTTAATTTAGTTAATGAACAAGAGAATCGGCATCAATATCTAATATTTCCAGAGTATTTCCGATTTTTTCAGACCTCTATATTTTGGGACATCTATCCCACATAAGGGATAGTTGTCTAATCCACATAAATTACGTTTCGGATAGATGCCCCGTCGAGAAACAGGCCATTTATCCCGCAAAAACTTTGATCGTATTTTGCGTTTCCATGCAATCGCGACACGATCAACTAAGTGGTAGTTGGAGAGTTTTTCGATTACTTAATAAAATAGCAAGCGATTCATTCACAAAACTAGAGTATTTACAATCGGGGCAACTACAACCTTTTTTTTTATTTTGGGGCAACTTTCCTAATTTTACCCATTATTTTGATGTTCCAGACAAAATTAAAAAGATTTCGTTTTAAGAATAGTTTTTCGTAGCTTGATGTTTGATAAGAATATTAAAGTATCAAAATTAAAAACAAAAATTGAATTGTTATTAAAAAGCTATCTTTCAGGATGTAATCTTGATATACTACTATTCGTGAAAAAACAGCAGTTAATGAAACTGTTACATAACAGGAGTCATTGAAACAGGAGGTTGATATTTTAACTTTTAAATTATATGGGGTGAAGTCTGATATGAAGATACTGTATTTGGGTTCATTAAAAGAACGCGATTCTCCATACAAATGTATTCCCCTTTTTTTTCCTGGATAATGCGTCTAGTGCAATCATTTTTTTTCATAAAGTCAAGGTCTGCTGTAGACATATCCCTGTCATTTCCTTTTTTTCAGCAACTAATAAGTCGAGAAAATATGACCCTCCATAAATGACAAAAAATGGTCCATTTTTACCGCCGTTATTAGAGGAAAACTAGACAAAGTAGAAAAGTTTTCAATATAGAACATTTAATAGGAACCTAGATATACTCTTTCTTAAATTTCTTGTACTAAATAATTAAATCGGCTCAGTTTTCGAGGAGAAAAAAGGGGAATACAAAACCTGGATCTCGTCAAAAATTTTGTGATAAATTCGGTCTGAGCTGCGCTCTGTCCCTATCGCTCTCGACGGGGGCAGGCTTGAGGCAGCAAGACAGCAATAGTTTTTCAAATACCTATTTTGCAAATTCCTCGCAGGGCCTTTTCCCTCATAATAGATTTTAAACAAATTTTAGAATTGTCTCAATTTTACTATCGTTTTTAGTACCTTCTTTAATACTAACTTTAATAGCACTAAAACTTTTGTGAATAATTGTACATTATTAAAATGCATGAATTATATTTTAATAAAACCTTTCACTTAATTTAAACACACAATTTGCAGTTACAAACACCTGGCACTAATAAATGAAAAAGGATATTATTTAGTAGTCTAGAAAGTTAAAGTATTAACTTATTTTAGTATGCATGTTTTGTTCAATTGCTTTTAAGTTCTAATATTAGTATATTTAGCACTGTTTTGTAAAGTTATTACTACTTATAGTTCGTAGCAGTAATTCTTTTATTTACAGCTTGTTGTAAATGATATAACTTGCGTAATTTGGCCCCTAAATGAACACAAATAATACATTTTGTAGTTTTACAGTCTGCTACCGAATTCGTTTACACATGTACTTTTTCGTGTTATAAGTAAAATTAATTGCATAAAATTTGGTGTTCCAATGTTAATTAACATTGAAACACCAAATTTTATGCAATTACCTTGATACCATATTACGTAGTGGTCAAACGCGTGCCTATCAACCATAAAAAAAAAACATGAATTTTGTAACAGCCTGTTTATTTCTTTTTTTTTATATATAATCCTTCTAATATTATTAATAAAATGTTGTCTTAACAAGCCCCATTTTTAATACTTTTGTAAATATTTCATAACTAATAATCTCAATGTACCCTTTCTTTTCAGTCAATCGATTCAAGACAATCGTTTGGAACTGAGTAAACCAATCTTTTAATGAAAGTACTTATATATACTTTAATTAAAAGAGATTAAAGTACGAATACTTTTCAGGCTATTGTCAAAAAGGACTAAGTCAATTGGATCAATGACACTGAATGGAGTTAACGGCGATACTTACCTCAACAAATAACCATAAAATGAGGCTTATTACACAATCTTATTGCCAGGAAAGATAAAAGATAAAAAAGAGGACTTCAAAATTACGGGAAAAAATGGAGAGTACAACCACAAAAAACATCTGGAAACTTGTGTGCGTGACTGTACCAAACAATATGTGCACGAAAACCATTACTCACTTTGGTTCCGCAGCAGTCTGGTAAAAATACCAAAGAATCAAAAAGAAAACCTCCTTTTTTGAAGTCTTATCTAATAGCTATCGGCAACATTTTGCAATTGTTGTTTTATCATTTAGGTTTACGGTACATAAATCAAAAATAAAAGTACCAAAATGTGACCAAAACTATGGGAATGATACTAACCCACCAAAAAGCTAAGAAAAACATTAGAAAAGTGTAATAGGTTTTGTTTATGTAAAAGTTGACAAAAATACCAAAGAAAAATAAAGAATCGTGACTTGTTAAAAAAGTAAAAAAAAAAAGAAATAGCAATATGAGTCAAAACCAAAGAGCTTAATATTTCCATCTGTTTATTATTTTATCAGATAAAATACAGCTCGCTTTTTTGTCAACTTTTATTAAAAATATTTTTTTTTTTCAATTAATTAAGTGTACACGTATTATTAATGTAAATAACACTATTTATTTATTTATAACATGTAAACTTTAGATTATACTTACTAACTTGTACAATGATGCTAATTTCGCATTTAAATAACTAAGCATTTGCCTTAATTAAAATTATAATTTATTAAAATTGCATTAATTGTACTAAAATTATTTATTGTGAAATAAACGAAATGAATACTAACATTTTTGTTTTTATGTGTACCTAACCCTACTGACTAATGGCCTATTCAAACCTAAACGGTATTCGCTATCGTCTGCGGTAGAAAAAACCGAGTCGACATGCGGTAAATCGACTACTTCGCTAGCCTTGTGGGTAGAATACCCAGTTCGAGTTTCGCTCAAGAAAATAATGGAGTTTTCGCTAGTTAGTCATTTCTGTGTCACCAAGGTACACACGTCAGTCACTTTGTAATTTCTGCAGAGCATCTGATTTTAGCTGCGGAATTTGATACTAAATACCTGAGCGAAACTCGCGCTGTATGCACCTCTACACACAGCGGCAGCGAATACCGCTCAGGTCACTCTAGCCGTAGAACTTGATACTAAATACCTGAGCGGAACCCGCGCTGTATGTACCACTACTCACAATGGCAGCGAATACCGCTCAGGTCGCTCTAGCCACGGAACTATATTCTAAATACCTGAGCAAAACCCGCGCGGTGTGCACTTCTACCCACAGCGGCAGTGAATACCGCTCAGGTCGCTCTAGCAGCGGAACTTTATATTAAATACCTGAGAGAAACCAGCGCGGTATGTACCATTACCCACAGCTATAGCGAATACCGCTCAGGTCGCTCTAGCCGCGGAACTTGAAACTAAATACCTGAGCAAAACCCGCACGGGTGCAATTCTATCCACAGCGGCAGCGAATACGGCTCAGGTCGCTATAGCCGCGGAACTTGATACTAAATACCTGAGCAAAACCCGCGTGGTATGTACCTCTACCCACAGTGGCAGCGAATACCGCTCAGGTCGCTCTAGCCGCGGAACTTGATACTAAATACCTGAGTGAAACCTGCGCAGTATGGAACTCTATACACAGCGGCAGCGAATACCACTCAGGTCGCTCTAGCCGCGAAACTTGATACCTAAATACCTGGAAAAAACCCGCGCGGTATGTACCACTACCCACAGTGGCAGCGAATATCGCTCAGGTAGCTCTAGCCGTGGATTTTGATACTAAATACCTGAGCGAAACCCGCGCGATATGTACCACTAAACACAGCGGCAGCGAATTCCGCTCAGGTCGCTCTAGCCGCGAAACATAATACCTAAATACCTGGATAAAACCCGCGCGGTATGCACCTCTACCCATAGTAGCAGCGAATACCGCTCAGGTCGCTTTAGCAGCGGAAGTTGATATTAAATACCTGAGCGAAACCCGCGCGGTATGTACGCGGTATTCACTGCCGATGTGGGTAGTGGTACCCACAGCGGCAGCGAATACCGCTTAGGTTTGAATAGGCCTTTATTGGTGTTCTTGAAATTCCTAAAGAATTCCTTATACAGGGTGTAACAAAAATGGGTGGTCATATTATAGATAAAGCTTCTGCCAATGGACGTGAATAATTTTCTTCATGGAAGTCAATGTAAATTCTAGGCTTCGATCCAGTTCCGTTTCAGTTGTCATCATCATCATTATCATCATTTCAGCCGAAAGACGTCCACTGCTGGACATAGGCCTCCCCCAAGTGTCGCCACAACGACTGGTCCTGTGCGTCTCGCACCTATCGGCTACCCGCGACCCTCAACCAGGGCATCGGAACACAGAACTTTGCATGTGTGTGTGTGCGTGTTGCCAGTGATGACATAATATGGAATAGAAACATGGTCGTTCACAATATAGGCCTCATCAGAAGGCTTAAAGTCACCCAAAGGGCAATGGAGAGGGCTATGCTCGGAGTTTCCTTGCGTGATCGAATCAGGAATGAGGACATCTGCAAGAGAACCAAGGTTACCGATATAGCCCAAAGAATCAGTTATCATCAGCTATTCAAAATTAGTCTGAGAAGTTCAATTCATTTTTCGAATTGACGACTTTCTTGAAGACAGGTTGTTTCCACGGACACACCCTAGATTTATTTTTTATCTATTATAAAAAAAAATCCGGGGTGTGTCACAATTATGCGGAAAAATATGTAAAATAATAAGAACCTTCGTCAGTTGTAATAAGTCATAGATTTGTATGAAAAATAAATTCAATGTTGACGAAAGGCTTATTTGCTGTTCATACAAAATTGAGACTTATAACAACTGACGAAGGTTGTTATTATTTCAAATTTTTCCGCATAATTGTGACATGCGCCGGATAGTTGCGTGGACACTTACACTTGTATTTTCTATTCCGTGGTTGTTTCATATCTATGGGCAAAAGCTGTATTTGAAAAATGATCACGCAATTTCGTTACACCCTGTATACTACTTATCCTAACTGATATAATATTTAAAAATAACAAGGTGGAAATCACAATACTTAACAATAAAGCCAAAACCCCTTGTAAGTTATGCTTCCAATAACTTTACTATCCAGGAACTTGTCAAAACGAGGTTCTACAATGGTGCCGATTTTCTTTTTCAATAACTAAATTAAAATTAGAGAACCGCTATCTTTTACTAAAAGGTAGTGCGAGAAACGGACAGCAACATCTATGAACTAATTTAGAGATGTCAAACAAGTTTAGCTTGCCTTGAGCTTTACCGTGTTTTTAGTCGGCATGTTTTTACATGTACCCTAATTTGTATGGAAATATTAGTTCTACTAAATTTGACAGCTCTAATTTACGTCCGACTTTTTCTTGTTTTATTAGAGAGAAAAGATAGCAATAGCCTAAATTAAGTTTAATTTGTACAAACCAGAATCGGCACCAATAGATACTTTTCAAGTTAATTTCTTAGGTTCTTGGGTACTGTCGAGTCCGGGGGCGTAGTGCTCCGGGTGTGTATTCTCGTATGCAGTTCTTAGTTCAGCAGGTATATTCGCTAACTCAGTTGACATCAATTTGATATATATATTGCTGCTTTGACGTATTGGAAAAAAATGTACTGCGTCGTGCCTATGCGATTATATAGGATGCATCGATGTATCCACCGAGCAAAGAGGTGTGTCTAAAAAGATACATTAGGCAGCAATACTTTATATCTTGTATTGTTATTTAACTTTTACACAAAATAACTATGATACTTACGCGCACCTATTGTCGGCGGTTGACAGCCATCCTCAATCTTTAACTTGAATTAGTGTTTATTTCTTTTATTCATAATGGTGCCAATTCTGTTATGCACAAACTAAACTTAATTTAGACTATTGCTATCTTTTTCTCTGTAATAAAACAAGAAAAAGACGGACGTAAATTAGAGCTGTCAAATTTAGTTGAACTAATATTTCCATACAAATTAAGGGTACACGTAAAAGCATGTCGACTAAAAACACGGTAAAGCGCAAGGCGTAAACTAGTTTGACATCTCTAACTAAGATCATAGCTATAGCCGTACTTTTCTCGCACTGCCTTTTACTAAAAGATAGCGATTCTCTAATTTTAGTTTAGTTATTGACTAAGAGAATCGGCACCAATGTCTCATGAGCTCTAAACCCTCTTATGTGTATGTAAGAGTCTCTACAGTACTTAAGAGGATTGTAAAGCTATAAATTTTCATACAAAAAACGATAACGTTTTTCTCCCAGTAAACATAATCCAATTTGCATCATTTTAGGAAATGCTGTAGTTATAATGAAAAACTAGGTCTGTAAGTTTTTATTCTAAAGAAACATTGCGTACTATATATAGTTATTAGCATCTACATAACTCTATTTTTGACATTATTTTTTTTTAAATTAAACTAAGCTACTAAAAAAGGACTTACGAAAGAACTACTAAATAAACGTACAGACCGTAAGGTATACTGAATCTGATGAGACCAAAATTATTCCATTTCGTAAAGGTTTAGGGGGATGAAAACGTTATCGCCCGAAACAATATTTTAAATCAAAAAGGAAATGAACGTTATTGCCTCTAAGACTTGCAACTCAACACAATAATGCTCGAGGTTAGTTCTTGATTATAGAATATTGAGCAAATGTAATCCTGACCGACCTGATATTATTTTGGCTTGCTGCTATAAAAATGAGTATTTTTCTGTATACCTACATGAGGCTAGAGTGACTAATTTGCTAGCTTACTAAAACTATTTTGCTATCCTATCTTGAGAAACTAACATCTCGTATCATCATCATCACCATAAAGGTCAACGCTGGTACACGGTCGCCACTCCAGAACTTTTTGGCATCATCGACAGCTCAGCGCGTAGCTCGTCAGTGATCACCGCGACGAGCCATCTTCAGCGCTGACAGCTATGCATAATTCTAAAACGCTGCTAGGATAGTCATACATATTAGGCTGTCATACCAGCCCTAGGGCTTTGTCGTTACCTAGATTCTTCAAGCGCATAAAGTGGCATAAAGGCTGTTATTATTATATCAAAGATAAAATGATGATTACTAGCGGCATCTATTCTGCAATATAAGAGTTACGTGTTAAGGCGCTATTAGCTGCCAATGACCTTGAGTGGTTAGCTTACGTGTTCTGCGCTGAGCTCACGTAACGCGTCGTATGGTCATACGACGCGTACGCGTCCTTTTACTGGTTGGTCAACCAATAATAGGACTTGCCTATCAAGGAGCGCTGTCCGAAATAAGACGAATTATTAATTTATTACATACTAGCGACCCGCCCCAGCTTCGCTCGGGTACAAATTATACATATAAACCTTCCTCTTCAATCACTCTATCTATTAAAAAAAACCGCATCAAAATCCGTTGCGTAGTTTTAAAGATTTAAGCATACATAGGGATATAGGGACAGAGAATGCGACTTTGTTTTATACTACGAGTATGTAGTGATAAAACAACAGGTATTAAACTAATACACTGATACTAAATTATAAATAATTAAATGGTCTTTAAAATGGTGAAAGTTTCATAAAAATACGCTTTATAGTTTTTGCGTAATTCTCAATTTTTTATCCGCGTTGGATAGTACTTTACAAATTAATTACACTATGTTATAAAAGTATAACTTCAAATATTCTGAGATCAAATTACGAAGAAAATTGTCTAGAGTAACATATACTCGTATTTTTCTCAAAGAAATAAAACCAGTCGTTCAGACGTGATGTTCAAATGAAAACCATTATAAGTCGTATAATTGCGCCATAATTGTAGGAAGGTGACGTATTGCAATTAAATCTCTCACTCTGTCTGTGCCATGGAAACTTTGTTTGATTTTTAAAGATGTTATAGTATGAACAACCGGCCAAGAGTGAGTCGGACCCGCGCGCAAAATTTTTATCCAGATTATAGATACTATTGAGTTACGATTATGTACAGTTTCTTGAACTTATTATTTCAATAAATTTTATTTTATTTTATTTTATTTTACTTTCGTCGTATAACATGCGCTACCGAAATTTCAAGTTGGTAGGCAATCCTTATCATTGTACCTTTTACAATTGTCACTATTGCAACATGGCCTAGGGCCCCAGGTTAAACAAGTGGTTGGAATGCACGGTTTTTTTTTTTTGGTACATTGCTTGAGTGATTGGCTGTTGTGCTGCGTGTTGTGGGTTCCATACCCGCATGGACCAAAAAATATTTGTAAAGCCTACAAATAGTTGTTCCGGGACCGTGTCTTCTTTATGTGGGTTCACTTGTTTGTGGACGCACCCACGATACAAGAGTACCTAATTTCTACATTGGGCAAGGTTTAAAAAAATATATATTTGCTGCCAAATTTACTTGATGGCACACAACTGTAAGACTCACCAACTTAAATTTAAGGGTCTACTACCGGCCAAGTGGCGCCCTCATTGAATACAAAATCATAGCATAGCACAGAAAATAAATATTAAAAAATCCAACGTCACGTTTGTTACCCTTCAACCCCCGCGGCCAAATCCGGGTTGTCAAATTGAAACCCGACGACAACCCGGGTTGACAACCGATTTTTTTTTTTTTTCTCTTTAATATTTTTTTTTAACCGACTTCAAAAAAGGAGGAGGTTATCAATTCGGATGTTTGTATTTTTTTTTTTTTTTTTTTTATGTATGTTCGGGCATAACTCAGTCATTTATTGACGGATTTGCAAAATTCTTTTTTTGTTCGAAAGGGGTTTATTCCGAAATGGTCCCATTTAAATTTCAAAAAGATCTGATGATGGGTTTCGGAGACAGACATCGGAACTCTTCAAAAATTGACAGCAAATCAACCGCGATTGCTGCTATCGTATGTCTATGAATTGTTAACACAGTTTAATGGGGAGCCACAACTAAAAAGTGAACAATAAAAAACTTTTTTACAAAAAAATAGAACCGACTTCCAAAAAAAGTGCAAAATAACTTTAATTTCGGAAGTCGGTGTCAAAAAACGAAGACACAAAACAGGAACACCGACTTCCGAAATTAAAGTTATTTTACACTTTTTTTGGAAGTCGGTTCTATTTTTTTGTAAAAAAGTTTTTTTTTGTCCGACTCACCAGTGAGTCGCAGGGCTTAGAGGATAAAGTATTTTTACGTTGTTAAAATAGGAATATATTGTTATTGAATATATGTTTCGTATCCAAAAACGGCCGTTTTTGACACTTTTGTCTACTACTTTGGATATCGAACATTTTGAGTCCAGTTTTAACAACGTAAACATACTTTATGCTCTTTGTAACAAACGTGACGTTGGATTCTTTAAAATTTATTTTCTATGCTATGCTACGATTTTTTATTGAATGAGGGCGCCACTTGGCCGTTAGTACGGCCTTAAGTACCTTTCTAATTTAAGGATTAAACTTTTGATTAGAACCAATGTTTGGAATTCTTAGATTTTAACACAATCGTATTTGAACGTAAAAGTTCTTTCATAAAATTGAATTTCTGTAAACAACTATTTTAAGATGTATCCATTCAAACGTTTAGGCCAAAGTATTTAAATTCTTCTTTATAGAGCGTAAAAAGGCATTAACAATGAAGTTTACAATGTCTAGACGAAATTCATAAGGCTTCCACAGTTCAATAAATTTACTCAAGAGATTTTAAAACAAAACTTTTTAAACAATTTGAATGTAGTCGAATTATATGAAATTTATCTTTTTGTCATTGATATCTTTTTGTAGAAGAATTTGGTTCCAAGAATTTGATACATTTGTTATCAGATCACAAATTACACATAGTAATCCTATAAAATATTCAATGAAATAAATAGTAAACTAATAATGCGAAATATAATTTTAAACTTGCATAAATTGATAGTAAATCTGTAGAGTAGAGACCTGCTGTAAGGTTAATTATAAAGAATAGGTGGCTGATAATACCAAAACACTTTTATTACAGTTGAAAATCGGACAAATTACTAGGATACAAATTCGAGAGATCTTCATGTTTACAAGATTTAGTAAATCAGACATCTTGTTTTAGACTAACTTCATTTTTTTTTGTCATTAGTCTCGCGCCTCACCACTATCTCACCTGTGTCACGGTACGGAGGTGGTGTCACGTTGCAGGACCGGAGTATTGGTGACTCGTAGAGGAGGTCGTAGGAGTGACACGCAGAGGAGGACGTAGGAGTGACACGCAGAGGAGGAGGTAGGAGTAGGAGGACCGTAGGTAGATGAGGAATTGGATGAAGGAATCACACACGACAAGTTAACACGTATATTTTATTACTTACAAAAGTAGGCATAAATATAAGAAGCACTCATTAAAGTACAAACACATACACTGTGACTTGATACGTAATTATATTTTATAATTGCACAACTCTTGGAAACTGGTAACTGACAGTCGAAGAGTCGAAAAATGATAATCAAGAGCTTCTACTAGCTCGGCTGCAGAATTAGAACTGATTTTTAATATTAAAACAGAGACATGACAGAGAAAACTAGTAATTTTTGAATTTTAAATTAAAAAAAAGGTAGGAAAGAACGTAGTTTTGGAATAGAGGTCAAAAAATGAAGAAGGCTTTAACACTGGCTTGTTACACCTGATGGTAAGATGATGATGATGTGGTCGACGATGGAGCACGCTTGGCTAGACTATACTCCTAAATTCACATTTGACCCACCCAAGATTGTAGCTATCAGGAAATACAGACTCCAAAAAGGATTCCACTCCTTAGCTGTACGCACAATAAATGGTAGTACCGAAAAATGGGAAAAGGGATTGCCTATTCCTTTTTAGAGTTACGTACCCAAAGGGTTCAAATGGCTGCCCAGGGGTTGAGGATAAATTCGAAAGAGTTACCTCGCCCCTGGTCACTCAGGGCAGGGAAGGAACAGAGGTGGGCTTTAGTTAGTAAGAGTCTGACACGCCCTTCCGCTCCACCCTAGAAACATTTTGTTCCGATTTTTTTTTTTTACTTTTCATTGCCTTAACTCATAATGTTTATTATTACGTATACTTTACTAACAAACACCAATCTTTGGTACGAAATCCTAAATGTGCAAAGACCGATACACACATGGTCGGTTTTTTCTTACGCAGACATCATGTTGAAAAAAAAAAATCTAAGGCACAGATCACGAGGAGGAGATCTCAGGAGTGATTGAAGGAGTCACCGTGGCCCTGGTTGAGGCAAATGAAGGAACATGGGTGGGTTTTAGTCAGTAATAGTCTGACACGCCTTCCCGCTGCAACCAGAGAGGGAGAAGTTATTGAATGATTTCCCACTTAATAAAAAAAAGGAACAGATCTTGAAGAGGCCTCGGTGGCCACTGCTAGAGACGCCACTGTCAATACCTTCAAATACACACCATGATTGTCAGTGAGTGTCACCGTTTACAAATACAAATATTGACAAAATGAATGATTCTTGGGTTCAAAAATAATAATTATATTTATTCCGTAAGTTAGAAAAAATTACAAAGATATCAAAGTTCAGGAACGGGGGCTTGTCGTTTGGTGTGTTTTATCACGTAGGTAAAAAATTTACCACATGCCGCATGTCGTCACACGAAATGTCACCGCACTGTGTCGTCCTAATTTTCTGTTTACGTGACAAAGAAAAAATACGTATCTAATATATTTTGGTAATCTAACTGACGGTTCATGTATTTTTAAGTCTATTTTAAGTCTTCTATCCTATTCTAACTATAAGAGCCATACTGAGCAAGGCCATTTCTCACGTAGAGAATAAATGAGCTTAAGGGCCTACCTCCCCATAAGTGGCGCTCTCATTGAATAAAAATTCGTATCTTAGCATAGAAAATAAAGATTAAAGAATCCTATGTTGCGTTTATTACAAATAGGATAAGGTATTTTTACATTGTTAAAACAGGACTCAAAGTGTTTCGTATCCAAAGTAGTAAGCAAAAGTGTCAAAAACGGCTGTTTTTGGTACTTTTGCCTACTACTTTGTATACGAAACATTTTGAGTATTGTTTTAACCACGTAAAAATACCTTATCCTCTTTGTAACAAACGCAACATAGGATTCTTTAGTCTTTATTTTCTACGCTTTGCTATGATTTTTTATTCAATGACGGTGCCACTTGGCGGATATATACGCCTTAATAAACATGCTTGCTGAGTGCGGATTTTAGAAATGGTGCCAACAATTCGATACCGTGCTTTATATATTTATTTTATCCCTTTTGGCTCGCGTTATGTACTACGGTATCTAGACGAGTAGCCTGCTATTGCCTGCCAGCTTAGTTTCATTTAATATAATTTAATTTTGCATCATGTGAATGATGCATCATTGTCACACATGTTGCCCTTTTGCAAGGCTGTGCTTAACGCTACGTTACCTCCGCTTATAATCCAGGTCGAACGATTTGTCCTTCTGTACACAAGATATGATTAGCAAAGCGTGCTCGATAAATTCAATTGTCAGACGATACTTGATAATGTCCTTCTCGGTTCATAGACATAATCTTTTATTTTCTAGCTAGAGCTAAAATAGAAGCAAGGAGAAAAGAAATTCTAACTTAAAACACGCGTAGTCTAGTACAAGAGTTTTGTTGAATTTAGGTGACAAAAAAACAGAAAAGTATTACAGGGAAACATTCTCGGCGTCCGCAAAATTACTAGTATTAGTTTACCGGCTTTCATATCCTCGGTTCAAGGCACTGAGAAATTAATCAGGAATATCTTAGCTTCCTCACTGATTGATTTTGATGTGCCGTGCTTAACCGAGGCTATGGATGCCTGGAGACTCGCTTGCCCGAATATAAATTCGCCCGACTACCCATCTTCCCAGAGATGGTGGGATGAGCCGCTCTGCAGAGTTGTTCAGGATATCCTAATTGCTGCATCTGCTCCGACTGCGGAGCGTGCGCGCCTGCTGGCTGTGGGAGAGTGGGAGTCGGGCCTCTGGCTTCACGCACTATTGTCGTAGAACTTAAGCACCTTGTTCGACAATACTACTTTTCGCCTCGCTGTTGCCCTACGTCTAGGCGCTCCCTGTTGTTCTCCTCATCGCTGCCACTGTGGCGAAGTTGTCAACAGCCTCGGACACCACGGCCTGTCGTGCAGCCGATGCGCGGGTCGCATAGCGCGGCACGCGTTCCGGCTGTATTAGAACCACATGGTCTGGCTCGCGACGATGGTAAAAGATCAGACGGGATGTCGTTATTTCCGTGGAAGTTGGTTAGGCCTTTAGTGTAGGACGCTACATGTGTCAATACTCTTGCGCCATCTCATCTTCCTAGTTCGTCGTGCTCTGCCGGTGCTGCCGCTGCGGCTGCAGAAAACCTCAAGCGGCGGCAATATAGCAACCTCGTCGGTAGCTACATTTTCGACGAGCCGTTTTTGAAACCCTTGGGCCGTGGGGTCCCAGTGCCCATATATTATTTAAAGATCTGTCTAAACGCCTTGTTGACACTTCGCGTGACCCAAGGGTTGGCTTTTTCCTCGGCCAGAGGTTAAGCATTGCCATACAACGTGGCAATGCCGCCAGTTTTATGGGTACACTTCCAGTCGACAGCGATGCGGAGGAATTTTTTGACGCCATATTTTTAGTTTTATTTAGTTAGAAGTTTTTGTTTTAATTACAGTTTGTTAAGTGTTTTATAAGTTTTTAAATAAATACATGTTATTGTATATAATAATACCTACATTTACGAATAAATTTGATTTGGAAACATTGTTAAAATACGTGCTAGAAGAAAATGTTTACCTTCCATGATAGGTAAGTCAAAGTTTCAGAGATTTCCCCATCAGCAAAGATATTTCATTCAAACTCTCAACCGATTCTTTTTAGTTTGTTATTGACAAATTTAATACAGTAAGAGATGACATACACACAAATTGACGCCTTTTTCAACGAGAGTAGAGTTTGTATTCCTAAAAGACATCCTTGCAGTACTCTCCTTTGTTTTATAGAGAATTTCTATACAAAATTTTGTTTTAATAAATGCTTTTAGATTCAGCGGTAAATATGTGGTCGTTGTAAGTAAAAGAATGAAAACCAGATTCTTGTTAGAGGTTGGCAATTTTTTTTTTTAACTGGCGTTCGCTGTTCCTCTGCTAGGTAAAGGCCTACCTCAATTCCATTCAGGAACACTTCTCCAGTGCTTACTTAAGGCGCTATTTAATGCCAACGACCTTGAGTGATAAGTTTGCGTGTTCTGTGCTGAGCTCACGTAACGCGTCGTACGTCCACCCAGTAATAGGACTCACCGATCAAGGAGCAGTGTCCGAAATTCATCAACAGCCTTTTAATGTCCCCACTGCTGGGGTACAGACCTCCTCTCTGTGAGCGGGTGTGGGCCCTAATCTACCACGTGGGCCCAATGCGGATTGGTGGATGTCACATATGTTCGAATTTTTGGTTCTAGGGCATGCTGGTTTCCTCACGATGTTTTCTTTCACCGTTTTGAGAGCAATGGTGATGAAATAACTTACACAAAGTAAAGCGCCTCCCTTTTTTTTGTGGCGGGGTGGAAAATCATCCAATGACATCTCCTGGGTTTGAATTCACGACCTACGGCTTGTAAGTCGCGGCCAATATCACTGGACCACCACTGCTCTGCCGAAATTAGACGCATTATTTATTTATTATACATAAAACAAGAAGTATTATATAAAATACGTATACTAAAATAGAAATAAATAAATAATCTTTAAAATGGTGAAGGTTTTATAAAAATACGCATAATAGTTTTTGCGTGATTATCAATTTTTTATCCGCATTAGAAATAGCTTTACAAATTAATTACACTATGATAAAAAAATATTATTTCAAATATTCACATATCAAATTACGAAAAACATTTTTTCAAAGAAATAATACTAGCTGTTTAGACGTGATGTTGAATTAAAATCATTAGAAGTCGTATAAGTGCGCCTTAAAACAGCCCTCGCGTTACACGTTTATTCAGGTCATCTCGCCTCCTCTTTCAGGTACCCTTTGCGTGGAGACTTTTGCCTCGTGCATGCTGCTGATGTGAACCACCCAGTCCCATTTGAGACCGGTAGCGGATAATATTGAAAACAAAAACTGACTTTGTAAAATACAGGACCAAATGATCTCATTGAACACACTAACCCACGTTTAACCTAGATCAAGTGCTGACAGCACTGAAGACAAACACATACTTAACTGAAATCCTTTAGGTTCGAATTCCATTGTTTAAGAATAAGGGTAGCCCATTGTCTCGTTGTCAGCTCATTTATATCGAAGATTGGGGACACTCAATTAAATCAAGATGTATGTTAAGGTATGGAGTATGTTATTGTTTTAACTTGGTTTATTTTGAAAAATTCAGGAAATAAATTAGTAACTGAAGGTAGTTCAAAATTAAAAATGAACGTTTCGGGAACAGATTCATTGGGCGCACAGCTAAGTAGTGGAATTCCTGATAGCTACAACTTGGGAGTCTTTAGGTTAAGAGTGAATATAATATTATTTTTAGGCAAGCATGCTCCATCGTCGACCACATCATCGGTTACCATCAGCTGAAATAGCAAAGTTAAAATATAAAAAAACGGCCAAGTGCGTGTCGGATTTTGCACATTTAGGGTTCCGTATCAAATGAGGGAATTATCAAAAAAAAAAAACAAAACAGATTTATCAATATAATGTTATTTGTTAGTAAAATATACGTATTTAATAATAAACATCATCACTAAATTTCAAATGAATATGTCAATGGGAAATTAACAAATTCTTCGGAACAAAATTTTGTGACAGACGATTGACAGACAGACAGACGGGCAGACGTGCATACGCAGGAGAACCGTGGTAACCGACAAAGCCAATGAATATTGCCAAACATTATTGGAAATGGGCATTGCTCGCTGGCCAATGGGAACGGTAGGTTTTAGAGCGACTAAGTACCGGAAGATGCAGAATTGGTGAACCGATGGGCTGATGAGAGCCGTGCTAGATGCGATAAATACAGGACCGGTTGTTGTGGCGACGCTTGAAGGAGCTCTATGTCCAGCAGTAGAAGTCTTTTAGCTGAAATGATGATGAGGCATATTGAATTTACATCATTTAAAAAGCCGTGAACAAACTGGCAAGTCCTACAACCAAAAATTCGAAGACATATGACATCCACCAACTAGCACTGGGCCCGCGAGGTAGATTACGGCTTATTCTCTCTCCCAGAGAGGAGGCCCGAGTCCCATCATCATCATCGTCATCATTTCAGCCGAAAGACATCCACTGCTGGACATAGGTATTCCCAAGTGTCGCCAGAATGATTGCTCCTGTGCATCTCGCATCCATCGGCTACCCGCGACCCTCACCAGGTCATCGATCTACCTTGTTGAGGCCTTCCAACGCGGTCGCCATTCCAGAACTTTTCGGCCCCATCGACCATCTGTTCTACGAGCAATGTGCCCTGCCACTTCAGTTTGGCGATTCTTCGGGCTATGTCGGTAACCTTAGTTCTCTTGCGGAAATCATCGTTTCTGATTCTATCACGCAAGGAAATTCCGATCACTGCCCACTCCATTGCCCATTGGGTGACTGTAATCCTTCTGATGAGGCCCATTGTGAGCGACCACGTTTCGGTTCCATAAGTCATCACTGGCAACACGCACTGGTCATAGACTTTCGTCTTGAGATACTGTGGTATGTGAGACAAGAAGATACCAAGCAACTTCCCAAACGCCGCCCAGCCGAGTCGAATTCGACGGTTGACCTCTTTATCGAAATTAGCCCTACCTAACTGGACCGTTTGTACCAGGTAGACGTACTCGTCTACAACTTCGAGTGTAGAGTCTCCGATTTTGATAAGAGTGGGTACTATATGGGTATTTACCATGACCTTGGTTTTGTCCATGTTCATTTTAAGACCCACTCTTTTGGAAGTTCTACTGAGGTCATCGAGCACTGTACTGAGGTCCTCCATACTCTCAGCCATGACGACTATATCGCCGGCAAATCGACGATGACTGATGTACTCGCCATTGACATTAATGCCTAGCTCTCTCCAGTCCAGAACCTTGAAGACAGCCTCCATTGCGGCCGTGAACAGTTTCGGAGAAATGACGTCCGAGAAATGATGTCCGTCTTTCTGCAACATGTTTAGTATAATTTTGTTGAATCCTTTGAAGATATTAGAAATACCTCACCATATTTTTTGTTTTGCTTGTTCTTCTAATATGAGTCTGGGTGCCATCTTGAATTAGTTAGGAAAAGTTTATAAGACGTGTAGTGAAGTGTTACCGTTTTGAAATATAGAGATAAAAAATATTTGAGGCGTTGCAAAAATCATAAAATTAGAGTTTTGTTTGGCCATTTTGGTTGTATTATAAATATGTAAAAAGTAAATGGTATTTAAAAACATAACAAGCCGGAGTTATGCATTATAGTGTAGCTTCCATTAATCAGATAATGTTTGTAATCAGATTAGTATTTCTAGACATTTTTGGCTTTTAACAACAAACAAACGAAAAATGTTCCCTGTTTATAATTACTTTTGATAAATCGTTATTGCATGATAGGCTGATAGCCCAAAGATTAGTGGTGACCTATTATTTAAATATCTTTTTAATTAAGAAAAAACAGAAAAATAAGTTTTATTTTATTTATTCAGGGACAATAAACAGCTACAACATAACAGAGAAAAGATATTATAAAACATATATAATATTGCAGCCCACTACATTATCCGCATATTAACAAAAGAAAATAATTATGATATTATGGGCACTGGATGGGTAATAAATAATTAATTACATATCATTAATAATAACAAATTAGATAATGAAAAATATAAATAATTGCTTGCTTGGCAACAGATTAATAATGAACACTAAAAACAATTAAATAATTAAATCAGGCTAGACATTCATAATGATATTATTAGTTAATAATAATTTTCATAACATTTAAATTTAGATTTTAAGCAAAAATATCAATATTAACAAAATTACAACTATAAGATTTCAAATAATAATTATAAATTGACGTCATGGCCAATCCTAGGTCCATCTTTGTATGGGAGAACTTAACGTAATATGTGACTTATCCTTGAGCACAGATAAAACAAAAACCGGTACCGCCGTAACTACTGGTTTTCGACTTGCAAAAGCAACTTTTGTTCTTCGTTCGGGCCCGTCCTTTACACCTAGCTAGATAGTGTTAGCAGCGACGGCTTGCAAGTTGAATGAATTTATATTAAGTAAGTCTTACCAATATTTTCTCACACATTGAGGAATTACTTTATAGTATTTTTGACACTTCATAACAGTTCTACAGTTTCAAAATGTTTCAATAAACAAATTTTCAAGAGGCGAATGGATATGCTCTAAAACTCAAACAGCGCCATCTATTGGTACAAGAATTAATATAAATGCTTAAGGATTCATTCTAATAAACATCTAAATTTGAATAAGAAGCCAATTATTCCACATAATATGCTTGGGGTAGTTTATTAAATAACAAAATACAGTTTTCACCATATTTTTTTTTCAAAATATTAGTGTTACAACTTCAATAAGAAATCGATGCATATTACGCCATCTATTGACATTTATTTGAACTACATTTTCTTTGTTCGAGATGAAACCCCGTGCCTTGAGGAAGGACAGTTAATTATGTTGCGATTATTATTCATCATTAGGGAACATTATTATTCATCATTAATGCGTTTTCTCGCATAATACTGTCATTATTAGGGTCGTTGACTTAGTGGTGTGTATTTTTTGTGTGTGGTATTAGGGTTTCGGTGGGTGCAATGACCTCTCGCGCCCGGCCCTGGTCAAGGCCATGGTACGGAGCCAGAGAGAATGGAAAACTGTCACCTCCTTTTGAGAAGCAGTAATGCTCGCGAAGGAGGAGGTGGAATGAGTGAGGGAGACTCAACGGAGACGTCTTCACGCCCATAGCAGTCGCCGCAGGAGACGCCCCGGGCGCCGGGAAATGCAATAACTGACGGGATAAATTCAAAAGAGAGTTTACCGTGGCCCTGGCACAGGCAGCTGAAGGAACAGGGGTGGGTTTTAGTCAGTAAAAGTCTGACACGCCCTCCCGCTCCACTCAGAGTGGGAGTAGTCACTGGATGATTTCACAACCCAAAAAAAGAAGATGGTTTCAGTGTGGAAGAAAAAAAACACTAGTCCGCAATCCTACTTTTTTGTAACCGACTTCGAAAAAGGAGGAGGTTCTATGTTCGACTGTATATATGTTTTTTTTTTTATGTATTTCCACCGATTTATCCGTCAATTGTGGACCGATTTTCAAAATTCTTTTTTTTTATCCGGAAGAATATACTCCAGAGGTGGTCCCATACAAATTTCATCGAAATTGCTTAAGTACTTTTTGAAAAAAATTAACAAAAACGAGAAATACGTATACCTCGATGACATTTTAGTTTTCTCCAATTACGAGTATGTTTAAATTCCACGATCCATTTTATTGGCGTTTTTAGTTCTGGGGTATAACAACAAAAAAGTTGTTTTTTTATTGTAAAAAAGTTTTCTATTTTTTTTTTGTGGTGTTGGAAATCAAATCCTACTTCCTACAACTACTACTAATATTATAAATGCAAAAATTTAGATACATGTTTGGATGGTTGGTTTGTTACTCAATAGAACAGCTGAACGGATCTGGATGAAATTTGTCACAAATATAGATTATAGTCTGGAATAGCACTTAAGTTAAAATTTACTGGTATAAACTAGTTCTTGATATTTTTGTATTATATTCTAAACTTCAATTCTTTTCCAATGATAATGCACACATGACTAATTAAAAAAAAAACACTTTTTTAAATTTTAAATCCTATTCTAAATTTGCATCACTCTTTAAAAGTATATTTGACCAACCAACCTGTCTGCTGACAAGGTTCGTATTTTAAGCGAAATCCTTAGACATTTTAACCGATCAAAATAAGTGTATGTGCATGTATTACTCGTATTACTTATGTTTATCGGATAATTGCGAAATTATACCAAACAAATGAACTGTAAGCATCAGTTCAAAGTATGATGCGTAGTTAAACCTGCTTGTATAAGACACACACTACGAAAATATTATATTTGTTCTGTCGCAAAGCAACATTGCTCGTTTGAATTTTGTAGGCACATGTTTTTTTTTTACTTCTTCTTTGGCAGTTGTCCCACCGTCTGGCGAGGAAGCGATCGGCTATTTTGAGGCTCTAGATACGTACAATAGACATAACTTCCATGTAAACAAAAGAGATGTATAAATTAACAGCTGATCGGTGACTGTTCACACTGCCGGGGAGGACTTGTTCCACAAGTTTGTCGCTGAGCGACATGATCTATCAAAGCTTACTTGCTCAGCGACACTCGCTCAGCAATGCTCGCTTGGCAGTCAGAACTCATGTCGTACGTTGCAATCGAACAATCGCTTAAAGCCCAGTAACAAAACTATCGGAACTACACACCAGCTACTCTCTGCTTGCCAACTCGTTTTTAGTTTGAATCTCTACTCGCTACTTGCTCATCGTTGGTGGTGAGACAAGTGCCTTAGCGTATCGATGGCAAGTATTTAAGGCGCAGTTATACGACTTTTAATGGTTTTTAATTGAACATCACGTCTAAACGACTTGTCTTATTTCTTTGAAAAAGATATATGTTACTCTAGACAATTTCCGTCGTAATTTGATCTCAGAATATTTGAAAGTATATTTTTATAACATAGTGTAATTTTGTAAAGTTATGTCTAATGCGGGTAAACAATTGAGAATCATGCAAATACTATAAAGCGTAATTTTATGAAACCTTCACCATTTTAAAGATCATTTAATTATTCATAATTTAGTCTCAGTGTTTTAGTTTAATACTTGTTGTTTTATGTGTAATAAATTAATAATGCGTCTGATTTCCGACAGCGCTCCTTGATGGGCGAGTCCTATTACTGGGTGCACATACGGCGCGTTACGTGAGCTCAGCGCAGAACACGCAAGCTAACCACTCAAGGTCGTTGGCAGCTAATAGCGCCTTAAATATAATATTTGGCCCAGAATTCATTGACGGCAACAGCATTCGCTGACGCAGCCATACGTGCCGCAAGATGGGAGGAAGATTGGAGCTATCCAAGAAACCCCACCTATTTTTTTTTGGAGTGTTTGATATCATATAATGACTTCTCCCGCTCTGGGTAGAGCAAAAGGGTGTGTCAAACTTTTTCTGACTAAAACCCACCCTTGTTTCTTCAGTTGCCTGTGCCAAGGGTCGCGGTTACTCTACTTCAAATTTATCCGCGACCCAGACAGAGAAACTCCACATGCGGAGGTTATCTTTATTGCAGCCGAGTTTTTTTTATTTTGTGGGGTAGTAAATCATCCAATGACATCTCCCGCTCCGGGTGGAGTGGGAGGGCGTATAAGACTCTTGCTGACTTAAACCCACCCCTGTTCCTTCCCTGCCTGAGTGCCCAGGGGAGTGGTAACTCTGTTACGAATTTATCCGCTACCCATAGGCATGCAGGCGACGGCCACGATGAGGCCCTGTCAGTAGTGGCTGACAATCATCTCTTTGAAGTGCGCGTACAACACCACGCGCCGACGAATCACGGGCCTATTGCTGATCGTACGACGAGCTGCCCACTGCTCGTCGTCCGTAAGCACAGGTCTACGGTGGCCGGAGATCGTAGCCGACCTGAGTACGGTATCTATTTAGTGTTTTTCAAGGTCAGCCACGGCTACGCTTGCCCAGGTGGAAAGCTCTCCGATGACTTGATGAAATAGTCAGGTGGACCAAGCTTCTCTCGCCAGAGGTCGCATCTTTTTTACTTTGTTACTAAACACCCACTTTTTTCGACATGAAAATTATCGTAAAATGATTGTGACAAATTGTAATTGGAGTGATTGGTAGAATGAATATTCAACAGACAATTTTTGAACTAAATTACGTTTAATTTGTGATTCTTCAATATTTTCTTTTCAGAAATTTGGAGGTAGTTAAAGTCCTGGTGACCAATAATAAAAAATAATGACAATGACGATGAATATAGTGTCCTTTTGCCCACCCCCGTATAATTTATGCAAGAATTCTGTTTTTTCTTTTTACCGTTTGACCGCTATCTCACCTGATAGTAAGCGATGATGAGGTCGAAGATGGAGCACGCTTGCCTAAAAGTAACCTGTTCATTCTCATCTTAAATACCACCTGGTTTTAGCTATCAGGAAACACAGACTCTGCAGGAATTCTACTCCCGCGTGTTCCCAAAACGTTCATTTTTAATTTTGAACCATCGCTATAGAAAACCTGATTTCTAGTAGAAAAAACTGCATTCAAATCGGTTTACCCGTTTAAGAGCTACGGTGCTACAGACAGACAGACAGACATACATACATACATAGCGGTTAAATTTATAACACACTTCTTTTTGCGACGGGGGTTAAAAACTAACCCTCCTTCGTCGCATCTGTCTGTCTATCTGTTCGCGATAAACTCAAAAACTACCGAACGGATTTTTATGAGGTTCTCACGCTAGGACGGATCGCTAGTACGGAGAGTACTAGTGATCCCTCCTAGCGTAAAACAAAAATCGTATCATAAATTGACGTGCGAACACAGTGCAGTCTAGAATAACATTGACACAGTATATTTCTTTCAATACAATACATGAAAAAAAAGACAATAACGAGAAGGTTTGATTGAAAATAAATTGAATTTCATTTCGCAACGGTTCAATGTGTGAAAACGATTTATTGGATTCTTGATACAATGTGGAAGCAGTGAACCGGAAAAGGCCCCAGTACGAAGGCGAGTTTAACATGATACATAATGGAATGATACAAAAGTAGGCCTATTTGATTGACACGCAAAATATGATAAATAATGTAATAATTTTTGCAAGGTCAGTCTTACCAAGGGGTATCGTATTACCCAGTAGGCACCTGGGTTGTGGAGGTCAGATAGGCAGTCGCTCCATGTAAAATACTGGTATTCAGCTGAATCCGGTTAGACTCGAAGCCGACCCCAAGATAGTTGGGTAAAGGCTAGGCAGAGGAGGAATGTAATAATTTTTGGAAATTAAATAACTTTGTAAGGATAAAATTTGATAGAAGCAAAAGTTTCTAAGTTGGAGTTCTAGAATACTTAGTTAATAGCACCTGGTTAATAAATATTTGCTACTACAAAGAAGAAATATTAAAATTTTTATTTCAAAAAATACAACCTACTTCTAAAAATTGCAAAATAACTTTAATTTCGGAAGTCGGTGTACATATTTTTTTTTTCTTCGTTATTTGACACCGACTTCCTAAATTAAAGTTATTTTGCAATTTTTAGAAGTCGGTTATATTTTTTGAAAAAAGTTTTTATTTTTCCGTTTAGTATTTTTTTTATTTTTTTATTGTTGTTGTAAAACTAAATATTAAAGTTATGCCCGAATAGATAACACCAATAACATGGAATTTAAACATTTGGAGACACCCAAAACGTCATCTGTGTATACATATTTTTTCTTTATGTTGATTTTTTCAAAAAGTGCTTAACAAATCTCGATAAAATTTATATGAAACCACCTCTGAAGTACGACCTATCAACCAAAAAAAGAACCGTCAAAATCTATTCACAAATGGCGGAGATATCATGTAACAAACAAACAAAAAAAAGAAATAAAAAAAAACATACAGACGAATTGAGAACCTCCTCTTTTTTGAAGTCGGTTAAAAATATTATCAACCTAAGGGCGCTTTCAATTTAGACGGTTGGTGCCGGACTGCTGCAGTCCGGGTATCGTACTGCGCACGGGCGGTTATGATTTTTTATACAAAATGTGCGCAGTACGATACCCGGACTGCAGCAGTCCGGCACCAACCGTCTAAATTGAAAGCGCCCTTATTTGTAAGGCCGCTGACACGAAGCTAACGGGAGCGGGGCGGCAGCGGCGGCGGCGCGGCAACTCACTTGGCTAGACTGGTGCGCATTGCTTGAACGCCGCTCCCCGCGCCACTGGGTTTTTAACCAGTGGTGCTTGGCATTTCCAGTTGTAAATACCCCCTTTGTGCATAATGGCCTAGCTTTGTTCTGTTCGGAAGTAGAAATTATGTTTTCCTTACTCCTCCGCTGTCTTTTCTAATTAATTTCGTTGCGGGACCCAAGACAGTTTAATCGTTTCTCTGGGAGTCATCGAGCAATATTGCCTCGGCGATTTTTTCGGTGCGCCGTCGCCGTCGCCACCCGCTGATTTCGTGTCTGCGGCTTAAAACTATCACCATGGGCTTAGATTAAATACTTATTAATGGAATTTAAATTCATGATAGGTTACAAATGTTTCATCCATAAAATTAAACGACAAAACATCCTTGGAGCGGCTTGGCAGTAAAATCGACTCGAATGCGTGACGGAAAACGGCATGACGCTGTCGTGCCACGATGCCCGCATTACGCCGCCGCTCTAGACTCCCTTCTCCCTAGAAAATCTAAGTGAAAAAGTAATACAACTACAACAACCAACAACAACAACCGACAAAAAACAACAAACAACATCAACAACCAACGACAACAACAAACAACAACAACAACCAACAACAAAAACAACACCACCAACAACAACAACAACAACTACTACACCAACAACAACTAACAACAATTTTTAACCGACTTTCGAAAAAGGAGGAGGTTCTATGTTCGACTGTATGTTTTTTTTTTATTTTTAATTATGTCCGCGCATTTCTCCGTCAGTTGTGGACCGATTTTCAAAATTGTTTTTTTGTCCGAAAGAATATACTCCCGAGGTGGTTCCATATAAATTTTATCGAAATTGCTTTAGCGCTTTTTGAGAAACTGAACAAATACGAAAAATACGCATATCTTGATGACGTTTTTGTGTTCTCCAAATGTTTAAATTCCACGTTCCATGTTATTGGGGTTTTTAGTTCTGGGGTATAACAACTAAAAAGCGAAAAATAAAAACTTTTTTACAAAAAAACAACCGACTTCCAAAAAAAAATACACTAAAAATTTAAAAATAACTTTAATTTCGGAAGTCGGTGTCAAATATCGAAGAAATAAAACACAAACACAAACACCGACTTCCGAAATTAAAGTTATTTTTAAATTTTTAGTGTATTTTTTTTGGAAGTCGGTTGTTTTTTTTGTAAAAAAGTTTTTTTGAATTCTAATATTAACATAGATTTTTCACATCTGCCGGGCGTCCGGTGACGGCCAACTTTTTTTAATAAATAAGATTAATAAGGCCCCTTCTCTTAGACTTATGCAAGAACCACGAGTTACCTAAGCGCCTGCCATTTTATAAACGAAGCTCTTTCTTGAGAATCTTTGCTGTTTAATGCTGCTGTGGATACAATCGTGAACTAATCTATGAACTTACATATTACCTTGCCTAATTTCATTTTCAACCTAACAATGGAAATCTAAGAAGGACTACAGTCATTAAATATATACACAAGCAAACTTTACTTGTAACCTAGAGTATCTTATAACCGTCCATTTATAAGATACTCGAGCTTCCAAGTAAAGTTTGCTTGCGTGTATATATTTGCTCATGACGGTACATTTGGAGAACATATTATTATACAATCTAATTATTAAAAAAATTAATTGAGTGTTATTTTTGCTACGTTTTTACAGAAGATGGACGTGACTTACGAAGTATTCACGGACTGGAGTCTGTACCATGATTGGAGCAACTGGAAAAGAAACATCGTGAAAAATCTGAGACTGCCTGATAGCCTGAGAGGAGCCTAGACAAGAATTACTCTTATTTCTCCAAAACTTTACCACTGCTATCAGATGATCTTGAAGATCGTCAACCGCGTAGCGTATGAACTGAATGCAATATTGGATAGTGGTCAGTTTACGTCTAGAGTTGTCTACTACAAGGACCTTGTAGAATACCTACCTGTTATTGCAATCAAATGTAACAGCTCACAATATAATATAACCCATTGATATTTAATGTCTTAACCTGTTGTGCTTGGCAACTGGGCTTACCCCAGTTATAAATGCCTATGTTGATTGTTGTTGTTCTGTTGTTTCTGCCTATGGATCTTGCTTGGTCTGTGTCCTGCTTGATAAGGAGGGAATAGGAAATTATGTTTTTTTCTTACTCCTCAGTTATTCTTTTCTGATTAATTTTGTTGCGTGACCCAAGACAGTTTAAAAGTTTTGCCGACACTGTTGATGCTGGCTATCAGAAGTTGCAGCGATTCGGAGTTGTGTGATGGGCTTGACACAATCAAAAGAAATTATATACCCCAGCGTTGTGCGACCCAGTCTAGACACTGAAGATTTAGGCTCTAGGCACAGTACATTCTATCAGCAATTATGATTATCAAATCTTTTTTACAAAAAATAGAACCGACTTCCGAAAAAACAAAAATAATATAAAATAACTTTAATTTCGGAAGTTGGTGTTTCTGGATTTGTTTCTTCGTTTTTTGACACCGACTTCCGAAATTAATAAAGTTATTTTGCACTTTTTACTTGTATTCCCCATTAAATTGTGATAACAATGCATATTTATGCGATATTAGCAACTGCGGTTGAGTTGCTGTCATTTTTTGAAGCCTTCCGTTGTGTCTCCGAAAGTCATCATCAGATTTATATGAAAATTAAATGGGATCATGATCAATGCATGATATTGTCAGCTTTATCAAAATGTCACATTGTCAATTTGCATCATTTTGACTTCTCAACGATTGATATCGCTGGTAGACTATTACTTTATCTAAATCTTCTTTTCTTTTACTGTCTAAAGACTGATAATTATAATGCCAATAAAAGATGATCTTATCCTTTCTCTGTGGGTTCAGCTTTTAGAAAACCCAAGCGAGGATGTCTTCTCAAGTAATTAATATACGTTTAGTACAAAATAAGCCATTTTTGCACATTAAACAGGCCTCCGATGAATAAAATATAATTTTCCAAAGAGTTTTATTTCTAACTGTTTCTCCTACCTACTCATAATTTAACCGACCGAACTTCAACCACAGTGGATAATCTCAACGGAGATTTAACAAGTACGCAGCAGATAAATATGCACAAGCGTGTGCACAAACACCGATGCAGAGTGCATCGGTGTTAGTGGCTTTTCCTTCACTTTGGTGGTAGGGTAGTCCGACACGACCGGGAAGAGATCAGGCTCAGGACCAACGATTTTACGTGTTTTTCGATGCACCCCCTGTGCATCGAAAAACACGTAAAACCGTTCTAAAGTTTTTTTTAGTTTTTTTCGAAGTTGGTTAAAAATGATATTAGAACACTGTTTTTCTTTGCGCTAATAACAACATACTGCATAATGCTGTCTGGTGATTGGGTGATTGAGTGATGTCCTTTCAAATCAAATCAAAATCACTTATTGACGTAACTACGGTACAGAAGGTTGACAAAATGGACAAAACTGATCTTTTATTCTGCCATTTATTTCAGCGAACAAATCTTTACATATAAAACAAAGTCAGGTTAGTTACATCATTTATAACTCAAAAATGGCTAGACTGATTTATAGGATCTTTGATTTATTGGGCTTGTCTCCACCCCGAATAGCAGAATAACTATTAAAATGTTCGAAAATTTCACGATAAAAAAAAATATGAAGAAAAAGAATTTTTTCATACGTTTTGTATGGAATGGCTTTTTTAATGATATCACGAGATCGGATTCATACATTGATTCGGAGGCAGTACGAAGATCGCCGGATCGGCTAGTATAAAACAAAGTAACATATTTTATTAAACCTACCAGGTAATAACATATTTTTTAATAAAACTACTAATCGATCAAAATCATGCAGTCTGTGTTTCCTGATAGCTACAGACTGGGAGTCTTTAAGTCAAGAGTGAATAGATTACTTCTAGGCAAGCGTGCTCCATCTTCGACCACATCATCGCTTACCATCAGAGCGTTTAGACAAAATACATTTCTGTTAACGTTAACGCTAACGCTTCGTGCAAAATGTATGGCTAAGACATTACTGGGCGTGAGTCACGTGACAGTTCTCTGTCTAACGCTTCGTGCAAAATGTCATTGCCATACATTTTGCACGAAGCGTTGGCGTTAACGGTAACAGAAAAGTATTTTGGCTAAGGGGGCAGGTGAGATAGTGGTCAAACGCGTGCCTATCAACAATAAAAAAAAAACATGCAGTCATTATGTCACAGATTTGTTTTTTTTTTTCATCATCATCATAAAGTTTTTAATGTCTCTACAGACTGCTGGGCACAGGCCTCCTCTTTATAAGATAGCTTGCCCTTTTATAACTGAACCAGAATCAAAGCTCGGGTCCCCTATGATTCAGGGGCCTTAGTAAGGATATCCTTTCACGAACCGGAGTCGTGGTAAGGCCGCCTTACGATGACTCCGGTGCACGGTGCGAGAAAGGAATAGTGCTAAACAGCTTATAATGGTAAATCAGGGCCCTAGTAAGTTTTGGCATTGGTTAAAAATTGAAACTATCTATTGATGAGTTTAACAGAAACCTTAGTGTGACCATCTAGACTTGTACTGAATGAATTGGGCAGAGAAAGCAAAATTTAAAGAGCGTTGGAAGGCTACGGGGTGACGTTTCCCCAGCAGTGGGAAAGCAAACATACAACAAACATAATCAGCCTTATAATGTTTCAACTGCTGGGACACAGGTCTCCTATCTAGTAGAGAGAAAAGGCCGTAATCCAACATGTGAGCACAGTGCGGGTTGTTACAGTGGGTTGGTTAGTACAGCTGGAACAGCATAGGTTAATTAAAAATAAAGTAAAACAACATACACACAGCACTAAAATAATTAAGTTGATTAAAAATGTGGAGCAGTTTTCAACCCAGATATTTTGAAATAATTACCTTTCGAGCATATAAAGCAAGCAGAAAATTTAAGTTATCCAACGTTGCAAATGCATATTTAATTAAATACAACTTCAAAACCAAACGTAATTAGAGCGAAGTTATTAATGCTTGGAGAAACAGTGATTGTTTGTTTTTCATAATTAATTTTTAGGGTTCCGAAAGTCCTACTGACAAAACGGAACCCTTATAGGATCACTCTTATGTCTGTCTGTCCGTCTGTCACACCCAATTTGTTTTAAATCTGCTGGACCGATAGAGTTGATATTTGGTACACACATAAATCTGCCCAAACACGAACGTTTATCCTAAATCAATTAATTTATAATATTGGGTGAAAATCGTAAAATTAAAAACTCATTGTGAGGGTCTGAATGTTTTTCACAATTTTAAAATATATAATTTTAAAATTATTTAAGAAAATAGAACCAAAAAATTACCATTCACCCCTTTATATAGTGTCAGGAAAGGCCGTTTTTGGTACTTTTGCCTACTACTTTGGATACGAAACATTTTGAGACCTGTTTTAACAACGTAAAAATTCTTTATCCTCTTTGTAACAAACGTCAAGTTGGATTTTTTAATATTTATTTTCTGTGCTATGCTACGATTTTTTATTCAATGAGGGCGCCACTGGACCGTGAGTAGGGCCTTAAGAAAAATTATTACTGGAGACGACTTTTATTTTTAGGTATAAAAAAAATTCTATTTTTTATTGCGCGCAATGTAACGCAAACCCAGGCACTGCCCTTTTGCTCTAAGCCACGTAGGTACTTGTCAGATACGTTGGATAGTCGTTGCGTTTTTGTAATAGAAAATTCGTAATTTAGAAATTTCGATTTTTTTTTCGAAACGTGTTGGTGGGTTTGAAAATGTTTGTTAGGAAAAAAGTTTAGTAATAACACTTGGAATTTCTTTTCGTAAAAAGTAAAAAAAATCTGACTTTGACCTTCAATATCTCCAGAACCAGTGGATTCAAAGGTATGGACTAGTGAAAAAAAAAATATCCAAATAATGGGTAGAATATGTGGCTTTTGGCTTCGGAAACTGTCTTTTTTCACCCGATATACGTAAACTTTTAATGGATACGAGATAATTATTTTTTCCCAATAAAAATAATGAGTTTCAAAAAAAAGAAAAACTTATCAAAGGCAACACTGAGCACTCGACAAAGTTCACCTACTGTTTCGTTTCAAAGATGCCGCCTGAGCGAGCTGAGTGCCTACAGCGCGGCTAGTGATAGGCGGTATCGTTTGAAATAAAAATAGGTAAGAATGAAAAGATTTCGCCGGCCGGTGGAGTGTTGTCAACTTATGAAAATTTGCCATATTTTTTATTAAATTTCGCATGTTTTATAAAAATAAAAATCCAAAAATTTTGGTTTTTATAAGTTACACTTTTTTACAACTTTTTCTAGTACGTACGTATTTAAACCAGGAATGTGCATTTATTGGGCCGGACAATATTTTTGTTACATGCTGTAGACCTTGTTTCAAAACCAGGTTGTTGGTTCACCTATGATGTTTTAACATAATAAGTTATGAAAAAAACAGTAGAACCTCGCTAATCCAGCACTCAGTACTCCAACACGACCATTAGTCCGGCACTCTCCACCCGGGCCTAGCCCACCGCTTTCTACATGGTCCCGTACTAAATTAGGACATTCTAAAAAGCTTTATTTTAATTCTCTTATATACAATCTAGTAATCCGAACATTCCTATAATCCGACACTCCCTAGTTTTTAGCTCTTTTTGCTCGATCGATAATGGCAACAAGTAGATGCGTATAATCTTGTACGATAGTACGGAACCCTTCAAACTCGAGTTCAACTCGCATTTGGCCGGGTTTTAATACTATCTGATAATTAGGCTGAAATGAATACAATAGAGTCTCACTAAGACTCTGCTGTATTTATATTATTTGAGCCTGTTTTGTGCTGCTGCAAATCAAAAGAATATCTATCTTTTCCCCAGTCAATTCAATTCTCAGCCTATTTAGACCAATCCCTATAGGCGTCATGCTGGCTTAACTACGCCTGAATTCTGAAGTGGCGACCGCGTACAGTATGACGCAGCGTAGGAAGATCTCCCACAATGTGGACCAATGACTCCGCGTGATAGATTAGGGCTATGTCCCAGCATATTAAAAGGCTGAAAGGGGTAGCGGATATATTCTTAACGGGTGCACCTTTTATAGCAGAACTTTTTATGTCATAATTTTATTTTGCATAACAGCGGATAGCATAAACATCATTTCGCAGGAAATCGTTTGGCAGACACTCATTTATTATACATTCAAAACTCATAATTTTGTAAAGCAGAATCATCTTTAGGCATAAATTTCATATCCATAATAATTAAAAAGTAGAACGATCATATCACAGAAAGTTCACAGTTGGAATCGTCTCTTGGCATATATTTCTTATCTATAGTCATTAAAAGGAAGAATTATCATATCTCAGAAAGTTTATAGTTAGAATCTTTTGGCATACATTTCATATCCATAATAATTACAAGACTCATCTATCACATTTGAATATTTTTGTATTTCTTACCACACTAACAAAATTGATTTAATTTACGTAAATTGTCTATGTATTTTGTTTAATTAATTATGAAATTATATTTCTGCATGTATTATTATCACTAAATAAAACAATTGATTGTGAACATGTGGTTTTTAATTGCACAGGCAATTAAAAAAATGTTCACAATCGAACCATGCAAACAAACACACACCATTCATGCAGCAAGCATGCAGCATGCAAATAAGCAAACAAGCATACACCATGCATGCAGCAATCACGAAATATGCAAACAGGTATATACATGCATCAAGCATGCAGCAGGCATGCAGCAAGCATGCAGCAGGCAGTCAGCAAGCATGCAGCTAGCACGCAGCAAGCAGGCAGGCAGCAAGCATGCAGCAAGCATGCAGCAAGCACGCAGTAAGCATGCAGCAAGCAGGCAGGAAGCAATCAGCTTACATGCAACAGGCATGGTTTCTGTCACGGCTCCGGCGCTGCGGGGCTCTGGCGGTCCCAAGCGAGCTTATCGTCGCAGATGATTTTAACGTTCGCCTCAGCTGCGGCGGCGAGCGTACCAAAACCACCTGCTCCTCAGCTCGCAGGCCGCTTCGCCCCAACGCGCCTACGCGGGCTTAAATAACACTCTAGGGGTAGGGCAGTCAAGACTACGTGGAGTCCGTTTTGCAGCGATTCGTTTCTGTAACTAACTTTTGTATCACAACATACTGACCTTTTAAGACAATATTTTAATTTTAATTTCAGGTTAAAAATGCTATTGTCTAGAAATGGCAACATGCCTACTAAAATTATTCTAAATGAAATTCTGCTATCTTCATAGTATGCCCAGCGAAATTGTGCCAAATACTTGTCGCTCTAAATAAACGTTATGCTTAACAAAATTATGCGGAACTTTAATTTCGCCAAATTTTGTTTTGGTATGCCAAATAAAATTCTGCCATCTTAAAAGTATGCCATTGTAAATTCGAACATATACACATTCGGCCAGACAATAAGTATATATAACAATTTTTATGCCTTTAAAATATTCGTTTAAAGAAGATTATGCCAAGTGTGTTATGCCAAACAAATTTCGGAGCAACAAGATTCTGCCAGATAGAGGGAAACCCTCGGTCTGTGGTGATGCAGTTTGACGTTTTCAGGGACAAACGTTGTGGTAGTTCTGAAGTGGCGACCGCGTACAGTATGACGCAGCGTAGGAAGATCTCCCACAATGTGAACCAATGACTCCGCGTGGTAGATTAGGGCTATGTCCCAGCATATTAAAAGGCTGAAAGGGGTAGCGGATATATTCTTAACGGGTCCACCTTTTATAGCAGAACTTTTTATGTCACAATATTATTTTGCATAACAGCGGATAGCATTAACTTAATTTCGCAAAAAATCGTTTGGCAGACACTCATTTAGCATGTATTCAAAACTCATAATTTTGTAAAGCAGAATCATCTTTAGGCATACATTTCATATCCATAATAATTAAAAAGTAGAATCACTAAATCACAGAAAGTTCACAGTCAGAATCGTCTTTTGGCATACATTTCCTATCTATAGTCATTAAAAGGCAGAATTATCATATCTCAGAAAGTTAATAGTTAGAATCATCTTTTGAAATACATTTCATATCCATAATTATTACTAGACTCATCTATCACATTAGAATAATTTTGTATTTCTTACCACACTAACAAAATTGATTTGAGATTAGTTTTACGTACTGAATTGTCTATGTATTTTGTTTAATTATTTATTTAGTTATTTTTCTGCATGTATTATTATCACTACATAAAACAGTTGATTGCGAACATGTGGTTTTGAATTCCCTGTAAAAAGCATGCCAACAAGCATACACCATGCATATATCATGCATGCAGCAAGCATGCAGCATGCAAGCAAGCAAACACCATGCATGCAGCAATCATGAAATATAAAAAAAACATATACCGTGCAAGGCATGCAGCAGGCATGCAGCAAGCATGCAGCAAGCATGCAGCAAGCAAGCACGCAGCAAGCATGCAGTAAGTATGCAGCAAGCAGGCAGCAAGGAAGCAGCATACATGCAGCAATCATGGGTCAAGCATGCAACATGCAGCAGGCATGGTTTCTGTCACGGCTTCGGCGCTGTGGGGCTCTGGCGGTTCCAAGCGAGCTTATCGTTGCAGATGGTTTTAACGTTCACCACCGCAGCTTCGGCTTGGCTCAGCCATCCGTTAAAAATGCTATTTTATAGAAATGTCAATATGCCTATTAAAAATATTCTAAATTAAATTCTGCCATCTTCATAGTATGCCAAGTGAAATTATGCCAAATAATTGTCACTCTAAATAAACCTTATGCTTAACAAAATTATGCGGAACTTTAATTTTGCCAAAGGTTGTTATGCCAAATAAAATTCTGCCATCTTAAAAGTATGCCATTGTAAATTCGGACATATACACATTCGTGACAAAAATACGTGTACCTAGATAACGTTTTGGTTTTCTTCAATTACGAGTATGTTTGAATTCCACGTTCCATGTTATTGGCGTTTTTAGTGCTGGGTATAACAACTAAAAAGTATTTTTTTTTTTCAAAAAAAACAACTGACTTCCAAAAAAGTAAATAAAAAAATAACTTTAATTTCGGCAGTCGGTGTCAAATAACGAAGAAATAAAATATAAACACCGACTTCCGAAATTAAAGTTATGTTTTAAGTATGTTTATCAGTTGTCTAGTACCCATAACACAAGCTCTGCTTAGCTTGGGACTAGATGGCGTTGTGTGAAAGTTGTGGAATATTATTATTATTTCGTATATTTATTTTTATAGACATATTATTGACATTTTTAAATATTTAAATATAAAGTATAAAAATAACATTAAAAAATATAAAAAATAGTATTCCACCGGTATCGGGAACAAGGTCCAAGCTACCGGCGGTCAGGGCTCCAGAGAGAGGAACCGCCTGACAATGCGAGCCGTATCCAGAAGTACTGCTTTCTGAATCAAGCCCTTGATCCAGTCGCCTAACGAGAGCCTCCTGAGGTGTTGGTCGAGGCTCGTGGCTATTAAGCCATTGGCTGACACGACTATCGGTACAATGATCGCTGAGTCCACATCCCACATCACAACCTCGTGAGCCAAGTCAATATACTTGATTTGTTTATCTTTCTCGGCTTTCACGAGGTTCTCGTCATGTGGGACGGTAATGTCAACAATCATTTCACCCCTCTCGATTCGGTCCACCACCACTATATCAGGCTTATTGGCTACAATAGTCCTGTCAGTGATGATGGACCGATGCCAATACAATGAGATATGACCATTATTGAGAACTGGGTCGGGCGCATATCTGTAGTACGGCACTTCCGATTCCACTAGAGAGTACTTCAGAGCAAGTTGCTGATGGGTAATCCTGGCTACAAGGTTGTGCCTATGCAAGTATTAACCGTTAGCTAGACGAGAACAACCAGAGATAATGTGGCAGATTGATTCTCCCGGACGATGACAGGCCCGACATATGTCAACCGTACCGTCCTTCACAATAAATCTCCGGTAGTTTTTCGTCATGATAACTTCGTCCATAATTGCACAGACAAAAACTTCGGTTTCCCCAAAGAGGTCACCGACACGCAGCCAGGCTACGGACGCTAGTTGGTGTACATCGGGCCCATGTAGGGCCCGGAAAAAGCGTCGTGAAGTTTCTTACTCTGCCATACTTCTCTGCGATCGTTAGTGTCAAGCACTAGAGGTTTTGCGCCAGTTCTCGTTAGCCAAGGAGAGTCGAGTAAGGCCCTTGTCTACTGCCACTACATCTCGATGCATACCCACGCCAGCAGCTAGGAAATATTCCCTTAGACTGCATACCTCGCGGTTGTGGAGGGTCTTAGCATTTAAAAAGCCTCGGCCTCCACACGTCCGAGGGATATACAGTCTCATCACCGAAACTCCAACAACACCAAATTCCATCCTGATGGCACTACTGAAGGTTTCAGTTACCTTCAGTAGCTCCATCAGTTGCAGATTGCTGGGGGCAAAAAGTTTCAAGTCATCCATGTAAAGGAGGTGAGATATAACCTGACCACCTCTCTTCAACCGATAGCCTAGTCCTGAATTCTCCAGCAGTATGCTTAGAGGATTCAAAGCTAGGCAAAACCAAAGCGGACTGAAACTATCACCCTGGAATATACCCCGCTCGATCCTTATCGGTTCGCTATTCCTCTGGATTTGTCGACATCCTGGATAGCGAAGGACCGTCCTCCATTGCCCCATACATGACATCAGGAAGGTGCGTAGCGTTGCATCAACTTTATACAATTCTAGCACCCTCATGAGCTATGTATGAGGAACTGAGTCATAGGCCTTCTTATAGTCTATCCAACATGTCGACAGATCCTTTCGGAAACGCCGAACCTGTTGGCAAATGGTTATATCTATGAGGAGAAGCTCCTTAGTACCGCGGGACCCATTCCTACATCCATTTTGAGAGGCAGACATGATACAGTTACTGTCTATATGTGTATTAATCTTAGCTCTCAAAATGGATGTAAGAACCTTACAGACGTCGGTAAGCACGTGATTGGTCTATAATTTTATTTTATTATTATTAATATTTAGTGTACTTATTTTCTTTCTTGGAAGATTGTTTTTTTTTTAAGTTTTTTTTAAGTACCAGCTGCAGTACGTCATCACTCTGTCCATTCTCGCACATAAATTTGTACTAAGCGTGTATATCACCTAGTTTGTGAAACAATAAATATATTACCATTATAAAAAAAAAAAGTTCCAATCTAATCTTGATTGCCTGAGAACTGACACACAACCTTCCTTTTATCCCAACATCAGTTTCAACTAAGTATTCTTTGAGTACTTTTACGTCTCCAAGGATGGATAATAGGTTTCAAAACTTGTCACTCTCAAGAGATGGAACTTCACTTTTGTCAAAGCAAACTTTTCGTGTAACTTCTGTGCGACGATATTTTTTACCGTTTAGGTTTTCCTTTGTACCCAGCTGATGCGGTACTTACTTTGAAGGTTTCGTTAATAGTTTTACTAATAGTGTAACTTTTGAAAGAAACACAACTTAAGTTAGTGCTTTAATTTTCTTTTGATGACTAAGTACTTTTTTCTTGGATTCAATCAAAAAATTCAGCTTGTGGCTTTTGTGTGCTCTACTGAGCATAAACCTTCTCAAGTTGCTTTTACCTACGTCTTTAGCCTTATTTTAAGTTCTTGGAATTAGTATAGGGTAAACACAAATCAAACAAACCTTTGACTTTGTTAACATTATTTTATTTAACTAAGTGCTGAATAAATAAGTCTTAACAACTTAAATTAAAATAAATTAAAATACAAATAATTAAAATAAAGTCGACGGGCTCGCGCATTTCAAAAAATAAGTATTCAGTCTTAAGGGTGGGAGAGTTGCAATGTCTTAAAATCTGGACAAGATTTTGACCAAATGGAAGCAAAAAGAGAATTTTGAGGTCCAGGGTATTAAGACACTGCTGTTGTTTTTAAGCTAAATGCCAGACTGCCACGTTTATCACAAAAATTGGATCAAGCCACGTGACAGGCTGGCATTTAGCTTGGCGTTATGCTAGGCATTAATATCGCCACTAAACTTGATCCATGGGTGTCCAATTTTGTTTACTGGGACGGCGGCATTGTGATGGGGGGACCATACATCTGTGGCATTACGTACATGGGCATTGTCATGGTCTGGGCTGGATTCAATGGCGGTGCCGGAAAGCCGAATAGGATTCTGAAGTAGCGCGCGACTGTCCATAGAACATTGGACGTCTCCGGAAGCCTATAACATAATTTTCATCATTATATATTACAGTATAGTGCAAATATCAATTCAAATTCTGGTAATGTTGAATGCAGGTGCTTAGTTAATGAAAATTTATTGTAAATGGCAACTTCAAAAGTTAAAGATAAAGTAAAAATTAATGATATTTTACTAAAAATTTCAGTAACTGAGCATAAACCAGAAACAAACTCGATATTAATTGATTATGTCAACTAATTCAAATACTCATTTTCTAATTTATTAAAGGTTGGCATTCATAAAACATGCAGGTAAGCATAAATAACTCATCGAGTTAAATTACATATTTTCCGAAAAATATAATTCTCATTGATATTTACAAAATTATAAACCCTCTTACAAACTAAACATCAGTGGGAATTAACTATAGTACATATCCTGAAATAAATACCATCACCGACAAGATATTGTATTAACAATAAATGCTTCTATAAATGCAAATAACAATATTTCTTAAAATTCTATATAATTTCAAATTTCAGGTTTTATTTCCTCAGTAGTTACAGGATTTCTAGATTCGGTTGTATTTTCTATAGATTCAGTTATATTTTCCGTTGTGTTTTCAACGGTACGTGTACAATTTGATACAATATTAGCTTTGTCCATCTTCTTTTTATACTTTCTCCGTTTTCGTTTTCTCATTTTGAGATCGTCATGGAATATATGGTCTTCTAAAGCCTCGTTTACATTAAGGAGACCTTCAAAAATGTCTAGGGTCATCATGACCATGTTATATGCTGCTGTATAGTATCCCGGTTCTTTTGATTTCAATGATTGTTTTAGAACTGATTTAGCATACTCATTTGACTGTTGAATTATATGCCCTATTGGATGGGATGCGAAAAATAATTGTAAGAACTCAAAAAAACCTATACCTGTACTGTTTGACGAATAGTCATAATAAAATCTTGCACTGACATTACGGTAGTTTGAACTGAAATCTAAACTTCTTTTTGATCTAACGCGACGTTTCTTAGTATGCTTTCTACGAAATCTTCTCCTGAGTGGACTTTTAGTTACATCCTCTGTGAAGATATTAGTATTATTTAAAACAACTATGGGTTTCCAGTCAGAATCTTTAAGAACTGTGGTGGTCACTTCTTCACTTCTTTTGTATGGCATTAGTCTACTATTATTAGGTTTATAAAACGTATTGGGATTCACAAAGTATTTGATCCTAGGATAAAAATACGTGTTAGGATAGTTATATTTATACTTCTTGGTCTTGATGTAATCGTACAAATCCTTATTCTGTTTCAGCCTATCTAAACTAACTTTCAAATCCGCGTATTTCTTTGGACTATTCCTATTCTTTTTATGAGTCATTTTTCTCTGAGCTATATTCCTAGGTTGTGGGACTAGTATCTGTCTAGGTTTTTTCACAATCTCCAACTCATCCAAATCTTCGTCGACAGTTTCAACGCTATTCGCTTTAGGAACATCAGAATTACTGTTAAGACCTCGGAAGGTAGCGGGCATGGCTCCGTAGAAGACATTTGCTATCGGGTCTATGATTGTTTTGACGCCGTCGACGATCGGTTCGAGAAATTTGAGTAGTTTCGACTTACCATCCCATCTTTCCGCCGCTCTCGTTGAGTTTACGAGTAACGTGGGCGCCTGTTGCGACTGCTGAGCTGTCGCGTCGCTTTGGTGTATGATCTCATTGGTCTGCCCGTGTGCACCCATCGCGGTGGGGCTATACATCTCCGGGGACGCGAATTGTGGGCTCACTCCGCTAACGGAGTATGCGTGCGAGGAGGCGCTCGGAAAATCGATCGGATATTGCGAGTAAAGATACGGGTGGTTTTGTAAACCGACGCTGGAATAAACAATTTGTTATTGTTATTTTTTGACGTGACTCACCTTGTCATTTTATGAAGTTCAGTTACATCGCCTACGTCATTCAGAAAGTGATCTGTAGATGACTGTTTTATTGTCTGTCCTTCACTCATGTCTATCTATTCGTGGGTTTTGAAATAGAAGGTTTTTCGTCTTGTAAAAGTCAGGTATTTTAAGTTACATTGACTTACATGCGTTAAAATCTACCCACGTGTATACTTAAGTAAATTGATCGCTTGCTTACACTGGAATTATCTTAAGTGTTCAAAGTTTATTTTTGTTACATTATTTACGTTTATGGCAGTACCTATCAGCAAATTTAAAGTACTTATACAACAAAATAAATTATGAACTAAGTAACAAGAGCTTGTACTTAATGTTTTCTAATATAAATTACTCAGTTTTATTATATTGAAAAGCTAAAAGTAAGGTTAGACTTTGATTTCTCATTTGAATTGCCAAAGCTTTGAATCTTTGTAATTCAAGCAAAATGTTAATACAATTACGGGGAAAATGCAAACAGTACTAATTCCTACCAATGTTTTTGTATATGTGGATTATGTATAGGTACTCTGTATATTTCTATTGTATTTTCACATTTTTCTTCATCATCTAGACTTAGCCAATAACGAAATACCTATTCGTATCTCAGTTATTTCTACTCTTGCATTTACTCTTTCAGTTTTAAATAAAAATATATTCAAATTAATAAAATAAGTTCTTACTAGTTAGTTATTTGTTTTCCAGCAACGGTTTAGTCAACTTAAAAAAAAGGAGTCGGTCTTTAAAAATCCTAAATTAGTCAGATATTAAAAATCCGTCTGTCATTATTAATGTCACTTGATATAAAAATATAGCTTTAAGTCTCTCTATTAGCTCTAAGAAGTTATTGTTGTCGTTCAGTAACGAAACAGTCTTTTTCTAAAGTCACCTGTCTAACGGTCTGACCTTTAATTTTCAGGAAGAAAAACATAATACTCAGTGTGATTTCATCAAGTCTGTGCATTTTTCTCTACAGTGCTCAATTTGCATAGAAATGGTTCATTTACATTATATTATTCTGCTACTGCACTCTGAAGGATGTTGGTGGAAAACATTGCTTAGCATATTATAAGCGAAACTATTTTTTTTCTTCAATATGAAGGCATTTGTTTTCATTTTAAATGTTACAAAAAGGATTTTTGTTAAATTCCTCTGAAAAATGTAAATGAACCATTAAAATAAAATAAAACAATATTTAACTTAAAGAAAGTTCCGTCCCAATTCAATCCAACAATATAGTTAACTAGCTGCGCCCCGCGGTTTCACCCGCGTAGACCGGTATAAAAAGTAGCATATGTCCTTTCCCAAGGTTAGTCTAACTCTGTACCAAATTTCATTAAAACCGGTTCTGTGGTTTAACCGTGAAAGCGTAACAAAAAGTCAGAGTTACTTTTGCATTTATAATATTACTAGGGATTTTGCAAACGTTACATATTCATACAGACTCGATTCTGCGAAGACATAAAATATATCCAGTAGAAGTCGTTTTATAAGATCCAGCAACAGACGAGCAACGTTTTGTTGGTAGCGCCGCCAATTCAAAAAGATATTTAATGAACAGGATTTCAGTACTATATTTCTGACCATACATTTTTAGAGTATGCTTAACCATACTTTTCAGATAAATATTGCAAATGCATACCACTTATATAGCTACATTGTTTTCTAAACACATTGGCCTTTTCAATAAGGGTTTATTCTTCATTAGGTCATATTTTTTACTTTAGTGACCTTAGGTTTTAGACAAAATAACATTCTTGAACCGATAATGTTTTGTTTATTAATTTCGATTCCTTTCCAAGTAAATGTGAATAAATGTGTAAACTGAGTTTGGTAAATTAAAAAAAAAGATTGTCTGAAGGTCTTATATGTATGGTATTAAAAAGCGCTACTTAAATGTCACGTGGTCGCAACAATCCAATGACAATGAATGTCCCTTTATCTAGTCTCTTGTTAAATGAGTTCTCTATCATTTACTTCAAAATAGGCAACGATTACTCGCTCGTCTGTTATTTTCTAACGCCATACACGAATAAAAACGATTTTGTATTGCTCCTATTTTTACGCCAGCCAATATTTGATTCTTGAAATGCTATATAAAGGCTTATTGAAGTCTTGTCAAATATTTTGGATGAATGCCCTCTACCCAAATATATAGAATTTTGGAAAGAGATGTAGAGAATTAAAAGAAAAAAATTGGAAGGTGTAAGGGCGCGTAGGTGGAAAATATTTAAGGGCTGAAAATAGAATTTGAGAAATTTACAAAGAAAGAGTATAGTGCTTTTATAGGTATTTCATTTTAATCTGGATGTTATTGTCGGCGCATAACATGTTTTACAAAATGGTAAGCAAATAAATTATTTAGCAAACGATTGATAAAATTATATCTGTAGAAATAACAAGAGTATTTCACGTCATGCATAAATTAGATAAACTAATTTATAAATATCATTGTGCATGAAAATTATTTTGTCATTTATAGTCCTTGAATTTATAACAATGTGTTAAAATAAATTCATGTCTCTCTAAATATTCTACAATCAGCTACATTTCAGTCTTCACGGTAGAGATAACATCATATATTGCAACAAGAGCAACTATTTCATCTCATGTATTACAAACAACATTTCCAGCTACAACGGAACTTTCTTCAAGTAATATTTCATCGTGCAGAAGTCAGTCAGTAGTCATTCCAGTCATGCTCAGTTGATCGTATTAACATCATTTAACACTTATAAATATTAAAATAGAAACGAGCATATCCATACATCGAAATGAAAACATTTTTCAAGATTACAACAGCAATATTGAACATGGAAATGGCTCAGATAAAATTATTGAATCCATAAGGAGTCGGTGAATATTCAGAGAAAATATTTTCATTTCACTAAAAAATATTGGAGCAGCCTTGAAATCAATTCTTGTTTCTTTTAGCAATTAAGTTAAATCAAATACTCGGAAGGCAGTATTATTTGAAGAATTAAAAGCTTCGCAAATAATATTAAAAATTGAAAAGACAAAATTGAAAGATAAAATCTTCCAAAAGAAAATGAAGTATGAAGTGAGTGTCGGTTAGCAACGGATTTTATTGAGTTATTTCTTGGATTACACTTTATTAAATTAGAAGAGATCTAAATTGAAGTATTGGATCTAAATCGACAAAAACTAATTGTGTATTCAATGATGAAACAGGATGCCATAAAATGTATTCCATGGAACATCAGATGGAATGTAATTACCCTCAGTCAAAATAGTTTATTCAACACACTTACTCGAAAACTCGTTCCTATCACCCCTATTGTTAGGTTCAGAATTCTGTTTATTTCGTACTCTAGATTCTTTTTTCTTAGATTCTTTTTCTAGATGTTCGCACGAGTAGTTTTTTTACCATGATTTTTGACAAATGCGGTAAGCATATTTTTTTATAAATCTCAGCAATGAGGCCCTTTTTAGGTCTTATAGCTTTTTGAAAATTTAAACTGGGCTTACAAATTGAATATCTTATTTTGATTTTATTGACCATCATCATCTACTTCAAACTTAATTGCATTGGTATCAATCAATTTCGTTTGTCCCTTTCCTTTTCGGGGATAACTTGACGGACCGTGAAAAAGGTGTCCAGTGACAGTTTCTATTAAATTCATGGGTGTGTGCAGTAATTCCAATCAAAGTCCCCAAATTGGGACGGACGAGGAAATCTGAATGACGTCATTTTCTAAAAGTGCCTTGTCAAGTTGATGTTTGCTTTGAAAATCTATTTTTAGTTGGTTTTTGATTTCTTTTTACAGATGCTGCAAATAAGAAAAATTAAAAGTAATCCTATAGAGTTTCCATTCCTAAATTTCATTGACTTGAAAACAAGATGATCACTTGAATATTTTTTTTAATGTATCTAAAATCATTATTTAGACAAATGACCACGAAAAGAATTGATTTAAAAGTTGCTCATTTACAGATTTTATTTGCCAAGCAATTTCTCAGATGCCTATAAATATTACAAGAAAATCTCTTACACGTGGATCTTCTTTAATCTTAGTTATTAACAGTACTTGTAGAATTGAAGAACAAACCGCAGAAACTCGAGAAAGCCACGTGCTAGTTTCTTTAGTCTTATCCTAAAGTTTCAAACTGGATAGTAGATATTAATTGCACTTATAAATTATGATACTTCTAATCTGTTGAAGAGTTTTTATTAAAATAAAATATGAGAAATGGTAGAAAATGGAGCAGCTTGTGGCTAAAGTAATAACAGCCGCACGGATCGATCCATCAGGTTAAGCTACGCTTGCCGGGGTTGGTCCATGGATGGGTGACCATCTTTACATACCGAGACTCCTCCGTGCCTCGGAAAGCACGTTAAGCCGTTGGTCCCGGCTGTCAATCGTAGATCTTTGACAGTCGTTACGGGTCGTCAGAAGCCCGAAAGTCTGACAAACAGTCTTACCAAGGGGTATCGTATTACCCAGTTACTGGGTTGTGGAGGTCAGATAGGCAGTCGCTCCATGTAAAATACTGGTATTCAGCTGCATCCGGTTAGACTGGCAGCCGACCCCAAGATAGTTGGGAAAAGGCTAGGCAGATTGATTGATGAGAAATGGTAGAAAATCTGCCTTGCGCCATATATTTTTTTTTAAGTTTTTTCTTTTTAGGGTTCTGTACTCTGTCACTCACGTGTCTATCACGCAGGTTTTACAGCCAAGCGGTTGAAGTCATCAAATTTTCACAGTATAAGCATCTGGTTGACCCAAAGCCATACAAATAGTCAAAAATACATTTGGTACTGAACCCTTTTTGTTTTTGGGGCTGAGAAATCATTCAATGATTTCTGCCGCAGAGCAGGAGGGCGTGTCAGACTCTTACTGACTAAAACCCACACGTGTTACTTCAGTTGCCAGAGCCTGGCTGGCAGTGACGCTTTCAAATACACCCGTGACCCTGACAGGCATTAGTCCTGGCGGGTTCCGTCAATTACCACTGACGCTTCTTTGAGACGTGCGTTGAAAACAACGCGGTGTCGACCCGGGCCTGCAGGTATGTTCGTAAACTCAATTGACATCAATTTGTTATGCACTATGCAGTACATTGCTTGGTGAACATCGATTATAATAGGCACTACGGTTTTCCTATACGTCAAAGCAGCAATGTCCGGCAAAGTGCCTAACAAATTGATGTCAACTGAGCAAATACGCCTGCTGGTCCTTATCGGACGGTGAATATTCAAGCCTACGCCTACGGTAGCAGTAGTGAGATACCGGTAGTCGCTTCATCTCTCTCAAGTTATTTAATTAAATAACAATGAAAGGATGAGAAAAAAAGCACTGAACCTTTTACTTCTAATTCGTCTTTTTGTTTTTATTTTGGCTTCGCACTGTTTGTGCATATAGCCAGTGTCAAGTTAAGAAAGTATTTAGTTTCAGGTACAGAATACTGTCACTTTTTTCCCATTAGAATGCAGATGTTACACATTCTAATGTTTTTGCAGTATTTGGCAGCAAATAAGTCGAGCCAACCTTCTCATCAAGCTTCGCTGAGGTAGTCAATACTACGACAAAATTCTCAGCTTTATTTTACCGAGATCGCACCTTTTTTTGTGGGGTGGGAAATCATCCACCGCTCTGTGTGGAGCAGGAGGGCGTATCAGACTCTTACTGACTAAAACCCACGCCCTGTTCCTTCCCTGCCTGAGTGACCAGGGGAGCGGTAACTCTGTTACAAATTTATCCGCTACCACAAGGAATGCAGGCACCGGCCATGATGGGCCCCGTCAGTGGTGGCTGACAAAATCACTTTGAGGCGCGCGTGGAACACTACGCGCCGTCCGCAGGCTCGGACCAAGATCGCACCTGGTTCAATGATTCCACTTATTGTCTAATTGCGTAGACACTTGAGACACCAAACTATACCAATTTTACATCACAATATCCACTTGGAATCAGTTTGCAAATAATTAAAACAGCCACGCAACTTTACTCGAAAAAATCCCGCCAAAAAAAACCCCAATTTGCCTTGGCATATAAAATCTTCAAACACACAAACCATAGAGTAAACAAAAAAGTACCAGACTCCCACAACTTACCCGGTTCCATAAGTCTCATACAGTTTCTTGACAGCCATGCCGACTGTCACTAAAAGTGCCACTTTGCTCGCAAAGAACGCTTTAAGCGTAAGCGCAGTTACTATTGCCATGGCAAACATTGCCATGCCTGCTGACTTCATGCCGAAAAGTAGCGGGATTATCATTTGCATCACCTTCTTCTTCTGTCTTCTGCCTGGAATTTGAGAAGAGAGATGTTTAGAATGTTACGAGTATCTTAAAAAATGTTGCTTACGGCTTTCCTATATGTGAGATCGACGTGATAATAGGGTATTTTCATGTGTTTATTTTTATACAATATTTTATAAGAAACAACAAGGAACTCGTGGCTAAAATAATAACAGCCGCACGGGTATAAGCTATGCTTGCCGGGGTTGGTCCATGGATGGGTGACCATCTTTACATATCGAAACACCTCCGTGCCTCGGAAAGCACGTTAAACCATTGGTTCCGGCTGTCTATCGTGGATCTCTGACAGTCATTACGGGTCGTCAGAAGCCCGAAAGTCTGACAACCAGTCTTACCAAGGGGTATCGTATTACCCAGTTACTGGGTTGTGGAGGTCAGATAAGCAGTCGCTCCATGCTCAATACTGGTATTCAGCTGTATCCGGTTAGACTGGAAGCCGACCAAGATAGTTGGGAAAAGGCGCGGGCAGATTAATCGGTGTCAAAAACGTGGTCGGCGAGATACCCATACCCTATCTCTTCTCTATACTATCCTGCACAATCCTTTTCTCCTCAATACCTTCGAGAACGGTTTGAGTACTTCATCCCGAGGGGTAAACTCTGTCGCACTGTCAATTCTCTTCTCCTTCGTACTCCGCGTCACACTTCCAGCCGCTATAATGGCTCCTTTTCTGTTACTGCAGTGTGTCTCTGGAACTCTCTCCCACATTCACTACGCGACAGTCTTTCTCTAGATGTCTTCAAGAAGAAAATCAAACAGCACTTCCTTTCAAATTGGTATAATATTAGTATATATTGGTATTTATTAGTATGTAGGTATAATATATATTTGGCATTGTTTATGTAGGTTTATATGTTTTGTGCACTGGATCCTACCCTCAAATGTGATCTCTCTCTATCACTCAAAGGTTTGCTGGGAGAAAACTCAACATTGAGTTAAGCTCGCCTTTGTACATGCATTGTGTAACCACTAAGTACTATGTGAATTTTTTGGTGTACAATAAAGAATTAAGAAATAAGAGATTAATTTTATATGAAACAACAAATAATACTAAAATGAAATCTTTTTCTAAAAACAGCGTCAAATTCTTTAATTATTTATATATAAAAGAAAGTCGGGTTAGTCAAGAACTGATGGACCGATTGTTATGATCTTTGATTTTTTGGATTCGTCTCCGTCCCGAATAGCAGAGTAACTACGAGTATTAAAACATCGGAAAATTAACCAAAAAAAATTCTATAACGACTTTTTTGATGATATCTCGAGACAGCTTTCTATTATTGATATTGAGGCGGTACGAAGTTCGCCGGGTCAGCTAGTTATAAAATGAAGTAGTAATTAGCATTTCTTGGTATAAGGAAGAGTGGGGGCGTGGTGGGGATATCTCGTCGCTATCTCTTTTGTATGCATGTAATGAAACGGCGGTGACATCTTACGTCAGTGTGTGCATTATTTTTCTGTTACTCGACAGTTTCCTCTTCCACCAAATTTGAAAGAGCTACTTAATTTTGAACGGATGTAAAAAATTTATCTTCGATTTTGAATAAAGTTACTTTGTGAATCAAAACGAACGCTGACTGTTGTGAGAGCAGTGGTTATGGAACCTATTACATAAAATGAGGTGCCTTACTGAAGTTATACACACCCACCACCTTCAAAACGTAAATACCTACTTAACCTTTCCCGCGTCTACCGGACACATGGTGGGCGAGACACAATTAAATTCTATTGTGTCTGCTAATTGGACGCGGGAAAAGTTTCCGAAAAATACTAGCCTGAAAATACCTTTGCTTTAAAAAGAACAATTAAATAAACCGATAAAGTGATAACGAGGATGCAAGGATGTAATTTGGAGTAACTAGATTTCGGAAGCCCCAGCAATTTGAGATTTAGATCTATTTAATTTAATTTTGAAAGGGTATTGTGTAAGGGCAGCCTTTAAACCCTATTGTACGAATAATGGAACATAAAGCTTCGGGTCTTATTCACACTGAACCCGAATTTCTGTTCTTAGTTTATTTTGATACCCCAAATATTCCAAACAACATCATTCCCATATTTCCTGATGACTTAGGCAGAAATGTAGCTAAAGTAGGAACAATTACACTTCTCTAGTAATTTAAAGGTCCCGTAGAAAACAGGGCGAGTCATTTGCAGAGTTCGAACTATGCCGATTCGGGGACCGAACATAGGATCTCAAAGGGATTGCGATCACTGAATCAATAATGCAGCCAGTTGGCTCAGTTGAAAAACATTAAAATCATCTATTTTTCTACCATGTCAATTGTAAGAAAAAAACCACCAGTTTTTTGGGGACAGTACAAGCCCACAGCGATGTGGAGGAATTTTTCGACGCCGTATTTGAGATAGTATTATAGTATATAACCATATTTTTAGTTATAATCAGGTAAAAGTTAGATATTTTTGTTGTTCTATGTACATAAATATCAAATGATAGCAAACAAAAAAAAAGTGAAAATAACTATTTTATTGCTTTTGATTTCTCTACATAGTATAAACCAAAGTCACTTTCGCATCTGTCTGTGTTTCTGTTAACTCCTCGTTAATATTTTTTTTTTGGGATGGGAAATCTTCAAATAACTTCTCCCGCTCTGGGTGGAGCTCAGCGTGTCAGACACTTTTTTTATTTTATTTTTTTGGACAAGCCCGCCACACTATTCCCAAACCGCGTGTCAGGCTCTTACTGACTAAAACCACCCATGTTCTTACAGGTGCCTGTGCCATAAATTCGAAGCAGCGGATAAATTCGAAACAGAGTTACCGCGCCCCATGGGCACTCAGGCAAGGAAGGAACAGGAGTGAGTTTTAGTCAGTAAGAGTCTGACACGCCCTCCTGCTCCACCCAGAGCGGGAGAAATTATAAAAAAAGTGCTGCGGTGACTCTTACAAATACAGCACCCGCAACTGTCAGGCAACGACCCTAGCGGACCCTGTCAATTAGTGCTGACATCTCTTTGAGGCTTGTAAATCACCTTGTAATGCGATTTTTACTAATAGAAAGAGCAATAAATGAGGAAGGTTTGTGTGTATTATTTGTAACCGTGTGAAGCCGGGGTGTGTCGCTAGTCTACATACAGGGTGGAAACTTTCAGCGGGGCAGTAATGGGTACTACCTTAACCGTTGCAGCTACACGAAAAACGTCTTACGAGACTATCCTCATTTTTTTGTGAAATTTTGATCACCATTCACAGATTTTCAAAAAGAATTACATTTAGCAAGAAAATGGCCATTATATACAAAACATTTTTTTGATGGATGCCAATCGATCCTGTTTCTAACACTGATCAAAAACTTCTACGGGACCAACCCAGGTTGTAATACTAAAAACGTCAGAAACTGAAAAAAACTTTTCACATAGGTACATTTTGATCGAAAATTTTACACAAAAATTTGCCTGTTTATATAATAACTAGCTGTGCCCGCGGTTTCACCCGCGTTTACGTATCTTTCGTATTTTTTTCTTTTTTTTCATATAAAGTATCCTATGTTACTTCTAATACCTCCAAGAATATGTGTAGGTACAAAGTTTCATGATGATCGGTTAAGTAGTTTTCGCGTGAAAGCTTAACAAACAAACTTACATTCACATTTATAACATTATTATTATTATGATGATCAAAAACTTTGAGGTAGTTCCTCTTACTGCCCCGCTGAATGTTTCCACCCTGTATAACATGAAATTATAATAATAATATAATAATAATAGCCTTTATTAACAAACATTTACAATTACAAAAATATATATGTTTTAAGACATCGGTACAGATTGTTTTGCTTGCGCATAGGCCTCCCCCAGGCTCTTCCAGTGATCACGGTCTTCACACAATCTACTCCACAGTACCCCTGCGGTGTCTTTTATATCATCGCTCCATCTTCGACATGAAATTAAGACAAGGTAACTCTAACACAAAACAGTTTTGTTAACACCTTTGACCAAGTATTTAACATAATTTCCTACACCCAGTAAGTAATATCACGTTGTAACTGTAGTGGAGTGAGATAACACTGCACTTACTTGAATATTCTTCTCAGTTAGCTCTTTAGTTATGTAAATAAGTTTAAGTAATACTAATTATATTAGCATAGTCATAATAGTTTAGTATCTTGCTCCCGGACATAATACACGAGCGAGCTCTAGCAAACATAAAAAGAAAATTTAGGTTTTTCAAGGAAAAACGTATGTAAATGACAGACTGTTTTCATGTGAAAAATTAATTGCTGAAATGTGTTGCTAAGCGCAATACTCAAGAATACCTGAACCAATTTGAATGTAACATTATTTTTTAATCATTCGTTGAAGTCTTAACGTTTATAAGAACAGGAAAATTGGGAAAAAATTCACACAATTTTTTTTGGTCACAGCTAGTAATTGAGGAGCTGGCGAACAGAATCAGAGTAGTCCACTATAAATTCAAAAGCATTTTTTTTTTTTTGGATTCGTGATGTCCAAGACCCGTTGCGTCGATCCCTGTTAATATTTGCAATCAAAACCGGCTCTTAGTTGGCCAAAAAAGGCTTAAAAAAGTGCATTTTCAAACGAAACCGGATCAGTCCGATATCCAACTTAAAGATTTTTTAAATTTCATCTATTTTCATTCTGAAGCGGACTTGTCCTTCAAAGTATTAATTTCTTTACCACATTTTTAATCGAAACCGGAAATGAACAGATAAAATAAAACACGAAGTAGAAAATGTCTGTATCTTTTAGACGGCAACACTGGCAACTAAAATATGATAAAAAAAATCAACTGTTACTTGCAATCATTGTGGGTGGTTTGTATTCTTAATTCCATTTCAAGTTTAGTGTCAAAAACGGCCGTTTTCGGTACTTTTGCTTACTACTTTGGATATGAAACATTTTGAGTCCTGTTCTAACACCGTAAAAATTATTCTCTTAGTATCAAACTCAACGCAAGATTCTTTAATCTTTATTTACTAAGCTAAATAGATATTGAGATCGTAGGGCGCTGGCAGTCCGATGTAACATGTTGGCTCGTAGGTTTGCGCGCTGTAGCAGGGCAGTCAAAATAACACTTTTTAAAGCTTATTGCCAAGTGTTTTACACGTGCAGCCTGTGGACCAACTATACTCAGAGGGCTATCAGCGCCCTACGGGTCCAATGTAATAACGGGTTCAGGATGTTGATGGGGTTGCCCCGTTTCTGCAGTGCATCAGGTATGTTTGCACAAGCACACGTTGATGGCTTCCAGGCCACCGTCAGAAAGAAATCTGCCTCCTTGCTCTGCAGAGTGCGGGGGAGCTCCAACTCCATCCTGAAGACCATAGCGGGGAGGTACGAGTCTCCTTTATTAGGTGATGTTGTTCGAAGATGTATTTCGAACAACAGCCTTGTTTCCAAATAGATAATAAGTTTACTAACATAGGTATAAGTTATCTTTCTTTTTGTTTACTAACCCATTTGGATGTTTCTTGTCCGAAATAAAGATTATTTTATTTTATTTAAGCTATGCTACGATTTTTTATTCAATGAAAATATTTTTTTATGTCACTTGGCCGGTAATAGCAGAGCCTTGAATAAGTGGCAGAGTTGTCACAAGTTTGAATTTACTACATTTACTAGTAGCTCATGTTAGTCTGGCGTGTAGAGCTTAAATTCACGTATTATAATAATTAATACGAGCAAGAGGACGCCTGAAATGTAATAATTATACACTTTAGTGTGAAGACACTACCGTTCATTAATTTTCCAGAAAGTAACTACCTATACTAGTTTACCTTGTGAACAAAGCTAAGAGATTTCTCTAGCTAGGATATCCTATATCTCTATTAATATTGTTTACATACTATATCTTGTATGTAACACTCGTCTCTATATTTTCTAGCTACACTATCATGTACTCATCATCATAACCATTTCAGACGAAAGACGTCCACTGCTGGGCAAAATCCTCCACCAAGTGTCACCACAACGACTGGTCCTGTGCGTCTCGCAACCATCAGATTCCCGTGACTCTGATCAGGTTATCGGTCCACATTGTGGGGGGCTTTCCAATGCTGCGTTTTCTGGTACGCGGTCGTCAATTCAGAACTTTTCGCCCCCATCGAACGTCTGTCTGCTGCAGTAGTCAGCTGTTTGGCTCAAACTAATCACGTGGTTATTTTTATGGTACCATACCCTTAGGGTCCAAACGGAGCCCTATTGCTGAAACTCACGTGTCGGTCTGTCCGTCGTTTGTCACACTGGTTTCACAGCCAAACGGTTTGAGATACAGTCTTCAAATTTTGACAGTATAAGCATATTATTGACCCAAAGCCGTACAAATAGTCAAAAATACATTTTGTACGGAACCCTAAATGTGTGAAGTCTGACACGCACTTGCCCGGTTTTTTCATAAAGTTTAAGTTTTTTTTTTTTTTTTACTGCCCCACACTAAGAATTATTCCTGTATCGCGGGAGCGTTCACAAACATGTAAACTCACATACACAAGACACCCAGACCCGGAATAACTATCTGTAGGCCATACAAATATTTGTTCCGTGCGGGGATCGAACCCGCGACACGCAGCGCAGCAGTCGAACCCTCAACCACTGCGTTACTACAGAAGTTTTCCAAGATTTTCCCCAACACACATTCTTCCTACTTTAAAAACTTCATACCGAATCAATTTCATTAAAAAAAAACTCAACGCACAAATCCAATAAACAAAATTACACTTTACGCTCTTATTATTAAAGTTGAAAATAAAACCGCGTGATGATCCCCAACGTTGATTTGTAATGTCATTAGTGCTGCTCGGATTGCGAACAGTGTCAAATAGAATCACGTCCGGTTATAAAGAAAGTTGAATCCGTATCGATTCGGAGAACAATCGAGCGATTTTCTAATATCTCGAGTAGTTACAATGTGTGAAGTGAATGCATGTTATGGAGATAAGGGGGTGATTTCTACTAATGGGGAAGTTTCCTGGGTATAAAAGTGATAATTCTGTTTACACCGTAAGTAAGATTAAAGAAAAAAACAAAAAACGTTAGATTATCAAAAAATTTGGACACGTATTTTTTGCTTTACCGAATCAATAAAAAGAAACCTGCCAAGTGCGTGTTGGACGTCACACATTTAGGGTTATGTACCAAACCATCGGGAATAATCAAAGAAAAAATCTGATTTATCATTAAATTTTCGAGACTTGAAGTCAATTTCTCTCTTCAAAAATCGTGTTAAAGAGCACTACCTTTCCTCTCTATTATAATATTTTTTTATATATTTGTATGTCATGTATCTATTTACAGTATTAGGTATATATATTTATGTAAGTATATATATATATTTACAATATATGTGTAGGTTTATTTGACACCTTAGTATAGGACATCTCGTATTCCTTTTTTCTGTTTCTTACACACTTTTGTCTACATTTCTTTCTCACTTCTCCTATCGCAGGTCTGCTGGTAGAAATTTCTTAAGAAATAAGCAGTTCCTTTGTACTGTATTTATAATTATGTTTATTGTTACTGTGTCTCTGTGTGTACATAAATGATTAAATAAATAAATAAATTGGTATTTGTTACTAAAATATACGTATTGTATAATAAACATTATCACCAAATTTCAAGTTTGGTCACCCAGTTCTTTTTTTTTCGTGGGGTGGGAAATAATCCAATGACATCTCTCGCTATAGGGTGGAGCGGGAGGGCGTGTCAGACTCTTACTGACTAAAACCCAACCCTGTTCCTTCCCTGCCCTGAGTGCCCGGGGACGAGGTAACTCTGTTTCGAATTTATCGTCAACCTCTGGGCAGGCATCGACCATGACGGGCCACGTCATGGTTTGCTGATAACTCTTTGTGACGTGCGTGGTACACTACGCGCCGTCGACTCTCGGGCCTGGTGCTGATCGGAAGACGAGCTACCCACTACTCGCCGTCCGCAGGCCTGGGTCTGGTACGGAACCCTAAAAAAACTTTTTTACAAAAAAATAGAACCGACTTCCAAAAAAAGTGCAAAATAACTTTAATTTCTGAAGTCGGTGTTCCTGTTTTGTGTCTTTGTTTTTTGACACCGACTTCCGAAATTAAAGTTATTTTGCACTTTTTTTGGAAGTCGGTTCTATTTTTTTGTAAAAAAGTTTTTTATTTTTCACTTTTTAGTTGTGGCTCCCCATTAAACTGTGTTAACAATTCATAGACATATGATAGCAGCAATCGCGGTTGATTTGCTGTCAATTTTTGAAGAGTTCCGTTGTCTGTCTCCGAAACCCATCATCAGATCTTTTTGAAATTTAAATGGGACCATTTCGGAATACACCCCTTTCGAACAAAAAAAGAATTTTGCAAATCCGTCAATATATGACGGAGTTATGCCCGAACATAAAAAAAAAAAAAAAAAAAAAAAAAATACAAACATCCGAATTGATAACCTCCTCCTTTTTCGAAGTCGGTTAAAAATGACAAAGATTAAACACACCAAAGTTAGAAGTGGGGGCTTGTTACGTACAAAGTGGACGGTACATTTTTACGGAGGTGTCACGTTACGCATTTCGACGCATTGTATCGTCCTCTTTTTGTGTGTACGAGACAAAATAAACAAATAAGTTTTTGGTGGTCTAATTGACGAAACAAATTAATAGATTTTTTACACTATAATGAAGAAGAACTCAGAAAAACTTAGCTAAGCTTAAGTGGGATTGGGCAGATCAGCATTTTAATATGGCACAGGCCTTTTATATGTGAGAGCGTGTGAGCCGTAATCCACCACGCGGGCCCATTGCGGGTTGGTGGATGTCACATGTCTTCGAATTTTTGGCTCTAGAACTGAAACATGCCGGTTTCCTCACGATGTTTTCCTTCACCGTTTTGAAAGCAGTCGTGATGAAATAATTTACACAAAGTAAAGCGCCTGTCTGGGTTTGAACTCACGACCTACAACTCGTAAGTCGCGGCCATTACCACTTGGCAATTACTACTCTCATCACATCTGTCGCATGTCTAACGTGAAATGGGCAAAAAGGACTAATTAAATGCCAGACGACATCGCGGTAGACCGAGTGAGGATGTTGGGTCGAGCTCGACTCTTACAGAAGGGACTGGTCCATAATAGAAAAGGACAGAGTTATGTGTATGTTACATAAAATTAAAAATTTTCAAACAACTAGTGTGGCCAACCTTTTACCAGCACCTTGTATGCAATAAAAAAAATACACTAAAAATTTATAAATAACTTTAATTTCGGAAGTCGGTGTTTGTATTTTTACTTCTTCGTTATTTGACACCGACTTCCGAAATTAAAGTTATTTATAAATTTTTAGTGTATTTTTTTTTGGAAGTCGGTTATTTTTTTTGTAAAAAAGTTTTTTATTTTTCACTTTTTAGTTGTTATACCCCAGAACTAAAAACCCCAATATAATGGAACGTGGAATTTAAACATTTGGAGAACACCAAAACGTCATCGAGGTACACGTATTTTCTGTTTTTGTTCAGTTTCTCAAAAAGCGCTGAAGTAATTTCGATAAAATTTATATGGGACCATCTCGGGAGTATATTCTTTCAAATGAAAAAAGAATTTTGAAAATTGGTTCACAACTGACGGAGAAATCGGGTAACATACATACAAAAAAAATAATAATAAAAAAAAATAAACATACAGACGAATTGAGAACCTCCTCTTTTTGGAAGTCGGTTAAAAAGACGATACGAAATGCCGCTCCTTGACACTAGATGTCACTGTCGCGTGACGTCAGTTTTCTGAATGAGGACCTTTCCCGGTCCGACTACCATGGTCGAAAAGGTTGTTGTTTTCCTTGATATAGGTACTTACTTACCTATACACACAAATAAGCGATAACAACAATTACCTATCTACATAGGTAATAACAAAATTTCATAAAGATAGTGTTCGCAAATTTTAAAAAACTTGTTCCAGGAAATTTGTGTTTTTGAATACGCCTTACAAGTTTGGAAAATAAATATTTATCATTTAGAATCTCTATTACCTACATGAGCAAGGTTTCTATCAAGATGTTTTCTTTACTTTCACAATTGATGAGTACATTAAGTTCAAGTGAAAACTTTGCAAAACATCAGATTTTGGAGGCTTATACTGAATTTGCTATTCAAAATTTTTACTTTTTGCTTTCACAGAAACCTAGATATACTCGTACCTAGTTCACAAGATACCTATTAGTTCAAAAAATTCTAAGATAGATGTGTTACAACGGCATAATCACGTCAAGCGTTTGTATGAAAACTAATGAAAAGTATGTTGGGTTGGCCGCTAGTAAGAATCTCGGCGAGTACATGATCTCCGTTAGAATATAATTATTGTTTTGTAAGAATGAACCCATGGTGCATCTATTTATTACGTCCTACTTGGAATAGTTGTATTTAGTTGTGTTGTAGGTGTATTTTGACTTATTGTAATTTTTTTTGGATAGAGGACCTCACTTCCCCTCCTTTGTCCCCGGCGTGAAAAGGCTGAGAGGAACCGTCCGATTTGTTACAACTTGTCGAAGAATATAAATCTCTGTCTGAAAACACAAGACATCTTCCCGCACCGGAACTGGTGATCAATATCCTCCACAATCCTCTACACTTGTTGAATTTATTTTAGTTCAATCACAGACGTTATGTCACCAACTGCATCAGACTGCTTGAATAGTGACTTATTTGGAACTTATTTGATGGGATTTTTATAAAATTTTCGTTTTATACTTCAATCTAATGATACAACAGAAAAAGATTCTGAGTGTGAAAGTTGACGGTTTTAAAGGCAGGTCAATAGCATTGATGCATACAACTTTAATTACTGGGTAATAGTAATTAACAATGTATTGAAGAAAAAAATATGCTGTTCCAAACCCAGATAAATTACAAAAATAGGAATATGAGATCCCAAAAAAAGATAAATGTGGAAATAAAAATAAAAAGAAGTGGACAATAACTTTAATTTTGGAAGTCGGTTTTGTGTTTTCGTTTTTTTACAGCGACTTCCAAAAATTAAGTTATTTTGCACTTTTCTTGTTTAATTTTTGGATATCCGTTCTATTTTTTCTAAAAAGTATTTTATATTTCACTTTTTAGTTGTGTGGGAACAATGGCAGTTGCTCCATGTAAAATACTGGTATTCAGCTGCATCCGGTTAGACTGGAAGCCGACCCCAAGATAGTTGAGAAAAGGCTAGGGAAAACAGTTGCGTGGGAACAATACATACGATCGCAGCAATCTCAAGTCATTTGCTGTTAGATAATGAAGAGCTCCACTGTCGATCTCGAAAACCTTTACCAGATCCTATTGTATTATATAGTAAGTTTTCCTTTAAAAATATGCATATTGATAACGAAAACCCTATTCAAATCGGATCAGTAGTTTTCGAGAAAATTGCGGACAAAAAAGATACAAACCTCCGTTTTTGAACTCGGTTAAAAATATACCTAACTTTTTCTTTCCAGATTTTCAGACTTTTGTTCGCTACCTATTTAGACCTATAAAATACTCAGTTATCGAGAGCCATTCGTATTGATGACAGCAACAAAAATTTATATCTTTACAGGGAGCTACCAAATCGTAAAACAATGAAATAGCGACGTTTGTTTACTACAAACTGAATATTTATTAGCTGTCGATTTTATTGTAAAGCCGTAAATATTTGGAATGATAAGTGTTTTTACTTCATCAATGGTTTATGGTTTTTATTATGGTTCCGTACCCGAAGGGTCCAAACGGAGCCCTATTGTTGTCACACACGCATGTCCGTCTGTCTGTCCGCCCGTCGTCTGTCACAAAATTCTGTTACAAAGAATTTTTTAACTTCCCTTTGACCTATGAACTAGAAATTTGGTGACAATATTCATTAAAACAAATACTAATATATGGTACGGAACCCATAATGTGCGAAATCCGACACGCACATGGCCAGTTTTTTTATTTGCTGGAGGTGACTACTGTAAAGAATGGACTATTTGGGAACCAGGTAATTTTTTTATCTGACTGCCCTAGAAGGAGTGTAATATTTTTCGAGAGTACCTATAAGTGTGTATATGCCTAAACGGCTGCATGGACTTTAACAAAGGACTACACGTCAGGCCCCTTGCGTCGCCATAACAATAGGTTTTTAATTGTGTCTGCTAATGAGGGACTTGACGCGTTAATCTAGTTAAGAAGGGTAGGTACTAGACAACCTAGGTAAGTGGTAATTATCTTATTTAAGAAAAGGTATTACCTACAGAATGTAAGTTTATATTTGAAGCGTACTTAGGATGCCAAAATCAAAACAGAAATCGAATTAAAATATAAAGCGTTTAACTCTCTCTGGTAAAAATATATGTCAGGTAGATACACCGTATGAAAATTTATGACCAACACCAATCAGATTGGCTGCAAACACAAATGTAATAAAATACATTTTCCATCGACATATTTATTTACGACGTTTTAAAATATTTGAGCATTCAATATTCAACGTGGTAATGCTGTCAGCGTTCTAGGCACTTTTCCCAATTCCGGCGATTCTCTTTCTTCTTTCGCCAGTGTGGTTAGGGTTATTCTGTTGGGCGACTTCAGTATAAATATGTTATGCCTTTCAGATAACAAAACTAATTTACTCAACAAGTTCCTAACATGCTGTAAGTTAAAGCAAATTGTTTCTGAGCCTACCCATTTTACCGATTGTACGGTCCACCCGTACAATTCATATCTTTTTACGTTGAATTAGCAGTTTTGTACCGCGTGCGCAATTTACTTCAGTTCGCGTTCGGTCTTCTCATTGACAGCGATATGGAAGAATTTTTTGATGCCCAATGAGTTATTTTCATATGCGTTTGCACATTACAGATTATTATGAGTTTGTTTTAGAGTCTTTAAGTCGAGAGTAAATAAGTTACTTCTTGGCAAGCGTGCTCCATCTTCGACCACATCATCGCTTACCATCAGGTGTGATAATCGTTAAACGCGAACCTATCAATGGTTAAAAATATATATAGAATAGAATAGAATAAAACTTTATTGTACACCAAAACAGTCACACAATTGTTTTACACGAATATATGTTAATATCAGAGGTTGGAATTAGGTAGAGTTTTTTATGTACTTGCATCAAAATGTTGATATTAATATGGATCTTCCCGGGATTTCTAATGGACAATCCCGTATGGCCAACAATATTACAAATAAATAATAATAAAAATTTCAATTGTTTTCTTTTGTTCTCACCAGTTTTGTTGTGTGAACCACAAATGTGGCAACATCGTGCGTGTGCGCATTGGAATTTTGCAACTTTTGACATCCGATATCGGTGATATAAATTTGGCGACGTCATGCGTGCAATGGTTTAAATTGTGTAAAAGTAAAAAGCTTTTTATTAAATAAATCACGGGACTTTTCTGCTCTTTAAAATTAATCTCGGGATTTTAGGCATATCCACTTTATTCTTTCGTTGTATGAAATCAATGTAAGTACATAAATAACTCTACCTAATTCCGACCTCTGGCTTATTATACTCGTAAAGGTACTTAATTGACATACAGAAAACACGAAAGGCTAATATACCTTTTGCACTTAGACCACAGGATACTAAGATGCCTAGGCACTGCTAGACACAATATTGTCAAAGCTTTGAAAACGAACCAAGAATGCGAATGTTACCATTTATACGTAGAAATTGATGGACTTTGTCAATGTCACAGCTGAAACTTGTGCTCACAGTACACACTAGGTGGTTATACGAATCCTACTGGAATATAATTGATGGATTTTGTTACTCAGTCACGCCAGAACGGCTAAACAGATCTAAATGAAATTTGGCTCAGTGATAGATTATAGTCTGGAGTAGCACATGAACCATAATTTATAGAGCGGGAAAGTACTAATTCCATGTGGGTGATGCTGCTGGCAGAAGCTAGAATTATTATACTTTTTTGTCGACCACATCATCGCTTACCATCAGGTGTATATAGGTCAGGGAGATAAAGGTCAAGCGCGAGCCTATAACAATAAAAATGAAAAAAAATCGACGTAATTAGAATCCATCTTCACCAATTTATGTAAGTATCGACTTTGGATAAATTCGAAACCGAGTTACCGCGCCCCTGGGCACTCAGGGCAGGGAAGGAACAGGGGTGGGTTTTAGTCAATAAGAGTCTGACCCTCTTGCTCCTCCCAGAGCGGGAGATGTCATTGGATGACCTCCCACCCCCCAAAAAAAAAGGAAAAAAAGAGTGGTGTATATTTAAATTTAATATAAGTGACCAATTTAATTCGTCAGGCCGACAATAGGTTTTTAATTGTATCTGCTAATGAGGGGCTTGACGGGTTAAACTGAAGAGATCCTGAAAAAACCGTTCAAGTGCGTGGCGATCTTCTTAAATGTATTTTTGACTAGGTATTTGTATGGCTTTGAGTCAACAAGATGCTTATACTGTGAAAAATTGCAGACTGTAGCTCCAACCATTTGGCTGTAAAACCTGTGTTACAGACGGCGGACCGACAGACTGACGGACAGTCGGATAGGTGGAATAGGGCTCCGTTTAATCCCTTCGGGTACGGAACTCTAAAAAATATGGGTTGCAAAATAATTTGAACTTTCTCTTGGATAACGTAGTTTCTTGTTCGAAAAATTTGATAATTATCTCGAATTTCCATGCGAGACGCACAGGACCGGTCGTTGTGGCGAAAAAAAAAAATTTTTGGGGATCTAGGGGCCTATGTTCTGCTGTGGACGTCTTTCGGGCGAAATGAATAGCGATTCTTGTTGCCAGCGAAGCAATTCCGTATTCTGTAACACAGACCAAGTTTTCAGGTTCCCTGAATTTGACAGCCACATAATAACGTTGTAAATATATTTGTCACACCAAGAAATAAATATAGTTTGTAGATGTAAGATTTATCGCTCTACAATCAAAGAATATAAAGGAATTGGCGTACCGTGTAACATGTTATTTATGATGTTGTAAATTCTATGTTTTCGTCCCGAAAAACAACTTTGATTTTCAAGCTGTATTTGACGTGAAAAATAATGGGAAACCGAACGAAAAGGCATGAAAAGCTCTCAGTTTTATTACGTGAACAATGAAGAATTTATTTAAGACTGGCAATTTAGTTATTTTATAAGTCTCATGAGAATTTTTGTAAAAATATCTGCTCAAAATAATAAAGGCGAGGGCATGTGTCAGTCTGTTTGACGGGGTCCGCTATGGACGATGCCTGCCGGGGTCCCGGATAAATTTAAAAGAGAGTTACCACGGCCCTTGGCACAGGCAACTGAAGGAACAAAGGTCAGTTTTAGTCAGTAAGAGTCTGACACGCCCTCCGGCTCCACCCAGAGCGAGAGAAGTTTTGTTGAAATCCAAATCTCAAAAAAAAGGACTGTGTTCTGTTTATCTATTTTATTTAGTTGTTGTAAATAAATTTAGCACCAATACCTATTTCCCTTGGTCACGGCATCACCCACGCACGGCTGGAGCGATTTAGCAAATTCTTGAAAATAGGAAAAATTCAGAAAACTTAACGACTATTAATCTTCGTGAGCATGACAGTTCGCGCGTCAGGTTCGCCTGTCGGGTCAGCTAGTCATTGTATGTTTAATGACGACCAATGTTTGATCTGTTTACTAGTTTTTTAGCAGTGGGCAGGGCACATTGCTCGCAGAATAGATGGCCGGTGGGGTCGAATGGTTCTGGACTGGCGACCGTATACCGGAAAATTTAGCGTTGGCAGGCCTTTCACAAGGCGGAACGATGATCTGAATAAAATTTCGGGAATCTGATAGATCCGAGATGCACAGGACAATGCGGTACTTTGTGGCAATACTTTGGGGAGGCCTATGTCCAGCAGTGGACGTCTTTCGGCTTAAATGATGATGATAACTAGAAATAAATATGTTTCTCTTGGGATTGACCTCGGGATGGATGTATAGGAAAATCCTACATCCATCCCGAGGTCAATCCCACGAGAAACGTGTTTTTTTCTCTTATTAATCTTCATTAATCATGAACTGATAGAAGACTACACCCAACCATTATGTAAGTTTCCATCAGTGAAAGAGTTTTCATAATCGGATTTTATTTATATTTATAACTAGCTGCACCCCGCGATTTCTCCCGTGTTAATGCAAGGTATAACCTATCTACGTGCCAAATTTCATCCAAATAAGTTTGAGCCGTTTGAGCGTGAGAATTAACAAACATACAAACACACACAATCACAAACTATCACCTTTACAATATTAGTGTGACGAATTATATTTAGTACTAGCTTTTGCTAGTGGCTTTACCCGCGTGGGATTAGTACTTCCATCATTATAAAATATAGCCTATAAGTTATTCCAGACTATAATCTACTTCTGTGCCAAATTTCATCCAAATCTGTTCAGCCGTTCTGGTGTGATTGAGTATCAAACATCCATCTATCTACGACATTTAAACTTTCGCAATTATAATATTTGGAGATAAGATTTATTAACTTAATTATCTTAAAAATATGTACCGCATTCAAGTTTAATTTGCATCCTTCAAGCGCAACTGTGTAAACAAAAACCTTACACTGAAAAACGACTTCCACAAAAAAGAAGCCAAAAAGTCATAAATTAACAGTCAAGATATAAATCACGATCAAGTTTTGGTTAATTTGAAAATTCCCGAGTGAAAAATATGAGTCTTACACGACTACAGACTGCTCGTGAATTTATGCCTTCCGCCTTACTGTGTTGTTTGTAAGTTTCTTTTATTTTGAACTCGTTTTTGCTTACTTCACTTTTCCGAGGCTTTGGTAGAGTGCTATAATATATAAACTTATTACGCGTTTTCTTGTGAATATTCTATCTGTACCATGACGATCTAGAGAAAGATCTAACTGCTGAATTTCAGTAGTAGAAAAGCAACGATTAGAGAAGCCAGGCGATTACTATCAACCAGATACAAATCCAGACTCAGGGCTTCTCCTGTGAGGCGGCGAGCCTCCTTACCGGACTGTCGTAATGGGATCTGGAGGACAAAGTCCTTGCGCTGCTCTGGGAGTGGCGCGAGGAGGCCAAACGCCCCGGGGCGAAACTCTGCTGCCGCGACACCTCGCGGCTCGGCGGATGAAGCTCCGGCAGGATCTCATGGCGACATGGAGACAGCGACTGTCGCAACCCAGCGCTAGGCACGCCACCATTGCGGTGGTAGTGCCCCTCTTTGAGAGTGGTTGGAGAGGCGTCACGGCGTCCTCACCTTCCGCCTGACGCAGGTCCTCACCAGACACGGGTATTTCGGGAGGGTCCTGTGTCGGATAAGGTGGGAGGAGACACCCGGGTGTCGACATTGTGCGAATCGCCCAGATGATGCGGTGGAGCATACGGTAGAGTTCTGTCCCGCTTGGGTGGAGCACCGCCGTGTCCTCGTGGAGGCGTTCGGCGGCAGCGACCTCTGGCGCCCGGCCCTGGTCCAGAGCATGGCATGGAGCGAGAGGGAATGGGAATCAGTCTCTTCCTTCTGCGAAAAGTAATGCTCGCGAAGGAGGAGGCGAAACGGGTGACGGAGACTTAACAGAGTCGCCCTTACGCCCCCAGCAGCAGCCACCGCAGGAGACGCCCTGGGCGTAGGGGGTCGCGGGACGATCTCCGGCCATCATAGGCGCGGGCCTGCGGACGGCGAGTAATGGGTAGCTCGCCGTCCGGTCAGCATTAGGCCCGAAGAAACTTTACGGTGCGTAGTGTTCCACGCGCGCCTAAAAGAGATGTCAGCAACACATGACGGGGCCCGTCATGGCCGATGCCTGCCCCGGGGGGTCGCGGATAAATTCTAAACAGAGTTACCGCGCCCCCTGGGCACTCAGGCAACTAAAAGAACAGGGGTGGGTTTTAGTCAATAAAAGTCTGACGAGCTGTCCCGCTCCACCCAGAACCTGAAAAGTCATTGGATGATTTTTCAGGCTCATAACTATCTTGGGGTCGGCTTCCAGTCTAACCGGATGCAGCTGAATATCATTATTTTACATGGAGCGACTGCCTATCTAACCTCTACAACCCAGTTACTGGGTAATACGATACCTCTTGGTAAGACTAGTTGTCAGACTTTCGGGTTTCTGACGACCCGTAACGACTGTCAAAGGCCCACGATTGACAGCCGGGACCAACGGCTTAACATGCTTTCCGAGGCACGGAGGAGTAAAGAGATGATGAGAGTATGTAAAGATTGTCACCCATCCATGCACCAACCCCGGCAAGCGTAGCTTAACCTGGTGGATCGACCCATGCGGCTGTTATTACTTTAGCCACGAGCTTTTCAAGCAATGCTAGATGTACATAGGTACCAATACCTACTGTTATTTAATCAGAAAATTTCATCGAAAAACTGTACTGTAACTTTAAAATTAATTTTGAACGACTATTTATTACAATAATTATTGGCATACAAATGCTTCTCGCAACACAAAACAGCGCGATAATTATAATTAATTCCGATTATAATTTACTTTGCTGTTCCTGAAACTTATCGGTGTTGACTTGTTCTGTCCGAGAATAATGCATTGATACGCAAACATTATAATTTATTTATAACTTAATCTGACAGCTTGAACATAAAGTTCCTGCAACTATTTCCTCGCGTGACTACAGAAATGGACTAAGTGAACATCCGACTTTCTTTCTCCGATCACAAATTAATTTCATGTAAATTTACGACAAAATCAGCGAACATGAACATGCAACCTTCTTGCTTCAGTGGTTATATAAAACGGACATCTGAATTTGTAATACTAAATGGAAATCCGTAAAAAAATGGAAGAAAGTCTGTACTAGTCATCCGAGACGCTTTTTCGAAGATAAATATTGAAATCTCGTGTGACATACCATTTAAGTACATCGAATCGTTTGAGAGAAAAGTAAAATGCTCTAATTAAAATAACTGCACGCCTCTTCTTCACACGCTATATTAGAAACTTATTCAACGAAAACTTGGCCGTTTGTGAAGATTCCTTCGCTTGTTTTTTTTTTAGCATTCCTGCTCGCTGATTGGTTGACTAATGACAGTTGTGTGTCGTTCATTTTTAAAAATTGGTCGTTATTTTTGACGTTGATGTGTTGTAAGTGACTTTGTACGTAAATGTGATTTATTTGAGTGCTATTATACTTTGATTGATCAATTATTGTAATTTAATCAATGATTTGATTGGTTCAAAGACTCCGTTTTATTGGTGATAATGAATCACTTTCAACGTAAGGATACTTATAGTATTCAAAGACGTTCGGTTTGGTATTTTTTTTTTTGGATTATGTAAGTATGAATTTGAAAGGTGGAAATGTACTGTTTTTTTTTTGTTAAAAACTTTTATTTTGCAAGTCGGTGTCAAATAACGAAGAAACAAAATACAAACACCGACTTCCGCTAATAAAGTTATTTTGCAATTTTAGATGTCGGTTGTATTTTTTGGAAAAAAAAGTTTTTTTATTATTGGTTGGGATATCATGAAATAACTTCTCCCGCTCTGGGTGGAGCGGGAGGGCGTGTTAAGACTCTTACTGACTAGAACCCACCCCTGTTCCTTCAGTTGACGCGGTGACATTGACCCCGACCCTGGCAGACTCCCGCGACCCTGACAGAGTACATAGCCTCATCATCATCAGCCTTTTTAATGTCCCCACTGCTGGGGCACAGGCCTCCTCTCTGTGAGAGGGTGTGGGCCGTAATCCACCACGCGGGCCCAATGCGGATTGGTGGATGTCGCATGTATTCGAATTTTTGGTTCTAGGAAATGCCAGTTTCCTCACGATGTTTTCATTCACCGTTTTGAGAGCAGTGGTAATGAAATAATTTACACAAAGTAAAGCGCCTGCCTGGGTTTGAACTCACGACCTACAACTTGTAAGTCGCGACCAATACCACGGGGCCACCACTGCTCTACATAGTACATAGCCTAGCTTGTATTTTAATAATTGAAAAACAGTGGTACTTTTTACACTAGGAGGTAATTATATGAGTCAAGTCGTAATTCCAATTACAAAGGCAGAAAGAGATTTATAAAATCTCGGGTATGACTGGAGCGTTCGTAAATTAGTCTCTATCATGGTAGGTATATCAAATGATACAACAGTCATAATTCAAAGGCATAGTAAACGTGTTGAAGTGTTGTGTGTGGAGTGTGTTCTAAGTTTTAGGTAAGATATATTTTATTTAGTTTATTTATGTACGAATATTATTAAATTTTAAGTTTGTGTTGTGCACTTAGTTATACTGTTTTATGTTTTATTTATCACCGAGATTTGCTGTAAGTTAAGCTCGTCTTTGTCATTAACAGTTTCTTTGTGTTTGTATTTCTATGTTTTATGTGTGCAATTAATAAAGAATATGTGTCTTGTGATAGTTATTCCCAGTTCATTTCTTTCTGTCCATGTAAATTTTATCTTAAACGTACATAACGAACGCAATGTCGCTAGGAAGTTTTATTTTGCAAGTTGAGTTTATGACAGTTTCAGCTTGGTAAAACTGCGGCAAGTCGAGCTGTTTTGAATGTTTTCGAAGACAGAGTGGGTTGCATATGTAAACAAGCGCTGTTCAAACTTCCAGTAGGTAAACATCATTCTACATACAATATGTAACAAAAACCCTGTTGTTCCTTTCAAGGATGTGTACATTTACCTACAAGCACAACATAGATGAAATTTTAATTTAAAAAAATTAAGCATTGGCAAAAAATGTTTAGATTATCTGATTTTACAAGTACATCTTTATTTTGCTAAATAGCCTACTGGTTTCGCAATCGCTTCATGCAGAATTGCAGAGGTAATAAATCAGTTAGACATTGCAATTATTAATAATTAAATATTTACTGTAATTATTTTTTAACAGTTTTTTATAAATGATTTGCTTTATTACGTTTGTATACCGATTCTTAGAACGTTGGTAGAAGGAACAACAGGGCTTTTGTTACATATTTTATATGATTTTTAGCCGAGTGTGGCAAAACCAAAAATAAGGGATACAATTTTACTATACTATGTTTCAGATAAATTTGCAATAAAGTTTATTAACCTTTCCCTAATAACTCTTCGTAGGTACCTGAAGAATTAAATATAAATCGTTTTTCATTATTAGACAATGTTAAGGATCACGAAAGATGTTGATTTGGGACAGCTTTGAGTCATTAATTCCGTTTTTTCAAATTAAAAATGTCAATAAATGTAGGTGGGTCAATGACCGTTATTGCACGTTTATTTGGAGCAACCTATAGGTTTGTACGTATTTACGAATTTTCCACCGTAACTACAGAGCCAATTTTGATGACTGAAGTATCAATTGATTTGTTATTACGGTCCAAGTGTCATAGGCTACATTGAATTCAGAAAATATTAATATGACGGGTGTTAGATTCAAAAAGTGGGGGCTTATACACATTCAGAAATTGAATTTTAATTCGTCGTTTTTGATACAAAATGGAAGAGCAGAAAATTATGTCTTCAGAAATATAAATAAGTACTTACAATATGAAAATCTATATTTTCATTTGATTAAAATAATGTTTTACAATATTTTTAGCGTTCATAAAAAACCGGCCAAGTCCGAGTCAAGACTCACGCATGAAGGGTTCCGTACTACCGTACAAGATTATACGCGTCCACTTGTTGCCATTATTAAGATCGAGCAAAAAATCCAAAAAAAGACACGTTTCTAGTAGAGAAGCCCCGTTTTATTTTTTAATATATTTTATTTTAGTTAAGTATGTTATAAATATGTACGAGTATTAAAATAAATAAAATAAGACAGTGAATTTTATTTTTATTATTTTTTGTTGTTTTAGTGGCAATTGAAATAAAAAAAAAAAAATTTCTGTGAAAATTTCAACTGTCTACCTATTATGGATCATAAGATACAGGCTGCTGACAGACAGACAGACGGACGGACAACAGAGGCCTAGGAATAGGGTCCCGTTGGTTACCCTTCGGGTACAGAACCCTAAAAATACTATGAGTCCCATCTGTCCTAATAGCTCAAACATAAAATAGTTAATAAAACATGAAACAATATTTATAGCAACATTTGAAAATAAATTTTTCGCTAAGATGTTTTCCAATATTTTTCTTGCCAAACGTGAGAAGTGTATAAAAGACATTTTTACTTCTTTATCTTAAACCGCATGACATATTTTGATTTGTCATTTATTTTATTTTTTGCGTTAAGATGGTTGTGATTTTTATTTCATTTGAATTTAGTGTGGTTTCTGTTTTTGACAGGCTTATGAATTTTCCAGTTCAAAGCTTTTATTGTTGTTCATTTTTATGGAGAAAAAAGGTTGAATTTATTTTATAAATGAGTAAAGCGGGGAGCCTGTGATAAGTATAAAATGATGACTGTCATTTTCAAGAACAGGTCGACCGTGAAAGTACCCGCTTATATAAAAAAAAACCGGTCAAGTACGAGTCAGTCTTGCGCACCGAGGGTTCCGTACAAACCTGTAGGTATATAAGTAAAAAATATTTGTATTATATGTTTTCAATTTTTTCTATATCTGTCCTATAAGACGTTGCTTCGTACCAAATTTCAAGATTCTTTCACGGGAAGTACGCTGTAGGTTTTGATTCCCTAGCGAGTATCCAAAATTTGCAGCATAAACGGCTGTATCTTTTGATTGCGTTAGCTTAGAAGTTTGATTTTTTCACAGCTCTAAGAGACAGTAGACTTGAGTATTTGATATGAATTTCAGCTTGATACCTCTACGTGTTCCTGAGAAAAAGGGTCTTGGCAGACAGACAGACGGACAACAAAGTAATCCTATAAGGGTTCTGATTTTTCCTTTCGAGGTACGGAACCCTAAAAATTAAAATGCACAATCTCAACCATAAATGCGACTTAAGTATCACCCCGATATTCCGCTGATGTCCTTTTTTAATTTTATAATAGCTTCCCTTGTAACTAACTATGTAAATGAATCTTAGAAGTTAAAGACCCACTTCATGGTTTACGTTAATACTGAAAGCCCTAATTTTTTTAATTTTTTTTATCGTTGATAGGCACGCGTTTGACCGCTATCTCACCTGATGGTAAGCAATGATGTGGTCGAAGATGGAGCACGCTTGCCTAGAAGTAACCTATTCACTCTTGACTTAAAGACTCCCAGGTTGTAGTTATCAGGAAACACAGACGATGCATAAAATAGGTGCCTTTTTTTTGATGACACACCAACGCCACCTTGTTAGATGTGTAGAGTATTTTCATAAAACCAATAGTTAAAGTGAAGGAAAGGAAATTCCTCAAGATATGCTCTCTAACCTATAACGCGTTTTTAATTTACCAAAACGAAAATATGAGTTACTTTTAATAGTCCTACACTATTTAATTCTCCATACTTAATTAGAGTTCAATCTCTATTGGACTCAATAAATAATCTCAAGAAAATATCAATGGGCCCTGAAGGGAAACCACTTTAAATCCTTCTGGCTTGGTATTTTATGCTATGATCAGCAGTTATTTGTGATTTTAGTTTTTAAGATGGAAAATATCAAGGATTCAAAGCGGTTTACCTTCAGGTCCCATTGATATTTTCCACCCTGTATATAAAATGTTCGCCGCCTCAGGTAAGAAAAAGAATGTTATTCTTTGAAAAAATACCTCAAAAGGAGGCAGTTGCGAATAACAGCTGCTGCACAGCTTACCACTCACCTTACACTCTAAAACATAAAATGGAGGGGGATTTGCCCAGGAGTGGGACAGATCGGGATTAACTATTAAAAAAAAAGTAGGTTATAATAATGTACACTTACGTAGACCCAACTTGTTGTGCACTTTCTTGTCATCTTCTTTTTCTTCCTCGTTTTTGCTGCTCGATTTTTTCGCGTTCGGATCCGAAACATCTGAAAAAAAAATTGTTTAAATAAGATGAGGTTAGCTTTGCATGGCGTTTGGATTTTTTTTAAGGTCTCAGGTTCTGAATAACAAAAAAAATAATTAATGTAAATAATATTTTCTTCAAAAAAATAGAAAGTAGTGGATGAATTCAAGATTTTAAGCGACAAAAAACCGTCAAAAAGGAGGAGGTTTTCAATTCATCTGTATGTTGTTTTTTTTGTATGTTTGTCACGGGATTACTCGACCACTTGTGAATAGATTTTGATGATACTTTTTTTTTTTGGTAGGTTATACTTCAGAGTTAGTCCCAAATAAATTTTATTGAAATTTATTCAGCGTTTTCTTTTATTTTAAATCAACAAAAATAAAAATCTCTGAGTAGTTTTGGTTTTCTCCAGTAAGTTCAAATTTCATGTTATTGGGGTTATCAATTCGGGCATAACTTTAATGTTTAGTTTATTTATTGGGTAGGTACAACAAATAAAAAATAAAAAATTATTTTGCCATTTTTAGTGTATTGTCTTTTTTGGAAGTCGGTTATACAGGGTGTAAGGGAAACGCTTCCGAAAACCGAGACAGGTGATAAGGCTAGTGATTCTCGATACGATAACATCAAAAAATCTGTTTTTTTTTACAAGTTTACCTAGTTTTTTAGCATTTTGCGTTCACTATGCTGTGAGAACAGTTAAATGAAACCTTTATTTATGATTAAGAGGGTACAGGGCCTGCGCGGAATTTACAAAATAAGTATTTGAACAAACTATTACCGTCGTGCTGTCTCAAGCTTGCCCCCGTAGAGTGCGATATGACAGCTGCAGCTCAGACCGATTTTGACACAAAATTTTTGACGAGATTGACGTTTCGTATTCCCCTTTTTGCTTCTTGTAATCTGAGCCGATACAATTATTTTTGGCACTTAAATTTTAAGAAAGAGTACATCTAGGTCCACATTAAATGTTTTATGTTGAAACTTTTCAAATTTGTCTGATAGTCCTCTAATAACGGCGATAAAAATAGGGCCATTTTTTGTCATTTTTGGAAGGTCATATTTTCTTTACTTATTAGTTGCTAAAAAAAAGGAAATGACAAGGACGTGTCTACAGCAGGCCTTGCCTTTATGAAAAACAATTGATTGCTCTAGAGGCATTATTCAGGAAGAAAAAAGGGGAATACATTTGTATGGAGAATCGCAGCCCCTGTTCCCTCTTAAAGACACTTTCTTTCTTTACAACTTTAGCTTAACTTTCATTATTCGTAAAATATTAGCTGACGCTCGCGCATTAACATGAGTTCAAAGTGCGCACCCGCTCGCCAAAGGCCGTGCGGCCAACGACCCTACGTCCACGCGACGCCGACGTAAAGCTAAAAATTACTGGAATCCGTTTACATTTAGGTTGTACATCTACGTTTTGGCTTCGGAAGCGTTCCCCTTACACCCTGTATTTTTTTTTAAAAGAGTTTTTTTATTTAGGTTATTCTCTGAGAGATGAAAAACAGTATAAACTCATCATTCTCCTGCCCTTATCCCAATTTATTTGGGGTCGGCGCAACATGTCTTTTTCTTCCATACTCCTCTATTAGTCGTCATCTCTGTAGTCACCCCCTTTTTACACATATCTCCTTTCACACAGTCCAACCATCGATTCTTTGGCCTTCCCCTACTCTTATAGCCATCCACATCCATACACAAGACTTTCCTTACGACATTTTCTTCATTCCTCCGTGTTAAATAATAATTTTATAATGCATACTGTATAGACCATACGTCATGTTATCTATGCTTGCTATTTAAAATAAGAATCGATTTTTACTCCTTGCCGCTTGGTGCGCTGTTCTGTCGATTGCCTCCTGAAAAATTGTCATGTCGTAGTGTTTTAGGATAATAGTAATAAGGAAAGTTTAACTAGAAATCTTACTCAATATTCTTATTTTTGACCCATAATAATACTCCGCATCACGTGCCCATAACACGACAACCGATAATATCAAAAAACAGTATAAACTGTTAGGTCAAAAAAAAAGAAATGCCTTATATAAAAAAAGTGCAATGGGGAAAGATTTCTAAAAAAAAAACATGTCCTAAAGGATTTACAAATGGACAAGATTTGCGAGGAAGTTTTTATTTGTATGGCAAAATTTTTACCGATAAAAATCCCGTCGGGAACTTAAGTAAGACGTACTTATTTATACACATTTTTAATATTTCCCCACATTTTAAGCCACTCCATTTCGAGTTTAACGTCAATAGAAGTGTAATGGAGTGGAATAATGTGACACTTTTTTTTATTTTATTTCCACCATGAACGACATGGTTTAACATAAATTTTAACCAGTAGAGATTTGAAAAGATTTGGAGAAATGTAAATTGGATTTATTCTCCCCAAACCAAAATGAAAGGATTTCAAACCTTTTTCTTATTTCAGGGTGGAAAATCATCAAATAACTTCTCCCGCTCTGGGTGGAGTGGGGGGAAAACTCACCCATGTTCCTTTAGGTACCTGTGCCAGGGCCACGGTGTCTCTTTCAAACACTCGCGCGACCCTGGCAGAAGGCATTTAAAACTGAATGTGGTGTGGTGTGGTGGTGGTGTGATGTGGTGTGGTGGTGTGGTGGTTTGGTGTGGTGGTGTGGTGTGGTGGTGTGGTGTGCTGTGGTGTGGTGTGGTGTGGTGTGGTGTGGTGGTGTGGTGTGATGTGATGTGGTGTGGTGTGAACTAACCACTATTGAATGAGTTTATTTAGTATTTTTTAGGGTTCCGTACCCAGGAGCGCTGGGGGAGCTCGTGACTAAAGTATAACAGCCACACGAATCGATCCATCAGGATAAGCTACGCTTGCCAGGGTTGGTACATGGATGGGTGACCATCTTTACATACCGAGACTCCTCCATGCCTCGGAAAGCACGTTAAGCCGTTGGTTCCGGGTGTTAATCGTGGATCTTTGATAGTCGTTACGGGTCGTCAGGAGCCTGAAAGTCTGACAACCAGTCTTACCAAGGGGTATCGTACTACCCAGAGTGGTTGTGGAGGTCAGATAGGCAATCGCATTGTAAAATACTGGTATTCAGCTGCATCCGGTTAGACTGAAAGCCGACCCCAAGATAGTTGGGAAAAGGCTAAGCAGATTGTGCCTAAAGGGTAAAACGGGATAAAACCCTATTACTAAGACTCCGCTGTCCGTCCGTCTCAGTATGTCCGTCTGTCACCAGGCTGTATCTCATGAACCGTGATAGTTAGACAGATTAAATTTTCACAGATAATGTATTTCTGTTGCCGCTATAACAACAAATACTAAAAAACAGAATAAAATAAATATTTAAGGGGGCTCCCATACAACAAACGTGATTTTTTTTCCGTTTTTATAGATAATGGTACGGAACCCTTCGTGTGTAAGTCCAACTCGCACTTAACCGATTTTTTTTCGTAAAAATTCAAAGAATTTACCTAAACAAGAAACAATATTATACGTTCCACTCACGTAAAATATTGTTTCTTGATAAGACTTTAAAATAAACCAAAAACTCAATGCTTTACCTAAATTCGTAAGACCTATCAAGAAACTTTTTTTTTTAAATGAAATTCACAAGCAAAATATAATTTTGAGAGAAGCATTTGTAGGTTTATAAGATTAAATCCAAAATAATACTTTTAATCATAAAGCAATCCTGCTTATCTCTCTGAGGAATGTCACAGGACATATATAACAAATTGTTCCATCTGCAAAAATCACATTGTTCACAAAGAACGTCTGTGTAGTGAACTGTCACTGTGATTTATGTGACCTTCTGAGAGGACAAATTATAATTTTGCTACATACAATGTTAATATGAAATAATAAAATATTATATGTAGAAAAACCTAAAAAAAATAGGCTTTCTAGTGACATAATTTTATTTAACGTATTATTTTCAGCAATTTCTTTTATTTGTTACTCATAACATGGGAATTCATAAAAAAATATCTTGTCCGCCATCTTTGGGAATAAGCCCTATGCATTTAGAACGACGTAACTTAGCTTATCATGCACTGGTGCGGATTCTCTTGTTAAATAACTAAACTAAAATTAGAGAATTGCTATCTTTTACTAAAAGGCAGTGCGAGAAAAGGACGGCTATAGCTATGCACTCAGTTAGAGATGTCAAACTACTTTACGGCTTGCGCTTTGCCGTGTTTTTAGACGACATGTTTTTACGTGTACCCTTAATTTGTATGGAAATATTAGTTCAAACTAAATTTGACAGCTCTAATTTACGTCCGTCTCTTTCTGGTTTTATTAGAGAGAAAAAAGATAGCAATAGCCTAAATTAAGTTTAATTTGTGCACAACAGAATCAACACCAATGTGATCCAAACTAAATATGTTCACTAAACCAGGAAACCGGCAAGTGTGTAAATTATATCTTCAAATTTTTTTTTTAATTAAACGGTGTAACGGAATAGTGTGGTCATATTTTAAGAACTGCGTCTGCCCATCGATATGAACAACTTTATTAAAGGTAATCTGGGGAAATTCTCAATTTTTTTTTATCTCCCTTACAAATTTGATCAGCTAATGATAACTTTGTATGCAAAGTAAATTTATTTTTTTTGGGTATTTTCTATTTTTTTCTAGAGAAAGTTGTCCATTTACATGGGCAAAACCGGTTCTTAAAATATGACCACGCCTCTCCCTTACACCCTGTATAGTTAAATATACAGCCCTATTTTTACTTCATACTAAACCTCTCTAGGGGTCATTGTACTCATCATTACGAACAACTTTTATAAAAAAAAAATCACCTGTTAAGTAGATTTTATCGAGTTATTCGCACTTATATGAGGTTTAGTATGAGGTAAACATAGGGTTGTATAAAACGAAAGGTCACTCATTCATTCACTCACTGATTAATCACGAAATCTCAGAAAGAACTCAAAGAGCAAAAAAAAGGGCAAAGAGGTTGATTATGAATAGGAGACGTCAGTTACGAAAGGATTTTAGGAAATTCCCCCAAAACGGGGTTAAATAGGGGGTGGAAGTTTGTAGTCGGGCAGATATAATAAAAGCGTGTTGTAGCGTTGATTAGTCGGACTCACATACAAAGTGTGCCGCGCCATAAACCCCTTAATTTTCAATTTAATTTATTTTGCATTTTTTTTGTTATACCTAGTAGAAATACAAATACAAATTCTGTGAAAATTTCAATTGAGTAACCTATGATTCACGGTTCATGAGCTATACTGCCACTGACAAACAGACGGACGGTCGCACGATCAGCGGAGGTTAAATAAAAGGTTTTGTTGGTTACCCTTCGGGTACGGTATCATAGAATTAAAATGGTAAAAACATTTGTGATAAAAAAAATGTTATGCAGATACATACAACATATTCTGAATTATATTCCTCAACTTTTTTGCTTACGTATTAGCTGACTTGTATCCTAAAATTTTCTGCCTATTCTTTAAATAAGAGCACGTAATTTTAACATTTTTAAGGCCACACATAAATCATGTCGAGAACATAATTTGAAAATGTATAAATTATGTTCAAATAGTCATTAATATCTTGACAGGAAATTGCGTACGAAATAATGTTTCAACCGCAACTTTGAGAGGCAAATTTTCATACATTACCTCCCTCTTTTACGATGTCACAGAGAATACAGAAATGGAGAATTTATTTATTATTTTATTGATTTGACAATTTATGCTAGAATTTATTATGAGGTATTCCTCGTAGCGCTCCCGTTTTGAAACGCTCCCATCTAAGCGCTCCCGTTTTGTTCCTCCAAGCGCTCCCAAAAAGAGCGCTTCGAGGAACGATTAAAAATATTAAAACTTATTTCCTCGAAGCGCTCCCATGATTAACTTTCGGATAGAGATGGGACTATACTAACTGAAATTATCGATAATAAGTAGAACACATTGTTATAATATACAACTAGCGGCCCGTCCCGGCTTCGCACGGGTTCGGTAATTAATTTTTTTTTTGTTTTATTGTAAATCCTTTAGTCCACCAAATAGATGAATATAATCTACCGACATATGTACCTATTCATATTTTTTATTGTTTAGAAAGCTTATGATTTCTCTCCATTATGTTTCCCATTACTACCCCCTTCCCCGCACACCTCAATGTTTTTTTTCGGAAGTTTTTCGTAGAAATAAGGCAATGAGGTGTCTATCGTTTACGTCAATGGTAGAAATGACTTTCCTTGTCCTAGGCGGGGCGAGAGTGTCAGACTCTTACTGACTAAAACCACCTACTGACTAAAATCACGTGCTCTGAGCCGGGATCCAGTAACGTATTGCGCTCAACGGTGATGCTACCTATGCTATTGATAAAATGGTTAAAACAATTTTATAATTATTTTTTGCCAAAAATAGCGATACTAACTTCTTACTAAGAGTTAAAGATGCGGCGCGCGCGGCGTGTGAGTCCTGCACACACACATACAAACCGTAACCCCGCCTCCCCATTGTATCCTAGAGAGTCGCGTTTAAGGGCCTTCTCGCGGTCCAGTGGCGCCCTCATTGAATAAAAAATCGTAGCATAGCACAGAAAATAAATATTAAAAAATCCAACTTGACGTTTGTTACAAAGAGGATAAAGAATTTTTATGTTGTTAAAACAGGTCTCAAAATGTATCGTATCCAAAGTAGTAGGCAAAAGTGCCAAAAACGGCCGTTTCTGACACTTTTGCCTACTACTTTGGATACGAAACATTTTGAGACCTGTTTTAACAACGTAAAAATTCTTTATCCTCTTTGTAACAAACGTGAAGTTGGATTTTTTAATATTTATTTTCTGTGATAAGCTACGATTTTTTATTCAATGAGGGCGCCACTGGACCGCGAGAGGGGCCTTAACGAATTCACACGAACCCAGCCGAGCATTGCCCGAACTTGTGTTTACGTAAAATTGCGTTTTGTTGTTATCGCAAGTTGCGCGAATGTGTCACGGAAGCAAGTTTATTTACTAATAAAGTTTGTGAAATAATTGTGTGAGCATGGAACCAATTGCTGGACCAAGTACTGGAAACGTGCTAATTAAATACGTCCAATGTAAAAAAGGAAAGAAAGTGTTGTTATGTGATAATTATATATACAGACCTATAAAAGTTAATAAGAATGGGAACAGTGTGTGGCGGTGTACAATAAAGACGTGTGGTGCCTTCCTAACTCTTAATAAATATGAAGATATTTTAAAAAAGAACGAACATTCTTATCGGCGTAATGAGGCATCACAATTTGTGCGAGAAGTAGTGGAGGATATTCACCAAGAAGCCATGTCCACCTTAGACCCACTCCCTGAGGTTTATAAACTGATAGGCTCGCGTTTGACCATAATCACACCTGATGTTAAGCGATGATATGGCCTACGATGGAGCACGCTTGCCTAGAAGCAATCTATTCACTCTAGACTTGAAGACTCCTAGGTTGTAGCTATCAGGAAACACAGACTCCGGCAGGGAATTCCACTCCTTAGCTGTACGCATAATGAATGTGTTCCCAAAACGCTTTGTACGTATGGGTGGGATGTCGACCATGTAACGGTGGCGCAACGCCGTACGTCTTGTGGTCCGATGATGGAACGGACTTGGCGGGATCAAATTGTGCAACTCCAATGAACACTTATTAATTAGTCAGTAATAATTAAGATTATGAAACGATCTGTGATTTTTAATTTTAAAGATTTTTATAATATACATACTTATACTACTCTTAGTATTAATGTTGTTTTATTGTGATTGTAACTTGGAATTTGTTTTTATATCCTATTTGTAATGGATAATGTTACTTTGCCAAATCGCCTGAAAGTTTGTCATAATATAGCCTGTATGGATACAAGTTAACAACTTTTTGTTTCTCTCAAAAATACCCAGTAGTTTTTATTTTATTAGCATTTAAAGTTTCGAAAAATATTCAGTCGCGCTGGCAGACTCGCTAATGCGTATGACGTCACAGTACCGTGGCGTGGAGCTAGTCGCCAGGGCTTATTCCCGTTCGTCCACACCCCGTCGCCAGTGGTACACACAAAGTACTAATGTAATTATTATGTAGGTCTACTGCAATGTGATTATTATACGTATATAATTTATATTAAGTATATAGACTATGCGTTTTATTTATAACATCCTCTTTGAATACCTACACAATAACATTGGTCCTTGTATACACATAAGAGTGCCGAAAGCAAAAAGATATTATTCTCTCAATTTCGTAATTTGGTTAAGCAACTTCGATGTCGATGATGCACACATGAGTTTTTAAAAATTATCGATATAATTCATTACTTCATGCTTTTCCCTATTTTTAAACGTGGGAGCGCTTCGAGGAAATAAATTTTAATATTTTTTAATCGTTCCTCGAAGCGCTCCTTTTGGGAGCGCTTGGAGGAACAAAACGGGAGCGCTTAGATGGGAGCGTTTCAAAACGGGAGCGCTACGAGGAATACCTCTTTATTAGAGGTTATTATAATATTATAATGGTATGTTTTTATTTTTAATTAGGTTGACTATTTAATTAAATTATAATCATTTAAAAATATGTGTTAAAGCATGTTTCAACCACGACAATATTTGTATGCCGCTGACGGCTAGACGGGTGCGCCATTTGACATGATAACAAAAGTTCTAACGATCATATGACCTAATTTCATTTAATATATTTTTTTTAGTATAACGATGAAATGATATAATGAATTATTGATATAATTTCAGTTTACCTAATTTTATATGGTTTAATAAACATTTCCTATAATCATTAAGTCTAACGTTTAATATATATAAAAAACGTCATTATGGTTAACACTCTGACTCAGAGTACCCCGACTCGGATAGGTTAGGTTAGTTTTTTTGTGGTTATTTTTTTTAAACCTCCCAGAAATAATGAACGTTATACTAAATGTTATTAGAACAAAAGAAGTTTATATGAAATGTAATATTAGATCACATGATATTAGGTTATTTGTTGTTACAGCATATGAAAATTATATCATGTGAACGTTATTTCAAGTGATAATATATTATTTGTTATTATGGCATATATATTACACACCCCGGCTAGACATAGCGTTCTTTACTTATTACAACATCTGTACCTAACCTACCTATGGTCAACAAATTAAATATTTGTATTTGTAGAAGATACGGCACTATGCTTAAAATTTATTTTGTACAAAATGCTATATTGCTATCCTTCCATAGATCTAATAAGCAAATTAGTAACTAAGAGAAAAAATAAGATTATAGTGATTAAGGGAGGAAGAAATTATATGTCTATTTTTTATCATTGACAGGCTCGAGTTTGACCACTATCTCACTTGATGGTAATGCGATGATGTGGTCGAAGATTGAGCACGCTTGCCTAGAAGTAACCTATTCACTCTTGACTTAAACACCCCCAGGTTATATAGCTATCAGGAAACACAGACACTGGCAGTGAATTCCACTCCTTAACTGAACGCACAATTAATTTGTACCCAAAACATTTTCTATATCCCAGAGTGCCAATTAATTTTTTTTAAATAGTGAAAGACGAAAATTATCTCACAGGATTATTCGACAGGTAAATAAACAAAGTAATATTCTTAGTAACAAAGTAATAATCTGCTAAATTGGACAAAAGCTTTTTTTTTAATGTTTAATATTGAGTGTGTCAGTTACCGGACAACAGACACAATAAAAATCTATTGTTCTATTATACCGGTTTACCAGTCGGGAGCTCAAACTCAAATAGATTTGTAACCTTTTAAAAGAGGGTAGAATTATGTAAAGTCAGGATAATTAATTCCTTGAAACTTTTGATACCAATTCTAAGTAAATTGAAACTCAACTTGACACTGTCTAAATGTCACTTAAACAAGAAGACCACGACGTTTTATTAAAAGTACGTACAATTAACCTTCAAGGCATCGCGTAGCGACGAATTGACCACAGTCGATAAATTATTTTCGTTCATAATTTGGGCATTTCTTGTCCTAAGTATTTCTCATTTCTCCTATTTCCCTATTTCTCCATGCTTCCCGAGGGGCACAGAATGCATTTGCTTAGGTCACCGCACATAAGTCAAGAACTGCAGTGGCCTATATGGAAAGCACTAAATCGGCTGCGTACCCAGGTAGGCCGCTGCAAATACAACTTGGCAAAATGGGGTTTTATAGACTCGTCTGATACCCAGTGTGAGTGCGGTGCGGTCCAGAACATGACTCACAAACCGGAATGCCCCAAGTGCCCCTACTTTTGCACTATGGAGGACCTGATGAACGCTACAGACGCTGCAATTGATGTGGCCAGTTTCTGGGCCCAAAGAATTTGAAAGTTAGGGGACCATCGATTCGAAAGAAGAATAAGAAGTCGAGAAGCCTTATGATTTACAACCCAAACAAAAAAAAACGGTTGGAGCTACAATCTTCAAATTTTCACAATATAAGCATCTTGTTGGCCCAAACGCATACAAAATAGTCAACAATATATTTGTTACGGAACCCTAAATGTGAGAAGTCCGACACGCACTTGACCGGATTAAGGGTTCCGTTTAACCCTATTGGTGTCACTCACGTGTCCGTTTGTCTGGACGTCGTCAGTCACAAAATTTTGTTCTGGAGAATTTTTTAACTTTCCTATGAACTTGAAATTTAGTGATAATGTTTATTATTACGTATATTATAGCAACAAATCAGATCAACCAGATTGTTTCGTTGATAATTCCGTCATTTGGTACGGAACCCTAATTGTGCGAAGTCCGACACGCACTTGACAGGATTTTTAGGTAACGCGTGACTGCTGTCAATTCAAATAATCCACTTGACGGTTAGAATAAAATACACAAACAAAGGAAAATAATCTTAGAACTTGGAAATGATGTTTAGAAACTTCAATAGAAAACCATTACGATACAACCTTTGACTCCTTGGTAAACAATAAATTAATGTTTGTTTCAAATCAATGGTAAGTTTCATTATTATAAAGTTGGGAATTCAAATTAATTAAAATACAAAGAAGATACAATTCCATGTAATTTGAGTACAAAAAGCGGCCAATTATTTCTATGATTTAACTAGATTTAATTCTTAACCGACTCTAAATAGGAGGTGGTTTTCAATTCGGATGTTTGTATTTTTTTATGTTTGTTCGGGCATAACTCAGTCGTTTATAGACGGATTTGCAAAATTCTTTTTTTGTTCGCAATGGCTTTATTCCGAAATGGTCCCATTTAAATTTCATTTTGATCTGAAGACGAGTTTCGGACACAGACAACGGAAGTCTTCAAAAAATGACAGCAAAACAACTGCTGCGATCGTATGTCTATGTAGCGTTTACACAATTTGGGGAACCACAACTAAAAGCTGTAAAAAAAAACTTTTTTACAAAAAATAGAACCGACTTTCAAAAATAGTGCTAAATTATTTTAATTTCGGCAGTTGGTGTCAAAAAACAAAGACACATAACCAGCAACATTGACTTCCGAAATTAAAGTTACTTTGCGCTTTTTTGGTAGTCGATTCTATTTTTTATAAAAAAAGTTTTTTTTCAGCTTAGGAATAAATTTACGTTTGCAAAATAAGAAAAACGTCGACTGCAAAAAACAACTAAAAAGTTACGAACAAGTCACTTTTCAAGCAGTCAAAACATTGTCGGTTAGTCAAAACGTACTGATTGTTCACTTGTTATACTTCATGTAAAATTCTGACTTTCAACTGCCTATCAGCAACCCAATTTCATTCTTGGTAATAACAAATAAACAACCAACAATAATTTAATCATGTGTTGAATGATATAATGTACTTCCTTATACAAAACTAGCTTTTGCCAGCTGCTTCGCCCGCGTGGAATTAGTACTTCCCTTGTATAAACTTTCAACCCCCATTTCACCCTCTAAGAGGTATAATTTCGAAAAATCCTTTCTTAGTGGATAATTACTATTCACAAAGAACACACCCTCAATATTTTATGTCTCTAGGACCAGCAGTTTAGACTGTGTGTTAATATATTAGTCAGTCAGGACTTTGAATTTTATACAGGGTATAACGGAAAGGTGTGGTCATATTTTAAGAACCGGTTCTGCCCATAAAACTACACTACTTTCTCTATGATAAAATTGAAAATTTCCAAAATAATAAAATTGGGCTTCTCATACAAAGTTATCATCAGCTGATCAATATTTATATGGGAAGTTAAAAATTTTACTTAGAATTTCCTCAGATTTTCTTGAAGAAAGTTCGATCGGCAGATGCATCACCTTTCCGTTACGCCCTGTATACAGTTAAATGGTTACGAAAATTCTTTCTATTACTGGTCTAACTTGAGTAGAGGTTTATTTCGCTCCTCACACGCCAACCCTCTCGACATGCCTTTGGTGAAAGTCCATCCCAACATAAATGAAAAAAGGCTGCGCAGATTGATTGATAGTCACACCGTAACTAAACAATAAACATCTACAAATAAAAACCCGTAAAATAAGTTATCATAACATAACAGAACATAAACCACAACCAAATATAATATAACAAACCACTAACGAAAAGAGCAAATACAGAAATATTTTTCTTCCTTTTGGGACCAATTTCGTAACAAAGAAAGAGGCGTATTCCCAATGAATGAACCGGAATTACAATTGACAATACCGACGGGAATTTTAAGTATTATAGACCAAGTTGGATCATGGACTATCTAGAACTATTTCATTGTTAACATGAAGAAGATAAGCCATTGTCAGATTGCTTTGCGAATTAATGGATAACAGGACTAAAGCTAATAGTGATAAAAGATTTTTATTGGTCGTTGGAAACGGCAGTCGTAGTCTCCCTATATAATTTTGACGTCGAAAGCATTTTATTTTATCTGCTATTAAATAAGACTTGTTTTCAGCAACTAAAATTTTACAATGTCTGGTGTCCCACCTCTATAACAAGTACCTATCACCCTCTGTGATGTTTGGTGCTGAGACATGGACCCTCATGCAGGAGGCCGTGATAAAATCTCACTTCCAGACGTAGTCCAACCCATGTCGAAAGCGAGAGCGCGTGAGATGCTGTCATCTCTTTTTGCGAGGAACTGATGGTCGCAAAGGAGGTGGTGGAAAGGGAGAGGGAGAATACAACCTCTCTCCCTATTCGTAGCAGACACACCGGGTGCAGGAGGGCGCGGAAAGACCTCCAGCGGCCTTAGGATGTGGCCTGCAGGTAACAGACTTCGAAAGTCTGCTACCTGACGCTGCAGCGCCCCTGCTACAGGTAACTGTGGAACACCGTGTGAAAAAAAGGAGGCCGTGTATATGTTCCAGACTGAGTTGCAAAACGTCGAGATCTAAAGACGTTCCATCTTCAGACAGAAATGACTGTAGTAGTAAGGTGGTCATCGATGGAATTGGTCGTCTGGCGGCGAGATAGGCAAACGAAATTGTTACCATCGTTGTATTGCGAGTAAAATTTGGATAAAGTTGGCACAGAGCGTGAGGCCCGATACAAAAAAAGAAAAGTCGGATTGAGGATGATGATGACGATGAATGGCGATTTTAGTTGTTCCAATGAAGACGTATCGTTGACGACCTTACTAATATTATAAATGTGAAAATTTGGACGGATCGATGGATGTTTGTTACTGAATCACTCCAGAATGGCTCAACGGATCTGAATTATATTTGGCACACAGATAGATCATAGTCTGGAATTATTAATTAATTAAAGTTGAAGCTAGGATAAATAATGTACTCTTTCTAACTTTACCGATTTTTGGCAACACAAAAGTGACAGTAAATGACAGGTAATTTAATTGAATGCTTTAAGTTTAATATTTCGGATAAAAGTTCAATTTTTTTTGCCCAAAATCTAATAATATTACTTTTAGTTCTTTTGTTTGACACCATTTAGTGTCCGTCATATTTTTATTGCTGACGCTGCTGGGATCGCGTTGTTATAAATTGGTCAGACATTTTGACTTATGAAAAATATTTCAGTTTACGAAATGGCGCTAGTTACGTCTTTACTTAGAAATAACGCTAAAATAAATGACAAAGGGTTAGCCTTTTTACGAATTGAGTTTTTTGATCTATTGTGTTTTACAATGTTAAAAGAACGTTTTCATTATTTTGTGACCATAATCTCTCGGCCAATGTGTCTAAACTCAACTAAGATTAGCTAAGTACGCAAGAGATATTATAGTGCGTCGACGGATGTCGGTCGATAAATAATTAATTGGTCGAAGGCGACTAATCCATTCTACCATCGATCGATGGCATCAATCGATGATCGATCGATCGGTGCAAACACCCTTAAGTTGCAGTTATACGACTTGATTTTTAAATGAACATCACGTCTAAACGAGTAGTCTTGTTTCTTTAAAAAAAATAATTGGGTTCCCACCTATGAAATTGGCGTTTTTTTTCTCTCACAGATAGAGAACATCGCGTCACTTCTATGAATTAAAATATTCATCAATTGGTTGATATTCTATCGAGTAATGACCGTCATAGACAACTGCCAATAATAAAAAAAAACCTTATACTTATAGCTTTATACAAAAAAATCAAATACCTTAAAAATGACTCCTCTTTTTAACTGACTTCAAAAAGAAGGAGGATATCAATTGAATCAATTCGGATGTTCGTTTTTTTTTTTCGTGCATAACTCCGTCATTTATTGACGGATTTGCAAAATTATTTTTTTGTTCGAAATGGGTTTGTTCCGAAATGGTCCTATAGTCCCATTTAAATTTCATTTAGTTCTGATGATGAGTTTCGGAGACAGACAAAAATTGACAGCAAATCAACCGCGTTTGCTGCGATCTAATGTCTATGTATTGTTTACACAATTTAATGGGGAACAAATAAAAAATTTAAAAAAATTTAAAAAAAGTTTTTTTGTTAGCAGAAATGAAACCATTATTTGTTTTAACTTAGCCAAAACTTATTTTTGTTGCTTAAACTAAGTGCATACGTTATCTTAGTTTTTAAACATTAAAACAGCAATAGCATAAAAATATTAAAACATTAGTGTGCGTTGTTAAATAAATTAAGAAAATGTTGGTGGGAAAAATGCAACTTCTTTAAAATTTTCCATACAAAACGCTGATTTCATATGTGGGGAACCTAATAATTTATTATATGTTACTCTAAACAATTTTATTCGTAATTTGATTTGTGAATATTTGAAATGATGCTTTTATAACATAGTGTAATTAATGTGTAAAGTTGTGTGTGTGAGTTATGTGTGTGTGTGTGTGTGTAAGTTGTATGTGTGTGTGTGTCTGTGTAGGTGTGTGATGTGTGAAGTTATGTGTGAGTTATGAGTTGTGTCTGTTGTGCTTGACTATGTTAAATATTTTTTATCCGCGCTAGACATATCTAACGCGGAGAAAATATTGAGAATCACGCAAAAAATATAAAGCGTATTATTATAAAACGTCCACTATTTTAAAGATCAATTAATTATTTATATTTTAGTATACGTGTTTTAATATAGGACCTGTTATTTTATTTATAATAAATTAATAATGCGTCTAATTTCAGAGAGCGCTCTTTGATGGGCGAGTCCTATTGCTGGGTAGACGTACGACGCGTTACGTGAGCCTAGCACAAAACACGCAAGCTAACCACTTAAGGTCATTGACAGTTAATAGCGCCTTAAATAATTATTTGTTTGTTTACAATTATTTGGTGGCATAATTATGTATACCTTAAACAAAACTCAAACAATATTTGACCTTTATAAATGATAATTTAAGTTTAAGATTGCAATTACAGAATACGATCCTTCATAGAAACAATTATTATGTTACTCACGTAATTCAGTAACACTGCCGTAAAATCTCGTACTTTCGCTATAAGTCATAATCCCGTTTCTTTATTAACCGTCACAATTTAGCAATAACTTATTGTGTTTGTTTTATTATTTTGTGTCAGACTTTGTAACATTGCGAAATGACTGTAACTTATTTTTAGGAGACGGTGAGTAGATAAATGACAACTTATGTGTTACATTAAGTATGTAGGTATCATTATCATTATTTCAACCGGAAGACCTCCATTGCTGGTTATGGGTTCCCCACAACGACCGGTCCTGTCCATCGGTATCCGATGGATTCAAGACGCACAGGACCGGTCGTTTTAGTGACACTTGGGGGAGGCCTATGTACAGCAGTGGACGTCTTTTGGCTGAAATAATGATTATGAAGTAGGTACCTAATCAGCTGGCACTGGTTATCGAATATAAGTACCTATTGACGTTTAATAAAACTGCCCAAGTACGACTCGGACTCGCGCATAAAGGGTTTCGTACCATCGTACAAGATTATACGCATCTACTTGTTGCTATTTTTAAAATTAAGGGCCTACCTCCGCATAAGTGGCGCCCTCATTGAATAAAAAATCGTATCTTAGCATAGAGAATAAAGATTAAAGAATCCTATGTTGAGTGTGTTACAGATAGGATAAGGTATTTTTACTTTGTTAAAACAGGACTCAAAGTGTTTCGTATCCAAACTAGTAGGCAAAAATACCAAAAATGGCCGTTTTTGACACTTTTGCTTACTACTTTGGATACGAAACACTTTGAGTCCTGTTTTAACAATGTAAAAATACCTTATTCTCTCTGTAACAAACGCAACATAGGATTTTTTAATCTTTATTTTCTACACTTTGCTACGATTTTTTATTTACTGAGGGCGCCACTTGGCGGCTGTATACGCCTTAAGCAAAAGAAAACCAAAAAAACACGTTTCTAGAAGTGGAGCCCCTTTAAATGATTAATTTATGTTTATTATTTGTTTGTTGTTATAGCGGTGGCAACAGAAAATGATACACATTCTTTGAAAATTCTAACTTTCTACCTATTACGGATCATGAGATACAGCCCGCTGACAGACAGACGGACGGACTGACGGACGGACGGAAGGACGAGCGAACGGACGGACGGATGGATTGACGGACAGTGGAGGCTTAATAATAGGGCTCCAATTGGACCCTTCGGGTATGGAACTCTAAAACAGAATAGACCGATGACTGTGTCTTTGGATTTTCAATTTTTAAAAACTTGAAATGCCAAGGAAATGGTGAAAGCATCAAGGAATCAGAAAAGGAATTTTAGGTAGCCTGTGAATCAAGGTCTTATTCAAAGACCTGTGAAACCAGCTTGTACAAATATTACCCAGCAAGAGTTGGCACGGGAGCAAAAGTACACATTGTTCATACATGAATCTGGATTAATAGCCACACGCTCTACTTAAGATAAATCTACAATACCCCGAGGATGAGTCAACATAAAAGATGTCTTCCATACATTAGTCGGGCTATGTACTAAATCCTTGTAGTAGGTACCTATTTAAGCAACCAATGTTTAAATATTCAAGAAATGTGCGGTAGACTGGAAATCTCATGAGGAAAGGCCAATATACGAGTACATAGTTAACTAGCTTTTTCTTGTTTTATCTCGCAGGGACCGTAATTTTTTTGAGATAAAAATTAAAACTGAATAGTTAGATAAACCATATGAACTCATATAAATTTGCTTCTTCAAAATACAGATTTATGAAGCCAGTACACTGCTTTTTAACCGACTTCGAAAAAGTAGGAGGTTCTATGTTCGACTGTATGTACCTATGTTCTTTTTTTTATGTATGTCCACCGATTTCTCTGTCAGTTGTGGACTGATTTTAATTTTAATTTTTAACCGAAAGAATATACTCCCGAGGTAGTTCCATATAAATTTTATTGAAATTGCTTCAGCACTTTTTGAAAAAACTGAACAAAAACGAAAAATACGTACACATAAATGACATTTTGATTTCCTCCAATTACGAGTGTGTTTAAATTCCAGTTATTGGGGTTTTTAGTTCTGGGGTATAAAAACTAAAAAGTGAAAAATAAAAAACTTTTTTACAAAAAAACCAACCGGCTTCCAAAACAGAAATTACACTAACAATTAAAAAATAACTTTAATTTCGGAAGTTGGTGTCAAATAACGAAGAAATAAAATACAAACGCCGACTTCCGAAATTAAAGTTATTCTTTAATTTTTAGTGCCTCACCCCCTGCCGGGTCAGCTAGTAATACGTATAACGAAATTAATTAATATCGAACAGTTAATTTATTAACCCATATTAAAGTTTGTCAATCAAATTTTGTAATATTGAAAATGGAAAGGTCGGCAGTTTTCCCACCGCCAGCGAGAAAGCGACTATCGGCTGGTTATCGCGGTTTTGTTCACGGGGGCACCCACACAGTGGTTGTTTTTCGTGTAAAAGTAGCTTTTGACAACCAGCAATAGTGAAGCAATATAGTGGTGAAAGAATATTCAAAATAAATTCTATTTTGAATATTCTTTCACCACTATAGTGCTATTGAGGATTACCTTCAATAAAAAATAAGTTTTTTTTTTACAAAAAATAGAACACACATGCAACATACAAGAACATGCAAGCACATAGAAGTTATTTTGCACTTTTTGTTTTTTTGGATGTCGTTCCTAAAAACAAAAAGTGTAAAATAACTTTAATTTCGGAAGTCGGTGTTTCTGGTTTTGTTTCTTCGTTTTTTGTCACAAATTATTTTACACTTTTATAGTTTTTCTTTTTTGGAAGTCGGATCTATTTTTTACTTTTTAATTGTGGTTCCCCATTAAATTGTGTTAACAGTACATAAACAAACCATCGCAGTAATTGCGAGTCAGTTGTTGTTAGTTATTGAAGAGTTCCACTGCCTATCTTCGAATATATTCATCAGATCCTAATGAGTTATCAATAGCAAACCTTCCTTGAAAAACATAAATTTGAATATCGAAAACCCCATCCAAATAGGATCAGTAGTTTTCAAAAAAATCGCGGACAAACAAGCATACATACTCAAATGCTTAAGGGTCGAATACAGACCTCCTTTTCTGAATTTGATTAAAAATAATTCTAACTCTAACTGTTCATAAAAATGTATTTAGATGAAGAAGATTATTTCAGGTTTATTTTTATCTATGGTTATTACCTTTCTTGACAATATAGGCACCAAATAATGAACAACAGAAAATACGAGTATGAAGGAATATAATGTAACTCAATAGGAACATGGCATGGCCTTGTTGCCCTTCATAAATGATAAATGATAAATGATGTTTATTCATTAAATAGGTTACAAGGAACACTTTTACACGTCAATGTTTTTTGTCAGTTTAAGCTAGATGAGGCCGGTGTTTCCTAGCTGACTACCCTGAGAAGAAACACCGAAACAAACTCAGATTCTCTTCACTCAGATGTTCTTCAGAACTTCGGCAAAGATGCTCAATGAATTCTGCTATAACACGAAGCGAGACGAGAAACTGTCGTAAAATTGTATATATCAAGTATCCATTGACAAAATGTAAACAAACATTAAAACCAATATAACTAGAAAGTATTGTATAAAGAATTATAGCCTATGTGCTATTCCAGACTGTAATCTATCTCTGTGCGAAATTTCATCTAAACAATTTCATCGGCGTTAAAACAATGGGATTTAGTAGAAAGATCGTTGATACTTTTTAACTGACTTCAAAAAGAAAGAGGTTTCAGTTCGGATGTTTGTATTTTTTTTATGTATGTTCGGGCATAACTCCGTCATATATTGACGGATTTGCAAAATTCTTTGTTTTGTTCGAAAGGGGTTTGTTCCGAAATGGTCCCATTTAAATTTCTTATAGATCTGATGATGGGTTTCGGCAACAGACAACAGAACTCTTCAAAAATTGACAGCAAGTCAACCGCGATTGCTGCCTATGAATAATTGTTAACACAGTTTAATGGGGAACCACAACTAAAAAGTGAAATGTAAAAAAAAAACCAAAAAATAAAACCGACTTCCAAAAAAGTGCAAAATAACTTCAATTTCGGAAGTCGATGTCAAATAACGAAGACACAAAACCAAGAACACCGACTTCCGAAATTGAAGTTATTTTGCACTTTTTTAGGAAGTCGGTTTTATTTTTTTGTAAAAAAGTTTTAATATGAAAAAGAATATTCAAAATAGAATTAGTACTATTGAGGATTACCTTCAACAAAAAAAAAAAAATTTTTTTTAACAAAAAATAGAACACACATGCAACATACAAGAACATGCAAGCACATAGAAGTTAATTTGCACTTTTTGTTTTTTTGGATGTCGTTCCTAAAAACAAAAAGTGTAAAATAACTTTAATTTCGGAAGTCGGTGTTTCTGGTTTTGTTTCTTCGTTTTTTGTCACAAATCATTTTACACTTTTATTGTTATTCTTTTTTTAAAAAAGTTTTAATAGGAACAAAATGCCAAATGCCTATGATATGTAGAATGATAGCTAGGCACATAAATAACTGGCAGGAATTTGCGAACAAAAAATGATTCAAATTTTATTCTAACATTTTAATCTTGATTTCTACTCTCATAGAATGGAATGTGTAAATAATTTGTGAGTGGTTACTTCTTCACTTGTTCTATAGATTGTAAATTATTCCTAACGTTGAATATTCAATTGAAAACCTACATTATTATCGTACTATCCTACTAATATTATAAATGTGAAAGTTAGTGAGTGTGTATGTTTGTTACTTCTTCACGCTCAAACGGCTAGACCGATTTGGATGAAATTTGATATGTAGATAGCTTATAGCCTGGATTAACATATAAGCTACCTTTTATCCCGGTCTAGGCGGGTAAAACCGCGGGGCGCAGCTAGTCTACAATAATTTAGTGCAGTAATGTATCATACTGATATTAGAAAGGCGAAAGTTTGTGAGTGTGTCTGTTTGTTACTTCTTCACGCACAAACGGATGAACCGATTTTGATGAAATTTGGTATGTAGATAGCCTAGACCCTGAATTAACACATAGGCTACTTTTTATTCCTACTACTATCTACACGGGTAAAACCGCAGGACGCAGCTAATCTAATGTATCAAAAATCTCGTGTGTTTGTGGTTGCACTCCTCCGAAACAGCTTGACCGACTTTAATGATTTTGTTTTGTAGGTATATTTCGTAGGCATGAGATTAAATTAGATTGTAAAGTATTTTTCACCCTCCTACCCTCACCCCCTGCCGGGTCAGCTAGTAATACGTAATAATATTATATTGTAGTAGGAAATAGAATTTTAATACTTTTATTCTACACAATGGGAGTTATACTTGAAATGTTGTGCCTTGAACTTTATTGCCTGCAAAAGATTTTCCCAACTATGTAGGGGTCGATTTCCAGTGTAACCAGATGCGACCGAATGCCACTACTTTACGAGTACATGGAATGACTGCCATCTGATCTCAACTATCCTATTATAGGAAACTACCGATATTATATGGTTAGAATGGGTAGCTTTCGGAATGTCGGGCTATGTACCCTTAAAGCGGAAGTTGGAATGAAGCCTAAAATCGATAGTATAGCGTACTTTGCTAGACTAGGGTTTTCAATAATGTCAATAATTTTCTATAAAGAGCCTAAAATAGTAATTGTTTCCACAGAGGGATTAGCTAAATTAATAAAGTGATTGCTGAGAATCTTGACTCCTCAATAATGAGGGCGTTCGTTTGAGTTTTAGTTAGATAGTGCTACTAAGTGACCAGTCACTAGAATTTTTTTAAATCTCTAGTGACTGGTCACTAACAATTTAATTTTTTTTTTTTTTTTAATTTTTAAATAAAACTATGATCTCTCTTTGTAAATTTTCTTTACTTACCTCTTAGCATTAGTTAATAAGAATATTGGTGAAGCGTCAATGGCTTTTTTTAATATTCATTACGAATAAAATTGGAAAAAATCAATAAGGATTTTTCCGTACTATGAATGTTATTAACTGCTTATTTTATTATTACCTTATATTTTACAAAAAGGGGACATAATTGTGTGTCTACGGATGAATTCTTATATCTGTGTTAATCTGTGGGACACTTGGGACTTTAACCAAGTGTCAATTTGATCCGCGCGCCGGATGACACGAGCTATCAGCTTCCGTCTGTCAAACTGGACAGCTATATATTCCACCGCACCGCGAGCACTATGAAAATTTCTTTGTCTGGTGCAAAACTTGAAGATTCTCGTAAAATAAATTGACCTGCATTTGTGGAACATTGAAAGAAGTATATTGCAGAGTTGATTTTTGGAGTTTCAAGCATTGAAACTGTGAATTAAATCAAAATTTGCTCCTCACCGGCTGGCAAGTTTACCAACTCCATACGGCTTCCATCTTCCTCTCAACTTAGGTCTGAGCCGTGATTTCCAAGAAGACATAAGGTACGTGAATTATGCTTGATTGAAGTGGAGGCAAGGGATTAATCTATAGACAGTAAACTACCATAATTATATATTCTATTCCGCCATATTTTGACCAGATCTTAAAATCGTCTTAGTAAGGTTCTGGCTAGTTACAAGCCATACTAAATATTGTTACTAACAAATAATGGACTCTGTCTGAATTAACAAATTTGAATTTGAATTTAATTATATATAAAAAAAATCTATACAAAATACCAAAAACTTTGTCATTGTAATGTAGGTACAAATCCTACTAATATTCATCATTCATTCTCCTGCCCTTATCCCAATTAATTTGAGGTTGGCGCAACATGTCTTTTTCTTCCATACTTCTCTATTAGTCATCTCTGTAGTCACTCCCTTTTTACCAATATCCTCTTTTACACAGCCAATCCATCGTTTCTTTGACCTTCCACTACTCTTATAGCCATCCACATCCATACACAAGACTTTCCTCACGACATTTTCTTCATTCCTCCGCATCACATGCCCATACCACGACAACCGGTTTTCACAGAAATTTTCAGTCACCAGTGCCACGCATTGCTTTCCTCATCTCAGCTACATGCCAAGAATTGCTTTTCTCATCTCAGCTGCATGCATTTGCTTTTTAACCGACTTTCGAAAAAGGAGGCGGTTCTATGTTCGACTGTATGTATGTTTTTTTTTTTATGTATGTCCGCGAATTTCTCCGTCACTTGTGGGCTGATTTTCAAAATTCTTTTTTTATCTGAAAGAATATACTCCCGAGGTGGTCCCGTATTACTTTTGTCGAAATTGCTTACGCGCTTTTTGAGAAACTGAACAAAAACGAAAAATACGCATATCTTAATGACGTTTTTGTGTTCTCCAAATGTTTAAATTCCATGTTCCATGTTATTGGGGTTTTTAGTTCTGGGGTATAACAACTAAAAAGCGAAAAATAAAAAACTTTTTTACAAAAAAAAACAACTGACTTCCAAAAAAAAAATACACTAAAAATGTTTGTTTGTAAAAAAGTTTTTTCTCATCTAAGCTGCATGTAATTGCTTTTCATTCTCATCTCAGCTGCATGCAATTAATGTTCATTCATCCTACTAATATTATAAATGCGAAAATTTTAATGGGTAGATGGATGCTTCAATCACGCCAGAACAGTTAACGGATCTAGATGCACAGAGATAAATTATAGTCTGAAATAGCACATAGGCTATTATTAATGTTGGGTGAAGTACTAATTTCATGCGGGCAAAATCACCGGCAGAAGCTAGTTGTTATATACATAAGTATGCGACACTGGGGTTCACGCGTAGTCTGCGAATCGAATTAATACCACCTAAATACCGCCCACGCGGTGTTTAATTGCTGTAATTATGCTTCGTCAACGCCTTCGCCGAATAAACGCTTAGACATCCTAAATTACTTGACTGAATCTTCCTCTCACAAAATTATTTACCAAGGTAAAGTTTCTAAGTTTCTAAACACCAGTTCCAGCTAATGTCATTTCAAATTGTACAGGGAATGTCAGCCATATTGGATTAGATTTAATGTAGCAGTTGCTAAGTACTTTACGATGCTCTTCGGAATAATGGGAAACTAACGAGGTGCCATTTGATCAAATCTATGGAGTACTTAGAGTTGATATAGTGCAGTCTGGCCAGGAGTTGCAAACACTGGGTATAGGATGTTTTATGTAGGTTACTAAGACATTGGTAGAAAAAATTAATTATAATTGTGTTCTGTTGTAAAAGTGGAATGTATACAGGCTGGAATCTTTCAATGGGACAGTAAGAGGTACTTACTACCTTAACCGTTGCAGCTACAGGAAAGAGGTCTTAGGAGACTATTTATATTGATGTCAATCGATCCTGTTTCTAAAACTAATCAAAAACTTCTATCGAAACAGCCATTGTTGCAGTACCTTCTAAAAAGTCAAAAATCGCAAAAAATCTTTTCAAATTAATATAATTTCTAGATATTTTTGATAATATTTGTATTAAAATATTTTTCAACACAGTTGCTCAAAAAATACATTTACGAAGCCTGTATACATTGTTCGAAAGTTAAAAATTACGCACCCTATAATGGAACGTGCGGTAAAATAGGTACTCCCACCTAAGTACCTATTTTACCACACGCTCCGTTGTATATAGCGTGCGGTAATACTGTGCATATCCTTTACAGTTTTTTTTTTAATTTCCATAAAAAAAAACATAATAAGAATTCCACCAAGGAGTTTCAAATTACGAAAAGAAAATATTAGCCGTCACGGGACGGCCGGCAGATGTGAAACATCTATTTTATGTGTTGTGTGTTTTATTGTGTTGTTAGTTGTTGGTGTTGTTGTTGGTTGTGGTGGTTGTTGGTTGTTGTTCTTATTGTTGTTGTTGTTAGTTGTGTTTGTTGTTGGTAGTGTTATTGTTGTTGTTAGTTGTGGTGGTTGTTGTTGTTGTTGGTTGTTGTTATTGTTAGTTGTGGTTGTTGTTGGTTGTGGTTGTTGTTTGTTTTTGTTTGTTGTTGTTGGTTGTTGATGTTGTTTGTTGTTGGTTGTTGTTAATGTTGTTGTTGGTGGTGGTTGTTGTTATTGGTAGTGTTGTTGTTGTTGTTGTCGGTGGTTGTTGTTGTTGTTGTTAGTTGTTGTTGTTGTTTTTGTTGTTGACTGTTGTTGTTGTTGGTTGTTGTTGTTGTTGGTTGTTTTTGTTGTTGGTTGTTGTTGTTGTTGTTGGTTGTTGTTGGTTGTGGTTTTTTTTAAGTCGAGAGCGGTAGCGTAGTGGGCTTCGTGGCACGACGGCGTCATGTCGTTACGAAATTCGAGTCGGTTTTACTGCCAAGCCGCGCCAATAGATGTTTCACATCAAGAGCAAAAGTTTTTTCATCACCTATTTATTTTAGGTACTGTTTTTTCGCAAATGTGTTGAAAAACGTTGTATGTCACACGTGCGGTTTGGTATTTACAAACTCGTGACTATGGTAAGCCCTCGACTTCGTCTCGGGCTTACATTCGTCTCAAATCCGAAAGTCTGACAACCAGTCTTTCCAAGGGTTATCGTATTACCCAGTAACTGGGTTGTGGAGGTCAGATAGGCAGTCGCTCCATGTAAAATACTAGTATTCAGCTGCATCCGGTTAGACTGGAAGCCGACCCCAAGATAGTTGGGAAAAGGCGCGGGCAGATGATGACCGTCTATGTGATCATTTTGTCTTTCATTTTATTTTTTGTGTTTCTGTTTCACAAATTCACGTAATTTCTGACTTTTTAACCGACTTCAAAAAGAAGGAGGTTATTAAATCGGTTGTTTTTTTATGTATGCTCGGGCATAACTCCGTCATCTATTGATGGATTAGCAAAATTCTTTTTTTTTGTTCGACAGGGGTTCGTTCCGAAATGGTCCCATTTAAATTTCATATAGATCTGATGATGGGTTTCGGAGACAGACAACGGAACTCTTCAAATTGACAGCAAATCAATCGCGATTGCTGCTATCGAATCATAGTTTAATGGGGAACCACAACTAAAAAGTGAAAAACATTTTTTTTGTAAAAAAGTTGTTTTTTGTACTCAAGTAGGTACCAAACTTTAGTGGATCTCATAGAACTTTTTGATTTGTATTAGAAACAGGATCGGTAGTCATCAATAAAAATGTTTGTGTAAAATGACAATTTTCTTGTAAATTTTAATTGTAATTTTTTTTTAAAGTCTATGAAAGGGGATCAAAATTTCACGAAAAATTAAGGATAGTCTCCTAAGACCCATTTCGTGTAGCTGCAACGGTTAAGGTAGTTTCACTTACTGCCCCGCTCAAAAGATTCCATCCTGTATATTTCACATCCTGTACGGGTAATTACAAAACACAGTAAAATTTTAATAAATCAAGCGAGAAAACTAAGTCTCGATATACTCGTATTATTAATAGATAATTTCAAATTTAATGATTAATCTCATCCAAAGACCATTTACAATGTGTCAAGAGTATTTTATAAATAAAAAGTTGACAATTTTACTTGATTTTTCATAAACCAACGGTGTTTCCAATAAAACGGTGATATATTGTACAAAATTGCACCTTTCAATTGCATTCACTATCACAAACTATGTTAAAGCAAAATAAAAGTCGCAATTATCCTTGAATGAAATTTTTCAACAATATTGCCCTTATTGTTTCGCTAGAAATATAGCAGAATTGCTTACAAACAATTAATTAAAACATTAAAGACTTTGTGATAGTGAATTGTTGATTGGTTCGTTTCATGTTGAAAGCTTCAGGAGCTTCAAAAGGGTTGTTTCGTTCTCCCTACCCATTAATCGACATTTTAGTTTAACTAAAGTTTCTTATCACAAAGATAGTAATCACAGGAAGTAACGGCCTTTGTTATTGGCAATCTGTATCGGAAAATTTGCTGGCAATCGTTTGGTTTTTAACAGGTTTCTGCGACGTCTCTTGTTGGAAAACAGTACCTACATTTTGTTGCAAGTGGGCACATTTTGACATTGCTTCTGAAGCGAAATATACGCTCGAGCTGAAGGCCTGAAGGTGAGATAGTTTTCGTGGGTGCGTTCACAAACATGTAAACTCACATACACAAGACACCCAGACCCAGAACAACTATTTGTAGGCCATACAAATAGTTCCGTGCGGGAATCGAACGCAACACGCAGCGCAGCAGCCGAATGCTCAACCGCTGCACCAACCGTGCCGTCAATGTATATAATTATTTAAAAAAAACGTAAAATACTAATCGTGTTGCCAACGATAATACACCCCAAGCTTTATCACTTACCATCGTCATGGGTTATAGGTAAGTACATCAGTTCCGAAACATAATAAATTCAAGAGCGTGAGTTTGACACGATACTCCAGATTAAATGGTTCATCTGCATAAGCAGTATGGATTATGAAAAGCCGTCTTATTTGAGATTTACTGATATTGGATCTAGAGGACTAAGTTTATTTATTTAGAATATTGAACGGGTAATCTTGAGTGGAAAGGGTTAGTTTTCGTGGTATTTAGGGTTTGAATTTATTTAAGTCATGTTTCGTATACATGACTAAAATAAAATGAAACCGGATTATACGTAAACACACATGAAAAATAAACCATTTTGAATATTATTTAGACAATAGGTATATCCATGAAAAAAATATGTTATCTAACCGGTTTATCGACGAATATACAAAAATAGAATACGAACAGTCAAAGCAGAATCAAAATTGATCGAAAATTAAACGAGATGTAACAATCGTAAACAAATATATCTGTACCTCTCTCGAAAACGCTGTTTTCTATAGCAATTGTTTGGACGTCATGTCATTTGACGTCAAAAAACACGTCGGACTTCTCTTCCTAATTATCAACTTTAAAGCTTTATAACTTCGTTGCAGATGATGATATTTTCAAAATTCCTTCATATTTGATCATTGTAGTCAGTCAATAAGTCTTCAATAGAACAAATAAAAAATATCATGCATGTTCCCTATTGTTGTTCCCCGTTCATAATTTTCTGATAATAATTTCCTCAATTTGTCGAGCTCTTCTATTTCGACATTAGTAAATTCCTTGTCGGACTAAGCACATTTAGGGTTCCGTACCAAATGTATTTTTGACGATTTGTGTGGCTTTGGGTAAACAAAATGCTTATACTGTGAAAATTTGAAGACTGTAGCTCCAACCGTTTGGCTGTAAAAACCTGTGAGACAGACGACGGATAGATATACGTACAGACGGAGACGTGAGTGACAGCGAACGAGGGCTCCGTTTGGACCCTTTTTTTTGTGCTGTTGGAAATCATCCAATGACGTCTGCCGCTCTAGGGTGGAGCGCAAGGGGGTGTCAGACTCTTACTGACTAAAACCCACCCCTGTTCCTTCCCTGCCCAGAGTGCCCAGGGGCGAGGTAACACTTTCGAATTTATCCTCAACCCCTGGGCAGGAATCGGCCATGACGGGCCCCGTCATGTTTGATGACAACTCTTTGTGGCGCGCGTGGAACACTACGCGCCGTCGACTCTCGGGCCTGGTGCCAGTCAGACGGCGAGTTACCCACTACTCGCCATCCGCCCGTTTTGACCCTTCGGGTACGGAAACCTTAAAAGTAAATTTCAAAATGGAATTGTAATAAATTAATACCACGCCTTAAGAGCAGTGGTGGCACAGTAGTAACGACCGCGACTTACTATGTCGTAGTTCGTGAGTTCAAACCCAGGCAGGTGCTTTACTTTGTGTAAATTAAAACGGTGAAGGGAAACATAGTGAGGAAACCGGCATGTTCTAAAATATTCGAAGACATATTGTGACATCCGCCAACCCACATTGGGTCCGCCGCGTGGTGGATTATGGCCCGCACCCTATCACAGAGAGGAGGCCTGTGCCCCAGCAGTGGGGACATTAAAACAGACAGACGCAGATAGTTTCTTCTCACAGAATAGCAGTTTGCAGGCATTGTTATAGACGAAATACAGGATGTAAAAAGACACATTACATAGTCATCAACTACGCATACAGTACATCTAACAAAGTAACTGGGCGCAAAAATTATTGCTGGGAAACGACGTTTATTTTTAGGTATGAAAAAAAAAGCTATTTTTTATTTCGCGCAATGTAACGCGAACTCAGGCAAGCGGAGTTAAACCCCGCCGCTTTGCTCTAAGCCACGTTGGTACTTGTCAGATACGTTTTGATATTCATTGCGTTTTTGTAACTTCAAATACGTAATTTCGAAAAGTCAACAAAAATAATCGAAAATTCAGGTAATGTTTGTTTGAAAAAAAGTTTAGTAATAAAACTTGAAATTCATTTTCGTAAAAAAGTAAAAACAAAAAATTGCGACATTGACCTTCAATATCTCCAGAATCCACTGGAGATTCCCAGGTATGGTCTAGTAGAAAAAAATATCCAAGTACCTTGGTAGAATATGTGGCTTTCAGCTTCGGAAACTCTCTTTTTAAACCCGATATACATTTGTTTTCTGACGACCCGTTCATAAAATAAATGTTACACACAAAATTCTTTAACTGCTCTATTATCATTTTAATCAAAGTAAATATTCTATGAATATGCTAATGGAAAAACTTGCTATAGACGGCCAATATGTGCTACAGACAGACAAAGGAATCTACATTTATATGTAGAAATGGAATATTGAAAGTGGGAGCATGAACACACAATTTTATTATTATCTAAGTAATTTGAAAACTGTTATTCGCCGGAGTCCTTTTCCGAATAGCTAAAGACATGGGTCTTTAAGTCATGACTGAATAAGTTACTTAAAATCGGTTTGTACCGGATTCGCCCCGCAAAGTTCAGTCCCTTTTTGATTTTCCGTTTTTGGCCCGCTTTTTGTGCCTTTTTTGCCGCGTTTATCATTTGTTTAATATTTTTGCATATTTTAGTTCTGTTTCGCCCCAATTTCGTTCCTTTTTCGCCTAGTATTATTTTGTTTCACGCATAAAAAGTACATTCAGATAGGAAAATAACTTTTATTATAATAAAAAGTGAAAAATAAAAAACTTTATTACACAAAAATAGAACCGACTTCCAAAAACAGTGCAAGAACTTTAATTTCGGAAGTCGGTGTTTCTGGTTTTCTCTCTTCGTTTTTTGATACCGACTTCCGAAATAAAAGTTATTTTGCACTTTTTTTGGAAGTCGGTTCTATTTTTTTGTAAAAAAGTTTTTTATTTGTCACTTTTTAGTTGTGGTTCCCCATTAAACTGTGTTAGCAATTCTTAGACATACAATCGCAGCAATCGCAATTGATTTGGTGTCAATTTTTAAAGAGTTCCGATGAAACCCATCATCAGATCTTTATGAAATTTAAATGGAACTATTTCGGAACAATCCCCTTTCGAACAAAAAAAGAATTTTGCAAATATGTTATTAAATGGCGGATCCATAAAAAAAAAATAGACGTCCGAATTGACGTCCCCTTCTTTTTGAAGTCGGTTAAAAATCATAAAAACTGGCCAAGTGCAAATCTGACTCGCGAGCGTTTTCAAACGGTTGAAAAGTTTTTTCTTTATGCATAAAACATATTTTAAGTTCCCAGAACCTTTCTATTAATATTTTGGGACAAATATAAAATCTAAGTAACTAAAGTTGATGTACAACAGATTTTAGGTTTTTGATATCTTTGACCACGCCATTGGTTGGTTACTGGAAGCTTCTTATCGTACATGAATTTTGATTTAGTATTTATACGTGAATTCGACACTTCCTCTTTAAATGTGCTTCCTTAATTTGAGTCACCATATTTACAACTAATTTAAACATTATTTACCCACATAATTTAGCTATCTGCGTAATTCTGCCTAAAGCATTATATTATTTTTATTAAAATTTTAAAGCGTCAAAAGAATATTCTACCTCTATCGAGATAAATTAAAACACGAAAATAAGCAATCTCTTTAAATACAAAAAGCTTTCAAGATGGTCCATTAAAAACAATCCACAAAAAACACAGATTAGTAAATATTATAAATTCATTGAACATCGGTATCGTGAATGAAAAATCTCAACATGAATTCTTGTTAGGAAAAGCCGGAACACGATATTGCTAACAAGATAATTACTGTGCATCATGACAGTGAAGAGCTTGAGCAACTTAGGCTTGACTCACATTATATTTTTTTTTTCCATTGATTGGCTCGCATTTACCAAAATCTCACCTGATAGTAAGCGAAGATGTGGTCGAAGATGAAGCACGCTTGCCTATAGAAGTATACTATTCACTCTTTACTTAAAGATTCCCAGATTGTAGCTATCAGGAACACAGACAGAACTGATTAGAATGCATAATATAATAGAGGAAGTTTGAAAGTGACGCCAGTGGCAGAAAAAATTAAAAGGAATGGTTTGTTTTGGTGTGGGCGCGACATGAGGAGAGATGACACGCTTGTGAGTAATGTGAATTATGCAGAGGGAGAAGCCAAACAAAAATGGCTGGATTGTGCGAGGAATGATTGGAAGGAAAAAGTGAGACGGTAGATAGGGGGAAAAGAAAGAAGACCAGGTGTAGCGTTGGTAGCTTTGAATCCAAATATCATTTGTCAAGGTCAGAAAGATGATGATGCTAATATTGTTCTGATGATGCTATTTTTTATAAATAAGTAATGAAGTTTTCCGGTAAAGAACCGGAGTAACCGACATAGCTTGTAGAATAAGCAAACTGAAGTGGCAGTGGGTTGGTTATGTCTGTCGAAGGACCGATGGCCGATGGAGCTGACGAGTCTTGGAGTGGAGACCGCGTATTGGCAAGCGTAGTGTGGGACGTTACACCAGCTAGATGGACCAACAACCTTAAGAAGGTAGCTGGGATAGACTGGATGCGGAAGGCGGAGGACAGGGTATTGTGGCGCAGCCTGAGAGAGGCCTATGTCTAGCAGTGGACAGCGATAGGCTGAGTTGATTGATTGATTGATTGATTGATGTTATTTTGGTGATTCGATAAGATTTGCATTCGTAGATAAAATATATTTTGATAGCGTATATACACTCACAGACACACACATATTACATGATTTAAACAGTACTGAATATGCTGTTAAAAAGGTTAATAACGAGGGTTTAAGTGTAATTTTTATTTTTCAGGTGTCTACACGTCATTATAATAATTACCAAGTCAATTAATAAATGGTTGTTTAATTTTTGCTAACCACGATGCTTAAAATTAAGGGGTGGTGCTAACTAAATAAACTGTTGCTTGTATTATTAAATATGAATAATATAGTCAAATATTGACGGCGTAGGATGACCATGATGATAAAGATGATAACAGGGTTTTAAAACTGAGAAAGATAAAAAGGCAAGCAAAGCAAAAGAGGAAAGAAACGTTGGCAAGACCACTATTACTCCTATCGTGTTACTTTCTCTAGAAACACCAATTAACATAACAATAACAGCGCATGCCGTATAAATCAAAAACCTAATCATAAATTAAAAGTTAAAGTAACGGTAGCTAAAACATTTCTATTAGAACCGCGTCTTGTTCACATTGCCTTAAATGGTAACGGTCTGATGCATCAAACGAAGCGTGCTTACAGATGCGAATTAGCACACTGTAAACGTTAATCTGATTGGACTTGATAATACATTGGCTTTTTCTAACTTTCTTTTTGATGTAATGTACGATAATTATGTAGCTACTGAAGGTAATAACAGAACGGACGTTATTGAACATACTATGGCTGAAGATACATAATTTGATATAGGCAAGTGGAAAAGAGAAACGAAAATTATACTTAACTTGGTAAGGCTTTAAACTTTTCGCTATGAATTTCAAGAACAGGTCTAAAATACTCGAAAAGAAATACAGTCTTATTTTTATGCAAAAAATAATTTAAAGAAACGAAAAAACTGAGTAAATATTTAAAGTGTGAGTGCTTTACACTAATTTTAATAAATAATTCTGCCAATGTAGCTTTTTTAAATCACGTTTATAATAAAAATGGTAATTAAAAGGTTGAGGTTAATTAGGTTTTTAAAAGTACTTTTGTTCACGTAATAACATTAAATTAGAAGCTGTTTTAATTTCGTTGAGATTAAAAATACGAAATCTGAATGGTTTTAATGTAAATTATGCGAAACTTTTTATTACATTTGAAACTAGCTCATTTATTTTCTTTTTTGTGGCATTATACAATTTATTTATCTTGTGGAGATATTTTCTAACACCTACCTTTAGCAGTTCTCCCGTCGTATATCTCCAAATCCAAGGCGTCGTTTCCGTCCGCCTGTGAGACTCTGAAGGTGTAGTCGTTCCAGTCGAAGCTGAAAGCGTGGCTGTCCAGGAAGTTCGTCAGCCACCAGTCTTTCGACCTTGCCTGCCTCGTCTTCAACGGTTCTATCGTTAACACATTGAACACCTTCACAGATTTCTGCTGCTTCAAACTCCTCAGAATCTCTTTCGCCATATGATCAATACACGTAGCATTATCACTACAGTTTAGTTCAACAATCGCCCTAACATCCCCCATCAGCATGAAAGCGACCAAAAGGGCAAGGGGATTCATTTTCACCTATGTCTTTTTCACAAACACTGTGTCACAGGTTTTCACCAATCCATTTGTGGGTCACGCCTTCCCGAACCATCTACATCGATGGCTACTTGGTTAATGAGTCCCTCTATGCCTGCCTGATCATTTTTATCTGGCGTCACGCTGCACTGGCCTCCGCGGGCGGCGTGTGCAGTATTTTTTTCATTGAGTTCTTCACTTGCATGTGTATACGCTACACCACTTTTCTTTCCACCGTACACGTTTTTATTCAAGAATTTTCCGTGATCCACACATTTAAGGTGCTTTATCGCGAATTATTGATGTGTGACATAAAAAATGTTTTCGTTTCGCTTTGGTATACGTCGCTAATAGGTATAGTGAATCAATATTTTACTTTCATATGTGTGATCAGCAAAATCATTATGGCACACATTGTTGATATACCTTATTAGTTTGAGTAACAGAATTCGACATGAGCTCCAACAGTGTATTCAATGTTAATTCAAATCAAAGCCCAATTTTTCAGGAGGCATTGCTGTTAACTGTTTTGGAGAACCCAAAATTTCTCGTGAAAAGAACCCAACATTATTATTTTTTGTTGTTACTTGCCATGAAAGGGTACCAAAAGCCTTTGCATGTTTATCGGTTTATTTAAAAATATTAAACCAGGTACGTAGAAAGGTTTGATTGAAAGCTTAAAGAGGTTCTCTATTACAAAACGTTAATGGAATATTTTTATTCGTTCAATATGCGATGAGTTCGTTAAAGTAAAATCGGAGCTCAGTGTTTTCAAAGCAAAATATGTTGTATTTTTTAAACATTACTTTATTGAAAAATTTACTCATTTTGTGAGTAGATAATTTTGCTAATGGCATAATATTAGTAGCGTAAATAAATTAAAGTTGGTACAATGTTGTGTTTTAGAGCTTAGACAGTTGAATTGATTTTATTTTTATTTGAATTGATTGTATGGTTATTAGAAATCTCACGCTCGACAGTAAAATTTTTTTTCAGTCGTAAACATCAGCATAGTTTAAATACCAGTTTTATACTGTTTCCAACAGAATCACTGCTATTCAACATTCAAATCCCCATTTAATTTTCCCAATAAAATCTTACACGAACATTGTAGCCATCATTAAAGTAACGTAGCGCTATGAACACGGTCTCGTCACCAATTCTGAAAATTCCCTCGTGTCACAAAATTCACTTTAAAATCAAAACTTCAACATGACTAGTGTACCGACATCTGCCACGAGTTTCAAACTCTAAACTTTTAGTAATTACGCATATCATTACGAAGGCGTGACGTTAGTTGGGTAAGTGTTGCCAGTTTAAGTTCTGTTTTAAATTGATTTTGCGATGGCTGAATAATTGACTAACTGAACTTTGAATGTTTTGCTCTATTAGTTTGGGACTGCTACTTGAAATCTCTAAGTGTTTATTCCGAAACGTTGTCTATTTTCAGTAATGAGTTCTTGATAAAACTGTAGTTACTGTCTTGTTCTAATTTCAGTTATTTTACATACCAGCTGTTTGTAGTAGTTTTTTTATTCTTGAATTATTTAAGGACTCCTAAGCTACAATAGCTTTGCGTGCAGATCGAATGGCCGATAGATCCAAAAGTTTACAACAACACAACACAACACAACACTGCACAACACAACAACAACACAACAGAACACAACACACACAACACTGTTCTTTTCTTTTTTGTTGTGTTTCTCAGTCTTTTGCGTCATGTTTACCGTAAATAAACGTATTTTCTTTCTATTTTTTTTTCTACACTCCATGTATAGAAGACAAAGTTTTGCAATATTCTTATCGACGCCAATACTAAATCGATTTCGGGCAGCTCGCCGTCCAATCAGTACCAGGCCCCTGAGTCGACGGCGCGTGGTGTTCCACGCGCGCCTCATAGAGGTGATTGTCAGCCGCCACTGACGGGGCCCATCGTGGCCGGTGCCTGCACGCCTAGGGGTAGCGGATAAATTCGTAACAGAGTTACTGCTCCCCTGGGCACTCAGGCAGGGAAGGAACAGATTTGGGTTTTAGTCAGTAAGAGTCTGACACGCCCTCCTGCTCCACCTAGAGCGGGAAATTTCATTGAATGATTACCCACCCCACAAAAAAAAAAACAAGGCAAGGCTATTGAGCGCCATTACTGTATGGCAGTAGTTTTCCTCCAATCGATTTGTCTATAGTAGGCATGTAGATATTGTTGTAGGAGTATTTGAAATTGCCCTGGCACAGGCAACTGAAGAAACACAGGTTGGTTTTAGTCAGTAAGAGACACGCCCTCAAGCTCCACTCAGAGACGGAAAAGTTCTTTGACGATTTCCTACCCAAACAGTAAAATAAAAAGGCATCTAGGTATTAATTCCTAATAATTTATTTCTTTCCTTTATTTATATATTTCATTTATTTACACTTTATTTGCTATCGTTACTTACAAATGAAACTCATTTTGTTTAATCACCTGCGTATTGCACGCGACCACTGCTCCACTAACAAAAAACAATATATCACATTTTGTGTCCGGAACCACGCACTGCTGTCTAGTTTTAGCAGCCCTAGTTAGTTCTCTGTTATTTGTTATAAAACACACTTTTCATTTCTAATAATCGTTGTCATGTCATTGACAGCCCGACTTCGCTCACTACGGGGCGTCATCATTATTATTATAAATATCTACTGCTGCACATGGGCTCCCCTCAAATGTCGCCACAACGCCCGGTCTGTGAGTCTCGCATCCATCCGATTGCCGCGACTCTCACCAAGTCATCGGTCCACCTTGTGGAAGACCTTCCAACGCTGCGTCTTCCGGAATGTGGCACAGGTCTTTAACCGACTTTCGAAAAAGGAGGAGGTTCCATGTTTTTAACTGACTTTCGAAAAAGGAGGAGGTTCTATGTTGGACTGTATGTATGTTTTTTTTTTTTTTTTATGTATGTCCGCGCATTTCTCCGTCAGTTGTGGACAGATTTTCAAAATTATTTTTTTTATCCGAAAGAATGTACTCCCAAATTGGTCCCATATAAATTTTGGCTTCAGCGCTTTTTGAGAAACTGAACAAAAACGAAAAATATGTATACCTCGATTAAGTCTTAGTTTTTCCAATTACGAGTATGTTTCAATTCCACTTTCCATTTTATTGGGGTTTTTAGTTCTAGGGTATAACAACTAAAAAGCGAAAAATAAAAAACTTTTTTACAAAAAAAACAACCGACTTCCAAAAAAAAAAAAAAATTAAAAATAACTTTAATTTCGGCAGTCGGTGTTTGTATTTTATTTCTTCGATATTTGACACCGACTGCCGAATTAAAGTTATTTTTAAATTTTTAGTGTATTTTTTTTTTTGGAAGTTGGTTGTTTTTTTTGTAAAAAAGTTTTTTTAACACACTAGTAGCTTTACTTGTCACTAACTATGTTAACAAATCTTCGAAGTTAAATTTGACTCACTTCCCGGTTTCTGTTGCTTTGAACGAGGCATATTGCCTCGTTGGTCGTATCTAAAATAGGTATATCAGTAGCAATAAGAGTACTGTTGTCTCCTAGATTTATCGAGCGTTTAAAAACGTCACGTTTTTTTGTTCATAGTTTTTTTTTATGATTGATCAGCGTTGATAACAGCCATTAATGTTCAATTGTGAATAACGCTTCAGAGGTTATAAATTATTAGTTGACTGCTTGATGGAGTAATGAAACGTCTTGAAATATTATAAAAGATCATCTTGAAAGTATCAGACTAATCAATCTATTGACAGTGTCTTTTGTGTTGTTATAAATAACTATTGATACATTTATGAGTTTTATACAGACAATAGCTTTAAAAATCTTTAATTAGATCGTGTTTAATAAACAATTATACTTAGAGCGGTCGAATGCGAAAAATGTTGTAAAGAAGATTGTGGTCTATCATCATCTGCCTAGCCTTTTCCCAACTATCTTGGGGTCGGTTTCCAGTCTAACCGGATACTGCTGAATACCAGTATTTTACATGGAGCGACTGCCTATCTGACCTCCACAACCCAGTTACTGGGTAATACGATACCCCTTGATATCGTATTACCCAGGCTGTTGGCTTCTGACGACGCGTAACGACTGTCAAAGTTCCACGATTGACAGCCGGGACCAACGGCTTAACGTGCTTTCCGAGTCACGCAGGAATCTGGGTATGTAAAGAAAACAACATGTATGGTCTATGTATAAAAGAAAAGAATAAAAAAAAAAATTATTTTGCATAGATCACAAACGCACATTAATTTAAAAAAGCATATTATTCAAACTATAATACAAAAAATTAAATAAAACTAACCAAATTGCTTAATGATCTCAATTATGGTAATACCAAAGACAACCATAGACAATTCATGTCTAGGGTGTAGTGTGACAATACACGCCATAGATAAAACGTAGGTCTATGAGGTAAGAGTAGGGGAAAAACAAAAATAAGATGGATGGAACATTTTGACAGTTGTTATGGCTTTAAAGAAGTAAGTATGAAAGAACATGATTCACAAAACCTAAATACAATATTATCCATCATCGGACCACTAGACGTACGGCAATGCACCACCGGAACATGGCGGACATCCCAACCATACACACAAAACGTTTTAGGAACACATTCAATAAGCAAACAGCTAAGAAGAGGAATACCCTGCCGGGGTCTGTGTTTCCTGATAGCTACAACCAAAGTAAGCGATGATGTGGTCGAAGATGGAACAGGCTTGCCTAGAAGTAACAGATTCACTCTTGACTTAAAGACTCCCAGGTTGTAGCTATCAGGAAACACGGACTCCAGTAGGGAGTTGCACTCCCTAGCTGTACGCACAATTAATGTGTACTCAAAACGTTTTGTTCGTGTGGGTAGGATGTCCACCATGTACCGGTGGCGCATCGCAGTAGAATAGAATAGAATAGAATAGAATAGAATAGAATAGAATAGAATAGAATATAATAGAATAGAATAGAATAGAATAGAATAGAATAGAATAGAATAGAATAGAATAGAATAGAATAGAATAGAATAGAATAGAATAGAATAGAATAGAATAGAATAGAATAGAATAAAATTTATTATTTATTTATTCAGTACGTCTTGTTGTCCGACGATGGAACGGGCTTGACGGAATTAAATTATGCAATTCCGTCGCACCTAAAATATGACCACGTATTACACCCTGTATAATAATTATAACATATCGCATTGAGAATTTTCCACTGCTGCTATCAATTCCTAAAATCACATTCTCCGGCAATTGGCACCATCAAAGGCCAATGCCAACTAATGGCATGTAATACTTTTTTTCCTTTCGCCACAAATGAAACCTAGGCTTTATTGTTGGGCCAACAATAAAATGATAGCATTTATTGTTGGCCCAACCTAAAATGCTATAGGACAATACGAGAAATCAAAAGCAAAAAAAACAAACCGTCGTATCCGAACGAAGTTAAATAGGGAAGTATTGCTAGTATCATTTTGTCAGGCGTTAACTATTTTGAACCGACTTCAAAAAGGAGAAGGTTATTAATTCGGATGTTTATTTATATATACTTTTTGTTTTTTTTTATGTTTGTTCGGGCACAACTTCGTCATATGTAGACGGATTTGCAAATTTTTTGTTCGAAAGCGATTTATACCGAAATAGTCCCATTTAAATTTCATAAATAGATCTGATGATGAGTTTCGGAGACAACGGAACTCTTTAAAAAATTGCAGCAATTCAACCGCGATTGCTGCTATCGCATAAATATACATTGTTTTAATGGGGAATTACAACTAAAAAGTGAAAAATAAAAACTTTATTACAAAAAAATAGAACCGACTTCAATAGAATTTTGGAAGTCAGTTGGGAAAGACAAGACAGACATTTTTATGACTGGTCCACACAAGCCTTTAACCAAAACAGCTATAAGTCATGAGGGGTTGATCTTTCTACAGCAGTGGATTGTTACAGGCTGACAGTAACCTCACGCCCCTAGCCACCACAGGAGACGCCCTGGCAGTCGGGAGCCGCAAGCCGATTCCCGGCCACCGTAGGTGCAGGTTTGCGGACGGCGAGAAATTAATAGCTTGACATCTGATAAGGGCCAGGCCCGTGTCGACGGCACGTTGTGCTCCACGCGCGCCTCAAAGAGATGTCAGTGACTGCGACGGGTTCCACTAGGGCAAATGCCTGCCAGAGTAGCGGGATTTTTTACTTTTAATAATAATAATAATAGATTTATTTAAGGCTATAAAAATCCATAACAATACAATTTTACATTTACATTTTGTATGATGTGATGATGTTTAAAAATGTCATTAAATTCAATTACTAAATGTGAATCAGTACAATTTAAAAATAGTGAAAGTCAAGAAAATAAAAATAAATTAAAATTGCAATAAACTAAAAATAGAAATGTCATAAATTTAAAATGAAAAATGTCAATAAATTAAATTACAAAATAATAAATTATCTTAATTTCTCTCTACAGATTATATAATTAGATCAAAATAAGAGTAAAAAGTTGAGCAACTGCGCCTGAGCTAGGCCGAGCCTGTATTTCAGGACGCAGTTCACCTCCCAGAAAGACAGTGAACAATAATCCTAAATGATGATAATGTCTTGCGTTTACAGATATCACCTTACAACAAAGTATCGTTTACTAAATCATTTTAGAGTATGATTGTGCTGTTGAGTGTTTAAGTTGTGTGTGTTGTGTTGTGAGTGTAATTTTGTCTTAACTTAAGATTCTTAGGAGCGCTTCTGTAGTTTTATAATTACATGTGAGTAGAAAATCTAGATTGATTGAATGAGTCACAGTAACCCTGGGCAGGCATCTGAAGGAACATGGGTGGGTTTTAGTCAGTAGGAGTCTGACACGCCCTCCCGCTCCAACCAGATCGGAAGAAGAGATTTGAAGATTTCCCACCCAAAAAAAAACTTACCCCAAAACGCCTAGTTTATTTTTCCATTTTTATTAATACCCTTTTCTGTCTCACTACTGGACAAAGGAGTCCCGGCCTTTCTCCTTCCAAACCTCTCTGGCCGAGTTTGACCCGTAAACGCAATCAAAAATTACCACGCAATTTATGTGACGAATTGTCGGGGGCAGCAAATTTGCTGTTGATAATAAATTTAACCATTCACAGCCGTTAACGCGCGTGTGACAGTTAATCACATTAATTTTGCACTAATTTTCGTTCCTGAAACTAAGCTAATGTCACTTATTAAGCTATTTACTGAAATGTAAGTAACTTTTTGGTCGTAAGCACCGTTAGCTGGTTTTCGCATTATTTTGGGGCTTGATTATGTGGGGTGCCACTAACTGCATCAGACTGCTTGAAAGGTTTGTTTGGAACTTTTTACTTTTATTATATATAGGACCTTTATTTTTAGGTATGAAAAATAAAATTATTTTTTATGCACGATGCCGCGCAATGTAACGCGAACACAGGCAAGTGGATTTAAACCCCGCCTCTTCGCTCTAAGCCACATAGGTACTTGTCGAATACGTTTGATATTCATTGTGTTTTGGTAACTGCAAATTCGTAATTTTGAAAAAAAAATCGGAAATTCAGGTAATGTTTGTTTGGAAGAAAGTTTAGTAATAACACTTAAAATTCATTTTCGTAAAAAATAAAAAAAAGACGCGTGGCACTCGGAGACTACCGCGGTAAAGCTATTGCAAAGCATTTTTTATTAAGTTATGCAATTATAATTATTTATTTATTTTATTTATGCAGTTTTTTTTCCTTTGTTTTTTTTTTCTTTGATATTAATTCAAGTTACACTTTTTACACGCACGTAAGAAGTTACACTTCTTTGGCGTAACAAGATAAATATCATCATCGTCACCGTCACCGTCACCGTCATCATCATCATCATCATCATCATCATCATCATCATCATCATCACCACCATCATCAGAGTGGGGGGTGTTAGGTTATGGAATTTCTGGATTCGGTCTCCACGCTCAAGGCCCGCGATAGAAGCTATGCAATAGCTTAAAAATTGCTACTTTGACCTTCAATATCTCCAGAACCCGTACGAAAGTGAAAAAAAAATCCTAATAATGGTTAGAATATGTGGCTTTCGGCTTCGGTAACTGTCTTTTTACACCCTTTTTAATAAATTAATAATGCGTCTAATTAATAATGCGTCTAATTTCAGACAGCGTTCCTAGATGGGCTAGTCCTAGGTACCGGGTGGACGTACAACGCGTTACGTGAACTCAGCACAGAACACGCAAGCTGATCACTCAAGGTCGTTAACATTTAATAGCGCCTTAAACAAGGTGGTGGTGGTCGCAACCGTGACTGCTGAGCGTGAGGCACTGGGTTCTATTCCTTGAGCTAAGAGTGCCATTCGATTTTTCCATTACTCTGTAGCAGTCCCGAGTTTGGAAGTGGGCATGATGATAAATGATAAATGATGTTTATTCAGTAAATAGGTTACAAGGAACACTTTTACACGTCAATGTTTTTTGTCAGTTTAAGCTAGATGAGGCCGGTGTTTCCTAGCTGACTATCCTGAGAAGAAACACCGAAACAAACTCAGAGGTCAAAGTCTCTTTTAAAGTGTTGAAATCCATACAATGTGTGTTAAATCATATGAGAACCATGTACGTTTATGTCTGGGATGAGCTTTTTGAAGAAAGCAACACACAAATTCGAGTGTACCTATCCAGACAGTGCAAGCATTTGTCAGTCATCGCGAAGCTCAACTCAGGACTTTGAGGACCTCAACGAACCGACGAACAATACCAAAGTAAGGACATTTGAGTAGGCCGCAAAAATACTCAAACTGTCAGACAATCATAAAATCTACATGAATATAACGACATACATAGTTCTCGCATTCACATTATTCTATATGAAATGCATGACTGTGTGTATACATATATGGCACGGCAATGTCAATGACAAATTTTGAAAGGGTAAATGTTTCAAATTTACTCCATTAGATGGCACAGGCTACGCTGTGCACGTTCCCTATTGTCATCAACCGGACACAAATCCAATCCGGTTTCCACTAACTATTTGTAATTAAAAAAACTGGCCCAGTACGAGTTGGACTCCGTACCATAATACATACATAAGAGAAATCAATATTTTGGTAGTTGTTGTTAAAATATACGTAATAATAAACATGATCACCAAGTTCATAGGGCAATGGACTTCCCATTGAATTATAGACTTGACATTTGACAGACAGACACGTGAGTGACAGCAATAGGGCTAACCCTTCGGGTACGGAACCCTAAAAAAACCCAATTACATAAATAGCAACACGTAATTTGATGAAGTCGGAAAAAAATCAACATATTATTATTATCTAGTTATTTTATACTGTTTTTTTGCAGTCGTATTACTGAAACATTATGATTTAAGGTGTGAATTCGCTAGTAATTAGGAAGTGACCAATGTATGAAGGATAGAAATAACATCAACGCACGAATGGACAGAGTCGGCGCATAGTAAATAATTTCCTATTCGCAAAGATGAAGTAAATACAGAGTGATAAAGTAAGGAAGTATTTTACCTACACCGAGACTATACACATTAGAACTGCAAATAAAGGATAAGCGAAAAATAGATATTTGTTGCATATATTTAATTTTTATGGTACCCAGAAGGTAACCAACGGGACCCTATTATTAATCCTCCACTGTCCGTCCGTCCATCTGTCTGTCAACGGGCTGTATCTCATGATCCGTAATAAGTAGACAGTTGAAATTTTCACAGAACGTGTATTTCTGTTGCCGCTATAACAACAAGTAATAAAAATTAATTAAAATTAAAGGGTATTATGATGTGACCGAGACAGTTCTTTTTTTTAATACAGGAATTTACACTACTTCTTTCATTATGTTCTCATTTTGCTATGCTACCAACTTAACAAACACAATGTCGCCTCTGTATTTACACTACTCTGTATCTGTAACGGCCGACATGTGGCACGATCCAGCTTGTAATTGCTCCAGCTGACCGATCGTTTCCGTTGTCACCAGGAAACTATCCACTACGTATGTACATTCTTAGTATGGTGCTTCAATTTGTGTAGGTATTGCTTTAATTGATACAATGTAGAATGCACTCTATAATCACGCAGATACATCCTTCTTTCTGTTGTCAGTCTGTGGTTAAATATTAACCCTTCTTCCGACAAAATTACACGTTAAGTTTTTTTAGTGCTAAGCTGTCTACCCGTCGTATTTCCATGATGTTGTTGTCTTAGGCCAACATGTCATATCATAATAAGGTATTATTTATGTTTAATTACATGCTGACAACTATTATTTGTTTTCCATTGGTTGTACTCATGTTTATTATTCATTTATTTAATACTTTATGCACGCAAACGTACAGAGACAGACTTAATGCCTTAGGCATTTTCTTTTATTTTTTTTATCATGTTTCTATTTTTTATTAATTTCTATGTTTGAATAATTTATTAACCCGATTGTTAGTTCAACAAAGTGATGCGTTTAGCCTTCCTTATTATTCCGATTCACTTCGCTGTCATTTTTAGGGTTCCGTACCCGAAGGATCCAAACGAAGCCCTATGCTGTCCGTCTGTTATAAGGCCAAATGTCATAGGGCTCTTAAAACTTTATTTTTACTAACACAAAGCTACTTATTCTTCAAATCCCCTAAGAATCTTATAACTACATATTAGCAGAACTTACACATTTTATTATCTTCTCCAATTTTACATACTCCATAAAGAAAATCTTATCAAAACATCGCATAGATAGAGTAACTACCTACCCGCCTATATAGCGTGAAACAGCAAGGTGTATCGAATCGTTCAGAAACGCGATGTCGTGATGAGCCTCCTTCCTTCCTGCTTACACAATGTGTTTCTAAACTATCTACATAATTTATTGATGCATTTATCTTTGTACCTACACTGAAATTAAATGCATGTTCAATTGTGGCGTTTATACCTTCGTCAGTTTTTGAAGTGAAAACTTCTTTAGGCGCGTTGGGCCTTTTTGTTCAAGTTTTCACTTCTGTCGGCACTCCTGATAAGTCACTAGTGTTTTTTTTTGGTTTGGTGGCACTGAACATCCTACGGCTTAGAAAAGTGTTTTATTCACTTGAATACTAAAGTTGAATCTCCATCTCCATCTTCGAACACATCATCGCTTACCATCAGGTGAGATAGTGGTCAAACGCGTGCGTTTATATGCATAAAAAAACTACTATTTTACTAAACCTACAAATGTAAAAGTTTGCATGTATGGATATTATTTACTCTTGAACGGATTTTAATGAAATTTTACAGCAATATAGCTTATACATCAGAATAACCTAAAGCGGTTTTTTTTTTAATTTTTCTTTATGCTTATTCCACGTCAAGGACGAATAAATATAGTAAATCAGTAAGTATTCCCATATTATAATGTACTCTGTGAGGTTTTTAAATCGTTGGGAAGTTTGCATTGTTCTTTGTTTTGTTTGATGTTGTGAGTGACATATTTTAAATTATCAGTAAGTGTCATTCTATAACAGTTTTTTTTTTTGGGTGTGCCAATGACTTCTCCCGCGTGGAGCAGGAGGTTGTGTCAGACTTTTTCTGACTAAAACCCACCCCTGTTCCTTTAGTTACCTGAGTGCTCAAGGGCAGGGTAACTCTGATTCGAATTTATCCGCGACCTTTTTTTTTAGGGTTGGGAAATCATCCAATGACATCTCCCGCTCTGGGTTGAGCGGAAGGGCGTGTCATACTCTTACTGACTGAAACCCACCCCTGTTCCTCCCTGCCCTGAATGCCCAGGGGCGCGGTAACTCTGTTTCGAATTTATCCACAACCCCATGACGGGCCCCGTCATGTTTTGCTGACAACTCTTTGAGGCGCGCGTGGAACACTACGCGCCGTCGACTCTCAGACGTGGTCCTGATCAGATGGCGAACTACCCACTACTCGCCATCCAGCCGTCACCATACTGGCAGAATAGTCGATATAGGCTCAGTTGCCATAGAAGAAAAAAAGACCGTTCCTTACGTGACGATTTTATTTTGACGGTGACTGTACGCTCCGAAATTTCCAGAATATTTATGGCCTGGGTATGGGTAAATCCGTAAGTAAATAAATAATTTAGACAAGTAACAAATCATCGAAATAAAAGATTTTGATGGCAGGTACTGACAGTGCGTGGTTAATAGTATCGTGCTTAGCACTTCTTGGTTTCAACAATTGCCTTCGGTATTTGAGATAATTTATGTTAACAAAGTAAGTAAAGAGAAGTAACAGCGAAACTGACACGATAGCGTTTACTGTCAAAATAATATTTAAAAACTTTTGCCGTCGACACTCTAAGACGAAACAAAACAGTTGCTTGAGACAAATTACGGCTCAACTTTACAATAAGGACCTTTGAGTAGACTCTTCAATTTTTTTTTGTGCAAAGTACTTATTATCTTGAGCAATATCCCGAAGTTTCAAGTTTAGGAAATAAATACTTTCGGAGATAAAAAATATCAAACTTTGTTAAAATAACCTCAAATTTCGCACTATTTTATTACTTTTGACGTAATTTGGAGAGCAAGGGTTGCTATTTTATGGAGTTTTAATAATGCGTTTTGATTTTGCAAATTATATGTTGACGAGTAATTAGTTTTTTTTTCAAAATTCGCATTATTTTTAGTTATTTCATTTGGGTTTAATAATTTGTCAGTGATTTGTGTTTTTTGGGTGATTATCTATTAAAATTTTGATTTATTGACAATCTAAAGTTTTTATTTTTTATTCTGATGGTATCCATTTAAGGTGAAACGAAACGCAAAATTTAATTTTTGGCGCCGTTTTTTTAGTGTCATGTCATTCAATGTCTGTAGGTACTCGCGTTTGAGAGCATTTGCCATCGCGCTTGAGAACAACATTGAATACTCTGCCATCATGTCTTCATCCTCTGGATCAAGTCCGCTGCGAGCAACAAGTGAAGTGACGCGTGTTTTGGACTCTGTCGAGCCGCATGCTCCTTCCTCCGTATTTACCAAAGTGACGCGTGTTTTGGACTCTGTCGAGCCGCATGCTCCTTCCTCCGTATTTACTGAAGTGACGCGTGTTTTGGACTCTGTCGAGCCAGGACCAGGATGTAAGAGCGAGCGAAGCGAGCTCGGGACTTAGGGCACCCCGACTCGGACAGGTTAGGTTAGAAGGGGATGGCGGGGTCAAGAGAGCGAGCGAAGCGAGCGAACACACCCCGCCATCCCCTTCGTGGTTATTTTTTTATAAACCACTCAGAAGTAGGAGCCCCGCGAAGCGGGGCTCCGTCTATACGTGGCTGCATCGACATGCAAACCTAAAACATTATAATAAAATAAAAAATGCCTTTGCCCTTCGACGAATGACCTTGACCTTCGGCTTTTAGGGTGTTAATCTTGACCTTGAAGATGCCATTGATCGTATTATTGCTTGGAAATAGTCTAGAAATAGTCCGCGATTGGCGCTAAATGAAAGTGCTTCCCAAAAACATAACCTCAAAATGAGATTTTTAAAAATTCATAAAAAAAAACTATGCATTTCCTAAACTTTTCCACCACGGGGGGAGGGTCTACCCCCTCCCCCCTCCCCCTCCCCCCCTCAAATATATACATATATACCTATCCCTATTGTAAAGTCCTTCCCAAATTACTTTTCAGTTAGCGTTCACGCTGACAGTACAAAATGTATGGCAATGACATTAGTGGACGTGAGTCACGTTACAGTTCTCTCCACAGGTAATGTCATTGCCATACATATTTTACGAAGCGTTAGCGTGAATGCTAACAGAAAAGTAATTTGTCTCATCCTCCTGATGCGAAACATTTTGTCAGATTTAAACTGTTTTTTCACTGACTTCAAATAAAGTAGGAAGGTTACCAATTTGACCCTATTCGGGTTCCTACTTTTTTAATTAATAATATTGAAACTAAAATATATTCACATAATATATATTTAATATAATTATATTATAAGGGCTTCAGAACAGATGAGGCAAATATATTCTGGAGTGACGACCGCGTACCGGTAGACGCAGCTTTGGAAGGCCTTTCACAAGGTGGACCGATGACCTGGTGAGGGCTACAGATATTCGCTAGATGCAAAAACCACAGTACCCGTTGATATGGCGACGCGACGGGAATGATGTTCAGCAATGGACGTTTCATGGCTGAAAATAATAAAGATTTTGTAATAAATATCCCCAAATTAAACCAAACTATTTATTTATTTAATTGACCAACTTATACAAAAAGTTTGTATACTACACAAGACTTATAAGAAGGTCTACTATATAAAAATAAGAATATTTGATTTGCATAAAAAATGGTACATTTAAGATCATGTTAATTTTGCAATCTTACATGTTTTACCTTTTACTGGCATACAAATATTTGAAACAACAATTAACAAAAAAAAAACTATTACGGATATAATTATACTTAATTAATAAAAATATTAGACTTCTTAAAATCATATACCAAATCTTACACATAAAAGAATTTCTTACTAATTCAAAATCTAAAGAATAGTCTATAATTAAATACTAGTTTTATTAGGTAGAAAATAACAAGGGAATCAGTAGCCGTATTAATCTGAGACTTTTTATCCCAAAAACTCTCAAAGTAATTTAAATTAATATCAGCTTTGCACTGCTACTGACAGCATAATATCATGATATTCAAGAGTTATTTGTTAGTTACATAAGATTAACAATAATAGACACGAACGTGCCAAAAAGATGCGTATGATATCTTTCACTTGACCATTATTGTATTGTAATTGTACTAAAAAGGCTAGATTTTTAAAGTCTCTGGCTGAAAAAAAATGTTATTTTTTGGAAGTCAAAAGTTTTATAACCTGTGGTTGTAACACGTATACCTATTATTTTGATTTTAGGGTTATTAATAAAACTATAAATAAATCCTTAACAGGCACGTTCTTTTTCGTGCTTACCATAAGCAATTACACTGACATGGTTACTAAATGCTTCGTAAATTCCACAAAATCCCACATCGCTTTGACAGCAGGATTTGGGATATTGAAAAACAAACAGTTAACACAAAAATATGATCTGGCCTAGAAACATCAAAACCTAGTGTTATTAAAAGAACAAGTGTAATTAACAATATATGTACCTATATACATCAATACAACAAAAGAAAAACGTCGTCCGAACTACAATAGAAAACTTATCCGCGCGAGAAAGAGAAAGCACACAAAACACGTGTGTTAAACAGAGACAGACATAGTTTCTCAGTGTTGCGCTTGACAGTGAAAGTGCAATCGACGCAAGCGCATGTAGAAAGCCTAAAATAGTTTAATTTTCTTCTTTTTTTCCTTTTTTTGGCAGCACAATAGTCACAATGATTGGTTTTTTAAATTTATTTATCGAAAATGAAAGTTATTACCGATCGGTTACGTTGGTTGAGACAGTTTTGAATAATATTGTGGCTTGAGTCAGAAGTTATTTAAAAACTGCCAGTCTTCTGGGCACGTTTCTGGCTTGGAGGAATACTTCGACGCCATTCTGTTTTTGTATACATTATTATATATACAATAACAGAATGACTGGACTTAGGTTGTAGCTATCAGGAAACTCAGAATCCGGCAAGGAATTTTATTCCTGAGCTGTACGCACAACCTGCCCAGGGGTTGTGAATAAATTTCCACGCGTGCCTAAAAGAGATGTCAGTAACAAATGACAAGGTCCGTGACATGACCGATGCATGCATGCCAAGGGGTCGCGGATAAATTCGAAACAGAGTTACTGCGCCCCTGGGCACTCAAGGCAGGGAAGGAACAGGGGTGGGTTTTAGTCAGTAAGAGTCTGACACGAAGAGCTGGAGATGTCATTGAATGATTTACCACCCCAAAACAAAAAAAGTTGTTTGTCGAGAAATCACTTCAATTTATTAATAAATATATTTATTTTGCTTATTTCTCTAATATTTTCTGGCAACTTATTATAAATTTTGATGGACATAACTAAAGGGCTGATTGAGTGCATTTCCAGTCGGGATTGAGGTATATTCAATTTATTTTTGTTGTGTCGTAATGTGTATCTAGTTTGTGTTTCTTCGCAAGTGGTATACAAATCTGGGTGTTTTCAGACAAATTTACATAAATTAAAGATATATAAACAGGGAAGTGTGACTATTTTGTGATTTTGGAAGTATGGTTTGCAGTTTTTTTTAAATAAATATTTTTTGTGAATCAGTGCTGTTTTGCCATAGCATGACCTCATAGCTAAGCCATGCTTTGGCATATGCATGGTGACAATCTAGGACCTCATATTCCACCACTAGATCAAAGAGGCAGTTTTCATTAAGTAAAAGCCTTTATTTCATTTAGCAACAGGTAAAATAGTAACAACACGAAAAACCCAACAATATAAGCCCAATCAACGGTCAAAATGAAAAGCTTTCTGCATAAATAACATTGTTTTGTTTAGCCGTTAGTAATAATTAACGGTCTGAGCCTAAGGCTGACTGGCCACTGATGCGGATAGGAGAGGAGCGGAGCGGAGCTCTGCTAATATCGACCATCATCATTCTCTTGCCCCTATCCCAATTTATTTGGGGTCGGCGCAACATGTCTTTTTCTTCCATACTCCTCTATTAGTCGTCATCTCTGTAGTCACCCCTTTCTTACCCATATCCTCTTTCACACAGTCCAACCATCGTTTCTTTGGCCTTCCCCTACTCTTATAGCCATCCACATCCATACACAAGACTTTCCTCACGACATTTTCTTCATTCCTCCGCATCACATGCCCATACCACGACAACAGATTTCCACACAACTTTTCAGTCAGCGGTGCCACTTTCAGACTTCCTCTTATATACTGCTATACTGCTGGATTTGGATTATTTGAACACTGAAAGTATAATCACTATTGGCTGATTCAAAACACACACTAACACACGCACGCACACACCTTCAGACACACACACACACACACAAACACTCACTCTCTCATAACACTCTCATTACACTTACACTACACACTATACTTGACATAAACACCCCTTTATTTTTTCTATATTTTTTTTTTGTATTTCCGCGAGTTTAATTTACTTATTACCTACTTGTCTGTTTATCTTAAACTACAACTTCAAACCTTGTGATGAAAGAGACTGGACCTCACGACACAGGGTATCCTAGTGTGGGGTCTAGTGTTATGTGTAACCTGAATGTAAAGTTTTTTGAGATTAAATAAATTAATATACTCATTCCTAATTCTATCCATGCGCGTAACACCACACATCATTCTTAGCATTCTCATCTCAGCCGCATGCAATTGCTTTTCATTCATCACTTTTGTGGCCCAACATTCTGAACCATACAAGACAGCAGGTCTAACCATTGTTTTATAAATCTTCCCCTTAAGTTTTAAGGGGGATGTGGGAGTAGTCAGTCAGTCCGTGTTAATTCTGTGCTTAACAGTCCGATCTATTTCGCCATCGCTTTGCACGAGTGAACCGAGATACCGAAAATCGGAGCAGACTGGGAGAAGCCCGCCATCTAGCTTCAGAACTGGAAAGACGCGCCGAAATCGCAGAACATGTATTCAGTTTTGGTACTGCTGATTTTTAAGCCAACTTTCTCCAGCTTCTGTTGCCATTTCGCCAATCTACTCTGGATCTCAGGTCCATCTTCACCGACCAGAACAATGTCGTCGGCAAACAACATGCACCAGGGTGCCTCCTCCTGTATTTCCGGGAAGCTTGCAACCCGCTTAAATTACTCGTCGCCTTCGCAACCCCGCTCCGCACTACCTTGTTCCGCATCAATGAACAGACACAGTCCACAAGTCCACTCCGCATTACTCCCTCGCTCCGCTCCATTGCCTCGCTCCGTGTCATTGGACTGGCAGCTTAAATCATTGCCGGGAGGGTAGTTTGTAATTGAACTTTACAAGAAATTTGATGAGTTTATTATTTATTTGATGGTAATTGTGGTTGTGTTGTTAGACTTGTAGGAATACTGGGAAAGGTATTATATTTCTTGCGCTATTTACGTTTTGTTAAACTAGCGAACTGAGACAGGATTTATGTAAGACTTTCATGAAACATCTTCAAAATTAGTTATTTAACAAGCAAAAGTAACACAAAGTTTAACTTAAAAACCCTTTTACGGATAAAACCACGACATTATTAATAAAATATGTAATAAAATACTTAAAATAGTTTTTCTGTCGCTTGGTTTATTTGTATATTGCACTTTATTTATAATATACTTGCGACCCGTCCCAGCTATACACGGGTACAAATTATACACTTAAACTTTTCTTATAAATCACTCTGTCCATTGGCAAAAACCGCATGAAAATCCGTTCTGTAGTTTTTGAGTTTATCGCGAACAGACAGCAAAAATTTACTTTGTTTTATAATAATGTAATAGTGATATTTGAACTCAAAATTTGCTTCTCTTTTTAGGGTTCCATACCCGATGTATTCAAACGTGGGCTCCGTTTAGATCCATCGGGTACGGAACCCTATTGCTGTCACACACATGTCCGTCTGCCTATCCATGGTCTGTCACAAAATTTTGTTCCGAAGAATTTTTAACTTCCCATTGACATGAACTTGAAATTTGGTGATAACGTTTATTGTTACGTATATTTTACTAACAAATACCAATACATAATTGATAAATCAGATTTTTTCTTTGACAAATCCCTCATTGGGTGCGGAACCCTTAATGTGCGAAGAAAAGAAATCGTTAGTATCGGTCGAACCGTTTCCAAGGAGTGCTACCACAAACACCGTGACACGAGATTTTTATATATTAGAAGATTAGTTACGAGTTATGCAAACATGTCATAGGCATCATGTCATTCTAGTGTGCGAATAAATTCGAAAGAGAGTTACCGTGGCCCTTGGCACAGCCAACTGAAAGAAAAAAGGTGGGTTTTAGTCAGTAAAAGTCTGACGAGCCCTCCCGCTCTAACCAGAGCGGTAAAAGTCATAGAATGATTTCCCACCCCCAAAAAAAAAGGCATCATGGCATGTCATGACATGTTTGCGTAACTCGACTAAATGTACCTACTAAACAGCAAGCTGTTGATTATTGTATTCGCATTGTATAATAGCGGTAAGAAATCTAAACGTTACTTAAATCATTTATAATTTTGTGCTGCATTGTTATTCTAGAAAAATCATGCATTAGGTGTAATGACAGCTCACTTCATCTAAGTTTTAACGGTAACATTTACAGAATAGACCTGTTTACTTACACTTATTCTATCCTTAGTAAATGAATGAGTTATATTTTTAGATTTTCGTGGAAGATTCCACACCTAAATAAAAGTAGCCCAAGGGACCAAACAGGTTGAAAAATCCCAAAAATAAATCACCTAACAAAATATAGGTAACAAAAAAAAAAGGTTTATACACACAGAGTTTGAACAAATACAATACACAAACAATAACGGGTTATTTAACGTCTAACAAAACGATTTCTACGCGAATTTTTGGACAGTTGACAAATAATATTGTATTGCTCTGTCTTATTTTATGTTTGCTCAGACCTTTGAGTAAACATAAAATAAGACGACACACATACGACACACACGAATTTTTGGGTATTTACTCATCTGGCTAAAACTCCAAAAAATTAACCTCTTAAAGGGTATCTATTTTTTTTTTGGGTAGGAAATCATCCAATTACATCTCCCGCTCTGGGTGGAGCGGGAGGGCGTGTCAGACTCTTACTGACTAAAACCCATCCCTGTTCCTTCCCTGCCTGAGTGCCCAGAGAACTCTCAGGTATCTAAATCACACCGGTGTGATTTGAACACCAACATTACCCAGTATGTATATTTTAGAATGTGTTAAAATTTTGCGACAGCACTTGGACCTGTTTATCAAGGCTCAAGACCGTTGCCCTCGAAAAGTAAGAGATCCAGATAGAATATTTCAGCCTGGGGCACCAAGGACTTCTCTGAATAAAAAAAAAGATATTGTCGTCATCATCAGTTTTTCCAAAAGATGTCCATTGCTGGACGGCCAGGAGGCAGTTCAATATGGCAGCACTTAGGAGACAAGTGCCGACACATGACCGGCCCTTTGCTTGTCGCATTAAATTGAGAGACATTGTTGTAATGACCATAAAAAATATAGCTTTATTTTCTATAGCTAATGTAACAGTTTCGTCGTTCGTTGTTCGTCGGTTCGTTGAGCTCCTCAAAGTTCTGAGTTGAGCTTCACGATAGCTGACATATGCTTGCACTGTCTGGACAGCTCCACTCGAATTTGTGTGTTGCTTTTCTCAAAAGCTCATCCCAGACATAAACGTACATTGTTCTCATATGATTTGACCAGTACATATTGTATGGATTTGAACACTCACTCTCACTTTAAAAGAGACTTTGACCTGTGAGTTTGTTTTGGTGCTTCTTCGTTAGCTAGGAAACACCGGCTTCATCTAGCTAAAACTGATAAAAAAATGTTGACGTGTAAAAGTGTTGTTAAAACCTACTTAAAAAAAAACTTTTTTACAAAAAAAACAACCGATTTCCAAAAAAAAAAATACACTAAAAATCTATAAATTACTTTAATTTCGGAAGTCGGTGTTTGTATTTTTACTTCTTCGTTATTTGACACCGACTTCCGAAATTAAAGTTATTTATGTATTTTTTTTTTTGGAAATCGGTTGTTTTTTTGGTAAAAAAGTTTTTTATTTTTCACTTTTTAGTTGTTATACCCCAGAACTAAAAACCCCAATATAATGGAACGTGGAATTTAAACATTTGGAGAACACGAAAACGTCATCGAGGTACACGTATTTTCCGTTTTTGTTCAGTTTCTCAAAAAGCGCTGAAGCAATTTCGATAAAAATTTATATTGGACCACCTCGAGAGTATATTCTTTCAGATGAAAAAAGAATTTTGAAAATTGGTTCACAACTGACGGAGAAATCGGGTAACATACATACAAACAAAAAAAAAAAAACATACAGACGAATTGAGAACCTCCTCTTTTTGGAAGTCGGTTAAAAAATATAATTATTTATCATTAAAAAAACCAAGCAATCGTATCATTAAACATACTTAATACTATCGTTTTTAATTTCTGTACTGTAACAGTTTCATTTAGTTTATTACTTATAAGGCAACAGCAGGATCTAACAATAGCTGTAAAAGCCTCCTCCATTCGTTTCCATATTCTATTGCTACTCTGTCTCTGGCTTCTCTACTCCATGTTCTACTTGCTAATTTTACTATATCGGCGCTCCATCTCTCACGTGGTCTACTTTGGATTGTGTCTGAGCTTTATGTCCATTAGAGATAGAGAGATATAGAGCCAGGTGTCATCGCAAGGTCAAGCCAGGTGTGATAGAGCCAGGTGCTATCACAAAGTCAAGCCTGGTGTGATCAAACGAGGTGTCATCGCCATTCATAGATGATGAAGTTGCCATGCTATAAGAGCAAGTCACGTCTAGTCGTAAGTAGTTTTGGAACATTTTAACAGGCTTTTATTATCTTGGTATTGTATCTATGTAACGGAATCTCTGAACGTGATTTTCACTTACTTCAAAGCGTCGGATTGAATTGAAACTTCGCACACTTATCAAGGTCCGATGACAAAGCATGACTAGCTAAGTGACGACATTATGGCGGACTAGTTGTTTTTGATGCATTTTCATGATATGGATTATCATCATCTTCCTGTTCTTAACCCATGTTACTTGGGGTCGGCGCAATACGTTTTTTTCTTCCATTCGGTCCTGTCAGCTGTCACGCTATCACTAACTCCCTTTTCTTTCATATCACTCCTCACACAATCTATCCATACTTTCGTTGGCTTCCCTCTCCCTCTCCATCCATCCACATTTATATTCATAACTCTTTTAGTTAAAGGTGTTTCATCCCTCCTCTTCACATGACCATACCAAGATAAGCGGTTCCCTTTCAACTTTTCGGTGACTGGTGTCACTTTTAAACTATATTTAATGTACTCATTTCTTAATTTATCCATTCTCGTTACTCAACACATCCATCTCAACATTCTCATCTCCGCCACATGTAATATTTTTTCATCCGTCTTTTTCACAGCCCAACATTCTGACCCATACAGTACGACAGCTCTAATCACGGACTTATAGATTTTCTCCATTAACTTTTCTATGATATTGGTATCAAATGATAAACCTTTTCATTATATGAGAAGGTGAAAAAAAAATATTAAACCGTTTTTTTTTTTTTTTGATAAATTATTTATTTCATTATACCTACATGGCAATTTATTCAGCTTCCATTAAAGCTAAGAATAATTTGTATTTAATAATAATTTTCGACATTTTTTTTGTTTACTTTATAGCCCTTTAACCAAAACATTTCTCCGTAGCCCTTCATTAAAGATGGGCACTCTCACCGACTCTAAAAATAGAAGAAAATGGAAGTCGCCAAAGAAAATGTAATGTTATTTCACTATCTATAACAAAGATATAAGTATGGAGTCTAGATGGCGCATGAAGAAATATGCTTCGAGAAAATGGAGAGTACCTATCCGTTCTGATAATCCTACTATCCTACTGATATTATAAAGGTGAAAGTTTGTGAGTGTGTATGTTTGTTACTTCTTCACGCTCAAACGGCTGAACCGATTTGAATGAAATTCGATATGTAGATAGCTTATAGCCTAGATTAACATATAGGCTAACTTTTCTTCCGGTCTAGGAGGGTAATACCGCGGGGCGTAGTTAGTAAAATATATATTTAAGCTACACAATGTAAATAAAATTCTAAGTCCAGATTGACTGTCTGATATATCAACGCACAGCCTAAACCGCTGGTCCTAGAGATATGAAATTTGGAGGGTGTATTTTTTGTGAAGAGTAGGTATTAAGAAAGGGTTTTCATAATTCCTTCCTTAAGGGGGTGGAATAGGGGTTGAAAGTTTATAACGAGGGAAGTACTAATACCACGTGGGCGAAGCCGCTGACAGAGACTAGTAATCTATAAAATAAGAATAGCATGATTAGCATTTTAATCTTCTTATTTTATTATTATCTATTTTATTCTTCTAATTTTACTACTAGGACATGCTAAAAATATTGGACAGGTATTTTTAACTTATTATATTATAATAACGACGCGCCCCCACTGCTGAACTTTGACGCGTTTTATCTGTGTAGTTTTTAATGATTTGGTTAAAAATACCATAATTGTTATGGTATTTTTAACCAAATCATTAAAAATTACACAGATAAATGCGTCAAAGTTCAGGAGTGAGGGCTTGTTATGTCACTTTTAGGTAAAAAGTGCTACATTTTTTACGTAGGTGTGACATCACGCAAAATTTTAATGCACTGTGACGTCCTCATTTATAGTTCACGTGACAAAAGAAAAAAAAACCGTGTTCAATATTTTTTGTAATCTAATTGACGGACCAAATATATTTTTTATTTACCTTATTCTCGATTCATTTCATTTATCTTATTCTCGATCAATTTTATTTACCTTATTCTCGATCAATTTTATTTATCTTATTCTCGATCAAATTTACCATCACATCTAGCATCTCTACATCTCTATCATTAAGGTGTAAACTATTGTTTTATTTTTATTCGACAGCATTCAATGTTTCGCTCTGTATTAGGGTTATTCTGAAATTATTTAAATAGTATTCATATACTTCAATAACGACGCAGAATAAGACTATTAAACCTATTCTATGTAGTTAACAAAAAAAAACTTATTTTTTAAAACGCAACAATCTAGACTAGTTAAAAAGATTTTAAATTAGTCAGTCACAGTCTGCTGAATCTTAGCAACTCTTTTTTATAACAAAAAAGCAATTTTACTAATTCACTAAAAACTTAATCATTTTCGAAACACACTATAACACTTGCTTGACACATAATACCATTATAATGACACCAGTTATACAAAAGTTCCAAGTTTAATGTGAAATAAAATCATCATGTCACTTCAAGAGTCAAGAGCTAAGCAATTTAACACTACGGGAGACATCATAATAACTATAATTTTATAAACAAACAGAGTGTGGAAGTTTAGGTGAACTAGTTGAATATACTGACTTTTCTTGTGTATTTTTATATAAAAACATAAGATACAATATAATAGAGGCACATTACTCGCAGATAGAGTTGACGGTGCCGAAAAATTCTAGAGTGGCGACCGCGTACCGGAAGACGCAGCGTTGGAAGGCCTCCCACAAGACGTATGGCAATGACGTGGTTAGGGTCGCGTGTAGCCCATGGATGCGAGACGATTAGGACTGGTCTCTGTGGTGACACTTGGGGTAGGCCTATGTCCAGCAGTGGACGTCTTCCGGCTGAAATGATGATGATGAATTGATACAATCACTGGATTATGTGAAAATGGCTAGAAAAATGTGACTATTGAGATGAAGCCAAATATATTCTTCTTCCATCAATCTATAGGTATTAACCACAGCATGAATTCTTCTTCAACAGATTTATGGCAGAAGAGAGCATGCTGTACTGACCCAAAATAAAATGAAATAAAGGCAGGACGGTTATGGCTTGTGTATTTTTATTTCAAGAATTTTTCTAAAGAGGTTAAGGTTATCGCAAGATGACTAATATTAACGGGAATTAGTGATTTAATAGTAGAGCATGATTACTACTTATAAATGAAAATTGCTAAGCATGATAACTTGCTTCTGTATTTTTTTTTGAAAAAAACGGGTTCAATAAAAAAATCATTCTAACTTTTGAAAGTTATGTGTTTGCCCATACACCTTGCTTGATACTTTAGAAAAAAGTTTACAACACATAGCTATGCTATACTATTACTATTATATACCTTCCTGACTATATGAAATTACCACTTAAGACAAACAGACAAACAAAACCAAAACTTTCTTACAACAAATTGCAGAATCGCCACACTTTTTACCACTCTTAGTGATAGCTTCAAAGAAATCGTTCGCTTTGCTTCTTATTTTTTTTAACCTACTATATAAGACTGCGAGTCTCCCTTTCTTGCTTATTGCGCGATCCACTATCAGAGAAAATGTATCGAGAAGTGACGGTTTTGGTAGCCCTATGTGGACTAACTATAGCTTCATTACTAGACGGTGATATAGACTTAGCAGATGGAGTGCGGTTAGCAAGGATACCAGTGACGAACTCTTTAGAAGATGAGGGACGGTCTTTCGGAGAGAATTCTCCTCTGTTCCGGATGGCCAAGTTCTTGCAAGGACATGAACTGCATGTGAAGTTACCGAACTTGATCGAAAAGGATCGTGTGACGCAGTTTTTGGCTGATTCGCTGAAGGTCGTCGATGACAGCTACAAGGAGAATTCTGGTGAGTTCTGTGTTTGGAAAGTGGTTTTTGTTGTGAAAACGGTACTCATTTGGACATTGATGTTCAGTCGTATGGCTGCAATAAAAATTTAGTGACCAATCGAATAGTGCTGACAGTTCGCAACAGGAAAAGTAACTGAAATAAAAATGTTATGTCGAATATGCCCTGTACATTCACAACAGCAATGTCAAATGATGAAGTTTTCATAGAGTGAAGTATTTAATTTTGCTACACATCATCCACTGCTGTGTGTTACTGAATTTGTTGGCAAGTTTATGTCTGAATATGTGACGTGAGACTCCTGAAAAAATAGATAAATAAAACAAAAAGCCTTTTATTTCTTGCATGCACTTTTACATTTCGTTTTAAGGTGGTTAGTTTTTATATTTGCTTATCATTGGGTTCCCACCTATGAAATTGGCGTTTTTTTGTCACAAATATAGAACCTCGTCACTTCTATGAATTAAAATATTCATCAATTGCTTGATATTTTATCGAATAATGACCGTCATAGACAACTGCCAACAGTAAAAAAAAACCTTATTACTTATAGTTTTATACAAAAAAAAAACCTTAAAAATGACTCCTCTTTTTGTTAGCAGAAATGAAACCACTATTTGTTTTAACTTAGCCAAAACTTATTTTTGTTGCCTAATCTAAGTGGCCTAAGTTATCTTAGTTTTTAAACATTATTGCATAAAAATTTTAAAACATTAGTGTTCATAGTTACTAAATTTAAAAAAATGTTAGTATGAAAAATGCAACTTCTTTAAAATTCTCCATACAAAACGCTGATTTCATAGGTGGAGACCTAATAGTTTTTATTATTATTAGCAAGAACCCCGTCTTCACAGGTGAAAGCCTCCTCTAAAGTTAGCCAATTGTCTCGGTCTTGGGCTACTTCTGTCAAATGTGGACTGGGGATATTCTTAATTTCATAGTCCTCTTCCATCTTCTCATGGGCCTTTCTTTGCCTCTTTTGCCGAGCGGGCCTTTCCATGACGTCACTCAAAAAATAGTTACACGCATTAAATTTGCAAAAGTTTGAAAAGTGACGTAGTCCATGTTAAGAAAATCTACTGTACTCAATCTCAACTTTGGCAAACACAATCAATCTTAATTAGAAAATCTCCGACGAACATAAATTTAATTTTAAATTAGATTTACCTATATCAAAATCTACGAGTATATACGAGTACCATGAGCAAGTGACGACAGCACTCCACTTTTTCAGTTTACAAAAAAAAAATAACCAAATTTGCGACCAAAATAAAACCCGCGTCCATTTTTCTTCAAAAAAATTATTATTTATCTTCCATAACCATAAAACTTCAAACAACAGGCTGTCACTTAAAATGTCTGCCAAGTATAGCTGATACAATTTCCGCTCGAAGGCAATTTCCGCTTTCTATCAACGTTCACTCAGCCGGGGCTGACACTAAAGTGATTGTACTTTTATAATAGATAGATTGCGGTAGAGAAATATTGTTTTATTCTTTTTAGCTGTCGTTATGAGGATAATACTGGCAAATTAATGGGACATGTTGCACGTGGTGTTCTCTGTTAACAACACTAAGGGCCGGTTTCACCAATTCTAAACGCCCAGTTTTTGACGTTTAAGATCGTTTAGACGCGTTTAGCCGCTGTCATAAAGCTGAAGAGTTTGTTTGTTTGTTTGCTAATCTCAGGAACTACTGGATCGAGTTGAAATTTTTTTTTTTTTTAATAGTCCATTTATCGAGGAAGGCTATAGGCTATATAACATCACGCTGCAACCAACAGGAGCGAAGCGTCAATGAAAATTGAGGCAAAAACGGGAAAAAAATCCTTTTGAGAACTTCAGTAGCGTGCGCTGCGTAAACGGTTAAAGTTACGTAAAAATTATGTATGAGAGAATTCAATTCAAAGTTCTAAAAAAAGTCCGTGACAGCATATATGTCTATCTTTTAAGGTTAACTCACTATAATCTATTTTATAGTTTTTATATTTTACGCCAAGCTTAACACAGTAAAACTTAGTTTATGGAGCGAATGGTGAAATCAGCTCTAAGTGATATAGTCAGTAGATTATATCGTGGAATTTGATGAGTAAGGATGCAAAGTCATTATTCATTTTATAAGTCGTGTGTTCCATTGGATTTTATGGGAAAAATTACGATTTTCGACAAAAACTTTTATTGAAATTTGAAGTCGATACTCCATAGAATGAAATTTTTAGAACACTTCTTTGAAATATGTTTGTAACTAATTAACTATTTTAAAAATGATAGAAGTTAAATTTGGGCCACTTCCCGGTTTCCGATTGAGCTGAAATTTTGCGTACATGCTTAGTTTCGGTAACAATGTAAATTAAGCTTAGTGATGTTATTCTAAATCTAATATGGCAGACTCCCAAAGATAGCGGACTAGTTTTTAGGGTTCCGTAGTTCAAACAAGGACAAGGAACCCTTATAGTTTCGGTCTGTCCGTCTGTCCTTGCAAGAGCACAGCAACAATAACACAATAACATTTTTTTTTTTTTAATGGTAGCTCTCCTACATCGAGATGGATCGATACATAACAAACTTTGAAGGAAAAGTATCACATATAAGTTAACTCTGTTTGTTGAAGAGAATTATTATTTATATAATGAACTTATTTGGAAAATTTCGTACAAAACATTAGATCCTTAAAAACAAAATACTTAGGTGAAGTTGTTACTTAATTTATAACGGGTAGTAAACATGTAAAATTTCGGAAAAATAAAATCTGTTTTTTTTTAGTTTATTAATTGAAAATACCGAAAACCCATGAACTCAATTCATAAATGTTCCCTTCTAAGTTCATATGTTGTAATATAACGGGTGACTACAAAACCCTACACTGCGCGTGGTGCGACACACACTTGGCCAGTTTTTTTTAATGCATTTCCATGATATGGGTATCGCATGAAAGGGTTTTCCTACACTAAATATTTTTTGTTTTAAATAATGTCAGAATACCCTACTAGTAATGTTATTAACAAAAAGGTTTGCACGGTTAAAATTTGTTAAATCATTGAAAATGAACTGAAATTAATTGATTTGAAATAAACCAAATTGAATACACCTTAACCAGTGCTCTTTTTTGAAGTGAAAACTTCTTCATCGTTGTGATTTGAAAGTCGATAAAACGAAAAAGTGACAGTAAAAAGAGACAGACACATAAATTCATAAGATTTTACGTGGGAGAAAATGAGATAGAAAGCATTATACAGTGTTTTGTTTTTGTGTTTTAAAATGAGATTGGGAGCATTATATTATGTTTTGTTTTGGTGTTTAGTCAAAATTTTTGAAGGCTTCACTTCTACCACGTGTGAATTGCACACATTATTTAATTATTTTTTTGAAGTTATGCTTCTTTTGGCGCATTAGGGAAAAATGATGAGAGTAATTTTTTACGATGCGCGCGCACACCGTTACAAAAAACCTACTGCTCGAAGTTAACTAGAACCGACACCCTGAAGTTAGCTATGGTATGTGGTTCATGAAGAATGATTGTTTTCCTTTTGTAACTTTGTGACAGTTTGGTTTTTTATCTTGTTACACGTACATAAGTACACATACGCTTTTTTTTGCATAAGAAACTGTTTTACACAATTCTAATGAACCTGTGTGGATGTTACTTCTAAAAAAAAGGCAAGCGTGCTCGATCGTCGATCACATCAAGTGGTCCAACGCTAGCCTATCATTGATAAAAAAAATCCTTGAACAATCTTTGAATATCCTTTGAGGGAGTTTGTGTCGGTCAACGGGTGTTTTAGAGTATTTTTATTGAACTTATGTAATTTTTCTAAATGATTTTTGGTTTTATACTGCTCCCTAGCCCTTGTATTATAACCACATTTTGATGAAAATCATTATTAATGATTAGAGGAATACAGGATAGCCGAAACATGGCCAGCTAAACTTTAGGGCTTCAAGTTTGAAGGTTGATACAAGATACGTTTTAGATAATCTATTTGTATACAATTTAAGGAACACAATCTAAGACTTTGACTCGACTTTCTTAGTTTTAGTTCAATAATTTACGTCGGTTTTCAGGACAGTACAAAAAAAAAATGAAAATGATTGCTACTAAATACCTTTTTTTCTGAGATTATGTAAGTTTTGGGCAAGCATTTTTTTAAATGGTAACTCAGTTTTAAGCTTTGAGAAAAGTAGTCAATTGAACGTGTAGAGTAAAGTAGTTTTTCATAATTAATGGTTTTTGGTAACAAGTCAGAAAATTTCTAAAAAATCAAAGTACACAGCTCGGCAACCATCCAGTTTTGACCCCTATTTACCTTTTTTTGGACTTAATTTATTGCTACTGACCTCTTTTGTAACATTTCAAGAAATAAGTCGAGTTTCCTTTTCACCCTATATCACACAGTACAGTTTGAAAAACTATTTTTTTACGGTTTACAATTTGAACCCTAGAACCCATAGAGCGTGGAATTTAAACATACTCGTAATTCGAGAAAACCAAAAACGACCTTTCTCGTATTTTTCGTTTTTTTTTTCAGTTTTTCGAAAAGCGCTAAAACAATTTCAATAAAATTTAAATAAGACCATCTAGGGAGTATATTCTTTTGGACAAAAAAAGAATTTTGAAAATCGGTCTACAACTGACAGAGAAATCGGTGGACATACATAAAAAAAACATACACACAGTCGAACATAGATCCTCCTCCTTTTCCAAAGTCGGTTAAAAAGCGACTTCAAATTGAAAGTTTATAAAGAAATAAGAAAGAAAGAAAAAGTATTTATTTGCCACAAATTAACGACATTCAACAATATGATTTTGCTTAAGCGTCCCTTAACGATAGTGTTAGTGGTAGAAGAACCCACGACCCACAACTTGTTAGTCGCGGCCGATACCACTGGGCTACTCTCAATTTGCAATTCTTGGATACTAAAAATATTTCAGAAAGTGCATTAAGCTTTTGTCCTTATAAAAAATTACTAACTGGCGTTTGTTGTTCTATACGTTTATTTTGTTGTTGGTGGTTGCTGGGATGTTTTTCTTAAACTTTGACATGCTCGCGGTTAACCACTATCTCACCTGATGGTGAGCAATGATATGGTAGAAGTAACCTATCCACTCTTGTCTTAAATACCCCCAGGTTATAGATATCAGGAAACATACCCGGAGTATGTAGGGAATTTCACTAATTACTGTATGCACTATTTTGGACCACTTCGTTCTCCCAGCTAAAACTTTAGGAAGTGATGTCGTGCGGACGCTTTGGAGATTCAGTTTCGGAAATGAAATTAAAAAAGTGCTAATTCTCTGCCTGACTTGAATATAGACTTTTGTTTTGACTTCAGCACAAATTGTGAACCGGGCATTTATCAAATTATTCCTGTCAAGGGCTGCGCGCGTCAAACGTCAAAATCTGTCAAGCCCTGTTGACAGTCGGCCATCGTGCAACTACAGACTATATCACGTTCCGAGTATGTGAACCTTGCCACAGGATAAAAGACCTTGCATAATAGTAATAATAGAGGTTTAAAACGCGTGAATCAGGATTATGGCATTTTTTTTGGCAAGGCAAACGACATTTTCGCTCTGGCGCACTGGTGTGCCCTTGGAGTCTTAAGTGTTAATTATTTATTTATTCATCAAAGAAAGGTTTTTGCTTCAAAGGTATACAAAGCACACTTTTAGACCTCTGGGGTTAGCATGCTATGGCCTGAGAGTTGATCAGCGCGCCATTTAACAGTTTTAAATAATGTATGTTATTCTGATTATTTCAGTGACAGGCAGAGGAAAGGGTGGCGGCGGTGGTGGAGGTGTGGCCCTGATTGGCCTCATGTTCGCGAAAGCACTGGGTGCCATAGGTATTGGTGGTCTGGGTCTGCTGACTATGAAGGTAAGATGATTTTATAAGTTACTATGAGAGGATTGCGTGATTGACGAGAAGCTTGTTGTTGGTATCGGCTGTCAATCGTGAATCTTTGACAGTCGTTATGGGGCGTTAGAAGCCCGAAAGTCTGACAACCAGTCTTACCAAGGGGTATCGTATTACCCAGTAACTGATTGACTGACCCAATTACTGGCAGACGCTCCATGCAAAAATTTTGGTGTTCAGCTACATCCAGTTACACTGGAAGCCGACCCCAAGTTAATTGGGAAAAGGCTAGGCAGCATTCGGGAAGTTGCACGGTATCTTCTCGTCGTGTTGCCAGTGATGTGATATGGCACTGGAACGTGTTCGCTCACAATGGGGCTCATCAGTAAGCTTAAAGTCATGTAAAGGGCAGTGGAGAGGGCTAAGCTCAGATTTTCCTTGCGTGATCACATAAGGAATGAAGATATCCGCTGTAGAACTAAGATCACTGACATAGCCCGAAGGATCACCAAACACAAGTGCAGTGGGCAGGGCACATTGCTCGCAGAACAGATGATCGATGGGCCGAAAGGTTCTAGAGTGCCGACCGCGTGCCAGAAGGCACAGCATTGGAAAGCCTCCCACAGGGATGACCGATAACCTGGTGAGGGTCACGGGAATCTGATGGTTGCGAAACGCACAGGACCGGACGTTTTGGTGACATTTGTGGGAGGCCTATTTCCAGCAGCTGTGCCTTTTGACTGAAATGATGATGAATGATGACGGGTCAAAATTAACTAACTTTATGAGGCTGAAAGCAAACTGACTGTCGACGAGCTGCAACGATTGTCTGAAATTCAAAATATAAATTAAAAAATGTACCCAAAGGAACGTAATGATTGACAGAATAACTGAAAGTACACGTGGTCATTTGGTCTAGTGCTTCTGACTAATTACTGTCTTGAATATACCTAGGTTTACCAGTCAAGCAGACAACAGATACCGTAGATTAAAAAAAAACCGGGTTCGAAATAAATATTTAAACCGTGATGCTATGAAATACGAGCCTTAACTTTTGAAATTCAATAAAACCACTAACAAACTGGACTGTGTTGACTCGTTGACAAACAGACCAATTTTTAAAACATTTTGACCACTGCTTTATTGATGGGTATTTCCAAAATCAAACCATTTCAACACTAGAGTGTTACGTAACAAAGTTTCAGTTAAACGACGCGAAAACTTACGCACAACCGCGCGGTTATTTTTGGGTCAAGTAATCGCAACGTTAGAGTACCGAATTTTTTTTTTTATTCGGACTAGTGCCGCCACACTATTCCCAAACCACTGTAACTTCTGTAAGCCATAATCAACAGTGGCGACCACCAGAAAAAACGCCGAGGCAATGAAGCTAGATGATTCCCAGAGAAACGATTAAACTGTCTCGGATCCCGCAACGAAATTAATCAGAAGACAGTGGAGGAGTAAGAAAAACATACTTTCCATTTCCCTCCTAATCAAGGGGGAGACAGAACAAAGCTAGGCCATTAGGCACAAAGGGAATATTTGCAACTGGGGTAAACCCAGTTGCCAAGCACCATTGGTTTAAAACACTAATATTAATGGGTCTTAAAATTGTGAGCTGTTACACTTACCGAAGTGCCGGATTAGTGAGACTACTGTAGTCTCACTAATCCGGCACTTCAGTACTTCAGCACATCCATTAGCCCCGCACCCTTCTCCCTGGCCTACCCCACCTCTTCCTACATGGTCCTTACACCTTAGGGGTACCGAAAAGTACAATTTTATTGTAACTACAGTAGAGTCTCACTAATCCGACACTTCAGTACTCCAACACCCTCCACCCAGGCCTACCCCACTGCTTCCTACAAGGTCCCTTATTATTATCTTAACGGTACCGAAAAGTACAATTTTATTGTAACTACAGTAGTCTCATTAATCCGGCACTTTGGTACTTCAGCACATCCATTAGTCTGCCACCCTCCGCCAAGGCCTACCCCACCGCTTCTTGGTCCTTTATTCAATTAGGACATTCTAAAATGCAAAAAAAAAAAAACAATTTTTAAAAGTTAAATTTTAATAAATGTCTTGAGGTTTTCAACACAATCCAGTAATCCGAACATTGAAACAATCTTCTGGTTTTTATTAGGCTTCCGTACCCGATGGGTCCAAATTGAGCCCTATTGCTGTCACTCACGTGGTCTGTCCGTCTGTCTATCTATCCGTCGTCTGTCATACAGGTTTTACAGGCAATCAGTTCACGCACTTTGTCGGTTTTATATTATACTGTATTTCGAAAACAGTATTGGTTCAAAGGTCAAAAAACTTGCTTTCTTTAAAAAAACAGAAAATATTGTTTTCAAAGTAACAGTTTCCTACTTATTAATGAGCTCACACTACTAATAGATCACAAGATACAAGCCCAAGAGTAGATAATTATGGAACCGAGGTTGAACTTCGTGTTTAGTTGTGTACAATATTTTATACAGGCTGTGTGGTCATTTTTCGTATTATAATCGTTTTTACTATTCAAATAACTACTAAAATGCCACATCTTAAAGAAATCATTAATTTAACCAATAATATTTAATGTGGAGGAGTCCTTAGATTTTAGATTTCAAACAAAAATAAAGTAACGAGTCACCATCACCACCGCACGTCGACCGCGTCAACGCGCCGCAAGGCGGTAGACAATACAAAACTTTTATCAATTACCTTTCTATATTCGTAATTTAACACTGTTAGCTCCTGCTACTCCTGGACAACAAAAATGTAGAATTCAAGTGATCTTTAGTATTTATTTCTGTACAAGTGATTTGTAATTTTTAGAAATAAATGAATTCAAACCGTATTTTAGGGACCGGTTCTGCCCATGGAAACGAACAATTTTCTCTTAGAAAAATAGAAAATACCCAATAAAAAGTTGGACTTTCCATACAAAGTTATCATCAGCTAATCAATATTTGTATGGGAGGTGAAAATTTTTTTTTAGTATTTCCTCAGGTTTTCTTGAGAAAAGTTGTTCATATCAATGGGCAGATGGAGTTTTTAGAACATGAGCAGACCTTTGCGTTATATCCTGTATGTGACAACAAATACAAACAACACAAATTTGAGTTAAGCTCGCTTTTGTACATGAATTGAGTAACCACTGTGTATTATGTAAAATTTTGGTGTACTTAAAATAAAGAATTAAGAATTTTAATAACACTAAAAATAAATTGAATCATTTTCTGTAAACAGCGTTCAAATCGGTTAATAAGACGCAGTTATACGACTTTTAAAATGGTTTTTAATTGAACATCACGTCTAAACGACTTGTCTTATTTCTTTTAAAAAAATATATGTTACTTTGAACAATTTCTATCGTAATTTGATCTGAGAATATTTTAAATAATATTTTTATAACATAGTGTAATTAATTTGTAAAGTTATGTCTAACGCGGATAAAAAATTGAGAATCACGCAAAAACTATAAAGCGTATTTTTATGAAACTTTCACCATTTTAAAGATCATTTAATTATTTATAACTTTGTCTCAGTGTTTTAGTTTAATACCTATTATTTTATGTGTAATAAATTTATAATGCGAGTCCTGTTACTGGGTGGACGTACGACGCGTTACGTGAGCTCAGCACAGAACACGCAAGCTAACCACCCAAGGTCATTGGCAGTTAATAGCGCTTTAAATGAAAGCAATTAGCATTTCAAATATAAGTATGTAAGGAAGTGCCACCATTAGATTAAGCACGTAATATAATGGTGACATTATACAGTGTCAGTGTGTGCATCCTTCACTGCACACCAAAATTGTTACACATCTCTAATATTTATTCCTGAGGGTGTGCTCTCATTTAATTTTAGGCTGCAAACCATCACTTTTTTTTTTGAGTTAGTTGCTCAAAGAAAGGTATGTTTTATCAAAACGTTTTATACACGCGTTACTGTGCCATTAGACTCATCACAATGGCATGTTACAGGCTGCTTACTTCATTGTAGTGCAGCTGTATAAACCTAGGACTCTGTCGATTAGTTCCTCGTGTATCACAAAGAACGTATAGTATCTAGCACACGGGCCGTCGGTTTTCCTCGTCACGCCGTGCGGGCTGGCCTGCTTATCCGCAGTAATTACACACTTTTCCCAATTAAAATCACTCGGCAATCATTGTATTTTGTTACACTTATAAACACACGACATATCCATGAACATCTTGGAGTGGAGTTGTTGCTCAAAAGGTATATAGAATAATGATATCTATATGTGCAAACAGATTAAATATCAAAATTGTAACAACTACCAAACTCAAGATTGTGGTGTTAAAAGAAACAAATCATCATCATTTCAGCCGAAAGACGTCCACTGCTGGACATAGGCCTCCCCCAAGTGTCACCACAACAACCAGTCCTGTGTGTCTCGCACCCATCAGCTACCCGTGACCCTGACCAGGTCATCGGTCCACCTTGTGGGAGGCCTTCCAAACACTGCGTCTTCCGGTACGCGGTCGCCACTCCAGAAATTTTCGGCTTCATCGACCGTCTGTTTTGCGAGCGATGTGCCCTGCCCACTGCCACTTCAGTTTGGCAATTCTTCGGACTATTTTGGTGACCTTAGTTCTCTTGCGAATACTATCATTTCTGATTCAATCACGCAAGGAAACAGTGACGACTTTAAGCCTTCTGATGAGGCCCATTGTGAGTGACCACGTTTCGGTTCCATAAATCATCACTGGCAACACGCACTAGTTACAGACTTTCGTCTTGAGACACTATGGTATCTGAGACGAGAAGATACCACGCAACCTCCCGAACCCATATACATAATTAATGATTAATTTTGGTTCAGGGAGAAGCAAGGTTTGAAGAGTTAAGAAAGAAAAAAAAAACGTAATGTAGATATATAAAGATACAGATAGTTTTTTCGGTTCTGGGGTGTCTTGTGTCTGTAACTTTAAGAGGGAACAGGGGCTGCAAGGAATTTGAAAAATAGGTATTTGAAGAAACTATTGCCGACGTGCTGTCTTAAGGCACAGTTATGCGACTTCTAATGATTTTTAATTGAGCATCACGTCTAAACGAGTAGTCTTATTTCTTTGAAAAAAATATAATGTTATTTTAGACAATTTTCTTCGTAATATATATATTTGAAATTACTTATATTTTTATAACATAGTATAATTTAATTGTAAAGTTATGTCTAACGCGCATAAAAAATTGAGAATCACGCAAAAACTATAAAGCGTATTTTTATGAAAACTTCACGTCTATTTTAAAGAACATTTAATTATTTATATTTTAGTATAATACTTGTTGTTTTATGTATATTAAATTAATAATGCGTCTAATTTCGAACAGCGCTCCTTGATGGGCGAGTCCTATTACTGGGTGGACATACGACGCGTTACGTGAGCTCAGCACAGAACACGCAAGCTAACCACTCAAGGTCGTTGGCAGTTAATAGCGTCTTAAGGGTTTCAGCTCAGCACAATGTTAGCTAGAAATACTATGCGTTGGCACTGAATTTCAGCTGCAGACACATGCTTTAAATTAATATAACTAGAATAGGTACAATGAGTGATTATGTAAATATTCATCTGTAGCATTTCTATAACCTACTTCTGTTACTTAGGTATCACTTTCTAAAAGAACAAGTGGTCGCCCACAGGTCGGAATCTGACCGTTATTCATAGAGTTTTAATTCTCCTTAATTAAATGCAAAAGTATGGATGTGTGTTTGTGCCGTAATCACGCCAGAACGGCTGAATGGATTTTGATGAAATTTAGCACAAATATAGATAATAGTCTGGAATAGCACATAAGCTATAATTTATAATGGGGGAAGTATCAATACCACATGGGCAAAGTCGCTGGCAGAAGTAAGTTTTAATGTAGATTTTATCTTTCTCTCATCCTTTTCTAACTATGCCAAACCTCTCACTCTTCCTTGTGTGCAAAATTTTCTCTTAACACACAGTTTCAGGGTTCGGTATTGTGTGTTGCCATATCACCAAAAGTGATCTTGGTATATTGTGCTTTGAGTTTGAGTATTGATGTATCACTGAATTCATCTCCAGATAAAACACGTCACGGGCAATTCAATTACTTCTAGGCAAGCGTGCTCCATCTTCGACCACATCATCGCTTACCATCAGGTGAGATAGTGGTCAAACGCGTGCCTATCAACAATAAAAAAAATAAAAAAATCAACATGGCGTTTGTTATAAGTACGTCACAATTAATTATTGTGATAACATCATAATCTGTTGTTCCATCAACTTTCTTTTAATTTCGTTTTAATACAAACAGATTAAACTCATTATACAGTGTGCAACTGTGCATTCCAGTGTACGGAAAATAACTTTTGTTTTTTGCGTTGTGAACAATTTTGTGATGAATGATGACGCCCGTTGTTTGCGTATAAGCTGGAGCTCTAAACATGAGACATTCTAGTAGCGTTCACGATTGTCTTAAAACTTTCTGGGCTTGCGTAATGGATTAAGGCACATTCCCTCTCACAGATACCTATATCCCAGCAGTAGGACGTTAATAAAAAAAACTTTTTTACAAAAAAGAAACAACCAACATCCGAAAAAGAAAATACACTAAAATTAAAAAATAACTATAATTTCGGAAGTCAGTGTTTGCATTTTTATTTCTTCGGTTTTTGACACCGTCTTCCGAAATTAAAGTAATTTTTTAATTCTTAGTGTATTTTCTTGTTTGGAAGTCGGTTGTTTTTTTTTGTAAAAAAGTTTTTTATTTTTCACTTTTTAGTTGTTATACGCCAGAACTAAAAAGCCCAATAACATGGAACGAAGAAGTTAGACATACTCGTAATTGCAAAAAAACCAAAACGTCATCGAGGTATACATATTTTTCGTTTCTGTTCAGTTTTTCAAAAAGCACTAAAGCAATTTCGATAAAATTTATATGGGAGCACCTCGGCAGTATTTTCTTTCGGACAGAAAAATAAAAATAAAATCGTTCCACAATTGACGGAGAAATCAGTGGAAGTACATAAAAAAAATATATATATACAGTCGAACATAGAACCTCCCCCTTTTTCGAAGTCGGTTAAAAATACAATACCATTAAAAATACAGTTAAAATCGCTTTTCAACATTTTCAATGCACTTTAGTGCTACTCCTGTGAACTTCATCAGGCTGCAGTGAAATATATCCACCTCATTTAAGATAATATTACGTTAAGATGAATGCTGCCATATTCCTTCATTCTTAGGGTTCTAAACATCCGAATAAAAAAAACGAAAGCCTAAATACTCATGCGTCCGTATGTCACAACCAATTTTCACCAAAACTACTAGATCGATTCCATTGAAATTTGATACACATAAACTTCTGTGACCCAAACACGGACACGTAACGTAAGTTAGTAAATACTTTATTTGTTCACTTTTGGGCGACCACCTAGAAAAAAAATTTTTTTTTTCAAACTGTACCGTGCGCCTTATTAAGGTGAAATTTACAGGGTAGCCTTGCAAATTTCAAAAAACGAAAGAAAATTTGAATTTCGCGGGTTAAATAGTCTTCAAGTTTTTTTTAAGAGAATAGATGAAAAATTACCATTCCTCTTTTTTTCTCGAAACTTCTGAGCCTATTTAAAAAAAAACAAGAAATAGTTCCTTATTCATAGATTACATGAAAATCTTTATGAAGTCTACATTCTAAGAAAAAAACGTCTTAAAAAATATGATTCCTTCGGAACCCTTTACGCGTGAGTCCGACTCGCACTTGGCCGGTCTTATTTTTCTGATGCTTAATTTCCGACCTTTTTAATTAAGTACACATGAAAACTTGACAAGTTGTTACTATAGGTACAACTTATTTAAGGCAAAGCCTTCATATAATATTACAAGTTTATAACTGTGCTATAAAATGTGACATGTAATAGCAACTCGGAGCAGGATCATGATTATAATAATATGAGCTTCTTTAAGGTTTTATTAAGCCTTTGGTTTAGTCAACGACCATGTTTAGTCAACGACCATAATGATGGTCGTTGGGTTTATTTGGTAATTATGAATGAATAGGCCGTTGTCTCACGGCCGCCGGCGAGGAAGGGACTAGTTATCGGCTCTTTTGACTCTCAAGAAGCGTACAATAGATCTACGAGTACATTCCGTGTAAACAAAAGAGATGCATATATCGGGTGTAAAAAGACAGTTTCCGAAGCCGAAAGCCACATATTTTTCCCATTATTTGGATCATTTTTTTCCACCAGACCATACCTGGGAATCCACTGGTTCTGGAGATATTGAAGGTCAAACTCACAATTTTTTTTTTACTTTTTTACGAAAATGAATAAAATTCCAAGTGTTATAACTAAACTTTTTTCCAAACAAACATTACCTGATTTTTCGATATTTTTACGAATTTTCGGAATTACGGTATTTGAAATTACAAAAACGCAATGAATGTCAAACGTATCCGACAAGTACCTAAGTGGCTTAGAGCAAAGGGGCGGTGTTTAACTCTGCTTGCCTGGGTTTGCGTTACATTGCGCGAAATAAAAAATAGTTTTTTTTTCATACCTATAAATAAAAGTCGTTTCCCAGCAATAATTTTTGCGCCAAGCTACTTTTTTAGATGTACAGTATGCGTAGTTGACGACTATGTGATGTGTCTTTTTACACCCTGTATTAAATGCCAACGACCTTGAGTGGTTAGCTTGCACGTTCTGTGCTAAGCTCACGTAACACCTCGTACGTCCACCCAGTAATAGGACTCGCCCATCAAGGAGCGCTGTCCGAAATAAGACGCATTATTAATTTATTATAATTATAACAACAAGTAATACATATACTAAAACACTTATACTAAAATAAATATCTTTTAAATAGTGAAGGTTTCTTAAATATACGCTTTGTAGTTTGTGCGTGATTTTCATTTTTTTATCCGCGTTAGATTTAACTATATCAATTAATTACTCAATGTTATAAAAATATAATTTCAAATATTCACATATCAAATTACGAAGAAAATTGTCTTAAGTGATTAACATTCTTTTCAAAGAAATAAGACTAGTCGTTTAGACAAATGATAAATGATAAATGATGTTTATTCAGTAAATAGGTTACAAGGAACACTTTTACACGTCAATGTTTTTTTGTCAGTTTAAGCTAGATGAGGCCGGTGTTTCCTAGCTGACTACCCTGAGAAGAAACACCGAAACAAACTCAGAGGTCAAAGTCTCTTTTAGTGTTCAAATCCATACAATGTGGACTGGTTAGATCCTATGAGAACCATGTACGTTTATGTCTGGGATGAGCTTTATGAAGAAAGCAACACACGAATTCGAGTGGACCTGTCCAGACAGTGCAAGCATTTGTCAGTCATCGCGAAGCTCAACTCAGAACTCTGAGGAGCTCAACGAACCGACGAACAATACCAAAGTAAGGACATTTGAGTAGGCCGCAAAAAATACTCAAACTGCCAGACAATCATAAAATCTACATGAATATAACGACATACATAGTTCTCGCATTCACATTATTCTATATGAGGACCATGCAGCTTAGTGTCTGTAGTGGTCTTTTGAAGAAAGAACCAAACATATTTGAGTGGACCTGTCCAGTCAGTGCAAGCATTTGTCAATAGTCGAATAGCTCAACTTAAAAACCACTAAGGAGCTCAATGACATGACGAACAATACCAAAGAAAAGACATTTGGGTAGGCCGCAAAAGTACTCAAACTGTCAGACAACGTTGAAAATTACTGTAAAAAGGAGGAGAAAATAATAATAATAACCCACATAGTCCTCACATTTACAATAATTAAGTAATCAAAAAAAAATAAAAATATAATACTTTACAAAGTAAATATTTGTGTCAAACAAAATAGTAATCATAATATGTCAATCAAAAAATAAAAATAAATATAATACTTAACAAAGTATTCAAGTCAAAAAAAAAAATAATAATAATAAAATGTCAATAAAAAAATAAAATAAAAAATATAATGCAATACTATACAAGTATTCATGTCAAAAACGAATATTAAAAAAAATATATATATAAAAAATTTTTCATCAGTAAGTAGTACATATGAAAACAATGGCTCATGTATATCATTGAAGCAGCTCAATCCCACGCCTTTTTGTCCTCAAGAAAGTCATTAATTGTGTAAAAAGCTTTCTGGCATAGCTTACGTTTAATAAATGATTTAAATTTATTTATGCTTAATTCTTGAATTTGGCTAGGAAGTTTATTATAGAAACGTATACATTGACATCTAAACGAACCACCTATTTTTTTCTTGAGCCTGGTTTTTGGTACAATAAATTTGTGTTTGTTCCTAGTATTTATGCTATGGATATCACTGTATCTTTTAAACAGATTAATATTTTTATGTGCATACATGAGATTCTCATAAATATATTGAGAGGGAACAGTCATAATATTAATCTCTTTAAATTTGTCTCTGAGGGAGTGTCTGGGACTTAATTTATAAATTGCACGAATAGCCCTTTTCTGTAAAACAAAAATTGTCTGAATATCGGCGGCATTTCCCCACAACAGAATGCCGTACGACATCACACTATGAAAATAACTAAAGTATACTAAACGAGCTGTCTCTAAATCAGTTAAACCACGAATTTTCCTTACGGCGTATGCTGCAGAGCTAAGTTTTTTGGACAATTTATCTATATGGGGGCTCCACTGAAGCTGCGCATCCAAAGTTAAACCTAAGAACACTGTGGAATCCTCGGGTTTCAACTCTTCACCCTTTATTGACACACTAGTGTTCACTTGTATTACATTGGGTAATGTGAACTTTATGCATTTTGTTTTTTTCTCGTTAAGGAGAAGATTATTGACATTAAACCAGTTAACTACAGTTGAAAGAGCATTATTTACATTATCAACAACCACCTGCTGACGTTTGAGTTTAAATAAAAGTGAAGTGTCATCTGCAAACAGCACTATATCATGTTTATCCTTTATGAGGTAAGGCAAGTCGTTGATATAGATTAGAAACAAAAAAGGACCCAGAATTGAGCCTTGAGGAACCCCCATTCTGACTACAGACCCGGAAGACCTTTTGCCGTTCACATCAACTCTCTGAATCCTATTACCCAAGTATGAAGTAAGAAGATCCAGAGAGGCGCCCCGGACTCCGTAGTAGTGCAGCTTCCTGATCAATGTATCATGGAGAACGCAATCGAAAGCCTTAGACAAATCGCAAAAAATGCCCAACGCATCGCATTTATCTTCCCATGCATTATAAATGTGTCCCAAAAGTTCAACACCAGCATCAGTTGTTGAACGACCCTTTGTGAAACCAAACTGTTTGTTGTGTAATAATTTGTGTTTATTAAAATATCTTTGAATTTGATCTAAAATAATTTTCTCAAAAATTTTACTAAAAGTAGGTAGCACTGATATAGGTCTATAATTAGTAGGGTCTGATGTACTACCCGATTTAAACAATGGTATAATTTTACTATATTTCATTAGATCAGGAAACTCACCACAATCTATACAATTATTAAAGATTACTGCTAAAGTAGGTGCTACAATGTCTATAATAGACCTAGCAACGTCAACAGAATTACCCCATAGATCTGCAGTCTTTTTAACATTTAAAGTATTAAAAGTTTTGATTACATCATTACAAGTGACATATTGGAAATAAAATTGGGATTCACAAACTGGAACGTTTTCTTTAAGTAAAATTTCTGCAGCAGTTGGTGATGAATTTAGAGATTTTGTAGTCGATACGGGAATCTCTGCAAAGAAATTTTCAAATGCCGCGGCGACTTGCGAATCTGATTTAATGATACTGTCATCAATAGCAAGGCTGTAATCACTACTTCGGTTGCAAGACCTTCCCGTTTCGCTATTAATAATATCCCAAGTCATTTTAATTACATTACTACTATTTTTAATTTTTGAACTTAAGTAGCGAGATTTCGCCAAATAACATAATTTTTTAAATAATTTAGAATAATTCTTAACATATAAATTAAATTCTACAGTGTTAATATAAGTCCGTTCTTCATACAGCTCATACAGCCGTTTTCTACTTTTATTAATACCAATGGTGGCCCAATCACTGAAGGAAGTATTGCCATTTACCGAAATCGTCTTAGGAATAAAAGTAGTATCAAATTGCGTGCAATACATTTTGAAAAAATCATTATAATGTTGATTAGGGTCATCATTAGTTGACAAAAGTGGGATTTTATTTGAGAGTTTAGTTTTAAATGTTTCCAAGCGACCTTTAGATTTTGGGTTAACAGTGATATCTTTTTTTCGTTTATATTTGTTTATATTTGGTATAGTGATCAATAGTCCACTATGATCAGAGTCTAATAAATTAATAATTTTTTTGTGGGTAGGTAAAATATCTGCATAAATATTATCTAGGCAAGATGCAGTAGTGGGGGTTATTCTAGTAGGCTCCATAAATAGATTTACAAGATTGTATGACTGAAACAAACTTATAATTTTAGTGCTTAGGCTAGAAGTTTCTAACAAATTAACGTTGAAGTCGCCACAAACGATGACAGACTTACTAGAGTTACAAATTTTTTGCAACACTTCATCCATTACTTTTTCAAAACAATCATACAATCCTTTAGGTGGTCTGTACACACTTAATATAACAAACTGCTCCAATTCAATACAGGCAATTTCAACTGTCTGTTCAACAGAGAGGCTCACAATATCCTTGCGGTCTTTAAACTTAAGTATATTATTTATGAAAATTAATGAGCCACCATGTATAGCGTTTACTCTGCTGAACGAACTACCAACCTGGTGATTACTATAATTAAACATAATCTGATGGCTTTTAAGCCAATGTTCAGTTATACAAAGAATATCTACATTGTTAAATTTAAGGAATAATTCTATTTCTAAATCCTTGCCCATACAACCATAAATATTTTGGTGCACCAGGTTGATACTACGTCCGTGATTTTCAATTAAAAATCATTAGAAGTCGCCGACCGCGCCTTAATAGTTGATCGCTGACTGTTCACACTCGAGAGGACTCGCTCAACAAGTTTGCCGCTGAGTGACAAGATACATCAAAGCTTACTCGCTCAGCAACATTCGCTCAACAATGCTCACTTGGCGGTCAGAACTCATGCCGAGAGACCAACCAGTGATTTCTACCTAGCGCGTGCAGTTATCCAAAGTATTAAACAAAAGTATCAAGAACGGCCGGTTTTGGTACTTTTGCTTACTACTTTGGATATGAAACAGTTTGAGTTCGGTTTTAGCCGGTAGTAGGGCCTTAAGGTCCTTCTACCGGCCATGTGGCGCCCTCATTGAATAAAAAATCGAAGCATAGCATAGATAATAAATATTAAAGAATCCCACGTCACGTTTGTTACAAAGAGGATAAAGTATTTTTACGTTTTAAAAACAGGTCTCAAAATGTTTCGTATACGAAGTAGTAGGCAAAAGTGTCAGAAACGGCGGCGTTTTTGGTACTTTTGCCTAATACTTTGATTCTTTAATATTTATTTTCTATGCAATGCTATATATTTTTTATTCAATGAGGGCGCCACTTGGCACAGTAGGGCCTTAAACCCCAGCGACAAAACTATCGAAACTACACACTCGCTACTCGCTGCTCGCAGATTCGTTTTTAGTTTGAAGCTCTGCTCGGTAGTTGCTCATCGTGGGCGCCAGGACAAGTGCCTTGTTACGACTGGTAGTTACAAGGAATTAATATGTATCTATAAAAGTAGGTAATAGAGGCCAACATGGTGGTTTGCGGCCCATTTCCTCTTCTAGAAAGGAGTCTGGCCTGAGTCCCAGTAGTGGGAACATTCATAAATAAAATAGAATAGAAAAAACCATCAAATTACATTCAATCAAAGAATAAAATAGATAATAAATTAAAAGAAAAAGATTTTTTTTTTAAACCATTGTTTTGTTTTGTTTTGTTTACAAAGTAAGAGACACATTGGTCCCCAAACTAGGCAGCGCCTGTATCTTGGAGGCCAGAGTTGCGATGACATTATAAAAAGACACGTTGTAAATAAAAGAGTAAAGTTTTAAGGATTTTAAGATACATATTTTGGTAATTAGGTTACCTTTTAAAATTAAGCCTAGGATAGAATTAGTGTAAAATAAAAAAACAATTCTGTAATGTTTGTGGTTGTGGGTGATGGTGTGAGTGTGTGTGGTATAGATTTGTAAGCGGTGTATTGGAGCCATAGAAGAAGAATATAGATAAAATCTGCCTAGCCTTTTCCTAATTATCTTGGGGTCAGCTTACAGTCTAACCGGATGCAGCTGAATACCAGTTTTTTACATGGAGCGACTGCCTATCTGATCTCCACAACCCAGTTAAGGGTATTAAGATACCCCTTGGTAAGACGGGTTTTCAGACTATCGGGCTTCTGACGACCCGTAACTACTGTCAAAGATTCATGATTGACAGTCGGGATCAACGGCTTGACATGCTTTCCGAGGCATGGAGGAGTCTCGGTATGTAAAAATAGTCACCCATCCATGGACCAACCCCGGCAAGCGTAGCTTAACCTGATGAATCGACCCGTGCGGCTGTTATTACTTAAGCCACAAACTCCTCTTTAGACTGATAATGTTATTTTGTTTTCTCTTCAGATGATTTCTAACAAAAACTAATCCTAACTAATGTGAAAACTGAAGTTAGTTTGTTTCTTACCTATTCACGCCTACACCATTTAACATCATGAAACTTTGCTTAAATTTACCTAAATACGTTTTCAGGGATACAGAAAAGTACATAATGTACCTTTCATCTAGAAGAAAAGTACTAGTCCCTAGGGAAAGAACATTAGCTTTCTACGGTCACAATAGGGAATATGCATGTATTTTTTTTTCATTTAGAGCAATAAATTACAGTACTCTAAGAAAATAATTTTAAAATAAATTCAAGCACTGCATGTCGCTCATAAAAACTATTTAATGCCGTACTACCGGCCAAGTGGCGCCCTCATTGAATAAAAAATCGTAGCATAGCCTGTAATAAAAATATTAAAGAATCCAACGTCACATTTGTTACAAAGAGGATAAAGTATTTTTACGTTGTTAAAACAGGTCTCAGAATGTTTCGTATCCAAAGTAGTAGGCAGAAGTACCAAAAACGGCCGTTTCTGACACTTTTGCCTACTACTTTTACGTAAATGAGTGGTGGCTAATATTCCATAACGATTCAATCCTACCCTCGAATATGATCTCTCTCTATCACTCAAAGGTTTGCTGGGAGAAAACTGAATAATGAGTGTACATCGTCGCGCGTCTAGTTACCAGACAGTCAGACACAATAGATTTTTAAATGTTTACGGCCCATCGGGCCTGCGGACGGCGAGTAATGGGTAGCTCGCCGTCCGATCAGCACCAGGCCCGAGAGTCGACGGCGCGTAGTGTTCCACGCGCGTCTCAAAGAGAATTTGTCAGCCACCACTAACGGGGCCCATCACGGCCGGTGCCTGCATGCCTAGGGGTAAAGTATAAATTAACAGAGTTACCGCTCCCCTGGGCACTCAGTCAGGGAAGGAACAGGGGTGGGTTTTAGTCAGTAAAAGTCTGACACGCCCTCCCGCTCATTCGGAGATGTCATTGGATGATTTCCCAATGCTAAAAAAAAATCGAGCCATGCGCTGGGCCAGACGCGAGAGGGGTTAATGACTGTGTTCTACGAGTATGTTAAGATGAATATACGAGTACAATAAAGAATGGTTAAAAACCAAGTTTTAAGAAAGTTTAAAAAACAATATTGGTTAAATTGTAACTACAGGGTGTAACGAAAAGGTGTGGTCATATTTTAAGAACCGGTTCTACCCATGGCAATGAACCACTTTCTCTAAAAAAATAGCAATTGCCCAAAAAAAAATTGGAGTTTCCATACAAAGTTAACATCAGCTGATCAATATTTGTATGGGAGGTAAAAAAAAAATTGAGAATTTCTTCAGGTTTTCTTGAAGAAACTTGTCCATATCGATGGGCAGATGCAGTTCTTAAAATATGACCACACCTTTCCGTTGCACCCTGTATATATTATAATTATTATCATCTACTATTATCCCTAAATTATAAGTACTTGACTCTATAGTAAGTTTTGGAAGAGCGAAGTGCTCTAGTACAGGCAATTTTTACTTAAAAGGGCACTTCAAATACTAGTCTCTAGTGCACACTTGTGAATAAAATAAATTGTTTGTTTAAACCGATATCTATCATCTTCTTATCCCCAGGCTCTCGCCGCTTCAGCCCTAGCCCTGATGCTTGCAGCCATCGTCGGAGTAAAGAAGCTCACCTCTCACGAAGGAGGCGAAGACCACCAGGTGATCTACGCAGGCCACCACGGGCACCACAGGCGAAGAAGGGATGTCAATGACGTCACACCCCTCCCTTATAGAGCGTGGAGGCAGTACGAGGGTAGTTCTTAGGGTAAATAAGTTATTTATTGTGGGGGTGTATAATTTATTGAGTATTTATTAAATTATTGTTTTTTTAATTAATTGTTGGCGTTTTATTTTTTGTTTGATGTCGATAATTGCCTGTTTATTGAGGAATACTAATTGAGGAGGGCATGTACTGGTAGACTTACTTTTGGTAAACAGGCTAAATATTAATCTTTTCACTAAATGGCATGAAATGTCTTGAAATAGTGCGCTAAATAGCTTGTTGCAATGAGTAGTGGTAGGCCCAGTGGTAACGGCCGCGACTTACGAGTTGTAGGTCGTACATTCAAACCCAGGCAGGCACTTTACTTTTGTGTAAATTATTTCATCACCACTGCTCGCAAAACGGTGAAAGAAACATTGTGAGGAAACCGACATGTCCTAGAATCAAACATTCGAAGACATGTGACATCCACCAACCCGCATTGAGCCCGCGTGGTGGATTACGGCCCACACCCTCTCACAGAAAGGAGGCCTGTGCCACAGCAGTGGGGACATAAAATGAAATAGCTTGTTTGACTTTATAAAGTGCAAAAGTCTTGTAGAAACGAAATATGATTTGGACATCAAAACATACAGAACCAATAATAATTGAAGACCTCCAAAGGCCGTTTTAGATGAATCATAATATATCTTGTGCACATTTCATACAGTGGCAATATAAACAAATATGATTCTAATATGAATGTTATTAAGTATAATTCGGCTTTAAGGTGTAACCATTTTACAAACCTACATACAAAACCATCACATGGATGAATTGGGCTTTATGAATTGTCCGCAAGAACTAAATTATGATTCATCTCAATCAATCAATCATCTCAGCCTTTTAGTGTCCCCACAAGCGCAAGAACTAAATTATGATTCATCTATAAAACAGTATTTTTAGACCCCCAGAACAATGATAAACTGATCTCTTAAGGCGTATATAGTCGCTAAGTGGCGCCCTCATTAAATAAAAAATCGTAGCAAAGCGTAGAAAATAAAGATTAAAAAATCCTATGTTGCGTTTGTTACAATGAGCTTAAGGTATTTTTACGTCATTGAAACAGGACTCAAAATATTTCGTATCCAAAGTAGTAAGCAAAAGTACCAAAAACGGCCGTTTTTGACACTTTTGCTTACTAATTTGGATACTTATCCTATTTGTAACAAACGCAACATAGGATTCTTTAAACTTTATTTTCTATGCTAAGATACGAATTTTTATTCAACGAGAGCGCCACTTACGGGGAGGTAGGCCCTTAATATTAACATCCTTCATAACCTTTTTAACCGACGAAAAACAAAGGAGGAGGTTCTCAATTCGACCGTATTTATAGTTGATAATATCAGTGTCTACCGTGAATTCGTGACGTTTCAACACAAAAAAAAAATATCAAAGGAGAGAATTTGAAAGAAATTTCAGAAAAAAACAAAGGAAGTTTTATTTTACGAATAGAATGAAGTACCTACATACACTCTACACTCATTTCCACCTCCTCTGACACTATATAAAACGCTCTGTATTCTAGTCACGGAGTACCCACTTTTGCCATGAGACGTAGTCACGACTGTCAACGCCCATTGCGGGTAGATTGGTACAAAGCGATGAATGCTGTGGGGCTTACAAGTGGAATGATTTGTTTTGATTCATAGGGTTTATTTTTTTATGTGAAAATCATCAAATACGAGTAATACCCACTAATACTACCACGAGTAATACTTACTGAATAATAACCACCTGTGTTCCTTCAGTTGCCTGTACCAGGGCGTCCACCAGGGCCACGTGTCTTTTTCAAACACACCGCGTCTCTTGTTTTTTTTTTTTTTGGTGGTGGGAAATCATACCATGGCTTCTCCAGCTCTGGGTGGAGCGGGAGGTTGTGTCAGACTTTTACTGACTAAAACCCACCTCTGTTCCTTCCCTGCCTGAGTACCCAGGGGCGCGGTAACTCTGTTACAAATTTATCCGCAACCCCTTGGTATCGGAGGGAAACGCTCTGGTGTCCTCACTGTGAGGATCGCCCAGAAGACACGGTGTAGCATACGGTGGAGATCTGCCCCGCTTGGCCGGAGCCCCGCCGTGTCCTCGTGGAGGCGATTGGCGGCAGAGACCAATCGCGCCCAGCTCTGGTTCAGGCCATGGTACGGAGCGAGAGGGAATGGGAAGCAGTCTCTTCCTTCTGCGAAGGAGGAGGCGGAACGGGTGAGGGAGGCTCAACAACAGAGTCGCCCTCACGCCCTCAGCAGCAGCCGCCGTAGGAGATGCCAGGGGCTTCCTGCGCCGCGAGACGATCTCCGGCCACCGTAGACCCGGGCAAGCGGACGGCGAGTAATGGGTAGCTCACCGTCCGATCAGCACCAGGCCCGAGAGTCGACGGCGCGTAGTGTTCCTCGCGTGCCTCAAAGAGTTGTCAGCATTCATGACGGGGCCCGTCATGTTGGCGCATCGCCGTACGTCTTGTGCTCCGATGATGGAGCGGGCATTTTTTTTTTTTTTTTTTTTTTTATGTTTGATAGGTTCGCGTTTGACCACTATCTCACCTGATGGCAAGCGATGATGTGGTCGAAGATGGAGCACGCTTACCTAGAAGTAACCTACTCACTCTTGACTTAAAGACTCCCAGGTTATAGCTATCAGGAAACACAGACTCCGGTAGGGAATTCCACTCTCTAGCTGTACGCACAATGAATGTTTTCACAAACATTGTTGGGCATGACGGAATTAAACTATACAATTCCGACGCATACTCCCCAAAATCCCCCCGATAGAAAACCGACTTGTGGTAACGAATGACAATGTTTTACAAATGAAAGCCGGGACTAACGGTTATCAACAACTTTTAAAGAATAACAAAGTTATTTGAAAACAATATTTGAGAGTCAGAGACCAGACTTGACGTAATTATCACTGTAGATTTTAGCTTTATCGCAACACAATAAAAAAATCATTTCTAATAATATCACTAGAGTCCACGCTCTGGAATGGCAAATAGCTTCATATTTTTATGTCTGACCAACCTTGAGAAGAGCAGTGGTGGCCCAGTAGTAACATCCGCGACTTATAAGTTAAAGGTTGGGAGTTCAAACCATGGCAGGCGCTTTACTTTGTGTAAGTTATTTCATCAGCATTGCTCTCAAAACGGTGAAGGAAAACATCGTGAGGAAACAGGCATGTCCTAAAACCAAAACTTCGAAGACATGTGACATCCACCAATCCGCATTGGGCCCCGTGGTCCCGTGGCACACCCTCTCACAGAGATGAGGCCTGTGCCTCAGCAGTGGGGACATTAAAAGGCTGATGATAATGAACCTTGCGAATTAGTGCTTAAAATGCTTTGAGTTAAGTTTGAGTTTTGGAATCTGCAGAGTGTAGAAGAAATTTAAGAACGACCAACTTGTTACAACAGAAAAAAGAATCAAACACCATCTAGTTTCTCTCTTAAGAACTTTATAACAAGCCACAGGAAAAAAAACTAAAGCAAGTAAACAGAAAAAGATTATAACACTACTTTTCTCTTGAACGCCGATACACTTTCACTTGATTTTGGAGGTTTTATTTTATTTTTAAAAGCCTTTCACCAGAAAATTGCAGCAAAACAAACAAGACTGGGTTATGTCAATGGAGTTGCGACATTTTTGAGAACATAGTGACTGATGCAATAACTACTCTTGATAAGATGATGTGCGTATTATGAATGCTCGTTGATTTTAAACGGGGCCTCGCTTTTAGTTAAGGTAATGCACTGAGAGTACTGTTGGGGCTGCCGTGGCGTTGCAGTGCATCAGGGATGTTTGTGGACACAAACATTGATGGTTTCGCCGCCATTATTAGGAAAAGATGTGCCTCTCTGATGACGCGTGTTCGCGGCAGTACCAATACTATTGTCAGTGTGTTCGCAGATCGGTGGGATTCTCCGTTGATGCAGAGGTGGATGCAGCTCCACGCTGATGTGTAGCTGTATGTTTTAGCTATAATGTCTGTGCCTACTAACACTAGTTTTTTAAGTAATTTGTTACTAACCCTATGGACTTAGTCTGAAATTAAAATTTTTATTATTATTTAGATTTTCTCCTGAACTGTTCGGAAACAATTCGAGCTTTGTTAATGTTACCTAGTCGTCCCACGAATGACAATATTAAGGCGCAGTTATATGAAAACGGCCTTGAGTGGTTAGCTTGTATGGTCTGTGCTGAGCTCACGCAACGCGTCGTACGTTCACCTAGTGATAGGACACGCCCATCAAGGAGTGCTGTCCAAAGTAGACGCATTTTTAATTTACATTATGTACCTATAAAACACGTATACTAAAAAATAAGTAATTAAATTATCTTTAATAAAATGACAGTTTTACAAAAATACGCTTATTAGTTATTGCATGATTCTCAATTTTTTATCCGCCTAAGACATAAATTTACAGATTACACGCTATAAAAATAAAATTTCAAATATTCACATATTTAATTACGAAGAAATTTGTCTAGAGCAACATAAAGATTTTTTCAAAGAAATAAAGCTAGTCCTTTAGACGTGATGTTCATTTTAAAATCATTAGAAGTCGTATGTTTGCGCCTTAAGAGGGCACAGGGGCTGCGATTCTCCAACCAAATGTATTCCCCTTTTTACTTCCTGAATAATGCCTCTAGAGCAAACATTTTTTTTCATAAATTCAAGGTCTGCACCTGTGATTTCCTTTTTTTCAGCAACTAATAAGTAAGAAAATATGACAATCCACAAATGACAAAAAAAGGCCCATTTTTACCGCCGTTATTAGAGAGGAAAACCAGACAAATGAGAAATATTTTAAACATAATACGAATACGAAACGTCGATCTCGTCAAAAATTTTGTGATAAATTCGGTCTGAGCTGCGCTCTGTCCCTATCGCAGTCTACTGGGGCAGGCTTGAGGCAGCAGGACAGCAATAGTCTCTTTACATACCTATTTTTCAAATTCCTCGCAGGCCCTGTTCCCTCTTAATATACTTAAGCATGATCAGCCATATTGTTCCCACTGCTGGAACTTAGGGTTCCTGTCTAGAATAGGCAAGACAAATGTGACCTTTAGTACGTCACAACGTACTGCACGTCACATTTGTCTTCCAATAATTATGTTCTAGGATATGTCGGTTTCCTCACGATGTTTTCCGTCACCGTTTTGAGAGCAGTGGTGATGGATTATATTACCTGCCTGACTTTGAGCCCACAACTTAAATTGCGTCGGGGCCGATACTAACCACTGCTCCAGTATCCAACTTTCCAGTATGATTCTGTCCCACCAGCTATAGTTTCCAGGAAGCTCTTGAGGCTGACGCGTACCTTGCACATGATTGAGGCGCATCGCTGGCGCATTATGGTGTGAAAGCCATCGAAATAGCTTCTTGTTGAAATAATGCAAGGTCGTCCGGGAATCAAATAGAGGCTTTCCGTAGCTACTCAACAAAGAGAATAAAAGGCTTTATAGTTTTTGCTGCTCAGCCATGTAGATAACAGTTTTACTGTGACCAATGGATATAAGTATCTACCGGTTTAGAGAAGGCTCATTGACTAAAATGGCGATAACTACGGAGATGACGACTAATAAAGATGTATGGAAGACCAGGACATGTAGCGCCAACACCAAATGAATAAGGAAAAGGTCGGAAAATTATGACTCATTGAAAATGCCATCTAGTCTTTACCGTTATTATTTCTTCTCACTGCCCGTGCACAAGCCTCACTAATATCTATATAAAATGTAATCAAAAGTGGTAGTGACAGCTCAGCCCATCTTTTAACCGACTTCAAAAAAGAGGAGGTTATCAATTCGGATGTTTATATTTCTTTTTATGTATGTTCGGGCATAACTTCGTCATAATATAGACGGATTTGCAAAATTCTTTAATTATAATGTTATTTTGCAATTTTTTTCTTTTTGGATACCGTTTCTATTTTTTGTAACAAAGTTTTTGCATTATTATTTGAGTAAAACGTCCTACGAACATAACATAAGCTTACCGCTAAATAGGTACTATCACTTTTTACTCATCCATCCGACCTAAGAATCTTTAAAATACCGCAAATACTATGGGTAAAACTTCGATTAAATAAAAAAGTAATACGCCATCTACTATTTTGTACATGTACTAAAACATTTACTGTACCTTTACCTGCAGAATGGAACATTCAATTCCCTACTTTCACTCACTTTCCTTGCGTCCAAGCTACTTGTTATCAATCAAAGATGGCGCTATTACCAACTTACTACAAACTTTCACTCTATTTTCTTAAAAAAAATTATTTTGTACACTGCCATCTAGGTGTGTCAATAGAAACTACAAGCTATTTCACAGCTCCTTCCACCTGACATTCTTTTGAAGTCATTTCATAGATGGACACAATACTTTCTCCACAATCTAAATTTAATATATTGCCGTCTAGGCGCAGTGACAGAAACACTATTGTATTGGGGTCATCCTGTAAAGATAGTGTTTTTAAGTTTAATAATAATAAATAAATAAATAAATAAAAACTACAAAATATTACACCGTTCCTTTCTCTTTTTAAACTTTTAGAAATAGGTGGACTTTATGGAGCGTGCAGGAACTATTAGAGGGCAGCACCAAGCTGACAGCAGAGACACCATGCGGATAGAAAAGTAAACTGTCGCAGTCTGTCATCGAGCTACCATCAAAGTAAACAAGACTAATTGTTTGGAATAGTATGATAAATAAAGGGTTCTGGCTTATATAAACAACTTTTTTACAAAAAATACAACCGACTTCTAAAAATTCCAAAATAATTTTAATTTCGGAAGTCGGTGTTTGTATGTGTATTTTTTTTCTTCATTATTTGACACCGACTTCCGAAATTAAAGTTATTTTGGAATTTTTAGAAGTCGGTTGTATTTTTTGTAAAAAAGATTTTTATTTTTCACTTTTTAGTTGTTGTACCCCAGAAGTAATACTAAATATTAAAGTTTTGCCCGAATGGATAACCCCAATAACATGAAATTTGAACATTTGGGGACAACCAAAACGTCATCGGTGTATACATATTTTTTGTTGTTTTTTTTCAAAAAGTGCTGAATCCATTTTGATAAAATTTATATGAGACTACTTGGGAAGTATACCTTTTCAAACAAAAAAAAAATCCAAATCGGTCCAGCCATCTTCGAGTAATCGGGGAACATACATAAAAAAATAAAAAAGGTTCTGACGAATTGAGAACCTCCTTCTTTTTGAAGTCGGTTAAAAAAATGATTGACAGCGTAGTCAGAATATGTCTAAAGACCAAAAACTCTTCGAGTTCGACCATGTTCAAAATATAACGAAAGTTGGTCTGCGAATGAGGCAGTGATAACTGGTCAAATTGTTGTATAGACTCAAATATCAATTGTTTATATTATTAGTAATTTCTAAATGCTTTTGAAACTGATAAAAAAAAGGTTAGACATATTTTTTTGCTGCGTTTATCCATTTTTATCGTTTTAAATATCGCACATAACCACGGCACGTGAGTAGGTACTTTATACAGGAAAGCAACATAATTATACGCCATTTCATTTAGGTCGAATTTCTTTGATGTTCTGGAGCATCCAGAAATACAACAATACATTTTAGTGCAATTAATTGTTATTTTCACACCTTTCCTAACAACAGTCTATTAATCTAATACATTGTTAATGTCAAATATTTATAGCGAACGATTTAGATTTGCTCCACCAGATGGCAGAACCATCATCGTGCACGTATAATACTTTTCCCATAATCTTTATTTTATACAGCGCCATCTAGGCGTAGTGTTAGAAACTACAAACCCGTTCACCGTACCTTTCTCTTTACTTACTTTCAAAATTATTTCATAGATAGCACTAGGGTAGTTTAAATCACTTTCACGTCTTGTTCCTCGAAGCAGCTGTATCAGCGCTGCGGGCCATTCTATAAACATGCATTAAAATCACCTTAATTGAAACATCATTTGACCAAATCTGGGTAATTTAGGATTAATTGCCATGGGGCTTCACAGGTTAAGTTCTTTCCGTCAGCTTTATTTTATAAATCTCAAGTGCTTCGTCGGTACCTACCTATTTATACGAAGCACTTGATTAGCGAGTTTTATTTGAATTTAGAATGCGCTAGTCAATACCTAGGTACAGATTAGCGCATTCTAAATTCAAATTATCCATAGAAAATTTTGAATAAAGAAACCGCTAATCAGTGTTTAAACTAATATCGTTATTTTTGTCTACAAATAGAGCCCCATGAGTTTTGGAAAACTGAGGTATTTTTTGTTAAAGAATTTTCTGATATTTTTTATGTTTTCCATGCCTACATGGAAAACATTAAAGCTATCACTACTTAGGTACCTATACCTAAGTGAATTATTGTTGTCATAGTGGGTAACACCTGAGGAGCTCATGGCTAAAGTAATAACAGCTGCACGGGTAGTTCCATCAGGCTACGCTTGCCAAAGTGGGTCCATGGATGGATGCATATATTTACATACCGAGACTCCTTTGTGCCTTGGCAAACACGTTAAGCCGTTGGTCCAGGCTGTCTATCGTGGATCTTTGACAGTCGTTACGGGTCGTCAGAAGCCCGAAAGTCTGACAACCAGTCTTACCACGGGGTGTCGTATTATCCAGTAACTGGGTTGTGGAGTTCAGATAGGCAGTCGCTTCATGTAAAATACCCATATTCAGCTGCATCCGGTTAGACTGGAAGCCGACCTCAAGATAGTTGCGAAAGGCTAGGCAGATTGATTGAGTGGGTAAAACCTAAAGAGGGCTGGCACAGGAGCGTGGAGATTGACATGGAAAAGGCGAAGTCGAACTGTAAGAAAATTTTGAAATTCCAAAGCTCTAGAAATTGTCTTTACTTCATATTTTCGGCTTGTAAAAACCATTCTTTTTTTTTGTGATGTGGGAAATCATCCAATGATTTCTCCCGCTCTGGGTGGAGCGGGAGGGCGTGTCAGACTCTTACTGACTAAAACCCACCCCTGTTCCTTCCCTGCCTGAGTGAAAAAAGTGCAAAACCATAATTGTTAAAGTATCTAAGGTACTTAGACTATGAAAGATTACAGACGCAGCGTCATTGGACATTAAATGAAGCAGGGTCGTTAAAATGTGTGAGTGACCTCGACGAACATAACGATGATGTTTTGGCGTCTCATTTTGTCTGTGTAAGCTTATTTTGCTTATACAGATACAAGCCGGCTTCTTATTCTGGTACTTCAGATTACTGGCTTTTGACACTCTGTCTATAACCTTTCATAGTCTAAGCTAAGATAGTAAGTAGTTTCTCATCATAAGAATGGTACAAACATCATGAAGGGTTCACAATGACATGAAATGAAACCCATACATACTGACAAAATGTTGTTTTTCTAAAACAGCATAGAGAAAGAATTCGTCCGCGTACCGCACGCGCAGCCCCGCATGATATCAAGAGTGAAGTTTACATTCATCCCACATACTGCGTATGGCGTAAAGCAGGTTACTGACAAGTAGTGATGCGGCTTACTTGTTATATACATTTATCGATCGACTTAGAGAATTGCTCATGTTTTCAGTTTCTTTAATAAGTGTAAATATTATTAGAATCAATCAACAGCAAGGGTGGACCCAGCCCTCAAAAAGATCGAGGACCACGTACGCGCTCCCGTCTTGACTTAAAACTGCTGACCGATTTTGATGAATTTTTTGCAGCTTCAGGTGCTTACCTACTAAAATATAAAATCCATGCTTACTATGTTTTTGTGAAAATGTTGACAATTTCATCAGTAGCCGTATTTAACAAAAAAAAAAGAATAAAATTGAATTCGATTTGGAAATTATTACGTAACGTTGACTTTCCAAGAAACTAGCTAGTCTTTGAATTAAGAGTGAATTGTTTACTTCAAGGCAAACGTGCTCCATCTTCGACCTCGTCATCACTTACCATCAGAGCCTTTAGACAAAATACTTTTCTGTAAACGTTAACGCTAACGTTTCGTGCAAAATGTATGGCAAAGACATTACTGGGCGTGAGTCACGTGACAGTTCTCTGTCTAACGCTTCGTGCAAAACGTCGTTGCCATTCATTTTGCACGAAGCGTTAGCGTTAACGTTTACAGAAATGAATTTTGGCTAAGGGGGCAGGTGATATAGCGGTCAAACGCGTGCCCACAAACGCTAAAAAAAATCACATAAATTTACGCTTGAGCTAATGAAGCTCGAAAATTGTATTATCTTGAACAGGTTAAATTGTCATTTAATATTTATGAATTAATAGAATCGACAATTTTAGATAAAACTGAATAGAGAGAAAAATCAAATTAAATACCATATAACTGTATCGATATCCTAAATAGTATAAGAAGAATTTCGAAACCAAGATTTTACTCTGCGTCGAGTAGAAAACGATCTGTCTACAACAGGATGTATTTCTAAGAAAGTTTTTATGTTGGGATACAAATCTTAGTTGCATGTTTCAGTGAGATCAGCTTGTAACAAGGCAGTGTTAAAGCCTTGTTTATTGTTTGACCTCTATTCCAAAATTACGTACTTTCCTACCTTTTTTAATTTAAAATTCAAATATTACTTGTTTTCTCTGTCAATAGTCTGTTTTTATATTAAAAATCACATCTTATTCAGCTGCCGAGCTAGACTCAGCTCCTATCTATCATTGTCATTTTTCTATTATTCAATAACTGACAATTACCAGTTTTCAAGAGTTGAGCAGTAACACAATTTAAATATTATGTACCTACTCACAGTGTACGGTGTACGCACAATTAATAAGTGTTCCATATAATCAAGCCTACTGTTAATAATAAAGTATACGTCTGAACTCGTCGTGATTTTATCTTCATCCAATACTCCATCTACGGTCCTCCTACTCTTCGTCCTCTGCGTGTCACTCCTAACCTACGGTCGTCCTCTACGGACGTCCCTCTACGTATCACGAGCACCTCCGACCTTTGTTTCGTGACAAGCTACCGAATCTAGGCCGCTGTTAATTCTATCAAGACATTGATTAAAATCGACCTCAAATTAGGGCTGTGAGCATGCCCATCGTACCCACATTGCTGAATCCACCATTAGTCTACAGCTTTGTCAAAAAAGTCGCCTTCTTTTTTTTTTTTTTTTTTTTTTTTTTTTTTTTTTTTCTGAATTCAAATAAAATCCTTGCAGAAAATAAAAAACTTCAGGTTAAAACCTACCTAGAAGATATCCTAGTCGTAGTAAAAAAGTTCACTCTAAAATATTCAATGGTGTAAGTAGATTAACCTGTGAAGCCCCGCGACTCACCGGTGAGTCGGACAAAAAAAAAAAAAAATTAAAGAGAAAAAAAAAAAAAAATCGGCTGTCAACCCGGGTTGTCGTCGGGGTTCAATTTGACAACCCGGATTTGGCCGCGGGGCTTCACAGGAAGGTGAACAGAACGACAAAAAAGTTACTATAAATTAAAGTCATAATACATTATATCGATAAAGAGTTTGTTGGAGTACATCACTAGACAAAACAGGAAGTAGACATCGCCACAATATGTAAAACTATGTCACAAGGTGACAGCTTAGATCTGATGATAGTGTCCACAAAAAACATGTAAGAAGAAATGAGCATCATCAGCATTTACATACATTTCACAAGTGACCAAGTGACAACACTATGCTGGGATATAGAATTTGTTTGATATTCAAATTCGAAATGAATCAGCAATGGTTGTTTTGAACAGTGGCTTCTAAGAAAGAAAGAAAACCAAAATGATGACTATAAAAGAGGTTAGCATAGAATTAGCATTGCTATTCAACGTGGCAATGCTTCTAGTCTTCTGGACACGTTTCCGGCTTGCCCTGATGGCATTGCTGTGGAGGAGTACTTCGACGCCTGAGTGTATTCGGTTTTTAACAGACTTCGAAAAAGGAGAAGGTTCTATGTTCGGCTGTATGTATGCTTATTTTTTTATGTTTGTCCGCCTATTTCTCTGTTAATTGAGGATCGATTTTCAAAAGTTTTTTTTTCAACCGTTATAATATACTCCCGAGGTGGTCCCATAAATTTTTTATCGAAATTGCTTAAGCGCTTTATGAAAAACTGAACAAAAACGAAAAATACGTATGCCTAGATGACGTTTTGGTGTTCTCAATTACGACGTGTTATTGCACGTTCCATGTTATTGGGGTTTTTAGTTCTGAGGTATAACAACTAAAAAGAGAAAAATATAACTTTTTTACAAAAAAAACAACCGCTTTCCAAAATAAAATACACTAAAAATTAAAAAATAACTTTAAATTCGAAAGTCGGTGTCAAATAACGAAGAAATAAAATACAAACACCGACTTCCAAATTTAAAGTTATTTTTTTAATTTTTAGTGTATTTTTTTTAGGAAGGCGACTGTTTTTTTGTATTTAAGTAGATACATGTGTGAAGTAAGGTTCTAGATAGTTATATCTGTTTTTTTTAACCATTAAGCTCGCGTTTGACCACATTCTCACCTGCTGGTAAGCGATTATATGAAAGAGATTAGATTTAGGACTAAAACATGTAGATTCCTTGTATTTTTACACATCGAATATTTTTTTTAGTGTTAAAAGAATTAACACCACTGCTCTGATTAAAGTATCGTTAAAAAAAAAACGCAACTTTGGAAGCCCTCGTTTTTCCTCAGCAAACTAGGTCTAGATATTAGCCATGGAAGGTGAGCTAAGATTTCCCGGCGGCCGGACGTCCTGAGGTGGACGGAGGAAGCGGCCATTATGTGAGAAGCAGCTGCGGGCAACCTGGTCGGCCGGTACAGGCGAGAAGAAAATCACAAACTATGAGATGTGAGGTGGCATAGGATTTTTTTTTTTTTAAAACGTTGCCCACACTAAGAATTACTCCTGTATCGTGGGTGCGTTCACAAACATGTATACTCACATGCACAAGATACCCAGACCCGGAACAACTATCTACAGGTCATACAAATATTTGTTCCGTGCGGGAATCGAACCCGCGACACGCAGCGCAGCAGCCGAACGCTAAACCACTGCGCCAACCATGTCGACTATCGGATTGTCGCTATGCCTTTTCTTAGAAGAAGTACAATGAGGAATGAGAATCAAAGATGAAAGGAATAAATAACATTAATTTATCAATAAAGAGAACGTAAAACTGCGATATCATACTTATAGGTATGTCGCACCCAACTAGCTAAATTGCCATTCAGTCAACAGTTTAGCCTTTCAACTAGCCGTCCAAATCATTTTCAGATATCAAAACATTCAATCAAACAGCTAACCAAATGATTTGGATCAATTACGTTTAATTACTTGTCTTGTCTTGTCTTGTTTTGTCGTGTCTTGCCTTGTCTTGTTGGTGATGACAATGGTCATAGGTAAGATAAGCCAGTTTTTTTTTTGGGGTGAGAAATCATCCTATGACTTCTCCCGCTCTGGGTGGAGCGGGAGGGCGTATCAGACTCTTACTGGCTAAAACCTACCCCTGTTCATTCCCTGCCATAAGTGCCTAGCGGCGAGGTAACTCTGTTTCGAATTTATCCTCAACCTCTTTTTTTTTTTTTTGTGGGGTGGGAAATCATCCAATGACTTCTCCCGCTCTGGGTGGAGCGGGAGGGCGTGTCAGACTCTTACTGACTAAAAACCACCCCTGTTCCTTCCTGCCTCGAGTGCCCAGGGGCGAGGTAACTCTGTTTCGAATTTATCCTCAACCCCCGGGCAGGCATTGGCCATGACGGGCCCCGTCTCTTTTGCTGACAACTCTTTGAGGCGCACGTGGAACACTATGTGCCGTCGACTCTCTGGCCTGGTGCTGATCGGACGGTGAGCTACCCATTGCTCGCCGTCCGCAGGCCCGGGTACAATCCACTAGACCATACCTTGGAATCCACTGGTTCCGGAAATATTGAAGGTCAAAGTAGCAATATTTTTTTTTACTTTTTAACGAAAATGAATTCCAAGTGTTATCACTAAACTTTTTTTGCAAACAAACATAACGTGAATCTTCAATTTTTTTTTTCGAAATTTCGCGTTTGGAATTCATTGCGTTACAAAAACGCAACGAATATCAAACGTCTCCGTCAAGTACCTACGTGGCTTAGAGTGAAGGGGCGGGGTTTAACTTCACTTGCCTGGGTTCGCGTTACATAGCGCGCAACAAAAATAGTTTTTTTTAATACCTAAAAATAGAAATCGTTTCCCAGCAATAATTTTTGCGCAACGCTACTTTGCTAGTCGTACAGTATGCGTAGTTAACGGCTATGTGATGTGTCTTTTTACACTCTGTATATGTGTAGACAACGTGGCAACAATGTCGCCAGCCTCTAGGGCATATTACCAGTCGATATCGATGCGGAGGAATTTTTCGACGCCATTTTTTAAATTATTTTTAGTCTTAGATTAAAGTTTTTATTTTTTTAATTTGAGCGTATATGTACATAGTTCTAGTAAGTTAAGTTTTTTAAGAATATTTTTGTGTTTTAATCTGAGAATAGCTGAGAACATTTTTCTGGGAATATTTTTATAACTTAACGCGACTGTACGAAGCTAGTCTCGTCACTGGCCTTGTTGCGTTAGAAACCTAGCTCTATATACTTAGTCCGAGATACTACACGAGGTGAACGTAGTAATGGCAACTTCTGCTAGTCATAAACTTAGCAAGAATGCCAATTTCCAAGCCTGTGGGCTTGGTAGCTTTATTATTTGTTAGGTGTCTGTAAATCAAGTAAAGTGAATTTCTAGTAGGAGATTAGACGGTCTATTATTACTACTAGCCCGTACTGTCCCACTGCTGGGCAACGGTTGCCCTCCATTCTTTCCAACGATCACAGTTTTTTGCTACTTCTTCCAATTCTTAAGACAAACATCCAGGTCGTCCCGCCATCTCCTTCGTGGTATGCCGCGACCAGCTGGTCGCTGTGTCAGGGCACCAATTCTGTATTTTACGGGCCCACAGTTCGTCAGGCATGCGGTAGACATGTCCTGTCCAGTCCCATTTAAGGTCCTACTACCGGCCAAGTGGCGCCCTCACTGAATAAAAAATCGTAGCGTAACAAAGAAAATAAATATTGAAGAATCCAACGTCACGTTTGTTACAAAGAGGATAAAGTATTTTTACGTTGTTAAAACAGGTCTCAGAATATTTCGTATCTAAAGTAGTAGGCAAAAGTACCAAAAACGGCCGTTTCTGGCACTTTTACACCCTAGCACTTGTCCGGTAGTAGACCCTTAACTTGGGCAGCCTTTTGCGCTGCTTCAACGATTTGTGTATTGGAGCACAGTGTAGTGTTTCGAACGTGATCTGTTATACACTGCACTCCATAGCACGTTGGAAAACCTTGAGTTTTATAGATAGATAAAACATTTATTTAGTGCACACAAAAGACACAGCACAACACACAAAATCACAATTAAATTTTTTCAATTTACATGTAGGTATATAAAAACAAGGTGCCAACATACAAAAAAGACAAAGAAATAAGAGTGACACTAGAAACATACTTCAAACATTCAAATAACGAATAATAATATATACAGTGCGGTGTGCGTCTCAAGGTTGCACCAAATAGGAGTCCAGCTCAGCACGTGTCAGGCAAATATACCTGACGCTGATATTCTACTAGATCCCTGCAGTGTCATACGAACGCTGAGCAGACGTGATAATTATGTTCTTATTGTGTTAGTGTTAAACGAGCAGTATTTCACGTAAGTATACCCTGAACTTTAATTACAGTAAAGTTTTGCAGAAAGTCCTTCAAAAGTTATTAACATATGGATCACCAAAGTAGATTTTTATCATATTAAAATCAGCCTTTTACAATACCTATTGTGACTGATGACATGACAATCATTTTGTATTTATTAAATGTATCTGAGCGTAACGGTCACGGAGTTCAGTGCTTTTTCCCCATCCCAAAAGTGCCCAACGTGCCAACAGAAGTTTTCGTTCCAAAAGTCTAAACATATGATTTGTTAAGAAGCGTTTTAATTCGGATACCACTTTCAACAAATCCGAAAACCACACATAACACAAGTAGCACTTCAATTATCTAAATCATTATTCTACAATCGTTTCAATCCTAAATACGTACCGTTTAGTTCGATCCATTGAATGTAAATTGTCTTATCCTATGGTGGCATAGCATCAGAACCGAAAATAGAGATCTGAGACCTGATTTTGGTCCTTTTGAGAATAGATTTTGGCTCAACTTCACAATAAGGGATCCCGAGTAGACTCTTCAATTTTTTGTTGTGCAAAGTACTTGTTATCTTGAGTAATTTCACGAAGTTTCAAGTTTAGGAAATAAATACTTTCGGAGATAAAAAATATCAAACTTTGATAAAATAACCTCAAATTTCGCACTATTTTATCACTTTTGACGTAACTTTGACAGGTAGGGTTGCTAATTTAGGGAGTTTTAATAATGCGTTTTGATTTTGCAAATTATAAGTTGACGCGTAGTTTGTTTTTTTTGTTTAAATTTGCTTTAGATTTAGTTATTTTATTTGAGTTTAATAATTTCTCAGTGATTTCTGTTTTTTTGGTGACCAACTACGAAAATTTTGATTTATTGACAATCTAAAGTTATTATTTTTTATTATTATTTTTTATTCTGATGGTATCTGCTACAGGTGAAACGAAACGCAAAATTTATTTGGCGCCGTTATATGATTTGTTAGTGTCATGTTATTCAATGTCTGTACTCGCGTTTGAGAGCATTTGCCATCGCGCTTGAGAACTTAGGATGCAAGAGCGAGCGAAGCGAGCTCGGGACTTAGGGCACCCCGACTCGGACAGGTTAGGTTAGAAGGGGATGGCGGGGTCAAGAGAGCGAGCGAAGCGAGCGAACAGACCCCGCCATCCCCTTCGTGGTTATTTTTTTATAAACCACTCAGAAGTAGGAGCCCCGCGAAGCGGGGCTCCGGCGACACGTGGCTCTATCGACATGCAAACCTAAAACATTATAATAAAATAAAAAATGCCTTTGCCCTTCGACGAATGACCTTGACCTTCGGCTTTTCGGGTGTTAATCTTGACCTTGAAGATGCCATTGATCGTATTATTGCTTGGAAATAGTCTAGAAATAGTCCGCGATTGACGCTAAATGAAAGTTCTTCCCAAAAACATAACCTCAAAATTAGATTTTTAAAAATTCATAAAAAAAAAACTATGCATTTCCTAAACTTTTCCCCCACGGGGGAGGGGTCTACCCCCCTCCCCCTCCCTCCCCCCCCTCCCAAATATATACATATATATATACCCTTATTCCGAAGTCCTTCCTAGATTTTAAACAAAATACCAATTAAATTTAAAAAATTATAAACAGAAAAGAGCTGATGACCTTGAAACGACTGAACTAGTAAAATTTATATTAATAGCGGTTAATATCATTTTAATTTAAAAAAAAACAAACGAAATGACTAATTAGTAGTCTTTAATCAAATTACATAACATAACACAATTTCACATATATTAAATATAGGTCCAGATTTATATAGTGACAATAAATACTCTTACGAAACGATGTTATCACGACGGCTGCTTGCGACGAAATGAGGGCCGAGTACTGCCGCGCTCTGCTTTTATAGTCTCGACCGCACGGTAGTTTAAAAATAACGTTTTGACGCTAATACGGCCTCTCCTGACGTGTGGTTGTCCTCAGCCACATTGTCCTGACGATGGTCCTTGCTGCAGTTCGCTGCAGTCATCTTCGGCAACTGTTCCCGGGTGACGTGAAGGGCTCACGTCCTCAATAGCTGCATCCGTACTTGGTGGACCCTGGTGTATGTCTGCATTTCCACGACTTGAATGGCCTTCGCAGCTAGTTGCACTGATAAAAGGTGCTGTGAAATTTTCCTCTTCAGCTAAAAATGAGAAAATGACACACATTAGTAATATCCTTATTACACAATGTAAACACATGTTATGTTGTAATTAAATACAACATATCTAGACAGAGGCACCCAGTTAGCTTGTCTTGGCAGAGACACATCTCAATGCCCTTTTGAATAAACAGACAGAGGCACCCAGTTAGCTTGTCTTGGCAGAGACACATCTCAATGCCCTTTTGAAAAAACAGACAGAGGCACCCAGTTAGCTTGTCTTGGCAGAGTTACGCCATAACTCAATGCCCTTGTAAATAAACTGAGACGGAGGCACACAGTTAGCACGTCTCGGCAGAGCCCTCGCTCAATGCCCTCACAAATAAACTGAGACGGAGGCACACAGTTAGCACGTCTCGGCAGAGCCCTCGCTCAATGCCCACACAATAAACTGAGACGGAGGCACACAGTTAGCACGTCTCGGCAGAGCCCTCGCTCAATGCCCACACAAATAAACTGAGACGGAGGCACACAGTTAGCACGTCTCGGCAGAGCCCTCGCTCAATGCCCTCACAAATAAACTGAGACGGAGGCACACAGTTAGCACGTCTCGGCAGAATTTCACTATAATTCAATGCCCATATAACCATTACGCATTTACACATGACTCTTTCAGTCCGTGTCATATAGATTGTATCAAACATATTTCATAAAATGCACGACTATGCATCTTTTAGACCAGTGTTTTTCAAACTGTGGGTCACAGATTCAAAAATATTGAGAAACACTGCTTTAGACAAAAAGTAAATACAACGGTCTACTTACTCTCAAAATACGTGGCATACGACTCAGGGGTCCACTCTTCTCTCCAAGCAACCATACGCTCAGCGGCAGCCTGAGTGACTTTACCATACGAACCGGTTAACAGCTGTTAGTAGTTCGTATCCATCGTGTGGAAGGATTTTCATTACACGATGTGGCCCTCGCATCCCCGAGTCCAGCTTGACTGTCACTTAGGAAGTTTTTATTACAAACACATCATTTAGATTAAATGTACGCTTGACCTTCAGACTCCTATTAACATATTCATCTTATTTACGTATATTTCAAGTAGTTCACTAGCACGCTATCTTTGTAACTATCTTAACCCTTCGCGATTCGGTCGCAAGTCATCAACAGCAACATCGCAAATAAGAGATCGTATGACTGGCGTGACTGCTTCAACACCAATAAGCAATTGTGAGGGTGAGATCTGAGTGGTCAAGCTGCATTTTCCACAAAGAATTGGATCATGTGTTCTCTGGCTTAGACGTCTCTATGCATAACATATTGAGTAAAGTACGACCGTAGCTTTCGACCTGACCATTCTCACGATGCATCTCAGAGGGAAATCAATTAAAACTTTAATTTTTTTGTTCGCTCGGTCTAACCTGACCCACAGAGATAGTTTGACCTAGCTACACAAGCTCTGTAGCCAGAAATGTACCTACCTACTTTTCTTTAAGTTAATATGAAACTTCGCAGCAGTAAGTGATTTCAATACCTCCCGTACAAATACGTTCAATTTTTCGTTGATTGAAAATCTGTACTGAACTCTATGCGCTTACTACCAGTTGTGACTTTTGATAAAACAGTCACAATTGTGAACAATTCCTTCAACTGATTTAAAACAGACATTAATTTTTCACGATCGCTACCTTGAAGCGGTGTGGACACTTGAAAACGGTTCACTTGAGTTTAGACCAACTGAACTAGGAGTTCGAGTAATGCGTGGCTCATTGTTTACACGAATGTACGTTACCCCGTCATGGTTCAAAACATCTTTTACTATTAGTACTGGCACGTCTAGGCATTTCAGGGGAACAACAAAAAGATCCACCTTAAGCGAGATACCGCAAAATTCTATAATTAATGTTACGCGGCTATTACACTCAATGGTGCGGATTCTGTTTAGTACGAACTAAACTTAATTTATGCTATTCACATCTTTTTCTCTTTAATAAAACAAGAAAGAGACGGACGTAAATTAGAGCTGTCAAATTTAGTTGAACTAATATTTCCATACAAATTAAGGGTACACGAAAAAATATGTCGATTAAAAACACGGTGATGCGCAAGGCGTAAACTGGCTTGACATCTTTAACTTCGTTCAAAGCTATAGCCGTCCTTTTCTCGCACTGCCTTTTAGTAAAAGACAGCTATTCTCTAATTTAAGTTTAGTTATTGAATAAGCGAATCGGCACCAATATTTTGATTACTAATGTCACGTAATAAGTGGGTAGCCGGGTACACTTAAAATATGTATTTCGAAATAAATGAAACGCGTGATCCGCAATCTATCAGTACGTCTGTATTATAGCCGTTGTGACGTCACTATCTGTTGATGCAAATTTCAACTTTTACGGGTATGCCGTCGGGCGTTCAGGGGTTAACGCTATTTTATTTTAGTTACGCGTTTCGGATCTTTGTTTAGCAAAACAGACAGAAATGTCATGGCCTGGCTTTTCACAGAATGAACACGGCATATTCGGTTTCTTATTAATCGTTTCCGTCGGTTCATCGATTTTAACAGTTTTCGATTGTTTAGGGCACGCACGCTGCACGTGACCCACACTACCGCAAGAAAAACATGTTACTTTGCGATTTTCATTATGATGTGGACGTTTTCGAGAGTTTAGGTCAGACTGTTTACTTTGGGAAGATTTTACAGAGGTGTCAGATGAGTTGGGATTCGGTTTGGTATAAATAGAAAAGAATTCAACAAGATCTTTGGTCTTTAAATGAGCGTTAGTTGCAGCGGCACGTACTTGTGCGTCAGTTACACCTCGTATGACAATCGCGACCGTTAAATCATCGCTTAACCCTCTAACAATATTTAGTCTTAAGATGGAGCGCCTGGCATATTCTGCGTACGTGGAATACTTGTCGGAGCTAGTACTCATGACGTCAAACAAAATATTTGCAACATCGATTCGTCGTGAGCAAAGAGGTTTAAACTCGATCTTAAAGTTAGACCAGGTGCGGTCGTTTGTGACCCAGTCGTTTAACCAACTACGAGCATCTCCTTTCAGGCAATTAGCAATTCGGGATAAACACTCGTTGTCGTCCCATCTATTAATATCACGTGCCCTTTCAACCTCTTCACACCAAGAATCAATATCATGTATACTGGGATCAAAGTTTGATATATAATAGTGGTTGGATCTGACCTTGGTTAACGCACTCAATGCTCCAATGAGGCGATCTGTAGCATCCAGTGACGTCGAAGTACTTGCAAGCGATTCTCCAACGATGCTGGTATTAGACTCTGGCACTGCTGGTTGTACCACCTGAGGCGAACACCCGAAGATCTGCCCAGGTGCCACAATGGCACGTTCTTCTGGATTTGTTGTTGTTGCCGACAAGGTACTAGTTGCGGGTAGGCTGGTGTTTTCTAGCGCGGTTAGTCGCGCCAGAATAGCTCCAAGAGTTTCTTGGAGCTCAGTTGCATCATTATTTTGATCACGCCTGTTTCTACCTCTATTACGAGTGGTAGCTCTTTCGGACATGATTGAAAAGTTTTTCGCACGACACAAAAATAAGATAGGCAATGGAGCCTATCCCACTTCTGATAATAGCGGTTAATATCAATTTAATTTAAAAAAAAACAAACGAAATGACTAATTAGTAGTCTTTAATCAAATTACATAACATAACACAATTTCACATATATTAAATATAGGTCCAGATTTATATAGTGACAATAAATACTCTTACGAAACGATGTTATCACGACGGCTGCTTGCGACGAAATGAGGGCCGAGTACTGCCGCGCTCTGCTTTTATAGTCTCGACCGCACGGTAGTTTAAAAATAACGTTTTGACGCTAATAATATATTAATAACGAAAATTAAACAATAATACAAACATATTACAAATTTTTGTGGGGAAGTGAAGTGTAACTGTATCATGTGTACCTATGTATGTGTGGGGTGAGAAGCTAGTTCATTCAATAACAATCTCAGGGATCGTTTTGATATAATTTCACCACCTTCTCATCTGTTTAGAGACATTAACGTCTGTGGTCAGAAAACCTTTCTCTGACCATCTTTATTTACATTCAAAATTATAATATTATGCGTAACCATAGCGTGGTTATGCGTTTAAAATTGTTTGTTATGGCTATTAAAATACCTCCTCTTCGCGTCGTGTTTTTAACTAACTTCGAAAAAGGAGGAGGTTCTATGTTTCAACTGTATGTAGGTTTTTTTTTATGTATGTACACCGATTTGTCTGTCATTTGTGGACCGATTTTCAAAATTCTTTTTTTATTCGAAAGAATATACGAGTACCTACTCCCGAGGGGGCCTCATTTAATTTTATCGAAATTGTTTCAGCGCTTTTTAAAAAACTGAACAAAAACGAAAAATACGTATATATAGATGACGTTTTGGTTTCCTCCAATTACGAGTATGTTTAAATTTCACGTTCCGTTATTGGGGTTTTTAGTTCTGGGTATAACAATTAAAAAGTGAAAAATAAAAACCACTAAAAAAAAAAATAAAACAACCGACTTCCAAAAAAGAAAATACACTAAAAATTAAAAAATAACTTTAATTTCGGAAGTCGGCGTTAAATAACGAAGAAATTAAATACAAACAACGATTTCTGAAATTAAAGCTATTTTTTTTTAGTGTATTTTCTTTTTCGAAGTTGGTTGTTTTTTTCACATTATACGAGTAGCTATCAGGAAATTCCTGATAGCTTTAATGTGAAAAAGACTCCGATAGGGAATTCCACTGAATTACAAATTATTCCTTTTTTTTAACCCACTGCGCGACGCAAGGGAAGGTAATGTGTTTGTCAGCCTATGTTTGTTCCTTTGTGGCGCTTTATTGAACAAACGCGTGGGCCGATTTTGAAAATTCTTACGTCAATTGATTCGTCTTATTCTTGCGAGTGCTATATTATAGTAATCAAAATGAAATATGGTGACAACCAGATGCCCTATTCCTAATTACAGAGGGTCGTGATTCCCGCGACATGAAGTTCTTCTTTTTATGATACTTGGCGATCTGTGCCTATATTGGCATTGTGAAGTGTTTTGTAGAATTTAGTGTCCAAGGATGAGCGAATTTCGTGGGAAGCAGTATCCTCCTTCTGCGAAGCAGTAATGCTCGCGAAGGAGGACGCCGATCGGGTGAGAGAGACTCAAAGGAGTGGCCCTCATGCCCCCAGCCGCAGCCGCCGAAGGAGACGCTCTGGGCGTCGGAGGTCGCAGGACGATCTGCGGCCACTGTAGATGTGTGCTTGTGGATGGCGAGTAATGGGTAGCTCGCTGTCCCATCAGCACCAGGCCCAAGAGTCGACGACGCGTAGTGTTCCACGCGCACCTCAAAGAGAATTATGTTAGTCAGCACTGACGGGGCCAATCATGGCCAGTGCCTGCATGCCAAGGGGTAGCGGATACATTCGTAACAGAGTTACCGCTCCCCTGGACACTCATGCAAGGAAGGAACAGGGGTGGGTTTTAGTCAGTAAGAGTCTGACATGCTCTCCCGCTCCACCCAGAACGAGAGAAGTCATAAGATGACTTCCCACCCCAAAAAAAAAAAAATTGATGAGCGAATTTGGTCCGACCATCTAACTGCACAGCGACCCCTCCGACGCTTGTCATCAACCTTGCCAGTGAGATTAAGTTGTTCTAGGATATGTCCATCTTTTCTAGGAATGTAAGTCAAGGAGAATTGGGTTGATGACTACAAAAATTCTAATTAGTTCGTCAGTTACATTAAAAAAGATACAGTGCGTTTAAATTTCGCATGGCGTCACACTTGACTTAAAATTTTACCACTTTTTACTCAAAGGTTACGTAACAAGCCCTTTTTTATTTTTTTTTGTGGTTGCGAAATCATCCAATGACATCTCCCGCTCTAGGGTGGAGCGGGAGGGCGTGTCATACTCTTACTGACTGATACCCACCCCTGTTCCTTCCCTGCCCTGAATGCCCAGGGGCATTCTGGGCAGGTTACAGGTAACTAATTCGAATTTATCCTCAACCCCTGGGCAGCCATCGGCCATGACGGGCCCCGTCTTGTTTTGCTGACAACTCTTTGAGGCGCGCGTGGAAAACTACGTGCCGTCGACTCTCGGGCCTGGTGCTGATCGGACGGTGAGTTACCCACTACTCGCCGTCCGCAGGCCGAACAACAAGCCCTCACTCCGGCACTTTGATGCGTTTTATCTTTGTCATTTTTCATCAATTTGATAAAGCAAAAAATACGTGTGCTATATTTTTTGATAACTCACGGACTGATTAGAAATAGGTATTATTGTTGTACCCTGAAATCATCCCTATTGAGTCAATAGTGCGAATTGCAGTCCAGGAAATCTGCAACATTTTATCGAACAACACATCTCAAAAGCATCGATATGTTCAGGATCTGCTTTCCTGAGAGTCTTAAAATACACAACCAAAATATTAACCTTTTTCTTTTACAGCTTTATTTTCCACATAACACATCTTTCAAATATACATCTAATTATAATTATTTCCTTTCCATTTCTTTGTTATGTGGCCCCTCTATGGGTAAAAGCCTCCTCCATTCCTTTTCATCCTTCCCTGTCTTTGGCCGTATTCATCCAACTTTTACCTGCTGTGTTTATTATATCATCGGCCCATCTTTTCTTCTGTCTTCATACATTTCTTTTGCCTTTTGGGCCCCGCCATTTAGTTGTTTGGTAAGTCCATCTCATATCTCTATACCTTGATAAATGGCCTGCCCAGTTCCACTTCTGTTTCAAACTAAAATGAAGAACATCTGTTAATTTATTTTTCTTGCGGATGTCTGCGTTTCTCGTTTTTTGTTTTTTTCTCAGTTTCAGAATACTTCGTTCCATTGCATGTTGACAAGATGATATTTTGTTTTTTACTTTTTCAGTGAAGACCCATGTCTGGCTAGCGTATGTTAAGATTGGGAGAATGCAAGAATCCATTATAGTCTTTTTATACTAGGGCTATAGTTCCCTTTTAGGATTTCTTTTTGGGCCCAGTATTTAATATAAACGACGTGCAACGCTAATATTTCAAGTAAGACATAAAGAAATCAAGTCGACATGTTAAAGTCATCATGGCACCACATTAGATGCTCCATCACAGCCACGATTTATATGTGTACGCAATTTGCTTGGAAAGTGCGTCGCCGAGTTATTTACCTCGAAACATACAAACCGGACACAACGCGAGCTCGGATATTTATACGAGTTTATTTATGAGTACCTATATCTAGTGTTAGATCTTTTGAATGGAATATGGCGTTCAAGAGTATACTAGCCATTAGACGTTTTTAAGTATAATATGTAGAAGGTTAATTGACCATATTTACATACTGAGACTCCTCCGTGTCTCGGAAAGCACGTTAAGCCGTTGGTCCCGGCTGTTAATCGTGGTTCTTTGACGGGTCGTCAGAAGCCAGTCTTACCAGGGGGTATCGTATACCCTGTATCTGGGTTGTGGATGTCAGATAGGCAGTCACTCCATGTAAAATACTGGTATTCAGCTGCATCCGGTTAGACTGCAGGCTGACCCCAAGATAGGTGGGAAAAGGTTAGACAGATTGATGTCTTTTTAGAGGGTTTCGTAGTCTAATAAGAACTTATAATATGGATATAGCGGAGCAGTGGTGACCCAGTGATATTGGCCGCGACTTACAAGTTGTAGGTCGTAAGTTGAAACCCAGGCAGGCGCTTTACTTTGTGTAAATTATTTCATCACATTATATAGAATCCTAACTTTTTGAATGTCAAAGTTAAACATCAATTCTAAAAGGCATTCTATTTTTAAATATCAATATTTAGGTACATTTGCTCATAATATCTACCCATAGCTTATAACTCCTTAAAGAAATAAACAACGATACTGCAATATACTCACTTTCAAAAACAAGTGAATGGCATAAACCCATTGTGATTCGGAGACATAACGTGACGAACATATAAAGTAGATGCCGGTAATTTGACATAGATTTTATCTTACCCAGTAACATTGAAGAGTGGAAGAATGCAGGTCAAGTTCGAAGCAGGAAGGTGTAAGTCAAGTGCACTATTTTGTGCAGTTCGTAAGTTCTGTTCGCTTTCACTGAATGAAGAATGAAATTGCGTGCGAAAATAGCCTTCGCGAGAGGCGAAACTTAAATGCATTACGGCTGGCTTGCGTACTTGGCGGTGCGTCTTGTATAGGTACTGACTAGGATAGTAGGATTAGTATGGATAGCTTATGCCAGTTCGCGTTCCGTTCCGGCGCCGGAACGCCTGAAAGAATTTGGATGAAAGGACCATGGAAAAAATGTATGGGCTCCATCCCCACCTTTTTTTTTCATCACCTACCAACACACATGGAACTGATGCCAATGTGTTCCTAAAGTATCCACTATTTAATTAAAATCTTGTTTTTTAAATATAAATCAGTGGGATGGGATTATATCATTAAAAACAATTTGTAATTATTAATTAACCTACATTTTCATATAACACTTGCTTAAGTTATTTTAAGGTTATGGTTATATTACAGTACAAATTAAGATTTAATAATTGTACAAAATATATTAAATGTATTTCAACTGGCACTTATACTGGTGTTTAGAACCATAAATACAATAAAAAAAAACAATTTGTAATTATTAATTTTTCTTTTTTTAATTTTTAGTGTGTTTTCTTTTTTGGAAGTCGGTTGTTTTTTTTGTAAAAAACTTTTTTCTTGGTAAGACACGAGACATGTCTTGAAGAAATAATACCAAAGAGTCATACATTAATACTAAACTTGTTGATGAGAAGCATTTATTGACGCGGCTTGGCAGTAAAATCGACTCGAATGACGTGACGGCAAACGACACGTTGCTGTCGTGTCACGATGCCCCCACTACGCTACCGCTCTCGACTCCCTTCTCCCTCGAAACATCTACGCGAAAAAAAGTAACACAACACACAACTACAACAACAACAACCAACAAAGAAAGAAAGAAGAAAGAAAAAGTATTTATTTTCCATAAATTAACGACATACACAACAATATGATTTTGCTTACTTAACCCTTATCGATAGTGTTAGTAGTTCTTATATTTATATCTTACCAATAACAACAACAAACAAGAACAACCAACAACAACAACACCTAACAACAATATTGAATTCTAATATTAAAATAGATGTTTCACATCTGTCGGGCGTCCCGTGACGGCCAACATTTGTTTATAGTTTTGTGCTATGTACAGTAAGATCTCTGTAACTATAAATATAAATAATAATATAAATCTCTAATAATAAAATTGACTGTGGATTTCATCACGACTCTTACTCCCAAACAATTTGACAAACCTGTGATACTTTTGATCACGATCGACTGTCATGTAAATGTCGTATTTGACTGCATATTAGTTTCACAAACATGCATGACCAGCAGGTTCAAGAGAGCCCGATGCCATCGCTCTCATTCAAATTAACTATAGCACAACGTCTATTGTTTTACTTTTTATCTGACCCGACAAGCTAAAAGGTGACCTAGGCACAATGTAGTGTGGAACATCTTATAATTAACATTCGAGTTCCCGTGACACGTTTTGTTGTGGTAATTGAGTGTGAGAATTTGTTGTCGTGTGCGTGCGATGGAGGAGATTAATACTTGTCTTGTTCTTACCGTGGTTTCAAGCGGCAATGCTTGCTTTGGATAACTTAGGGCTGATTTCACCATTCGCTCTATAAACTAAGTTTTACTGAACTAAGCTAAGCGTAAAAAATAAAAACCATAAATAAGATTATAGTGAGTTAACCTTATAAAATATACATATGCGGTCGCGGATATTTTTTAGAACTTTAAAAGGAGTACAATTCCATCATACATAATTTTTGCGTAACTTTAACCGTTTACGCAGCGCACGCAATTGAAGCTCTCAAAAGGATTTTTTCCCGTGTTTGCCACATTTTTCATTGATGCTTCGCTCCTGTTGGTTGCAGCGTGATATTATATAGCCTATATAGCCTTCATCGATAAATAGACTATTCCACACAAAACTAATTTTTCAATTCGATCCAGTAGTTCCTGATATTAGCGCGTTCAACCAAACAAGCAAACAAACTCTTCAGCTTTATAAGAGCGGCTAGCGAGCTTAAACGTTGAAAACTGGGAAACCGGCCCGTAATTGTTTACTGATTTTCAAAATTCCATTTTTGGAACGAAGTTCCTTATCGCGCGTTGTGAAAGGGGGCTAGACGGAAAAAATTCTTACGAAAAGTTGTCACGACACTAATGAGGCTGTCCATCCAAAAAGATTGTGTTGGAAAAACAATCTAATAAAAACTTCTTGTATTTTTGGTGGGTAGGTACAAAGTTTGCAAGCAGATCAAGCATTATCTAACTGTGGAGGTATGCGGAACAGGGTGTATTGTCCCACAACCTCCATTGAAAAGGGAGGATCCTCCGACCAGACGGGTGTTGTGTCTGGTCCGGGCTACTGCCCGATAGTTGATTTCGGGCTGTTGTATATGTTCAAATCGCGCGGAGAACTCTGCTTGCGCGATGTAGGAATTTAGCTGTTCTAGTTCTTGTGTAGCGTCATAGATGTCGCTACATCACTCCCCTCCAGAGATCGGAGATCGATTGTTCTCTTCTCGATGAGTCGTTCATACGTGATGCTTTCCGGGCCAGTGGAAGGCTGGTTCCAGTGAGTCGGAACCGGAAGAGGCGCATAGTTCACGGTGAGTCGGAACTGTCTGCGGTGATGATATCCCAGTGAGTCGGGATGATGTTGCAGGCTCCAGTGAGTCGGAGTACTGCTGCGGGCTCCAGTGAGTCGGAGCGGTGCGTCGTTTCGTTGTCGGCGTTATCGTTGTCGGCGTATCGTTGTCGGCGTATTGTTGTCGGCGTAATCGTTGTCGGCGTATCGTTGTCGGCGTAATCGTTGTCGGCGTATCGTTGTCGGAGTTATCGTTGTCGGCGTATCGTTGTCGGCGTTATCGTTGTCGGCGTATCGTTGTCGGCGTATCGTTGTCGGCGTATCGTTGTCGGCGTTATCGTTGTACTGGCTGGCTGTATGACTCGTTTCTGAAGAGCTTGGAGGAAGTGATGATGATGACGTCACGCTGGAGTAGCTGCACGAAGGCTGCGCTGACGAGGTGATGACGTCATGACGAAGGCTGCGCTCACGTTCATAGTCGAGGGTCACCATTGTGGAGGTATGCGGAACAGGGTGTAAAGTCCCACAACCTCCATTGAAAAGGGAGGATCCTCCGACCAGACGGGTGTTGTGTCTGGTCCGGGCAACTGCCCGATAGTTGATTTCGGGCTGTTGTATATGTTCAAATCGCGCGGAGAACTCTGCTTGCGCGATGTAGGAATTTAGCTGTTCTAGTTCTTGTGTAGCGTCATAGATGTCGCTAACGCATAGATGTCGCGCAATGAGCTGAGCTGAGCTGAGCTGAGCTGAGCTGAGCTGAGCTGAGCTTAAACAGCGCATGTTTTTTCTCAATCCATTTAGATTCTCGTTAAAATGCAAGTTAAAAAAAAAAAAGAAAGAAAATACGTTTATTTACGGTAAACATGACGCAAAAAACAGAGAAACACAAAAAGAAAAAGAAAAACTGGGGGAAAAAATGCGTCACATCCACGCAAAACGGCCATCGCTCAGCTTAAGTGCTATGACCCTATGCAAGACAGAGCCCCAGCGCTGGTTTTCAGCGACAGCCGGCGCCAACGTCATGACGTCGACCGGTGCAGAAAACAATGAGTAAAACCAAACAACAAGTCCACAACAAGTCAACAAGTTCGCATTTTTATCCAAACTTTCAAGCCAGTAAACATTTAAAAGGAAGCAGTTCAAAATATCACAACTAGCTGTAACTTATACTCTTCAATTTAATGGTTGCTTTATTTGCAGTAATATTGCTCTTAAATTCACTTCAAGATATCTTTCTTAGCAGTCGGGGTTAAGTAAGTAAGATATGGGGATGAAGCTATTGAAGAAATCAAATAAATTATTATTATTGTGTATTTTATATTAGCTTATTAGATTTATATGTCTTTGAAGAAGGCAGTCTTCGGAAAGATTTTCGCCACAGCCCTGAGGTTGTGTATGACTGTGGTGTAAGCGGTCTCCACTATCTTGCATAGCGTCTTCTTCCTCAACGAGGATTTGTTGGTCTCGTAATCAGGCTTCATGGCTTTTGCGTCAGAGTCTGTTGGCAAATAATAATATGTTAGGATAATTTAATAATGTATTACAATAGTTTGAGTTGTTATCTAACATCATTCTCTGTCATGTCGCAACAAGTCTTCTTCATGGTTGGAATGCTTTCATATTGGACGTAATTTTTTTGTACCACTTCTTTGGACTTGGAATTATTGAGACTCCTGCCCTTGGTGGTTGAAAATAACAGTTTAACAAAGATTTACAAAAACAATTAACTCGACATCGTAGTGTATTTTTAGGAAGGAAGAAATTAAAGTTCGGGAAAAGTAGAAATACAGCAAAGCTAGCCTTTCCTCGGCTGTGGGATATTCCAGGCTCATAATTAATATTAAAGATTTCGGAAGAATTCCTGCCCTTGGTGGTTAAAAATAACAGTTTAACAAAGATTTACAAAAACAATAAACTTGACATCATAGTGTATTGTTAGGAAGGAAGAAATAAAAGATCGGGAAAAGTGGAAATATAGCAAAGCTAGCCTTTCCTCGGCTGTGGGATAGTCGAGGCTCATAATTAATATTAAAGATTTCGGAAGAATACTTCAAGATGGCTACTGGGTCGATGATGCGACAGAAGTAGCTGAGCTACGATTTGAATGCGCTTGACAAACAAAAAGGTCAAAGTGTCATTAGGTTGAGATATTCCGGACTCTGTTTTCCTTACAGCGTAGATTTATGGCTAGGTACTCGCACAAACAGTAGCTTTGAAAGTTGAAACCCTTTGTTATGTAGGATAAAACGAGTAGGATTCGTATTATCCTACATAATAATATTATAAATGTGAAAGTTTGGATGGATGATTGTTACTAAATCACGCCAGAATGGCTGAAGGGATCTGTATGAAATTTGGCACAGAGATTGACTATAGTCTGGAATAGTACTTAGGCTATAATTAATAAAGGGGGAAGTACTAGTTCAAATCAAAATATTTTGAATTCAGGTTTTTGTTCCACGTACCGTTTTCTAAAGCGTTTTGCAAAACTTCGCTAATAGTCACGACTGGTTCTCCAATTATTTCACAAGTGTTGGTTTCTGGGCCAACTTCGAAATATTCTTCATCTCCCTTTTTTGTCAGACTGTAGCCGTATTGTGAGCTTCCCACAGTAGCTATTGAAAAGGTAATAGTAGATTAGTAAGATAAAATATTAAAAGCAAACTGAAAACAACCTCCTAGTTTCGAAACTACTCATTCAGGAAGCAAAATTTCAGATTTATAGCGTGTGACACCGTCATTGCCTCGTAGCTGGTGACTTGTAAGAAGTCTTTGAATGTGGAATACAGAACTTTCTGTCTCTTGACTAGAGACAGAAAGTTTTTAGTTATTTATTCAAAGAAAACCTTAAATAAATAAAAATATAAACATATAACTGACGGCCTTATCACATTCCGTGATCTCTATCAGGCAACCTGGAATGGAGAGAGATAGCCTGGACATGAAATGGCACTTGGTGTAAATATTGAATTTTATAGCGTGGTTGAATTTTGTGTTTTAGTGCTGTTTATAGTGATCCCTTGGCGATTTTCCTGACATGCAGATCCACCTAGTACAGGAGATAGAGGTTTCAAAAATTATTGTAACCTATTTTGTCAATAAAGAATATTATTGTATTGTATTTTGCAACAAGTCTAGTGATATTCCAAGTGCGCTGATAGTATTTCTTTTCGTCTGTTCCCCGCCTCTCCAGCTATACCTAGATATAATTTTGATGTTTTTCTCATCTCATCTCCAGTTCAGTTGGTCTTGCTTTTAAACTCAATTTCATATTATTAATTCTTTACTTACTTGTTGACGCTGTGTAAGTTCCTGTAAACTCCTTGTTCTTCTTGGTAAATGTGATTTTAAGATCACCAGCAATATTCAAAACAGCTTTTGTTTTAAATACTCCCGACTTCTTGTCCGTATCCATTCTGCATATAAATTTATATAAAAAGGTTATCATTAAAGAGGTAGAAACAGGCAATTCGTGCTATCAATAAGTTCATTTAATGTTGCATCTTTGTTTCTTGTTTTTCTTTGATAAAACTTCGTGTTATGTGATTTTTGACTTGATGATAAACTGTTACTATAAGAGTTGTTATATCAGAATTTTGGCACTCGATGGTTTTAATCTTTTGTCTTACTGAATTATTTTGTGTAGCTAGTATATTTAGATTTTGGTTAATCTTCTTTATATATAAAACGTCGGGTTAGTTACACCATTTATAACTCAAAAACGGCGGGATCGATTTTTATAATCTTTGTTTTATTTAATTTTTTCCGCCCCGAATAGCAGAATAAGTAATAAAACATTAGAACATTTAATGATAAAAATAATTATGGATAAAAATCATTTTCTAATGATGTCTCGATATCGGATTCATGTATGGATTATGAGGCGGTACGAAGTTCGCCGGGTCAGCTAGTTTATGATAAAAGAAACAAGTTTGGGATTGTTAGTCTTTCAAATAGCAGCAAGCATCAACTAATGGCTGCAATAAAAAAACTCCTTCTAAAGTAAAAATTACCACCAATGAAGTGTTTTACCCACTTTCAAGTTTGAATACTTAATAAAAAAACAAAAACTGGAATAGCAGGACTCGGATTTGTATCCGCAAAAACGTAATAAATTTTGAAAATGAAAACGTTGTCCTTAGTGTTTTTTTTGTATATCCCAAAGACGGGATTAAGATGTTTTTTACCCTAAAATGTCAAATTTTTTGTCATTTTAACCAAGAAGATTTCTTATCTGAGAGAATTAACTGGTTTCTCTTACAAAACGAATGCACATTTTTCGCGAAACCAGTTTCAACCTTATTTATTAAGTGGCTATCCTTCACAGTAAAAGTACTTTGTTTTGTTTGACGAGATTGGACAGGAAAAGGCTAAGCTGGTGGTAAGTTTAAAAAATATATGAATCTACTGAATGCGGCCAAATTCCTAAAACTTAACTTCCTAACTTATCCTAAAACGTTCTCCACTCAATAATCTCAGTATCCTCATCATGCACAAACTGATTCCACCGATTACATACATTAGACTTCTCTGCGTTTTTGTTCCAACTCATCCAGATTATGTCTTCATTGATATTGAATATTTGAATAACATTCTGAAGGTTCCGACAACTTCACTCTCCTAACAGTGCAGTATATATGGGTTGCTTACAAGAAAATATCGAAAAGCACAAATGATACCTAGTGCAACCCAAGAATAAGATTAAAATTTTCAATACGCGGTAGGTACAGCATTTTTAACTGATGCAACTTCAACAACTACGAACAAGGAAACTCGATCTCTCTCTCTGATTTTTTTGATAGAGTTACTACATAGTAACTATTTTATATTTGCAAAGCTTTGTTTTTTTCTTATTCCTGTATGAACATACACATATGTAGGAATGTAAGTCAAACAATATAAATTCAACGAGAAGATCCAATATAATAACTTACTGGAAGTCCGAAACCTGCTGGTTCTTCAATCCAGTGACATTGATGTTCGTAAACTCAAAGGTCAGTCCTATATCTTGGTCGACAACGACGTTTAAATTAGGGATGATCAAGGGGTTCAAAGGTTTGATGTCATATTGTGGCAAGCCGTTGCAAGACTTCTCTAGGAAGCTCTCCGTAGCTTCGCTAAGGCATTTGATGTCAGCTTTGAAGCATGGGTCGAAAAGCTTTTCTGTAAGGAAAAAATTACCTATTTAGAAAAAAATATCAATTTTCTTGTAATAGCTGATCTACATAGTATGTTTCAGTACTAATTTTATGGTAACGTCGTTTCAAAGTGTTTTGTAACGTATTTCACTTTATTAATAAAATAATTTTTTACACCACGAAGGTGAATGATTTATAATATTACAATCTTGCAAAAATTCAATAGTTCTTAAACGTATTACCAAGATTTTTATTCAAAACAGCTATAATCTCCACAGACATGTAAGTAAGACTTAAACATATGGAAGTGCACTAAAACCAGGAAATAAATAAGAAACAGCAGAAAGAGGAAGAAATATGGTAGAAATAAGTTGAAATCTCTACTTCTAACATGCAAAGATTGGTTTGAGAAAAACGATTGAACAGTTCGACTTTAGACTAAACATCACAAAATAACAATGCATCTATTATACCATTGCTAAGGAATATAACGCTAAACAGAAAAAATAATTCATTAATGGTTATTCTAACTATAATAATATTAGAAATCACATACCTCCTTCCGAAAGGACACAACACGTGAAGGTAAGCAGTAAGAAGCTCCTATAGACAACCATGTTGCAAGGGTACTGACCAAATGAAGACAAATTAAGAAGTGACCAGTGGTCACGACTTATGATTACAATTTCATTTGCATAAACTAGCTGATATAATAATTGAAATGACTAACAATTTCGATAACAAAGGTCAAAGTTATCAGACGCATATGATGGCATGGGTAGCGCAAGTGATAATGACATTAGTGCTTCGGATATTGATTATTGAGAACAATTCAATGGTAAGGAGAAAATATATTGAAATAGTAGGGAGTTACTACCTTGCAATACAATGATAGAAGTACCTAATAAATATAGTTCATCAGTCGAAAATGTCGCTGAATAAAAAAGCATCTGTCTGTCATTATCAAAACCTTGAAGCTGCAAATGTGCTAAAATGTTACATGACTACATTTAACTAAAAAGATTTAATAAAGAATACGTGTTTGACGCATTTTGAGGAAAAACAACAGCTGCATGCTGCATGTTTTGATTCCGATAAAAAATATACCTAATTTAAATTGTGTAGTATATGATAGTGGGTTACTGTTGTAATGAGTGGCTTGGTAAAATTATTTTGATGAAAAAATGTTTTATGATATCGCGATATATCGCAAAAGAATAGCGTCTCTGATGCGCCACATACGGGGCAGCCCCAACAGCTTCCTGCAGCTGATTGTAGGGAGAATGGATGTGAATTGCTCCTTCATGGAGAATTGGACAAAACTACATGCACGATTAGTGCGGTCCTGATTTAATACTTCCATAGGTGTGTGTCTATTTTTTGTAGTTTATTATTATTAATTGTTATACTATTTGAAAACATGTTGGTATGGGTGACTGTAATAACTACTACATTTGTAATTTATCTGAAATAATTGAATTGATTAATATTGAACTATCAGGTTACCAAAAGCCTTCTCTATATACTTAAAAAAAATAATGGCAAAAAATATTATTTTGGTGCGTACACAAAATTTCGTGTCAGTGTTGTTGACAGTTGAAGAGTTCCTTTATCATGCATACCATGGCGCACGGATAAATTCGTAACAGAGATACCGCGCCCCTGGGCACTCAGGCAAGGAAGGAACATGGGTGGGTTTTAGTCAGTAAAAGTCTGAAACGCCCTCCTGCTCCACCCAGGGCGGGCGAAGTCATAGGATGATTTCCAACCCCAATAAAAAAAAAAACCCGAGCAAATAAATATTGCAAGTTACTAAAAGCTTCTAAAATGGTTTCCATTATAGAGGTACAAAGGTTCTTAAGGCGCAATTACATAACTTTTAATGATTTTAATTTAAACATCACGTCTAAATGACTAGTTTTATTTCTTTGGAAAAAATAAATGTTACTGTAAACAGTTTTTTTCGTAATTTGATATGTGAATATTTGAAATTATTAATTTATAACATAGTGTAAATAATTTGTAAAGTTATGTCTAACGCGGATAAAAATTGAGAATCACAAAAAATTTATTGAGCGTATTTATATGAAACCTTCACCATTTTAAAGATAATTTAACTATGTATCTTATAATATACGTGTTTTATTATAATACTTGTTGTTTTATGTATAATACACGAATAATGCTTCTAATTTGGGAAAACGCTCCTTGATGGGCGAGTCCTATTATTGGGTGGACGTACGACGCGTTGGCTGAGCTCATCACAGAACACGCGAGCTAACTACTCAAGGTCGTTGGCATATAACTGTATAAGGTGTAAAAAAAATAGACCTCGAAACTTTAAGGAGTGCTTTGGACCATCGAACTTACTGAATAACTTTTACTATGGGACTAAGTTTCAAATCGTGAAAAAAAATCAGCTGTTCCATACATTTTGAAGAGTTTTGCGAACTTAAATGTAGGCAACTGCTGATTTTTTTTTCGCGATTTCATAGTTGGTCCCATGGTAAAAGTTATTCAGTTCGATGATCCAAAGCACTCCTTAAAGTTTCGAGGGTTAATTTTTTAACACCATAAATACAACTACATAGAACACAGTTATGCCTCTTGACAGCAGAAATTTTGTGTGGTAGTGCTCATAATTTATTAGGAGCTCTCAGAAAAGACTATCAGAACTTCCCCTCGTCTTTGGGTGTTCAATCTGATTAGCCTTTTCTCAACTTTTTCATAGGACCGGCGAGTGAGGAGGAATAGAGATGGTATATAAATACTAGCCTGTAACTAGCCTACTGCAGGAAAGCCTCTTCTCATAAAGGTGAAAGCAGGTGAAGGCTTTTCTAAGGCTACTACCATTATGTTCTTGTATAATGGCCTTTGAAAATAATTTTCAAGACCAGCTAGATGGTTATTTATGTAAACTGTATAAAATTGAACAGTTACGGAATTGACTTTGGTCGTAAGAAAATCGGCACTTCTAATAAACCTACATACACTGAATAAGAGGGCGGTGCACGATGCTCATTTGTCTGATAAGCATACTCGTATCTATCTCAATCTATATTGAGTTGGCATAGAACTGTAATGTATTGTAACCAAAATTTTTACATGGGTACTAAGAGTGTCCATGGAGTTTCTTGCATGTTCTTCTCCATAGAGATCTACGCTTTGGAATTTGTAATTCGCTTTATTTGAAATAAATGCTTTGGAGTTTGAGTTTGGGCTTGAGTTTGACTTAGCCAAAAGGGTTTTTGCGTTATTAGTAGCGTAACGTCCATCAGTTTCTGTTTTGTACAGGCATTACGATATTAGGTGTTTTATATAGTGTAACAGCACCACATTTGCACTTCAGGCTAGTCTCGTCTGCCTGACGCAGGACACGGCTGTTTCGGGAAGTTCCTGGGTCGGATAAGGTGGGAGGAAACGCCCGGGTGTCACCACTGTGCGGATCGCCCACAGAACACGGAGAAGCATACGGTGAAGTTCTGCCCCGCTTGGGCGGAGCACCGCCGCCGCGCCGTGTGCTCGTGGAGGCGATCGGTAGAAGTGACCTCTCGCACCCGGCCCTGGTCCAGGCCATGGTACGGAGCGAGAGGGAATGGGAAGCAGTCGCCTCCTCCTGGGAAGCAGTAATACACGCGAAGGAAGAGACTGGGGCATAAAGGCGACTCAACAGAGTCGCCCTCATGCCCCCAGCAGCAGCCACCGCAGGAGACGCCCTGGGCGTCGGGGGTCGCAAGACGATCTCCGGCCACCGTAGGCGCGGGCTTGCGGACGGCGAGTAGTGGGTACCTTTCGATAAGGACCAGGCCTGAAATTTGACGGCGCAAAACACGCGCCTCAAAGAGATGTCAGCAATACCTGACGGGGCCTGTCAGGGCCAATGCCTGCCTGGGGTTGCGCGGATAAATTCGAAAAAGAGTTCCCGCGACCCGTGGCACTCAGGTAACTGAAGGAACAGGGTGATGGTGATGTGATGATTGCCCAGCCAAAAAAAAAGTCTAGTCTTGTAAATATTGACTTGTGTGTTCATTGCTTATGTAATGTTTCAAGATAATTGATGACCGACTAAACTAACGATTCCACAAAATATATAATTTTGTGCCAATAAGCGGATAGAGCTAATAAATTGCACGAATTTATGATGCGTAAATGTCGACTGATATTTTTTTAATCTCTTGTTGTCAACGTGCCCTTTCGACCTCAAAATATTTATAGAGATTTGTTTATACAGAGTGAATCGGAGTAAATTATTTAAGTTCAAGGTTAATATTGTCGTTATCTAATTATAATACTTATTGCTTTTTAGCGATAATGCTGCCGTTTCTATCGTTCTAATAGGTATTGGTGGTTTCCTCTTGACGTTTCCTCACAGTGTACGAGCAGCCAAGTGGGAGTCCAACTTGTGTGCAAAAGGTTCCTAAACAATCTTATTTTATATTAAAAAAAACATAGATCCTTTAATTCATAAGTAAAGAACTTTTTTTTATATATTTTTTCAAAATTTTAGACGCAGACATACTTATACAGGGTGTAATGGAAATGGTGGTCATATTTTAAATACGGAAATGAACAACTTTCAAGGAGTCATAGTAAAACAAAAAAAAAGAAATCCATACAAATATGACAACCGCTTTCCGTTACATCCTGTATATGTATGTCTTGTATTATTTTGGAAACATAATTTCATCATCCTGTATATTTGTAAAATACGGATGCGATAAATGAAATCGTTTTATATTTGTTATCTTAGTATCAATGAAACTGACTAGTAATTTGCAACTAAGTATTAGTTGCAAATTACAATGAATTGTCGAAAACTTATGATTTTTATTTCAATATTTTTATACCTATCCGAAAATTACCCAACAGTAACTCCGAAACGAATAAGTAATTTACATCGAAAATAAGAATAGATAAAATAATACGAACGTAAAAAATACATACCATATCCAGAGACAACAGTCACAAACAGCATGGAAACCAAAACGATATTGTAAGAGCACATTTTTTTGAGATATATCTACGTATAACAAGACTAAGGAAACCAGGGTAGATACTGTTAGTGAATTGCATAACAAGTCATTGGCAGCTCGTCTTATATAGCTGACTATTATCCATCGTCCTAATTTAGAAAGGTCTAATATTTGTACAAATGCGTTTACTTTAATATCTATTAAACATACAGTATTAAATTAAATAATATTTCTTCATAGCATCACTATCACTACCTAATATAAAACAAAGTCCCCCGTCGTGTCAGCCTATCTGTTCGTGATAAACTCAAAAACTACTGAACGAACTTTCATGCGGTTTTCACCAACAGACTGAGTGATTCTTAAGGAAGGTTTGGGTGTATAATTTGTACCCGTTCGAAGCTGGAGCGGATCGCTTCTATAGCATAATGTAGGAAATATGTATTTCTAAATATACTTAAAGGGTGGAAAAAGAAAGCAATAGGAGTAGGAAAATACTGAAGGATAACATTCCTTTACAAAATTAAAGGTACGAGTAGATAACTGCATTTTTACAAAGATTTAGTGCTGGCCAATCCTCATCGTGTAATTTTATGTCTTTAATCTACCTAAAGAGTGATGATTTTACAGAAGCATTGTATATTATGTCATCGGATTGTTGCAAACGCCGTAAAATTGTAATTATCTTGAGAGGATGTAAACTCTCGATATGTTATGAATAAAGATTTACATGAGTACATCTAATTCAAATTTGATAATTTACAACGTATCCGAATTCCGAACCAAAAAACTTGACAATTTTACGTGTTTTATCATAAACTTACGATGTTTACAACTATCCGGTGACATATGCAATGCCTGAATTTCAGGAAGTACTAATCCGATTAGGTGTAAACATTTTTTCATTGAAGTACATGGGTTCACCCTCTCACAGAGAGGAGGCCTGTGCTGTGTGTGGGGAAATTAAAAGGCTGTTGATGATGACATAGGTATGAAATACACAGATAGGTATCAAAGAGTGCCATTTTTTTGCCAGGCTAATTTTTGTTCCGGGAAAATGCACTGTTCCTGTGGGTGTGGCTTCCTCGAGAGCGAATGCGCGGAAAAAAGCAAGTGATATCGTATTTTCCACAGCCCACTTTAGAGCTCTTCTATTTGCCCGTAGTAAGCATAATTTTTTTATTTGAACAGGTAAATATCGATTGTAAAAAGACAGTTTCCAAAGCCGAAAACCACATATTCTATCCATTATTTGGAACATTTTTTCCACTAGAGCATACCTGGGAATCCACCGGTTCTAGAGATATTGAAGGTCAATTTCTAAATTTTTTAAAACTTTTTTAAGAAAATTTAAGTGTTATTACTAAAAATTTTTCCAAAGAAACATTTCCTGAATTTTCGATTTTTCTTACAATAGGGTATTTTACTCTTGTAACACACGTAATCAGTATCTTTTTTTTTTAGTGTTAATTATGAATACACCCTGTCAAGTAGTATATTCTTAGATCATTTATATCGTAACTGTCCCGCCGGACGCTATGAGATGGCGCTGTGCAATAACGTCATGATCCTTAATCGCGGTAAGATTCTCCGTAACTTAATGACCCACTAAGGAAATTGTAAATGTAATCAAGCTATTTCTACTGCTGTCAGCGAGGTGCATCCGCGGATCTCGTTCTACTTAGAAAGGTCACGTAGAACACCCCTGATAGTTTGGTGGAGTAGCCGAGCCCATTGTATAATTTTTGGTTTAGAGGACTACGTCCCCAGGCCTCGTCCGAACGGATTCGGCTGTGTGGAACTGCGCCTATTTTTAAAGTTAATCATTGTTTAAGTAAACACTGTATAATCCTGCTGCAAAAAATATACGTCTCAAGTCATCTTCGAGTTTTCTTCACATCTGTGTGAACCAACCCTCCTACATATACATTAATGCATAATAATAGTAGGCATTGCATGGCCTGGTAATTTCCTTATTTATTTAAGTAAAGACCAAATAAATATATATATTTATGGCCTGTGTCAGTGTCCTGTATTACTTGACCCTTTTTTATTCGAAAGAGTATACTCCTCAGGTGCTGCCATTAAAATTTTTATCGAAATTGATTTAGCGCTTTCTGAAAAAATCAACTAAAACCAAAAAATACACAACACAGGTGTCGTTTTGGTTTCGGTTACCTATTCAGGCATTTTAGTTCTGGAGTATAACATTTAAAAAGTGAAAATTAAACAACTTTTTAAAAAAAAATAAAAACGACTTCCAAAAAAGGAAATACACTAAAAATTCAAAAATAATTTTAATTTCGGAAGTCGGTGTCAAATAACGAAGAAATAAAAAACATGCACCGACTTCCGAAATTAAAGTTATTTTTACATTTTTAGTGTATTTTCTTGTAATTCAGACTATTTTCGCGGACAATTGCAAAAAATCAGCTGTTCAGTACATTTCAGTTCGCCGAAATGAATGAAACAGAGCCGCAGTTTTTCCATTTTTATGGTTCCGTACCGAAAAGGTCCAAATGCTTGCTCTCACTCACGTGTCCATCTATCTGTCTGTCTGTCATCTGTCACACAGATTTTACAGCTTAACGATTGGAGCTACAGTATTCAAATGTTCACAGTATGTTGACCCAAAGCCATACAAATTCACAAAAAAAACTTTTTACAAAAAAAAACAACCGACTTCCATAAAAAATACTAAAAAACGCAAAATAACTCTAATTTCAGAAGTCGGTGTTTCTAGTTTGGTTTCTTCGTTATTTGACACCGACTTCCGAAATTAGAGTTATTTTGCGTTTTTTAGTATTTTTTATGGAAGTCGGTTGTTTTTTTTTGTAAAAAGTTTTTTATTTTTCACTTTTTAGTTGTTGTACCCCATTCTAAAACTAAATAAAGTTGTGCCCGAATTGATAGCCCCAAAAATAGGGAATTTGAACATAGTTGATGAAATTAGGGTGTATCAGGGTGAACTGTACAAATCTGTATACCCCTTCAGAGCGTATCAGCATGATGTAATGTTGTGAAGTGGTGAAAACAATATACAGACATGCGATTGCAGCAATTCCAGAAGGTTTGCCGTCATTCAATAAAGAGTTCCATTGTCTATCTCCGAAGTTCTTCATCAGATCTTTACCAAATTCAAATGGGACCACCCGGAAAGTATACTCTCTCAAACAAAAAAAAAAATCCAAATCGGGTCAGGCGTCTTCGAGTAATCGGGAAACATACATAAAAAATAAAAAACTTTTTACAAAAAAAATACAACCGACTTCCATAAATAATACTAAAAAATGCAAAATAACTTTAATTTCGGAAGTCGGTGTCAAATAACGAAGAAACCAAACTAGAAACACCGACTTCCGAAATTAAAGTTATTTTGCATTTTTTAGTATTATTTATGGAAGTCGGTTGTATTTTTTTTGTAAAAAGTTTTGTACACAAAATTTCGTGACCGTGCTGTTCAGCATCGAAGAGTTCCTTTATCTGGAGCTAATCCTGGAAGTCGATTCTGGTTATGCTTAGCATAAAAATGCATTGTTATCGGAACTAAACTACCATGTAAAAATTTAACTCCGTAAGAAAAGAGGAACTCGTTCTAATTCAGCTTGCAAGATTTGACCCGAACATACATACTTACATCCAAACATTGCAAGTTGCCGATAATTCCATATAATTCAGCTTGCAAGATTTGACCCGAACATACATACAAACATTGCAAGTTGCCGATAACTCCATATAATTCAGCTTGCAAGATTTGATTCGCACAAATATACATACATACAAACATTGCAAGTTGCCGAAAATTCCATATAATTGACGTTACCTCTCATAGCCACTATAATAAAATGAAACAGTGCATTACTCCACCTCCCATAAAGCACATAAGAATACTTTACTAATTAAATTGTATGGGAGAAAGTGAAGTCTTTTGTACGACACATAACCATAGCCGAAATATTATTGTGAAGAGTGAGATGTGGTCATACTGATAGCGAATATTGTTTATACATTTGTGTAAGAATTTACTGTCAAACAAAAAACGCTAGGACGAAAAAGCTCGTAAGAAAAAAAATTGCATTTCATTGCATTTTTTTTTTTTGACCTTTAAACGCCGAGCGGCTCTCATGTGTGCCGCTAGTTTTCCGCTAGTTTGCCTTGCCAAAAAAATTGCCAAGAACCCGATTCACGCGTTTTAAACCGCTATTATCACTATTAGCCAAGGTCTTTAGACCTGTGACAAGGTTCATACACCCGAAACCTGACAAAGTCTGTAGTTACACGATGGCTGCCTGTCAACAGGGACTGACAGATGCTGAAACGTGACGCGTCTTCGGGCTTTAAATGGTGATCGATAAACAAATTTTTAAAACTCTAAAACTGTGAAGGATAACATCGTGAGGAAAACGGAATGTCCTATAATCAAAAATTCAAAGGCATTTGTGACATCCTCCAATCCGCATTGGGCCCGCGTGATGGATTAAGGTCCACACCCTCGCACAAAGAGGAGGCCTGTGCCCCAGCAGTGGGAATATTAAAAGGATGATTAATTATGCTATGCAATGCATGCTAGCTTAACAACAAGTCTGTAAAATAATTGATTTCATTACAAATAGCTTGAAGAAGCTTTGCTTATTTGTGGTACATGTATGTAGCAAAGCGGATAACCACAAGTGATTTCTTTTCCAAATCGCTAATCGCTGACACTGACGTCATAACTTTTAACCCATAGATATTAACGACGTTCATCTACTCGTAATAATTGCGTCAATAACAATTAAATCCGACTAGCATCATTAAAGTGCTTTACATTTTTAACGATTATATTATAAATTTATTGATATGTCGTGACGGAAGTACTTTACTTTCATTTTTGAACAAAATTTCAGCTTTCATAGCTATTATATTGTAAAGATTTTCTTATTTTATTCAGTTTTTTTTTCTGTTTTAGTCAGTGACACAGACGCAGGATTTATCTGATCAATAGTTTATTTGTTAAAACTTTTGATAGGGTTCTAAGCTCAAGTCAAAATAATATTTTATCAGTTTTTATTGTTATGGATCAAGTGATTATTAGTACATTATAAAAATGCCCGGGCAGTTTGAAATATTCCCAATATGAGAGGGTAGTGTGATATCTGTTCAAAATAATCAAATTTACAGGGCATTTTTATAACCTATGGGCAGAAGAAGGTTTTACTCGTATTACTGTTATTTTTATTTCAAACGTAGAATCAATATTGTAGAGAGGATAAATTCGTAACAGAGTTACCACTCCTCTTTGCACTCAGGCAAGGAAGGAACAGGGGTGAGTTTTAGTCAGTAAGAGTCTGACACGCCCTCCCGCTGCACCCAGAGCGGGAGATGTCATTGGATGATTCCCCACCCCAAGAAATAAAAACAGGGAGATGTTATGTGCTAACGACGGTCGTAAATAAGGAAAGACGACGGAGCCCTGTATAAGATAAGGTGATCGACGGAGCCCCTTAGTGGGGCTCCTACTTCTGAATGGCTTAAAAAAATAACCACGAAGGTTAGAAAACCTAACCTGTCCGCACCCCAAGTGCACTAAGTTCCCGAGCTCGCTTCGCTCGCTCTCGGACTAAATACAATAAAAACTTTTTACGTGCGTGTGGGTGGGATGTTCACCATGTACCGGTGGCGCATCGCCGTCGTCTTGCACGTCTCTTACATAAATTAAATCTTAGTATTTATTATTCTTTAAGTAGGTTAGGAAGATAGAAGTGATTTTTTTTTTTGGCGTTTTTATAGATAATGGTACGGAACCCTTCGTGCGCAAGTCCGACTCGCACTTGGCCGGTTATTTTTTAAATGTTGCTCTATCGGAACAAAAATAAAGCAAGACTGGCAACTGCAGCATTTTTGCTGTAATGCCAATAAACGCATTTTTTCTTTTTTTCTTTCTTTTGCTGCTTCTTCCCGCCTTCCCACCCCCTATGTCACGCTTCCCACCCCCTATGTCACGCTTCCCACCCCTTATGTCACGCTTCCCACCCCCTATGTCACGCTTCCCACCCCTATGTCACGCTTCCCACCCCCTATGTCACGCTTCCCACCCGTATGTCACGCTTCCCATCCCCTATGTCACGCTTTCCACCCTATATCACTCTTCCCGCCCTATGTCACGCTTCCCGCCCTATGTCACGCTTCCCGCCCTATGTCACGCTTCCCACCCCTGTGTCACGCTTCCCACCCCTATGTCACTCTTCCCACCTCCTAAGTCACGCTTCCCACCCCCTGTGTCACGCTTCCCACCCCTATGTCACGCTTTCCACCCTATGTCACGCTTCCCACCCCTATGTCACTCTTCCCACCCCTATGTCACTCTTCCCACCCCTATGTCACTCTTCCCACCCCTATGTCACTCTTCCCACCCCTATGTCACTCTTCCCACCCCTATGTCACTCTTTCCACCCCTATGTCACTCTTCCCACCCCTATGTCACTCTTCCCATCCCTATGTCACTCTTCCCATCCCTATGTCACTCTTCCCATCCCTATGTCACTCTTCCCACCCCTATGTCACTCTTCCCACCACTATGTCACTCTTCCCACCCCTATGTCACTCTTCCCACCCCTATATCACTCTTCCCACCCCTATGTCACGCTTCCCACCCCTATGTCACGCTTCCCACCCCTATGTCACGCTTCCCACCCCTATGTCACTCTTCCCACCCCCTATGTCACGCTTCCCATCCCCTATGTCACGCTTCCCACCCCTGTGTCACTCTTCCCACCCCTATGTCACTCTTCCCACCCCTATGTCACTCTTCCCACCCCCTATGTCACGCTTCCCACCCTATCTTATCCTTCCCACCCTTGCTCATCCTTCCCATCTTTGTTCACACTTCCCACCCTTGGTTACACTTCGATCGAGTGCCCAGGGGCCCTCTCAACTGTTTCGTATTTATCTTCAACCCCTGGGCAGGCATCGGCCATGACGGGCCCTGTCATTATTGCTGACAACCCTTTGAGGCGCGCGTGGAACACTACGCGCTGTCGACTCTCGGGTCTGGTGCTGATCGGACGGCGAGCTACCCATTACTCGCCGTCCGCATGCCCGGGTCTATGGTGGCCGGAGATCGTCTCGCGGCGCCGCAAGTCCCAGGCGTCTCCTGAGGCGGCTGCTGCTGAGGGCGTGAGGGCGACTCCGTTGTTCGTGCTCTCTCACGCGTCCCGCCTCCGCCTTCGCGAGCATTACTGCTTCGCAGAAGGAGGAGACGGCTTTCCATTCCCTCTCGCTCCGTACCATGGCCTGAACCAGGGCAGGGCGCGAGAGGTCGCTGCCGCCTATCGCATCCACGAGGACACGGCGTGGCTCCGCCCAAGCGGGGCAGACCTCCACCGTATGCTCCACCGTGTCCTCGGGACGATCCGTGCAATGGAAACACCCGGGCGTCACCTCCCGCTTGATCCGAAACAGGAACCTCCCGAAACAGCTGTGTCCGGTGAGGACCTGCGTCAGGCGGAAGGTGAGGGCGCCCTGAAGCCTCTCCAGCCAAGCCTCAAAGAGGGATATATGGTTTGCTGGGAGAAAACTCAACTTTGAGTTAAGCTCGCCTTTGTACATGAACTGTGTTATGACTGTATTATAAGTTAAGATGTGGTGTACTCGTACAATAAAGAATTAAGAATTTTGACGAGTGAATGCGAACATAATTGTAGGGAACAGTCATTTTTTTTTCGCGATTTCAGTATTGTTCCCATAGTAAACGTTGTTCATAACGCTAGGTAGAACAACGGTACGGTAGGGGAGATATGCTTTATATACGTACTCATAGTTATAAACCAGTTTTGCGATGGGGTTACGCGTTATTGAACAAATTAAAAATAAACAAAAACCCGGCTGACAAGAAACAACTAAAAAGTTCCAAAATAGTTAATTCCGCCAACTGCATCAGACTGCTTGAAGAGTGGCTTGTTTGGAAGAATGGAAACATTATATTAATTTTTTGTCAGTCGGTTTTTTATTGATTGACTCGCATTTCGCCACTATCTCAACGCCGGGAAATTGACGTCACGGACGTCGGTAACAGCTGACTAGCTTGCTTGTTTACGTGTTTTAAATATAAACAAAGTGTTTAACAAAAAATCTTTATTGATAAAGTGCTTGTACTAGATAAGATTATTTACATGTATTGTAGTGCAGTGTCAGTGCTCAGTGAAACATGATTTATAACTAGAAAACTTAATCTAAATACATTCAGTGCAAACCCACCCGAAACTTTTCACAAATAAAAACTTAAAGCTAAAAATATAAAAACTTTTTACAAAAAAAATACAACCGACTTACATAAATAATACTAAAAAATGCAAAATAACTTTAATTTTGGAAGTCGGTGTTTCTAGTTTGGTTTCTTCGTTATTTGACACCGACTTCCGAAATTAAAGTTATTTTGCATTTTTTAGTATTATTTATGGAAGTCGGTTGTATTTTTTTTGTAAAAAGTTTTTTATTTTTCACTTTTTAGTTGTTTTTCCCCATTCTAAAACTAAATTAATAGTAAAGTTATGCCCGAATTGATAGCCCCAAAAATAGGGAATTTGAACGTAGTTGGTGAAATTAGAGTGTATCAGGGTGAACTGTACAAATCTGTATACCCCTTCAGAGTGCATCAGCGTGATGTAATGTTGTGAAGTGGTGAAAACAATATACAGACATGCGATTGCAGCAATTCTGGAAGGTCTGCTATCATTTATTGAAGAGTTCCATTGTGTATCTCCGAAGTTCTTCATCAGATCTTCACCAAATTAAAATGGGACCAAATGTGAAGCAACAGCTTTCAAATAAAAAAAAAATCTTCAAAATCGGTTCACGTAGTAAGAAGTTATGAGGTAACACACATAAAAAAAAAAAAAAAAAAAAAAAAAAAAAAAAAAAAAAAAAATACAGTCGAATTGAGAACCTCCTCCTTTTTTTGAAGTCGGTTAAAAAAGATTCCGACGAATTAAATGTCACCCAAACCAATTGCGCGCGGTACTAATGTGTCTACTACCTTCATAAGACAGGGGATCGGAACCAGGCTACCCTGTAACCTAGCATGAGGTACAGTGCTCCACCCACAAACTACATTAACTAACTACCCGTTGTTACCATGCATTGTACCTTATCTAGTCTTAAGTTTATCAATAAAAAACTTTTTTACAAAAAAAGTTGGAAGTCGGTTGTTTTTTTTTGTAAATAAGCTTTTTATTTTTCACCTTTTAGTTGTAGAACCCCAGAACTAAAACCCCAATAACATGAATCGTGGAATTTAAACATACTCGTAATGTGAGAAAACAAAAACGTCATACAGATATACGTATCTTTCGTTTTTGTTCAGTTTTTCGAAAAGCGATGATGCAATTTCGATAAAATTTATTTGTGACCACCTCGGGAGTATATGCTTACGGCTCAAAAAAGATTTTTGAAAATTGGTCCACAAATGACAGAGAAAACGGTGGGCATACACAAAAAAGAAAAAAAAATACACACATACGAACATAGAACCTCCTCCTTTTTCGAAATCGGTTAAAAAGTTACTATTTATCAATAAAAAAACATTATTAATGCTTCTCCTCCTCTATAATTGAAGTCAGCTAAAAAGAGGAAAGATGAACTTCGCAACGAAAGAAAACACTAAGTACTAAGCAAACGTGCTACAGCAAGTTATGTAATGAATTACCGTTAGGTTGTCTGTGGTTAGGGATTTTATCTTGGCCTTGGCATCCGTTACAAACATTGAAGATATTTCTTTCGAATATTTTTGTATAAAACTTTGCTGTAGAACCACGAAATTATAACAATGAGTTTAACTTAAAACAGGACGATTGTGGAGACCATAGGGTAGATGACAAATAAAAATCTAGGTTTGTTTAGTCTGTTTACCAAAAAATATTTTACACGTATTTTTCTTTTGTCACCTGAACCACAGATAATATAATACTAGCGTACAGATGCCTCATCCCATACAAAGAAACGGTACCGCTGCCGTAACTACGGGTTTTCGTCAGGCACAAGTAACTTTTGTTCTTCATTCGGACCCGTCCTCTATACCTCGCTAGATGGTGTTAGCAGCGACGGCTTGCAAACTGAATGAATTTACTTTTAGTCTTACCTATATTTTGTCACACATTGGGGAATTGTTTTATAGTATTTTTGGCACTTTATAGCAGTTTTACTGTTTAAAAATATGTCACTATTCAAATTTTAAAGAGTTGAATGGATAAACTCTAAAACTTCAAACAGCGCCATCTATTGGTACAAGAAATATAGATGTCTGAGGATTCGATCCAATAATCATCTTAATTGCCAATTATTCCAAAATGTATGCTTAGGGCAGTTTATTAAATAAGAAAATACAGTTTTTACCATATTTATTTTCAAAATATTAATATTACAACAAGAAATCGATGCATTTTACGTCATCTATTGAGATTTATTTGAACTAAGTTTTCTTTGTTCGAGATGAGACTCCGTGCCTGAACGATACAGGGCATTGATATTTTGCATAACGTCACTTCTACGTCAAAAATGTATATAATTTTTACCTAGAAGTGACGTAACAAGCCCTCAATCATACACTTTGATGCGTTTTATCTTTGTCATTTTTATTGATTTGACAAAGCAAAAACACTTTTTTTTTAATTCTTGACAGGCACGCGTTTGACCACTATCTCACTACTGATCCACGGGCAACAAACGAAAAATACGTATAATTTTTTTTTTATTGTCTTTTCTTTTGTATCATCAATAATTATTGATAATCATTAGGTTGTCAGGACGATTGTTAGGACGATTAACTTATCAGGGGCTCATCAGATCTATCTTTTGATGAGAAAAAATATAGTATTGACATGACACCTTATTTTCTTTCAGGTTTTTTTTTTTGTGTGAATGTCGTGACTCTCTAGGGTGGAGCGGGAGGGCGTGTCAGACTCTTACTGCCTAAAACCCCAACCTGTTCCTTCCCTGCCCTGAATGCCCAAGGGCGAGGTAACTCTGTTTTGAATTTATCCGCAACCCCTGGGCAATCTTCTTTCAGGATGCTGATGCATTTTATCTGATATTCTTGTTCTTTCTGCTATTTCCAATAAATTACATATCTAATAATGTGACAGCGCTCGGTTTTTGAAAGCATATATTGTTAAATCTTATGTCGTCTTATACATTTATGTATATAATTTTGATCAAGCTATCTGATTCACAACCAATCCGCAAAGAGGAGTTTCAACAGCAGAACCAAAGACTCTGTATCATCTATCTTTCTATTTGGTACTCTATGGTTTCCGTTTCCGTTTTCAGTCCACGGTGAACCATTGCACCTATCTCCAGAAGCAAATTTGGTCTTCCAGTTTATTCAGGGCCGAGGGAATTCGACGATCCTTTTTTTTTTGTCGCGGTGGGAAATAATCCTATGACTTCTCCCGCTCTAGGTGGAGCGGGAGGGCGTGTCAAACTTTTACAGACTAAAGCCCACCCCTGTTTCTTCAGTTACCTGAGTGCCCAGAGGCGCGGTAACTCTGTTACAAATTTATCCGCGACCCTTAAGGTTCATATGCCTACATCGGCGACGCTCGTGCTCTCAAGGAGAACGTGCTTCTTCAGACTCCATGCATGCTCTGCACAGGGGATTATCCGTTACGCCATTGCTTTAAAAACATACAGAATAACTGACAAAGGTAACTTCTGTAATGTGAAATTAAGTTATAATGGTTTAATTGTCACAATCACTATTATTTCCCACCTTTTTCACACACCCATATCAATAAATTCAATACTTTCATAAAATACTTTTACGGTTTCCATTTCTATTGATTGCTTTCAAAGCAGAGCAGATAATTAAGAAGACAGGAGCCATAATGAGCAAGAAGATGACACTACAATAGGTAACACTTTCATTTGTAATCATGTTCATATGATGTATGGATGAAAAGTTAGGAGTCATGTGTGTGTCATTTGTCATGATGTTTTATCGGTAAACTGTGTAGTAGAGGTATGTTTCTCCTTATCATCATCAGCCTTTTATTGTCCCCGCTGCTGCGGCACAGACCTCCTCTCTGTGAGAGGGTGTGGGCCATAATCCACCACGCGGGCCCAATGCGGGTTGGTGGATGTCACATGTCTTCGAATTTTTGGTGCTAGGACATGCCGGTTTCCTCATGATTTTTCCTTCACCGTTTTGAGAGCAGTGGTGATGAAATAATTTACACGCCTTTTTTTTTTGGGGGGGGGTGGGAAATCATTCAGTGACTTCTCCCGCTCTGGGTGGAGCGGGAGGGCGTGTCAGACTCTTACTGACTAAAACCCACCCCTGTTCCTTCCTTGAGTGCCCAGGGGTGCGGTAACTCATTTTCAGAATTTATCCGCTACCCGTAGGCATGGGTTTGAACTCACGACCTACAACTTGTAAGTCGCGGCCAATACCACTGGGCCACCACTGCTCTACACACAGTTTCTTCTTATAGTACGTGTTTTTATGTGGATTATGGGACTTTTAACCCACTTCTGAAAGGAGGAGTTTCTCAATTCGTCTGTATGTTTTTTTTTGTATGTATGTTTCGCGATTTCTCCGCCACTTGTGAATAGATTTTGATGACTCTTTTTTTGTTTCGTTGGCCTACGAACCAAAAAATAATCATCAAAACTTCTTACTAACTTACTTCAGAGGTGGTCCCATATAAATTTTATCGAATTTAATTCAGCACTTTTTGAAAAAATCATCAGAAACAAGAAATATGTACACACAGATGACGTTTTGGTTGTCTTCAATTATGCTCAAATTCCATGGGGGTATCCATTTGGGCATAACTTAGTTATTTAGTTTTAGTTGTGGGATACAACAACTGAAAAGTGAAAAATAAAAAACTTTTTACAAAAAATACAACTGACTTCTAAAATTGTAAAATAACTTTAGTTTTGGCAGTCGGTATCCAATAACGAAGAAACAAAATACAGACAGCGACTTTGCAATTTTAGAAGTCGGTTGTATTTTTTGTAAAATAGTTTTTCAGCATCAAAATTATAAATTTGGTAGATATGTGCAGCCAAAGAATAACATATAATGTGAAATAGTTATAGGAAAGGTACCGGACTACTGTAGATGGCAAAAGTGTAGATATGATAATAAAATTAAAATCATCACTAGATATTATCAGTCCCCAGCCGCGTCTGTGCGCGATAAACTTAAAAACTACTGAATGGACAGAGACATTCATGAGGCAGGTTTAATTTTACAATATGTATCTACCCGTGCAAAGCCGGAGCGGGTCGCAACATGACATTTATTTAAGGCTCCTCTCGCGGTCCAGTGGCGCCCTCATTGAATAAAAAATCGTAGCTTATCACAGAAAATAAATATTAAAAAATCCAACTTCACGTTTGTTCAAAAACGGCCGTTTCTGACACTTTTGCCTACTACTTTGGATACGAAACATTTTGAGACCTGTTTTAACAACGTAAAAATTCTTTATCCTCTTTGTAACAAACGTGAAGTTGGATTTTTTAATATTTATTTTCTGTGCTATGCTACGATTTTTTATTCAATGAGGGCGCCACTGGACCGTGAGAAGGCCCTTAAGGCGGATAGTCTGATGACACATTGTCCGCCCCTATCCGAAATTCAATTTTATATTCCCGCACGGAACAAATATTTGTATGACCTACAGATAGTTGTTCCGGGTCTGGGTGTCTTGTGTATGTGAGTATTATATGTTTGTGAACGCACCCACGATACAGGGCAACGTTTTAAAAAAAAAAAACTCGTTTCGGTTATGGTTAAGTTTTTATTTCGGATATCCGTAATAAATTAAATAAAATATCGATTAAGAAAGAAATACAAAAACAATCTTACATAGTATTATTGTTGCTGCACACTATCCGTTTGTTTGAACTAGATTCGCACTATCCTCTGTACCGTAGTGTACACTATGTGTCGGGAGTCGGGACAGTCTTCCTTAACTTTCACAACATAACACATTTGTAACATAACTTGTATAATAACATTAATAACTCACAAAATAACATTCTAGCCACTAATTTGCGGGTGATAATCTAATTCACTATGTATGTACCATTTATGTATTTCTAATTACAATGTATGTACATAGCTTAGACTATAAAAGGTTACAGAAGGAACGTCATTAGATTTAAATGAAGCAGGATCGTTAAAATGTGTGAGTGACCTTGACGAATGTAACGATGACGTTTCGGCTTCTCATTTTGTCTATGTGAGCTCATTTCGCGTGTACAGATACGAGTCGGCTTCTCATTCTGGTACTTCAGATTGCTGGGTTTTGAAACTCTGTCTATTACCTTTCATAGTATAACGTACATAGATCGAAATATTTTTAAGTGTGTACCTACCTCTTAGCAAGTGTTTTCAGACAAAAATTACTACGCATGATTGTTTTGCTAATGAAAACAGTAATCCCTTTCAAAAGCAATATAAAATTAAAAATTAAAAGGGTTTAATAAAGAGACAAACAAACAAACATTAATAACGCTCCCTTCTCTTTAATAAAATAAACCTTACACACGCGTTATTACGCCCTATGATTGGTCGAGCTAGTGCGTTCACACCGTGTCAAGTTTATAGTTCTCGGTTCAGTGCCTTTGCTATGGAAAGTATTTTTATTTTTAGACCTTTATACAATGTACTCGTGAATCTTATCATCTATGTGCAAAAAAAAACATTTAAACTTATAATAATACAATTTTATTTTTCTATTCCTCGCGAACAGTACCTACTTTAAGGGTGCGGTTCCACTGAAACGGAGCTGGGCGGAACGGCGCGGAGACGTGCAGAAATCGTCCAACCACAGACAAGACGATTGACGTGATGAGGATTTAAACCATTGTGATTGGTCGATTCCTGCACGTCTCCGCTCAGCTCCGCGTCAGTGGAAACGCACCCTTATTCTCGATATCTATCTATCTATATACCTATATATCTATCTCTATACCTGTTATGTATGTAGGTCTGTTCAGGGGGTATAAAATATAAGAACATAGGGTACCCCCTATGTTTTTATTATTTATACCCCTGGAAGAAACGTACCTTATGCAAAATTTCATAACGTTCGGTTCGATGGTTTAGGCATGAAAAGCTAACAAACAAACTTACTTTTGTATTTAACATTATTTAGAATAGTTATGATTATAAATAGGTAAAATATATTGTTCTTTTGTGGGAGTGAAACTCTGTAAGTACTAACCCAATTACAAATTTCATTTCATTGCTAGAAAACTCCACTATGGCTTACATTTTATCCCGGAGAAATGCACGATTTGGCTGTAAAACCTGTGTGACAGACGACGGACAGACAGACATACGGACACGTGAGTGACAGCAATAGGGCTCCGTTTGAACCCTAAGGGTACGGACCCCTAAAAACTAGTCTGTCATAATAATAATTATAATGTCAGTAAAGCGAAAAGTTTCATAAATCTGTTCCCATTTCAAAGAATGAATTTCAAACGTAAACTTACATCTCAAAAACACAAAAACCCAGTACAATGACTTGTAAACGCACCGAAAAAATTCGCTTCCACGTCGAATTGCTATAATATCACGAAATTTCATCTTTGTTACAAAGAGAGATGAGTTTCAACGAGTTGCGTGTGACTTTGTTTGTAAAAATGTTACTTTCTAAGTCGTAATGTCATGTAATCTGCTTGATCGATGGGGCGTGAGGCGGTGAGAGCGAGGAGCGGAGTTCGACGGAGGTAAAAGGGTACCCACGAAACTTATTAGCTATCATTGGCGTAAATAGGGATAATTCTTGCTTAAAAAGAATATTTCTATTTTGTTTATTAGTTAGATTATCAAAAATATGGGACACGTATTTTTTGCTTTACCAAACCCATAAAAACCGGTCAAGTGCGTGTCGGATTTCGCACAATTATTACTATTTGTAAGGCTTTGGGTCAACAAGATGATTATACTGTGAAAAATTAAAGACTGTAGCTCCAACCGTTTGGCTGTAAAACCTGTGTTACAGACGACGGACAGATAGACAGACGGACACGTGAGTGACGGCAATAGGGCTCCGTTTGGACCCTTCAGGTACGGAACCCTAAAAAATGACAAAGATAAAACGCATTAACGTTTAGGTGAACTGACCCACAGTTCTGGATAACTTTTAACTTTGGACTGGCCTGTTGGTCTAGTGGTTAGTGACCCTGACTGCTATGCCGGAGGTCGTGGGTTCGATTCCCACCCAGGACAAATGTTTGTGTAATGAGCACGATCATTTGTTCTGTGTCTGGGTGTAATTTATCTATAATATGTATGTATTTAGAAATATATAAGTATGTTTATCAGTTGTCTAGTACCCATAACACAAGCTCTGCTTAGCTTGGGACTAGATGGCGTTGTGTGATAGTTGTGGAATATTATGGAATATTATTATAAAAAGTTGTACTTACATTTTGAACGCACTTCATTTTAACCGTTTGACCGCATTATGCCCAATTCGCAAAATGTCCAATAGGCTTAAAATTTCCAATTCGCAATTTGTCCAATTCGCAAATTGTCCAACTCGCAAAATGTCCAATTTGCAAATTGTCCAACTCATAAATTATCCAATTCGCAAATTACACAATATTAGTTTCACTTGTAACTAACTACGTAAGCAAATCTTATCAGTTAAATTTTACGCTCTTCTCTTTGATTAAACTGAAATTTTACGTACATATTAAGTTTGGATGGCAATACATGGTTAGTTAAGTGACGTCATTCTAAATCCAATTTGGCAGACTCCCAAAGATGGCGGAATAGTTATTTTTGCATTTTCATGACATTGGGTATAAAATGAAATGGTTTACTGAGAATAACACGAAAAATAAAAAAATCACATTACATCCCTACTAACAATACCAACTCATTCAAACTCATTTTTTAAGGGTCTACTACCGGCCAAGTGGCGCCCTCATTGAATAAAAAATTGTAGCTTATCGTAGAAAATAAAGATTAATGAATCCGATGTTGCGTTTGTTACAGAGAGGATGAGGTATTTTTACGTGGTTAAAACAGGACTCAAAATGTTTCGTATCTAAAGTAGTAAGCAAAAGTACCAAAAACGGCCGTTTACGACACTTTTGCTTACTACTTTGGATACGAAACATTTTGAGCCCTATTTTAACAATTTAAAAATACATTATCCTCTTTGTAACAAATGCAACATAGAATTCTTCAATCTTTATTTTCTACGCTTTGCTACGATTTTTTATTCAATGAGGGTGCCACTTGGCGGATATATCCTTCTTAATCAGAAAATATTTAATGTCTCAAGTATCGCCACTTGAATCTAATACTTACAGAACTGACACATTAACACAATGTGGTCCCTTCTCGAGTATTATTTAACCCAAGCATGCTTTCACCCACTCTCGCTTCTCCGCCCGGCTGACCACCACTTATTATAATGTGTGGAAATGAGGCGAGGATTACATCGAGGTGGGTAAGCTTGTAGAGCTGATGATGTTGGCTGTAGAAATAATTGATAGAAACAGTTTAGTGCAGTTTGTTTTGTTTTCTCTAGGATCATTATCATCAGCCTTTTCATGTCCCTACTATTGAGGCACAGGCCTCCTCTCTGTGGAGGGATGATTCCTGCTTACAAAATTAATATTTCTATTTTGTTTTTATGTTAGATGTCATTTTGGCGGTCAAGGCCAGTCTAATAATATCTCATTTGTTAAAATCCATCAAGCCGTTTAGGCTACAGCGCGTGCCAAAGAAATAGACACAAACATACACACATTTATATACATACATACAAACATACATACTCCCGAAAAACATTGCCCTCCTTCTGGGGTGGTCGGGTAAAAAGATACATAATGTTTCAATAAAAACTTCTTTACAAAAAAATAGAACCGACTTCCAAAAAAAGTGAAAAATAGCATTAATTTTGGAAGTCGGTGTTTCTGGTTTTGTGTCTCCGTTTTTTGACAACGACTTCTGAAATTAGTTATTTTCCACTTTTCTTGGAAGTCGCTTTTATTTTTTTGTAAAAAAGTATTTTATTTTTCACTTTTTACTTGTGGTTCCCCATTAAACTCTGTCAACAGTTCATAGACATACGATCGCAGCAATCGCGGTTGATTTGCTGTCAATTTTTGAAGAGTTCTGTTGTTTGTCTCCGAATACCCTTCATCAGATCTATATGAAATTTTAATGGGACCATTTCGGAACAAATAATTTTGAACAAAAAAAAATAATTTTGTAAATCCAATCCAAAAAAAAGAACAAACATCCGAATTGCTAACCTCCTTCTTTTTGAAGTCGGTAAAAAATATGAGACAAGTATTTTTGGCTTTAACAAACCGGCCAAGTGCGGGTCGGACTTTGCACGTTTATTACTATTTGTAAGGCTTTGGGTCAACAAGATGCTTATACTGTGAACATTTGAAGACTGTAGCTCCAACCGTTTGGCTGTAAAACCTGTGTGACAGACGACGGACAGACAGACAAACGGACATGTGAGTGACAGCAATAATAGGCCTCCGTTTGGACCCTTTGGGTATGGAACTCTAACAACCGGCCAAGTACGAGTTGTAATCGTAACCATTTTAAAGGGAACTGAATGACCCAGCGACCCAACAGACATTTAGGGAGCATGTTATACTCTCAAGTGCCATGCTCGTTCATGTCAAACATGCAGTTACCAAATAATATGTTACTCCACGGTACTCACATTTACAAAATTAGAAAAAAATATTTTGAAATTATACAATACTGTTCAAAGAAAAGTAATAATTATTTTTTAATCCATCAAAAAAAAAATTAAACGGTCAGTGAGGTGGTGACAACGCACGCCTATCAATGAATATAAAAAGCTGTTTTAGTTTGTTATTACATTTCATCCCACAAACCAATAAAGTCTCGACGCCACCGGCTCCAATATAAACTGCCATCACACAAGCACCACATACAAACCTAGTCACATCATCAGTTTCGCATAACACCTCGGCACTCGCAGCTGTATCACATACCTCATTACTCGAAGTGGGTAAGCAGACCCGTAAGCGCTCTACTAACACACAGCTCGCAATTATGATGGCGATATATTGTTGTCGTGGGAGCTCTATAGTGGAGCAGACGATGGTGAACTAGGGTATTTTTATGGTGACTACAGTGAGCGCTCACTAATTAGTGGATGCGCACTGTGCTCAGATTATGACAAGAGGCGGTTTAAGAACACCTGCATAATTTACAATACACAAATATATGAAGATAAAAAAAAATTTGGCCGTCACGGGACGCTCGGTAGATGTGAAACATCTATTTTTAACCGACTTCGAGGACGAAAAGAGGAGGTTCTAAGTTCGACTGTAAAAAAATTAAATAAAAAAAATCTTAGAATTCAGACAAAAAAGTCCAAAGACAAGGTAAGGTTGTTAGTAACTGTGTGTATGTTTTTTTTTATGTATGTCCTTCGATCTCGCTGTCAGTTGTGGACCGATTTTCAAAATTATTTTTTTTGTCCAAAAGAATAGACTACGGAAGTTTTTTTTGTTTATATGGGACTATCACATACATTTTTATAGAAATTGCTTCAGCGCCTTTTGAAAAACTGAGAAAAAAAAAGAAAAATACGTATACATAGATGACGTTTTGGTTTTCTCCAATTACGGAGTAGGTATGTTTAAATTCCACGTTCCATGTTATTGGGGTTTTTAATTCTGGGGTATAACAACAAAAAAAATAAAAATACTTAAAAAACTTACTAAAAACTAACTCTCCAAAAAAAACAATCGACTTCCACAAAAGAAAATACACTAAAAATATAAAAAAAAATAACTTTAATTTCGGCAGTCGGTGTCAAATAAGTAACGAAGAAATAAAATACAAACACTTAATTTTTTTAGTGTATTTTCTTTTTATTATCAGAATTAAAAATTGTTCTTAGTTGGTATTGTTCTTAGTTGTTGTTGTTGTTACAACATACAACTACAACACCAACTTGTTGTAGTAGTGTTGCGTTAGTTTTTTTCGCATAGATGTTTCTGGGGAGATGGGAGTCGAGAGCGACGGCGTAGTGGGGGCACCGTGGCACGACGCTTGCCGTTTCCGTCACGGCATTCAAGTCGATTTACTGGAAAGCCGCGTCCATAGATGTCTCACATCAAAAACTGTTTACACAACGGTTTTGTACTAGGATATGCCGGTTTCCTCACGATGTTTACCGGCATTGTTTTTGAGAAAAAAGGTGACAAAATAATTTACACAAAGTAAAGCGAGTACTAGACGGATTGAAACCACCATTTCTACGAAAGTGACCTCTTGGTACGATGGTGACGGTCTAGGACTCGTTTGGTTTGCCACGCATGTCTTTCTACCAAGGGAGTTTAGGTCATACGAAATTTTGCATCATACCACTATCTACACGGTTTGAAATCATTATTTTAAACCGTCGTTTCAAACCATCTAGCACGTGACTAGGACGCGCTTGGTTTGCTACGCATGTTTTTCTACCAAGGGCGTTTAAAGTTCATACGAAAATTTGTATTTTATGTTTATTTTTTTTTTATTGTTGATAGGCACGCGTTTGACCACTATCTCACGTGATGATAAGCAATGATGTAGTTGAAGATAGAGCACACTTGCCTTTAAGTAACCTATTCACTCTTGACTTAAAGAAAGAGGTTGTAGCTATCAGGAAACACAGACTCCGTATCTATATCCATATATATCTTGTATTGTACCACTATCTACACGGTTTGAAACCTTTGTTTCAAATCGTCGTTTCAAACCGTCTAGCAGCTGCCTGGGTTTGAAGCCACGACCTAAAACTTGTAAATCGCGGTCATTACCAATCTATGCATTCATCTATCGTCTTCTTTTTACATGCTTTGATTTAACTTGCAATGTTTGTATGTACCTACTTATGTATGTATGTTCGGGTTAAATTTTGCCAGCTGTATTAGAACCACTTCCTCTTGTCTTTCGGAGTTGATTTTTTTCGTGGTGGTTCAGTTCCGGTGACAATGCACTGCAATGTTTACATAATGTTAAGATTGTTGCTTAGAATTATATAGATTCAAGTTCTTAAAACTTAACAGACACATGTGTTGCTGGGGAGTTGGTTGGCCACTTCTTCTTCACAGCTAAAACACTAGGAAGTGGTGACGGGCGGGCGTTTTTTGGGGGACTGTCTTTATGTAGAACTTTGACGTTCAAAAAGTGCTGGTTTTCAGCCTAGTTTGAATAAATGACTTTTGATTTTGATTTTGTAATGGTAAGCAAGACCAGAATCTATTTCCAGGATTAGCTCCAGATACTTACAGGAACTCTTCAATGCTCATCAGCACATATATGACAATTTATACACACTTTTAATTATGACAGCCGGTATAAAAGCTTATTTAAAAAAACCAGCCAAGAGCGAGTCGGACTCGTGCGCAAAGGGTTCCGAACAAATAATATTTTTGTCAGGTTTTTTCTAAACTGCCTCAACCTTACAGGTTTTTCTGTAATCTATAAGTAAAGAACTACTTTTCGTTTTTTTTTTTAATTTTAGGCGCAGTGGTTTCGGAGATAAGCGGGAGGGAATGGTCATTTTTCGTACATTTTTTTAAATAACTTCAAATTTATATATTTTAAAATTATGAAAACTAGATATTCGAGATCCTCACAATGTGCCCTTTCATTTGTACGCTAATGTTTGAAAAACTTTGATTTTTAATTTTCCGATTTTCACCCCAAAAGTGACCCCCATATTCCAAATTAATATATTTAGGGTACACGTCCATGTTTCGGTCACAGATTTTCATCATCATCATCATCATCATCATTTCAGCCGAAAGACGTCCACTGCTGGACTAAGCCTCCCCCAAGTGTCGCCACAATGATCGGTCCTGTGCGTCTCGCATCCATCGGCTACCCGCGACCCTCACCAGGTCATCGGTCCACCTTGTTGGAGGCCTTCCAACGCTGCGTCTTCCAGTACGGGGTCGCCATTCCAGAACTTTTCACAGATATTCATGTGTGTACCAAATTTGAACTATTAATATCGGTCTAGCAAATTGGCTGTGACAGACGGACAGACACACAAGTGATCCTATAAGGTTTCCGTTTTTTCATTCGTACTGTCGAAACCCGAAAAATGTCTTTTACTATTATTTTTCTTTTCGTGTGGATGCACTCATTCATTATTTACCCACGCACCAGAACTCACCACCAAACCAAATATAATAAATAAACAAATGACAAGCAAACACTATAAGTGACGTCATTACCAGTATTACACACTCGCCAAATTAGTAACCTGTCAAAGCTTACCGTTTATATTACGTGTTTTTAAGGCGGAGGTTCCCAAAAATGGTCAAAAACGTGGTTTTTTAAAGCAGTGTATCTCTTAAACCGTAAATAGTTTTGAGAAATAAAAAAAAATATGATATTTTCAAGTCCTACTTGCATACAGTGATGGAACTAGAAACATAATTTAACATACTTTGTAACGTAGTGGCGTTACAATCTCAATTAAAACATAAACATACGGAAAAATCCAGAGACCAAAAGCCACAAAGCAAGCATAGACAATTTTAGTTGACTGACAACACTATTGTCTTTGGTTTCTATGACATCTGTCAATGACGGCGGAGATATAAAATCCCGATAAACGACACGTGGTTCCTTTTCCAATCTTAATCCAGCTGTTGGCGGTGGACTCGCCTTGTTCTGTAGAACATCCTTGAGCCGTGTACCGATCGCCAAATCCTAGCAGCTGTAGTTTGCATTGGCAAATATTTGCCAACTTAATTACGTGTTCGTCAACCCCTGTAATTGGGGTCCCAGATCCGGATTACCAGCTCCGGATTTCCAGATCCATATTTCCAGACCCGGACGGAATATGGAGGAAAAGGACTTGGAGCCCTACGCTCTCAGCACGCACCTACTTCGTCCGCCATCGCGGCCATCCTGCCGCAGTGCCTCGTGGCGCGGCCACTAGGCCACTCAGCACGGCGGCTCGCTCCACGCTGGGTACCTATCTACCCGCGTGGCCTCAGCAGGCCGTCTCCGAGCCGGCTAGACCAGCTGCCAGCCGGCCCATCCTGGTTCCTGTCGACCAACACCTCCGGGGCAAACGCAACGTGGCTTCCCCAAGACACCAAGGCTGAGCCAGGGCAGTAGCGTGCTATCTCCCGGGGAATATTGAAAATTGTGACTGCAGACCTACCCACACCCTTTCTCTATTTAAAATATATTTATTTAACGTTGACCGAGTTACGTGTTGTTCTTTTTTCTATCCCACGTAGGCTCCCTACGTCACAACTTTAATGCATCAAAAAAATCTTCTAACATACCTCTAAATTATCTTTAAAAGCAGTTTATCCCTTCATTAACAATTATAATCATAATAAAAAATATACCATAAAATTTCAAATGCCAAGTTGCATCCAGTGATGGATTATTTTTTATAAATTTATTAGTAAATCGATAAAATACTTCATATTTTGCAATAAATTGCGACCATTTGTCGTAGCGCATCTCTTTCTTTTCTATGCAATCCGAGAGTGACCGCGCTAGACATCTGGGCCTTAAGTAAGTTGAAAGTCAACAACTTATGATAATAACAGGGCGAGCCTATTGAGTACGAATGTTACTCCGGGCTGCCACTGAGAAACTTCTAATGGAAAAACACAAAACACTGCTCGACCCTGGAATCGAACTCAGCTGCTCATGCTCTCTCTCTCTCTCTCTCTCTATCTCTCTTTACTAATATTATACATGTGAAAGTTTAAATGGATATGCAGGTTTGTTACTCAATCACGCCAGAACGGCTAAACGGATCTGGATGAAATTTGGCACAATTGTAGATTATAGTCTGCAATAGCACATAGGCTATAATTCATAATCGGGGAACTACTAATTTCATGCAAGCGAAGCCGCTGGCAGAAACTAGTCTCATAATAAATCCCAACACACCAAGATCCAAATAAATAGAATAGAATAGAATTGAATAGAATAGAATAGAATAGAATAGAATAGAATAGCATAGAATAGAATAGAATAGCATAGAATAGAATAGAATAGAATAGAATTGAATATAATAGAATAGAATAGAGTAGAATAGAATAATACTTTATTGTACACCAAAACAGTTAATCAACTTGTATAAATGAACTTATCTATGGGTACAATGGCGGTCTTATCGCAGCGATATCTACCAGATAACCTTTGGATGGACTGAAAAATCTTAATTCAAAAAGTGTGTAGTCTGCGGTGTACTGCTAATTAATAAACAGCTGTTTTAATAGACTATAACTACAATACATATTATACTAAACTAATAAATAACTTAATAAATAAAATATGTACAAGAGGCATAAAAAATCCGGTAGGAGTAAAGCTCATTGGGCATCAAAAAATTCGTCCACCTCGCTGTCAATGGGAAAAGTGCCCAGAACGCTGGCAGCATTGCCACGTTGAATGGCAATGCTGATTCGTTGGCCGAAAAAAAGGCCAGCCCTCTGGTCACGTGAAGAGTCGACTAAATGTTTGCCGATGTCACGGAAAACTCGATGAGCACTCGGACCCCATGGCCCTAGTGTTTCAACCCCAAACGGCTCAAACATATAACTCCCAATAAGGTTGTTATATTTGCGCCGTTTGAGGTTTTCTGCACTTGTAGCAGCCGCCCCAGCACAGCCCGCCGTGCTAAGAAGATGAGATGGCGCAAGGGTGTCGACACATGTTGCATCCCACACCAAAGGCTTACCCATCTTCCAAGGCATTATAGTCATCCCGTCGGGATGATAAACTGAAAATAAAAAAAAAAATATTGAAATATATATATAATACAATGTATAATAATATATACATACATACATAACACATGTTACACAAATACTAAGAAGGAAGAGATAAGAGTATGTGGAAACAGAAAAGCGTTGGAGAGAAAGAAAATGGTCTTTTACTTAAAATAAACGAGTGACTGGGCTTGCCTAACTGGCATCGGCAACGCATTCCACAATTGACAGCCTGAACTGCGAACGATTTGTCGTAAAACTTGGTGGAATGAGAGGGCATCAAAAGTTTCAAATTCTCCGTGAAGTAACGTGAAGCCTGTTTGGAGCTATTCTTTTGTCATCAACTGAGCTCGAATCCCGACTTCGTGCTGCCACCTTAGAAATTTCTAATGGGAAAACTCAATATCACTGCGCACACACATCTGTAAATCGAACCCAAAACCTTACACTCAGTAGTAACGCTCGCATACAATATCTCGTGTTTACCCACGATTTAACTTCAAACCAACTAAATACATAAACAAAAGAAAATCAAACACAAGTGACGTCATCACACAGCTGTTACGTGCTCGTCAAAGTAGTAAAACCTGTCAAAGCTAAACCGTTAAATATTACGCGGTTCAACGAAAAGCGAAGGTCAACGTATGATAATCAGTTTTAGAAATTCTTGTGTCGTTTGCGTGGAGCTGTTAATTTTGTTTGAATTATGCGTTAATTTTGTATAACTTAAAAACTGGGCAAGTGTGTGTCGGACTTCTCACATTCAGGGTTCCGTATCAAATATTGGTATTTGTTAGTAAAGTATACGTAATAATAAACATTATCACCAAATTTCAAGTTCATAGGTCAATGGGAAATTAAAAACTTGTTCGTAACAAAATTTTGTGACAAGACGGAGAGACAGACAGATGGACACGTGAGTGACATAGGGCTCCGCTTGGACCCTTTTGATGTGGAACCCTAAAAACCACCCAAGTGCGTGTTGGACTTCGCACATTGAGAGTTCTGTACCAAATGAGGGTATTTCAAAGAAAAAATCTGATTTATCAATATGTTGGTATTTAGTAAAATATACGTAATAATAAACATTATCACCATATTTCAAGTTCATAGGTCAGGGGAAAGTTAAAGAATTATTCAGAACAAAATTTGTGATAGACGGCGGACAGACAGACGGACTCGTGAGAGACGGCAATAGGGTTCCGTTTGGACCTTTCGAGTATGGAACCATAATAAAGTCATAAGTAACTCTAAAACTGATTATCATACGTTGACCTTCGAATTACGTTGAACCACGTAATATTTAACGCTTAACTTTTTACCGCTTTGAGAAGCATGTTTACAGCTGTGTGGTGACGTCAGTGGTGTTTGCTTTTATTTTGTAAATAAACACACACGTGTTAATTTTTTTTTTCTGTGGGGATGGAAATCATCCAATGACATCTTCCGCTCTAGGGTGTAGCGGGAGTCGTGTCAGACTTTTACTGACTAAAACCCACCCCTGTTCCTTCCCTGCCCTGAGTGCCTAGTGGCGCGGTAACTCTGTTTCGAATTTATCCACAACCCCTGGTCAGGCATCGGCCATGACGGGCCCCATCATGATTGCTGACAACTCTTTGAGGCGCACGTGGAACACTACGCACCATCAACTCTCGGGCCTGGTGCTGATCGGACTGCGAGTTACCCATTACTCACCGTCCGCAGGCCCGGGTAGGTATATGGGTACTTGGGGAATTCCTGTGTGTGAGTCATGTTCTGGACAGGGGCTCCGCACTCACATTAGGTATCAGACGAGTCTGTACATACAACCCATTTTGCCAAGTTATATTTGCAGCGGTCTACCTGGGTGTGCACCCGATTGGGTGCTTTCAATAAAATGTTATTATATATATTTATGGAACAAGTAATAAATAGGGGCATTTTTCTAATGAAAAATGGCCAGCTACTTAGGGCGAAATAAATAATTATAATTTGAACTTCCTTATTTATCACATTGCCTTGACATAATTAATATTGTCGTGTGGTCTTTGGGCAATCTGATAATACACAGGTATGGTGTGGTGGCGTGGGATATTATACAGTAAAAGACAATAGTCACAGCAGATTGATCAGTCTAATACCGATACAAAATAACATAACACAACAAAACTATGGATACGTTCGTCTTTACGGAACACGGCGCACTGGGAGTGCCTCCGCAGCCGAACCTAAAAATAACTCCGTTGGAAACCGGCAGTACATTTTCTTTTTAACCGACTTCAAAAAAAGGAGGAGGTTCTCAATTCGACTGTATTTTTTTTTTTTTTTTTTTTTTTTTTTTTTTTTTTTTTTTTTTATGTGTGTTACCTCATAACTTCTTACTACGTGAACCGATTTTGAAGATTTTTTTTTTATTTGAAAGCTGTTGCTTCACATTTGGTCCCATTTTAATTTGGTGAAGATCTGATGAAGAACTTCGGAGATACACAATGGAACTCTTCAATAAATGATAGCAGACCTTCCAGAATTGCTGCAATCGCATGTCTGTATATTGTTTTCACCACTTCACAACATTACATCACGCTGATGCACTCTGAAGGGGTATACAGATTTGTACAGTTCACCCTGATACACTCTAATTTCACCAACTACGTTCAAATTCCCTATTTTTGGGGCTATCAATTCGGGCATAACTTTACTATTAATTTAGTTTTAGAATGGGGAAAAACAACTAAAAAGTGAAAAATAAAAAACTTTTTACAAAAAAAATACAACCGACTTCCATAAATAATACTAAAAAATGCAAAATAACTTTAATTTCGGAAGTCGGTGTCAAATAACGAAGAAACCAAACTAGAAACACCGACTTCCAAAATTAAAGTTATTTTGCATTTTTTAGTATTATTTATGTAAGTCGGTTGTATTTTTTTTGTAAAAAGTTTTTATATTTTTAGCTTTAAGTTTTTATTTGTGAAAAGTTTCGGGTGGGTTTGCACTGAATGTATTTAGATTAAGTTTTCTAGTTATAAATCATGTTTCACTGAGCACTGACACTGCACTACAATACATGTAAATAATCTTATCTAGTACAAGCACTTTATCAATAAAGATTTTTTGTTAAACACTTTGTTTATATTTAAAACACGTAAACAAGCAAGCTAGTCAGCTGTTACCGACGTCCGTGACGTCAATTTCCCGGCGTTGAGATAGTGGCGAAATGCGAGTCAATCAATAAAAAACCGACTGACAAAAAATTAATATAATGTTTCCATTCTTCCAAACAAGCCACTCTTCAAGCAGTCTGATGCAGTTGGCGGAATTAACTATTTTGGAACTTTTTAGTTGTTTCTTGTCAGCCGGGTTTTTGTTTATTTTTAATTTGTTCAATAACGCGTAACCCCATCGCAAAACTGGTTTATAACTATGAGTACGTATATAAAGCATATCTCCCCTACCGTACCGTTGTTCTACCTAGCGTTATGAACAACGTTTACTATGGGAACAATACTGAAATCGCGAAAAAAAAATGACTGTTCCCTACAATTATGTTCGCATTCACTCGTCAAAATTCTTAATTCTTTATTGTACGAGTACACCACATCTTAACTTATAATACAGTCATAACACAGTTCATGTACAAAGGCGAGCTTAACTCAAAGTTGAGTTTTCTCCCAGCAAACCATATATCCCTCTTTGAGGCTTGGCTGGAGAGGCTTCAGGGCGCCCTCACCTTCCGCCTGACGCAGGTCCTCACCGGACACAGCTGTTTCGGGAGGTTCCTGTTTCGGATCAAGCGGGAGGTGACGCCCGGGTGTTTCCATTGCACGGATCGTCCCGAGGACACGGTGGAGCATACGGTGGAGGTCTGCCCCGCTTGGGCGGAGCCACGCCGTGTCCTCGTGGATGCGATAGGCGGCAGCGACCTCTCGCGCCCTGCCCTGGTTCAGGCCATGGTACGGAGCGAGAGGGAATGGAAAGCCGTCTCCTCCTTCTGCGAAGCAGTAATGCTCGCGAAGGCGGAGGCGGGACGCGTGAGAGAGCACGAACAACGGAGTCGCCCTCACGCCCTCAGCAGCAGCCGCCTCAGGAGACGCCTGGGACTTGCGGCGCCGCGAGACGATCTCCGGCCACCATAGACCCGGGCATGCGGACGGCGAGTAATGGGTAGCTCGCCGTCCGATCAGCACCAGACCCGAGAGTCGACAGCGCGTAGTGTTCCACGCGCGCCTCAAAGGGTTGTCAGCAATAATGACAGGGCCCGTCATGGCCGATGCCTGCCCAGGGGTTGAAGATAAATACGAAACAGTTGAGAGGGCCCCTGGGCACTCGATCGAAGTGTAACCAAGGGTGGGAAGTGTGAACAAAGATGGGAAGGATGAGCAAGGGTGGGAAGGATAAGATAGGGTGGGAAGCGTGACATAGGGGGTGGGAAGAGTGACATAGGGGTGGGAAGAGTGACATAGGGGTGGGAAGAGTGACATAGGGGTGGGAAGCGTGACATAGGGGATGGGAAGCGTGACATAGGGGGTGGGAAGAGTGACATAGGGGTGGGAAGCGTGACATAGGGGTGGGAAGCGTGACATAGGGGTGGGAAGCGTGACATAGGGGTGGGAAGAGTGATATAGGGGTGGGAAGAGTGACATAGGGGTGGGAAGAGTGACATAGTGGTGGGAAGAGTGACATAGGGGTGGGAAGAGTGACATAGGGATGGGAAGAGTGACATAGGGATGGGAAGAGTGACATAGGGATGGGAAGAGTGACATAGGGGTGGGAAGATTGACATAGGGGTGGAAAGAGTGACATAGGGGTGGGAAGAGTGACATAGGGGTGGGAAGAGTGACATAGGGGTGGGAAGAGTGACATAGGGGTGGGAAGAGTGACATAGGGGTGGGAAGAGTGACATAGGGGTGGGAAGCGTGACATAGGGTGGAAAGCGTGACATAGGGGTGGGAAGCGTGACACAGGGGGTGGGAAGCGTGACTTAGGAGGTGGGAAGAGTGACATAGGGGTGGGAAGCGTGACACAGGGGTGGGAAGCGTGACATAGGGCGGGAAGCGTGACATAGGGCGGGAAGCGTGACATAGGGCGGGAAGAGTGATATAGGGTGGAAAGCGTGACATAGGGGATGGGAAGCGTGACATACGGGTGGGAAGCGTGACATAGGGGGTGGGAAGCGTGACATAGGGGTGGGAAGCGTGACATAGGGGGTGGGAAGCGTGACATAAGGGGTGGGAAGCGTGACATAGGGGGTGGGAAGCGTGACATAGGGGGTGGGAAGGCGGGAAGAAGCAGCAAAAGAAAGAAAAAAAGAAAAAATGCGTTTATTGGCATTACAGCAAAAATGCTGCAGTTGCCAGTCTTGCTTTATTTTTGTTCCGATAGAGCAACATTTAAAAAATAACCGGCCAAGTGCGAGTCGGACTTGCGCACGAAGGGTTCCGTACCATTATCTATAAAAACGCCAAAAAAAAAAATCACTTCTATCTTCCTAACCTACTTAAAGAATAATAAATACTAAGATTTAATTTATGTAAGAGACGTGCAAGACGACGGCGATGCGCCACCGGTACATGGTGAACATCCCACCCACACGCACGTAAAAAGTTTTTATTGTATTTAGTCCGAGAGCGAGCGAAGCGAGCTCGGGAACTTAGTGCACTTGGGGTGCGGACAGGTTAGGTTTTCTAACCTTCGTGGTTATTTTTTTAAGCCATTCAGAAGTAGGAGCCCCACTAAGGGGCTCCGTCGATCACCTTATCTTATACAGGGCTCCGTCGTCTTTCCTTATTTACGACCGTCGTTAGCACATAACATCTCCCTGTTTTTATTTCTTGGGGTGGGGAATCATCCAATGACATCTCCCGCTCTGGGTGCAGCGGGAGGGCGTGTCAGACTCTTACTGACTAAAACTCACCCCTGTTCCTTCCTTGCCTGAGTGCAAAGAGGAGTGGTAACTCTGTTACGAATTTATCCTCTCTACAATATTGATTCTACGTTTGAAATAAAAATAACAGTAATACGAGTAAAACCTTCTTCTGCCCATAGGTTATAAAAATGCCCTGTAAATTTGATTATTTTGAACAGATATCACACTACCCTCTCATATTGGGAATATTTCAAACTGCCCGGGCATTTTTATAATGTACTAATAATCACTTGATCCATAACAATAAAAACTGATAAAATATTATTTTGACTTGAGCTTAGAACCCTATCAAAAGTTTTAACAAATAAACTATTGATCAGATAAATCCTGCGTCTGTGTCACTGACTAAAACAGAAAAAAAAACTGAATAAAATAAGAAAATCTTTACAATATAATAGCTATGAAAGCTGAAATTTTGTTCAAAAATGAAAGTAAAGTACTTCCGTCACGACATATCAATAAATTTATAATATAATCGTTAAAAATGTAAAGCACTTTAATGATGCTAGTCGGATTTAATTGTTATTGACGCAATTATTACGAGTAGATGAACGTCGTTAATATCTATGGGTTAAAAGTTATGACGTCAGTGTCAGCGATTAGCGATTTGGAAAAGAAATCACTTGTGGTTATCCGCTTTGCTACATACATGTACCACAAATAAGCAAAGCTTCTTCAAGCTATTTGTAATGAAATCAATTATTTTACAGACTTGTTGTTAAGCTAGCATGCATTGCATAGCATAATTAATCATCCTTTTAATATTCCCACTGCTGGGGCACAGGCCTCCTCTTTGTGCGAGGGTGTGGACCTTAATCCATCACGCGGGCCCAATGCGGATTGGAGGATGTCACAAATGCCTTTGAATTTTTGATTATAGGACATTCCGTTTTCCTCACGATGTTATCCTTCACAGTTTTAGAGTTTTAAAAATTTGTTTATCGATCACCATTTAAAGCCCGAAGACGCGTCACGTTTCAGCATCTGTCAGTCCCTGTTGACAGGCAGCCATCGTGTAACTACAGACTTTGTCAGGTTTCGGGTGTATGAACCTTGTCACAGGTCTAAAGACCTTGGCTAATAGTGATAATAGCGGTTTAAAACGCGTGAATCGGGTTCTTGGCAATTTTTTTGGCAAGGCAAACTAGCGGAAAACTAGCGGCACACATGAGAGCCGCTCGGCGTTTAAAGGTCAAAAAAAAAAAATGCAATGAAATGCAATTTTTTTTCTTACGAGCTTTTTCGTCCTAGCGTTTTTTGTTTGACAGTAAATTCTTACACAAATGTATAAACAATATTCGCTATCAGTATGACCACATCTCACTCTTCACAATAATATTTCGGCTATGGTTATGTGTCGTACAAAAGACTTCACTTTCTCCCATACAATTTAATTAGTAAAGTATTCTTATGTGCTTTATGGGAGGTGGAGTAATGCACTGTTTCATTTTATTATAGTGGCTATGAGAGGTAACGTCAATTATATGGAATTTTCGGCAACTTGCAATGTTTGTATGTATGTATATTTGTGCGAATCAAATCTTGCAAGCTGAATTATATGGAGTTATCGGCAACTTGCAATGTTTGTATGTATGTTCGGGTCAAATCTTGCAAGCTGAATTATATGGAATTATCGGCAACTTGCAATGTTTGGATGTAAGTATGTATGTTCGGGTCAAATCTTGCAAGCTGAATTAGAACGAGTTCCTCTTTTCTTACGGAGTTAAATTTTTACATGGTAGTTTAGTTCCGATAACAATGCATTTTTATGCTAAGCATAACCAGAATCGACTTCCAGGATTAGCTCCAGATAAAGGAACTCTTCGATGCTGAACAGCACGGTCACGAAATTTTGTGTACAAAACTTTTTACAAAAAAAATACAACCGACTTCCATAAATAATACTAAAAAATGCAAAATAACTTTAATTTCGGAAGTCGGTGTTTCTAGTTTGGTTTCTTCGTTATTTGACACCGACTTCCGAAATTAAAGTTATTTTGCATTTTTTAGTATTATTTATGGAAGTCGGTTGTATTTTTTTTGTAAAAAGTTTTTTATTTTTCACTTTTTAGTTGTTATACCCCATTCTAAAACTAAATTAGTAGTAAAGTTATGCCCGAATTGATAGCCCTAAAAATAGGGAATTTGAACATAGTTGGTGAAATTAGGGTGTATCAGGGTGAACTGTACGAATCTGTATACCCCTTTAGAGCGTATCAGCGTGATGTAATGTTGTGAAGTGGTGAAAACAATATACAGACATGCGATTGCAGCAATTCTGGAAGGTTTGCTATCATTTATTGAAGAGTTCCATTGTGTATCTCCGAAGTTCTTCATCAGATCTTCACCAAATTAAAATGGGACCAAATGTGAAGCAACAGCTTTCAAATAAAAAAAAAATCTTCAAAATCGGTTCACGTAGGTACTAAGAAGTTATGAGGTAACACACATAAAAAAAAAAAAAATACAGTCGAATTGAGAACCTTTTTCCTTTTTTTGAAGTCGGTTAAAAATGTTTTTCAACTATAAACTTATTTTCTGTCTCCTACCCAAATAGTTGTTCAGACCAACAAACTTCTGGACAGACTCTTCCTAAACTGTGTACTCTTACAAAAAACATCATTTCCTGTAAGAACGTGTGGTGATGAAATGATTTACACCAAGTAAAGCGCCTGCCTGGGTTTGAACTCACGACCTACAACTTGTAAGTCGCGGCCGATACCACTGGGCCACCACTGCTCTCAACAAATAAGCATTAACATAACAAATATCTAACATACCAAGCACATTATTATAGCATTTCTCTTGTATGACCCTTCACATCACTGTGACAAGCAATTCATACATCACACACATACTCATTCATATTAGAATAACATACAGTATATAAAATATAGTATGTTCAGTCCTACTATACATCTTTTTAATATTATAGAGGTGAAAGTTTGTGACTGCGTGTGTTTGTATGTTTATTACTTCTTCATGCTCAAACGGCTGGACGGATTTGAATGAAATTTGGTACGTAGATAGCTTATACCCTGAATTAATACATAGGCTACTTTTCCCTACTATCCCGCTCTACGCGGGTATATATCTACGCGAGGATATCTTCTATTAATATAAATGTAAAATATTGGATGGATGGGCAAGAGCGTAGCTAGAATTTTGTTAAGGGGAGAGCGGGGCAGGCGTAGACAAACCAAGAATATAATCTAAGGTAAATGCTGCATGAGCAATCGGACAGGTTACGTTTAAAATGAAAAACAAAGTAGTCGACGAGGTTCTTTACAAAACCGTTTTAATAGAATAGAAAATAAATCATATAGAAAATAAATATTAAAGAATCCAACGTCACGTACAAGTACCAAAAAGGGCCAATTCTGACACTTTTGCCTACTACTTTGGATACCCAACATTCTGAGACCTGTTTTAACAACGTAAAAATACTTTATCCTATTTGTAACAAACGTGACGTTGGATTCTTCAATATTTATTTTCTAGGCTATGCTACGATTTTTTATTCAATGAGGGCGCCACTTGGCCGGTAGAAGACCATTAAAACGGTTTTGTACCATGGTTCGGTGTACACTGAGCATACATAGGCCGTTTAAACGGTTTTCAGTCAACGTTGATCTCAGTAATGTTTTAACACGACGCAGTGTAGAAAAGGACCTCTACAAGCATAAGCTTTCTTTGTTGCCTGTATAATTTCGCTCTTGACGACTAAAACTTTCATGGTACAATCTTATAAAATTTGCTTGTCAATAGAATCAACTTTGTTTCGTCTATAAATAGGCTACCTACGTAATATTACTTTACGGGTTGTGAGCATTCCTGCATCTTCTAGGGGGAGGCAGCTGCCCCTCCCCCCCCCCCCCTCTGCCCGTACCTCGCTACGCCCTTTTCTTTTTTTTTGTGAGTTGGGAAATCATCCAATGACATTTCCCGCTCTAGGGTGGAGCGGAAGGGCGTATCAGACTCTTACTGACTAAAACCCACCCCTGTTCCTCCCCTGCCCTGAGTGCCCAGGGGCGAGGTAACTCTGTTTCGAATTTATCCACAACCCCTGGGCAGGCATCGGCCATGAAGGGCCCCGTCATTATTGCTGACAACACTTTGAGGCGCGCGTGGAACACTACGCACCGTCGACTCTCGGGCCTGGTGCTGATCGGACGGCGAGCTACCCATTACTCGCCGTCCGCAGGCCCGGGTGAGTGGATGGGTGGATGTTTGTTACTTAATCACGCCAGAACGACTGAATGGATCTGGATAAAATATTTCACAGAGATAAATTATAGTCTGATATAGTACATAGGTTATAATTTTTAACGGGGGAAAACACTAATTCCACACGGGTTAAGCCGCTGGCAAAAGCTAGTAATATATTATAAATGCGAAAGTTTGGATGGATGGATGTTTGTAACATGACAGCTAAAAGTATAATATTAAGGCTCAGTTATACGACTTTTAATAAATAAATAAAATTAAATTCCTTTAATTCAGATAACATGATCCATACAGTGCAATTAAACTCGGTATTAAAAATAATATTAACATTAAACAATATTAAAATCAGGATTCCAAATAAGATTAAATTTAAAATTCATTCAGAATTAATAAACATAATATAGAATAAAACATTCAGATTTAAAATAGGATAAAAATAAAAATTAAATCATTAAAATTAAAATAAAATACCATATAAATAATAAAATTAATGGTTTTTAAGTGAACATCACGTCTGAACGACTAGTCTTATTTCTTTAAAAAAAATATATATTACTCTAGCTTATTTCCGTTATAATTTGATCTGAGTATATTTGAAATTATATTTATATAACATTGTGTAATTAATTTGTAAAAATATGTCTAACGCAGATATAAAATTGAGAATCACGCAAAAACTATAAAGCGTTTTTTTATGAAACCTTCACCATTTTAAAGATCATTTAATTATTTATAGTTTAGTCTCAGTGTTTTAGTTTAAAACTTGTTATTTTATGTGTAATAAATTAATAATGCGTCTTATTTCGAACAGCGCTCTGGATGAGCGAGTCCTATTACTGGGTCGGCATACAACGCGTTACGTGAACTCAGCGCAGAACACGCAAGCTAACCACTCAAGGTCTCAAGGGCCTTAAGTTGTTTAAACAGGACTAAAAATGTTTCGTATCCAAAGTAGTAAGCAAAAGTGTTAAAAACGGCCGTTTTTAAATAAACGGAGATTAGGCAAATAAACACAGGTGCACTCTCTGCGCCTTTAGACAAAATACTTTTCTGTTAACGTTAACGCTAACGCTTGGTGCAAAATGTTAAGCAACGACGTTTTGCACGAAGCGTTAGCGTTAAAGTATACAGAAAAGTATTTTGTCTAAAAGGCTCAGAGCCTTTAGACAAAATATTTTGGCTAGGAGGGCTGGTCCTTAAAGGACGGCGAGCTATGTGACACCCCTGTGCCTACCCGGGCTTGCGGACGGCGAGTAGTGGGAAACTCGCCGTCCGATCAGCACCAGGCCCGAGAGTCGACGGCGCGTAGTGTTCCACGCGCGACGAACAAGAGTTGTCAGCAAAGGGAAGGGGCCTGCCACGGCCGATGCCTGCCCGGGGGTGGAGGATAAATTCGAAAGAGTTACCTCGCCCCTGGGCACTCGAGGCAGGGAGGAACAGGGGTGGATTTTAGTCAGTAAGAGTCTGACACGCCCTTCCGCTCCACCCTAGAGCGGAAGAAGTCATAGGATGATTTCCCACCCCCCAAAAAAAAAAAAAAACACCCCTGTGCCTCGGAAAGTACGTAAAGCTGTTGGTCCTGCGGCTTATCTCTACCCAGTCGTTACGGATTCCCGTCCCATCATCGGACCAGCCCTGTAAACGTTAACGGTTAATACAAAATGTATGGCAATCATATTACCTGCGTAGAGAATTGTCACGTGGCTTAACGCAGGTTAAGTCATTGCCATACATTTTGTAATAAGCGTTAGCGTAAACGTAGAAAAGTTACTTGGCTAGGGGGAGGTGAGGTACGCCCGAGAGTCTAATAGAGATGTCAGCAGTACCTGACGGGGCCCTTTAGGGACGATGCCTGCCTGGGGTCTCGGATAAATTCAAAATAGAGTTACCGCGGTCCTTGGCACAGGCAACTGAAGGAGCAAGGTTGGGTTTTCGTCAGTAAAAGTATGACACGCCCTCCCAGTTCCACCCAAAGCGGGAAAAGTCATTGGATGATTTCCCATCCTCAAAAAAAACAATAGGGGTGTCGCACCACCAACTTCCATACTTCCGGGTTGCTACAGAGTTATTCCTAATGGAAAAACCCAATAACACTTTTTGCCCGACCTGGCCCTTCGAACTCAGGAACTTACGTTCCGCAGTCGCACTTACGACCTCGAGACTAATATAAAATTTTGAAAAAAATACTGAAAGTAGTTCTTTAAAACCTGTAAAGAGGAGGTAGTGTAAAAAAATACTAAAAAAAATATGTTTTTGACTCGCTCATAACCGGTTTTTTTTTGTAGCATGAATACGCCAAAAGCCAAATTTAGTCTCCGAGGTTCATGGAGGTTTGAGGTCATAATTTGGTTTGGCCACAAAGCATTAACAGAGGCATTTTCTGCTAAATCTCACAGAATTATAGATCAGTACAAAAAAACCAAGCTCATTTTTATACCCCTTGTATCTGAACGCACAATCACAAACGCATAGCATAAACATAATCACGTTCATTCATTTCAAAAGCACTCTTACTTTACAAACTACTAAAGTAAAACTATACATACACACAACACAACACGCGAAGTCGCCGAACTTCTTTTTGTAAAAAAGTGAAAGGGTTTCTCGTTCATTCGAGATGTATTTCGGGTTCCGGATACAGAAAGAAATACGTAATTGGAGGCTGTAAGTGATTGCGTGATGTGGATGAGAGAATTGTGTGTAAGGCTCGTTATTTGTTATGATACGTGCATTATGGGCTTGAGAAAAAGTTGTGATTTGAAGCTCAGAAATGGCTTGGTATTTTGTGCTGTGATTAGCAGTTATATGTGATTTTAGCTTTTAGAAAATTATAGTTTAAATAGACAGATGATGAAAAAGAGCTTTTTAAAAACCTTATTTATTTTTCACTTTTTAGTTGTTGTACCCCAGAACTAAAACCAAATAATTAAGTAATGCCCGAATGGATAACCCCAATAACATGGAATTTGAACTTAATTGAACACAACCAGAACATCATCCGTGTATACATATTTTTTGTGTTGATTTTTTTAAAACGTCCTTATTCAATTTTGATAAAAAATTATGTGGGACCACCTCTGAAGTATGACCTACAAAATAAGAACAGAACCATCAAAATCTATTCACAAGTGGCGGAGAAATCGCGTAAAAAACATTAAAAAAAACATGCAGACGAATTGAGAACCTCCTCCTTTTAGAAGTCTGTTGAAAATGGTGGGACGCCTAAGGTGGCTTATATAATCTTCGAGAATATACAAAATAAGGCACAAAATCGAGAGAACTGAAAGAAATGGGGTTAAGTCACTGCCTAGGAGTGGTGATGTTAATGAATAACATTTAATGTAATGTAATTTATCTATAATATATTGTATGTATTTAGAAATATATAAGTATGTTTATCAGTTGTCTAGTACCCATAACACAAGCTCTGCTTAGCTTGGGACTAGATGGCGTTGTGTGATAGTTGTTATTATTAATAACGACACGGTTGGCGTATCGCGGGTTCTATTTTCGCACACGCCAAAAAGTTGGGGATCCTAGCAAAGGTGAGATGCTATTTCACAGCGGAACAGCTGCTCAAACTTTATCAAGCGCAAGTTCGATCATGTATGGAGTACTGCTCTCATCTTTGTGACGGATCTGCCAGATACCAGCTTGATGCCCTTGAGACAATTGAGAAACCAGCCAAGAGGATCATCGGCAATGGTTGGGTCGTTGAGTCAAAGCTCCAAAGTCTTGAGCATAGACGCCGAGTTGCTAGCCTGTCGGTTTTCTATTGGTTGCATTTTGGGGAGTGTGCGACGAAAATGCAAAATTTAAGTCCACGGAACTCGTTCCATCATAGGACCACAAGACATACGGCGATGCATCACCAGTACATGGTGAACATCCCACCCACACGCACAAAGCGTCTGTGTTTCCTGATAGCTATAACCTTCCGAGTCTTTTAGTAAAGAGTAAATAGGCTACTTCTAGATATGTGTGTTTCATCATCGACCACAATCATCGCTTACCATTAGTGCCTATCAACAGTAAAAAAAAAAATTATAAAAAAATTACTAGACATTGTAATAACAGAGTTACGTAAAATTAGGATCACAAGAAACAATGAAGGAAAGAAACAGTGCACAGAAAATCAAAATAAAAATGATAATAATTAACTCGTCTCAATTAAGAAACGACACGATCTGTTTTGAGTTTTTTTTTTATTAGAATTGGGTTTTCTCTTGACTCTTGTCAAGGTGACAGAGACAGAGTCGACGATGGATTCTTGGATTCTTGGTAACTTATATCGAAATACGAGTACTTGTAGTTTTAGAGCTAATATTTAAGCTTCGTGAAGTCCTTGATTTAAGATTTGGATTTTAGGATTTTTATTTTTTAGCACTAGTCTTGGCACAGATTTTAATCTGAATATTTTTTCACGCTTATTTCTTCAATGATATATATATCTTACTCGCGTTGCATTTAGCGCTCGGGTATCAAAATTTTCATCCGCTTAATGTTCGTGCAGATATTTCTGACTAAGTTTGAAGAAAGTTATATCCTGATGTCCAACATTACCTACCCATGAAAGTAGAATAACTGTGTGACTCAGACAATGAGTTCGTGAGCTTTGAATAGGTATCTAGATTTTCTTACTTTCTTGATGACCTTTGAAGGTTGGTGATGCTAGCAACCTAGCATCACCAACCTTCAAAGGTCATAAAGAAACTAAATTTTCATTGTCATTCTGAACGTTAGCCCAACGGCTAACGTTCAAAATGACGATGAAAATAGTCAGAGTTTTTGAAGGTGTGACTTTGTGATTATTGACTGTAGTCTTTTTTTTTTGTTTTGGGGGGTGGGAAATCATCCAATGACTTCTCCCGCTCTGGGTGGAGCGGGAGGGCGTGTCAGACTCTTACTGACTAAAACCCACCCCTGTTCATTCCCTGCCTGAGTGCCCAGGGGTGCGCTAACTCATTTTCAGAATTTATCCACAACTCCTGGGCAGAACCTTCGGGTATGGCACCCTACAAACAAAGTTACTTTTATCAACTTTTATAAAATACTTATAACTACTGACTGTAGTTAAGTAATTTAACTATATTGTTAAAATCAAAGCTTTCTAACTTTCAAGACTAGCTAATACCTCACGGAACACGTTTTATAATATTCCTGGCGTATCTATGGGAAAATCTTTTTTGTAGTTTGTGCACTTTGAGAACATTAACCACTTTCCTATGTAATGAAAGGTCATTACATTTACGTGGCAGTCATAAAATAAATTTTCTAGCTAGTGATGTTCTAAGAATTTTATTTGCATTTTAATGTGCGGGATAAATATTTCAGATTTAAGTGGTATTGAGCTCTGAATAGTGATTATTCCTGGATACAAAATAAAATTCAGAAATTGGGTGATGAGGGTAGATGACTTACCGAAAACTATTGGACAAGTATTTTTGTTAAACAAAAAAATACAACCGATTTCTAAAAATTACAAAATAACTTTATTTTCGGCAGCCGGTGTTTATATTTTGTTTCTTCGTTATTTGACACCGACTTCCGAAAATAAAGTTATTTTGTAATCTTTAGAAGTCGGTTGTATTTTTGTAATTTTTTTTTTACTTTTTAGTTGTTATACCAAAACTAAATATTAATGGATAACCCTAATAACATGGAATTTGAACATTTTTAGACAACCAAAACGTCATTTGTGTATACATATTTTTTGTTTATGTTGATTTTTTCAAAAAGTGCAGAATTGATTTCGATAAAATTTATATGAGACTACCTCTGAAGTATTACCTACCAAACAAAAAAAGAATCATCAAAATTGATTCACAAATGTCGGAGATATCGCGTAACAAACATAAAAAAAACATAGACGAATTGAGAACCTCCTCTTTTTTGAAGTCGATTAAAAATGAGGATGATTTAGGAAATTTCGAGTGACCCATTTTCAGAGCTACGTAAAAAATGGACTACTTTTTACCTGTAACGTAACAAACCCCCACTCCTGAAATTTGATGCGTTTTATCTTTTTATTGTTTTGATAAGGAAAATATACGTGTCCAATGTTTTGTGATAATGTACTTACTAATTCTATGTAGTCCATATAGAATTATTATTCTGTACCCAGGCATCATGCCTTATCTACACTAATATTATAAAGAGAAGAGATTTGTATTTTTGTATGTAACGAATAAACTTAAAAACTACTGGACCGAATTTAACAATTTTTTCACCAAATCAAGTTAAATTATCAGCCAGTAACATAGGCATACTTTTTATCCCAGGAAAAGTAACAGTTCCCGCGGAATAGGTCACGGGAGCGAAGCCGCGAGCAAAGTGTAGTATAAAATAATTTCCCAAACTTTATGACGTTTTGATATAGAAGTATCGATAACAGAGCTGTTACGGGTCACATCATCTGGACATAACTGCTGCTAAATCACAATAAATAGGTATATGGTTGACAAGCCCCTTTTCTCGTCAGTTAGAAACACAGCTGACTAGTTTCTGTGTTTACAATGACGACGGCCGCACGACCTTGAAACCGGAAAATCGAGTTCAACGAATTAACATTATGATTATAAATGGTGAACAGTCAGATGCTGCTCGCTTACTCGAAAAACTTAACTTAGTTTTCAATTCGTTTCGAGCAAAACTACTCGTTAGTATTATTGGTTGCCTTTATACGTTTGAAAATACAACATCAGAAATAATAAAAAAATCTATTTAAAAAAAATGAATCCCTATTTCCCTTGGTCTTTACTTCTTTTTGATTTGATTCATCTGATTTGATGACTGGCCTGTTGGTCTAGTGGTTAGTGACCCTGACTGCTATGCCGGAGGTCGTGGGTTCGATTCCCACCCAGGACAAATGTTTGTGTAATGAGCACGATCATTTGTTCTGTGTCTGGGTGTAATTTATCTATAATATGTATGTATTTAGAAATATATAAGTATGTTTATCAGTTGTCTAGTACCCATAACACAAGCTCTGCTTAGCTTGGGACTAGATGGCGTTGTGTGATAGTTGTGGAATATTATCTATTTTTAGAGTTCCGTACCCGATGGGTTCAAACGAAGCCCTATTGCTGTCACTCTCGTGTCCGTCTGTCCATCTGTTTGTCCGTTGTCTGTCACACACAGGTTTTACAGCCATACGGTTGGAGCTACAGTCTTCAAATTTTCACAGTATTTAGGCATCTTGTTGATCCGTCTGTTGAAAGTAATACAAATGGTCGAAAATACATTTGGTACGGAACCCTAAATGTGTGAAGTCCGACACGCACTTTGCTGATTTTTAAAGTTTTCCAATAGCTTCCAGAAAGTTCTGACGGGGAGAAAAGTTAAGATAATTTCAGAAAAATTAACGACCATTTAAATTTCGCGCGTTTGTGAGTTCGCTGGCAGGACATCTGTCGGGTCAGCTAGTAATAGATAAAAAATAAAATAACGGAAAAGAATTAGAATATTGAAATGGAACTGGGCAGGATATATTTTGTTGGATGAATAATAGATGGACAAAACGATCAACAGTGTGGGTACCAAGGGATAGCAATAAGAGAAAAGGGAGACCAAGTTAAAGATGGAGAGACATTTACTATCACAGATTTGGGGGACCCAGTGGATGCAAAAGGCACGGATAAGAGAAATATGGAAAGGTATAGGCTTATGCCGCAGAGACGACTACTAGCTGCCTCCCTGCCTAGCCTTTTCCCAACTAACTATCATGGGGTCGGCTTCCAGCCTAACCGGATGCAGGTAAATACCAGTATTTTACATGGAGCGACTGCCTATCTGACCTCCACAACCCAGTTGCTGGGTAATACGATACCCCTTGTTAAGACTGGTTGTCAGACTTTCGGGCTTCTGACGACCCGTTACGACTGTCAAAGATCCACGATTGACAGCCGGGACGAACGGCTTAACGTGCTTTCCGAGGCACGGAGGAGTCTCAGTATGTAAAGATGCTCATCCATCCATGGACCAAACCCAGCAAGCTACGCTTAACTTAATGGATCGACCCGTGCGGCTGTTATTACTTTAGCCACGAGCTCCTCTGTTAATCTTGAAAGCATTTGCTAAAACTTTAATCATTGCATAAACATACAAAATTAGCCTTTATTTCTACCATACTACGCCTTTACTAATCCAACTAATGTTATAAATGTGAATGTGAGCATGTTCTCGTATGTTTCTTACTATATAAGATCACCGATTAATATCTCTGTCAGTTGTGGACCGATTTTCAAAATTATTTTATCCGAAAGATACTTCACAGGTGGTCCTATAAAAATGTTATCGAAATTGCTTTAGCGCTTTTAAAAAAAATCAACGAAAACAAAAAATATGTACCTATACAGACATGACATTTTGGTCTCCTCCAATTACGAGTATCTTCAAATACCATGTTCTATGTTATTGGGGTTAGTTCTGGGGTATAACAACCAAAAAGTGAAAAATAAAAAATAAACTTATTTACAAAAAAAAAACCGACTTCCAAAAATACACTAAAAATTAAAAAACCACTTTAATTTCGGAAGTCGGTGACAAATAACGAAGAAATGAAATCACACACTCACAATCACAATCACAAGCACCTCCAGCTAGAAGTAACGGTTCTTAATCTTTTTTTATTTTTTTGTGATGGGAAATCATCAAATGAAATCACGCATCCCGCTCTGGGTGGAGCGGGATGCGTGTCAGACTCTTACTAACTAAAACCCATGTTCTTTCAGTTGCCTGTACCAGGGCGGCGGTGACTCTTTCAAACACTACCCCGCAACCCTGGCAGAAGGGTTCTAAATCTTGGCTTTTTCTTTTTTTTTTAATTTTCATTTTTGACATGAATACTTGTACCTATAGTATTATATTATATTTTTTTTTTTGTATTGACATTTTATTTTTACTTTTTTTTTGGCTTGAATGCTGTGTTAAGTATTATATATATATTTTTTTTTTGATTGACTTTTTATTACTATTTTTTTTGACATGAATATTTACTTTGTAAAGTATTATATTTTTATTTATTTTTTTGATTACTTAATTATTGTAAATGTGATAACTATGTGGGCTATTATCATTATTTTCTCCTCCTTTTTACAGTACACTGCGGCCTACCCAAATGTCCTTTCTTTGGTATTGTTCGTCAAGTCATTGAGCTCCTCAGTGGTTTTTAAGTTGAGCTATTCGACTATTGACAAATGCTTGCACTGACTGGACAGGTCCACTCAAATATATGCGGTTCTTTCTTCAAAAGACCATTACAGACACTAAGCTGCATGGTCCTCATATAGAATAATGTGAATGCGAGAACTATGTATGTCGTTATATTCATGTAGATTTTATGATTGTCTGGCAGTTTGAGTATTTTTGCGGCCTTCTCAAATGTCCTTACTTTGGTATTGTTCGTCGGTTCGTTGAGCTCCTCAAAGTTCTGAGTTGAGCTTCACGATGACTGACAAATGCTTGCACTGTCTGGACAGGTCCACTCGAATTTGTGTGTTGCTTTCTTCAAAAAGCTCATCCCAGACATAAACGTACATGGTTCTCATAAGATTTAACCAGTACATATTGTATGGATTTGAACACTTTAAAAGAGACTTTGACCTCTGAGTTTGTTTCGGTGTTTCTTCTCAGGGTAGTCAGTTAGGAAACACCGGCCTCATCTAGCTTAAACTGACAGAAAACATTGACGTGTAAAAGTGTTCCTTGTAACCTATTTACTAAATAAACATCATTTATCATTTAAAAATTAGCCTATATTTGAGATGACATCACAGCACATTGAAAATGGCGAATACCTTACAATATTATGATGTGCATTCTTTTTACCTGACTGTTAATTAGATTGATCAAGAGCTAAGTTTTGGACTGCTTTTGAGTTAAGCAAGTTATCAGAAATTACGAAGGAGAGGTAATGAAGTGAATGCAATCATGATTAACAGTTCAAAGACGATATATTTTAATTTATTTGTAAACTAGTTATGTTTAGACAGAAAGTCTAATTACCATTGGCTGAAAGATCGTTAAGCTTTTATGTAATAAGTAGAAAATTTTATATTCAAAAAGACTATTACAACATTTTGAAAAGTCGTAAGTCAACAGTAACTTTCATAATATTTTTGTCATTACTGAATTTTTTGCAGTAATTTATTTCGCTGACTTGAGAAAATCTTTTGTGCTATCGTTCGTTTGTAAATGTTGGTTAAAGAAATATTGAGGACTGCGTTAGTGATAAACTTGATAAACTTTTAAATAGACATAAGATGAATACAAAATATAGTACAGGTAATAGAAAAACATTAACAGAAATAATAAAATAAAATATGTAATCGTTGTTTTGAATAACCGGTCTGTATTTGAATCTTAAAGGATCATATATAGCTCAACTTGTATTTGGATCACATTGAAATTATCAACTGTTTAAATGTCACTTACACTTTAAGGAAAAAGCAACAGAAAAACTTTTAAAGAATAAATTAAGAGCAGTATTAAAATAACTATTAACAGAGTAAATCTTAAAGTGAATTATCTTCTTTTAAAATAGCAGAGCTAAAGCTAAAGCATGATATTCACAACACGACCATCATCCAAAGCATAAACAGTTAACCATAAACTAATTCCCATCAAAACAATAACAATTAAAAAACGCAATGAACTTTCGCACTACACTAACCTACTCTAAACTAGTCCAACTAAAACTTCACCTACATCGACCGGCGAAACATTTGCAAACGCATCCCAAGTTCATGACCTCCGCAATGACCGCACGAACCTTGCGTTATGAAACCTGGACGATACTTTTACTTCCAGGCTGAGAAAGTCCAATTCGGTGGTTGCCACACTTGAGGGAGGCTATATAGGAGCGTCGCGACAGCGGGCGCGCAGACGTAGCAAACTCTCACAATGAGACGGTCGATAGTCTTACTTTTATTCGCGGTCGCACACGCGCTTCCCGCTCAAGACAACGGCCACACAGACAACGATATAGACGGCCTAACAGACTGCCTCAAAAAGGAATCAACGACATGTCTCAAATACAAATTCTTCTCGTTCGTCGACAAGATGATTGGACAAAAGGAATCCTTCTCCCTCACCGATGGAGTCACCGTCGTCAAGTCCGGTGACGTACCGACCGACACTGGAGCGCCGAGAGCTTTAGATCCTGTTTCGCGGTTGAAGAGCTACTTGGAAACGCATTCCTTAAGAGTAGAAGTGAAAGGTTCCGATGTGATTGACGCGGTATCAAGTGCTGGGCGCGCGTTTGAAGATACAGTGTCGTCGTTTACCGAAGATAATGAAATTAGTGAAGGACGTGGGAAAAAGAAGAAAGCCCAGAAAATCCTGGGACCGTTGATTGCAGCAGTGGCGCTGAAATTGATGGCGTTGATGCCTTTAGCGATTGGAGCAATAGCATTGATTGCAGGAAAGGCGTTGCTAATCGGAAAACTTGCCCTAGTTTTGTCGGCGATAATTGGGTTGAAGAAGTTGCTGTCTCAGCAGAAGCATGTGACTTATGAAGTGATTGCTCATCCTCATCATACATCGAGTCATGATTACAGTAGTGGAGGCACAAGTGGGTATGGGGGTGATTCTGGAGGATCCTCGTATAGTAGCAGCGGCAGCGGAGGCGGTGGTGGCCATGGCGGAGGCGGTGGCGGCGGATGGGGTCGCTCGCTCGAAGCTCAAAACTTAGCGTATTCCGCACAGAAACCTTAGCGACCCGGTTCCGTGGCCCCTTTTCCACTGATTTCTCCGATCTTCAATGTATTTAAGTATTATTTATCTTGTACGGATGTGTGTGTGCCTGTTATTTATTATTGAGTGATTTATTTTTTAATTTGTCAACGTCATGCCATGACTCGCGAATTGTTACTAGATGACGTTTTTGCCGTTTTATTTCTTAGTCACTTCAAGTCATATTGTTATTTTATTTTTTTCAAAATGTTTTTTTTTTTCTATTTATTTATTTGTATATACTTCGTTTAATATGTTAGTATTTTAGTTGGTAATGTATATTTTTATTTAAAACTCAGTACCTGGCTTTAATATTTTTAAGTAATTTAATTATCTAAGACTGTGTATGTATTTCGTTATTTATGTATATTTTCCCCACGAGTATGTTAGGTATAAAAGTTTTATTTATTTTGTATGTATTGTTATGTAGCGAATTCTTCCTAAATACTCATAATTTTAATATTATCGTTGTAATAATGTAATTAACGATACAAAGATGTTTAATTGTTATAATTATTACAAATAAAAGGATATGCAATTTTGTTCCTTGTTTTATTGTCGTTAGATTTGTTATTTGAATAATAATTTATAAGTTTTAATAAATTCAAGATATCCTGTCAAATTATTTGTTAATAAAGCAACAAAATAAAACATCGCATAAGGAAAATACCTTCTGTAAAAGCTGTCATAACTTTCTATGCTGCATTCTGCACTTCAGACTGTAATTCTTCCTCATTCCACAGAAATTTTTTTCATTCATCCCTCCCGCAGAGAGGAGGCCATGTCTCAGCAGTGGGAATATTATAATGTTAATTATGCTTACTATATGAAGGAACTTACGCAATAATCTAATCCAGCAAGTAAAGCTTCGAAAGCTGCTCTACTTTGCAACCATTATTATTTCATTTAAAAATTGTTTTCTTCTGATAAATGTCTAAAGCCAGCTAGTAATATAGTGCATTTCCATCAATTTCCAATAATAAATGCTAGACTTCTTTTCATGATAAGTATTATTCGAGCTTTTTCCTCGTACAAGGAAGAATTCCGGCGATTCCAAAGCTAAATACTAATCTTTTCGTTGGTTTTAGTAGGCTTATTAATGTTATCTGTTATCTTTATTTTCTATTGATAACATTAGCCAGTGTTACTTTCGTCAAAGTATCACAACAGATTACATAAGATTTGCAGCAGATTCATGGCCAGAATTTCGGAAACTAGGACTTAATGACGTAATTAGCAAATGTTATGTCTCAGCAGTAACTTTTCCCAGTTATTTACTACTGAAATTTTTTACAACAAGATCAATCAAAATGAACTCCACGAGCAACTCTAGAATACTTACCTGAACGTACCTACATACTCTCGTCCATAAGCTATAATACCGTTGCCTGACATAATCGCATTTTGAGTTACTTACGCACAAAAATGCATCGTTGAATTACATAGAAATGGTGATCTATTGGCAGTAGTAAAATACTGATAAGACAGACGAAAATCCACCAAATATCAGGTAACGGCACTTTAGTTTAAGGAAGGTAGCATATTTGACCCTTAGTAATTCAACCCCGTTATTTATTTTACCTTTAATACCGCGTTATTAATATTCCTTCTTTTCACATACAATGACAATTTTCAAGTTTATCTTTGTGAATAATGAAATAAATCGTGAGGAAACCTGAAGGCCAATTATAATTCTCGTATCACACTTGAGTTAAAATTGTACCACTTCTTACTCAAAAGTGATGTAACAAGCCCTGAACTTTGATGCGTTTTATTTTTGTCTTATTATATTGATTTGATAAAGCAAAAAATTCGTGTCCAATATTTTTTGATATACCTAACAATTTTATACAACTTACGGACAATTTTTTGATATACCTAACAATTTTATACAACTTACGGACAATTTTTTGATATACCTAACAATTTTGTACAACTTACGGACCATTTTTTTTTCTTTAACCTGGAATTACCCCCATTGACATTGCAGTATCTCGGTTGCAAAAGTCGCCGGTCGTCTTCGGCTCGGGTGTGTATACCGCCTCGGATGCAATGACAAAGTTTGCCTACTTAACTCAAAATGTACTTTATTAGCCAGGTCGTTGAAACGAGAGAAGTCTAGTCATCATTATCATCATCAGCCTTTTAATGTCTCCACAAGCCTCCTCTTTGTGAGAGGGTGTGGGCCGTAATTCACCAAGCGGGCCCAATGCGGGTTGGTGGATGTCACATGTCTTCGAATTTTTGATTCTAGAACATACCAGTTTCCTCACCGTTTTGAGAGCAGTAGTGATGAAATAATTTACACAAAGTCATGCGCCAGCCTTTTTTTTTGTGGGGTGGGAAATCATCCAATGATTTCTCCCGCTCTGGGTGGAGCAGGAGGGCGTGTCAGACTTTTACTGACTAAAACCCACCCCAGTTCTTTCCCTGCCTGAGTGCACAGGGGTGCGGTAACTCATTTTCAGAATTTATCCGCTACCCCTAGGAGTGCAAGCACCGGCCACGATGGGCCCCGTCAGTGGTGGCTGACTACATCTCTTTGAGGCGCGCGTGGAACACTACGCGCCGTCGACTCACGGGCCTGGTGCTGATCGGACGGCGAGCTACCCACTGCTCGCCGTCCGCAGGCCCGGGTCTACGATGGCCGGAAATCATCTCGCGACGTCCTACGCCTAGTACGCCCAGTACCTCTCCTGAGGTGGTAGCGGCCGGGGCAGCGAGGGCCATTCCGTTGAGCTTCCCTCGCGCGTCCCGCCTCCGCCTTCACGAGCATTACTGCTTCGCAGAAGGCGGAGACTGCCTCCCATTCCCTCTCGCTCCATACCATGGCCTGAACCAGGGCCGGGCGCGAGAGGTCGCCGCCACCTATCACATCCACGAGGACACGGTGGTGTTCCGCCCAAGCGGGGCAGACCTCCACCATATGCTCCACCGTGTCCTCTGGGCGATCCGCGCAGTGGTAACACCCGGGCGTTTCCTCTCCCCCGAATGGGTTTGAACTCATGACCTACAACTTGTTAGTCGCGGCCGTTACCACTGGGCCACCACTGCTCTAAGCAGAAGCTTCTGCGAGAAGTCTAGTACACTTAGGATATGACCTACGTGCCATTACATAGCACTTTGCAACAAAGTTGACGCGATAACTTTTCTATATCGGTCTCAAATGGTGCCTTACCCCTAATGGTAGCTCTACTTATATTATAATAGTCTCATAAAGGAAATAGAAATGAGACTTATAAATAAAGACGCAGATCCACCGGCGTACGGAGAGGCCACGCACGTTTGTTAAGGCGTAGTTATACGACTTCTAATAATTTTTAATTGAACATCACGTCTTAACGACTTGTTTTATTTCTTTAATAAAAAAAAATATGTTACTCTAGATAATGTTATTTGCATTTTGATATGTGAATATTTGCAATTATATTTTTTATCATAGTGCAAATAATTTGTAAAGTTATGTCTAACGCGGATAAAAAATTGAAAATCACGCAAAAACTATAAAACGTGTTTTTATGAAACGTTCACGATTTAAGATCACTTAATTATTTATATTTTAATATACGTGTTACTGTATAAAACTTGTTGTTTTATGTATAAAAACAATAATAATGAGTCTAACTCCGGACAACGCTCTTTGATGCACGAGTCCTATTACAGGGTGGACGTACGACGCGTTACGTGAGCTAAACACAGAACACGCAATCTAACCGCTTAAGGTTATTGGCAGTTAATAGTACTTAAAGCTTCGCTTTGCAAGAAAAGGATGTGATTGTGCCCACTGCAACCCGCGGACACGGATCGCATCAATTGACGTCATTGGTAGATGCGTGGCTTGCTCGAATATGGTGCTCACATAGTTCAAAGCTGTCAACGCTATGCATGCTGTGCATGCGGTAGACTCTATACCTACACGAATATTATCCCACGACTATGGCAGTGAAGCTACGCGCCATATTCTTGCAAAAACACGTGCGTAGCGTCTCCGTGCGCCGCGGTGGGCCATGCGGTTGGCCACGCTACAGTTGAACATATTTGTGGGTGTGTACTGTGTACTGCAGTGGAAACATACACCCACGTCGTCAAACAAATGAATCCATGCAGATAAAACGCACCCGTACACAGTATGCGCCGCGGTGGGTCTGCGCCTTAATATGCACATAAAGTCATATGTATGACTCTACATCAGTTTCTCGTTAGGAGGAGAGATCTAGAAATAAGCAAGTCTTGATTTAGTATGTAGGTACATGACTGACTTTGTTGGTATAAAAACTGTGAGTTACTTTTTTATGTATGCAGAAAGATATATCTGACCAAAATAAATTATGTGAAAAAATGTCAAGTTCTATAGCGTCTTATAGAATTTGACATTTTTTTACTTCTTTAATTTTAAGCAAGGCCGTTGGCTAGCTTATAAAAAAGTTAGATCTGAGTGTATAACAAATTCTCTCGAAGTTCGAATGAACTATAATGTGCACGAAATTAAGTAAACCATCATTATCATCATCAGCCTTTAAAGGCCCTTCTCGCGGTCCAGTGGCGCCCTCATTGAATAAAAAATCGTAGCATAGCACAATCAAAATGTTTCGTATCCAAAGTAGTAGGCAAAAGTGTCAGAAACGGCCGTTTTTGGCACTTTTGCCTACTACTTTGGATACGAAACATTTTGAGCCCTGTTTTAACAACATAAAAATTCTTTATCCTCTTTGTAACAAACGTGAAGTTGGATTTTTTAATATTTATTTTCTGTGCTGTGCTACGATTTTTTATTCAATAAGGGCGCCACCGGACCGCGAGAAGGCCCTTAACGTCCCCACTGTTGGGGCACAAGGCTTCTCTCTGTGAGAGGGTGTGGGCCGCACTGGGCCCGCGTGGTGGATCCACGCGGGCCCAGTGCGGGTTGGTGGATGTCACATGTCTTCGAATTTTTAGGTTCTAGGACATGCCGGTTTCCTCACGATGTTTTCCTTCACCGTTTTGAGAACAGTGGTGATGAAATAATTTACACAAAGTGAAGCGCCTGCCTGGGTTTGAACTCACGACCTACAACTTGTAAGTAGCGACTGTGACCACTGGAATATATGAAATTATAAAATGTATGTATGTGTGAATATGGAAGGAAGAAATGTAAATCATCAAATTTATATAAATGCAACTGAAGTAGGTTGTGTATGACATAAGCTATGATTTAAAGAACTTCGAGGAAGCTTGGTATTTACGTAATGCAGTTAGATTTAACTTTTATTATAAGCGTAGTTGTCATAGCAAACTTGGCATTCTTTCACATTTATGTTTAAAGCATAATTCTTGTTTATCGGGTTCAGGTTCGGCTTCAGGTTCAAATCAAACTCGACGCCTTCATCCCTCGGATTCATGTTCTCTATTATTTAGAGTAAAATTGATCAATATAACAGTAAAAAGTTATTTTATTCACCAGTACCATACATAATATTCGAAAGAAAAATTTACTAATGCCACTACATTAACAACTTTGTCTTCTAGACCAACTTATAATGTGGTGATTTCTAAATGTTTCCTGTATCCACCGGAACACAAATTTTCAAATTTCTTAATCACCTGGAAGTAGTAAAAATTTTTGATGAATGTGTCAATGAGTGATGAAAATAGTGATTTTCGGGTGTCATTATGTCGTGAATGGTAAAAAATTTCTTATTGAAATTTGAGATTTATATTATGAAGAGGGTCTTACAGTTACTACATAATATACAATATTGCAAGCGAGAAAGCAAAGTTGTGGGGGTGTCGAAAGTGGCCCGAAATGGTTCGTGTTATATAATCCACTGCTAATGTCTCGCCTTTTTGCTTTGCGAACTTGGCTGACACTCTGCCGTGTGTTTAGATCAAAACTGGCTCAGAGGTTAGATTGAAAATAAACAAAAAAACTCTAATTACTGCTCAAACTGACACCTCTGGGCACAGACATATATACCTACATATTATTATAGAATACATATAGAAAAAATGTTGCACCACTTTTAAGAAACTGGTATTAAGCAAACATGTTAAAAAATGCGGTTATTAGGGCAGAAGCTAACTCAAATTAAATACAAAAGAAACTGTTGTCTCAAAATTACCATAATAATTAAGGTACACAAAACAAGCGACACAAACGGATTTGAGAAGCCGAAAGAGACTTCAAGCCAAGCTTGGTTTGGCAAGAGGGCGTTATTATGCCAGTGTTTTCCAAAATATCTTTATCACCCCTGACTGTCAGCTCATAAATTTTTCATATATTATCATAAGTTTTGTAATCATGAACTTTCAAGACATAATTTTTGATAAACCCATAAGAATCTCCTCGAGGAATATTCAAATTACGACTATTTACTTATACAAACTATTCGTGGGTTAAAATTTCACTTTTATCTCATTCAAACTTGAGGAATTCTCACCGCACCCATGGGTTTTCTGAGATTTTACTCTAATTACAAAGTAATTAGTTTTATCAAGTCTTCATCATTGTTAGAATCAGCTACACAATTTTGGTATCGGTTCGATTCATTCATTTTCCCTTCCCACAATTATTTTGGAACTAAAGTCAAATACTTGTTGTGGTGGTTTTGGTCATAAGAAGAGCTTTTTCACACCACCTGCTCGACAATATCCAATTACAAATTATGTAATCTCAACGTTAAGTAAAAGCAATATTTTACCGCCCAAGTGAGGTAAAGTTATATGAAACTCCCTAGGGAGTAAAGTGATTTGAATTTGGATCGTCAAATTCGTGGAAAATTTCTTAACTGGCCATCATAAGCAGAATCAAAAGAAAAGATGGGGGAGAGGTTTTGGGGATTTGGTTTTGGGATTTAATTATGCTGAGTCCTGACTCAGCATAATTAAATCCCTCGTTACGCACAGGGTTCAATATGCCGTCCGTGACGTAAGACACTGCTTTACCCCCTTTGTGCACAATCTACTATAATTGTAATATATTAATGATTAAAACAATTAATAATTTGAAGTAAAGAAGCCTTGTTTCCATCAATTGTTTACAAAGAACAAACTTTTGTCGTAAAGCCTTCTGGTGATTGAGACCGTACCTTGTGTGTATTTTCTCTTACCTAGCCTATAGCAGTTCACACAACTGCTGGACATAGGCTTCTGTCAAGTTGTTTCGCAACAACCAGTTCATTCATGGATAATTTTTACCGACAGAAATGGTTTTTGCGGTGGGTTTTTTTTCATTTTACTTTTTCTACATTTTTGTGATTTATATTTATGGAACTGCCTCCTCGACCCCTTTATTTTGATACCCCAAATGATCAATCTGCCTAGCCTTTTCCCTACTATCTTTGGGTCGGCTTCCAGTCTAACCGGATGCAGCTGAATACCAGTATTTTACATGGAGCGACTGCCTATCTGACCTCCACAACCCAGTAACTGGGTTTTACGATACCCCTTGGTAAGACTGGTAGTCAGACTTTTCGTAACGACTGATAAAGATTCACGATTGACAGTCGGGACCAACCAGCTTAACGTGCTTTTCGAGGTACGGAGGAGTCTCGGTATGTAAAGATGGTCACCCGTCCGTGGACCCATCCCGGCAAGCGTAGCTTAACCTGATAGATCGACCCGTGCGGCTGTTATTACTTTAACTACAAGCTCCTCCACTCCGAGCTACTACACCGAGCTATCCCACACGATCATGTCACAAAAAAATACGTCCTCACGAATCTAATGGCGGCACCATTATTTTTCGGAATTCAACTATCCTGTATCACTTCAGCAGTCAAACCCAATCTTATAATAATACCTCATTTGTTGAAATTCATCCAGAATTTAGGCAACACATGTCGCCAGACAGGGTTGCGGGTGTGTTTGAAAGTCACCGCGGCCCCTGGCACAGGCAACTGAAGGTACACGAGTGGGTTTTAGTCAGTAAGAGTCTGACACCGCCACAGAAGATATTTGATGATTTCCCATCCCAAATAAAAAAAAAAAATGTTAAAAAACCCGACTGTATATAAACCACTAAAAAATTCCAAACAAGACACTTTTTAAGCAGTGTGATGCAGTTGATAGAATTTATTTCAGTTCAATCACAGATTTGATGCCACTTACTGCATCAGACTGCTTGAAAAGTGACTTGTTTGGCACTTTTTTGTTGTTTTTTATCAGTCGGGTATTTTGGTATTAAAAAGTTACTGAAAAGTTGTGTGGAAATCGGTTGTCGTGGTATGGGCATGTGATGCGGAGGAATGAAGAAAATGTCGTGAGGAAAGTCTTGTGTATGGATGTGGATGGCTATAAGAGCAGGGGAAGGCCAAAGAACGATGGTTGGACTGTGTGAAAGAGGATATGGGTAAAAAGGGGGTGACTACAGAGATGACGACTAATAGAGGAGTATGGAAGAAAAAGACATGTTGCGCCGACCCCAAATAAATTGGGATAAGGGCAGGAGAATGGTGATGTATTTTGATATTAAAAATTTTTTTTCCTACATTTGCGTCAGTTATATTTTTGGAATCGTCTCCTAGCACTTTAATTGACACCCCACATGACCATGTCACAAAAAATACGACAACACTTATCTAATGGCGGTCGCCATTTTGTTTTTTTATTTATATTTTTTATGTCATTTCGGCGGTCAAGACCAATCTAATAATTTCTCATTTGTTAAAATCCATCAAGCCGTTTAGGCTACAGCGCGTGCCAAAGAAATAGACATACAAACATACACACATTTATATACATACTCTCGAAAAAAATTGCCCTCCTTCTGAGGTGGTTGGGTTAAAAGATATATAATGTTTCAATAAAAACTTTTTTCCAAAAAAATAGAACCGAATTCCAAAAAAAGTGCAAAATAAATTTAATTTCGGAAGTCGGTATTCCTGGTTTTGTGTCTTCGTTATTTGACACCGACTTCCGAAATTAAAGTTATTTTGCACTTTTTATGGAAGTCAGTTCTATTTTTTTGGAAAAAGTTTTTTATTTTTTACTTCTTAGTTGTGGTGCCCCATTAAACTGTGTTAACAATTCATAGACATACGATCGCAGCAATCGCGGTTGATTTGCTGTCAATTTTTGAAGAGTTCTGTTGTCTGTGTCCGAATCATCAGATCTATATTAAATTTAAATGGGACCATTTCGGAACAAACCCCTTTCGAACAAAAAGAGAATTTTGCAAATTCGTCAGTATATGACGGAGATATGCCCGAACATACAGAAAAAAAAAATACAAACATCCGAATTGATAACCTCCTCCTTTTGAAATCGGTTAAAAATAATAACCAGCAGAGAACTCTCAATCCAAGCTTATTAATTAAGGTATCTCAAGGCACAAAACATTCAAATCTCGAGGCGTACTAAGGCATTGTTACCAGTTTGTGCATAGGATGCTTTAAAATTCAAGAAGCATTGCATTATTTACTGTGCTCTTAAAACTAAGTGACCGAAAATTGCCTGCATTGTAGTGGGAACACTTACAGATAAGTGTTTGTTTTATGTTCCCACGTACGGAGATAGTGTGCTATTATAATCTCCTTGTACAAATATTATGTGTTAACTTTAATTGGCATGGGTCAAGTGATGAGATTCCAGCGATAACGTTAGTATTTCAAACATATAATATAGTGTTCTGATCGTAAAACTGTCTCATTTGTGGGGGTTTACCTCGAAAAGGCAGTTTTTTCAATTAATTTGACTATTTTTGTACTACTCAAAAGGAAAAAACGGAACTCTCATAGGATTACTTTGTTGTCCGTCTGTGTGTCTCTCTGTCAAGACCCTTTATCTCGTGAACGCGTGGAAGTATTGAGTTGAAATTAAAACCATATAGGTACTCTTTATAGTCCCGTGGAGAAAACAAACTTCTAAGTTAACGTGAAAAAAAGATACGGCCGTTTATGCCGCAAGAAGCGTATATTTCGACACTTTCAAGGGAATCAAAATTTATAGGGTACTTCCCGATATTTTAAAATCATGAAATTTGGCAAAAAGCAAGCTCTTAGAACACAAGTTAAGGGAAAGGTCTGAAAACCGTAAAATTTCAATTACATTACAAAAAATAGGTCACTATAAAAACAATTTGGTTCCAATTTTTAAAGTGAGGTGACCCTATCATATGGGGCATCGTATGAAAGGACCTCATTAGCACAAGCTAAAACAGATTTTAATTTATTTAAATCACGTCTACTTTTCGATAACTACCAAAAAATTAAAAATTTCGAAACTCTATTCCCGAACTATTTACACACCCACAAGCTTGTACGGAACCCTCGGTGCGCGAATCCGACTCGCACTTTGCCGGTTCTTATGATTATCTCATAGTTCTGCAAGATATTAACAACACAAGATGGTAAGAATTTGGTTTAAAAATTCTGAAATACAAAGGATATGCAACAAGCAGTGATGACTATAATAATTATGTGCAATATAGAGGTTGTAACGGAAAGGTGTGGTCATATTTTAAGACCCGGTTCTGCCCATGGGAATAAACAACTTTTCTAAAAAAAAAAAAAAGATCCAAAAAAAAATTGGACTTTCCATACAAAGTTATCAACAGCTGATCAATAATTGTATGGGAGGTAAAACATATTTTTATTTTCCTCGGATTTTCTTGAAGAAAGTTGTTCATATCGATGGGCAGATGTAGTTCTTAAAATATGACCACACCTTTCCGTTACAGCCTGTATACTAATAGAGGAGTATGGAAGAAAAAGATATGCTGTGCCGACCCCAAATAAATTAGGATAAGGGCAGGAGAATGATGATGATGATGATGTATACTAACTTATGTATTTTGATTCAAATAAGAAAGCCACTTACACTTGACAAATGATCCTAGAAACTTAATGCCTTAGCCTGTAGGCACGCTTTAAATATAACTACCCACTTTGTAGACGAGGTGATTTGGCTTAATGGCTGCGGTGAGCGAATGAATTCATAACACTGCTGTGGTATTTGTGGTTGGCGCTTCAGACCTATTTATTTGTCATTGTATAGCTAATATTATGTGCTAAGGTGCGGACTTCTAAATAAATGGGAAATAAGAATATTAGCGTATGCAACTAACGGAATGAGATCCTATACGGTAATTTCAAACATCGCTCGAGGCAGTAGAATGAAATTGATAAAAATCACTTCCCGGTTTACGATTGACCTGAATTAATATTGCATAATTATACGTTAAGTTTGTTTGTTTGCTCTTGTTCAATAACTTAACTAAAATTAGAGAATCGCTATCTTTTATTAAAAAGCAGTTATGAAGTTATGAACTAATTTAGAGATGTCAAACTAGTTTACGCCTTAGTCGACATGTTTTTAACCGACTTCAAAAAAAGGAGGTGGTTACCAATTTGACTGTATTTTTTTTTATTTTATTTTTATTTATGTGTTACCTCATAACTTTTCACTAAGTGAACCGATTTTGAAGATTTTTTTTATTTGAAAGATGTTGCTTCACATGTGGTCCCATTTTAATTTGGTGAAGATCTGATGAAGAACTTCGGAGATACACAATAGAACTCTTCAATTAATGATAGCAAACCTTCCAGAATTGCTGCAATCGCATGTCTGTATATTGTTTTCACCACTTCACAACATTACATCACGCTGATACGCTCTGAAGGGGTATACAGATTTGTACAGTTCACCCTGATACACCCTAATTTCACTAACTAGGTATGTTCAAATTCCCTATTTTTGGGGCTATCAATTCGGGCATAACTTTAATATTAATTTAGTTTTAGAATGGGTATTTTTTAGTATTATTTATGGAAGTCGGTTGTATTTTTTTTGTAAAAAGTTTTTTATTTTTCACTTTTTAGTTGTTGAACACAACTAAAAAGTGAAAAATAAAAAACTTTTTACAAAAAAAATACAACCGACTTCCATAAATAATACTAAAAAATGCAAAATAACTTTAATTTCGGAAGTCGGTGTCAAATAACCAAGAAACCAAACTAGAAACACGGGGAACCACAACTAAAAAGTTAAAAATAAAAACTTTTTTACAAAAAAATAGAACCAACTGCCAAAAAAAGTGCAAAGTAACTTTAATTTCGGAAGTCTGTGTTTCTGGTTTTGTGTCTTCATTCTTTGATTTTTAACTTTTTAGTTGTGGTTCCCCGTTTTTTCACTTTAAAGTGTGTTAACAATTCATAGACATTAGATCGCAGCAATCGCGGTTGAATTGCTGTCAATTTTTGAAGAGTTCCGTTGCCTGTCTCCGAAACCCATCATCAGATCTATATGAAATTTAAATGGGACCATTTCGTAACAAACTTGTTTCCAAAAAAAAAAAAAAAGAATTTTGCAAATCCGTCAATATATGACGGAGTTATGCCCGAACATACATAAAAAAAATACAAACATCGGAATTGATAACCTCCTCCTTTTGGAAGTCGGTTAAAAATGATATCAGTCAAACTTTTTTAAACTATAATATTATTTGAATTGAGTATTTATCTTGTCGCTGGTTCTGGTACCCCGCTACCGCTTATAAAACACACCACATAGCTTTCCTTATATCCAGGTCGGATCTTGCCCCTAACAGAGAAAGGTGTACTGACTCCGGTGAAATCACTCATCGCGCACGTTCGTCTTGTGATAAAAGTAAAATTTTGCGTGCATCATCTTGTTCGTATGTTTTATGAAGGTACTAACATAAGTTGTCATGGTAATAATGGCAGTGAGACAATAGTGGATATATTAAACTGCACGTGGCTTCGCCCGCGTGGACTAATTCCATTCAATTACTTCCCCCACTATAAATTATAGCCTATGTGCTATTCCAGACTACAATCTATATCATTGCCAAATTTCATCCAGATCCGTTCAGCCGTTCTGGCGTGATTGAGTAACAAACATCCATTCAAACTTTCGCATTTATATCATATAATTATGGACCCCCTTCGGGTAAAAGCCACGTCAAATAAAAACTAATAGAATTAACTAATATAATCATGCATACTGCAATTACACACACAATGCAATTGCACACTGCATTTTATTTATCCTTTTTATTAATCAGCATGTATTGTAATGTAAGTAGGCCTTAATGGAATTACCCGGGCCTGCGGACGGCGAGTAGTGGGTAACTCGCCGTCCGATCAGCACCAGGCCCGAGAGTCGACGGCGCGTAGTGTTCCACGCGCGCCTCAAAGAGTTGTCAGCCAAGGGAAGGGGCCTGCCACGGCCGATGCCTGCCCGGGGGTGGAGGATAAATTCGAAAGAGTTACCTCGCCCCCGGGCACTCGAGGCAGGGAGGAACAGGGGTGGGTTTTAGTCAGTAAGAGTCTGACACACCCTTCCGCTCCACCCTAGAGCGGAAGAAGTCATAGGATGATTTCCCAACCCCCAAAAAAAAAAAAAAAAAAATGGAATTCAATAAAGCTTTATTATTATTTCGTTTATTCATTTTATAAACATATTATATTATATTTTTAAATATTTCAGTAAAATAATAAAAAAAAAAAACATTTAAAAATATAAAAAATAGTATACCACCGGTATCGGGAACAGGTTCCAAGCTACCGGCGGTCAGGGCTCCAGAGAGAGGCTTATTATATATTTGAAAAGGTGATTTCTACTTGGGACGAATCCCGGTGATTTTCCTTGCTCCCGCCCTGAGACCCTCAGGGAAAAGGAGGTTCGGATCCCCTGCTAACTAGTAACAAATACTGTGTCCCCCAGTACTTTGCTCAAAATAGTAACGGTATGAATGGCTGCTTGTTTATAATTAGTGAGATATTATATAATTATAATATCAGTGAGGTATTTTATGATTATTAGATAGGATATGGGTTTCTTTTTCAGCAAAAAAAACCTTCTTTCTTTTTTTTCGGCGGTGGAACTTCCGACTTCTCCCGCTCTGGGTGGAGCGGGAGGGCGTGTCAGACTCGCAGTTACGTTATTGAAAGCAATTGATGAAAATTTTTATTGATGATGCTCATTGACAGGAGCCATTGAAGCTGCCAAGGGCCTACCTCCCCGTAAGTGGCGCCCTCATTGAATAAAAATTCGTATCTTAGCATAGAAAATAAAGATTAAAGAATCCTATGTTGCGTTTGTTACAAATAGGATATAGTTATTTATGATACTAGTGCGGTAAGTTGGTTTTTACAAACGAGTAGACGAATGTAAGCCCGAGACGTAGTCGAGGGCTTACCATAGTCACGAGTTTGTAAATACCAATCCGCACGTGTGTCATACAACGTTTTTCAACACATTTACGAGAAAACAGTACCTACTAGGCAATTAGACAAACTTTTGTTTTTGATGTGAATCATCTATTGGCACGGCTTGGCAGTAAAACCGACTCGAATGTCGTGACGAAAAACGGCATGACACCGTCGTGCCACGATGCCCCCACTACGCCACCGCTCTCGACCTCCTTCTCCCTAGAAACATCTATGCGAAAAAAATGAACACAATAACAACCAACAACAACAACAAAGACAACAACCAAGAACAACAACAAACAACAACCAGCAACAACAACCAACAACAATACAACCAATAACAACAACAACCAACAACAAACAACAACAACAACCAGCAACAACAAACTACAACCAGAAACAACAACCAACAACAACACTGCCAATAACAACAACAAGCAGTTACAACAACTACAACTAAAAACAACAACAAACAACAACAACTACAACTAACAACAACAACACCTAACAATAACAACAACAACCAACAATACTACCAACAACAAGCACAACCAATAACTACAACCACAACTAACAACAATAACACTACCAACAACAACAACAACCACCACGACCAACAACAACAACCACTAATAACAACAACAACAACTACCACAACAACAACCAACAACAATAACAACAACCAACAACTCTACCAACAACCAAAAACAACAACTAACAACAACAACAACAACACTAGCAGCAACAACATCCACCACAAACAACAACAACCAGCCACAAACAACAAAAAACAAACTACAACAACAACCAACAACACTACCAACAACAACAACAACCACAACTAACAACAACAACACTACCAACAACACCAACCACCACAACCATCAACAACACAAACAACAAACAATTACAACACAAAAAAACACAACACACGAAATAGATGTTTCACATCTGCCGGGCATCCCGTGACGGCCAATATTTTTTTCTCGTAATGCCAAACTCCTTGGTGGAATTCTTATATATTTTATAAGTAAATAAAAAAAAAACCGTAAAGGATACGCACGCCGCAATACAACGGAGCGTGCAGTAAAATAGGTACTTAGGTGAGAGTATCTATTTTATCGCACGTTCAATTGTATGGTGCGTAATTTTGAACTTTCGAACGATGTATACAGGCTTCGTAAATGCATTTTTTGAGCAAATGTGTTGAAAAGGTATTTTTACGTTGCAACAGGACTCAAAGTGTTTCGTATCTAAAGTAGTAAGCAAAAGTGTCAAAAACGGCCGTTTTTACCAGTGGGTTGCTAGTGAAAATCTTTATTTGAAAGAATAACGTAATTACATGTTCAAAAACCCTAAAAATAAATATATTATTCCTACTGTTCAGTACAGGTCTTCTTATTGCGTTATGGTATTTATGGTTCCCAGATCTAGTTCCATGATTGTTGATACCAGGTAATACAGCTGTCTTTCTGTCAACGCTCCTGCTAAGGTCACTCATACTACACTTGTGATGCTAATACACACGCACGATTCGCATCTGAAAGAGAAACGCACACATCACACTCTAAATTTAATTATGATGCATTTAATTTCTAATGAAAACATGAGTTTGAGTACCTTTATGATCATGTCTGTGAACTTTCTCTGTGTAATTATATTGGGCTGTGCATTACCGTAATTAATGAAATGCTAATTTGAGATTAAGAGGAAGAACTGAGCACTTAATTTTTTACCCGACTGCGCGACGCAAGGGAGGGTAATGTGTTTATCACCCTATGTATGTATGTTCCTTTGTGGCACTATAGAAACCAAACGCGTGGGACGATTTTGATAATTCTTACGTCAATTGATGCGTCTTAATTTTGCAAGTGCTACTAAAACGATCCCAAAAAATTAATTCACTAAAATGTAGAAAATAAAATTAAAAAAAAATATTTCCAAAAAATCCGACTGCAAAAAACAACTAAAACGTTCCAAACCAGTAACTTTTCAAGCAGTATAATGCAGGTGGTGACATAAAATCAATAATTGATCTAAAATAACTGCCACCAACTGCATCAGACTGCTTGAAAAGTGACTTGAAGTGTCCTTCAGTTGCCTGTGCCAAGGGCCACGGTAACTCTCTTTCAAATTTATCCAATCCTGGTAACGGCTTGCTTGAGTTCTCTCTCTGTCAATTCCCAATACCAATAGAGATATTTATAACCAAGACATAATCTTTTCAATCTATTCGCTGGGTGCAAAACGGGGAGTAGGGACAGACGAATCGATCGCAGCGCCCGCCGTGGCTAAAAAAGGAACTCGCGGCGGATGTCATCCTTGCGTATACATAGTGGAGTGTTGTTGTTTATTGTATTTCGTTAAAAATAAAGAAATATATACCTGCTGTGTTGATAATTTACACGTAAAAACACTGGCGTAAACAGTGCTTGTAAATTCTACAAATTTCCACAAGCACGTTGGAAACAAGAACAACGAATGAAATGGATAACAGCCGACTAGAATCAATCTGTAAAAAAATAAATTATTTCTTTACTTTATATTTTTATTTTATATTATATTTATTGAAATAGATCAGTGTGTACATACACCGGGGCCTATTCAAATTGTATAATATATCAAAATGAACGAAAGCCTAGGTATACGACTAATAGACTACCTATATTTTTCTGTCGCGACCACATAGTATTACATACATCTAAGATTGCAAAAAAAGAAGAAATCTGCTTACATTCAAGGATGTTTTGTATCGAGTCGAAATCACTGAAGTTTGACGAATTACACGAGCTTCAATGGTGTGGCTCGTTTGATCTTCGCATTTCGTTTCTTTTACATCTTGCACATCACATCATCACATTCTACAAACGTAGGTTTGGGTACTACCCATATATGTATCCAACCAAATTTCTGCTGGGTTGCTTGGGCTTTACCTCACTTCAGGTGAGACGAGCTTTTGACCAGCTTGTAACCGCTTGCAAAATAATAAACGGAAGCATCGACTCTCCTTGTCTACATGCGGCGCTGTGTAACATTTTTGTTCCTGACAACTATTGCCGAGCGAGACGGCATAAATTATTTATGGTGCCACGTTGCCGCACGGATGCACGAAGTATGTCACCCATTCCGCGAATGCTAAATGCACTCAATGCTCTCCTAGAGTCCAGTCCTGGATTAGATCTGTTCGCTGATGAATGGAAAAAGATATTGTCTGAATGTCTGACGATTTGCGAGAAGACTGAGTGAAAGGCACTGAATTAAGTATGCATAATTTTGTGCAATTGTAATATTTTTTATTTTATTCTTCATGTGTTTTATACAATTTGTATTTTGGTTTTAATTTGTAATGTGTATGATCAGTGTAATTGGCATTTTGTCGTTCTGGTTAAATAAATAATAAATAAATAAATAAATAAATTGCACATGTTGAGCCAAAACTAATTGTTTGCCTTTTGATGTTGTTTGGGGTTGGAAATTGATTTCGTGTGTTACTGCTGCAAATCCAGTTTGTATTATTAATTTGGCCATGTTTAACAAACAATCAGCAATAGGTCCGTGTGTACTAAATAGAATTGGTTGAATTGTGCCAGTTTACACGGCAAATAAAAAAGGCCAACGTTACTATAGACGCTATACATTTACATGTTTTTAGTTTTACAATAAACGATTTTAAATACGACGTTTCATTAAAAATATTTCTTTGTTTATTTTACTATTCGTAATGACAACTCGCCATTTGACACTTCAGAGTCCGCCTAAAGTTCATCCGCTAGTTGGCGCTGCCGTCGCGCACCCAGCGAATAGGATACTGTGACTATTATAGAGAGAAAATACCTGATATTTGTAAACTAGGTTGGAAAAGCAGGAACTAGCCGGTTGTAAACAAGTTCTGTGCGTGTAAGAAAAACGTACGACGCATACAGAGAAATTATATTCATGCTATATTTATTGGGGTGAGCAGATGTCGATGTTGAGTTTTGAAAGCTGGTCTTGTATGACTATACTAGCGACCCGCCTTAGCTTTACACGGGTAAAAATTATACCCTTAAACCTTCCTCATGAATCACTTTGTATATTAGTGAAAAACGACTTAAAAATTCCGTTCAGTAGTTTTTGAGTTTATCGCGAATAGACATACAGACTCGACGGGGGACTTTGTTTTATGATATTTAGTGTTTGTAGGGTGTGTTAGTAGGGTCCAGCCAGACCAATTGTCTTCTCTTCGAGTGTTTCAGTCCTTGTTAAAAATATCCCATCAAAAACGGTATTTTACATAAATACATAAATACCATCTCGCCGGTATGCCCGAAGAGAAAGCTGGAGTATGCCTACATAATAGTGCAGCCACTTTTCGACAGTTATGCTTCATCATCATCGTTGCAGTCAAATGATGTCCACTTGTGGACAAATACCTGCCCTAAGTGCCGCCACAATGACCAGTCCTGTGCGCTTCGAATCCATCATATTCCCGCGACCCTCAACAGGACATCTGTCCACCTTGTTCGGGAGCCCTTCCAACGCTGCGTCTTCCGGTACCAGAACTCTTCAGCCCCATCAACCATCTGTTCTACGAGCAATGTGCCATGCCCGTTGCCACTTAAGGACTCCAAACTGCTATTGAGAATTTCCAGAGAAAACACTGTTACACTGTTACCTCTTGCACAGCAGTAGGACTTGTGATCACTAGACCAACGAGGCATTTTCATTTTTCTTTTTGATCTTAAATTTCTCAAGATCTATAAATAGGGTGAAAATCACAGCCACTAGAAGTAAATCAAATTGCGTCCAAATAAAACTTGTATGTATATACTATATACATTGCAACAGCTCACCTACTGACTCATTAAAATCATCCATTCTCCTAAAAACAACTGTAAACACCTAAAGAATAATTTTCTGTAGATTACATAAAAAACTTTTTTACAAAAAAAAAACCACTGACTTCCAAAAAAAAAAATACACTAAAAATTCAAAAATAACTTTAAATTCGGAAGTCGGTGTTTGTATTTTATTTCTTTGTTAATTGACACCGACTTCCGAATTTAAAGTTATTTTTTTATTTTTAGTGTATTTTTTTTTTTTGAAGTCGGTTGTTTTATTTTTGTAAAAAAGTTTTTTTATTTTTCACTTTTTAGTTGTTATACCTTAGAACTATGAACCCCAATAACATGGAACGTGGCATTTAAACATAGTCGTAATTGGAGAACAACAAAACGTCATCTAGGTAAACGTATTTTTCGTTACATTTTTTTCAGTTTTTCAAAAAGCGCTGAAGCAATTTCGATAAAATTTATATGGGACCACCTCGTGAGTATATTCTATCGAATAAAAAAAAAATGCAATTTGGTAATACATAAAAAAAAATCATACATACAGCCGAACATAGAACCTCCTCCTTTTTCGAAGTCTGATAAAAAATAAAAAACACACTTTGTTTTTTGTGTTCTCAGCAAACCCAGCCAGCATTTTGGTAACCATAAATTATCATGGGATTGCGTACAAAATAACTAGTCCACCATTTTTAGCAGTGCACCATAAGGATAATGACGTGACTTAGGTTACCATGCCTGATTGTCATCCAAACCTAATATGTACGCAAAATTTTAGATTAATCGGAAACCGGGAAGTGGGTCAAGTTAAACTTCTTAGACTTGTTTAGTTAATTAACTAATTAAACTAAAGTCACTAAAATTGTAACTAACTAGTTACAAGTTTAGTGACGCTAATGAAAGACTTAAAAAACAACTAAAAAACCTAAAGATGTTCCAACAAGCAAAACAAGAAACTCTATTAAATAACAAAACTTACCTCACAGCAAAAAAATAAGACGACAACCAGAATAAATGCACTGCCACAGTAACCGAGTTTTACAAAGCAAATAAAACAAAAAGCAACGCCATCTATTTGTCGACGGTTGCAACAAAACGACGATCGGTATCATGGCCGACTATTTCATTCATAGTAGAGCGAGCGCGTAACCTTGGTAAAGGTGGTTTTTATGAATGAAAACATAGCTTATTGATAAAACTACTTACGATAATATTGGACAATTGGAATAATAAAACAAGTTGGTTTGGTTTTCTTTCTTTGTTTTTTCAGTCTGAAGGTTTTATTTGGTTTACTTAAATAGTAAGTTGCTATACTTTTGCCCTTTTGGTACCATTGTGTTATTATTGGGTTCAAAATGGGTAATATTGACCTTATAAACTAGCCACGGATAAAGGCACAAAGTTAAACGTATAGCAGATTATATTTAGGTACCTAATAAATTTTATGTAAGCATGTCAAATAATCTAGCAATCTTATCTAGACATTCATTAAAACCATTAGTAAACGAAACTAGGTAATAAAATTCTCAACACTATGTTACTACACTCATTCATTCACTGCAATACAAGCACAAAAACTAACAAAAGTGCGGCAATCTAGTTAAAAAACGTACAAATAAAATTAATTCCGCGCAAGTTCGTCGACTCATGATTGCGCACGCGCTGCGGCGGAACCTTGAACTTTTGTTCTCTTTGCAAACTTTTTGCGTTGTAAACAAACGTGGCCATGAAAATAGTTCTGCAGAGAGATAAGAGATGGCGCTGTTTTAAAAATATGGTTGATATACAAATAAAATATTTTAAGCACATTACAGTTTTGTACGATTTTTTTACAATTTTATTTATTGTTCACAGATATTGAATTGTGTTTTTTATTTAAAGCTAAGATTAGATTTTCTGTAAGTACTCAGCACAGTTGGAAGTGGTAATACTACTAGGCATTTAATAGATAGACTTTCTTTATTTAAATATTGACTGCTGCTGCTAGATGGCATTATTTTTATAAGGCATAGCAAACTTTTTATTTTGTTTTAATTTTTATTAAAGCAAACATATAAAAATTAAATATAATCTTTTTTTTTAAATTAGGTACTCATAATAGGTACTATGTTAGTAGGTGGTACCTATCAATCAGCGCTATATTTCGAAGATTACAGGTTACGAAAGAAAGAAAGAAAGAAAGAAAATACATTTATTGGCTACAGTTAGAGGCACACAACAAAAACGAAACAAAAACAAAATAAAAAAAAAACAGTGTCATTTGAGAACTAAAGAAAAAAATAATAAGTAAGTAGTAAGTCCATTAACTATAGATAGTCCCTACACGTGGTCCCTGGTGGAGGGCGCTGCAGTGCCGCTGTCAACATCGTCTCTGCGTATTGTTATGTATTAAAAATAAAGTGCTACAAATCCAGAAATAAAAAGACATTAAAAAGTGACTGTGAACTGAACTACATCATAATAAAGTGAAGTACAAGGCGAGAAACACGAAATAGTGCAATAACTAAATAAATACAGTGTCATAGTGTCATCGTACAGTGACTTTCTCTTCTGCTACATCTGTTGTGTTATAAGCTGTGTACAGCGACGCCGATGCATCGTTGAGAGCTCGGCCTCGTCAAATAATAAGGAGGTTGGGACTGAAGGGAAGTATCTGAAAAATAATAACATCATTATAACCTAAAAATTGGTGGAAAAAAGAAGTTAAGTAACGATCGCTTTCATATAATAACAGCGCCATCTAGCGTTGAGTAGAAAGGCCACATACAGATTACACTGTTTTATCGTCAACACAAAAGTAACTTCACGACTACCTACATCAGCGCCAATATATTAAGAAAAGTAATAGTGCCGCTACCCACCAAGACGCTGATAAATTAAATAAAGGAAACCTACGGTTTCGCTACCTGCCGCAAAAGCGCTACTATACTAAGAAACCAATTATATCGCTACCCACCAAGACGCTAATAAAGTAGGAGAAATCAAAAGTTCCGCTATCTGCCGCAAAAGCGCTACTATACTAGGAAAACCAATAATACCGCTACCCACGAAGACGCTGATAACTTAAAAAAATCAAAAATTCCGCTACCTACCGCAATTGAGTAACTATATTAAGAAAATTAATAGTTCCGCTACCAGACGCATAGGCGCCACTGTATACTTGAACATCTATTTGTAATTCGTAAATATGGAAGAAATAACAGCATTAATAAAAGGCCTACAACAAAAATTGGACGAGCAAACAAAGGAAATTAGAGACATGAAGCAAGTTATACCAAAACTAATCAATGAGAACATCGATGAAAAATTTAAAAATCTAGAATCCAAATATAACATGCTTGAAAAAACTGTTGAAGACCAAGGGCGCCGCATACAACAACTGGAAAAGCTATCCAGGAGGAAAAATTTAATTTTCTTTGGGGTGGAAGAAACGGAAAGAAACTATTTTGAATTGCAAAATAACATAACTGAAATAATTACTAATACAATGAAAGTAAATTTTAACGAGGGGAATATAGAACACGTAAAACGCTTGGGAAAGAAACAAAACGGTAAAATAAGACCTGTGGTTTTGACTTCCAGCTTAATGAGTACAAAAATTCAGCTTTTAAAACACAAAAAAACACTTCAAGATAGCCCATACTATATTAAGGAGGACTTTCCACCAGAAATAGTAGAAAAACGGAAAAAACTGGCAGAACAGCTTATAGTAGAACAAAATCAAGGGAAAAAGGCGTTCCTCAAATACGACCAATTGATAATTGTACCAGAATACCGTACACAAGATAGAAACCATAAGGGAAAAGAGAAATATAAAAATTCAAATAAAAGAAATCTGCCAGAATCTCCCGAAACTACAAACACCATAAATATCAGAAAATCAATTACAAAAAACCCCCCCAAAAAGCAAAATTGTAGTATGAACAGTTTTGTTACTAGAAATAAAAATCATCCGGTAACCACTACTTCCTCCACTACTGAAAGCTGTAATACCACTGTCACTAGCCCCAAGACACCGCGGAAGAAATATTGAAGAAGCGCGACCTCTCTACGATGTTCCCCAACTCGGCTGATCACCGCGGGGACAAACGATCAAAACCCTCTACTTCACCCACTTTATATTTGCACATACAATGCTAGAACTCTACTTTCTGATGCACGATTGCTAGAGTTTAAAGAAGCTGTTTCGAAGATAAAATACGATATAATCGGACTCGCTGAGATACGAAGAAAAGATTATCACATAATAGAGGATGATGAACATATTTTTTGTTATTATGGAGTAACCAAAGGCCTTTATGGTGTTGGATTTCTAATAAAAAAACACCTGAAACAAAATATAGAAAGCTTCGTTGCAATCTCAGAACGAATATGCATATTAAACTTAAAGTTAGATACCACTGATCTCTCTATTATCCAAGTATACGCACCTACCAGCGATGCGAGTGAAAGTGATATAAATATATTTTATGATCAACTACAAATAGCCATAGAAAATAGTAATAAAAAGATCATACTAATGGGTGACTTCAATGCTTGCGTGGGCCAACCACAACCTGAAGACAAGAGAGTATTGGGACCGTACTGCTTTGGAAAAAGGAACAAAAGAGGTGAAAAACTAGTACAATATGCACATCAAAATAATTTCACAATAATCAACAGCATATTTAGAAAGAAAACCAACAAACTATGGACATGGCTCTCACCCAGAAAAACCAAAAGCCAACTAGATTATATTCTTACCAACACTAAAAAACACATCACAGATATCGAAATTATAAACCAGCTTAATTATCCTAGCGACCATCGACTTGTGAGATGTACCTTTCAACTTACAAAATCTAATAAAAGTAGAGCTAACTATGGCCACAATCATATCACTCTTAGAACACGACAAGACGAAGAAATCTACCTGGAAAACCTGAAAGAAAATCTAAAATTTTTCGATATAAATAACTGTGATAATATTGAGCTGTATTACGAAAAACTAAAGAAAATCATCGCTTCTGCACTAAATTGTTACAAAACCACAAGACATCAGAGCCAAAGTATAATTTCCCACAATACAAGAATGCTATTAAACAGAAGGAACGAACTACAACATAAAAACCTCGAACAAAAGAAGAACAAATGGAACTTAGTAGCCTCTACAAAAATGTTCATAAAATAATTAAGAAAGAATACGAAGCCCATAGACTGAAAATAATAGAGAAACATTTAACAACTACAGGAAGCTTGAAAAAAGGGTTTAAAGAGCTGAACTCAACAAAAACTTGGATCCCAAATATTAAAGTAAAACCATCTAATAAAGAAACTTTTTCAAGATCTAAAATTATAGAGACAGCTACTAACTTTTACAGAGAACTATATTCTTCACAGATAAATACTGGAAACCAAACTTCTAATGAAAGTCTGGAAAGCTCAGAGGATATAACAACGTCACATACCCTATCTCTACAAAGATTTTCCAAAGATGAGATCATCAAAAAGATAGAGTTTCTAAAGCGAGGAAAGAGCAGCGGCCCAGATAATATAGCCAACGAAATACTCATAGCAGGAAGATCTCTACTTGCACCACCTTTAACAACCCTCTTCAATAAAATTCTAGACTGCAGGCAAATACCAAGAGAATGGGCAAAATCAGATATCATTTTATTATATAAAAAAGGAGACCCAGCTAAAATTGATAACTATAGACCTATCAGCTTGCAATCAAATCTCTACAAACTATTCGCCTCGTGTTTGGAAAAACGCATCTCTACCCTTACAAAAACTTATCAACCAGTTGAACAAGCGGGGTTCAGGGCAGGATTTGCAACCACAGACCATATTCACGCCCTTGAACAAGTCATAGAGAAATACCAAGAGCACAGACGACCTCTCTACTTGGCATTCATAGACTACGCTAAAGCATTTGACTCAATTTCTCATGGGAGCATGTGGGCGGCTCTACAAGATTGCAAAATACCACAAGAAACAATCGAACTCATACAAGACATCTACAAGAAAAGCGTTAGTCGCGTAAAACTGGACAGGAAAGGTGAGGAGATAATTATATGTAGAGGCGTAAGGCAGGGTGATCCTTTATCTCCAACTATATTCATAACTGTACTCCAGAGTATAATGAAAAAACTAAATTGGTCTAAAAAAGGTATTAATATCGAAGGAAACTATCTGAGTAACTTAAGATTTGCAGATGATATCGTATTGTTCTCAGAAAATGCATCACAGCTTAAACAAATGATAAACGACCTTAACTCTGTCAGCCATGCTATAGGCTTAGAACTGAATACAGACAAAACAAAAATTATGACCAACAACACTATAATACCTATCGAAATTAACAAAATACCACTGGAGTACGTACAAGAATATATATATCTAGGAAAGCAGATATCTTTCAAGAAATGTAGACATAAGGATGAACTAAACCGGCGAGTGAATATGACATGGAACAAATTCTGGAGCTACAAAGAAATTCTAAAAGCTGATTTTCCGCTTACGTTAAAAAAGAAAATTCTAGATTCATGTCTCCTACCCTGCCTCTCATACGCAAGCCAAACATGGATTTATAATTCATATGCTAAACATAAAATTGAGACATGTCAGAGAGCCATGGAGAGAAGCATACTCAACCTGAAACGTAGAGATAAAAAACGTAATACAGAAATAAGGAAGCGAACCAAAGTAATTGATGCTCTGTCACACTGCCAAAAACTAAAGTGGAAATGGGCAGGCCATATCGCTCGAATGCACACTGAAAAATGGACTAGGATGGTTACCATTTGGTCTGGCCCCACCGGTAAAAGGAAAAGAGGAAGACCACTAGAAAGATGGTCAGATGAAATCGAGAAAATGGCTGGGGGTAACTGGATGACATTGGCTCAGGAAAGAGAAAAGTGGAATAAATTGGAGGAGGCCTATACTCGTCGAGAGGTCCCTAATAATTGAAAATATAAAAATGATGAAAAATATATACTATTGAACTAATTCACAAATTATAACTGCAATTTATTTTGTTTATTATTTTAATGTATAATTGAACAATTATTATTGAATGTATTATGAATGTATTTTTAAATTATTATGGAATTAAATGGCTAAATTATTAATTATTATTAATTAAGTCCATTAACAGTCAACTATCCAAGGTTTTACAACATACTGTCATAGCTATTATTATTTGCATAAGAGAAAGAAAGAAAACTGCACCAACTGAGAATTGGACATTTTGCGAACTGGACATAATGCGCCCAAACGGTTTATTGGTACTCGCACAGAAAAACTCAAAATAAAATATTAACAAGGCATAACAACTAATAAAAATAATAACAAAAAAAATAATGTGGACTCAGCGATCGTTGTATAGATAATCGTGACTCGTGTTAGCCAATGGCTTAATAACTACGAGAATCGACCAACACCTCAGGTGGCTCTCTAGGCGGCTGGATCCAATGGCTTGATTCAGAAAGCTGTACTTTTGGACATGGCTCGCATTATTAGGTCGTTCCTCTCTCCGGATCCTTTACCGCTGTTCCCGATACCGGTGAGTTTACAAGTTTTCATGTTTCGATTCAATTCTTTATTGCGTACCATAATGCGCATTCGCATGCGCATTGTGTTCATTGCGTGTTTTAATTAAAATATTTTTAAGAAATATTTAATAATGTATCGAGAGGAAGTTTGAAAGTGGCACGGCTGGCTGAAAAGTTGTGTGGAAATCGGTTGTCGTGGTATGGGTATGTGATGCCGAGGAATGAAGAAAATGTCGTGAGGAAAGTCTTGTGTATGGATGTGGATGGCTATAAGAGTAGGGGAAGGCCAAAGAATCGATGGTTGGACTGTTTGAAAGAGGATATGAGTAAAAAGAGGGTGACTACAGAGATAACGACTAATAGAGGAGTATGGAAGAAAAAGACATGTTGCGCCGACCACAAATAAATTGGGATAAGGGCAATGATGATTTAATAATGTGCTGAGTACTCGTAAGTTAAAAAATGAATAAACGTAAAAATAATAACATAATACCAATACAGAAGAGACCTGTCCGAGGCCAAAAAATTAATATTAACGGCTGGTTTTACTTCTACACAACGCATCAGAGGTTAGCAGTAAATGACACTACTTCACCAATAGCGTTCACCTACTGGCCAAAAGTCATCATCATGATCCACAGCTCGACTTCACCAACTTCTGGCCATAGGCCTCTCTTTTCTTGCGCCTATCTTCAAACTTATCAGCCAACCTCATAGCAACAGCGTATAGAAAGAAGAAGTTGTCAGATCAGACGCGGGATGGTCTGGTTTTGGATTTAGGACATGCCAGAAGCTGTGGTGATGAAACTTACTCAAAGCAAAGCGCATGCTTGGATTCGAACACAATCAATCTGCTTAGCCTTTTCCCAAATGTCTTAGAGTCAGCTTCCAGGCTAACCGGATGCAGCTGAATACCAGTAGTTTACATGGAGCGACTGCCTATCTGACCTCCACTACCCAGTTACTGGGTAATACGATACCCCTTGGTGAGACTGGTTGTCAGACTTTCAGGCTTCTGACGACATGTAACGACTGTCAAAGATCCACGATTGACAGCCGGGATCAACGGTTTAACGTGCTTTCCGAGGCACGGAGGAGTCTCGGAATGTAGAGATGGTGGTCACCCATCAATGGACTAACCCCGGCAAGCGTATCTTAACCTGATGGATCGACCCGTGCGGCTGTTATTACTTTAGCCACGAGCTCCTCTGCTCCTGCTTGGGTTCGCACCCACGAGCCTTTAAGTACCAATAATTTAATTTTGACTTATATCTTGTTACCGAGTAACTAGCACTAGTAGGTCAGTATGTCTTAAATTGTCGTTTGTCGACAGGCCCTAAGAAATTCGATATTACAAACGAGACTCATTTTTAATCGAACATACGAACCGTTAGCTGTTACTCATAAATCGTGTTTGATGATTCGAAAATTAATGGTTTTACATTCGTGGTGAAGTTTTTAGAGACATGTTTGAAATATTTTAATAGATGAGTGTCTTTTTTAACCGACTTTCGAAAAAGGAGGAGGTTCTATGTTCGACTGTATGTATTTTTTTCAGTTGTGGACCGATTTTCAAAAGAATATACTCCCGAGGTGGTCCCATATGTACTCGTATTTTATCGAAATTTCTTCAGCGCTTTTTGAGAAACTGACCAAAAACGAAAAATACGTATACCTCGATGACGTTTTTGTTTTCTCCAATTACTAGTATGTTTAAATTCCACGTTCCATGTTTGGTTTTTAGTTCTGGGGTATAACAACTATAAAGTGAAAAATAAAAAACTTTTTACATAAAAAAAAACAACCGACTTCCAAAACAGGTACATAACGTACACTAAAAATTAAAAAAATACCTTTAATTTCGGAAGTCCGTGACTAATTACGAAGAAATAAACAAACACCAACTTCGCGACTTTTAATTGTTAGTGTACTTTATGTACCTTTTTTGGAAGTCGGTTGTTTTTTTTTTTGTAATAAGTTTTTTTATCTCTTTAAGCCACTCCTTTGATGTTAAGATATAGGAGCAATTTTAGAGTGCCTCTGCCTATCCTTTAAAAAAAGTAAAATTTTAAGAAAAAGATACATAAAACTGGCCTGTTTTTGGTAGGAAATCATCAAATGACTACTCCCGCTTTTGGTGGAGCAAGTGGACGTATCAGATTCTTACTGATTAATATTCACCCATGTTCCTTTAATGTTGTCTTTTGCTTTCCATGGCTTCAGTGACTCCTTCGAACATTCGCGTGACCAACGCATAATAATCCCTGGTAACCTACACAGGGTGTAAAAAGCCACATCACAAAGCCGTTAACTACGCATACTGTACGTCTAACAAAGTAGCTTTGGTCAAAAACTATTGCTGGGAAACGAAAAAAAAAAAAATTATTGCGTGCCATGTAACGCGAACCCAGGCAAGTGGAGTTAAGCCCCGCCCCTTCGCTCTAAGCCACGTAGGTACTTGTCGGATACGTTTGATATTCATTGCGTTTTTGTAATTGCAAATGCATAATTTAGAAATTAAAAAAAAATCGAAAATAGGTAATGTTTGTTTGGAGAAAAGTTTAGTAAGTAGTAACACTATTTTTTTTTTCGGGGTGTGGGAAATCATCCAATGCCTTCTTCCGCTCTAGGGTGGAGCGGAAGGGCGTGTCAGACTCTTACTGACTAAAACCCACCCCTATTCCTCCCTGCCCTGAATGCCCAGGGGCGAGGTAGGTAACTCTTTCAAATACTTCCTCAACCCCTAGGCAGAAGTAGTAACACTTGGAATTCATTTTGGTAAAAAAGTTAAAAAAAATTGCGACTTTGACCTTTAATATCTCCAGAACCAATGGATTCCCAGATATGGTTTAGTGAAAAAAAATGATACAAATAATGGGTAGCATAATTATGTGAAAGCCACATTCGGAAACTGTCTTTTTACACCAGATATCTTTCTTTTGTCACTCAGTACTTATGATTTTAGCGTAACCATTCAGTTTGCTTGTTTAAATAATAATGTTGGACGCTTCCTACGTCAAACTTAAATAAATTGGGGTAGTACCAGATAGATGATGATGATTAATTCTTTTTGTTTACCCAAAACCTTTGTTTAGTTACCGTTTTCGTATCTTAAAGTAAAAAGTTATAATAACACTGTCTAAGTGGATATGGCTCGTGGGATACAGCAATAGAAAATGAATGGCTGCAGCATCTCTAAAACAATTACATCACATTGAGAAACCTCGGTTTCCCAAAGGGTTGCTGAGGTCAGATGCTAGCGCTTCGCTTCAAACTAGAAACTTACCTTACTGGATACGTAGGCAATTATATAGATATAACCACTGTCTTCGGATATCTTAATTGTGAGCATGGAGCTTCTTAAATCAGAAAGAAATCAGAATTAAAATCAAAAGTCATTCAGTGACATTGGACTGAGAACCAGCACTTTTTGAACGTCAAAGTTCTATATAGACAGTACCTCAAAAACACCCGACCGTCACCACTTTCTAGTGTTTGAGCTGGGAAGAAGTGGCGCAACAAACTCTCCAACAACAAAGAGCAGCAGAGGCAATGTAGCTGATCAATGAATGTTTATGGACCTAAAACAGTGATATTGGTTGCATGCTCGAACGTAATCAATAATACTGGTTCCTCCAATCGCTACACAATTCCAAGCCGAAACATGACATCACATTTTTAAATAATTATGTTATTAGAACAATTGATGGCTCTGTAATAACGTGTGTGGGTTTGAACTCAGACTGGCACTTTACTTCGTGTAAATCATTCAATTAGTACTGCTCTCGAAACGGTGAAGAGAATCATCTTGAGGATATGGCATGTCCTAAAACCAAAAAATCAAAGACATGTAACACCATTAACCCTCACTGGACCGTCGTGATGCGTGATCTTAGAGTCGTCTCTGTCAGATCACGCACCACGAATGTCTGTATCCCAGCATTGTAAATATTATTGTCTGATTTTATTGAATAACTACCTATTTTTTTATGTAAGCATAGTTAATGAAATTAAAATCCCCAAAATTGCAGTTTCTTTACCACATCTATTCCTAACACAAGCTTTTGGGTTCACGGAATTACATGTAATGAGCATTATACGTTGATAGTGATCATAAAATGTTTACTCAAAGTTGCATCTATGGGAAAGAAAAAGCCCTACATCCAGCCGTGACCCAGCTAGCATGTTTCAAAGTATGCAGCGTGCGTGATTTCCTCTTCGTAACCGTAGAGGAAACGCAAAGGAAATGGTAACGAATGATGACTTACATACAATTTATGCACGCGATTCTGTGCATCATGAGGAAGTTGCGGATGGAGGTCAAGAATAGCTGGTAGTAGCGATCAGAACTGTTACTAAGTCACGGATCAGTAGGTAGCTTAATTTTGTTGATAATTGATTACTTCCATTGAACATGAAGTGTATTGGAACTGTCAGTTTGTATCTAATAAGTCAATTAAGTAAATGAGCTGGTGGTATTGTTCATCAATGTAACATAGAATATACTCGTAGAACGCATTAAAATATAAAATTGACTTTACACTAAAAATTGTGAAAGTGAATTTACCTTCCTACCGATTTGATATTCTAATTATCTGTGTTGATTTACCGGCTTTATTGGATTTTGTGTTTGCAAATTTTCTTAGACACCACAAATGTATATTTAGCAAGTGATTTATTTTACGACGGAAAAGCGACACCTACATTAATAATCGTATTATTACCCTCATGATCTGTTAATTTATCACTTCCTTTACTTTTTAGGTATGCGAAGCTATTTTTTTAATTTCTCCACCAAAATCTGCGGCAATAGTAAAAGTGATTTCTCCTTTTTTATTCATATCCTCCATTAGACCAAAATCTAGTCTATTCTAGACCACCTTGATGTGTTATATGTAAATTGGAATACCTGTGTAGTATCACAAACGTGACTGCATTACATGATGAAGTACCAGTTTTTTTGTCTTTGCAAGCGTCTTGTACATCCAAATTTATATTATCATCGGGATTTTGTTTCGTTTTCCTTGACCAGTCAAGATGTTTTGGTTTTTCTAAAATCATTTAAAAGGTTAAAAGCAATTTGTTCTTTTTCGTCCATTTCATCTACATATTTAAAATCTAGACCATCTTCATAACTATGTTATGTGGTATCTCGAATACCTGTGTAGTATCAGAGGCGTGATGGCATTATATAGGAATTTATTTCCATAGTTTTCTATGAAAACAAATGCATATTTATAATGCCGTACCGTGCCGTACTTCAAGGTTTTTATTATATATAGAATCTCAAAAATCATTCACTTCCTTGGCCAGTGTTGAAGTTTTTTTTGCGAATGCTTCGGTATCAAAATCTCCTCCACACACACCTTCACCACAAATGTCTATTTGGCAAATTATTTATTTTACGACGGTATCGCGACATCTACATTAATTATTGTATACTACTATCATGATCTATTAATTTATCACTTCCTTTACTTTTTAAGTATCATAGTAAGGTATTTCTTTAAACTCTCCACCAAAATCTGCGGAAATAGCAAAAGTGATGTCTCCTTCTTCGTTTCCTTCCTCTACTACTCAAAAATCTAGACCATCGTGATACGGTATGTGTAAATTGGAATACCTGTGTTGTATCACAGGCGTGACTGCATTAAGTATTTGTGTCTTGTATTGTCAAAGAACGCACGCTTTTAGAAATTGAAAGCTATTGTTTTACGAACCATTGTTTAGCTCGTACACTTTCTGTTCAGCTTCTGTAGTAAATACTATTAAATTATATGGTTGCTATGGTGTATGGTGTGGGAATTTTATCGGTAATTGGCAATGTGGAAGCAACTGATATACAGCATGTGTCATCAATTATATTGAATTTAGAAGCAAAAGACTTCTTTTGTCGATCCATGTTATTATATTTAAGAATGCGGGCAGCTTACTTCCTCCTAGTAACGTAAGTAATCGACTGGTAATAGTTGGCCAATTCATAATAGCGTTAGTATTACTGTAGCCAAACGGTACCTAATCTAGGTATTCCGATATTATGCCTAGGGGTAGCGGTATGCCTAGGGGTAGCGGCTAAATTCTTTACAGAGTTACGGGCACTCAGGCAGGGAAGGAACAGGGGAGGGTTTTATTCAGCAAGAGTCTGACACGCCCTCCCGCTCCACGCAGAGCGGGAGATGTCATTGGATGATTTCCCAAACCGCCAAAAAAAATGGGGCATGCCGTTATCGCACATGCAGAAGTCAGAGTAAACTGAAGAACTGATTAAAAAATGATGCATATTTGTTACTAAATGTCCATCATACGCTAAAGAAAACATTTCAACAGCATTATTCATAATCTCTATCAATAGATTGCTGATCGCAGTTCGTTGTTGTTAACAGTTTATTTTTTGTCAAAAGTACTTCATAATTTATTATACACATATCTGCCTATTTGATCACGGAAATCATGAAGTAATTTCGCCCGCTCTGGGTGGAGCGGGAGGACGTGTCAGACTCTTAATGACTTAAACCCACTCGTGTTCCTTCAGTAGCCTGTGCAAGGGACGCTGAGTGTCTTTTGTGCCCTCCCGCAACCCCGGCAGGAAAGCACACTTACATGAACTTTAAGATGAACCTAATAGGCAATCAAAGTTCTTTCTTACTCACACAATAAATTAAAATAATTCTGTTTCGTTGTTTGTATCAGAAACACTCTCGTCGTTACGCTTTTTAAATTGCAGGTTATGTTAAACTCCAAATTGGATTGTAAACTTTTTCCTTCTAATTAATTAAGTCATATAATGAGGCTTTCACTCATAAATTAAAAATAAACAAACACTTAAAAACCATAGCTTTATATCACTTAGTGATAACGGTATTGTTTGTGCTATCATAAAACAGAAATGTTATTATTTTATTTAGCAGCTCAAGGCAAAGAAGGTCAGCGCAGAAACGAAAAATGAACACGTCAAAACTTTAGCAGTGACCATTATTAGTCTTATTGACGATGCAGTTTTTGATACTGCAACGCCTATCTGACTGCAACAACGTTCGCTGCTAAAAATATAACAACCTAGGAAGGAACACTAAGCTCAAACTATATTATGTATAAAGACACATAAATAATACTACAAAGTACTACAAACTGTGTACGTTAAAATTTTCTGCTTCAATTTCACAAAGTATCTAACAGAGCAAACAATGTCATCTAATCAAGAATCTATCATAAAAATACAATTTTCAAAAAACCATTTTTCGTCATCAAGCTCACGATTCTCTTACACGGACGTTTATCCACCATTTAGGTCATCAAGAATGTTGCTACGTATAGTAGTATCAAAGTCTTTAGTCGTAGTACTAGCAACTGGTCGAGAGTCTGCTGGGTCATTGCTTAAGAATGTCTGTGACCCATTGAGCTAGGCTTGATAAGCATATTATTGAGTTTGTTAGAGTTTGTTAGAGTTTGGGCCCTGATTGGAATTATAATCACTTAGAAAAAGTTGGTGGTGTAGCTTATTTTCCGAGGCTTGAAAAATAACATACGAAAAATATTCACAAAAAAAAAATAGGAAATTTAGAATGAGTATTACTTTTAGATGGCATATGAAGTAGCAAGCCAAAAAAACAAACAATGAATTAGATAATGTTGCTATTTAGCAAGTAACAGGAATTACGTTTAGTCAGTTAACCAGACAATATTGACAGTTTTGACGCCAATGACATATATTTTTATTTAAATTTAATTAATACAACAATGGAGTAAAACTTAGGTGTCGAAGTACTCCTTCACATCGCTGTCATTTAAGCAAGCCGGAACGTTAAGCAGAATTATACTCAATGACGAAAGTTTGTGGTTTTAAACCGGATGAAATCGAATTAGAAAACTGAGTGAATGACCAATGTTGGATATTAGCTGGATATAGATCTTAGTAAACAAGATGTTATTCCAATCTTTGCAAGTAGGCTACATAGTCGTGAGTTGGTTGTGGGAAGCATTCAAGGGGTTTTTTTGGAGATCTTGAAAAAACTTTCAGTTTACTTCTATTAATGAGGATGCTTGAATGATCATGAAGTTGAATATATTTTAGGCAAAAAATATTTTAGTGACCCTTGTTATTTGGTACAAGATATGTGGAAACAAAATAATACAACAGAATTTTATAACAACTGTTATATTTAGTTTATTTGGGTGATTCATAATAAATTATAACAGCTAAAAGAAAGAGTAAAGATTTGTACACACGAAGACATCACCTAAAAAATACATATATACTCTACAATATGATATATAATGATATAACAATAAACGAAGATGCAAACAATAATATTTTACTTACATAATTCAATACGAAAAATATTTACAAAAGCTATATAAAAGAAAAATATTATAAAGGAAAAGAAAAAATAGATCGACTAGTTAGAAATGAACACATACAATTGATACTAAAATAAAAATATTAGCCTCCTTGGCTTTGCCAGTCGGTTAGAGGTGAACAAAAAATAATAATTAAAGCTATTGATATCGTAAATACATTTGTACTTTAAGAAAATTATACTAATAAAAAACAGGTACAAAGTAGTAGTAATAATAAAATAACAGAAGACGACAAGATTTAAAAAGAAATCGGCGATGCTGATAAAAATTTGAGACAAGATTCACTCGTTCAACAATTAACAATACAATAATTTAAATAAATTATTAAATAATAAATTAAAATCGTTACTTTGAAGTCCGAACTAAGTTACAAGAAGATTAAACATGATCCTTAGGACTTAGATTTCATCTTAGGCATTAGTTGGAGTAGGCGCTGTAGGCCAAGTCTTGGGCGTCGGCAGATCTGCCCCAACCGCCATGACCACCACCACCACCACCTCCGTGACTGAAGTGTTCTTCGTGGTGTGGGTGAGCTACGACCTCGTAGCTTTCATGGTGTTCGCTCTTGGAGAGAAGTTTCTTGAGGAGGACCAGAGCAGAGGCGAGGAGGGCAGCCTTGGCGAGCATCAGACCCTTGACAGCAGCGAAGGCGATGATTCCGAGGAACAGAGGGATGAGGGACTGGATCTTCAGCTGGACGAGGGCGAGGATGGGGAGGAGCTGCTTCAGCTTCTTCTTCTTGCCACGGCCTGCAAAGAGGAAGAAATTTTATAGACCATTGGTGTTGAAAAGTGGTTATAAGTTTAAAAGGGATCTGTTGAAACTGTTTCAATTGACACATAATGCTGTTAGAAATGAACTGATGCTCACAGAAAAGCTTTAATGATACGAAACATTAACCGCTGCTAAAGCACATTTGCTTTTAAATAGGAAAACTGTAAATTAATGCTTAATAAATAAGCTCAACTCAATGTCCAGTGGTAAGTAATGAGATAAAATAATCTGAAAAGCATTTAATGTTTATAACAAACATTGCTAGCAGAAGCTTATAAATTTTAATTAACTTAATACACTTTCTAGTTGAAGTTACTGTTTACTATACGTACTTACACGCGGGCATATAAGAAAAGGTGTTTGTAGGCAAAGTCGTTATTTGAATTTAAAATAGTCCCGTGCTCAGTTTAGATAATTTACTATTTCGGTTCAAATGTTAATCGGGTATGGAAACTTCATTGAGATTCAATGTCCTTACCAACTGAAATTGAAATTCACCATGTAACATCGAGTTTGCATAACCCCATTCACCTAGAAAGTGTTTTGTTGGTACCAATTCGAAAGCTTCGAGCCTACATCCATATTTCGTTAGCAAGATTACGCCTGGAGCGTTACTTTTACTCGTTTCTTGATAGAGATTTCGATCGCAGACCGTCTTAGCGGAACTTTAGAACAAGTCGAGTCTACATAGTCAACGTGTACTATGGACATCTAGCAAAAACCAGAATCAGTTCGTCCGCTTTCCACGATAATCAACCTTGTTAATAGGTTAGAGAAACCCTCTCGAGACTTGTTCGGACGTTTTCTAGCTTCTCATGGTGTGTTCCGGATGTCCGTTTCAAATTTTCTATATTTCGTAATCTACCTGTTTTAGTTTTGGTATTAATTGTTTCGTCATGTGTAACATCAGATTAATTTTTGATCATACTTTCTATTTTAAAATTCTCAAGCGCTCCGAACAGGTTTTGGCGTGTTTTAATTTATTTGGCGAGAGTTATGCAGGGAATTATATATGAACATGACTGCAAGGTTTTATATAACTACTTTTTACTTTTATGATGTTACCACGCAAGTCTATGTCGTGACTTGTTTAATATGAAATATAATTGAGAGCTTGGTGGATGGTTTTCTCTACGACAGTGACATGCATTTCGAGAGTCCATTTATTTTTTATCGATATCATTAAAATTTACAGAAAACCAGTTTTACGAGTGCGAATAAGCTCTTATATAATGTTCAGTTTCATAATGGTCTGTAACGAATTGGTAGAACAAACTGTTTTAAACAACCAACAATGAGCCGTGAAATTGGTTGGTCATACTTTTGTTAATAAGCTAATAAAGGAATATTTCTTTCCAGATGATGATGAGGTTTTGATTGACTTCTGTTTATTACTTCTTGAGAAAATAACTTGCCCCTTTAATAACACACATTGAATTTTGTACATCTTTTTGGAAACTGTTCATGATTATGTTTCTCATATACTTTCACTTGTTTCGTTGAAATAATTTGATCGCTTACGAGAATTGCACCTTAATGATATAGTAGATGTTAAATACAGGTTCCGTGGTGATAAATCTGTGCTTTTTTTGTGTGAGCATCGTTATTGGACGTGACACGTGTAATTATTTTTGTTATGTGGGAAAAAAATTATGCGTAAGTTATTTTTTATGTGAAGTGTGTTAAAAAGCTTAGAACAACTTTTTTGCTTGTTTCTTGTCGACAGTTGCGTGGGTTTTGATAAACTTTATTGTGAGTAAAATTTATTGATCTTTTGGAGCTTAATATTTTTACTTTTGCAACTCCAGGCAATGTTTGAACTGAAGTTCTCTCAGAATCTTTTTACTATTCAGTTCACTCACATCTTTAGGGTCTATAGTATTGATTTTGAGACAAGTAATTGGGATATTCGGAGATTTATGACGTGAGTAGATAAATGATACTGACCTTCCTCAAGGGACCTCTTCATATCCTCAACAGTGCTCTTGGGCATGCGTAGCTGGATGACATGGTTTTCCATGAAGTCAGCAGCAGCATCCACTAGCCTGGCCTCAACCTGGTTCTCCCTGGCTTGAGGCTCTTCGGGAAGGGATTCATAGGACCTGGCAGCACGAGACGAGCCGAGGTTGTAGATCGCAAGGCCATCAGCGAGTTTCAATTCCCGGGCTGATGCCGCGTTTTCTAGGAATCTCATCGATTTTTCCTGTGGGAAGAAATAAGGCTGGTTATAATTTTCGTTGGTAAGTTCCTATATAGAATAATAGGAATTCTTAGTAAAATGCATTGAATGCAGCTTTTGCAAAAAGTGTTAAATTATCAAGTAGTTTTATTGTGCAAATATTGGCGTGAAAATATGTTTTTCATGCTTCTTAAAAGTTTTCAAAGCAAATATTTTTATTGCAATGAACTTGAAAGCTGGTTAGACAAGAAAGCAAGTGTTTGTGCTGACTCAAGCAGTAAGTTGGCGGCAAATAGTTGGACAAACATGAACTGTTTAGTCTCAACACAAAGTGCTAAATCATTAACTTGATATGCAGTTAGACCATGATGCGAAATGATTTGCAAGTAAATATTAAATGCAAGTTGCAATAAAGAAAAGTTAAGTTGAATGAAATTAATGAAATTGATTAAACAAATGAGGCTGTTAATGATATTGCGATGTTCAAAAAGTGTTAATTGAATTTAAAATGACTAAATCAATTTAATTTTGAGATGCAATTAAGGCCAAAAAGCTAAGTAGTTAATTGCAACTAAGGTGTATATATGTATAATTAGATTGGAGGCATTTAAGTTGAGCAGGTGTTGATGAAAAAAAAAAAGTTATTTTCTGATTTGGAAGTAGCACAATTCAAACGGAAGGATGATAAAGTATTTAATAGTGAGATTTGACCCAAAAAGGGTAATTAAAATTATGAGAACTTAGTGACAAGTCAAATAAAAAGTGAAGTGAAGAAACAAAGAGGTTGTAGATTTTTTTGAGGATCAATTCCTCGAAAAAAATCAGAAGCAGAAGACAAAAAAGATTAAGTCCAGAGGAACCACTTAAACACGATCACAACACACCTTAAGGCACATCCATGTATCTTCCTCGGCACAACTCTTGACCACCCCGACGACGGAACCGATGACATCATCATCGGAACTGGCTGGCTTGCAGCTGACTGCAGCCACACACACTAAGAATACAACGAAGGTCTTCATTTTTTTGGTCCTACACTCCTTCACGGTGGTAAGTGAAATGTGGTGAGGGGTCTGTCAGAAAGCGGTTTTATTCTGCGTCCCCCCACTGCGGGGTTTAAGCCGAATTGCGCGGAGCGATGCGTGTTACGAATGATATAGAAGTGACTACAGGTGGAATACTTTTTTTTATGATGGTGATGATTATGCTTACAGGGTAGTTATATTTTTATGGGTTCTGTTCTATGATATGGTTGCCAAAATTTAAGGCTTTTTATTTGGGCTTTAAAAACTGAGCCAATTATTGCAGAATAATTCGAAGACTTTTAACGCAACAAAATTGTAACAAAATTAATCATAGTCTTTGGTGAAATTTTTGTGATGATAAATGCTACACTTACAAAGTGTAATGAAGGAAATAGAAATTTAATATTTAAGTGTATAAGAGGAAATATTATATTCGATAACTGTGGCGTAATATCGTGCATCAGACGGTTAAATATTTTATCTTTTAATAAGGACTGATTAGAATTTTAAATCACAATTAATTTGTATTTCCGGGCATCTTTACAATTGATTATGTCTGGTGATGTGTGTTCTATCTTAATTACATCAGCGGTTTTCAGATTGGCTATTTTAAACACACTAACTATATTGAAATTAACCTTAAGAATAAACACTACATTGATTTTATCATTATATTTATATTTTATTCGATTTTGCAAGTATCGATAGATTCTTTAACGTTATCAATGAAACTTCAAGTAGCATGCATTGTATCGAGGACACAGCTAGTTCCTTTAAGCAAAGCGGGTCCACACTAGGTCAGGAAACTTCTACCATGGAGCTAGGTAGAGAAAACAAAAAGCATACTAACCTAAACTATTTAACAAATTCTGCCCATATCTTAAAATAATAAGTACGTGAATTAAAATACACGCATAATATATTATTTACATATACTTTCTTTCACCTCGAATGCGAAACTAAAATATGTATAATTTAATATTATTATATCTCTTTCGTCACGCTGGTATTTTTTCAAAGGGTCAAGTAGAGATTTATTAGCTTACAGTGATAAATTGTTTGAATAGCTTCTTACTTTAAACACATAATATCAAGCTTTACAGGTATTGTCATTATAAAGTAACGTCATAATATTATATAAATATCCCATAAAACGCAAGTTAATTTAAAATTTTAATCATCATCATCATCAGCTTATAACAGTCAACTGCTGGAAATAGGCCTCTCCAATTGCACGCCATTCAGCTCTGTTCTCGGCAACTCTCATCCAGCTGCTACCAGCTACAGTCATTTTAATAATAGCCCGAAATAGTTATTACATTTAATTTTCTGAGCGTACTGTCCCGGTGTTTAAAATTTTACCATTTAAGCTAGAAGAAATTTTTTCAATCCAAAATCGTATGAGTACAAACATGTTTTTCAAAAGCCCCGATATTAAAGAATAAGTTGGTCTGAACATGTTTTGGAAATGGGAATAGAATAGATATTAGAATTTTAGAAAACCAAGCTCAAAATCAAGATACATCGTCCCAATTTACAAATTAATTATCATCCATGCATAAATCCATAATCTTATATCTATTTTCAAAAAGTGGATGATATAATTAACATATTTAAGTAATTGTCTAGTTAGAAACTTCCATTTCCATAATGTAGGGCAAATCGTCGAGTCTAAACGTTTGCAGTGTGTATACAACTTGTATTGAGGGCTCTAGGTGCTACTCGATCGGTCATTTCTATTCATTGATACTTATTGTCTACTCTTTCTTGACATTTTATGATAGCGTTACTGTCTTCATCAATCTGTGAAAGATATGTCAGACAACATACTGATTCATCTTTACTTCCAGATTTTGCCGTCTGTCAAAATAAATTGGTCTATATTTCTCAATGAACTTCTCACCTAATTAATGTTTAAGTTGAAGATTTAAAAAAAAAAGTGATAGTATATCGTGTGTTTTGTTTCTGGTCAAATTACGTATTGGTGGTTTCTGTAATAACTGTGGCTTGTATATTACAGTGTTAAATGATGATTGAAGTTACTGATGTATTGCGTCATGCATACGAATTTTGTTTTAATGAATGACTTCTTAGATAATATCTCTGCTTTCCTCGAGCAATGCACTTTAGTAGTTTAGTTCCTGAGTTTTTAATAAATAAAAAGGTTTATTGCAGGAACTTGTACAACGTTTACAGTTAATCTTACATGGACCTTCATTTAAGTAAAAGATATACCTGTGCCCGGTCCCACTAACTCATTAATGACAAATATAATACATAGTAAAATTGGTGTAGAAAAATAAAATACAACTAAAACAAAAAACTGCTAGTAAAATCTAAACTAATTAAATCTAAAGAAAAGAAACTTAAAGATAAATCCTAAAATATTAATGGTTTTAAAATATTAAGTCATGGCTTAGTTGCCACACTTTAAGCCGTTGGCACTCGTCCCAGCTGTCATTTGTACATCTTTGACATCAGTTGTTACGGATTGTCAGAAGCCAGATAATCCCACCAATCACCACCACTCCACCAGTTCATCAGTCCTGCTAAGGGGTTTCTGGGTTGTTGAGGTAAAATAGGCAGTCGCTCCATGTAAAATATGGGTCCTACCTGCATCCGGTTATACTGGATAACGACCCTAACATAGTTGGTAAAAAGCTTGGCAGATTTTAAGTCAATTCCAAACATACGCTGTAACAGTTAGCTCACCTTTAAAATTAAAAAGAAATGGACTACGCCAACTGCTAAGTATCTCGGTTCTTGTGTCAATCATCATGCCCCTGTTACGAACTTTTTTAGGTTCTACCCGCGATGGCAACGACATCGTCGGCCTTTCTTGCTGCCAGATGATCAAAAATTCTTCTACCAGTCCTTGGTCATAACTTGGTTTCGGTCAAAATCATGTTATCAATTTTGATCATCATCAATTTTCTTCGGAACGCATAAATAATAACCAGCGTGCTCTGAGTTAAATTAAAACTCAATGAGATGATTTCGAGCGAACTTGATGAACTCTTCATTAGAATCATTGGCATTTGTAACAATATACGCTGAGATGATTCATAAGACCCATATTAAGTCGCTTTAATTTAGATACCCATACATTGAGAAGCCAATGTTACATTTTAGACTCGTGACATTGCTACCGGATAATGTTGTATTTCCTGAAGTAGTTTCTTTTAGTGTACTATAAATTATAATACCTGTAGATCATGCTGGTCAAGAATCGGAAGCATAGCTATTAACTTTCTTCCTTCCTCTTAGAGGCCATGGTCAAAAGAAAGCCTATCTGGCTCACGAAAAAAGCGACCCTAAGCACAGAAAGTGGATGCCTACTTAATAATCAAATTACTCTGATTACCCCCTTAGGCTATACAACCGTGAAGTTATAGAAATACGTACTTTTTATGATTTCTAAAATTGCATAATCGTGCAGGTGTTTCGAGTGTATATTTTAATTCGTATAGTGTTCGCACGTGAACACTTTTTTACGTAATGTCCGGTGCGGTACAGGTACGAATATGATTTCCTATTTTTAGTTTGTTGTCTGAGATAGTTTTCGTGTTTATTTGTAGACTACTTTGGTTGATTGCTTTATTTCGAACGTTTACGTTAATTCGTTTGCATTAATTGTTTTTTCGTTCTCACATTTTTGGATGGAACGTGCAAACAGATGGTTGTAACGAACTGGGGTACCTGCATATTTTATTCACATAATCAAATTTTTCAGTCTGTCCTGATCATTAAATCCCAACTAAAGTACTGCTTCAGTCAATGATGGAAATAATTATTTTCGTTGAAAAGTTTAAAGATTGCAGTTTCGTCTGAACAACAAGAGAGGATATGAGTAGAAAGACGATGAATACTGAAATATGGGTTGTTATAGAAGTATCAAAGAAGGAGATATTTAAACATAACTATAAAAATATTATGGTGAGGGCATAATAGTGGTGATGACACCATAAATTGAATACACTGACGCATCCTCCTCAGATAATTCAAGAGCCTTGAAGAAACCCACTAAAAGGGAAGAGCCAGACTATAAACATCCAGAGACCACTACAAATAACATTACAAATAAGTAGGCGAATAAAATTCCGATCCAAAACGCGAGCTCCATTGATAATAACAAGGCAGGTATTACTACCGCACACATAGCAATTACGTGCCAATTTTAAATTAAAGATCGCGATGTTTCTATGTTGTTGACTGTGAATATTTCAGAGGTGAGCAGGAAAATAAGTGAAATGTAGGTCATCTGTTTCATAACTTGCTGGTGTTTGTTGAATTAAGAATGGAATGGACTTAGTGGAAGAAACGAACGTGTTGTACTGGGTAAGAAAAAAAACTTTTTACAAAAAAAATTCAACCAACTTCAATAAATAATACTAAAAAATGCAAAATAACTTTAATTTCGGAAGTCGGTGTTTCTAGTTTGGTTTCTTCGTTATTTGACACCGACTTCCGAAATTAAAGTTATTTTGCATTTTTTAGTATTATTTATTGAAGTCGGTTGAATTTTTTTTGTAAAAAGTTTTTTATTTTTCACTTTTTAGTTGTTGTACCCCATTTTAAAACTAAATTAATAGTAAAGTTAAGCCCGAATTGATAGTCCCAAAAATAGGAAAGTTGAACATAGTTGGTGAAATCAGGGTGTACCAGCGTGAACTGCACGAATCTGTATACCCCTTTAGAGCATATCAGCGTGATGTAATGTTGTGAAGTGGTGAAAACAATATACAGACAAGCGATTGCAGCAATTTTGGAAGGTTTGCTATTATTTATTGAAGAGTTCCATTGTGTACCTCCGCACTTCTTCATCAGATCTTCACCAAATTAAAATGGGACCACATGTGAATCACCATCTTTCAAACAACAAAAATTTATCAAAATCGGTTCAGCTAGTAAAAAGTTATGAGGTAACTCACATAAAAAAAAATTAAAAATTAAAAAATACAGTCGAATTGAGAACCTCCTCCTTTTTTTGAAGTCGGTTAAAAAAGGGATCAGAGCAGAATGGTTATTGTTGAAATAATAAGGTTGGGACGCTCTGCCCCCGAAATAGGTGAGCCGATGACTTAATAAGAGTAAGTAGGTTATAGTAGTTATCAGAAAACAAAATCAAAAGTCATTGAATAAATGACTTTTGATTTTGTTTTCTGATAACTACTATAACCTACTTACTCTTATTAACTAGGCTGAGAGCCAGCACTTTTTGAACGTCAAAGTTCTAAATAAAGACAGGCTCCTAAAACGGCTGCCTGTTACCACTTCCTAGAGTTTTGACTGGTAAAAAGAAGTGGCGCAACACACTTGTATATTAAGGCGCTATTAACTTGAGAGGTTAACTTGCTTAAAACAACAGGTATTATACTAAAACACGTATACTAAAATATAAACAAATAAATGATATTTATAATAGTGAAAGTTTCAGAAAATACGCTTTACAGTTTTTGATTCTCAATTTTTTATTCGAATTAAACATCATCATTCTCCTGCCCTTATCCCAATTTATTTGGGGTCGGCGCAACATGTCTTTTTCTTCCATACTCCTCTATTAGTCGTCATCTCTGTAGTCACCCCCTTTTTACCCATATCCTCTTTCACACAGTCCAACCATCTTTTCTTTGGCCTTCCCCTACTCTTATAGCCATCCACATCCATACACAAGACTTTCCTCACGACATTTTCTTCATTCCTCCGCATCACATGCCCATACCACGACAACCGATTTCCACACAATTTTCCAGTCAGCGGTGCCGCGGTGCCGCGGTGTATTCGAATTAAACATAACTTTACAAATTAATAATAGGTACTACGATATAAAAATATAATTTAAAATATTCATACATCAAATTTCGAAAGAAACTGTTATAGTAACATATATTTTTTAAACAAATAATAGTAGTCGTTCAGACGTGATGTTCAATTAAAAATCATTAAAAGTCGTATAACTGCGGCTTAAGTTTGAAGAACTGGAATTTATGCAATCAATGGTATGCAAATTAATTAACATTACAGTATTAATAGGTATGAGAGGACTGTATAGACTAGCCAAAAAGTACCAGGATAGTCTAAAGCAACAACGTGGATCTAAATAGAAAAGTATCTACGAACCTATGAAGTATACAGTGTTCTCACATTCACATTATGTCATAGAAAATAAGCTATGTAATTAAAAATCAAATGACATGATTTTTAATGTTATCTAATTAAATATAAAAAAAACTTTTTTACAAAAAAATACACTAAAAATTTATAAATAACTTTAATTTCGGCAGTCGGTGTCAAATATCGAAGAAATAAAATACAAACACCGACTTCCGAAATTAAAGTTATTTTTAAATTTTTAGTGTATTTTTTTTTGGAAGTCGGTTGTTTTTTTTTTGTAAAAAAAGTTTTTTATTTTTCGCTTTTTAGTTGTTACACCCCAGAACTAAAATCCCCAATAACATGGAACGTGGAATTTATACATTTGGAGAACACAAAAACGTCATCAAGATATGCCTATTCTTCGTTTATGTTCAGTTTCTCAAAAAGCGCTAAAGCAATTTCGATAAAATTAATATGGGACCAACTCGGGAATATGTTCTTCCAGATAAAAAAATAATTTTGAAAATCGGTCCAGAACTGACGGAGAAATGCGCGGACATACATAAAAAAAAAACACATACAGTCGAACATAGAACTTCCTCCTTTTTCGAAAGTCTGTTAAAATTTCAATAAATTGTGGAAGGTAAAGGATAAGGTGTTGTGTTGACAACACCTTATCCTTCAAGAGAGAGGCATAATAAAAAAGTAAAACTGAGTTTATTCATGAATTGGGATGATGTTGCAATCGTTAAATCAACTATTGCTTAGTTTTCCCTTCGCTAATTAGCCAAACCAGTTATAAAAATATTATATTTGATTATACTGAAAACTAAACCAAATTCAGGAAAGATCTCAACAAATATGCTGTTAAAAATGATTAACAAATTATGGTAACAAACGCAATTGTGCGTAAGAAAATAGCGTCTCTGGCAGCTAGAATCCGGACTAGTGGCAACAGCATTCTGAAAACAGTGGCCGAGAGTGTGTTTTCCCCGTTTATGAGGCATTTTATGGAGAGGATGAGCGTACGTTAATCTTCTGTGTAGAATGCTTCTTAAACTCTAATTTATGTACTAACACTATATATAAGGTATGTTACTAACACTATGGATTTCTGTTATCCGACTGTAGAAAAATAAATAAAATGATTGAATCAGGTGGTAACATTTCGTCATCTGTTGAAAACCGGTTCATGAAACAGCTTTCAAGAGCATCGTTTTTGAAGAACCGAATTCATTTTGATGTATTATGTCAACATGCATTGTTCAAATAATTCGTAATAAAACATAAAATTGCAAAATAACTTTAATTTCGGAAGTTGGTGTTTGAATTTTGTTTCTTCGTTATTTGACACCAACTTCCGAAATTAAAGTTATATTGCAATTTTTAGAAGTCTAGTCAGTTTAGTAAGTTGGTTTTCAAAAACGAGTAGACGAATGTTAGCCCGAGACGAAGTCGAGGGCTTACCATAGTCACTAGTTTGTAAATACCAATCCGCACGTGTGTCATACAACGTTTTTCAACACATTTGCGAGAAAACAGTACCTACAATAAATAGGTGATGAAAAAAACTTTTGTTTTTGATTTGAAACATCTACTGGCGCGGCTTGGCAGTAAAACTGACTCGAATGTCGTGACGGCATGACGCCGTCGTGCCACGAAGCCCCCCCAACTGCGCTACCGCTCTCGACTCCCTTCGCCCTAGAAACAACTGGTATGCGAAAAAAGTAACACAACAACAACCAACAAAAACCACTAACAACCAACATCAACAAACAACGACAACAATTAACAACAACCACAACCAACAACAACAAACAACAACAACCAACAACAAACAACATCAACAACCAACAACAACAAACAAAAACAACCAACAACAACTACCAACAACAGCAACCAACAACAACCAGCAACAACAAAAACCAACAACAACAACAAAACTACCAACAACAAACAACATCAACAACCAACAACGACAAACAAAAACAACCAACAACATCAACAACTAACAACAACAAACAAAAACAATCAACAACACTACCAACAACAATTACAACCAACAACAACAACCAACAACAACAACCAACAACAACAACCAGAAACAACAACAACCACAATCACCGTTAACAACAGTAACAACACTTCCAACAACAAACAACATTAACAACCAACAACGACAAACAAAAACAACCAACAACAACAACCAACAACAGTAACAACAACCAGTAACAACAAAAACCACAACCACCGACAACAACAACAAACAAAAACAACCAACAACACTACCAACAACAATTACAACCAACAACAAGACTAACAACAGACAACAACAACTACAACACATAACATAAATGTTCACATCTGCCGGGCGTCTCGTGACGGCAAATATTTTTTTTTTCGTAATTTGAAACTCCTTGGTCCTTATATGTTTTTTATGGAAATTAAAAAAAAACCGTAAAGGATACGCACGTTTTTATCGCACGCTATACAACGGAGCATGCGGTAAAATAGATACTTAGGTGGGAGTACCTATTTTACCGCACATTCCATTATAGGGTGCGTAAATTTTAACTTTCGAACAATGTATACAGGCTTCGTAAATGTATTTTTTGAGCAAATGTATAGCAACTTTTTTTGAGCAACTATTTTTTAAAACTGAATAATAAAGTTATGCCCGAATGGATAACCCCATGGAATTTGAGCATAAATGGAGACGATCCAAAACGCCATCTGTGAATACATATTTTTTGTTTAAATCGATTTTTTCAAAAAGTGCTCAATCAATTTCGATACCACCTCTGAAGTATAGCCTACCAAACAGAAAAAGTAATCATCAAAATCTATTCACAACAAGTGGCGGAGAACCCCGAATTGAAAACCTCCTCCTTTTGAAAGTCGGTTAAAAAGCGTGCCATTTCAATATCGGTATTACTTATGTTATTATAATTTGTTTCAAGTCTTTACCAAGCCTAGTACTATAACTGTTTTGCTTCCAAAAAGAGTATAATGGGCCCAGAGTTTTGACTGCATCCGACAGGCATAACGCGTAGTCCCATTTCAGTCTTGCAATTTAGGTTCTGGAGCACAGCGTGCTATTTCTTGTATGGTCAGACAGTTTCCCAAGGGCATCCTTATCTCGCATAGATTTTATCGGTTGGAGTTTGGACGGATAAATCATGATTTCATGACATTCTTCTACTACATTGGCATTTAGCAGCAAATCAGATATGTCAAGCTTCGTTCCGCTTTCGAGGAGGGGTACCTCTCGCGCCCGGTCCTGGTCAAGGCCATGGTACGAAGTGAGAGGGAATGGGAAGCAGTCTCTTCCTTCTGCGAAACAGTAATGCTTGCAAAGGAGGAGGCGGAACGGGTGATGGAGAGTCAATAGAGTCGCTCTCGCGCCCTCAGCAGCAGCCACCGTAGGAGACGCTCTGGACGTCGGGGGTCGCGAGACGATCTCCGACCACCGTAAACGCAGGCCTGTGGACCGCGGGTAGAGGGTAGCTCGCCGTCCGATCAAGACTAGGCTCGAGAGTCGACAGCGCGTAGTGTTCCACGCACGCCTCAAAGAGATATCAGCAATATAATGACGGGGCCCATCATGGCCGATGCCTGCCCAGGGGTCGTGGATAAATTTGAAACAGAGTAACCGCACCCCTGGGCACTCAGGCAGGGAAGGAACAGGGGTAAGTTTAAGTCAGTATAAGTCTGACACTGATTTTCTACCCCACAAAAAAAGCTTTGTTCTCCCTGCCCCTGACCACAGGAATCCATCAAGATTTTCACACGAACATGAACATATTGTCTATACAAACGTTCATGTCTACGTCAATAAGCAATAGTGTTATGCACACACTATCAAGAGTTTTTGCTTCAATTTACTCTTGCCACTAGATTAGCGCGTGCGATATAATTGCCTAACAAATTTTGCTACGTTTTTCATTCACTTACTACACAATGGAATAAGTGAGTGACGTATTTAGACAAAAAGTTTTGTCTTCACTTTCTTGGGTATACAATGTGTGTATTAAATATTTAATTAGTGTTAAGAGAGAAGATTAGGCAGATGAATGGGTGATAAAAAATATCCCATGAATGTCGCTAGGGATTTTTTCCCTTCGCGACATTCATGAGATAATTTTTTATGTTTAAGTTTTCACAAAAATGTAGATTTTCTTGTTGTGTTGAAGAAAGAAATGTTGCTTTAATTTCTTATACTTATAATTGTCTTATATGGTAATAATTAACATTCCCTTTTTACGTAAACATTCATGAGCTTCAATTAATCTGCCTTGCCTTTTCTTCCAGTCTAACCGGATGCAGCTGAATACCAGTATTTTACATGGACCGACTGCCTATCTGACCTCCACAACCCAGTAACTGGGTAATACGATACCCCTTAGCAAGACTGGTTGTCAGACTTTCGGGCTTCTGACGAACCGTAACGACTGTCGAAGATCCACGATTGATCAACGGCTTTACGTACTTTCCGAGACACGATGGAGTTTCGTAGTTCCTTGGAAAAGTTATTTTGTAAGAACCTCTGTTAATCTTGAAATCAATCTGCCTAGCCTTCTCCCAACCACCTTGGGGTCGGCTTCCAGTCCTACCGGATGCAGCGAATACCAGTATTTTACATGGAGCAACTGCCTATCTGACCTCCACAACCCAGTGACTGGGTAATACGATACCCCTTGTCAGATTTTCGGGCTTCTGACGACCCGTAACGACTGTCAAAGATCCACGATTGACAACCGGGGTCAACGGCTTAACGTGCTTTCCGAGGCACGGAGGAGTCTCGGTATGTAAAGATGATCACCCATCCATGGACCAACCCCGGCAAGCGTAGCTTAACCTGATGGATCAACCAGTGCAACTATTGTTACTTTAGCCACGAGCTTGTCCCAGGCCTGCGGACGGCAAGCAGTGGGTAGGTCACCGTCCGATCAGCACCAGACTCGTAAGTTGACGGCGCGTAGTGTTCCACGCGCGCCTCAAAGAGATTAGTGTCAGCCAACACTGATGGGGCCCATCGTGGCCGGTGCCTGCATGCCTCAGGCAGGGAAGGCACAGGAGTGGGTTTTAGTCAGTAAGAGTCTGACACGCCCTCCCGCTCCATCCAGAGGGGGAGAAGTCATTGGATGATTTCTCACCCCCCCAAAAACAAAAAATAAAGCCACGAGTGCGTAAGAGTACGAGAGAGTAAACATTCATGATGATAGATTATTTAATCACAATATTCTATGGAGCAGTGGTAGCCCAGTGGTTACAGACGCGACTTACAAGTTGTAGGTCGTGAGCTCAAACTCAGGCAGGCGATTTAAATAAAATAAATTAAAAAATCCTATATTTCAGACAAAGCCCATAATTTATTAGCTTGCTTTACTTTGTGTAAATTATTTCATCACCACTGCTCTCAAAACGGTGAAGGGAAACATCGTGAGGAAACCGGTATGTCATAGAAGCAAAAAATCATAGACATGTGACATCCACCAAACCGCATTGGGGCCACACCATCTCACAGAGAGGAGGCCTGTGCCCCAGCAGTGGGGACATTAAAAAGGCTGATGATGATGATGATAATATTGCTAAGTCCATTTTAGTAAGAACTTATAAGTAACGACATGACTGGCAACAGTAGCCACAGCAACGGAATAATCCTTATCTATACATATAGGGTGACTGGAAATTAGTGACCGATACCTAAACACGTGATTGTACGCATGCTAACAATCAACATTCCCAAAGAAACATATAGTGAGACAGAACGGCGTCACGCGGCTAACAGCTGATAGGTCACAGGCGCGCGCGTGGATTTCATATGGCTGTTGTGTTATTGTGATAAAAGTGTATAAGAATAAAAAAAAAATTTCTTTTTGGAAAGTTGTTTGTTATCATGAGTACAATCACGTGTTTAAATATCGGTCACTAATTACCAGTCACCCTTATATATATAAAAATGAATCCTTATTTCCTTAGTCACGGCATCATGTGAGAACGGTTGGACCGATTTCGTTATTTCTTTTTTTGTTGTATTTTTTATTGTCAGGAGAAGGTTCTTAGGACAGAAAAAATTAAGAAAGTTGCGCGGAAAATTAGAAAATTCCAGAAAACTTAACGACTATTTAAACTTCACGCGTTTGACAGTTCATAGCTAAGACAGGACAACGTCTGTCGGGTCAGCTAGTAATATTACAAATGCGAAAGAATGTTTGTTACACATCACGTCAGCACGTTTGAACGGAGCTGGATGAAATTGTGCAGAGAGATAGATTATAGTCTGGAAAGGCACACTGGCTAAGAGCTGGTTACTGTTTTTGAAACGATACCTCTGCTTGTTTTACGTTATCCACCGGTAATTTTTATTATTGAATGGATTTATCAATTCTATGTTAATCGATGTATTATCATTTATTTATCCAATGCATTAGCATCGTGAGCTGGGCGAAAAAGTAGGGTTAGAAAAAGTGGCCCAAATTCTAATCTAAACCCAAATTTTTTCCATATAATGATTCAAAACCGTGAACTAATTCCTCAAGGTCAACCACCGCAAAAAAATCCAAAAGTGAAAACAATTTAAAAAAGAATCTAGTTTTCACTATAAACTAGTTTTTTTTTTCCACTAAAATCCAACTTATCATGGAATTATTCAACTTTCTTATATTATGTACATTACAAACTAGTTAAATTATGAAGCAAAAACTAAAAAGTAAAAGTGGTTTTTATAACGCTATGTTTTATATTATGGTATAAGTAGAGACAGTTCATTGAACTTGTAAAGAACTTGAGGAAACAAAGTTTAAGTTAGTTTACCAGCTAAATCTGCTTAGCCTTTTCCCAACTATCTTGGGGTCGGCTTCCAGTCTAACTGTATGCAGTTGAATACCAGTATTTTACGTGGAGCGACTGCCTATCTGACCTCCACAACCCAGTTACTGGGTAATACGATACCCTTGGTAAGACTGGTTGTCAGTCTTTCGGGCTTCTGACTACCTGTAACTTTGACAAAGTTCCACGATTGACAGCCGAGGCGAACGGCTTAACGTGCTTTATGAGGCACGGAGGAGTCTCGGTATGTAAAGATGGTCACCCATCCATGGACCATTCTTGGCAAGCGTAGCTTAACCTGATGTATCGACCCGTGCGGCTGTTATTACTTTAGCCACGAAGCTATTATACTATTTATTATATTATTTTATGATAAGGGAGCAGCTAGCAGTCACTTAGTACTCGTAACATCTTAGAACTAAATAAAATAAACATATTTTGGCAATAATGCAACCCACAACGTTGCCCACAGGTAGATATAAAGTATGAAAACATTAAAAGTAATCACTAGGGGAAATAATAGCAGTTGTACATGAAGTAAGTAATAATACAAGAACAGCTAAATAAGATAAAAAAACACGAAAGGACATTTTTTTACTATCAAAGAGCTGAAGATTAGGCTTTAACTACTCATTGGACAATTGAAGATGTCAATATTTATAGAGTTGCTATTCTGTTGTGCACAAACTAAACTTAATTAAGGCTATTCCTATCTTTTTCTCTCTAATAAAACAAGAAAGAGATGGACATAAATTAGAGATGTCAAATTAAGTTGAATTGATATTTCCATACAAAGGTACACGTAAAAACATGTCGATTATAAACACGGTGAAGCGCAATGCGTAAATTAGTTTGACATCTCTAACTTAGTTCATAGCTATAGCCGTCCTTTTCTCGCACAGCCTTTTAGTAAAAGATAGCAATCTCTAACTTTATTTTAATTACTGAACAAGAGAATTGGCACCATTATAAGAATCAATAATACGGCGGACAGGTGAACGCTACGATATGCGGGTATTGCAGAGAGTGTACCACACACTCACACACCTGTACCTTCCTCCAATAACAAAATAGTTTTCTGATAACGTTAACGCTAACACCCCGTGCAAAATGTATGGCAATGAAATTAATGGGCGTGAGTCATGTGACAGTTTTCTCCGCAGGTAATATCGCTGCCATACATTTTGCACGAAGCGTTAGCGTGAACGATAACAGAAAAGTATTTTGTCTAACCCCACTGACCATGTTGTTTAGATCTATACAGTAGTTCAATATTGAGATAGACTCATGATAGCACAAGTTTAAACCTTAATGCTCAATTACACCTTCCGATTTCAAGGGACCCAATTTGGGAAACAGGAAGGTGTAATAGCAGTTAGAGCAGTTAGTGTCCGATTTAGTGAGATTGGGAGGTCCCGATTTGACTTCCTAAATTGTGTACGATTTAGGATAGTGTAATCGCATCACCACGATTTAGAGCTAAGTGTTGCCAATTTAGCGACTTTGTCGCTACAAATGGGCTAATAGTATTTTTGTATGTGTTTAAATTATTATTTAATTGCCCAAGGTAGGGGTCCTTCCAGAAAAAGAAAACTGAGGCCGTTTTATTTTTTTTTTGGTCTGCTTCTTGTAGAATCAGTTTTAAGAGACTTTACAGCGACTTTTGATATTCTGTCTAGGGACTCGAATTTGTAAGAGTTGGCAACACTGCCGACTTAGGAGCCCGATTTAGGAGTCCAATTTAGGATAATGTAATCGCTCGCTTTCTACTTCTTAGTTAGTTTGTTCCTAAATTGGGTGCCTTGAAATCGAAAGGTGTAATTGAGCCATTAGTGGTTTTTGGTTGCTATTTAATGAATAATCCTGTATTCTTTTGTTTTTAGGATAAATAAATAATAATAAAAAAAAGTTTCTGACTTTTTTATGCGGAGTAAGATATTTCCAATAATATAGATAATAATCAGTATTGCAATGTTCCCACTGCTGGGATTCAAGAAAGAAAATGGGCCGTAATCGACCACGTGGACCCAGTGCAACCTGCATTTTGGTTGGTGTAAATAAATAAATCTTAAAAGAAAATATAAGTTAGATAATGATACATAATGGAACGGTATCTTCGGAACAGTTTTTAGATCATAATTTTTTAATTTATTACATATATTTATTTCACCGCTTATAATAAATTGTTGAATTTTGATGCATGTAGTTTAGCAAGTAGATTCAAATATGTTATTAATATTCATTTGCACGTATTATATTATTTGTATAAAACTGTTTTAATTCAACTAAATAATTTATAGTATTCATACTAGAGAACAATAATATACAATTGAAATCAATAAAATTGAAGTGTCTGTTTGTAATGTCAGAATATTAGTTTTTTTTAAGCTCATACAGTTATTTGCACGATACCGATGCCTAAAATCAGCTTTTAAAATTTATGTCTGTCTGTCTGTCTCTTTGTTCCGGCTATTCTTCGAAACAGCTGGACCAATTCTGATAAGATTTTACTGGCAGGTAGCTGACTATTTAAGGCGCTATTAAGGCGGAGGTTCCCAAAAATGGTCAAAAAGGTGTTTTTTTAAAGCAGTGTATCTCTTAAACCGTAAATAGAATTGAGAAATAAAAAAAATATGATATTTTCAAGTCCTACTTGCATACAGTGATGGAGCTAGAAACATAATGTAACATACTTTAATGCATCAAAAAAATCTTCTAACATACCTCTAAATTATCTTTAAAAGCAGTTTATCCCTTCATTAACAATTATAATCATAATAAAAAATATACCATAAAATTTCAAATGCTAAGTTGCATCCAGTGATGGATTATTTTTTATAAATTTATTAGTAAATCCTAAGTAAATCGATAAAATACTTCATATTTTGCAATAAATTGCGACCATTTGTCGTAGTGCATCTCTTTCTTTTCTATGCAGTCCGAGAGTGACCGCGCTTTATAGACATCTGGGCCTTAACAGTAACTGCCAATTACAATGAGTTGTCAGCTTGCGTGTTCTGTGCTGAGCTCACGTAACGCGTCGTACGTAAACCCAGTAATAGGACTCGCCCATCAAAGAGAGCTGTCCGAAATTAGACGAATTACTATTTTATTACACATGAAATAACAGATCATAAAATAAAACACTTAGACTTAATTATAAATAATTAAATGATCTTTAAAATAGTGAAGGTTTCGTAAAAATACGCTTTTTAACCTACGAACAAAAAAGGATGAGGTTCTCAATTCGACCGTATATATGTTTTTTTTTTTTTTTTGTATATGTTCAGCCCTCACTCCGTCATTTATGAACTGATCTTGATGATTATTTTTTAGATAGGATATACCTCAAGGGTGGCCCCATGTCAAGGAAATCAGGATCTGATAATGAAATCCTGGTAAAATTGAGAGAAAACCTCGTAAATTGGGCACGAATATTGTTTCTGTTTACTTTTCATAACTTTATCAGGTATTTGCATTTAGGAATCATTACACCATGAATCTGAGCTGATGATGAAAACTATACCTTTCCTTAACAATAGAAGTTAGATATAAAAAAACTGGTTTTAGTGACAGATACCACTTAATATACTTTGAAGCAAAGACGTCTCTGGAATATTGGAGGTAACCTCAACTGGCCAATAGCCTGGGAACCTCATGGAAGGATGGTTACATCATCAGCTCAGTGCTAAGAGGAATGATGAAGGAATAGAAATTAGCCTCAGAGTATTAAAAGATGATGCGAGTCACAAAAAATCATAAAATAAAAAACTTATTAACAAAAAATTCAACCGACGAAAAAGAACTAAAAAGCAAAATATAAAATAACCTTTTAAGTCTTGAGTATTGAGCTTATTAAGAAGGCTAGATGTATTATATTATATTACTTGGTGCCGACTCAAAATTAGTATATATAAAATTTGATATTTTATGTAGGTTAATTTCTACGTACATATAAAATTTAGATATTTAATAATCAGATTGTTGTTTGGCGCCGACTCAAAATTAGTTTATACAAAATTTGATATTTCATGTAGGTAAATAAGCTCAATACTCAAGACTTAAAAGGTTAATTTATTTCTTGCTTTTTAGTTCTTTTTCGTCGCTTTAATTTTTTGTTAAAAACATTTTTTAGTTTTTGCGTAATTCTCAATTTTTTATTCGCGTTAGACATAACTTTACATTTTAATTACACTTTTTTATAAAAATATAAATTCAAATATTCTGAGATCACGACGGAAATTGTCTAGAGTATCTTATATTTTTTTCAAAGAAATGAGACTAGTCGTTTATACGTGATATTCAATTAAAAACCATTAAAAGTCGTATAACTGCGCCTTAAGATGAAACTAAGAATAATCTAATAAAATTTCACGCGGGCGGAGCCGCTGGCAGAAGCTTGTAATAAATATACTAAAAAAAGTATAAAAAATAATATCAGAAATAATGGCTATGTGTATGTTTTTGCAATTATTAAAGCTTAAGCTTAATGTTTTCAAGATTAATAAAGGAGCTCATGGCTAAAATAATAACAGCTACACGAGTCGATTCATCAAAACTGAATACATGTTCTGCGATTTCGGCGGTCTCTCCAGTTCTGAAGCTGTAGTGCTAGATGGCGCGCTTCTCCCAGTCTGCTCCGATTTTCGGTATCTTGGTTCACTCGTGCAAAGCGATGGCGAAATAGATCGGACTGTTAAGCACAGAATTAACACTGGATGGATGAAATGGCGGCAGGTCACCGGGACTATCTGTGACTCCCGCATTCCCCTAAAACTTAAGGGGAAGATTTATAAAACAATGGTCAGACCTGCTGTCTTGTATGGTTCAGAATGTTGGGCCACAAAAGGGATAAATGAAAAGCAATTGCATGTAGCTGAGATGAGAATGCTAAGAGCGATGTGTGGTGTTACGCGCATGGATAGAATTAGGAATGAGTATATAAGAGGAAGTCTGAAAGTGGCACCGCTGACTGAAAAGTTGTGTGGAAATCGGTTGTCGTGGTATGGGCATGTGATGCGGAGGAATGAAGAAAATGTCATGAGGAAAGTCTTGTGTATGGATGTGGATGGCTATAAGAGTAGGGGAAGGCCAAAGAAACGATGGTTGGACTGTGTGAAAGAGGATATGGGTAAAAAAGGGGTGACTACAGAGATGACGACTAATAGAGGAGTATGGAAGAAAAAGACATGTTGCGCCGACCCCAAATAAATTGGGAAAAGGGCAGGAGAATGATGACGAGTCGATTCATCAGGTTAAACAACGCTTGCCGGGGTTAGTCCATGGATGGGTGACCATCTTTACATACCGATACTCCTCCGTGCTTCTAAAAGCTCGTTAAGCCGTTGGCCCCGGCTGTCAATCGTGGATCTTAGACAGTCGTTACGGGTCGGTCAGAAGCCCGAAAGTCTGACAACCAGTTTTAAGGCCCCTCTCGCGGTCCAGTGGCGCCCTCATTGAATAAAAAATCGTGGCACAGAAAATAAATATTAATAAATCCAACTTCACGTTTGTTACAAATGTTTCGTATCCAAAGTAGTAGGCAAAAGTGTCAGAAACGGCCGTTTTTGGCACTTTTGCCTACTACTTTGGATACGAAACATTTTGGGACCTGTTTTAACAACGTAAAAATTCTTTATCCTCTTTGTAACAAACGTGAAGTTGGATTTTTTTATATTTATTTTCTGTGCTATGCTACGATTTTTTATTCAGTGAGGGCGCCACTGGACTGCGAGAAGGCCCTTAACAAGGGGTATCGTATTACCCAGTCACTGGGTTGTGGAGGTCAGATAAGCAGTTGCTCCATGTAAAATACTGGTATTCAGCTCCATTCGGTTGGACTGGAAGCCGACCCAAAGATGGTTGGGAGAAGATTAGGCAGATTGATTTCAAGATTAACAGAGTTTCTTACAAAACAACTTTTCCAAGGAACTACCACCATTATACAAGTACCTACCTAATTTTCACCATTGGACAATATTACTGTTTTCCGGTAGAGGTAATTGGTGAAATTATCACCAGATTGGTCTTGTACAATGGTGATAACAGATTTTAGTTGTTTGTTTTCGCCCACACTTTTTTGACAATCATCATCTAATGTTGATGTCATTTAATGTTTTATTTATTTCCTGAGTATTTTTAGAGAGCAGCAGTGGTCCTGTAGTAACGGCTCTGACTTTCATGCTGCAGTTCGTGATTTCGAATCAAAGAACTTAACTTTTAGGGTTCCGAAAGTCTGAATGAAAAAACGAAACCGTTATGATCACTCATGGGTCTGTCTGTACGTCTATCACTGTGGACTGATAGAGTTGAAATTTGGTAGACACATAGACACATGAATATCTGTGACCCAAATAAGAGTGAGTACCTTAAATAAATTAATTTGGAATTTGCGTGACACTTTTGTGGTGAAAATCGGAAAATTTAAAATCAAAGTTTTCAAACTGTGCCGCGCGACATATGAAATGAAAGGGCACATTTTGAGGGTTTCGAATATATATTATTCGTAACTTTTAGTATGTAGTTTCGAAATTATTTAAGAAATAATATGAAAAATTACCATTCCTGCCCCCCCCTCCCCCCTCTCTTTAGGTCAGTGGTGGCTGACATTAATCTCTTTGAAGCGCGCGTGGGACGCCTGGTGCTGATCAGACGGCGAGTTACCCACCACTCGCCGTCCGCAGGACCGAGTAGGTTTAAAGTCCCTTTGGGTGACTTTAATGAAGAGGACTATTTTTGGGTGAGAAATCATCAAATAACTTCTCCCGCTCTGGGTGGAGCGGTACGCGGTGTCAGTACAGACAAAAGCCCACCCGTGATCCTTCCTGTGCCAGGGGCCGCGGTGACTCTTTCAAATACAATCGCGACTCTGGCAGTAATGGAGAGGGATATGCTCGAAGTTTTTTTTTTTGGGACAAGTCGCCACACTATTCCCAAACTACTGCAACTTCTGTAAGCCAGAATCAACAGTGGCGACCACCAGAAAAAAACGCCCAAGCAATGAAGCTCGACGAGTCCCAGAGAAACGATTAAACTGTCTTGGGTCCCGCAACGAAATTAATCAGAAAAGACAGCGGAGGAGTAAGAAAAACATAATTTCCACTTCCCTCCTAATCAAGCGGGAGACAGAATAAAACTAGGTCATTAGGCACAAAGGGGGTTTTTACAACTGGGGTAAGCCCAGTTGCCAAGCACCTTTGGTTAAAAACACTAATATTAATGGGTCCTAAAATTGTGAGCTGTTACACTTGATTCCAATAATAGGTATGGCAAAAACGCTTGAACGCACGGAAATTCGTTCTAGTTTCCACAAGGTCCGTGTAATAGACAACTCCAGACGTAGGCTGAATACTATCCAACATAATATTGCGCTCAGTTTGCCAAAGAGTACACTCCCACAGGGTATGATGTGCGGATTGTTCGTATTCAATATCAGGAGTAGAACATTGACATAAAAAAGTTTAAGTAATTTAGAAATCTTGGCACGATCACGTTGAGGTAAAAAGTCTGGGTCCGTAGTCTTTCGTGCAGAATAGTACATTGTAGCACGCCGCTGTACCAAGATCGACTGGAAGTACACCTGCACGTACCGGTTAGGCTTCAGTGCTAACCGTCCTATACGCTTTACATAGGAAAATTAAAGCCAAACGTTGACTTTGTAGCAATTTACGTCGTACCGTCCCAATGGTGGCCCTATCAGCCCAAACAGGTGCCCTGTAGCACATACAACCCAGGTAAGTAGCCCCATATATTGTTTTTAACGTTAGGAATGATAGGCCCCAAGTAGCCTTGGAAAACCTCGTCAACGCATAGAAGTACTTTTTAGCTTTTTCACCTACTGTTTTTACATGCTCAATAAATGGAAAGTTATTTTCTAATACCATACCGAGGTAGCATACAGACTGTTTTTTTTTAACGGGAACGTTATTAAACCTTATACTAGGCCAAGACTTAAGGTTACCTTTCAACATAAGTTGATAGGTTTTATGCGGTGCGAAGGTAAGACGGTTTCGATCACCCCACTGAGATATTAAACGAAGGGAAGTTTCAGCCAAACTCTCAAGGCCAGCCCGAATGCTCGAAGCTTTGCGTGATCGAATCAGGAATGAAGAAATCCGCAAAACGGTTTTTGGGGTGGATTGGGATCTACCTCCTAGAGCGGTCCACCCCGGGCACGGTTACGGTTGTATGATCCCACTTAAACAGTGGTAAGCTCCGCAACCATCCCACCGGAGTCCAGCGCCAAGCAGCGTGCTGTGATCCGTCGGTGAGCAAGAGTGCCAGTGCCTTTAGAGGAGAAGGAAATTGTCAGTTGAGTTCTTCAGAACCGGTCTTAGTCTCTGGGCTAGTCTTGCCGGGGAACTAATTTTGGAAAGTAGTGGGATCTGAAGCACGGTGGCAGGCGTTGGCTGACCGCAGTCAGTAGAAGTCATACAAGCATAATCTCTTCAAAGCTAGAGTGAACATGCTTCTTCTGGGTAAGTTCGCTCCATCGTCGACTCTGTCTCTGTCACCTCTGAACTAGATTAGAGTCAAGAGCAAAGCCATCTCAAATAAAAAAAGAGATCCAAGGTTACCGACATAGCTCGAATAATCGCCAAACTTAATTGGCAGTGGGCAGGGCAAATTACTCGCAGAAAAGATTTTCGATTGACCGAAACGTTCTGGACGGTCGCCACGACCGCATATCGGAAGACGTAGCGTTGGAAGGCATCCCACAAGGTGGACCAATTACTCCAATAAATGCGAGACGCACAGGTCCGGTCGTTGCGGTGACACTTGGGGAGGCCTATGTCCAGCAGTGGACATCTTTCGACTGAAATGTTTTGTTGTTTTTGTTTTGTTGGTGATGATGTTTTATTAGCTTAATAACAACTACTAGTAAAAATGTAGGTCGTGGTACCACCCACAGGAAAAACTAAGCCGCTAGCCGGCGTCAGGATTAGCAAGTAAGATATAGATTATTGAATAAAGATCTTCGCTCGAGTTAGTATTCTTGTTGCATCACACGGTTCAAGTTCAGTGTGTCAGTTTGTACTGTCTATTCAATAGATTCTTTAGTGTACATTGAAGTTTAGATAGTTTATTTTGCGAGTCAATGGTGCTAATTCTCTTGTTCAATAACTAAACAAAAATTAGAGAATCGCTATCTTTTACTAAAAGGCAGTGTAAGCAAAGGACGGCTATAGCTATGAACTAAGTCAGAGATGTCAAACTAGTTTACGCCTTGCGCTTTACCGTGTTTTTAGTCGACATGTTTTTACGTGTACCCGTAATTTGTATGGAAATATTAGTTCAACTAAATTTGACAGCTCTAATTTACGTCAGTCATTTTCTTGTTTTATTACAGAGAAATAGATAGCAATAACCTTAATTAAGTTTAGTTTGTGCACAACAGAATCAGCACCAGTGTCAATGTCTTGTGCAATATAGGCTAGTGTCAGGTGCGCTAAAATTTGGGACTGCCCCGTTGGTTTTATGGTCAGAAGCGTGACTGCTCAATAGCGTTTCCCATATTCAATTCTCAGGTCGGGCTCAATTTTAAAGATGTGACAGAGATAATTGAGCTGTTCATTTTTACATAACTAACTTCCCAGTTGTTTGGTTTGCCCTTGACCACTATCTCATCGGATGGTAAGCGATGATGTGGTTGAAGGAGCACGCGTACCTAAAAGTAACTTAACGACTTTAACTATTGATTTAAATACCCCCAGGTTGCAACTATCAGGAAACACAGATCAGGCATCTGGTAGAGATCGTTTTGCCTTCTAATTAGACAATCAGAGTAGTGAAAGAAAGAGTGCACCTGTGTTTACGCACATGACTACTGTGTACTTACATTTGTGTATGTATAATTCAAAGTCCGGACTGAGTGACTGACTGATATGTCAACGCACAGTCTAAACCGCTGGTCCTAGAGAAATGATATTTCGAGGGTGTGTTCTTTGTGAATAGTCGGTTTCCACTATGAAAGGGTTTTAATAATTCGTCTAGATAGCTATTAATATTTTTTTTATTATTTTTTTATTAGTAAGTATAAATATAAAGTTATAGCGTTTATATTTTTAAAATTAAATTGAAGTAATAATTAAAATATTGAATTTCGAAATTCCACCACTGAGAGTGTGAAATAGAGGTTGAAAGTTTATAGCAGGGGAATTACCTACTAATTCCACGCGGGCGAACCCGCTGGCGGATGCTAGTTTATTCCTTTGAGACGAAAATGATGTCAAAACGATTTTAAATCTTAAACAAGGAAGGGTACATACGAGCAACTTACTCACAAAGGAAAAAGAGAGTGAATGAAATCGAAGAGTGAATGACATTTAATATTGAATGAAGATTAACATTCGCGAAGAAAATCACAACGTTATTACTTATTACTCCATTCATATCGAATGAGATGCGTCATGCAAGAGTCGACTTGGTAGGCATGGATGCGGCATATTTATTTATTTATTTATTATAATAAGCACACCAACAGCACTGTCACTTACAATTCAAATAAATATAACATATAAAATCGGCATTTCAGTAACCATGCAAATAACAGGTATGCATGACATTGACAAAATGAAATTAGAGACGATAAGAAAAAATAAAGAGTGTGTCCAATAAGTCTAAAACCATATATTTGTAAGTATTTGAAAAATGCAACAAAAACATTCCCAACTAACTATAAATATTTACAGTTAAACAAAAAATAAAAACTTTTAACTAATTTAAACTAATCTGAAACACGGCGTCAATAACTTCGTCCGCATTGCTATTGGTAATGCCAACTGCCCAAAAGACTGTCAGTATTGCCACTAGTATGGTAATGCTTATCCTCCATCCAAAGTAAAAGCCTGTTTGAATGCAAATAGTAGTTTTACAGGATCTTATCTACCAAGCGTTTTCCCCACTATGTCGAAGTAAGCCTCCAGTCTAACTGGCTTCAACCGAAGTCAAGTAATTTCCATCGAGATATGGCCTCTCTCGTCTTTTATTACCCTGTAACTGACGCGATACCTTTTGGAAACAAATAAAAAACTCGGTGGTCAATCAGCACTTTTTGACCGTAAAATTTACATTTTTACCCAAAAACGACCACTCAGGATCACTTCCTAGAGTTTTAGCTGGGAAGACGTGGCGCAAAAACCTTTCCAACTAATGTAAAGCTAACATAACGAGTCTTGACAGACAAAATATTATTTCTAAAGTGCCGCATCCAAAAAAGCTCTCCACTTCTCAATCACACGCGCACGTGTTACAAATGGGCGTCGTCACGCAAAATATCGAAACATTGGCGATTCGCTCCACTATAATAAAACTTTCATCGACATCGATAGTCGATAGTGATGTAACCTATCATTTTGAAGTAGGAAAGTGTGGTTTGTATAGAAATTAGTGATGTAGGTGATGCTGAGTGAAGTTGATTATGTGTTAAGATTTTTGATATTCGATCCGATGTCAGGCAACCTCGTTCATCGCAGTTGATAAAACACACGGTTTTTTTTTTTATTGGGCAGTGCTATCGTTACTCGCTGTAGTGGTTACTGATTATTGCAATTTTATTCTATTGATTTATTTTCTATACTTACATTTATTACATAAACTAGCTGCGCCCCGCGGTTTTACCCGCCTAGACCGGAATAGAAGGTAGCCTATATATTAATCTAGGCTATAAGTTATCTACATACCAAATTTCATCCAAATCGGTCCAGCCGTTTGAGCGTGAAGAAGTAACAAACATACATACTCACAAACTTTCACATTTATAATATTAGTAGGATTATAAACCATAAAAAAAATAGTAGTCACCCGGTGTCTGAGCAGAGTCCACGCTGCCGGCGGTTTGTGCTCCAAAGACAGAAATTTCCTCACAATGCGGGTTGTATCGAGGAATACTGCCTTCTTTATTAGGCCCTTGATCCAACCGCGCACGACTTTGACAGGTGGTCGTCGTGGCTTTTGGACATCAGGCCGTTGGGGGTAACGACTATCGGCACAATGACAGCTGAGTCCACAATCCACATATCGACAACCTCGTGTGCTTTAAGTCGAGATATTTATTGCTATAGATAGCGTAGTATTTCAAACTAGCTCCTGTCTGAATTTGTACTTCCCCACTATAGATCATAGCCTATATGCTATTCCAGACTATCTCTCTGTCCAATTTCATCCAAATCCGTTAAGCCATTCTGGCGTGCTTGAGTAGCAAACATCTAGCAATCTATCCCAACTTTCGCATTTCTAATATTAGTAGGATGGAGGATTATATAGAGGAACAAGGAGACAAAAGAAACCATGAAAGGATGATATGACTAAAACAAGATTGCTCAATGAAAATTTTTAAAAAACCCGACTGATTTAAAACAACTAAAAAGTTCCTTTATTTCCTACATTTTCTCTCCTCGAGCTCTTTATTTTGATACCCCACATGACCAAGTCAAAAAAATACGACTACACCAATCTAATTGCGGCCGCCATTTTGTTTTTTTTTTTCAAAATTCATATAGCATAAGTTACTTCTGCGGTCATGACAAATCTAATAATACGTTATTTGTTAAAATCCATCAAGCCGTTTAGGCTACAGCGCGTGCCAAAGAAATAGACATACAAACATACACACATTTATATACATACATACAAACATACACACACTCGAAAAACATTACCCTCCTTCTAGGGCAGAGGAGGGTAATGTTTTTCGAGTGTGTGTGTGTGACTCGATAGTCACCTTATTGCAGTCAGGTAATAAAGTGACTATCGAGTTCAAATGATGGCGAAAATAAAGTATGGAAGATATAACTTTTTTATAAAAAAAACAATCGACTTCCAAAAAAAAATTCACTAAAAATTAAAAAATAACTTTAATTTCGAAAGTCGGTGTTTGTATTTTATTTCATCGTTATTTGACACCGACTTCCGAAATTAAAGTTATTTTTTATTATTAGTGAATTTGTTTTCTTTGGAAGTCGGTTGTTTCACTTTTTAGTTGTTATACCTCAGAACTAAAAACCCCAATAACATGGAACGTGGAATTTAAACATAGTCGTAATTGGAACACCAAACCTAGGTATTTTTTTTTTATTTATTTTTTTTTTACGTATTTTTCGTTTTTGTTCAGTTTTTCAAACAGCGATAAAGCAATTTCGATAAAATTTATATGGTACCACTTCGGGAGTATATTCTATCGGATAAAAAAAATATTTGAAAATCGGTCCTCAATTGACAGAGAAATCGGCGGACATACATAAAAAAAAACACAGTCGAACATAGAACCTCCTCCTTTTTCGAAGTCGGTTAAAAAAGACATGTTGCACCAAACCCAAATGAATTGAGCTGGCCCAGGTATGTGCCCGTATGTGGAATACCTCAGATGCCATTTAAACGGGTGCCAATGTGGAATACCTCCTTAGTCTGTAGCTTCCTTCCAGGGTTGCGGGTGTGTTGGTAACAGTCACTGCAGCCCTGGCACAGGCCACTAAAGGTAAGGGTTTTATTCAGTAAGAGTCTGACACGCCCTTCTGCCCCACTTACAGCGGGAGAAGTTATTTGATGCAAAATGTATCGGGACAATTCTGAAACATTCCAACTTATATGTATACCTACATTATCAGCAAGTAAATGATTTCTTTCTTTCTTTCCCACACCAAAAAAAAAGTCTAGAGCGTGGCTAGCTGGACCTGGAAGCGAAACAGACAGGGTCAACATCATGAGTGGGGAGTGCCATAAAAGCCAGCACTTTCGCTGCTTGTCGTCTCTCGCCAGGCTGACCGCCGTAGTGTCGTGAAGATAGCGACACTGTAGGAACAGTGTCGCACAAAGTGTTTTCACACAATAGGCAAGCTGTATCGCGCTTGCTGGGGGCCAATACTTATGTGGCTCCCCTACGCCGTTTCGCGTTTCAACGGGCACAAAATAGATTCCGCAGGACAAAAAATAGTTGCCTATAAACCGCCCGCCGCGTCCCCTGACGGGGTCCTACTTAAAACTTGCAGATGAATTCGGATAGGAGTAGGAAGATGATATGCTTTGTTTAAGGCACAGTTATACGACTTTTAATGATTTTTAATTGAAGATTACGTCAAAACCACTAGTTTTATTTAAAAAAAAAAAAAAATACTCCAAATAATTTCATTTCTAATTTGATATGTGAATATTTGAAATTATATTTTTAAAACATAGTGTAATTAATTTATAAAGTTATCTCTAACGCTAATTAAGAATCACGCATACACTATAAAGCGTATTTTTATGAAACCTTCACCATTTTGAAGATCATTTAACTATTTATATTTTGATATACGTTTTTTAGTATAATAACTGTTGTTTTATGTATACTAAATTAATAATGCGTCTAATTTCGGACAGCGCTCCTTGACGGGCGAGTCCTATTACTGGGTGGACGTACGACGCGTTACATTAGCTCAGCACAGACCATGCAAGCTAACCACTCAAGGTCGTTGGCAGTTAATAGTGCCTTAAGCCAATGTAGCGACTGGTTGGAAGAAACTACCCATCCTAAAGCCTCCTACCAGCGTTGCGGGAGTGTTCAAAAGTCACCGCGGCCTTGGCACATGCCACTGACGGCTGGGAAGTCTGTAAGCAGACTTTCCAGTCGTGTTCCCTCAGTGGCATGTAGTGGTGTGTGCTGCTGTATGTGTGTGTGTACTCTTAAGTCTGACATGCCCTCGCGCTCCACCCAGAGAGTGAGAAGATATTTGAACATTTCCTACCTAAAAAAAAATCAAGCTTTTGTCGCTAAAATCTTTTCCCTTCCCTTTTTCGGAAGAGGTCAGACAACAATACTGTCTCCGAGTATTTCTTTTCATTGTAACATGTTTTGGAGGTAAAGGCCTTATTTCATAATTTTAGAACTTCGGTGAAACTTCTGTGAAACTTCTGTGTTCTTTACAGAAGTTTTTTTTTTGTTTTTAAGTTTCCGAAAGTCCGAATGAAAAAACAAAACCCTTACGAAACCCTTATAGGATCACTCGTGTGTCTGTCTGTCTGTCCATCTGTCACAGCCAATTTTCTCCGAATCTGCTGGACCAATAGATTTGAAAATTGATTCACATATATGAAAAACTTTTTAACAAAAAAATTAACCGACGAAAAAGAACTAAAAAGCAAAAAATAAATAAACCTTTTAAGTCTTGAGTAATGAGCTTATTTACCTACATAAAATATCAAATTTTATATAAACTAATTTTGAGTCGGCGCCAGTTAATAAAATGATTAATTACCTACTTACAGCCCTCTTCATTTGTTAGTACTTATAAAATTTAGATATTTAATAATCAGATTGTTGTTTGGCGCCGACTCAAAATTAGTTTATATAAAATTTGATATTTTATGTAGGTAAATAAGCTCATTACTCAAGACTTAAAAGGTTTATTTATTTTTTGCTCTTTAGTTCTTTTTCGTCGGTTAATTTTTTTGTTAAAAAGTTTTTTATTTCATGATTTTTTGTGGCTCGCATCATCTTTTAACACTCTGAGGCTAATTTCTAATTCTTCATCATTCCTCTTGCCACTGAGCTGATGATATAACAATCCTTCCATGAAGTTCCCAGGATATTGACCAGTTGAGGTTACCTCCAATATTGTAAAGACGTCTTTTCGTCAAAGCATATTAAGTGGTATTTGTCACTAAAACCAGTTTTTATATCTGACTTCTATTGTTTAGGAAAGGTATGGTTTCCATCATCAGCTCAGTTTCATGATGTGATGGTTCCTAAATGCAAATACCTGATTCAGTTATGAAAAGTAAACAGAAACAATATTCGTGCCCAATTTTCGAGGTTCTCTCTCAATTTTTTCAGGATCCCATGAGCAAATCCTGATATCCTTGACATGGGACAATCCTTGAGGTATGGTATCTAAGAAAAAAAGAATCATCAAAATCGGTTCATAAATAACGGAGTGAGGGCCGAACATACATACGGAAACGCTAAACGTGCCCACAATTTTCGAGGTTTTCTCTCAATTTTGTCAGGAGTCCACGGTCAGATCCTGATTTCCTTGACATGGGACCACCCTTGAGGTATACCCTATCTAACAAAAAAAGAATAATCAAAATCGGTTCATAAATGACGGAGTGAGGGCTGAACACACATACAGAAACGCTAAACGTGCCCACAATTTTCGAGGTTTTCTCTCAATTTTGTCAGGATTCCATTGTCAGATCCTGAGTTCCTTGACATGGGACCACCTTTGAGGTGTACCCTATCTAACAAAAAAAAAAATATAAAAATCGGTTTATAAATGACGGAGTGAGGGCTGAACATACACAAAAAAAAAAAAAAAAAAACATATATACGGTCGAATTGAGAACCTCCTCCTTTTTTTTCGTCGGTTAAAAAATGACCATTGCCTCCCCCCCCCCCACCTTATCTCCGGATCCACTGGGCCTAAAATTTTGAAAACAACACGGAAAGTAGTTCTTTTCTTATAATAATATATAAAGTGGAGGCATATAAAAAAAAACCTGAAAAAAATATGATTTGTTCGGAACCCTTTGTGCGCAAGTCTGACTCGCTCTTGGCCGTCTTTGTTAACATTTTTAGGCTTGCGCTTGACTACTTTCTCACCTGATGGTAAGCAATGATGTGGTCGACGAAGTAGCACGCTTGCCTAGAAGTGACCTATTCACTCTTAACTTAAATACCTCCAGGTTGTAGCTAGCAGGAAACATAGAATCCGGCTTCCAAGATTCCGTAACACCGGAAGTGCACAAAACTTCAAATTAAGCTTATTTACCTACATAAAATATCAAATTTTATATAAACTAATTTTGAGTCGGCGCCAGTTAATAAAATGATTAATTACCTACTTACAGCCCTCTTCATTTGTTAGTACTTATAAAATTTAGATATTTAATAATCAGATTGTTGTTTGGCGCCGACTCAAAATTAGTTTATATAAAATTTGATATTTTATGTAGGTAAATAAGCTCATTACTCAAGACTTAAAAGGTTTATTTATTTTTTGCTCTTTAGTTCTTTTTCGTCGGTTAATTTTTTTGTTAAAAAGTTTTTTATTTCATGATTTTTTGTGGCTCGCATCATCTTTTAACACTCTGAGGCTAATTTCTAATTCTTCATCATTCCTCTTGCCACTGAGCTGATGATATAACAATCCTTCCATGAAGTTCCCAGGATATTGACCAGTTGAGGTTACCTCCAATATTGTAAAGACGTCTTTTCGTCAAAGCATATTAAGTGGTATTTGTCACTAAAACCAGTTTTTATATCTGACTTCTATTGTTTAGGAAAGGTATGGTTTCCATCATCAGCTCAGTTTCATGATGTGATGGTTCCTAAATGCAAATACCTGATTCAGTTATGAAAAGTAAACAGAAACAATATTCGTGCCCAATTTTCGAGGTTCTCTCTCAATTTTTTCAGGATCCCATGAGCAAATCCTGATATCCTTGACATGGGACAATCCTTGAGGTATGGTATCTAAGAAAAAAAGAATCATCAAAATCGGTTCATAAATAACGGAGTGAGGGCCGAACATACATACGGAAACGCTAAACGTGCCCACAATTTTCGAGGTTTTCTCTCAATTTTGTCAGGAGTCCACGGTCAGATCCTGATTTCCTTGACATGGGACCACCCTTGAGGTATACCCTATCTAACAAAAAAAGAATAATCAAAATCGGTTCATAAATGACGGAGTGAGGGCTGAACACACATACAGAAACGCTAAACGTGCCCACAATTTTCGAGGTTTTCTCTCAATTTTGTCAGGATTCCATTGTCAGATCCTGAGTTCCTTGACATGGGACCACCTTTGAGGTGTACCCTATCTAACAAAAAAAAAAAAATAAAAATCGGTTTATAAATGACGGAGTGAGGGCTGAACATACACAAAAAAAAAAAAAAAAAACATATATACGGTCGAATTGAGAACCTCCTCCTTTTTTTTCGTCGGTTAAAAAATGACCATTGCCTCCCCCCCCCCCCCACCTTATCTCCGGATCCACTGGGCCTAAAATTTTGAAAACAACACGGAAAGTAGTTCTTTTCTTATAATAATATATAAAGTGGAGGCATATAAAAAAAAACCTGAAAAAAATATGATTTGTTCGGAACCCTTTGTGCGCAAGTCTGACTCGCTCTTGGCCGTCTTTGTTAACATTTTTAGGCTTGCGCTTGACTACTTTCTCACCTGATGGTAAGCAATGATGTGGTCGACGAAGTAGCACGCTTGCCTAGAAGTGACCTATTCACTCTTAACTTAAATACCTCCAGGTTGTAGCTAGCAGGAAACATAGAATCCGGCTTCCAAGATTCCGTAACACCGGAAGTGCACAAAACTTCAAATTACATCATAGTAACAAATTTTCTCTCACGTCTAAAAAACCGTAACTCGAATACATATCATGCGATTATTCGCATAATCGACTTTCGACGGGCGACATCGAAATAGCCTTTAATGAATCGATTTGAATTACAATCGAATAGACTTGTGGCTAGACGATGGTACCGTTTTATTTCTTTTCGATTTTTAAGTGTAGGCTTTAGGAATGTAGGAATGCTTACGTAGTGTCGTTAGGAATAACTGCATGTTCAGATTAATTGACTTACAGGCTTGACAAAAAATTGGCTAGTCCTCATAATATGACCAAGATTAAAATTCTAAACAAAATAAAATAGATATTTTTTAACAGGGAATGCTTTTTCTTTAAATACATTTTTTCGTTTTGGTAAGCGAGTAAGTGGTATGGAAATCGGCTGTCGTGGTATGGGCATGTGATGCAGAGGAATGGAGAAAATGTCGTGAGTAAAGTCCTGTGTATGGATGTTGATGGCTATAGGAGTAGGGAAGACCAAAGAAATGATGAATGGACTGTGTGAAAGAGGATATGAGTAAAAAGGGGGTAACTACAGAGGTGACAGCTAATAGAGAAGCACCTATGGAAGAAAAAGACATTTTGCGCTGACCCCAAATAAATTGGGATAAGGGCAGGAGAATCATGTTTTGCCAAGAGTTTATTAACTACTTACGAGTATTATGCGTTATAGAAATAGTATCCACCGAAAACAGCAAAATTCGTTATTCTGCAAAAATGCGATCGTCTATGAACATAATACACAGTTTCGAACATCGTTTCAAAACTCGTGATCAAACAGCGTCTTTTTTTCATCGTCCGATGCTGTATGCTCACTTTTTTTGGACATAAATGAAGCCGAAAGCCACATATTCTACACATTACTTGGATCATTTTTTTCCACTAGACCATACCTGGGAAATCACTGGTTCTGGAGATATTGAAGGTCAAAGTCACATTTTTTTTTTACTTTTTAACTAATTTGAATTCTAAGTGTTATTACTTAACTTTTTTCCAAACAAACATTGCCAGACTTTTCGATTTTTTTTTCGAAATTACGAATTTGCAGTTACGAAAACGCAGTGAATATCAAACGTATCCGACAAGTACCTACGTGGCTTAGAGCGAAGGGGCGGAGTTTAACTCCACTTACCTGTGTTCGCGTTACAGTGCGCGGAATAAAAAATAGTTTTATTTTTCATACCTACAATTAATAAAAGTCGTTTCCCAGCAATAATTTTTGCGCAAAACTACTTTGTTAGACGTACAGTATGCGTAGTTAACGGCTCTGTGATGTGTCATTTTACACCCTGTGTTTTCATAATAAAGAGTTGTCACAATGTTGTCACTTTGACCCTGTCTACGGGAATCCACGATATGGCTCCATTCCAACTCGCAAGCGACGCTAGACTGCATTAATAATAATGTTTTACATCTTAAGACATAGAACAGCTGATAAACTCAACGTTTTACCTAATTCTTTTATTAACATGTAAATTGCTGAGTTATAACGTATTCATAGTCAGTTTAACATCATCGTTCAAACTAACTATATCAATTCATTATAGTTAGCGGGACTGTGATTAAAAAATCTTCTATTCCGCCTATAGATTAAGTTTATTGGACATTAGGCTAACTTAACGACGCTCTTACAATATGGAGAAGTCAAGATGCGGATTGAAGAGTCGGAGCAGCTTTTCGATGTCGACAAAACCAATAATTGACAACAGGAATAGTGAGACAAAGAAAAAATGTGGCTTCACAGACATCCCGCTCCAATCGACTATGATCCTGCAGAAAAGATCCTTGCGGGTCACCAACTGTGGCAAATCCCCAAATCGGCTACGAAGCAAAGGCGGACAAATTCAAATGTCGGTTTCATACTGCGATGTCTTTTAAAATCGAGTGTAGATGTCCTTATTTACGTGCCAGATTTTCTTAATTATTTTGAAATTTGAAATAATTTTAATACAGACTTGTACATAGGGTTGAGATAAGCTCATTTTTGTAAAAAAAAAGCATTTTCGCAAAAATGTAGATGTCCGTTTCTACTTTGTTGCTATCGAAATCAGGAGTTAACACTCCCGTAAGATTGATTACAAATCTTACGATGTTTGCAAATATTCGGTGACACATAATTATTTCAATGGTTTTCGAGCTATGGAAAAAAACTTACTAGTTTTCACCAGGGTTGCTTAGTTTTAACCCTTATAGTCCCGATGACAACCCGGGTTGTCATCGGGCTTCTTCGACAACCCGGGTTTGTCCGCGGATCTTAAGAGGTAGGAGGCTAGTTTTTTTTTGTTTTCAAACTCAGTTGAGTTTCGGATCCTAAAAGGTTAAATTTTTTTCCAAGCAAACGTTAACCTTGGGTTGTCGAAGAAGCCCGATGACAGCCCGGGTTGTCATCGGGACTATAAAGGTTAAAGATAGTTAATCTATGAAAGCAGTACTAGTCCGTTAAACTAAATTGCAATGTTATATGTGAAAGCATTCTCAATTATCCACTCTGAGGACATGGCTTGTTGCTCCCATTTGTTATAAGAAGATACAGCCAAACTAAGGCCCTATAACAATAAGATAACCATCAGCATCATACCGTACCTAGATAAAATCACCGAAACAGTACTTTCCACTTTGTAATAAAATAAATAATTTCCATCTCTACGGCTATGGTTGAAACCCTTTTAAATTGTAACTTCTAATTAACTTAATGCAAATGCTAACGATATTATCTTACTTCCATCTTCACCGACCTCTTTGTGCAATGTACACAGCATAAGTATAGCGTAACCATATCGAATGTGAACTGGTAACCGTTCCTATCTAAATTTTTTAACCGACTTTCGAAAAAAGGAGGAGGTTCTGTGTTGGACTGTATGTATGTTTTTTTTTATGTATGTCCGCCGATTTCTCCGTCAGTTGTAGACCGATTTTCAAAATTCTTTTTTTATCCGAAAGCATATACTCCCGAGGTGGTCCCATATAAATTTTATGGAAGTTGTTTTGGTGCTTTTTGAAAAACTGAACAAAAACAAAAAATACGTATAGATAGATGACGTGTTGGTTTTCTCCAATTACGAGTATGTTTAAATTCCACGTTGCATGTTACTGAGGTTTTTAGTACAACTAAAAAGTGAAAAATAAAAAACTTTTTTACAAAAAAAAGTCGGTGTTTGTATTTTATTTTATTGTTGCCACCGACTTCCGAAATTAAAGTTATTTTTTTAATTTTTAGTGTAAGTAGGTATATTTTTTTTTTTGGAAGTTGGTTGTTTTTTTTGTAAAAAAGTTTTTTATTTGGAAGTCGGTGCTGTTTTTTTTGTAAAAAAGTTTTTTTGATGATTTTACTTTTTAATAGGTACCATTATATACTATTTCATACTCCGCAGTGTTGCAAGAAATCCCTTTTAAGGCCCTACTCACGGTCCAGTGGCGCCCTCATTGAATAAAAAATCGCAGCATAGCACAGAAAATAAATATAAAAAAATCCAACTTCACGTTTGTTACAAAGAGGATAAAGAATTTTTACGTTGTTAAAACAGGTCTCAAAATGTTTCGTATCCAAAGTAGTAGGCAAAAGTGTCAGAAACGGCCGTTTTTGGTACTTTTGCCTACTACTTTGGATCGGTTGGACCGTGAGTAGGGCCTTAAGGCATATATGTCCGCCAAGTGCACCATGCGGAGGTAGACTCATAACGTTAGTCACCGGAGTGTTCTTAACGCGCACCTTTTAGAAAAAGAAATAAAGAAAGAAAATTGCGTTTATTGGCACAACATTACATAAAACAAAAATGACAATTACACAAAAAGAAAAGAAAATCGTTGTGCCAAAAGGGCCTCAGCTCAGCATAATGTTAGGTGGCAGCACTAGGTATTACCACCTAACGCTGATTTTCAGCTGCAACCCAAGAGATGTCAGCAATAACAGACGGGGCTCGCCAGGGCCGATGCCTGCTTAGGGGTCGTGGATATTCTGAAAATGAGTTACCGCACCCCTGGGCTCTCAGGCAGGGAAGGAACAGGGGTTGGTTTTAGTCAGTAAGAGTCTGAAACGCCCTCCCGCTCCACCCAGAGCGGGAGAAGTCATTGGATGATTTCCCAACCCCCAAAAAAAAGCTATGAGCGGTAATAAAAAAAGAAGGGTCGTTGATAAATTCTAAAGAGAGTCACCACACCCCTTGGCACAGGCAACTGAAGAAACACAGCGGGTTTTCGTCAGTAAGAGTCTGGCACGACCGAAAAATCATCTGATAATTTCTTCTCATCGTCGAAAAAAAAACCCTTTTTAACCGACATCAAAAAAAGGAGGGGGTTCTCATTTCGACTGTATTTTTTTTTTATGTGTGTTACCTCATAACTCTACTCCGTGAACCGATTTGGAAGATTTTTTTTTATTTGAAAGCTGTTGCTTCACATGTGGTCCCATTTTAGTTTGGTGTAGATCTGATAAAGAACTTCGGAGATACACCATGGAACTCTTCAATAAATGATAGCAAACCTTCCAGAATTGCTGCAGTCGCATGTCTGTGTATTGTTTTCACCACTTCACAACATTGCATCACGCATGCTCTGAAGGGGTACACAGATTTCTACAGTTCACCCTGATGCACCCTAATTTCACCAACTATGTTCAAATTCCCTATTTTTGGGGTTATACATTCGGGTATAACTTTACTATTAATTTAGTTGTAGAATGGGGTACAACAACTAAAAAGTGAAAAATAAAAAACTTTTTTACAAAAAAAAAACAACCGACTCCCATAAAAAAAAATACACTAAAAATTAAAAAATAACTTTAATTTTGGAAGTCGGTGTCAAATAACGAAGAAGTAAAATACAAACACTGACTTCCGAAATTAAAGTTATTTTTGAATTTTTAGTGTATTTTTTTTTTGGAAGTCTGTTGTTTTTTTTTTGTAAAAAAGTTTTAATGTTTCCACTGCTGAGACATGGGCCTACTTACAGTGATTGGGCCTTAATCCACCACGCTGGCCAATTGCGGGTTGATGGATATCTCATGTCTTCGAATTATTGATTCTAGAACATGCTGGTTCAGGGATCACGATGTTTTCCTCCACCGTTTTTTAATCACTGAATTAAATAATTTACACGAGACCATGTCTTAGGACACGCAAATCGGAGCCTTTACCACTGTACTACTTCAAAGAATGTGATGAAAAATCGATGAAGGGACGGTAGCAGGAATTTCAGATATTATTTGTAGATACTGTGTTTTTAATAATGTTAGTCTTATGTGTATCAAAATCTTGTACCTAATTCTTGACTTAGTCAAATGTTAAAGGGGAATGGTAAACTTTCATCTATTTTCTTTGTTATAAAACAAAATTATGGGAAAAAAACTTTTGAGACCTGATTTGAAGTATCGTTGAACAGGACTTTCAAAATCAGTCTAGTGATTCGTTTGCAAAATATTAAACTTTTAAATTACATTTTTTTTTAAATTAATTAAATTAAATAGTGATGGTAGTAATACACTTCGAAGGAAAACTATCACGCCTAAGTTAGCTCTGTTATTTAAAGAGTAATAGTCGCCCAACTCATAAAATGTGTACCTACTTGGAAGATTTCATACAAAACACTACATAAGTTATTACTTATTTAATATTTAAAACTTATAGTCAACATGTAAATTTTTGAACAATGTAAGGAAAAATTAATCCTTTTTTTAACCGACTTTAAAAAAGGAGGTTCTCAATTCGACTGTATTTTTTTATTTTATGTGTGTTACTTCATAACTATTTACTAGGTGAACCTATTTTGATGTTTATTTCAAAACTGGTGCTTCACATGTGGTCCTATTTAAATTTGGTGAAGGTCTGATGACGAAATTCGGAGATACACAATGGAAATCTTCAATAAATGATAGCAAGCCTTCCCGAATTGCTGCAATTGCATGTCTGTTTATTGTTTACACCACTTCACAACATAACATCACGCTGATACGCTCTGAAGGGGTACACAGATTTGTACAGTTCACCCTGTTTTACCCTAATTTCACCAATTATGTTAAATTTCCTTATTTTCGAGTCTTTAAATTCGGATATAACTTTACTATTAAATAAGTTTTAGTTATTAAGTACAAAGATTAAAAAACAAAAAACTTTTTACGAAAAAAAAAATACAACCGGCTTCCATAAAAATAACACTCAAAATTCAAAATAACTTTAATTTCAGAAATCAGTATCAAATAACGAAGAAACAAAACTAGAAACACCGACTTTCGAAATTTAAGTTATTTTGTATTTTTTGTGTTATTTTTATGGAAGTCGGTTGTATTCGTTTTTTTGTAATTTATTTTTTTCATTTTTAATTTGAACGTTATTGCCCGTAAAACCATGAACTAAAACAATATGTTCATAGTAATAAACATAAAGCCCCCTTCTAAGTCAGTATGTTGGAACGTGCAACTACGGACCTACACTGCGCGTGACCCGACACGCACTTGGCTGGTTTTAATTCTCATGTTAGGAACCCTATAAAAGATTGTCCAGAGGATACGGTGAAGCATACGTTGGAGGTATGCCCCGCTTAGGCAGAGCACCGCCGTGTCCTCGTAGATGCGATAGATAGCGGCGAACTCTCGCACCCGGCACTGGTTCAGGCCGGTACGGAGCGAGAGGGAATGGGAAGCAGTCTCCGCCTTCTGCGAAGCAGTAATGCTCGCGAAAGTGGAGGCGGGACGCGTGAGGGAAGCTCAACGGAGTGGCCCCGGCCGCTATCACCGCAGGGGAGTAGGAGGTCGCGAGACGATCTTCGGCCACCGTAGACCCGGGCCTGCAGACGGTGAACTGTGGGTAGCTCGCCGTCCGATCAGCACCAGGCCCGTGAGTCGACGGCGCGTAGTGTTCCACGCGTGCCTCAAAGAGATGAGTGTCAGCCACCACTGACGGGGCCCATCGTGGCCGGTGCCTGCACGCCTAGGGGTAGCGGATAAATTCTGAAAATGAGTTGCCGCACTCCTGGGTACTCAGGCAGAAAAGGAACTGGGGTGGGTTTTAGTGAGTAAGAGTCTGACACGCCCTCCCTCTCCACACAGAGCGGGAGAAGTCATTGGATGATATCCTAACCCCCAAAAAAAAAACCCGTAAAAAAACCGTAGACTCGGGCCTGCAGACGGCGAACAGTGGGTAGCTCGCCGTGCGATCAGCACCAGGCCCGTGAGTCGACGGCGCGTAGTGTTCCACGCGTGCCTCAAAGAGATGAGTGTCAGCCACCACTGACGGGGCCCATCGGGGCCGGTGCCTGCACGCCTAGGGGTAGCGGATAAATTCTGGAAATGAGTTGCCTCACTCCAGGGGCACTCAGGCAGGGAAGGAACTGAGGTGGGTTTTAGTCAGTGAGAGTCTGACACGCCCTCCTGCTCCATCCAGAGCGGGAGATGTTATTATACGAATGGGGTTTGTTATTCCCCAAAGAAAAAGGAACCTATAAACGGAGGAAGAGTAAAGTACTTGTCACTATTTATGCTTTTGAGTTAATTTTAGTGCATTCTACCGATTTGTTTTTCTATCACATAAGTTTTATGTTAACACGACACCATGTTCAAAATATGTAAGGTATGCGTTTGTATTGTGAAAGTGATCGTGATACGGCGCGCGTGCGGGAAGCTTGGTGATGGAGACATACGGCAGTGTCTTGTGACGAGCATTGTAAGACCAACTTGTTGCAAGATATTGTTAGATAAATAAAAGATCAATCAATCTGCCTAGCCTTATCCCAACTACCTTGGGATCGGCTTCCAATCTAACCAAAAGGAGTTGAATACCAGTATTTACATGGAGCGACTGCCTATCTGACCTCCATAACCCAGTTACTGACTAGTACGATACGGTAAGACTGGTTGTCAGACTATCGGGCTTCTGACGACCCCAAATGTCAGAGATCCTCGATTGACAACCCGGACCAACGGCTTAACGTGCTTTCCGAGGCACGGAGAAGTCTCAGTATGTAAAGATTGTCACCCATCCTCGTAGACCAACCCCGGCAAGCGTAGCTTAACCTAATGAATCGACCCGTGCGGCTGTTATTACTTTAGCCACGAGCTTCTCACTAAAGAAAAGATATATATAAATATTATTGAATTAATTGAAATAGCCACTGATTAATCCTTCCGAACGACTTTCGATCACGGTGGCCAATCTCAATAGAAATCAGCGAAATCATCATAATCATCATCAGCCTTTTTAAAGTCCCCGCTGCTGGGGCACAGGAGCTCTCTGTGAGAGGGTGTGGGACGTAATCCACCAAGCGGGCCAAATGCGGGTTGGTGAATGTTACATGTCTTCGAATAAAAAAAATAAGTTAAAAAAAGTGGTGATGAAATAATACTGGGTATAAAAAAAACAGATCACAGACCCGTTACCTACGCATACTGTACGTCTAACAAAGTAGTTTTGCGAAAAAATTATTGCTCGGAAACGACTTTTATTTTTAGGTATGAAAAATAAAACAATTTTTTATTCCGCGCGATGTAACGCGAACACAGGCAAGTGGAGTTGAACCCCGCCAAAAACAAAAATTGCGACTTTGGCCTTCAATATCTTCAGAACCAGTGGTTTAAAATGATCTAAATAATGGGTAGAATATGTGGCTCTCGGCTTCGGAAAATGTCAGAAAAGTAAAGCGCCTGTTAGGTTTGAGCTCACGTCCTACATTGTGTAAGTCACGGCCCTTACCACTGTGCAACCACTGCTCTATCAGCCAAGTACGCAGGAGATATTATAGTGCACAAGTGTGTGCGCAAACACTAGTGCACTCTCTTTTCCTTTACTCTCATAGTCTGATGAGACAGCATTCCGACATAACCAGAGAGAGATCAGGCGCAGAACCAATGGCTTAACGTACTTTCCGAGGCACGAGGATATCACACCACCTACCTTTAAACTTCTCGTCCCACATACCACAATGTCTCAAGACGAAAGTCTATGACCAGTGCGTGTTGCCAGTGATGACATATGGAACCGAAACGTGGTCGCTCACAATGGAACTCATCAGAAGGCTTAAAGTCACCCAAAGGGCAATAGAGAGGGCTATGCTCGGAGATTCCTTGCGTGATCGAATCAGGAATGACGATATCCACAAGAGAACCAGGGCTACCGACATAGCCCGAACAATTGCCAAACTGAAGTGGCAGTGGGCTGGGCACATTGCCCGTAGAACGGATGGGGCCGAAAGGTTCTGGAGAGGCGACCGCGTACCGGAAGACGCATCATTGGAAGGCCTTCAACAAGGTGGACCGATGGCCTGGTGAGGGTCACGGTTAACCGATGCGTGACGCACAGGACCGGTCATTGTGGCGACACTTGGGGGAGGCCTATGTCCAGCAGTGGACGTCTTTCGGCTGAAATGATGATGATGATGAACCTTTGAACTACTGGCTGCTCAAAGTTATTCCGAATGAAAAAATCCAATAGCGCTTTTTACCCGACATGGCAATTGAAACCAGGACTTCACGCTCAGCAGTCGCACTTGTAACCACAAGACCAACGTGGCAGTTTAATTTATAAACAGACAATTTTTAATACAAATTGAAAGAGAAGATATGCTGCACCAACCGCAAATACGTAAGTAAATGGGAAACGCGAGAAAAAAATTGCCAATTTAGTAATATGATCTAATAAACAGACGCTCCAATTAAAACACCTGATAGTATTCAGCTGTTTTCAGTTAGACTAGAACCCAACTGTCACAGTTTAGGGAAAAAGTTGATGACAGCGGATTCAGCTTATTTCAAAATACACTGTTGCTACTGAATACCAAGTCAAGACAGAGTCAATATCAGCCAAGAAACTCCTTGCTTTTGTATTAAATTACACTAAGTTGAGCCAAGAATTGCCTCGAACATGTTCGACCAAATATCCCACCGGGCATGCTGGACCAACATTTTGTCCGTACATTCTAAAACTACTACCAAGTCTCGTGTCGGTTACTCTACACTTAAGTTCACATGTCATACTTACATAACTTATAATGCGATGATTGAACGATTTTAGACATTTTAAGTAAGATTTATTTACGAATGTCATTGGTCGCGGACATCCTCTTTTTCTGGACTTCTTTTTCTTCTTTTCGTGGGCAACAAAGCTGTCATTGGCTTCGTTCAAATCATTCAAGTTGCAGTTGGTTGTGTTTGCTGAGAAGCCAAGGCATTGGCGCATGTGGTAAGAAGGAACGCTGGCACTGAACCCGGGCCTGCGGACGGCGAGCAGTGGGTAGCTCGCCGTCCGATCAGCACCAGGCCCGTGAGTCGACGGTGCGTAGTATCCCAGGCGCGCCTCAAAGAGATGTTGTAAGCCACCACTGACGGGGTCCATCGTGGCCGGTGCCTGCATGCCTAGGGGTAGCGGATAAATTCTGAAAATGAATCACCGCACCCCTGGGCACTCAGGCAGGGAAGGAACAGGGGTGGGTTTTATTCAGGAAGAGTCTGACACGCCCTCCCGCTCCATCCAGAGCGGGAGAAGTCATTGGATGATTATCCACCCCGCGATAAAAAAAAAAAAAAAAAACTGAGTCTGGGATGGGTCAAGGATACTCCGTTTGGACAACAGATTACCTCTACAGCGACCAATTCTGGGTCCGCAGTTTAGAGATTTCCAGAGAAAACATATGGACTGAACTAAATTGCAGAATGCACCGCTCAGTTATCAGCTGACAACTCGGGTTGTCAATGTGAAACTCCCGTTGAGTACCGCGACAACCCAGTTTGTCACCCGATTCACGCGTTTTAATTAAACCACTATTATTCTATAAAGCAAGAACTTTTATCCTGTAACAAGGTTCAAGGTTCACACACTCGGAACATGATATAGTCCGTAGTTACCAAGGGTTTTTAAAAAAAAAGTTTTAATAGACATATGTTGCACGACGGCCGACTGTCAACGGGGCTTGACGATGTGGGCGTTTGACGCGCGCGGTACGTGAAAGGATCATTTACATTCAATTAATTTCAATAATCAATGTCTAACTAATGATTTTTGTATTTTAATTTACCTTACTTTTGTCCAATTCCAAACTATTTAATCAATAATTAGACAAATTGTTTTCTGACACTCGACAGAGATAATACGCGCAGATGCAGTACTTATACTTTGATGTATTTCTGTTTTTTTTTTTGTGGGGTGGGAAATCATCCAATGACTTCTTCCGCTCTGGGTGGAGCGGGAGGGCGTGTCAGACTCTTACTGACTAAAACCCACCCCTGTAACTTCCTGCCCTTAGTGCCCGGGGGCGAGGTAACTCTGTTTCGAATTTATTCTCAACCCCCGGGCAGGCGGCATGACGGGCCCCGTCCTTATTGTTGACAACTCTTTGAGGCGCGCGTGGAACACTACGCATCGTCGAATCTCAGGCCTGGTGCTGATCGGACGGCGAGATACCCATTACTCGCCGTCCGCAGGCCCGGGTTGATGTATTTCTGTAGAGAGTTAAGCCCACACGTTTTGGAACAAAACTTCTTATTGCCGGCCGCAAAAATAAGTTTTGTATTACATACATAATTGCCAAATTTTCAAAATAGTTATCTGTAATAATATAAAGAGGTATAATTTATAAGTTTATTTGTAGGTTAACTCTTAAGTTATATCTGGAGCTATTGAACTGATTTTGAAAATTCTTTCAGCAATTGAAAGCTTCATTATTCCTGAGTGCTTTATGACGTACATTTTATTTATTTTCAAAATTCGCGCGGACGAAGTCGTAGTCAAAGATTAGTATAGGAGATCAGATTTTATTTTGGAATGAACTATGACATCCTTGAAGAAAGTTATTTATTTCTATGGGCAGAAACAGTATTTTTAAGATACCAATAAAATTAAAAAAAAACTCAACGCTTAAAAGAAAAGCGAAATTTAAATAGCTGAACTGATTTTGATAAAACATGTCTAAGAACGATAGCTAGAAAAATTGCTTACAAAATAAAAAAAACGCATTCAAATCGGTTCAGCCGCCTACTTTGACACAGGCAGACATACAGACAGACACACACATAGCGGTCAAAACCCCCTATTAATACCCTCTCTTTTTCCGTCGGGGGTTAAAAATATGACCAGTTTCGTTACAGCCTGTATAAATCAGTCAAAAGTGCAATTCACACATCACTGTTACCCCACCGAGTGTTTCTACCCCACCGAGTGTTTCTACCCCACCGAGTGTTTCTACGTTGCCGTCGTGGTGGGGCTTATGGGTCTCCATGATCCTGGGGACTTCCGGCATGAGTGACTAACTTGGGCCGGAAGGCTCCAGGGGAGAGGCCCGACTAAGAGGAACACACCGGGGGTCGCGTCCATTGTCAGTCGATCATCGTCGACTGCCAGTGGATGCGACCTCCACCCAATCCCAGCTTGGAGGCGTGGCTATGGGATGCGTATTGGAGGGATGTCCAAATGCTAGCGCCTCACAAGAGGGCTGCGCCGTTGGGAGGCTTGAGCAAGCTGTTCGAGCCTCCTAACGGCATGGAACTTGGGGGAACTTCGTCGCTGCTCTCTGGTACGCATCTGTTCATCAGATGCGACTGTGAGAGCGGCGCCGAAACTGGGGGGGTAGTGTGTGTGAGTGAGTGAGTGAATGAGAGAGAGTGAATGCGGACCATACGATATGCGAGGAAGGGATAGGGAGGTAGAGAGGAGGAGACAGGGACCACACCCTCCAAAGGAAAAACCCACTATGAATAACACGATTAATGCAAATGACTCCCAGACACGCCCCCATTCGTATGCTGGGGGGGGCGGGCTTAATCACACACCCTTAAACGACGACCTGGATCCGTCTGTCGGGAACAATCCCGACAACAAGAGCCGAGGAGGCTCCAGATCATCTCCTACCTTTGAGGAGATGATCTCATTTAGCTTTAAGACGCCCGACAAGCCGCGGTCGGGCGAAGTAAGCCAGAATGAAGTCGGCAAGGAGGCGGAGAGTGGTGCGGCGTCGGTGACCGACGCAGCACCACTACTCGCCGCTCTGAGCTCCTTTAGGAGCCTGGAGCGTGAGGAGGGGAGCGCTTCCGGAAGCGCCGTGAGTCAGGGCTCGCGGTTCTTCCGGAACCAGAAGCGCTCCAAGGCAGGGGACGGCCGTGAGTCGTCCTCTGACGCTGAGGTGATGGCGCCGCCTCCCAAGGTTCCCACCAGCACGAGGGGTAGGGGGGCGGGGAGGCCATCCAAAGGCAGCAAGGGTGGCAGGCGAGCCCTGAGGCTCGCCAAGGAGGAGGAGCGCCGGTCCACCGCTGAGGGTCCCCGGGTATCGGTCTCGGGGTCCTCAAGCGGAATATCGGCGTTCTCTGTCAGCTCCAAGTCGGAGCGAGCGGACAGGCTTGCGGGGGTCGTGGTCAACGCGATCAAGGATGTGGTCCACAAGAGGCTTGGCTCTTCTAGGAGCAGGGCCACATCCGCGGCCACGGCCACCATTGTGGCGGCGGCGGAGGCGAGCTTCGGCGGGCCTTCGTCTGCGGACGAGACGTCCAAATTGCGGACGGAGGTCGCCCGCCTGACCGCCACTACGGAGCACCTGGTGAAGGAGAACCAGAGGCTCCGGGCAGACCTGGCCGAGCTCCGACGAGGAGCTGGCCCCCGGAGGGACGCGCGGGATGAGCTCCAGCACGGGCCGAGTCAGCCCCTGCCCGCCGCGGAGAACCAGGTTCTCGAACTGGTGCGGCAGGAGCTGGCTGGCTTCAACAGGCGGTTTTCCGTGCTGGAGGGCATCGTGCTGCGGCCCCCGCTGGCGGCGAGTCAGCCGGCGTTGGGCCAGCGGCTACTGGGCTCATTTGCCGCCGCTGCGGCTGCTGCGCCCAAGCAGGGTTCGGCGGGACGGGCCGACAGCGGGTCTGTGCTGAGACCCGCGGGGTCGGCCCCGCCGAAGGCGCCAAAGGCGCCGCCCAAACCGGGTGGGACGGCTGCACGGGCGGCGAAAGCCCCGAAGGCCCCAGCCCAGGTGGCGAGACGGCCGTCACAGCCTGCCCCGACTTCCCAACCTCCTCCGGCCGAGGCTGCCGAATGGCAAGTGGCCGGGGAGAAAGAGAAGGCGGGAAAGGCCAAAAGGGCGGCCAAACGCCGAGAGAGGCGGAAGCGGCGCAAGGAGCGGGCCGCTGCGGCCAGGCTCCGCGCCCCGAGGTCCGCGGCTGTGGTAATTACGCTGCAGCCGGAAGCGATCCAGAAGGGCGTGACCTACCGCAGCGTGCTCGCCAAAACCAAGGCGGCGGTGAGCCTCGAGGAGGTGGGGTGTGCCGACGGCGTTCGGGTGAAGGTCACCAAGACCGGAGCCCGGATGCTGGAGGTCCCCGGCGCCTCCAGCGGCCCAGCTGCTGACGCCCTGGCTGAAAAGATCAGGGCGTTGCTGGTCGACGAGGCTCGAGTGTCCAGGCCCACCAAGAGCGCAGACATGCGCATTATGGGCCTGGACGACTCTGTGACGGAGGCGGAGGTGAAGGCCGCCGTCGCCAGGACTGGAGGGTGCCCTGCCGAGCAGGTGAGGGTAGGCACTCTCCGTCCTGATCGCGCGGGGCTTCTCACCGTAACGGTGAGCTGCCCCGTGTCGGCGGCGAGCCAAATCACTGGGAAGGGCCGAAGGCTCTTGGTGGGCTGGGTGTCTGCGCAGGTGAAGCTGCTGGAACCCAGACCTCTGAGGTGCTTCCGCTGCCATGTGGGCGACCACGTGGCAGCGAGGTGCACCTCGGAGGTGGACAGAGGGAACAGCTGCTTCCGCTGTGGTCGGCCCGGTCACAAGGCCGGCTCCTGTGAGGCCGCGCCGCACTGCGCAGCATGTGCGGCAGCTGGCAAGCCGGCCGATCACCGGGCTGGGAGCAGGACCTGCGCCCCACCCGCCAAGACCAGGGCCAGGGGCAGGCCCTCCACCACCACCACCACCACCGCCACCGTCGCAACCGCCGCCGTCGCCGCTTCCGCCGACGCTGCCCCCACAGCCGTCGTCGCCACCGCAAACATCGCGGTGGCTGGACCCTCGCAGAGGGCTGGGGAGGAGGAGGCTGTAATGGAATGCCAATAACGGCCCCATTACGCCTCCTCCAGGCGAACATCAACCACTGCGCCGATGCTCAGGACCTGTTGTTCCAGAGCATGGCGCAGTGGTCGATTAACATCGCCGTGGTCCCCGAGCCGTACTATGTCCCGCCCAGGGATGACTGGGTGGAGGACCTGGACGGCTCGGTGACCATCATTTCGTCGGCCGCCGCCGGTACCCCGACCCTCGAGGAGGTCAAGAGGGGTCGGGGTTGCGTAGCAGCACGGTTCGGGGAGATAGTAGTGGTAGGGGTGTACTTCTCCCCGAACCGAACTCTCGCCGAGTTCCACAACTCCCTCGCGGAGTTGAGAGACGTCGTCGTCGGATACCGTTCCCTCCCTGCGCTCGTTCTCGGGGACTTCAATGCCAAGAACTTGGCTTGGGGTTCCCGGTTCACGGACGCAAGGGGCAGGATGGTGGAGGACTGGGCTCTGGAGACAGGCCTGGTCGTCCTGAACCGGGGTTCTGTCCCCACGTGCGTGCGGTGGCAGGGCGAATCGGTGGTGGACCTCTCGTTCGCCAGCCCCGCTCTGTCACCGCGCGTACTTGACTGGCGCGTTCTGGAGGAGGTGGAGACGTCTTCCGATCATCGGTACATCCGGTTTGACGTTTCCGCCCAGACCTCCAGCGTGCCGCCGGTCGGACAGACCCCGAGCGGTCCGCGTTGGTCGCTGAAGCAGCTGGACCGGGAGCTACTCCTGGAGGCCTCGATCGTGCAGGCCTGGGTGACATCACCGAACAGGCCTGCCGACATAGACGACGAGGCAGAGTGGTTCCAGGAGGCCATGTCCGAGATATGTGACGTGGCAATGCCCCGGGTCCAGCCTTCTGCTCGGCGACAGGTGTACTGGTGGTCGCCGGCGCTTACGGCTTTACGCCAAGGGTGTATTACCGCGCGACGCCGGTACACCAGGTACCGCAGACGGCTCCGTAACCGCACGCCGGAAACGGAAGCCGTCGAGGCGGAGCTATACGAGGGGTACAGAGCTGCGAGGATCGCCCTCCGAACGGAGATCTTGCGGGCCAAGAGATCGGCCCGCGAGGAGTCGCTGGAGACTCTGAACAGAGACCCATGGGGGCGCCCGTATCTAGCGGTGCGGGGGAAACTCCGCCCATGGGCCCCCCCACTGACGCAGAGTCTCCGGCCACAGATCGTGGAGGGCGTGGTGAGCGCTCTGTTCCCCTCGCGAGGGGAACATACTCCTCCGCCTATGGCTCCGTCTCCTGCGGTATCTGACGCGGACCAGGACGACGACGACGACGACGACGATGCTCCCGAGGTGACCGAGGTAGAGCTGAGAGCGGCGGTGCGTAGGCTGAATGCCAAAAACACCGCCCCAGGACCCGATGGCTTTCATGGGAAAGCCTGGGTCCTGGCCTTGCAAGAGGCTCTCGGGCCTCGACTCAGAGGGCTTTTAAGCGCATGCTTAGAGAGGGGCCAGTTTCCACGTCGGTGGAAGACGGGGAAGCTGGTCCTGATCAAGAAGGTGGGGCGCCCTGCGGACTCTCCGTCCGCTTACCGGCCCATTGTGCTGCTCGACGAGGTGGGCAAGCTCTTTGAAAGAGTAATTGCAGACCGCCTCGTCGGGCAGTTGGTGCGGGTGGGGCCGGACCTGGCGGAGAGCCAGTACGGCTTCCGCAGGGGGCGCTCCACGGTGGACGCAGTCATGCGCGTAAGAGCCCTCACGACGGGGGATGCAGTGGCCCGGGGTAGGGTCGTCTTGGCGGTGTCTCTGGACATCGCCAATGCCTTCAACACCCTGCCCTGGAGTTGTATAGTGGAGGCACTCCGGTATCACCGGGTGCCGCCCTACCTCCGTCGCGTAGTCGAGGCGTATCTGACGGACAGAGCCGTCATCTACCCCGGTCATCAGGGAGTATGGAACCGGCGAGAGATGTCGTGCGGTGTTCCACAGGGATCGGTCCTGGGGCCGCCCTTGTGGAACATCGGATACGACTGGGTGCTGCGCGCCGACCTCCCCGCTGGCGTCAGCGTAGTGTGCTACGCTGACGACACGCTGGTCTTAGCGCAGGGGAGGTCGCACGAGGCGGCGGCCGAACTTATGACACGCGGGGTTGCGACAGTCATAGAGAGGATCCGGCAACTGGGACTCGAGGTGGCATTGCACAAGTCCGAGGCCATGTGTTTTCATGGTCGTCGGAACGCGCCACCTGCGGGTTCCCAGATCACGGTAGGAGGGGTTCGCATCGGCGTCGAGGGTACGATGAAGTACCTGGGACTCGTCCTCGACAGCCGGTGGAACTTTGTCGAACATTTTCGACGTTTGGCTCCCAGATTGGACAGGGCCGGGGCCGCCTTGAAGCGGCTCCTACCCAATCTGAGGGGGCCAAATGCCTCCTGCCGGAGGCTCTACGCGGGGATCGTGCGGTCCATGGCCCTCTACGGGGCACCGGTGTGGGCGCGTTCGTTGAGGCAGCGATCAGCTCGCCTGATGAACGCGTCCCAGAGGGTCATGGCGATCCGTATCATCCGCGGATACCGCACGATCTCCCGTGAGGCGGCGAGCCTCCTTGCCGGACTGTCACCGTGGGATCTGGAGGCAAAAATCCTCGCGCACCTGTACGAGTGGCGCGAGGAGGCCAAACGCCGGGGCGAAACTCCGCTGCCGCGACAACTCGCGGCTCGGCGGACCGAGCTCCGGCAGGATCTCATGGTGACATGGAGAGAGCGACTGTCGCAACCCAGCGCTGGGCACGCCACCATCGAGGCGGTGGTGCCCCTCTTTGAGGAGTGGCTGGAGAGGCGTCACGGCGCCCTCACCTTCCGCCTGACGCAGGTGCTCACCGGACACGGCTGTTTCGGGAGGTACCTGTGTCGGATCAGGGCGGAGGAGACCCCTGAGTGTTTCCACTGCGAGGATCGCCCAGAGGACACGGTGGAGCATACGGTGGAGGTTTGCCCCGCTTGGGCAGAGCACCGCCGTGTCCTCGTGGATGCGATAGGCGACAGCGACCTCTCGCGCCGTGCCCTGGTTCAGGCCATGGTACGGAGCGAGAGGGAATGGGAGGCCGTCTCCTCCTTCTGCGAAGCAGTAATGCTCGCGAAGAGGGAGGCGGCACACGTTAGGGAGGCTCAGCAACGGCCGAGTCGCCCTAGCGCCCCCAGCCGCGACCGCCGCAGGAGACGCCAGGGGCCGCGAGACGATCTCCGGCCACCGTAGACCCGGGCCTGCGGACGGCGAGTAGTGGGTAACTCGCCGTCCGATCAGCACCAGGCCCGAGAGTCGACGGCGCGTAGTGTTCCACGCGCGCCTCAAAGAGTTGTCAGCCAAGGGAAGGGGCCTGCCACGGCCGGTGCCTGCCCGGGGGTGGAGGATAAATTCGAAAGAGTTACCTCGCCCCCGGGCACTCGAGGCAGGGAGGAACAGGGGTGGGTTTTAGTCAGTAAGAGTCTGACACACCCTTCCGCTCCACCCTAGAGCGGAAGAAGTCATAGGATGATTTCCCACCCCCCAAAAAAAAAAAAAAAAAAACACATCACTGTTAAAGTGTGAATTTTAGTATTTATTTAGTGTTTGACACTGGACATGACCTAAAAGTTCATTGATCTTACATAAACACCTGATAACTTGTTGTATAATCAAATAAATAATAGTAAGAAAATGTGTTCAGTATTAAAAGTCCCAATTGATTTTAAGGTTAACGTCCGAATGAAAAAACGAAACCATTATTGGAACACTCGTTCGTCTGTTAGTCTGTCATTCTGCTCAAATCTACTGGACCAACTGAGTTGAAATTTGCTAAACACATGAATAACTGTGATCCCAACACGGACGTGTGACGTAAATAAATGAATTTAGAATATGTGCGTCACTTTCGGGGTGAAAATCGGCAAATTATAAAATAAAGTATTTCAAACTACTACCCAGCAATTAATTCCCTTTGCCTGCAACCTAACAAAATGAAAGGGCGATATTGCTATATTAATTTAGGGGAATTATTGTGAGAGTCACAAATGTATTTTATTCATAATTAATTCAAGTTAAATTTTTTTTCAAGTTATTTAACTCTGCCACTCTGTAGAGCCTGCATGAAGGAGGACGGAACAGCAGCTCATTTGTTACTAAGCTACCCAGTAGTCACTGCGTATAGGGCAAAATACTTCGGACAACCATCAGGTAACCTAATCGACATAGTCAGTAACAATGAACGGTACTGCTGGCCTTTCTTGAGGAGCTGGGGTGGATCGAATAACAAACCTGTCCCACCTTCTGATTAATTTCGTTGAGGGACCCATGACAGTTTAATCGTTTCTCTGGGACTCGTTGAGCTTCATTGCCTCGGAGTTTTTTCTGGTGGTCGCCACTGTTGATTCTGGCTTACAAAAGTTACAGTGGTTTGGGAATAGTGTCGCGAGCTGGTCCCAAAAAAAAACCCGTCCCACCTGTCCGCAAAATATGCGCCTTGAGCGTGGGGTTGCGGAAACCAGCCCGACATACGTACATACAAAGTTATTTAAGAATATAAATCAAAATTAACTATTCAGACTCACTAGTTTCGGAGATAATTGGGGGCCCTTATCTCCGAAAACACTGAGTCTGAAATTTTGAAATAAAAGTACAGAAAATAAGTAGTTCTTTACATATAGATTACAGGAAAACCTTTAAAGAGTCTGTATTCACAGTGGATCTATCCTTCAAACAAAACCAACAATTTTACATCTTAAAACATACAAATAATAGTTTCTTAATGGGTATAGATTGTATGTATTGAGTATTTATTCGTATCACTAACATTTTCCTCCAACTTTCTTCAAAGCTACTGAGGAGAGCGCTCTCTAACGGAATCTATCGGAACGAATACCGAACACATCACACCCAAACTTGAACTTGACAAACATTTTAAACGAAAACTGGTATTTGAATTTTACGATAAGGAAGAAAGCGACATAGTAGAGTAGACAAAATATGAAGTTTTTCAAACATTGTTTTTGACGATGATGGTCGTTGAAAAGGTCACCTTGACTTTCTCAGAGATGGCGCTGACGCAAGGTCAATGCCATCTCGTAGATGATGATTGTTATTGTAAATTCATTTGTAGTGAAGTAAGCTTTTATTGCATTTTTAACAGAACTTCAAAAAGGAGGAGGTTATCAATTTGTAGGAAGATTTTATTTTTTATGGATTTTCCCCGACTATTTGGAGGCGCCTCGACCGATTTGAAAAAATATATTTTGGTTTGAAAGAGCATACTTCCCAAGTGGTCCCATTTGGTGAAAATCTGATGAACGAATTCGGAGATAGTCAATGGAACTCTTCAAAAATTGATAGTAAAACTTCCGGAATTACTGTAATCGCATGTCTGTTTATTGTTTACAACACTTCATAACATAACATCACGCTGATACGCTCTGAAGGGGTACACAGATTTGTACAGTTTACTGTGATACACGCTAATTTCACCAATTATGTTCAATATCCATGACTTTGGGGCTACCAATTCGGCCATAACTTTATAATTTAGTTTTAGTTATGGTATACTACAAATAAAAAGTAAAAATAAAAACTTTTTTTTCAAAAAAACTACAACCGACTTCTTGCTTCCAAAATAATCCTTAATTTCGGATATCAGTGTCAAAAATAACGAAGAAACAAAACTATAAACACGGACTTCTTATGGAATTTGGTTGTATTTTTTTGTAAAAAGTTTTTTTATAAGTTTCATAAGTGAATATTTAATAAATTAATTTTCTCTTTCAAAATTGTATGCGTAATACGATGCCGAAACGCACAGGATCCACCAACGTGGAAACTTGGACGTCTGTTGACTGAAACGATGATGATGAAGATGAGTAAAACGAGAAGTTTTTGTTTCTGGGATTTAAAAACATGCAGGTGAAAGAAAATATGAATGGATTGTGTGAGGAGTGATATGAAAGAAAAGGGAGTCTGTAATAGCGTGACGGTTGACTGGACAGAATGGAAGAATTATGTTGCGCCGACCCCAATTAACTTACAAAAAGGGAAAAAAGATGAGGATGTTAAACTTATTATACTAGCTGACCCGACAGACGTTGTCTTAGCTATGAACTGTCAAAAGGACGAAGTTTAGTCGTTAAATTTTCATAAATTTTCTAATTTAAACACAATAACAAACACAAAAATAAAAGAATTAGCGAAATCGGTCTAACCGTTCACGCGTGATGCCGTGATTAAGGAAATAGGGATTCATTTATACATATTATTATAATTATAGATGTATGTAAAGAGAAGACTAGCAATGTCTTTCTGATATTGATTGTTAGTAAAATGTGACCATGATCTTGGGTTCAGTAAAATTTAAAAGATTTGATTCGACCTGAGATTTTTATAAAAGACGTATTTTTTACCAGAATAGACGCAATATGGCATCGTCATTAGAGGTGTACGAATAGGAAATCCACATTTTACTAGCTGACCAGAGCTTAGCCACCAACCGTGCACAAAAGAAGCACCCCAAGGTGGACCGAAGACCTAGTGAGGGTCGTAGGAATCTGATGGATGCGAGATGATAATGATGATGCTGTGCACAAAATCAAAATTCTGGGCTGTTACTGAGATATTCCAAAACTCAGAACCTCATGTTTAGCAGCTGAAACAATTACGATCACTAGACCAACTAGCCTATAATTACAATAAAATACATAAAGTATGAATATTGAAAACGAAACTATAACAGTTTCACTTCTCATACACCGATGGTATCGACTCGACTACATAAGGACATAAGAATCACGCTACATATTAATTGGTCCATCGCATCCGTTTAGACAACACATGCATATTAATAAAATTATATACTTAGTTTGTAAGTTTGTACAGTCAGCAGCATACTGGCTCCCTCAGGCAAGCACAAAGAGACAATGCGACAACGATGCAACAAAGGGACCAACGGGGTAACGTTTTTCGTGAGTTTGTATATATGTATGTTTGTATGTCTATTTCTTTGGCAAGCCCTGTAGCCTAAACAGCTGGTTGGATTTCAGCAAATAAGATATCATTAGATTGGGTTTGACTGCCAAAGTGACATAGGCTATACGAATATTGAAAAAAAAAACAATACGTGGGCCGAAGATTGAAAAAAAGGAAGATAATACGACCTCAATAACCATTAGGTTACTGAGGTCGTAAGTTTTGACATGACCATGTGGGGTATTACAATAAAGCGCTCGAGAAGGCCCATAAATACGCATTCGGCCCGCGTGGTGGATTATGGCCCACACCCTCTCACAGAGAGGAGGCCTGTGCCCTAGCAGTGGGGACATTAAAAAGCTCGAGAAGGCGATTTCAAAAACATACTCGTAAGTCACTAAATAATGGAGAGCATAAAATAAGGTTTTAAAAAAACCCGACTTCAAAAAACAACTAAAAAGTACCAAACAAGTCACTTTTTAACCGACTTTCAAAAAAGGAGGAGGTTCTATGTTCGACTGTATGTATGTTTTTTTTTTTATGTATGTCCGCGCATTTCTCCGTCAGTTGTGGACCGATTTTGAAAATTCTTTTTTTATCCGAAAGAATATACTCCCGAGGTGGTCCCATATAAATTTTATCGAAATCGCTTCAGCGCTTTTTGAGAAACTGAACAAAAACGAAAAATACGCATATCTTGATGACGTTTTTGTGTTATCCAAATGTTTAAATTCCACGTTCCATGTTATTGGGGTTTTTAGTTCTGGGGTATAACAACTAAAAAGCGAAAAATAAAAAACTTTTTTACAAAAAACACAACCGACTTCCAAAAAAAAATACACTAAAAATTTAAAAATAACTTTAATTTCGGAAGTCGGTGTCAAATATTGAAGAAATAAAATACAAACACCGACTTCCGAAATTAAAGTTATTTTTAAATTTTTAGTGTATTTTTTTTTGGAAGTCGGTTGTTTTTTTTGTAAAAAAGTTTTTTATCAAGCAGTGCAATGGTGGCATAAAATTTATATTGAAATAACTGCTGAGATATTGAAATAGTTGTATGTGTACAGCAATTCTGGAACAATTTCAATAAAAAAACGTTTTGTACTTGTATGCGGCTTTTGAATTGAACAAAATTTTGTAATCTTTGACATCTTAATTGACACAAAAGGTATGATAAAGAACTGTTTTGCATTTTCTGGAGTAGTTGAGAGTTATTATTTAGTTTTTAACATTAAACTATCGTTGTCCCATCAGATTTGATTGATTTTCCTTGCTGACCGTACTATCGAAAGTGCAACTCTTACTTATTTACAAGTTATGAATATTTAAAATATGTGGTATTATTATATCATAGTATGTTATTATTTTGTATGACGGGTATACGTGACGGTGTTTTTAATAGTGACACAGTTTCGGTACTATTGTGTACTGGTTTATTTTGTGGTCAAAATGACTTGTGAATAGTAATACATAACATTATATAACATCAAAGTTGTATACCCTTTTATTTTGGGGTGTGGGAAGTCATACAATGACTTCTCCCAGGTAGGGTTCTGTTTTTATTCGGAGGCTCTGTCAGCGTAGCGAACTTCGCTGACGCCACTGTGGGAGGTCGGCGCGCAGCACCCAGTCGTACTAGATGTTGTACAGTGGCCACCCCAGGACTGATCTCTGTGGAACACCGCACGACAGAAGTAGGGCGGCATCCGGTGATACTGAAATGTCTCTCTGATGCATCTCCAGGGCAGGGTGTAGAAGGCATTGGCGATGTCTAGAGACACCGCCAAGACGACACCGCCAAGACGACCCCGCCCCGGTCTCTGCATCCCCCGTCGGTAGGGCTCGTATGCGCTTGATGGCGTCCACCGTAGAGCGCCCCCTGCGGAAGCCAAAATGGCTCTCCGTCAGATCCGGCCCGACCCGCAACAGCTGCCCGTCGAGGCGGTCTGCAATGGCACCGCAGGTGGTGGAGCTATAAATGGGGGAGTATGTTCCACAGAGCGCTCACCACATCCTCCACGAACTGCGGCCGGAAACTCTGCGTCAGCGGTGGAGCCCATGGGCGGCGTTTATCCCGCACGCGCTTGTATTCCCTGAAAGGTGAGACAGAAGTGTGCTTATAGTACACTCACATTTCACTAGTTATGTGCATGAGGATCACATGCTCAGTAGTCGTCTAGCCAAAATCGATCCAGCTGTTCTTGAGTTATTAATGGTGTAACTACCCCGACTTTGTTTTTAAATATTATTATATTAATACGTGAAGCAAAAACTTCATACCTCTTTTTAGGGTTCCGTACCCAAAGGGTAAAACGGGACCCTATTACTAAGACTTCAATGTCCGTCGGCCTGTCTGTCTATCCGTCTGTCACCAGGTTGTATCTCATGAACCGTGATACTTAGGCAGTTGAAATTTTCACAGGATGGTGATGTATTTCTGTAGCCGCTATAACAACATATACTAAAAAAACAGAATAAAATAAATATTTAAGGGAGCTCCGATACAAAAAAAAGTGATTATTTTGCCGTTTTTATAGTTAATGGTACGGCACCCTTCGTGCGCGAGTCCAACTCGCACTTGGCCGATTTTTTAAGAAAATAAAATGGACGGAGGAGTATGAAATTTAGCACAGTTCAAGTGTATATGGAGAAAAAGTGTGGCAAGCTATTCTTATATGTAGTATGCAATAGAAATAAATTAACTAATAAAAAAAAAACTATCACACACTACCATGCGTTTTACACGTATTTGTATATTATACTCTTTTGTTTATGGTCCACAGTTATGTCATGTCATGTCATGTCATTTCATGTTTATGGTCATTAAAACTATAATAAAGTTTCTAACATTTAATTGTGGTTGAATTTCGTGCACAGTGACCACTAGTTTATATGGATATGTTGAGATAGAGGAGATGGTACTTAATTAAGCACATATACGTAAATTATATTCAAATGCCGCCTGGACTTTTGGGTAAATAGACCAGGGAGTTTGGGACATGGAACTGTCCCATGACCTTTTAAAGGTCCCCCCCGAAACCCCCTCTGTACAGACTGTTGTCAGCATTATCTGACCCACCCTAAAATCAAACCACTTTGGACCCTCTGCATGTAACATTAAGGTTTATTTAATTTATATGAGCTTATCAGACAACTGCTCGAGGATTTGATGAACAAATACAATAATAATATAGACACGCAAATTTGATCTTTAAAACGTTAGCATTAGGTTATGTTTTAAAACTATTTGTTATAATATGATAAGTGTTTCTTTAAATGATTGAGTTCAAGTAATTCTGGTCTCGTGGTCTGTGTATTAGACTGAGAAAAACAAGATTCGAGATCAAATCCTGCGACAAAGATATTGTTTTGCTTTCAATATAGAATTTATATTCCAAAACTATTTCTTGTATTATTGTAAAGAACTACAGACTATACATAAACTTTTTAAAATGAAAAATAAATATTCGTATTCATTATAAAGAACTGTGAACTTAAAGTTTTTTAGATTACCCACCCGTTTACAAGACAAGTTATTAGGCGACAATCATATTGGTCGTTCTTTAATATTGCAAGCAATTTTGTAGAAATAAAAACAAATTAAAAAAGAAACTGATGTATAGGTAGACTGTGTTTTCGAACCCACATGCTGTTCGTCGTCAATCCAGCATCAAACCGCTAAGCCACAAGAACTTTTTGGGAATACGCGAAATTAAAGATTGGGTTGTAATTATGTAGTGTGACTTAAAAGCTTTTCAACTTTAATGTTAACGGGATAATGATTAAAATAGCTTAACAAAAACATATATAATGCCGGTGGCTCCGACTATGTTGGATGGGTTTACCTTAACGTTACGTGTTAAAGATCAAATTTGAGTGTCTGTGTTATTATTGTATTTTTGTTCATCGAGTCCTCGTGCACTTGTGTGATAAGCTCATATAAATTAAAAAAACCTTAATGTTACAGGCAGAGGGTCCAAAGTCGTTTGATTTTAGGATGGGTCAGATAATGTTGACAACAGTCTGTACAACGCGTGTTAGGACACATTTACATTACCTGTTTTTTTTGGAGGTTAGGAAATCATCCAATGATTTCTCCCGTCCTTGGGGTGGAGCGGGAGGGCGTGTCAGACTTTTACTGTTTAAAGCCCACCCTTGTTCCTTCAGTTGCCTGTGCCAGGGGCCGCGGTAACTTTCTTCCAAATTATCCGCGACCCCAGGCAGGCATCAACACTGACGGATCCCGTCAGTTGCTCCTGACATCTCTTTGATGTCAGCAGCAACTAACTGCGCGCGTGAAACGCTACGGGCCGTCGACTCGGGTCTGGTCCTTATCGGATGGCGAGCTACCCATTACTCGCCGTCCGCAAGCCTGCGCCTACGGTGGCCGGGAGTCGGCTTCCATCTACCGACGCCCGGGTTGTCTACTGCGGCAGCTGCTAGGGGTGTGAGGGCGTCTCCGTTGAGTCTCCTTCACGCGTTCCGCCTCCTCTTTCGCGAGCATTACTGCTTCGCAGAAGGAGGTGATAGCTTCCTATTCCCTCTCGCTCCGTACCATGGCCTGGACCAGGGCCGGTCGCGTGAAGTCGCTGCCGCCAATCACCTCCACGAGGACACGGCAGTGCTCCGCCGAAGCAGGGCAAACCTCCACCGTGTCCTCTGGGCGATCCACCCAGCGGTGTCACCCAGGCGTTTCCTCCGGCTGTTTCGGGATGTTCCTGTGCTATATAAGGCTATACGGCACAGGAACCTTCCGAAACAGCCGTTTTCAGTGAAGACCTGCTTCAGGCAGAAGGTAAGGACGTCGTGGCGGCGCCTTTCTGTGTTTCCAGTTTTTTTTTACCTACCAAAAGCCGCAAAATGGCTTCCTTAAATATGTCTTCATACTATTTATCGGCAAAGAGGACATGTCCGGTTAACAAAAGACAGGTAAAGACAAAGTATGCTCATTCACGATTCTACAAATTACTTAATAACTGTTTTCACTGTTATCTGACGCACAGCCCATTCACACAGTGTGACGCAACTGAAACAAAGGAACATGCTCGTACTACAAACTTAACTTCAATAGTCGTTTACAACACACTTATTCTAGCTTCACTTATTAACTAACTATGTAAACAAATTTTATAATTTATTCCGATTATTCTGAAATTATGAAAGTATTCCCGTTTGAGCACCTATGCATTGAGCACCAATGGTTTTCCCATTTGAGCACCAATCAATATACCAGCTGGTGCTCAATGGGGAACAATAAATGTTTAGTTTAGATGACAATGTTGTTTAGCTAAGTGACGTCATTCTTAATATGGCGGACTTCCAAAGATAGCGAAGTAGATATTTTATATGCATTTCCATGATAAAAATAAATAAAATAAAAATAGCTTTAAATTTCTTTCTACAGTTTTCTATGACTTAACTAATGATTAATGTTACTGTAAATAATATTATGTTTCTTAATATATAAAGTAAGGGTTTGTAGATTAAGAAACATAATATTAAGCCTTAAGCCTTTAGCTTTAAACTTCTAACTTTAAGCCTTTAGTTTTAAGCTTTTAGCTTTAAACTTGAAGACTTAAACTTGAAGCCTTTGGGTGACTTTAATTAAGCCTTCTGATGAGGCCTAGGGATTTATAATATTAGTATAGATGAAATAATTTCGCCATGATGTTATAAGGCTAATGTTATGGCACTGCTTTGTTGGTCTTGTAGTCACAAGTGCTACTGTTGAATGTGAGGTCCGATTCCCGTTTCGGCAAAAAGTGTGGTGGTCCTCGGAAAACACGTAAAGTCTTGCGCCTGATTTCTCCAAGTTTCCTTAAAACGTTTGCCCCCTCATTCATCACTCTCATGCCCTTATCTAAATTTATTTGGAGTCAGCGCAACATGTATTTTTCTTCCATACTCCTCTATTAGTCGTCATCTCTGTAGTCACCCCTTTTTTACCCATTATTCCTCTTTCACACAGTCCAACTAGCGTTTCTGTGGCCTTCTTCTACTCTTATAGCCATCTACATCCATATACAAGACTTGCCTCACGACATTTTCTTCATTTCTCCGCATCACATGCCCATACCACGACAACCGATTTCCACACAACTACAACTAACTCGATTACCGACCCCTACCCCACTAAAAGCTAGACTGTTGTCTTGAAAATTCTGACAAAATTTGTGATGGTAGTACCTATAATAATAATAACTAGTTTTGAAGGGTAAGGCTAAGTTAGTTTTGTTAGTTTAGAGAGTAATAGTCGCCCAACAAATATGAAATGTATCTAATTCGAAAAACTCGTACAAAACACAAAATCCTTCGAAAAAAAATACTTAGGTGAAGTTGTTACTTATTTAATATTTTAAACGCGTAGTTAACAAATTAACTTGTAAAGTAAAAAACAACGCTTTACAATAAATATTATCTAATAACTAACTATTTATAACCTAAACATCATAATAATATATAAAAAAACAGAATATACTTAGGCGTCGAAGTATTCCTCCACATCACTGTCATCTGGGCAAGCCGGAAACGTGCCAACCAACAACGTTTTTAATTTAAATGATGTTATTGTTTGTTAAACCGTGAACTCAATAATTAATATTATGTTCTTTTTAAAATAGGTACCTAAAGCCCCATTCTAAGTCCGCATGTTATAACGGGCAACTACGGAACCCTACTGTGGCCCGACTCGCACTTGGCCAGTTTTATAGCAATAAAGGCGGTTTTGGTAGTTCAAAAATGTAACTACTGATGCATGACGTGCGGTTTACCTCACAAATACAATAACATCTTGTGAGAATACTATTAAAATATGTTGCCAGCAAACAATTGTATTTCATTCCCATAACACTCTATTGTTTTCGAGATTTACTTTCATTGTAATAGGTGAAAACATTTGATTGAAGATGCCTTATGAGATAATAATTAGTTAGTGCCCATGGACGAGAACTGCAGTAGCCTATACGGAAAGCACTCAATCGGTTACGTACCCAGGCCGCTGCAAATGCAATTTGGTTAAGCCCTATTAACTGCCAACAACCTTGAGTGGTTAGCTTGCGTGTTCTGTGCTGGACTCACGTAACGCGTACGTCCACCCAGCAAAAGGACTCGCCCATCAAGGAGCGCTGTCCGACATTAAACGCATTATTAATTTATTACAAATGAAACTACAGGTATTATACTAAAACACCTATACTATAATATAAATAATAAAATTGCCCTTAAAATGGTTAACGTTTTATAAAAAAAACGTTAACCATTTTAAGGACGCCGTCGACTCTCGGGCCTGGTGCTGATCGGACGGCGAGTTACCCATTACTCGCCGTCCACAGGTCTTCTGCGGCGGCTGCTGCTGAGGGCGTGATGGCGAGGCTGTCTTTACAGCCTCTCCCTCACCCGTTCCGCCTTCTCCTTCGCGAGAATTACTACGTCGCAAAAGGAGAAGACTGCTTCCCATTCCCTCTCGCTCCGTACCATGGCCTGGACCAGGGCCGGGCTCGAGAGGTCGCTGCCGCCGATCGCCTGCACGAGGACACGGCGGGGCTCCGCTTAAACTGGGCAGATCTCCACCGTGTGCTCCATCGTGTCCTCTGGGCGATCCTTAGCTGACTACCCTGAGAAGAAACACCGAAACTAACTCAGAGGTCAAAGTCTGTTCTAAAGTGTTCTAATCCATACAATATGTACTGGTCAAATAAAATGATAAGAAACCACATTGAATGGTTAGGGAACCATCAATTCAAAAGAAGAAGTGTTCATTGATTGTGTAAGATAAAAATCTTTGACGGCATCATTGGCTGCTGCTGATGCCGTGGGTTGGAGAACACGGAACAAATAAGTAATAAGTTTATTACATAAAATACACATTTAGGAGGATTAAATACAAAACAGTTTTGCTATGGTTTAGGGTAATAATAATAAAAGAGTATCTTTGATACCTGTACTAATGAAAAACATTGAATCAGAGGTACCAGCGCCTTCCATAACAATTTAAACCAATAAAATAGTTTCAAGGACATTATAATCAACTGTTGTTACCTTTTGTTTTTGGTGATGGGTAATCATCCTATGACTTCTTCCGCTCTGCATGGAGCGGGAGGGCGGGTCAGACTTTTACTGACTAAAACCCACCCCTGTTCCTTCCTTGCCCGAGTACTCAGGGGCGCGGTAACTCTGTTTCGAATTTATCCGCGCCCCAACTGTTGTTACCTACTGTTTTTATTTAAGAAGGCAGTAAATTAATGTAATTTAAAATAATGTGGACCAAATAAATTAGACCAAATAAAATATATGTGAGCTCCGAGCAAAAAGGGTCCAGTTCTCGACATTTAGTTTTCGAGATATACGCAGCTTTATAGAGTTGGGTGAAAAATTGCATTTTGCGCATTTAATTGATTATCAATATAATACTCAATTAACTACAAGCTCATAATTATAGTAAATAACTTTCTAAAATGTTTCTAAGTACCAGAAATTCATTAGTTTGCTTATTTTTTTATGCTTTTTCTCAAATCAAGTTTTTTTTCAAATTTCTGATAAAAAGAAATAATGTTTAATATTCTAGATACCAAATCTAGTCTTAATTGCATACCCCACTACTGGGCCCTTTTTTCTTGGACCTTCATATAATTTATGGCCTACAGATACTTGTTCCGGGTCTGGGTGTCTTGTGTATGTAAGTTTACATATTTTTGAACGCAACCTTTAATATTTTTAAATTAAATTCGTAATTTTTAATGTGGGGCACAGTTTAACGTTTAAAAAAATAGGTATTGTGAATAAGACGGGTTATTGACATTAAGCCTGTCCCCGACTATGATATGGGATCGATTGATAGGGGTCGACTTACAGTGGACTGCAGTATAAACCTTTACGTCATTCAAATTAATTTGTATGAAAATTGTTTCGTCCTCAGCCTTTTAATGTCCCCATTGCTGGGATACAGGCCTTCTCTCAGTGAGAGGGTGTGGGCCGTAATCCACCATGCGGGCCCAATGCGGATTGGTGGATGTCACATATCTTCGATTTATTATTTCTAGGACATGCCGGATTTTTCACGATGTTTTCCTTCACCGGTTTGAGAGCAGTGGTGATGAAATAATTTACACAAATTAAAACACCTGCCTGGGTTTGAACTACAACTTGTAAGTCGCGGACAATACCACTGCGCCATCACAGCTCGAAGTAGCACGTTTATCTTCTTCATTAAATATGTATCCCGTTATACTTTTATGAGTCATCTACAAATTCCTTTAGTAATTTATGCAGATCTAAATTCAAATACACGTGTACCAGTGAGCTGGGTTTTAAGATCACAAGTGAGTGACAACTTATTACTTCAGTACACTTGAGTGGTTATATAAAACTGGTTACTGTCAGTCATCTGCTGACGATTTTCTCGTGATAAGCAATCGGCTATAAATATATTTTATAGTAGCGTTTGTAGTATTTTGTAGTCTGAGAACTAGTCCGTGAGAATATTTTTAAAGACTAGTTAGTACTTATCATCAGTATCGTTCTTTCAGATGAAAGACATTCTCTGCTGGACATAAGCCTTCCTTTTTTTATGAGGGTAGAAAATCATTCAATGACTTCTGTCGCTCTGGGTGGAGCGGGAGGGCGTGTCAGACTTTCACTGGCTAAAACACGACCCTGTTCCTTCAGTTGCCTGTGCCAAGGGGCGTGGTGACTCTCTTTCAAATTTATATCCTCGACACCTTAGGCAGGCATCGACCCTGGGCCCTGTCAGTTACTGCTGAGATCTCTTTGAGACACGCGTGGAACACTACGCGCCGTTGACTCGATCAGCTTGCGACCCCCGACGCACGGTTTCCTGCGGCGGCTGCTAGGGTCGTGAGGGCTTCTCCGTTGAGTCTCCGTCATGCGTTCCGCCTCCTCCATCGCGAGCATTACTGCTTCCCAGAAGAAGTTTACAGCTTCCCATTCCCTCTCACTCCGTACCATTGCCTGAACCATGGCCAGGCACGAGAGGTCGCTGCCGTCGATCGCCTCCAAGGGTCGCCACAAAGACTGGTCCTGTGTATCTAACAGTCTTCAGATTCCCGCGACAATTACCAAGTCAATAGTCTACCATGTGAGAGGTCTTCTACCGCGCGTCTTCCAGTACGCGGTCGCCACTCCAGAACGCAATCAGTTATTATAGTTCAAATCATAATGACTTGTCTCTCCCTTCGAGACCCTTCCTCTGACCTCGTGTAGAAAGTGAACTATGCAAAGAATTCATTCAAACTAAGAAAGCGAGGTGTGTTTGAAATCGAAAGTTACGATGCTCCACTGTCGTTTGCGATGAGTTTCAAAAATTAACCATATTGATCGCGAGATGTTTAGAGTGTACGATTATGGATCGCTGAGATGTTGTTGAACAAATTTTTTGAAGTTATTATTTTTTGCTGCTGTGCTTTTTAGCATATACACACTGTTTTAGCATAAACACACTGTTTTCTTCAAATACTAGGAACTTTTACACCTGTTTGCTGCTCTGGTGTGCTAGAGTAGCAGTATAAAACTCACACAACACAATGTTATGCTTTATTCAGCAATTAAGCAAACAGCTGTAAAAAAAATGCTACTTTAAGTAACAATAAGTAATCTTTATTATTAATACAATCAATCTGCCTAGCCTTTTCCCAACTATCTTGGGGTTGGCTTCCAGTCTAATCGGATGCAGCTAAATACCAGTATTTCACACGGAGTGACTGCCTATCTGACCTCCACAACCCAGTTACTGTATAATACGATACCCCTTGGTAAACCTGGTCGTCAGACTTTCGGGCTTCTGACGATCCGTAACGACTATCAAAGATCCACGATTGACAGCCGGGACCAACGGCTTAAGGTGCTTTCCGAGGCACGGAGCGGTCTCGGTATTTAAAGATGATCACCCATCCCCATGGATGGGTGATCATCTTTAAATACCACTACGCAACGCTTGCCGGGGTTTGTCCATACAAACCCCGGCAAGCGTAGCTTAACTTGATAGATCGACCCGTGGGGCTGTTATTACTTTAACCACTAGCTCACATCTTTAATATTACGTACTAAACTAAATTAATAAAAAAAACATTACACATACTACTCGTGCCATGCCTTTTACACGGACATACTCCTTTGTTTATGGTTCACAGTCATGTTATGTCATGTTTATGGTCTTTGACAATAAAACCTTAATAGTCGAATTTCGATCACCGTCCTGACTCATCATCATTCTCGTACCCTTATCCCAATTTATTTGGCGTTTGTGCAACATGTCTTTTTCTTCCATACTAACTCTATTAGCCGTCATCTCTGTAGTCACTCCCTTTTTACCCATATCCTCTTTCACATAGTCCATCCATCATTTCTTTGGCTTTCCCCTACTCCTACAGTCATCCACATTCATACACAGGACTTTCCTCACGACATTTTCTTCATTCCTCCGCATCACATGCCCATACCACGACAACCGATTTCCATACAACTTTTCAGTCAGCGGTGCCACTTTCAGACTTCCTCTTATAATACTCATTCTTAATTCTATCCATGCGCGTAACAAATCGCTCTTAGCATTCTCATCTCAGCTGGATGCAATTGCTTTGCATTCAACTCCTCCTTCATAGGGCGACTACTATTCAAAATAAATGTATGTGTTACATGATTGCGTTACTATTAGAATATAATAATATCTTGCAATTCAATAATAATTTGTAAAAGATCGGTTATTTTACTGATATCCAGTAATTTTATCATTGAAATCATAGTATAAATAACTAATGCGGGTTGCAACTTGCAACACTGTTTGTTTTTGAATGAAAAAACAAATCAAGATATTTTTTACTGAAACGGGGTAAAATACAAAGGAATTATATTTGTGGAGTTACTATTTAATTATGTATTATTAATAAAGAGTGATAATATCGTTTATTAGGGTTCCGTATCCGAAGGGTTCAAACGGAACCCTATTGCTGTAACGTGTCCATCTGTCCGTCTGTCTATCTGTCTATCTGTCCGTCTATCCATCGTCTGTCACAAAATTTCAACTTCTCTTGTCTCTCTTCTTTTCAAAATATACGTAATAATAATATTACGTATATTTTACTAACAAATAACAATATTTGTTACGTAACCCTAAATGTGCGAAGTCCGACACGCACTTGGCCGGTTTTTAGGGTTCCTTACCAGATACTCCATAGGGAGCCCTATTTGATGTCACTCATGTCCGTCTGTCTGTCCGTCGTCTGTCACACAGGTTTTACAGTCTTCAAATTTTCACAGTATAAGCATCTTGTGAACCAAAGCCATACAAATAATCAAAAATACGTTTGTTAGGGAACCCTTTAATATTGTTTTTGGAACGAAGTTCCTTATCGCGCGTTGTGAAAGGGGGCTAGACGCAAAAAATTCTTACGAAAAGTTGTCACGACACTTTTTGCTATAGTAAAAAAAATAAAATTTTATTACAATTACTTTTGTTATAGTTGTTGTTATTGCTAAAGAGTTGAGTTGAGTTGAGGTGAGCTGAGCTGAGCTGAGCTGAGCTGAGCTGAGCTGAGCTGAGCTGAGCTGAGCTGAGCTGAGCTGAGCTGAGCTGAGCTGAGCTGAGCTGAGCTTAGCTGATCTGAGCTGAGCTGAGCTGAGCTGAGCTGCGATGAGATGAGATGATGAAGTATAACTTCTTACGTGCGTGCGTGTGTGCGTAGTTAATAATAAAAAAAGTATTATAAATCAAAAAAAAATAAAGTTATATTACAATTCCTTCACTAATTAATCGAAAGGAACTTCGTTCCATCCGGGTGTCCCTTGACACCTCTCAAGTTTTATTTTTTATTTTTGTTATTGAAGGCACTCAAAAATGAACTAAAACTTATCTAATAAAGAATTCATTATGGGTCAAAGTTTATACGAACAAGGGACACGAAACGTTTAAATACAAGACAAGACAACGACGCCAATCCGACAAACGACACGACAAATCGTACCTCCTAAAGAGGTTCTAACGGTTCCCTGTCATCTACATCTTAACTTTCGATATCTATCGATAAACGTCACCTATCCCTTTCTAACACAAAGCCACTATATTCCGTCCCTTTCCCACATATTCGGTATTATTCTGATCATCTAATTGTTCTCTTAATAGCTTTCTAACATGTGTAAAGGTTGTTAGAAATATATCGATGGCCGGGCTATATTGCCCACGCAATTTTTAACAGTCAATATGGAAAGTGGCAGCTGATTCGGTAATTGCTCGGCGCTATTTAAAGCCAAGTTCCGGTAGTGTGTTGGCAGATTGGAGAGAGATGGATTGAGTAACTGGCAAAGAAAGATTGGCACTGCTAAATATGGGCCCTCAAAGTAGTGATGGCAAATTAGCATAGTTTCTTACCATGGTCGGATTTGTCATCTTTAGAAAAATCATAAATGAGGGTATCAAATCTATTTTTAACCGAGTTTCAAAAGGAGGAGGTTCTCAATTCGTCTGTATGTTTTTTTTTTATTTTTTTTTTTGTATGTATGTTACGCGATTTCTCCGTCAGTTGTGAACCAATATTCAAAATTCTTTTTTTATCTGAAAGAATATACTTCCGAGGTGGTCTCATATAAATTTTATCGAAATTGCTTCAGCGCTTTTTGAGAAACTGAACAAAAACGGAAAATACGTGTACCTCGATGACGTTTTGGTGTTCTCCAAATGTTTAAATTCCACGTTCCATTATATTGGGGTTTTTAGTTCTGAGGTATAACAACTAAAAAGTGAAAAATAAAAAACTTTAACTCTTTAACAGAAGACTTTTTGCCTTATGAATTCATTTATACGCCTTCTCTTTATAGGAAGAGATCTTTATTCTTCAGCACTGTAAAATTACAACACAAAAGAAGATTGAAAGATGAATAAGATTATCTTTTGCTACATTTACACCTTTACCTTTCCAATGCATAGCCTCCAATGGCAGTAAGATGATGATGACAAAGGAGATCCTGCATCATAATCATCTTACCGCTATTATCTCATGTTACAACAGGGTCCGTTCAACACGTTTTCTTCTTCCATTTTCCCTTATCTACCTTCCTACTAGTTTCCACCCCCATGTCTTTCGTATCCTCACACAATACATCCATATTCTCCTGATCTCCAGCATAATATACCTTTTTTAATTCGTATGTAAGGAAATTCTCATAGATACCTTATGCTTGGTAAGAATGTTGGGTAATTCTGAACTTCTACTTACCCTACTGTGCCTGCCACGACGACGAGTCGGAGGCACCCCTGGCTAAAGTTTCCTGGATTTGCATCATAGACATTTTAAGTCTGACTTTCTTAAAATCTTTATTAGACCTAGTCTTTACTACATGTTCTCGGCTACTATATCAGTAAGCCAGTAAACACTATAATTTGCATAATCATGCATTGTAGTCAAGTCGATCATTGCCTGCGAGCATCCTACTGACATAATTCTCACAATGTTTACCTCTAAATTGAATTGTAGCCATAGTATATTATGCTATTTCATGGTAGCAAACATTTAAAATTAGCATTAGTTTCTATTTGCGTGCAGGTTCGCTTTCAATCCTGTTAAAATGACATAGTGCTGTTTGCACTAGGTTTAAATATTCACCAAGCAATAAATTTGATCAATGCCAATTTTTCACAGTCCTCCCATCTGGACAGCTCTGCCATTAAAATTTGTCTCAGTCAAGTCTTGAAATGTGAGGTGGTTGTGCTGGTCAGGAAAGAAGGTAAGGTATGTGAGGATTTCACACTGGCACTGTGTCTTTGAAGGATCAATAACACCCCATTTGACCAGATTGTCTCTACAGCCACGGCTGCCCAGGACCCCTCGATCGGTTATGATATTTCCAGATTGGCCACTAAGTTCGTGTCTAACAGGCAGATGTTTTGCCGGTGTCTTGACTTTAACCTCATACAGTAGCAGTCAAGACTGAAATTAATTAATGTTATTTTTCTTCCGTCGCACAAAAATAGTCAGAAAAGCCTATAGGCCGCAATTTCTAAAAAGCTAATGAAAAACCCGTAAAACGCTATTCAACGCCAGCTGACCAAAAAAATTCTACAAAATTTTGGTCCACCTTTTTGGTTCAAACAAACAATAGCTGAAGTAGTTAAACAAATACACGTCTAAGACTAGTCTGCGAATTTAGTTCCGCGTCTAACAGGGGTCAGGCGACTAGCAGTAAGCGTAAAATCGATTACCAATCATTTATTACCGATTAGGTAACTCGTTTTACGCTTACGTATAAGTGTACAGCTTGGTTCTTTGTCAGTGTGTAGCTTTTAATGCATATACTGGTGCTCGCAGAAAAGTAAAGCATGATTTTTTATGAGAATTAGTAGCAGATAATGTAGGAAAGTTTATAGATTCTGGAGACTCAACGCTTGAGGGTGATAAAAACGGTCACCGTGTGGTCTTGATGTATATAAATTCGACATAGGGTCTACTTTGTTCATGTAGATATCCACAGAAACTCAAGATGTTGAAAAAAATACCTACATTCATGGAATTGCCATCGTACATATATTTTAACTCACCAGAGCACATTTTGGTTTGAAAGATAGCTAGTGCTGCAGGAGACTTTTTGTGGCAGGGATTCATAGGCAGCATTTCAGTAGCATATCTATGACGAAACGCGGGTAAAGCACTTTTATAAATAGTAATGCCACCATCAATGGGAAAATAAAAGCGTTACTGATTTATTTAGTTCCAATAGTAACCATTAGAAAACATAACGTACGTGCGTCATCTATAAGATAATCGAATAAAATAAATTAAATTATTTTCTTTTTCAATTGGATTGAAGTCTGTAACATAGCTTAGAAGATAAGCCGATATAACCAGCACTAAAAGTATAAGTAACCAACCAAAAGGGCTCTTAAAAGGTAGAGTGATGATTTGGTGAGCGTTCGATTGAGTGAGCTGAATGTTAAAAGCGTAGTACCGGTACATATGGTGACGCCTGAGTGAGGCCTATGTCTAATAGTGGATGACTTTGAGCCGAAATGAGGATGATGATGCTAATAGGCCTCAGTGATCTAAGTGTCGACATTGGACCTAAGTGTCGCATACAACGACCGGTCCTGTGCATCTCTATCGGCTACCTGCGGACCTCACCAGATCATCGGTCCACCTTGTGGGAAGCCTTCCAACGCTGTGTCTTCCGGCACATGATCGCCACCGCAGAACTTTTCGACCACAGTGAACATCTGTTCTGCGAGGAATGTGCCTTGGCTACTGCCACTGCCCCAAATGATAGTGATGATAACTAAACAAAGTAAGTACTAAAAGAACAATGCCCTTTGGTATCTGACGAGAACTTCACACAAATAAACCAAATAAAAGCCAACAGCGAAGACAAGAACCTAGTCCGTAAGCATTTGTTAAGTCTTAAACTTTTTATTGGCATTAAAGTTTTTCGAGAACTTATTAACTTTGCAATAGTCTTCTCCTCGAACTTACTAAAGTTCAATTAAATTTGCTCAAAATTTTGCCACGCAAACTCTGCTTGCTTTTTTATTTTTGTGGGTTGGGAAATCACCCAATGACTTCTCCCGCTCTGGGTGGAGCGGGAGGGCGTGTCCGACTGTTACTGACTAAAACCCACCCCTGTTCCTTCCTGCTCTGAGTACCCAGGGGCGAGGTAACCCCCGAACAAGCATCGGCCATGACGGGCGTCTTTATTGCTAACAACTCTTTGAGGCGCGCGTGGAACACTACGCGCCGTCGACTATCGGGCCTGGTGCTCATCAGACGGCGAGCCACCCATTACTCGCCGTCCTCAGGCCCGAGTAAACTGACGTAGTTATAAGATCCTGTGGCATAGTATAGGTGACAGAGCTTGCGGCGCAGGATTTAAGGTGCGTCATAGACTCCGCATATACACCACGCGTGAAACCTGTAAAGATTGTCTTTGCAAATTAGATGCTAAATAGCTACAATAATACCTAATCCATTCATTCAATTATTAACTGTTATATAACACTAACCACCGACAAATGCGTCTCTACAGCAGTTATTACGCATTCATGAGACGACTAGCAAAAAACATGTCTATAAAACTGCATTCGTAATATAAACAGTCCGAAAAATAATAAGTGTTTAGCGATGCGCGTGTGTATGTGAATAGTAATGTAACCAATGATTTAGAAATTAACACTGTATATATTTTTATGAGAACAACGTTATCACAATCAACTTACACTACCGTGACCAACATATGGAAGAGCAGAAGAAAGAGAGAAATGAGCAATAACTACGGTTATAGAGTTAGACAGAGTGGCAATGTAATAACAATAATTTTTATTAATAATTAGATTACCAAAAACTAATGGACACGTATTTTTAGCGTTCCGTACCCGAAGAGTAATCAACGGAACCGTATTACTAAGCCTCCGCTGTCTATCAGTAGGCTGTATCTCATGATCCGTAATTGGTAGACAGTTAAAATTTTCACAGAATGTGTATTTATTTTGCCGCTATAACAACAAATAAAAAAATCAAACGGTGGGGCTCCATTCCAGAAACGTGTTTTTTAGCCTTTTTTTGCTCGATCTTAATAATGGCAAACAAGTAGACGCGTATAATCTTGTACGATGGTACGGAACCCTTCATGCGCGAGTCCGACTCGCACTTGACCGGTTTTTTAACACTAATATTTTTAGCTGTTAAGCTCTTGCATAAATATCTTTCGTAAACTTTATTTTATTAAGACATTGTTATGTACGAATATGTCTTTATAATGATGGCGTTATCAAATTAATAATAATAAATAAATCTATTTATAGTTTCAATACTATCAGAATCTATTCCATTGATGTTTGTAGAAGATAGTAGCACTAGTACCTGGCTGCAGTAGGTTAAAGATAAAGGCCGCCCCACACTATAGTGCTGTCTACAGCATTGCGATAAAATAGTGAATTAATTCTCTAGACATTGAGAGACCAAAATCAATCTGCCTAGCCTTTACCCAACTATCTTGGGTTCGTCTTCCAGTCTAACCGGATGCAACTGAATACCAGTACTTTACATGGAGCGACTGCCTATCTGACCTCCACAACCCAGTAACTGGGTAATACGATACCCCTAAGATAAGGTAAGACTGGTTGTCAAACTTTCGGGCTTCTGACGGTCCGTAACGACTGTCAAAGATCCACGATTGACAACCGGGAGCAACGGCTTAATGTGCTTTCCGAGACATAGAGGAGTCTCGGCATGTAAAGATGGTCACCCATCCATGGACCAACCAAAAATGGTGTGTGTCTTCGTAAGCATTAACCTCCCTTTTTTTTTTTTTTTGTGTGTTGGGAAATCATTTGGTGGTGGATATCACATGTCTTCGAAAGTTTGGTTCTAGGACATGCCGGTTTCCTCACAATGTTTTTCTTCACCGTTTTGAGGACAGTGGTGTTGAAATAATTTACACAAAGTAAAGCGCCTGCCTAGGTTTGAACTCACAACCTACAACTTGTAAGTCGCGACAGTTACCACCTCTGCTCCATTGTGTAAATGCCATGAAAATAAAGATGTAACAAGTGAGTTTGCACTTGTGCATAAAATTGGATGACCAGTCAATGACTATCGCTCGATAAACCGCAACCGTGTGGCAGAATCTTAAAGCAAGCACGTTTCAAAGTAGGCATTTTAGAATTATATCCCCCATAACAGACTAAAAACTGGTTTTGTGCAGTTTCTAATTCTACCTCTACTTAATATTGTCTTTAATGTTGTATTGACTCGAAAAGAAGGGGTTTGGCGGCCATTTTCTAATTTTATACAAAGTTGGGCATATTAAAAAAAATGAGATGAAGAGCAAGGAAATGATGGATGACTTGAGTAAAAGATAATAGGTATATCTAAAAAAGAGGTAACTATTGAGATGCCCGGAGATAGAAATTTACTTATAGAAGAAGAAGTTATTAACAGGCTCCAAATAAATTGAGACAAAAACAGCAGACTGATAAACGTAGACCATCTTTGACATTAAGTGTGAAAAGAAAATAACTTCCATTCTGAAAGATGATAATATAAGATGGTATAGAAATAGAAGGGTTTATATTATTATATATATAGAAATAGGGAGTATAGAAATAGGGTGTTTCATGCAGGATTTTTTCGAGTGAAGTTCAGTGGCAGTTATAATTATTTTCAAATTGATTCTCAGTGGATATTGTGACATAAAATTGGTATAGTTTTGCATTCTAAGTGTCTATGCAACTGTAAATATGTGCAATCAGTGAAGCAGGCGCGATCACGGTAAAATGAAGCTGAAAGCTCCAGCGAAGCTTGCTGAGAAGGCCGACTCGACACATTTGCTGTATAGTACTGCAAAAAATTTAGAATGTCCTACATCCACATTCTAATAGAAATAAAAAAGGTTAATTAAACGAGCATGCTGATAGCTAGGTGTAGAAAATAGACATTTTATAAAATTTTGATATGGTGAGGAGGATGATATTGGAATGAACAAACCCATTTTTACTGAAAACCAAACTATATACTTTCGTTATTAATCTTGTTAATGCTACCAACCCTATTATAGATAACTATATCAAAATTATGATTACAAGATTAACAGATTGGCATTAACAAGATTATCACATAATCGAAATAAATATTCCGGAACCGTTCACAAGCTAACTCGATCGCTAAGTTTTATTAGCACTTTAGTATTACGTAAATTAGAAACAGACAGACATAAATCTAGACCGTTTTTTGTCTAATCTTCTAAATCATTAATGTCTGCGTCATAAGATTATTAGTTATTATAAACGAGTCTTATTAATGTATTATCATTAATAATGTTACGTCCATTATGCACTTTACATAATCAGTATCAGCTGTTTATTAATATTAACATTTTCATTCGTTTCATGTGTAAGAAAGTCATTCGGATTTATGACATAATTTTTGATTCTTGTATTTTCACTATTACTGTATTTGTAGTATCTACCTTTAGTTCGTTTAGGATCTCGTTTAATTAATCATTTTGCATAACTTGTGCTAAAATTTCTAATAAATAAATTGTTACATATAGTTACTGCTTTATAAACTCGTCTGATACCCAGTGTGAGTTCGGTGACTCTTTCCAGAACATGACTCACGTACTGGAATATATACCTGATGATAGCTACTGACGTTGCAATTAATGCGACCAGCTTCAGGCTCAATGTATTTAAAAGTTCAAAACCATCGATTTGAAAGAAGTAGAAGCTGTTACAAATATACCTATTATGTCTCCAATTTAGACACTGTTCAAGTTGGAACACAGAACTTAGCCTTTACAAAAGGGATAGTGGTTTCTCGCCAGACAGTGGACACACCGTACTATCTCTATCAATTTAGCTGTGGCTAAAGTATATAAAGATGATGATGATAAAGAAAAAGTTATAAAGTATAACCACGATAATGTCGAGTTCAAAGTGCCGGATGCTCGGGGTTATCACAACAGAGCGGGTAAATGGTACTTACCTATTCTAAAGAAAATCTTGGATAAGGAGCTCTAATCCTAACCTGACCGGAAATCCTAAGTCTGTTCAGTCAGATTTTCACCGATAAATCACGACCATTACGAACGAGGCAATTTGATATTAACTCCCAAGTTTCTAACATAAATTCAAGAAGACGTATTTTAACGGAATCTCCACGGTAATCCTGTATACCCCAGTAAACATATAGGATATGTATTATCACGGTAAGTGAAGATACGATAGATTGAACAACGTTAGCCGAGCGGATCCGAGGTATACCGCTATGCAAGAAACTAGCTTTTACCCACGGTTTCACTTATGAGATCCCACAGGAACGTGTGTTTTTAGGGATATATACAGGGTTTAAAACAAATGGGTGCCCATACTTCAACCAATGGGTGCTCACAGAAATGAACAACTTTCTTCCAGAAAGAAATTACGATTCCGAAAAAAGATTGGACCTCCCGTCCAATTTTTTTAAGAAAGTTTATCATTTCTACGGATACAAACAGTATTTGAAGTATGTATAGCAATCAACAAAAATTTAGCTTTTAAAAACACACAAACAATTTTAGTTTAAAATATTAGTTTGCTAATCAAGACTTTACTTAGTTTGTAACCTCTGTTAGTTTAGTTGTGTAACGTAGAGTTGAATTGAAATAGAAATGAAAGAAATTAGTAAAAAAAATATTAAATAGCAAAATGTCCGGTTAGAATTTTGAGTTCGCTCAGATTTCTATTTTAGTGTTAAATTATGTTTAGTACCTTATTAGGTTTAACAAGAACAAGATAAGTTGAAATTTATATTTAGGTTTCAGTAATAAAATTTACAAAGTTACAACTAACTAACAACTATTACGTAATAAGTAGATAAGGACCAATACAATAATTTATTAATGGACTTATCATCAATGTAATTATTACAACTTACAGTTAGTATAATCATAAAATATAATTTTAGTAGTTATTAAGCTTCATAATGTTAATAGTATTCAGTAGCAGAAGTTAGAACTATATGAACAACCAACCGAAAGCAAGATTAAAATGGTAATTGTTTATTTATTTATTTATTAATATATTATATTTGTAAAACTAAAAACTAACACATACATGCTAACTTATATTCTAATAACAAGTGCAGACCAAACATAAGTTTCCACATACAGTACAAACGTTAAATACGTTATACAGCATAAATAATATGCACAGCCAAAAACAAAGTTAATGTTTTTGAAAATTGGTATTTATAACAATAAATTAAGATCTTACTTTTCAGTCCCAGTAATCCAGAAAACAAGTTGCTAAGAATGAAATGCACTATTTATCTTCAGGAATTATAATATTATTGTATTCCTTGTATTATTATTATCGCTTACCATCAGGTGAGCTATACGTGAAACGCGTGCCTGTTAAAAAAAAAGAAAATGTTGATTTGTAGTATTCTGTGGATTTAGTACGATACATAGTTTTTTCAAATTTTTTATTCTAATAAGTTATTTACATATATCTACATAAAATAAAAAAATAATTAACTAACTGTAACTATAAAATATACACTTAAACATAAAATAAAAAATAAAACTAACTAAAATTGAGGATACATAGTAATGTAATTTTATAAAATGTGGAGTAAGTAATACCAAAAACGAAAAATGCCAAAAAATTAAAGACATACTCACCTAAAAATATTTGTGTGACCAAAATCACTTTCCTCTCATTTCATTCATAAAATCGCATAACTTCAACACCATTAAGATCCATACATTAACCAAAAATCAATACTACTTTCGAAAACTCATAACCAAAAATAATTATTCGTTAGTGGTATACACACAATGCCTCCAATAACCCACATAGTTAAATTATTCATTCCACGTAAATGACTATCAAAATATACAAATATTTTACAATCGACTATACAAGAACCAGACCTTAAGAATGCACAACAAACCCTAGTAAGAAACTTTCACCGAAAAACCAGTCTAACTCCGATCACATTAGAGTTTATAATCACAAAATCCTCATCTTAACCCAGATGGTCCAACGTGCTTCATACAGAAATCAGGTGGGGGGGAATATGATAAAACTGTATAGCGGACCAATCGCCACGCCAAACATTGCTTGACATCCCTAGATGTCGGAAAAACATTTCAAAAAAAAAAATTAAGTAAAAATAAAACTAAACAAAATGAAACTTTTCTTAGTACTTTTGGTGGCCACGGCCTATGTCTCAGCAGAAGACAGTGATAACACATTAGAATCGGCGATAAACTTAATTAAGGACTGCAAAGGAGACTACATTTTATGTGTGAAGGTTAATAATTTTATTAATATAAAGTGAAAGTGAAGTGTGTTGTGGGATCAGGTTTCTCAGTGGTTGATGTCGAGGATTTCTCATTTCACTTGTAGCAAGTGTGCATACGATCTAAATTACAATGGTCGGCTAAAACATTAACGTTTCCAGTTTTGCCTAAAAAGTTTCGGAACTTGACCAGAAATTTCTTCAAATTAAAAATTCGAAGCAGTGATATTTTCAAAACTAAAATGATAAATTTAAAAACAATAATTTTGTCTGTGTAAATTGCGATCAAAATAATCATTGCACTCAAAATAAAAAACCAGAATATCACATAAAATCTCTGAATTCAAATATTCTAACTAAATCTTTCTTTCACAGGAAAAAATGCTCAGAGTTGTTGAAAACTTGAGAGCATCGAGAAGCATAACTATTGTAGATGGAGTAGTCTTCAAAGGAGAACCTGAACCCAGGTCTGCTAAGAAAGAGGACGCTCTGCCCGTTGACCCCACGGCTAGGGACGCTGAGGTCAACTACAGACTAGTCGATGGAGTCGTGAGCCTGTTCGAAACTCACACACTTGAAGTCAAAGCGAACCAGGCTGATAAGGACACCATCCAGAGGTCACTTGAAGAAGGTTAGTACAATATATCAACAACAGCATAAAAATCAAATTCCCTTATGAGACAGAGAAGATTTGAGACCTAAAATTAACAACATCACTTAAAATCGCTAATAATATAAAAATAGATTCTATTCTAAGATATAAATAGAAAATCGAGACAGTAAAGTCAGTGACTCTAATTGAACGCATTAAATTATAAAATCGAGAAAAAAGTTAGTTAGCTCATAATTTGCAACGCTTTGTCGGAGATTTTAATGGAGACCACTGATGATGTGATAATTGATTAATAGATTATTGCTGAAAAACATAAGTGTTTAATATACATATTGAATCTATATTTACATAGAAATCGGGTAAAAGAAACTGGTAGGCAAAGGTATGAGTAAACAAGAAGCTAATCAATATTTCTTATTTCTAGGCCGTAAAAAGAAGAAGGGAGGCGGTATGGGCGCTATCATCGGTCTCCTTGGTGCCAAGCTACTTCTCGGAAAACTTTTCATCGTCAAGCTCATTGCTATCAAGGCTCTCGCCACCGCCAAGATCGCCCTTGTACTCGCTGCCATCCTCTTAGTTGCCTACTGCTTTAAGGGTGAACAGACCAAGACGACGTATGAGGTCATTCCTCACGCACATCACCACGAGTCTCATCACCCAGTGCACGTTGAGCATGTCTCCCACGACTCTGGTCACGGTGGTGACCACGGGGGCTACTCCAGCTACGGCCAGGACTGGAACAAAAACCTCGATGAGGCCCAAAACCTAGCTTACAGCGCATACTCGCACTCAACATAGTCACAAAGACTTTTAGCATAATCGACGGTCGTCGTAGTAACCTCTGTTGTACAAAGAATTTATTTATTGTCTTAATTTATTGCCATTAATTTATTGTCGAATAAAAACTATTTATTATTACCAATATTTTGGTCGTTTTATTGTGTTTGAAGGTGTCATTAGAGATTTGGATTTCGATTGATTCGAAACGGAAATCGAAATTACTCGAAGTCATGTCAGTGGCTCGATGGTATGAGTTCACGAACATGCTGGACGAGTTTATTACGTTTTACTTTCATTCGATGATTAATATTATTTATAGCAGACAGTTGGCCGCAGGCTTGAACCGTACGACTACCTCATATAGCTGTTTCTGGTTTGGTCGGAATTCAAAAAATCTCTTCGCATGCAAATGCGCTTTATTTGATTATATCTCGCATCCGTAGGTGTGGTGGTTCCGGAATAATCGAGACGCTTACGAATTTCTAATTTCGACATAAAATAATTACTGATTACTATATATGTATATATATATAGATACTAGATATATAGATACTCATTCATAAATTATAAGACAAGTTTATGTTTTCCCATGGATACGGATGTATTTGTTAATGTCTAATTTGACATAAAAAGAAGAGTTCCACTCTCTCGAATGATAATATGCTTATTTTAATATGTTCCACATATATCTGAATAAACATAGCTAAAGTTGATTTTCGAAACTGGTAAACGATAAAACAGGTTAAAAGTATATACAGTGAAGTCTCTACTTTCTATAGATGAGGTTTCACGTGTTTTAGTCCAATTTCATCTTTATCGAGATTATAGCTGGTTGGCAAAACTTCACTATCCAGACACAGCAACTTTTTGTTGTAAGAAAATTCAAGATCTTCATGACGGTGCAACTTTTTTTCTGCTGCTAATCACAATTTTGTAACTGTTACTGTCTTTTGATCACGACTTCTGTGACGTTGCTATTTTTTGTCTGGATTATTCTAGTCACAATTCATATGAAGTTGCTGATTAACCTGTAAGGTCTAGGCAACTTTTACTGTAAAGGATTTATTAGTGTAGATTCGAAAGTTGCTATGCAATGGCTTATGAATTATGACTTGCATTGCATCAAGTGTGAGTAAGCTTTTTTTGCGTGCGTCTCGTACCGTATAATAGCTATTATGAACACTCATTTATTTAAACCTTTGTGTCTCAATGAGATAAGTGCTTCTTTCAAACATTACGTTGGAGAACATTCTACTTTTTATTTAAATGGTTTTTTCATCGAGTGAGGTGGTTGTTTGTTCAGTGATAATAGACGAGGATAGAGGTAGTGCTTTGTAGGGTGGATAGATATTTTGGGAAACTATAATACGAAATATTTTTAGTGCTTATGTATTATTTTGTATTTGTAAAATCTAAACACTTTCTTTGATTTTGTTTTTTATTTAGTTAACAATTGGTTAACAGTTCGGCTTTTATTCAGAAGTCAAAGTAAGCTCATTTAATAACACTGACATATAAACACAATTGTAATAACTTTCAATTTCATTTTCATTCGTAATAAATGAAAGGATAAAATATAGTGTACGGAATAAAGTATTGCTATAAAAAACTTCATAAAATTATTTATGTTACGCTCTTGATACTGCAATCTCCAGTTTTCTGTCTTTTTATGGTTTCAAAAGTCTGACTGAATAAATGGAACCCTTATAGGATCACTCGTTTGTCTGTCTGTCTGTCCATCTGTCATAGCCAATTTGCTTCGAATCTACTGGGCCGATAGATTTGAAACTTGGTACACATATTATGAATATCTGTGACCCAAACACGAAAGTATACCCTGAATAAATTCATTTGGAATATGGGGGTCACTTTTGGGGTGAAAATCAGAAAATTAAAAAACAAAGTTTTTTAAACTGTGCCGTGCGACAAACAAAATGAAAGGGCACATTGCGAGGGTTTGGAATGTATTTTTTCATAATTTTAAATTATATATTTTTCAAGTTATTCAAGAAAATAGACGAAAAATTATCATTTGTTCCCCCTCTTAGCTCCGAAACAACTGGGCCTAAAATTAGAAAAAAAAAATACTGTAAGTAGTTCTTTACTCATTTATTACAGGAAAACCTATAAGGAGGAGGTAGTTTAAAAAAAAAACCTGAAATTAATATGATGTGTTCGAAACCCTTTGCGCGCGAGTCTGACTCGCTGTTAACCAGTTTTTTTTTCTATTAACACATCACATACTCGTATATATAACACAGGACATCAATTAATTGAAAGCTTTTTTCGACTGTCCTTATATTTTGCCCTATATTTAAATACAAAAACAAGCTCAAATCATAACACTAAATCACTCATAATTAGTAATATTCCATTAATCATCATCATTCCAAGCCTATCTCATAAATACAAACTTTATGACCACTAATCATCTTTATGGACTACTAATAATCGCCCGTCTATCCCACTGAGAATCAATTTGAACAGGCTAGTTCGTATAGACATTCGAATCTGCGTATTTGTGTAATAACTTCGTTAGAAAGTGTTCGTTTTCCCTAATTCTATGCATTTAGGGAAATAGGTTGTGGTGTTGATGATGTGATCTATGGGTGCTGATGGCCTATCGGTCAATAGTGTGAAAGAAAGTAAAAATAAGCTTTTGGTACCGAAAACCTTCGAAGTATTGACATGCTTTGGACATTTTATCGAAGTTAACGACAGAATTATGAGGAGATTTTGTTATTGTTTAGAGTTTTTCGTCTTGGAAATGGTGTTACAAGCCTGTTACAGTATTCCTTACTATTGCAGCTCCTGAAAGTTAAAATCAACGCTCGTAATCAACAGAAAAGCACAGAGGCAAATAAGCTCGAGGAGGCCCGCAGAAACGATCTATTTTTCTTGGATTATGCAACTAAAAGAACAGCGTGGGAGTAAGATTTGATACAATTTCCACTTTCTTTTGATGTGCTTTTATTATATATTTTTATTATAAAGTCTCGTCTCGTTTTCCTCTTCGTCACAATCGATGATCAGTTCATTGGTACCTACTCAAATATTTTTCAATCAATTATTTGTAAATATGTCAAAAAAAAGACAGCAAAAACCAACCACATGTCAAAGAGCCAAGGAAAGAAGCATACTGACTTTATAAAATTGCCTTAGATATAAGAAACATAAAAAAGGTAGAGATACTTTGACTAAAACCATAAAACTTAAATAGAGATAGGTAGGCCACATGGTTAGAGAAAATAAAAAATAAATGGACAAGTGACTTATCACCTAGAGTACAAATGAAAAAAAACAGAGGAGGACATAGAAAATGCTGTTCGATGACATTAAAAAGATTGCGGGCCCATTATAACAAAGATCGGTAAAATTAAGAGAACCTTGGAAAAAACTGGAGGTGCTCGTGGTGTTGCAGGACACGCTGACATTGAATAACATAGTTAGCATGTAAATTATATTAATTGTACTAATAGTTAGTCTGTTGACAATAAAGGCTAATCCACCTATATAATAATAATAATAATATTTATTTATTTCGAACACACGTGATTCATAGATTTGTTAGTAACACTTATAAAACTAGGTTAGTAACATTTCTTATCAATAAACAAATTTAAAAAAACTAATTCATATACCTGTAGCAATGTCTGGTTCCCGCTGCACCAGACCTGCAGCTGTGCATACGGGTCCAGTGCCCCAGGAACGGGCAATCAGGCTTATTCACTATCACCTTCAAAATGCTGTTGGTGCTGCCCCGAATCCTTCGTATCAGGGATGCCGTTCTTTTCCTCATAATAGCTTGAAAGCTGTCTGTATTTGCTTCAGCAAACATGCCCGATGCACTACAGAAACGCGGCAGCCCCAACAGCACCCTAAAAGCGTTATTATACTGAACGCGAAGAACGTTGTAGGCCCTCTGCGTATGTCTAACCCATAAGCTCAACGTGTAGAAAGACTGGCAAAACGCCTTAAACAGAGTGAGTTTCACTACTCTAGTACATCGTGCAAACCTACGGGCCAGCATATTGCATCGGATCGACAACGCTCTTCGCTCCCTTTCTATATCACTGTCATCATTCAAGTCCTCATTAACTATGTGGCCAAGGTACCTAAAATGCGACACTCTATTTAGTGGAACACCATAAAGGTATACCGGAGGAACTGTCTTAGGTTTTTTTTGTACCTACCCTAAACACCACCAGCTCACTCTTTCGTACATTGTATAACAACCCATGAGACGTGGCATATCTCTCACATATCTCCAGCATCCGTCTGAGTCCTTCAATCGAGGGACTCAGCAGCACCATATCATCTGCATAACTTATACTATTAATAGTTTCACCGTCAATAGAGCATCCGATACCTATGTTCTGTTGCCAATATGTCCATCTTAACTTGATCCTCATTATTCTGACAAAACTTTAACTTTTGCTTAAAAACCTTTCTCGTCTCTCTCATTTCCTCAAACTGCTGGCCTATGTGAGGTTTTCCATGCCATACCCAGTTAAGAAAGGCCCTTCTCGCGTTCCCGTGAGCGTCCCTGACATACCTGTTCCACCCAATTACTGGACGCCGACTCCTCCTATTCCTCAACAAGCTAGAGCTGCCCTCTGCCGCTTCCCGAAGCGAACTTACAATGTTATTGTACAATGTATCAATTATTACACTATGTTCTTTTTTATGGCAAAAATTATCACAACAGTTTCCGAGTTCAGATGGGAAGTCTACCTTCTTAAGTTTCTCCATACATAACCTGTAGTAACACTCTTTTTGTGCAGCATCTCTTTCACCCCATATAACCTTATCACCTATCTCATTCCAAAGTTTAGCTGATGGATTTGTTGACTTAACCATCCCAAGATTAATGTGAATGGCCAGGGGAAAATGATCAGACCAGTAAATATCATGGTAAACTTCCACTTTTCCTAGTGTTTTCCACGCTGCTTCAGACACTAAGCAATGGTCAAGCCAACGTCTGCTCCCGCACACATCACTAACAAAAGTATAAGTATCAGAGTCTATACCGAACTTAATATAATCTACACAGCGCCAACTCTGTTCATCACAAAAACTTAATAGTTCCCTACTAAATAACTCCCCAGGGTGCGCATTAAAATCGCCGAGCATATATACATGTTCCAAATTAACACTCTCAACGATAGCAGCAACTTCACTGAGGCACTCACAGAATTCATTCAAGTTATCGATACAGTTAGTCGGCATGTAAACACTAAACAATAACAACGTGCGATCGGCGCATGTCGCTTTGACAGCCGCGATACGATCACTCATACAATGAACTACTGAAACTGATGTAAATACCGATTTTCTCCATAAAAGAGCCACCCCACCATATGGCCTCCCCTTCAATACCCCCGCCGAGGTATCCACCGATATATATATATACTCGTATCTATATCCTAGAAATAAAATCAGAAAAATTAAAATTAAAAAAAAAAATTAATTATTTAAACGTCTGAAAAAAATACGAAAACAAAATATGAAGAAAATTAATTTTATCATACATTTAGTGTGGAACGGCTTTTTTGTTAATTTTGAGGCGGTACGAAGTTCACCGTGTCAGCGAAATAAAAAAAAATCCGAGAAAGCATCTTCTAATAAGTGCTCAAGTGTCTAATAAAATTCTATTACCCGTAATTTGTATAACATCTATTGCAGTGCGACCTCTCACGTCCGAAGTGAAATACATTTCACGAGTGCTAACATAGCCTTGATTCAATTACCACAAATCTCTCTTGTTATCTATTGCAGTCCACTGCTGAGGAAAGCTAGCTTCTCCTGTAATACAATTCAAGTTCCGGCCCGCATCCAGTATGCTTCTCTTTCAGCCATCTTTTTTCATTATCATCATCATCATCATTTCAGCGGAAAGACGTACACTACTGGACAAAAGTCTGTCCCAAGTGTCGCCATAATGACCGGTCCTGTGCGTCTCGCATTTATTGGCTTCCCGCGACTCTAATCACCAGGTCATCGGCAATCTCCATTAGATCCTTAGAAAATATATAGAAATTTTGACTTTTGTTAGTTTTAGCCACAAACCTGTTGCGTCGAGCTACTCTTACACATCTCACAACGCCAAGAGTGCGCTAAAATATGTAGTGTTTATTGATTGAGGATCTTCTATAAATTACCTTAGTGCTCGTTCACAAAATAATATGATCTTCAGTTGGTATTATTTTGTGATTGCGTAGATAGTATATTCCTTTTGTTTACAACGTTTTCACAGGAAAACTAAACACCCGATTTTGATGACAAAAAATAGCAAACCACAGTTTCATAAATAAATAGTAGAATATTGAGTAAGGTCCCAAAGCGGACGCTAAAAACTTTTTTATCTTGTTGATTCACATTAACATAAAAGGCCATAAATAATTCATATTTACTTAAGAGAGGAAACTCAAACATTATATCCGGTTGTAAGAGAAGCCGGGTGACCCGTTTGTCAATGGATTTCACTTTTAATATTAGTATTGAAGCTTCTCGCTTTTTCTTTGTGAGGTTGGTAGTTGTTAATTACGTAGACTATAATAATAATCGTACTGCTAGGGATAAAGCCTCATTCGAAAAGATGGAAAGAGATTGAGTTTCCTGAAATTTTAACTCAGTAACTGAAATCTTAGTTACTTTTACTTACAAGCATATTTGCTGTATCTGTATATATAAAATTCAAAGTCCTGACTGACTGATTATCAACGCACAGTCTAAACCGCTGGTTCTAGAGACATGAAATTTGGAAAGTGTGAAGAGTGGGTGTAGCCACTAAGAAAGGGTTTTTAGAAATTTAACCCTTAAGGAGGTGAAAAAGGAGTTGAAAGTTTATAACGAGGGTAGTACAAAACCAAAGCGGGTGAAACCACTGGCAGAAGCTAGTTCTGATATAAAGAATCAGAGGAAGGTTATAGGTTACTTCTAGGCAAGCGTGCTCCATCTTCGACCACATCATCGCTTACCATCAGGTGAGATGGTGGTCAAACGAGTGCCTATAAATAATAAAAAAAAAGAATCAGGGAAAGAGCGTAGTCATATTTTTTTTCAATAGTGTCTAACCATGTAAATGAACAAGTTTCTTCAAAAAAACCATGGCCAAAAAAGAAAAGAAAAATTGAACCTCCCATACCAATTTTGATCCGCAGATGATAAATTGAAGAAAAGTCACAAGGAAAGTCAGCCAAAGGGCAAAAGAGAGAGCTATGCTCGGAGTTTCCATGCGTGATCGAAACAGGAATGATGACGACATCCGCAAGAGAACCAAGGTTACCGACATAGCCCGAGGAATCGCCAAACTAAAATGGCAGTGGACAGGGCTCATTGCTCACAGAACAGACGATCGATGGGGCTGACAAGTTTTGGATAAGCAACCGCGTACCGAAAGACGCAGCGTTGGAAGGCCTTTAACAAGGTGGACCGATGACCTGGTGAGGATCGCGGGAAGACGATGGTTGCGAGACGCATAGGACCCGTCATTGTGGTGACACTTGGGGGAGGCCTATATCCAGCAGTGGACGTCTTTCGGCTGAAATAATGATGATGATGTGTACGGAGAGTAAATTTTTTTTTGAGAACATTCAATGATATTCTTGAAGCAAGTTTTACATTTCCCTGGAAAAGCTGAAGCTATCTTATATATGACCACCCATTTACGTAACACCTGTAATTATAATTTTAATCTTAAGGCCGACAATGAATGTTACAATCCCATAGGATTTTCTAGTGTTGGCGTAAGTAACCATCACTTTCCATTAGGTTGTTGCCATAAGATTACGACTGTTAGTAAACCTATAAAACGTTGTCTTTCTTTTCCAATGTTTGTTCCGCGGGTGTTTGCTACTTGACTAAGTAGATAGGTACGAGTATAACAATCAAGCCGAGCCTATTCCCAAATTTGCTTCTTTTTTTTTGGGTGGGAAATCATCAAATACTACAACTTATCCCACTCTGGGTGGAGTGGGAGGGGCATATCAGACTTTTACTGACTAAAACCCACCCTTGTTCCTTCAGTGGTCTGTGCCAGGACCACGGTGACTCTTTTCTTTTCGTCAGTTACTACTGACATCTTTATGAGGCGCGCTTGAAACACTACGCACCGTCGACTGAGGCCTGGTACTTATCGGACGGGAAGCTACACATTACTCACCGTCTGCAAGCCCGCGCCTACGGTGGACGGGAATTGGCTCGCGACTCCCAACGCCCAGGGCGTCTCTTGCGGCTAGCGGCGTGAGGACACGTGGGCACGGAGATGCCTTTCACTCACGCGTTCCGCCTCCTCCTTCGTGAGCATTATTGCTTCGTAGAAGGAGGTGACAGCTCCCCATGCCCTTTCGCTCCGTACCATGGCCTGGAGTAGGGCCGGATGCAAGATGTCGCTACCGCCGGTTGCTTCCACGAGTCCCATCTATGCTGGGGTTGGCTTCCAATTTTTTGTCTCTAACCGGATGCTGCAGCTGAATACCAATATTTTACGTAGAGCGACTGTCTAACTGACCTCCGCAACCCAGTTACTTAGTAACACTCTCCTCTTGGCAAAACGGGTCAAGAATATTATCAAAACATCTTCATCATCATCATCAGCCTTTTCATGTCCCCCCTGCTGGGGTACAGGCCTCATCTTTGTGAGAGAGTGTTTGCCATAATCCACCACGCGGGCCCAATGCGGGTTGGTGGATGTCACATGTCTTCAAATTTCTGATTCTAGGACCTGCCGGTTTCCTCATGATATTTTTCTTCACCGTTTCGAGAGCAGTGGTGATAAAATAATTTACACAAAGTTAAGCGTCTGCATGAAATATGATTACTTTAGTTTAATCAGTTTTCTTACCTCTATTTTTCAATTTGATTAAATATGTTTGTCAAATAAGTTAAAAATGGCAGCAATAAAGGCTTATTTTATTTTTATTTAAGCGTCTGCCTGGGTTTGAACTCACGACCTACAACTTGTAAGTCGCGGTCGTTACCACTAGGCCACCATGACTGTTTTCAAAAAGTCTTACGTTGCACAAAAAGTCAATTAACAAAAATATCTTAATTAGCATCAGAAATCTTCCAGCAGTTTTCGAGTAACACAAACTGATACACACGCATATCTACATCTCCATAAACTCGAGGCAGACGCATAAAATTAACATAACATTCATTTTAATAAATAGCTAACACTTTTACTAGTGACGTCATTTGTTTCAATTATTTTTGGAGATTTATGGACACAATTAGTGTCTCTAATACTAGAAGGATCGTAATATTATTATCATCCATCAGCGTCCACTGCTGAAATTAAGAACAGCTGAATTATCAAACTGGATTTTATAGGCATGTTTGTTGACAGACGACACTTTGACAAGCATAGAGTGAAACGCTTCGTCTCCGACTGGATCTTAAGGTGCAATTATACGACTTTTAATGGTTTTTAATTGAACATCACGTCTAAACGACTTATTTTATTTCTTTGAAAAAAATATATGTTAATCTAGACAATTTCCGTCGTCATTTGATCTCAGAATATTTGAAATTTTCATGTCCCCCCTGCTGGGGTACAGGCCTCATCTTTGTGAGAGAGTGTTTGCCATAATCCACCACGCGGGCCCAATGCGGGTTGGTGGATGTCACATGTCTTCAAATTTCTGATTCTAGGACCTGCCGGTTTCCTCATGATATTTTTCTTCACCGTTTCGAGAGCAGTGGTGATAAAATAATTTACACAAAGTTAAGCGTCTGCATGAAATATGATTACTTTAGTTTAATCAGTTTTCTTACCTCTATTTTTCAATTTTATTAAATATGTTTGTCAAATAAGTTAAAAATGGCAGCAATAAAGGCTTATTTTATTTTTATTTAAGCGTCTGCCTGGGTTTGAACTCACGACCTACAACTTGTAAGTCGCGGTCGTTACCACTAGGCCACCATGACTGTTTTCAAAAAGTCTTACGTTGCACAAAAAGTCAATTAACAAAAATATCTTAATTAGCATCAGAAATCTTCCAGCAGTTTTCGAGTAACACAAACTGATACACACGCATATCTACATCTCCATAAACTCGAGGCAGACGCATAAAATTAACATAACATTCATTTTAATAAATAGCTAACACTTTTACTAGTGACGTCATTTGTTTCAATTATTTTTGGAGATTTATGGACACAATTAGTGTCTCTAATACTAGAAGGATCGTAATATTATTATCATCCATCAGCGTCCACTGCTGAAATTAAGAACAGCTGAATTATCAAACTGGATTTTATAGGCATGTTTGTTGACAGACGACACTTTGACAAGCATAGAGTGAAACGCTTCGTCTCCGACTGGATCTTAAGGTGCAATTATACGACTTTTAATGGTTTTTAATTGAACATCACGTCTAAACGACTTATTTTATTTCTTTGAAAAAAATATATGTTAATCTAGACAATTTCCGTCGTCATTTGATCTCAGAATATTTGAAATTTTATGTTTATAACTTAATAAAATTAATTTGTAAAGTTATGTCTAACTCAAATAAAAAATTGAGAGTCACGCAAAAACTATAAAGCGTATTTTTGTGATACCTTCACTATTTTAAAGATCATTTAATTATTTATAATTAAGTCTCAGTGTTTTAGTTTAATACTTGTTGTTTTATAGGTTATAAATTAATAATGCGTCTAATTTCGGACAGCGCTCCTTGATGGGCGAGTCCTATTACTGGGTGGACATACGACGCATTACGTGAGCTCAGCGCAGAACACGCAAGCTAACCACTCAAGCTCGTTGGCAGCTAAAAGCGCCTTAAGGTGCTATTAAATGCTAACGGCACGTAGGGCAGGGAGGAACAGGGGTGGGTTTTAGTCAGTAAGAGTCTGACACGCCCTTCCGCTCCACCCTAGAGCGGAAGAAGTCATGAGAAAATTTCCCACCCCCCAAAAAAAAAAAAAAAAAACGGTCTAGGGTTATCGTGTTCTGTGCTGAGTTCACGTAACGCGTAATGGGACTCATTCATCAAAGAGCGCTGTCCCAAATTAGACGCATCATTAATTTACTCTAAATAAAAAAACAAGTATTATAGTAAAACATGTACATTAAAAGATAAATAATTTAATTATCTTTACGATGGTGAAGATTTATTAAAAATATAATTAATGGTTTTTGCGTGATTCTCAATTTTTTATCCGCGTAAGACATAAATTTACAAATTAATTACAATATGTTATAAAATATAATTTTAAATATTCATAAATATCAAATTACAAAAAAAATATCTAGAGTAACATATATTTTTTTTCAAAGATGTAAAACTAGTCGTTCAGACATGACGTTAAATTTAAAATCGTTATAAGTCGTATAACTGTGCCTTAACAAGTGATGCAATAAATTAACTAGCTTCTGCCAGCTGTTTCGCTCGCATGAAAGTCGGAAATTAACAAGCGTGCTCCATTATCGACCACATCATCGATCGTTCGCTTTTCGATAGTGGTCAAACCGACATGGTAAAAACGTGGCAACCATGTACTTTTTGTGCCTATAAATAATTTAAAAAAATCGGAGGTTTTTCAAAGAGATTCTACTCACGGTGCAAAAAGGACCTGGTTGGGTAGACCCATGTCTTCTAATAAAAAATCGGAAGTTATTCAAAGAGAATATACTCCCGGGACAAAAAGGACATGGTTGGGTAGACCATGTCCTCAAATAAGAAATCGGAAGTTATTCAAAGAAAATATAGTCCCGGGACAAAAAGTACGTTGTTGGGTAGACCATGTCTTTCAATAAAAAATCGGAAGTTATTCAAAGAGAATATACTCCCGGGACAAAAAGGACATGGTTGGGCAGACCATGTCCTCCAAAAAAAAATGGTTATATCTATATACTATATTATAATTTTTAGTCATATTACGTTTATATCTATGTACGTAACGGCTATATCTATATACTATATTATAAATACTACTCGACAGGGGCATAAGGTACTACTGTGCCAAGTTTCATCTGTAAGTGGTAACAGACGGACCAACTTACTTTCAAATTGGCCCTCCGCACACGGCGTCGTATCTTAAGCGTATCGTAACACGCGCGTAGAACGAAAACCATACGAGCAAAGCGGTGCTGCAGCGAATCCTATGAGATTTTTATTGTCATTACGATAGTCTAACAATTAGGCTCATCAGAAGGCTTAAAGTCACCCAAAGGGCAATGGAGAGGGCAATGGAGAGGGCAATGCTTGGAGTTTCTTAGCGTGTTAGAATCAGGAATTATGGTATCCGCAAGAGAACTAAGGTTACCGACATAGTCCAAAGAATTGGCAAACTGAAGTGGAAGTGGGCAGGGCACATTGCTCGCAGAACAGATGGTCGATGGGACTGAAAAGTTCTGGAGTGGAGACCGCGTACCGGAAGACGCAGCGTTGGAAAGCCTCCCACAAGGTGGACCGATGACCTGGTGAGAGTTGCGGGTAGCCGAAGGATGCGAGACGCACAGGACCGGTCGTTGTGGCGACACTCGGGGGAGGCCAATGTCCAGCAGTGGGCGTCTTTCGGCTGAAATGATTACGATAGCCGTAGCGTACTGGCGTGAAAATCAAGCGTAAAATAGTAGATTTTTATATAAGGGGCTAAAATGACCCATTATGTACGAGCTACTCCCGAACTTTATTGCAAGGGAATAAATAGAAACCGAGTTATAAGGGGATTTTAGCGCCGTGTGCTGTACTTTTCACTACGATTGCGAGAAAATAAAGTAATCCAATATAATATTAAATGGTTTATTTTATTAAAAACTCGACGACCCACCCTGGCTTCGCACGGATAAAATATCAACGAGATGATGATTGTTATTGTTGTTGTTGTACAGATGATGATTTCAACTAAATGAGATTTCGCTTACAAAACGATACGTCTACGCGACGATTCTTTTGTAGAACTCTACAGCGCCTGCAGTCTCGGTATTGATAGCGATCGCTACGTCTTAACGATCGGTCGCTACGTCGGAAAAATAATTGGTTTTCTTGAAATATCTACAGAGACGGCGTAAATTTTCACTTGCAAGCACTATTTTTCATGAAAACTATTTTTATTTTTTATTTTAATTATTATTTTTACCGCTTGTTACAATTAAAAAGGACGTAGCGACCGATCGTTAGGACGTAGCGATCGCTACGTTGGAAAAATAATTGATTTTCTTGAAATATGTACAGAGACGGCGTAAATTTTAACTTGCAAACACTATTTTTCAAGAAAACTGATCAACTAATCTGCTGGTCTCTGTACATATTTCAAGAAAATCAATTATTTTTCCGACGTAGCGACCGATCGTTGGGACATAGCAATCGCTATCAATGTCGAGACTGCAGGGGCTGGTCTCGTACTCGTTGTAACGATACGCTTACGAGACGACTACGCTTACGATCCGTGTGCGAAGGGGCTTATAATGTTAGTTAATATGGACTAAGTAAGAATAGGACGTGCTTTCAGCACACCATACAAGGGATGGAGTGCCGTGAGTACTAAAGACGGTTATTGTGTCCTAAATAGAGACTTCAATAGGATTTTCTAAGCAAGAAATAATAATATAATTAATAGATGAAATTGGCGAGCAGCTAATCATCGGCTTGTAATTGCAGAGGACCATATCTAGCTAATGGAAAAGAAAGGTTCAAAGCCGCGGTGTAATTGTGTGGTGACAGCATTTCAGAAAAGGAGCTATAAATGCATTAATATACACCGTGTAAGGCACATAAACGCACATACGTGTACCAGTGATTCAGTACATGATTCTGGACCCCATAGCGTTGGAATTATTCGTCGGTGTTTTACTATTTTTTTCAATATTTTCTGCAGTCTTTTTTTTACTAGAGACTGTTCAAAATCGTTATTCGTATCCAACCCATTGAGAGTTTTAATTATAAAGTAAATAAATTACACTAAAACCAGCAATGTAAATAAAATACGAAAGTTCTACGCATAACTGAGCCGCTAGAGTTCATTCGTAAGGTCACGTCGTCGCCGGCGTAATACCTAAAGCGCGCAGCGCGATCGGCGGCACGTGTGTAGGTAGTGCGGAGCGTTGTGATCGCATTCTTTACAATACGTTGCGTGCTCAAAAATGATAATTTCTGTAACCGATCATTACCACGATTAATGATTATAATAATTTTGTTAGTGTCATTAAGTGTCAACCTTTTCACGAAGTTTGTGGTATCTTGTCCCTTACAGCCTGTATATACAGACATACTCTCAGGCATTTTTCAGAAGGGTCCAAGGTGAGCCCTGTTGCTGCCACTCACATGTCCATCTGTCTGTCTGTCCGTCTGTCTGTCTGTTCGTCAGTGCGTCTGTTTGTCGGTCCGTCATTCCGTCTGTCTGTCTGTCCGTCGTGTGCCACAAAATTTTGTTCCCAAGATTTTTTAAACTTCCCATTCGTGATAAAGTGAAACGTATATTTTCCTAACAAATACCAATATATTGATAAATCAGATTTTTTCTTTAAAATTGTCCATTAGAAGGGACCCCTAAATTTGCGAAGTCTAACACGAACTTGGCCGTTTTTTCCCACTGATAAAAGCAGAAACTAATGAACCTCACCTTGATTCTTACATAACCCTTTTGCTTAGTTTCCGATCATACATGTGGTCATAAACGCATACTAGTTGTGAGTAATAATAATCCTCCTGACCGCCTTTCGACCACGGTGCGCAGGAGATTTTATAGTGCAACAAGTGTGCGCGCTAAAACAGGTGCACCCTTAATTCCTTTACTCTTATAGTCCGATGGGACGGTAATCCGACACGACCGGGGAGAGATCAACCGCAGGCCCAACGGCATTACATGCTTTCCGACGCACAGTGGTGTCACACCACCAACTTCCTCCCTCTAAACTCTGGGCTACAGAATAGAATAGAACTAGTCGAACCCCACGCTCGACAGTTGCGCTTGCAAACACGAAAATAACGAGGCAGTTGTGAGTAGCTACTTATTAGTAAAAAAAGTTTCCCTGCACTAAGAATTACTCCTGTCGTATCGTGGGTGCGTTTACTAACATGTAAACTGTTATACACAAGACACCCAGACCCGGAAGAAAAACAAATATCTGTTGGTCATACGCATATTTGTTTCGTACGGGAATCGGACGCTCAACTACTGCACGAACTGTGTCAACTGTGTCACAAACCTTTTTGAAGAACATCATCAATCAGTGTATGTCCTTATAGAGCGTTTCTCGGCGTTCCTACTCAGGCCTTTGTTTCTTTTGTACTTTTCACTTTCGTTAGCAGCCTTTCATTCATCCTCTCAACATGAACCATGCAACTAAGCTACTAGCTTTTATTGCTCAAGTAGAATTAGTCTGCATGAAAGCGTTTAGTTAAATACCAGTCTAAAACTAAATTTACTACTCCACTATCTCGAGCCGACCAGTCCCTCTTAATTATACATAAGTATCAATAATTATGTCTAAAGCCGGTGTCGAGAAAGTGATAGATATAAAATAGAAATTCTGTGTATAATGTGGTATAATCATACTACTGGACCGATATAATGGTTTGAGGTTAACTTCGATATGCAATCAAAGCGAGTATACCTTCATTGATTTTATGTTTAGCAGTTGCAAGACACAAATTGGGTGAAGCAAGATCTACTTGTCCATGAAAATTCTGATCATGGATATTCACGTGTTATCTTGTGTCCTGTTGTCTTGGTATATGAGTATAATCACTGAGAGTGAGAGAATAGAGAGTGTACTTTCGCACACACTTGTCTATATATCTTCTTATCTCATCTTCTTCTTTTATTTAAACAGAAGAAGAAGGGCAGATAGAGCAGTGGTGACCCTGTGGTATTGGCCGCGACTTACAAGTAACAGGTCGTGAGTTCAAACCCAGGTAGGTGCTTTACTTTGTGTAAATTATTTCATCACCACTGCTCTCAAAACGGTGAAGGAAAACATCGTGAGAAAACTGGCATGTCCTAGAACCAAAAATTCGAAGACATGTGACATCCACCAATCCGCTGTACCCTGCGTGGTGGATTACGGCCCACACCCTCTCCTCCTCGCAAAGAGGAGGCCTGTGCCCCAGCAGTGGGAACATTGATGATGATGTTTTATATTGGGAATCACTCTCTTGTCATTTAAATAATATTGTGGCATAATAATACTTTGGCATAATGCAATGGTTAGCATAACTGTCATTTGGCCTAATTTGATTTCGAATAATTTGGAGTTGCATACATTTTTGAGGCATAATATTTATAAGTCTATTAATCATGAGCCATAAATAAAAAGTCATAATTGGGTGATTGGGTGTATGTAGCCAATAATTTTATGGGGGTTCCTTTAATTCCTGCAGACAGAAATAGGAGACTCGCGCAGCGGAGCTTCGTCGACCTACCTTACTTACGACTGTTGTAAGCACATTTATGGCTGAAAAAATACTCCGATTTTCAATTAATATTTATTTTCTTTTTTTAGTAAGCTACCTGGAACTCAAATATGAGATTATGTTAATTATTTAAAAAAAATGGTTAGGTTAGGTTAAAACTGCGATCTCTTACGCACGAGCCGAGCAAGCGAAGCGTGCGGTGCCGCGGCAGCGGCTGGCGAGTGCCAGAAATGACTAGATTTTATTTTTACTAGGCTACCCGGAACTGAACTAGTTAAATTTTTTTTTATGTTTGATAAGCTCGCGTTTGACCACTATCTCACCTGACACTAGACCTGGAACTAGTTAGATTAGGTTAATTATTTAAAAAAAAAAGATTAGTTTAGGTTAGGTTAAAACTATGACAACCTACGCACGAGCCGGCCAGAAACGACTAAATTACATGGAAAAAAGTGACTGGTTTAGAAAATTTATTAATAAATGATATTTTGTATAATAAATGTGATTTATCCAAAAGAATTACAAAATATTAAATGAAAAATGTATAAATGATTAAATATCTTCCGAAACGTTTGTAAAGAGAAGCATTTGCCAAATATTTTTTTGTAAATGGGGTGTTTATAAAATATAACATTTGTGGAATAAGTAGTTTGTCATAGAAAATAGCTAACGAACACAGAAACAATATGTACGTTTTTTTTTTTTTTGGGGGGGGCGGGAAATCATCCTATGACTTCTCCCGCTCTAGGGTGGAGCGGAAGGGCGTGTCAGACTCTTACTGACTAAAACCCACCCCTGTTCCTCCCTGCCTTGAGTGCCCGGGGGCGAGGTAACTCTTTCGAATTGTTGTTCATAAATGTATGTAATCAACAATATGCACGTTACGTGTAGATTACATACATTTATGAACAACACGCCTTCGTAAAATAGAATATCTTTATCATTAATCACTCCAGTATATACGTGGGCTTCTTTTAAGTTTTTTAGAGATGGTCTAAATAAAATTGGATTTGTAACCAGCAACACGGTTTGAGAAGACTAACTCATTAAAAAAAGCAATGTCATACAGCCTGAGAAATAGAAATAAAAACAAACTTGAAGTCATCAGCATAAACACAATTTATGGTAAAAAGACCATTAAATAATGTTCAAAGGAGCACAGCTGTTCAATGAATTGCCGGACGATAATAAAAGAATGTGTTAACGTGAATACATTTAAAAATAACCATAAGAAACATAATATGTAAGTACATTATAACTTCTAATCCTCTGGAGGAAATTATATTGTACTGAATGATAAACTTATTATAGTATTCGTCAAACTTAATGGCGTAAAGTTACCTGCGAGTGCAACTACGCGCAGGTACAGTTAAGTCGGCAATAATTTAGGCTATTTAGTGATTTTTATAATTCTGAGGAAGCTACATGAATATGTTTTAGGGGTGTAAGATACCTACTTATTTGTCGGTTTGGAAGTTAGTGGTATGCCTACACGCCATTAAGTTTGACGAATACTATACGTTGTATCTCATTATAATCGGACTGTAAGTTCTTAGCAGATATAAATTTCTTTAAATCGAAAAACTTTAACAAAGGCTCAAGTGGCTGCAAAAAAGTTGGGGATCTTGAGTCAATTGAGAAACGAGCCAAGAGGATCATCGGCAATGATGGGCTCGTTGAGTCGAAGCTCCAAAGTTTTGAGCACAGACGCCGAGTTGCTAGCCTGTCGGTATTCTATCGGTTTCATTTTGGGGAGTGTGCGACGGAATTGCATAATTTGATTTCGCCAAGCCCGTTTCATCAACGGACCGCAAGACGTACGGCGAAGTGCCAACGGTTCATGGTGGACATCCCATCCATATGCACAAAGCGTTTTGAGAACACATTCATTGTGCGTACAGCTAGGGAGTGGAATTCCCTACCGGAGTCTTTGTTCCTGACTTGATTGATGACCTGGGAGTCTCTAAGTCAAGAGTGAATAGTTTAATTCTAGGCAAGCATGCTCCATCTTCGACCACATCATCGCTTACCATCAATCAATCAGCGATATCCACAGGTATCTTCATCAAAATGTAAACAAAGGCATATCTCTTTGCAGTACCTAGAGAACGATTACAAGGCTACTAATGCCGACACTTTCCCTGCTCGCCCGCCCACGCAGAAAGCGAAAACTTTGAAAAACGTATTTTGTGTTACTGTTTTACATATTATTATTATGTGTTTTCACGCTCTCTTGACTTTTTGAGACAGTAGTGAAGTTTGTTTTCAAGCATTTGTCCGTATCAGAAAAGAAAAAATACTTCAATTATTCTGAGAAACGGCACTTATTAAAGTCGCTAAGGACAACTCAGGCAATATCATTCAACACTTCCTTTTGTTATGCGAGTAGCTAAGAAGAAGGAATTGGTGCAACAGGCGCCCCAGTAACATTTCTCTATATTTATATATCTGCCTAGCCTTTTCTCAACTATCTTGGAGTCGGCTTCCAGTCTAACCGGATGCAGCTGAATACCAGTATTTTACATGGAGCGACTGCATATCTGATCTCCACAACCCAGTAACTGGGTAATACGATACCCTTTGTTAAGACTGGTTGTCAGACTTTTGGGCTTCTGACGACCCGTAACGACTGTCAAAGATCCACGATTGACAGCCGGGATCAATTCCGAGGCACGGTATATAAAGTACGTACTCACCACCAACCACTTTATAGGGTTAAGTACCCGAAGGGTCCAAACGGAGCCCTATAGCTGTCACTCATGTGTCCGTCTGTCCATCTGCCCGTCTGTCCGTTTGTCCGTCTGTCCGTCTGCCCGTCTGTCCGACCGCCCGTCTGTCCGTCTGTCCGTCTTTCCGTCTGTCCATCTGTCCGTCTGTCCGTCTGTCCTTCTGTCCGTCTGTCCGTCTGTCCGTCTGTCCGTCTGTCCTTCTGTCCGTCTGTCCGTCTGTCCGTCTGTCCGTCTGTCCGTCTGTCCGTCTGTCCGTCTGTCCGTCTGTCCGTCTGTCCGTCTGTCCGTCTGTCCGTATCTTCGTCTGTCTGTCTGTCCATCTGTCCGTCTGCCCGTCTGTCTGTTTGTCGGTCTATCTATCCGTTGTCTGTCACAAAATTTTATTACGAAGAATTTTTTAACTTCCCATTGACCTTTGAACTTGAAATTTGGTGATAATGTTTATTATTACGTATATTTTACTTACAAATCGCAATCGTTGTTATTCGCTTGTCGTGAGGAAAGTCTTGTGTATGGATGTGGATGGCTACAAGAGTAGGGGAAGGCCAAAGAAACGATGGTTGGACTGTGTGAAAGAGGATATGGGTAAAAAGGGGGTGACTACAGAGATGACGACTAATAGAGGAGTATGGAAGAAAAAGACATGTTGCGCCGACCCCAAATAAATTGGGATAAGGGCAGGAGAATGATGATGATTTTACTTACAAATACTAATATAATTATTGATTAATCAGATTTTTTTTTTGAAATTTTCCATTTGGTACGGAACGCTAATTGTGCGAAGTCCGACACGCACTTGGCTGGTTTTTCATTCTTTTTACTATTGATTGGCTTGCGTTTGGCTCTATTTCTCTCGATGGTAAGCGATAATGTAGTTGGCGATGGAGTACACTCGCCGAGAAGAACCCTAAAGACCCCTAAATTGAAACTATCAGGAAACAGACTCTAGCTGAGAACTCCACTCCTTGCTGTTCGCACAATATTTAATGTAAATCCAAAATGTTGGGACTTCGGACGTCCACCATGTGGACATCGCTGGACGTAGTAGTGTAGTTTGATGATGGAAAAGGCTTGACCTATTTCATAGATGTTGAATAATATACTTACTACCACTTTGACAAAGCCCAATTTGTAAGTCACCAATTATTTTAAACAAGGCTGGTTTTGCAGATTCCATCCTAACCAGTTGGCAAGTCATCCGCCTTTTTTGTATGGTCGGAATTCATTAGATTACTTATCCCGCTCTTTGTGGAGTGGGAGAGCGTGTTACTTATCATAAAACCTACCCGTCTATCTATCTTCCATTATTCTTATGTTAAAGCCCTACTACCGGCCAAGTGGCGCCCCCATTGAATAAAAAATCGTAGCAGTAAACCACCAAAGTAGTAGGCAAAAATACCAAAAACGGCCGTTTCTGACACTTTTGCCTACTGCTTTGGATACGAAACATTCTGAGACCTGTTTTAACAACGTAAAAATACTTAATCCTCTTTGTAACAAACGTGACGTTGGATTCTTTAATATTTTTTATTCAATGAGGGCGCCACTTGGCCGGTGGTAGACCATTAAAAGGCCGCGTTGACTCTTTCCAACACTCCCACAACCCTGGGAGAAAAGTCATCCGCCTAGTCTGCTTGTTGACCTACATAATTCAAATTACATAACCTAATTAATATACCTACATAATTTTATACATACATGCTTCCACTAACACCTGTTTTGTCACGCTTTTTAATTCCGCGATACGAGCATCGTACACTAGTGATAACAATCAGGGTATCAAGTAAGAATTATCAACACTATCTATCTACGAGTAAGGTTGAATTATTTATAAGAAGATTTCATGCTACTGATATGGTTTAAGAAAAGTATACACAGATACCTTTTTGTTTTTGTGTGTGGGAAATCATCCTATGACTTCTCCCGCTTTGAGTGGAACGGGAGAACGTGTCTCAATAAAACACACCCCTGTTCCTTCCCTACCCTGAGTGCCCAGAGGCGCGGTAACTCTGTTTCGAATTTATCCACGACCCCTGGGCAGATACACAGGACTCACCGTTTTCGGTGGTTGAACTAGCGGTTTCTAAATATAAATTTGCAAGACTAGAAAATGGCTACTAGAGGTAATGCTATAATCATCTCCTTCTACGTGGAAATGGTGCTCGCTAAGGAGGCGTCGAAACGGGAGCGGGAGGATATAACCTTCCTTCCAATCCGTAGCAGACGCACCGGACGCCGGAGGGTGCGGAACAACCTCCAGCCACCTTAGGATGTGGCCTGCAGGCAAAAGACTTCGTGAGTTTAATGCCTGAACAACATTATGCCTTCATGGATTTATTGGGTGTAGTATCTGTTTATATTGTTACGTACTTAATGAAATATTTGATTATTAGATATAGTGGGAGTATTGAATTATATCTTAATAATATCACTAGTGGTATTAATGTTCATATGAGACTAAGTTTTTTTTTATCTGTGGTATTGAGAAATATAGTTTGATCTTGATAAAACGCAACTGGTTTAGTTTCATTCTAGGTTATGTGCCTAGAAACACGTTAATTCTCAAAATAAACTGGCAAATAAAAATTACTTTGAACTACGTTGTGAGTGTGCCAAACTTGAAAGGACGAGAGAACCATCAAGAATGGGCTTTCGCCGCGGCGAATTTTCTTGTGTTCCATGCGGTTACGCATTGGCGCGCAATTCCGCTAGAGAGAGGCTCTCTTGCGGAATTACGACCGCAGTGGGTGACGAGGACCGCATGAATTCATGCGGGTCTAAGCCGGGGGAGCGTGATCAAATGCGCAAACACTCCAGTACCCCGGCCAAAGGAAGCTGCAGAACACCTTGTGCTAAGTCAGTAAAAATCTGACAGACTCCTCCGCCCACCAAAGGTTGGATCTGCCCAGGAGACGTGGACATTTTTTTTTAAATCGAGTTACCGCGCCACTGGACAGGGCAGGGAAGGACCACGGGTGGGTTTTAGTCAGTAAAAGTCTGACCATAAAGAGCGGAGAGAGAAGAGAAGTCAAAATATGAATTCCCACGCCAGAAAAAAAAAATGGTTGGATGGCATCAGTGACGATTTCCTCACGAACAAAAAAGATATAGCTATAATGTTTCCAATAACATTTACAAAAAGAATGCAAATTCAAAAACGCATGGCGAGGCAGGCTAACCATATAATTCTAAGAGCACCGAGGATAATACGGTAGAAGGACTGTCGTATAGGGGGGGGCTGAACTCTATAACTCTTTACCTAAAGTAATAAAGGAATCGAAATCACTTCCAACGTTTAAAAGGCTATTAAAGCACCACATAATTAATTAATTAATGAAATGTAAGTTTTTACCATTTTTTTATATTTTAAAAATAATTTTAGTTTTAAGTACTAAGCGAAAACGTCACTTATCTTAATCATTGTGTTTTTCCTCATAGGAGTGAATATTTGTATTCTTTTTGAGCGAAATAAATTTTCTACCGTATAACACGTCATCGTGATTGTACCCAAAAGACTACGGGGCAAAGATCCTCAGAGATAAGCAAAATGAAGCCAAGATACAGAAGCTCATTACCAAATATCGTTTTAAAACAATAATGAACTCTACTCTTGCAGTACAAAATATATTTTTAAATCTTCATCATCATAAATCTCTCCTAATTACATTTACTCTCTAGGAACCTTTATTATCAAGCATTTGTGATCTTAATGCTAGCTAAATCGTCAAACTCCGCTCCAATCTTCGGTGTTTATGCGACGTCTCTCTGCCGATCATAGCCGAGAGGTGTCTCGTGTTGCGCCGCATGTGCGATCGCACCATGTGGCTGCATCAGCGAATACTATTGCCGTCACTAAATACTGGGTCAAAACTAAACAAACAACAACAAAACAACAAATAACTAACTAAATTAGCTATCGACACGCTAAGTAGAAGATAGCCAAACTCGAGCAGATGTGAAAACCCTATTCTTTTCTTAAATCTCCCACCTAATAGTTATTACGGTACTGAGACGTGAATTTTAAGAGAAAGTGAGAAAAAGAAGATAGATTATTATTTTAGTTGAAGATTATATCTATACTAATATTATAAAGAGGTAAAGTTGGTGAGTTTGTGTATTTGTAGGGGGTCTAATCTCTGGATCAACTGAACCGATTTTGAAAATTCTTTTACCAATGGAAAGCCACGTTGTTTGTGAGTGTTATAGAATACATATTTTTTTAATTCACGCAGACAAAGTCGCGGGCGAAGTTTACAGAGATAAGTAATGGTTCATCAGCATTAGACTTTTAATGCCCATACTGCTGGGGCACAGTCCTCCTCTCTGTGAGTAATGGTTCAATGATATAGTATTTACTGACTTTAATTCATTCAATTCATTTATTGTTTCTACATTTTTTTTTGTTTTTGAAATCCACGCGGCCGAAGTCGTGGGCGAAATGCTAGTATATTTATAAGATAGATTAAAGAAGAATGCTTGGCATATCCTGGACACAGTTCCCTCCGAGAATTCGGTATCAAACAGCGTCTCTCTTCCATCGTCAAACAATGTATTCTCACTTTCTATGGACATATCACACTTCGAGAAGACCTATCTGTGGAACGATTTATAGTGTAGGGAAAAGTTGAAGGCATAAGACTGCGCGGTAAGTCATTAATGCGTTAGATCGACCAAGTCAGAACTGCACTTAAGGGTTCAATCCACGAATGTAAAAGAACTACAGTACGGGAGTAATGCAACGGATTGTAAAGCTTGTCACCAAACCTTTTTTTTGTCTTTGAAAAACCATCAGTTACTTCTCTCGCTCTGGGTGGAGCTGGAGGGCGTGTCAGACTCTTACTGCCCACCCGTGTTCCTTCAGTTGCCTGTATGGCCAGGGGCCGTGGTGACTTTTTTAAACACTCCCGCGACCCTGGTTTCCACCACACCTGATGTGACGACCACGAACACTCTGCCAAGAGTGTGAAGACGAAGAAGAAGAATAGCTATTACATTATGTAATGAAAAGTGCGTCAATATGTAATGTAATTAGAAACATTACAAGGTAATAAAAGCAATGTAAGAAAATCACACGGCAATATCCATTACGATGATACTAAAATAATGGACGTATTATTAAAATAATAGTACCTACTACAATACCCATCACAGTAGATTTTATCTTGGTAATAGTATATTTTGAAGTTTTTATAGCTGTTATAACATCTCTGTTATTATAGACAGTTATGTCATATCTTATCTTAATTATTGTTTTGGTGGACTTCAAAATTTTCTGACTATTATTTCAACTCAGATTTAGAACTGCTGCACTTTATTTGTTAAAATAATAGATAATACCTATGAGATGACGACTAATAGAGGAGTATGGAAGAAAAATACATGTTGCGCCGACCCCAAATAAATTGGGATAAGGGCAGGAGAATGATGATGAATAGATAATACCTATATAATTAGGTTTCTTGTTAAATTCGTCAGGGAAAGTTCTACCACCTTGCTGTTAGCCTGAAGTGATCTGGTTTGAAGGGTAAATCGATTGTGGAGACATCACATATTAGCTTAGCATAGCGGCCCGGAGACCAGAAAGATAGGCAATCTGGAGTGTTTGCGCATTTCGTCACGCTGCTCTGACTAAGAATTGGTCCGCATGAATTTATGCGGACCCCGTCACCCTCTGCGGCCGCTGTCACCGCAATATCTCTGGAGAGGTGTACGCGGATCACATCGCGCTGCCATCTCGGGTCTTTGACTGTTCATATAGCAGATTCTCCAAGTCTGTTGCCTGCTAGCCACAGTCTATGGTGACTGGAGGTCAATTCGTGCCGTCCGGCGCTCGGTGCATCTAGGAGAAAGATTAAATTCTCGCTCTTCCTTTCCGCCGTCTCCTTTACGATCATCATTTCTTCGGAAAAGGAGGCGACGACGTCCTTAGAGGTCTCGCTTCCGGACGTTATCCAGTCCATTGACCTGACCATGGGCTGGACCACGGTGGAGGTTATCCGCAGTGTCAACCGCCGCGACACAACGGGATTTCAGCGTTACACTGCCCAAGGTCGCTTCCCTAAATCATAAATGGTAAAATATTGGTTTAAGTACTACAAGTACATCTAGCCTTTATCATAATCATCCACACCCCGACTTCGTCCACTGATGATCATATGCCTCTCTTGTGCCAGTCCCCACGTTCCTATGCTACTCTGTCCATGTTCTACCCGCGAAAGCAAGAATGATGTCTGCTAATTTCGCTGCCGGATAACAAACTTTCCATACCCTTCCTTCCTTGCCTGCCCTTCAGAGAATACTGGCATGGTGTTATGCTATAAATGATTGCAAAAAATAGAAGGTGGAGTCTCGTAATTTAAACTATCTTTTTATTACAACTAATATAAATAACTCCCTCTAGGATCACCGTCACTATCAGCGTCATCAATTTTTTTCATCGAGACTTGTAATAGAAGAACAATATCAAGCCTGTCGTTGTTCAGAACGGTGATCTTAGAGAGAGTTATTTTTATTAGTTGCAATAACCAGATAGTTACAATTACAAGATTCCACGCTTACTTCCTCAATAAAATTTATACCTGTGAAGCCCCGAAACTCACCGGTGAGTCGGACCAAAAAAAAAAAAAATTAAAGAGAATAATAAAAAATAAAAAATCGGCTGTCAACCCGGGTTGTCCTCGGGGTTTAATTTGACAACCCGGATTTTGCCATGGGGCTTCACAGGTTAACAAACAAATCAATTCATGGCTCACACACAATGGCTCAAAATTGCAGAAGACCGGGGAAAGTGGAAGGAGGGAATGAAGGTCTTTGCCCTGTAGTGGGATAGCTCAAGTTCATAATAATTATAATAAATCACTATTTTTAACCCCAAACGCAAAATGAGGGGTTGTAAGTTTGGCCGCTAAGTGTGTATCTGTCTACCTGTCTGTCTGTCTGTGGTACCGTAGCTCATAAACGGGTGAACCGATTTGAATGCGTTTTTTTTTTTATTTGAAAGCAGGTCCTCACCGGACACGGTTGTTTCGCGAGGTTCCTGTTTCGGATAACGCAGGAGGAAACGCCCGGGTGTCACTGCTGCGTGGATCGCCCAAAGGACACGGTGGAGAATGCGGTGGAGGTCTGCCCAGCTTGGATGCGATAGGTGGCGGCGACCTCTCGCGCCCAGCCCTGGTTCAGGCCATGGTACGGAGCGAGAGCCGCAAGCAGTAATGCTCGCGAAGTCGAAGGCGGGATGGGTAAGGGAGGCTCAACAACAGAGTCGCCCTCACGCCCTCAACAGCAGCCAACGCAGGAGACGCCCTGGGCGGAGGACGTCGCGAGACGATCTCCGGCCACCGTACACCCGGGCCTGAGGACGGCGAGTAATGGGTAGCTCGGCGTCGGTCTTTGACAGTCGTTACTTGTCGTCAGCAGCCAGAAAGTCGGACAACCAGTCTTACCAAGGTGTATGGTATTTTTTTTTTTTTTTAGTGGCTTGTGTAATCATCCAATGACTTCGTGAAGGTCAGATAGGCAGTCACTCCATGTAAAATACTGGTATTCAGCTGCATCCGGTTAGACTGGAAGCCGACCCCAAGATAGTTGGGCAAAGGCTAGGCAGATGATTGGGATCTTGTGTGATTTTCTCTATCACACCAAACTGGAGACTTCATAACAGTAATTATTATCAGACTGATTTTCCAAAATATAACAAGACACATTAGCCTACATAATCAACTACCGTCAAGAAATTTAAACAAGCCGCGTCTTAAATAGTTAAAATGTTTAATATCTAAGTGTTTGTCATTATGTACTTGTTTTTGTATTTATTTTTACGCTTTTTACTTTTTTGTAAACAAGAGTTTACCTATTAAGTGGGTCGCATGTTACTATATCTATATGCTCATAATATTTTTTGCGTACAATTAATATATTTTCAATTCATCCGAGTAACAGTTTATTTATGAATATCCGTAAAATGTTTTCACATTTTGTTTGAATCATACTGAATTAAAATCATTACAGAATCATATTTGGTGTTTATATTGCAGCTGTAAGAAATCAGTGAAAGCAGTGGTGGCCCAGTGGTATTGATCGCGACTTACAAGTTGTTGAGTTCAAACCCAGGCAGGCGCTTAACTTTGTGTAAATTATTTCAACACCACTGCGTAAAACGGTGAAGGAAAACATCGTGAGATAACCGGCATGTCCTAGCACCAAAAATCCACATGTGACATCCACCAACACGCATTGGGTCCGCTTGGTGGATTACGACCCATAACCTCTCACAGAGAGGAGGCCTGTGCCCCCGCAGTGGGGTACTAATATAAAAAAGGCTGATGATGATATGAAATATTAGTATGATTCATCGAAGGCGGCTATTTTTAGACCGCCGGAACTATGCAGGTATATCCTGATTAGATCGGAGATTTGGATTTGACAGAAGGTTTCTTCTAAGTTGACAAATAATAGAGAGGTATGGAAAATGAAGACAATATTTCACCAACTTCAAATGAACTGGGTGGATCATAACTCCCTTGCTCTTATGCTAGAGAATAATGATGATGAGGTGTAAGATTATTTCATTTTTTTATTTTATTATGTTTGGGTGGCTTACAGCTATTAATCACAGAGTAAAGTAATATTAGGGTACTTCACAACAATCCATTTACAAGCCTTCACAGTTAGCACTAACGCACTAACACTAAATTAATATAGGGTGTAACGAAAATGGGTGATCTCAGCTTCTGTCTCTAAACATAAATAAATATTTTTTTAAATTAGTATGAGAGGTCTAATTTTTTTTTAAAGATTTTTATAGATTGTCCTTCTTGCTTCCAGAGGAAAATGGGTTTAGTTTGTTTCAGTCATAATCGCATAAGAAGTTTTAGTAGAAAGTATGTTGTCGTATTGTCTGTCTTTTGGAGAGCATTAAAGGTTAGAATCTGTTTTTATTAACAAATAAACTCAAATTTTGTAACCAATCCTGTGCATATATCTTACATAGGTGCTACACAGGCAAGTATAGCCAATGTAAATTTCTGCCCACCCCTCTCTCACAAAACACTTTCTATTGCAACACCAACGCTAGGTCGGAGGTGAAAGTATACGAAACTAAGATGTGAAAGATGCAACTCATTTCTCTTCAAGTTCACATAGTGGGATATAGATGGCGTAGTCTTGAAGGACGTTTTCTTTAACCATTTTATTGATACTATCCTTATTTTATTCTAAAAATCATGTGTTAGTTTGTGCTTAGACAGATGCAGCTGTATTAAATGAACTTTATTTTAATGACTGTCTGTATGCCTGTCTGTGTGTATCTGTCTGTCTGTCTGTGGTGTCTGTGGTTTGTGATGGTGTGGTGGCTTATTTAATACGGCTACACTCCAACGAGAACAGTAAATTTTTCTGTATACAAAATATCGATACTCAACAATAATTTCGTATTTATCAGTGAATTTTCGGAAACGAATAAGAGTTTCCAGAGCCCGTTTTGTAGCGGGTTTTTTTCGAGTGAAGTTCAGCGGCTGTTTTAATTTATTCGTAAATTAATTCCTAGTGGATACTGTTATGTGAAATTGGTGTTTTTTTTTTTTTTTTTTGGGGGGTGGGAAATCATCCTATGACTTCTTCCGCTCTAGGGTGGAGCGGAAGGGTGTGTCAGACTCTTACTGACTAAAACCCACCCCTGTTCCTCCCTGCCTCGAGTGCCCGGGGGCGAGGTAACTCTTTCGAATTTATCCTCCACCCCCGGGCAGGCACTGGCCGTGGCAGGCCCCGTCCTTTGCTGACAACTCTTTGAGGCGCGCGTGGAACACTACGCGCCGTCGACTCTCGGGCCTGGTGCTGATCGGACGGCGAGTTACCCGCTACTCGCCGTCCGCAGGCCCGGGTCTACGGTGGCCGGAGATCGTCTCGCAGCCCCTGGCGTCTCCTGCGACGGCTGCTGCTGGGGGCGCTAGGGCGACTCGGTCTCTGTTGAGTCTCCCTAACGTGTGCCGCCTCCCTCTTCGCGAGCATTACTGCTTCGCAGAAGGAGGAGACGGCCCCCCATTCCCTCTCGCTCCGTACCATGGCCTGAACCAGGGCACGGCGCGAGAGGTCGCTGCCGTCTATCGCATCCACGAGGACACGGCGGTGTTCTGCCCAGGCGGGGCAAACCTCCACCGTATGCTCCACCGTGTCCACTGGGCGATCCTCGCAGTGGAAACACGCAGGGGTCACCTCCGCCTTGATCCGACACAGGTACTTCCCGAAACAGCCATGTCCGGTGAGCACCTGCGTCAGGCGGAAGGTGAGGGCGCCGTGACGCCTCTCCAGCCACTTCTCAAAGAGGGGCACTACCGCCTCGATGGTGGCGTGCCCAGCGCTGGGTTGCGACAGTCGCTCTCTCCATGTCACCATGAGATCCTGCCGGAGCTCGGTCCGCCGAGCCGCGAGTTGTCGCGGCAGCGGAGTTTCGCCCCGGCGTTTGGCCTCCTCGCGCCACTCGTACAGGTGCGCGAGGATTTTTGCCTCCAGATCCCACGGTGACAGTCCGGCAAGGAGGCTCGCCGCCTCACGGGAGATCGTGCGGTATCCGCGGATGATGCGGATATGTGAAATTGGTGTAGTTTTGTGTCTCAAGTATTTATGCAACTAGACAATATGTGGAATTATTGAAACAGTCGCGATCTCGGTACAATAAAGCTGACAATTTTGTCGTATTATTGACTACATTAGCGAAGCTTGCCGAGAAGGCTGACCGACTCATTTGCTGCCAAATACTGGAAAAACATTAGAATGTGTTACATCTGCATTCTACTGGGATAAAAGTGACAGTATTCTGTACCTATCTGAAACTAAATACTTTCTGAACTTGACACTGGCACCCTTCAACCCCCGCGGCCAAATCCGGGTTGTCAAATTGAACCCCGACGACAACCCGGGTTGACAGCCGATTTTTTTTTTTTTTTTTTTCTCTTTAATATTTTTTTTTTTTGTCCGACTCACCAGTGAGTCGCGGGGCTTCACAGGCTTCACAGGACTGCACAAACCACGCGATGCCAAAATTAAAAATAATAATGAATACGAAATCTTAAATAACAAAATCGCATCAAGATAAGTTTTATTTTTCTTTCTACAACCAATCTGTTACCCAGGCATTGCATTGCCAAGGTTTACTCCGCATCATGTAACGAGCAGTCGAGCTTACACGACCAAGTGCAAGGCTGATAGTACCTTCACTCATTCATACTCGTAATATAGCCAGTTACAAGTTTATTGCCAGTGCTGTTTCGCAAGGAGTTTTACATAATGATGTTGGTTAATAATGTTTCATGTTACAGTTGCTGACATCTACTAAAGAATGCCTAACATCTTTCGAGTAATGCAAACAAAAACATAATATCTTAGCTGACTGGCTTCACCAGCTTACAGAAGCAGAATCTGAAAACATTTTAAAAATGGTTCCACGGAAATGCTCTACAAGAGCAAAAAATTGGCATTCAGGAATAGGTCTACCAGTGTGGCGTGTGCCACTTTTAATTCAAATTTATTTAGCAGTTAGGGTGATTGAATGTTTAATAAATAGGATGATTAGTGATCTTGGCTTATTTGTATATAAAAATACGTTTAATTTAAGTGCAGTAAGCCTGTGTATAGTCCGATAGCAATGTTGCCAAATTCACGGGTGCTCTTATAAGAAAGTTGTGAAAGCTTTCACCAATGCGCTTGACGGGTGTTTTGCTTGCTTGATATTTGTAGGCGTCTCAGTAGATTATTTCTAGGATAGTAGTACAATACCTATGTAAAGCTTTCAAAGAGGTTATCGATGTTTTACTTCTGCACCGCACCATAATATCGTGGCAGTTCACTTGCTCTTATCTCAATTTATTTGCGATCAGTGCAGCATTTTTTCTTCTCTCTACCTTTGTCAACATTCACATATTGAAAACCCTCTTCACGACATATTCCTCATTAAATAGAATAGATAATATTTTAATTAGACGTCTACTTACTAGTTCTATTATACTGAATATCGACTGTGAACACTGAGAACTGGTCTTATCACAATTTTTTGAAGATTCACTTTTTAATATCATTTTATACCATCTCAGATACATTTAAATTTTGCGCCAGAATCGACTTTATATCCTATGTTTGAAAATTCTTGTGTTAATTTATATTGTCTTATCTCGTTTTTATATTAGAAGGAAGCGTTTTGAGAACACATTGATTGTGCGTACAGCTAGGGAGTGGGATTTCCTACCGGAGTCTGTGTTTCCTGATAGTTACAATCTGGGAGTCTTTAAGTCAAGAGTGAATAGGTTACTTCTAGGCAAGCGTACTCCATCTTCGACCACATAATCGCTTACCGTCAGGTGAGATAGTGGTCAAACGCGTGCCTATCAACAATAAAAAAAAGCAGTACCCGTATACATATAGTACTCTTTGGTACGTTTTTAATAATATGTCAAGTAGGTACCGGTTGCCAGTTCACAGTTGATATGTGTTTTTATTCAACAATCTATTGGGAGCAGTGGTGGCCCAGCCCAAATAGCATTTAGTAATGACATTTAGTTGGCCCAACAATAAATGCTATCATTGTATTGTTGGCCCAACAATAAATTCCATAACGGAGAATCCAAACCTAGGCATGCGCTTTACTTTGTATAATTTATGTTATCACCACTCAAAACTGTGAAGGAAAACATCGTGAGGAAACTGACACGTCCTAGAACCAAAAATTCGAAGACATGTGACATCCACCTGTTAGGCAGAGGTATGATTATAGTGCACTCACATTTCGTCAGTTATGATTAAGTCCCAGGTAACAGAGGTTAGCTTATTGCTATCAACCGTCAAGCACAAGTCTAAATCAAGCAGCAGCACAAGTGCAAGTCTTGTCATTTAGAAAATAGTAATAAATCTTGTTAGTAAATTGGTTTTCGCTACTAGAGCAGAGGTGGCCCAGTGGTAACGGTCGCGACTTACAAGTTGTAGGTCGTGAGTTCGAACCCAGACAGGCGCTTTATTTTGTGTAAATTATTTCATCACCACTGCTTTCAAAACAGTGAAGTAAAACATCGTGAGGAAACCGGCATGTCCTAGAACCAAAAATTCGAAGACATGTGACATCCACCAAGCCACATTGGGCTCGCGTGGTGGATTACGGCCCACACTCTCTCACAGAGAGGAGGCCTGTACCCCTGCAGTGCGGACATTAAAAAGGCTGATAATGATGATGATGAATCGGTCTTCGCCAGGTAGAGCAGACTGGAAGACGCAACGTAGGAAGGCGTCCCATAAGGTGGACCGATGACCAGGACAGGGTCGTGGGAATCCGATACATGAGAGACGCACAGAAGTGGTCGTTGTGGCGACTCTTGGTTGGAGGTTTATGTTCAGATGTCTTTCGGTTGAAATGATCTCCTTTTCATCTCTTTCTTTGATAGTCGAGGATGGATGAGGTGCGTGTAGACAGCGAAGACATTGGTTTACCAAGTACACCAGAACTGAAATAATTTCATTGCAAAATATAATTTTCCCTAGTCACGTTGTATTCAGTTCAGTCTAACTAATTTACTAGACAGTAACACATCAATATACAAACGAACATAACACATTAGCATAATAAGCCGTAATTTTATCCCAACAAAAACATTTTCATGTAAAATATTGCTAAGACGAGACCATATGGCTCGCACTGTCAAAAAGTTATCAGATCTCATGTAGAGTCAAGCTTCTAACTCTACACTCCCTAACTCTAAAAGCCCTAACTTCACAAACTCTACACCTTAGTCAAAATTTGTGACTTAGCCGTTTCGTTACTACAAGAACTACTGTATAACAGAAAAAGAAGACAGAGAAGACATTACCTTGCCAAGTACACCATAACAGAAATTATATGATTGCAAAATATAATTTTCCCTAGTCTAGTTGTATTCAGTTCACTCTTACTAATTTGCAAGACATAATAAATATTCAAACCAACTCGACATTATCATAATACGCAGTTATAATTTTATATGATATATCTACGTGGTGCTATTACTAATTAATAAAACAAACATTGATATGCCGACTGTACGGTCAAGTCCTTAGACAGGAATAGATATATTCCTTTCTTTCCGTGTATGCCGTAATACTGACCCATGTTACTGGCAAGATGGTCAGATGCAACTAAATAGTGTACTATAACTGTATACTGTAAAATGACTGCATAATTAAAAAAAAAAACGCCAAGAGCGTGTCGGACTTGCTCGCAAAGGCTTCTGAACAATTCATATTTGTTTCAGGTTTTTTTTAAAACTGCCTCCACCGTATAGGTTTTCCTGTAATCTATAAGTAAATAACTACTCGTACTTTATGCATTTTTTTCAAAATATTAGGTCCAGTGGTTTCGCAGATAAATAACTTTAAAATTATATATTTAAAAATAATAAAAAAAATATATTCAAGACCCTCACAATGTGCCCTTTCATTTGATATGTCGCACGACACAGTTTGAAAAACTTTGATTGTTAATTTTCCGATTTTAACCCCAAAAGTGACCCCCATATTCACAATTAATTTACTATGGGTACACGTTCGTGTTAGGGTCACAGATATTCATGTGTGCACCAAATTTCAACTCTATCAGTCCAGCAGATTCGGAGCAAATTGGCTGTGCCAGACGGACAGACGGACAGACAGACAGACAGACACACGAGTGATCCTTTACGAGTTCCATTTTTTTATTCGGACTTTCGGAACCCTAAAAAGAGTAGTATGTAGTCGCGATCCACAGTAGTGAAAGAACGAATACAGAGAAAATGCTATAGTGAGTATGGATGTGCCCGAATAAGCGTTGCACAAATCGGGTTCCAAGGTAGTCTTTAACCCCTCAACGGCCGCGCCTCTTATCGCAGTTTGACATATTTACGACCGGGCTCATAAAAAACAACTTGCTGAGGTTTCCATTGGAGCGAGGCACATAAAGTAAACTTTTTTGGGTTGTTGAATAAACAGACCTTAGAATAACATGTAAACAATACTTGTAATTCAAGAGTTGAATTTTATTCAAATTCTGTTATCAACGATTTGTCGGGATGTGTGTGTGTGTGTGTGGGTAGTTGTTAAAACCACTGTATCAATTTACATGAAATTTTGCATGTTGTACTATGAATAGACAAGTAATAGAGTTGTTGTGTTGGAGTTGTAGAGTCCGATATCATATTTTCCTATTATTCACACTCAAAACTTCAAATTACGAAATCAAAACAACATAACGGCTTTTTAAAATTGCGTTTCTGCGTTTGCGTTGCGTTTTGTGTTGCGTTTTTTTTCTAACACTATGTAATAACTATCTAAGAATGCATGTGCACCATGCCACAGGATATAAGATCTTTAGTTATTTAATAATAGAGGTTTAAGCCGCGTAATCTGGATCGGCATACTGGTATGCCCGTGGCCGTTCAGGGGTAGGTTATGGAGCTCCTTCTATGTGCGGATGGTGATCACCGGAGTGGTTTTAGTGAGGTGAAAACTCACAGTCTAGGTTTCTCCCTCAACACAAAAAAAAGGTACATTTCAAGAAAAAATCTGTTCTTTACGTAATTATAGGTATTTGAACTCTGTTCAATAATATCAGTTTTTGTGGTTTGTCAAGTCTCAATTTATTAATTTTATTTAAAAACTTATTAAATCAATAAAAATCTTACGGTAATTTTGTTGATGGCAATAGTGTGATCTCGTGGCATGGGATTTAAGCAATATAACTAACATTTGTAAAAAAACTTGCTTATTTTTCTTATTAACCGATTTTAAAAAACATTACCCGCCTTTTGGGGCAGTTGGGTAAAAAATGAGGTTCTGTTTTCGATCTGTGTCGCGATTTTCTCGAAAACTACTGATCCGATTTGGATGAGGTCAAGGAAGGTTTTAGTATAGCATCTGATGAAAATCTTCGGGAATAAACATTGGAACCCTTCAATAGCTAACAGCAAATGACTCGCGATTACTGCGAGTTAACCCAATTTAATGGACAACCACAACTAAAAAGTGAAAAATTAAATAACTTTTTTACAAAAAATAGAACTGACTTCCAAAAAAATAACAAAAAAGTACAAAATAATTTAATTTCGGAAGTCGGTGTCAAAAAACGAAGAAATAAAACTAGAAACAGTGACTTCCGAAATTACAATATTTTTGTTTTTTTTTTTGCGACGTAAAAATAAGTTTCTACTGACTGATCCTTAATTCTGTAAGCCTCACAAAATTAGGGTTGGCCTCAGCTAGCTTTATAATTTAAATTAAGCTTGATCGTAAACTTTTTGACTTGTATATTGACGGAATTCTAAAAATTCTGCTAACACACACAAACGAACAATTAATACAAATAAATTGTTCTTTCACAAGTTTGTAAATTATTTTGGTTTTTAAAGTGCCTTTTTAGGTAAGAAATGTCTATTAGGACTCTTCAGAAACTGACAGTAAGTACTTACTATTTTGATAATAAAAGAAAAAAAAATTAACACATTGGAGTACCATAAAAGCGCGTGTGTTTTGTGTATGTGTGTGCGAGTGCGTACAGGGTGTGCGAAAGGTAGTTTTAGATAGCATGGATAGTTGTGTTTTTGTGTGTGCATATATAAATAAAAAATAAATTAAATTATCCGAAAATTATGATTATAAATGGGGGGAGTTAATTGATTAAAACGAATAAGTAAATAACTGCTGTTTGGTTTATTGTAGCTATAAATAGAAAAATAAATTAACAATTCACACTCATCCATACAAACAAAATAAATAACTCCTCTACTCGTGATACACGATACAATATACATTGTAGAAATTATTATAAATATATAAGAGATCGTATTTTAAATAATTATATACATCAATTATATAATGAGAATCATACAGGTACTTTATAAGTATATAAAATATTATACAATTCAAATAATAATACATAAATATATTCACAGATATAGACATTTTAGCCTATTTTTGGTAGAAAAATCATAAGTTTAAATAATAGTAAATAGGTACTTATAATATCAAAATAAATACGTATCAAGTACACCCGTATACTTAAATACTTATAAATAACTAATAATACTATCACATACACTAGAAAAGCAAGAATCCTTTTCAGTCAGATTAACAAAATCACAGAATAAGCAAAAAATATAAAATGACTGAAAAGAAAAAACTGTAGAAAAGGGAACAAAAAAACACGAACTAAAAAAAAAAGCGACAGACATACTTATATACATTCACTCTTAAATCGTTAAGGGGTCAAATTACTCGTAATATTTGGTAACAAGATTAGTTGTTGTAGGCAGAGTAAGCCAGGTTGTTGGCTTCGTTTCTGGAGCGAGACCAGCCGCCTTCCCAACCATGGCCGTGCTCAGCAGCCACGGGGTGGTGTTCAACATGGGGCTCCCAACCATGAGGTTCCCAGGACATCTCTTCTTGAGCGTGCTTCTTGGCAAGCAGAGCCTTGATAATGGCAATGAGCTTGATGATGAAGGCGATTTTTGCGAGAAGAGCCAGTTTGAACAGAGAAGCCGCGATGACGACCAGAGCAATGACAACTATGGCAACGGCCTTGGCTTTAGCGAGAAGGATGAGGGGAATCAGGACCTTCAGTTTCTTCTTGAGCTGCTTCTTCTTCTTGCCACGGCTTTCTTCAACTGGATAAAAAATACATAAATCTTAATAAAACTAGGTGTTAGAGAAACTGCAAAACATAAGAGGAAAGTAAGCTTAGTAGATTGATGATGTATATTTGCTCATTCTTTAAAAGTTTTTGATAATGAATGTGAGGTCAAAAGACTAAACCACCGTTGCTGTAAATTAAATGCCAACTCAAGATTAACTGTTAGCTTTCTTAAGTAGAAAATAAAATAATGTTTTGCAGGATACAGAAACAACAATATCGTGGGATTCTGGTACTAATTTTCAATATTATCATCCAATAGAAGATGATAGTCTATCGATGATTGTAGCATCGAAAACAGCTCTTAATTGCGAAGCCATTAATTTGAAGACTCAATGATTTTAGTACTAATTAATATTTTAAATTTGTTTTATAAATCAGAATCCTGACTGTACCGTTAGTGACTTTTATAGACAATCTTACTCAATCAAACATGTCAAAACATCGAACTATCTGCACATCCAAACAAGTTTTAATTTATCGTTTTACAAAACCAGAATCTCTACAAAATACTCGTATTAATGACCAAACTTTTCCATCGCTTGCATTAAGTAAACTACCGTTACCTCCAAATCAAAATATTGGAGAACTATTGAAACTGGTCAAACCAACCTATTCTAAATAACTACTGTTCAAAACATACCTTCATTACCGATGGCCCTGGCCTCAGTGTCATCATCATCGCTTCCACCATAGCTGAGCTCCAATTCAGTAGACTGCAGAAGGTCAGACGCGCTCTCCCAAAGCCTCTCAGTGACTTGCTTGTTCCTCAAGGCAGGGTCGGTGGAAAGAGTCTCCAAGCTCTTGCCTTCTTTAGGGTTGTTGTTCAGGAGAGTGATTCCTTCGAGGATCTTAATTTTGCGGGCAGCGCTGAGCCTATCACTGGCTTTCAGGGCATGCTCCTGAGAAGAAATAGTACGGTTAAAATTTAAAAAATAGATAAAAATTTATAAATTGTATATTGATTTTCAGAAATGTCCACTGAGGGTTGGCTGGATATTAAATATCTAAAGCCTCGAATTTTGAGAGATTTTGTAGCAGCTTATTCATAAATGTCATTGTTTCTAATGCAGTGACATAAAAATGCAGAATACAAAGAGAGAAGTCTTATCAAGCTAATTGGCAATTTTCACGATTACCAATTATTATAATTGTTGTCAAAATTGTCTTCAAAACCAAGCCCCCTATCACCCATGACCTTTACATTGACAATTAAGTAACCGAAACTATTAATTTTAATGACAGTGATCAATTATTTGCTGGCTGTAGTGCCTATCGCTAATTCTATATTGACGTATCTAATGTGTCCCACAAATTAAAAATCACTTTCTCCGTAAAGCCTCATTTGGCAGGATTTGACACTTTTCCCTTTCTCTTAACTTTGAGGTCAGCTCAAATAAGGATATTATTTCCTTTTGTTACTGCAACTTTTACTTGTAATCCATCTTTGTAAAATACAATTAAAAGAAATCTTATTTTGAACTTGCACTTGACACTTGGACTTGAAATATGGTGAGCATCTCAATTAATGTCACTTTTATGAACTAAATATTAGTCTAAAAGCTTAGTGACACATTGAATAATATCGTTTAGATTGTAAAATACACTTAAACTTTCCAAAAATAGCCACTTTTTTTCGAATCATCCATATTTTGATTAGTCCATGTGTCAAATCAAAACGAAAGTCACTTCACTGTCACTCCATACCTTCATGCACAGACTCAAATCACTGTTACAGTTAACGAAATTTCCAAGGACTGATTTTAACACTGAATCATCCGAATGAACTGGTCCGCAGGACACGTAAGCCACAACACTTAAAAACACAACAAAGCTCTTCATCTTTGCTTCTGCTCTGGACTCGACTAATCCAAGATCGTTCGAACTGTGATGATAATTCGATTGGATCAGTATTTTTTATCCAAACTCTCCCCACTTAGTTCTTTAAAGAATTTACATTTTAATGTCATTTCTTCCATATGAAAACCAGACGATACCATGCAAAAGTGCGTGGCATACTTTGTTTTCATTAATATTTATATATATTTGGAATTCACGTTCGATTTTTTTCTCTAATTTTTATTTACGGAGGTTGCTTTTGGTGAGATATTGTGCGTTGGGCACTTTCTCCGGATTCCCGTGTGATCTTGTAGGACTGGACGGTTCTATGAGAAATTTCGCTAAGCAGTCGTGTTTGTGATGTGTCGTGAGATGTAGCTAGAGATTTTTGTTAAACTTGCATTGACAAATATTTTTATATCCTTTAGCTGTATATATATTTTGCATAAATTAAAAAGTACTTGTATTTCCTAATACATGTCTTTTTATTTTAAAAAGCTGGCTACAAAATATTTTTGTGCGTTACGGTCAGAGTTTGCAATAACCGGACCGTTTACATTTTCTGTTCCGTTTACAGTTTACATTTTGAGATTCCGTTGTGTGTAGACAATAAATACATATTATCATATCTATCACCTGTCAATTGCCTTTGTCTTTAATTACTAAAGTATATGCTTAAACTTTTCATAAAATGTTTGGAGTAAGGAAACAAAATCTATGCAGTTTGGGACTGGCAACAAGAGTTTCCAACTCAACCTTAAGTTTGATGCTTGGATTGATTTCCAACCAGGTTTCTAAGATCAGTGCTTCATCTCAGATGAAGATGTTTTACACTAATTTAGATAACGACCAAAACACATATGAATACTATAGACAGGACGATGCTGTGCTGTGGAAATCTACGTAGATAATAATGTACATATATTTAGATTAAAACGGAATCACGGAGTCGCATCGCAGCACGGCTCCTCACAGTGCGTTGTCGCACCGTGTGTATGTGTTTGGCCCTTTTATTAGTTATGGAATTATTTTAGTCCTACACTGATTCTGAATAAGTATTTAAACGGACAGTGCTGTTATTGTCGTGATTACTGTGGATAAGAAGCTCTAGAGTCTAGACTAAGTGACATTCTGTCAGCTTAAGTTTTTATCGTATATATGTTAATACTAGCTGCGCCCCGCGGTTTCACCTGCGTAGACCGGGATAAAAAGTATCCTATGTGTTAATCTAGGGTAGGAGCTATCTACATACTAAACTTCATCCAAATTGGTCCAGCCGTTTGAGCGTGAAGAAGTAACAAACATACACACTCACAAACTTTCGCCTTTATAATATTAGTGTGATGTAAGAGTTTTGTTATCATGACATTTCGATCATCATCATCATCATTTAAAGACGCCCACTGCTGGGTATAGACCTCCCCCAAGTGTCGTCAGAACGACCGATTCTATCTCGCATCCTTCCAACGCTGCGTCTTCCGGTACGTGGTCGCCACTGTAGAACTTTTCGGCGCCGTCGACCATCTGTCCTACGAGCAACCCACTACCACCACTTAAGATCGGCGATTTTTTTAGCCTGCCTAGAAAAATCGGTACCTCCGTTAGCACCTTCCAATATAAACGTTTTTCCCCAAAGATTTACGAGGTTGCTAGGCAGTGCGCAAGGAAAAAATCCAGTAAGAGAATAAAGCCCTCACGACGGGGGATGCAGTGGCCCGGGGTAGGGTCGTCTTGGCGGTGTCTCTAGACATCGCCATTGCCTTTAACACCCTGCCCTGGAGTTGCATAGTGGAGGCACTCCGGTATCACCGGGTGTCGCCCAACCTCCGTCGCGTGGTCGAGGCGTATTTGACGGACAGGGCCGTCATCTACCCCGGTCACCAGGGAGAATGGAACACGAGGTGGCGGCCGACCGTATGACACGCGGGGTTACGTTAGTCCTGGAGAGAATCCGGCAACTGGGACTCAAGGTGGCATTGCACAAGTCCGAGGCCACGTGTTTTCATGGTCCTCGGAACGCGCCACCGGCGGGTTCCCAGATTACGGTAGGAGGGCTACACATCGGCGTTGAGGGGACGATGAAGTATCTGGGACTCGTCCTCGACAACCGGTGGAACTTCGTCAAGCACTTCCAACGTTTGGCTCCCAGACTGGACAGGGCCGGGGCTGCTTTAAAGCGGCTCCTGCCCAATGCGCGCGTGGAACACTACGCGCCGTTGACTCTCGGGCCTGGTGCTGATCGGACGGCGAGCTACCCATTACTTGCCGTCCGCAGGCCTGGGTCTACAGTGGCCGGCGATCGTCTCGCGGCGCCGGAAGCCCCTGGCGTCTCCTGCGGCGGCTGCTGCTGAGGGCATGAAGGCGACTCCGTTGTTGAGTCTCCCTCACCCATGCCGCCTCCCTCTTCGGGAGCATTACTGCTTCGCAGAAGGTGGAGGCAGCTTCCCATACCCTCTCGCTCCGTACCATGGCCTGAACCAGGGACGGGCGCGAGACGAGGATGGCGGTGCTCTGCCCAAGCGGGGAAAACCTACACCGTATGCTTTACCGTGTCACCTGGGTGATCCTCGTAAAGGAAACACCCGGTTGTTCCTCCCGCCTGATCTGAAACAAGAACCTCCCGAAACAACCGTGTCCGGTAAGAAAGTTCGTCAGACAGAAGGTGAGGACGCCGTGTGGGCTCTCCAGCCACACCTCGAAGAGGGGCACTACCACCGCAATTGTGTGACAGTCGCTCTCTCCATGTCGCCATGAGGTCCTACCGGAGCTCTGTCCGCCGAGCCACGAGGTGTCGCGGCAGCGGAGTTTCGCCCCGGCGTTTCGCTTCCTCGCGCCACTCATACAGGTGCCCGAGGACATTTGCCTCCAGATCCCATGGCGACAATCCGAAAAGGAGGCTCGCCGCCTCGCAGGAGATCGTACGGTATCCTTGGATCAATCGGATCGCCATGACCCTTTGGGACGCGTTCAGCCAGCGAGTTGGTCGCTGCCTTAGAGAACGCGCCCACACCGGTGCCCCAAAAGGTCCATGGACCGCACGATCTTAGCGTAGGGCCCCCGGCAAGAGGCGTTTGGCCCCCCCAGATTGGGCAGGAGCCGCTTTAAAGCAGCCCCGGCCCTGTCCAGTCTGGGAGCCAAACGTCGGAAATGCTTGACGAAGTTTCACCAGCTGTCGAGGATGAGTCCCAGGTACTTCAACGTCCCCTCGACGCCGATGTGAACCCCTCCTACCGTTATCTAGTAAACTGCCAGTGGCGCATTCCGAGAGCCATGAAAACACATGGTCTCGGACTTGTGCAATGCCACCTCGAGTCCCAGTTGCCGGATCCTGTCCACGATTGTCGCAACCCCGCGTGTCATGATGTTGACCGCCGCCTCGTGCGACCACCCCTGCGCCAAGACCAGCGTGTCGTCAGCGTAGCATACTACGCTGACGGCGCTAGGAAGGCCGGCGCGCAGCACCCAGTCGTACCCGATGACACAGGCGCCCCCTGGACCGATCCCTGTGGAACACTGCACAACATCTCTCGCCGGTTTCATTCTCTCTGGTGATCGGGGTAGATGACGGCCCTGTCCGTCAAATACGCCTCGACAACGCCACAGAGTTAGGGCGGCACCCGGTGATACCGGAGTGCCTCCACTATGCAACTCCAGGGCAGGGTGTTGAAGGCATTGGCGATGTCCAGAGACACCGCCAAGACGACCCTACCCCGGGCTACTGCATCCCCCATCGTGAGGGCTCGTAAGCGCATGATGGCGTCCACCGTAGAGCACCCCCTGTGGAACCTGTACTGGCTCTCCGCCAGATCCGGCCCCACCCGCGTCAGCTGCCGGACGAGGCGGTCTGCAATTACTCTTTCAAAGAGCTTGCCCACCTCGTCGAGCAACACGATGGGCCGGTAAGCGGACGGAGAGTACGCGGGGCGCCCCGGCTTCTTGATGAGGACCAGCTTCCCCGTCTTCCAACGGAGTGGAAACTGGCCCCTCTCCAGGCATGCGCTTAGAAGCCCTCTGAGTCGAGGCCCGAGAGCCTCCTGCAAGGCCAGGACCCAGGCTTTTCCATGAACGCCATCGGGTCCTGGGGCGGTGCTTTTGGCATTCAGCCTACGCACCGCCGCTCTCAGCTCATATTGCGTATACTTATGCCCTTAAAACGGTGTAGGTTAACGTTATTAGGAAACCATTTGACATCTACCAAGCCGCACTTAGACCACCATATGTGAATTTTGGCCCATTAACTCTAGCAGAGAAAAAGCCTGTGTCCTAGCTATGGGAACGTGACAATACTGTGGGGTGATAATACTGTTATACTTAGGGATTAAAGAAAGGATTAGGATTTTAAGGTATTATTTTTGAATAATGCTGTTGTTCAACCGCACTACTCGTTCTACTGACCAATATTGAGCCCATGCGTTAAGGTGTTCGCGGGTTCTAATTATTTAGTATTTTCATCCAAGAGACAAAGGGCAAATACGCACTATTCACCATAAGGCCTATCCTAGCCCCGTGAAAACCACTCTATCTGTAAATTATTATGTATATAAAATTCAAAGTCCTGACTGACTGATATATCAAGACACAGCCTAAACTGCTGGTTCTAGAGATATGACATTTGGTGGGGATGTTCTTTGTGAATCCACTAAGAAGGTGTTTTTTCGAAATTCCGCCCCTGAGAGGGTGAAATGGTTGAAAACTTGTAACGGGGGAAGTGCTAATTCTACGCTGGCAAAGTCGCTGGTAGAAGCTAGTACTTTAAATAGGGCTGCATTTTTAGGGGCATTTATTGATTCATCACCATTCATACTTACAGTTACCTCATCATTACTGTCCCAATTTATTTGAGGTCAGGGCTGATATCTTTGTAACCAAATCCTTTTCTTAAAAATTTTTTTTTTCCTTCGCTTTTTCTGTATTGGTTTTGTTTGTTTGCTTCTTTGAACCTCTGTAAGAGCTTTCTGAACTATTGGTTTGGTTTAGGATTGCTTTATTAGTGTACTCATAATAGGTAAAATTAGTACGTTTTATACATTCTTATATTTTTTTTAAATGATAGGGAAGCAGTAGTTATGCGCGCAGGTCGCCACGTTCTCTGGCCGTGCCTCCTTTATTACGCGAAATAGAAGTATTTAGTGATAACCGAACTCATTGAGGACTTTTAACGTATTTGTGATGTAACTGTTGAAGTGTAGTAAACGTTTTATCTATCAGACATTGTTATCCTTGAAGATATTCTCATAGGTGGCGCCTAACGTATAGCAAAATAGAATAGAGTGTGAAAAATTGTGTATAGTTTCATTTATGGACTTTTTTGGACGTTTTCCATGTTATTTAACTTTTAGGTGCTAATAAAGACCATTCAAACGGCTGTGTAGTTTTGAATAGGCGAACCTAAAACATTTTGTATATTTATTTGTTGATGTAGATACCTCTGATGTGAAGTAGTTACATCCAAGGAGGTCTATGCTGTTAGATTCGAAAGATGTTGAATAATGTTTCATTCTGCTAACACTTTTTTGTCTATGTATTAGTTCAATTTGTCGTATGACTTGTGACATCGTAATAGGAACCTGTTGAAATGTTTTATAAGGCGAAGTTCAAACAAAACAAATCAAATAAAATTGAACATAAATAAATTTATTTAAATAAATAAATTAAATCTGAGGTACTTGTACATGGCTTCAACAAACATGAATAAATAGCACACATTCACACAAATAAATTAACAATCATTCTAGATCAGTTCAATTGCTGAGTTGGCCAGCATAGGCCATTGAGGCACCATCTTTGGCTGATCTACTCCAACCTTGGCTAGCTGGCTCATAGGAGTAACCTGGGTGTTCCTCGTGGTGGGCAGGAGCAGCATACGAGACGCTAGAAGATGATGAACCGCCCTTTTTGGCTAACAGTTTCCTGATCAGACTGAAGGCGCTCATGGCGAAAGCGATCTTTCCTAAGAAGACGGCCTTGACAGCGACAAAAGCGATGATTCCAAGGAAGAGAGGGATGAGGGCAGCCATCTTCAGCTTCAAGAGGAGGAGGAGGGGCAACAGCTTCTTGATCTTCTTCTTGTTCTTCTTGCCACGGGCTGGAAGTAAAAGAGAAAATATTAAATTTGACAGTTATTACATCATCGATTTTGGGGTTGAAAGTACCAGGGCGTTATGATTGTAAAGGTGTTGTATAATATTATGGCGCATAATAATAAATGCTAAGCCTCTAAGTGTCCGAAAATTATATGTCGAGTCTATAATAGATGCTTATTACTCTAATGTTCGCTCAACAATTTTTTGTTTTGGATTTTTTTGTTGAATTCAAATTAAGGAGTTGTTTATGAAAAAGATATTCAAGTATTTTTCATTTAATAAAAATGTTTGATTAAACTTAAATTTCTATAATTTATGGTTTTTTCATGAATTTGTAAATCTGTTCAAAGTTTTAGATAAAAGATTGTTACAGCATAACACCGATATAATATTAACACAGACTAGTGTTAAAAATAGTTTTAAAAACAGCCATAAAATTTTCAATACAAAACATTCCTTTTAGCACCTTCTTGTCACAGTAAAGGGCTTTGTTTGACAACTGTGTATGTAAATATGTGTCGGAGAGAAAGCTGTGAGGTACCTAGACTTCAATGCATTGTTTGAAACTCGTTTGGCACTTTAGTGGCAAAGTTTCTAGTTGTCACAATGGATTTGCTTATGGCCTTGCTAATGGCAGTTTTGGGTTTTATGTAAGATTTTGAACCCTTACTGTCGTGGGAAAGGGGAATTTTGACTATCTTAATTTTAGTATCAGCCTTGATTTTCATCATATCTTTTTCATTTTAGAAAATTAAAGCCTCCAAATATTTTTTTTTCTCGTTTATTTGTCGGATTTTTTAAATCGTTTTCGTTTTAAACCTAACATTGTAATATTGATAGCTTTTCTTCTTACCTTCCTCATCGAGTCCCCTAGATTCTCCATCATCGGGAGAAGACAGACGCATCTGTAGAACATGGTTTTCTAAGAAATCTCCAACGTTGTCAGCGATCCTCTCGTCAATCTGGAGTTCCCTTGCTTTGGGTTCTTCAGCCAATGGCTCGTAGCTACGAGCTGATCGAGCTGATCCGGTGTTCACCAGGCTCATGCCCTCGAAGATGTCCAGATCTTTCAAGATTGAGAGCCTTTCGGTGAATTTCAGGGCTTTTTCCTGTGAAAATGACATTAAATTGAATGATTTTGCTTTGAGGCTTTTTAAAAGATAAGTGATTTTTTGGAATATTTTTTTTCAAGTTATGCATTTTAAAATTTTTAAAGTTTAATTCCTTTCAATTCGAATTTTAAATATTAAATGCGCTGATTATATTTAATGTTGAATGATTTTTTGCCACATGAATTGTTAAACCACTGAGCGTCTAAAACTATTGAAAATGAAATCCGCATTTATACGACACTGTCTCCAGAAACTCGTCAATGGCAGAGAAATGATTTTACTACAAATCCTCAGTAAGTAGCCACTCGTGATGTAAATGGCTTTTACTGAATTCAATGAGCTTCGTCATTGTTACGACTACACTCTACTGCTTGATTGGTATTCTGGTCACTGCACTCCATAACACTTTGGTATCCACGATATTCACCTTCAGACATAACGAGGTATCCGTTTCTATGCACTCGGTAACTGCACCCACTAAGTTTTCGGCAACACCGTTTTCTTGCACTGGGTTACACTTCACTGAAGCCAGAATGGCTAACAAAGCTATTTTCTTCCACATTTTTAATTTATTAAACTTCTACTTCACTGGATGCTTGTACTCCAAGTGCCAACGTTGGCAAACTTATGATGATTTCCCAAAAAACTGATGGATTTTATCCTTCGCCTCCCCTCTACAATTTTTTGACAATATGACGTAAAGTGTGTGCGCGCTGTTTGAAGCCGTATGCTAACTGATCGACCGTAGATCGTTTAAGCTCAGACGTCAGGATAAGTAGAAAAATAAATATTGGATGTTAGAAAGCGAAGTTTGCGTTTACGACATCGAAATAGGCATTCATACGTTATGAGCAGTGTAAATTAAAACGAAAGAAAAAGTGTGATTGTTTGATTTTTCGTAAGCGGAGGTGAAAATGAATGTCGTAATTTCTAAAAACACGTTGTAACGTTATATTTTATAATGTTGTAATAAAATATTGTTTTAAGTGAAATTCATTGTTCGCTCTCTCATGAACTCTGTCTAATTTTATATGTAGCTATTTTTTAATACTTTAGATTTCGAGGTCGTATCGGAAACCGGAAAGCTTAGAGTCTCGGCCAAGAAACTTTCTGTCGTATGGGTTACCGGCCTTAGTTTAACGAATTTTCTACTTTTTTCGAATTCTAATTTCTTTTTGATATGTATAGCTACATTTATATTATTTTCATATGTGCATTCGAGTCGTGCTGACCGCTCGGAGTTTTGATCATACTGAAACCAAAAATACTGTGAAAATTTTGTGATTTTTGGTTAGGAAAACGAATTCACTTTCTTTTTCAATATTTAAATTAATTTTAATTGGTTTTATGGACTGAGGCGGTAAAAGTTAATGATCTTGAGTGTTAAACTATTAAGTTAAATCGCTAATGATTTAATTTTAATAATATTAGGTTGTATGTGATATGATAATCCGTTGGCTGCAATTTTTTATTCTTAAAAGGTAAACAAGCAGTAAAATTTATTTTAAAATTACTTTATATGTGCACAGTGATTTAGAAAAAAATAAAAACATAAAATCTAAAAACAATTCACTGAATTGAATGCATAATACGAGTATCGTTATGGATAGGTCAATATGCGACATAAATAAAAAGTGCGTATTCGATTTCACACATTAAGGGTTTCGTACCATATACTGATATATGTTAGTAAAGTATACGTAATAATAAACATTATCACCTAATTTCAAGTTCATAGGTCAATGGGAAGTCAAAAAATTATTTGTAAAAAAAATTTGTGACAGACGACGGATGGACAGACAGACAGACGGACAGACGGACACGTTAGTGAGAACAATAGGGCTCCGTTTGGACCCTTCGAGTGCGGAACCCTAAAAAGTGACACTAAAAATAATAAACATCCTTACAGTAGTCCTTACGTTTAATGAAAACAAGAATCATATTTTTTTTATAAACCATACAAATCACAAAAACATAAAATTAAAGAAAGAAGCTACGCATAGCAACAAAATGTCTAGGTCAGAATTATTATAAAACGATTAAATAATTGAGCTCAAGTGTACGAAATGTGCCAGTGATGTAACTACCTCGCTTCGCACAAGTGAAAGTACACACGTGAATACTTTACACACTTCTTAAATTCAAGAGTCACAGAGACGCTTGCAAGACTTGCAGGGAAAAAGTCGTGTTACGACTTGTGATATATGTATGTAATTATGTGGATGCATGTATGGTGGGTACTGTGAATGAATTTTATAGTAAAATTTTCGGTAATGCTTCGGCTGAAGCTTAAAAGGTCATTTTTTATTGATTATTTGATGCTTTGATTTCAGTATTTTCCATAATTCTGTCTAGGATATCTTCTTTTGGTTTTCCTTTCTAACTGTGTCTGGTTTTCCAGTGGTTCCAGTCACCTGAATACAGAAGTTTCCTTTTCAGCATGCGATTGTATGAAAGAACTGCCTTTATGGACTCCAAAAGGAATAAGTATATTATGAAACTTTTATTTCAGGTAAATCGCAGAATTGGTAATTTTATTAACGAACTAGAATTGTTATTTTTCCCCATTTCAGCTACAGAAATGTGCAGCAGATAAAAATAAATTATACACCTCAGTACTTACGCCAAATGATTTACCTAGAAGTATCGAAAATTACTTGAAACGTAAAAAACTTTTTACAAAAAAAAATACAACCGACTTCCATAAATACAACCGACTTCCATAAATAATACTAAAAAATGTAAAATAACTTTAATTTCGGAAGTTGGTGTTTCTATTTTGGTTTCTTCGTTATTTGACACCGATTTCCGAAATTAAAGTTATCTTGATTTTTTTAGTAGGTATTATCTATGGAAGGCGCTTGTATTTTTTTTATAAAAAGTTTTTATTTTTCTCATTTTAGTTGTACCCCATTGTAAAACTAAATTAATAGTAAAGTTATGCCCGAATTGATAGCCCCAAAAACAGGGAATTTGAACAGGGGATTTTTTTTTTTTTTGATTTTTTTGGGGATTTTTTTTGGGGTTTTTTTTTTTTTTGGTGAAATTAGGGTATATCAGGGTGAACTGTACGAATCTGTATAACCCTTTAGAGCGCATCAGCGTTATGTAATGTTGTGAAGTGTTGAAAACAGTATACAGACATACGATTGCAGCAATTCTGGAAGGTTTGCTATTATTTATTGAAGAGTTCCACTGTGTATCTCCGAAGTTCTTCATCTGATCTTCACCAAATTAATTAAATGGGACCACATGTAAAGCACCAGCTTCCAAATAAAAAAAATATCAATATCGGTACACCTAGTCAAAAGTTATGAGGCAAAACACATATAAAAAAATACTGTTGCTAAATGATAGCAAATCTTCCAGAATTGCTGCAATCGCATGTCTGTATATTGTTTTCACCACTTCACAACATTACATCACGCTGATACGCTCTGAAGGGGTCAGATTAGTACAGTTCACCCTGATACACCCTAATTTCACCAACTATGTTCAAATTCCCTGTTTTTGAGGCTATCAATTCGGGCATAACTTTACTATTAATTTAGTTTTAGAATGGGGTACAACAACTAAAAAGTGAAAAAATAAAAACTTTTTACAAAAAAAAATACAACCGACTTCCATAAATAATACCAAAAAATGCAAAATAACTTTAATTTCGGAAGTCAGTGTGAAATAACGAAGAAACCAAACTAGAAACACCGACTTCCGATATTAAAGTTATTTTGCATTTTTTGGTATTATTTAAGGAAGTCGGTTGTATTTTTTTTGTAATTTTTTTTTTATCAAAACATTGAAGAAGCACTATGCTATTCGTGTGCTTGCTAAACCCTAATCAACATTACCTACTCAAAGTAATTTCTATACACAGAGAGGATAAGTTCAAAGCTAATAATAATATTGGTTCTTCATTAGTACTTAAGTAGAATTAAACTATTAGGCCTGTGTTTCACAGAATAGAATGTAAGAGGGTAAACAAAATATCTCGAGAACTATCACACAGTTCCGTTGGTGATATTTGAGGCCAGCTTCGACAAAAACCAGTTTAACATGTTAGTTCTGGCCTCAACCACTGTGAATGCATACTGATTGTTGTACTAGCACAAAGTACAACAAGAACATGTAGTATCTTCTTACAAGAAGAAACTGTTATAATTGCCAATCATCATTGTTTTAGCCAAAAAATGCCCCTCCCAAGTTAAAAACTTCTCTAACAAGAAAATTATTTTCATCATTTTCATGCCGTTAGTTTTCTGAAATTTAAAAAATTCAACGTGGTCTACAAACCTTTTAAAGCTTCATTAAAACTTTTTAACTACCTGGTGCAGGAGGTTACATAAAAGCCGTAGTTTAATAAAAGGTTAAATCATACAAATTAAAAAACAAATATTTATCGAATTTTGTGTTTGAATGAGAATCGTTTTTCATGACGTTCCAGTAATTCTTGATTATTTAAAATGCTCTTTTTGTGTTTTTTGTATTCCCTTAAAATCTCCTAAGTAGAAGTAAGTACCAGTCTGTTAGTTTGATCCGAAAATGGTTGTTAAACACATAGCCTCTGAAGCTATGCTAGATAATAAAACGGAGACTTTCGTAAGCTCTCAGTTACAACAAAAAGTAACAGGATCTGTCAGTTCTTTCTGCTTGTCACTTAAATAAAACCATAAAGTAAGGAGTGTTTCGCGAAGAGACAATCCCAAGTTACGAATCGAGGAAGAATTTAGGCCACTTTCTATTATCATACGTGTCATATACCTACACATTCCTATATACTTTTCAAAGCATGTTGGTTTTGTTTTCTAAGAAAAAAAAAAAAACGAGAAACAGAGCCCATAAAAAGCTACAGCAAATAAAAGTTGTACAAAGAAGTCTTTAAATTTGGTATGTGTGAAGGAAGAGCGACTATACTTTAATTTCTTACAGTTGATCATGACATTACAACATGTAACTGCATATAACTCCATTAGGAGTAACTTTATTGCAAATCCACTCCTACGCCTTATCCCACAAAACCCTGCATTTCTCCGGAATAAAGTAGCCTATGGCACTCAGTGTAAGTATTACTGCTGTCATTGAAATAATTCCGTAATTGGATTGTACTTCTATAATCTCCTCCAACCCTGCAACAAATAATTTTACCTCTCAAAATATAAACCTTAATAAATAAGTTAAATAACAGTAGTCCTTTTAACCCAAAGGTTGACTGGTAGAGAATGCCTTGTTGCATTAAGTTAGTTTAAATAAATAACTATTAAACCTTAGAAAAATAATATAATGGCAATGTTACAAAAGACGAACTAAAATGCAGTCCATCAAACAACTGTGTGCAGTGGACTCAGACAAAAATCTTGCCATGCACTTCATATTATCTTCTCTATGAAATCATAGACTAAAACCAATTTCGCAGCTGGAACCTAGTAAATTTTGACTTCCAACTTTTTCATTTCTCAGTATTTGTGAACACCCACAGCTCATAAAGATGTCACAGCACCGAACTAGCAAAGAGGTCAGTATGAATGTGTGCCAACGCCCTTTGGTTCCAATACTTCCAATAGGCTCACTTTCTACACAATTTGATGTGCTGTGACAAATCTTATGCGTAAGCTTTTGGGCAATGCGAGGGACGACAGAGTGTGAATAATTATTTTGATTTGTAAAGGAATGCTTTGGTATAATGTTATGCAAAGAATACAATTGTTGTGGTTTTTCTTTTCTTTGTATCCAATGCTGGAGATATCTTCTTTTATTGAAAGTTTACCAGTGTCTCATCTGCTGATAAGCAATAATGTCGTCGAACATAACGTAGATCAGTCGAACTTTTCGAAGCCAAAACTATAACTATTTAGTTATATTATTATTTAATTATGTTATTAAATGATTGTGTAAATAAAATTATTTTTATTTTATTCACTTTACTTATTAATAGTACATAAAACAAAAAATATACCCATCTAACTAAATATACACAAACAAATATTAAAACTTTTACCTAACAAAAACTAAAAACTAAAAATATTCTAAAATATGGTTTGGAATAATGATAGATTGTTAGTTGTGTGTAATTCTGAAGAATTCTGACAAATCGCTTCTTTCGGTGTTGGCAAAATCTTGAGAAAATTCGGTCGTCATCGTCAAAGAGGTCTTTTGTAAGGAAAGATTTTCTTTTGGATAACGAAACAGGATGTACCAATTCTTGTAATGTAATACTAAATGCAGTCTCAAGCATGCTGATAGTCATATTGTGATATTATCAGTTTATATTCATTAAAGCACAGTCTGTGCTTACATTCCAAAATAATCTTGAAGTCATCTCTTGCAGCTTCCAAAGGAAGTTCTAAAGTTGTTGCAGAGGTTTTTACTACTTATTACAATATTATTATTTTGTAGTACTGTGCCAAGAATCTCAAATTCTGTGAGTGTGGTTCTGAATGTGTGATGTTTGGTAGCTTTGATTTTAATGTGAGGTTAGCATAATACTCAGGCTAAGTAAGAAAGGTCAAAATACTCTCGGATGATGGTCAAGTCCACTCACCCTGTATCGACTCTATCGACTAGAAAATCTTCTCCCAGCTAACGTAAAGACAATGCTTGTACAAATCTTTCCTATACTTAACTATGGTTAAGTGTGCTACTACGACCTGAATGTAGATCTCGTCAAAAAACTTGACGAACTTCTAAATTACCTGCATTCTATTTGTCTTCAACCTTCTTAAGTATGATCATTTTTCCGCGCATCGATAACCTTTTAAGGCTTTTATACGACTTCTAATGATTTTTAATTTAAGATCACGTTTAAAAGACTAGTTTTATTTCTTTATAAAAATATAAATGTTACTTTAGTCAATTTTCTTCGTAATTTGATATGTTAATATTTGAAATTATATTTATATAACATAGTGTTATTAAATTGTAAAGTTATGTCTAATGCGGATTAGAAATTGAGAATCACGCAAAAACTATAAAGCATATTTTTACAAAACAGTCATCATTTTAAAGATAATTTAATTATTTATATTTTAGTATACGTATTTTAGTATAATACTTGTTGTTTTATAATATAATTGAAAATTGAAGTAGTTTTTTACTCGTGTATAAAGTTTTAATAAATAAATAAAGGGGGGGGGGGGGGTCATAGTTTTTGCAAAATCATACACTTACAGAACAGACTCACTTTCATAAAAAATGACGATACCATACCTCTCAATAAATAATTGACCTACTAGCCAACGAATCCTATCAATAAACTGATGTAACAAAACTCCTGTTAATCCTTACCTAACCGACTATCAAGATGAAAGTGCCGTGAGTCAGAGGCACTTGCGGCCAGAGCCGGCCTGTGCAAAGCTGACCTTGAGAGCAACGGTACTTTGATGGTCCACTGGAACACACGGAGTGAATTTTTAATGAAGCTTTCGAATAAACTGGTATTTTTTTTTATGCGAGTTATTCTAATTCGTGTTTCGATTTACAGTGAGGAAGAAGATTTATAAAAATCCGTTGATCAGAAACATTATGATAATAACTTGTTTCTTGTTAATTGGCCTTAAGTCAAGTGCGGGTACGGTATCACCACTATTTTCACTTTCGACATGGGGCCTCTTCTGATGGTGTCCTGTTAGTTAACCAAAAATTAATTTACTTTTTTTTACCTGACAAGCAACGATTGACAAAAACATGATTTTTCATTTGACCGCCACGTAGGTCACCGGTGACCGCGAACAATAGCTTTTCTGTTGTGTCTGTTGTCTGGCAGTCAACGTGTTATACAATAACAAGTTTGCCAAATAATTCACATACGAAAATAATTATCCGATAGACTTTTTTTTAAATAACGTATTAAAAATTATAAAAAAGGAAATTGTTTGTCAAATAGACAAACAATTCATTTTTCTTTTTCATTTTATCTCATAAATTAACGTTTAAAATAAAAACTTTTTAAATGTTATTACGCAATTTCCTAAAAATGAAACTCATTAGCTAAATAGTTAGACATATAAACTGTGACCGTGCGTAAGGACGCACGAACCAAGCGAGCGGTGCCGCGGCAGCAGCGATCGGCGAGAGCCAGAAACGACTAGATTTTATTTTTAGTTAATCTAAAAAACTTTTTAACGAAAAATTCAACCGACGAAAAAGAACTAAAAAGCAAAAAATAAATAAACCTTTTGAGTCTTGAGTATTGAACTTACTTACCTACACAGTATATCAAATTTTATATATACTAATTTTGAGTCGACGCCAAACAACAATCTGATTATTAAATATTTAAATTTTATATGTACGTAGAAATGAAGAAGGGTAGATGTAGGTAATTAATCATTTTATTATTTGGCGCCGACTCAAAATTAGTTTGTATAAAATTTGATATTTTGTGGTAAATCAGCTAAAAAGGTATATTTATTTTTTGCTTTTTAGTTCTTTTTCATCGGTTGAATTTTTTGTTAAAAAGTTTTTTATTTTATGATTTTTTGTGACTCGCATCATCTTTTAATACTCTGAGGCTAATTTCAAATCCTTCATCATTCCTCTTGGCAGTGAGCTGATGATGTAACCATCCTTCCATGAGGTTCCCAGGATATTGACCAGTTGAGGTTACCTCCAATATTCTAAAGATGTTTTTCCTTTGAAGCATATTAAGTGGTATCTGTCACTAGAAACAGTTTTTTTATATCTAACTTCTATTGTTTAGGAAAGGTATGGTTTCCATCATCAGCTCAGTTTCATGATGTGATGATTCCTAAATGCAAATACCTGATTAAGTTATGAAAAGTAAACCGAAACAATATTCGTGCCCAATTTTCGAGGTTTTCTCTCAATTTTATCAGGATTTCATGATCACATCCTGATGTTCTTGACATGGGACCACCATTGAGGTATTTCCTATCTAAGAAAAAAAGAATCATTAAAATCGGTTCATAAACAACGAAGTGAGGGCCGAACATACGTACAGAAACGCTAAACGTGCCAGCAATTTTCGAGGTTTTCTCTCAATTTTATCAGGATCCCATTATCAGATCCTGATTTTCTTAACATGAGACCACCCTTGAGGTATACCCTATCTAACATAAAATAATCATCAAGATCGGTCCATAAATGACGGAGTGAGGGCTGAACAAACACAAAAAAATAAAATATATATATACGGTCGAATTGAGAACCTCCTCCTTTTTTTCGTCGGTTAAAAAAAAGGTTAGGTTAGGTTAGGTTAAAACTGTGACCCCCTCGCCGGAAACGACTAGATAATAATAGAAAAAAAATATGTCTAGTTTAGAAAATGTATTATAAAATTTTATTTTGTACAAACGTGCTTTATCCAAAATAATCTAAATACGAGTATTAAATGAAATAATTATGTATAAATGATTAAATAACATTCGAAACATTTGTAAAGAGAAATATATATATATCGCCAAAATGTTTTTTAAAGCAAATGTTTATAAAATAAAACATTTGCGGAAAGAAGTTTTTTGTGAAATAAATAGTAGTTATGCGAGACGTTGGTTGTAAACTTAAAAATATCAATGGTGTTTCGGTGAAACATAAGTTAACCTCTTTTGATTGAGCCAGCCAGCAGATTGTACAAATGATAGAAATTAATTAACTAAGTCTGCTTTTGGCCTTCTATGATATTTTTTTAAGTCTGTAATTTTAGCTACTTAAAAGGCAGTGATTAAAAAATACTCTGCTAATTAACTACCAGTTATGGAAAGTTCGACCTTGAAATAACTGTGTGTGAGTACCAATGAATGCAAAAAACCGGAAACTGGGCAATATGTTAAATATTTGCGCACGAATATATAAGATAAAATTACATGTGTATACATTTTAGAGATCAACAGGACATAATTTGAATATATTATAATAATTAAAAATTTAATTATTTAACTTGCTTTCTCTTAAAATGTCATTTTATGCTAAACTTATAGTTATCATCTTAATCTAACGAGATAATTATTCGTATACATAAGGTTTTTCTGACGTAGGCCAGTCATAATTATTCAAAAACACTATCTTATAAAACACTGAATAAATCTAAATCGTTATGGATATAGATTATATTAATTAGGTACACCATTATTTGCTTGCATAACACATCGAACGCGTCAATGAAAGTTTTATGCAAGTTAATTTCTAAACTGCCGAAATATTTTGAGCTAAAAAAAAATATTTTGCTGAAAGTTTTTCAAACATAACTTTGCAGCCAATGCTCATTATGCAAGTGATTTTCGAAGAGTAAGAAATAACGTATGCCAAACATTTTTTTGAATAAAAACTTTCAACCAGTGTGGTCTGACGTCAAAATCGAGGCGCGGCAGACACTTTCGCGGGCCGCACCTAAAGTACCACCTGACTGGGAGGCCTCCGGAAATGAACTTGTGTACCGGAGTTTTGTAATGATGACATACTAGGTACACGTGATGAGCATCAGGAATTTTGGTGTAAGGAAGTTGAATTCCTGATTATGTAGGATGTTACGTTTTTGAGATGTTATGCGCTTGTTTTGTTTCTTGTACGTTTTATGTTGGTCACTTAGCTATGAACACAATGAAACGTAATTTTTCCAATGGCACAAATTACTGAACTCCATCTGATACGATTCTATCGTTAGTTTGAATTTATGTTTGCTTTAATTATGGCATCGTGCAAAAGGTATAAATGTGGTTGTGATCAAAACGATAAATAATGATTAGGTACTAGCTTCTGCCAGCGGGTGCGCCCGCGTGGAATTAGTATTTCCTTCAATTTGAATTAGCCTATGTGCTATTTTTAACCGATTTTCGAAAAAGGAGGAGGTACTATGTTCGACTGTATGTATGTTTTTTTTTTATGTATGTCCGCCGATTTCTCCGTCAGTTGTAGACCGATTTTCAAAATTCTTTTTTTATCCGAAAGAATATACTCCCGAAGTAGTTCCATATTAATTTTAACGAAATTGCTTCAGCGCTTTTTGAGACACTGAACATGACGTTTTGGTGTGCTCCAAATGTTTAAATTCAACGTTCCATGTTATTGGAGTTTATAGTTCTGGGGTATAACAACTAAAAATTTAAAAATAAAGAAATAAAATACAAACACCGACTTCCGAAATTAAAGTTATTTTTTATTTTTTTGTGTACCTATTTTCTTTTTGGAAATTGGTTGTTTTTTTTTTGTAAAAAAGTTTATTATATTTTTAAATAAAATGTTATTTTTTAAGATATTTAAAAATGAATTTAAAGGTAGGTATTTATATTTATGTGAATAAACGGAATAATAATCTTACTCACAAACTGGTATAAAATGCAAAGAAAAACTCACTGGGTAACAATAATTTAATTTCCCGCTTTTATGGGAAAAGTCCCAAAAAGGCTGGCAGCATAGATAAATCAATGCACCAAACATAGCGGGCATGCTCAGGTAAACTATTCAACACAAATATCTTTGATTTACTTTATAGGTTACTGGCAATTTTTTTCAATAGTCCGATAACTTTTTATCTGAATTATAAATATTATGGTGTAACATAATTTCTATAAGTACAAAGGATGTCAAACCATCATTTATAATCCTCGGGTAAAACTATATCACAATTGAAAAAATTAAGGCCGCGCCCTCATTGAACAAAAAATCGTAGCATAGCACAGAAAACAAATGTTAAAAAATCCAACTTCACGTTTGTTACAAAGAGGATAAAGCATTTTTACGTTGTTAAAACAGGTCTCAAAATGTTTCGTATCCAAATTAGTAGGCAAAAGCACCAAAAACGGCCTATACTACGATTTTTTATTCAATGAGGGCGCCACTAGACCGTTTTTTTTTTTTTTTTTTTTTTTTTTTGGGGGGTGGGAAATCATCTAATGACTCTTTCCGCTCTGGGGTGGAGCGGAAGGGCGTGTCAGACTCTTACTGACTACAACCCACCCCTGTTCCTCCCTGCCCTACGCGCCCGGGGGCGAGGTAACTCTTTCTCTGGACCGTTACTGGACTGGACCGTTAGTAGACCCTTAAGGACCAATTTTTTGATCGGTAGTTTAATCTCAAACAATAGTTTAAAAAGTAACTAATTGTTTAATTACGCTATTTCTAAATTGTTTTTCTTAGCCAATTGTTATTTTTTATTTCTACGAATCAAAAAACTAACTCCACAGAAAGTGGATACCTAGCCACTTTCTGAACTTCCTATCGAGTTTCTAATATTTTTACAATATTAATTAAGACTACGTATATTAATATGTATAGGTACATATTCGGGTCGTATAATAACGTCGCATTATTAGTCATAAATTACTATTAGGGTTCCGTACCCAAAGGGTCCATATGGAGCCCACGTTCTCACATTTGTTGTCACTCACGTGTCCGTCTGTCTGTCTGTCCATCCGTTGTCTGTCACAAAATGTAGTTACGAAGAATTTGAACTTGAACTTTGGTGATATAATGTGTATTATAACGTATACTTTACTAACAAATGCCAATATTTGGTACGGAAACCATTTTTTTTGTGGGGTGGGAAGTCTTCCTATGACTTCTCCCGCTCTGGGAGGAGCAGGGGATGGGTGTGTCATACTTTTACTGATTAAAACCCACCCCTGTTCCTTCCCTGCCTGAGTGCCCATTGGCACGGTAACTCTGTTTTGAATTTATCCACGACCTCTGGGCAGGGTACGGAATCCTTAATGTACGAAATCCGACACGCACTTGACCAGCTTTTTTCAGTGAAAGCGAGATGCGTGCGGTCATAAAAATAAATATTTAATAGTTATACATAATAATTATATATACTTGATAACCGTGTGATTCTCGGTTAAGGATCCGCTTTTAACCAGTTGGTTATGAAATCTGATTCCGATGACCACTTAAAGCACAGTTATACGACTTTTAATGATTTTTAATTGAAAATCACGTCTAAAACAATAGTCTTATTTCTTTGAAAAAAATAAAATAACTTAATATATGAATATTTGAAATTATATTTTTACATAATTAACATTTTCATATATATAGATAACTTAATGTAAATAATATTTAAAGTTATGTCTAACGCGGATAAAAAATTGAGAATCAAACTTCACTTTTTTAAAGGTCATTTAATTATATATACGTGTTTTAGTATAATACCAGTTATTTTACGCCCAATTTTGGACAGCGCTCCTCGATGGGCGAGTCCTATTACGGGATAGATGTACGAAGCGTTACGTGAGCTCAGAACAGAACACGCAAACTAACCACTCAAGGTCGTTAGCAGTTAATAACGCCTTAAATAGATATCTAAAGATATGGAGGTCTATGACCGGTGTACCACAGGATGTGTGGACATAATAGTCACATAATAACGTGCGTATAGTGTTCATTAATTATTAAATCATTGTTTTATGTAACAGCTACGGACACAGACCTACTTTATGAGAACTGGTGACAGCTGTGTATAGAAAACACACCAAATTGTATTCGGATACGTTGCAAACTTCTTCTTCTTTCAAATCAATGGTTGCCTAACTTTTAAATGTTTTGAGTACCGTTCATCAGGTCCTCCCTATTGCAGGTGTATGGGCTGTTGGGGTACTCCAGCATGTGAGTCATGTTCTGGACGAGGACACCGCACTCATATTGGGTCTCAGAAGGATCTATAAAACCCCATTATGAAAACTTATATTGGCAGCGGCCTACCTGGGTACGCAACCGATGGAGTATAATAATATTGTTTGCTGCCATAATCAGGTTACAGAAGAGTATGAGACCCTGGTTCCAGAGCTAGGCAAAATTAAGTGTATTTCAGGAGCCAGTGACTTCTTCCAATTTTAGGTTGCATTAAGCAAGTCATCTTTTTAAAGATATTTCTCAACGACTGATTGACACTTTGCGTGACCAGAGGGCTGGCTCGTTCTTCGCCCAAAGAATTAGCATTGCCATTTATCGTGGCAATGCTGCCTTCCTTGTCCTTCTGGGCACGTTTCCGGCTTGCTAGGAATACTTCGACGCCTAAGTAAATTCTGTTTTTTTTTAATATATTATTATATTGTATGTAGTTAGGTTTTAAATTGTTGGTTACTATTATTATTATTTTAGATAATACTATAATATAATTTGTTTAATAAATATAAAATAATTAACCAAGACAAACAAAAAAATAAGCAAGTCTTATGCAGCGAAACTTGATAAAATTATATTACTTAAAATTAAGTTTATATTAGCAAACATTTAATTTAAGCACTAAAAAATGTGTTAGAAAATAAAATTAGAACAAATTAAATAAACTCAAAACCTTTGAGTGCTTTCCTTATAGGCCACCGCAGTTGCCGTCCAGGTGGAAGAAGTCATGAGGTGGTTGGGAAAGTTCTTCCCATAGTTTGCTTGTCATAATAGGTGGTTGATATTGGATGATATGTGTAGCGAAGGAAGCTCTTGCGGCTCTTAAGTTGCAAACTGAAAATCATAGAAGTATTCTTTCATCCATAGCTTTTAAGTAGACCATAGCAGTGCTGGATGAGGGATACCAAGAACATGAAAGTATAGCTGAAGAAGAGAGAAGCCTACATAAATACCTATAATTAGTCATTTCGGACTGAAATGATAATCATACCACTTTTAGCCACGGAAGTAATATCAAATTAAAAACATCGGATTTATTAATTGACCCACAAACTTAATATGTAGAAAATAAACGTCGTCAAACTGATTTATCTTGATAAAATTTCACATTACATAAAAAGTTGGGGACGGTCAGTATTAAATTATTTTAATCAGTATTATATATACAAACAAGCCTTAATTTATACACTTTACTGTTACAAAATGTATAATTTTATAATCTTGAGCATAATTTAATATTGTGATTTTTTGGGTTATTCCCTGAGTACCCCGATCCCCGAGGCCCCCGTCCCAGAGGACTCCGATTTATTTGTATCTAGATAGACTCAATTAAAATTCAGTTTAGCTTAAAAGTACCGTTAGCAGATGAATGTTAAATAGTTAACTAGGATCCGAAAACAATTATAAAGTTTTGATTGGTTAAGGTGCATATTATAATTAGAGAATACAATAGAGTCTCCTAGAGCAATCACAGGTTTTAATTATTATCACAATAGTTTCTTTTTCAATACAGATAATCAAAATATCAACTCTACAATGGAACATGAACATAATTTCAAAAATACGCAAAAAAAGTCTCACCTTCAGGAATTGTTTTTGAAAATGTAGCATTCAGGTAAAAATTTTGCAACCCTCCTCGCCCGGCTGTGCTTCGAATTTGAAATAATTATTGTCGTAACAAATTATAAAATATATTAGCTATATATGATTTGATGATATTTTAACATTTTATTTTATATTTTTGATACATTTTATTCAAACTGTAATTACCTCTATTAAAACTATGATTCGACATTGTACAACATTTCAAATAAACTACTTTTGTCTTATGTATTACAAAAATATATATTTAAGCAGTTTTTTTGTCGACCATACTAGTTGAAAAGATAATAGAAAAAAAAAAGAAATGTAATCATATTTATCGTATTCAGGGTTCTCCGGGACGGGGGCCCCGGAGATCGGGGTACTCAGGGAAGGTCCCGTTTTATTATCCTTACTTTTATTAAATAATTTATTAAAGGGGTGCTTATTAAGGCAGCTTCTTTAAAATGTCATTATCGTCTTCAAATATATTTAGTTGTCTAATGAATTAATAGGTCAGCGACGAACTTTGAGCGTCTAATAAATCCTTTTCAAGCGACCGTATATTGTAAAAGAAGCTACTGTTATTTCTCCGCCTTCTGCGAAGCAGTAATGCTCGCGAAAGCGGAGGCGGGATGCGTGAGGGAAGCTCAACGGAGTGCCCCACACGGCCCCAGACGCTACCACCGCAGGAGAGGTACTGGGCGAACTGGGCGTAGGTTGTCGCGAGACGATCTCCGGCCACCGTAGACCCAGGCCTGCGGACGGCGAGTAGTGGGTAGCTCGCCGTCCGATCAGCACCAGACCCGTGAGTCGACGGCGCGTAGTGTTCCACGCGCGCCTCAAAGAGTTTGTCAGCCACCACTGACGGGGCACATCGTGGTCGGTGCCCTCATGCCTAGGGGTGGCGGATAAATTCGGATAAATTAATGAGTTACCGCACCCCTGAGCACTCAGGCAGGGAAGGAACAGGGGTGGGTTTTAGTCAGTAAGAGTCTGACACGCCCTCTCGCTCCACCCAGTGCGGGAGAAGTCATTGGATGAATTCCCACGCCGCCAAAAAAAAAAGAGCTACTTTTATAATGGCACAACATGGTGATAACCCTTAAGCAACTAAATTTGTGATAAGCCTACGCATTGCCAGCTTCTAATAAGTGTATCAACTGCATTTATAAAATAATTTCAAGCCAATTTTTTGGCACATGACGATGGGAAGAGGCCAGACGGAATGACCATAATGCCTTCGAAGTTGGCCTTTGGTGTGGGATGCAACAATGTGTTGACACATAATAATATTCCACAATTATCACACAACGCCACCTAGTCCCAAGCTAGAAAGAGCTTGTGTTATGGGTACTAGACAACTGATAAACATACTTATATATTTCTAAATACATACATATTATAGATAAATTACACCCAGACACAGAACAAATGATCGTGCTCATTACACAAACATTTATCCTGGGTGGGAATCGAACCCACGACCTCCGGCATAGCAGTCAGGGTCACTAACCACTAGACCAACAGGCCAGTCACACATTGTAGCACCCCATCTTCTTAGCACGGTGGGCTGTGCTGGGGCAGATGCCACAGGTGCAGAACACCTCAAACGGCGCAAATATATCAACATTATTGGAAGTTACATGTTTGAGCAGTTTAGGGTTGAAACACTAGGGTCATGGGGTCCGAGTGCTCATCGAAGTTTTCGGCATATCAGTTAGTCAACTTTTACGTGACCACAGACAGGCTGGGCTTTTTTGTAGGCCAACGAATCATCATTGCCATTTAACGTGGCAATGCTGCCAGCGTTCTGGGTACTTGTTCCATTGAAAGCGATGTGGATGAATTTTTGGATGCCCAATGAGTTTTTTTCATACGCATTTGTACATATTAATTATTATTATCAGTTTGTATAAATACCTATTAAGTTATTAACTTTAGTTGTGTTATTTAGTTGTATTGTAGTTTTTTTTTCCTTTTTCCTAAGCCTGTGGTGTCCCACTGCTGGGCAAAAGGCCTCCCCCAAATCCTTCCAGGTATTCTTGTTACGAGCCACGTCGAACCAGCACATGCGGTAGGTGTCTAGGTCGTCTTGCCCCTTTGAAGTTTTAGTCTGTTGAAAATAAACTAGGATTTCAACGTACTCTAATTTCATAAAGTCGCCTATATTTTAATACGTTAGCATAAGTAATTGATGAATGAATCTACTATAATTGAACATAAAATTACCTTATTATTCTCATCAAATAACGGTCAATGACAGCTCTAATTTCATGTTCTCACCTATTCCCCTACCATCTATTTATAATGTTACCTTGAGTAATTGATGTCTTGAGGTCTTGACTATTATACCTACCCAATTACACATACAAAAATTATTGTCATCAAAAACAAAGGCATGCGTTTAACGCGGCGACAAATAAAGCTGAATTTAGGATTAAAAAATAATTAAAACAGGTAGCAAAACTAATTTAACCAAAATGCTTTTTCACTGAAATGTGCTAATGAGTCGTAAGTCAGGTAGGTTGACGGAGCCCCGCTGCGCGGTGCTCGAGATGAGACCCCGTGCTAACACGAAATTCGCTTGCTTTGCTCGCTTACTGTAGCCCCCGTTATCCCCTTCAAACCTAACCAGTCGGGGTGGCCTAGGTTCGCGAGCTCGCTTTGCTCGCTCTTGAACACCGTGGTTATGTTGCTAATTTTCGTGAAAATTAAAAAAGAATATGATTTATTAATTTAGTTGTTGAATAAAAAAGTTTGATGGGTAATTTTGAGGCTGGAATTTGATTGTATTAACAGACAGATAGAGATTTGACATCTCTAAAATATTTAAAGTAGCCCACTTTAAAACATTAGTTACTGAGATAAGTAAATACATTTATCGATAGCTCTGAGTCATAATTATTATTTATTTACGTTCCTAAATTGACGCTGTCGTTGCCTATATACAAAAAAGACGTAAGTTTGTAGCTGCTAAAGAAAACTTTTGTTGCTGCACTCATAATTTCCCTTTATTAAAGGCAAAAAAATACTTCACAAAATACCTACTCGTATTTTTGTGTAAAAACCAATTCCAGCCAATACCATCCGTGTCTATCCTATGAAAATGATTTCTACATTTTATATGTAACTTACATAATTTGGTAATTTATGAGTATTTTTTTTACCTACAAGAATAGAATCATTAATAATAAGAATTGGAAAACTAAAAGCTGCAGGTACAAGACATAATGGCCCGGGAAAATGTAAAACTAAAGAAGTTATTAGACCACAAACGGGCAAACAATTTATTCTAGATACGTGTGAAAAGCTAAGGATCTCTCTACTCAGACGCATCCGCGTGGCTTTCCACTCAAACATCCCAAACGCATGTTGTATGCGTGTGTCGCGGACCTATTCTGAGAGTGTTTATTGATTTATCTGTCTGAAAACAATAGTTTTCTGCAGTTTTTAAAAAACTAATAAAAATATATTAACAAAAAAAAAAAAACAGCTTTCTAAAAAAGAAAATACACTAAAAATTTAAAAGTAACTTTAATTTCGGAAGTCTGTGTTTGTATTTTATTTCTTCGTTATTTGACACCGACTGCCAAAATTAAAGTTATTTTTAATTTTTTAGTGTATTTTCTTTTTTGGGATTCGGTTTTTTTTTGTGTTGCGATACTGCTAAACATTTATATGTTATAATATTTTCATCGTGTGTGACAGCTTTATGTTTGTCGTGATATTTCAAAATCATTACTAGCTAAGCTAGTGTAAGCAAATCATAGTAATTACCTAAAATATCGTTCTTTCTTAAAAAATAAGGAAGTTCATACAAATTCGGCTATGCCTGCTATAAGCCATTGTTTATGGCGCAATTATACGACTTTTAATGGTTTTTAATTGAGCATCACGTCTAAACGACTTGTCTTATTTCTTTGAAAAAAATATATGTTACTCTACACAATTTCCGTCGTTATTTGATCTCAGAATATTTTAAATTATATTTTTAAAACATAGTGTAATTAACTTGTAAAGTTATGTCTAACGCGGATAAAAAATTTAGAATCATGCAAAAACTGTTAAGCGTATTTTTATGCAACCTTCACCATATAAAGATCATTTAATTATTTATAATTTAGTCTCAGAGTTTTAGTTTAATACCTGTTGTTTTATGTGTAATAAATTAATAATGCGTCTAATTTCGGACAGCGCTCCTTGATGGGCGAGTCCTATTACTGGGTGGACATACGACGCGTTACGTGAGCTCAGCGCAGAACACGCAAGCTAACCACTCAAGGTCGTTGGCAGCTAATAGCGCCTTAAACGATCATCTAATATAGTAAAATCTAAAGTAGTTCATACAGAATATCACAAAACATATTCTACCCAACTGTACTTAACTAGTAGCTGAACATCTAACTACATTTTAAAAACAATCTATCCTCTCAAAGTGGCATCGCTTCGTTCTCGAGAATAGTCCTTTAGTAAAGAAGGTAAATAAGTAACAAACTGCACACTTGTACAGTGCGCTCTTGACATCCGGCTCTGAGCGCAGACAGACTGAATAGAATGCAGTAGTTTACGCACTCAGTAATGCAATAACAAAGACTTAAATATGCTAGATGCGGTTTAATAAGCTGAAAATTTGCAAATGCTAATAGTGAGCAATTAATGATTGTTGTCAAAGATTTGAGAAGAATAGCGTTGTGTCACCCATAAACTGCATAATATCCTATAACGTTTAAAAATCGAATGTCTAACTATGCCAACAGCAACGACAAGCATACACATAATAAAACGACAGATAAAAAGTAAACGCAAATGCGCAAGCGTTATGAAGTATCTCTTATTTAAAACATACTTATTACTAATCGATTAATTTTAATCGCGAATATTGGACTTGCATGGTTGTAGTGATCATATAAAGAGGAGGGATGAAACACATGTAATTAAAAGAGTTATGAACATAAATGTTGATGCATGGAGAGGGAGAGGAAGGCCAAAGAAAGGATGGATGGATTGTGTGAGGAGTGATATGAAAGAAAAGGGAGTTAGTGATAGCGTGACGGCTGACAGGACAGATTGGAAGAAAAAAACGTGTTTCGCCGACCCCAAGTAACATGGGATAAGGGCAGGAAGATGACGAGATGATGATGGTTGTAGTGATTGGGTTACGGATAAATTCGAAACAGAGTTACCGCACCCCTGGGCACTTAGGCAAGGAAGGAACAGGGATGGGATTTAGTCAGTAAAAGTCTGACCCACCCTTCTGCTCCACCCAGATCGGAAAAAGTCATAGGATGATTTCCCAACCTCAAAAAAAATGGTTGTAGTGATTATGCTTTCTACTATAATTCCCATCATTTTCTCAAGCCAGTCTGTCGTTGATCTACTAATCATTATAATAATTACCATCACACCACTTCTAAGATCCTACCCGTCTGTCTATACTTACCTTGTTATTAGATACTACGGCATATCGGCATACTGCCCTCATACCGATCCAGTGACAGACGAGATGATTGCTGCTAAATACATACCTACTAGTTATCTTCAGATGAAGTTCTAATCATGTTGATTGTTGAGCAGATGATTTATGATGATTTCTATGATCAGAAGGTTCTGAATCCTACTTAGGCCTACAAATAATAGCATCATAAAAGTAATATCTATAGCTGGAGCTTTCTATTAGCCAATAAACTCTTTCACAAATATTTTTGATAACATAATTATCTGTATATATAAAATTCAAAGTCATGTCTGACTGACTGATATATCAACGCATAAGCTAAACCGCTGGTCCTAGAGACATGAAATTTGGAGGGTGTGTTCTTTGTGAAGAGTAGGTATCCACTAATATAGAATTTTTCGAAATTCAACCCTTAAGGGGGTGAAAAGGGGTTCAAAGTTCACAACGGGGGAAGAACTAATTCCTCGCGGGCAAAGCCGCTGACAGAAGCTAGTTATAAATAAGTTGGGACATCATACTTAAAAACACACGCTTCCGCCTAGCATTCGAGACTTGAAGTCAATTTCTCTCTTCAAAAATCGTGTTAAAGAGCACTAACTTTCCTCTCTATTATAATATTTTTTATATATTTGTATGTCATGTATCTATTTACAGTATTAGGTATATATTTATGTAAGTATATATATATATATTTACAATATATGTGTAGGTTTATTTGATACCTTAGTATAGGACATCTCGTATTCTTTTATCTGTTTCTTACACACTTTTGTCTACATTTCTTTCTCACTTCTCCTATCGCAGGTCTGCTGGTAGAAATTTCTTAAGAAATAAGCAGTTCCTTTGTACTGTATTTATAATTATATTTCGGTATTTATTTTTACACATATTATTTACATTTTTAAATATTTTAAAAGAAAACATACAAAAAACATTTAAAAATATAAAAAATAGTAGTCCACCGGTATCGGGAGCAAGGTCCAAGCTACCGGTGGTTAGGACTCCAGAGACAGGAACTTCCTCACAATGCGAGCCGTATCAAGGAGTACTGCCTTCTGAATCAGGCCCTTGATCCAACCGCGCAACGACAGCTTCGACAGGTGGTCGTCGAGGCTTTTGGCCATCAGGCCATTGGCGGTAACGACTATCGGCACAATGACAGCCAAGTCCACATTCCACATATCGACAACCTCGTGTGCCAAGTCAAGATATTTAATTTGTTTCTCTTTCTCAGCTTTCACGAGGTTCTCGTCATGTGGGATGGTGACATCGATTATCATTGTGCGGCGCGCTAATCGGTCTATCACCACTATATCCGGCTTATTGGCAACAATAGTCCTGTCAGTGATGATAGACCGATCCCAGTACAACGTGACATGGTCATTTTCGAGAACTGGGTCGGGCACATATTTATAATACGGTACCTCAGAATCCACAAGTTTGTATTTTAAAGCAAGTTGCTGGTGGATAATCCTGGCCACTTGGTTATGTCTGTGCAAATACTCGCCGTTAGCCAGACGAGAACATCCAGAGATAATATGTCTAATGAACTCACCCGGACGGTGGCATGCCCGACACACGTCAACCGTCCCATCCTTCATAATATGCCTCCGGTAGTTGTTCGTCAAGATAACTTCGTCTATAATCGCACAGACAAAACCTTCAGTTTCCCCGAAGAGGTCACCAAACCGTAGCCAGGCTACGGACGCCAGGCTATCTACATCAGGCCCATGAAGAGCCTGATAATAGCGCCCGTGAAGCTCCTTGCCTTTCCATACCTCCTTGCGGTCATCAGTAGTAAGTACTACAAGTTTGCGCCAGTCCTCTTTAGCCATGGACAACGGGGTGAGGCCCTTGTCCACTGCGACCACCTCTCGGTGCATCCCCACGTCGGATTCTAAAAAGTATTCTCTGAGGCTGCACACCTCGCGGTTGTGGAGAGTCTTAGCATTTAAAAAGCCTCGACCTCCACACTTCCGCGGGATGTACAGTCTCATCACCGACGAACGTGGGTGATGCATCCGGTTTGCGGTTAGCAGCGTACGGACCCTCCTGTCCAGGGCGTCGAGCTCAGTCTGAGTCCATTTGAGTATGCCGAAAGAGTACATCAAAACCGGCATGACCCAACCGTTGAAGGCGCGCACCTTATTTCCGCCCGACAAAAGGCTACTCAATACCTTTTTAAGGCGGCTAAAGAAGCGCTCCTTCAGCGATTGCTTCATGTCAGTAACGTTAATGCCTAACGCTTCCGACATACACAAATATTTGTCTGTTTCGGTTGAGGAGAGAGATCTGAGGTGTATGGGATCCGAGAGTTGAATCCCTTCAGATTCCATAATCCCCCCTCGCTTTACATGCATGACTGCACATTTGTCCACACCAAATTCCATCCTGATAGCGCTACTGAAAGTTTCAGTTACCTTCAGTAACTCCATCAGTTGCAAGTTGTTGGGGGCAAAGAGTTTCAGATCATCCATGTAAAGAAGGTGAGATATGGCCTGACCACCTCTTCTCAACCGATAGCCCAGGCCTGAATCCTCCAGCAACGTGCTTAGAGGATTCAGGGCTAAGCAGAACCAAAGTGGACTCAAACTGTCGCCCTGAAATATTCCCCGTTTAATCCATATAGGCTCATCATTCCCCTGGATTGGTCGACATCCTGGATAGCGAAGGACCGTCTTCCATTGCCCCATACATGACCCAAGAAAGGTGCGTAGAGTTGCATCTATTTTGTACAACTCCAACACCCTCATGAGCCATGTATGTGGAACAGAGTCGTAGGCCTTCTTATAATCTATCCAGCATGTCGACAAATCCTTGTGGGATCGACGAACCTGTTGGCTTATGGCCATGTCTATGAGGAGTAGCTCCTTAGTACCGCGGGACCCGTTCCTACATCCATTCTGAGAGGTAGACATAATTGTATTGCTCTCAATGTGTACATTAATTTTCGCTCTCAGGATGGATGTAAGAAGTTTATAGACCGTCGATAAACATGTAATCGGTCTATAATTCTTGGGTTCCGTGGGACTACCTGTCTTATGGAGCAGGTGGGTAACACCAGTTGTTAGAAACTGAGGCAGCGACCCAGACTCTAAGGATGCCTGGAATTAAGATGCCAGAAGCGCGTGTGAGCTACTATACCATTTAAGCCAGAAGTTATGCAGTCCGTCCGGTCCCGGAGATTTCCAGTTTGGTAACGGACGAACTGCTTTGGCTACATCGAATGGAGTGATGGTTACTTTTCCATGTCTGGTATAGCTTCACACACGCGTTCGACATCACGCATCCAGCCACCCTCAGTGTGACAGACGGGCACCGACCAGATGTTGCACCAGAATGCATTCGTGGCGGCAGCATCGGGACGGAGCACGTCAGTCACATTTTGTTCAGGTCGCTCCCAAGCTCTATATACCCACCTCTCATCGCTCTGGAACATGCGGTTCTGCGAGTACCGGTCGACCCGACGCTTATACCGCCGAATACGATTGGCCCATGCACAAACCTTCTGCTTCAGGAAGTCAATGCGTTCCGTGACACGGGACATGTATTCTCGAGGACTGATTCCAGTCCCCGAAAATGCCCGCCTCACGAAGCGCATAACACGTGGTCTTGTATTGCCTTCCCTGAAGCAGTATAGTTTGCCAATGAGTGCTCTGGCCCCATCAATACGCCTCTCGATCCTACACTGCCAGGCCGGTACGGTAGGCTTTGGTCGAGTAGCTTCGTCACAATTTGGTAACTTTACATTTGCTAAACGACATGCCGCAACAGCCCCACAATACAGGATCGAGTGCGTATCAAAGAGGTCCTCGCTGCTCTCAAAAACATTCTTAAGCAGCGAGTCTAGAGCACACACTAGCGCCCTATTTTTTTTGTGCATAGGTAACCGTGATAAACGGGGTCTAAGTTGAGTAGGACTCGATCTATACTCGCGAAGCGCATCTTCCAGTGCGCTCCTCAGTCGATCGTTGCACTGGCTACTTACTGTGACAACCCTATCATCTGTCTCCTCATCAACATGATTGGACCGCGGCAGGTTTTTATGAGAAGCCGGTGGGATTTCTTCGGAAACCGGCGGTGCCGCAGTCTGTGTCGTAGTCGAGAAGATAAGGTTGCTCAGTACCTCTGAGCGCAGCCGATCAAGTGCGGCGTCGTCCAACCTGTGGTTGCGTTGGATGACCCGCACCTGATCCGACAATCGTTGAGCTGAGACGTTGATCGTTGGTTCCAGGTCCTGAAAAAGAGACAGCATCCTACCACGATACGCAGTGAGGTTAGTTTCCCCCTCTGTAGACCCGTAATATGCGCGCATGACGTTCTCGTTCATGGATTGAGTCCATTTCATGCGCTGCACACAACCACCGGCAGCGGGGACCCGGCTCGGGGCCGGTTGGCCCCTAAGTCCCAGGCTGTTCGGTGGCCGGCCTCTCCCCTGCCGACGTACAGGTGTTGGCGACGTCGGCGGGGAGAAATACTCGTCGCTCGAGCTCGACGCGGCTGCAGCCGCCGGTAACACTGGTGATCCGAGGTCCGGCGGCGGCGAGGCGGAGCTGAGCGGCGAGTCCGGGGGTGGATGGCGTGCGCGATGGGCAGCTGCTCTTGTTATCATTATTATATTTTCATTCTTATTGGTTTATTGTTGATCATCATTTATTTCAGTGTGACATATTATGTCATCTGTCCAATCTTGATTCATTTTTCTGTTTTGCTTAATTTTCCTTATTTATTCTGGTTATCTATAGTTTTTATTGTTTGTTTGTGTATATAGTTTCTTCTGTTGAATTTGTATTTATTTATTATAACGGACAAAAACTGTTTAGAAAAATATTAAAATTCGTGAATGAAAATAAACTTCTTGACGTTGAGAGTTGCCAGCTTAATAATGTATTAACTTAATTATGTTTATTGTTACTGTGTCTCTGTGTGTACATAAATGATTAAATAAATAAATAAATAAACATTTTGATGGTGATACTAAGAAACGCTAGCATTGCCATTTAGAGGCGTTTACGAGAGATTGACAACACACCGGAAGGACTGGATATGGGGGTACCTGCCTAGCAGTGGGACAAAATAAATGTTAAAGAAATTAATAGAACCTTTTTTTTTAAACAAGCTTTTAAACCGGCTATCTCAATTAAATGCATACACAAATTACGTATCCGTGTTGTTAAGCATTGAAGAGTTCCTTTTGTCATAAAAATGCATTGTCATCGGATCTATAAATAAAATTTTATAAATGGTTTATTGCAGAAACTTGTACAACTTTTACATTTAATCTTACATAGGGACCTCCTATTAAGTAAAAGATATACCTGTGCTAAGAGGTCCCGCTCTTCAATGACAAATTATTAAAAGTGGTGTACAAAAATAAAAGTCGGTTAAAATACAATTCAAACAAAAAATCACAAGTAAAATGCAAACCAAATAAAAGGCAAAAAAGAAAAGTAAAAGAACATAGAGATTAATCCTAAAATAGTGTGTGTGTATGTGTGTAAATGAGTGTGTGCTTGTGATAGTGTGTATGTGTGGGTGTGCATGTGTGGGTGTGCAAGTGTGTGTATGTGTGTATCTCATATTGACGATGCTTGCAGCAATAATTCAATGTCATCATAGGTCTTCAATTTTAGCCATTGAACTATTGCCTTTTTGCAGTCCATAGTAGTCATAGGATAGATGTTAATGATTTTATTAATTTTATTATACAAAGTTGATACGACAGAGGGGCTTTCCTTTAAACTGCCTATACTAGGTACTATTTTCAAGCTCTGTACCAAAAATCAATTAAATCGGAGCAGTAGTTTAGTCACAAACGATTTTTTAAGTTTTGGCCTCGTGTGAACACGATGTATCTTTCCTAACAGCTGATTATGTCTATACGCACAGGTCATGCACCTTAAAACGATAAATCTGAGTATAACCTACGATACGACGCGTTGTTGCCGTTCTCACGCAAGTCACAAGTACATTTTCGCTATAAGATGGCAATGCAAACAAGGATAATGGGTATAAAGTATGGTATAAAGGGTGGTTGCGTTTTACTCTGAATTGTAAGCTATTTAGTTTGTTTGAAAAAAAAAAACCTCATTTATTATTATTTTTATTTTTATACCGTATCGAATTAATACTAAACACGTATAGTATACGTAGTTTAATTTAATGCCCCTCTGTCACATCAACGTTGTATATGGCAGCGGAATTTGTACTGTATTGTCTTGTGGCATATGCAGTTTTGACAAATTTTACTGGTGCAACACAGTATTTTCGTTTACTGGTGCAACACAGTATTTTCGTCTTCTCTTCTGATGGTGAGGGTCATAGGGATCTGAACTTTAACTTCGTAAAAAAAAAGGAAGTGGTTTTTATTCAGCTTGCAAGTTTTGACCCGTACATACATACAAACAAACATTGGAAGTTAAATTAAAGCTTTTACAAAGGTAGTGATCAAATCAACCCGGGCCTGCGGTTGGCGAGTAGTGGGTAACTCGACGTCCGATCAGCACCAGGCCTAAGAGTCGACGGCGCGTAGTCCTCCACGAGCGCCTCAAAGAGTTGTCAGCATTCATGACGGGGCCCGTCATGGCCGATGCCTGCCTAAGGGTTGAGGATAAATTCGAAAGAGTTACGTCGCCCCTGGGCACTCAGGCAGGGAAGGAACAGGGGTGGGTTTTAGTCAGTAAGAGTCTGACACGCCCTCTCGCTCCACCCAGAGCGGGAGAAGTCATTGGATGATTTCCCTCCTACCCAAAAAAAAAAGTGGCGCAGTGGTTGAACGTTTCGGCTGCTGCGCTGCGTGTCGCGGGTTTGTTCCCCGCACGGAATAAATATTTGTATTGCCTACAGATAGTTGTTTCGGGTCTGGGTGTCTTGTGTATGTGAGTTTATATGTTTGTGAACGCACCCACGATACAGGAGTAATTCCTAGTGTGGGGCAACGTTTATTAATAAAAATAAAAAATAGTAATAATTAGACGATACTAAGCGAACATAAATGATGAAGCGAACATGAAGCATTTACAAAAATTACCTGATAAGCAAATAGTTTCGGCAACATGGGGAACATGGTTGGGTTTGGGGTTAAGGCTGAGGCAACATATTCTGATAGCGAAGTTCTTCGTACTACCCACCTAACTATAAAATTGTGCAGTTAGTGATGTCATAATTCATAAAAGTCATTGCATTGGAAGATTATTTATCACACTCATAGCTGCTTTTGAAACAATAAATTATTCGAACAGGTCAATAATAATTCAGTTGTAACTTGAATGGAGTTCAATAGCAACAGATTCTCACCTTTATGTTAATAGTTCTCATAGCTTCGATACATTCTCACTTAATTATCGTATTATGTGAAAGTTCTTCTATTAATTTTATGAAATTAATTTTACACTTTCTAAGATTTTATAATGCGCTGTTAGAGGTTTTGTTAAAGCCAACAAAGCACTCATATTTAATATGCCTCCGGGTATGGTTGGTAAACCACAAGTCAGTGACTATGTATGTATGGCTTGAAATGTGAAACTATTAAACGCTGTCAATATAATGATTGCCATGAAACTGCGTTAGGCTGAACAGTGGACGTGATGTGGCGTCACCACCACAAGCTTCACCACCACTTTCCTGACTAACAAAATAATAGTTTCACCTTGACAAACGATCAACATAAACTTGATAAAACTCTGGCTAACACTACAGCAGAAAAGAGGCCGAGGATAGATGAGATGCAGAGGCCGTTCCTTGATTTCTTTCTGTCGTTGTAATGCTCCCGACCGGAATTTCCAAGTACGCAGGAGATATTATAGTGCACGAGTGTGTACGCAAAAGCAGGTGCATTCGCTGTACCTTTTCTCTCATAGTCAGATGTGATAGCAATCCGACACGACTGGGGAGGGATCAGGCGCAGGACCAGCGGCTTCAAGTGATTTCTGAGGTACGGGGGTGTTATACCACCAACTTTCAACCCCCGGGCTGCCACAGAGTAATTCCTAATGGAGAAATCCAATAGCACTTTTTACTTAATAATAATAATGTGGACTCAGCGATCATTGTACCGATAGTCGTGTCAGCCAATGGCTTAATAGCCACGAGCCTCGACCAACACCTCAGGAGGCTCTCGTTAGGCGGCTGGATCAAGGGCTTCATTCAGAAAGCAGTACTTCTGGACACGGCTCGCATTGTCAGGCGGTTCCTCTCTCTGGAGCCCTGACCGCCGTAGCTTGGACCCTGTTCCCGATACCGGTGGGATACTATTTTTTATATTTTTAAATGTTTTTTTATTTAAATATTTAAAAATATAATATAATATGTACATCTCATGAATAAACGGAATAATAATAATAATGTTTTATTGATATAAAAAAGGTTATACATTTTCGTTTGAAACCCTGACTACTGAGCTAGGTGAGACCTGTGTTACAGTAGTCAGTGTCTTCTCCCGTTCTTTAGAATTAACAGTTTATACAATAATTCGAACAAGTAAATCACTTAAAACTAAATTTAATGCAAGCCTGCTATTGCGTGGTGTGTATTTTGCGCGTGTGTGTGTATGTGTGTGTGTGTGTGTGTGTGTGCATGAATCGGGAATTGAACCCAGGACCTTTTGCTCAGCAGTAGCGCTTCCGATCATGAGACCAACGAGGCAGGAATATGTAAAAGAGGATTTGCATCGATTTTATTTTGAGACTGACTTCTTCGACATCAGATAATATCTCAACATATCAACCGAGGAGTCTTTAAGTCAAGAGTGAATAGGTAACTTCTAGGAAAACGTGCTCCATCTAAAACCATATCATAGCTTACCATCAGGTGAAATTGTGGTCAAATTAATGAGTGCCAGTCAAAAGTTAAAAAAAAGTTTAAAAATCTGCTTTTGAATGAGATTTAAATCACCAATCGGAAAAAATAAATTGATTGGTTTTTAAATAATCAGAGATTCTAAAGAAGCAAACTAGACATTTTGGGAAGGATATTGTATTTACCCACATGTATGTATATTATTAACCTCATTGCTATATAATGAAAGATCCAATTGTTAAAGAACAGGAACAATTGAAAAACTTTAATGACAACTTAAGATGACTCATAACCAAAACGGCTATTATATTTATGGGGTCAGATCCTTCTTGTATAAACATTCATTAGGTATAATTTTTCTTGCGTGACTTTAGCATAAAGTATACTTAAATCTCAACCACTGCGAATTCATTCATAATCAATCTATAGTAAAATTATGTAAATTTTTTGCTCACATTTATTAAGTGATTGGACAGGCCATGCTATAAATTGGCAATTAATATTTTGTATTTTCAGTTACACAAATTAATAAAAAAAAACGGATATATTTTTAAAAAGTCGTCTTTATTTAACATTTACGAGGATCCTTCGTAAAATTATAAATTAGAACATCGCAACAAACAAACTATGAACATTCTTCGCATTAAATACACATTGGTTTGTAATAAATATGACTCAAAACATACCCATACACATACACATACAACAAAAAATGACTCAACAAAAAATATAATTTAATGAAAATATTAAAGTAAATATATAAAATATCTTTGGAACTGAAAACTTAAAATAATAAAATTTACTATCATCTCTCACTTAAAAAGAAAGTGAAATATACTTAAACATAATAGATAAATAAAAATACTTATATACAATAAGGGAAGAGACTAATAATATCAGTCATGTTAAAACTTAAAATAAAATAGATATTAGAAAAAAACTTAGCATGTGTACGAACGGTGGTCAAAATATATACAAAGAAGAAAAAGAAGATTTACGTAGAGATTAATAAGTTAACTTCACCTAGAATAAATAAATTAATAATTTAATCTCACGCCTGTTTGACATGGGCGCCGTATGCAAGGTTCTGGGCGTCCTGGGACCTTCCCCAGCCACCGCTGCTTTCCCAGCCATGGCTCTCTTCATGAGGGGGTTCTGACCACCCACCTCCGCTGCTCTTTTTGGATTCGAGGAGTTTCTTGAGGGCACCAAAGGCAGCGGCGATGAAAGCGATTTTACCGAGGAGGTAAGCCTTGAAGACGGCAAAGGCGATGATACCCAAGAACAGAGGGATAAGAGCAGTGAGCTTCAGCTTGATGAGGGCCAGGATGGGGAGGAGCTTCTTCAGCTTCTTCTTCTTCTTGCCACGGCCTGAAATTGAGATAGAAAACTTTAAGTAACAGGTTCTAAGTAGTAGAAGTGAAAACTTTGAAATTTGGATCTCTCTCCTGAGTCGTTTGTGACCAAATTGTTTCCTAAAACATTCATTACTTTTTCAAAAATATAATATTAGAATTTATAAAATATGATTCCTGTTTCATGGTCTTGGTTTTTTGGTGCAAAAATAAACGTGAATGATCATAACAAAGGAATTCTCAGTATTCAAGTGCAATTAGCTAAGAAGTAAACAATCAATGACGTTTCTCTAAATCCCGTTAAAGTCACACATAAAGTCACTAATTATATCAAAAAACAAATCCACCTAACAAAGGAATTACGGTCCGTTTAATCTCACATAGCGAACTCCGAAGAATCTTGTTCACAAAAAACTTTTCCCACAACATCATAATAAGAGCCATACCTTTGTAAACGTAGATACGACAATTAAAAGAAAGCTACTTCAACTTTTGGCATTCATAGTTGAACAAAATTATAATTTTGAGAAAGTCACTGCATGTGTGTCACGAACTAAAGGTCAAAAGTGAGAATTATTTCCATATTTTCGATGGTTTGCAAAAGTTGGCAATTTGTGAGCGGTTTAACAGATACTAATTTATTAATTTTGGAGCTGGTGATTATCTACGTATCCGATAAAAATACAGTAAAAACGACTTTAAACCAATCAATTTTCGAAAATCAAACTAATGATGATATAAAACAAGTTACCGCATATGTTAAAGTCAACATTAAAGTTTATTGATAGCATTATTACATAATTAGTGACAGGTCTAGACGGATCAATGGTCTTAAGTTACACGCCGATTTACAGATAGAAATCTAAAGACAGTGAACTTATAAAGTATCTAGAAACTGGTCTAGCAGGTCTGGTCTTACATAAATAAACGGGTCGGAGTGAAAACGAAATCCAAGTGATCATTATGTTATGTCACACGATCTTGCCTTTAGAGAATCATATTATGTTAAACTGGTACATAATTGTTGTAGGTTGTGAAATAATCTCTAGAATTTTGGAGGAGAATAAATTTGATCATTAACTTAAATGATATGATTTTTTGTGAAGAAGACTATGAAATTCATGTCACAGAGAGAGTGCTTTTGGAACAATATTGAAATCAACAAATAATGTAATAACAATAAAGAAAAGATTCCTCTAAATGGAATGGATGGGCCTGGTAAACGCAAACCATACTTAAATATTCTCAAAGTAAGCAATTCTGAAGCCAGGTCATTTGGAAGCGCCCGTAAATTTTGAGGTTATGTAAACCACGAGTCAAAGGAGATTTAAAACTTAACATAAACTTGAAATCTTAAGTGAAAGTTTAAAAAGTTGAAACTGATTTTCGAAGTTAACATTTAACGATTATGAGAGATTAGAAATAAAAATTAGAAATCATTTTTGGCAAGTGGGAACTTTTAACCTTTTAGAGATGCAAATGTTGTAAAAAGAAACACTTTAATTTTCGGATTAATCTCTAAAATGAAGTTTTAAATTCAGATTTTAATTCAAGTTCCGGTTTTTACTAAGCACTATTCAAATGACAGCTTAAGAAAGTGCAAACAAAGTATCGTTAAAGCATTCACTCGCGTCTAAGTGCGAATGAAAAGCATCTATTGACAAAGCACTAGACGGTCTGTGAGAAACATTCAAAGCTTAGCCAAATATAGAAGCTGTCTATTAATTCTAGTCTATGCTCAGTCAGGTAATGGCTGTAAACTCGTGTGTAATATTTTGACTGCTTATTGTTCTTCGTTTGTGTTCGCAGCTATGGTTAGCCAGGAAAATAACAATGAAGATGAATATAGAGATGATGACTGTAGCTTTTTGCTGGCAGCACATTTTCGCATAGAGTTGTTTATTGACCCTGCGGAACTATAGCATTGAATTTAACGATTGACAAATTTCGAATCAGGAATCGTCGGATCGGGTCGCTTTCAACTCTGCCTATCCCAGTATCTAAGAAATCTAATACCATCTCAAGAAAGTGCATAAACTACCGTATCAAATTAACACATTACTTGCTGATTTTATCTCGGTGCGTGGGAAAAATTTCATACATTGTGCTTCACGTTGGATTTTGTATGCTTAGTGCCGTAACTAATATTTTTATTGTTGGCATGCACTGTATCTTAGATCTTGAGATTTTTGTACAAATAAATATATCATATTTTTTTAATTTATGATAGTTATATTTTGCGAATTATTTCTATCACAATTTTTGTCTTTTTCAATAGAAATACTTGACTGACTTTAGTAACTTTATCTTCCAAGTTTGCATGTTTGCAATGCTTACAAACTGTCAGTAAGAACGTATTCATGTTTATTTCTATTTCACAACTTAGGAATTTTCTAACTAGTGCTACATGGCAATAATGTTCTAGGTAAAAAGCCTACAGTAGTTTATTAATGGCTCGGTATTTACGTGCATGGAAAACTTTAACTGCAACTTATTACTTTACGAGACTTCAGAATGATTAATTTCTTACTTTGCTATGAGACTGTACCATTTGCGTGAGGTTTTCAATTCTCTACGCTATGCACTAAAAGCTTAAATTGCTGTGAGTTTTGCTCTTCAAATTATTATCGTAAATGGCCTCTGAATTGAATCTAAGTTTATTGTAGTCTGGTCGTAAAATAACCTTGTTTTTATTTTTTCTGTGTCTGAAAGGGTTCACATTGATTCTGATTTTTAAAACTACTGCCCAAAATGTAATGAAATAGACGAAATATTGAGTAAAGTTAAAAGAAATGGTACATACCTTCCTCATCAAGGGTGTTGTCATCTTCCAAAGCTTTAGGCATTCTGAGCTGCAACACATGGCTGTCTAGGAAGTCCACAACGTTCTCCATGATCCTCTCTTCGACCTTCATCTCCCTGGCTTTGGGGTCATCAGGCAGAGGTTCGTAGCTGCGAGCTGATCTGCTTCCACCGGTGTTCTTGAAGCTAACGCCATCGAGGACTTCAAGGCTTGAAGAGGCGGCTAGTTTGTCTGTGAATTTCATTGCCTTTTCCTGTGAAATAAAAGGAGTAATTTGAGATTTTGTATTTTTGTGATTGGCCTATTTTTTGGAACGTTGCATTCAGATAATATGGCAAAGTGGGACTGTTATTTTTGATGATAAATCACTGAGGTTTATTTGAAAAATAAACGAGTTATATTTGAAAATAGTGAACTCATTAAACTTTAAACGCCAGTTAATTAAGATTTTAATTTAAAAAATTGGCGAATCAATCCAGTAATTTAACTATCGAGACACTAAAAATCTATTTAAAGATCTCCAGTATTTTTTGCAAGCTCCAACACTAATAAAACCGCAGTTATTTTTCAAAGTCCTTGGGCTTTAACATCAAAACGAAACACTGTCAGGCTTAAAGCCTGTTTAACCCCAGGGATCCTCAACCCATCACAAAACACTGTCACATTTCACTGCACTGCACAACACACCTTGAGACACAAAGAAGTATCTGTGTCCAGACAATCCTTTAAGGCCGAGATGAATCTCTCGGCGGCTCCATCTTCCTTTGCCATGGGCAATGCCCCGGCAACTGCCACAGCACACAAAAGCACTACAACCTTCATCTTTCTCGATGGCTAAACACAAATTGCTAAAGATCAGTGTATGTGCGTGAGTTTTATTTTGTGTTCCCCCTCCCTGCAGTTCCATATGTCACGGCGTCTTCGTAAGTGTGAGACCTATGACGAAATACAAACATGCCAACGACAGGGTAGGCATTTTAGCAAGTATTTGTCAGGTTTTATGGATATGTGTGTTATGGTGGCATAGTACTCGTAATACGATCAGACATTTGATCGTAAGTTTTTTGGTTTTAATTTTTTATGGCTTGAGAAATTGCGCGGGAAAAATGTGAATTGAAATTGCTGCCAATGAACTTTGTACAAAAATAGATTTATAATTTTACAGTAGTTTCTAATGTTAATGATATTGTTACGTATTGTGGGTTTAAGTTTCATTTCATTTAGTTAATAAGGAAATGGCAATTTTTGTAATTGATCACGTAACCTTTTGCTATTTTTATTTAATTTATAACATTTTCGATTGATATAATAAGAAAACGTAAACATAACGTAAAATGAGTGAGTAATTTCGTAACTTACAAATATTCGGAAATCCTTTTGAAATAATTACTTCGTCCGAAATATTTGGAATACCTCAATGTTTCCGGTTCTTCGTCGGAGGGTTTCGCAAAATCGCTTTCTAAAACCCATCAATAGACTTATATCATCGGCTGAATTTCTATATTTTTTGACCATTTGTATTCCAAAGTAAATTGTTTAATAGTCCATTTATAGGCATAGTTGTCTGTACGTAGCGAAAGTTTCTTTGGTACTTAAAGACAAAGGTGATATGTCTATTTGGAATATAAAGTGCGGAATTATGTTGTTATATTCATAGTCGTTGCCAACCTGCTTTTTGTTTGAAACACTTTTAATTTCATTTAGGTTGAACTCTGCGTCCATTGCGCAATGCGTAAACTTTCTTTGATTCATGAATAATTACGTCATTACGATTTTTTTAATTCATTACAAATTCGAACTTCCCTCCATTTTGGCTCATACCATTTTCAGACGCGTTGAAGACAACTATGATACTGTTTATACACGATGATGATAGTATGATAATTTTTTTAAAATAAGATTTATTTTTCTAAAATAAATAATAATAATTATTATTTTAATATATTTATTATTATTATTTTTTGATATTTTAATATTTAAAAATGTAAATTGTATGTATATGTTATAAAATAAATGGAATAATAGTGTTATTAGAACAGTAAACCGGTTCACAGTTAAATTGTTTATGTTCGTTAACAGCTATATAAGTATAAAACTGAATTGTAGCCATCAGCACCCACCTCCGAGAGACGTCGGCGTTCCAACATTAAAATTCATAAAAATAATAATAAACAAAATATTTAGACTAACCTAATATTAAAAGTAAAGTTTGTTATGCAATATCAATTATTACAATTGTAAACTAACCTAAAATAAATAATTAATTATACAAGTTTAATTGAATTATTGATCAAAAAATAAATTATATTTTTATGTAACTAATAATTACAATTGCATTTAAAATAATCAATTAATTTAATTTAATTTAATTCAAAATTATAGAAATTATTATATTTGCAATTAAAAAATTAAAAATAAGGTTAAAGTCCAGTTCTGTGAGTGTGTGTGTATGTGTATGAGATACATTGTCATAAGCCAATAAATATTACGATACCGGATTTTAGTTATATTGATAGCCAAGATTTAGTTTTCGTGTAACAATATAGGTAATGTTAGTGTTTTAAGCGTACGAGTTAATAGTAGAAAGAATTCTTATGTAACTTTACTTATGACATGAGAATAATTCCATCAGTTAAAATGTTATTCTTTTCATTTGAAAATTTTATTCATCATCATCAACCTTTTAATGTCCCCACTGCTGGGGCACAGGCGTCCTCTCTGTGAGAGGGTGTGGGCCGTAATCCTACAGGCGGGCCCAATGCTTAGGTTGGTAAATTTATTATTACCGTCCAAAATAAACTGATTCATATCTTATGAATTTATTTTATTTCTTATCGTCGAATGTGTCAATAAAATAAACCTACATACGTACATCCAGCGACACGCCAGGAATTCTAAAAGTTCTTCATTCTTCACATAATGAGGATAATTAATGAATTTGTCCCAAAACACAGTGTCGCATAAAATTATTCGCTCATTACCGTCTCAAAAGGAACTATTGATAAACTATTCAATCACATTTAAATCGGAGAAAATATTTTGTCCCAATCCATTGAGACATTTTACAAATTCCAATCAAAATTGACCCTTATCTTGAGAAGGTTAAATTTCAAAATGATGTTACAGACTTCCTTGTAGGTTCACTGTTATCTAGGTACAATCTTGTCTAGGACAATGGGTGAGTTAATCGCTTCTGGTCGTATACTGAATGTGTAAAGGGAAATCTCTCCGTCGCTGTAGGTGACGTTAATGATGTATGAGCTTTTGTCGAACGGTGGGTCCTGTTTGAGTACTTAGTAGTCTGTACGTCAATCAATGTCTTTGTTAGATGTGGTGTGGTCGTGGCTACTAATAGATAAACTTTACAACCTCAACTCTATTTAGTAATTTTGAAAGAAAAAGCAACCATTTATTTGCCCCGAGGAATAATATATTCTGGGTTCTGGGATATGTTTTCCAAAGGGTTTTTTGTAAATGGATTTAATTGATTGGACTACCATACAGTTTTTCTTTATCCTCTTTTTGTATCGATTGACTACTTCTTCAAATTTTTGCCGAAAAATATATATATTTCTCATTTTGAATTTCAACGTTATGCTGGTAATGTACTCGTACTAACTTCATTGTCATATATGTACCTACTAGTCAACACATTTCAGAATTGTAATTTGCTGTTTCTAAAATTTTTGGTAGTAGCTCGCAGATAAACTAAACCTCTGTTAACTCATTACGTTTAACGTTCATTTCTACTTGCAGTTCCAACAGTGACTCGAATCTCAGAGTCATGTTGTCTTGAAGCTAATGTCTACAAAAAAACGAAAGTGTATCAACTGCTTGTCATCCTACGCCTGTTGTAATGTTCGTTGTTGGACATACTTTATTATCCATTGACGCATTACTGATCATTTTGATAAACTAAAAGAATACTATAGAAGCAATGATGCATGAAGTGTGGGTGAAGTGGGTCATTGTGTACAAGCGTTATTAGAGTTACTAAGAGAAATGTCTTTGGGTACAAAATTATGACTTAACAGAATTGAAGAACAAGTGTTCATTCAATCAAGTAGGGCATCAAGTGCATAATAATTATATTTCTCATTGTTATACTCTATTGTGTGACCTTTTCATTGTTAATCATATACCTACTCGTACTGAAATAGTAGTTTCTATAGTAAAAGAATAAACAGTGTCATTCGCTTTTTTTTTCTAGTTGTTAGATCACAAGAGTACTTACTCTGCTAATATTTTATTTAATTACTTTTTATTTTTCTCCAAAGATGTTTCGCCCCATGCCATTAAAAGTTACTTTTTCTAGGATCTATCGTTTAAACATATTATACCGTTCTTAGTCTTCATCCTCATTTTCAAAATATCTTGGTCACCATCATCATTTTTGAAAACATCGTCATAGTTTTCTTTGTACTCAAAATGTACCGTTTGTTTAAAGATGGTATTAAATATAACTTCAACGCTATGAACTTACATTTACTGTATCTTGTGGGAACTGAACTAGTATCGAGCAAAAAGACTTCTAAAGTGCATCTTAGTGTTTGTTAAGTGGATTGGTTCCGTAGTTGCTGTTAACACATAATTATATACTATTTGATCTTGTCTATGTTATCATAATCCTACTAATATTATAAATGTGAAAGTTTGGATGAATGGATGATTCTTACTCAGTTCCGCCAGATCAGCTGATTGGATGTAATTTGGCACAGATATAGATTATAGTTTGGAATAACACATATACTAATATTTATAGAGGGGAAAATACTAATTTTATGCGTGCGAAGCGGCTGGCAGAAGCTAGTGATATGATAAGCATAAATCAGACATATAATGTTGCTGAGACTCAAGCCTCCTCTAAAGGAGAGGAAATGGGCTGTAATCCACTTTATTATAACAATTGATCATATTGGTAAATGTATTAAAATTGCTTCCTCGACTAAATTCGACTCTTAATGTTTCCGTAACTTGCCGTGTTATCGTTGGTAACTAGAATAGAATATAATATACCTTATTATTTACACCAATAAATAATTATATTACTATATTTATTACGAGTAATGGGTAGCTCGCCGTCCGATCAGCACCAGACCCATGAGTCGATGGCGCGTAGTGTTCCACGCGCGCCTCAAAGAGAACTTGTCACCCACCACTGACGGGACCCATTATGGCCGGTGCCTGCATGCCCAGGGGTAGCGGATAAATTCGTAACAGAGTTACCGTCCCCTGGACACTCAGGCAGGAAAGGCACAGGGGTGGGTTTTAGTCAGTAAGAGTCTGACACGCCCGCCCACTTCACCTAGAGCGGGAGATGTCATTGGATGATTTCCCACACAACAAAAAAAAAACCTTTGAAAAGTCTTGATACAGAGAAAACGTTTAGTAAGCCCCATAGGTATGCAAATCAAAGAGAAATGAAATCACATCATTGAGTCAAAAGATGCACTTGGTTCATTTCCTTCCTACCTGGCGCTTTGCCAGCGAACATTTTGCTAAAACTGTCACATTTCTAGCTTTACATAAACATGGCTATGTATGATGCACCTAGCGAAGATGCTCTGTAGGGTTTTAATTACTTGTGCTGTAAAAGTGAATAACTTATGAGCGTCTTGTACAGCACGTAGTTAAATAGAGAATCTGCAGGTTATGTACATTAATTTTACTTCTATTTTCTTTAATTAACCATTTATGTCATCTACGTCAACATTTGCTATGTAGTTTCTTATATTATGGCTGGCATCTAGTAAACCAGCTTCGGCTGAATATCAATATTTTATGGAGGGTCATTCTCATTTGAACTCTTTAGTTTATGATTTATTTTGACTATTTTTTTTTTAGGTTAAAACCTTTATCAAAATACACCAGACTTTGACTTTCCCTTAAAACCGGCATCGGGTTAAAGTGTCCAACTTAATATATTATTAACATTTTCATAAAATGTACTTGTGCGTGTTCTGGCCAAGATATTATGTGTATTGTAAGTAACGATAAACGATAGTATTATATTCAAATTTGCCAATCCATTTCATTCCGTTTTGGGAACACATTACTTGTGCGTACAGCTAAGGCATGGAATTCCCTACCGAAGTCTGTGTTTTCTGATAGCTACAACCTGGGAGTCTTTGAGCCAAGAGTAAATAGAGTAGAAATAGACAATAAGAGTGAAGAGGTTACTTCTAGGTAAGTGTGCTCCGTCGTCGACCATATCATTACTTACCATGAGGTGAGATTGTGGCCCAGCGTGAGCCTATAAATGGTTAAAAAGTGAAACATATAAGGAAGTCTGTAAGTGTCATTCATGAATCTTTATGCAACCACAAACACAGAAAGATCAACATTCATTTTACTTGCGGGACTCTAAAAAAGCAGTTTGTGTGAATCATGAATCTGCTAGACTAGTGTTTAGTTTCACACGTTATAAAAAACATTTTCTCTTAAACTTTTTATAGCTGCAACCATTGTTTATGATGATAAGCAGGTATGGAAGTTTCGTATAGCGGACTGCAAGCAAGGAAAGTCACTTAATATTAATTTTATGGGAAACTAGCTTTTTACTCGCGACTTTGTCCCCGTGGATTTTAAAAACATAGCTTTTATCACCCACAAATAATGTAGCTTTGTCCTGGTAAAAGAATTCTCAAAATCAGTTTAATAGTTCCTGAGATCATTATCATCTTCAACAAAAGAACTCACAAACTTACAAAATTTACCTCTTTTTAATATTATTAGTTTAGTTATGAGAATACACCTCTTTTCTTAAATTTTCTACTTTTAAATTTTACTTTTAAGTTTCTTATATTGATAATTTAGTAGGAATTAGATAACTCATTTAATGACCGCAGGTGGCAAATGAAGTAGAAAAGTGACAGGCTATGGAAATTTTGCTAACTCTAACCCTATGTAAGATTAACTGTAAAAGTTGTACAAGTTTCTGCAAAAAACCTTTCATTTATTTATTTTTCCATTTTACTTATATTTTCCTACTGCTCGGAAATCTCAGCAGTATGTTATAAAAATATTTTTTTTAATTTCTTTATTATCGCTTTAGTTTAAGTGCAGTAAAATATAGGTTTAAAAATACACTTTATTTACTGCACCGATACTAAAGTTACGTAAAAGTTACTAGCCACATCGTCCACGTGAGTGTTACCCAACCCACAGCTTGTACTACGTTTAAAAAAACTTCAACGTTCATTCATAAAAAATTTGTTCACCAACGACTTAAGCCCACGTGTTTCGAATCACGTTTTTCCCAAACTTTCATTCTAATCAATACTTGTGTTCGCAATAAATAATATTAGTGCGTAAACTGGGCGATGCCGCGGGCGTTTTTAGGCATAATCTAACGGTTATGCCGAATATTTGATAATTATACTCTATAGGACCTGTTTGGGCGAGCGGTCGTCACACTGTAGAGGTTGCATTTGACGCCTGAATGTCTGGCAGAATACTGTTATATAAAGCTTTTGATGATGATGCAAGAATGTACTGTACATACAGCAATGGTAGACTTACTATTAATTGATTTGAAGTCATAGTTCATGTAACAGCAAGGGGTATAAATTCTCCGTCATTACTCATGCAGTAGTCTTGTCTCAATCAATTATCGCAATGTTCTTCCCGTGTGATGCCACAACTAAAAATTATTGATGCTTTGGGAAGTCTTGTGTATGGATGTGGATGGCTATAAGAGAAGGGGAAGGCTAAAGAAAAGATGGCTGGACTGTGTGAAAGATGATATGGGTAAAAAGGGGGTGACTACAGAGATGACGACTGATAGAGGAGTATGAAGGAAAAAGACATTTTGCGCCGACCCCAAATAAATTAGGATAATGGCAGGAGAATGATGATGATGATTACTAAGTGTCTAATGATAAGATTCTACAAAAGCTTCAATTATTTCATTGACGTCATAACTGTCATGTAACTCAAAATCGACTTCACATAACCAAGTCACATCTACCTCGTGACAACCTCCGCTTTCTTTTCCCATATGCATATATTAAATTAAAAACCATACGGTTATGTAACACATTATGATGATAGCCAAGTAAAAGTATTATAATAATTATGTTGTATTAATACTTTAAAAATTTCTACTGTAATCGTTAAAATTGTTTATGTAAGAATAAGTTCTCACGCGAATTATTGTGCATTGTTTGGGATCATCGATTTTGCGTGTTCACTAATTAATAGTGACCGTTTAATCAATTTGGTATTGCTTCTTTAAGTCTTTTAATTTTGTGTTTTTGTTCCGTTTGGTTGATGCATTGAGCTTTAGTTACTTTATATTTTTATTCATTCTCATCAAAAGTCGGTATTATTTGTTAGTGTACATTATTATTTTAACTTTTGCTTTTATTTTGATTAACGTATCTTCCTCATCTGTCTGCAGGATATATATTTTTTAAATTCAGAAATAAAAACTGAATGTGTAATTAAAAATAATATATTTGTAAGCTCGTGCATGATTAGTGTTTCCATTTGTTTTTCAGTATTTCCTTGATCTAGCAATTCCAGCGATGCAGTTGCAGCTAGCTTAAGGCCAAGTGGCGCCCTCATTGAAAAAAAAATCGTAGCATAGCATAGAAAATAAATATTAAAGAATCCAACGTCACGTTTGTTACAAAGAGGGTAAAGTATTTTTACGTTGCTAAAACAGGTCTCAGAATATTTCGAATCCAAAGTTGTATGTAAAAGTATCGAAAACGGCCGCACACTACCGGCCACTACCGGCTGGTAACCTCTTTGTAACAAACGTGACGTTGGATTCTTTAATATTTATTTTCTATGCTATGCTACGATTTTTTATTCAATGAGGGCGCCACTTGGCCGGTAGTAGGGCCTTAAAATAGGTACAAAATGTTAAATCAAAAGAGCGTCGTTTTTTCAGTCATTAAATGAGTAGTTTTAGTAATAAGTTATTATTTTCTCACCGATTGTACTTGTGGTACAAGTTTTTGAGCCACTTATTGAAAAGGAGTCTCATAATTTCAAGATTGAAGTAATAATCCTTCATGAAATATTAAAACACATATCGCATCAACGAAACTTTCGTCTTCAGTATCTTCCAACTATTGCGCAACTATTAGAGAAAGTTATTTATTAAGTAATTTGTTACCAGCATCGTGATATGGTGGTGTTGACCATAATCATATATTATATTGTTTCGAAATACTCTTCTAAGTGATGATGATATCAATCTTGAAGATGATGGGTTTAGAAAACGTTTCGTTATTGAACAAGTTAACGGTAATGTTAATGATAATAGTGAAATTGATATTTTGTTTAAAGAAATTGCAATAAATGTGCTTTCTGATGAGGTGAGTGTATGAGATTATTTGCTGTTTATTGGTTATTTCTCTTTTGTTGTTAGATGGTGTAAGTGGCCGTTGTGATACTACAAATCTAACAATGAGAGAGATCTAAAGTTAGTCAAATTGATTGGAAAGGATTGGATAGACTTTTTTCTTTTTTAATTCTTGAAGAATTGTTTAACTTATCCTCTCATTCTGTGTTTTTTGCCTGTATATTACATCCTTACATGATAAATATATTAACTTTAAAGTCTCAACTGTCAAAATTATAACATAATACGTACTTTTGCTTTCATTATATCCTACTGTTTGCACTCATTACCAGTTTATGGGTTAGCTAGCCATTAGTTAGTTTAAAATAAATTGGTATTTAGACATTAAACTTAGTTTTGGATTAAATAAACGGAGACAATAACATTTTAAGTTCTTTATTTGTACGAATCATTAAAGAAATAGTTAACATATAAATATAAATAGGAAATTATTGAAATATATTACAATATATTTGTACTCCCACAGCGGCAAATAGATACTTGTTATTATTATATATATATTATAAAATAAAGTGAATAAGGATGTAAATTATATTATAGGTGGTATATTCGATGATGAGTTACGTAAATATTATATTATGAAAATATATTGATGAAAGATTTATATATGAATGTCAAAATAAATAGTTTGTAAATAAATAAATAAATGAAAATTATAAATATAGCGTAAATAAATAGTTAATATCACAAAATAAACGTATTTATACATATTATGCATAAAACTATATACATAATAAAACTAAATAGTTAATATAAGGACTTAGTAAGAAAGGACTAGATAATAAATCTATGAGAGTTAACAGTAAAATCAAAAATAAAACATTTTGAAGTACAAAATACACAAATACGGATACCGTATAGGGTTCGAAAATACTAATATAGTATAGTATGAAAGACCATACAAACTTAGAACAACATTTTATGGGAAAACAGTAACAAATCGCGTCTTCGGTAAAAATCCCTTACAAAGGGAAATTCTTCGTAGAACATTAAATAAATACGCCTTAAAAACTATAATAAATAAACTCAGTACATTCCGTTTCACACTATGTTACAATAGGTAGAGGACTTAGAATAGCTCCTTGGGAATTCCATGGCTTTATTCGGTTTTAACGTGGCCGGAGTAGGCTAGGTTCTGTGCATCATCGATGGATCGTCCCCATCCGTGACCGCTGCTGGCGTAGTGTTCTTCATGGTGAGGGTGGGCGACTACTTCGTAGCTGGTCTCATGATGCTTGCTTGCCAAAAGTTTCTTCAGGGCAATTATACCAGCGACAAGAAGAGCGATCTTGGCGAGGAGGACAGCCTTGGCAGCAGCAAATGCGATGATTCCGAGGAACAGAGGGATAAGGGCAGTGATCTTCAGCTTGGCGATGGCAAGGAGGGGCAGCAGCTGCTTGATCTTCTTCTTCTTGCCACGAGCTGGAATCATTAAAGCGTCACATTAGCATTGATATACAAAATAATGAGTGAAAGTGATCCTATAGAAATGTCTCATAAACCAGACAAACTTTAAAAAGTTTATATTATTATAAATGTTCAATTACATTATTGACAAATAGCAAAAGAAAGAGTGTATTATTTCGAATGATTTTCTCTAAACTAAGATTCAAAATATTCAAATCTAATTAATTCTTGAAGTTGAGCAAAACACTCAAGACCGAGACATCGTTTATACCATACTACATTCGTACAGCTTTCATATTTGCTTAAAGATAATTGCCTACAAGACTGTTGACATCGTTTTCAAGGTCCATTACCCACAAACTATGAGTGCAAGGTTTGTCAACATTGGCTGGGAGAACCTTACACAGTAAGTAGGTATGTGATTTGAAGGAAGGAATATTTTAAAATAATCAGTTATTTAAGATAACGTACCACTCTATAATTTTATTGACTAATCTAGGAAACAAAATAGCGTGTTTGACTTATTTTTATTTAAACCTATCAAATAATTCTTAAATATCTGACCCTTCAAAAGTTTAAGTTCATTAATTGATAAGATAAACGTTACACTATGAACTTTAGCCACCACTGCAAGTTTAAAGCGCTTATAAACTTGTGTCGTAAGTGCTTCATCGCACTCGCTGCAGCTGGTGCAACCACAACCTTGAGTAGTGTCGCCATCTCTGACATTGACTATGAACTATCAAGTCTTGTGCGTTCCTTGAACTTTATCGTTCGATAAACTTTTACTAGATTCTTGTTGGTGTTTACAGTATTAGATCACTTGGAGGTAAGATAACTTACGGCGGGCAAATCAAATGTATTCAAGTTTAAGTAAGAGCAATTATTTGAAATTGGACTATTATGTAAGTATAAAAATACATAAGGTAGTAAAATAAATAGTTTCAGCATATTTGTAATATCTATTTATACATTGGTAGTTTTATATCCCCTGGTTGCAAAGAAACATTACACAGAACCTGTAATTGTTTTGTGTACCGAAAAAATGTCTGGCAGCGAACGTCTTATGGGTTACTAAGGATTTTGTCAAGGTCATCCACGTACTTTGACCTGTTTGGTTTACTTCTTACTTCTACTTTACTGGTTAACAAATTTCAAAGTTAATGAATGTATCGTAATTTTATCCGTAGCTCAGTTTTTAAGCTTCTACCCGTTAACTGAGGAACAAGCCCTAATCCAAAGCCAATAGAGTAGAAAAAAAAACAAAACAAATACCAGATAGACAGGTACAAATGGACACCGTTCTAAAACTTGTTTATGATTGACATAGTGACATTGCCGGCCCATTGCCTTCAAGCATCTATATGACATACTTCCCTCAATCACCTGCTTAGAGATAGGAAACATGGTGGAACAAGTTTTGTCGAAAGTAAAACTATGTACTTAATTATATGAGTGACTTGTTCATCTGAATCTTTGACAAAATGCATCGTTTTGTCTAAAACTTTTGATTATTCAGTGACCCTCACCAGACATTTGATTTTAGACTGATTCGGAATGACAAAACAACGCTTCATCATTATTATTCTTAATCACTCATATAAATAGTCCAAGTTAATTATCGTTTTGATTTAAGAACTTGTTAAACTCAAACATAGCTGTACTACATTTATTGACCTTAACCCAAAGCAATTTATTTTAATCACCTATTGATATATAATGGTTAACATTTTAATGAATGGAGAGAACTGAATATCAATTTTAATGAAAGAGAAATGAAAACCACCTATAAGACAATACTTTCATCAAACGTTGAACAAGGTAAATAGGTTTCAGAACTGTCAGTAAGTGGAAAATGGACTTTCTTATAAAAATATCTGAACTGAAAGACCAAAGTCCAGCAACGAACAATATAGTGTAGCAGTACTAAGACCAAGTCATCATTCCAGCCTAAAAACATCCTGCTGGACATGGGCCTCTCCCAAGCGTCATCTTATCGACCATTCTGTTGTGATGCTTCTCCCATCTAGCCGATTCCCGATACTTTTACAAGTCATCAGTCCACCTAGTCGAAGGCCTACCATTTCTAATCCTTCTGGTATTTGGTTGCGCATAGTAAGTGAGAGTGATACACGCACAGGTAGATACTAAAAGGTTCTACAATCACATCCTGTTGACAATTAGTAAAAAACACTAAACATATTAGAAAGGTGTGAGCACCTGAATGCGTTTCCCATGTTACACATTATTATAGAAAAAAATCTTACAAAGCTGAATTTGACAGTGAAATTGCTGTATCATTGTCTTTCGAATTGATCTCAATTGTTGCGATAACTGTAGTATGCCTGTCAATGTTTTGAGTTATGAGATTAAAAATAAAAATGTTTCAAACGCTTTCAACATAAACAATCAGAATAATGTTGGTTCTAGAGTCTGGGTTGTTTTTGCTGTATTATTTTGGAATAGACGCTTTTGAGAGAACCTGCTAGATAGAAAATGAAAACGTGAACCTTATTGGTACTGTCAACCATTTTTTTTTTTTTTTTTTTGTTTTGAAAGTGATTTTGGCCAACAACGGTTAGTATTTGAAGTTCTGCGTAACCCAGAAAGAAATCGAGAGTGTTGAATTTTTTAGACCAAGTTACAATCGTCTGATAAAAGCCTTCTTTTATGAGACCAAAAGGCTTTTATCAGACGATAGTAAGACCATGTCCTTATATGGTTTGAGTGTCTATAATAGCCTCATTATTTTGATCAATTTTATGAAGCACTGGCTGTGTTGCTGGCTAAAGAATTTGACTTATGATGGTCTTACTGAAACAAGAAATTCTGATAGTCCATTGACAGCTTTGTTAATATACTGCTGTTAAAATTCAGAAGCATCAGGTTCGAATAGAGTTTGGCAGATGATAAAGTCTTTGCGTAGTAAGGAAACGTTTATGAACGAATACAGACTGAGTTGAATGAACCAAGACACGGTAAAACGGAAAACGGACGCCCTTTTTGAGAAAAATAAGACAGTTAAAACTAATAGTCTGACTCATAACACCATAATTGGTATCAATCGTAGTTGTAACACGAACACATATCATAATATTGGAAAGGCAACTTTCTTCGGAGAAGAGTCGAGGAGTGCCGTTTACACGATTTCTCGATGACTTGTTAAACTGGTTTAGAGGCAGGACTTCGAACTAATGCCGTAGAGGGAATGTGCCGCTTTCGAGTTTCTACATGTTGTTGACAATCTCAATGTGAAGGCCTTTTTTGTGGAGTGACATTTTAGCAATACAGAAGTGGTGAATACAGATGTCCTAATTTCGCAAGAGACTACACTCCTTTTATGTCTTGAATTGAATTGCTGTGAAGATAGGCACTGTCTAGTATACGTATTTAATAGTTCGACGGCTACTAAACTAGCAAATATGCAACTTAGGAATAAAAAAAATAGACTATCCTTGCTGGAGTTATTGCAATATAAAGCTTTTGTAAATAGATTTAATTATAAACGAAGTAAGAGATAAAATCTTAAAAAAATTAGGACGACATAATCCTAGATTTGAATATGACCAGATACAACAGAAAAACTCGATTGACTCCAAAAGCCATTGATTTCCATAAAACTGACATAAGAGATTATGTAACGCCTTGCATCTGACGAAAAATATTGTGTTTTCCAAAACCGGAATAAAATCGTAACGATTCACATGAACATGTGTAGGGAATCTAAAGAGTACGTCCGCTTCAAGATTCATTCACTAGAATAAGTAACAAGCTAGCATTCATGTAACATCCGTGAAGGCCACATGTTAGACTTTCCTCTGACTTCACGGCCTTTTAATATTCACAAGTTGTCAGATGTCAAAGGTTTTCAGCCTTTTCTTTAGCGGTAGACGGACAAACTTTGAGAAAATCATTTTCGGTGTTAATTTTGAATCCAGTGATAAAATTCTCGTAACTGATTTTGAATAAATTGGGGTACGTAATTGAGACGTTGAAGGAGTGAAAGAGTTTCACTTTTACCATTTCTTTATTTTTCATCTTTTACTTAAAAGGATTTATGTAAGATTTACTGTAAAGTTGTACATGTTTCTGCAATTTTTTTTTTAATGTGATTAAGCATTACTTGTAAGTTATTTGTTACGGAAACCAAAACAGTCTTAACGATAACAGAACCTAACTAGAAGACAAAATACGGGATAAAACGAGAGAAAGTATAATTAACATCATTTACGCATGAAATAAAGCTCGAATTACCGTAAATGCATCTAACAACGACCATAGAGCAATAAACGAGGTCAGTTTAAGATAAAATCTCTTTCGCATTTGCAAGTGGTTTTAGTATTATATGAGACTCAGTGATCATGTTTAAATTATCTTTATAAACAAATCTAACACGCTTGAAGAAAAAAATACGAAACCATTCAGTTGGTTTCAGGAAGTGCTTCGATTCGAATGTTACTCTACTTACCTAATCAGAAATAACAATCGGAACTAACGTAAGTGGAGCATCTTTCCATACGGTTGGTATGTATATCAGGAAATCGCAATATTGCATGTTTATAATTAAATAGATTTATTCATGCGTAGAATACAAAGCATGAAAATTGTACATTGCTAACTAATGGGGCAGTTAGGCTTTCTATTTATATCAATAACTTAGATTAACTGTGGTCTACAAATTTTAACTGTTACATGCATACGGTTAGGGCTGTCTGTCTTTGCATTTTACGCTTCTTCTTCTTTCAATTCGATGGTTTCCTAACCTTATGAATTCTTTAGATTTTGTCATTTGGCCATATTATTATAAATGCAGCGGCAATAGCGTTCATCAGGTCCTTCATAGTGCAGGTGTGTGGGCGCTTGGGGCATTCCAGTATGTGAGTCATGTTCTGGACAGGGGCACATCACTCACATTAGGTATCAGACGAGCTTCATATTATGCTACTGGAATTATTTATTTAATTTGAACCTTTTGCTCTTGCTTGGATATAAACTTGCTCGTTAACGTGTACTTTAGTATCGTTTAAGTAATGATTTAGTCTTTAATGTACATTTAATTTGATTGATGTATTGATTCTCTTCCCAAGCTTTTTTATCTAACCGTGGAATGAGTGTTAGATGCGGTCTTACGTGATTCTTTACAAAATTACGTATAGGTTTGCATTTCATGAATATTAATATACTTAGGGCCTGCTTCAAAGATTTATGTCAGCACTTACTATCAACTGATGAGGTAACTAAATTAAGAAATGGAGAAGGATTTGTATGATATTCATCATCATCAGCTTTTTAATGTCTCTTGTTGTGGTGACATTAATAGGCTTCCTCTCTGTGAGTGGGAGTATGATATTACTTGTTACTTATTTCGGAAAATTGCAATATAGCCTTAATTTTGAACAAAATAAATTTATTTCGCAAGTCAGTTACAGAATATCCCGTCATATGATGAACAGTATCTAGTGTTACATTTAAGACACCTAAAACAGTACTCCATTAAATATTGCTACTGGTATTACAAAAATATAATGTGACAACCCTGACTCTTGTTACTACCGCCACCTTGCATTTGTAATATGTAACGGTACAGTCGAGCTATAACTTGAACAAGTATTAAGTACAGCCACCGTCATTTCGTGTACGGACACTTTATACTCGTATTCATGGGAATTTAAACCTTACTTCAAACTTTCCAATATGATTCTGTGTTTTCACTAGACTACAAATTTTGGTGACTTGTTTACCAACGTCTTCAAACATTGCGTTATTTGCCTTAATTTTTAAATATGTGTTAATTTTTGTTTTTACTGGCAATGTTGTGTGATATTTGTGATAGTTTACCATCGCTAATGTTTGAGTCTTCGTTATGTGACTGGTATAACCAACTAATTAGTAACTTTATATCTTCTTCATAGCGCCGACCCCAAATAAATTGGGATAAGGTCAGGAGAATGATGATATCTTCTTCATAGTTTTTAGATGTTCATAGTTTGTGATTTTGGCTATCAATATATTTTTTTTTTAAATTAAGTTTATATAACCTGTATATGTAATTGATACTTATTTTAGAGGTCTTAACTTCAGAAATCAAAAGAAGATAATATGGTCAACAATGCATAATTTTAAACCGATGCTTTTAACCTACTCAGTATACGTTTTACTATATTTCAATTGGCTGTGGTCGTAAGCTAACAATGCATTTGCATATCGTTACTGCTATTTGCTTCTGTTATCGATTCGTGTGTACATAGGTTTAGACTGACATATTTACTCTTATATTCATCAGCGATTGAGATTTAAATCTCGTTTATCTGATTGACCTACATTTAAGTCGCCGACATTATGATTTCGCCAAATTTTTCTCTAAAAGAATGCTGATTATTCTCAATCATATCCTGTTTTATAATATTGCCAAAAATATTATACCTTCATTCTTTAAATTTAATAATATAATTATAGTATTTTATATACAACGGTAACACAAATTGTGGAATAAATGAGATCAGAATTATCATTAATTAGTATGATAAAACGGAGAAATTCAAAGACAAAAACGTGACTAAAAGTTTAGTTCAGAAAACAATTGTTTTGCTCTATTTAATCAACATTTTTAAAACCACAATCTCTTAGTACTTTAGTCTCGAATCGATGATCCACTTCATTGAATTCTCTTTTATTTAAGTTATTTTCCTGTTTGATAACATTTATTTTGATTTTAGTTTGTTTGAACTTTGCAATTTCAAAAACTTTGAAAACGAAAGCTAATTCGTAACTGGTTCGATTTGCGTCATTAATTTGCATAAGGTACATATTATTATCTATCAACTAATTTGTATTTGATTTACATATGTACGTTTCATTTCGTTTATACGCTCTTAGTTTTATTTGTTAAAAGCAGCAAATTATTATTATGCTAACTGTGTTTGTTTGAATAAATCAAAATAATTGTTACGTTCATTCAAATCGCGTATATCTAACATCTAACATGTAATAAAGCTATTAACACTCTATTATTTATGCTCACTTAATTTTATTTCTTATTTGATTCAGAATAAAATTTTGTGGAGGTGATGTTCTAGATGCTTACCTTCCTCAAGGGACCTCTTCATGACTTCAACAGCAGATGAAGGCAGTTTGAACTGGATCACATGGTTTTCTAAGAAGTCAGCTGCTGAATCCACCAGCCTGGACTCGATCTGAGCTTCCCTGGCCTTAGGCTCTTCAGATAATGGCTCGAAGGCTCTGGCAGACCTTGGGGAACCATTGCTAAGTATGGCCACACCGTCAGCTAGGTCCAACTCTCGCGCAGTGTTCACAGCCTCCACATATTTCAACGTCTTCTCCTGCAACCAAAAGATAAGAACTTAGTAACACATCACTTAGAGCACTTCACGGTTTGCACTTCACTGATCCCACCTTTATGCACAAGGATGTATCTCCGTCAACGCACTCTTTAACAACTCCTAATAGGGACCCGAAAACTCCGATTTCATTGGGCTCCTTGTCGAGCGCCGGCATCGCCTGCGCCGCGGCGACAAGTACTAGGACTGCGACGTATCGTATCATGGCGGCGAATCAAACTACCCCTACAGAAAGCTTGGCACAAAGTGTAGCGACGTTGTATATGACGGCCTGTTTTAAGCATCTTACCCCACTACCTCGCGGCGGTCAAGAAAAGTGAACTTGATGTCGGTCGATTAAACTGGTACCTACGAAATTATTTTGCTGTACCTACGGACAGTTTTCGGGGAACGCACGTGGTTTTTTGTGATTGTGTGGGTGTGGTTGGGGATCTTGGTGATAGTTCATTAGTGTGGTGCTTCTTATGAATAGATTCTGGTTTTGATACTTTTATGGTGTCGGGAATGTGTCAGGTTTGCCAAAATGCTAGATTTTGTTGAAATTTTGTCGTAAAAAAAATGTCATATATATTTTCATTTGTAATAATTTCCAAATTGTTGCTATTCCAATTCCGAGTTTGTGTATTTAACTTTTTAATTTTATTTGATATTGATAATAATTAGGGCAAAATTATTGAACACTATTTTTGTTTGTATTTAGATCTTATCAGTCATTCTTTCACTTCCGTGTAGCTTATAATTAGAATCTTGTTTTTGTCAACAAGTAGAAAATGGTGTTTTCATCACTTTCATATCAAATTCTGTTTATAATGTGAACACTAAATTCAAGTTTATTTGTAAGATTTACTTTACCGATAGCAACAGTGTGGGGTGAATTAAAAGCTAAAACATGAATAACGTTTTGTATTATTTCCTGTTCTTATCCCTTTCTATATTTTTATGACTTACACCAATAAACCAGGTTTATGCTCCATCTTTTAGTGCTACACCTAGTTTAATGTAGAAGCATGTAGTTTTTTTCTTTTCCTATTGAAACAAAGACACCAATTACTTGCCATTTTATCACCACTGTGGCATATTACTACACTTTTCTCACGTTTCCTATAAACGTACTCCACATTTTATTTCTCAGCTTCGTTTATCGTGGTATCTACAACAAATTAGTTGTTATTAAACGTATGAATGATGGTAACCTAAAAACTTTTTCTTCTCACCAATTGTTGGAACAATGAACAGACGGCGATCACTATTAATGATTACTTACTTTCCTTTTTATAAAATCTCTTGAGTTTCAATGAGCTCATTATCTTGATAAATTAGTTATAGAAAATATTATATGACTGTGAATGAGTGAAACTGGGAATTTTGAGTTATATTCTGTTTTGAAATTATTCATAAAATTATTGTAAAAATTAGTGGTACGAGTATATAAAAGTAGTGATTTACTAATTTTGTTTTTATTTTGAAATAACTTTGCTGCCGTGCTGTTGTTTTTATTCTTCTGCCTGAAGAGCTAAAGAGGAGGAAACAAAACACTGTAAAGCTTAAGAATATGTATATTAAAAAGTTTAAAATATTTGCCAGCCTAGTATAATAGTTGTAGCATCCTTATTAGACATTCGAAATTGTCGCAGCTTCAACATCACTGAGACCACAACAACCAAACCAAACGTTTTAATAATCTTCCTATTGTATTCCACGTCTACATGAAATAGATCATTATCACATACAGATGATATATTAACCTATTTCTCTTAAAAAACTGTCGTAACCTTTGTAAGATTAATATCTTTCATATTCATCTTATACCATGGTTTTCTCATGTTGAGTTTAGATCGAAAGCATATTGTTTTGTTACCAATTGCATGGTTGAAGGTTCGTATTAATTTTTAATTTTTTCTTGTTCTGTCACTGGGCTAGTTAGAATATGGCTCTGTAGTGATACAGTACAGTTACAATAGGCAAAACCTTTAAGAAAGGAAAATTAAGCTGGGAAGAACAGAAAAAAAGAACTGTCAGGTTAGAGACTGGATATGTACGGTGAAGATGACTGAGCAATGTAGCCTAAGCAGAATAATATTGATGAAACTACTGCTGGGCAAACTGGACTAAAACTTACTCAACCACTTCTAGGGTATTTGGTTTGTATAGCGACGATATTTCACTAATCCACTAACAGAGATAATAATCTCCTGACATTCAATCTGATGATTATTTCCTGAATAAGAAACACAAATCTAATGAATTTACGTATTTCTATGCATCGTCCGTTGATGTCTTAGATCAACAGAAAACCCTCAACTTTCAAGTCTTTCAACATTCCAACTTAATCCAATCTAGTTGATATCCTGATAACACCTGAAGTGAAATCGCCCTAAAAATATACCTAAAACTACTAGAAGAACTGGTATTTTACCACAGGTATGTGCCAAATAGAAGCCACAATTCTATACGTGAACAGTTTGGCAATGACCCTGTTACAAATACTTTAAAATATGTGACTTGGGTCCTAAATAGGTAGTCATTGTAAATGTAAATTAGGGACTTTTTCGACTGTATGTCTGTGGTCAGGTAGCGTAGAGGACAAGTTTTAAGTAGAGCTTTTTCAGGAACCGTTAAAATTGTTACAAAGATAATTGATTTGGTGATTTAAATTAGAGCTGATTCAAACTTTCATCACGTACTGTTGAATTGCATATCTAAAGTCTATATTACTTACTAGTGCTGAACATGATGTCCTGGCTTTGATTCCCGGGTCAGGCAGTGTACAATATGTTTTACCCGACTGCTTCAGAAGGAGGGTAATGTTTTTTGAGGGTATGTATGTATGTATGTATGTTTGTACGTCTATTTCTTTAGCAGGCGCTGTAGTCTAAACGGCTGGATGGATTCGAACAAATAAGGTATCATTAAATTAGTCTTAACATCCGAAGTGACCTAGAATACACGCATTTTGAAAAAAAAAAGTAAAATGTCGACCGCCATAGGTAAGTGTGGTCATTTTTTTGTGACAAAGTCATGTGGGATATCAAAATAAAGGGTTTGACTAGGATATTTAAGAATTTACCAAAAATTATATATTTAAATTCCATTTAGGTTTTTTTCTGTAGCAGCCCGTGGTCTTTTTGTGCCCGAATTATGGCAATAGGCTCGACCATGGGACTAAAATAATCGTCAAAGTGTGAGCTAAATTATGTACACTACTGCCTTACCCTGGGGACTTTCAGTCGTGACGTCATTACATTCTAAAAGGGCTGCTGGAATGTTACGAATAAAAATATTACTTAATTTTCTTGCCTTGAATGTAAATGTTTATATTTCCTAAAGTATGTCACTTGTAATAGATCAACGAAAAGTAAATCAAAAGAAAGTAGATTCAAGTTCAACCTGAATACAGATTGGAAATATTTGTGTTTAGGAATGGTAATTGAATTTTAATAGAGGGATTATCTTGTAGTCGATTGTTTAACAAAGCAGTGGCTGATAGTAGCCACAAGTTACTGCTAAACTATTCCAAGTTTTTGCCGAAGTATTTGAAATATTTTCTTGAAATAGAGCCATGAAAATAATATGTCTAAGATTAAGATAAGTTTTAATCAAGCTTTTATATTCAGATAAACACAAAAATTCGTGTCTGTGCTGTAGACTGTGGTAGAGTTCCTCTCATCATTCTCCTGCTCATATCCCAATTTATTTGGCGTCGGCGTAACATGTCTTTTTCTTCCATACTCCTCTATTAGTCGACACCTCTGTAATCACCCCGTGCTACCCATATCCTCTTTCACACAGTCCACCCATCGTTTCTTTGGCCTTCCCCTACTCTTATAGCCATCCACATCAATACACAAGACTTTCCTCACGACATTTTCTTCTGGAGAAAATCCTGGATGTCAAATCAAGTCATGCTAATCAATAAAATGCATTGTCATTGAAACTGACCCAACTTGTAAAATTCCTACTCCGTAGGAGAAGAGGAAGTGGTTCTATATCAGTTTGCATGTTTGACCTCAACAAGCAAACATTGAACACTAATAAATCAAAAGCATAGCAATGCTTATTGTAAATACAACTCATCCATAAATTTTCATAAATTTAGCACCCTAAATAAGAAAAGTATCTTTAATCTGTAATAAAATATTTTTCAATAAGGCAACAGAGTCAGTAGAACTACGAATATTTTTTTGAATTATTTTTTCAGTATTACAATAATATAATTATTATTGCTAAATATTTAAAAAATAAAACAATATAGAAAGTATCAAAATCACTACCTCCACGTATATCTCGCAAAACAACTCGGTATATCGGTGCCTGAAGAAAATTCATTACATACGGTAAGTGAACGAAAGCTGTTCTGTAGAAAACTTTATATCCATACATTATTTACGTGTATTGATGAAAGTCTGTTGTTTTGTGAGGAATTCAGAAAATTTATATTTGGTACAGACTAGCTTTTGCCAGCGTCTTCGCCTGGACGTGGAATAAGTACTTCCGTCATTAAAAGTTACTAGATTCTGGCGAGGAGCTCGTGACTAAAGTAATAACAGCCGCACGGGTCGATATATCAGGTTAAGCTACGCTTACCGGGGTTGGTCCATGGATGGATGATCATCTTAACATACCGAGACTCCACCGTGCCTCGGAAAGCACGTTAAGCCGTCCCGGCTGTCAATCGTGGATCTTTGACAGTCGGTACGGGTCGTCAGAAACCCAAAAGTCTGACAAGCAGTTTTACCAAGAGGTATATATTACCCAGAAACTGTGTTGTGGAGGTCAGATAGGCAGTCGCTCCATGTAAAATACTGGTATTCAGCTGCATCCGGTTAGACTGGAAGCCGACCCCAAGATAGTTGGGAAAAGGCGCGGGCAGATGGCAGATGAAATTACTAGATTCTGCCAGCGGCTTTGCCCGCGTGGAATTATTCCTTCCCCCAGTATAATCTTTCAACCCCTTTTCACCCCTTAAGGGTTGAATTCCGAAAATACCTTTCTTAGTGAATACCTACTCTTTACAAAGAACACACCCTCCAAATTTCATGTCTCTAGGACCAGCGGTGTAGGCTGTGCGTTACTTTGAATTTTATATATATAGATAGCCTATCTGCTATTCCAGACTATGATCTATCTCTTTGCCAAATTTCATACAGATCCGTTCAGCCTTTCTGGCGTGATTGAGTAACAAATATTAATCCATCCATCCATCCAAACTTTCATATTTACAATATAAGCTGCGCACCGCGGTTTCACCCGTGTAAACCACAATAAAAGGCCTATGTTCTAAGCCAGGGTATAAGCTATCTACTTACCCAATTTCATCCAAATCGGTTTGACCGTGAAGAAGTAACAAACATACAAATACACACACTTACAAACTTTCGCCTTTATAATATTAGTGTGATTTAGTGGGATATAGTATATTATTATATTAGTTTAGTAGCAAAGTAGGAATAAGTAGGACTAGCTCTTGTGACTTTGGCTTCGGGAAAGTTGAAAATTATCTCGCAGGAACAGCGAAAGGATAAGCATTACTTTGTAACCCGGTAGTGTACCGGGTTACAAAGTAACGCTTATCCTTGCATGTGACTAAAAGAGTAGTGCAGAATATAAATGTGGATGGAGAGGGAGAGGGAGGCCAAATGAAAGTTAGATAGCAAGACAGCGTTTTTAAAAATCAATAGTTTACAATTTTACGTGAATTTACATAAACTTACGGTGTTTGCAATGATACAGTGACATATGTGTCCATAAAATCGGTCCTCAACTGACGGAGAAATCGGTGGACATACATAAAAAACAAAAAAACATACATAAAAAACAAAAAAACATACATACAGTCGAACATAGACCCTCCTCCTTTTTCGAAAGTCGGTTAAAAAGGATGGAATTGGAGACTAGTACGAGTATTGCCGACCCTCAGTAACATGAGGCAAAGACAGAAAGATGATCATGATTCTAGTCAAGGCTTTTTTCTACCCCTGTTCCAAAAGTCATCTGTTTGTAATATACATAATTATATTAAAAAACATTCAAACATACTACTAGTACTACTACTTTCTTATAGACAGATTTAGTATGGGTATACAAGGTGTAACGGATGTGATTGATCATATTTTATCTTGGATACTGCTTCATCCTATGAAAATAAACAACTTTCTTTAAGGGTGTACTAGTCGGTCATTCTTCCATACAAAAAAAAACAAAAAATTAAGTTCGATAAACAGCGCGGAATCGTGTCCAACGATGTCGAACTATCTCATAATTTTGCAATTTTTTTTTTACATTTAGTCTCCATATAGGGCTAGATAATAGCAAAATAAAGTGATATATTTTTTTGTTTTGTTATTACACCATCAAAATATAGCAAAGTAATTGCCATACTACGATTGTATGGAAGAATGGCCTACTAGGGCACCCTTAAGGAAGCCATAGGGCGATTCCCGTAAAGTATACTGGACTTACAGTACAAAACTATCATCAGCTTATCTGAGTTAGTCAAACAACCAAGCCATTTCCCAACTATCTTGGGATCGGCTTCCAGTCTAACTAGATGCAGCTGATTACAAATATTTTACAAGGAACGACAGTCTATCTGACCTCCTCAATCCAGTAACTGGGTAATACGATGCCCCTTTGTAAGACTGGTTGTCAGACTTTCGGGCTTTTGAAGAGCCGTAACGACTGTCAAAGATCCATGATTGACAGCCGGGACCAACGGTTTAACGTGATTGCCGAGGTACGGAGGAGTCTCGGTATGTAAAGATGGTCACCCATGGACCAACCTCGGCAAGCGTAGCTTAACCTGAAAGATCGACCCGTGTGGCTGTTATTACTTTAACCATGAGCTATATACAATAACATGCATAATATGCATATTTATATGTATATTATATATGTATCATGCATGCATGATATATATATAATAACATCAATATAATATAAGAGGGCAAAGTAGCATTTAAATATGACCACGAATTTTTGTTACACCCTATACAGTAGTTAGGTGAAGTTTGTTAGAGGTTTTGAGAGCCATTTAGGATATTTAGTAGATGTCTGTGGATTGTCTGTTTCAAACTTAGGAGGCTAGAATTTCTCCAGTTATACTGCCCGTCCTAACCTACGGTGCACAAACTTGGTCACTTACTGAACAACAGAAGTCCAAACTCAAGATTTATCAACGGTCAATGGTGCGCAGCATAATAGGTGCTAAGCGAACAGCGGCCTAAGACAAAATACTTTTCTGTTAGCGATCACGCTAACGCTTAGTACAAAATGTAGAGCAATGACATTACCTGCGGAAAGAATTGTCATGTGACTCCACGTCCAGTAGGGAAATCAATATTTTGGTATTTGTTAGTAAAATCTATGTTATAATAATAAACATTATCAAAAAATTTCAAGTTCATGGGTCAATGGGAAGTTAAAAAATTCTTCGCAACAAAATTTTGTGACAGACGGCGGACAGACAGACTGACGAACAGACGGACAGACGGACAGGCGGACAGACGAACAGACGGACAGACGGACAGACGGGCAGTCGGACAGTCGGGCAGACGGACACACAGACAGACGGACAGACGGACAGACGGACAGACGGACAGACGGACAGACGGACAGACGGACAGACGGACCGACGGACAGGCGGACAGACAGATGGACAGACGGACAGACGGACAGACTAGTCCGCCATCTTTGGGAGTCCCGGATATTGAATTTAGAATGTTGTTTCTTAGCTAACATCCAATCTAAATAATATGCACCTAAGCAAAATTTCAGCTCAATCGAAAACCGGGCAGTGGGTCAAATTTAACTTTTATTTTTTTTACATAGTTACAGATGAAGCTATACTATGTTTCAGATAAATTTGCAATAAAGTACATTGACCTTTCCCTAATAACTCTTCGTAGGTACCTGAACAATTAAATATAAATCGTTTTTCATTATTAGACAATGTTAAGGATCACGAGAGATGTTGATTCGGGACAGCTTTGAGTCATTAATTCCGTTTTTCAAATTAAAAATGTCAATAAATGTAGGTGGGTCAATGACCGTTATTGCACGTTTATTTGGAACAACCTTTAATATAAGCGTATTAAAAAACAATGCAGCAACGTCAATAAACAATAGGCCTAAACCTGTCACAGAATGACGTCAAACATCATAATCGTGCGTTTGTAACGCGTGACTTGTCGCAGTGTTTTGTCGCGAGGCGTCGCGTCGTGTTGGTGGCGACTAATATGAACAAAGCACACCACGCTGTGTCGTTCTGAATGATTTAAGGTAGATTGTGGTGTTGGCCGGGACGGGTGTATTGTTCAGCAGTCACGGGTATATTTATTGGTAAACTAGATGCTACGCCTGGAATTAATACTTCATCATCATCATCATTTCAGCCGAAAGACGTCCACTGGTGGACATAGGCCTCCCCCAAGTGTCGCCACAGCAACCAGTCCTGTGCGTTTTGCATCTACGGCTACCCGCGACCCTCACCAGGTCATCGGCCCACCTTGTGGGAGGCCTTCCTGTTAAATGTAGACTCTTTGAACCCTTTGCTACATAGAGTTTAGTAATTGTCTGTCATCATAGTGTGTTCTGCCTAGCCTTTTCTCAACTATCTTGGGGTCGGCTTCCAGTCTAACCGGATGCAGCTGAATACCAATGTTTTACATGGACCGTCTGCCTATCTGACCTCCGCAACCCAGTAACTGGGTAATACGATACCCTTTGGTAAGACTGGACTTTTTTTTTTCATTACTTGGTCACCATAGTAATGAAAAAATAATAATAGTGTGGTCAAAAAAATAGGTGCAATGTAAAATGTTTATGATATAACTCTAAAAAATACGTTGTACGTTTTATACTGTTTACTTTGCTTCCACAACTGCGTTCCTCCGCTTTAAAAAGCGTATATTCTAAGACTTCCAACGCACTGCGTCTTTCGTTACGCGATCGGAACTTTTCGACCCCATCGACCATCGACGTTCTGCGAGCAATGTGCCCTGCCCACTGCCACTTCAGTTTGGTGATTCTTCGGGCTTTGTCGGTAACCTTATCATCATTAGTAATTCCCCCATTATGATTTATAGCATACGTGCTATTCTAGATTATAATAAATAACATTCATCCATTCATCCATCCACTCAAACTTTCACATGAATATTGGGTTCCCACATACGAAATTGGCGTTTTTTTCACACAAATAGAGAACCTCGTCACTTCTATGAATTAAAATATTTATCAATAATTGCTTGATATTCTAATGACCGTCATAGATAACTGGCAATAGTAAAAAAACCTTATTACTTATAGTTTTATACACAAAAGAAAATACCTTAAAAATGATTCCTCTTTTTAACCGACTTCAAAAAAGAGGAGGTTCTAAATTCGTCTGTATGTTTTTTTTTTTTTTGTATGTTTGTTACGCGATATCTCTGCCATCTGAGAATAAATTTTGATGATTCTTTTTTTGTTTGGTAGGTCGTACTTCAGAGGTGGTCCCATATAAATTTTATCGAAATTGATTCAGCTCTTTTTGAAATAATCAACATAAACAGAAAATATGTATACACAGGTCTCGCCCATCAAGGAGCGCTGTCCGAAATTAGACGCATTATTAATTTATTATACATAAAACAACAGGCATACACGTATACTAAAATATAAATTATTAAATTATCTTAAAATGGTGAAGACTTCATAAAAATACGCTAAATAGTTTTTGCGTGATTCTTAATTTTTTATCCGCGTTAGTCATAACTTTACAAATTAATTAAACTATGTTAGAAATATGTCGTTTCAAATATTCACATATCAATTTACGAAAAAAATAAGAGAATAACAATGGCAACCTCTAGAAAAACGCTGAGGCAATTAAGCTCGATGAGTCCCGGCGAATCGATTAAATGTCTTGGGTCCCGCAACGAATTTAATTAGAAAAGAACGGCGGAGCAAAAACATAATTTCTGCTTCTCTCCTTATCATGCAGGAGACAGATCAAAGCTAGGTCACTAGCCACAAAGGGACATTTACAACTAGATTAAAACACTAATGGGTCCTAAGTTGTGAGTCGAAATTCAGTCTGTAAGGCGTATGAATACAAGTAACTAAACATCATGATATCAAGCTTGTATTACAGAAAGACGTGACCAGAAATTTTAATCTTCGACCCACATTTTGCCAGTTACATAATTCCTGAGCTTAAAAAGCAGTTCCGGTAGTCTGGTGCAATATTTAGTGTGTACGCATCATTTGGTCGTTATGCTAACCACCCACGAGGTTTGACGTCAGCCAGATGCGGTGATACTACTTAGTATTCTTCAAACTTGTTCATTAAGCAACACATTTATGAAGAAAAGGGAAAATGGCTGTAGTCCATAATTACATTAAAACAACAGATCAATCAATGGTTAATTAGATGACAAGTTTTCCAAAAGTGAAAGGATTTCCCAAATCAGACCAGCAGTTCCCGAGAAATGCGTCGTGTGAACTTACAAAAACATTCATATAACGATCGAAGTGCCGAAGTTCCACTCCATGGAATTTTGCGCAAAAGCGAGCCAGTTGTTACCTTGACTCCTATGCAAATACTGCTATCTGGTCAACTGAAATGGCATGCTATTCATTGGTTTAATACATTTTAGCGACCCGCTCCAGCTTCGCACAATTACTTAGAAATTATACATACATTTAATACTTTCTCATAAATCACTCTGTCTCGTCATCATTCTCCTGCCCTTATCCCAATTTATTTGGGGTCGGCGTAACATGTCTTTTTCTTCCATAATTCTCTATTTGTCGTCATCTCTGTAGTCAGCCCCTTTTTACCCATATCCTCTTTCACACAGTCCATCTATCGTTTCTTTGGCCTTCTCTTACTCTTATAACCATCCACATCCATACACAAGACTTTCCTCACGAAATTTTCTTCATTCCTCCACATCACATGCCCATACAACCGAATTCCACACAACTTTTCATTCAGCGGTGTCACTTTCTTTCTTTCTTCTTTTTCTTTCTTTCTTTCTTTCTCTTAGCATTCTCATCTCAGTTGCATGCAATTGCTTTTCATTCATCCCTTTTCATGTTGTCATCTTTTCATATCGTCATCTCATGAATCACTCTGTCTTGGTGAAAACTGGATGAAAATCCGTACAGTAATTTTTGAGTTTCTGCAAACAGACTGTCAGACTGATGTGGCGGGGACTTTGTTTTATAACATGTAGTGATACGTATGTAGCGACATCACCATGGCTTGTGGATTTGTGATTTCTGTCACATGAGTATCCAGAAATCTCAATTACACGCTGCCAGCCGGACTTTGTCCCGTACCTACGGTACCAATAAATTAATGGTCTGTTCATATCGTGATATTATTGTATTTTTGATGATGATCACCGGTCCTGTGCACAGGATCAGTAGTTGTGGCGACACTTGAGTGAGGTCTTTTTCCAGCTGACAGTGGGCGACTTTCGGCTGAAATGATAATGCTGATGATTATATACTTCTCTGGAGTGTGACAATCATTTATGACGTTAAACAGCGTCCAAGGACTAGTAAATAAATGAAGCTAGCAAGATTATAAAAGTAAGGTCGGGGTGGGCTTCAGGATATGTTGGATATTACTCCTTGGAAGGCTTTAACCGAGTTTTGTGTTAATACTATAGTTTGAAAAACTTGAAATCACGCTTTTGAGCGATGTCATTTATTTTCTCGTATTTTTTGTTTTTTTCTTAGCAAAACCTTTCATTTGATACATAAATCATGGGAACGCATACAAAAATATCCAGTTTAATAGATTTAAAATGACGTCACTTAGTTAATCGTGCATTGGTGCGGATTTTGTTGTGCACAAACTAAACTTAATTTAGGCTATTCCTATCTTTTTCTCTCTAATAAAACAGGAAAAAAACGGACGTAAATTAGAGCTGTAAAATTTAGTTGAAGTAATATTTCCATACAAATTAAGGGTACACGTAAAAACATGTCAATTAAAAACACGGTGAAGCGCAAGTCGTAAAGTACTTTGACATTTCTAACTTAGTTCATAGCTATAGCTGTCCTTTTATCGCACTGCCTTTTAGTAAAAGTTCATTTAATAAAATTCTCTAATTTTAGTTAACTTATTGAACTAGAGAATCGGCACCACTGTCGTCCAAACTAACCATGTATGCAGAATTTCAGCTCAATCGGTAACCGAAAAATGGGTCAAATAGAACTTCTAATATTTTTTTACATAATATGTTACAGATTAAATACGAAAAACTTTATTCTGTCAGTCACAAATACGAATTTAAGCTAATAGAAGCGTGTCAAAGTCGACAAAGTTTCCCTTCTCTACTTATATTTTGTGTGGCAGACACTACATCTGGTGCAACCGGTCGAGCATCGCTTTCTTTTTCGAAAAAAAAGCGAACCCGAATTACATTTTATGACGCAACGTTTTTAACCGCAGTTTTTTTATTTTCTTAAATCTCTATTGTGGTTTTTTTCTTTTCAAATTGCTTAGTATTTACTTTTTTTGTTCGTTGAGTAATACGTTTTGTAGGTCAATAGCAATGAAGAAGTTTTTTTGTTGTTATGTAAGTTTTTTAAGGCTATGACGGCGTGGTATTCAGTTTTGATAGTAGGCTGAGTTTTTTTGGTTTTGGAATTTTTATATTATTATATTGTGTTAATAGTGTTAATGTTCATCATTATCATCATTTCAGCTGAAAGACGTCCACTGCTGGATATAGGCCTCCCCCAAGTCTCGCCACAACGACCGGTCCTGTGCGTCTCGCATCCATCAGCGACCCGTGACAAAGTTCTGCCCGGGGGTGGTGGATAAATTCGAAAGAGTTATCTCGCCCCCGGGCACTCAAGGCAGGGAGAAACAGGGGTGGGTTTTAATCAGTAAGAGTCTGACACGCCCTTCCGCTCCACCCTAGAGCAAAAGAAGTCATAGGATGATTTCCCACCCCCCAAAAAAAAAAACAACCCTCTCCAGGTTATCAGTCCACCTTGTGGGAGGCCATCCAACGCTGCGACATCCGGTTCACGGACGCCAATCCAGAACTGTTTAGTATATAGTAGTGTTTACCGATCATCTGTACTGGGAGCTATGTGCCCTGCCCACTGGCTCTTCAATTTTTGTGATTTCTATTACCACATCATAAAACTTATACTATTATTAGAAGTTCTGGTAAAACTGCACACAGCTAGGACTTCAAATATTTCTTCTTAGACTGATAAAGTATTGAAAAACCTCAACCCGACGCAGATATCCATAGACGCCTCCAATCTGTTTTTACTGGTAAGCCCCTGTCTCAAATCTAAGATCTATTTCCATATTCTATACCTAATGATAAACCAAATTTTGATCACGGTGCCCAATATCAACGACGATATTTTAGTACACAAATATGTGCGCAAACACAGGTGCACTCTCTGTTCCTTTGTTCTCATAGTCCAATAGGACGGCAATCCGACTGAGCCTGGGAGAAATCAAGCGCAAGACCAAAGGATTTACATGCTTTCCGAGACACGGCGTTGTCACACTACCATCTTCCAAACTCCAGGCTGCTATGGACTAACTCCTAGTAGAAAAACCCAATAGAACTTTTTGACCGATCCGGACCGAATTCGCTCTTGCAACCGTCATGAAGATTCTTTTGCCCAGGGGTTGTGGATAAATTCGACACAGAGTTACCGCACCCCTGGGCACTCAGGGCAGGGAAGGAACTGGGGTGAGTTTTAGTCAGTAAGAGTCTGACATGCCCTTCCGTTCCACCCAGAGTGAGAGATGTCATTGGATGATTTCCCAACCCCCCAAAAAAAAATGAAGATCATATGCTATTTTTCATGAAGGCATGTTAAAGAAGCATCAAGAAGTCGTTTAAAGAATCCACTGCACTTTAATAGTTATGATTATGAGATAAGTGACCTTATCGCAGCCAAGAACTTCAAAATATTATGCAATTCAATGCCTTGCAGTACTGTCGACACCGTTTAACTTTGAACTTAAACTTGCACTGTTGCTTACTCTTTTAACAAGCGTATATAAAAACAAAATGACAAAAGTACGCGGACAAATAAAATTGACCGTAATTTTCGCGGTCAGTGGCGTAATATCTCGATTTTACGGTCTGAACACGGCGTAAACAAAGAATTGTATGGAGGAAAGCTTTGGGTGTCGAAGTGACTAACTATATCTAATAATTACTACCAGGAAAATCATTGAAAGATAAATCTGAAAAAAGGAAGTTTACTTTTAAGATGATTATAAAAACACAAGATGAGCAAAAGAATTTCTATGATAAAGTTGAGTTTTGTATCTTACAGATCGTTTGTATTCAGGGATAGAGTGATATTCTTCAACAATCTTGTAACAACCTTGTCATCCAGTTTAAGGGTGTTATTAAACTAATCGATCGATCGTCAATCGATGCCATGATCGACGGATACCAGTCGATATACAATCGATTGGTCGACGTCGACTAATCCATTCTACCATCAATCGACGCTCGATCGATTGGTGTACCTAGTAGAAACTATCAATCGACGTCAAATAAATCACTCTACCATCGAACGATGGCTTCGATTGACGATATATCGATTGGTGTAATAACACCCTAAGTCTAATAAGCCCGTAATTAGGCGCAAGTAAGTGCTAATCTCACAACAAATAATTCATTCTACCATCGATCGATTGGTGTAATAGAAATTATCGACCGACGTCGACTAGTCCATTCTACAATCGATCGAAGGCATGGATCGACGATCGACCGATTGGTGTAATAGAAACTATCGATCGACGTCGACTAGTCCATTCTACCATAGAGCGAAGGCATCGATCGACGATTAATCGATTGTTGTAATAACACCCTTAGTCTCATGAGCCGTAATTAGGCGCAAGTACGTGCTAATCTCACCCACTGTCCAGCATTGAACCCGTTTGGTGGATTACGGTCCATAGCACCGTGGTGTTTGGTCTCACAGAGATCACAGAGAGGTCTGTGTCTCAGCTGTAGGAACTATGTATGATATGCTACGCTATGTACTAAATTCAAAAAACACCAACACTGGTTGCAGAAATAAATCTACATATTTTATTATTTATTTATATAAACTTAATGTACGATAGCGGTACATAGGTGGACTTAACGCAACAAAGCATTCTCTACCAGTCAACCTTTGGGACAACATATATGTTATCAACGTAGCCTGTTGCAGTCCACAGCAGCAGGTAATTCTTAGAGCCGTCTCAAACAGTGCTAAAACTCTGGGTTCTCCACTTTCAGCATCTAGTCTGTCTCAGACACCGATATAAGGTCTTTGGTTCATCTAACTGCTGTTTTTAGATCTGTCTCAAGCAGTGCAAAAACTCCGGGTTCTACTTTCTGCATTCAGTCTGTCTCAGACACCGATATAAGGTTGTTGATTTGTCGGACGCTACACTTGTCAATATGCATATCAAGAAGTTATGTGTATGATTATGTCTAAATACAATCGGGTCGGTCGGGGGTCGGGTAATACGGTAAATTTACTTTGTAGCAGCCTGGGGGTTGGAAATCATCCAATGACTTTTTCCGTTCTGAGTAAAGCGTGTCAAATTTTTACTGACTAAAACCCACCCCTGTTTCTTCAGTTGCCTGAGTGTCCAGGAGCGCATTTACTCTGTTTTTAATTTATCCGCGACACTGCCTTTTTTGAGTTTGGAACTTGGTTGTATGATCTCTCATGTCTCGTAAAGAAAAGAAAGAAAGAAAAACATTGGAAGAAGGATTATTGTTATGTTTAAATACGCGTAATTTCGAGAACTGAATTAATGTGGTCATATACTAAAACTATGGGACCACAGAACACGCACAACTTTCTTTGCTCTCTTACAACAGCATGTCATAATGATTATGGCACTGTCAAGCCGGCTATGAAACAAGAGACAAGAAAGTGTACAAGAGGCGTAATTTCATCTAATTTATTTAACACTACAGTGCTAACAGTCAATGACCATAATACGCTTTCGCTGGCAAATCTTTGCTTATAAGTTGTAAGAGACATTGGAAAATCAATTTTGCTTTGTTTTCTCTTTCTAAAATGGTCTGAGTTGTCATTTTGCATCATTAATCAGCTTCTTTACTTCCACAGCTGGAGAACCCTTGATGATAAACTACAGGCTGTCACATGGAGTGTCGTCAGAACCCATAAAGCTTTGCAGTCACATTGGTAATCACAAGTTGTGGTTATCACCGGGCAGAAAACGATGCTGCATAACATATTAAAATTCAACTGACCCACTAGATTGAAAATATGTAGCATGGTACAGTTTGAAATTATATTTTTTTTAATTTTCTGGCTTGTCCCCCAAAAGTGACTCAATATTTTAAATGTTTTTATTCGCGTTACACGTCCGTGTTTGGGTCACAGAAACTCCTATGTGTACAAGAAAACGTCAGCTAAATCGGTCTAGTAGACTCGAAAAAAATGGGCTTTGACTGACCGACAGACAGACGCACGACTGTTCTTATAAGGGCCCTTTTCCTATCATGCGGGTAGCCGCCCGCGTGCGGATCTGGTCCTGGACAAAAATTTCGTTCGCCGCTGCAGTGACGTGGGTGGCCCGCGTGCGTGTTGCACTATGCGTACTGTACTATGACCATACGTAGCGCCAGTAAAAACTACACTGGCGGAAAAAGAACGCGCGACCGCATGCGCGGGGCATGGGCGCGGGGACGTACCCGCAGCCAATCCAACCGATCCTATTATTTGTTACATGATTACCGATAGGAAAAACATGTATGAAATAATAGGATGCTGACAGCCCGCTTGCAGACCAGCAGGCGTATTCGCTAACTTAGTTGACATCAATTTGATAGGCACTTTGCCGTACATTGCTGCTTTGATGTATAGGAAAACCGTAGCTCTTGCCTGTTATAAACGATGTCCACCGAGCAATGTACTGCATAGTGCCTATCAAATTGATTTCAACTGTGTTAGCGAATACACCTGCAGATCCCCACGCATGTGGCTACCCGCTTGACAGGAAAAGGGGCCTTAAGGTTCCGTTTTTACATGCCGATGCTTAGAACCTTAAAATTAAAAATAAAAGTCCTGACTCATGAACGTCCAGTCAAAACTTTGTAACCAAGACAGCTGACTTTTGCTTCTCACAAAGTAGGGACATTATTATAGATCTGACAAAGTGCCAGTCTCAAATATTTTACTTGTAATCATCACACTTAAGACTATTTAAATAGTGTCGTTACTGGTAGACAGAAGTCCGAAATGCTTCTTCTTTCATTTTGACGGTACGTTTTTAGGGTTCCGTACCCGAAGGGTAACTAACGGTACCCTATTACTAAGCCTGCGCTGTCCATTCGTCCGTCCGTCTGTCTGTCTGTCATGATCCGTAATAGGTAGACAGTTAAAATTTAAACAGAATGTGTTTTTCTGTTGCCACTGTAACAAAAAATAATAAAGTATGTATAAAAATAAATAAGTAGACGCGTATAATCTTGTACGATGGTACGGAACCCTTCATGCGCGAGTCCGACTCGCACTTGGCCGGTTTTTAATCATACTTTTTGGGCCCAGTAGGTGGGTAGCCACGTTGCCTTGGACGAAGCAATAGAACGTGGGTCAGAACAGGAAAAAAAGTTTGAAATAAAAAAAAGGCTGAATAGGCAACCGCACTCGCACTGGGTCTCCAAAAGGCTGACGTCCAGTCTTACCAAGGCTACAGTATTGTCCAGCAACAGGACCCAGATAGGCAATTTCTGTAGGTAAAATATTCAGCTGCGTTCAGTTAGACTGGAAGCCGAAAAATGTAGGCAGATGACTCAAAACTATTTCAATTAAAGAGCCAATGCTCTCTCCCACTTCCGATAAAGCCATCTTTAAATAAGAAAACGCTCAATCACCATCAATCGAGCATTTCCTTTAATTGGAATTCCATCCAGTTGCATCCCATCCCACAGCTGAGAAATGGACATAATTACTTGAAATGATCTATGTCCGTCAACTTTCTCTTAAGGGTCAGTGCCCTAAAGGCTTGGAGATGACTCAAGATTTTTATAAGTACCTATAAATTATTGTTTGTAATAATGTGTTTGTTCTAAGTAGGTTCATTGTTTGGTGGGTTGGAAAGTAGTTTCTTGTAACCTGTGTTTTGTGTGTAAATCATAGTTGTTTGACTGTTGCTTTGTAAGTATAAGGTTTGTGCATGATAAAGAATGATAGGGCAAGCTTGCTGGGCCGCGGGAGTATTCGAAAGAGCCACTGCGGGCCTGGATTGCAAATGACAATTGAAGGAACATGGGCGGGTTTTAGTCAGTAAGAGTCTGACACGCCCTCCCGCTTTACAGCGGGAGAAGCTGTCCTCATCAAAACAAAAAGTGCAAGCTTGCTAGAGTAGTCCGTTGATAGTTTTATTTATTTTCTGTTGACATTTTTCAGTGGAGGAGCTCGTGGCTACAGCAATAACAAGCCGTTAAGCCGTTGGTCCCGGCTGTCAATTGTGGATCTTTGACTGTCGTTACGGGTCGTCAGAAGCCCGAAAGTCTGACAACCTGTCTTACCAAGGGGTATCGTACTACCCAGTAACTGGGTTGTGGAGGTCGGATAGGCGGTTGTTCCATGTAAAATACTGGTACTCAGCTTCACCCGGTTAGACTGGAGGTCGACCCCATGATTGATTTTTCAGTGCCAATAATAGGAATATGTAAGAATCTTAGCTGGTGGCGTTCAATTATTTCTGCCTCAATAAACTAAGTTGTTATGTTGTGAGCTTAAGTGTGTTTGGTACTTGTTTTTCCATCAAACGGTTAAGCTAATCATAAACAATATCAAGAAGTATCTATAGAAGGAAGGGACGCTTAATACCCAGATGCTGTGGGTGTATTTAGGCTGTTATTAAGATGATTATTATTGATATCATTAATGGATGCCATTCTAAAAAAGAAGAGGCCTTGGACGACTACAAATGACCAGGTTGCAAACAATATAAAAAGACCTAAGCTCTCCAAACAAGAGCAAAGAGACAACCCAATTTGGTCAATAGCCAGGAGAAAGGAGAAGAAGAATGGATACCATTCAAGATAGGGCTGATTGCAAGAGATAGCGAAATAGTTTCTGCAAGCAAATAACCCTTAATCATCCTTAGTGTGTTTTGGTTTCAGAGATAAAATAGCTAGAAGTGGTGGAGCGGTGGCAGTGGAGACGGTCACGACTTATATTAAGATCATAGGTTTGAACCTGAACAGCCACTTTTCCTTGTTTAGTTCATCACCACTGCTGTCAAAACGGTGAAACGGGCATTTACTAGAACAAAACAACTCAAGACATGTAACTCACTTCTGGCCTCCTCCTACAGAGAGGACTGACGAGGGTTAGTGTCCCAGCAGTGGGGATATTATAGGCTGATTATAATATGCTTATGCTATAGCCCAGGTGTCCCTGGGCCATCATATCATATCATATATAACATATGGGAGATAGTTATCTCCTGAAATAGTTTTAAAATATGACTCGGGAACAAAGTCGACACCCTTTTGATCCTTTTGTGATATGACATCAATAACAGGCAGTTTTTATGAAAAGGCTTCATTACCTAGAAGGAAATTCCAGAAGATTTCACATAAAAGCAACTCAAAGAAAAATTTCAAATAGATAATAATAGACCGCAATGTCGATTCGCAGTTCGATAATATTATATCGAAAGTGAAACTATATTACGGGCGGAAATATTGTATCAATTTCTCTACATCCGCGATATTTCCTGTTCATAAACAGCCTCTTTGTCTGTGATTATCAGTGGTCGGAGTAGGTAGATTGATTTGGGGTCAATGAACTGGCACGTATATATTAATATGGATATGCCTCCAGGATTCCGGGATTTTGTAATAATTAAGATTTTTTAGGAATTTCAAATATTTTAATGTGTAAGATGAAGAATATATCAATGTGAATAAGGAATGTTTAACCTTTTTGCTGTCTTTTTAATAGAATATGTGATCGGCTTTCTATAATAAAAAAACTATGGCATGGCTAAACTTGAGTAAAAACGTAGTAAACATAAAGTGGGATTCTACTAATAATAGTTACGTGTGCGTGCGTGCGACGAAAGATGGGACTTGCCTCTCCGCTATCCTACTGACAACGGTTGTCAACGACAGCGGGTGGCGGAAAGAAGAAAACTGAATGCGAAAAAATATTAAGGAGTATAAAAAGTTATTTTTATTTATTTATTCAGGAACATAATATATAATAATTACAAGCAGCAGATAGTAAAGTTGCAAGAAATAACTACTAAATTAGTCATTTGTAAGTTTCAAATGGACGCTCAAAAGTAAGATTCACTTTATTACTTGATAAATAAGAAAAAAACAATTTTAAACGTTTAACTATCGCATTCTATAAATTTCAAATGTAGTAGTTTAAAAATCTTTACATTCACAATATTTGATTCAATCCCGTGAGTACCAAAATGAAATCCCGGAAAAAAGGCTTATCCATGTTCTGATTTCTATGACTATTCATGATGCAAGTACGTAAAATCAATCTACCTACTCCGACCACTGGTGATTATCCATAATTAACTGTGCCTATTCTGGGAAACTATAAGGGTCTCGCAATATATATATTACGGAGCTCTATTGGTATAGGACATTTTCTTTTTAACCGTCTTCAAAAAGGAGGAGGTTATCAATTCGGATGTTTGTGTTTTTTTTTAATGTATGTTCGGGCATAAATAGATTGCAATTGGAGGATTTGCAAAATTATTTTTTTGTTCGAAAGGGATTTATTTTGAAATGGTTCCATTTAAATTTAATATAGATTTTATGATGAGTTTCGGAGACAGACAAAGGAACTCTTCAAAAAATGCCACCCCTGTTCCTTCCTTGCCTGAGTGCCCAGGGGTATCAGCCATGAAGAGCCCCGTCAGTGGTGGCTGACATCTCTTTGAGGCGCGCGTGGAACACTACGCGCCGTCGACTCTCGGGCCTTGTGCTGATCGGACTGCGAGGTACCCATTACTCGCCGTCCGCAGGCCCGCGTCTACGGTAGCCGAAGATCGTCCTGCGATCTAGGGCGTCTCCTGCGGCGGCTGTGGTTGGGGGCGTGAGGGCTATTCCATAGAGTCTCCCTCATTCGTTCCACCTCCTCCTTCGCGAGCGTTACTGCTTTTCAGAAGGAGGAGACTGCTTCCCATTCTCTCTCGCTCCGTTCAATGAATCCCTTTTATTGATTGACCTAGAAATTGAACCCAGAACCTCAGGCTCAGCAGTCGCGATCACCGCCACGAGAGCAATGGGGCAATTGGATTTTGTCTACACAATATAGTGATCAGTGATGTGATATCGACACGGTTGGTGCAGTGGTTGGGCGATCGGGTGCTGCGCTACGTGTCGCAGGTTCGATTCCCGCACGGATCAAATATTTGTATGACCTACAGATAGTTGTACCGGGTCCGGGTGTCTTGTGTATGTGACTATACATGTTTGTGAACGCACCCACGATACAGGAGTAGTTCCTAGTATGGGGCAACGTTTAAAAAAAAAAGAAAAGAAAAAGTGATTGCAAACGCTACTTACTAAGCTTTGGGTTTTGGGTTTGTTCCTAAAGTTTAGGCGCTATTAGCTGCCAACGACCTTGAGTTGTTTGTTTGCGTGTTCTGAGCTGAGCTCACGTAACGCGACGTATGTCTAGACAGAAATAGGACTCGCCCATCAAGGAGCGCTGTCCGAAATTAGACGCATTATTAAATTATTACACATAAAACAACAAGTTAGACATAACTTTACAAATTAATTACACTATGTTATAAAAATATAATTTCAAATATTCTGAGATCAAATTACGACGGAAATTGTCTAGAGTAACATATATTTTTTTCATAGAAATAAGACAAGTCGTTTAGACGTGATGTTCAAGTAAAAACCACTAAAAGTCGTATAACTGCGCCGTTAAACAGTATTTTGTAGACTTTAAGGCTGCCCAGTTTCTGTAATTGTGCTTTATTTGATGTCAGTAGGAACTCTTTCTACTAAGGCCTAAGATTTAACTTGTTTTAGGAATAGGTATATCAGGCCGGTGTCTCAAGCGGTCTCCCGGTCCAAGTCTACGCTAAAACATGAGTTTTAACTTATGTTTACGTGTTTAATCAAACACTTCTGTTTATCTCGTTGGGGAATAAAAAACCTTATTTCATGAATTATCAATACCCCAATGGAATGAGGAAGGCGATCCATATACATTTAAAAAATGTTTAGCCTAGTCTGGTGATCCGTTTTTTTTTTTTTTGGGGGGTGGGAAATCATCTTATGACTTCTTCCGCTCTAGGGTGGAGTGGAAGGGCGTGTCAAACTCTTATTGACTAAAACCCACCCCTGTTCCTCCCTGCCCTACATGCCCAGGGGCGAGGTAACTCTTTCGAATTTATCCTCAACCCCCGGGCAGGCACTGGCCGTGGCAGGCCCCGTCCTTTGCTGACAACTCTTTGAGGCGCGCGTGTAACACTACGCGCCGTCGACTCTCGGGCCTGGTGCTGATCGGACGGCGAGTTACCCACTACTCGCCGTCCGCAGGCCCGCGACGCCTAGTCTGGTGATCCGTACTACGATAAGATTGTCTTAGTCATACCTATCCTTGTCCACTAAGCAGTTTACAATAGGTAACTATTGTAAACTGCTTTAAGAAAGATTTTAACAGAAGGTTTCATATATTTATTTCGCAAAAATCAACACGTATTGACACAATTTCTTCTACCATATTTCATATAAAGTTTGGCTGCCGTTCCCGTCTGCATAATGCATGATACCATTGTGTTCTTTGTGCCACATCCAACAGTTTTGTTGAGTAACTGTACGATATTTTACATGCAGCGAAAGTGAATAACGTTTTGGCAGGTTCAGAGTTCGGACTTGAGTAGGTTAGTGTGATTTGTACTATTTTTTATGTATTTATATGGCAAGTAAGATGAGAAGCTGAAAAAAAAAAAGTAAGCTGATGGTCTGCCAGCTAGGTTTTTTTTTTGTGGTGTGGGAAATCATCCAATGACATCTCCCGCTCTGGGTGGAGCGGGAGTGCGTCAGACTCTTACTGACTAAAACCCACCCCTGTTCCTTCCCTGCCCTGAGTGCCCAGGGGTGAGGCCAGCTAGGGTTGCGGGAGTGTTTGAAAGAGTCACCGCGGCCCTGGCACAGGTAACTGAAGAAACACGGGTGGTTTTAGACAAGAGTCTGACACGCCCTACTTTTCCACCCAGAGCGGGAGAAGTCATTTGATAATATCCTTCCATAAAAAAACCGGCCATGAACAAGTCAGACTCGCACGCAAATGGTTCCGAACAAATCATATTTTTATCAGGTTTTTTTTTTAAACTGCCTCCACCTTGTAGGTTTACATGTAATATATAAGTAAAGATCTACTTTTTGGATGTTTTTTTTTCAAAATTTTAGGCCTAGTGATTTCATAGATAAGGGGGGAAATGGTCATTTTTTATCTTTTATCTTATAACTTTTAAAATAATATAAAACATATATTCGAGACTCTCACAATGTGCACTTTCATTTGATATGTTACACAGTTTGAAAAACTTTGATTTTTAATTTTCCGGTTTTCACCCAAAAAGTGGCCCCCACATTCCAAATTAATTTTTATAGGGTACACGTCCGTGTTTGGGTCACAGATATTTATGTGTGTACCAAATTTCAACTCTATCGGTCTATCAAATTCGGAGCAAATTGGCTGTGACAGACGGACAGACGGGCAGACAGACACACGAGTGATGCTACAAGGGTTCCGTTTTTTCATTGAACTTTCGGAACCCTAAACAGTAAGCTGATGGTTCTTCTGATGATTTTCTGGTAAGATTTGAAATATCAAATGGATTGCAGATCCATTGCAGTCCCATACACAAATCTGAAAATTCTGTGGCTAAGCATTGTAGTTGTGCAGTTATAAAATATAGGCCTGTTTAATTTCCCACATGAGATTTGTATTGTATGACAACACTCCTGCAATGCCTTTTGCATGCTTAATGTAAATACTGTGATATTTTAGGAGATCGCATACAAAACGAACCTTGTCAGCAGGTAGTCTAGTAGGTCAAATATAATTTTAAGGGGTTGTACGAATTTAGAACAATATTTAAATTCTATAGGAAAATTTAGGGATGTAAAAAAGTGGTTGTCAATAAGATATCCTACTAATATTATAAATATAAAGTTTGTGAGGATGTATGTATGTATGATCTTTTCGGGGCTTACCTGTGTCGGCGCGGTGGTGCGGACCTGCATGGGTTTCGTGGGGACAGGATTTTCGATGGGACGGGATCAACCCGGTGTTTATTACGTCTTCCTAACAACCATACACACAAACGAACAATCACGCACGCGCACACACTATCACACACGCACCTCACACACACACAAATAATCAGGACATACTTTCACGCATAATTATTATGAACCAAGGAATACATTCGTTTGGTTTTATTTTATTTTCATTCTCTTCTAACTTAATTTTACTGTATTGTTTTTCTCTTTTTTTTATATTGTCATTAATGTGTATTTTTTCTACGGGAGGACACTGGCTCCTGTGAGACAGTTATAACTAGCGCAGGAGTCAGAGAAATCTAAACTTGTGATGTCTGTTTTTTGTCAATAAATATTTTAACTATTTTTTTTACTTTTACTTTTTATATATGGATGTTTGTTGCTTTTTCACGCAAATACTACTGAACGGATTTTGATGAAACTTCACAGTAATATTGCTTACACATCAGAATAATACATAGGCTATTATTTATAACGGGGGAAAGTACTAATACCACGCGGGCGAAGGCGCCTGGCAGAAGCTAGCATCAAATATTGCTGTCCGGAGTTTATCTTCACACTACAGAAAGCAGGAATGATCACTAATAGCTGAAAAATACAATTTAAAACAACAAGTTTTTTTTATAATAAAACGAATAATCTTGAGTACCAACAGTTTAATTAATAACATTTGATAATAAATTATTAAGTTAATTTAACAAATTAATGAACTGACTGGAACGTAATATTAAATATGAAATTAAATAAATAACGCCTCAATATTTACATCACATTTAAATAAAATGAGCACCTTGTAATAGGAAAATATCAAAATATATATGAGATCTGTAACCTAAGTAGATTAATAAATATATTTGTAAAATAATAATATTTGGCAATCCATAATACTTTCAATTTATAAATATAATGCAGAAAAGTTATAAAATAAATGCAATAATTTATTTACATATGTACATGTGGATACTATATATTTTTTATAATTATCATACATAGATATTTTCAGTCTTTGTATTATATAAAACGTTTCACAGCATATAAATAAATAAATATATATATATTCGTACAAAAATATGCTCATTCAATACACATCATACTTATATACATACTTTCAAAAATATATATAAAAGGAAGTTTAAAAAATATTAACATTAATATTCTGCTGATAAATAAATTAATTAAAGCACACCCCAAAGTCTTGTAATATATAAATTTATAAAATATATAAATAATATCAAAATATTTTTGGTTCTATTTAAAAAAAAAATATTATTAATAAGACTACATAATTATTTAGTCTATAGAGAGTATTCGAGGTACTTTACTAAAACGTTCAAAAGCTAGGAGAAAATAATTTTCTCTTACACATTATCCGCCTATAAATAATAATAATAACAACGATCTTTTATGATGTGACATGATAAAATAGCAACTACAGTTTACTGACCGTTATAGTAAAAATAAATTATATTACACTCTAAAATATTCATTTTCAAACTGTTATTCTTGAAGCGATAATGTTTTACCGAACACAATAAATAAATAAAAACAAAAAATAGATAAAAATATGACACACACCTAATAGGAATTCAATTCGAACGTTCATCCAACAATAGTGTTTTTCTGACTTTATTTACGGAATTCAATAAATACCTTTATTTTGTAATAATTTTTAGAGCGATATAATAAATAAATATTGTTGTTTATTTTAGATTTTAGAATAAAATAAAACTTTCGGCAGGCTTCCTCACTATGTACTCTATAATTGTAAATAATTTAATTATATGTTGTCTATTTATATATTTATGTGAAACCGATTGGTCCTTAGAGTCGCGTATTAATTAACGATAAATAACGGTGGGTTCGCTGGCTATTGGGCGTATGCGTTGTATGCTAAGTCTTGAGCCTTCTCGAGTGACCTGAAATCAAGACAGAAGAACCATGAAAATAATATATATATACCCAATAATTAAATATTCCCTATCAAAACTGAGGCTTGTTTACTGTAAGCGTGTAAAGAATTCCCTGGATTTTACATAACAAAATATAGGCTCTACAAATACGCGAAATTCTTTCTGCAGACTAAACAAAGTGCATGCAAATTATTTCTCAAAAATCTACAGTAAAATTCTCGCCATGTGCTTTCTTACCGCCCAGATTCTGATAAAATATTTTTATTTTAAAACTATCGAAAATAATAAAAAAAGTCCTAACCCTGGGTTGCCCCCGGCATTTCTCTCCAGGTGGTCACTTTGCGCAACGCTGGCAAATTAAAAAAAAGAAATGTCAAATTTTCTGCAACAAACTATTTCATGAAAAACATTTATGTGAAAATAAAAAAAAAACCTTTTTGAATCGCATGCAAAATTTATTCATTGGTGAAAAAAAAACCAAGCCGGGCCAAAAACATAATAAAACTAACATGAGATAAATTGGTGCAAATTACTTGAAAAAGTTCGTGAACCCGATATTTCCCCATCAATGAGCGAGTTAATGTCTTAATTGCTGAATTGGTCAAACCAACAACTGATACCATTTATTTATTGATCTTTAGTGCGTATTTTACAAGGTCATCCAGTCCTCTATGACTGAAATTGACCTCATCATTACCGAGCATTGACAAAATAGACATTATAAACTCAAAATGACGTCAGTGTAAACTAGACTGTTGATGACAATACACTATTTAGTTTGAGTAGCCTACACTTTACGCACTATTCAACATATAAATCTACCAAAACTATATTCCGAAACAATCTCACCTGCTCCACCCAGAGCCACCATGTCCTGCCGATACGACCACCTCATGAGCCTCATGTCCACCCCCGCTTGGAGACAGCAGTTTCTTCAGCCCAATGATACCAGCCAGTACAAGTGCCAACTTAGACACGATGAGTGCCTTTCCAGCTAGTAGTGCCAATGCTCCGAAGGCAAGAGGTACCATCATCCCGCCGATAAGCAAGGGGATTGCGAGAAGAGGCGCGAGCTTCTTTCTTCTGCCGCGACCCTGGTCCTCTGACAATTCTGAGCCATCTTCGGTGGGGAATTTGACCTGGAATTTAAAGAATGGGGTGTCTTAGTTGGTAATTCAGAATTAGAAAAAAATGGATTCTTGATAAATTAGGGACACTTTAATTGAAAATGAATGAGATAAGCCAACTGAAATATACATACACACACTATAATAAAGTACTACTTCTCACACAGAGAGGAGGCCTGTGCCTTGTGCACAGCTGGCGGTGAGGAAATTAAAAGGCTCATGATGATGATGATGAGTATAAATTACATAGGTATTACTTAATATGTTAAAATCCAATTACATTTTTATCTCTAAAGACCTATTTTTGCTAACGTCAGATGTTGATTGATTGAAATCAGGTAAGATTATGTGAAGAATGATCAAGTTGAAGACACTTGAACGTCTTGCTTTTAGTGGTCCAGGCCATGGTACGGAGCGAGAGGGAATGGGAGGCAGTCTCCACCTTCTGCGAAGCATGATAATGCTCGTGAAGGCGGAGGCGGGACGCGTGAGGGAAGCTCAACAGAGTGGCCCTCACTGCCCCGGTCGCTACCACCGCAGGAGAGGTACTGGGCGTACTGGGCGTAGAACGTCGCGAGACGATTTCCGGCTACCGTAGACCCGGGCCTGCGGACGGCGAGCAGTGGGTAGCTCGCCGTCCGATCAGCACCAGGCCCGTGAGTCGACGGCGCGTAGTGTTCCACGCGCGTCTCAAAGAGATGTTGTCAGCCACCACTAACGGGGCCCATCGTGGCCGGTGCCTGCATGCCTAGGGGTAGCGGATAAATTCTGAAAATGAGTTACTGCACCCCTGGGCACTCAGGCAGGGAAGGAACAGGGGTGGGGTTTAGTCAGTAAGAGTCGACACGCCCTCCCGCTCCACCCAGAGCGGGAGAATATTTTCTTGTTACATACTTTTCAGAGCGCGATTATTTTGGAGTCGGGTTTTAGTTATCGAAGTGATTGGTGATGGCAATTTGTGGTCTTCTACTTGATAAACAAGTTATACTTTTTGAATGCAGCAATTTCAGGATTTTTATCAAAAAAACAAGCATTGGTTGGGATTGTGTTTTTGATAAAATACTGAAATTGCTATTTGTATGTCTATAATATTTGAGAAGATCCTTCAAGTATTCACGAGTCCCATTGTCAAGACTGAATTTTGATAAAAAATGGACCAATCTGGAAGTATATACTTAAAAAAACAAAAAAGTAATTGCACAAATCGGTTCATAAATGACGGAGTTCTTATGCAACAAACAGAATAATAAATACAACCACTTTGAGAACCTCTTCCCTTATTTAGTAGTTGATTAAAAATAGCTTTGTATACTAAGTGGTAGGCACGGCTAGTATAAATGAACATATTCCGTGATAGCATGGTAATGCTTACTACTCCTTTCCGAGCTACCGATACATTATAGTAACTAATTATGTGCTACAAAAAGTGAATTTATTCTTGGTACTAACCAAAGCATGTAATAATAATTTGTTACTCAGTTCAAACGTACAATTGAAGACCAACCCACAATAACTTCCTACTATAGAACACGCAATAAGAAAGTGCGGAAGATTTTAGAATGATGGAACATGAAACAATTGAAAAATATTAATTAGAGAAATGTTTCGGTCAATATGCGTAACATAAAAAGTCATTCTACGCGAGAGATTGAAAAGATTCATAATAATCTAATAGATAAGCAAAATAGTGAAAGAATAAGAACCAAGAAAAAACACTGATGAGCACAAACTTACTGGTATAAGTGAAATGAATGTTATCTTACGACTAATGATGGTTAAAGATCCTCAAATAAATTTTAAAGTGAATCGTCTTCTTCTTTCGAGTCAATGATGGTTTCCCAACTTTTTAAATACTTTGAGCCTAGAAGCCATCTGTGGCGTTCTTCAGATCCTCTATAGTGCACTTGGGGCATTCCAGTATGTGAGTCACTTTCTAGATAAGAGCACTGCACTCACATTGGGTATCAGACGAGTATGTAAAACCCTATATCGCCAAGTTGTATTTGCAGCGGCCTACCTGGGTACGCAACCGATTGAGTGCTTTTCATATAGGCCACTGCAGTTCCCGTTCGGGTGAAAAAAGAATGTACCCAGGCTAATTAGATGCTGCTCTATACCAGTATTTTACACAGAACAACTGACTATTTGACCTTTACTACCCGTGAACATGATTGCATTATATAATATAATATATCCGTTGATACAACTAGTTGTCAAACTTTCCAGCAAGTTAGGGATCTCAATATTTGAAATCTAAGTAGAAACCTACGTAACTAATCTGTTCCATTTATCTCTAGGAAGAAAGTTATGTTTACAGACACAGCAACAGGTTGACGACCGCATAATCGTTCGTGCAGAATTTTATTAGCTATATTTAAAAAGAAAAGAAAGAAAAATTGTTTATTCTGCACAGATATAACGCACATTCCAGAAAAATAGATCAATAATATAAACATGCAAGAATGCTCAAAGCCTCGTATTCAATCAATGTAAGTCTTTTGTTTATTGCCTAATGTCAGGGTCCGTCAAAAACTAGACATGGGCGTTTTCACATGCACTTTTAAGAGACTATTGCGCTAACAGATCGTGTACAGAATAACAGTCAACGATGTAACTCAAAAATCAGCTTAGCTTGAGTGAGACTAGGCTGGCCACGTTTACCGTATGACAAAGTAATTTAAAATAAAATGTGTGTGACATGACAAAAGATGGCGGGACGAGCTCGACATCAATAAGCAGGACTTGTTCAAACTTGTAAAAAACTAGAAGTTACGGAAAGAAGAAAGAGAAGCCTTTGCTCTACAGTAAGACAATACAGCCTAAAAATAAGTGATAATAAATAAAATAAGATAAGAATTGAGTTATTCAAATCAACACACAGCCAAATATCACTACTTCAAAATAAATTAGAAACATTACTCATGACCGACCAATGATGGATGGCAACGGAAGAAATAACACGAACAACAATGAAGAAACTATTCTGGGAAATGAAAATGCTTGTATACGACCAGTGGACGATTGTAAATGAACTTTGACCCTTAAAATAATTAACCAAGTGGCATTTGCAATGAGAAAAGCATTGAACCTTTGACATAAACAATCCTGGACCATTGAGACGTAGATATTTCTGATTATTAGCGCATTGAAGAACAGTCTGCCTGTGGCAGTTGAACTTTATATTCATCTTCTATAAACTCCGAATTCTTATTGATGTAAAGATCTCTTGATCATTTTAAATGCTGATTATACTTCTTCTATCATTATCATATTTCTCTATAACCATTCTTTGTTTTGCTGTACATACAACTTACACTGAATTAATCGCTTGACAGACCGAACCTATTCAACCATAAACCAATCACGCACCTATCCCTAATAACATTACTAGAAACGACACGCACTGCCGTGCAAACCCCCCATTTAGCACACATTAGATTTTCTCTACGCATATCAATTATCACGCACGGAGCAATTAGAAGAAACCGCAGAGTTTAATAGAGTGTGGACGGCAAAAAGTGAAGATGGACTAATTTAATGTAATTATGAGATGCATCGGGAAAGTTGTCACGCTGCGTTGCTGGTTGGTATGCTGTTTTTACGCATTAACTGTAAGATTGAGCCGTCACGCTTTTACGGGAGTAGCCGGATCTAGATGCAGCCGGAACAAGCTGGAGTATATCAATGTTTATTAACTTCAGAGCAGCGTATTTTTTTGAGTCTGAGATTGTTTTGTTTTACTTCAAAAAAAGTCGACGGTAACGGGCGGGCGTTTTTGACTGACTGTCTTTATGTAGAACTTTGACGTTCAGAAAGTCCTGGCTCTCAGCCTAGTTTGAAAAAATGACTTTTGATTTTGCGTCCATTTGAACTAGTCAAAAAAATTTTAACAGGAGTTTTTGTTTAACTGTGAAATCATTTTACGTTGGCTGATTTCGACGGTGACATTTCAGGCAGAAATGTTATTAAGAGTCATCGTTCCATCTGGGAAATTTTTCTGTAGGTACCCATACGATAATTATCGATAATTATTCTATAGCTATGATAATTTGATGTCAGGTAATAGCATAAGTTAAGTGAATATACTATCATAATTATGATATCTGAGAACATATTTCATGATATCACCAGCCATAAATTTGAATGAAGCAAAACACACGACGAAGATAAAGATTTTATGTGAGCCAATGAATGTTGCCATCTTTCAGCCTTATTATTGAATGAATGAGAAGATTTTATATATTATCGTATCTTAATTGTTTCTGGGAGATTAAGTTAATTTTATTTTTATATGAACTTTATAGTATGTTCACCCTAGGTGGACAGCCTTTAGGGTTGAAAACGTAAGTCCAAAAGTGCGGTTTATAGTACTGTGCATGCTTTGACTTTGGTGAGCTGTGCATCCTTAATCGTCATCTGCTGTAATAATAATAATTCGGTTATACTCTATACGATACTGTAGCTTAAACTGTGGAAGGTGCATCGCGGATAAATTGGAAAGAGAGTTACCGTAGCCCTTGGAACAGGCAACTGAAGGAACAAGGGTGGGTTTTAGTCAGTAAAAGTCTGTCACGCCCTCCCCCCAGAGCGGGAGGGCTCATTTGATGATTTCCCACCCCCAAAAATAAGAAGACTGTGATAGGTAGGTAACAAATGTATTAATAACGACTGTTAACAACAAATTGTTATTCAATTGTTTATTGAAACTAAATGTATGTGCTGTGGCTCTGTGGTGTTAACTGTAGGTATTAAGTCTACTTTTGTACATTTGCGTTGCATAAAGTCTTAATAAAAAAAAACTGTAACCGTGAATCAACCAGGTAGGCTGTAAGTGATAGTCAAGTAGAGTTTTGCTAATTGTGAATGCTGTCACCCTGTGATTTCGAACGATAGGCTATTTGACACTACTGTGTGGAGTAAGTCATTAGTGGTGGCTTAATAATTACAGGCATAGTCCGATTCGTTACCCTCAACTGACTTTGTCATTGACATTGCTAAAATCGACTTTAATGGCGGATGCGTGCACTCCTCCGCCTTCTCTCTGTATGGATTTGAACACTTTAAAAGAGACTTTGACCTCTGAGTTTGTTTCGGTGTTTCTTCTCACGGTAGTCAGCTAGGAAACACCTCATCACCTCATCTAGCTTAAACTGACAAAGACATTGACGTGTAAAAGTGTTCCTTGTAACCTATTTGCCGAATAAACATCATTTATCATTTATCTCGCCCCTAGCCTCAGCAGGAGACACCATGGGCGTCGGGAGTTGTAAGCCGATTACCGGCTACCGTAGGTGCGGGTTTGGGGATAGCGACCAATGGGTAGTTTGCCGTCCGATAAGGACCAGACCTCGACGGTGAGTTGTATTACACGCGCGTTTCAAAGAGATGTCAGCACTAATTGATGGGGCCCTCTAGGGTTGATGCCTGCCATGGTCTCCGGTCGTGGTCCTAAAACGCAAGGGCAACTTTAAGGTACACGGGTGGGTTTTAGTCAGTAAGAGTCTAATATCCCGCTCCACCCAGAGCGGCAGAAGCTATTGGATTTGATTTCCCACCTCAAAATAAAAAATTGAATATTTTCAAAAAACCCGACAGTTAAAATCAACTAAAAATTTCCAAACAAGTCACTTTCCAAGCAGTCTGATGCGGTTGGTGGCAGTAATTTTAGTTCAGTTATTGATTTCATGCCACCAACTGCATCAGACTGCTTGGAATGTGACTTATTTGAAACTTTTTAGTTGGTTTTTTACTGTCGGGTTTATGAAAATATTAAAGTTTCTTTTTTCTACATTTTAATGAGTTATATTTTTGGAATCGCCTCCTAGAACCCTTTATTTTGATACCCCACTTAATATAGTTCGTCGACTTTCATGTTTATCTTTATCACAATAAAGATCACAAGTGTGGTTGTCGCCATATTGTATTTTGATTACTGTCATGTCTTTAGCACAAGATTAAGACAAATCAATTGATGCAAGAATTATCAATATCGGCTTACGCGTTTGGTCTCTATAGTGCCACAAAGGAACAAACATACATACATACATACTTATATACGTAAAGGCTGACAAACACATTACTCTCCCTTGCGTCGCGCAGTCGGGTAAAAAAGGCATCAACTATTATACTCGTATACATACGCCTTTGAAATAGTCATGCTTCATCTGTACCTGATGAAGCATTGTGAAATTTTTATGCCTATTGTAGCAACTTTACATTTTTGCAAATGTGCTATTGTATTGTAAACCATGTCAGACGCACTCGCAATTTTAGGAATTTCTAAATGACCTCCTAATGATTATCACAATTATGGTTAAAATGAAAGTCATTATTGTCACGAAAACTGACACACGTGGGCCTATTTTTACTTTTAACAAAGGACAGAGAGGAATGCCTTAACCATGTGGGACTGTGGGTATTTTTATTTTACACGTAAGTTACAGTAAATCCAATTTATGATTTACAGAAACAATTTAAGCAAATTATGCTTTAATTAGAAACCATCTTCCTGCCCTTATCCCATATTACTTGGGGTTGGTGTAACGTGTTTTTTCTTCCACTCTGTCCTGTCAGCCGTCACGCTATCACTAACTCCCTTTTCTTTCATATCACTCCTCACACAATCCATTACTTTTTTTCTTTGGCCTCCCTCTCCCACTCTATCCATCTACATTTATATTCATTACTCTGTTAGTTACATGTGTTTCATCCCTTCTCTTCACATGACCATACCAAGATAAGCGGCTCACTTTCAACTTTTCTGTCACTGGCGCCACTTTTAAACTACCTAAATACCATTTCTCACTTTATCCATTTTCGTTACTCCACACATCCATCTTAACATTCTCATCTCCGCCACATGCAATCTTTTTTCATCCGTCTTTTTCATGCTTTAATTTAAAATAAAACATTGATATCACGAAAGTAGGTAGTTTTATGAAGTGTTGCTTTAAAATTCCTATATTTTAGTATCATCGTCAATTTCAAGCCAAGTCAAGCCAAGTCAAGCCATTTTTTTTCAGTTTTCTTTGTTTTTTTTTGGATTGAAAATGATCAAATAAGTTCTCCCACTCTGGGTGGAGCGGAAAGGTGAGTCAGACTCTTACTGACTAATACCCAACCGTGCTACTTCAGTTGCCTATGCTAGGGGCGCGGTGACTCTTTCAAAGACACCCGCGACCCAAGCAGTTCAGTTAACTCTGCACTATAGTAATTCCAATATTTACAAAAAAAAATGTTGCAGTCTACAATGCTAGAAATTGGTCCTACGAGCCAGAAATTGGTCCTCATAAAAACTTTTTAACATAAATTTCAACCGACGAAAAATAACTAAAAAGCAAAAAATAAATAAACCTTTTAAGTCTTGAGCATTGAGCTTATTTACCTACATAAAATATTAAATTTTATATAAACAAATTTTGAGTCGGCGCCAAACAACAATCTGCTTAATAAATATCTAAATTTTATATGTACTTAGAAATGAAGAAGGCTAGATGTAGGTAATTAATCGTTTTATTATTTGGCGCCGACTCAAAATTAGCCCTATCTATCAAAAAAATAATCATAAAAATCGGTTCATAAATGACGGAGTGAGGGCTGAACATACAGAAAAAAAAGCATATATACGGTCGAATTGAGAACCTCCTCCTTTTTTTTCGTCTGTTAAAAAGGTCATATTAAGTAAAAAAGCAAGGTCAGCCATTCAAATCAAAAGTATCCTTTACAACCTGTAAAGCCTGACTACCGAAAGTAGTGGATAAGCCAAGAAATCAAAAATCAAGCAATCTTCCTAGCCTTTTCCCAACTATCTTGGGTTCGGCTTCCAATCTAACGGGATGCAGCTGAATACTAGTATTTTACATAGAGTGACTGTCTATCTAACCTCCACAACCCAGTTACTGGGTAATATATACGATACCCCTTGGTAAGACTGGTTGTCAGACTTCTGACGACCCTTAACGACTATTAAAGATTCACGATTGACAGGGACCGGGACCAACGGCTTAACGTGCTTTCCGAGGCACGTGTCAAGATAGTCACTCATCCATGGACCAACCCCGGCAAGCGTAGCTTAACCTGATGGATCGACCCGTGCGGCTGTTATTACTTTAGCCACGAGCTAATTATCATAAGCCAAGAAATCAGTGTCCTGAAATAAAACGTTCAAGTCTATGAAGCAAAGCCCCGAAAGCAATACTATTACTACTATCACAGGGGTGATAAAATGCATTCATAATACATAGATTACTAACAGTCTATCAAAAACGCCGTATGAATAATAATTACTCTTATTATCCCCGGTATGGAATTCAGTACCTATTATATATTATGTCACACAAACTTTGAATGGAAGTTAAGTAACCCGTTCATAAAGAGTCAAGTGTGATTGAATTCGTACAGTAGATCAATAACTCAATTTATGTGCATCAATGAGAAATAAAAACGCCAAATGCGTGTCCCATTTCTCACATTAAGGGATCCGTACCAAATATTGGTATTTGTTAGTAAAGTATACGTACTAATAAACATTATCACCTTTCAACTTAATAGGTCAATGGAAGTTTAAAAATTTTTCGTAACAAAATTTTGTGACAGACGACGGATGGAGAGACAGACAGAAGGACACGTGGGTGACAGCAATAGGGCTCCATTTGGACCCATGGGGTACGGAACCCTAAAAATCGTATTAAAAACCGGCCAAGTGCGTGTCGGACTTTGCACATTTAGGGTTCCATACCAAATGTATTTTTGACTATTTGTATGGCTGTGGACCAGATGCGTATACAGAGAAAATTTGAAGACTGTAGCTCCAACCGTTTGGCTGTAAAACCTGTGTGACAGACGACGGACAGACAGACGGGCACGTGGGTGACAGCAATAGAGCTCCGTTTCGACCCATCGGGTACGGAACCCTAAAAAGCAGCCAAGTGCGTGTCGAACTGCGCACATTTAGGGTTAACATTTTTTGACATTCTGTATGGCTTTGGGTCAACAAGATGCTTATACTGTGAAAATTTGAAGATTGTGGCTCCAACCGTTTGGCTCTAAAACCTGTGTGACAGACGATGGACAGACGGACGACAGTTAACGTGAGTGACAGTAATAGGACTCCGTTTAAACCCTTCAGGTACGGAACCCTAAAACCCTCCGAGTCAGAATATCTTCATAAGGATCCGCTGAAAGTAGAAAAGACTCTGCCCAGGGATTGTGGATAAATTCGAAAGTGAGTTACCGCGCCCCAAGGCATTCAGGGCACGGAAGGAACCGGGGTCGGCTTCAGTCAGTAAGTCTGACACGCCCTTTCGCTCCACCCTAGAGCAGAAGATGTCATTGGATGCTTTTCCAAACCACAAAAAAAAAAGTAGGATAGGCTCCGAGGTATACCTTTTGATCACATACACGTGGTAATTGTGATAGATTATAATACCAAAGAACCGTGCTAATATAAATCAAGAAAACAGTATCTACTTTTGAAAGTTATGCATGTGAAACCATCGATAGTATAAATTTATTAAAGTGTACGTAAGAAGGGATAATCTTTAAAAGGGAGAGACTTTGAATATAATATAAAACTAGCAAGCTGATGACGAAACCAGGTGTCCGCGAAAATCCACAACAAATTTGCAACCACGTGGTTCAAAATCATGACATGTTAAGTTCGCATGCAGTCTCCTGTATAAGTTTCTGAAAAACATTTTCTTTTTACTCCGTGTTTGTCTTTTAGAGCATAGTTTTACATTACAACATCATGCTTTTTCAAATATTTGTTGGCCATTGCTGAACACAGGTTCACTACTTTAATAAACTTGGAGATTGCATTATGTTCTTTTACTTATAAAATTATTAGCAGAGAATGCCATCCACTTTTATTTTAGTACCTGAATCACTTAAATTTAATTCCGGAACGTTGCACTATATTAACGCATGATTGAACATACGATTCCATAATTTTGTTTGATTTATTTGTAACGTCAAAATACTTCAAACTGGAACAAAGATTAAGCTAAACTATATACTGATACTTCTTACCTGCAATGTATGGGACCTCATAAAGTTAACGACCTTGTCCAGAATGAGGTTGTTGAGTGAGCTCTCGTCCATCCCCCTGGGGATTGCTTCCTCCTTCTCGACAATATGCACATCCTTGTCCTTGGTTATCGTCACACCATTCAGGATGTCCAACTCCTCAGTTTTCGTCAGCCTGCTCAAAGTCTTCGCCAATTTCCTTTTGAGGCAGTGCGAAATGTCGGACCCGCTACAATCTTTGTAGGTCTCATACGCTAATTTTAGGTCTCCTAGAACATTATCGTCTGAGCTTCTAGCTTCTAGTTTGTTCTGTGTCGTGGTCGCCGTTCTGGCCGTGGCTGCGGCGACCAAGGTCAATATCAGGAGGTACTTTACCATGTTTGTTGTTTGCACTATGTTGGCTATATGGGCACTGTGTATAACTAGAGCATTGGTTGCGTTTATATGCGCTTAGTGTCACGGTACACTGGCTATCGCTGAGAGGGATGCAGCGATGCATTTATGTTGTTGGGTACTGTCGGGAACTTATTTTGTTTAGATAGAATTGATATAAAATATTGAATTAAGTCAATGATCCCTGGAATTGAAAATGAGGTAGATGACTCTTCTCTCTACAGTCTGAACCTTATTTTGGAAAAAAAAATTCAGACAAAGACTGACATCAAAGACAGCATTGCCATTTAACGTAGCAATGCTACCAATATTTTGGGCACTTCTCTCATTGATAGCGATGTGGACGAATTTTTCGATACCCAATGAGTTCTTCGCTTCCCCTTTTTACCCCGGTTTTACATATTTTATTTATTATAAAAAAATGAATAAATGATTATAAAATTCTTGTAATTTAATAGTCTGTATTTATCTGTTAATAATTATTGAAATAAATGGTTCACAGAACGTTTTGGTGCCGTGAGATAAGAAGAGCCGACCCCACATAAACTGGAAAGGGCTAGGAAGCAGAAGAAAAGACTAATCAATAGTGTGCAACTAAATAACAACGTATAAATTCTAGCAAGCACTCAGCTCCCAATTGTCAGTTTCAAGATACACTTACAGAGAATGCAATTTGGATCTGACGATATAGTCCTGACAAGTTACGGTTCCATGACGGTCCGCAATGTCAAGTGTAAGTATTGGAGCTCGTGCCCTAGACCAGCGGTTAATGACAGTTATCAGCTGTAGCGAGTTCTATTTACGATAATAACATATCTGGTGGACTACTCAGCTAAGGCTGATTTGCTTCCTCTGATTATTAGGCACAATTGGAATGATAGAATACCTACTATTTTACATTAATTTTTTCGTGTGCTTAGAAAAGTTAAAAAGTGCACATTGCTTTATTGTTTGTTTATTTTAAATAATGTATCAGTTTTGTTATATCAGTTCCCCAAAGCAACTGTTCTGTTCTAGACTCTACTCACTTCAACAATTTTTTTTTTTATTGTTTTGATCTAGATTTTTTTTGAAGCATCTCTCTGTCTTTAGCTTTTCTGCCTTCACCAGGTTATTTTTCGCGAAAGTTTTCATACTAAAATTAATATATCATTAGTATTTTCTCCGTAACTGTACTACACCGAACCAGTTCAATTTAAAACAGTTTGATATCATGACTTAACTGTTATGAGGTGCATCTTCGACCACTGAGGATTGAAATTATTGAGATTATCTCGATCTGGTATCAATTTATAGAGTCAATAAATAGTTACAATATTGGGATCACTTTCTATGGGATATTTCATAGACACCGTAGTCTCAATATTGGGAATGGCAATTATTGCAAGCTTAGATGCTTTTGACTTTGTTTATGCTTTCTTTGCTTGTTTTTGTGGGTTCAGAAATTATCTTTAAGATTGTTTCAACTTCTCGTTTATATTTTTTGTCTTCTTTATCATCTCTCTTCTTTCCCTCGTGCGTATCCAGTTTGAATAATTTTGATCGTGTTTGAGTGTTTGACAACATCGGTTATTTGAAAAACCTTATTCAGGACAAGGTAGACCGATGACCAGGTGAGGGTCGCGAGAATACGATGAATGCGAGATGTACAGGAGCGGTCGTTCTGGCGACACTTGGGGGGAGGCTTATATCCAGCAGTGGATGTCTTTCGGCTGTAATTATGATGATGATTGATGACTAGGGCTTCAATTCCTACAAGTCGTTGTATTGTTTCTACTTTCTTGTTCTGATTCTTTTCGATTAGCTTCTGTTCAGCCTCCCTTAGACCAAATACTTTTCTGTTAGCGTTTACGCTAACGATTAGTACTAAATGTATGGCAATGACATTACCTGCGGAGAGAATTGTCACGTGACTCACGTCCAGGTAACGTTATTCCCATACATTTTGCACTAAGCGTTACCGTGAACGCTAACAGAAAAGTATTTTGTCTCAGGCCGCTGGTCTTATTTCGTCATCAAACCTGCAGTCGTCTTCATGACTTCATCTTACTCAATCAATGATTTGATCTGAATCGTTTTGCACGCATGCACAAATGGTGGACGTTCATTCATCATAATTCATAATTCTTTATTGTACACCAAAAATTTCACATAGTACTTAGTGGTTACACAATGCATGTACAAAGGCGAGCTTAACTCAATGTTGAGTTTTCTCCCAGCAAACCTTTGAGTGATAGAGAGAGATCACATTTGAGGGTAGGATCCAGTGCACAAAACATATAAACCTACATAAATAATTCCAAATGTATATTATACCTACATACTAATAAATACAATATATACTAATATTATGTCAATTTGAAAGGAAGTGCTCTTTGATTTTCTGCTTGAAGACATCTAGAGAAGGACTGTCGCGTAGTGAGTGTGGGAGAGAGTTCCAGAGACGCACTGCAGTAACAGAAAAGGAGCCATTATAGCGGCTGGAAGTGTGACGCGGAGTACGAAGGAGAAGAGAATTGACAGTGCGACAGGGTTTACCCCTCGGGATGAAGTACTCAAACCGTTCACGAAGGTATTGAGGAGAAAAAGGATTGTGCAGGATAGTATAGAGAAGAGATAGGGTATGGGTATCTCGCCGACGCCGAATCGTCAGCCACCTCAATTTGGTCCGAAACTCCGACACATGGTCGTATTTGCGGAGGCCAAAAATGAAGCGGATGCACAAGTTCTGCAGTCGCTCGAGTTTATTTAGGAGTACCTCCGTAGCATCTAGAAAACAGACATCCGCATAGTCTATTAGCGGTAGGAGAAGAGATTGAGTGACCTTAGTGTGAAATGGTAAGAATTTTTGGAGACGTTTAAGAGACTGAAAAGAATAGAAGACCCTCTTACTAACATCTGCAATATGTACTTCCCAAGAGAGGTTAGTGTCCATATGGATGCCTAGATTTTTAGCGGTTTTCGAGTACAATATGGGCACCGAATCATACACTACCGGCGGGAGAGACTGGTGATCTAAAAGGCTGAGCATGTATCTGCCACCAATAATGAGCGCTTGCGACTTAGTTGGGTTCAGTAAGAGTCCAAAAGATTTAGCCCACTTGTTGATATTTTCAAGGTCATCATTGATGGCATCCACAGCCCCAGCGAGTTCACCCACTTTAAAGTGACGGTATAACTGCAAGTCGTCTGCATAGAGATGATAGTTAGAAGTTAGGACCTTAGTGATAGCGTTTATAAAAACTGAGAAAAGAAGAGGAGAGAGAACGCCACCCTGAGGTACACCCGCAGCCAAATCACACCATTCAGAGGAACCCTCATCAGACCGAACAGACTGCGAGCGACCCCGAAGATAAGATTTGAACCACTCAATTACCGGCGCAGAGACATTAAGGGAGGAAAGAATTCCTAAGAGGATGTCAAAGTCAACTGAGTTAAAGGCACTGCTAAAGTCCAGTAAAACCAACACTGTCAGACATTTGTTTTCCATAGCCAGTCTTATATCGTCAGTTATTTTGACCAGAGTTGTCACGGTGCTATGGCCAGGTCTGAAACCAGATTGGTAAGGACTCAGCAGGCCATTAGAGGACAGATAAAAAGACAGTTGCTTCTGAACAACGCTCTCGAGAACTTTGGAGAGGATTGGGAGAATGGATATTGGACGAAACTGGTATAGTGAGGAAGGATTTTGAACTTTAGGAAGCGGTAGGACGTGAGCCCTCTTCCACGCTGAAGGAAAGGAGTTATTGAAGAGGGAAAAATTTACAATGTGGGTGATGACAGAAACTATTTCACTCAAAATAGGTAGGAACATTTGGAGCTGTAGGCCATCGTCACCTACCGCCTTGGTGGATATGGATTGGAAACATTTCTTAATATCTAGCTCAGTAATTGGGTGGAAAGTGAAAGAAGTATTTGCTGGCAAAGGAAGATTGGAAAGATCATTAAGAGTCGAAGATTTAACATCGTTATCGAGTATAATTGGTGACGTAGAAAAGTGCGCATTAAGTGCATTGAGGTCCATTTTATCAAGAGAACTCTTGTTAGAGGCTTTGCCAATACCAAGAGTCTTTAAAAATTGCCATACTTGTGTTGGATTTAAGGTATCAATTGAGTTGTGAATGTGGCGCCTTTTCGCATTCCTACACAAACGACTGCAGCGATTTCGCATCTTCTTATAAAGGTCCCAGTTTTCCTCAGTGGGCCGCTTCCTGTATAGACGCTTGGCCTTATCACGCTTCGCCATCAGGTTTTTTACATCAGGGGAAAGCCATTGTCACGGTACGGAGGGCGTGTCTCGTTGCGGAGGTTGTGGAGTGACACGCAGAGGAGGACGTAGGAGTGACACGCAGAGGAGGTCGTAGGGTAGGAGGACCGTAGATGAGGAGTTCAATAAATAATAACACGACGAGTTAACACATTTACAACAGTGGGCTTTAATATTATATTAAGAACACAAACACTGTGACTAATAATTAAATTGTATTAATGCAAAATTCTAGGAAAATGGTAACTGACACTTCAGGAGTCAAAAAAATAACAATGAGGAGCTTCTACTAGCTCGGCTGCCGAATTTGAACTAATTTTTAATATTAAAACAGAGACATGACAGAGAAAACTAAGTAATTTTTGAATTTGAAATTAAAAAGGTAGCAAAGAACGTAATTTTGGAATAGAGGTTAAAAAATAAACAAGGCTTTAACACTGCCTTGTTACAATACCCGGCTGCCCCGGAAAGAAAAATCGAGCAGCAGGTGAGGATTTTTCGTTAACAATAAAATAATATAAAAAAAATATATATTTAAAAATATCTTAAATAGGACGGTTATGAGTGAGGTGAAAATTTAAAAGGCGAGGGTGTTATATACAATGAGTATTTACAAAAGGAACAATCTACCACATCCATATTACCTTCCATAATACCTTCCATACTTCGTTCATTCAAAGTTATGTTCGCATATAGGTAAGTGCAGAACATAACGCAAAGTCAAAAAGAGTTTATCCTATTATTAGGCATAACTCGTTAGATTGCCCTTCAATAGTGTAGGCTTATTTAATCAGTCACCAACCGCTGATGTTAAATTCCATGATGATAAGAAGCTATAATACAAGTTTAATTACCTGCTGTAACAAGTAGTAAATAACAAGGCAAAGAAGCCTTCGTGCTATGCACGTTAAGTAATTATTAAGGGAATAACCTTAATTATAATATACCTATGGTATATATTTAACGGACCTAAGGCTTATTTAAAGAGTAGCTAGCCGCTCTAAATAATGAAGTGGCAAAAATATTACCATAAGTAGTGTGATTATGGCTTATTTAAGGAGTAATCACCCGCTCCGAAAGATTCTTATGGTTTAAAGCCATAGAATAAAGTAATGATCAAGGGGTAGACCATGATCGGTAATGATTTAGGCTTATTTAGGGAGTAATCACCCGCTCCATAGAATTCTTGAACTAAATAACCACCGATGTAGCAATCGTGGTGAATGTAATTGAAAGGGGTATTAATGGGTTAATGACGTAAACAATAGGTATAAACCTAATAGGTTTAGAAAAAATAAAATTATCAAAAGAAATAATAATATAAAAGAGTTCCAATTCTGTATTGTACGGAGGTTGCGTAGAGAAAATTAAAAAGAAAGATTTGTTATTTTGTCAAAATTTGTTTGACGTTTGAAATATTTTTTTGCAGACAGATTTGTTTAAAATAATTATTTAGTTGAATATTCAGTAGCAGGTTTAAATAGTTATGTAATTTATCTTTATGCATACTATTTACGGTGCATAGTGAGAATATGTGAAAACACCATAGTAATGCATGCCTACGGAGTTCTTCAGAGGTTGAGGAGGAAAGAGGGAAATTAATACGTCAAAGCTATAACTCATAGAAGCTTTGATTTATAATAAATATAACGGATTCATCATGGTTTTTAATTGTTAACGGGTTGGTACGTTTATAATAACTATGTAATATGATTAAATAAATTTGAAAGTGAAGTGTACCGTTATTTATTTAAATAGTAATTTGTGTTGTGCGTGTGTAGTAGCCAACTTTGACTATACAGTGACCCCTAGCATGTCGGCAGGATGCCCTAGAAGAGTCACCTTCTAATCAATAGTTGGTATGTAGGATACGCTGTGGATATTCTCCAACAGCACTCCCGTAAGTCAGTACTGGTCACAAACACAAGTGTCTCCGAGGAGTTTAGCACAAGTGAATGCTACCAGCTATGAGGGTTCAGATGTGAACCTTGGGTAATGTTACTGTCTGTAGGATGGGGTGGTTATGTTTTGTTTTGAGTTTTGTAAGTAAGTATTGCACCATGTACTGATTGGATATGTGTGTTGTAAAATAATAATAAAATAGTATGTCGGGTAAAATCTTGATAAGTAGTATGCAAATTGGAACCTGTAAGAAATGTTAATAAATTAAAATGCTTTATTTTTATTGGAATGATGGAATTGATGTAGTCAAAAGGGGCCGCAAATTTTTTGGGAATACTAGTTCCTTTTGGAATTTTGAGAAATAAAATAACAGTATAACAATAAATAACAAAACAACACAAAATTATAAAAATTTAAAAATTATTTTAGATGGGATGGGCTTCACTCGACAGACGGGGTCGAGACTTATCCAGAACAGCTTCACGACCAGAGCTTATCCTGCTGATGCTGATGGCTCCGGGATGATCAGCTGGGTTCACGATGAGGCGGCTGCTGGGCTCTGGTATGGGATGGGCTGGATTCGATCACGTTGAGGGCGCCAGTGTCACGGTACGGAGGGCGTGTCTCGTTGCGGAGGTTGTGGAGTGACACGCAGAGGAGGACGTAGGAGTGACACGCAGAGGAGGTCGTAGGGTAGGAGGACCGTAGATGAGGAGTTCAATAAATAATAACACGACGAGTTAACACATTTACAACAGTGGGCTTTAATATTATATTAAGAACACAAACACTGTGACTAATAATTAAATTGTATTAATGCAAAATTCTAGGAAAATGGTAACTGACACTTCAGGAGTCAAAAAAATAACAATGAGGAGCTTCTACTAGCTCGGCTGCCGAATTTGAACTAATTTTTAATATTAAAACAGAGACATGACAGAGAAAACTAAGTAATTTTTGAATTTGAAATTAAAAAGGTAGCAAAGAACGTAATTTTGGAATAGAGGTTAAAAAATAAACAAGGCTTTAACACTGCCTTGTTACACCATGGTGCAGGAAGGTGTTTGACTCTCACCCTTTTAAGGGGAGCATGAGCATCATACAAATCCAACATAGTCCTGCTGAAAACTGACACCATAGAGTCCATATCCTCGCCGGTGAACACAGAAGACCAGTCAATCCCACCCGCATCAGCCCTCAAACGCTCCAAATCAACGTTTTTAAAACTACGAAGAAAGAGAAATTTGGCCTTGCGTTTAGGAGGTCGAATTTTATAGGAAAGGTAAATGAGGTCATGGTAGGAAAAAGGAGCAGGAAGCTGTCCATGTGTGGCTACTTTGTTAGGGTCAGAAACTAGAATTAGATCTAAGAGAGAAGGAGTACAGTGAGGGGCCCTATGAGTAGCATTTAGCGGAAGTAATTGCATATTGACAGAAGAGGCAAGTGATTGGAGTTTACGGCTGCGTGAATCTCCCTTGAGCAAACAAGTATTGAAGTCGCCGAGAATAAGTGTATGATCATATAGTGATGAAAGATTTTCTAATTTAGTTTCGAAGGAGGAAAAGTAGTCAATTTGGCAAGAGGGACTATAATAGACACCTAAAAGTAGTTTTGTATGATGAAAATTAATTTCAATGAATAGGTGTTCAGCAAACTTTGAATAGGCACTCGGAGACTGGTCAACAATCTTATAGCTGATATCACCACGTAGATAAATGGCAACCCCTCCACATCCCTTGCCAGTTCTGTCATTTCGCACAATTTTGTATCCAGGCAGAGAATACTGCGTGGAAGGAAGAGCAGGCTTGAGAAACGTTTCAGATACAAGGACAGCGTGGACAAGTTCTGAGTCGAAGGACGATACCAAATCAGAATAATAAGCTGGAATGCTTTGAGCATTTATGTGAACAGCGTTAAAAAAATTGCGACAGTTGGAAAATGTTGAAGAAAGGTAGTCTCGAAGATTCAGATTCAGAGAATTGGCATCACTAAAAGCACTGGCAAAGCTCTGATCTGACTCACTAGAAGATGAGCATGAAAAAAAACTATTTTCTACGAGATTATCTGACATAATTAAATATAAATATTAATAAAAATAAATAATAAAAAGAATAACTAATTTCAAAAATTAATTTCAGCACTCAAACCTCGATGCACTCGCCGGCTACATTAGTTTTAATTAATTTCCTAAAAAGATAAAAAGTCCGTAGGCCAAACAAAATAAATCCACAGTAGTCTGTTTCCGAACGAAACACGGGACATTATAAATGTTAAACATGTCAATTGACATTACTGACATAATTATGTATGTAAATAATCAATAATCATCATTGTTAATCCGTGGATTGTACTGCTAAATATGAATGACGACCGATGAGTTACCTACCAAATCATTTTAAAGATGGCCGGTCGACGCCTACAGAACTGTTTAGTTACCAATAATTTTTCTACATTAGTGTGTTTTATGGATTGTTTGCCCAATGCAGTATTGATTCATTGATTTAACAAGAATCGAAAGGTGATTTGGATGCAAGAAAGGTACAATATAAATAATTAACCATTGAAGGTACTTGGAATGACACAACTTTTTATATTATCGTAACATCCTACTAATATTATAAATGTGAAAGTTTGTGAAAATGTATGGATGTTTTTTACACTTTCAACCAAAAACTTCAGAACAGATTTTGATGAAACTCTACAATAATATAGTTTATACATCAGAATCCACTTAAAGAAATAAAATACAGTACTATAAACTCAAGAAAATTATTTAATATAAATTCAAGTACTGCATGTCACTCAAAAAAAAAATTAACTCCTACAATTTTCTACTACACTTCAAACGTACGTGACTGTCAAAGCTGTACTGTGACGTCACTTACCTCGATACGACTTGTTTACGTCTTATTTTTTGTCCATAAATGAATAATTTTACTATTTATACGTGCTATACCTACTCAAGCAGAAATTGCAATTTCATTATTATAATAAAATTTTAAATACTTTTTACGAATTAAGTGTTGCTTTGACACACAATATATATTTTTTCGTCACTACCGGCATTACTGAGTACAAAATTACGTTTTGAGTTTACGTTTATTTTCATCAAAAACATGCAATATAAAATAATGAATATTGTAAAATATGTGATGAATTAAAAATTCAAATTATTGCACCAAATTGTTTATAATTATGGTCAAATACAATGTATATTAAAAAAAAAGAAGATTTAAATTATTTGCATATTTCCTATTACCTAGAGGCTATAATTTATAATAGGGTGGAGTACTAAGCCGCTGGCAGTAGCTAGTAAATTAAATAAGCTCCAGTTAATTAAATCTCATTATTTAAAAACACTTCACGAAGGCACGCTGTTCTAACCTATATTAAAGTATGACACAGATGACGATAGTTCTTATGATAAAAAAGACATCATCTATGACAGCACGAAGTGACTACATGACTCATCATCTTCCTGCCCTTATCCCATGATACTCGGGGTAGGCGCAACACGTTTTTTTCTTCCATTCTGTCCTGTCAGCCGTCACGCTATCACTAACTCCCTTTTCTTTCATATCACTCCTCACACAATCCATCCTTTCTTTGGCCTCCCTTTCCCTCTCCAGCCACCCACATTTATATTCATAACTCTTTTAGTTACATGTGTTTCATCCCTCCTCTTTACATGACCATACCAAGATAAACGGTTCCCTTTCAACTTTTCTGTGACTGGCGTCACTTTTAAACTACCACTAATGTACTCATTTCTCACTTTATCCATTCTCGTTACTCCACACATCCATCTCAACATTCTCATCTCCTATATATATAAGTGGGTACATGACTAATGACAGTAAAAATAATAATACAAGTAAATAATGTGTTTACAGTTTCAATATTTTATTTTGTTGTGGCTTTCCGACAATTTAATTGAGGAACATGCTTTGAATTGTATTAAGTCACGAGAATATACCATTTTTGATGATTAGTGATCATTCAAATCGCTATTTATAACTAGCGAAAGTACGCGACTGCACTCGAACAAAAAATTGTTAGTCAAACCACTGTTATGAGGCTACCCTCTGCTTGGAACAAATCGGAGCCCTCCCCTCGGGTCAGTAATTTAAGGCTGCTTGAGACCAAAAAAATAAATGAAAGGTAAAATATTTTTAAAAACAAGTTTTTATTTAGGACAAGGAATTAAAAAAATAAAAATAAATTCTAGTAAGTATTTAGCGTGTAGCTAGAATTTATTTTTAATTTTTGTATTCCTTGTCCCAGATAAAAGCTTGTTTTTTATAAAATATTTTTTACCTTTAATTTATTCTAACTTTTTAGTGGATAAGTGTTTTAGAGTAGGCGTGATGTTAAAAAATATTCTACGAATATTTTGATGTGATATAAAGAGCTCCTCAAGACGAATTAATCGAGCCTAAACTCGGTGGGGTTATGTTGCCGTGGTCGGCATCTCTGTGATAAAACAACATAAATATACAGGCTCCGATGATGAAGCTGGACGGTTGTAAAGAAATTATTCTTCCACCGGCTAGCGTCAGAGATATTTTATGGTATGAGACCCTGGTTATCAATCTTCGGGTATACTGCGCACGTAGTTTGTATGTAGTAAATAAGATTCCTTTGAATTTGGTCTTCACATATATCACATTTATTGCTAACACTGCATCACACAAGAGAGCTTACTTGAACTTACAATTTATGATGAATCACTATTACCCTATCGTTCGAATACAGAAGATTAAAGGTCCAATGAGGTGAGACCCACAAGCAGTATCTATGCCGTGGTCATCTAATTATGGGCATCTCTGGACACGTGGATGTTGGTGTTCGAAACCTTTTGCTAAGACCGCATTGTTCTTCCAATATATAGTGAAGTTTATGATCCGACCATTTTATAAAGTTTTTCCATATTATCAATTAAATCTAACGTAGGTACCCTGCCGACAAGAAAACATTTCGGTAAGACTCTTAAATGCCATGCTTAAGACTTAGCGTCAGTACAGAAAATCCCAAGAAAAGTACTTACATCGTCCTACATTCTTATGCTTACAGCATTTGAACTTGACTCTGGTCCCTTTTACACCTCGAGCCATCATTAGGTGCTTTTAAGTAGTTTTTTCCAATATATAAAATTTAATAGACAGACTCGCTGCAGATCAAGTTGGAGAAAAAAAAACGTCAAACGACAATCTGTCATCTGTCAACTCGCAAAATAACGCTCCATTCCACGAATCTAAATTTATTCAATTTTTAATTGTTACAAGGTGTGGTGTGGTGTGCTGTATATTATCTAAGCGTAAAATGGTTCTCAAGACGAATCCATCGAGCCTAGTCCCGATGGGTTTATCTTGTTTAGTTCAGAAGTTCCTATGGCCCTATGGTTCCTATGGTCTCCGTCATCAGACCAGCTCCATGGTACCATATCATTGTATTGTCACCATAGATACATAAGTATACCAAATTTGAGTCCAATCAGATATCGGGAAGTGCGTCTAATTTGAGTTGCAAGATTCCACCAGAACAAACATAGTTACATACATACAAACATACATACATACTTATATTGCAAGTTAAATAAAAGCTTGTAATAAGAATGAAAAAGGCGCAAAACAAACATCACAACGGCATCATACAATTTCCTAACAAATATTAATACTGGGTGCGACCACATCAAAAAGATAATGGAAGATGTTAATGATCACAATGTGCTGCTCAACATCATAATTCAAGAGATTTAATCAACTGCCTTAGTTGGTTGTCTTTGCTTTTATTTTCAAGAAATACTTGATAATGATCACGTTATCGATAAAGTTACAACAGACAGATAGATGAAAAGCTCATGAACTCCATTACAAAGGACTACGTTGACATTTATTGAACAAATCGATCACGCGAATTTTCATAAAAACTCTCATTTTCATTGCGTTTGTAACTCTTAAATCGGCTGTCGAATGAATTACATATGATTAGTGACACGCAAATAACATTCGTGGAATATAATGATGTCTTCGACGTTTACATATTTCTTTATTTAAAGATTACTGTTACCTCAATAAGAATAAAATGTACTGTTTATAGGAAAAAAAATACTTGGTTAAAAATACAAACAATGTACAAAATCCTTAACTATAATTTTATTATCTAAAGACAAAAACTGCTAACTAACTTAGCTTAAACGCCTCAATCTAGGCTATTGTATGTATTTGTAAATTATATTAGGGTTAAGGTGAAAGCTCCAGGGTAGCCCGCGAAATTCAAATTTTCTTCCGTTTTTTGCAATTTGCAGATTGTATTTTGGTCAAAATTTGATTCGCGGCCGTAACAAGTATGTAAATATAGAATTATAAACACTAAAATCATTAATATAACTCTTTCAGTTAGAATTGATGTTAAATGTAAGTATATCATGAAATCATGACATTTGGCATCTGAAAGATTTGTATTGATGATTTCAATGATTTATAATTCTATAAATACCTACATACTTGCTAAGGCCGCGAATAAAGTTTGACCAACATACAACCTGACACTGACCTGCAGAAAACGTAAGAAAATTTGAATTTCGCGGGCTACCCTGACACTTCCACCTTAAAATAATATCAGAAAGATTTGTTAGCTAAGTTTTATTAATAAACACTCAATTAAAACAAGTAGAGTCTGTCGGAATAATCATTTACTTATTATAAAATAAACATAAAGAAAAAATCCACCAGGAAATCTCCACGCAGGTGAATATCTTCCTTATAAGAGCTAACTGAGAAGAATTAGAAGCATCTCTCGAAGTCTAGAGATCTGCTTTGTAGTGCAAATCAGGTGTACTTTCTGTTGCTTTACTCTCATAGTCCGAAGGGTCGGCAGGCCGACACGTAAATCGCGACAGCGGAAAGATCAGGCGCAGGATCGACGGATTCTGCTTCCCGAGGCACGGCGGTGTCACACCACTAACTTCCGAACTCCAGGCTTCTACCATGTAATTCCTAGTAAAAAAAACCTTTCAGTTCCTTTTTTTAACTTTTTTTGAACCTAGGACCTCATGTTCACAGGCCTGCGGACGGCGAGTAGTGGGTACCTCGCCGTCCAATCAGGACCAGGCCCGAGAGTCGACGGCACGTAGTCAAAGACATGTCAGCAATACCTGACGGGGCCTGACATGACCGATGCCTGCCCAGGGTTGCAGATAAATTTGAAACAGAGTTACCACGCCCCTGGGCACTGAAGCAAACAGAACATAGGCAACTGAAGGAACAGGGGTGGGTTTTAGTCAGTAAACGTCTGACAGGCCCTTCCACTCCACCCAGAGCGGGAGAAGTATGAATGAATAAATGATGTTTAATCAGTAAATAATAATGTCGAGTTGTATATTTTTTGAAATGGAAGGATGGATGGCTATCCATCCATTTCCAAAAATATAACTATGACGCATATGAAAAGCAAAGTAATTTAGCTTGGACCCAACTTGGAGTCCAGAACCACAAATTAAGAAATCAAGCAAAACCGTACCGCAAATGAAATGACCGACAATCCCCCATCATCTAATGGTAATGAAATAGTTTCACCTAGTTACGATAATTTATGGGAACGCCCATATCTAGCAGCCTTGACCACACCGTTACAAGAACATCTCAATGAAATACAACCGGGGCAAATTGAATTGAACGCACAATTTACTTTAAAATAACGCGATCTTTGCCGTTCTTCGGAAGTGGGGCGCGATCGTATTACCAAGTTATATGAGATGAAAGAAACACGCAATCTGCTTGATGATGAGAAGCCACAGAATAACTACTGACAGCGGTACGATGCCAATAAATTAGACAAGATTTATTTAAATGTGTAAGCTAAGGAGTGGAATTCCCTGAGAGAGTCTGTGTTTCCTGATAACTACAATCTGGGAGTCTTTTGTCAAGAGTGAATAGGTTACTTGTAGGTAAGCGTGCTCCATCTTTAACCACATCATCGCTTACCATTAGGTGAGAAGGTGGCCAAACAAGAGTATATCAATAATAAAAAAAATGCAATACGATGTGTGCAGTGTTTATTATACCTAGTTAAATCTAAATGAAGAGGCTTGGACTATTACAGAACATAATCGGTATAGAAAAAAAATAGAGAGTGTCTTTGCAATACAATATAAGCCTATATTGTTCCACAGCAGAGTGTAGTTAGATTAGATCTCCTAAAGTGAAATGGATAAAAGATATATCTTAAGGAAACTGGCATATCCTGGAACCGAAAATACGCGGATATGTAACATTTACTAACCGTTACACTAGGCCCGCGTGGTTGATAACAGCCCACTCCCTCGTTTTTTTTTTATGTATGTCCGCCGATTTCTCCGTCAGTTGTGGACCGATTTTCAAATTTTTTTTATCCAAAAGAATATACTCTCGAGTGGTTCCATGTAAATTTAATCGAAATTTCTTCAGCGCTTTTTGAGAAACTGAACAAAAACGAAAAACACGTATACCTCGATGACGTTTTGGTGTTCTCTAAATGTTTAAATTCCACGTTCCATGTTATTGGGGTTTTTAGTTCTGGGTTATAACAACTAAAAAGTGAAAACTAAAAAACTTTTTACAAAAAAAAAACAACCACCTTCCAAAAAAAAATACACTAAAAATAAAAAAAATAACTTTAATTTCGGAAGTCGGTGTCAAATTACGAAGAAGTAAAATACAAACACCGACTTCTGAAATTAAAGTTATTTTTTAATTTTTAGTGTATTTTTTTTTTTGGAAGTTGGTTGTTTTTTTTTTTTTTTGTAAAAAAGTTTTTTATGCTTTACAAAGTCCAGAACTAGAGAATGATAATTCGGAACATTTAAGCTTCGCTTGCTCACTCCAATCCCTGTGTGCAATAGTTCTGCAAAAATGCTCTCATTAAACCACTGAGTGGCTTTACACTATGGAATATGTAATATATCGTCAGTAGTTATATGATTTAATGGCGTTTTATGCTGATTTGGGTTTCAGAGACCAATTTAATTTGTTGTCTTTTTTTTCGTCGTTCGTTTTTTCTCGTACCAGACACAGCTTCACATGCAAAAATAGATTACATTAAAGAATCAGAGATTTTTTTTAAGAAAGAAATTATCAAAGAAGATAATATTATATTAAGATAACAATGAAAAATTAAATCAGTCATTAATTGCATAACAGTGAGAATAAGATGTACAATATCATAATATTGAAAACCAAATCACATAACATGAAAATTAGGTATTTGTCTCACATCAAACTAAAATCTGTCAACTGCGAGTTGGACTCGTACACGAAGGGTTCCGTACTAAAAACTACAAAAAAAAAAACTAAAAAATACACGTTTCTAATAACGTGTTTTTTTATTTTTATTTGGTGTTATAGCGGCAACACAAATACACATTCTGTGAAAATTTCAACAGTGTAGCTATTACGGATCGTGAGATACAGCCCACTAACAGACAAACGGACAGCGGCATCTTAGTAATAGGGTCCCATGGTTACCCTTTGGGTACGGGATCCTAAAAACTGCTGAAGATTAAATTTACCATCACTGCACACCCATCTCATTTCCTTAAAAATCTTACACAATCGGTATGAATTCCATACTTCCGAAACAACCTGCGTCAATGATGAGGCAATATCATTAGCAAACAGAATGGTTCACGTAATGACACATCCTGAATATTATAACACTTTCTCACTTTGCATACGATTTCACGTCCGTCTGATTTGAAGGTCAAACTTCAATGTTACATTCCTATCATATTCTAATATAAACTTATCTGGGTCAGCGCGAAACACTTTAGAAGAAAGTCCTTATTTTATTAGGTGTTTTAATAAAATTATTATTATTATTCCATTTATTTTATAATATATACATACAATTTACATTTTTAAATATTAAAATATCAAAATATAAAAACATTTAAAAATATAAAAAATAGTATCCCACCGGTATCGGGATAGGGTCCAAGCTACCGGTGGTCAGGGCTCCTGAGAGAGGAACCTCCTAACTATGCGCGCCGTGTCCAGGAGTACTGCCTTCTGGATCAAGCCCTTGATCCAGCTGCCCGAGAGCCTCCTTAGGTGTTCGTCGAGGCTCTTGGCTATTAAGCCATTGGTCGTCACGACTATCGGCACAATGACTGCTGTATCCACCTCCCACATGTCGACAACCTCGCGAGCCAGATCAAGATACTTTGTTTTTTTATCTTTCTCAACCTTCACGAGGTTCTCGTCATGAGGGGCAGCTATATCAACAATCATTGTGCGACACTCTTGTCGATCTATGACCACTATGTCAGGCTTATTGGCAATAATAGTCATATCAGTGATGATAGATCGATCCCAATACAACGTGATTTTGCCATTTTCTAGAACTGGGTCGGGCTCATTCCTGTAGTACGGTACTTCACATTCCACAAGATTGTATTTAAGAGCAAGTTGCTGGTGGATAATCCTGGCTACAAGGTTGTGTCTATGCAAATAGTCTCCGTTAGCTAGACGAGAACAACCAGAAATAATGTGTCGGATTGATTCCCCGGGCCGGTGCCGGTGGCATGCCCGACAGATGTCAACCGTACCGTCCTTCACAATATATTTCCACTAGTTATTCGTCATCATAACTTCGTCCATAATCGCACAGACAAAACCTTCGGTTTCCCCGAATAGGTCACCAAAGCGCAGCCAGGATACGGACGCTAAGAGATCTACATCAGGTTCATGTAGGACCCGGTAAAAGCGTCCGTGAAGCTCCTTGCTCTGCCATACTTCCTTGCGGTCATTAGTGTCCAGTACTTTAAGTTTGCGCCAGTTCTCGTTTGCCAAGGCGAGCGGGGTGAGGCCCTTGTCCACAGCGACCACATCTCGATGCATACCCACGTCGATTTCTAGGACATATTCCCTAAGGCTGCATACCTCGCGGTTGTGTAGGGTCTTAGCATTTAAGAAGCCACGACCCCCACATTTCCGCGGGATATACAGCCTTATCACCGATGATCGTGGGTAATGCATCCGATTTGCGGTCAACAGTGTGTGGACCCTCCTATACAGGGCGTCAAGTTCCGTCTGAGTCCTTTTGAGTATGCCGAAAGAGTACATCAATACCGGCATGACCCAACCGTTGAAGGCGCGCACCTTGTTCTCGCCTGATAAAAGACTATTTAGAACTTTAGTCAGGCGGCCAAAGAAGCACTCTTTCAGCGACTGTTTCACGTCAGCAGTATTGATGCCTAACGCTTCCGACATACCCAAATACTTGTAGGTTTCGGTTCAGCAGAGGGATCTAAGGTGTATGGAATCCGAGAGTTGAGTTCCCACGGATTCCATAATCTCCCTTCGCTTTACATGCATGAATGCACATTTGTCCACACCAAATTACATCCTGATGGCGCTACTGAAGGTTTCTGTTACCTTCTGTATCTTCATCAGTTGCAAGGAGTTTCAGATCATCCATGTAAAGGAGTTGTGATATGACCTGACCACCTCTTCTCAACCGATAGCCCTGTCCCGAACCCTCCAGTAGATTACTGAGAGGGTTGAGGGCCAGACAAAACCACAGTGGACTCAGACTGTCACCCTGGAATAAGCCACGTTCGATCTTTATCGGTTCGCTGTTCTCCTGTATTTGCCGACATCCTGGATAGTGAAGGGTACTCCACTGCCCCATACACGACATCAGGAAGGTGTGCAGAGTTGCATCAACTTTGTACAACTCCAGCACCCTCATGAGCCATGTATGTGGCACCGAGTCATAGGCCTTCTTGTAATCTATGCAACATGTCGACAGATCTCTTCGAGAACGACGAACCTGTTGGCTTATAGCAATATCGATGAGGAGCAGCTCCTTAGTACCACGGGACCCATTCCTACAGCCATTTTTGGAGGCTGACATGATACGATTTTTATCAATATGAATGTTAATTTTAGCTCTCAGAATGGATGTAAGAACTTTATAGACCGTCGGTTAACACGTGATCGGTCTATAATTCTTAGGTTCCGCAGTACTACCTGATTTATGGAGCAGGTGGGTTATTCCTGTCGTAAAAAACTGGGGCAGCGACCCTGACTCTAAGGCAGACTGGAACTGAGCTGCCAAACGAGCGTGCAACCTTTGAAACCATTTGATCCAGAAATTGTGCAGCACGTCCGGCCCTGGAGATTTCCAGTTAGGCAACGGACAGACTGCACGAGTTACATCTTGGGGGCTGATGGTAATTGCCCTCATTTCTGGTATAAGGTCGCACGCGCGCTCAACCTCTCTAGTCCAATCACCCTCGGTGTGCCTGACAGGCACCGACCAGATGCTGCGCCAGAATGAACTCATAGCGTCATCATCCGATAGATGCCTATCAGACACACCATGGTCCGGTCGCTCCCAAGCCCTATAAACCCACCTTTCGTTGCTTTGGTAAGTGCGATTCTGAGTGTACCGCTCCACTCGCCGCTTGTACCGACGAATATGATTTGCCCATGCATAGACCTTCTACTTTAGGAAGTCAATACGCTCTGTGATGCGGGTCAGATAATCTCGGGAACTAATATCAGTCCCCGAGAACGCCCGCCTCACGCAACACATCACCCTAGGGCGAGTGTTGCCCTCCCTGAAGCAGATAAGCTTGCCGATGAGTGCTCTAGCCTCACCGATACGACGCTCAATCCTACACTGCCAAGCTGGTACAGCAGGTTGTGTAGCTCTGTCACAATTGGTGAACTTGACGTGAGCTAGACGACATGCCGCTGCAGCTGCGCAGTATAAGATTGAGTGGGTATCGGCAAGGTCTTTGCTGCTATCAAAACAATTTGATAGCTGCGAATCTAGATCACACACCAGCGCCTTATTTTTCTTATGCATGGGCAAACAAGGTAGACGAGGTCTAAGCCCTGGCGGTGTGGAGCGGTACTCCCGGAATGCATCCTCCAAAGCGCTCCTCAATCGTTCATTGCATTGAGTACTCACGGATATAGCTGCGTCATCATCATCCTTACCAACGTGGTCAGGTCGCGGTGGAGCACTGGGTTGCAGTTGCACCGCGGCCGGTGGCGAAACAAGTGAGACACGGCTACTCCGTGATTCAAGGCGTAGTCTATCAAGTACGGCGTCATCCAACATACGGTTACGCTGGATAACCTGCACCTGATCCGACAGTCGCTGGGCCGAACCGTTGACAGCTGGCTCAAGCACCTGATACAGAGAGAGCATCTGACCACGGTACGCAGTCAGGTTAATTCCCCCCTCTGTAGCCCCAAAGTATGAGCGCATGCCATCTTCGTTTAAGGATTGCGTTCATCTCATGCGCTGTACACTTCCACCGGCAGCGGGGACCCTATCAGAGGCCGGAGAGCCTCGAGGTTCTAAGGTCGGCCTCTTCCCCGTCGACGCGTAGGTGGTGGTGACGTCGGCGGCGAGAACTGCAGCGGCCGGAATCACTCGACTCACGGCTGGTGCAGGTCCCGGCGGCTGCGAGGCGGAGCTGAGCGACGAACCCGAAGATTTTGGGTGTGTGATCAGCAATTATTATTATTATTATTTTATAAAATGGTAAAATAAATACATTGATGAGCGTTAGAGACTGAGAAAAATAGAATAAAACACAGAACGAATGATATCAAATGAAGCTACAAAATAGCATTGGAATTAAAACTATAAATGTATAATATTATAAAGAGGTAAAGTTTCTGAGGTTATAGAGTGTAATCTCTGGATCTACTAAACCGATTTTGAAAATTCTTTTACCAATAGAAAGCCACGTTATTTGTGAGTGTCATAGGTTAAATTTTTGAAATGTACGCTAACGAAATTAGGGATGAAGTAGTTAGTAATATATAACTATAAAGAACAAAAATCTCTTTTTGGGATAAGCACAACTTTTACCAACTGGAAAGCTAAAAAACGGGGATACTAAGGCACGTTTGAAGATAGTAAAATTATCAAAAACTTAAAGCAACTGAAAAGAGCATACCCATAAAAAATATAAACAATATGACGAACAAATTAATTCAAGCATCCGAATCAAGCAGCGTCACTCATAAGGCAATAAAATAAGCAAACGAAGTAATTCACGTAATACCACATCCTGATCATTTGACACTTTCACGTTTTACATACGATGTGTACCCGACTTCATACGCAGCGCTTGGCAGGTAATTTTATTTACTTGTACAATAAGTTGGATGTTTACTGTATCGATCGTGTTATATCTTTTACCACATCATCGCTTACCGTCACGTGAGATAGTAGTCAAACGCAAACCTGAACCCACTCCTGTTCCTTAACTGCCTGTGTGGCCAGGGGAGCGGTAACTCTTACTCTCGGTTACGAATTTATCCGCTATATCCACACATCCATTCCATTTCCGAAGTATTTTGCCTTGTTTCTAGCGACCACTGGGTAGCTTAGTAGCAGATGAGCTGCTGTTTCGTCCTCCGTCATGTAGGCTCTGCAGAGAGGGCTACCTCCCGGGAGTATGTTCTATTGGGATAATTTTGGACGTCCACGCGGGCGGAGTCGGTGGAAGAAGCTAGTAAATATATATTACAGAAACAGCAATAACAGTCATTGCTGTTTCTGTAATACCGTCATGCTAAACGCAACAATTGCAACATATAAAGATCTTATAAATAAATAATATATGTCTTCATTACTTTGCGAGTGACGATGTTTTACGCTATTTATTTCAAATATTTGAATTAACTTGGGAAATGTATATCTTTCTTATTTTTGAGGAGTCGTGTGGGAAGGAACATTGAGATGTCTGTGAACAATCTGCTTGCAAGTCTTGCAACTACATAATTGCGTCTGCCCTTTTGAAGAGGTGATAAACTTTTTACTACATAATATATTTGCAATAGATTTTCCTTCCAGACTCGGTGGCCTTGATGACGTACGATAATTTAAATGTCTTATTCACAGTGACTCTGTTATCATTTATTATGCTCTGATAAGTATTTACTTTGAAAATAACCTGAAAATGTGCAGTTCAATTTGAAATAATTATAACTACAGGTGTCGATTTGAAGCAGATCTTACTGCTACTTCAATAAATAATACGGTATATGAAACTCGTGCGCCGCAAATTAACAAGTTGACACAACCGTGAAACAACCAAGATACTACTAACTTATGTATGAATGAATGACGTAGGCGAGTTAGTGCCAATTTGCAGTACATCGCCGGCTCCTATACGGATCTCATTGTGTATTTAATTAGAACGTGTTGTGTAAGAACTTTGTGTACGCAGTGGATAGCGAAAGTTTGAGGTGTGACTTTACGCATATATTTAGCAATGTGACTTTAGACGTCAAATTTCATGAAATGATGGATCAGAATCCCGATTGTAAGTTTTTTAACGTTCTCGATCGCGTTAAATTATAAGTCAATTGGTACTAATACTGTATAAGCGCTGCCTAGTCACAATAACGGATAACCTCTTTTTTTCTATACGATTTGACATAAAGGAACATTTACGCAAACGTTTTCGAGTGCGTTAAAAATCTCTTACCAGGCCCTTGGATAACCATCTGCTAAGAAGGACCCAATGACTTGGTGAATGTCGCAGACCTCCGTTGGTTGCAGGTCGCACAGCACCGATAGTTGTGACGAAACTTGGGGATGGTCTATGTTAATGAATTCCCTTGTTCTTTAGCTACAACCTAAGAGTCTTTAAGTCAAGAGTGAATAGGTTACTTCTAGGCAAGCGTGCTCCATCTTCGACCACATCATCGATTACCATCAGTTGAGACAGTGGTCAAATGCGTGCCAAGTGCATATTGCAATGGAATACATACGATACCATACGATACGTTTGGCTAATATTCTAGGGTTAAATTGGCTTCTATTTATCATTTGAATTGGCATAGAAATAGCTATATACAATAAATTGATTTATACTATCGTTAAAGTTATTTAGTTCCAATACAGACATAAATGCATCGCAATGTGAAACTTCTTTCGAGTTAAGGCAAGTAGGCAAATCAAATTAATTGCATAGTATTAATTCACTGGGCAACAAACGAGCAATAAGTAGAATAGAGTGAAGCATAAAAGTAATGAAGTTGATGATTATGCGAAACTAGAAAATTATTAAGCAATTAGTTCCAATACCTACAGTCATAAACAGAAAGCTACTGCTAGGTGTTTGCTAGATATAGCTTAAGCTATAGCCATAAAATGTCATTATACCAAGGAAATCGAGAGTTTCACCCAAAAACACCAAATTCTTGACCCCGTCATCCTTTATCAAATACAATAAAAAAATTGTATATTTAAAAAAAACCCGACTATTTTCTATATTTTAGTTAGTTATATTTTTGGAATTGTCTCCTCAAATCCTTTATATTGATACCCCATATAGTTCGTCGTTTAATTTTTTTCGTTTTCACAATACGGCAACTGGTTGTCGCCATATTGTATGTTGATTACTGTGATGCCTTTAGTAGCACTCACAAGATTAAGACGAATCAATTGACGTACGAATTATCAAAATCGGCCTACGCGTTGGGTCTCTATAGTGCCACAAAGGAACAAACATACACACATACTTAGATACATACATATATGTATACATACATACATAATATATACATAGGCTGATAAACACATTACCCTCCCTTGCGTCAAACAGTCAAGTAATAAAAAAAGTGAAAAATAAAAAACCTTTTTACAAAAAAAACAACCGACTTTAAAAAAAAATTGAAGTACACCAAAACGTCATCGAGGTAAACGTATTTTTCGTTTTTGTATTATTGTTCAGTTTCTCAAAAAGCGCTTAAGTAATTTCGATAAAATTTATATGGGACCACCTCGGGAGTATAATCTTTCGGATAAAAAAAAATAATTTTGAAAATCGGTCCACAACTGACGGAGAAATCGGCGGACATAGATAAAAAAAATAAAAAAAAAACACACATACAGTCGAACATAGAATCTCCTCCTTTTTCGAAAGTCGGTTAAAAAGGCGAGTCTATGACAAATACTACTCACATGTAGTAACATATTAGAACCGCATTCTTAATTATACGCATACTTAAGTTCGTCATCAAAAGATATTTGTGTCAGACGCACCTACGACATCCTTTTTCGAAAAGAGAGAGAAAAAAAGAAATTTCACTTCACATCGCGTTCCTGTGTCCGGTTTACATCCAACGCTTTTCCTTTAAAGCAAACTACAAATAAAATTTACCATCTCAAAAACTTCCAATCGAGCAATTCTCAACGTTATGTCGATGATGTTACGAGTGCTTGTAATCGAATTAAGAATTTGATAGCGGTAAATTTAAATATGTTCGATGGACAAGGCAAATACCTGTTTTCTGTATTATTTGTTACACAATTTTGAACCTTACTGCTTGGGCATAAGGCTGTAAGATTGTACTTGAAACGAGCATGCTCGTAAAGGTGTGTGAACTCTAGACGTGGTTTACTCTGACAAATTTAATATGAATATCGAGCGACTGACGCTAAGCGACTTTGATTCTTAAGTCAATGTACATAAAGTAAGTAATGAATGAAAAATTAAGTAGCAAGTGCAAGGCTATGTGAGCAAATACTTGTGGGAGAATAAAGAGGGGGAGATTACATAAAATACATGAGATACAGAAAGCCGATGGGCCTCGGGCGACAGCAGCGAAAGCACCTTGTCGATGACTAATGTAAGGAACTCTCATGGGTCATGAATGAGGTCGCAGACACAAAAAAAATCGTAAACCTAAAATATTTGACCGATTTGCTATCATAGTTTTCGATGCCATTAGTATAGCTGTGATGACATTAATCTCAAGTGTAACACAGAATCATAAATTCATAACAGATTAGAATAAAAAATGTATTAAATTAGGCAATACATTTAAAAACAATGAGCAAGATTAAACACCAAAGGAACAGCTCGAATTATAGATAGATAATGCATTAACGGTTAGGGACACAAGTCTATCTAAATATTACGAAAAGTACCTCAAAAATATGTTTTGTACAAAACTAAACTACTAACTCTAATGTTAAAAACTCTAATGTTAAATTTGTGTATTCTGAACAAAGTCATAAATATTATAAACAAGAGAAAATTTCTAAATTCGACAATTAACGGTAAAGAGTTTTTTATTCATATTCATAGTAAACAAAAGCATTATTATTGCTAATAAAATTATAAACAGACGTGAAATCTATCCGTTTTGTCATTTAAAATTTGAAAATATTACATCAGAAACTTTTACTCCAAGAGACGGACATACAAGAAAAATAATACTTTCACTCTTTGACCACTTTAATTTTCAAATTGACTCAACTTCCTTTATTTTCGCACAGAAATATAGCCTTTATCGTTCTCGTGACAAGAATGTAAATTCTGTACATATTAATGGTGTCTATGACATATGAAATGAGTCGGAGTCTGTGAGACAATGTGGGGTCAAAGGCTTCATATGTATCGCTAAGGTATTGACGGTTTATGTAGAATGTCATTTGAAAAGTAAAAGTTTGCGTTTACGTTTAACTTGACAGGATATTTTTCCTGGCTACAGTTATATAGTAGACTGGTAACTAAAACTAGACGTTATGGTTTTAACGGTAACTCTATCTTGTTACCAAGTTGTTGTAACCAAGGCTATCAAAATAAAAAAAAATCAAAATCAAAAATCATTTATTTGCATAACTAAGGTACAGAAGGTTGACAAAATGGACAAAATTGATCTCTTATTCTGCCTTTAATTTCGGCGTGCAAATATAAGTAAAAGTATGTATCAACATAGCCCGAAGAATCGCCAAACTGATATGGCAATGGGCAAGGACATATTTGCTCGCAGAACAATTGGTTGATGGGGTCGAAAAGTTCTGGAGCTGTTCTGCCTGTGTACTAGAATTCGCAGGAAGGCCTCCATCAAGGTAGCGCAATAGCCTGGTGAGGATCACGGGAATCCGAAGAATGCGAAACACACAGGAACGGTCATTGTGGGCGACATTTGGGGAAGGCATATTTCGAGCAATGGACGTCTTTCGGATGATGTTAGCTTACAAAGTCATCTAGTGCACCATATCGGTTAAGTCCTCTAATATCGTGAATCATCAATCGTGATTTAACTTTATAGCAATCTATAGATTTGCTGATTTCAAGTATAAGGCCAATACTCGTACTTAAAAAACGTTGAAATTCAAGTCGCAATATCATCTCAGTCTCAATCAATGTCAAAAACTAGTCAAAATGTCAGGAAATTATACTGTATCAATTAAGACTGTTTTTGAAGATTGTGACAAGAATATTAGAACAATAAGAGCTAATTGAAGTCTAAAACAGATCACCTGTGTCAATTGAACTGTGAATGTTTATGTTAGTAGAACACTATCAGAAACAAAAAGATAAATAATCGCTACTTCATTTCATTGAAAACGTGAGTGTAGATGATGCAATCGTTCTATCCAATACAAACAACAAAGTAGTATTTCCATTGATCTCTATACCCAGCCCACCATACAAAACATACGTAATTTCACCATCTGTTGCCAAAAATTACGCGTATTATGCAATTGCCGTAACAGAATTAGAGATTGTTCACAAAGATAGTTCGCAAATTATCCTCGGCGAATTTTCACCTATTGTCTGTGTGAGAAGTTGCCGTAACAACCAAAACAATGGCAAAGTTCACCGGAACAGAACATGGAAAGTCTATATAACCAACTGGGACTTGATATTGTTTTTAAAGTTACAATTGTAGCAACAAGGATAGTTGTGCCAGTGGAAACTGTAGCATGTGCTGTTATTAAAGTTCCATCAAAAATGTGTCCTAAGAAAAATTTGAGATGTGTACTATTGCTTATTTTAGTTGTTGAAGTGATACCAATAGAGATTGATCTGCAAGAAGGTGAAGAAATCAAAGGCAATCATGTTGATGATAGTCAACTGAATGAATGTATTAGTGTAAGAAGAAGTACTGATGTTGGAGTCTGTTTTGGCAAGGAGTTGTTGAATAAATTGAATAAGTATGATGAGGCTGATGCCTTCAGCCTGGCGACTGGTGTTTCTTTCGTGAGAGATGAAAAGACTCCGAGGGATATCGGCGCTTTCCTTGATAAAGATCCTATGGATTTCCGGTATATTTATTTCTAATTACTTAGTTCTTGGAAAGCTTCGAATGCAATCAGAAAGTTTTGCTTATTTTTTCATATTTGGAAGTCTAGTTAAAAAAGAAACAAAACACAAAAAAACAGTTTTATGACAAGTTATAATCAAGTCGATAGTAAATATCAAGCTTAAAAAGTTTTGGAAATTTTGTGCGTTTAACTTGTCACCATTTTAAACATTAGATCCTGTTTACCTCATACTATTATCATACTTTTATTTACAGTTCAATTCTCGAAGATGCGGGTAACTTGATATCCAAAAGATCTCTTCAATGGGACCTCAGCACATTCTATCCTGGGTTAGTCATGAAAATTGGCCCAACCTTGGCCAATGGAGTACTTGAGTTTGTCATGGATCCGAGGGTAAAAGATAGGTCTTCCTACCAACAACCTGGTGAAGTATCGACAGGTATGCTAAATAACTTTACCTTTTTATGGTTCCGTACCCGAAGTGTCAATGCGGAGCCCTATTGTTGTCACTCTCGTATCCGTCTGTCTGTCTGGCCGTCAGTCGTCTGTCACAAAATTTTGTTAAGAAGAATTTTTTAATTTTCCATTGACCTACCCTATTAGCATTTATTGTTGGGCCAACAATAAAATGATAGCATTTATTGTTGACCCAACCAAATGCTAACACTAAATGCTATTAGGGTATGGACTTTAAATTTGGAGATAATGTTAATTATTTACTAACAAATACCAATATTTGGTACGGAACCCTTAATGTGCGAAATCCGACACACACTTGGCCAGATCTTTATTTAGTCTGATCTTTATATAAAATGTGAATTCAATACCACTCTTATACTCGAGTTACATGAAGCTAGTTTACGAGTATATCCGATCAAGGTATAATATACTAGCTCGCCCCCATGAAAAAAAAACATAATTTCGTACGTGCACGGCCAGTGAAACTAACATATAGCACAATGTTGTTGAAAAGCTCAGTATGATTATACTGAGCTTTTCAACAATAATGGTGCGGATTCTGCTTTGTACGAACTAAACTTAATTTAAGCTATTCCTATCTTTGTCTCTCTAATAAAACAAGAAAGAGACGGACGTAAATTAGAGCTGTCAAATTTAGTTGAACTAATATTTCCATACAAATTAAGTGTACACGTAAAAACATGTCGATTAAAAACACGGTGATGCGCAAGGCGTAAACTAGTTTGACATCTAACTTAGTTCATAGCTATAGCCGTCCTTTTCTCGCACTGCCTTTTAGTAAAAGACAGCGATTCTCTAATTTTAGTTTAGTAATTATTAAGAGAATCGGCACCATTGTCTAGTAGAAGAGTCTGATCTTAATTTAAAATTTGAATTCAATACTACTTTTATACTCGAGTTACATGAAGCTAGTCTATATCCGATCAAGGCACAATATACTAGCATGCCCCCATGAAAAAAAAAATACAACCGACTTCAATAAATAATACAAAAAAAATGCAAAATAACTTTATTTTCGGAAGTCGGTGTTTCTAGTTTGGTTTCTTTGTTATTTGACACCGACTTCCGAAATTTCGAAAAGTTATTTTGCAGTTTTTGGTATTATTTATTGAAGTCGGTTGTATTTTTTTTGTAAAAAGTTTTTTATTTTTCACTTTTTTGTTGTAAAACCCCATTCTAAAACTATATTAATAGTAAAGTTATGCCCGAATTGATAGACCCAAAAATAGGGAATTAAAACATAGATGGTGAAATTAAGGTGTATCAGGGTGAACTGTACAAATCTGTTTACCCCTTCAGAGCGTATCAGCGTGATGTAATGTTGTGAAGTGGTGAAACCAATAAACAGACATGCGATTGCAGCAATTCTGGAAGATTTGCCATCATTTATTGAAGAGTTCCATTGTGTATCTCCGAAGTTCTTCATCAGATCTTCAACAAATTAAAATGGGACCACATGTGAAGTAAAAGCTTTCAAATAAAAAAAAATCTTCAAAATTGGTTTACGTAGTAAAAAAAAATAAAATAAAAAAAAATACAGTCGAATTAACACGTACTCGCGAACCTCCTCCTTTTTTTGAAGTCAGTTAAAAAATGTGTTTCGTGGTACACGGCCAGTGAAACTAACTTACTAGCACAATATTGTTGAAAAGCTCAGAATAATCCGATTATTACTGATTTAGTATTCTTTTTTATTTAAGTAGAAGTGAAAATTTTGATCAAGAAGGACGCTATTCATAAATAAATCGGCTTAGTTTTCTATAACATTGTGCTGTATGGTAAAATTGCATATAACGCCATCTATCTATTTACCTTATAACGAGTTAGCTTAACACTGTTCAAGGTTGACTTGACATTGAACTTGATTCAACGCTTTCTATCGACAGAGCTGTAAACTTCTGACAAGGAATTGATGAATTGATTGAGATTTGAGGGTCACTTAAACTTAAATCTGGACCTAAAACAAACAGAGCAAAAATTGAGCTTATCTTAGATTAGCTACCGTTAGCTTCTTACAATATTTACTGCGTTTTGACAAAATTGTTACACTGGTTATAATGTGATGAAAGTCAGTCAGTCAGGACTTTGAATTTTATATATACTGATATCAGATTATAATTGGTATCTATATTTTATTTTTCACATAAATCTTAAAATAATCTTCTATTGCAGGTCGTCTCCTTACAAGAAACCTTCTAGTACCATTCCTTCTCGGCTTCAAATTCCAACTTTCAACCTTACTGCCTCTGCTACTGGGTCTACTATTGATAGCTAGCAAAAAGGCTTTCCTTCTGGCAAAGCTGGCACTCTTGGCTGTCACAGTATTTAGTAGTGGTGGATTTGGAGGCAGTGGATCAGGGTCGTTTGGAGGATTCGGAGGGCCATCCCTCTCATCTTACGCTTATGAGAATCCGGGACATTTTCACGAACATGACCATCATACTACTTCAGGTTGGTAGAATTATTTTTTAAATAATTTCGAGTTTAAAAAAATAATCATAAGTTATTTCATAATGAGCATTAAAACTTCTAAAATCTGTAATTTCTAAAAAGTTTATGTCACTTTTTGAACATGCAATACACCAATTAACCATTAATAAAATAACAAAATATAAAACAACTAATATTATTTTAAGCACTTTTTAGGATGATTTTTCAGAGTGAAATGATTCTGAAAAATAGGTCAAAAATATTGCACTATCATTGATTCATAATTGGTTTAAAGTAAGCCACGGGTGTTATCAACATATTTTATAGGCCCTAACACAATTATTGATTAATTCAGTTGAAGGTTTTTATTGCAATACCAAAGAATTTGACGAGAAAATATCAAATAATATAGTATAGTTTTTGTAAAATTAGATATTTTAATATACGTGGTAATAAGTGACAATATTGAAAATAGCGACATCTAGTTTAAACTCTCGGAAACATTTACAACGAATCCGTTTCCGATAGGTACAATCACCTCTTGCCGGTGCACTGTTAAAAAGCCTTCCAATGATATCTTTGGATTTAACTATTCTGGACCTTAGAGTCTTAGAATCAAAGTTGAAAATGCCTCCGATTGTATTGTGTAAGTATTTTGTGTTATTGCTTTAGCGGGGTAAGCTAATTGGTGCTTGGCGAAGCCGCTGAAAATCTTAAAAAGACATTTTTTGTATTTATTTCGTATATTACAAATTTATTTCTTCTGTGTATTTATGTAACTTAGACAGTAGATGTACGAATATCCTTTTTATTGGTTGAATGTGGCAGCTCCTGTAAGTTTCATTCTTAAAGTAAAGGTTTGAAGGTTATTAAGCATTTAGTTTGATTTTTAAGCATAGTGATGATAAGCTATTAGTATTGGCATTGTTTATTTTTGTATGATTCTCTTCTATCTTTATTTATGATGTCTTCAGAATGTGGGATTGGTTTTAGAAAAAAAACAGTTACATGTATTCAATTACAAAAATTTGGTTAGGTCAGGTAGCTATAATCATCATTCTCCTGCCCTTATCCCATTTAATTTGGGATCGGCGCAACATGTAATTTTCTTCCATACTTCTCTATTAGTATTTAGTAGTCATTTTTGTAGTCAACCCCTTTTTCCCCATATCCACTTTCACATAGCCCATCCGCCGTTTCTTTGGCCTTCCCCTACTTTATAGCCGTCCACATCCATACACAAGACTTTCCTCACCACATGTTCTGCATTCCTCCGCATCCCATATCACGACAACCGATTTCCTCACAACATTTCAGTCAGCGGTGCCATTTTTAGACTTCCTCTTATTTACTTATTCCTAATTTTATTCATGCGCGTAATACCACACATCTCAGCATTCTCATCTCAACTGCATGCAATTGCTTTTTATTCATCCCTTCTGTGGCCCAACAATCTGAATCATTGGGTCAGGTTGATACTGCTGTAATATTATGTACTTATTCAATTATTTCACCATAGCAGTCACAATATCTAAAGAATGTTAGTCCTCATCCAAATCCAATTCTTCTGTCTTCAAAATTCTTTCTCTAGTGACTTTTGCCGCCCTTTTTATGTGTGTTTAGTTTTAAGTTTCCTTTTTTGGGGTTCTGTACCCGAATGGTAATCAACGGGACCTTATTAATAAGACTCCGCTGTCCGTCCTTCCGTCCATCCGTCTGTCTGTCAGCGGGCTGTATCTCATGATCCGTAATAGGTAGACAGTTGAAAGATTTTCACAGAATTTATATTTCTGTTGCCGCTAGTGGTTACAACAAATAATAAAATTAACGCGTCAGGCCCCTCGCGTCGACATAACAATAGATTTTTAATTGTGTCTGCTAATGAGGGACTTTAAATAAAAAATTAAAGGGACAAAAAGCCAAAAAAAACACGTTTCCTGTAGGAGACTACCAGAAACGTGTTTTTTTGGCTTTTTTTGCTCGATCTTAATATTGGCAACACGTAGACGCATTTAATCTTGTACGATGGTACGGAACCCTTCATGCGTGAGTCTGAGTCGCACTTGGCCGGTTTTTTAATTTAAAGTGGTGTAAATACAATAAAGTATAATATAATAAATAAATCTTTCTTCCAGGTTACTATCGCCGCCAACCACACCCTGACTACTACTACAGAGAGAAGTCAGCTGAACACTCAACAGCATCTCCCATCACTCCTGATGAACTTAGAAGTAGACTAGAAAGACTATTCGTTACTAATAAGAAGGAACCTGCCAATGAAAGAGAAGATGTCAGTGCAAGGAATAGGAACTTTGCTTGGACTCCTATTAATACTGGGTAGATTGTATAATAATTTATATTACAGAGGGTATTTGTAGTATTTTGGGTCATATCAACACAAAACATGATTTTATAATTTTCTTAAGCTATAATGTATATTTTTATATGCAAATTTATATTTGTAGTGATAGTTTAGTAACTAAAGTTACCACTTTTTATTTACCACTGTTTGCATTAACTTAAAAGCACTTAATTTATTTACTTCTAGTCATCCTTTTTCCTGTCGGTGCTTACAAAATATAAAAAACAGAATTTTACGACACAATTCTATTATTTGGAAATTATTTCGTTTTGTAAGATTACAGCACAGATCGTAGACTACGTTGTATCATTTTCCAAGACACTTAATTTAGTAATTTATTAATTTGCGATTAAAATGTCTTTGCAACTTAATTAATAAAAATACAAAAATATTATTTTTTGCATTTGTTTTGTGTATTTGTTGTGTGAGTGTTTTTTTTTATTTGAATTACCAACCTGTCTTTTATTATTCATTAGTGACCCGACTCGGCTTCACACGTGAGCAAAATTTTTCGAATCCTAAAGTAACTGTGACCGTTGAAATTTATTATTTTTTGCCTTGGGAACAGTGGGTACTTTATTTTAGTTTCAAGGCACCTAATGTTCTTTTCTGTACCACTAACAATGTATATGCAAAATTTCATGATGGGAAAGGTAACAAACAAAAAAACTTACTTTTGCATTTATGTAAGGATTAGGAAGTAATATAACACTCAATCATCCCAATCGAACAATCAATCGATCAAATCAGTTAGAACCAGTTACAAGACATGAAGAACACAAAGAACATCAAATAGTAATATCTTTCTCATTAACAGCAGTTAAAACTAATTGGGTTAAAGAAAATAAGTTTTCTTTAGTCTCCGGTACACACCTATTCAGTACATCCTCTACACGATTACACGCTCTAAATGTTCAGAAAATGGCCGTTAGGTAGGAAGAGTTTCCGATTTAGACCCAAATGGAAACAAATGTGGACGATATATTCTAGGTGCATTCGTTTTTATAATTGTTTGAGCATTAAAAGATATTTATTGGAAGGTAGCACGTAATTTTCGTGTAAGGAAGTCGGTCGATCAAATGGAGGGTGTTGTTGATAGTGATAGATGGGCTGTTAAAGTTGTTGGATTGGTTCAAAACTGGTGGAGTGTTAAATTGAACTCGTTAGTTGATGTAAAATGCATCCTTACTTATAACAATTATTATTTAATGCGAATGTTATGGCTTCCTCGTCGATAACGTATTAAAGACTAAAAAGATTCGCAAACTGATTAGGATAAAATGTATAAAGTTCTTTCTAACATAGTCTTGTACAATGAAGACACTGTCATTCGCAAAAACTCAAAATTGCTGGTTTCTAAAAAAGTTTCGCCAAATCTATTTAGTTTGAGCTACAGAAAAGAAACGTTATGTTAATTTAGACTATATAGTCAAAACAAAATTAACATAAAAACATTTAAAAAATAAGATGATCGTCAAACTTACTTGGGACTTTGATCTTTAATTTTTCCAATATTGTAAGCCAATGTACGTCGGTAAAATTAATAACAAATAAACAAATTTAATTGTTTTAGATTGTTAATAGGTCAACTCAGTTTTGAGTTAATCGATACAATTCTTCATATTTTGCAATAAAGTGCAAGCATTGCGTCGTCGCGCATCTCTTTATTTTAGATGCAGTTCAAGAGTGACTGCTCTTTAGTTCATATCACGGCCCAAGTTTGGCAACCAATAAATTAATTTTAACGTTATTCAAAATTTTGTTGAGTTGATCTGTGATCCGTGCCGTTTGAAAAGCAATAACTTTGTCTACTATCATAATGGAACTTAAAATAATTGGCAAAATGCGAGTAAACTGTACACTCCTGCATTCTTATTTTCCTGAAAGGGAAATAAGAATGCAGGAGTGAATTTCTGAAGTTTATTGTGCACTTTGTTGCACAATAAACTTCAGAAATAGTACCTAGCGTTCTGACCTGACTCTAAATCAAAATATACAACAACAAAACAATTAATACATCTACACTCCTTTGGTTTTCAAAGGGATAGAATTTGTAGAATCCAGGCATATTGTTTTTTTTTTCTAAAGCTTGAAACAGCATGACAAGAATCAAGCACTCACAAAATCTGTCCAATAAACCCCCTCAGACGCAGCAAACCTCAGCTGCCAAGTCTTGACTCACAGCCAATACAATACATTACCTTGAAACAATCAAGCCAGAAATAATATAAATCTGATGAGCACACTAATTTATAAACCACCTCTACTTGTGCTGCTTTCTTAGTTTTTTATCTGAATGCCGGTGAGCCATGCGTTTGAATCGCGTGCGATGTATTTTGCGTGTACATTTGAAGCTTTCTCGGTTTTCTTTGATAGAATTCTTGGGTTGTAACTGAAGTAAGACTAGGTTTTGCTGTTGTGTTTGCTTGGTTTTTTGGGACAATAAAATAAGACAGTGATATAAATTCAATTGGTAGTTCAAGTTTTATAAAGGCTTCATTCACATACTTACTACCGTTTTGCTTTCCATTAAAATGGCTTTGATTTTTCTCTCATCTAATAGAGTTAAACTCTTTCAATGTATATTCTTATATTGTTAAAGTTATATTATCATTTCACTTGTATTTTATATTTTGAGGCTTTTTCAACATCACTTTATTATTTCGCATTTTTGGTACCCTTTGCTGCCCAAGTTGGTTTTGTCCACCTTCATAAAACCTTATTCTAATAATAAGACTGGAACAAACAGAAGCTACTTTGTTTCTAAAGAGAGACTAAACGTTACAAACATTGTAACAGAATACCACGTAGTTGTCTGAAACAATGTCACCTAATTGAAACACAAATGGATTTACAAAAATGGATTTGATAGTCCAAAAAAATTACTAACTGCATCATTTGCTGCTGCGGCGGCCTGATGATAGACCTTATTGGTATTAAAGTTATTATTTTTTTAAAGAAACAAAACGCATTTTCCAATGTAAAATCATACTGACAAACGCATTTATTTATCTTTTCATCTGCGCGAGCGGTTATATAGCGGTCTAGTCTTGCTCCAACTGCCTCTAGGATTGAATATAATTGATATCAGCTGCTTCCGTTACACTAACACACAGTTTTTGCTACTGACATCGTTAATTGTGATGCTGGTAATGAGCTAGTTAGTTCTAATTCTAAATCCAGTAGTTGACTGTTTTTTGAGCTTTTTTGCATTGTTAGTAGATTTTAAAGAACAGTCGTCTACAAAAAAAACCGATAAATGACCTCCTGAAAATAAAGAGATTTAATAAAAAAAAAATAAGTTTTTTTAGCTTAGCATGGTCTCTAATCTAAAAAGGTCAAGTTGATTGTTTGCAGGAGGTAATCTCTGAAGGTTCTGATCCAAAACGGAATTGTCCTGACAAAATTACACCACCGTCGACTATAGACTACATTTCATTCTAAAACATTTCTTCTGCAGAAAAAGAACTTGTTAGCATAAAGTTCCAGTTACCTACTGGGTTACAGAACACACACCTTCTCTTTGTAAAAGGATCCAGACCACCACGTATGCGCAGCCAGTAAGCATAATCAGCCTTGTAATGTTCCCACAGCTGGGACTAAGACCTCCTCTCTAGCCTCTCTAGGAGAGGTAATAGGTCATTATCCATCACGCGGGCCCAGTGCGGGTTGATGGATGTCACATGTCTTCGAACTAGGTTCTAGGACATGCCATTTTCCTCTCTATGTTTTCCTTCACAATTTTGAGAGCAGTGGTGATGAATTAAATTATTCAAAGTAAAGCCTAGGTAAACTCACGATGTACAACTCGTCAGTCGGAGTTGTTACCACTGAGCCACCACTGTACAGCACATAGACAGAATCCAAATCCATTGGATTGATTTGACTCTCTTATCAATGCAGCGCAATGACAATGAGTTAAAGATCTGAAGTAGTAGTAGTAGTTTTGTAAATATTAGTACCATGGGGCATATAATGTAACTGCTTTTTTGCAGTTGAGTTTTTGTCATGCTCACTGAAATGTCTCGCTGATGGTGGCGCGTGTGTTGGGTCATTCGGTTCCCTTCAATATGGTTGAGCTGAGTGGTGCTGACCCACGCGTCATGTTCGTGAACGGGCGATGTCAGTTGAGACTGGTCATCTCTCAACAGCCACTAACTTATTTTAATGTTTTTTTATTGTTATTGTTTATGAATTGTTTATTTAACATTATTCTCATATATTAGAAGCAACAAGATAATTATATGTAACCAGAATTTTTGTAATACATAACATGGTTTAAAAGAGTGTCCATGGAGTTTCTTGCACGTTCTTCTTCATAGAGATCTACGCCTTTGAATGTGCTTCATCTTTCTGACTGACCGACTTATTGACAATTGCCTATAAATGGTTTATTTGAAATAAATGATTTGAATTTCAAAATTGAGACTATTTAGCTCAACCAGTGACAGCGTTAGGCATTACTAATTGAACCCATTCATTACCTCTCATATATACTTTTTACTCTTTGCTTTATACACTAATGTGATGCTCCGTTATACATGTGGCAATTGTAACAACAAATTGTCAGCTCATCTTTTTAATCACCAGCATCATCACTTTAATAGCATATAGTTTGCTTATCCAGATCATTTTATATCTTGCATGGTGTCTCGTGTTACTAAACGGTGTATTATTATTATCTCTTTACCAACACTACTATTGCAGATATATTTTACTTTTACATACACATCACATTATTTTGATGAATTAATAAAAATAGTTAGTAGTTGCATGGCAGAGAGCAATTACAATAAAACTAACAGTATTTTCTTTTCGCGAATACCTGAATAATAATTTGATAACTAATAAATATTGTCGTGCTTATTGCTACGATGTGTACCTAAAATCTTCTTCTTCTTCTTTATAAGTAAAAATCAATTGCCACATGCATTTAACGAAGCATCACTTGAGATTGACTGATTTGACTGAATTTTTTTAAGGCTGCGCAAGAAATTTTAGAATAAATACCAGATGTTAAATTGCATTCATACGAAGCTGGGACGAGCCGCAGTTTACAATACATCACAAAATTAAAGCAAATTAATACAATATGAAAACATTAAACAGAACACGAGAGTTTCCTAAAGATCTGGGAGAAGTAACTGTATAATTATTCGTTTTATCTCATTTAGGTCTAATTTCTTTTATTTTAAGACTGCTATAATGACCAGAACACATTTAAAATTTTCACATCATCAAAGAAGGAAGTTCTGCTTGTACAGACGTCTATAGAATCTGGTTACAAAATAATGACATCGATCTCTTTCCTTACTTCCTCCAGAGTCGCCTTTTCTACTTCCCTTAATTGTTATACTTGTTGAACATATTGTATACCTTCAGGTTCTTGAGTATGTGCTATCAATAATGATTTATGTAAAACAATAACTTTCAGTCTTCAAATGAAATGGAAGGAAAATCCGTTCTAGTTGGAAATGGAAATACCATTTACGGCATCGTCGCCACGGTTAGTATTTATGAAAACGAATGATCTGTAGTTAGCGACAATGTTCATGCAAATGACAGCAACCAGTGGACTGTGACAGTAGAAAATAATAAATTGCTGTATTGATCGTTCCACCTATAATTAGTTGATACGACAATTGTGGATAAATTTGGTATACATTCTGTTTTCATATCGACTATTGAAATCTATACCTTATAGAGATGACTTAAGAGTCGTGAATTGCAAGAATACCTACCGCTTGTATGTTGTCTGTTTAATGCTCTTGATTAGAATCGGTTCCTCCTTTGGTATAAATATTATGCAACGCATGTATGACTTAAATCATCAAAAAGTTGATCCGTTACTTCAAACATTAAATCAGACTTACATAAGTTTTTTTTTGTATAATCACCCGTGTAATCTTCGTCTAGTGTAATGTTTTCTTCATTTCCAGCCTCCGGAGAATTTTCTTCAGCGTTTCATAGTTCCATGTCACGCGATTATATCTTCATTCCTTGGTACAGATTGTTGGAAATAATTTCCTCGGTGAATTAATTTAATTAGCTTGGTCAGTTTTTATGCATGTTGCTATGCTGCAGTAAGAATTTCTAAATATGGATATGTGTATGTGAAGCTTGAGTTGTCTGCTCTCCTTTGGTATAAAAGAAACTAAGTGGAATCTTATTTATGTTATGATATCGCTTGTCATTTTGTTATTTATGATCTACTATATAATTTTCAGGGTGAAATAACATACAGCCGTACCAAATTTTAAAATTAATTTATTTAACCTGTCGGCCCCAATCAATCTAAAAATAAAACAAACATTCAGTTTCTATAATTTTCTTTAGTCGTCATTCGTTGGTTTCTTTTAACAATATTTTTCATCATCATTATTAAACTTAAAATTAAATAAATTATTAACCTAATAATAACATGGTTAATATAATACGCAATTATTATTTCTGTTTATAAATAAATAAATAAAAGGTACTCGCGTAACCACCTTGCCGATGATCGACATGAAGATGTTATCATATAAAGAATAGCAAAAAAATTAATAAATTAACTACTTATTCTAAACAGCACCGTATAAATAAAATAATATAAATAACTTATTCCTTTAACTTATCCGCTATTTTTACAAAATTGGACAAACGTAGAAAACAGAAATGCACAGTACCCGTCGACTAGCCTAAAAAGTCTTAATGTAACTATGATTAATTCATGATTATAATAACATATATTATTTGTATAATTATATACTTATTAGCATTATTATTTGGTGCGTCCGATTAAACAACCCTAACTAACTAATGTACTGAACATACATACACACATGCAAAAATCGCGTACGCAATCTTATTTACATAATAAGTTATAATTTTCATATCATCATTATTATGCATTGAATAAATAATAATAAACATGGGACTAAACTAGCGAATAAATAATAAATTACTTATTAAATTAACTACCTAGTGTCGTTTGAATAAGCATAATAAATAATCATTTTTGGTTAAACATTATTCCTTTGCAAAAGGACCCAAACATTTTGGGTTTTTATAGTGCAAATAAAAAATGCCGTGTCGTTGTGAATTTTGTAAAATATGGAGTCGTAAGCCTGTTGTATTTTCTAAAACCTACTGCTTCTTGGCATAGGCTTTGTAGGCCCTGTCCTGAGCAGCGGCTTCGTCTTCCACGCTCCTTCTGTAGTGACCTCCAGGTCCTGTAGTGTCGAAGTCGCTGCCGTAGTGAGAAGACGAGTACGTATGACTCTGGGACACCTGAGGATGCTTCACGATCTCATACGTAGTTTTCTCATGAGACTCTCCTCCAGAAACCAACTTCTTCAACCCGATGATCGCCGACAACAGCAGAGCTATCTTACCGATGAGTAAAGCCTTTCCTGCAATCAGCGCAATCGCATGGAACGCCATCATCAGGAACCCACCTTTGATTGCTACACCGGCGAGTATAGGGCCCATCATTTTCTTCAGTTTGCTCCTAGCTTCGTTGAGTGACCTTCCAACATCCTTGCCGACATCCATTGGAGATATGAAGACTCGATGTGTCTGCATCAACTTAGTAGTTGCAAGCTGCAAGTATTTGTCGATTTTATCCGATGGTAGTGATTCGAGGTCGTCATCTTCGGGTAGAGCGTTGGGGGACGCCCTGCCGGCTTCAGCGCGCTTGACCAACGCGATTCCATCGAGGATGGGCAGCGTGTCCATGCGCGCTGCCCTATTCACCAGCTTTGTTGCCTGGATCTTCAAGCACTTAACTATCTCCTGGGACTTCTCACAGTTGTCGTACACCTTGCCTAACAGCCTCAGGCTGGCTCCGAAGGTGTCAGCCGAAGCGGAGAGCACACAAAAACACAAAAGGACAATACCGCGGCACTGCATCTTGTTGAAAACCGCGGGTGTCCCCTTAATGTGGACCGATGTCCGGCTTATGCGGTTGCGTCTATTGAAATGTGGACTGTGTAAATGTGCACTAGCATTTATCTATTTTCACCGGGAACTACATTTATCTATAAATCTTTTAGAGCGTGCAATCGTTGCATCGTATGGCCGTGCACTGAGGCGTGCATGTGCACGTCGGGACCACGCCTGTATGGGTCTTGTCTCGTGTGTGTGAGTGAGTCATCGATCTCATGCTGACGAAACGGATTGTCAAAGCCAAGGTCACTGTCAATGATAAGGTTTTATAGGAAAATCCTACTTTTCAGCGTATTCAATCGAATGAAAGGAATCAATACATATCAAGCAGTTTAGATAGTGATGGTGCTCATTAGAGCATTATATGGATCACAAGTTAGTTAGCAAGATTTAAACGCAACTACATACATACTGGCAAGTTTAGCAATACTAAACTTGCCAGTATCGTTTTATATAATGTATAATTAAGATAATAAAATATAAAGTAACCTAGACACTTGGGTAGAGAGCAATTTATCTTCGCTAAAACCTTACGTTGTTTAAACTAATGAGTTCCTCCTAGTACTACTATTCCTATTAACAATCACCTGTCCAAACAGTTTGAAGTTTGGACTTAAGTGCTTAGTTTAAATACTTACATTCTTTTTATTTATTTTCAATATAGGCGATATTTAATACACACTAGAATTCTGAATATAGTATTTAAGGTGCACATGGTGTAACAGAAATGGGTTGTCATTTTAAATATTACTTCTGCCCATAGAAATAAAAAAAACCTTCAAGAAAGTCAGAGCAAATATCCAAAAAAAAAATGATTACCACACAAAGTTTTAATAAGCTGATCAAAATTTACATAGGAGGATTATTTTTTTAGAATTGACAAGGACTCTCCTAAAGAAAGTAATTCATTTCCATGGTCTGATGATGCATTTAAAATTTCCTTTGATACCATTCTTTTTCTGTTTTTTCTTGGGTGGAAATTCATGAAATAACTTCTCTAGCTCTGGGTGGAGCAGGAGGGTGTGTCAGTGTGTGGCATCTTGTATATCCTCTTCTCATCAGTTACGAACAGTCTTCATCTTCGAGCTATTTTCTCAACCAATGAGGTAAAGCTACTAGTGTCATGACAACTACTAGACAACTAGTGCCTGACGCTGGTTTTCAACAGGTCCTGTGGAAAACCAGCGTCAGGCACTAGTTGTCTAGTAGTTGTCATGACACTAGTGTGTAGAGAAGTGTCAGTGTGTGACATCTTGTATATCCTCTTCTCATCAGTTACGAACACAGTCTTCATCTTCGAGCTATTTTCTCAACCTATGAGGTAAAGCTACTAGTGTCATGACAACTACTAGACAACTAGTGCCTGACGCTGGTTTTCAACAGGTCCTGTGGAAAACCAGCGTCAGGCACTAGTTGTCTGGCATCTAAGCTGAACTGGACCTATTTGGCACAGCCGTGGGGCGCACACCTCACTTCTTTTTTTTTGTCCTTTGTTACTTTTATTTTTTAACCGACTTTCGAAAAAGGAGGAGGTTCTATGTTCGACTGTATGTATGTTTTTATGTCCGCGCATTTGTCCGTCAGTTGTGGACCAATTTTCAAAAGTCTTTTTTTATCCGAAAGAATATACTCCCGAGGTGGTCCCATATATTTTTTATCGAAATTGCTTTAGCGCTTTTTGAGAAACTGAACAGAAACGAAAAATACGCATATCTTGATGACGTTTTTGTGTTCTCCAAATGTTTAAATTCCACGTTCCATGTTATTGGGGTTTTTAGTTCTGGGGTATAACAACTAAAAAGCGAAAAATAAAAAACTTTTTTACAAAAAAAACAACCGACTTCCAAAAAAAAAAAATACACTAAAAATTTAAAAATAACTTTAATTTCGGAAGTCGGTGTCAAATATCGAAGAAATAAAATACAAACACCGATATTCGAAATTAAAGTTATTTATAAATTTTTTGTGTATTTTTTTTGGAAGTCGGTTGTTTTTTTTTGTAAAAAAGTTTTTATTTATTTAAGTAGGTACCTATCTAATTGTTTCTTCTGTTCTCAAATGACACTGTTTTTTATATTTTGTTTATTTCGTTTTTGTTGTGTGCTTCTAACTGTAGCCAATAAATGTATTTTCTTTCTTTCTTTCATGACTAGTTAACTTCGTGGTTTTTTTTAACATCTACCATAAACCAACTGGATCTGCAACATGAACGGGAGGCAATTTAATTTGATCTCAATTACGCCTCGATCAGCTTGGTTCAATATCGACCTACATTTCTGTTCGCTACATCTGTGTGGGATTCAAACAATCTTCCATCCTGCTGTTTTCTCAACATAATTTGGCCGTAATGAGGGCTATTTTCCCTTTAATTGGAATTAGAAATGTCCCTTGTCTAACGACCGCTTACCGGAAGATGCAGCGTTAGAAGGCCTCCCACATGTTAAAAAAAATCAAAATCAAGACAGCCCCCAAAACCACTCGTCACCACAGTGTTCTATCTGTGTAATCTATATAATTGTATGCAACAATCTTATCATATTTGTATGTAACATTATGTAAAACAGAAAAATAAAGATATATCGTCCAAAATGTAATCATAAAATTATATTATGCGCCACTTGTTAGCTGGCACACTCCATTCTGCCATCGAAAACAGAAAAACCGACCGATCATGGACCAATGACCTGATGAGAGCTGCAGTTGTTGAATGGAAGCAAGAGGCTCAGCCCCTCTAGCCAAATAACTTTTATAATAGCGCTAACGCTAACGCTTCATGCAAAATGTATGGCAACGACATTAGTGGGTGTGTCACGTTCACGTGGCAGTTCTCTCCGCAGGTAATGTTAATAAATTAAAATTAATTGGCTAGGGAGGCGGGAAGCTTTTGGGATTTCAACAGATTAGCCACCGTTCCTTAGTTCTCATAGTTCGATGGGAAGTGACCAGCCGCAGGACCTACGGTTTCACGTGAAACGGTAGAATCTAACAAAAAGAACGTGACTCGAAGCCACAGCCACCAGCCATCATAGAAAAATCAATGAAAGACAAAAACTTCACAGTAAGGGTCGATGGCCTAATTTTTGTTTGCGAGAACACATACATATACTGGTGCCCCTAGCCATATTTTCTGTCAGCGTTCACGCCAAACGCTTAGTACAAAATGTATGAAAATAACATTACCTGTGGAAAGCGTAAACGCAAGAACACGTGACTTATCCGTAGGTAATGCCATTGAAAAGTTATTTGGCTACGCCCCCTTTTTTTTAATTTTTTGTTTTGGGTGGTAATCATCCTATGACATCTCCCACCCTGGGTGGAGCAGGAGGGCGTGTCAGACTTTTACTGAATAAAACCCACCCCTGTTCCTTCCTTGTGCCCAGGGGCGCGGTAACTCTGTTACGAATTTATCCGCAACCCCTTGGCACGCAGGCATCGGTCATGATGGGCCCCTTCAGTGGTGGCTGACATCTCTTTGAGGCGCGCGTGGAACACTACGTGTTTTCCTCTCTCGGGCCTGGTGGCGATCGGATGGCGAGCTACCCATTACTCGCCGTCCACACGCCCGCGCCTACGGTAGCCGGAGATCATTCTGCCAAATAACTTTTCTTTTACAATTCTCTTTTCTACCTTGGGGGCTGGCAGAAACTACAGAACTGCACCTGCTACGATCCTTACCTACTCTTTCTTAACCGACTTCAAAAAAAGGAGGAGGTTCTCAATTCGACTGTATTTTTATTATTTTGTGTTTGTTAGTTACATTAGAATTTTTTGCTAGGTTAACCAATTATGATTTTTTTTTCTTTCTTCTCATGTATACTACATGAGAAGTAAGAAAAAAGAATCATTATATTTCTTATTATATTTAATATAATTTGATCAAGATCTGACCAGTCGTTTTTGAGTAATCCTTAATAATGCGCATTTAATTGTAGTCGAATATTGATGATGTTTTCATTTTTATCCGACTGCGAGACGCAAGGGTTGGTAATGTGTTTATCAGCCTATGTATGTAGGTATGAATGTTTGTTTCTTTGTGGCACTTGAAAGACCAAACGCGTGGGCATATTTTGATAATTCTTACGTCAATTAGTGCTACCAAAGACATGACAGTAATCTAAATACAAAATGGCGACCACCAGACGCCATATTGTGAAAAAGAAAAAAATTAAAGAACTGTATTACCAAAATAAAGGGTTTGAGGGGGGGATTCAAAAAACATCTCATTAAAATAAAAAAAATAAAAAATATCAAAAAACCTGACTGTAAATGAAATGGAATCAATAACTGCACCAAAATAACTGCCACCAACTGCATCAGACTGCTTGAAAAGTGACTTGTTTTGGAACTTGTTAGCTGTTTTATTTTGTCGTGTTTTATTTATTGAGACTATGTATTCGGGCATAACTTTACTATTTAGTTTTAGTCATGGGGCACAAAAACGAAAAAGTAAAAAAATCTGTTTTACAAAAAAAAAAACAATTGGATTCCAAAAAACCCTTAAATAAATATAAAATAACTTGAATTTCGGAAGTCGGTACCAAATTTAATAACGAAGAAAACAAATTAGAAAAACCGTCTTCAGACTTCTTTTTTTTTAGTCTAGACAGTAAATAATTTCATTTATCACATCATTTTTTAATTTTATTATTAAAAGTTACACCACACATATTTCACAGGAAATGATTTTTTACAGCATTTATCCTACTTTCATGTCTTCAATCGCCATCCACCGCTTACCATTGTCATCAAAGGGCGTGAAAATTTTTCTGCAGGGTCAGCAAAGTGCAGGCAATACCTCTGATGTTGCGGGCGTCCATAGGTTGCGGTGACCGGTTTCCATCATGGGCCGTAAGATTGTTTGTCACCTCAATCAATCTGCCTAGCCTTTTCCCAACTAACTTGGGGTCGGCTTCCAGTCTAACCGGATGCAGCTGAATACCAGTATTTTACATGTAGGTAGCGACTGCCTATCTGACCTCCACAACCCAGTAACTGGGTAATACGATACCCCTTGGTAAAACTGGTTTTCAGACTTTCGGACTTTTGACTACCCGTAACGACTGTCAAAGATTCACGATTGACAGCCGGGACCAACGGCTTAACGTGCTTTCCGGCTTAGTTTAAGTAAACTTCGCGCATTTGACAGTTCATAACTAAGACAGGACAATGACAAATGCTTGCACTGTCTGAACAGGTCCACTCGAATTTGTTTGTTGCTTGCTTCAAAACCTCATCCCACACATAAACGTACATGGTTCTCATATGATTTAACCAGTACACATTGTATGGATTTGAACACTTTAAAAGAGACTTTGACCTCTGAGTTGGTTTCGGTGTTTCTTCTCAGGGTAGTCAGCTAGGAAACACCGGCCTTATCTAGCTTAAACTGACAAAAAACATTGACGTGTAAAAGTGTTCCTTGTAACCTATTTACTGAATAAACATCATTTATCATTTAATGTCTGCCGGGTCAGATAGTAAGGTATTAAAAAAGTAATTAAAAAAGATCATCGAGTCATTAATTCAGGCTCCGGGTTCCTACTGAGAAATTCAAGATGTAAATAGGTACCCAATAACACTTTGCCCGACCCGGGAATTCAACCCAGGACCTCATGAATATTAGAAGCGCAGCACATCACAAGACTAACGGCATTCGGAGAAAAAGATCATGTCTAGCTGGAATAGATTGCAGAAACTTTAAATTGAAGTTTATAATTATCCAGTCTTCAAACACTCACACCTCGCGTGATTTATTTCACGCTTGTGGCTTTAAAAACGCTATCAAGAAACTTAAACTTCGCATGTTATCTAGCTGCTAGACTATAATCTTATACCATTGCTAGTACTGCTAGTAGTGGGCCACTTAGCAACACAACATCATTGTCATCATTTTAGTTGAAAGACGCCCACTGCTCTTAACACACTGACTGATCTACGAGTATCTTCTGATATTCAGGCCTCGCCTAGTTCAGAAGATAAAGTCAACACCCGAAGTAAACCTCCTTTTACCACCACTATCCACCCCTGTTCCTTCCTGCCCCGAGTACCCGGGGCCGAGGTAACTCTGTTTCGAGTTTATCCTCAACCCCCGGGCAGGATCGGCCATGACGGGCCCCGTCTTTATTGCTGACAACTCTTTGAGGTGCGCGTGGAATACTACGCGCCGTCGACTCTCGGGCCTAGTGCTGATCGGACGGCGAGCTAGTATTAAGTACTTTTACTATGTAATCCTTGTTGTTTTAGCATTCATGTATGTTTACGTTATTTAATCCGTTTTTTCTGTAATGTGCGTTAAATCTGTGCAGAATAAATTATTTTTCTTTCTTTCTATGCTGGAGAGAAAAAAACTATTTTTATTTTGTTTTTATTTATTGCTGGATATTGACGTCTCCAAACTTTCGCCATAACATCTGGTCTAATGCGTCTCGCATCTATCGGATTTCCACACCTCACGAGGTCATCGGTCTACCTTGTGTCTTCCAACGCTGCATATTTCGGTACGCGGTCATCACTTCAGAGCTTTTTGGCGCCATCGACCAACTGTTCTGCGAGCAATGTGGCACTTAAGGTGAAAGCGCCAGGGTAGCCCGCGAAATTCAAATTTTCTTATGTTTTTTGCAATTTGCAGTAATGCTAAATGTCATGATTTCATTAAATAGTACATTAATATGGTATTAATACTAAAAGAGAGTTATATTGCGTGTTTGTCGTGGTTGTTAATATGTAATGCAAATGTCATGATTTCATTAAATACTACATTAATATAGTATTAATACTAAAAGAGAGTTATATTGAGTATTTGTCGTGGTTGTTAATATGTTGTGGAAATAAGCTTCACAATCCTTCTCCATTTCTTTTGTACTGTAGCCCTTTTTATACATTCGCGAAGTAGACCATTGAGTGCAGTTTTAATTTTTTGGTCCAGCGCCTTGGTGACTTGTCGCGCGCTCTTGTGCCTTCTATTTTGCCCTACAGTATAAGTCGTTCTACAGTTGGGTCTTTTCGACGTGTGATATATCAAACGAAATGACAATACGACATTGGAAAAAAGTCGCTGTTTGATACCGAGTTCTTGGATGATCTTGGCTATTAGCCTCCCTTATCTAAGAGTAGGTTTTAAAATTGGTACTGCCAAATTGTTTGCTAATTTTCGAGATGATCAAATATTGTGGGGAATCCATGTTCTATTTGTCGTTATAATAAACACAGATGCACTCCTGCCGGTCGATTCTGTTAACATCTCACCGTGAAAACTTAGGTATAGTGAATGTGAAGGTGTAATGACCATTTTTGTATGGATACGACGCACAGTTTCATTTATGTAATATTTCTTGGCTTTACGTTTGTATTATGTATCTGTACGTTCCGTTTTGTTTGCTGTAGTGATCTAATGTCATTGTCATTGATTGAGGCGTCATAGACCTACGTTTCGTCTATGGCGCGTAGTGGTGCACCACACCAGAAACGATATTACTAGGCATTAGTTAATTAGTTTAGTTTTATTTTATTTTAGCTTGGACACTAGGCTTTTGAAAATTAATGTGCGTTTTGTAATCTGTGCAAAATAAATAATTTTTCTTTCTTTCTTTTCTTTCTTTCTTTGAAGTGAACTGTCATTCCACCTTAATTGTATGGATTGACCGCTCACTTCATGTTCACTTCACCTAAGATTTCACGGTGAGATTTTACAGAATACCACCACTGTTCAATAGCTCAGACTAAGAGAGCCCGATGAAACGTGAATCCAACACGACTGGGGGAGATCAAACTCAGGACCACCAGCATTACGTGCTTAACAATGCACGGGGTACACACCACCTACTTCCAAAAACTCCGGTCTGAAGAAGAGAAATTCCTAATATAAAAACCCAATAGGGCTTTGACTCAGCTCGTAATTGAGTCCAGACACTCCATACGATTAGCAGTCACGCTTGCAGCCATAAGTACAACGGGACAGTTAATAGTTAGATAACATGCAAATCTCAAAAACCCACAACGATGAAAACCAATAAATAATCCCGCAGTCAATACATCTATAATAATCCACTAAATCATTAGAAAACCAACATGTCGCCAATTGATTTATCTTCAGTAATTGGTAGCAACCACCTATCGGTCGGCTTCAGAGTAATTGTCGAATAAATTACATAATAGTATGCACGCGAACACGAATGTTAGTTGTAATCGATTGCGATGTCAGTTTCGCTTTTTGGGGTGGACAGGCGTGTTAGTAGATATTAGAGTCACAGACGTGTTACTAATGGTCGCTCAGTGGTCAAAAATAGTCGATAAGAATTCATTAAAATTTAAAATTATGTGAAATACTTTTGGTACATAAAAATGTACTACAATAGAGTAAATACTATCAAACGCATGGTAATGTGTATAATGTTTTTTTTTTTTAATTTATTTTTAATGCATATTATATTGAAATATTTGCTTACTGCACTCCTCCTCCATATAAACTTCAACTGTGCCTAATTTCATGCTCCTCCGTTCGCAAAATTTTCCTAAAAGGGAGTACACAGTTTTGGCTTCACGTGTTAATTTATATCAGTGGTCCTTAACATAGTGGTCCGTGGACCACTGGTGGTCCCGAAATCAGTTTTTTTCCCGCACAACTAAATAAATTGAACCTTCAACTGCTAGGGCCACGAAAGAAAAAGTGATGGAAATGCAATTTTTTTTCTTAAAGATTAGAAAAATTACTACACATTGCCTTCCTTTGTTTTCATCCATACATCTATACGAACAGACGTTCTCGATAACCTCTTGAAGATCTAACAACTATAAACAAGCACCAAAATTGGTTGAATGCAAGTACCGACATGCGTTTGGCTTTGAATAGGTTAAGTCAAGAGTGAATAGGTTACTTCTAGGCAAGCGTGCTCCATCTTCGACCGCATCATCGCTTAACATCAGGTGAGATAGTGGTCAAACGCGAGCCTATCAAACATAAAAAAAAAAAAGAATAGCACTGAACCAACATGTCAGACTCAGAAATTAGTACAGAGTATGCATGCAGTCACAAAAATTGCATCAAAATAATAAACTTATGCCTATAATGTTAAATTTTCGTAATAAAAAAGTATCTCCTGAAGTTTTTGGAATAATTTTATGCGTCATTTATATAAATTTACTTCACGATATCTTTACATGAACCACCAAGTGCTTGAAGGTAATCTCCAAGCAGTTGGTGGTCCATGTAAAGACATAAATTTTGTTAAATGGTCCCTTATCATAAACAGGCCAAGGACCACTGATTTAAATAGATTATACTTTTGCTCTCAGTTTTAGCACAGATAATATAATACTAGCGTAGTGTTAGTCTGAAAATACTTACGCAGTTCGATAGTAATGGCGAGCATACTCGTATCATGTAGATAACATAGTAAGGGTACAACCTTAAATCTGCCTAGCCTTTTCCCAACTATGTTGAAGTCGGCTTCCAGTCTAACCGGATAAAACTGAGTACCAGTATTTTACATGGAGTAACCGGCTATCTGACCTCCATAACTCAGTAACAGGGTAACCCTTTGGCAAGACTGGTGCCAGATTTTATGACCTCTTATACCGTGACGGCTGTCAAAGATCTTCTAATGAAAGCCGGGCTGGGACTATTAGCTTAACGTGCTTTGCACGACACGAAGTAGTCTCAGAATGTTAAAGATGGTCGCCCATCCACGGACTGACCTCGGTAAACGTTGCTTAACCTTGAAGATCGATCCATTTTTTTTTTGTAGGGTGGGAAATCATCCAATGACATCTCCCGCTCTAGGGTGGAGCGGGAGGGCGTGTCGGACTCTTAATGACTAAAACCAACTCCTGTTCCTTCCCTGCCCTGAGTGCCCCGGGGCGAGGTAACTCTGTTTAGAATTTATCCTCAATCCCTGGGCAGGCATCGGCGATGACGGGACCCGTCAATATTGCTGACAACTCTTAGAGGCGCGCGTGGAACACTACGCGCCGTCGACTCTCGGGAAGATCGACCCGTGCGGCTGTTATAACTCAGTCACAAGCTCCTCGCAAAAGTTACTTACCTACCTAGATCACTGACAGTTGGTATTTCTTCTCATCATAGTCTATAATAATATCAAAGTTGCCTTCCGCGTCTGTCTGTTTCTCCGCTAACTCCTTCTCACTAATACATAGAACGATAAATGAGAAAGGTTTGTGTGTATAATTTGTACCCGTGCGGATCCCAGCTGGTATATTATAAGAGACAAAATTATTGGCGCCATCTGCAAGCAAGAAGCCAGTCTATTTCTGAAATATTTCTGGGATGCGTAGAGAGAAATTTAAGTTTCAGGTACCTACTGTGTATTTACGTAATCCATCGCACACGTATATATACAGGCAAGTATCATGTTCTATAAATAGGTACTCTAAATTATCGGATATTATTTTGTTTGGGAAATCACACTAATATTATAAATGCGATAGTTTGTGAGTGTGTGTGTTTGTAGGTATGTTTGTTAATCGTTCTCGCTCTACCCACCACCAATCACCACCGATTCACCGATTTGGATGAAATTCGGTATGTAGATACCAACATAAACCCTGTATTAAGACATAGGCTACTTTTTATCCCGGTCTACGCAGGTGAACCTTAGCAGCTAGTCTTATTATTTTTTCTAATGAATCTAAGCTACAATGTCCAGTAACATTGATTTTTAATTCGTAAAAAAGTTTGTAATGCAAGTGCAAAATGTGAATTGAAAACAGCGCCATCTATTACTCCATGAGTGAACTTGGTCGGGCCGTGGTTGTTAGTTTTTCTTCGGTACGGTATATTCGAGTGTTTACCTTGTTAGGACTTATAATTCTATATCGTGCAATGCAAAAAATATTATAGTACCTTCTCTTATTTAATGAACTTTTTACATTAATATCGGAATCAAACAGCTGCATTAATTTATGAGAACCATGAAAATATTAATAAAAACGATTAGTTATAGATAGCTACAAAATATTTATTCGGTACTAGGTGACCCGACAGACTTTGTCCTGGTGCGCGAGTTGTCAAACTCGCGAAGATAGTTGATTAGTCGTTAAGTTTCTGAAATTTTCCAATTTTCTGCGAAACTTTCTTAATTTTTTCCTTCATAAAAACCTTATCCTGACAATAAAAAACACAACAAAAAGAATTAGCGAAATCGGTCCAACCGTTCACGCGTGATGCCGTGACTAAAGAAATAGGGATTCATTTTTAACCGACTTCGAAAAAGGCGGAGGTTCTATGTTCGACTGTGTGTATTTTTTTTTAAATAGGGATTCATTTTTTAACCGACTTTCGAAAAAGGAGGAGGTTCTATGTTCGACTGTATGTATGTTTTTTTTTTTTTTTTATGTATGTCCGCGCATTTCTCCGTCAGTTGTGGACCGATTTTCAAAATTCTTTTTTTATCCCGAAGTGGTCCCATATAAAATTTATCGAAATTGCTTCAGCGCTTTTTGAGAAACGGAACAAAAACGAAAAATACGCATATCTTGATGACGTTTTTGTGTTCTCCAAATGTTTAAATTCCACGTTCCATGTTATTGGGGTTTTTAGTTCTGGGGTATAACAACTAAAAAGCGACAAATAAAAACTTTTTTACAAAAAAAACAACCGACTTCCAAAAACAAATACACTAAAAATTTAAAAATAACTTTAATTTCGGAAGTCGGTGTCAAATATCGAAGAAATAAAATACAAGCACCGGCTTCCGAAATTAAAGTTATTTTTAAATTTTTAGTGTATTTTTTTTTGGAAGTCGGTTGTAACCGACTTCGAAAAAGGAGGAGGTTCTATGTTTGACTGTGTGTAATTTTTTTTTATGAATGTCCACCGATTTCTCTATCAGTTGAGGACCTATTTTCAAAATTCTTTTCTGTTTCGAAAGAATGTACTCCCGAGATGGTCCCATAATTTTTTTATTGAAATTGCTTCAGCGTTTTTTGAAAAACTGAACAAAAACAAAAAATATGTTTACATAGACGACGTTTTGGTTTGCTCCAATTAAGAGTATGTTCAAATTCCACGTTCCATGTTGTTGGGGTTTTGAGTTCTGGGGTGTAACAACTAAAAAGTGAAAAATAAAAAACTTTTTTACAAAAAAGAACAACCGACTTTCAAAAAAGAAATTACACTAAAAATTTAAAAATAACTATAATTTTGGAAGTCGGTGTCAAATAACGAAGAAACAACACTAGAAACACCGACTTTTTTAGTGTAGGTACCTAATTTCTTTTTTGAAAGTTGGTTGTTTTTTTTTTGTAAAAAGTTTTTTTTTATATATAAGACAACAAGAAAATAAAACAACACGGTGTTGTTCAAACAAAAATAAATCATTACAACAAAATTATTATGATGCTTATTTAATTTCGTTTGATTAATAGGTACAAAAGTACAATCCACGAGCTCGAAAAAGCGCTGACGTAAAACAGAAAAAACCGGTGAAGTGCGAGTCGAACTAGCGTATGAAGGGTTCCGTACCATCGCACAAGAATAAACGCGTCTACTTGTTGCGATTATTAAGATCGAGCAAAAAAACACGTTTCTAGTTTAGGAGATCCCACTTTCATTTTTAATTTATTTTTATTATTTGTTGTTATAGCGGCAATAAAAATACACATTATGTGATAATTTCAACTACCTACCTATTACGGATCATGAGATACAGCCCGCTGACAGACAGACGGATGGACAGACGGACTATAACCTTCGGGTACGGAACCTTAAAAATAACACGAATATTTGCCATTATAAAATTAAATAAAGTCACAGACAACCACACTCATAGGAAATAATTTTAATACACATCTTTATCTACTTTTAACGCGTACCACCACCGTGTTTTATGAAATCACTAAACTTGCGAACATATCACTTTTCCCCTTCTCACGCTTAAATCAGCAACTTGCTTAACTATCTTCTGTATTTTAGAAGCACTTTCAACGACTCTTGCCAGCACAATCGCCACGTTAGTTCCTGATGGACTGTAGAGGCGCTGATGCATACGCTTGGAGTATATTATGGCGTAGTCATCATTAATCTTCCTTGCAACCAAATGGCCAGGATAATTATGCTTTTCACATGTGCAGAAGACATCCAGAACTGTCACGAATCCTGCAGTCTTCACTTCAAGTACTGGGAATGATCTTGTATCATTTTGTTGCGGAAAGTAAAAATCTAAGAGTGTTGTGAATTTTTTGTCACCACATACACAGTTTTGGTCAGTATCTTTGGAGACCGAAAATTTTAGGCACGCCGGAACTTGTATGTAGTGTGGGAATTGCATCACTGCTGTCCAATTCCCATAAAAGTTTTGAATATCCCCAAGGGCAGGAGTTAAAAACACAGAGAGAACTATTAGCTGCCACATTGGTGATGACTTGATAGTTATGTTGTAACGCACATGAATAGTATACTGCTTCATTATCTAAGTGGTACCTAAGTATTTATAGTTAATTTTCTATCAGTATAACCTTTGACTTCGATATCTATAGATAAGCGTGTTGTAGAAAATACGCTTCACTCGTGTATTGCTGTTTCGCTCATGCTTTGGATTTTTTTAGGGTTTCGATAGTCAGAATGAAATAACGGAACCCTTATAGGCTCACACGTGTGTGTGTCTGTCCGTCTGTCACAGCCAATTTGCGCTGAATCTGCTGGACCAATAGCGTTAAAATTTTGTACACACATGAATATTTGTGACCCAAACACAAACATGTTCTCTAAACAAATTAATTTGGAATATGGGGGTCACATTTGGGGTAAGTGAAAGTATAAAAAACAGATTTTTCAAACTGTGCCGTGCAACATATCAAATGAAAAGCATATTGTAAAGGTCTCAAAAGTATTTTTTTATAATTTTAAAATATAAAGTTTTAAAGTTATTTAAGAAAATATATGAAATAGGTATGACCATTACCGTTCTTATCTTCGAAACCAATGAGCCTAAAATTTTGAAAAAAAAAAATTCAGACAGTAGTTCTTTACTCAAAGATTACAGAAAAATCTTTAAGGAGGAGTAAAGTAAAAAAAACCTGAAAAAAAAAACTTTTTTACAAAAAAAACAACCGACTTTCAAAAAAAATACTCTAAAAATTAAAAAAATAACTTTTATTTCGGAAGTCGGTGTTTGTAATTTATTTCTTCGTTATTTGACACCGACTTCCGAAATAAAAGTTATTTTTTAATTTTTAGAGTATTTTTTTTGAAAGTCGGTTGTTTTTTTTTGTAAAAAAGTTTTTTATTTTTCACTTTTTAGTTGTTATACCCCACAACTAAAACCCAAATAACATGGAACGTGGAATTTAAACATTTGGAGTACGCCAAAACGTCATCGAGGTAAACTTATTTCTCGTTTTTGTTCAGTTTCTCAAAAAGCGCTTAAGCAATTTCGATAAAATTTATATGGTGGTCCCATATAAATTTTATCGAAATTGCTTAAGCGCCTCGGGAGTATACTCTTTCGGATAAAAAAAGAATTTTGAAAATCGGTCCACAACTGACGGAGAAATCGGCGGACATACATAAAACATACATACAGTCGAACATAGAACCTCCTCCTTTTTCGAAAGTCGGTTAAAAAATATGATTTGTTAGAAACCCTTTGCGCGCGTGTCCGACTCGCTCTTTGCCGGTTTTTTATTGTTTATTGGTGTAGTGGATAACAAGACGATAATGACCCCAACATGTATAACAGTTACAAACAATCGGTGAATCATTCCTGATGTCAGTCATTATGATATAATTAGTGCGCATTCTACTACATAAGATAAAATTAACGATGCAGATAGGTACCCAAAACAAACAAACATAATATTTTTCTGATTTATAACAAGTTAGGAAGTAGCAGGATATGTTTGTTTACCAACGAATATGTTATTTATAAATTTTATCTTAGTAGAAATGCGCTGGGCACGCCACCATTGCGGCGGTAGTGCCCCTCTTTGAGGGGTGGCTGAACAGGCTCCATAGCGTCCTCACCTTCCACCTGACGCATGTCCTCACCGGACACGGCTGTTTCGGGAGGTTTCTGTGTCGGATAAGGCAGGACGAAACGCCAGGGTGTCATCACTGCGCGGATCGCTCAGAAGACACGGTGGAGCATACTGTGGAGGTCTGCCCCGCTAAGGCAGAGCACCGCCATGTCCTCGTGGATGTAATAGGCGGCAGCGACCTCTTGCGCCTGGTCCTGGTACAGGCCATGGTATGGAGCGAGAGGGAACGGGAATTAGTCTCCTCCTTCTGCAAAACAGTAATGCTCGCGAAGGAGGAGTAGGCGGAACGGGTGAGGGAAGCTCAATGGAGTGGTCCTCACGCCCCCAGCCGCTACCACCGCAGGAGATGCCCTGGGCGTAGGACGTCGCAAGACGATCTCCGGCCACCATAGATCCGAGCCTGCGTTTGGCGAGTAGTGGGTAGCTCGCTGTCCGATCAGCACCAGGCCCGTGAGTCGACGACGACGACGATTTTCAAACCCCAAAAAAAAAGGCAAGCATGCTCCATCTTCGACCACATCATCGCTTACCATCTGGTGAGATAGTGGTCAAACGCGAGCATATCATTGTTGTTGTTATTATTGTGTAACTAACTTAGTTATTAAAGTTAACTTATTGTTACTAACATTTTATGGGTCTCATAGTTACTCGTAGTATTATTCTAGTATTGATTTAAAAAAAAACGTTTTCTCTGTTCACTACACTGGGGACAAAAGCTCTCTAAACCGTGTATTTCGTTATTTTTTTCCTATACGTAAATTATTGGATGACAAATTACTTTACGTAAGATTGTCTTATCTCTCATGGTCACTTCCTCAAACTCTTGATAAGAGTCAATCTAAAAACTACGTTCAGTTTCCAAATTGTTTTCGAACAAAACTAGAACATTAGTGCTTTTTTTTGGGGGGGTGGGAAATCGTCTATTGACATCTCCCGCTCTAGGGTGGGCGGAAGGGCGTGTCAAACTCTTACTGACTAAAACCCACCCCTGTTCCTCCCCGCACGGAATGCCCAGGGGCGAGGTAACTCTGTTTCGAATTTATCCTCAACCCCCGGGCAGGCATCGGCCATGACGGGCCCCGTCGTGTTTGCTGAAAACTCTTTGAGGCGCTCGTGGAACACTACTCGCCGTCGACTATTGGGCCTGGTGCTGATTGGACGGCGAGTTACCCACTACTTGCTGTCCGCAGGCCCGGGTCTACGGTGGCCGGAGATTGTCTCGCGACGTCCTCCGCCCAGGGCGTCTCCTGCGACGGCTCCTGCTGAGGGCGTGAGGGCGAGTCTGTTGTTGTACTTGTAGCCTCTCCCTCACCCGTTCCGCCAGCACTTTAGTGCTGGCAACCGATAGTTTAGTTGTTTTCTAGTATTTATCAAACTTTTGCAGCTGTTTTTCGTTGTGAAGCTATTGCGATGTGGACTAGAGGGATGCGGGAGTAATGAAAATTTCTCTTTCCATTATAGTCTTTCATTTTTTCCAAATTGAAAATCTATTGAGACTTCTATAAGTAACTGATAATAATTAATTGTGCGAAGTATGAAACGTGTGTAATGGTTAATAATCGTCATTTATAGGTACATACTTAATTTGTCAAGCAAGCCAACGCAATTTCCGTAAATGGAGGAAATTGAGCAATCAAATTCTTAATTTTTTTTTCAACGGTTTTTACGATTGGCAGATAAAGTGGCAGAAGTGTTTTGAAGTTGATGGTAATTACGTAAAAAATAAAAATATGATTATTCTCATACGTGTTTGTATTCTTGGTCAGGCTACGCTAGTATTTATATTATCTGTGGCTGTGTTCAGGGAATGCGAGCAATTTTCAATCCAGCCCATAATATTTTTTTTGAGTTTGTATGTATATTTCTTTATCACGCCCTGTAGCCTCAACGGTTGGATGGTTTTCAACAATCAAGATATTATTAGATTGGTCTTGACCGCCAATGTGACGCTATAAGATTTTTTTTTAAAAACCAGGTTTAGTAATAGGCTTAGGTAGCTGTATATTATTTTTATCGTCTATTTTTTTGTGCCATGATCATATAGGGTATCAGAATAAAAAGCTCGAAGAGATGATTTAAAAAAATGTAGAAAACAAAAATTTAAAAAATCAAAAAATCTAACTGACATAAAACAACTATAAAGTTCCAAACATATCACTTTTCAAGCACCCTGATGCAGTTATTGAACTAAACTATATAGGATATTTTACTTTAAAAAAAAATATTTAGTCCGTCAGTTAAAAACCCGAAAAATATAGGACTCGTATTTTTTGCTTAATCAAACCAATAGAAAATGACAAAGATAAAACGCATCAAAATTCAGGAGTGGAGGCTCGTTACGTCACTTTGGTGGTCAAAAAGTATAGTGCAGCGTGACGTCATGCGAAATTAAAACGCACTGTATTTTTTTTTTTTGGGGGGTGGGAAATCATCTTATGACTTCTTCCGCTCTAGGGTGGAGCGGAAGGGCGTGTCAGACTCTTACTGACTAAAACCCACCCCTGTTCCTCCCTGCCCTACATGCCCAGGGGCGAGGTAACTCTTTCGAATTTATCCTCAACCCCCGGGCAGGTATTGGCCGTGGCAGGCCCCGTCCTTTGCTGACAACTCTTTGAGGCGCGCGTGGAACACTACGCGCAGTCGACTCTCGGGCCTGGTGCTGATCGGACGGCGAGTTACCCACTACTCGCCGTACGCAGGCCCGGGTCTACGGTGGCCGGAGATCGTCTCGCGGCCCCTGGCGTCTCCTGCGGCGGCTGTGGCTGAGGGCGCTAGGGCGACTCTGCTATTGTTGAGTCTCCCTAACGTATGCCGCCTCCCTCTTCGCGAGCATTACTGCTCCGCAGAAGGAGGAGACGGCCTCCCATTCCCTCTCGCTCCGCACCATGGCCTGAACCAGGGCACGGCGCGAGAGGTCGCTGCTGCCTATCGCATCCACGATGAACGCACTGTATTGCCCTAATTTTTTGGTTATTTAACTGACGAGCTAATTATTTTTTTTTTTTTTAATTAATACCTTTAATCCACCCAAACTAAAATAATGAACGAACTTGCGATCCTATGCTCAGATCAATTACGTATGCGACTACAACAACGACCCAGTCAAAGTGCTTTACTTTACCTTCATCAATAACCTTTCATTCATTATAACTCTAAAATATCATCAATGCATGTTAGTACATTGACTGCGTGTAATTTGCGAGTGGTGCCTAACTGATGTATGATATATGTACGTGACGGATCTTATATAGCTATAGGCACAGTTAATAGTGGCGTACAGGCACACGCGGTATTGACTTTAAAAAAGTAAAAACTTAAAAAAACATTTTTAACCGACTGCGGGACGCAAGGGAGGGTATTGTGTTTATCAGCCTATGTATGTATGTTTGTTTGTTCCTTTGTGGCGCTTTAGAGACCAAACGCGTGAGCCGATTTTTATAATTCTTACGTCAATTGATTCGTCTTAATCTTGCAAGTGCTACTAAAGACTTGACAATAATCAAAATACAATATGACGACCACCGGCCTATTGAGAAAAAGAAAAAAAATGAAAATCGACAAACTATATTAAGTGGGGTATCAAAATAAAGGGTTCGAGGAGGCGATTCCAAAAACATAACTCACTAAAATGTAGAAAACAAAAATATGATCGACGTAACAATATTTTCAACCCGACTGTAAAAAGCAACTAAAAAGTTCCAAACAAGTCACTTTTCAAGCAGTCTAATGCTGTTGGTGGCATGTAATCAATAATTGAACTAAAATAACTACCACCAACTACATCAGACTGCTTGAAAAGTGACTTGTTTTGAACTTTTTAGTTGTTTTGTACAGTCGGGTTTTTTTGAAGATACAATCAATTTCAAGCTCTTAAATTCATACATATCGTGTCTTTGCTGTTAACCGTTGAAGAGTTCCTCTAATCCTGAGTGTCGATTCAGGTCAAGCTTACCAAATTGCATTGTAGGTAATCAGAACTGAATCAATTTGTATCAATTCAATTCCGTAGGATAAGAGGAAGTGGTTCTTCCAAGTGATTGGTTTAAACATCGATGAGCAGGTCCTTAATTCAAAATTTTCTATGGAGAATTTTAATCTAAAATCAGTATTTCAACTGAGCATATTTGGGCGTCTATGCAAAAAGGGTCCAGTAGTGGGGTATTGAGTTAAGACTAGATTCAGTTTTTTTAATAGTTAATTGATAATACAGATTAAAAAAAAATATTCAAAAACCGGCACATCTTTTCTACCAGACATTTGAAGTTGAAACTCTGAAAAAGCTTGATTTGAGAGGAAGCATAAAAAAAAATAAAAAAACAAATTGCGAAAAAGAAAATGCCGGTACTTAGAAAATTCATAAAGTCAATTACACACACTAGAGAGAGATCGTTGTAGACAATTGAGCATTAGGTAATAAATAATCAATTAAAATCGTGAAATCACCCAACTTAAGAAAATTGCGTATATTTCTGAAACTAAATGCCGCCCTTTTTGCTTGGACCCCACATATGGTTTACGAGATTTTATAACAATTTTGGTGCAAACTGCAGGTAGATAGAAAAATAAACAATAAAAAAAACACCGTAAAAAATATATTTAGTGTGTCAACGCTTGACAAGAAAAAACAAATAACGAGATCACCTATTTTTAACCGACTTCAAAAAAGGAGGTTCTGTATTCGACCCGTATGTATGTATGTATCTTGTCTGTCCGTTTTTTTCTAAAACCACTGATCTGATTTGGATAGAGTTTTCGTTATTCAAATGCATATTTTTCAAGAAAGGTTTTGGTGAATATATTAGGATCTGTTGAAGATCTTCAGATATAGACAGTGAAACTTTTCTATATAACACCTAATGACTCGCAATTCATGAACACAATTTAACTGGAAACCACAACTAAAAAGTGAAAAATAAAAAACTTATTATCAAATAAAAATAAAACCACAACGACTTCCGAAATTAAAGTTATTTTGCAAGTTTTTTGTATATTTTGGAAGTCGATTTTATTTTTTGTAAAAAAAATGTTTTTTGTATACGTATTTATGTTTTGTAAATAGTAATCTAGGTTGGCTCTGCTTTGTAATGTTCCATTTTTTTCACTTATTTAAAGTTACATTGTCGCTCCCTGAAATATTACTGGAAAGGTCCTGGAATTAAACTGTAAAGCTAGTAATTATTTATTAATATAGGTAGATCCTAGTGTTTAATGTGTCCAGCGGTGTATGCCTATGTGTTATTCTGATGTTAAAGCAATTTGTGAAGTTTCATAAAAATTCATTCAGTAGTTTTTGCGTGAAAGAGTAACAAACATCCATAGATCCATACATCCTAACAACCTTTCACATTTTTATTGTTAGTGGGATTCAAATAAAAAATTGTATTACTGATTCTAATAACTTGGTATTCTTAGGGCTATTTTTGTAATCCGTAGTTTTCTCAACCAATAGATTAATACCACTAAAATCGCACTAATGTTATAAAGGCGAAAGTTTGTGAGTGTGTGTGTTTGTATGTTTCTTACTTCTTCACACTCAAACGGCTGTATCCATTTGAATGTAATTTCGTATAAAGGAAGAAAAGAAAGAAAAGAAAGAAAAGTAAGAAAAGAAAGAAAAGAAAGAAAAAAAAGAAACAAAGGAAAGAAAAGAAAGAAAATAAATAAAAAAGAAAATATAAAAAAAGAAAGCAAAAGAATAGAAAGATAAGAAAGAAAATAATAGAAAGAAAAGAAATAAAATACATGTATTGGCCATAGTTAGAGGCACACAACAAAAAACGAAATAAACAAAATAAAAAACAATGGATTTGATAACAAAAGAAAAAAAAGTTAAAAATTTGATACCTAGGTATTAGCTTGTGGTCGTATGTAGATAGCTTATACCCTGGATTAACACATAGCCTTTTTATTACGGTCTACGCGGCTGAAACCGCGGGGTGCAGCTAGTATGTATTATAGTGCGAAAGTTTGGAAAGTTTCATGGATGTTTATTACTCAATCACGCTAAAACGGCTGAATGGATTTCAGTGATATTTGGCACAGAGATAGATTTTAGTCTGGAATAGCATATATAGACTACATTATAGTGGAAAAGATAGTAATTCATTCATTTAGTAGTAAAATAGTACAAAATAAACACAACAATAGGGAATATGCATGAAAAAAATATTAACTAAATCAAAATAATATGTTATCTTACCGGTTTTTTGATGAATATACTAAAACAGAGATATATAAGAACATTGAAAGCAGAATCAAAATTGATTGAAAATTAAACAAGATATAACAATTTAAAACAAATATATCTGTCCCTCTCTCGAAAACGCTGTTTTCTATGGCAGTTGTATGGGCTTCATGTCCTATGACGTCAAAGTACACGTCGGACTTCTCTTTCTAATTATCAATTTTAGAGCTATAAAACTTCGTCGTTGATGATGATATTTTAAAAATTCCTTCATATTTGTTCACTATAATTAATAAGTCTTCAATTGAACAAATCAAAAAACGGAGTGAGGGCTGAACATATACAAAAAAAAAACAAAATATATATATATGATAGAATTGAGAACCTTCTCCTTTTTTTTTCGTCGTTTAAAAAAATATCATGCATATTCCCTATTGCGAAAAACAGCTCAACTGCGATCCACAAGCACCTCTACCTGTACTTCATAATTCCCATGAAAGTGGGTGATACAAGTACCTACTTGTTATTATCGTGCTCTTTAGAGGGCCATACACAAAGTTTATTGTGTGGAAACTTCATCAAGCTGCACTTTGTATGAGTAGTATTTAAGCTTGATGTGTAATTATACGTGGAGGAACGAAAGTGAATTAATTGAAATTAGTTTGTTAGCATTAAATGGAATTGGGGTTCGCGAAAGATTTTTTTTTTTTTTTTTTAATTTTATGGTGTGATGATGAGTTTGAAGATGGAACACGCTTGACTAGAAGTAACCTATTCACTCTCGACTTAAAGACCCCCAGGTTGTAGTTGTCAGGAAACACAGACAGAAGATGAAAATGATTGGAAAAAGGAATCATTACTAGTGAAATGTACGATACAAAAACTTAAAGGCATATATTATTTTTGGAACGAAGTTCCTTATCGCGCGTTGTGAAAGGGGGCTAGACGGAAAAAATTCTTACGAAAAGTTGTCACGACACTAATGAGGTTGTCCATCCAAAAAGATTGTGTTGGAAAAACAATCTAATAAAAACTTCTTGTATTTTTGGTGGGTAGGTACAAAGTTTGCAAGCAGATCAAGCATTATTGTTATAGTTTTTGTTATTGCTAAAGAGTTGAGTTGAGTTGAGCTGAGCTGAGCTGAGTTGAGCTGAGCTGAGCTGAGCTTAGCTGATCTGAGCTGAGCTGAGCTGAGCTGAGCTGCGATGAGATGAGATGATGAAGTATAACTTCTTACGTGCGTGCGTGTGCGTAGTTAATAATAAAAAAATATTATAAATTAAAAAAAATAAAGTTATATTACAATTCCTTCACTAATTAATCGAAAGGAACTTCGTTCCATCCGGGTGTCCCTTGACACCTCTCAAGTTTTTTTTCCCCTTCTGTGTTAGTTCTAAATTTGCCCTGCCTTGTTACACGTATTAATCAGGATTAAATATTTATATATCATTTATTTATTTAAATATAAAATTTTATATTTCAAAAACTCGACTGATAAATAAAAAAACCGGTCAAAAGTGAGTCGGACTCGCGCGCAAAGGGTTCCGAACAAATCATATTTGATCAAAAATAATCACATTTTTTTCAGGTTATTTTTTAAACTGCCTCCACCTTGTACGATTTTCTGTAATCTGTAAGTAAAGAACTGTACTTTTTTCAAAATTTTAGGTTTTGTGGTTTCGGAGATAAGTTGGACGGGGGAATGGTCATTTTTCATCTGGTGTCTTAAATAACTTCAAAATTACATATTCTAAAATTATGAAAAAAATATCTTTGAGACCCTCACAATGTGCCCTTTCATTTGATACATCGCACGATAGAGTTTAAAAAACTTTAATTTTTAATTTTCCGATTTTCACCCCAAAAGTGACCCACATATTCCAAATTAATTTATTTAGGGTACACGTTCGTGTTTGGGTCACGGATATTCATGTGTGTACCAAATTTCAGCTCTACCGGTCCAGCAGATTCGGAGCACATTGGCTGTGACAGACGGACAGACGGGCTGACAGACAGACAGACACACGAGTGATCCTATAAGGGTTCCGTTTTCCATTCGTTCCAAACAAGCAACTTTTCAAGGAGTCTGATGCAGTTAGTGGAATTTATTTTAATTCAAACACAGACTTTATGCCACCAGTGCATTAAACTTGAAAAGTTACTTGTTTCAGTCGAGTTTTTTGATGTTTTAAATTTTTTTATTTACTAAAATTTTAATGAGTTATGTTTTCGGAATCGTTTCCTCGAGCTCTATATTTTGATACGATAATTTTTTCAACGTTCCCGCTGCTAGTTCATATACCTTATCTTCTCAAGTTTGATAAAAGAGATTCGAATTTTTTTTTGGAATTCCTACGGAATAGGTAATAAAATTTTGATTTGTGGCACTTGCCTGAGTGTATCGGTATTCGATGCACTCAGGCATCTGATCTGTATCCGTAAATGCTTGTTGCTGTCATGCTCAGCATAGGTTAAGTGAGAACAGTGGTGGCCCAGTGGTAACGGTCGCGACTTTGCAAGTTGTAGGTCGAGTTCAAACCCAGGCACACGCTTTACTTTATGTAAAATTTTTTCATCACCACTGCTCTCAAAACGGTAAAAGAAAACATCGTGAGGAAACCGGCATGTCCTAGAACCAAAAATTCGAAGACATGTGACATTCATCAACCCGCTTTGGGCACACGTGGTGGATTACGGCCCACACCCTCTCACAGAGAGGAGGCCTGTGTCCCAGCCGTGACATTAAAAAAACTTTTTTACAAGAAAAAACAACCGACTTCCAAAAAATAAAATACACTAAAAATTAAAAAAATAACTTATATCGGAAGTCGGTGTCAAAAAACGAAGAAATAAAATACAAACACCGACTTCCGAAATTAAAGTTATTTTTTCACTATTTAGTTGTTATACCCCAGAACTAAAAACCCAAATAAAATGGAACGTGGAATTTAAACAGTGTAATTGGAGAAAACCACAACGTCATCCATGTATACGTATTTTTCGTTTTTGTTCAGTTTTTTTAAAAAAAGCGCTGAAGCAATTTCGATAAAATTTATATGGGACCACCTCGAGAGTACCTACTCTTCTTTCGGATAAAAAAAAAATTTTAAATCGGTCCACAAATGACAGAGAAATCGGTGGGCATACATAAAAAAAAATACATACAGTCGAGCATAGAACCTCCTCCTTTTTCGAAGTCGGTTAAAAAGGCTGATTATGATAGGTAGGTTAAAATGGTTGTATCTACTTGAATATTAAAGGCACGTGATGTGCATCTCCTCTTAAACCTACCAACAACAAGTACAAAAGGAGAAAGTAAAAACACTTTAAAACTGTCATGGCGTGCGTGACTGATTTGAAGATGATGTGATGATGGTTCCATTATTGTTGTGTTTATTTAGTAAAGTCAACTTCTGAATTTTATGCCGTCACGAATGGGTTTTGGAAGGGCTCGACTAATGAGATACTAGGTACAGTTATTCTATCTCACGTTGGCGTGTTGGTCTTGGTTGTGTGTGAACATTCATATGCTCATTATTTCAGATTTTACAGAATAAAACCGGCTAAGTGCGGGTCGGACTTCGCATATTTAGGGTTCCGTACCATGTGAGGGTATTTTGGTATAATGTTTGTAAAATATAAAAAATATAAAACATTATCACCAAATTTCGAACAAAATTGAAATTGGGATGAACAAAATTTAGTGACAGACGACGGACAGACAGACAGACTTACAAAGTGATAGACGGAAAAGTGACAGCAAATAGAGAACGCTAAAAATGTGCACGTGAATCTGCACACACATTCAACACCAACCTGCCTTGGTGAGATAGTTTTACTATACCGATCAATTGATATGCAGAAGTAGAGATACACGTTTATTTCCTGTGTATTTTTCAATAACTTAAACAGCGCTAGTCACTCCACTCAACTATCTGCCGACTAAGTACGTTGATAATGCCAGTATCAGTAAGTTGTGTTTACTGAGTCTTAGGCCCAGACTCATCCAAAGCGGAGATGTGCGGAGACATGCAAAGCGAAGACGAGAGATATTTACAGCTAAAGTGAATCAACACACCCTCCCGCTCCACCCAGAGCGGGAGAAGTCATTGGATGATTTCCCAACCCACAAAAAAAAAATCTGCTCTGTGGCAATTCGTGACTGCGTATGTTGATATGAATGAACTCACGCATAGTTTTGTTATTTTGAGATTTCGAGATTTATAATATCGTCGATAAATATTGATTTGTTTATGAAAAAATATTGATATCAAGATACGAGTATATCGAATTATTTTTCTCCAGCCTCCGATCTGACAAGCTCGCCGTATGCCGCTCGCATCTTTTCTCATCTCCGTTCCACCGTAGCCGCTAAAGCTGTGCAGAGACGTGATGGGTTAGTAACGAAATTCTATTGGTTGTTCAAGGCTTTGGTAAGTTCTTATAGACAGGCAAGTGAAGCTGAAATGATATATTATAGAAGCTGAAATGTTTTATTTGCTCGTAAATCATCATCATCATCATCATCATCATCAGCCTTTAAATGTGGTTGGGCCACAGGCCTCCCTTGTCTAAGAGAGGATGTGGGCCGTAATCTACCACGTGGGCCCGATGCGGGTTGGTGGATGTCAAATGTCATTGAATTTTTAGTTTTGGGACCGGTTTCCTCACGATGTTTTCCTTTACCGTTTTGAGAGCAGGGGTGATAAAATAATTTACACAAAGTAAAGCGCCTGCCTGGGTTTGAACTCATGACCTACAACTTGTAAGTCGCGGCCGTTTCCACTGGGCCACTGCTCGTAAATGCACCGATATAATTATAGAAAACGAAAATGATCACACGTAGATTGCGATAGGTTAAAGGTTATTTTTTTATTATTAGATTATACAAAAATATTTATATCAAAACTTCAACAGCTTTGAACTTACGACCTTACGTAACAGCAGATTATCATTATCATTTTCATAAAACTGCATTACGAATTTCAATAGATTACTCTCTCTTTTACGTTTATTTGTTCAAGTGGTAATATTAATATTTGCTGACATAATAATAATTGTAGAAGCTACTACCGACTTGGTAATTGGAGAAGTCTATTACTGCTTTTACTGCCGACATTTTTGTTTAATTGAATGAAAAGTTGGTTACTAATAGTGTTTTCGACTGGATTATTTAACTTTATTTCTGAAAGCATAATCGTAAAATAAAACATGGTAATAAGTTATTTAAAAATCTTATAATATTAAGGCGAAGTTTTAAGCTTTTTAGAAACTAGCAGCAGACATCAACATGACGTCACATGCAATTAAAGCAATAGTGAATACGCGTCATTCAGAGAGATCAGTACCTTTACCTGTACCTCTACCTGTACCTGTAGCTACTACGTAAGCTGGCGCTAGCAAGGATCAAGTCTGAAGTGCCTACTACATGGTCCGAGTCACAACCGAGTCCCCGACATAGGTGACCATGGTTGACGACCGGCAGAGCTGTAACGAAATGGTCATAAACGAACACCTACTCGGTTGTAAACCACCAAGGACAAGTCTGTCAGAACGCGGTTGACTACCGTATAGCAGGTGCTTAACTCCTTGTCATCAGATACGTTGAAGCGTCTAAGCAATCAAAATATGTATATAACGGTAAAATACTTAAAGACTGTCAAATATGTCAAGAAAATGATTTAGTACAAACGACGTTTTGCGTGACGACGTGAACTTTTGAAGAGTAACTTCAAAAGTTTTTATAGTATCAAACACCCTATTTTATTTTAGCCTGAATTTTGGTTTGGGCCGTTCCCGCTCGGTGTAGTAGGCTATGGGGAGGCAACCGCGTCGACGCATAAAGGCTCTTACACACAGTGCTAGCACTATGTGAAGGAGCCTTAAGACGCCATTAACTGCCAACGACCTTGAATGATTAGCTTGCGTTCTGTGCTGAGCTCACGTAACGCGTCGTACGTCCACCCAGTAATAGGACTCGCTCATCAAGGAGCGCCGTCCGAAATTAGACGCATTATTAATTTATTATACATAAAACAACAAGTATTATACAAAAATACGTATACTAAAATATTAAAAATTAAATGATTTGTAAAATAAGGAAGGTTTCATAAAAATATGTTTTATGGTTTTTGCGTGATTCTCAATTTTTATCCATGTTAGACATAGCTTTACAAATTATTTACACTATGTCTTATGAGTATAATTTCAAATATTCACATATAAAATTACGACAAAAGTTGTCTTAAATAACATATATTTTTTTCAAAGAAGTAATTGTAGTCGTTTAGACGTCATGTTCGATTAAAAACCATGAGAAGTCGTATAACTGTGCCTGAAAACGCCGAAATGCCGCCTGCACAATTTATGGCAGGCGGTACTCTGGGTCACAGTGATCACGTGCCGCTTTACACAGAGAGGCTCAGAGGTGACCCCTTTACAGTCTCCTCAGGGATGTGTCCCATCAGGCGTCGTACAAAGGGGGATCCGGAATGGTCTTTTAAGAGGGCACAAAGCCCCCTTCCTTGTGCTGATGATGATCACTACGTGGTTATGATGAGGTAAAAATCGTACACTTCTTGGTCTTGTTTCCCCAAAAGTCAAGGCCTCTTTTGAAGGTTTCCCCAGACAAAAAAAAAACCCGGCAAACTGCGTGTCGGCCTCGCACATTTAGGGTTTCGTACCATATGAGAGAAATCAATAGTATTTATTAGTAAAATATACGTAATGAGAAACATTCTCACCAAAAAAACTTTTCACAAAAAAAAACAACCGACTTCCAAAAAAAAAATACACTAAAAATTTATAAATAACTTTAATTTCGGAAGTCGGTGTTTGTATTTTTACTTCTTCGTTATTTGACACCGACTTCCGAAATTAAAGTTATTTATAAATTTTTAGTGTATTTTTTTTTGGAAGTCGGTTGTTTTTTTTGTAAAAAAGTTTTTTATTTTTCATTTTCTAGTTGTAAGAACTAGAAACCCCAATATAATGGAACGTGGAATTTAAACATTTGGAGAACACCAAAACGTCATCGAGGTACACGTATTTTCCGTTTTTGTTCAGTTTCTCAAAAAGCGCTGAAGCAATTTCGATAAAATTTATATGGGACCACCTCGGGAGTATATTCTTTCAGATGAAAATAGAATTTTGAAAATTGGTTCTCAACTGACGGAGAAATCGGGTAACATACATACAAAAAAAAAAAAAAACATACAGACGAATTGAGAACCTTCTCTTTTTGGACGTCGGTTAAAAATGGGTCAATGGGAAGTAAAAAAAATCTTGGGCACAAAATTATGTGACAGACGACGGACAGACAGACAGATGGACAAACGGACGTCGGTTCCGAACCCTTCGGGTACGGAACCCTGAAAATGAAAATATATTAAACTTATAGAGATGAGATTCTAAGACATTATTATCTAGTAAAGGAAACCTTTATTCGTAGTTTTGGAATCTAGCTATGCAAGTTTTTTTGAGTGTGGGAAATAATCTAATGACTTCTCCCGCTCTGGGTGGAGCGGGAGGGCGTCAGACTTTTACTGACTAAACCCCACCCGTGTTTCTTCAGTTGCTTGTGCGTTCCAGGCCCGCGGTGATTCTTTCGAACACTCCCGGGACCAAAGTTATCATATCACTTTTTTTATCATATCACCTTGCATTTTTAACCGACTTCAAAAAAAGGAGGAGGTTCTCAATTCGACTGTATTTTTTTTTTTTTTTTTTTTTTTTTTTTTTTTTATGTGTGTTACCTCATAACTTCTTACTACGTGAACCGATATTGAAGATTTTTTTTTTATTTGAAAGCTGTTGCTTTACATTTGGTCCCATTTTAATTTGGTGAAGATCTGATGAAGGACTTCGGAGATACACAATGGAACTCTTCAATAAATGATAGCAAACCTTCCAGAATTGCTGCAATCGCATGTCTGTATATTGTTTTCACCACTTCACAACATTACATCACGCTGATGCGCTCTGAAGGGGTATACAGATTTGTACAATTCACCCTGATAAAAAAAAAAAAAAAAAAAAAAAAAAAAAAAAAAAAAAAAAAAAATAACTTTATTGTTTCTCACACAATTGTTCTACAGCACAAAATTGAGGCAACCCCAGTAAGTTATAAGGATACTTGTGATGGGGTTACCTCGCTACTTCCCATGGGTAATAATTTATACTGTTGAGACATACGAGTAATTAAAAGGAAATGAAAAATAAAATAAACAAATTTAGAATTCTAGGATGATTACAAAATTGCTGTAGCAAGTTCAGGTATGTGTAGGGTTTGTGGGTGTGTGTGTGTATTTGTGTGTGTGTATGTTTGTGTTTGTGTGTGTGTGGAAGGTGGGTGTGAGTGGTGTATGGGTGTGAGTATATGTATGTGTTAATGATTGATCTGGTGATGTATGTTAAGATTGGGTGCAGGTAAACTTTAACATATTCTGGTTAATAGTAGTTCAATTTCATCGTATTTTTGTGATTTTAACCATTGCGATAGAGTATTTTTGCATTCATACCGCAACATGGGGTAAATATTCAATATGTGGTTCAACTTATTATAAATATAGGTAGATTGAGTGTTATACTGACGCCTGGCAAATACCGTACGGACCGGAGTGGAACGGGACACAATGTCTTTACGTCTTTTATCGAGCTTAGATGGATCAAAAGAAAGGGTCTTGTGCAGTTGGATGGTTATGTTCAATACGTATAATTTCCTTACAGAGAGAAGATTACTAACCTTGTAAAGGTTGTCTGTAGAGTAACGAAAGGGTTTAAAGTACATACATTTAATGAGAGACCTTTGAGCCCTTTCTAGGTCTAGAAGTTTGGTCTTGGTGGCCCCTCCCCAGATCGGTATACAATATGTGATGACCGATTGTGCTAAAGCAGTATATATTTTGTTTAGTAGCAACGGTGGCATCACATGCCGTAACGTTTTAAAAATCCATATAAGTTTTCTGACCCTGGCCATGGTATTTTCAATATGGGTGTGCCAGGACAGTCTTTGGTCTACAGTTATACCAAGATATTTAGTGGAATTAACTCGCTGTATGCTTTGACAATTACAAGGATAGTGAGAGGTTGCACACTCATGGATCACGATCCCAAAATCAGCACCTGGCTGTGTCCTCTGATTAGGAGTAAAGCAGATGAAGTTAGTTTTAGCAACGTTGAGGGTTAGAAGATTAGCATTTAACCAACTTGCTATTACCGCTAGTCCACGTTCAGCAACAGCACGCACGGTTGCCCAAGATTCACCAGAGAAAAAAACCGCTGTATCGTCTGCGTATGAAAAAATTCGTCCGCCACTGTTCCTAATATTACACAACTCGTTTATATAAATCAGGAACAGCGTCGGGGCGAGCACACTTCCCTGAGGTACTCCAAAACATACAATTTCTACGTCACTAGTGAGGTTTCCGACCCTAACTTGCTGTTTTCGGTTAGATAGGTAACTACCAAAAAGAGAAAGAGCCGTACCTCTTATACCAATTGTTTCGAGTCTTTGCAGAAGGATGGGGACAGAAACGGTGTCGAATGCCTTTTTTAGGTCTAAGAAAACTGTAAGACACTTCAGTCCTTGATCAACATTATTGACTATATCGCCAGTTAATGCCTTCACAGCGTCTTGTGTAGATAGACCCCGTCTGAATCCATATTGCGAGGAAGATAAAATATGGTGTTTATTAAGGTAACTAATTAATCTGTTATTTAGTAATTTTTCCAAAATTTTGGCGATGCATGATATAACTGAAATAGGTCGATAGTTATTGACATCGTTCCGGTCCCCTCCCTTATGCACAGGCGTAACCATAGATCGCTTTAAAGCCTCTGGAAATATCCCAGTTCCAAAGCACAGGTTAGCAAGTTGGCTTATTCGAGGGACTATGAAGTCCCTAGACATTTTCAAAAACTTAGTTGGTATACCGTCCCAGCCAGGCGAGCTTCCAGAATCGAGTCCCATGAGTATGCCATCTACTTCCTGCGGGTCAGTATCAAGCAAAACGAACGATGTAGTATGCTGTTCACTCCTTAGGTAGGAAGAGCCAGGATTAGAGAGGTCAGATTTTTTAATTATCTCTTCCGCCAACGTTTTACCAATTGTAACAAAAAATTGGTTAATACGGTTTAGAGAATCAAGAGGGTGTGGTGTGATCTTAAGTAGGTTAGAGTTGTCTGATTTAGGGGTTTTAAATTGTGTAATTTCATTAATTTTTAGCCACAGCTGTTTTGGATTGTTTATTGACCTAGTAATTTGTTCTCTTTGTGATTTTCTTTTTAGTTTTTTTATTAAGTTTGTACAATAGTTACGAAAACGTCTGAAAGTGATTTTTAGTATTATATTATAAGAATCTTTCTTAGTTTGCACTTGCATTTTATTACGGAGATTAATACATCGAAGTACACCAGCAGTCATCCAAGGCTTGGTAACCCGCCTACCGTTTGGGACTGATTTAGTTGTAGTATTTGATAATAGTGAGGTTTTTATCAAATCTATAAATTTATAAGCTATGATCTCAGGGTCATTGCACGTATTAAAAAATAACATATCAGTACCTATCAAGTAAGTGTAGGCACTATCAAAATTAACAACAGTTTTAGTTTTGGTGTACTTATTAATTTTTAGTGATCGGGTTATGTTGATTAATACCATTGCGTGGTCTGTGATTGAGGTGTTAATAACACCCACAAATGCTGAGCTCAAAGCTTTGTCAATTTTTATAAGTGCATGGTCCAAACAACTTTGTTCTCTGGTAGGTAAACAGTGCCCTGGTAAAAGGCCATGTGCCGCTAACATATTCAAATAGTTTAATCTGTTACCGCGTTGTTGAGATGTTTCGGAATTCTTGATTATTAAGTTAATATTGATGTCACCCACAATTATTATATTTTTATGTGTCTTAATAGAGTCAAGGTGAAGATTTAGTGAATTTATAAAGTTATCAGCACAAATATTAGAGGGTGAACGGTAAATGCCTATGATGGTATGGCTAGAAATGGACACCTGGATAGCTGACGCATGTGAAATATTGATTTCAGTAACATGGGCCAGGTGACCATCTCGAACGTATGTTACCACACCGTCATTTTGATTTAGCTGATTTTTCGTATAGTAGGAAGTGTAGTTATGAAGTAATGGTAGCTGTCTGTGATAGTTAAGCCTGCACTCCGTTAACATCAACACATCAATGTTATGTTTTATTTGTGATAAGTTTAGCTGTAAGTCTTCAAAGTTTGAATAGACACTCCTGATGTTTTGGGTTACTACTGTCAAGTTATAGTTATCGTGTGGTAAGTAATTATGCAAATCTTCAATGTTGATAATAGCAGACTTCGAAATTTCGCTGTCATCTAATTCCCGTATAGTACTAAGATTGCTATCCATTTACGTGTTTAAAATAAAAGTGGTGCTTCGTGAAACGTACCTTAGTGAAGAAACATTGATAGACAAGTTGTGAATGATCTAATTCGACACTTAATGAAATTACGAAAGGCGCTTTAAGTATGATCAAGAGTGTGTGTGATCTGAGTAATGGTGGGTGCATGATAGGAGATTGATCGATTGTTAGGGTGAGTGTTAGGGTAAGTGTTGTTGAGTGTAATGTGTAAGTTTTGTGAGTGTTGCATTTTATAACATTACGGTGATATTGAATATGCTTAGATGTGTAGCTTTTAGTAATTGTCCTGATGCCTGCTACATTGAACGAGATATAATGATAAAAAATTAGGTTACTAATACATAAGAAATTAATGAATAGTGACACACTATTAAAAACCTTTACATAACTTAGTCACAGTTCTTGCATTAAGTGATGTACCTGAGTTTCAGTCTTGATCAAAATAGCCCGAGAGTTTTCATCACGTTTCACGAAGACACGTCCAAATGTGGTCCAGCAGAATTTATATTGTTTTGTTTTGGCTAAGTCCCGTGCCAAGAAGTATAGACGGTTTCCCTTAGCAGTAAGATGTTCCGATATAAACACTGGGGTATCCTCATTGTTGGTGAAGCCAAGATGCTTAGCCTGCAGCTTTATTTTATTCTTTATATTATAGGTTTTGGCTTTCTGTAGAAAATCTGTTTTTATTATCGATGAACCAAGCTCAACAATAATGGGGGTGTTTTTAACCTCGACCTTTTTGCCCTGGATTCTATGAATATCCTTTACATCTTTCACGTCCAAATTTCCGCTAATGCTCTTTGAGAGGGATAAAACCATGTTTATGAGGTCACCTCTAGTTTCTTGAGGTTTTCTAGGAACGTTCTTGAGTTCTATACAGGTTTTCTGCGAAGATCTTTGCAGATCTTCCATTCTTTCTTCCAATATGGTTATATACTCTCGGTCCTTTTTTGCTTGTAACTCAAGAGACTCAATTCTTTTAAGAAACTCATCGTGTTGACTGGAGAGGCGAGTTAGACTAGCTTCAATACCAATATTAGTTTGCTGGATTTCTTTTAAATTTGTATTTATTACCAAAAGTTCGCTTTTTTGAGTGGCCAGAAATGTTGAAAATAATTCCCTCATCTCCTCCTTAAATTTACAAAATTCCGCAGGTAAGTCATCGTCTCTCATCCTTTTGCGAACAGCAACATAGGTGTTAGTTGGCGTAATATTTCCCGCTTCACTCATATTAGGATCCGACAGCGATTTATTCATTTGTGAAGTAAACATGTTACTAGGGAGAATAAGGTTCTAAATAGTCGAGGATCTTGAACCGTCGAGCGAAAGGAATTTCGTGTGCCAAGGATTCAATACAAGTCCGTGCGATAACACAAGTGTTCTATTATTTGGTGCGCAAGCGTCGAGTAGCGTAGCCGATCCCTTCAAGGCCGCTGTGCGATGTGTCGCGTAGCAGATAAGTATCACCCGTCGTAGCACTGTAGCAGCGTAGCACTCAATGCGGAACCGTAGCAGCGCGCGTGACGTAGAACACTCCCGTAGGCAGGAGACTAATTTCGCGCGATGACGCACACGTTGATTCGGCGCGGTGGCTACGAACTCGAACCGACGCTCGCTCCGGCCCGGGTTCAAATCTCACCAGTTGACTGCGGAAACTTTTCGAAGTTTCGAAGTGATGGTTTGTCCAGCCTTAGCAATCTCTTCGATGGCGCGCTCGTCGACAGTGATGATTGTGGGAGAGAGACTTCCGACACGATCCAATATGGCCGCTGCACTATATGGACGCTCTCGCAAGATAGACAAGGAGGGCCCGAGTTAGGAGCGGAGTCACCCGGTTTAGAGAAATAATTAAAATAAAATTTAAATTTAAGTAACAGTCACACACGTCCGATCCGAACCGCCGCCAAAGGGAAGAGAGTACCCTGATACACCCTAATTTCGCCAACTATGTTCAAATTCCCTATTTTTGGGGCTATCAATTCGGGCATAACTTTACTATTAAGTTAGTTTTAGAATGGGGTAAAACAACTAAAAAATGAAAAATAAAAAACTTTTTACAAAAAAAATACAACCGACTTCCATAAATAATACTAAAAAATGCGAAATAACTTTAATTTCGGAAGTCGGTGTCAAATAACGAAGAAACCAGACTAGAAACACCGACTTCCGAAATTAAAGTTATTTCGCATTTTTTAGTATTATTTATGGAAGTCGGTTGTATTTTTTTTGTAAAAAGTTTTTTAATTTATACCTGTACTTATTTAGAAATTATATATATAGAGGGGATTGTAGCTAAAGGAAGGGCTCGTGGCTAAAGTAATAACAGCCGCACGGGTCGATCCATCAGGTTAAGCTCCGCTTGCCGGGGTTGGTCCATGGATGGGTGACCATCTTTACATACCGAGACTCCTCTGTGCCTCGGAAAGCACGTTAAGCCGTTGGTCCCGGCTGTCAATCGTGGATCTTTGACAGTCGTTACGATTCGTCAGAATCCCGAAAGTCTGACAACCAGTCTTACCATGGGGTATCGTATTACCCAGTTACTGGGTTGTGGAGGTCAGATAGGCAGTCGCTTCATGTACTGGTATTCAGCTGCATCCGGTTAGACTGGAAGCAAACCCCAAGATAGTTGGGAAAAGGCTAAGCAGATTGACTTATTTAGAAATTATTCAATAGTTTCCTTTGACATCATTACTTCATCATCGTGATGATCACTTTCACCCTCAACAACTGCTCACTCCGCTACGCTAACAGTCGTGAAGCTATCAGCCCGCTCTCGTAAGTCACGCGTCGTGAAAGGTTGCTCATCGTGAACAAACATTATAGTATAGTAGTCCATTTCCTCAGAGCTGGCATGCGATATCAGAATGGTAATTTCTCTTCTTGTCTAGTGAGAAAACACATGAACAACTAACCTAACCTTATTGCCCATATTTTTTCATTCATAGGCTCACCACTCCCTCACCTGATGGTAAGCGATGATGTGGTCTAAAATAGAGCACGCTTGCCTAAAAATAACCTATTTACTCTTGACTTACAGACTCCCAGGTTTTAGCTATCAGGAATTATAGACTCTGGTACGGAATTCCACTCTTTATCTGTACGTACAATGAATATGATCCCAAAACGTTTTGTCCCAAGGAGCTTGTGGTTAAACCATAACAACTTCAAAGGTCAAGCAATGCTAGTTGAAGTCATTTCGTTGTTGGGTAATCACCCCTTACACACAGACTCCTTCGTGTCTTGGAAAGCACGTTAAGCCTTTGGTCAGGCGACCAAAGGCTTAACGTCAACGTAAAAGGTTAAACCCTGGGCAGGTGCCCAGGGGTTGAGGATAAATTCGAAACAGAGTTACCTCGCCCCTGTGCACTCAGGGCAGGGAAGGAACAGGGGTGGGTTTTAGTCAGTAAGAGTCTGACATGCCCTCCCGCTCCATTTAGAACGGGAGATGTCATAGGATGGCACAAAAAAAAAAACAAAAAAAAAGCCTTTGATCCCGGGTGTCATTTAAAGATCTTTAACAGTCGTTGCGGGTTGTCAGGAGCCTTGAAAACTGATTGTATTGTTCCACTGCAGAACAAAAGCTTCATAAATAGATGAACGAAAAATGTACCCTGTGTGGCAAGTGACATTTAGACGTGAAGCTATCACTAAGATTAAATCTATCGTATATACAATTATTTCGACCGCCGAGGTGATGCGGGCGCTTGAGTGGTACGGAAATTTCGCGGGTATTTGACAGTAGTTCGCCGTCCCATCAGGACCAGGCCCGAGAGTCAACGACGCGTAGTATTCCACGCGCATCTCTAAGAGATGTCAGCAATACCTGACGGGGCCCGTCATTGCCGATGCCTGCCCAGGGATCGCGGATAAATTCGAAACCGAGTTACCACGCCTCTGGGCACTCAGGCAACTGAAGGAAAAGGGGTGGGTTTTAGTCAGTAAAAGTCTGACACGCCCGAGCCCGCTCCACCCAGAGCGGGAGAAGTCGTTGGATGATTTGACACTCCCATAAAAAAAGGCATTAGGCAAACATATGGAGAGCATTAAGAAGATTCAAAAATAATGATGAAAATGAAATACTCAAAAGATACGAGTAGTAGGTATTATAAATAAGCCGTAGTTGTAAACGGTCAATGCACACCATAAGCCTTCAAATAACTAGGGTCGTGAGGAAAGAAACACGCGGCCCTGGCACAGACAATTGAAGGAACACGTGTGATTAGTCAGTAAGAGTCTGACACGCCTGCCACCCAGAGTGCGAGAAGTTATTTGATGATTTTCACCCCAAAAAAAAGCCTTTAAATGCCTGCTACCACAAGTTAATAGCAGATTTTTTTACAATCGTCAAACTACGATGAGAGTGTCGACACATAAGTAATCGCAACAGACAGAGTAACAGAAATCACATTCAAAGAAAAATCTATTAAATTAAACACACTCTCTGTGAGCATGGTAATCTACCTATGTATTTACCTGTTTACGACAATCCATCTCCATAACAAATAAACACTACAAATCCTTCTGACATAACCAAAGACGTTCAATTTAACAAAAAAACACGAGTGAAAGTAATCCATATCTCCCTTAATGACTACTCTTCACCAACTTTTACCAACATCAAATTAGAATCTAAACTGAATTACTGAAAGATTTAGTTTATAACTAGCTTACGTTACGATAAACATGTCAGAACATAAACAAGCGAACGTTGTTTTGAAAGAGAAACAGAATACTAAATAATGTTAGCTGTTGATGTTGACATGTTTGCAAGATTTTTAAGGAATGAGTTAATGTAGCTACACATAACATCATTTTACGATTTTGTTCTCCGACTAGCTTCTGCCAGTGGCTTCGGTCTCGTGAACTCAGTACTTCCTCCACTTTAAATTATAGGCTATGTGCTATTCCAGACTATAATCTATCTTTGTGCCAAATTTCATCCTAATCCGTTAAGCCGTTCTGGTGGGATTGAGTAACAAACATCTGTGTATCCATCCATATATCCCAACTTACGCATTCATATTATTAGGGTCAAGTTTGGGACAGTGTAACAGGGGCACAGTATTACATCCAGATTAACTCTGTCCTTTTCCAACTTGTTTGTGGCGCCTCTTAAGGCCATACTACCGGCAAAGTGGCGACCTCATTGAATAAAACTTAATTACAAAAAAAAACTTTTTTCCGAAAAAAAACAACCGACTTCCAATAAAAAAAATACACTAAAAATTTAAAAATAACTTTAATTTCGGAAGTCGGTGTTTGTATTTTATTTCTTCGATATATGACACCGACTTCCGAAATTAAAGTTATTTTTAAAATTTTAGTGTATTTTTTTTTTTTGGAAGTCGGTTGTTTTTTTTTTGTAAAAAAGTTTTTTATTTTTCACTTTTTAGTTGTTATACCCCAGAACTAAAAACCCCAATAACATGAAACGTGGAATTTAAACATTTGGAGAACACAAAAACGTCATCAAGATATGCGTATTTTTGGTTTTTGTTCAGTTTCTCAAAAAGCGCTAAAGCAATTTTGATTAAATTTATATGGGACCACCTCGGGAGTATATTCTTTCGGATAAAAAAATAATTTTGAAAATCAGTCCACAACTGATGGAGAAATGCGCGGACATACATAAAAAAAAAAAAAAAAACACATACAGTCGAACATAGAACCTCCTCCTTTTTCGAAAGCCGGTTAAAAACATCGTAGCATAGCATAGAAAATAAATATTAAAGAATCCAAAGTCACGTTTGTTACAAAGAGGATAAAGTATTTTTACGTTGTTAAAACAGGTCTCAGAATGTTTCTTAAAGTAGTAGGCAAAAGTACCAAAAATGGCCGTTTCTGAAAATTCAAATATAGTGTACCCTATCTTATTGTATTGTACTCCTATGGCTGTTAAACTGTATTTCACCCCTGGGGCACACTATAATAAATTTGTGATCTCAGAAAACTAAAAAAACAGTAGTTTTTAATTAAAAACATTAAAAACTTGATATAATTGCAATTCTAATACGAAGGTAAGGCTGATTTTTAACCGACTTCAAAAAAAGAGGAGGTTCTGCTTGTGACGCGATATCTCCGCTATTTGAGAATAGATTTTGATGATTCTTTTTTTTTGCATGGTAGATCACACACTTAAGGGGTGGTCCCATATAAATTTTATCGAAATTAAAATTCAGCACTTTTTGAAAAAATCAACATAAATAAAAAATATGTATACACAGATGACGTTTTGTTTGTATCCAAATGTTCAAATTCCATGTTATTGGTGTTATCCATTCGGGCATAACTTTAATATTAATTTTTACTTCTGGTGAAAATAAAAAATAAAAACTAAAGAGTGAAAAATAAAAAAAACTTCTTTCAAAAAATTCAACTGACTTCTAAAATTGCAAAATAACTTTAATTTCGGAAGTCGGTGTCAAATAACGAAGACACAAAAAAAATATATACACCGACTTCCGAAATTAAAGTTATTTTGCAATTTTTAGAAGTTGGTTGTATTTTTGAAAAAAGTTTTTTATAACGTAAACAATATGAAGACGATATTATACACGTTTTTTTTTCTAAAAATTTAAATTGATTTTTTTGTTACACTGTCCCCCACTTGACACCTACTAGCTGACCCGGCAAACGTTCTTATGCAATTAAAAAATGGTGGTTGGGGTAGGAGTGAAAAATACTTTACTATCTACTATTCTAATACCTAACAAATATTCAAAAAAACATCATTACAATTGATCGAGCCGTTTCGGAGGAGTGCAACCTCAAACATCGTGACACGAGATTTTTATATGATATATTACTCAATATCTTGAAATTTTTCATACAAACTTCCAGTCCCTATTTCACCCCTTTATGGGCGGAGTTTCCTAAAATCCTTTCTTAGCTGGCGTCTCCTACTCATAACCTACTTCTATGAAAAATTTCATCTTCGTAACTTTACTAGTTTTTGAGATTTCGTGATTAATCAGTGAGTGAATGAATGGTTGACCTTTCGCTTTTATATTTATAGATGTAGGATAGGAAGTAAGATTTAATAAGGAGTGGTATTGAGTATATACAATTTTGCTAATTTTTTCTTAAGTTTGAGCTTGATTAATAGGAATAAGCTCGCCTGTTTTACACGGGACAAAGAGTATTTATCTGTGTGGTTTTCAATCATTTTGATCATCATTATTCTGCTCTTCATCATCAGCCTTTTAATGTCCCCACTGCTGGGGCACAGGCCTCCTCTCGATGAGAGGTTGTGGGTCGTAATCCACCACGCGGGCCCATTGCGGGTTGGTGGATGTCACATGTCTTCGAATTTTTGGTTCTAGGACATGCCGTTTTCCTCACGATGTTTTCCTTCACCGTTTTGAGAGCAGTGGTGATAAAATAATTTACCCAAAGTAAAGCACTTGCCTGGGTTTGACCTCACGACCTACAACTTGTGCAATTCTCAAAAAACGTTCATCAAATATCAATTAATATAATATCTATGAGCTTTCTGTGTTTGATAGGCAGTCGCTCCATGTAAAATACTGGTAATCACTGCATCCGGATAGACTGGAAACCGACCCCAAGATAGTTCGGAAAAGGCTAGGCAGATTGATTGAGCTTCCTGTGTTTGAATAGCGCTAATTATTTATTATTTTCTAATGAGAATGGGTACACAATCAGTTTGCCTAAGTGTAACAATATTTTTTTACAAATCACTTCTAAACTACTAAGCATAATCAGCATTTAAAGTTCCCACTGCTGGGGCATAGACCTCCTCTCTGTGAGAGAGAATGGGCCTTAGAGAGAATGGGCCTTAATACACCAAACGATCCCAGTGTGTTGGTGGAAATTACTGTTTAGTAAAAAAAATACATCACGCATTCTACGTAGACTGTTCACGTCATAGCATAACGTAAACTAAATATATCCAACCACGTGATAATAACGGATGAATGTATATTAGGAATTGTAACTTAAAAAAGATTATATGCTAATTTATTTATGTGTTCTTTAGCATGAGTAACAATAGGATTAGTTCTTGTAACATGTGTGTAATGTATCTTCACGGGCATTTTACTTTTGAGACTTTCAATGAGAGTTGGATATGCTAGTCACAATGGGGCATATAATAGCGTAACAGGTCTAATCTCTCGACCACCATAAGGACTCAATTAATGCAGTCCCAAAAAGATCGTCATCGCTTTTGAGACCAGTTTAATCCTCGAGATAATTATTTATAGGTACTACTACTACATACTTATAAAAAATTAACTAACAATAATAAAAACAATAACGCCTAACTAAATAAATCTTATAATATGGCGTCAAAAACTCCTCCGCATCGCTATCGACTGGAAGTGTGATAAAAGCACTAGTTGAGTTCTAAGTGGAGCAAAATTGAGGTTCTAATTCATCTAATTAGGCTAATTTTTAAGGTTCCGTACCCAAAGGGTCCAAACGTCCGTCGGTCCGTCTGTCCGTCATCTGTCACAAAATTTTGTTCCGACGAATTTCTTAACTTACCATTGACCTATGACCTTGTGGTGATAATGTTTAATATATTACCGTGTATATTTTACGAACAAAAACAAAATTTTGATTTCCTTCATATGATACGGAAGCCTAATGTGCGAAGTAAGACACGTGCTTGGCCGGTTTTTTTTTAATAAATTAAATTTTAGGGTACTGATAGGAATTTGTAAAAAATATAAAGCTAAACCTATGAAGCCCCAACTTTATTTGGCCAAGATAAGTCGCTAAGTAGCCTTAAAATAAATGAAAAACGATTAAAGGATGCAAAGCTTAAATCTTATATGATTTGCATTCCGGTAGCGAATGCTTACCAATCAGTGATAAATCATTATAAGGTCTATGAGGCTTTTACAAAACTCATAGTGGAATGATAGAAATGCCTGTGTTTTGCGCAAGGTTCAAGGTCCCTGTAATTTTGTACTGAACATTGAATCGGGAAAATCTCTCTTAAAAACTGAACGGTTGTAAAAAAACTGTAGTTAATCAATTTTTTCCCTTAATTTTTTATTTTTAATAATTAGTTCTGCATTCGCTTTATTTTTCCCGCAAGTTTAAAAGGACTTTACTTATTTTTTTCTTAAATTTTCCGATAATCGGTAGAACATTGGGGTGAATTCTGAGTAAAAATCATATCTAAAAAATAGGTAATTATCTAGTAGCACATAAACCTCAAAACATCCGTTTGATTCGTCACTCCACCCTGAAAAACCATCCCTATACCAAATTTTGTCTCATTTAACTAAAAACTAAGCCGCACAATCTAGCCTCTCAAATGCCCCCGTAACATAGCATATAAATTGCGCGCCGAAGCCCATCCAACCACAGTCATATTCCCTCTACCGTGCGACCAACATCAAACAAAATGTTCCAAAAAGTGTTATTACTATCTCTATTCTTAACTGTAAGCTTAGCCAGAGATGAACTTGGATTACGATACTTCAGCCGAGTATATGAAGACTGCCAAAATTCAAATGGATTCGTACCTTGTTTAAAGAAAAAAGCTATTCTATTCTTCGATCGAGCAGCCAGGATGGAAGTTATTCCCTTAGTCGACGGCGTGGATGTTGTCAAAACACCTGGAAGTACTACACCAGCTATCAACGAAAATGATATCGATGCGGTGTTACCAAGGAATCTGGGCAAAGATGAGGCCTTGACGGAAATGCTGTGGGATCGGATAGCGGCGTTTGCAAATTCTAGGACAGTGCAACTGTCTTTACCGAAGGTTTCTGGTGAAGATTTGAATAAGGGAGTTGAGGAAGGTAAATATAATTATTAAGATTTATTACTTTCAAGAGGTTCAGTGATCTGTGTCAGTTTGCGGGTCAAAAGTTCACAGGTTCGAATCATTGTAAATATATTTGTAGTATTCTTATGACAGTTCATTTACGATGCGCAACGCATTTTTAATATAAATCAGTTATGCCATATAGTTACAGTAAAGTTTCAGTGCATAAGGTATGTTTGAGAAATCATAAACATTTTTGACCAACATGAACCCAATGACCTAGTTTCTATTATAACTCTTTATGCAAAGGGGTTTACAGAGCTATATTATTCTCTTGAGTTTATCTAGATTGTCTCGAAAGCTCTCTCTTTCCATTATTTTTTGGCCGTTTTGAATAAATTCTCTAACCTGGACAAATGCTGAAACATTGAAAGTACTGTAGGCTATTACAGCTTCGTAATGTTTCTAAATTGACCGCATGATTTCTGAATCACCCGACAAGAAGATAGTTTTTGCAATAATTTACGATGACCTCAATGACCTTATGTCTTCAAGTAATGCATAAATATAGCAATTATAACAAACTTACCTGCTGTATCAATTTTAAATGCAATAACCTGTAACTTTCGCTGTGCCTAATCTTACAACATAAAATCTTTTATATCTATATTTTCGTTCACAGTATATACTCGTATTATTTGCTTTGAATCCTATATGATAACTTCAATCACACATATAGGGTAATTATCACCAGTAATCGCGTGAATGATAAAGTCGTCAGTCTCATTTACATTAGTTGATATTCATCATCATCTTCGATATCTACAAGTTGCATTTACATTAGAAACGACAGTGAAATGCGTTACATTTCTGCTATACCTTTATTGCAGTCGTTTGATATGTCATGTTCATTATTTGCTAGCTTTTGGCCTACATCTTGCCTGTATGGAAACTTCATCATCCCTATTGGCATTACCGTGACGGTCAGCGGTTAGATAGATGGTCAATTGATTATTGATTACTATAAATAGATCGCTCTTTCATGTCACTAGCTTTGTTGGTTCAGGCTTCACTGGTTTTGACTATACGTTGTCTGTCTGAGTGACTGCCACTCAACTGTTTTGATTCCTCGAAATTTTGATGCATAATTTAGGCTCCAAGCTCTCATCGAAATGCAAAGAAGAACTTTACTACCTTCCAAGCAAAAAATGATTCACCTTTAAATAAGAAGAAAATACGAAAACAGATGACTCTTTTTTTTTAATAATTGCATTTATATTACCATCAAGAAGCGCAAGCCCAGAAAGGTATTAGTCTGGCAATGTCTAAAACAAAAACGATGAGATCATTACTCACTGACCTATAAATTTGATCTATGGACCAGCTAACCAATAGTGACCATCTAGCTAGGTATAATGGTAGTCTAGATCAGCTGTCTTAATTACGCCATCTTGTATAAGCAAACTGACTAAACGGAGTAGCTTTTTCTTTGCAAACACACCTGACCCTTTATTATTTATTATTTTGAAGGGGGAAAAACCATTCAATGACTTTGCCTGCTCTGGGTGGAGCAGGCAGGCGTGTCAGACTTACTGACTAAAACCCACCCTTGTTTCTTCAGTTGCCTCTGTGCCAAGGACCACGGTAACTCTATTTTAAATTTATCTGCGACCCAAACAAACCAGACCCGAGAAAGCTTTTACAACTTCCACAGTAGATCTTGCGAAACTGAACACAAAAAGGTTGATAGTTTTTGGTTTAAAAAAGTTTGAGGTACACATGGTCGAAAATATTGTCCAAGGATCCACTAAACAATCAACAGGTTCAAGATCATACGAGAAAACGATTACTATGCGTACAAAATGCATGTAAAGGCGTAATGAGAGTTAATAAATAAAGTTTCCATCTAGCCTTTTATAACTTTTCCTTTGACCCTGTACGTGTTTCTCGTACACAACAAGCTGGCTTGAGAAACTCTTAATCTTTATAGTAATATCTAAAGGAAGATAAAACATTATTAGCGGCGATATGAAGAACATGACATGTGAAAATATCTATGTATGTTTTTTTTTTGTTATTTTGGCAAGTTTTGAGTTTATTTAAAAACTTATAAAATACTTAACTAACTGTAATTAAAATCAAAACTTTTACCTCGGTCAGAGGTTAAGCATTGCCATACAACGTGGCAATGCCGCCAGTCCTTTGGGTACACTTTCAGTCGACAGCGATGCGGAGGAATTTTTTGACGCCATAGTTTAAGTTTTATTTAGTTAGGAGTTTTCGCAAGCTTAGAATAAGTCTGTAACAGCATTGCTTTTAAAATTATTTCTTGAGATTCATTGATGTATCACGTAGAACCGAGAATCTTAATGTGCCCGATTTTTTTTAAATACTGCTCCCTAATTATTAAAGCATCTGAAGACATGGCACTTACAATTTTTTGAATTGTCAGTGTGTGTGGTCAGAAAGATAATAAATTTGAAAAAGAAGAATCTTTTAAAACCATTCGTAAAAGAGTAGCTGATGATAAAGGTGTTGCACAAACAAGCAGTTTTGTTTAACATTAGAAAGGGTCAGTTGAACACAAATAACAGGAAATGCTTTGATATACTCCGTTTCACTAATCAACGCTAGACAATATTGCGATGGATCATCTGATTTATCATAATTCACTAGTCATTCTTACTGATGATTTCTTAGTAAAATTACATGCCATGAGTTTAGACCAATAAACTATATAATAATGCCAAAATATCATAAATCATTCAAAGTAAAAGTGAGTGAACTGATGCTACTTTTCATATTGTACTCGTAATTTACTGAAAAGTAATACTAATCTAACTAGCAAAAGCTTTCATAAGTTGTAGAACAAAAATTACTTCTTTCACCGAAGTTAAACGTTACCATCGCAATATTTTAAATCACCATCGTTCGATATATGATCCCCATTACAGAGGCTCATACTGCAAATGTGTGGTGATTGTTGTAAACTATATATTATGGTTAGTTGTCAACCGGTGTGTACTGATTTCTAATAACAGTTAAGAGCTTTGATATTGTGTTCGAAGCTTTACATTGGTGTTGAGAGTATACGTCAGTTTTTGTTTAGGCATTAAAGAATCAATCATGGTTTTGTTATAGTCGATATTATTGCTACCGCCCCTGAGGAGATTATTCGAATATTTAAACTTAACAATTGTATGTTTTATTGCATGTCATAAAATAGTGTATCACAGGTAAAACTTAGTTCGAGAAAGATATAACTGCGTTCACATAATACTATGAGTGATGTTTGCTACAGTTACTGATTTAGTTGACTGAAAGTCATCTTCAAATATGGAGATTATTTTATGACGTACAATAAAACATACAATGTTTAAGGTTAATAGTCTATCCTAATACATAAAAGAATTAAAAATGTAATTACTTTCACACAACAAACACTTACTAAAGGCTAAAGTAGTTTGTTTTTATATTTTTTAATTTAGAGACTGTATTATTAGAAATTAATCATTTTATTTATGATATACATAGTGAATTCCGATAAAATAATTGGACCTTTCATACTAATGTTGATAAGCTCATCATGAAGATAGTAATTTTGTACGGAAAGTCCATTTATTTAGGGTTCCGTATCCGATCCGAAAGAGTGGTCCGTCAAGTCCAATGGATCCCTATTGCTGTCACTCACGTGTCCGTCTGTCCATCTGTATGTCCGTCGTCTGTCACACAGGTTTTATAGTCAAGCGGTTGGAGCTACAGTCTTCAATTTTTCACAGTATAAGCATCTTTTTGACCCAAAGCCATATAAATAGTCAAAAATACATTTGGTACGGAACCATAAATGTGCGAAGCACTTGGCCAGTTTTTTTTGGGAAATTACTATGACTTCCTTAAAGAAATAAATCTAAAATTTGACCACCTATTTCCATCACAACCTTTATAACTCATTTTATTGGACTCTTTGAAGTAACAGCCAGCAATCTAGAAATTGTTTAACAAACTCTTTAGTCTAAACAATTACAATAATGACCACGATTTTCTTTATCTTTATTTGCTCGTTTACTTTCTTTTCCCGCGTGATGTCCATTTACTTTTCTTTATCGTACAATTGCTGACCTTTCGTTGTTAAATGCAAATGACATGAAAACGAGAGCATCTCCTTTCTTCTATGATTGTGAGTTTCATTCATGGATTGATGTAAGATTGTAACTGTTAATTATTATTTTATTTTTTGAGTCTGTTAGTTTATTTTGACACTAGTTTAGATTGCAACACATGAATCAGTGTCTTCAGAAATTCAATGTCTTCATCATGTAAATCTCTGAATAATCATAATTATGCAGTATTTATCAATCATTCACAAGTCACTGACGATTAATTCCAGTCAATATTTTCACGGAAGTTAACCACATAATCTTTTTGTACAATCATAAATCAATCAATTATTATATAAAAGAGGAAGTGCACTTTGAACATATAACATGAAAGTGCGAGCTCAAACTAAATTATCAGGAAATTCAATTCCCTAATTAGTAGTTGAAATGTTAGAAATGCAGCGCTTTCCTTGTCACTATGTTTGCGTGATTAACTTTAATTATTACCTTTAGTTATGTACATGCCATCCTTTTCAGGGCTATGACATTAGGAAGTGATTCTTCTGAATTACAAATGACTACATCAAACTAGTTGTCTATGCAACATGCATGGAGTTTATTTAGTGAAATATGACTTTAGTGCTGTGTGAGGCTGGAATATAAAAATCTACGTAATTTATTTAATAAAAATTATTATTATTATTCCATTTATTTTATAGTTTAAACATACAATTTACATTTTTAAATATAAAAATATAAATATAAATTATTATTATTTCTAGTCAACTAAGTAGGTATAGGATTAGATTTATTAAACACTCAGAAGACAGGTTTAAAGCTCATTCTTATCGGGAGTCTCGTACATCCGAATCATTCATTATAAAGCTTTTCCACTATATTAACCCGATTCTCTTCTCAATTTGCAAAGTCATCCTTCCACCTACTGATATATATCTTTAGTAAAACATCAATGCAGTATCACGTAAGCATCATTAATAACAGAGCAGATTTCACAGGAAAGTGACCTTGACATTTTCTTCAAACCTTGAACTACGGAAGAAGGAGTTCAAGCTTCATCTGCAACTATGAAAAAAATAAAGCAGTAAATTTTAAAACTAACAAATATATTGTAATCAATAAACTCATAGCCAACCAAACTAATTCCAGGACGAGGGAAGATGAAGAAGATGATGGGCATGATGATGATGGGAGCAGCGATGAAAATGGCGGCCATGATACCGTTGGCGATAGCTGGCCTGTTCGTGCTGGCGGGGAAGGCGCTCATAGTGTCAAAGGTACCATTGATATGATTTTTTTCAAGCTTTTGACAAAATGATGATAATGCACGGTTAAAAAAACCTTTTAATTTGACTTTAGACTATTTTTGTCTTTACCTATCAAGTTGAATCTTGATAGAAGTTCAAAATCGATGACAAAACGTTTTGGTTCCATGTACTATTTTTAACCTCCGACGCAAAAAGAGGGGTGTTATAAGTTTGACCGCTATGTGTGTATGGCTGTCACCGTAGCTCTTAAACAGGTGAACCGATTTGAATGCGGTTTATATAGACATGTTTTATCCAAATCGGTTTAGCAATTTCGAGGTCATCGGCTCCTTTGTATTTTTCAAATGTTCGCTTTTCTTCTAAGCGTTGGGGATTTTTTAAATTTAATTGGTACCTATGTGACAAGAATTTGTTTTTACCCGGTCGAGCCGACACACAAGCCGCTTGCGTCAACTGCATTTTTTATTATTTATGTGATTAATATTACTGCCAGGAAGCAGTAATATTAATCACAGTAACTGAAGACAGTTAACAGTTATCAGTACATAAACCAATAAAAAATTTAATGAAAGACATATTAGCTGAAACTATAGAAGCTTGAACTTATATCCGTTATCTACAACGCTTGTAGATTTGTATTTATTCTATCAGCGAATCCATCTTGAACTAGCGATAGTGCTCATTCATTACTCCCATGTTACACTTGTAGACATATCGCGTAATTGTCGATCCCAGATACGCAAGCACTATTTAAAAAGACATTGTCTTCTCTTAATGACAAGTAATTATTAAGTATTACGTATGCATCACATGTAGGAGAAAGTTTGTTAATAATTAAGCGTATATGGACAATTAAATCAGTATAGTCCATTATTTTGCAGTAGGCACGTATTTTGTAATATTCATATGCTTTATTAACATGAGAGTCGTGTTAAATGGCTTCAATGGTAGTGATTTTTTTAATATACTCTTTCTAAGATTCGTTCCGCTTTCTTGTATGAACAAATCTATTGATGGTTTATTCAAATTTTAAAAGTAATTCAAATTAATAACGAATTCTTACATGAATGGCATTAATTGCTATGCTATCATAGAATATAGGGACGCTATTAAAATAAATATTTTTATATGCTCGATTTTGATGATCAAGTAACAATTACTGTTCTATTGCGTTAATGACATTGCAACATTATACAAACCACAATTTGAATAGATTGTGTGGTCAGTTAACATTTACGCTGACGGAATACATAGTCCACTATGCACTTTAAATTCTATAATTTATCAGCTAGAGATATCAACTGTATGGCATTATAAAGGAAAAAATATTTCATTTTGTTGCGATGCGTTTTTCCTTAATACTCATTTACTTTCCAACTTTGATACATTTGCTGCCATTCTAACATTGTAATTAACAAGCTCAACGGAGGAGTTATTGCCATGTTCCACGTATTCACATAAACGACAAAGTGTTCCAACTTTCAATACTCACATATTCACTTTACTTCCTATTTGCGTATCACCTATCGTTTTTGCAGCATCAATACAAGTAGAGAAAACGGATAATTAGAAGTAATCGTTTCTTTTTCCCACCCTATTGTCGTTCAGTATCGTGGGAAAGGCTTGGCGTATGATCATCATGTGAGAATAGGTAGTCGGTAATTGTGCTGTGGCCTAAATTCTTTGGTAAATGAGGATTAAGTTTAAGCCCTTGAAAAGGGGCTTGTGAAAGAAATCTTTAAAATTGTCTAGTTGTCGATTCAAGAGAATCTATTGGCAATGCTGCCAATGTTCTGGACACTTTTCTCGTTAACAACGAACTGAATGAAATTTTTGATGCCCAAGAATTCTTTTCATATGCGTTAAATGATAATGATAAATGATAAAATATTTTATTTTTGTAAGTAGGTTTTAACAACACTTTTACATGTTACATTTTTTTTTAATGTTTTTGTATATTTTTTCTATCGGTTATTTGTATATAGTTATTTATTAGTTTAATTGTGTATAAATGTGTTATATTCTTTTGTGAATAAACAAAAAATGTCATATACTTAATAAGAAAATATATAAAATTTTGAAATAAGACTTTTATCATTGCCGTATTCGTTACTGTAGTCGTTTTAGTATGTCCAATGGGCAGGTCAAGCCAGATTTTAAGCTATTAGAGTTTTTACTACGGGTAAATTATGACAATGATCTTGAGTATTTAGTGCTTCAAGTTTTCACATAACTGTTTCGAGTTTTACATATTCCACTGCGAAAGATTACATCAGTTCAAAAGAAAGTATTTTAATTCCATGTTTTAGCTTCTATTGATAAATTCTTTTGAATTCATTCAAAAAAATTTAGCATGCGTCTGAATGGAAAATGTTCCCTCGTTCTAGTTATATTTTTTATTTTCTTTGTCTGTTATTAACGTTATCTTGACTTTGAAATTCATTGCTAATTATAATTGCTACTTATTTATTTTTAGATTTCTTATTTTAATGTTTTGGGTCATTAACACAGCTCTTTTACTGTCTTATAACATTGGAAAACTTTCTTAGACTCTTACCTTTTTATTAATCTCAAAATGGAGCAGTGTTGTTAACAATATAGTTGAAACTTATAGTTATCCTAACCCCCTTTCTTTATATGATTGTATAACGATGTAAACGTGCTTTAGTGTCGTCGTCTATGCAGAACTTTGTTATCTTGATTCAAACTTTGCAACAAGCACAATCATCTAAATCATTTCTTGTTGCAATAAGATTTTTTTTTAAATTAATAACTGCTGGCATCATTTCTCTGAACCACTTTTCCGATTTTCCAAATTGTTTGTATCTAATATTCCAGATACAGCCAAGAGCATTATATGAAACTAAAGATCAAATCCCGCGGCAGAGACCTTGTGACACGAATAGGGAATGATACTTCATTGTAGCCACAGGCTCTTACTTACACTTATAGCTTACTAGTTATTTGTGGTTGGCAAGTTAGCGGTCCTGTAAAGTTGGCAAAAAAGGTACAGAATTTAGGAAATAAATGATAAAAATCCAAAATCCTGTAAAAAACAGAGAATGTAAGAGTGTAAATATGTATTTCATGAATTCATGATGAAAGTCTGTACACAATGTGATATTCTATCAGCTTAAAAATATCGAAAATTAAAAATGTATGAGACCACGTGACATTTCAGTAGTGCATGCCATTCTGAGTTTATTTACAGTCGTTATTGCAAATAGAATGCTACTTTGTTTGCATAAGATTGTGGCTCTATGCGTGCGTATTTACTTTTTCTGGGGTAAAAAATAGTAACTTTTGTAAAAATTGGTGTTAAGGTCTTTTTTATCAGATTGTATTTGCTCTGATTATAAAATGAAAACAGCGTTATCAGGTTAGTGTCAGGTGAATCTATTAGGTATGTTTATTTTTCCTGCCGATTTCCTGTACTGAAAAGTAGTAGCTTCAGCTAGCTCGATGTTTATGTAATAATATATACCTATGGGTCGGTTTCAGTAGGCAGCTCACAAAATACAGCGCATATATACATCCAGCTACTAAAAGAGCGTGAACATAATCAATAAACAAGCCTTTACACACTTCACTGACTTCAGACTCAAATAAATTACTTTTGAATACATGAATTCATAACTTTTGCTTCTGACGCTACTAAGAAAATTCCTCGATAGTTAGAAAGGAACTCCATTTTGAAATATTTCTGGTACATCGAAGTCACGATCTGGAGTTTATTTTCTTCATATATTTTGTATGCAGTTAATATTTTGATAAGAGATATTTTTCTTGTTGTATTTTTATCTACTGTTTGACAGAATTTAGCTATTTTTGGTTTGAAAAATTCAATATGTGTTATAAACTCCAACAATTCAACTCCAATTAAATTATCAATATGAATAAATAAATCATTAGCTGAATTGTATTTTAAATATTGAGACATAAGCTGCAGAATAACTGTCATAAATCACGAGATCAGTTATATAAACAATTAGCTTTTTAATATACTTATCCCTTAGTGCTTAATCATCATCATCTACCTAACATTCATTGACATACTTTCCAAGAGTACTCCAATTTCCTAACTGACCTTTACCATCTCCATCCGACTATCATATATTCTCGATTCAATCCAATCCATCAACACTACCAGCGCAACTACCTGTTCTATAAGAATGCATCGCAACGATTAAGTTCACATTATTGTCATTACTTATATCATGTAAACCGTGTCGTGAATCAATGCCAATGTCATTGGGGACGATCGATGTTACCGTGATCGTAGTGAGGAAATCTCAATCATTATACTTACGGGAGTATTGTATGACACGGTTCTGTGTTTCTAGTTGGGCTTTAGTTGTAATGGTTGCAGCAGCTTCCTATTCTTATGGTGGTCATTGAGTTTTGGCTTTTAAAAACAGTGTTTTGCCAGAAGTATAATTATTATAGTTACGAATTGGTTAGAAATTAATACCTCAAGGCCCCTCGTCGACACAGGGCCTTGAGGGGTTAAAACTTTTTGATCGATCCATGCTAATATGATTCTGCGTATCTGCAGAATTGTAATAGCAATGTCCTGAGACAGAAAGAAAGACTTCTTTGGCTTCCGTAATGGACTTTGGGTATGGGAATGGGTCTTTCGGTAGGGATTTTTCAGTTTGTTACGCTATATTATTTATATACTACTTATTGACTGACTAAGCTACTGCATCTCAAACCGTTAGAACTGGAAATTGATGACCAATTTTCAGCTAAAGATTTCTTCTCTTCCATGTCCAAAACGTGCGACATCAAAGATCAGCATTCTTAGAAAGTAATTACAGTACAAATGTCACGTCTAATGCCATCCTGTGTTATAAATGTCATTATCATCATCATCATCGAGTCACTCAGTTGGCACTTTCATGCTTTGTTGATCTTTGGTCGTTGTTTCAAGTATTTTAGATAAAAATCTTATGTTCTAAGAATAGAAGTTGGACATGCTTTTGAGAGGATTATCTACAAATACGTTTACTTTTCCAGTGTTTAATGCTTTCACCCTTATCTAATAGACGTATTTTGGATAAATACTTATTGATTTGTCTTTTATTTTCTTTTTGATTGACCTATCATTATTGAGTGTGTTTGTGCAGATTCAAGGTTCATCTTTTTTCTGTTATCCCATCCGATTTATATTCTGTGGTCGAGTCGATCATCACAAAACTTCTTTATTTTCTATTCATATTCCATGGTTACTCCATTGTTAGAGGCCTATGGGTAAAAATATTAGAACAATCTAAAAAATGGTCATTCATAGCTAGTAGAATGTGCATAAAATTTAAATTACTTGGTTCATAACTTTTAATTGCATGCGGTGCTTACTGTATCTTATAGCGTGAACCACTGGCAATGTTATTTATTTTTAAATAAAAATCCTTATTTTATGGTAATAATAGCATAATTAGATTCGTGCTCTTATTTCTTTAGCCTAGTTAATTAGGACCGTTATAGACTGTGTGTTAAATCTCAATGCATTTTATTAGACCAAAACTCGTGCAATAAACTTGTACCAGGTCACACAAGGTTTGTTTATCAAGTTAATATAGCTAGATTGTGCTAGTAAGCTAGTGAACTACTAGTACTAGTACTTGGTTTCTCAATAGCAAGCCTGAATATTTCTCATTTTTCTTTAACCATCTGCTGGAAGATATATATACAATTATATAATATATTGTCTATGTTTTATCACTTAATTATTGTTTTAATGAACGAACGTCGCTTACTGTTTCATCCTTTTTGCTCGCATATCGTTTGCCTTTTGACAGACTACAAAATTATGTGAACTGAATTTTGATGTATATTTTTTTCAACCTGTGGTCTCACCCATGACTTCAATACTTCCAAGTGTTTTGCTTCCTCTGGCATGTTCTCCCACTTAGTGTATTGTTTCGGTTAGAAAAGATAAAAGATCACGTTTATTACCACTTTCACATAATTGTTGTAGAATTTTACTATCGTTGCGTATAGCCAATCGATTACTATAAAATATTGTAAAATACCGGATTCTACACGTTTATAACATGTTGTACTGTTAAATAATAGCAATTTATTTCAATGCGTAGTTTATTGTGCGTAGATTTCAAAAATATCGTTTTATCGTCGAAAGTTTATCAATTGGAAACTTTGTAAAGCTTTCACGAGTCAATTAATCTGCCTAGCGCTTTCTTAACTATGTTGGGGTCGGCTTCCAGTATAACCTGATGCAGCTGAATACCATTATTGACATGGAGCGATTGCATAGCTGACTTTCATAACCCAGTAACTGGGCAACCCTTGACAACTCTAGTGTTAAAATTTTCTGATTTCTGACTACCAGTAACGACTGTCAAAGATCTACAAGTGACAGCCACGACCAATATTCAATGTTCTTTCCGATGCTTGAGAGGTTTTTGTTAAGTAATGGATGGTCCTGAACCTTGTAGATCGACCTGAGTGGCTGTTATTTCTTAGGCCTGAGCTCCAATTAAGCTTTCACGAACGAATTACTGAAATGTTTAGATATTTCATTTTAAATAATATATCAAGAAGCCATCGAAGTACAAGATATTCCAGTCAAAGCTATGTTAATCTAAGTAGAACATTTTCAGTCTAGGTCATAGTCACAGAGTATATAGAAAAATGGAGAAAACGATTTATTGTTTAATATTAAATTCTATGTAGAATTGTAATCAATTTTATTCTTAATTAAAATAGTACTATGAATTTTGTTACTCAAAACCAATATCCCTATTAAAACGGGTGAAAGGTTAGTAAAGTTTAGTCAAATATGTGATAGGAACAGTTTCAGCTTCACAATAATTGGAAACTCTTATAGCTTTAAATGGGTTTAATATCCACAGTTGTTAAGCCCTTTTGCAACAGCTGTGCAGGTATTTTAACAAGAGATTTTTTTTGGAATAACCATCACCTTTGAACCAATGTTTCTGTTTCCTTCTTCATGTTTGTTTATTATATGCGTGTACATTTATTTTAAAACAAATAATCAAATAAATAAAATCAGTTTTGTTAGAGAGCAGGAAAGATAGTATAATGATACTCACAAACAAACTACCTACCTCAAAGTATTCCAGCTAAACACATAGTGTAGCTACACCTAAATTCCACTCTATGACCTGTCGATCAGTCAGTTCGATAGCTCAACCATTAGGCCAACATTGATGACAGACAGTCGTGACAGTATCATTATACGCCCCGCTCACGTACATGTCGGTCATATCATTTTCTCAACACATTAACACTCCATTTCTTACTCCATCCTTGTCCACATTCATACCAGAATACCTAGGCAATCAAGCTGTTAACTTTCTACTCGATTAGGGCATTCTCAGGGCAATAACTTGGATTCTAGTGTTCTTTGAAAGTTTAATGATGTTAGTAATTACTTTGGCCTTTTGTAATGTAAATGGTAGGAAGTGTGGGTTAGTTTAATATTAATTTATAACATAGCATAAATAGAGCTTCTGTGTTCCCCGAAGATTTAGGCAGAAGTGTGCCTATACCTAATTAAAATGTCGCCAGTTATGTTAGACGTAAATTAATACTGGACCATAGACGAACCCAATAAAGAGTTCTTTAGTTTTTTTTTTCTAGCGATTTTTTGATGTACCACTGCAGAGCATTCTTAAGTCACATTGTTTGTAGTTTGAAACTGTGTCTTTGGTGTTATTTATTTATTATAGTCTAATAAGTTGTTTTCCTTTGAGACTCTAAGTTCAAACATGTTGAATACCTTTTGAGATTAAAGAGCCAAATAAATTATAATATAAAGAAATCGATATATATACGATACCAGAAATCCTAATTTAAATGATATTCTATAGTATATTATATTGCTAAGCTAAGAAATAGCGAAAATAGCAAAGCAACATAAAGTTAATGAACCAATAATGATGGAAATTAATGTGAAACAATAATTAAAGAAACAGAGAAGAAATTCAAACGATCAAGTGAATCACTTAGCGTAGAAAGTATATTTAAAGCCCTGACTTTGAACTCACGAAGCCCAAGTCGGGTCAGTGAAAGCTGATGCATGATGATAAGTCATTACGTTGCTATGTGTCATGTACCCCTGTGGGAACCAATGGGGAATATAAATGTACTCGTGTGGGAATCATGAGGTACCTATGAAAGGCTCGTGGCTAAGTAATAACAATGGTCAATATTCAAGATTAAGCTACACTTGCCAAGGTCGTTCTGTGGATTAGTATTTCAGACAGTTGTAAGTTTTTTATTAAATTTGCCCCTGTATCGTGGGTGAGTTCACAAATATTTAAACTCATATACACAAGACACCCAGACTCGGAACAACTATCTCTTGGTCATACAAATATTTTTTCTATGTGCGGGAATCAATCCTGGGGCACGCAGTGCAGCACCCAAACGCTTAACCACTGCACCAACCGTGCAGTCAACTGTAAAGCAGAATTTAGTAATACTTGGTCTTGGCCATTATTTGTAGTAAGTATTACCAAGTATAACGATCTCGTTGACAATCGTTACTAGTAGAGGAGCTCATGGCTAAAGTTATAACAGCCGCATGGGTCGATCCATCAGGTTAAGCTACGCTTGCCGGGTGGGTCCATTAATGGGTGACCATCTTTACTTAGCGAGACTCTCTGCCTCGAAAAGCACGTTAAGGCGGAGTTATACGAATTTTAGTGGTTTTTAATTGAATATCACGTCGTCTTATTTCTTTGAAAAATATACAGGCTAGTCTTGACAATTTCCGTCGTAATATGATCTGAGAATATTTGAAATTATATTTTTATAGCATAGTGTAATTAATTTGTAATTTTATGTCTAACGCGGATAAAAATATGAGAATCACGCAAAAACTATAAAGCGTATTTTTATGAAACCTTCACCATTTTAAAGATCATTTAATTATTTATAATTTAGTCTGCTTTAGTTTAATACCTATTGTTTTATGTGTAATAAATTAATAATGCGTCTAATTTTCGGACAGCGCTCCTTGATGGGCGAGTCCTACTACTGAGTGGACGTACGACGCGTTACGTGAGCTCAGCACAGAACATGCAACCTAACCACTCAAGGTCATTGGCAGTTAATATTGCCTTAAGCCGTTGGTCCCGGCTGTCAAATGTGTATCTTTATCAGAAGCCCGAAAGTCTGACAACCAGTCTTACCAAGGAGTACCTATCATATTACCCAGTAACTGGGTTGTGGAGGTCAGATAGGCAGTCCATCCATGTAAAATACTGGTATTCAGCTGCATCCGGTTAGACTGGAAGCCGATCCCAAGATAGTTGGGAAAAGGCTAGGCCGATTGATTTTGACAGTCGTTACTAGTAGTCAGAAGTCCCTAAAATCTGATAACTAGATTTACCAATACGTATCGTGATACCCAGTTATTAGGTTGTGGAAGTCAGACAGGCTTTAGTTCATGTAAAATACTTTAGCTGCATCCGGGTATATTGGAAGCCGACCTCAGTACAGTTGAGAAAAAGCTAGGGAGATTGATTGATCTGGGAACTATTGGGGAATAAAGTGGGAGGGAGGAATGTATGTCATGATATCCCGTCGAGTTAAGGGTTTACTACCGGCCAAGTAGTCCCCTTATTGAATAGAATCCTACGTCGCGTTTTTTACGAAGAGGATAAAGTATTTTTACGTTGTTAGAACAGGACTCAAAATGTTTCGAATCCAAAATAGTAAGCAAAAGTGTCAAAAACCTTGAATGGTTAGCTTGAGTGTTCTGAGCTGAGCTCACGTAACACGTCGTATGCCCACCCAGTAATAGGACTCGCCCATCAAGGAGCGCTGTCCGAAATTAGACGCATTATTAATTTATTACACATAAAACCATAAGTATTAAACTAAAATACTGAGACTAAATTATAAATAACTAGCGACCCGCCCCAGCTTCGCTCGGGTACAAATTATACATATAAACCTCTCTTCAATCACTCTATCTATTAAAAAAAACCGCATCAAAATCCGTTGCGTAGTTTTAAAGATTTAAGCATACATAGGGATATAGGGACAGAGAAAGCGACTTTGTTTTATACTATGTAGTGATTAAATGATCTTTTAAATGGCGAAGGTTTCATAAAAATACGCTTTTAATTTTTTGCGTGATTCTCAATTTTTATCCACGTTAGACATAACTTTACAAATTAATTACGCAATGTTATAATAACATAATTTCAAATATTCTCAAACTACGACGAAATAGTCAAGAGTAACATATATTTTTTTCAAAGAAATAGGACTAGACGTTTAGACGTGATGTTCAATTAAAAACCATTAAAAGTCGTATAACTGCGCCTTAAGAAAGATATCCAGGTCATCCCACCATCTTCATCTCTGCCGCGGCCGTTGGAAGAAATGAATGGTGGACTTTGCCCATTTGTGGGCAGTATGAAGTGGAAATAATAATAATAGCCACTGAATCATCCGCATTGAGCCTGCGTGGTGGATATTTTTATGATCTCATACATAATGCCAAAATTTGAGTTTACTAAGGCTAACGTTTAACGTTTGCCTAACCCTTAGGAGAGAACTGGCGTGACATGTTTTTACGCTAAATTAAAAATAAAAGTTGAATGTTTTATATACTGTTTATGAGTGAAAGAAGATTATCAAGAACAATACCAAACTCCCACAGTTTCTACTAACTAAAATACTACTGACCCCAGGAATCAAACCTCAGATCTCACACTAACCATCCGACCACTTTTACTCCTCAAGATAGCATCAACATAATCACAGTATAGCGTGGTTTGAACCACATTCAAACATTACTATGCAAATACGGCGAATACACACTTACACAGGCCTACGTACATAAATGCCAAAGTTTAAAATTAATACCGTGACATCGAAAGGATTTCCTGACACGGTATTGGAGAGCGCGCTAAGGGATCCCACGGCGGGATCCCGCAGCACACTGTGGTATGCAATGTCACGCCGAAGGACACCGTGACATGCCGCGGGGTGACGCAGTGCAAGCTACCCACTTCACACGTATTTATTTTCAGGCATACTTCGGCGTGATGCATATCGCGGTACGTCGCGGGATGTCTTGGTAGGCAACCGGAATGCTACAGTATCTAAGCGGCTAGTGTGCACTGACTGGTGGCAAAATCCTCTGCCATTCCGTCCCAATGTGCGTAGGCCTTACGAAAGCAGTTCACATAATATAATTAATAGCTTATTCGTTATCAACAGCGATAAGGAAGCAGGGCAAACTACGACTCTCGTATTTTTAAATATTTACTCGCGTGTGTAGTTAAAAGTAACAAAATAGTATTTAGTTTTTTTTTTATGGAATACTAGCTTTTGCCTGCGGTTTCGCGTGAAATTAGTAATTATAGCCAATATTTTATTTCAGACTATAATCTATCTGTTTGGCGAATTTAATCCAGATCAGTTTAGCTGTTCTGGCGTGATTGATTAACAAACATCTATCCATCCATCGATACTTTCGCATTTGTAATATTAATAGGAAATTAACTATATTAATATGAAATTAACTATATTAATAGAGAATTAACTATATTAATAGGAAATTAACTATATTAATAGGAAATTAACTATATTAGTCGGCAATTAAATAAAGTGACTTCATATTTTTTAGTGATCTAGTTTCTAAGTAGTCAGTTATTTTTAACGGTTTGGTAAAGAAAAGAGGGACGTTCTTGGCATTTGTATTCTTAATTATTATCGCCTGGACCCGGCCGGTACATCATTTTTGTCGTTTTTTTCAAAATTTTCTTTCACAAACTTTATCCTAACAATTAGAAGAACAACAAAAAAAGAAATAGCCAAATTGGTGCAGTCGTTCTGATGTGTTGCGACAACATACATTCATCATCATTCTCCTGCCCTTATCCCAATTTATTTGGGGTCGGCGCAACATGTCTTTTTCTTCCATACTCCTCTATTCGACCACATACATTCGGCAATTGAATTTTATTTATAAAGATTATTTGAATCATATTAGTGTAAAATAAATAAAAAAACACTTATAAAAAAATAGGGTGATTCAAAATGATTTTACAAGTGGGTAGGTTTAGTAAATATCGACAGCGCCACCTGTGTCAAATGGTTAAAACTATAACCACACTATGTAACCAGCCTGCATTTCAGTTGAGAAACCTGCAGTTTACTGCTTAAGCTCATTTGAAAAAACAATCTTAAAGATCATGATTCTATGTAGTACCATCGTACACATTCTTAAACTGGCATAAGACATCGGCTTCACCCGCGTGTAATTTTATCAGCCTAATTTACTCCGTTATAGTCAACTACCTGCCAGTACAATCTTATCAGAATTGATCCAGCCGTTTCGAAGATTAGTCGGAACAAACAGACAGACAGACACAAACATTTTAAAAACTGATTTCAGGCAAAGTTATAGTGCAAATAAATGTATGAGCTTAAAACAAAACTATTATTTTTACATTACAAACAGACAATTCAATTTTATTTATTTGTATTGATAAAAACGTGGTTGTAATATATTTATAGTAGAGGAAAGTACTACTACCATATGGGTAAAGCCGCTGACAGAAGCTAGTTTTGACAAAATGCTGAAAAAAAGATCATGGTCACAATATTTCGCCAGATGGGCACCCAATACTGTTCACAAAGTAATAAAAATACCAATGGGCACCCAATATTGTTCACAAAGTAATAAAAATACCATGAAGTAAAGTAGTCTAGTAACTCATGAGTTCACAATGTGTTGCAGTAAAGTTGGTGCAATTCGTTGTATTCAAAAGTTTCAGCTTCAGCAATAACATGTGTTTATCTTTGATGAAGATGATCCTTGTTACAAGCCATTTTCGGTGTGTCTTGTTAATTTTTTGAAGTGAAAACTTCTTTAGGCGCGTTGGGCATTTTTGAGATGGGGAAAAACTATTGAACTCGTGCGACACCGACCCGCTAAGGGATCGCGTAGCGGGTTGAAGTGAAAACTTCTATAGACATGTTTGGCATTTTTGTTCAAGTTCTCACTTCTGTCGGCACTCCCGGAGTGCCACTCTTTTTTATTTTATTGACTTAGTCCTTCGGTTTAATTTTTTAGGCTCACGTTTGATAACTATCTCACCTGATGGTAACCGATGCACGCTTACCTAGAAGTAACCTACTCACTCTTGTCTTAAAGACCCACAGTTCATATTTTTGACAAGTATTATTTTGCCTGAAAAACTGCATATGAATAAAATCACCTTTTATACACTGACACTATTAAAGCGATATTTTTTTGTTAAACTTTCGTCAAGAATAAAATATTAGATTTTTTTCCGAACCCGAAATTTTGCAGACTACCCACAACACTACAAACGAGTCATACAAGAGGTGAATGGCCTCGTTCTCTCACAGTTAATCGCAACCGAGTGTTTAACCTAGCGAGCGGTTACGTCATACATCGTAATTTAGTATTCACAGCCGGTATCGTACCGAGATGTCGCCGGTTCGAGGTCTGAGTATTGTTTTTTTTTTTTTTAAAAAGAAAATAATAATGAAAGGAATTAGGTAAAAAGGTTTAATGCCTCTTGTTATCTTTATAGGCACGAACCCTTTTTTTTGTGGTTGCGAAATCAGCAGATGACTTCTCCTGCTCTAGGTGGAGCAGGAGGGAGTATCAGACTCTTACTGACTAAAACCCACCACTGTTCCTTCCTGCCCTTAGTGCCCGGGGGCGAGGTAACTCTGTTTCGAATTTATCCTCAACCCCCGGGCAGGCACCGGCCATGACGGGCCTCGTACCTATTGCTGACAACTCTTTGAGGCGCGCGTGGAACACTACGCACCGTCGACTCTCGGGCCTGGTGCTGATCGGATGGCGAGCTACACATTACTCGCCGTCCGCAGGCCCAGGAGGAGGGCGTGTCTTCCGACACGCTCTCCTACCTATGGCTTAGCTTTAGTCAGTAAGAGTCTTCTTACTGACTAAAGCTAGGTCATTGGGCACAAAGGAGGATTTATAACTGGGGTAAGCCCAGTTGCTAAGCACCACTGGTTAAAAGCACTAATATTAATGGGCTTATACTGTGAAAGGTTATAGACGGAGTGTCAAAATCCAGCAATCTGAAGTACCAGAATGAGAAACCGGCTTGTATTTGTATACGTGAAATAAGCTCACATAGACAAAATAAGAAGCCGATACGTTCATTATCATCATCATCGTCATCATCGTTACGTTCGTCAAGGTCATTCACACATTTGAACCATCCTGGGAAGGACTTTACAATAGGGATAGGTATATATGTATATATTTGAGGGGGGTAGGGGGAGGGGGGGAGGGGGTAGACCCTCCCCCCGTGGTGGAAAAGTTTAGGAAATGCATAGTTTTTTTTTTATGAATTTTTAAAAATCTCATTTTGAGGTTATGTTTTTGGGAAGCACTTTCATTTAGCGCCAATCGCGGACTATTTCTAGGCTATTTCCAAGCAATAATACGATCAATGGCATCTTCAAGGTCAAGATTAACACCCTAAAAGCCGAAGGTCAAGGTCATTCGTCGAGGGGCAAAGGCATTTTTTATTTTATTATAATGTTTTAGGTTTGCATGTCGATGCAGCCACGTGTCGACGGAGCCCCGCTTCGCGGGGCTCCTGCTTCTGAGTGGTTTATAAAAAAATAACCACGAAGGGGATGGCGGGGTCTGTTCGCTCGCTTCGCTCGCTCTCTTGACCCCGCCATCCCCTTCTAACCTAACCTGTCCGAGTCGGGGTGCCCTAAGTCCCGAGCTCGCTTCGCTCGCTCTTGCATCCTGGTCCTGGCTCGACAGAGTCCAAAACACGCGTCACTTCAGTAAATACGGAGGAAGGAGCATGCGGCTCGACAGAGTCCAAAACACGCGTCACTTCGGTAAATACGGTACAGTTGTTCTCAAGCGCGATGGCAAATGCTCTCAAACGCGAGTACAGACATTGAATGACATGACACTAAAAAAACGGCGCCAAAAATTAAATCTTGCGTTTCGTTTCACCTTAAATGGATACCATCAGAATAAAAAATAACTTTAGATTGTCAATAAATCAAAATTTTAATAGATAATCACCCAAAAAACACAAATCACTGACAAATTATTAAACGCAAATGAAATAACTAAAAATAATGCGAATTTTGAAAAAAAAACAAAATTACTCGTCAACTTATAATTTGCAAAATCAAAACGCATTATTAAAACTCCATAAAATAGCAACCCTTGCTCTCAAAATTACGTCAAAATTAAGAAAATAATGCGAAATTTGAGGTTATTTTAACAAAGTTTGATATTTTTTATCTCCGAAAGTATTTATTTCCTAAACTTGAAACTTTGGGATATTGCTCAAGATAACAAGTACTTTGCACAAAAAAAAATTGAAGAGTCTACTCAAAGGTCCTTATTGTAAAGTTGAGCCCCATCCTGCTTCATTTAATGTCCAATGACGTTCCGTCACCTTTGTGAGCTGTTAAATTTGATTAAAACAATAATAAACCGTGTCTGTGTTTTCTATAACTAAAACCAGTCAGCCTTTGTCGTTCCATCATAGACGTAACGTAAGTTCTACAGTTTAACCTGGTAGCTGTAACCGAAAGGTCTTTAAATCAAGAGTGAATAAATAGGTGACTTCTAGGAAAACGTGCTCCATCGTCGACTACATCATCGCTTACCATCAGGAGAGATAGTGGTCACACCCGAGCCTGTTAATAATAAAAAGACTCCATCCACCACTTTTTATTAGGCGATATTAAGGTCAAGAGGAGACTCTTATATGACTCATAACATAAAATTAAAACAAAAAATATATAGTCAGTCAGCAAGGAGGTTTTGAGATTGGTTGCTCAGGGCTTGCATCATCAAAACTAGGAATACAAATATTCCAATGTGTTTTTTTTTGTTACACTGAAACCAAAACCAAAATTGAAGAGAGTCAGAAAGGTTATTATTTTAAATATGGGTAAATAAAGGAAAAAATATTTACACACTATTCTCGAAAACTCTCTCCTATTCCTATCGCTTTTAGGCTTGCAATGTGCTGTATTTCGCACTTGTTCAGTAAAGTGAGGTGACTAACCTCTGCTACTATTTACTATATTTATTGTATCAGGCTAGCCAAGCAAGAGCCACCATCAAGGCGTATGCAAGACAATCCGCGAGACATTTCTCACAATAGTTTGTTACTAAATAACGTACGACGTACGTACGTGTTGAAAAACGTCATTTGATACACGTGGACAATATTTTCATTGCAGTTGATTGGATTCAAAACGATCCCTCCTTAATCTGTGTACTGTGTACTCTGCCTCGGCTGCAATGACAGGGTCTAGGGGCCCGAAAAATTCTGGAGTGTCGACCGCGTACCGGAAGACGCAACGTTGGAAGGCCTCCAACAAGGTGGACCGATGACCTGGTGAGGGTTGCGGGTAGCCGATGGCTTCTAGACGCACAGGACCGGTCATTGTGGCGATACTGGGGGGAGGCCTATGTCCAGCAGTGGCTGTCTTTTAGCTGAAATGATGATGATGCCATGAAAACGGCAAAAAGAGTATTCTATATGATGGGGCCCAACACTACAACGAATTACCTAAAAATATAAAAGAAGCAAAATCTCTGTTTACTTTTAAAAAATTACTAAAAAGCCACATTTTAAAGGATGTTTCATTAATAGCAGCTTAATATTAAGCTTAGTGGTACTAATTTACTTTGTAATACACATAAAATTCAAAATATATCTTATTAAATAGCTAATCATGTGGGAAGATAATACACATATTATATCTAAATATATCATTATAATATAACATGTAAAAACCCTACACACTACCTAAAACACACATATAAACAAAATTTACACATACATACGCTATATTTTAATCTACATAAAATTATGTTTAAATAAAGACATCTACTAATAATAATTATATAAATATTTTAATATGCATATTTGACACTACACTAACTCTTTATTTATAATAGATATATTTTATTATAATAGATTAATAAATAAACTCAATTAATCATAATAAATAAATTATATGTAGTTATATATCATAAGTCATAACATAAAAACAAAAAGTTAAAAATATAAATGTACGTACACAATAACAACAACCATCTAATTTCTTTAAACGCAGTGAAACAATCACTGTGTCATAGGCCTTAATAAACATTTGTGTATTGTATCCCTCAGTTAACGTACATCTACCCGCAGTGGCGATGCGCATACGACGCGACGTCGTGCACTTAGATTCCAGTGAACATTATTTTACAACTACCCTAATACTAAAACTGTTACGAAAATTATAATGTAATTTTTCATGGTACCAACTCGCTGCGCCAATCGGCTTCATGTATTTTTATAAGTTAAAATATTGTATTTTCTCTGTAAGTGATTGTGTAAATCTTTTGAGAAAATAAATGTCTAAAACCGTAAATCGTAAAACCTATAGAATGCGATTAAGTTATTACGTACGATAGAAATACCTACTAAATTGTATCGTAAGCGGATCTCCATCTATTTTAATTGTCACATACCTGAAAATACAATAAAATTAATTACATACCAATTAAAACGCCAAACCATTTAATAGTAACACAAGTGTTTTATCGGCAACCCTGTCTGAATCATTATTTATTCGACTTCCAACCTTAACACCTTCATTAATGAGTTTAAAATCCCATGCTTCAATAACCACGTGAATTAAAATACACTATTGACATTGTTAATCTTATAACTACTGAAATAAGGTCTGTAATGGCTCGTATGGTATTGTGTAAAGGAATTTAATAAGCTCTGAAGGCATACCGTCAGCGACCTTCGGTGTTCCATTCTAGTTCCATTTGCTTCGGTTGCGCGCATTTTAATATGAGCCAGTGTTGCTAGGGTAAGGCAGAATTGCTAGGACTTAGGGAGAAATTGTCAAATCACGGGTTTCGACTATTCAAATATTTTTGTAGGGATTGCTATGATCTGAAAAATAATTAACTGTTTTTAGTTATTTTTTTTGGCGAATGAAGTGTTTGTATTCAGTGATATTGTGTTTATGTTATGCCGTTTTAAAATTACACACAAAACGATTTTGCATTATTATCACTGAAAACAATAATAATTACTATGCTCAACTGCTCATTGATTTATAAATATAACTGACGAGATGAAATATATATTATCAAAACTTTAAATTACCTGTCAAAATACGGTAGACAACACGAAAAATTCTGTTCAATACAAAAAAATCTGTATAAAATATGAAATAAGCAAAATAATAATTAACCTAAGACATTAGTTCAACGAAAACAATGTAAACGACCCTTCAGGGTAAAATCGATTCGCTACCCTAGCAACACAAACCAACGACTGGCAGTCATCTCACTGCAGCGGGGCACACCACCCGCTCACGTTCGAAAGTCGAAGTCGCCGCCAAAAATCGAAGTCGTAAAAATGAAACCTGAAGTCGCAAAATTTTACCGTCGGCACAAGTAAATCTCGTGCGGCTTGTGTTGATACTAACCCGTCCGAGATTTACTTATATCGATAGTAAATAATCGTCTGTTTACGTTCCCGGCTTCCAAACACGTGGTAAATCTCTTTTTTTATTTATTTTCTTTACGTTGCGTGTTTTAAATCGACTTTTTTATTGCTTTAGTTAGATTTGTTAGTCTTAATTTTCTTTTTCTATTTGTTATTATTAGCGTTTGTAAGATAGTTTTCTGTTTTAAATTGTCTTTGGTTGTTTTCCTTCAACAATTTTTTAATATGCATCCTTTTAAGCTTCGCTCTGGTTTTGTCTTTATGAATATTTTTGTTCTTTCAATAAACTTTAAGGTTGGTTGGGATTTGTTGGAAGACAAAGTTCTTATAGTAAACTTAGAACAATATACGTTCACTATGATAGTACCACCAGATGTTATTATCACGCTTCAACGGTCTTGTAGCCGCAAAAACGATTGGGAAACCTTGAGACTTTTCGTTTAATATCCGTGTCTTGCATGAGAGTGAAGATATTAGACTGTTTCATGTCAAGTCATGATGTACTGGAGTTATCAAAATTTACTTTCTGATTAGTGCAGCATGCTCCTTTTTTCCATACACCCTCATATTCACTATCTTAGTAGTCACTCACTAGAGATGCCGCGAATACTCACTATTATTCGGTATTCAGAATTACTCGACATTTTTTTGTTATTCGTCAAATATCGAATAATAGCTAGTATTATTTGACACTTGATACTCGTATTTTTGTAATGAACAAAAATTACTATTGACTTAAAATCATTTTTTTGTTAAAAACAAAAACACACTTAGTATTAATATTTATCAGTTGCCAACATTTAAAAATGTAAAATCAGTATCTATGATAAGAGGCTGATTTCTTTAACTTCATTGTTGTCTTTTATAATAATCTTAGAATTATTAAGTTCAAGACAGACAAGCGTGACTTATTATTTGATAACAAATAAATTATTTTGTAAATTCTTTTTTAGGGTTCCGTACCCGAAAGGTTCAAACGGAGCCCTATTGCTGTCACTCACGTGTCCGCAAGTTTGTCTGTTCGTCATCTGTTACAAAGGTTTTACAGCCAAACGGTTGGAGCTTTAAATTTTCACAGTATAAGTACCTTGTCGACCCAAAGCCATACAAATAGTCAAAAATACATTTGATACGGAACCCTAAATGTGCAAAGTCCGACACACACCTGGCCTGTTTTTTTTTTTCGAATAATAATGGCGAGTTATTCGATTATTCGTCATAGGGAATGGGCAATTAATCAATCGGTATTCGACTAATTCGCTATAACAATTATTCGTGGCATCTCTAGTAGTCATCCTTTTTATATCCTTACCATGTTCAAACATTCCTTCCATTGTGTAATTGGTTTTAACACGAACAGTACTCATCACTATGAACAAATTTTACTCAGTAGTTCAGAACATTTTGTCGAGTTATCTGTCGGTATATATAAAATTCAGAAAACTGACTGACTGATATATCAACGCACAGCCTAAACCGCTGGTCCCAGAGACATGAAATTTGGAGGGTGTGCTGTTTGTGAAGAGTAGGTATCCACTAAAAATGGTTTTTCGAAATTCAACCCTTAAGGGGATGAAAAAGGGGTTGAAAGTTTATAATGAGAGAAGTACTAATTCCACGCTGGCGAAGCCGCTGGCAGAAACTAGTGCAAAAAAAAATTGTCGTCTTCACCTTGTACATCACTATTATCATCATCATTCATCATTCTCCTGCCCGTATCCCAATTTGTTTAGGGTCGGCGCAACATGTTTTTTTCTTCTTATATATCACTATCATGCTAGAAATATTATCTGCAAGCTTTACGGTAAAGAAGTGTGGTGGGTCAGACTAGTAGACCTGCCTTTATTACGTTAGTCTTTAAAATCTTATTCTTACATGTTATACTTACCACTATTTACATTAATACTTATTACACCTAATAGTATATCGGTAATCGGTTTAATTTTCTGTAGCAGCTTTTCTCACGATAAAGACCTCCGCCAAGGTTTTCCATGCTGCTTGATCCCTAGCTATTCGGGTCCACTCAGGGCCACCATTAGTCTGAAGTCGTCTTCCCAACGTTTACACTGTCTCCACTTATTTCTTTTGTTGCCCCTAGGGTACCACTCCGTTATTATTTTGGTCCACTTTTCTTTCGTATCCCGTAACACATGTCCTGCCCAACGCTATCGTAGGTCAGACTACTACCAAATCCCGATTTCATTGGAATCAGCGCAGCATGTTTTCATATTCGATACATTTCTATTAGCTAGTTTTCTCCTTTCTATCCTTCTTATCTTTCTATATTCTTATCACCATTCACACTCAGAACAAATTCCTCACAATATGTTTCTCATTCCTGCGTACCACATGCCAGCCGATTACCATCAGTCAATGGAAGTAGTGTATTTATTTTATCAATGAAACTTGATAGTATGCAAATTAGTAGTGTTATCAAATTCATTATTAATCATAGTGATTATATTATCAGCCTTTTCCAGTTTATTTTCCTTGTTAACTATTCCAGTTTTATCTTTGATAATGTTTGTAAATTTTAAAATTCGCAGGTATATTGTTAACACGTACAAACTCAATAGTCAAAATCAATTATCGTGATCTATATTTGCCCTTATAATTGAAAAGTCTTGCATTGCATGATTGTTTTCTTCATCATCATCATCATCATTTCAGTTGAAAGACGTCCACTGCTGGACATAGGCCTCCCCCAAGTATCGCCACAATGATCGGTCCTGTGCATCTCGATTGTTCTCTTACATCATCATCATCAGCCTTTTAATGTCCCCACTGCTGGGGCACAGGCCTCCTTTCTGTGAGAGGGTGTGGGCCGTAATCCACCACGCGAGCCCAATGCAGATTGGTGGATGTCATATGTCTTCGAATTTTTGGTTCTAGGACATGCCGGTTTCCTCACGATATTTCCTTCGCCCTGTATGGTTCAATATTATGTTCTCTTACATAAGTTTAATTAAATACCAAATCTGTGCAACCGTTTGACAACCATAACCAACCGCGCAGCTCTGGGTGACCGACACCCAGCAAATGCTGAGATAGTGACCCTTTCTGTGTGGCACACTCATTGCAATTTTATTGTATCTTTGTGTGATAATCCTTTCTTTTTAACCCCCGTCGCAAAAATAGGGGTGTTATAAGTTTGACCGCTATATATGTGTGTCTGTCTGTTTATCTGTCTACGGCACCGTAGCTCTTAAACGGGTGAACCGTTTTGAATGCGGTTATTTTTATTTGAAAGCAGGTTTTCTAGCAATGGTTCTTAGACATGTTTTATCAAAATTGGTTCAGCTGTTTCAAAGACATTTTCTTTAAAGCATTGGGCGTTTTTGAATTTAATCGGTATCTTGTGTTTTACTGTTGTGTTGTACCTGGATCGTTGTTTTCTATTCTTTATTTCATTATATCCACATAATATGTAGGTAGGCTACTTTCATAACAGTCTTAGCAATAGAAATTCTCTCCCTTTCCACATCCAAATCAGCAGACACAATAGATTTTAATTTTGTCTCGATTACGAGATGACTGACGATGCCGGATTGCTGAACTATATATGTTTACTAATCTTATACAGTCAGGTTCAATATTAAGAATGATAGTATAAGAACAAACATTTCAGCTTTGTTTCTAGGACAGTGATGCATCTGCAATGCCTTTGATATATCAAATATGTATAAGACCATAAGCGGGGGTACCGAACGCTTACCATCGGGAGGGCCGTAGTATTGTTTGCCATCCAATAACATCAAAACCAATTTCCTAAAAGGGTAAAATTGATTCTTTATGTAGGAGGCAATCTCTGGAAATGACAAAATTAGTTCACTGATATATAGACAATATACACTTTATTGTTGTACATCATCATAAATTACAGTAGGAGCTTATAGTTAATAGGATGTAACAATGGGCGGTCTTATCGCTAAAAGCCGGCCAAGTGTGTGTCGGACTTTGTGAATTTAGGGTTCCGGACCAAATGAGGGAATTATCAAAGCAAAAATCTGATTTATCATGATAATTATAATGGTGTCTGTTCGCGAAAAAGAAATAAAACTAGTGTGCTTTGACGCCAACTACCTGACTGTAAATATTTATCAAAATATTGGTATATGTTAGTAAAATATACCGGTATTTATTACCAAATTTCAAGTTCATAGGTCAATGGGAAGTTAAAAAATTCTTCGGAACAAAATTTTGTGACAGACGACGGACAGACAGACAGAAGGTTAGACACGTGAGTGACAGCAATAGGGCTCCGTACGGAAACGGCTTCGGGTACGGAACCCTAAAAAGTGAGTAGTCCGTGGTGTACTGGCTAATAAATTTAGTTACATATTTCATATAGGTAAATAAAGAATTAAGAAAGGGAAAGAAAGTGGTATTCAACTACTAAAACTAATGCTGTACTTATGCTAAATATCACAGGATATTTTATATTCCTCAAAAATTCACAGTTTCTGTGGAAAGATTACGTAAACAAAACCATAGGAAGGAGTTAGTAAAAATAATTTTGATAATGAGATAATATCAGTAGGTGTTAGATAATTACAGAGATAAGTAATGGTTCATCATCATCAGACTCCTCCTCTCTGTGAGTAATGGTTCAATGAAATAGTATTATTAATTTATCGTTATGTATATTTTATGGAGGAGGAGGAGCTCGCGGGTGAAGTAATAACAGCACGGATCGATCCATCAAGTTAAGCTACGCTTGCCGGGGTTGGTCCATGGATGTGTGACATCTTTACATACCGTGCCTCGGAAAGCATGTTAAGCCGTTAGTCCTGGCTGCCAATAATGGATCTTTGACAGTCGTTACGAGTCGTCAGAAGCCCGAAAGTCCTGACAACCAGTCTTACCATCAATCAGTATTACCCAGTAACTGGGTTGTGGAGGTCAGATAGGCAGTCACTCCATGTTAAATACTGGTATATACTGCATTCAGTTAGACTAGAACCGACCCCAAGATAGTTGGGAAAAGGCGCGGGCAGATTATTGCTAGGAAAGTAGATATAAAAATATTATAAACAGGTTTTTAAGATTAATTTTCTTTGGGAATTATTTATGTAATTTTAATAAGGTTTGCACCTAATTTAGGTAGGCTTTGAATTTTTCTTTTTCTAATCATAAACATTATTAGTGATATTTTATTAATGAAGGCGTAAGAGCCTGACACGCCCTCCCGCTCCATCCAGAGCGGGAGAAATGATTTGATGATAAAATGATAAATGATTGTTATTTTATAAATAGGTTTTTAAATAACGACTTTTACACGTCAATTTTTTTTTGTCGGTGTAAGCTATATGAGGCCGGTGTTTCCTAGCTGACTACCCTGAGAAGAAACACCGAAACAAACTCAGAGGTCAAAGTCTCTTTTAAAGTCCATACAATCTCTATCTGTACTGTTCAAAACATATAAGAACCATGTACGTTAATGTCTGAGATGAGATTTTGAGGAAAGCACCACCCAGATTTGAGTGGACCTGTCCAGACAGTGCAAGCATTTGTCAGTTATCGTGTAGCTCAACTCAGAACTATAATGACCTCAATGAACCGACAAACAATACCAAAGTAAGGACATTTGAATGATTTTTCACCCTAAAAAAAATGGCATGTGCATTAGTTATGCTTACTTTATTTCTCAAGGTTCAGGCTATATATACACCCATCCTTTATTTCGATTCTATGGTTACGTGAATTGAACACGAGTCAAATTCAATTCATCGATTCAGCCTTGGTAACGTTACAGATAAGCAAATGAGTTCAGCCGTGCTATTTGAACACGTGTCACTAAGTCGATAGCCTACCTTGGACAGCAAAAAAATGTAGGTTTTGCTAAACTCAAATCTTACTTCCTATCTTATCTTATTTGCTAAACTCAAATCTTACTTCCTATCTTATCTTATTTCTTACTAATATTAAAAAACTGGCCAAGTGCGTGCACATTCGCACATTTAGGGTTCCGTACCAAATGTATTTTTGGCAATTTTTATGGCTTTGGGTCCAACCGTTTGGCTGTAAAACCTGTGTGACAGACGACGGACCGACAGACAGACAGACTGACGGAGAGATGGACACGTAAGTGACAGCAATAGGGGTTCGTTTGGACTTTTCGAGTACGGAACCCAAACGCAAAAAATTTGGAGGGTCGGATGAATGGATGTTTGTAACTCAATCACGCCAGAAAGACTAAACGGATCTGAATGAAATTTGGCACGGAGATAGATTATAGTCTAGAAAAGCACATAGCGCTTTTTATCCCGGGAGTATGTCCCCTTGGAATAATTTTCGAAATTAACAGTGGCTAATTGAGGTGGTCATGAAAGGAACTTAAGTCTTATTTATAAACAATATCTATATTAAAAAAAACGAGTCATTTAAAACTCTTGTACTATAAATAACTTATCGTACTAGTGTAATCATAGTTTGAACTAAATAAATGGCTCGGGCATGCAATGTGTTAGTGAACGCCATTTATAGACTCGGGTTCCGTGTAGGTACCATAATGGTAAAAAAAACACCCGGTGTGACTTTTTTCTGTCACAAATTCTTTGTATGTCTATGCTTATTTCTGGAACTACAGACTAATGCTGTCAAATCAAATTCGCAAAAAAAAGTTACTTTGAAAAATATTTTTCCTATTCATAAACAGTCCTCAAGACCTCGGTGGACAAGTCATATTTACTCTTTGCCAGTTTTTTTATTATTCTAATGAACATAGCTTAATTTATTTTTTTAATAAGCCCATATGTCCCACAGCTGGGCAAAGGCCTCCCCCAAATCCGTCCAGGTATTCTTTTCACGAGCCTCGTCGACTCAGCTCTTGCGGTAGACCTTGCTACCGTTTATACAATTTTATTTGTTTTCCTGGTAACCTCTATGTTAAACTAAATCTATGTCGTTGGCTGAAGTTTCAGTTGAAACTGAATCATTTATGCTTGACGGGCTTGAAATAGTCACATTAATAATGCAACGTACTGAAGTCAGACTACTAGATACAAGGCTATAGATATTTCAGGGAGGAAATTGCTTAAAAATTTAAAAATCTTTTAGAATCGGTTAAATCAGAAATACGAAAAAAAAAATCTAAAAACCAGAATGCAAAAAAATAACTAAAAAGTTCCAAACAAATTTCTTTCTTGTCACATACAACAAATGTCTTATGCATTTGGTGGTATTTATTTTAGATCAATCGCAGATTAGATAGAAGATAACGCCAGCAATTATTTCCCTTCAACTTTATTTTTATTGAAGCATAATAAACCTATTAAATTGGCGTTTTTCTTACAAATAGAGAACATCGTCACTTCTATAAAATATTCATCAATTGCTTTATATTATATCGAATAATGACCGTTATAAACAACTGCCAATAGTAAAAAAAACCTTATTACTTATAGTTTTGTAGACAAAAAAAAATGACTCCTCTTTTTGTTAGCAGAAATGACCACTATATTAATTTGTTTTAACTTAGCCAAAACTTATTTTTGTTGCTTAATCTAAGTGACATTCGTTATCTTAGTTTTTAAACATTATTGCATCAAAGTTTTAAAACATTAGTGTTCATAGATGTTAAATAAATTAAGAAAATGTTAGTATGAAAAATGCAACTTCTTTCAAATTCTCCAAACAAAACGCTGATTTCATAGATGGGGACCTAATATATCACTTTCGTTGTCCAAGACCAATCTAATTATAATACCTCATTTGCTAAAATCCATCAAGCCTTTAGGCTACAGCGCGTGCCAAACATACTCTTGAAAAACATTACCGTCTTTTTGGAACAGTCGGGTAAAACAGCTGCGCATTATGTTCACCTAACTTGGGAATAATATAGGTAACACCAGTTTTTTTAGGGTTCCATACCCGAAGGGTAAAAATGGGCCCTATTGCTTTCACTCACGTGTCCGTCTGTCCGTCTGCCCGTCTGTCTGTCCGTCGTCTGTCACATAATTTTGTTCCAAGACATTTTTTAACTTACCATTGACTTGAAATCTGGTTGTAATGTTTATTAGGACGTACATTTTACTAACAAATATCAGTATATTATTATTGATAAATCAGATTTTTTCTTTGATATTTCCCTCATTTGGTACGGAACCCTAAATGTACGAAGTGCGACACGCACTTGGCAGGTTTTTTCATTTATAAGAGTTTGTCACAGTAGTGTGACCAAAAATATCACTGAAGTATGGCCAATGATTTCAAAGTTACCATAAATGGTGCGATCAACAGCTATTCTAACCGATGCGTGCACAGTTTCCATACACGCAATCATGAGATTAATTGTAACACTTCTAATGGTTTTTAATTGAGCATCACGTCTAAACGACTAGTCTTATTTCTTTGAAATAAAAAAATTTGTTACTCTAGACCATTTCCGTCGTAAGTTGATACAAATTATATTTTTATAGCATTGTTTAGTAAATTTGTAAAGTTTTGTCTAACGTGAATAAAAAATTGAGAATCACGAAAAAAATATGAAGCGTATTTTTACGAAACCTTCACCATTTTAAAGATTATTTAATAAATAGTGTATTTCCTTTTTAGGAAGTCGGTTGTTTTTTTTCTTATAATAAACGTACCACACTAGGAATTACTCCTACGTAAGTAAACTTAAATACATAAGACACCCATACCCGGTTGTAGGCCATACAAATATTTGTTCCATGCGGGAATCGATACCGTGAGACGTAGCGCAGTAGCCAATCACTCAACAAATTATTGAAGTCTTTACCTGGCCCTGCAGTCTCGACATTGATAGCGATCGCTACGTTCTAACGATCGGTCGCTACGTCCTCACGATTCAATAATTAATTGTTTCAAGCGGTAAAAATAATAATTAAAATTTAAAAAAAATATCAGTTTTCATGAAAAATTGTGCTTGCAAGTTAAAATTTACTCCGTCTCTGTACATATTTCAAGAAAATAAATTATTTTGCCTCACAATGAGGGTTATTTAGCGATCGGTAGCTAACGTAAGTTTCGCTATCAATGTCGAGACTGCAGGCCCTGGCCAGAAGCGTAGCTAAATAATACAATAACTATGCTCAATCCATCCGCCTAGCCATTTTCTAACTATCTTGGGGTCGACTTCCAGTCTAACCGGATGCAGCTGAATACCGGTATTTTACATGAAGCGACTGCCTATCAGACCTCCACATCCCAGTTACTGGGTAATACTATAATAAGCCCTTCGTAATAGACTGCTTGTCAGGCTTCTCACGACCCGTAACGACTATCAAAGATTCACGATTGACAGCCGGGACCCACGGCTTTGATTTCCGAGGCACGGAGGAGTCTCAGTATGTTAAGATGGTCACTCATCTATGGACCAACCCCGGCAAATGTAGCTACACCTAATGGATCGACCCGTGCGGCTGTTATTAGTTTAGCAACAATAAGTTTGCTCGTTAAAAAATAATAACAGTCGCACGGGCCGATCTTGAAAGTTGCTGCAATGGTTGTTGAGGTCGATCCGATTAAAAGAGTAACCAGCCAATTCCGTACCGAGATTCCTCCGTGGCTTCAACAACACGTTGCCGAGAATCGAGAGGAGTAGCGTGCGATCAGAGAAGCCATTGTACAGCATCGATCACTAATAAATAATGATCGATGTTGTACAGCAGTGGATTTGCTATCTTCACCGATCTTGGAGACGATCGGTGGCAGCGACCTCTCGCGCCCGGCCCTTGGTCCAGGCCATGGTACCAAGGGCCGGGCGCGAGACATCACACATCATCACATTATATCATCTGTGAAAATTGTAACTGTCTAACTATCACGGTTCATGAGAAACAGCTTGGTGACAGACGGTCAGACAGACAGACGGACGAACAGCGGAGTCTTAGTAATAATAAGGTCCCGTTTTACCCTTTGGCTACGGAACTCTAAAACATTACACATTACCATGCGTTTGACACGTATTTGGTTCGTTTCACAGTCACGTGTCATGATTATGGTCTTCCACAATAAACCTTAAGGCTCTACTGACGGTCCAGTGGCGCCCTCATTGAATAAAAAAACGTAGCATAGCACAGAAAATAAATATAAAAAAATCCAACTTCACGTTTGTTACAAAGAGAATAAAGCATTTTTACGTTGTTAAAACAGGTCTCAAAATGTTTCGTATCCAAAGAAGTAAGCAAAAGTACCAAAAACGGCCGTTTCTGACACTTTTGCCTACTACTTTGGATTTGGACGATTTTTTATTCAATGAGCCGCCACTGGACCGTTAGTAGACCCTTAAAATCGTTCAAACTTAAAATTTAAATGAGGTCGAATTTCGACCTATGGGCGACCACTTACTAGTTCCAATTTATTTGGTGTCTTCGCAACATGATTTTTCCTAATCCATCCATCGTTTCTTTAGTCTTTCTCTACCCTTATATTCTATTACCATCCACATTCTTCTAACAGTTTATTCATAATAAAACTGATGAATGTAACCTTCTTAGTAGCAACAGAGTTTATTGGAAAAAGCTTAGTGCATAGAAATACATTGACGACTGAACTAACCCATATAAGTGTAAGTCGGCTTGGCGGCGGCGATTATTGAGTTATTTATGCACTGTAGAGGGTGCAAACCCCTTTAACACGATTGGGGTATGAGGGTATTATCGACCAGGTCATAATAATTGCATTATGTTTACTTATGTTGGGCAAACAAAGGCTTCTTGCGATAAAAAGGCAATAAAATAAGATTAAGTTCAGTAACACATTCAACTTTATTTATAAATCGCTAAGTACCATAATGCTTAGTTTAAGGTTCTAATTTCATGATGACATTCGTGTCATTCAACATTTTCAGTTGTCTATAGGACAAATATCCCTTTTCAGATGAGTCAGCACTTTGCCACACATTTATACTCCTTTCGGGAAGAATTTTTTTAATTTAGAATCTCCTTATTAGATTTAAACCAATCGCATGTTTTTTTTTTTTTTAAATAAGGCCTTTTGTTGTGTGTAACAGGAAAAGAGGCACGTTATGGCCGAAGGTCTCAGTAGCATACAATTAGACAGGTCTATTCTTTCAAATTAAATGCTACTAAAATTGAATTTTGATCACTTCCATCGTATTTTTAGTGCTAGACATTCCCTAGCCATATTCGTTGGTTTGGAGTGATAAAATTACGAAGATTGATCGAAATTAATATGTTTTATGATTCAATAATTAAATACATATATCATGTTTGAGTTATTTCTCTTCATGATTAAGCGTTTCAATATTATAGAATCATCCCGTGCATCAATCAACGTTCAGTTCAAAACGGATTTCTTAAGCACAGTATCATCTTTATATAATATAAGACATACAGGTTGTAAAAGGACACATCACATAGCCGTCAACTACACATACTGTACATCTAACAAAGTACTCGTAGTTTTGCGCAAAAATTATGAACTTTTATTTTTAGGTATGAAAAAAAAACTATTTTTGTTTTCGCCCAATGTAACGCGAACCCAGGCAAGTGGAGTTAAGCCCCGCCCCTTAACTCTAAGCCACGTAGGTACTTGTCAGATACGTTTGATTTTCATTGCGTTTTAATAACTGCAAATGCGTGGTTTCGAAATTTCGAAAAATAAAATCGAAAATTCAGGTAACGTTTGTTTGAAAAAAAGTTTACTTGGCATTCATTTTCTTAAAAATCCAAAAAAAAAATTGCGACTTTGATCTTCAATATCTCTAAAACCAGTGGATTCCCAGGTATGGTCTAGTGGAAAAAATGATCCAAATAAAGGGATAGATAGAATATGTGGCTTTCGGCTTCGGAAACTGACTTTTTACACCCGATATAACTAGCCTTATAATATTCCCACTGCTGGGAATACCAGGCCTCATCTCTAAACAGATAGAGAATTGGCCGTAATCTACCACGTGGCAGTGCGGGTTGCTGAATGTCACAAGTCTTCGATGTTTTGTTCTAGGACATGTCAGTTTCCTCACGATGAGTGATGAGGAGTTTCCTTAACGTTTTGAAAGGAATGATGATGAAAGAAATTACACAAAGTAAATCGCCTGACATCTTTACCTAGTCCTAACCAAAATCTCTTCTCTCAATTCCAGATCGCCCTACTGCTCTCGGGCATCATGCTGCTAAAGAAGTTGATGTCAGCGAAGAGCGGCGGTGGCGGCGGAGGAGGTGGCGGACACGAGAGCCATGGCTGGTCGTCAGGAGGCAGCAGCGGCGGGTGGGACAGGAGGGCATATGATGAGCTCCCTTACTCGGCTTATAAGAGGGAATAGAGTAGTAGTGGGGCTGTTGATGGGTACTGATGTAGATGATGGTTCTTGATGACTGAGCCTTTGGTTGTTTTTATCAAACTTAGCGCAGATATCGATAAAACAGTCTTTAGTCTGATATGACACCTTGAAAATAGTAATCAATAGCACATAGTAATAAAGCAGTTTCAGGACTGAATCATTGTTATGTCTGCGATAGACAAAACTGTTTTTTTGTAGTCGGCGCATGATCTTATGCTATGTTCTTACATAATATTCTAGAATGTTTCTGTTTTAAATTCATAGTATATTAATATTAAAGTGGATACATAAACCTGAAAATTATCTTGTAAGATCTATGGCAAGATAATCCCTCAGCAGGAATAATTTTATCGAACTGATTTGTACTTAACCTGAATGGTTTTCTTGCTCCTTAGTGTTTTAACAAGAACTTTCGATCAACCATATTTTAAAACCTTTAGTCAGTCTCTCAACTATACACTCCATAAAATTTCGTAAGCTCTACTGATTCCGTACCCACAACCTTGACTTCAAATGTGCCTGATATTTATTGGAATCGTCCAAATGCAGGCAAGCTACTAAAATATTGAAAGCTTTGATATCCGAAAGTCACACAAGTTATCGTGTCACGGAACGTTCAATAAATCGGTTTTATTGTAGGATTTTATGCTGCATTTGGTCGTAAATATTTAATACTTCGAATTGAACTTCTAAGGTTGTGAAACCGTCAAACACACTCGGTTTCTTGAACGAAATATCGACGTCTCTATAATTATACAAGGACAGAGAAGTCTTTGCTGTTTATTGAAATATTCAAGTAATTACAGCAGTTGTGGCGTTCTTGATAATAGCAAAGATTTCTGAGTACAACATAATAATTCTGTCCGTAAGTTATATTATCGTATATAGGACATGTATTTTTTGCTTTAACTAATCAATAAAAAATACAAAAATAAAACTCATCAAATTTAGGGAGTTGGTTGCTTGTTACGTCTTGTAGGTAAAATGTGGTACATTTTTTAAGTTGGTGTGACGTTACGTGAAATTTCAACGCAATATATCGTTCACATTTTTAGGGTTCCATACCCGAAAAGTCCAAACGGAGCCAGCCCTATTGCTGTCTTTCACGTGTCCATCCAGACGGACACGTGAGTGACAGCAATAGGGCTCCGTCTGTCTGTGATTTGTCTGTCACAAAATTTTGGTCCGAAGAATTTTTTAACTTCCCATTGACCTATGAACTTGAAGTTTAATGATAACGTTTAATATTACATATATTGTACTAACACATAACAATATATTGATAAATCACATTTTTTTCTTTGAAAATTCCTTTTTGGTACGGAACCCTAAATGTGCGAAGTCCAACACACACTTGACCGGTTTTTTGTTTACATTACAAAAGGAAAACCTGTCCAATAGTCTTTCGTACTCTAACTTACGGAGCAAATATATTTTTTGTCATCTACGCTATTGAATTCATGTTGCGATAATTTTTGTTCTTGAAACTGGGGCATAATCTAACAAAATATGACTGTGCAATGATTTTTGTATCAACTAATTGCTTATCATCAACTACTGTTATCATTCAGACCCTACGTCCAAATACTAGACAGAATACGTAGGTTTATTGTACTTAAAAAAAACTTCGATCGAATTTATTTACGGGACACTTGTTCAATTTTAAAAATCAATTTAATTTCTTTTGTAACTAGCAGTTACAAAAAACCATGTTATATTTTTGTATGCCCACCTTTTTTGAACATGTGCCTCGTTTTTAAATATATTTTTATAATTTATTATTTTATTTATTAAATAGTCTTTATAGAGGGTGCTTTTTGTATAAATATTAATCGTTTCAAAAACGATGTGTTGGTACTTTTTATTAAAAGGTTTATTTATTTTTAGTTTATAAGTTCAGACTGTCTATTTAATGTACTTTATTTATTTTAATTGATTGCTAATAATTGTGCTTGAATACTCCACAATAATAATAATAATTTATTCTTAATTAGATAAGCTGATAATAAAAAAAATACATATTATATCGTGATGTTAAACATGACAATAGATTTGTAAATGCTGGTGTTAACTTTTTTTATACAGGTAAATAAACAATAATTTATACGCCAGAAATGCCTTTTTTTTCCTCTACTAAGATCATAAGCAACATTAAAATAAAAAATAGGAGAGAAGAAGAGGAATAATGACAGCCCCATCGGTATTCCAAGTTTAACAACTCTTACCAAGATTGATCCGTGGATGGGTGTCCATAGCAAAAAACTTATAACTGAGTTTTGGAGGTCAGATAAATGCTAGACGTGGTATTCAGCTGGATCTGGTTGGACTAAAGATGAAAAAGATAAGAAAGTAGTTAACCAAGAAACTCCTTGATTGCACTTTTCGATGAAGTAGTTGATAATATTAACTTACAAGAACATTGGTTTACCTGCATTGCTGCAAACGTGGCTCCTTCAATTTTGGGCCTCGGTGAAAGGTTAATGCATGATCTAGCTACCGACGGGTTTTGTGTGATCAGCGATTTTGATAGTGCATATTGGATTTATTTTATTTCGGATAGTAAATTATCAGTCTAAGTTTCTTAAAGGGGAATATCAAGCAGCCATACAAAAAAATGCCTGAAATGGACAGAAACTAAATGATAAATGATTATTATTCAGTAAATAGGTTACAAGGAACACTTTTACACGTCAATGTTTTTTGTCAGTTTAAGTTAGATGAGGCTGGTGTTTCCTAGCTGACTACCCTGAGAAGAAACACCGATACAAACTCAGAGGTCAAAGTCTCTTTTAAAGTGTTCAAATCCATACAATGTGTACTGGTTAAATCATATGAGAACCATGTACGTTTATGTCTGCGATGAGCTTTTTGAAGAAAGCAACACACGAATTCGAGTGGACCTGTCCAGACAGTGCAAGCATTTGTCAGTCATCGCGAAGCTCAACTCAGAACTTTGAGGAGCTCAACGAACCGACGAACAATACCAAATTAAGGACATTTGAGTAGGCCGCAAAAATACTCAAACTGCCAGACAATTATAAAATCTACATGAATATAACGACATACATAGTTCTCGCATTCACATTATTCTATATGAGGACCATGCAGCTTAGTGTCTGTAGTGGTCTTTTGAAGAAAGAACCAAACATTTGAGTGGACCTGTCCAGTCAGTGCAAGCATTTGTCAATAGTCGAATAGCTCAACTTAAGAACCACTAAGGAGCTCAATGACATGACGAACAATACCAAAGAAACGACATTTGGGTAGGCCGCAAAAGTACTCAAACTGTCAGGTACTCACTAGGGTCACTAGGTACTAATAGTCCTTAATAAAATTATACTACATATTTAGAATAAAATATATATAATAAAATAATTATTAAGTTTGTCTAACTAGGGTAAAAATATATCGATCACTAAAATATTTAACCATTATATTATTATATTGAAAATACCACTATAAATAGAGGTAGCTATTTTTTCTTTTGAAATGATCAAGCATTTCAAGGCTGTAACCATTGGTTTTAATACTGGCAAAAAATAACAAAACGATATTTTAACAGTTCATATTATTTAATTAAAATGTAGATTTTGAATTGCGGCAAAAGTTGCGCTGGCACAAATATTAAAGTTTTATAAAACGCCATCTATCGAAATAGGTAGGAACTTAGCAGTCAGTTTCAGTACCTACTAAACTTCAAATGTAGGTGAACAGAATCACTGATTGTATTTTTTTTTGATAATCAAAGGTTGCATTTTAATTTAATATATTGTCGCTTGTGTATTTTTTGTCTCCCTGTAAATCATGAAAATGAGTCTTCGAGATTATTTATTTAAATTTGGTCCAGTATCAGACTTAAGGAATCTTACTAGTATTATAAATGTGAAAGTTTGTGAAGATGTATGTTTGTTACTCTTTCATGAAAAACTACTGAACGGATTTTGATGAAACTTTACAGTAATATTGCTTGTTTTTTTTTTCGGCGTGGGAAATCATGCAATGACTTCTCCCTCTCTGGGTGAAGCGGAAGGGCGTGTCAGACTCTTACTGACGAAAACCCACCCCTGTTCCTTCCCTGCCTGAGTGCCCAGGGGTGCGGTAACTCATTTTCAGAATTCTCTAGGCATACAGGCACGGGCCACGACGGGCCCCGTCAGTGGTGGCTGAAACTCATCTCTTTGAGGCGCGCGTGGAATACTACGCACCGTCGATTCACGGGCCTGGTGCTGATCGGACGGCGAGCTACCCACTGCTCGCCGTCCGCAGGCCCGGGTCTACGGTGGCCGGAGATCGTCTCGCGACGTCCTGCGCCCAGTACCTTTCCTGCGGTGGTAGCGGCCGAAGCCTTGAGGGCCACTCCGTTGAGCTTCCCTCACGCGTCCCGCCTCCACCTTCGCGAGCATTACTGCTTCGCAGAAAGCAGAGACTGCTTCCCATTCCCTCTCGTTCTGTACCATGGCCTGAACCAGGGCCGGGCGCGAGAGGTTGCCGCCACCCGTCGCATGCACGAGGACACGGCGGTGCTCCGCCCAAGCGGGGCAGACCTCCACCGTATGCTCCACCGTGTCCTCTGGGCGATCCGCGCAGAAAGTACCTAATATTGCTTAAACATCAGAATAACACACATAGGCTATTTTATTGTATAGTACCAATTTAACTAATAACTTAAAAACTATACATTTTAGAATTATGAAAAAAATATATTTGAAATCCTTACAACAAGCCCTTTCCGTTTGATATGTAGCATATTACAATTTGAAAGCTTCTTTTTTAATTTTCTGATTTGCACCCCCAAAGTGAACCCCATATTCCAAATTCATTTATTTACGTTACACGGTTGTGTTTGGGTCACCGATATTCATGTGTGGACCATTTTCAACTCAGTCAGTCGAGTAGATTCGGAGTAAATTTGCTGTGACAGACGGACGCACGAGAGATCCTTTAGGGGTTCTGTTTTACCGGGGCCTGCGGACGGCGAGTAATGGGTAGCTCGCCGTCCGATCAGCACCAGGCCCGAGAGTCGACAGCGCGTAGTGTTCCAGGCGCGCCTCAAAGAGTTGTCAGCAATTAGGACGGGGTCCGTCATGGCCGATGCCTGCCCTGGGCTCTCAGGCAGGGATGAAACAAGGCCGGGTTTTAGTCAGTAAAAGTCTGACACGAAGGGCGGGACAAGTCATAGGATGATTTCCCACCCTCAAAGAAAAAAAAAAGGTTCCGTACCTACCAAATGTATTTCTACTATTTGTATGGCTTTGGGTCAACAAGTACTGTAAAAATTTGAAGACTGTAGCTCCAACCGTTTGGTTTTAAAACCTGTGTTACAGACGACGGACAGACGGACGGATAGACGGCCACGTGAGTGACAGCAATAGGGCATCGTTTGGACCCTTCGTGTACGGAACCCACAAAACAATCTCACCGCAATTTTTTTCTCTGCCTACCCAAGCCAATACAATTGTCATTATTTTATTTGTACGTAAAAAAAACTTTTCTCAAAAAATACTAACCGACTTCTAAAAATTGCAAAATAACTTTAATTTCGGAAGTCGGTATATATATTTTTTTTTTGTTTCGTTTCTTCGTTATTTGAACCGACTTCCAAAATTAAAGTTATTTTGCAATTTTTTGAAGTCGGTTGTATTTTTTTAGAAAAGTTTTTTATTTTTCACTTTTTGGTTTTTTTTTTTTTGGTTGTTGTACACTAGAAGTAAAACTAAATATTAAAGTTATGCCCGAATGGATAACACCAATAACATGGAATTTGAACATTTTAAGACAACCAAAACGTCGTGTGTGTATACATATTTTTTATTTATGTAGATGTTTTCAAAAAGTGCTGAATCGATTTCGATAAAATTTAAATGGAAGTCATCATCATCATCATCTTCCTGCCCTTATCCCATGTTACTTGTGGTCGGCGCAACACGTTTTTTTCTTCCATTCTGTCCTGTCAGCCGTCACGCTATCACTAACTCCCTTTTCTTTCGAAGACGGTATAAAAGGGACATCATATTTTGTTATATAAGGTAACAGTAATGTAATAGTGCCCATACTTTTATTAGGTACTGTTTATCTTAAAAGATGATAATACATGGCTAAGAATGGAGTACTGGTCTCATCTTTGGGACGGATCTGCCAGATACCAGCTTGATGCCCTTGAGACAATTGAGAAACGAGCCAAAAGGATCATCGGCAATGATAGGCTCGTCGAGTCGAAGCTCCAAAGTCTTGAGCATAGACTCCGAGTTGCTAGCCTGTCGGTTTTCTATCGGTTACATTTTGGGGAGTGTGCGACGGAATTGCATAATTTCATTCCGCCAAGCCCGTTCCATCATCGGACTACAAGACGTACGGCGATGCGCCACCGGTACATGGTGAACATCTCATCCACACGCACAAAACGTTTTGAGAACACATTCATTGTGCGTACAACTAGGGAGTGGAATTCCCTGCCGGAGTCTGTGTTTCCTGATAGATACAACCTGAGAGTATTTAAGTCAAGAGTGAATAGGTTACTTCTAGGCAAGCGTGCTCCATCTTCGACCACATCATCGCTTACCATTAGGTGAGATAGTGGTCAAACGCGTGCCTATTAAGAATAAAAAAAAGAAGATGAGACAGCGAACCACGGTGTAGAGAACTATTTAAATAGTATATTTTGATGCAAGTGAGTACCAGCCTGATACGATGGCAGGGGCTGGTTGCCACACTTTTCCGCACTAGTGCGAAATGCACTAAATTGCGAGTCTGGTTACGTCGGTCTTTTCTTTCTATTTATCATCTTTAAAGCTTCATAATTTCGGTTCTGATGTACCTACATGTTAAAAAAATACCTGCATAGTTGTTTAATTTAGCTAATAAGTATTATTAACCGACTTCCAAAAGGAGGAGGTTATCAATTCGGATGTTGGTATTTTTTTCTATTTTTAATTATGTTCGGGCATAACTTTGTCATTTATAAACGGATTTCCAAAATTCTTTTTTTTTTCGAAAGGGATTTATTCCTAAATGGTCTCATTTGAATTTCATATAGATCTGATAATGCGTTCCGGACACAGACAACGGAACTCTTCAAAAATTACAGAAAATACACCGCGATTGCTGCTATCGCCTAGATATCCATTGTTAATACAATTTAATGGAGAATCACAAATAAAAAGTGAAAAATAAAAACATTTTTACAAAAAAATAGAACCGACTTCCAAAAAAAACAAAAAGTGCAAAATAACTTTAATTTCGGCAGTCAGTGTCAAAAAACGAAGAAACAAAACCAGAAACACCGACTTCCGAAATTAAAGTTATTTTGCACTTTGAATGATGATGAATGAAATGTTTAAACTAACTTTTCCTGTATATATAACCCAAACGTTTTTTTTTTAGGGAACTCAGTTGTCTTTTGCTCCTGGGGTGGGCGCTCATAACTGCGAGTACTGTGACACAGTTACTAAACTAACGCAGTATTAACGTACACAAAATAAATTGTTATATGTTTGTATTTGTACTTTTTGTTATTTTTGGAAGTCGGTTCTATTTTTTTGTAAAAAAGTTTTTTATTTAGTAAAAAACTTAAAAGTAAATGTAAAAATATGGCAAATATTATTGACAAAGAAATCGGTGAACATACATAAAAAATACATGCACTCGAACATAGAACCTCCTCCTTTTTTCGAAGTCGGTTAAAAAAACCGGCCAAGTGCGAGCCGGACTCGTGCATGAAGGGTTCAGTACCATTATCTATAAAAACGGTAAAAAAATCATGTTTGTTGTATGGGAGCCGCCTTAAATATTTATTTTGTTCTGTTTTGTAGTATTTTTTGTTAAAGCGGTAACAGAAATACATCATTTGTAAAAACTTCAACTGTCTATCACGGGTTATGCGATACAGCCTGGTAACAGACGGACAGACAAGCAAACGGACAGCGGAGTCTTAATAATAGGGTCCCGTTTTACCCTTTGGGTAAGAAACCCTAAAAACAAATACAGACAAATAAAAAAAAGTATTATTTTATTCATCATCATCATCATTTCAGCCGAAAGATGTCCACTGCTGGGCATAGGCCTCCTCCAAGTGTCGCCACAATGACTAGCCCTGCGACACCGTCTGGATAATTTTACCGTTTTAGTAAAATAATCACAAATGTCGCTATCACAATTAAATAAAGATAACAACATTTTATAACTCGATGAAAATCAAAGAAACAAGAAATAATTTACAGCGACTGGTGCCGATTCTGGTTTGCACAAACTAAACTTAATTTAAGCTATTGCTATCGTTTTCTCTCTAATGAAACAAGAAAGAGACGGACGTAAATTAGAGCTGTCAAATTTAGTTGAACTAATATTTTCATACAGATTAAGGGTACACGTAAAAACATGGCGACTAAAAACACGGTAAAGCGCAAGGCGTAAACTAGTTTGACATCTCTAAATTAGTTCATAGCTATAGCCGTCCTTTTCTCCCACTGCCTTTTCATCCTTCATTTTAGTTTAGTTATTGAAGAAGAGAATCGGCACCGTGTCTATCAAACGAATTTATTGTTCAATACTTTTTGACTAAATGACAATACCTAACTAATAGTACAAATCATGACACACGATAGTTTGGAAATATACGGGAGGCTACTGTGAGACGACACGTTTCTTGAAGTAAAAACTTCTTTAGGCGCGTTGGGCATTTTTGAGATGAAAAAAAAAAAACAATAGAACTCGCCACCGACACCGACACCGCTATTTGGATTGCAGTGAAAACGTTTTAGGCGCGATGAGAATTTTTTTCAAGTTTACACTTCTTTCGGCACTCCCGGAGTGCCACTCTTTTTTTTATTTTGCAGCTTCATTACCATGATCGTCCACAATCTGACTTCGCCTACTGCTAAACATAGGCCTCTGCTTTCTCGTGCCAATTCCCACGCTCCTGTGCTAGTCTCATCCATGTCCTACCCGCGATGTCACCAATATTGTCTGCTCATCTCGCTTCCGGACGACCAACATTTCGAAGAAATTTTGCAGTTTACAAACAAAATATTAGCCGAAAGACCTCCATTGCTGGACACAGGCCATTTTTTTGCCGTGGTGTAAAATCCTCACGGATGTCCTTCGCCTTCCGGGCGAAGGGGTCTGTCAGACTCTTAATGACTAAAAACTACCCCGGTGTTCCCTCTTATACTTGACTCAGGGGCTGCGGGAGCAAATGAGACTTCCGCTGCCCCGGATTAGTACCGGCCGACTGTCTGCGGGCCTCGTCCCGTGGTGGGGAGTGAGGTGTTAACTCCCCTTCACATCTAAGAGAGGCGCGCGTGGGACACTACGCGCCGTCATCTTGAGTCCCGATTGATGGGCCAACGGACGTCTCCGAAGCCGTCGGCCCTAGACTCTTTTTAGGGGGGCTGGAAGAGGGCGTTATCCACTCCTCTCCGACGCCCGGTGCGCTTAGTTCGGGAAGGGAGTGCACTAGTCATCTCCTTCTCCCTTTCAGCAGCCTCCTTCTGCGAAATAACATTTGCACAGAAGGAGGTCACCACATCCCAAGACATTGCATTGTCAACCATGGAACAAACCACGGCCGGCAGAGACAGGTCGCATCCGACTTCCGCAATGAGGGCACGACGCGGGTCCTCCCATGCGACATAAGCCTCCCCCAAGCATCACCACAACGAATGGTCTTGCGTCTCACATCCATCAAACTCTCACGACCCTCATCAGGTCATCATTCCACCTTTTGGGAGGCATTCCAACGCTGCTTCGAATTGTAGTGAAGTAATTTTTCAAGTTGCCTGATAGCAAAAAACACATCGAAACGCAGACACTGTTAATAAAAGCAGCGATATTCTTTACAATTTCCGTACGTATCCTTTGATCAAAATAAACATTCTTTTGAGATGGCTTAAGCAAAAACTACCTATCACCTAAAACTATTTAGGATTTAGGCTATTTTCGTTTAATTCATCTTAACTATAGAAAAATCCATTGAGAATAAAATTAAGATCAAATTTTTCATTACAGTTACAGCGTAGCATGTTCAATGGCCTGGTGGCGGCGCAAAAGCGTTACATCTAAGTTTGGTGATAAAAGTAAGGTACCAAGATACCTTCACCAAAAAAATGTGGTACTTCGCGTCTTTCTTTTTCAGGCAGTTTAAAAGTTACCAATTAATTAATTATTGAAACAACACAGAAACAAAAAATACAAACATAAATATAGGCGAGCCGTCTCAATTTTGCGCCCCTATGTATCAAAACAAATACACATTCACTTTCGTTAATCTACACTAGCACGTCGCGTAATTAGCAAATAACTATGGAAGTGTAACGTCTTCCGTCCCGTCGTGCGTTTTGCACGAATAACTATGTTCTACGCACGATTGTCCCGATGCTAACATAGTTTCGTGTATACTTGCGTTTGAAAACGCTGGAGGAATTGAAGTAGTTCCGCGTTTGAAATGTGTAGATTTTTTATAAATTGTATTAAATAATTACATTGTTTTATACAGACTATTCCCAATAACTTCTGAAAAAGTACATTGTGAACGCCCGAGCCGAAGTCAATGTCGTTTTACTATATAAATACTTTTTCTTTCTTTCTTCTTTCTTTATTAACTGCAATGTTAATTGCCAGCGTGTATCAAACGACGTTTTTCAACACACTAACTCGAAAATAGTAAATAAAACTTCATTAACATTAGCACATTAGTGTGAGAAATCGTTAAAGGTTTTTTTTTCATGCAGCTTTGTGGGTTTTGCCCGGTGACCTGTGGGGGCTGTCGTGCGATTAGCCTGATAAATAATAAAATAAAATAAAAAAGCCATTTAATCATATTTTTCGTTCCATTTCAAATGTTGTTAGTAGGGTATTAGTAAATTTACATATTGTGTGTTGTTAGTGTAGTCTTTCGTTGAAATATGGACCCCTTTTTGGGTAAAGGCCTCCTCCAGCTTTTAACATAAATATCTGTCCTTGCCTGTATTTGTTCAGTTGTTTCCTGACACCTGGATAATGTCATCAGCCCATCGTCGTAACGGTCTACCAGCATTCCTCTTTCCCTGTGGACCTTTCCATCGTGTAGCTTCTATGGTCCATCTTTTGTCTGTGTAACGTGTGATATGTCTGGCCTACCTCCACTTTAGTCTAAGTACATGTGTGAGAGCATCAGTTATGTTTGTTTTTCGTCTAATGTTTTTATTCCTAACTTTGTCTTTTTTCCTTAGCTTTAACATGCTTCTTTCCATAGCTGTTTGAGTACATTTAATTTTTTGCTTGACTTTGTTGGTATTGTAGGGACCTGGAGCACCTTCTCGTATTGCAGGGTCCTTGGGGGTTCTTCGTAATCTCTAGGGGCTGTCGTACTCGCTGGCAACGCGAGAGTGTGGTGTATGAGAGTGACTGCTTATTGTGTGTAGTGTTATAAAAGAAAGAGGAACAGCGCACTCAGAGGAACTATATTAAAACATTATATGTATATTACATGTGTGCCCTCTTCGGTCGGGCTAACAGAACTGAGCTCCAAAAAAAAAGTCTTCCCTATTCTTCTTAATTTCAATCGGCGATCCAAGAGTTTCTAGAACGTTCCAAACTTCCAACGTGCCAGTCTCCACCATAAGGTCGCCAACATAAGGTTGTCACAGTATACACCCAAGTCTGGCCGCCGTACAGTAAGCATGGTAAGAGACATGTATCGAATACTGTCTTTTTTAAAGCAAACTGTAGTTTCCTTTTAAAATTTCTTAAATTTTAGCATTAAGATAAGCCTGATACCTACAACAAATATAATAAATTGTGGTGAGTGCTGCTGGCCGCCACACTTCTATCCACTAGTGCGAAATACACTACATTCAAGCTTAAAAGCCTAGGGGTAGGAGCACCCGGGCCTGCGGACGGCGAGCAGTGGGTAGCTCGCCGTCCGATCAGCACCAGGCCCGTGAGTCGACGGCGCGTAGTGTTCCACGCGCGCCTCAAAGAGATGTAGTCAGCCACCACTGACGGGGCCCATCGTGGCCGGTGCCTGCATGCCTAGGGGTAGCGGATAAATTCTTAAAATGAGTTACCGCACGAAACACGCAGAGCGGGAGAAGTCATTGGATGATTTCCCACCCCAAAAAAAAAAAAAAAGGGGTAGGAGCACGTTTTTGAGCCGTTCGCTTTGGGCCGTTTATACTAAATATCTTTTAGTCCGTAAGGGTCTGATACTGCCTCCCGCTCCATCCAGAGCGAGAGAAGTAGTTTGACTATTGCAAACCATCAAAAAAAAAAGGCACAGAAACAAACCCACGGGCAGGAGCTAGAGGTAGACATAACGCTTTGTGTACACGTCCCTTCTTGCATTACTATCAGAACATTTCTCATAATTACATACCATAACGACATGCAGTTGTAACTTGTAATTTATGGTTGTTACTGATCATAACTAAAATCATAATTAATAATATAATTTGTGCTTTTACTCTTTTTTTTCTTTCTTTAACATGGTTTTAGCACTAAGGGTTCTGTAATAAGTGTAAGGCAGTTGTCCCACCGGCCGGCGAGGAAGCGACAAGGCTATTTTCTCGCTCAAAAAGCGTAAAATAGATTCAGATGCATTCCGTGTAAACAAAAGAGACATATACCCGTCAGACATCACGCGTCCCCGATCGGAGACGCGACAATAGGTTTTTAATTGTGTCTGTTATTCTGGGGCCGGACGGATTAATACTTGAACGCTGACTGTTTACACTGCTGGCGAGGACTCGCTCCACAAGTTTGTCGCTGAGCGACAAGAGCTATCAAAGATAATGCTCGCGAGGCGATACTTGCTCAGCCATGCTCGCCAGCTCACTTGGCGGACAGAACTCACGCCAAGAGGACTAATCTCCCGAGCAAATGGTGCAATTATTCGCCTGCCACACTCGCTAATAGCTCAGCGATTATAGGAACTACACACTCGCTTCTCGCTTTTAGTTTCTAGCTCTATTCGCTTTTCGCTCATTGCTGGCGGTGGAAAAAAGATTGGTCATATAGGCGTCATCCTAATAGAAAGCAATCATCGCGTGAATACGCGATCGACGCGTTCAATTGTTTGGCAAACTCAATCGCGTCGTCGGGTTGACAGATGACACCGTCTAGTTTAGTCGATCAAATGAATGTGACGATGGCGTATTCATGCGGTGATCGCATTCCATCAAGACGACGCCTAAAATTCTTCTACGGACAGCTCTTTTACTCTCTCTCTCTTCTCTTCCTCTTTTGAGGAATTAACCCGACATCTTTGAACGCACCTGTCCAGTAGGTGCACTGATTTGTGAATTATGATGTTGACTCGCAAGTTTAGAGCTCAGAAATTTTGTAAAGGAATCCTAAAAACTTATAGTTCTTAGTACCCTATTATTTTATAGGTTTATAAACGTAATTGACGTGCTGCATTTTGATAAACTTGGTGATATCAAATCCGACACGAACTTCGCGCGGCTGACTGCCGTTTTATTAGAAGGTATTGTCTTTAGTAAAATCTATGATTCGATCTACGAACGAGAAAGAATGTCATCATTTCTCGGCAATTCACTCTAATTGATCATTCGTTTTTAGGGTTCCGTACCCGAAGGGTCCAATCGAAGCCCTATTATTGTCACTTACGTGCCCGTCTGTCTGTCGTCTGTCACAAAATTTTGTTCCAAAGAATTTTTTAACTTCCTATTGACTTACAAACTTGAAATTTGGTGATAATGTTTATTATTACATACTTTTTTCCCCTTTTTTCTTATATTTGTATTTTTGTTTTTTTTTTTAATTTCTTTTTTAATTCCCTTATTTGGTACTGAACCCTAAATTTGCGAAATCCGACATGCACTTAGCCGGTTTTTTTGTCTGTGATTTGCATAAACACCATCTTCTCTGTGCTTGTTCTTCATTTTTTTGAGTCGATGGTTAACTTTTACCCGAATACCTCTGAAGGAAACTAATGTTTTTCGAGAGTTTGTACATTATGGAGTAGGTCGCCCTTAGGCTAGGTGGAGCGATGATCTTCGCAGGGTGGCTGGTAGCAACTGAGTGAGAGTTGCCGAGAACCGAACTGAATGGCGTGCAATTGGAGATGCCTATGTCCAGCAATGGACTGCTGTAGGCTGATGATGATAATGATGTACATTATGTAAGTATGTATGTTTGTTATTTCTTTGTCACGCTCTGTTGTATGCATTTTAATAATGAGGTATCATTAGATCAGTCTTAAAAAAAAAAACTGCCAAAATGGCTTTAAGGCGCAATTATACGACTTTTAATGGTTTTTAATTGAACATCACGTCTAAACGACTAGTCTTATTTCTTTGAAAAAAATATATGTTACTCTAGACAATTTTCGTCGTAATTTGATCTCAGAAAATTTGAAATTATATTTTTATAACACAGTGTAATTAATTTGTAAAGTTATGTCCAACGCGGATAAAAAAATTGAGAATCACGCAAAAACTATAAAGCGTATTTTTATGAAACCTTCACCATTTTAAAAATAATTTAATTATTTATAATTTAGTCTCAGTGTTTTAGTTTAATACCTGTTGTTTTATGTGTAATAAATTAATAATGCGTTTAATTTCGGACAGCACTCCTAGATGCGCGAGTCCTATTACTGGGTGGACATACGACGCGTTACGTGTGCTCAGCGCAGAACACGCAAGCTAACCACGCAAGGTCATTGGCAGTTAATAGCGCCTTAAATCTGCGATTGAACTCAAACAGATACCACTAACTGCATCAGAGTGTTTGAAAACTAACTTGTTCGGAACCTTTTAGTTGTTTTTTACACGACAAAAAAAAGGAAGGGACTTCTCATTTCGACCGTATATTTTTTTTTTTGCAGTTAGGTTTTTTAACTTTTTTTTTTTTTTATGTTTGATAGGCTCGCGTTTGACCACTATCTCACCTGATGGTAAGCGATGATGTGGTCGAAGATGGAGCACGCTTGCCTAGAAGTAACCTATTCACTCTTGACTTAAAGACTCCCAGGTTGTATCTTACAGGAAACACAGACTCCGGTAGAGAATTCCACTCTCTAGCTGTACGTGCAATGAATGTTTTCTCAAAACGCTTTGTGCGTGTGAATGGGATGTCCACCATGAACCGGTGGCACTTCGCCGTACGTCTTGTGGTCCTTAGATGAAACGGGCTTGGCGGAATCAAATCATGCAATTCCATCGCACACTCCCCAAAATGTAATCGATAGAAAACCGACAGGCTAGCAACTCGGCGTCTATGTTCAAGACTTTGTAGTTTTGACTCAACGAGTCTATCATTGCCGATGATCCTCTTGGCTCGTTTCTCAATTGACTCAAGGGCATCAAGCTGGTATCTTGCAGATCCGTCCCAAAGATGAGAGCAGTACTCCATACACGATCGGACTTGCGCTTGATAGAGTTGGAGCAGCTGTTCCGGCGTGAAGTATCGTCTCACCTTTGCGAGGACCCCCAACTTTTTGGCAGCCACTTGAGCCTTAGCCTCTATGAAGGGACCAAAATTGAGGGTAGATGTTAAAGTAACACCAAGAAGATCAAGTCGGTCGGTTATCGGCACGGTTACACCTCGGAAAGATGGAGCCGGGTGAAATTGGCTCCTTTTAGCAGAAAAAAGACACGCCTGGGTCTTAGCAGCATTGAACTTAACCAGATTGGCATCGCCCCATTCTGAAACAGCCTGCAAGGACAAGTTCAAGCGCCCAACCATAGCCTCTCGGAGAGACCGGACCTGAGACCCACTTACTCGTGCGTCTGGCACGTATCTCTCGGCAACAGTGCTGTCGTCTGCATTCCCAAAGGTACCGGGTTTTAGCAGATCGTTAATATGCAGCAAAAACAATGTTGCCGAGAGCACCGACCCCTGAGGAACACCGGCATTAATAGCCAGCAGTCAGGATGAGCAGCCATCTATGACTACTCGGATAGACCGATCCCTCAGGAAATCTGCTATCCAATCACACAATCCAGCGGGCAGACCGAAGGAAGGAAGCTTGCCAATTAAGCTGTCGTGCCAGACCCGGTCGAAGGCCTTCGAGATATCAAGGGAGACCGCAAGGGCTTCCCCTTGTTTGTCGATGGCCTCACTCCAGATGTGAATGGCATACGCTAGAAGACCTCCTGTTGACCGATTTCGGCGGAAGCCGTATTGTCGGTCACTTAGGATATCGTTAGCTTCTAGGTATGCTAGGAGCTTACCATTCAGTATACGTTCCATACTCTTACAGAGAACGGAAGTTACCGAGATGGGCCTATAATTTGCTGGGTCAGCTCGACTACCCTTCTTGGGTACGGGTTGCACGTTAGCTTGCTTCCAAGCCATCGGCACTTTTCCAGTCTCAAACGAAAGGCGATATAGGCGGGTCAAGATCGGAGACAACTCAGGCGCACACGTCCTCAGTACAATTACCGGTATCCCGTCGGGACCACTAGCCTTGTTCACGTCCAGGTTGCGCAGTACCCTCCGGACATCTTTCTGATGAATGCGAATGTCTGACATAATCGACTCGCATCCACCAAGAGTACCAGGGGGCCTCGCGCCACCAGGATCTAGACGCGAAGATTCCGCAAACAGAGAGGCAAACAAGCCTGCTTTCTGCTCAGTGGAGTGGGCCAGCGACCCGTCGGGTTTCAGCAGTGGAGGTAGTGAGGGGCGGCAGAAGTTCGATTCAACCGACTTAGCCAGGGACCAAAACGCCTTACTACCAGCTGGGTAAGAAGCAAGTTTGTTCCCAATTCGGCCAATGTGGTCAAACCGAGCCTTCCGCAACACCTTCTTGCAGAACTTGGCAGCCCTGTTGAAGGCTCTCTTCTTCTGACTCACGTCACTCGCTTTACGCGTCCGAGCGTCGACCCATGCCAGGTAGGCCGCGTGTTTAAGCGCATCAGCGCGATTGCACTCGGCACCAAACCATGGTCGAGCCCCGCCAGACATTGTTACGTCAGAGAATGGAATGTAGTACTCCATTCCCCGCCGCAACACATCCGTTACGGCGTCCGCGCACGACGAAACATCACTCGAAGAAAAGCAAGTGGGCCGCCAAGGATAACATGCGAAGAAAGATCGCATGCCATCCCAATCTGCTGACCTGTACCGCCAAACCCGCCTGGTGCCTCTAGGGCTAGGATCGGGTGGGGAGTAGACGGATACAGATTTCACCAGACAGTGGTCGGAAGTACCTAATGGTGAAGAAATCGACACTGAGTAACGGTCTGGATCTGTTGTCAGCAGAAGGTCCAAGCAATTGGCTGTGTGCGAATCAACATCCGGCACCCTCGTTGCCCCCTGGACCAGCTGGGTAAGATTTAACGCCAGCGCTAGCTTATACGTCTCTTGTCCAGCATGGTCTGTGTACTGGTATGGGAAGAGCCACTCCTGATGGTGGGCGTTGAAGTCCCCCAGTAACACCAATTGGGCAGAAGGGTACCGTTGCTGAGCCACATCCGCCGCTTTACTCAGGTGTTGTGTGAGCCCAGTTGTCTCCAGATCACCGCTGTGCGAACGGTAGATAGTCAATTTTTGCGGTGGCGTGCTTTTTCGTTCTTCCCCGTGTTCTAATAACCTATTTGATCATATCGACGAGTCTGTTCCTCTTAATATTTCATGCGTATCAGGAGTGTCTAATAGCTCAAGTGTTGCAACAAACACTTTAAAAGAACATTTTCATTGTTCGACTATTTAACTAATGAATGCGATCGCGCATGCGCGCAGGTGACGCGGCATTTGAGGAGTCACGGAAACGTACATAATATTCAAATAAAAGTATGCAATAGTCATGTACTGAACATATTAGTGATAATTAATTTGATTGCGTAGTTTCCTAGTAAAGAATATGTTACATACAAACGAGACCACCCAACTGTTGTTGTTCTCGTATTATTTCTTTGTGAGATGAGTCAAATGTGAAATACTTATACATAAATTATTTAAAAAAAAGTATATTAAAAAAAAACAATCGACTTCCAAAAAAGAAATTACACTAAAAATAACTTTAATTTCGGAAGTCGGTCTTTGTATTTAATTTCTTGGTTATTATACACCGACTTCCGAAATTAAAGTTGATTTTTTTTAATTTTCAGTGTATTTTCTTTTTTGGAAGTCGGTTGTTTTCTTTTGTAAAAAAAGTTTTTAATTTTCACTTTTTAGTTATACCCCAGAACTAAAAACCACAATAACGTGAAACGTGGCATTTAAACATACTCGTAATTAGAGAAAACCAAAACTAGGTAAACCTATTTTTCGTTTTTGTTCAGTTTTTTAAAAGGCGTTGAAGCAATTTTGATAAAATTTATATGAGACCACCTGGGGAGTATATTCTTTCGGATCAAAGATCATCCACAAATGACAGAGAAATCGGTGGACATAGGTATATAAAAAAAAATGGTTTAAAAACAGACATATAGTCGAACATAGAACCTTTTCTGAAGTCGGTTAAAAACATTTTTTTATTTTTCAAATGTACGGTAGTGGATGAACTCTATGACAAAAAAACAAACTGTCCCAATTTCAACTGTCCTACCATTTTCTATCAGGAGTCCCTACATTTCCGTGCCTTCATCAGATCAGCCTGATGGTATCCGGTATCTGACGCGATTATGCGTCAATTGCGTCGAACGTCGCGTTGACTGATGAGCAATGTTTTCGCGTTATTTTATTTTATTATTGTGGATAGAGTAGAAAATTATAATTTGTAACCAGCATGGCACATAAATATTATTTAATATTTTCTTATTACTTTACACTATTTATTTACGTATTTTAATTACAATATTACCTAATACATAAACATTGATATTTAATTCAGTTATTATTTTATTTACCCTCGTCCGCACGTCACTGCGGGGTGCCAACTGAAAACCAGCGCTGGGTGTCCAACGCCCAGCAAATGCTGAGATGGTAACCCTTTCGGTATGGCCACGCTCAGCACAATTTTATTGTATCTTTGTGTACCTACTGTTATTTTCTTTACCTTTTGTTTGTTGCTGTTGTGTTGTGTCTGTGTCGAATAAATGTTTATTCTATTCTATTCTTCTATTCTATCCTAATATTAGATTGCTCTCGAAATTGCCAAATTTCAGCTTTACCGTAAACTAACAAATAATGGTTACCATCTCAGCATTTGCTGGGCGTTGGACACCCAGCGCTGGTTTTCAGTTGGCACCCCGCAGTGACGTACGGACGAGGGTAAATAAAATAATAACTGAATTAAATATCAAATAATATTAAATACTCGTAACAAACAAGTCGTCAAATAATGGTTTCCAAATTTTGAAATATATAATAGTTGTAATAATAACCAGCAAAAATAATCTCACTGCTACGACTCAGGCTTCTTCTCTTTGAGACGGAGCGTGCTTTCGAGCGTGTAAGCCACATGACTACGATTTTGTGGTTCTTGGACATGCTGGTTTCCTCAAAATGCTTTACTTCAGCATTTTGAGTGAAATGGCGAATCAATGAAACGATCGAAAGATTCATAAGTCTGAGTTGGAGTCACTGGGCCAATACTTTAATTATGTACATAACTATATAAAACCTTTTCAGCACTAGTGTAATAAGCTGTTTTATTAGTTATCAGCAGAGTAATGAAATGTATAAGGTTATTCTGCCGCTCATTTTTGCAGATGATTTGGAGCACTTGTATACTTGCTCTCCGAGATCACAATGAAGTTTTAACTCAAAAAACGTGCTCAGTAAAACCTAACATGCAAATAGATCGATCCACCACTAGTTCAGCGAGGCCCCAATTACTTTTCTTTTATCATTAATAGGCACGCGTTTGACCACTATCTCACCTGATGGTAAGCGATGATGTGGTCGAAGATGCAGGGAATTCCACTCCTTAGCTGTACGCAAATAAATAACTTTTATGTAAATAGAGCTTGCCAACTATAGTTCCTAACATACCATAATTTCACATCTGTAGGTGTTCTCCGTAAGTTTAGGCACAGATATACTTATGGTACACTCAATTCGCTACAAAATGAAATACGGAAAAACACAATCACTAAGACAATGCCTAGAAAGTATAGCTGTATTAAGCCCTGGATCACACCCGGTCTCGTTCGTTGTATAAGACAAAGAGACAAACTTCATCTGAAATTGAAGCTTGCACCTGATAACGAAATACTTTCTGTTACATATAAAAGGTATCGAAACTTCTGTAATAATCTTTTGAAAAAACTAAAAAATCAGTATGATAAGAATGAATTGCAGAAGGCGGGGAAAAATAGTAAACTTGTGTGGAAATTTATAAAAACTAATACATTTAGATCGAAAACTTCCGAACCTTCGTTTGATCTACTATTAACAGAGGCAAACCCATCCGAAGCAATAAATAAAGTAAACTATTTTTTAACCAACGTTGGTAAAAACTTGGCGGAAAAAACATTAAATGCTAGTGCTTTTTCCAGTCAAAACCCGACTACAATATCCTCTTCACTAAATTCTTTTGTTTTATTAGACACCGACGTTTTCGAAGTAGTAAGCATAATAAACGGGTTAAAAGATGTTTGTGCTACTGGGTGGGATGACATACCTAATAATATACTTAAAAAGTTTAAATATCTACTTGCCCCTCCGTTAACCTACATTTTTCAGCTATGTTTATCTAATGGAATATTCCCTAAACTGCTTAAAAAAGCTATGGTCACACCTGTTTTCAAGTCTGGAGACAAAAACTGTGTAAATAACTACAGACCTATTTCAGTGTTAACAGGCCTTTCAAAAATTTTAGAAAAAATAGTTAACAGTAGATTAATAAAATATCTGGAAGATAACAGACTTCTTTCAGATAGTCAATTTGGTTTTAGGCCCAAAAGATCAACTAGCCAAGCAGTACACAAATTGACTAATTATATTACTACCAATCTAGATAATGGTATGCGCACCATTGGGATCTTTCTGGACCTTGCCAAGGCCTTCGACACAATTTCTTGTTCATTACTTTTGCAGAAGCTTGAAACACTAGGAATAAGAGGAGCACAACTACTACTTTTTTCTGATTATCTCAGTGAACGTCATCAATGTATAAAAATTGATCAGTATACAAGTTCTGAACTGAAAAATAGTGGTTTTGGAATCCCACAAGGAAGCATTTTGGGCCCTACATTATTTTTAATTTACATAAATGAACTGTGCAGCCTGTTACTCCAAAATAATGTCATAATTTCGTATGCGGATGATACCGCTCTATTGTTCTCAGCAAAATCAAAGGTTGAGGTCTTTGAACATGCTCAGAAGGGTTTTAACATTGTGTCTAATTGGCTTCATAATAACCTCCTAACATTAAATGCAGATAAAACAAAATACATTTTATTTACAATGAGAAATACTAACATACCGCTTACTAATCTAAACATTTACGCTCATAATTGTAATTCGTTCGCTGACACTGCATGTACTTGCCCCACTTTAGCTAAAGCTGACCATTTAAAATATCTAGGTGTCACTATTGACTCCAATCTAAATTTCCGTAAACATATCGAGTTACTATGTACTAGAGTGCGCAAATTAATATATGTATTTAAAAATTTACGGAACATAGCCGACTATAAATTAATTAAACAGGTTTATTTAGCTTTGTGTCAATCCATTCTTACCTATTGCTTAACTTCATGGGGTGGTGCTGCAATAACAATTTTACTTCCTCTAGAGCGTGCTCAAAGAGCAATACTAAAAGTTGCTACCTTTCGCCCTTTTAGATTTCCTACGCATCAGCTCTACATTGCATGTAATGTACTAACAGTACGGCAATTATTTATTGTAAGCATAGTACTACACCAGCACACTGCACTTCCTTTTGATCCAGTACCTTCCGACAAGAGAAGGAAGGACTTGGTTTGCATAAAGCCTCAAACTAAACATGCATTTGCTAGTCGATTTTATGTGTTTTTAGGACCTTTTCTGTATAATAGGCTCAACAAGTTACTAGGATTCTATAGTGTTAGTTATAAAAATTGTAGTATTATGCTATCCGAGTATTTAGCGATACTAAATTACACAGACACGGAAAAGCTTCTAGAAATTTTGGCTTAATGATAATTTATTTCCTCGTAAGTATTTACTTTTGTATATTTACATAGGTTTAGTTTAAGATAATAATGTACAAATATGCTTTTTCTCATAGTTGTTAATAGATTATTTTGTATCAGTTTACCTTAAATTTTTACTGTCCCAAATTTTAATTATACTGTAAAGTGATGGCCTGAAACACAGGTTTGAATGAACCTAGTTCGGGCGGGTCGCTATCTAACATTGTAATTCCTAACCATCATCTTATTTTGAACCAGTAATGTACCATATTTTAGTTTTAGTTTATTTTTAAGCACTATAATTGTATAGGAAATGTTACTCCTGTAGACTAAATGTAAACTTTTTGTATACCATAATTCAATAAATAAATATTCTATTCTATTCTATTCTATTCTATTCTATTCTATTCTATTCTATTCTATTCTATTCTATTCTAATTCAACAGCAAATGGACGATTTAGACCAAAATTTTCAAAACCTGTATTGGTTTATGAGAAAAACTCGGGGACAGCGTTTCTTCTCATAAAAAAACACTGTCTCTTGGACAATAAACTCCTCATCTTTAACTCGGTCTTGAAGCCAATATTGACCTGTGGAATCCAACTGTGGGTTGTCGCCAGCAAATCCAACATACTCTGTCTACAAAGATTTCAAAAATGTATCTTATGAGGAATCGCAAACACGCCTTGGTTTGCAAGGAACGACGAGGTCCATGAATACCTTCAAATGCCGTCAATGAATTCTGATATCTACAAGTACATGAAAACAAAGAACGCCTAACCTTGCAACCAAACCCACTATTTACTCAACTCTTAGATCAGTCAACGGTGGTAAAAAGGCTTGAGAGAAACAACCTTGCACCTCACCGCGCAGCTCTGGCTGCCCCAACACAACACTATATAAACGCAGAACCAATTCGATTATGGTCTGATGACTATCTGCAAATAATGAAGAAGGAAAAAATCCATGTAACAGGATGGATAGAATCTATGCGAACCTACTCGTATTGTTATCAACCTGGCAAATATACAGACTCCAATAACACTTTAAGACACGGAAAGACATAAATAACACTTTAGCTGACCCAGGCATTGAACCCAAGACCTCACGCTCAACACTAGCGCTTGCGATGACTACGCCAATGAGGCAGTTGACTTTATTTCCTGCGTTTTTTTCCACAATTTGATTGGAGCTAATCGCTGATAATTTTATTTTCTATGCTTCATTGAACAACTGCAAGTTAGTGCGACGCGGATGCCAACACTATTGAATCATTGAATTGTTGCCACTGACCTAGATTATTAGCCTATTCATATCGTACACTTACTCTAAACTGATGATCTTGGCAAAAGGTAGCAGATGAATGAGAGTTGCCAAGAATCGAGAGGAGTGGTGTGCGTTTAGAGAAGTCATTGTACAGCTGTGGATTTGCTATCTTCGCCGATCTTCGGTATCTATGCGGACCATGTCTCTCCGCAGACCATGGTCCTCCTCTCATCTTGCACCACTCCCTGTCCCCTGTACACGTGAGGACTTTGTGGACTGCGTCATCGAACGCTATTGCCGTCGATAAATACTGGGCCAAAAAATATATTTAAATACTGAATTTGCCATCGACACGCTAAGAAGAACTAGAAGCAGTGGATTGCTATAGGCTCATTGATGGTGATGATGATGCCTTATTTATGTCATAAAACTTGACCCATTATTCATTAGGTTCTGAAATAAAAACAAACTTCTCTCTGTAAAACCTTGGCTCATTTAATTTGGGGTAGGTTATCCTAGTGGTTCTGTACTTGCTTCGGCAGTACATATACTAAAATTGGAACGATACAGAGAAGATTAGCATGGCCCCGGCGCAAGGATGACACGCAAAATCGTGCAGCGTTCCACATTTTTTTTTTGCCCGGGGTGGAGGATAAATTCGAAAGAGTTACCTCGCCCCCGGGCGCGTAGGGCAGGGAGGAACAGGGGTGGGATTTAGTCAGTAAGAGTCTGACACGCCCTTCCGCTCCACCCCAGAGCGGAAAGAGTCATAAGATGATTTCCCACCCCCCCAAAAAAAAAAAAAAAAAAATCCTAGTGGTTCTAAGAAGTTCATTCAGTTCATCACATTTTACTTTTAGGGTTCTGTACCCAAAGGGTCCACACGGTGCCCTATTGCTATCACTTACGTGTCCGTCTGTCTGTTTGTCCCCGTCGTCCGTCACAAAATTTTGATCCGAATTTTTTTTAACTTCCTATTTAAATTTGGTGATAATGTTTATTTTTAAGTACATTTTACTAACAAATACCAATATAGTGATAAATCAGATTTTTCTTTGATTGACCCCTCATTTGATAAGGAACCCTAAATGTGCGAAATCCGACTCGAACTTGGCCGGTTTTTTAAATGGCCTTTCAACCAATTTTCCTCCTTAAAAACACAGCTTACCACGACTAGCATAAGAAAGGAGTAAAATAAGGAGGGAGAGGAAGGAGGAGGGGGGAGGGAGGGGGAGGGGTATAATAATAATTATTATTATATTATTACCCTATCCCGATACTGGTGGGATACTATTTTTTATATTTTTAAATGTTTTTATATTTTGATATTTTAATATTTAAAAATGTAAATGGTATGTTTAAACTATAAAATAAATGGAATAATAATAAAGCCTTTATTTCCCAAATTAACAGTATACACAATTCCATAACATTTTTTCATGCACATTTCAATACCAATTCATATTTAAAATCATAATTTCATTCTACAAGTATATTCGATTAAATTATATATATAAGTATTATTTATTTTTTATACAATTGTTTATATTTTATTTTTAAATTCATGCTTTCATTTAATATTAAAATATATTTGATTATTACATTCTTGAATCATTTTTCAATAACATATTTGTAAACATTGACATTTCTAGGTATTTAGGTTTTATTTTACTTAAAATTTTTCGGAATATTTTGTCCCCTTATCAAAATACAAGTATATTATTGGGGTACCCATTTCTGGGTGTAGGCCTCCTCCAACTCTTTCCAGTGCTGTCTGAAGAAGAAAGGAGTACCTGTTGGAAAAACTTTCCCGGGTAATCTTGTACAAAAAGCTCTTCGTTACTAAAACAACTTCCAACATCTACGCCAATGATCCGACAAGTTTTGCATAAATTATATAAAGTGCTAACGCCCCATAATGATCGAAGACGCATCCATCAATCATATTTAGAAAATCCCATCAAAATAGATTCATCAGTTTTCGATATTACTCCATCACTTTCATTGCTTGAGCGTTAGTAGATAGTATTCGCTCAGGGGAGACCCCTTTACTTACCGATGACCTGGTGAGGGTCGCGGGTAGCCGATGGATGCGAGACAGGACCGGTTGTGGTGGCGACACTTGGGGGAGGCCTGGGGTGGGAAATCATCCAATGACTTCTCCCGCTCTGGGTGGAGCAGGAGGGCATGTCAGACTTTTACTGACTAAAACCCACCCCTGTTCCTTCTTTGCCTGAGTGCCCAGGAGCGCGGTAACTCTGTTACGAATTTATCCGCGGCCCCTTGGCATGCATACATCGGCTATGACGGGCCCCGTCTTGAATGCTGACATCTCTTTGAGGCACGCGTGGAACACTAAGCTCCGTCGACTCTCGTGCCTGGTGCTGATCGGACGATCCGCAACGACCAGGGCGTCTTCTGCGGCGGCTGTGGCTGGGAGCGTGAGGGCGACTCTGTTGTCTCCCTCACCCGTTCCGCCTCCTCCTTCGTGAGCATTACTGCTTCGCAGAAGGAGGAGACTGCAGGGCCGGGCGCGAGAGGTCGCTACCGCCGATCGCCTCCACGAGGACACAGTGGTGCTCTGTCCAAGCGGGGCAGATCTCCACCGTATGCTCCACCATGTTCTCTGGGCGATCCGCATAGTGGTGACACCCATGTCCAGCAGTGGACGTCTTTCGGCTGAAACGATGATGATGGTGATGATAAGACCCCATTACAGTCTCCTCAGCCCTACTAGGTGTTGTACAGAGGGGTTCCAAGGGTCTTACGGCTCAATTTTCATTGCCGCGGAATAGAATGAAAGCGAATTTTTGTAAAAAAATTGTACATAGCAAAGTAAACTTTATGTCAATTGCGTAACGTACAAACTAAATTTGAGCCAAAAAAGACGTCGCGCGTCTTCCGGGGAACCCTCGCACGGAACCGTAGCTGCTGTCGGTGCCGTCTGTGGAATTTGCGGTAAGTGGCGCGAATGGGGAATCGAGCCGGCAGATAGACTACTGAACTAAACGTTCCTCAAGGTGAACACGAGAATTCTCGAGCATTCTCGCAAATTAGCGCACCTTCTCGCGCAGTGAGGCGAAATTGAGGCTTCCGTTCCATACCGTTCCACGGCATTGTAAATAGAGCCTTATCTCGGGGCTCCCATCCATCTGCTGCTGGTGATCATCGGGGTGGCTTTAGTGAAGTAAAAATGTTACACTTCCTGGTCACTGGTTCACCAAAAAATCCAGGCGCCTTTCGAAGGTTTTCCCGTGATAATAAAAAAAGTGTTTTAGCTTTGCGAGTTGCAAGAAAAGTTAATACTTTTTAATTACTATCATTTTTATTTGTGGGGTGGGAAATCATCCAATGACTTCTCCCACTCTTAGTGGAGCGGGCGGGCGTGTCAGACTCTTACTGACTAAAACCCAGCCCTGTTCCTTACCTGCTTGAGTGCCCAGGGGTGCAGTAACTCATTTCAGAAAGAAAGAAAAACTGTTTATTCACGTGAAAGCGACGTACATACATTCAGAATTCAGAATTTATCCGCTACCCCTAGATATTTAATTACTATCATGGTGTAATATTAACATGAGATAAGCAGTAATAGTAGTTGTTCAAATAATTGTACAGTGCATGCGTCATTATGTACACGATTTACTTGATTGTTGGAAAAAAGAGGGTAATGATTTTCAGATACTTATTGTGAGGTATGGTCGGTAGAAAAATATTGAACATCTGTTTTAAGAAACCCGGACAAGTGCGTGTCAGACTTCACACATTTAGGGTTCCGTACCACCATGAGGGAATTTCAAAGAAAAAGTTTGATTTATCAATAAAATAAAACAATTAAAAATAGTAAAATTGCACTGCAACTGCAATTACCAAAACCGTACATGAAGTTTAAACCTTTATGTACCTTTACAACAAGGTCAGGTTATATACACAATTTTCATTATATATCTCAAGAACGGCTGGACCAGTTTTTATGATTTTTGATCTGTAGGATTTGAAAATATCAGAAAAATTCACAAAAAAGTTTTGAAGAAAGTTTTATCATAAATTTTATATGATTCATCATTTGCCTAGCCTTTTCCCAACTATCTTGGGGTCGGCTTCGAGTCTAACCGCATGCAGCAGAATACTAGTATTTTACATGGAGCGACTGCCTATCTGACCCCCACAACCCAGTTACTGGGTAACACGATACCCCTTGGTAAGACTGGTTGTCAGACTTTCAGGCTTCTGACGACCCGTAACGACTGTCAAAGATCCATGATTGACAGCCGGGACCAACGGCTTAACGTGCTTTCCGAGGGATGGAGGAGTCTAGGTATGTAAAGATGGTCACCCATCCACAGACCAACCTCGGCGAGCGTAGCTTAACCATAAATTTTATATGATTGTGACTCAAATTTACTTCAAGTTAAATGAAAAATGAATATTTATTAGTGGTTCAATTTATTTAATAGGCGTAGTCAGAGCTGCGCTTCGCAGGAGCGCAATGGTTTAAAAAAGCATAACCACGAAAAGGATAGCGCGGTCTGAGTTCGCACGCTTCGCTCGCTCACTAGTCCCCACCATCCCTTTCGGACCTAACATATCCGAGTCGGGGTGCCCCATATCCCGAGCTCGCTTCGCTCGCTTTTGCATCCTAACATTGCCTTTTGTACACATATAATCATGATCTGTGGTATCACAAATTCATCAATAATAATCCAAATAAAATAAATGATTAGATTACCTCCTGCCATCTGGTTAAACGTTGCGTTCAACGACTTGGCTGGTTGTCCTTCAGTCATTTAATTGAATGCTGGAGTTTAATGAACGGCCAAGGCATTTAATTGTCTGACTGATTCAACTAGATGAGTGCAACATTTATATACATTGGCAGCATGTTTATAAAAAAAAAGTATCTCGGCGAATTTATTTGTATTATCACATGTCAACAGTATCACGTAATTATAGATAGCTACTTACTAGTGCCTTTGTTTACCTTAGCTGCAATTAATTCGGTGCATCAAGTTTATGTTTCAAGGTCGATCGATCACTCAGAGGACACGGTGGATCGCCCAGACGACACGGTTGAGCATACGATGGAGTTGTGCCCCGCTTAGGTGGAGCCCCGGCGTGTCCTCGCGGAGGCGATCGGCGGCAGTGACCTCTCGCGCTCGGCCCTGGTCCAGGTCATGGTACGGAGCGAGAGGGAATGGGAAGCTGTTGCCTCCTTCTGCGAAGCAATATTGCTCGCGAAGGAGGAGGCCCCACTTGGGGCTCAAGCCCGCAGCAGCAGCCGCTGCAGGAGACGCCCTGGGCGTCAGAGGTCGTGAGACGATCGCCGGCCACCGTAGACGCGGGCCTGCGGACAGAAATTAGTGTGTAGCTCGCTGTCCGACGTCCGGCTGAAATGATGGTGAATGATGATGATCAAGTTCATGGCTGCGTTGGACGGTGGAAAGATGACCTGGTGAAGGCCGTGAGGATTCGCAGGGTGCAGGAAGCACAGGACCAGTCGTTATGGCTATGTTTGGAGGAAGCTTAGATACAGCATTAGAAGTTTTACGTTTTTTGGTGATAACGTTTATGAATCACGTTACCGGGTTTCAGTACTAAACGTGAGTAGCTACAAAGTAAAATAAAAATGGAATGTTATTCTTATGCTGCACAGACCTCAATAACACGACTTAACAGGCGAAGGTACTGATCTCTTCAAGAATAGGTGTTTTAAGTAAAATCACACACACTCGTTTATTAGGATTTCATCTTTCCATCTTCGACCACATTATCGCTTACCATCAGGTGAGATAGTGGTCAAACGCGTGCCTATCTACAATAAAAAAAAGGATTGTATAAAGATAAAAAACCGACCAAGTGTGTGTCAGACTTCGCACCTTTAGGGTTCCGTACCGTATGGGGAATCACTATTTTGGTATTTTTCAGTAAAATATACGTAGTAATAACATTATCACCAAATTTCAAGTTAAAATGTCAATGGTCAATGGGAAGTTAAAAAATTCTTCGGAACAGTATTTTGTGACAGACGATGGTCAGACAGAGAAACGGACAGACGGACACGTGAGTGACAGCGTTTGGACCCTTCGGGTACGGAACTCTAAAAATGAATCGAAGAACAGCTGCAATAGTTAGTTTTGCCTAGGTATGTGTTTTTGGCATAAAGATCACGATCAGTCTTAACAATTCCAATCCCAATTTTGAATATTTTCCACATGAAAAATCGTTTAAAATGTTTGCTCTATTCAAAATGTCCCTCAGCTCAGTGGTCTCGCTTATAAACAATTAATGAGGCGGTTAATAGAAAAACTATTATCTTCATCACAGCTGTTCCGAACCCTTTGCCATGGTCAGATGGTTCGGTGACCACCACGACAATTCTCTAGCATCTGTCAGTTGCTTGTACGATATCAAAAAGTAATAATAAAGTCGAGCAGGGTTTTTAACTGTGATATTTTGCAGAATTGCAGTCTGTTTTATCTTAGTGCTTGTAAATTGTTCATAATCTATAGTAACATAAGAAATATAATACTAGCCTGACATTATGCTGCTGCTGAAAAGCATCCTGTCATACAGAAAAAGACAACAATTATAGAACACAGCAAACCGTTGTTCTTTGTTTACGTTGGACTGAATGAGCACAGACCATGATTACTAATAGAGATGTTCACTCAACATCTCAATTTCAGACAAGATGACAGCTTTTCACCGTCCAAACATATCAGAGCATCTTCTGCCATCTAATAACACGATAACAAGTACAAATTGCACCTCAATCTATAGGAGAAACTGTCCCCGACTATTAACGGAAGAAGCCATGCAAAAACGGACAAGTTTTTCATTTCGAACACATTTCGTTCATATCGGAATTGAAACCGAAGGAAGCCCGAAGGCCCGGCCGACCGTGAACTGACTGGAAAAACGCAACTTTATACTTACACATGTATAAATATACCGTCTTGCAGCGACAGTAATTCAGTTTTGCGCGACCGCTTGATGCAAAATGGTGGTACACAGGGTGACGGTCTAAGGAAAGTGAAGTGTTCTGTGTTGTGTAATAAGTGACATTAATTAACTATCAATATGTACTACCAGACTTTAGTGCTCTGTTGTGTAGTCTTGGCTTCAGCGAATGAGTACCAGGATGCTTTGAAGAAGCTGTGGAACAAAGACGGTGATTCTGTGATTGATGTCACTAGTGCTTCAATTGTCATCAAACCTTCCAATTTTCAAACCAGAGAGTCAAGGGAGTCCAGACTTCCTTATACATACATGCGGTATGCCTTCAAGCCTCGTGCTATCCCTCTAAGACCGGAAGAGCCCCAAGTAGAAAGAAACGTGTACTATGCAGATGTGAAGAATAACTCCAAAGTTCTTTTCCCTGGTAATTATATCCCAATTGCCAAAGAGAAAAGTAATTTTACAGATGATGGCCAGTTCCAAGTAAGAGCAATACCCTTGATCAGGAGAGAAGAAGAGTACGAGAAAAGGTCTTTGGATGTTGAAGAACCAATTATTGAGAAACCTGAGGGCTTCGCGGAACCTACAGTCTCACGGAGATCATTATCATGTAAGTATCTTAGTTTACTGGTATTATGTAAAAAATATAGCTTATTAGGTGCTGAGTTTGGTGAAGTTCATCGAAGATCATCGGTACACAAGACGGTTCATTTGGAATGAATGAATTATAGAATTAAGTTATTATAATTCATCTAGGAGTCATGAGTTTCTGCGCATCGTGAAACATCATCACCAAAATATGAACTAAATAATATTCTAATTATTAAATGCAATTATCACTTTTAGCTATATCTAGATTAAGAAATTGTCTTCATTCAAGATGCCCACCATTTTTCTTTACAGTAACCGTAATTTTTATCGTCACTTAATTACTATTCATGTATGCAGATGCACACATCGTCGCCATTTTAATTATCAGCCCACAAATCAACACATTCTACCTAATTACAATAAACTATTTTTTCATCTAGTTCTTCTCACGAACTTCCAATATTAGCGATAAATTGAAATGATTTAGAAACAAAATGATTTATGTACGAAACTATCGAATTTTATCGTGTACGTTCAACTAATGGAATCACGCAATCCTTCATAAATAATGATGTATTTAGTATCATTGAACTTACGTTGCATGTTGACAAACAAATGGTCAAAGGAATAATAGATGTTTTTTTAATGTTCTAGAAATTATTGAAATATGGACTTATTCGTGGTTAGATTCTTAGGTGGCATGTTACATGAATCAACTGAATACTGATAGATGGGTTTAGCAAACGCTAAAGACATTAAAGACACTGATGACAAACATAAGGGGATACAATCCCCATAATATATTATATTTATCCCCCATACAAAAGTATTGCCAACCTACTTCTTGATATATGCACTTTTTACAGGAAGTGTCAAGTCAATTAAAATTGAGGAACCTAATTGCTTATTAGGAAATGTATAAATAGGTAATTAGTTCCTACTTCCGTTAGGAAGTTTCTATAGCTACTTTTTTTAGATTTTCGCGATTACAGGTGAATATGGTGAATCGTTGCGTGTCTAATTTAATGTTTTTAGATTCATATCTAAATAAAACTCCACCCATATAATCAATGATTGAATTTGACGTTTGTGCTTTTTGTATTTCAGTCAGAACTGTTCTTGTATTATGTTTCAATAACATTGTTTTGTAGTTTGATCTTATAAGGAGGATTTAATATCTCCTATAATCTTTGATTTTCATTCAAAATATCACTTTCCTTGGATTCAAGAATCTCTTGGTTTATTTTTTGTTTTCTTATTGATATTTTCTTTTTTTATATCTCCTGCCATATTATCTCTCCACCACCCTTGGTTGACTCGTAGAGAATACCTAAGGCATTAAGTCCGCCATTGTACTTTTGTTACATAGACTTTAAAAAAATAAAATTGTACTAATAAGTCAAGATGAACTTGAAAAGTCATGTCATCGCCTGACCATCTAATAAGAAGCTATAATCATATTTAATTTATACCACTCTATACACATTTTCAATCATTCGTACAAAGCAAGTCATTTGAATGAAAAATATTACGAGTACATGATTTGTATAGACAATGAAAATGCTTTTTTAACCCAATTATATGAATCTAGAAAAGAACTTTCTGAGCGTGACTCGCTTTTTCAAAGATAAGTTTATAGACCCGATGTAATTAAACCGAATAATGATGTATTCATTTCATAACTGTTATATCAAACTTTCATACAACATATTTTCTAAGAGTTTCCTCTTTTGTATTCAAGGACCAATAATTATCTTACTCATTTCTGATCATTATCATGTTTACGCTCTATTTATTTTCTAGATACATTTAGTAAATCATCATCATTCATTGAATTATTTCCTTCGCTAATATTACTTTAAGTTTGTTTTCTTCTATTGCCATGATTTACACCTACAGCATTATCAATTTTAATAACGTCATCAACCTGGCTGGATGTGTTAAATAAATTACTATGAGTCCAACTTAAGGCCAACTTTAAGTAAACTTTGACTAAGAAATTCAAAGATAGTTGTCTTTATTAAGATTTTTTTATCATAGATAGGCTTGCGGTCGTCATCGTCATCGTAAGCGATGATGTGATCGACAATAAAGCACGCTTACCACGCACAATAATCAAGTATACAATGTGTAGAACATTGTATACTTGATCAATGTCAAATTCTTTCACTGAAACTATTACGGGAGCAAGCAAGTTTTGCTCATGCATAAAAGTTAAACATATTTCTGGAAACTCTGCATGTTTTCCAAAGTAAATGATAACTATAATTATTTGTGTCAATACTTTTTTTTTGCTATGATACTAACAGCCAATGACGATAACCGTAACGTAACGTATAGGTATATACAGTTATAATATACATTTAGGTGCATTGCAGTCAACAAGCGGAAACGATTGCCGGTTACAATATTGATGAAATTCAGTTCAGCGAGAGTTATTGCTAGTTAGTAGTGGTATATAGTGGACAGGTGCAGAAGAACCAGTTTTTAGTGTGGGACTTTAAACCTATTTCAATTCAAACTCTTTATTTATTAGGATTCCGTACCCAAGTGTCAGAACCCCCTTAGCCAAAATACATTTCTGTTAACGTTAACGCTAACGCTTCGTGCAAAATGTATGGCTGCGACATTTTGCATGAAGCGTTAGACAGAGAACTGTCACGTGACTCACGCCCGGTAATGTCTTTGCCATACCTTTGGCACGAAGCGTTAGCGGTAACGTCAACAGAAATGTTTTTGTCTAAAGGCTCTGAGCCGTCTGTCTGTCCGTCTTGTGTCACAAAATTTTGTTCCGATGAATATTTCTACTTCCCATTGACATATAAACTTGAAAGTTGGTGCTAATGTTTATTATTATGTATATTTTACTAACAAATATTAATATATTGAAAATTTTTTTTTTTCTTTGATAATTCCCTCATTTAGTACGGAACACTACGTGTGCGAAGTACGACACGCACTTGGCCAGTTTTTTTTAGTATTGATTGGCTTGACAACTATCTCACCTGATGGTGAGCGATGATGTGGATGGCGCTTGCCAAGTAGTAACCTATTTACTATTGACTTAAATAGGTACCCGTTTCTTTTATGGTGGGAAATTTTCTGATGACTTCTTCCGCTTTATGTGGAGCAGGATGTTAGATTTTTACTAACTAAAACACACCCGTATTCTTTCAGTTGCCTTTTGCGTTCCAGGAACGCAGACGGTGAGCTACCCATTGTTTGCCATTGCAAGCCCTACTTAAAGACCCCTGGGTTGTAGCTTAAAGAAACACAGACCCCACCAGGGAATTCCACTCCTTAGCTTTACGCCCAATGAATGCGTTCCCAAAATTCTTTTGATTTTTTAAGCGAAAGCAATGAAGACGCTTTTCGGAATAGTATTTTTTTAAACAAACCGCTTCTTAGGAAAACGCTAAAAATAAATTTGCTCAGAGTTTTTTGTGTGAGCCCTAGCAGCTATATGTAGTTTTGTAAAAATCTCATGTTTTCGCTCGTGTTTGATTACTTTTTCTAATTTGCCTTTACATCAACAGCCAGTCATAGTTATTCTCGAGTGTGTTATCAAATATAATTTCAGTTTATGTCTCGTAAGGCTGCCCTGTCTACTGTCTTGCGTAGAGTCGATTTACTGATCTGTAACGGTTGGTAATGATAGTGGTATGATTGCGACCGTTTCTCTATTATTGGGTGAGCAAGGCGGTAAGTGCAGTGGACTGATAGAAAGGGATCAATTCTGGGAGGTGGTTGATCTTAAGTCTCATTTACATTAATTTCTAAGAATAACAGTTATCATAATTTTAGAAATAAACATTCAGGAAAAGAAAAAGTGTCTGAAAGGGTATGGCTCCTTTGCCTAGCAGTGGAATACTATAGGCTAAAATAAAACTAGTGTGGGATTGGGTTCGTACCAAAAAATAATGAAAGGACGAGTTTCCAACTTTTTTTTTTTTTTTTTTTTTTAATCTTTATTATTAAGGGGTTTTTATCCACACGGATACGTCGACCCCATAGTTTCCAACTTGATTTGCAAAGCTCAGCGAGCAATCATCGTGACATCGAATAAAATAAACCCTTTAAAGATGATAAGGTAATAAGTCTATAGAAATAAATAGGTGTCAGTAGTTGTATCCAGAAACCACTCAATTAAGTAGGCTTTGTAATTATCTTTTAGGATACTTCATCAAATTTGCTATACATTATGCAATATAGGTGTAATAATTAATCAAAAGGCCAATATTTCAAGCTATTAATATCAAATAAAGATTTTCAACGGATCTTTACACAACAGCAATATCGTAATTTAATTATACAATCCATATATCTTCTAAACAATAAATAATTTTTGCTTCATCAGTTACTTGATAGATGAGTTGTTGGAGACATTGATATCAACTAACATGTTTGGATATGCAACTTGAATTAGAACATTTACATTTTGATAAAGTGGATATGAGAGAATCATTTAACAAGGAGTGCTGATGTATACCCAAAAAAAAACTAGATCTAAAAACTAGAAAGTGATTAGTGAAAAAAAGGAAATGAAAGTGGTCGTTTCAAAGAAGATTGACCAAAAAAAATGAAAGTCAAAATCTCACAAAAAATGATTGAAGGTTGGTAACTAGCAATTGAAAAAAAATAGGGACCACATAAGAAATAAACACTTAACTAATCAAAACATAAATCAATATTTTATTTCCAAAACATATTTGTTAATGATAAAAAGACATTATTTAGCTTGCCAGGTTTTTAAGATATAATTAAGCATTACCAAAAAACATACTTTTTGTAAAAAATAGGTTCTAGACATTTTATATTGAGGAAAAATTCTGTCCATAGAAAAAGGCATACCGATACTGTTTAAAACATTCGACATTATACTATAAGTAAAGTATAGTAGTAAGTGTAGTATTAGAAAGCTACTGAACACGTTCCTGAAAATGTAAAAGATTTTTTTTTGTACCCTCATCTTCTAATGGCCATAAACACCATGATTTTATTTTATTACACCCAACTGTACTGTAAAACAACTGTCAACCAATCCTTTCAAGGATAACAAAGTCTCAACGAACAAAGCAGTAAAACTTTCCTAACAAGAATGTGCATCTATTTAGTGTGATAACAATAATAATTAAAGTATAATGGCCACCGTTTAAAGTGCCAACAATTACGCTGTTAATCACATAGACACGCATGCTACACGTAATCGGATCTGATCTGATGTTTCACGGTAACGCAATCGTAATAGGTTGTTAGCCTATCAGTTTTAACGCCGTTGTTGTGGGTGTAATGGTAGTGTTTCTGTCAGGAGATAATTATTGGCTAAGTAGTGAGACTGACGAGAGTAGCTTTTTCAAAGAATATGCGAAAAAAATATGAAATCAAATCAAAAGTCGTTTATTCTAACTAGACTGTGAGTCGCACTTTTTGAACGTCAAAGATCTACATAAAGATAGTCTCCCAAAACTCATCCCGTCACCACTTGCTAGTGTTTTAGGTATGTTTGTCCATTTTGAAAAGGTATTCATAAGGCGATTTTTCAGTCGCATTAAATTGCTACAAGACTTTTTGAGTCTGTCTCACTTGTCACAGAATGTAACATAAATTTATTGGTAAGAGATGAAGATAATATGCGCTGTGCGAGTATACCTTCCACAAGTTAGACTATATAAATATGAAAGTCCAAAAAAATAAAGTCAAAATGAGGGAACATAGAATTGGTTATTGGTAACAAACCTTGGGAAACAATCTTCTTTCAGCGAAATGTGGACGATAATTATCCAGTTATACCTGAGTCACAACCGCGGCCTATACACATATCCTATTTTAGTATCAAAATTGACAAACCCTTTCTCTCTAATTCCAGACATAATGGGTGAAGACGACGATGAGGACGAATTCGAAGATGATGACGGAGAATATGAAGAAGAAGACATTGGTAGCATCAAAGGGCATGAAGAGGAACGACACAAGAACAAGAGAAAGAAGATTAAGCCAAAGAAGCTCAAGAAATACATGCTGCCTCTACTTTTGGCTTACAAGATGAAATACTTCGCATTAGTACCGGTTATGATTGCAGGGTTGGTCCTTCTGATTGGAGCCACCGGTCTAGCTGGCTTTTTCTTTGCATTATTTGCAGCGGTCATGGGATTACAGAAAGGAGGATATTAGAACAAAGACCAAGGGCGCCGGCTTCAAATTTCTGGAAGGAAAAGCGACTGTATCAAGCAGACAGACGAACTAAATTCGATTGAGGGTCCGCGCCAAAATGCTACTAACAGGGTTGTACTTTTTTTGGAACGGAATCTCAAATTATACGAACTCGAAATTATAAATAAGAAAAATGAGAAGTTTGATGAATACGGATCTTTGAAGTCGGTATTAAAAATAAAAGTTTAAAATAAAGTCGACGACTCCCAGTTGCCATTCAGTCTAAGTAAGCGTCCATCCGGAATCCACTCTGCTAGTCTGAAGTTGAAAACAAAGAAAATCCACCGATAGTTAATTGGCAGATTTTTCTGTTCCGTTTTATTTTCTGTTTTTCGTACAAAACTTGGACTATGTTTTCCTGTATTTATTGTTGTCATACAATCAACGCTATTTTTAAGCTCGCGCAAATGTAAATATAATTAAGTGCTAGTAATAAGTTATTTATTTATTTATTGTTAGTACGAGTAGATAATGTAGTTACCAATTATAACATAGAGAAATGTATCGCTAACAATGATAATATAATTATACGCAACTGCTTTTATTTTTTATGATTTTTATTCACTATTAGAAGTCTTGACTTTTAAGAAATACATCATGCTTAATATCAACCATGCTAGTTTACATCAATGGTCCAGTCAATTAAACACTCAATTATGATTTCCTGGCAGAATATTAATTAAATCATCACCGGCACTGGGGCTGCGTGGTTCATCATCATCAGTCTTTTAATGTCCTCACTGCTGGGGCACAAACTTTCTCTCTGTGAGAGGGTGTAAGCCGTAATCTTCCACGCGGGCCCAATGCGGATTGGTGGATGTCACATGTCTTCGAATTTTTGGTTTTAGGACATGCTGGTTTCCTCACGATATTTTCCCCCACTCGCGTGGTTGATTATGGCCTATTTCTTCTCCTGGGAGGAGGCCTTAATCTCAGCAGTGGGAACATCATAAGGTTTATAATGTTATGTTAAGAGGATCAGCTGTTGTTGTGTGGGGTGTGCTATAATTTTTTTTCACAGTTACTTGTACATCTTAAGTTTTAGCTGTACCTAACAGCTTAAAATTAGCTCGACTTTTGTTAGCTGAAGTACTTTTGTTACTTTTTTTTTTGTTACTTTTGACTGTGATGGAATAAAATTAATGTTCAATTTGACTATGTTAAGGCATCCCTTAACATAGTCAAATTGAATATTAATTTTATACCGTCATCACGTAAGTAGGCTTTTAGTAGAACTCATCAAGAAAGCAGATAATGTACTCGTATCATAATGATTTTACTGCTGTAAAATATTAGCAACCGTAAAAGGTTAGCATTGCAGATTGTAGTTTTTCGCTATGCAAATGAAACCTTGAGATTATGCCTTGATACAATAAATAAGTTGCAGTGTGCAGTTGACCACAGACAACCACAACTTTGGTGTTATGCTCCATTTACTGTACCATCATTTTCTAAGCTCATCTTTTGTGGTTGGTAAAATTGAAACGACTCAAGAAAATCCTACTATAATGTTATGATTGTGTAAGTTTGTGAGGATGTATGTTTGTTACTTTTTCACGTAAAAACTGCTGAATGGATTTTAATAAATCTTTACAGTAATATTGCTATATAACATATAATAACACAGACTATAATTTATTATGGGAGAAGTACTAATAGCATGCGACCGAAGCTGCTGGCAGAAGCTAGTATATAAGAAGCTATAGTAGCTCACATACTCACGCACACATACTCAATTACTCATTCAATTTAGTTCCTCTCACCCACTTTGTACCCCCATAACAGCAACAATCTCACTGCACGTAGCTTAATCCCTCTTAATTATTACTTCTCACTGATGTTGTATACAGCTGTCACCTATTGTCCGGAGTCTGGAGAGGCTGGTAATCTGTCATACAGGTCTCCTAGTACAGAAACCAGTCTCTCACATAGATCACAACAATTATCGCTAATGTTTTGTTTGTTTTTTATATTGTTCGTAAAATTCTATGTGAGAGAAGAACAATAAACTTTATTATTATTATAATCATAGATTTCATGCCACATATTACATTTTCGAAGACATGTGACATCTACTAATTCGCTTCTGAGCCCGCTGCTGAGCCTGTCGCTGAGAGGAGGCCTGTGCCCAACAGTGAGATTATTAAAAGGCTGATTATGCTTGTTATTTATACATTTTCGAGTGGTCGTAGGCACTACTGCTGTGCATGTGGGTTTGATTCTTAGGTTGGGTTAGGTTAGTGTTATTAAATTTTGATGAGCTTTTAACCGGGGAACGGGTATTTAAGAGAAACGCTGGTGTTTAGAAGTTACACTATAATCATTTAGATCACACAAATACAAAAAAAAACATATAACAGAGACTTTGAGTTAAAGCGCGCACACATTCGCATGCTGGCTGGCAGCTTAGGTGACTAACTATTACAATACAATCAGAACTTCGTGGAGCTTGCGCGGGTGCTCTCTTACGGGCGGTCGGGTAAGCACTCTGGGTGGCCATGATATCATTTACATTCTGCCGCACACTATAATTTTACAGGCTTTTATTTAACTTGCAAATTAAGTTGTCCACTTCAAAATTTGCTAATAATTTTTCGAACACTTGTTGGTTTTCGTTAGAGCAAACTAACGTAAGTCCGATGACTATGCAATATTATGACACCATCGAGCGGATCTGATGATGGTAACGGGATGTAAAGATAAATGTAAAGATAAATTTGGGCTAATTCTGTTTTGCTATCATGATTAAAACAAGCCTGTTTAAAACAAATACTTGTAATTTATTTCATCTGAAAATTCTAAGTAGCAGCCGGCGTCTGGATTTATTTCCAGTTGATGGCAAGGCTCGCTCCCTATAGCGACATATACATAGCTGGTAATGTGAATGTACTATGGCTCTGACGAATGTATCAAAAAACTTTGAATACTAATTTTAGGTATTGTGGTGTTTGTGACAACAGGATATAAAATGATTTTCATATCCTTGAAATCTGAGCATAACAGCCTTATTTTTTCGGTGGAGCGTAAGGTCCTGGATTCGATCACTGGGACGAATAGTATAACAAGTTTTTACTGTGAAATTGAAGGAAAATGATGATGATACAATTTTTTATACCACGAATAGTTATTATTTATTCACCTAATTACTTTGATTTAAATAAAGTTAACTGTTATTTATTATTGGATAAGCGATCTCTTGGCTGGTTCGATAAGCAAAGCAAAATATGACTTTCATAGACATAAATAAGCGCCATCTGTTAGATTGAAGTAGAACTAACCATATATCAATCAAAGGAACCACGGAACGACGTTCTGTTGTATACAGCTTGTAACCAAGATGGATAGATTTTTCAAATATCTTTTCTGACGGCCTTCTTGGTCTTGTGGTTGGAAGTGATACTGCCGAGTCAGTTCTGAGTTAGGTTCCCGGGATGAGAAAAAATTGACTGAGTTTTTACATCTGGACTTTCTCAGTAACAGCCTTTTTTGGGCTGGGAAATCATCCAATGACTTCTCCCGCTCTGGGTGGAGCAGGAGGGCGTGTCAGACTTTTACTGACTAAATCCCAGCCGTGTTCCTTCAGTTACCTGTGCCAGGGCCACGGTAACTGTGTACCTTAGTAACAGCCTGGCGACTGAATTTCTGTCTGGTGGAGAACAAATGCCGTGCCCCCTCTTACATGAGGATGAAGCGTAAGTATCATCATCATTTCAGCCGAAAGACGTCCACTGCTGGACATAGGCCTCCCCCAAGTGTTACTACCTACTACCCTACCCGCTACCCGCCGGCTACCCAAGACCCTCAGCAGAACATCGGTCCACCTTGTGGGAGGTCTTCCAACGCTGCGTCTTCCGGTACGCGGTCGCCACTCCAGAACTTTTCGGCCCCATCAAACAGCTGTTCTGCGAGCAATGTACCCTGCCCACTGCCACTTCAGTTTGGCGATTCTTCGGGATATATCGGTAACCTTAGTACTCTTGCGGATATCATAATTTCTGATTCTATCACGCAAGGAAACTCCGAGCACTGCCCTCTCCATTGCCCTTTGGGTGACTGTAAGCCTTCTGATGAGGCCCATTGTGAGCGACCACGTTTCGGTTCCATAACTCATCACTGGCAACATGCACTGGTCACAGAATTTCGTCTTGAGACACTGTGGTATGTGAGACGAGAAGATACCACGCAACTTCCCGAACGCCGCCCAGCCGAGTCGGCCAAATGTGGTGGTACTAGGCTAAGTTCTGCCTAACCAAGCAGGGAATTATGGCGTGATGTTCTGTTAAATGTTGTAAATGTCATTAATATCATGGACCTGTGAGCTAATCCACACGAAAGACACAAAGCTCAAAAATAATTATATATACTTGAAGACTAGTTTTTCCCGCTGTTATGCTCTCAAGATCTATCTCACAGGAATCATGTATTCTTTTGGAATCAAAGTAACCTATGAATCTTAACAATAGTGTTGCTATCACTGAGTAGGTAAAGGCCTTTTATTATTGGATCAGTAAGTGATTGCTTCTCTTCTGCAAAGAATCAGTTTCATCATCATCATTTCAGCCGAAAGTCGTCCACTGCTGGACATAGGCATCACCTAAGTATCGTCACGTATCGTGCATATTGCGTCTATTCGATTCCCGCGACCCGCATCACCTTCGGTTTACCTTGTGGGGCATTCGACAAGGTGAATCAACTATCAACTCTGTGTCTTCTGCCTTCCGGTCCCATCAACCATCTGTTCTGAGAGCAATGTGTTCTGCCCACTGCCACTTCAGTTTGCCGATTCTTTAGAACATGTCGGTAGCTTTGATTTTCTTGCTGATATCTTCATTCCAACTATCAATGTTACATTATTATAATATTAGTATAGAAATGTTAATTGAGAAGAAAAATGGACTTTGAGGTTAGTGATAAGTACTGCGGAACGATAAGCCACTTGCACGGAGACCGTAGATACTCCATCCTACCCGGGCCTGCGGACGGCGAGCAGTGGGTAGCTTGCCGTCCGATCAGCACCAGGCCCGTGAGTCGACGGCGCGTAGTGTTCCACACGCGCCTGAGATTAGTGTCAGCCACCACTGACGGGGACCATCGTGGCCGGTGCCTGCATGCCTAGGGGTAGCGGATAAATTCTGAAAATGAGTTTCCGCACCCCTTGGCACTCAGGCAGGGAAGGGACAGGGGTGGGTTTTAGTCAGTAAGAGTCTGACACGCCCTCCTGTTCCACCCAGAGCGGAAGAAGTCATTGGTTGATTTCCCTACCCCCCCCCAAAAAAAAAAAGATAATCCATCCTACATATTTACACATAAAACCGACGATTTGATATTCATTGCTATGCTGTTTCTAAGGTCGTACTGGGCCTGCCAGTCTCGACATTGATAGCAATACTTATGTTAGCTACCGATCACTAAATGACTAGCCGTAAAAAAACTCCCTCATGCCGAGGAAAAAATTTAGATCATAACTTGAAAAAATAATTGATTTTCTTGAAATATGTACAGGGACACACACTTTTTTTCATGAAGACTGATAATTTATTTTAATTATAATGAATAATTTTTACCGCTTGGAAGAATTAAATTAACTTGTCAAAATAATAAAGGACATAAAAGTTTGCCTCCTTGCAACATTAATTTCTTAGAGAGCGAACTCGGTCGTTACGTAATCGTTAAGTATGTTTAAACTGCAGGCCCTGGCTGATATCCACTTGCCTTCTGTCAATTTCAGAGTTTGTGATCTAAGGTACTTAAACAAGCTGAAAACACAGGCTAAAAACTTAACATGAACATTTCAAAGTATTTTTATTCTTTGTGTCTTTATAATAATAATCCTAGTTTACCCATTGTCATGATGCACATTTCTATTCTTAAAAAGGTTCATTTCAGTTAGATTAAGTGTTGTTACGAGTAGGTTTTGTTAGTAACAGATTGGCGTCTAGGTTTGTATCCAGTGATGGTAATAAGCTTGCCCCAATAACTTGCTGTTTAAACATAATAATTGGTGAAATATAGGTGTACTAATACATTTCAATATAAACGTGATTTCATTCGGGGTATTCGCAGTTTTTGACTGATTTACAAGATAAGGCATATAAGTAAAAATATAGGAACCTAGTTTTTGATACATTGTTCTTTTTTTTATTGTTTTGTTCTTGATAGGCACGCGTTTGACCACTATCTCACCTGAAGGTAAGCGATGTCGAAGATGGAGCACGCTTACCTAGAAGTAACCTATTCACTCTTGACTTAAAGACTCCCAGGTTGTAGCTATCAGGAAACAGAGACTCCGGCAGGGAATTCTTCTCCCTAGCTGTACGAACAATAAATGTGTTCCTAAAACGTTTCGTGCGTGTGGATGGGATATTCACCATGTACCAGTGGCACTGAATGGGCTTGGCGGAATCAAATTATGCAATTCCGTCGCACACTCCCCAAAATGTAAACGACAGAAAACCGACCGGCTAGCAACTCCGGTCTATGAAGTCAAGATATTGGAGCTTCGACTCGACGAGCCCATCATTGCCGATGATCCTCTTGGCTCGTTTCTCAATTGTCTCAAGGGTATCAAGCTGGTTTCTGGCAGATCCGTTCCAAAGATGCGAGCAGTACTCCATACACGATCGAACTTGCGCGTGATAAAGTTTGAGCAGCTGTTCCGGCGTGAAGTACCGTCTCACCTTTGCGAGGACCCCAACTTTTTGGCAGCCACTTGAGCCTTTGCCTCTATGAAGGGACCAAAATTGAGGGTAGATGTCAACGTAACACCAAGAAGATCAAGTTGGTCGGTTATTGGCTCGGTTACACCTCGGCAATATTGATAGGATAGTATAGGTTTTTATCATTGATAGGTTCGCGCTTAACTACAATAAAACCTGATGGTAAGCGGTGATGTGGTCGACGATGGAGCACGCTTATCTCGGAAGTAACATATTCACTCTTGACTTTAAGAGCCACAGGTTGTAAGAATATAATAGGTTTTAAATAATTCTCAAATAATTAAGGTTGTATAAATAATTCTCAGTGTTTCCACCAGGACTACGGTAGAGAATTATTTGCACAAACGAGGATCACTGAACCAAATCAGAACTCCAAAAAGAAAACTAGTCACAATGTCAAGTCAAAGCTTTCCCTAGCACTAAAATTATCGTCTAATTACTTAGAAAAACGCATGGCGTCATTAAAACGTACCGCTTGATAGGCTTTAATGTTCCCATTAACACACTATAAAACTCAGTGACCACCGATAGCCACACCATTTCATTTGCACATGTCAAACAGAACGAATTTCTTAAAAATAATATGCGAAAATTAAGCCAAATTGACCTTTAACCCGAAGGTAAAACGGCTAGTGATCAGTGATCAAAATGCTACCTTACTCTCGTGGCTTGATTCTGGATAATGCAAATAATTACGGGATAGTGAAGACTGAGACGCTGTTTGGATTTGGACCGACCAGTCATGATAAGTATGTGGATGCAGGCTTCAATTCAACCGAGCCATTGGAGTGGATTATAGCTAGTAGCAACTTCGCACCTCGGTCTTTGCAAGGTAATAATTTGTTGTTTGTTTAAGATTGATCGTTTTCTAATGCTTTGGGCATCGCGCCTGTAAGTTATTGAATTAGATGACACTTTTTGCCATGGTTTTTATAGTAATCTATGATACTAGTACGGTAAGTTTGTGAATACAACTTGCCGCACGTGTGTCATAAAACATTTTTCAACACATTTGCAAGAAAACAACACAATAGGTAAATAAACAAACGTTTGTTTATAAATAACAGTCGGAAAGTCGCAACAATGTTTGACGTTTCTTATACAAAAATGGCGCAAATTTGAGCCAACTGCGCGTGGTGAAAATTAGAACTACATTTTTCGTGTCATTTTCTCTTGAGACAAACGTATTGAGCAAAAGCGCTTCCAAGGAGGTTCGATCATTCAGCTTATTTATTCTCGTAATGTGAAACTCCTTGGTGTAATTTTTATATTTATTTTATGGAAATTTAAAAAAACCGTAAAGGATACGCACGGCTCTATGTAACGGAGTATGAGGTAAAATAGGTACTTAGATGAGAGTACCTATTTTACCGCACATTCCATTGTATGGTGCGTAATTTTTAACTTTCGAACAATGTATACAGGCTTCGTAAACGCATTTTTTGAGCAAATGTATTGAAAAAGTTATGTTTTGTAGCCTTAGGGCCGATTTTCAACCGTCAGTTAAATTTTGTCTGAAAATTAAATTTTGACAGTTTTTGTATGTAAAATATATAAAACTATTATATTTATTCTTCAAATAAAAGTTAATTGGCGACTGTTAAATCAGCTCTTAGAAAACCAATACATAATTACGAAGGAATACTCATATTGTCATTATTTACCAAAAGTTACAGACGCAGAATCACGAGACTTAAAACCCTTACCAAAAGCAGAACCGATAGCGAGAAAATCTTCTAAAAAGATTAAAAAGAAACATTTGGATAATAAAAAGAAAAGACATGGCAAAGGGAAACTGAAAGGCCAGAAGTGCATCTTTAAAGTCTTCAAGAAGAATAAGAAGAAGAATAGAGGAGGGAACAGGTTTCCGAAGATGCATAAGAAGTATATGATGCCGCTGATCCTTGGGCTTCTAGCTGCTAAGAGTTTACTGATTCCTATAGCTTTGAAAGCTTTGGCGTTCTTGTCGGCTAAAGGTAAGTCTACAAATTGATTGACTGACATTTTTGGGATAGAACCTGGAGGTGGTCTTTGATACGCTGAGCGGAGAATCGGAGATAATTTTAATTACTGGCTTCCCAGAATTTGACCAATGCTGAGTAATTTTCTTATAACAGCAAAATAATACTTTGAGCTAGTGCATATTTCAGTTTTCTCAGTCATTATTAGCCCCAGCAGTAGTTATTAGTTCAACATAACATTTAAAGGCTTAAAATTATACCTACTCGTCATATCGCCTATGTCGATATTATAGGAAGATGCACCCTCTAGCTTAGACCCTATGCCTAGAGCATTTATTTTCGATGGCTCCATATTCAGTGGGGATATTCCTAATATGTAACCCGTCGCGTGTTTAGTTAGCAGACACAATAGATTTTTAATTGTTTACCGCCCATGGGCTGGGCGCCAGACACACAAGAGATTAAACCCAATTTTTTACTGAGCAGTCAACTTACGAGTTGTAGAACCCACAATCATCATCATCACTCTCCTGCCCTTATCCCAATTTATTTGGGGTCGGCGCAACAAGTCTTTTTCTTCCATACTCCTCTATTAGTCGTCATCTCTGTAGTCACCCCCTTATTACCCATATCCTCTTTCACACAGTCCAACCATCGCTTCTTTGGCCTTCCCCTACTCTTATAGCCATCCACATCTGTACACAAGACTTTCACCACGACAGTTTCTCCATTCCCCCTCATCATATGCCTATACCACGACAACCGATTTCCACACAACTTTTCAGTCAGCGGTGCCACTTTCAGACTTCCTCTTATATATCCATTCCTAATTCAACCCACGTTTATCATCACGACTCTTTTAACGGTAAAGGAAAACATGGTGAGGAAACCGGCTAGTCCAAAAATTCCAAGTCATGTAACATCCACCAACCTGTGCTGTGCTCGCGAGGTCAGGTTACAGTCCTTTTCCTCACTCAGAGAGGAAACCTGTGTCCCAGAAGTTCCAACATTATAAGTTGATTACTTTATGTTTTAATTTGACTTTTTGTAGTTGGCAACAGCAAAATTACTTTCAAGGTTTTTCTGCAGGACTGATGATGGGTTTCTTCTCGACCGTCATGGCTTCCGTCCTGAGCCTCAAAGGCATGTTCGACCACAACCACAGCTATCAGAACAGGAAGGATGATACCAAGACCCAGGTGGAGATTATCCAAGTGCCTTCGAAGAGTGAGGACCATGTGTACTATGATGAGCATTACAAGAGAGGGGATTTTATACCAGTTCCTGTGATGGTGCATTGATGGAGTTCAATTTTGAACTTAAAAATGTAGCTTAGTTTTTATTAATGACTCGGTCTCTGTCACCTCTGACTTAGACTAGAGTCAAGAGCAAACCCACATCTTTAAAAAAAATGTTATTGAATTTTAGGGTTCCGAACATCCGAGTGTAAAAACGGAACCCTTGTAGGATCACTTGTGCGTCTGTCTGTCTGTCCGTCCGTCTGTCACAGCCAATTTACTCGATCGATCGATTGAGTTGATGAATATCTGTGACCCAAATAGGTACGAACGTGTAACGTAAATACAAGAATTTGGAATCCCCCATATTCCAAATCACTGTCACTTAGACAAATCCGAAAAGTAAAATAAAAAGTTTTTAAACTGTAATGTGCTACATATCAAATGAAAGGGCCTATTGTAAGGATTTTAAATAGAGCTTCTATTTTTTTTCATATTTCCAAAATGTATAGTTTTTAAGTTATTTGAGAAAATAGATCAAAAATGACCATTCGCCCCCTTATCTCCGAAACCACAAAGCCTAAAATTTTGAAAAAAATACGTAATGTAGTTTTTTGCTAATAGATTACAGGAAAACCTAGAAAAAGTACCTATATGTAGTTTAAACTTGAAAAAATATGATTTGTTCGGAACCCTTTTCACGCGAGTCCAACTCGCTCTTGGCCGGTTTTTTTTTCAGCGGAGTTACAATTGGGATAAGAAAAATCCAATGATCTAATCTAGACCACGACTTATCTGTGTTCTGAATCATGCCTTAACAGACATAGGGCACTGGCGCTCCGAGGTAACATGTTAGCCCGTAGATTCTCCGGTTGTACCGAGCAAGTCAAAACCACCTTATTCAAGGCGTACTGTCAAGGTTTGTATGCGAGTCTATGGGTCAGCTACGCCAAAAGATCACCAGACGCCTTACGCGTCCCATATAATAATGTATTTAGGATGCTGTTGAGACTGCCCCGGTTCTGTAGTGCATCAGAGATCTACAAATGACATCCGCACCACAGCTTAACACGGACTGACCTCCTAAGGCACTTGTCCCACCGCCAACGATAAGCGAATAGAGCTTCAAACTAAAAACGAGTTGGCAAGCAGCAAGAAGGGAGTGTGTAGATAATTCCGATAGTTTTGTCGCTTTAAGTGAGTGTGCGAGTGCGATGGGCGATCACTCACTCGCACCACTCGTTCGGGGCGGCTAGTCCTCTCGGCGTGTGTTCTAACGGCCAAGCGAGCATCCACGCAGTCATGCGCAAAAATGTTGCATCACTGATGATTCGAACGTGGGTCAGTAACAATAGCATCCTGACAACAGTGGCAGAGAGTCCTTACTGAGTCCCCCTTTCTGAGGCATTTCTTGGAGGGGATGGTCAATTAGGAATTATGCCTTACTTATGTGATCGTTCTCTCCACAATCTGCTCTGATAATAAAATATTTCCTGTGTTGTTCTATTTGTAATTTGGTATTACTTACACTAGTTTTAAGGATTTTACTAACAAAATGGACTATAATGTTGTCTGAAATGTTTATATAAATAAAAATTAACAGCTAAAAGAATTTGGATGAACCAAATCCGATCAATTGTTGAGGCGTGACAGACATATAAATAGGATTGATATCAATTAGGTAAATGTTATGTCAAATTATTATTGTATAACTATTTTTGATTACGTACAGAAGGCTATAAGAGTAGGGGAAGGCCAAATAAACGATGGTTGGACTGTGTGAAAGAGGATATGGGTAAAAAGAGGGTGACTACAGAGATGACGACTAATAGAGGAGTGTGCAAGAAAAAGACATGTTGCGCCGACCCCAAATAAATTGGGATAAGGGCAGGAGAATGATGATGTACAGAATGATACAATATGCATCTAGTTAAAAGTTTAGACCATTTCGTCCTTTATAAATAACTAGCGACCCGCCTCAGCTTCACTCGGGTGCTAATTATACACTTAAACCTTCCTCATGAATCACTCTGTATATTGGTGAAAACCGCATGAAAATTTGATTTTATTATTAATTTATTTTTTAAATGTAGTTAAGATAAAGATAATTAAATTTTGAATAATACTGTTTAACCAAAGAATTATTTGTATGACAAAATAAACCTTATGTTTTTGTTTTTTTTTTGTATTTTTTAATTTAATAAAACAATAATAATAATATTTGCAGTCTGTCCCTGATCTATAATGTACATAAAAATAAATACCTATTTCTTTGGTCACGGCATCACGCGTGAACGCCTGGACCGATTTCGCTAATTCTTTTTTTTGGGTTTGCAATTGTCAGGAGAAGGATCATAAGAATTAAAAAAATAGGAAAGTGGCGCAGAAAATTGGAAAATTTCAGAAAACCGATCTTCGCGAGTTAGAGTTCGCGCGTCAGGACAACGTCTGTTGGGTCAGCTAGTTTACAATAAAATACTTTGGGACTACACTATACGGAACGTGCACGGCGTAGTTTGTGCCATTTGGTGGAGTAAATGTGAAACTTTTACCCTTTAAAAACTTGCCAATCACATTTCCGTGCCATATATGTATACACACACGCATCATGCTCACATGCAGCACGCACAACTTAGACTGGCATCTAGTGAGTGAAAGCCGCAACTTTTACTGTATAAATACTTGACATTGACATTTAAGTGCCACCATCTATAGTTCCTGCACGCTCCTTATAAAGCGTGTAACAAAAACCCTGTCCGATTTAATAAAGGCGTATTCCTGGTTTAACATACGTACCTACTAGAAAAAGTTGTAAAAAAATGTAACTCATAAAAACCAAAAGGTCTAAAAAAAAAGGTTATATAGTCTTGTTTGATGATAAGTAGGTTTTAAAGACACAAACTACAAAATTATTGGTAAACAAATTGTAACGTTTACCGCTAACGGTTACGTAACGTTTACATTTCTTTTAAAGTACTTAGAACACATTATCGTACTTAAATTTTACATACGAGTATGTCGATTCTCTATAGTTTCAGCTATACACACGTATATTTTTTTTGTGTGTAGCTTCAGTACTTTCCTAGATATTAAGCTATAATTTGGAACCGGCGCGGGGCGCTTTATCGAGAACCCTTCCCGTGCGCGCGCAGGACGGTCGGTTTAGTGGATATTTATTTTTATAAAATAGATTTTTATTTTTATAAAATATGCGAAATTTAACACTAAATACGGCAAATTTTCATAAATTAACAACGCTCCACAGGCCGACGAAATCTTTTCATTTTTACCTATTCTTATTTAAACGATACCGCCCTGCACTAGCCGCGCTGTAGGCACTCTGTCTCGTTCAGGCGGCATGTTTAACACAAAACAGTAGGTGAACTTTGTCGGGCGCTCAGTGTTGCCTTTGATAAGTTTTTCTTTTTTTTTTAATTAATTATTTTCACTGGGGAAAAATAATTATCTCGTATCCATTTAATGATTACGTATAGGTGTACGTAGTCCAATACCAAGTAATACCCTTCAGAATCGGACAGGGTTTTTGTTACATGCTGTATACTAGTCTTTGTTTAGGAATACCAAATTTTATCGTCCACCTTGATGAAAAGTATTTATTCTAGAACAAGATTTTATTATAAGTAAAACGCTAGCAAATAAACAAAAGCATTCACAAATCTCAAGCATGACAGTAGCACAATCTGACAACCAAAAAAACATTACCATGGAAGAATGTGAAATCTACAAATAAAAATTTTGCTCCAAAATCCGACAAAAACCAAGACTCATGGAAAAAAAATGTACCCAGATAACCGTGGGTAGACACAATCATGGGGAAGAGGAGAAGACGTATTTTCACTAAAAAGAAGAAATCCGTGTTCAGCAGACCGCACCCGATCCGACGAAAAATGGCGTTACGACACAGAAAAATGAAGGCGTTTTTTCACAAGCACAACCCGAGGATGTATTTAACGAAAAATGTGAGGAAAGTGGTTGGAAGAATTTACAATGTGTCTGACAAACTCAGAGATAAGATAGCTGAAAGTACGATGGCTTTAGATAATCCCTTTAGCGCGCAGTTTTATGAGGACCGTTGTTCGATACAGTAGATTAAAATGTGTCGTCGAGGAAATAAGGGGATTTTTAGAGGCCGTGGCGGCAAGGGCGCGAAAGGCTCTGGCCGTCTAGCATTGTTGGCAATATTACAAGTTCTTCTATTATATTTATTTTGTAACTACTCACATCTCGTGTGGATAGCTTTTGGTTAGAATAAAATAGTGTTTTTTTTCCTCTGCAAGTCCTAACTTTAAGAAGAGCAGTACCTTTACTGCTATTTTCTTTGTTACAATGTTCGAGACAATTATATGATTATAAAATTAAAATATTTTACAGGTTATAAAATTTGTGTTATTTCAGGACCCCATATTCTACCATTATTTACTATATATTAAATCAATCTACCTTGCCTTTTTTCAACTATCTTGAGGTCGGCTTCCAGTCTAACCGGATGCAGCTGAATACCAGTATCTTACATGGAGCGACTGCCTATCTGACCTCCACAACCCAGTTACTGGGTAATACGATACCCTTGGTAAGACTGGTTGTCAGACTTTCGGGCTTCTGACGACCCGTAACGACTGTCAAAGATCCACTATTGACAGCCGGGACCAACGGCTTAAGGCCCTTGACGAGAAGTTTTAAAGTGTATCCATTCGCCTCTTTAAAATTTGTCTAGTGAAACATTTTGAAACAGTAAAACTGTGATGAAGTTCCAAAAATACTATACATTAACTCCTCAGTGTGAGAAAATATTGGTAAGACTTTGTGTAAATTAATTCAACTTGCAAGCCGTCGCTGCTAACACCATCTAGCGAGGTTTACAGGACGGGCCGAATCAAGAACAAAAGTTGCTTTTGCAAGTCGAAAACGCGTAGTTACGGCGGTACCGTTTCTTTGTATGGGATGAGGCATCCGAACGCTAGTATTATATTATCTGTGGTAGGATCGTGCTTTCTATGGCACGGAGGAGTCTCGGTATGTAAAGATGGTCACCCATCCATGGACCAACCCCGGCAAGCGTAGCTTATACTTACTAAACTCTAGTGAATTAACATAGTCACACATCTCAATAAACGGCACATATAATATTCTATTTATAATTTGATGTTTATTACTCAATCAAGCCAGAACGGCTGTACGGATCTGAATTAAATTTGGGACAGAGATAGATTATTGTCTGGAATAGCACATAGGCTTTAATTTAGAGTGGGGGAATTACAAATACCACGCAGGTGAAGTCGTTGCATTCCGTACCCAAGGCACCCCTGGACGATACCCCAGGGGATGCCACGGGAACTTGGATTCGGACCCGTGGCACTCCCAACTCAATTAGTGCAGTACTTGGTACTTGTTACTAAAACAAACACTATTAGGTGCTTGGTTGTTAGGTTCCTTTAATAATAATAAACCATTTATTTCAGGCGACACATAGAAAAATACCTTAACCTAAACATACATAAAACTAAACTTGTGTTAATAATAAATAAGGCCTAAGACAATGTTAGTAGCACTTCAGTTTACACTAGTCTGACTTTGTGCTGTCCTGTGGTACTTGTCCGCGAAAGCGACGGAACACCACGTCCTACGGCCAAAAGTCTACGAGGGAGAGAAAACAAATCGGTACACGCACCACGAAAGTTAACGTTGCGGCGCGACTCCAGAAACTGCACCCTCGGCGTGTACCTCGTCTTTTGGCGCACATACTCCACGAAGCCCTCCGCTTTAGTGGTGTAGTGCAGGCGGGAGATGTACACCGATGTTTGGCTATGCGGCACGCAGACAAACCCTGCATTTTTTTTAAACCCTGCAGACAGGAATAGGAGCCCCGCGCAGCGTCGTACTGTCAACATATCTTACTAACAACTGTCGCTAGCATATTTCCGGCTGAAAAATTAAATTATTGGTGTCAAAAGTGGTTTTAACTAGTAATACAACACCATTAACTGGTGGTATCGTTTAAATTTAAAATACCCACCGTACAACCAGAGGTACTTGCGCTCGGCCCTGGTTCGGGCCATGGCATGGAGCGAGAGGAAATGGGAAGCAGTCTCCTCTTTCTGCGAAGCAGTAATGCTCGCGAAGGCGGAAGCGGGACGGGTGAGGAAAGCTCAACGGAGTGGCCCTCACGGCCCCGGCCGCTACTACCGTAGGAGACGCCGTCCGATCAACACCAGGCCCGTGAGTCGACGGCGCGTAGTGTTCCACGCGCGCCTCAAAGAGATGATTGTCAGCCACCACTGACGGGGCCCATCGTGGCCGGTGCCTGCATGCCTAGGGCTAGCGAATAAATTTGTAACCGAGTTACTGCTCTCCTGGGCACTCAGGCAGGGAAGGAACAGGGGTGGGTTTTAGTCAGTAAGAGTCTGGACACGCTCTCCCGCTCCACTCAGAGCGGGAGATGTCATTGGATGATTTTCCATTCCACAAAAAAAAAACTTCTTCCTTCAGTTGCCTGTGCGACTCCTGGCAGGAATTTATATACGTACGGGGAATACTGACATGATGATCTACTAAGTAATCTCAAGTTTTTTAGGGTTCCGAAAGTCCGAATGAAAAACATGGAGCCTGTATATCATTAAGCCTATTGTGCAGGTCTCAAATGTATTTTTCCATATTTATAAAATAAACAGCTTTAAAGCTATTTAAGAAACGAGATGACAGACTTGCACTTGACCGGTTTTTATAATTGATAGGTTCAATTTCGACAATAATCTCAAATATGGGATCGACGACAGAGCACGCTTGCTTAGAAGTACCTAACTATTTCGCTCATGACTAAAATAACCCCGAGTTGTAGCTATCAAGAAATACCGACTCTGGCAGTGTATTTCACTCCCTAACTGTTGATATCTGCCTAATCGTAGGGAGAATGCAAGCATGGTGTGAGGTGCATGCATGTGACGGCATTGTTGGCGCAGTAGTTGAGCGATTGGCTGCTGCGTTGCGTGTCGCGGGTTCGATTCACGCACGGAACAAATATTTATATTGCCTACAGATACTTGTTCTGGGTCTTGGTGTCTTGTGCTTGTGAGTTTACATGTTTGAGAACGCACCCACGATACAGTAGTAATTCCTAGTGTGGGGCAACGTTTAAAGAAAGATATTGTGTAATTCTCTAGATAATATTACAATCCAAACTTATTGTCCAAATACGAGTAAGTCCCCACTTTCTACTCAAAAAATATTGTGGTAGTAAATAATATTTTGTCATGCTCATAACACTGACCACGGCTCGGTATAAATACTCGTACTTGTTATTCAACATAAAGTGTGCCAACGCACTCGGATGGTTGCGTAACACTCACCCATTGCTTCTCATGCTGAGCAGTATATGTAAAAAATTAAGATAAAATTATATACAAGCAGCGTTATTTATAAAATCGATGACCATATTTAAAACCTTTGCATAAATACTGGTAAAACAAATCAAATCCTTGTTGTAGTTGTTTGTGAACGCACTCGCTATTCAGGAGTTATTCCCAGTGTGGGGCAACGTTTAAAAAGAAAATCTCCATTAGAAGTTTTGAATAAAGAACCCGTTAATCAGTGTTTAAACTAATGTCATGCTTAACTTTTTATGAATAAAGCCCTTTATTTATTTATTAATAAACATTATACACATACACACGCACGCACACATACACACACCACACACGCACTATCGCACTGTTTACACGTCCAGTATCTTTACTTTGAAGATGTGATAAGCTAGGCCTGTATTTCAGAGCTCCAGGCCTCCGGAGCTCTGAAATACAGGCCTAGCTTATTTCAGACTCCAGATCTCCCACAAATTACAATTGTTTTGCCAAACTATCTGTCAACTTAAATAGCTAGCATTATTATGTAATTTTGTTGAGATAAATAAACATTTTTATCATCTTAAAACAGAGAATAATAATTAATCAGTTTTTTGTGTTTTGCCTGCTAGAACATAAGCGAGCTCTCTGTGAGAGGAATTGCCCGGGATTTAACACGCGGCTCCAGTATACAGTTAGATGGATATCACGTGTCTTCAAATTTTTAGGTCTAATCCATAACATGGCAGTTTCCTCACAATGTTTTTGAGAGAATTGCTTATTTAGGATGGAAGTGGAAATTATGTTTCTCTTCCCGCTGTTCTTTTCTGATTAATTTCATGGCCAAACCAGAGAGAGTTTAATCATTTCTCTGGGACTCGTCCAGCTTCATTGCCGCTGCGTATTTTTTTTGGTCGCCATTGTTGATTTCGGCTTAGCGTTACAGTGGTTTGGGAATAGTGTTGCAAGCTTGATAAAAAAAAAACTGGCCGAGAGTTCCGTACCATAAACTAAAAATGTTTTTTGTCAGTTGAAGCTAGATGAGGCCGGTGTTTCCTAGCTGACTACCCTGAGAAGAAACACCGAAACAAACTCAGAGGTCAAAGTCTCTTTTAAAGTGTTGAAATCCATATAATGTGTACTGGTTAAATCATATGAGAACCATGTACGTTTATGTCTGGGATGAGCTTTTTGAAGAAAGCAACACACAAATTCGAGTAGACCTGTCCAGACAGTGCAAGCATTTGTCAGTCATCGCGAAGCTCAACTCAGGACTTTGAGGAGCTCAACGAACCGACGAACAATACCAAAGTAAGGACATTTGATTAGGCCGTAAAAATACTCAAACTGCCAGACAATCATAAAATCTACATGAATATAACGACATACATAGTTCTCGCATTCACATTATTCTATATGAGGACCATGCAGCTTAGTGTCTGTAGTGGTCTTTTAAAGAAAGAACCAAACATATTTGAGTGGACCTGTCCAGTCAGTCCAAGCATTTGTCAATAGTCGAATAGCTCAACTTAAAAACCACTAAGGAGCTCAATGACTTGACGAACAATACCAAAGAAAAGACATTTGGGTAGGCCGCAAAAGTACTCAAACTGTCAGACAACGTTAAAATTACTGTAAAAAGGAGGAGAAAATAATAATAATAACCCACATAGTCCTCACATTTACAATATTTAAGAAATCAATAAAAAATTAAAATATAAAATATCGGGATCGGGAGATACAGCCCGCTGACAGACAGACGGACAGCGGAGTTTAAGTAATAGGGTCCCGTTGATTACCGTTGGGGTCGATTACCGTACGGAACCTTAAATAGTAGAGGTTATGAAATAATTTGCACAATGTAAAACACCAGTCTGGGTTTGAATCTACGATTTTTTTTTGGGGGTGTGAAATCATCCAATGACATCTCCCGCTCTGGGTGGAGCGGGAGGGCGTGTCAGACTCTTACTGACTAAAACCCACCTCTGTTCCTTCCCTGCCCTGAATGCCCAGAGGCGTAGTAAATCTGTTTCGAATTTATCCACAACCTCTCTGTCTAGTTTGAACAAATTAAGTTTGATTTTGATTAAAATAGAAAAAAATATGCTGCTGCTGTAAGCAGGAAGTAATGTCATCAAAATATCTCCAGTGAGTAGTTGATAAAATAATTATATTTGGTTTAGAATAGTTAACCTGAACGTTGTTGGATTTTTTTGTACTCGACTCTTCATGAATTCCAAAATTATTCTAGTCCCTTCGTCACTGACAGTTAAAAGCCATATGAGAGTTCAGTGGTACAAAAAACTGGAAGACCATCCCAAAATACCTAAAAAATAACCCTAAATACAGCTTTCATTTATGACAATACGAGCTTCGCGTGGTATTAATATTTACCCCATTGCTATTCCAGACTTGAATCTATGTCTCTGTGCCAAATTTCATCCAGATCTGTTTAGACGTTCTGGCGTGATTGAGTAACAAACTTCCATCCATCCAAATTTTAGCATTTACAATATTTCTAGCTTCTGCCAGCGGCTTCGCCCGCATGGAATTAATACTGCCCCCGTTATAAACCTTCAACCCCATTACACCCTCTCAAAATAAAAAATCCGACTGTATAAAACAACAAAAAAGTTTCAAACAAGACACTTTTCAAGCAGTCTGATGCAGTTGGTGGCAGTTATTTTAATTCAATTATTGATTGCATGCATTTATTTTGAGTGTAGTGAGTTATATTTTTGAAATTGCCAGCTCGAATCCTTTATTTTGATACCCCACTTAATATATTTTTATAGTTCACCGACTTTATATTTTTTCTTTTTCACAATTTGGCGTCTGGTCGTCGCCATATTGTATTTTGATTACTGTCATGTCTTTAATAGTAATCGCAAGATTAAGACGAATCAATTGACGTAAGAATTATCAAAATCGGCCCACGCGTTTCGTCTCTATATTGCCACAACGGAACAAACATACAAATATATGTGTTTATATGTGTGTATGTTTGTTCCTTTGTGGCAATATAGAGACGAAACGCGATGCAAGAGAGGGTAATGTGTTTATCAGCCTATGTATGAGTGTACATACATAGGCTGATAAACACATTACCCTCCCTTGCATAACGCAGTCGGTTAAAATGAGGTGGAATTTCAAAAAACCCATTCTTAGTGGATAACTACTCTTCATGCCCTCCAATTTCGTGTCTCTAATACCAGTGGTTTAGGCTGTCCGTTGATTAACCCCTCCGCAGTCAGCCAGTTAGGACTTTGAATTTTATATAAACAGATTATATCTATATTGTGGGATTGCTTTTAAAATCAAAGCATTATTTATACTGCATCCCAGCTTATACTATGTCCAGTTCAAATAGAAAGTAAGCGACGACGGTACAAGTTCATTGTCGCGACCTTGAGCGAGCGATGCATCTGACATCAATCTAACGCTCAGCGCACATGTGGATACCATTCCTTTATTATTTTATTTTATTCAAGACTAGATTTTTTCCAGCGGCTTTGCTTTTGCTCTTTTCTAGATCATCTCTAGAATTCACAGTTAACTCTAATTTTTACAGCTAGGAACAGTTTGAATGTAACACCAGAAAAATGTGTCTTTGACTTTTTCCGTGTATTTTTTTTCTTTTTATGAACCTTTCTGAAAACTCAACAAATAGTAAATTATTAGACAAAGTAAATTAAAAAAAAGAAACGTCATCTAAATTGGTCCAGCCGTTCTCGAGCTTTGCGCTTAGTAACATATTTAGCCAATAATTTATTGATGAGCATGAACCGTGAAAGCCTTTGTAGTTGCTACGCATAAGGAATTAGGTTTTTTTAGATATCATTTCTGTTTTTAACCGACTCCGGCAAGAAAAAGGGGGTTTTAATTTTTTTATTTAACAGGTTTTGTTTTTTACAGATTGTTTTTACAATTCCGTTTCTCATATCACTATCACTACATATTGCAAAAAAAAGTCCCCAATCGCGTCTGTCTGTCTGTCTGTTCGCAATAAACTCAAAAACTAATGAACGGATTTTCTTGCGATTTTTACCAAGAGACAAAGTGATACATGGGGAAAGTTTAGTTGTTTAATTTTTACCTTTATGTGTGAAGCTGGGGTGGGTCGCCAGTTATTTGATATTGAAAAAAAAGCCAACACAACTGTTAAAATGTATTAGTATTTTTTTCAGTTATTACTTTAGTTTAAGAAATCCTATCAAGACGTGGGCTTGATTAATACAACAGTTTTTTTCACTTAAAAATATTTTAAACGTTCCCAAAATACTTTTTTATCACAGCCGTGATTGCACGTGACGCAGTGTGCGTTCAACCTTATGGGTCTATCCTATTGATTGTTGGAGAAAGTCTCCGGTAGCATCCTTGACCTGTTTAGAAGATTAGAACGTTTGGGAGATAGCATTTCTAATTCAGTGAGATTTGAAGAGATTTTGGTGATTTGGAAGTCACGAAAACGTCTCTGGGATTTCATAATACTCGTCAGTTTAATTTTACTATAGAACGAACGGAATACGATAATAATCAGGCTACGGATCCCACTGCAAAGCTTTTGAGCTTTGTAGTCGTAGTTTCACTGGGTTTACTCAGTGATATCTCCGACTCGACTCAACCTCAGCTCAGTAACTCTTAATCAAAAACCTTGTTTTTTGTTGATTTTAACGTCCTCGACTCAAAATATTTTTTGTCGTTATTATGCTATAGAGTAGAGAATAGAATAGAATACTCTTTATTATGTACACCATATTAATAAGAGAAAATATAAATGAAGAAAACATTACATAAGGTGACACATGGGGCGGCCTTGTCGCTAAAATCGATCTTTTCAGGACAGCCTTTGGATGTGTGTCCTTTTTTCTTTAAAATAGAGAAAAGAAAATACAGCACTTTTTTTTTGTCCTTTAAATTTACTTATAACATGGGAGTAACCCTCAACTTAACCTCACCTCAGCATCTCTCAATCAAATAGCTTGTTATTAATTGATTTTAACGTCCTCGGCTCGCAGAGTTTTTTTTCGCTGTCATTTTGTGGAGTAGAGGCTGAGGCAGTCATTTAAATGGACCCTTTTATGTTTGTGAATTGTTAAGCACGCTACGGCTTATATGGTTTCTGATAAGCTAGCTTCAGCCTTTGAAATTAGTAGCCAACTTTTTGTGCCAAGGACAATAATTATATCCCACTCCTCAGCTTTTGTGCAATGCTTTCAATCAGGGATCAACAGTCAGCTACACACGTTCAACAACTGATAACCATGTAATTTATTCGTAACTGACCACTTAATTTACATAACCCTCACATAGAAAACTGACTCATCTAGTCTGTTTAAAATTCTTCCAACAACTGAAGAAAATCATGCCACAATTGCGTAAAGCCTGCACAACGTCATACCCCATAGGATCCGGATACCGAATGTCCTTTAGAAAGTGCAATTTTGACAGCAAATGGATAAAGAATGCAACAATAACATTCGCTCTGCCAAGTGATACAAGTCTTAAAATAATTTCTCTTCAAGTACGGTACCTTTGGGCAGTTAACGTGAGCGTATTTGGTATTTCCTACAATGCTCTAAGAGTTCAGTACAACAACGCCTTTAGGGTTCTGGTGTGGCTTCCTCGGTTCTTCAGTGCCTCGGGCATGTTTGCGAGAGTGGACGACTTTTTCACATTAATGCGCAAGAAGTCGGCCTCACTGATACGTCGAATTAGAGGTAGTGACAACGGAATTTTAAGGACGTTCGCAGAAAAACTAGAGTCGGCAGTGTGGGATAGATTTATTAAGCTGCATATTTTATGAGAGATTTGCAGCTTATATTAATGGTTTTGAATGATGACATGATTGTAAATTGAATTATTATTATTATTTTTGTATTGAGATATTATTTTTGTGACTAACATAGATTTAAGTTTATTGCTACTAACATAATATGGACATAAAATTTATTATTGGTCTGAATTAAATGATTTAAATTAAATTGAATAAATTGTCCTCCAGCCTGGGTTAGGCGGAGGGGTCTGTCAGACTCTTACTGACTAAAACCTCACGGTGTTCTGCTGTTACCTTTGGCCGGAGAGCTGGAGTGCTTGCGCATTTTGTCACACTCTCCCCCGGCTAAGTGTTGGTCACCCTAAGCGGCACCGTATCTGGGGGCCTAAGAAAGTGATTTTAACAGAAGTAACCAAGGTTCAGGATGTTGCCATAGTGGATCAAACACGAAAAAAATGACACAGGAGCGTGGATATGTCGCAGGGAAATGAGGATACCAGGGTTTTCACGAAATCTACTAAAATGAGAAAAGTGTTTATGGATAAAATAATAAAACAAAGTTACAAATTAAGTGATGCATTTTTATTAGATATAATTAAAGTGTTAAGCAATGGGCAATGTGTTAACGACGGTTGTAAGTAAGCTAAACCAACGGAGCCCCGCTGCACTGGTTTCTATTTCTGTCTGTAGGGTTTAAAGGAACCTAATACGAAGGGGACGATTCATCCCCTTCGAACCTAACCTGTCTGTGACGGGGTGCCCTGTATCCTTCCCGACAGCAGTGTAATGCCGGTTCCCAACGGCATTTATTTTTGGTGACCGCTTTTTTACTTTTATTAGATTTAGTTTAGAAACGACATATCACTGGTATTATATTAGTATTTTGTCATAACACTAAACATTTTTAGTAAGAAGACGTAATAAACAGGAATATTCGTCATCTACCGTAATTTCGTGGTACAGATATAAGCCCAGAGAACGAGGAGTCTGTGCCCAAGTGTGGGTAAATTCAGACTATGTATGATGAAAATAGGTTAGAGTTAAAAAACAGTCCACCACAAAAATAAATAAAGAAAAGGATAGCCTAAACTGTCAGACAAACTTGTTGATAAATTAGTGTTGAATTAAGTTTAAAAAAAAAGAAAAGGATTTACTTTGTAATAATAAATTTTTACTACATACTCGGATTGGACAAAAATATGACCTATACTTTTGTCTCTTTTCAATAATATGGCAATAATATCTCCTTTTGTTTCTCAGTTTTTGAAAGAACGGCGTGTACGCGGGTAAATATATGAACGAGTGTTAACTCCCACGTGTGAGAGGTCTTGATACTTGTAGTGGAGTGACGCTTTTATTTCAATAACATTCGTCCGTGCTCTAACAGTCTGTTTTTTTACGTTTTTCGCTACCAAATCAATTTAGCAGTCTGAAACTTTTCCCATATTAGTGTCATTTTTTGGTTGGAAATCATCACATAAGTTTTCCCACTCTGGGTGGAGCGGGAGGGCGTGTCAGACTCTTACTGACTAAAACTGACCCCTGTCCTTCAGTAGCCTGTACCAGGGCCGCTGTAATTCTTTCGAGCACTCGAGTGCCTCTGATAGGCCATATTGGTGTACTAAATGTCTATTTCATTTCAATAAGTACAAAAGAAACGTCTTATTAGCATATTTTAACTGTAATTATGACAGTCTTCATCATCCTTAGATATCCACACTTATGCGAAAATACGTGCCTATTCGTTAATATTTGTACACTTTCTGGCGGGACATTGTTGGTATAACATTTTTTTTTATAACAAATAAATAATTTGAATTTGAATTTATATTATTTATTTATTTATAATAGTGTTCTAATGTGAAAAAGATAAAGACTTCAAACAAGTATTCCCTTCAACTTACGTGTTGCATTGAATAAGCTACAAAGATAATTTCTCAATTCATCCTCATCACCTGAACCTGAAAACCCAACAACAGAACGTCCACAATTTCTCACACAAATCCAACCAACGATCAAAACCTCTCAGCACGCTACAAAATATTCCGTAACAGCCATCCTTACCGTACACATAACGTTGAATATAAAAGCGAGCGGCATCCCGGAACCATCTCACTTTATCCTAAACCTTCGTCCACTAAGGACTTAACAACCAGGCCTTTCAAGCCTAAGTCCAAATTTATTTGGGTAAATTTAACCCAATTCAAAAAATATTTGGGTAATATAACCCTAGTCCTAAAGTAATTTAGCAAATTTTTCAAAATGCGAGTGCTGTGTTTAATTTTGGTGATCGGAGTCGTGACCTGCAGGGCCGCCCCAGGAGCTTCCAATGAAGAAGATGGAAGAATCGAGCTGTTCTCTGGAGTAGCTATTGAAAAGTAAGTGGTTATTTTGTTTTAAAGGAGGAGGATGGGCGTTGGGTGGTGATAAATAGTGGTGATTAAGTAAATTTTCTTTACGTAAAGGGGCGCTCGAAAAATTTAATAAGTTTCTTTGGAATCAATTACTGACTTGAGTAATATTTGTTGTGAAGTGTAAATTATTGAAGACTAGAAACGATCCAGTTTCGTTTTAATATTCCATGTTACGCAATTTTAGTAGGAATTAGTAGCGCTTTTTCTAAGTGGCATTTCAGTATACCTACTTGTTGTAAGTTTTGTAACTATGCATTTGAATCATGATCCCTTAAATATACCTCCAAACATTATCTTTATTCAGCAAGTGTGCTCCAACGTTGAACACATCAAAGCTTACCAACAGGTGAGAAAGTGACTAAACGCGAGCCTGCATCTGCCTAGCCTTTTCCCAACTATCTTGGGGTCGGCTTCCAGTCTAACCAGACACAGCTGAATACAAGTATTTTACATTGAGTGACTGCCTATCTGACCTCCACAACCCAGTTACGGGGTAATACAATACCCCTTGGCAAGACTGGTTGTCAGACTTTCGGGCTTCAGACGACCCGTAACGACTGTCAAAGATCCACGATTGACAACCGGGACCAACGGCTTAACGTGCTTTCCGAGGCACGGAGGAGTCTCGGTATGTAAAGATGGTTCGTACGATGGACGCAAGCCTATGCCAATGGTAAAAAAAACATTATATTTATAGAAATTTAAATCAGTGACGTATTTTAATGCAAATAAACACCTACATTCGATTCTAATCCAATCTCTATACTACGTGACCAGAAAGTCGGATTAGATGAAGCGTAAAGTTAGAGTGAACCGGCTTCTTCTGGGTATGCTCGCTCCATCGTCGACTCAGTCTCTGTCATCTCTGACCTAGACTAGAGTCAAGAGCAATATACGTCATAATAAACATTATCACAAAATTTCAAGTTCATAGGTCAATGGGAAGTTAAAAACTTCTTCGCAACAAAATTTCGTTAAAAAAGCTGACCTTGGTGGCTTCTAATTCCTTTGTTTTCGAATATTTTTTTAAACCAAAAAATACAGTATTTTTCTACTCAACGCGATACCTCAATTTTTTTTTCGCGCCCGCTTTCCTATATGGGAGCTCCCCTAAACAACATAAAAAAAAATTTGACAATTTGTATGTCTTTGAGTCAACTATGAAATTTTGGAGACTGTAGCTCTAACCGTTTGGCTGTAAAACCTATGTGACAATGACGATGGACGGACAGACAGACGGTCACGTGAGTGACAGCAATAGGGCTCCGTTTGTACCCTTTGGGTACGGAATCCTAAAAAGGGCATTTCCTCGTCCCTCCAAAAAGCCAACAAACTACTTTCCAAACCCTGTTTTTAAAGTGAAAATTATAAAACAATAGGTTTAACGCTAATTCACCTTAAGTACGTGACACACCTCATACTTTGTTACGCGTAGTTGAGTAACTGAGTGATTTTAAAAACAACTTTACAATGTTTATTTACGAGTATTTCACTTTGAAAACGTGTTGTGGAAAGTATGAAGAGTAATGGCAAGATTTTTTACGTTTCTGTGTCATTTGAAACAAGCTAGCAGGCTAGTCTGTATCTACATAATGTATCCCTACTAGCCTCTGCCATTGGCTTCGCCCGCGACGAATAAGTACTTCCCCCGTCATAAACTTTCAATCCCCATTTCACCTTCTCAAAAAAAAAAGGGGTGAAATTTCGAAATAACTTTTCTTAGTGAATAATTTACTCTTCACAAATAATATACTCTCCAAATTTCATGTCTCTAGGACCAGCGGTTTAGGCTGTGCGTTGATATATATCAACGCACAGCCTAAACCGCTATCAGTCAGTTAGTCAGGACTTTGAATTTTATATACAGGTTGTAAAAAGACACATCATAAAACCGTTAACTACGCATAGTCTGTACGTCTAACAAAGTAGCTTTTCGCAAAAAATATTGCTGGGAAACGACTCTTCAAATGTATTATTTCGAAATATCGAAAAAAAAAATGAAAATTCAGGTAGTTTGTTTCGACAAAAGTTTAGTAATTACATTTGTTGGAATTAATTTTCGTAAAAAATAAAAAAATGTTGCATCTTTGACCTTCAATATCTCCGGAACCAGTGGATTTCCAGGTATGGTCTAGTGGAAAAAAATTATCCAAATAGTTGGTAGAATATGTGACTTTCAGCCTATACAGAAAGTTGAGAGCAGTGGTGGCCCAGTGGTAACGGCCACGACTTACAAGTTGTAGGTCGTGAGTTCAAACCCAGGCAGGCGCTTTTCTTTGTGTAAATTATTTCATCACCACTAATCTCAAAAACGGTGAAGGAAAACATCGTGAGGAAACCGGCATGTCCTAGAACCAAAAATTCGAAGACATGTGACATCCACCAACCCGCATTGGGGTCCACGTGGTGGATTACAGCCCATACCTTCTCACAGAGCGGAGGCCTGTGCCTCAGCAGTGGGGACATTAAAAGGCTGTTGATGATGATACAGATAGATCACATGGCAAGTATATTTCAGGTTTATTAATGAAAATCGATAAAGGATGGAGGTTTAGCTTCCAGGTCTTCAACGAGTCAAGTTAACTAAGCAGGCGACTTACCTTAGTCCAATCTTTACATAATTATTATAATATGATAATACTAAGTACCTAATTTAATTTGATTATACCAGGGTAAAATAACATGCCAGTTTAATAGTGGTAAATTATGTTTTTTCTTACTACCCCGTTGTTCTTTTCTGATTAATTTCGTAGCGGGATCCAAGATAGTTTAATCATTTTTCCGGCTTCGGCGTTTTTCTGGTGGTCACTACTTAACTGTTGATTCTGGCTATCAGGAGTTACAGTGGTCGGGAGAAGTTTGGATGGCTTATCTCAAAAAAATATAGGGTGGTAGTGGGACTGACTAAACAGGGGGTGTCAGACGTGCATTGATCAATGTAGCATACAGAGATTGCCCAATACTGCATTCGACTTGTGATTCCAAGTAGCTTTAATTTCGTCACACAAAACAATAGGACAACAAATTATAATCCTCTGTAATTCAAATCAGAGATAACTCCGCCCCTTGATCCATACAATAAAGATTACACGAGATCTACACACAAACGCTTTCACTGTATTGTTCATTTATCTTGATTAGCAACAGATGTTATAAACATGTTGCTCAACTACTGAACTTAATTCTTATAGAGTAAGTAGGCACCTTCTTCTTTCAAATCGCACAGTTTCCTAACTTTTTAAATACTTTGGCCCTCATCAGCACTCAGGCCCCCCATAGTGGAAGTGTATGTGCACTTGGGGCATTCCAGTATGTGAGTCAGGTTCTAGATAGGAGCGCGGGGAGGTTCTAATCAGGGGAGGGGGTAGGGAAGGAACAGGGGTGAGTTTTAGTCAGTAAGAGTCTGACACGACTTTCCGCTCCACCCTAGAGCGGGAGATGTCATTGGATGATTTCCCACACCACAAAAAAAAAACAGGTTCTAGATAGGGGCACTACACTCGTATCGGGTATCAGTAGGCACACATTGCGAATGTACAGAAATCTAGGAGAAATCTAGGGTTGTGCCTTAATAATATAAGTTCACAAATGAGTAACAAGTAGCCATTGTGTTGTATCGTTGGTGTAGGCACGAGTGATGATCCAATTTTAAAAACTTGAGGACAATCAGACACACTCATCACTGAAGGGGCGACCACGTTCCTGAAGACGCAACGTTTGAATGCCTCTCACATGGCCCATGACCTGCTGAGGGGCGCGGGCGTTCGATGGATACGAGACGCACAGGATCGGATGTTGTGGCGACTCTTGGGGTAGGCTCATGTCCAGCAGTGGACATCTTTTGGCTGAAATGATGATGATGATTCACTTTAATAGTACAATTTCTTTCATTACTACTTGACTGTTCTATGAATGTGGAAGGAAAAACTCGTGTTAGGTATACATCTGTGAAGTGTGTTGTGTCGAGTAAAATACTGAAACAAAACAAAATATTATCAACGCTTTGGGTATTATAATATTATGCAGTAGATAGTGTGTTTACAATTTTTGCAGTACTTACACTTACTCCAGTGTTCATTGTAATGTAAATTAAGTGAAAATGCGTGTAAAATCGTACCGTGTTAGTTCGCTTATGAAGTAACTTATACTCAAAAGGAAAATATTTTGTAAACTTTATGTTTATGTAAGCTTTGTTTTGTTTGCTACAAAAAGTGGGATTTTTTATAATGTGATACTTTTTCTGCGTCTTTTCTTTTGACAATGGACACGCTACTGCACTAATTGATTTTCTGGTATGCTGGAGAAAGACTTCCAAAAATCTTAAAGGTCCTGATTTAGGAAATGAGAATGATTTAGTCATTTACACATTTCCAGACATTCTCAGATTTCCAGAGAATGTCTAAAACAGAAATTAAAAAACCGATTGATTCGACATAGCAAAATAGTGTAAAATTGGTAAAAAATCCGAAACAAATAAGTTTCGAATTGACAGTAACTCGAATCAAATTCAGTTTAATACAAAACTCGAAGAAGTCTCAAGTAAACTATCTGTTCGGTTCAAAACGAACACAAGTATTTTTCATGTTCTTTTTTTAATGCGTCTTTCTTATTTTTTCTCTCTTTCTTAATTTGCAGGGACTTAACAGGAGAAGAGAAGCTAAACGTCAAATTTGAGCCTGGTGAACTGAGGGAGGCTGCAAGAACATTTGAAGAAGGTTGGTATCTAAATCATAGCCTGACCATATTATTATTGTATTCAAAAAATAAATTATAATTACTAATTATTCTTAATAATTTTATTATGAAAAAAAACTCGTGTTAAGAATCTTCCTATAATCATTCCTTCAATAATTCTTGTAAATAATAAAACAAATAATTTTTATTTTTAAATATACCTACCTACCTAATATCTCCATTCTATGGAAGTCCACTTCTAGACATCCATGCCACTAGCATGCCATATTACTATATCTGCGGCTCCTATAATCTAGCTGCTATCAGCCATCCTGTAATGATCTTGGTTCCACCTTGCCTGCAACGAAAATCAAGATCAATTTATCTATACCTACTTAGTCTAATGCTATATAGCATAGCATTGTAGCATGATCAGCCTTATAATTTTTCCCACTGCTGGAACTCAGGCCTCCTCTCTATAAGAGGGAATGGACCGTAATCCACCTCGCGGGCCCAGTGCGGGTTGGTAATAATATAAAAGGCTTAAAGATATACAATAACTAAAACCCCTGACTTCTAAACTAGGTTTATGTACCTGTATCTTAGAAGCCAGTGAACCTTTGAAATTTTTGTAGATGTCACGTGTCTTCGAATTTTTAGTTCTAGGAAATGCCGGTTTCCTAACAATGTTTTCGCTCACCGTTTTGAGAGCAGTGGTGATGAAATAAATTGGACAAAATACAGAGCCTGACTAAATTTGAACCCACGACTTACTGTTCGTAAGTCGGAGCCGTTACCACTGGGCCACCACTGGTCACTGTAATACTATAGCGAAGAATAATAAAAGGCCAAGAGCGAGTCGGAGTTGCGCGTAAAGGGTTCCGAACAAATCATAATATTAATGCAGGTTTAAACTTAATAATAGGGTTTCTTGTAGATGTTTCTGTAATCTTTAGGTAAAGAACTACAATCTGGATTTTTTTCAAAATTTTGGGCCTAGTGGTTTCGGAGATAAGGGGGAGGGAATGGTAATTTTTCATCTATTTTCTGAAATAACTTAAAAACTATACATTTTGGAATTACGAAAAAAAAATATTTGAAATCCTTACAATAAGCCCTTTCCTTTGTTATATCATATAATAGTTTTGAAATTAATAAAAAAAAGTTTTCAAATTGACAACCATTCATTTATTTACGTTACACATTCGTATTTGGGTCACAGATATTCATGTGTGTACCAAATGAGTACATTTGGAGTAAATTGGCTGTGATAGACGGACGGGCAGACAGACAGACAGACGCACGAGTGATCCTATAAGAGTTCCGTTTTTACTTTCGGATGTTCGGATCCCTAAAAAAAACAACGACTTACTGAATTTGAAGGCTATCAAAACGTAGAAACATAGATATCCTTATTATAGCAACACGTACAACGTAAATCAATCAATACTACACTCGTCAGAAAACATCTCGATTATGTAGAGAAATAAAAGTTGTGGGTCAGTGTACTGTTACATGAGCTCAGCGGCCGCGCGGTCAAGGTTACGTCAGACGGGTTTGTGATACAGGAGAGGATAGGTATATGTACCTCTTGTTTAAACTAAGCGCGTTTGTGCACTTAACCGTATGCAGTTCGTATTTTTTTACGTGATTTTTACGAACATTATAAAACCGAACCCAAGTGTTTCTATACAGAAATTAAAAGTATATTTTTAAACAAGTTTTAAGCCCTCGTCATTGTGTGCAAGGGAAAGTACTCATGAGAACAACACAGACTAGCCCAAATTCAACTGTCCTACCATTTCCCCTTAAGGACTTACAGTCCCCACTCCATTATCAGAATCAGCTCGATGGTATCATAATATCGTATTGTCACTGGATTTTCATAATTATGTCAAATTTCTTCACATCTGTGACTTATTCTGCCCAACATCTTTTAAAATCTGGTAACCAAATTATTACACCACTACCACTGCTCTCAAAACGGTGAAGGAAAAACATCGTGAGGAAACCAGCATGTCCTAGAATCAAAAATTCGAAGACATGTGACATCCACCAATCGGCATTGGGCCCGCGTGGTGGATTACGGCCGACACCCTCTCACAGAGAGGAGGACTTTGCCCCAGCAGGGGACATTCAAAGGCTGATGATGATGATCCATAGATGTGAAAGTAACTCACTCTGTTTATTACGTCTTCACGTCTAAACCGCTGAACCAACTCTGACAAATTTTGAAATAAAGATAGATTGGACTTCGGAAAAGGACATACATGATACGTATTTATATCGGGAGTACGTTATCTTTGGGACAATGTCCGACTTTCATCCGGGCAAAGACGCTGGTCAAACTTGAAAATGGCACTACTGAAGTTGGTTTGACAGCTCGTCAATGTCACATTTAACAATGCCGAACTTGTCAATGTCACCAGCATTATTTGCAAGCTCGTTTTTAAGTCGGGTTCGGAAAATTGTAGACAGAATAACGCAGTATTGAATGGCACTCTGCCATCCACAAACAATAATTTTGTTAAAAAGCAGCGTTGAATTACAGAGAAATCAAGAGAACTTAACTGTGATTTCATTTATGTATCTCGGAATCTATTGATAATAGAAAAATACAGCTTAGACAAATCGACAGCGAATTTTTGCTGATTACCGTGGCATTAAAAACCGCAAACAAAAAAAATGCTAGATAATGGCACATTAGCTTAAGGACGGCAGCACTGGAAATTGGTTTCAGTCAGGCATCACAGTTGTCATTGTGAGTTTATAATAATCCGGAAATTGTATGGTGGCGTGTATAAAGCTTGTCATAATTAATAATAAATGTCGTAATGAAAGTATGGTTCGTGAATGAACTGTTACGTGAGAGCGCTCGCGTGGTCAAGGTTAACCTCGTGCGGTTACCGAAGGACTAGTGCTGGTTATGGCTAGTTGTAGAATATTTATTTTAATGTATGTTATGGTGAATAAATTAAGATAGTGATACTTATTTTTTTATACTTTATGTACAGTCACGAGCAAAAATATGTACACAAGCAAACTTTACCTGTAAGCTTGAGTATCTTAAAACCGTCCATTTAAGAGACTCGAGCTTACAAGTAAAATCTGCTTGTGTATGTATTTTTTTTCGTGACGTACGTAAGTGATAAATAGGCGAACATAATGCAACTAGGCGTTCTGTACCTCCACCTTGGGCTTCTTTAACAGAAAGGTGGACTGGATCTGTCTCTTTAGACAATTAAGTTGATAACTCACTCTGCTTACTAATACCTTGTAACTATGAAGTTTATTTTTTTAAACATATTGAGCTATTTTTATCTAAATTTATATTAATAATCCGCTATTCAGTTTTAAAACTAATTATATAATCACATATAGTGAGATTTTTTTATAAATAACAATTAGAAAATGGGTGGGGGAGTAGGTAAAATCGGTCGAGACGTTTCGGAAGAGTGCAGCCACAAACATAGATATTGCGATTATAGTTACGATATAATCCTATTCAGTAAACAAAATAAGCTAGTTTCAAATTGTTCAACCAACATGAAAAGACGAAACCATGGTTTAATTTATAATTACGTTTCTACATTGTTGAAAGTTTCTGAGAGCTTAATGTGTAAGAATACGGTTTATCTTATCTAATAGTATTTAAAAACTTGAGATATTCCGAAACATCTATAAAGGAAAACATGGGGTACTCTCAAGCATCTATAAAGGAAATGATAAGAAAACCATTCGCTTCGTAGAGTATGTCAACGAACTATTACATGAGTGAATGTAATTCCTCGCGGTCAAGATTACGCGGTTACGTTGTATCATGTGGGATTGCGGTGAGGTAGAAATACGTAATAGTAATAATATCACTGTGGTTACCGGTAATTGTATTATCATTAAGCCTTTACTGCTGATGGGTACCTACTAAAAATTTTACAAACGTATTGGTTTTAACTTAAAATTTAGCAAATCGGATTGCCCAGTTTAGTAGACAGCATGTCCTGTAGCACATAGGTATCTTCCAACTGTTTCATTCATTTATCTTTATTTTTTGGTTTTAATGTCATCGGTCTATATTTTAGATTGTCTGCCTCTTGTTCTTTTGCCATCACCTGGTTGCCATTTTGTTACGGTTTTCATCCCTTTTATACTGCTGTCCCTTGGCATGTATACTAGCCATAAATATTTCAACTGTCCTATTTTCTTGAGTATGTCATCCACTTTTATTCTAGATCTTAAATCTAGAGCAAAGCAGTTTCATTAAATATTATAATAATACGAAATATAGCGGTTATATTATTTATACACTGACATTCTTATCACAAATTCAAACCAGACCAGAACAATAGCGATCGTTATTTGTTTCAGCTCGTGGAAAAATAAAGAAATACACACCCCTCCTTGCTGGTATCGGAGTCAAAGTCCTGGCAGTAGCTGGACTTCTCTTCGGCGGTCTGACACTCCTCGTGACAAAGGCGCTGGTGGTGGCTAAGTTGGCGTTTGTCGTGGCTGCAGCCTTGGGCATCCAGAAGTTACTGAGCGGTGGAGGACTCAACAATATTAGTGGAAAGGTGAGCGATTATGTAAGGATTTTTTGGACTTCTTTCTTCTTAGTTTAAGGGTCTGTCTGTTTGGAAATGTGATTGCACAATACACATAGTTACTCGTAGAATATTTTCAAACTAAATAAATGTAATTTTTAAATGAACCATTTTGCTTTTTGATTTAGAATAATAGTATTATTTTCTCAGAAATATTGTATATTATCATTTTATTTATTTATTTATTTAATCATTTATGTACACCCAGAGACACAGTAACAATAGACATCATTATAAATATAGTACAAAGGAACTGCTTATTTCTTAAGAAATTTCTACCGGCAGACCTACGAAAGGAGAAGTGCGAAAGAAATGTAGACAAAAGTGTGTAAGAAACAGAAAAAAAGAATACAAGATGTCTTATACTAAGGCATCAAATAAACCTACACATATAATGTAAATATATAATTATATACTTACATAAATATAAATGTTGGCATATATTATTTATATATACATAACTTACAAATATAACTTACATAAATATAAATTTGTACGAAGTTCACGTTCAACTTGAATGTGATCATGATACAAGATACTTTTTTGTGATTAGGTACACATAAAAAAAACTAGTATGGTACAACTGTGGACGCTTATTGATATACCTAATATTAATTTCAATGCAACTCCTCTTCGTCTTCATATGAAAGACAGAAACATTTATTGTCAACACTATACAAACACAACATAGTTACAAACAAAACAAAGACACGGCCTACTGGATTACAGTGCTATAAAAGGAGAAGGCTCAGCAAATGTTGAGCCATGTTGGAAATGGATTCTGATTTTATTGTAAAAGTCTTTAGCAAGCCCACTTTTGAAGCTTGGCCTGATCTGATTTTCAGACAAAAAATGAAGCAAGTGCACGAAATAACTGACGAATTTTCTTTTCCCAGCTCGCCGGTTTCCAGTCGTCCCAGCAGTGGACGTCTCCGACAGCCTCAGCAGCTACCTACCCTTACGCCAGGTCTTCCAACATAGCGAATGATGCCAACGATCTAGCTTACAAGGCTCAAATTAGCTCATAAGGGTTTAAGAAGCTAGATTTAGTCTGGATGGGGGTAGAAAAATGTTGTACTTATTATAGACTATGAGATGAAAATAGGATTGGGGTTGTCGTAAAGCCATATAAAGACTTTGAACTGTCAAGATTATATTCTTTTTTTTTATATTCATATCGAATTTGGTTTATGCCAGCCCTATTCTTATTTAATTTAATAGTTATTGCAGCATATTTAATTTTTCTTTTTTTATAATAACAAATTGCAATTATTTTAAATTTTATCAATATAAAAATATAAAGTATTATCCGATATAAAAATATGATTGTAGATTTATTATATTTTTGTTAATTTCAAAATAAGTACAGATTTCCAATGATCTTGTTAATTTAAGTGAATGTTGATTAATATTGATTAACTATTAATTTTAAGATATTTAACTAATTTGATGGTGCGTTTGTAAGCTTTAAATTTTAAAACTATTTATTTTAAAAGCTGAATGAAATGGTGCATGATTCGTTATGAATTTTAAATAATTTATTTTTTGTAGACATTAATTTTATTTTTATAAATTACTAGAGCTATAAAATTTATTTTAAAAAACTGTACAAATTAAAAAAAAGTTTGGATGGTACAGGGTAAAAGCAGCAATTTATAATATAAAATATGCTTATCCTTTTTAGTGCTATTTTTATACAAATAGCACTGAAAAGGATGGAGGAGCTTTTTAGGTCTTTTAGTCCGAAATTATTTGAAAAATTCTAGTTTTATTATTAACTATTACGGGTTTATGTGTCATAACCAAACTTTTTACTTTGTATAAGGATATTTTAATCAACAATAAGACTGTACAATTAATTATAAGAGATGAAAAATAAACTGAATTCTTATTGACATGTTCTTTTCTTTCTACCTGATTGTTTTCTTACAAATTATCCTCTGAATTTGAAAAATTACTTTTCCAGTTTAAATTCAGCATCCTTTATTTAATGATTTATACACACACATCAGTCATGTCAACTTAAATTCGTCGATCAAAAAATATGGTTTAAGATCGCTTTTAGCGATATCTTATGTTTTCTTCATATACATATATATTTTCTGTAATTTATATGGTCTACATAGTAAAAAGTATTCTATTCCATTCTATTTAAGATCCAAGCCCCCAGACATTACTTATTTTCTGAATAACAAAATTTGTGAGATTGATATTTAACTGTTAGCTTGAGCCGACGCTGAATTTGGCGGTACCAGTTGCTGAAACTACATAATAAACTACATAATAAAAAAGTTGTTTTGATGACTGTTTTGCAGAATTTTGGATTTTGGAGTATTAGTGGAAGTCGATCGTTTTTCATCTATTTTCTTAAATAAAATGATGAAAAAAATATATTCGAGACCCTCACAATGTGCCCTTTCATTTGATATGTCACACCACACAGTTTAAAAAACTTTGATTTTTAATTTTCCCATTTTCACCCCGAAAGTGACTCTCATATTTCAAATTAATTTATTTAGGGTTCACGTCCGTGTTTGGGTCACAGATATTCATGTGTGTACTAAATTTCAACTGTATCGGTCCAGTAGATTCGGAGCAAATTGACTGTGACAGACGGACAGACAGGCAGACAGACACACGAGTGATCCTATAAGGGTTCCGTTTTTTAATTCCGGGTTTCAGAACCCTAAAAATATTCAAAATTCCCAATTATTGAGCTTTATATTTTCCTAGCGCAGTGTTGGTCCAGTGGCAATGGCCGCGACTGACAAATTGTAGGTCTTAGGTCAAATTTTCTTTACTTCGTGAAGAAACCGGCATGTGCTGGAACCATAACTTCGAAGACTTGTGACATCCACTGGCCCGCGTAGTGGATTGCTGCCCACACCCTCTCAAAAACAGAACGTCTGTGTCCCAGCAGTGGGAACATTACAGGTTGATTACGCTATGCTATTATGCTAGTCTTCCAGAAAGTCTTTTCTAGAAACATCTTGAAGGCATACTTTTCTTCTACTCATAGTACGTACCGTCTACACAACTAACCTAACGGTTTGAAAGTTGACGAAGCGTGCAACTTTATTATAGTGTTCGTGAAGAACAAGCAACGCCATCTCTCGGCAACTTATGTAACTAAAAGAATGTTAAAAAGATCAAAAGGTTGTGAAAAGTTATTAGATCATGATTTATAACTAGATCAGTCTTATAAACATAAAAACCAAAAAAAAAAACCTACACAATATTGATATGGTCCAGTAAAACGAACCTATAAGCATCTACAAACGAGAACCTATTGTTACAGACATGCGTGCCTATCAACAATAAAAAAAATAACTAATGTTAAAAAAAAGTAAGTACACTCTTGCTTATAATACCACATAAAGAAAAATAATACCTACAATAATCAGTAGAACGTATTAATTTTATTTATACAGGGTGTAAGGTACATGAACGCACATACGTGTACTAGTGATTCAGTACATGATTCTGGACCCCCTAGCGTTGGAATTTTTGGTCGGCTTTTTCCTAATTTTTGAAAAAATTTTTTTTTTTTTTTTTACTTTAAACTGTATAAAATCGTTATGCCTATCTACCCCAAAGACATTTTAAATGAAAAAATGTAATTAATTATTTTTCACTAAAAAAAAAAAAAAAATCACTTTAAACTGTCTAGAATCGTTATCATCATGTAAAAATTTTTTTTTCAAATATTAGACAAAGGCCTACGAAAAATTCCAACGCTAGGGGTTCCAGAATCATGTACTGAATCACTAGTACACGTATGTGCGTTCATGTACCTTACACCCTGTATTTGTCACCTTAATCCATTCCCGACTAAAGCATGAATAAAAATTAAATAAAAATATATAAATAGTTTTGGCAATTATATTGTTCTTTGTCTTATTCGACCCTTGAAATATGATTAATTTATATACATGAGCACATAGAGGTGACTGTGAGTGCTTGTCTGAAAATTTATAGGAATATAAACCATTGTCACACTGAGGACGAATTAATCGTGAATTAAAGTTTCTAATAGTTATGTATTAGTTCGATGCCCAATTAGCTGTACTCCTCCCGGATTTTTTATGCCGCTTGTACATTATTTTATTTACTATTTTTTTATTAGTTTAGTTATGTATCTATGTAGTTAAATTAAACTTGTAATAAAATAGAAAGATTTAGTTAGAAAACAAAATAAAATATTCATGAACAGTGTCATAATTTTCTGAGTATAGCGCAAACTTTCTCCAAAAAATTATCGTGTCCAGATATTGTACTTATCATAATTTATAAAGTACCTACTCGTTAATTTTATTAGTATTTTATTCAAAGTATACTTTACACAGAATACGACATATTATTATACCTATCCTTACATAAAATCCTGCCTAAGATACGATTTCCATAACAATAAAATAAAATCCTGAAAAACATCAACAAGATATTCTCCCATCTCAAGGCGTTTAGAAACTAAGCGGTATAAACGGACGAACCCACTTTTATACTAGTTTTCAATATAGATAGAATGTGAAAAAGAACATGCCATCTTCACGCAGACATAGAGGACGGTGCGTGGGTACAGCAGTGTACGTACACGCCTTTCACTCTCACACATTGGTAGGAAAATTATTGGATAGAGAGATGAATGGAGTAGCCTTAACAATTTTTTTTGAGAATTCAGAACCTTATCTTGTTTAGATACTCAAATAATATTGAATAGATCATCTTATTATGCAAACAAAAAACTGTTTGCATGATAATGATCTAAGTTTGTCATAACTTGGACACTCTTTTGAAATAAAATCCAAGTGCAACCAAAACCAATTTTCCTTCTCAAGATTACTTTTCCTGTTCCTTACTACAAGATGTGGATGCTGTTACGCATTTATAGCCTGCGACTTCATCCGCGTGAATTTAAAAAATAACGTGGCTGTCTATTAAAAAAAGAATTTTCAAAATCGGTTCAGTAGATCTAAAGATTACCTCCTACAACCTCACAAACACATAAACTTTACTTCTTTATAATATTAGTATAGATAATTAATGGTTCTTTAGTCTATCAAAATGTTCAGCATTCTTATGAGTGTTTTGAAACTGAGAGGCCCGTCTCTTACCCGGCTTTTTCGTATTCGTGTCTCGTCAAACGAAAACATCGAATAATTTCTACTGCTTCGAAAAAATAATAGAATTATTCGACTCCATGCCCTCCACAATCTCTATTATGTAGACGACAAACTTTCTCCACTACTACAGAGACACTCTGTCTGTGTGTGAGTGACACTTTCACTAAAACATTTTTGTTGTATTTTGTTCTGTTTTCTCATATTTATAATTACGATTGTCAGTTAAAATAAATTATACATGTTGAATGATTTTATTTTTCATATTAATGGTTGTGTTCTTGTGTTTTCTAATTTTAACGTCATGTTCTCTCTAAGTCTAATTTACAAATTATCATTTTATTCATGAAAAAGATAATGAGAACAGTTACAAACTACTTGAACGTGTTCAAAAGTTTAGTGTCATGAAAATTTGTAAAAAATTTACTACTTGTCATCATCTTCCTGCCCTTATCCCATGTTACTTGGGGTCGGCGCAACACGTTCTTATCTTCCATTCTGTCCTGTCAGCCGTCACGCTATCGCTAACTCCCTTTTCTTTTATATCACTCCTCACACAATCCATCCATCCTTTCTTTAACCTCCCTCTCCCTCTCCATCCATCCACATTTATATTCATAACTCTTTTGGTTGCATGTGTTTCATCCCTCCTCTTCACATGACCATACCAAGATAAACGGTCCCTTTGAACTTTTCAAATTTGTAAAGTACATAATTATCTACTCGTATTCTATTTAAAAGTGGTTTGGTTAATCAAAGATGTCATTTCGGGTTTCAAAAATCCGATTCCAATGTAGCCATTCCAATACAAACAACCCGACTTACGACAAAGGACTTTGTTGAAGTTGTTGTTGTTGTTGTTGTTGTGGTTGTTGATGTTAAAATGAATATTATCTACGAAATAAACATCGCCTCCTGGTAAAATATTTTCTTACATTATATTTCATACACAGTAGATAAACCATTGAAAAACAAGAGGTTTTCACTCGTTTCATGAGATTGGCTCAAATTACGACGACATTGGGGTGATCATCTTTTTCAAGATGGAATAAAGAGTGACACCATAGAACCTCAAATAAAACGCCTCTCATCTAGAAGCAATTTTCATATCATGTTCTTTTTTTAGTATTTTGTAAAGCTTGTCAAGTAAAATATCGTTTTAAAGTTGATTTTTTAATGATTTTAACATATAAGCTAACTGTGCTCTAACGTAATATTTTTTCTAAATAATTTATAGTGTGAAGACTAAGGTAGTTAGTTTTTCTAAACCCTTATTCATTAAATGCTACTTATTTCGTTTCGAGACGATGGTCAACTTTTATAATTTTGGTTATGGCGTGTAAGAACTACAACATTTATAAACTTTCCTGTCTTATGTATTCACGCTATAATTTTAAATAATTTACTATGTCTGAAACCATAGTATTACTTAGATTTTCAAATAGTAGTTATAACTTTTTTATATATTAATTTCAGATAAACTTAAACAGCATAAGTTTTACGAATATTGTCTACAAACGATCTTATATGTAAGTAAGGTATCTCTCCATTGCTAGTCCTATTATTGTCAGGACACAATTCTCCTTCATCATTCATTTCGAAATTATCACCACCAACACCTAAATCAAGAAAAATCAACCCATCTCCATAAGACATTAAAAAGAAAAAAATATCTTTCACCGACTCAGGAATTTGGGGCCTCCGCGACGTCCGCTAAACACCTTTCTCTCGCTTTCACACTGTGAGATCGGGTAAACATGGTGCCCTCAATGATTTTATTTACCCCATGACATAACACCATAACTCCTCAAAACCCCACTGAAAAAGCAACACTAAAAACTAAGCTTATAGGGTTGTATATCCATTGCATGTGAGTTACGAGTTAGGTGAAAATTCTTGTCGATTAGGAGTAAAAACAGGTGGGTATGTCGTTTCCACTTTTTTTTCGTAGTAAGATTAAGCGCCCACCCATGTGATAACTCCATAATTTATATGGTGTTTTCTATGAGTTATATTAAGGTTATGTTTGATGGGATTGAGGTTGTGTGCTTCGATTGCTGGTTGAGCAATCGTGTCTTCACTTGCGTACTAAGAGATGTAAACATTTTATAAAATGCAATAAATCGTTCCTAAAAACGCGTTGGAAGACAAATGAGAGGGAAATTTAAAAAAAAAATCAGTTACTTTTTACTTTATTAATTGTAAGCCAGATGGCCGATGCCTGTCCAAGGGTCGTGGATAAATTCAAAACCGAGTTACCGTGTCCCTGGGTACTCAGGCAACTGAAGGAGCAGCGAGAGGAGAGCAGGAGTTCGAGAGAGAGAGAGGGTTCGTTTTTTGGGGGGGTGGGCCAGTAAAAGTCGGTCACGCCCTCCAGCTCCACCCAGGGCGGGAGAAGTCATTGGATGATTTCCAAACCCCATAAAAAAAAAACGTTTCCAGGGTTTCGGGATTGTTCGAAAGATTTACCGTGACCCTTGATCACCCTCGAGACTCCTCCGTGCCTCGGAAAGCACGTTAAGCCGTTGGTCCCGGCTGTCAATCGTGGATCTTTGACAGTCGTTACGGGTCGTCAGAAGCCCGAAAGTCTGACATCCAGTCTTACCAAGGCGTATCGTATTACCCAGTAACTGGGTTGTGGAGGTCAGATAGGCAGTCGCTCCATGTAAAATACTGATATTTAGCTGTATCCGGTTAGACTGGAAGCCGACCCCAAGATAGTTGGGAAAAGGCTAGGCAGATGATGTCTTTCTTAAAGAAACATTTTCAGAATAAAATGTTCATACTTGTGTCTGCTTTTGTATTCTCTAAACGACTCTTTTGATTTAGCTTCCAAGTTAAGTCTAGAATATTAATCACATAAACTGAGAGCCTTAGACACTATAAAACGTAAAGATAACAAAAGAATTTGGTAGTATTCATGTGAATGCACACAGTAAAATAATGTAATACAAATAAAAGGAGGAATAAAAAGTGTTTTTTTTTTGTAAAACATTAAAAGCGATTTTATTATAATTTATACATTTTACTATCATCTCTAAGCTACACATAATATTTATCAAATGTATTTACGATGATATGGATTAAGTAATTCTGTTCTGAATTTCAAGATACTTATAGAAATTAATTATCTGAGCCGGTGTTCTGAAATTAGTTAAATTGTATTTTTGACAATATTTACTGAAGAAATCTGTAAAATACCGTAAATTTTGAATACATCCAACATTGAATGTTAGCCAAAATAATCTTTTGTTCAAACAAATATGACAGATGATTGTGTTACAAGTTTTGAGTGCTTCTGTATCTATTTCAAGATGTATCTATTTACTATTGTAAAATATTTTGTGTCTCATATTTAATAATAAAAAAGAGTACGCAAAGAATTTCTGGTAGTATCTTACAAAATCAGATTCTCTCCTAGTTATGAATAAGACTCAAAATAACAGCCCTGAAAATAATCCATACTCTAACATCAACTTCCTTTAACACAGATCCATCACACCACAGGTGTACCCGTACACATACTACCAAAAAAAATCCACCACACCTCAGTATCAGGTGGTATATTTCGCAACAAGCATTCGCAAGCCGGATGTGGCATTTTTCTCTCGAAGGTGAAAGTGTACGAAGTGGCACACACAGTTGAAAGTGATGTGAAAGTATACTGGCGGATGTGTTTTGGTAATTTACGAGAGACGAAAGCGTGAGGAAGGATGGACTGTGTGGGCGAATTTTTTTGGTAGGAAGTGTAATAAAGTTACCGATGGTGTAACCGATAACGAGTCGTTATTTTAACCACTCAATCAAATCAAAGCATTTATTTCAAATAAACCCTTTACAGGCAGTTTTGAATTATGTCACAAAGATGAAGCTAATTGCACATTCCAAAGCGTAGATCTCTATGGAGAAGAACGTGCAAGAAACTCCATGGATACTCTTTTAAATCATGATGTGTTACAAAATCTCTGGTTACATATTTCTTGTTGCTGTTTAAGATGAACTTTTGAGGAAAGCACCATGCAGATTTAAGTGGACCTGTCCACACAGTGCAGTCGTAAAAATAAGCGATGGTGTATATTCTGAAGTCAGCATTAAACTTTTCTTTGATGATCAGATGGAAATTCTAGATCCGGGTGAACCTTGTAAATAAAAAGATCTCGCAACATTGTAGATAACAAGTTAGAAATCTTTAAAACACTGCAAGAAAATAGATAGGTACGGAAATCTTCGATGGTACAAATAGCTAAGAATAAGTTTATCAGTTTATCAATCGTTTTTCAGTTCTGGTTGATAACATTATCCTTCGTAGTAATTGAAAGGTTTCATAGATCTAACATCAAATATTTTATGAAAATTTCCAAAATAGGCAAAATAATATGTAGTTTCTGTATAGTATGAATCGATCATTAATATAACCCTAGTCTTTAATTTAATATTCAAAATGATTCAGGGAATTTCTCCAGTTATTTATAAGTATTAAAAAGGTTTCTAGCTTTACATAAGTACATGTAATAATTTCCTATTTCTCAAAAAAAACAATGACTCTCCTAATTAGAATAAAAACACTCAAAACTGCCAAAAAATAGATTTTCTACACAACCTACAAGCTGTAGTATTCCAAAAACACCTAAAAAGTACTAAAAATAAAAGAACTAAAACTAACATCCTACACACAACACACAAATCATTACCTAACATTACGAACTCAAAAACAAAAAAAAGTTATTCAACTCAAACTTTCATTTCGAGTGACATCACTCCAGCATCCTTGTTACGTCACTTTCCAAGATGGCCGCCGTAGAAAGTCGGTCGATGAACCCGACACACTTCCAACGTACTCGCGAGTTGGAGAGTATTCGAGTACTTAGTGTAGAGTATTGACTGGTTATGTAATATTGGAAATTTTGAATATAATCTTCGTAGTTGAGATGATTTTTTGATATTTTAGTATGATGTTGTCTTTTTAGACACTCCTGCACGCGTAGCATGACCACTATAGAAACGGGTTTTGTCGACGGAAGAATAGACAAAATGACAGATTGTAGTAAGATTTCTACCGTTCTAAGCATGGCGATGTTGAAACTGAAGAGGAGAATTATTCAAAATTAAATTTTAATTTTGTTGCGTTGTTTTATTATGTTGTTTTGTTATTTTAATGCAAAAATTAACAAAACAAACTTTTCCAATGTTTTATTATTTATTTACTTTGTTTTTTGTTTTCTTCGATCAGTCGATCCGACAGCCACAGATAGAGTACAACAAACAAACAGCTGATACAGTTCGAAAAGTTGGTTTGAGAGGTTCGTTCAGAGGGGTTACATCACTTACTACCTCCCTGTTGCTTTGGAAAGAATGAATATGTCTAAGACTTCATAGAAACCTGAGTCTACGGGTCTCGGGTCTCGGGCAGAAGAGATATCGAGTTGGATAGAAAGAACTTTGTCTATTCTTGTTAGAATAGAGATAGAATTGGTCATGCTACGCCTGCTGGGGTTCTTGTGTTAGGACTATCATAGTTGTATGAAACTATTGCAGATAGGGTGATTTCATGTTTTACTTTTTGGTATTTTTCTGAACATCTCCGGAGAAAAGACATTATCACTACAGTATTTTCTAACTTGCAAGAGAATATCTTAGTTTTTAGGCGTCCGTATCCAAAGGGTCTAAACGGAGCCCTATTGCTGCCACTGTCCATCTGGCCATCTGTTCGTATGTCTGTCTGTCTGTCCGTCGGCTGTCACACAGGTTTTACAGCCAAACGGTTGGTCTTTAAATTTTCTCATTACATCTTGCTGACCCAAAGCCATGCAAATAGTCAAAAATACATTTTGTACGGAAACCCAAAAGGAACGATGTCCGACACGCAATTGGATGGTTTCTTAGCATAAAAATCAAACGCATTGCCTGTGACAATTTAATTGCCTTTTTAATTTTTAGATTTTTGTTCAAGATACTGCGGTAAGTATACTGCTCTTTCGTTTGTCGTTTGACTAATACCAACTTAGTTCATAGATAGATCCGGTCTCTAAGTAGCAATACAGCATATAAACGTATATATAATTATAGGCCTGCAGCTGCTGCTACATTTCGTTTAAAGGAAATAAACGTTTGCGCATGAGTAAGTCTGCAATCAATTTCCTTTTTCGCTAGTTCCTGCTTTTAATTAGAAAGAGCTCCAATTTTAATTTCCTAGTTTAAATAGCCACTCGCTGTTATTGTATTAGAGACTATTCTACTTCTACCTTTTAGATTTTAAAATAAAAAGAAAAATGGATTGATATAAAGAAGGCTTTTGCCCAGCAATAATTTCCAGGCAAATAATAATTCATCATTTCAGCTGAAAGACGTCCACTGCTGGAGATAGGCGGAGACCTATGCCCAGCAGTGGCCCAATTGTTACCACAACGACCAGTCCTCCTCGTGAGTTGACGGCGCGTAGTGTTCCACGCGTGCCTCAAAGAGATGTTTTTCTGCCACCACTGACTGGGCCCATCGTGGCCGGTGCCTGCATGCCTAGGGGTAGCAGATAAATTCTTAACAGAGTTACCGCACCCCTAGGCACTCAGGCAGGGAAGGAACAGGGGTGGGTTTTAGTCAGTAAGAGTCTGACACACCGTCCGGCTAAACAGGAGCGGGAGATGTCATCGGTAGACTTCCCTTGCCGCCAAAAAAAAAAAAAAAAACGACCAGTCCTATGCATCTCGCATCCATTGGCTACCTGCGACCCTCACCTAGGTCATCGATCCACCTTGTTGGAGACCTTCCGATACGCGGTCACCACTCCAGAACTATTCGGGAAATATAAATAACAGTTCCCAAACACGTTGTTTGCACCTAACCGACCGGGGGTTGAGGATAAGTTAGAAACAGAGTTACCTTGCCCCTGGGCACTCGATGCAGGAAGGAACAGGGGTGGGTTTTAGTCAGTAAGAGTCTGACACGCCCTCCCGCTCCACCCAGAGCGGGAGAAGTCATTGGATGATTTCCCACCCCACAAAAAAAAAAAAGCACCTAACCATTCCCACCCCACAAGAAAGAAAGCATGTAGTTTGTAAGACAAAAGAAAAATACTTATTACAACTTTGTCGTTTGTCGTCGATGTTACTTTTTTTGTGTTCTCTCATAATTAAATAGATTTTTTTTTTTATTTTGTTAATTTTTTTAAATGTTAATTACTAATTTTTTTAAATGTTAATGTTAATAAAATTAGTGATTATAGATCTTTCATGGTCAGCAATAAAGTTCCATTATTTTTATTATTACATTTATTTCAAATTATACTAGAATAAAAAATTAACATTTTTAATTATTAACATATAAATATATAAAAACATTTAAAAATATACAAAATACTATCCCACCGGTATCGGGATAGGGTCCAATCTACCGGTGGTCAGGGCCTGTAGACAAAGTAACATCGCTTCGTAGCGAAACGATATCTAAATTCGTCATCGTCTCTGAGATATCGATAAACATTTCCTAGCGTTAGCGTTCCTTCGTTATCTTTTTTGGCGATCACGATCGAGGCGAAGGCGAACTCTGAAAGCGCTGCTTGTCTACGCATTTGTATGGGATAAACACGATAGCAATTCGTTTCTTTATGGTTTCGTTACGAATTATAACATTGTCTACCAACTTGCGATAACGATGTCGACAGTCGACTGACCACGTGACTTAGCGCGGTTTATGTCAATCTCATACATTTTAGTCTTTTCTAACTTCGTTATCGTTTTTAAATTGTTACTTTGTCTAAGCCCCTAGGGCTCCTAAGAGAGGAATCGCCTAACGATACGCGCCGTGTCCAGGAGTACTGCCTTCTGGATCAAGTCCTTGATCCAGCTGCCCAACGAGAGCCTCCTAATTATTGTAATGTAAAAAGCCGATATATTTTGTCATCAAACAGTGTATTTATATAAATGATTATATTTATTAGTACTACACCAGTGACTACCCTTTTCTTAGTTTTAATTCTTTCAGTCCATCCAAAGGTTGCCTGGTAGATATCACTGTCAGCGATAAGACCTCCATTGTACTCATAGATTTAAGTTACTGAATAAAATTTTGTAACTTTTTTGGTGTACTATAAAGTTTAATCAGTCTATCTATTTATTATATTTTTCAATTTCCATTCTCAAAACTATCATACTACATTACCCATTTCCACCCATTCAAGGCAGGTGCTACGTACTCACACTTTCCCGCCGTTCAAGTGTGCGTGCCACCGGCATTCACTCACACAGACACACACCTGTATCCGTGTACCTGACCTCCTTCTGTGCCGTCGGGTAAGATTATGTATTTGGGGTATACACAGGAATGCACCGTTTGTCTTGGATGTGAAACGTGGTTAAATGTATGGGGTTTTGTAGGTTACTATGTATTGGATTGTGGTTTTAATGGGGGGTTGGCACGTGATTTTGGCGTTCAGATTCATTGCACATAGTGTCTGTATGAGTCGTTGTACTGACCTGACTGAGTTTTGACATTTTAAATAAATCTCATAGTATCGAGAGATCAGTCAAAAATAAAATTTTGACTGATCTCTCGATACTTTTAGGAAAGTTGTTGAATTGATCATGATTTATTTAAAGGCCAAATGAAATTTTGAATATACCAAAAAGTTTACTTGTTACAAATAATTATAAAAAAACATTTGACAAAATAATATTTGATTTTTCGTAGCTGAGTCTGCGAAGGATGAAGCGCGTTGAAGTCTTTTGTACTGCAACCTATCATAGTCGATTAAAGAGTAGAATCTTTTAGCTTCACAATTGATCAATATGTGAGCCATTTACGGTTTCGTTTAATTAATGTACTTCATATCCTTACTCATCCTGAATATAATATATTTTTAAATTGAGAACAGATCAGATACACATAATAGATAGATAACCTCCTCCTTTTTTTGAAGACGGTTAAAGATAAGAAGCATATAAAATAAACTGATACAGGTATTTTAACAAATCGAAACAAATATGATTTTTAACAAATCAAAACTAATATGATTTATAACAAATTGAAAGAATATACAATAGAGAAAAATCATATCCATTGACTTCATACGAAGACATCAATCCTATTTAACTAATTCAACGCATCATACTATGGCGCACGCCACGCCTTACAACCATGACATTCACACATACAAAAATACACACATACATAAACCCCACGAACACATACTCAGTTATATAACTCGTGACACAGGTGCTAACTTTCACGAACTTTCATTTTTCCACCTGAAAAACACAATCAAAACTCCACCGTAGTTTATAATAAATACAGTTCAATTTTCTACACCAACTTTTTCATATTCCCATTCACAAACTTTCACTGAAAATTCTACGTTGTCTTTATAGAGCTAAGGTTTAATTTCAAACTGTGTAAAAGTTTATTGGTCAGGCAACGAACTATGAATGAGCCTTTCAGTGTTGCATAACGATTTTGTGTGCAAGGACATTGACCTTACGCTGAAGAAAGCGAATGATTTTAAAAGGAGTTATGCATTTTACAATCGATCTTTATTTTTTTAGTTTTCAATAGTGATTGTGTATGCTCAGACGTGAATAAGTAGCTCATCCATACTTCCATACTTAGTATTTATAATTACATAATAATAATTATAATGTATTATTTTTTATTTATAATATTATAAAACGAAAGTATCTCTATCTGTCTGTCTGTCTGTAACCTCTTTGCATTTTAACGGCTGAATGGGTTTAAATAAAACATGGCAACGGGTAGTTCATGTCTAGGACATAGGATACTTATTCCGGAATATTCCCTTGGGATAATTTTCGAAATTTACGCGAGCGAAGTCGCTGGCAGAACCTAGTTCTAAATGAATTATTTTAAGAAAAAATTGTATAAAAATTTAATATTTTAATATCTGTGCGATAAGTAAATAAGATGGTACCGTCCATCGTTGTATATCGACGACTTAAATATAATATAAGAAAACACAATCCCGAAATATACCGACGACTTATATAATATATAAGTCGTCGGTATATTTCGGGATTGTGTTTTCTTATCTGTTTCTTCTTCTAAAAAGATATTTATAAATATCTGTACCAGAAGGAAATAAGATGGTGCCGTCCATCGTTGATACATAAAAACCATGCAGAAATGAAATATGACTCTAATCTCAACAAAGATAAAAGAAGGAATGGTCACGTCTGTCCTATTAATTTCTTTCGCACCATTCTCTCGCAAAGGTTTTGCTTTTTTACTTGGAGGATATCTGTATAATAAAATCAATACACTACTCTCAATATACCCAATGCGTAGATCAGCTTATAAACTATACGTATGTAAATGGTTTAAAACTCTCAATTATTAGTCCACGGAGAGTCTTATGATTTCTATCCGCTAGATTTCTCTCCTCCGCAAGCGTACAATATCTCACACACACATACACTCATACACTACTTGTACACATACACACACACCCAACATAACAGCACACACTCACACACTTAGATCACATAATACGTCCAGTCTTGATTTTTTTTTTGTATATATTTTTTTTAACTGTAGGTACCTAGATTATGTAAATTTCATCACACACTTTGTTTTTTGTTCATTATTCTAAATAATTTGTACATATGTAAGTATTGGGGGGCCTGGTGATCTGTAACACAGGTATTTCATGCCTTTTTCGGGCACCAGTCTCTCACAAATGTTAAGCCTATTTTTTAAAAGAAGAAGCACTTACTGTCTACATCAACATTTGTGATGAGCAAAATAAATGTATATAAATATAAAGTAAATGTTGTATATAGAAGATTTAAATATATTTAAGTAGTCGGTATATTTCGGGATTGTGGGCAACTTAAAAAGTTATTTATAAATAACTTTGCGATAAGGCAATAAGATGGTACCTACCGTCCGTCGATTTATACCGACGACTAAAATATATTTAAGTCGTCGGTATATTTCGGGATTATGGGCAGTGTTTTCTTATCTGTCAATAAATTACAAAGATCTCACCAAGATTTATTAACATTATTTGTTACAACATCCTGTCTTTTAGTTTAAAATCAAATCAAATCAAATCAAAAGTCATTTATTCAAACTAGGCTGAGAACCAGCACTTTTTGAACGTCAAAGTTCTACATATTTATTTATTATTATTTTATTATTTATTTATATACATAAAGACAGTCCCCCAAAAAACGCCCGCCCGTCACCACTTCCTAGTGTTTTAGCTGTGAAGAAGAAGTGGCCAACAAACTCCCCAGCAACACATCTGTCTGTTAAGTTTTAAGAACTTGAATCTATTTAATATGCGATAACCGTATATAGAAAAATTTTGTGGAAAAATTCACTAGGCACTTAACCTGTTTTTGTGTTCTCTTTATGTAGAAAAGTGTAACCTACGTATATCTTTGATAAGAAACAAAAGTTGCCTAATTTTATGCAGGTACCTAATGTTTATTCGTGTGCCTTGAAAAATCAGGGAGTGTTCATAGTCCAAGATCCCAGTGATCCCATAAAACTACTTATTTATAAAACCAAAAATTAAAAAAAACGGCTAAGTGCGAGTCGGACTCGCACACGAAATGTTCCGTACCATAATCTGAAAAAAAACATGTTTCTATTTTTTTTTTTTTTTTATTTGTCATGTTTTTCGGGCTGTATCTCATGATCAGTAATAGGTAGAAGAGAATTGTTACACAGCATGTATTTCTATAGCCGCTACAGCAACAGATAATAAAAATAAATTAAAGGAGGCTCAGAAATACACATTCTGTGAAAATTTCAACTGTGTAGCTATAATGGATCATGAGATGCAGCCCGCTGAGAGACAGACGGACAGTGGAGTCTTAGTAATAGGGTTCTGTTGGTAATCCTTTGGGTACGGAACCCTAAAAAATTACTATGGCCAAAACTATCGGTAAAAAATAACACTAATCAATGCCACAACATTTTGTTAGTCAAAAAATGGCGGCTCTCGGATCTTACTCAGCTTTTTAGGGTTTGGGTCAAATTATCAAAACATTTTGAATGGAATAGTACTGTAAATCCTTTTGTAATGTAAAACTTCTTTATAATAAAATTCGCCAGATAAGTGCCTTGATCTTCTATCTTGGTCATGATTCTCCATAAGCTATAAGTAGGTCTACACCATAGCACGTATAAGTGTCGTAAAGAAAGCCAATACAAACTTCTGTTTCCGGAAATAATTGACACAGAACTGCATTCTTCTCGAGAAAGTTAGATCAAGCAGCTGCATTATTTACTAAATAAATCTTATATACTGACACGGCGATTTATTTTTAAGTTTTGAAACTAGTTTATTTCTAACCCGCAACAAAAAAATCGTCTTCATCATCATTTGATTTTAGCTGAAAGACGTCCACTGCTGGACATAGGCCTCCCCGAAGTGTGGCCACAATGACCGGTCCTGTGCGTCTCGCATCCATCGGCTACCCGCGACCCTCACCGGATCATCGGTCCACGTTGTTGGAGGCCTTCCAACGCTGCGTCTTCCGGTACGCGGTCGCCACTCCAGAACTTTTCGGCCCCATCGACCGTCTGTTCTGCGAGCAATGCGCCCTGCTCACTTCCACTTCAGTTTGGGGATTCTTCGGGCTATGTTGGTAACCTTGTTTCTGTTGCGGATGTCATCATTCCTGATACGATCACGCATGGAAACTGCGAGCATAAAAAAAATCCAGGTTTATATACCTTATAAGTAGCTAGTCATGTTGCAGACCACATCTTTCAATATTATCCAGTAGAAAATGACTAACCAAACGTCATCATAAAAATATCTAAATAAAACACCATTACAAAATAACTAAAATAACTATATCAATTCGGAACGAAACAAAACAATATTCTAATAAAAATAAGAAGGCATCAACTGTAACAAAATCTTTTTGTTCTTTTTCATCGCAAACGCTTACACCTTACGCCATCTATTGGTTAAGATTCGACAACTCTGCAACGCACTACCAACGCCATCTCTTAATCACTTTTAAGAACTAGAATGACAGCGGTGTAGCTTCAAAACAAAAAGTACAAAAAGACTAAAGCAATCGCTGGCCGTCGCTAGAGAGAGTTGTTTTCAATGTTTTATTTTTTTTGTATTACGAAGCGTTTTATAGAAACTAGAGAGACAATAGAAATTGTTGTGGTAATATTTAAATGTACTGAACATGTAGGCAGCTGAAAATCAAATGGTCTACTGATTGTAATTTGTGGCGTAACTAGTGTTGCAAATTGCTTAGCGGCAGAATTTTAAGAGCACTTTTTTGGTAATGAAAAATGTGTGTGCTGTTAAAAGTTTTCTGTTTTGATTTTTTATTTCTAGACAGACTTCGACCGCGAACCGGAAGACGCAGCGATGGAAAGCCTCTAACGAGGTGGACCGATGTCCAAGTGAGGGTCGCGGGCATCCGATGGATGCGAGATGCACGGGACCGGACATTGAGGTGACAATTGGGGGAGGCCTATGTCCAGCATGATTGAGACCGACCTTTGAACCAAATTGATACATTAAAAAAACAACCGACTTCCAAAAATGAAAATACACTAAAAATTAAAAAATAACTTTAATTTCGGAAGTCGGTGTTGGTATTTTATTTCTTTGTTATTTGACACCGACTTCCGTAATTTTTTTTTTGTAACCAAGTTTATTATTTTTCACTTTTTAGTTTTTATACCCCAGAACTAAAAACCCCAATAACATGGAACGTGGAATTTAAACATTTGGAGAACACCAAAACGTCATCGAGTTATTAGTATTTTTCGTTTTTGTTCAGTTTCTCAAAAAGCACTAAAGCAATATCGATAAATTTATATGGGATCACCTCGGGAGTATATTCTTTCGGACAAAAAAGAATTTTGAAAATCGGTTTCCAACTGACGGAGAAATCGGTGGTCATACATAAAAAAAATAACCTACAGTCGAACATAGAACCTCCTCCTTTTTCGAAAGTCGGTTAAAAAATACACCACCATTTGATTAAAACTGAAACTACAACTCACATGAAGCGGTGATCTCCAATATTGTGAAGCGGTGATCTCCAATATTGTGAAGCGGTGATCTCCAATATTGTGAAGCGGTGATCTCCAATATTGTGAAGCGGTGATCTCCAATATTCTGAAGCGGTGATCTCCAATATTGTGAAGCAGTGATCTCCAATATTGGTTTTGCATGATTGGTGATCATAACAAATAAGTTTTTGTTTGCGGCTTTGCTCCAATAGGAAACCAAAATAAGGGACCAAGCATTTAGCGGAACAGAAAGTATTTATAAGTCTCGGAAATAGTGCAACATTTTTAGTAAATAAATTATATATTTTTATAATATAGATTTATAAATGAACACTTACACCTACTAATTTTAATAATGTGGCAAAAGTTTTGTTACTTTATGCTTGTTTCTTTGTTTTTTTGTAGAACAGTGGTGGCCCAGTGGTAACGGCTGCGACTTATGTAATGTCCTACCTAATGTCTTTACTAACCGACTTTCGAAAAAGGAGGAGGTTCTATGTTCGACTATACAGTCGAACATAGAACCTCCTATTGTATGTTTTTTTTATGTATGTCCGCGCATTTCTCCGTCAGTTGTGGACCGATTTTCAAATTTTTTTTTTATCCGAAAGAATATACTCCCGAGGTGGTCCCATATAAATTTAATTGAAGTCGCTTTAGCGCTTTTTGAGATACTGAACAAAAACGAAAAATACGCATATCTTGATGACGTTTTTTTAAAAATCTATAATTCTTGTTTATTTATCAGACTATAACTACAATACATATTATACTAAACTAATAAATAACGTAATAAATAAAATATGTACAAGAGGCATAAAAAATCCGGTAGTGGTAAAGCTCATTGGGCATCAAAAAATTCGTCCACCTCGCTGTCAATGGGAAAAGTGCCCAGAACGGTGGCAGCATTGCCACGTTGAATGGCAATGCTGATTCGTTGGCCGAATGACGTTTTTGTGTTCTCCAAATGTTTAAATTCCACGTTCCATGTTATTGGGGTTTTTAGTTCTGGATAATAACAACTAAAAAGCGAAAAATAAAAAACTTTTTTACAAAAAAAAAACAACCGACTTCCAAATCTTTGTCAAATATCGTAGAAATAAAATACAAACACCAACTTCCGAAATTAAAGTTATTTTTAAATTTTTAGTGTATTTTTTTTTTGGAAGTCGGTTGTTTTTTTAAAAAAAAAGTTTTTTTTTATAGTGTAATTTTGATAAATATTGTCACGGTTTATGCACCATCTCTTCCTATCCATTTGTACGCCACGAGACGCGGCTGAACATAGAACTTTTCTGTATCTCATTGTCATCTAGCATATAATGTATCATGTAGGTACACCATGTTTAAACAAATAAAATCTTTACTTACTTACAAGTTGTAGGTCGTGAGTTCAAACCGAATTTTTTCCCTAAATTCAAAAGTCTAATGTTCAACTGAATACGATACGATGTATGATGAGGTTTTAGCATATACTTACATTGTATCTTGCTGTACTTATAACAGCACAAATGCGTCTAGAGCAAGAAAACAGCGTTCTCATTTAGTGCTAATTTATTGTTAGCATACTTGGAAAATATTTAATAGACATTACAATAATTTATTTTTACTTAATGTACAATCGTGGTGACAGTGGTTGCCCAGTGGTAACGGCCGCGACTAACAAATTCTAGGTCGTGAGTTTAAACCCAGACAGGCGCTTTACTTTCTGTAAATTATTTCATCACTACTGCTCTCAAAACGGTGAAGGAAAACATCGTGAGGCAACGGGCATGTCCTAGAACCAAAAATTCAAAGACATGTGACATCCACCAACTCGCATTGGACCTGCGTGGTGTACCAGCCTACACCCTCTAACGGGGAGGAGCCCTATGCTCCAGCAGTGCGGACATTAAAAGGCTGATGATGAACTACCAGCAACTGCATCAGACTACTTGGAAAGTGACTTGTTTGGAATGGTTTAGTTGTTTTTTTTTTTAGAATAATTTACATCAAAAGGCTGATAATGATGAATAGAATACAGCAAAGGATGACGATGTTCTATTTACTGAGATATTAAGGCGTATAGTTATACGACTTTTAATGACTTTTTATTGAACATCACGTCTAAACGACTAGTATTATTTATTTCAAAAAAATATATGTCACTCTATACAATTTTTTTTCGTAATTTGATATGTGAATATTTGATATTATATTCTCATTCTTTTTTAGTGGTATTGGAGCAGTGGTGGCCCAGTGGTATTGGCCGCGACTTACAAGCTGTAGGTCGTGATTTGAAACCCAGGCAGGCGCTTTACTTTGTGTAAATTATTTCATCACTACTGCTCTCAAAACGGTGAAGGAAAACATCTCGAGGAAACAGGCATGTCCTAGAACTATAAATAAAATAACTTTTATTTCGGAAGTCGGTGTTTGTAATTTACTTCTTCGTTATTTGACACCGACTTCCGAAATAAAAGTTATTTTTCAATTTTTAGTGTATTTTTTTTTAAAGTCGGTTGTTTTTTTTTGTAAAAAAGTTTTTTATTTTTCACTTTTTAGTTGTTATACCCCACAACTAAAAACCCCAATAACCCCACGTTCCAACGTGGTATTTAAACATTTGGAGTACACCAAAACGTCATCGAGGTAAACGTATTTTTCGTTTTTGTTCAGTTTCTCAAACAGCGCTTAAGCAATTTCGATAAAATATATATGGGACCACCTCGGGAGTATATTCTTTTGGATAAAAAAATAATTTTGAAAATCGGTCCACAACTGACGCAGAAATCGGCGGACATACATAAAAAAAAAAAAAAAACATACATACAGTCGAACATAGAACCTCCTCCTTTTTCGAAAGTCGGCTAAAAACTCGAAGACAAGTGACATCCACCAACCCGCATTGTGCCCGCGTGGTGGATTACGGCCCACACCCTCTCACTGAGAGAAGGCTTGTGCCCCAGCAGTGGGATTAAAAAGTTGATGATGATGATGATATTTTCATACATAACATAGTGTAATTAATTTGTAAAGTTACGTTTAATGTTGATAAAAAATTGGATAAAAAATTTGGATAAAAAATTGAGATTCACGCAAAAACTATAAAGTTTATTTCTATCATACCTTCACTATTTTAAAGATTATTTAATTATTGATATTTTAGTATACGTGTTTTAGTATAATACCTGTTTTTTCAAATATTTTATGTAATTAACAATGCGTCTAATTTCGGATAGCGCTACTTGATGGCCGAGTCCTATTACTAGCTGGACGTACGACGCGTGAGCTCAGCACAGAACGAGGCAGACGTAATGAGAAGCCTGGAACCCATTTACAAAAAGCCATGCAAGGACAAGACATCAAACCCAAAACCATGGGAGATAGATTAACGTAACTATAAAATCGTTATTGATTTAACAAGTAAAAATATGCCGTAAACAAATGAGCATTGCGTCCAAGCTTACTCAGTAACCACTCAATGCTGACGGCTTCAGGGCACCGAAGCTAACTGGCTTTCCGATTTGACTTTTGTGTACATTCATTTAAGGGTATACTATCGGCCAAGTGGCGCCTTCATTGAATAAAAAATCGTAGCATAGCATAGAAAACAAATATAAAAAAACTACCTCAGCTATGCGAGCTAAACTAACTTGGTTCTGATGTGGGCCGAGTCACCCGCATAAATAAGAGAGTAGGTGTAACTCAGTAAATCCTATCTCATAGTTTCGGGTGGTGAATCTGGTACTAGGTTTCGACTGGACTCTGACTGGGCAAAGACGTACCGCCAAGCGTACTAGCCGTTTTCCGGTAAGGCTTGGTGTAAAAAAAAATGAGAGTTAAGTTCACTGCAGAACAACCTAGCCCGCGCTAGTATAGTGATGTATCGAAAGACTTGAAGAAAATTCAGCTAGATGGCAGTTTGGGTAGCACTTACCTCAATAGTCATACTGAAAGGTACCTTCTAGTATGATTACCATCTAAGCTAAGTGATGTCACGCTCAAAGAATTGATGTCAAAATTAAAGAAGTTATTATCTTCAATTACAAATAAAAAGTATTACTCTATACTTTTCCGTATTTGTGAAGCTCCAGTACAGTTTTGATTAAAGGTTAACGTCAAATAATTGCCAAGAAAGGTTCCGTGGAAAAGATTTTTGTAGTAAACTGATCATTACGTTCATATTGTGGATCATGCGCACGAGTTCGTTCGAGTTATTGTCGTCAGATTAGACCCAAAAACTTTCCAAATTTTATAATAGCGTTTAAAGCAAGAGACTAAAACAATTAGACACTTTGTCTAGCATCGATTTCTAGGTTAGGCCTGGAATTTCTTTAGAATCATCATGGATCCGGTTGAGAAAGGGATAATGCTTTATGACCAATAATTATAACTTCTCTCTCTCACACACCAAAATTATGATGATTTTAAAACCTCATGGTCCCTGATGTTGAGAATTTATACGATACCCCTAAAAAGAAAAATAATAGTCCCTGATGTGGAAAGACAACATCACTATTGAAAAGTTACACGATGGGCCAGATTATTGTACCATAGGTTGCGAATGACATCCATATTCGTATATCTACGACTTACTCTACACAGATAGTGCCCATTTGTGTAGAATAGTCACCCGGTTTCTGAAGCTCGATTATGTTTTATTTATAAGTTTTTTTTTTTAAACTTGCTATCAAATACCTAAATCCAGTATCAAACTCCCCATTCTTACCCAAAGTAATGCTGCCACTTTTTCATTTATCAAAAGTCCACGCTCTGGCAGTGGCACTTGACAGGCGGTGATTAGATACACACTGCTGCGCACTTTCTGGTGGGTACCTTCCGAAACCACGACACTTTTTATGTAAACTGTCGTAATTGTATGGTTTGAAAGTGAGAGTTTATTGTAGGAATGATGTGAATATGTTTATTGTTTTTTCGAAATAAATACTACAAATTTACGGAAATGTATTACGACATTTTATGACCTTAGCCTTTTTAGGGTTCCGTACCCGAAGGGTAACCAACGGGACCCTATTATGCCTCCGCGGTCCGTCCATCTGTCAGCGGGCTGTATCTTACGATGCATAATAGCTATACAGGTTGAACTTTCAGTTTCACAAAATGTGTATATCTGCTGCCGGTATATCAACAAATTAATAATGTATTTTTATTATTTGTTTTTATAGCGGCGATAAAAATACACTCGTCTAAAAATTTCAACTGTCTACCTATTAAGGATCGTGAGAAAAAGCCCAAAAAAAACAAAAAAAAACGGTTTCTAGAAATGGGTTTTTTTTCAGTTTATGGTACAGAACCCTTCATGTTCTGCGAAGTGCGATTCCGACTCGCACTTCGCAGGTTTTTTTTTGTTTTTGTAAGTAATCCTTGAAAAGGCGTCTATTTTTTTGGGGATAACCAGGGAATGTGGGATTCTAACCTCACTAAAATTTGAACCTTCGACGACACGGTTGGCGCAGTGGTGGAGCGTTCGGCTGCTGCACTGCGTGTCGCGGGTTCGATCCCCGCACGTAACAAATATTTGTAAGGCCTACAGATAGTAGCTCAGGGTGTCTTGTGTATGTGAGCATACATGTTTATGAACGCACCCACGATACAGGAGTAATTCCTAGTGTGGGGCAGATTTTCTAAAAAAAAAAAAACACCCTGGTGATCACCATCAGCACATGGAAGGGGTGTTCGTCGTAGTTCTTAAAATATAGTAAAGAAAGAAATAAAGAAAACGAGTTTATTTGGCACACACAGATACACACCGAACCCCGATATCACTCCGGAACCCCATCTTCGCAACGCCTGTTAGGTTAGGGCACATCCCTCAAAAGACTGTAAAGGGGTCTCCTCTGAGCTTTGCTGTGCACAGCAGCACGTGGTCACAGTGTCGCTGTATTCCCTGAAATCACTCGGTGGTCGATCAGAGTCCCAATTTGAGAACCCTAGATTCCAAAGTCCCGCCTTCATTAAATGATGCAGGTGGGATTTCGGCATGATATGCATTGAGGCGGTTACCTCGTAGACGCCGTCTTCTCCGAGTGGAATCAGCTCTCTCAAGATCGCTCATACTCACCAAGCGGGACCATCGCAATCCTCTGCTGGTTGATAAATCTGTCCCAAGTTGCGCTAAAAGACCTTGTACCTTTGGAGTTGGTACAACTGGTTGGCTAGATGATGATGATCGCTAGGCTATACGGCTATCCTCTGTATCAGTGTTTGCCGAAAAATCCAAATAAGTTACCATGATAGAGGGAACAGTGATCTGCTCCTTGTCAAGCTTCTATCACATAGCCGTCTGTTAATAATGCAGATAGTAATAAAAAATTATATGAGTGGCTAACAGCTTTTTCGCCCAAGGATCACATATAGGGTTACTGGTAACTCAACGTATTCCCGGTAGGACGTAATTGTGTGACCTATTTGTATCAATTAAGCACCCGAGAAATCCTAAATGGAAACCCATGGGTTTCGAGAAAATCCAAGTTTTAAATTAGCAATTTTGAAGAAAAAATATGTTTAGTAGCGAATTCTGGTTAATTAAAAAAACAAAAACAAAACAACTTTTAATCGGTTACTTAATTGTTGCAAATAGTCACACTGTCGCGTCCTGCAGAAAATACGTTGATTTACCAGTAGCCACAGATATAAAATTGTAGTAGATCGGTTGTAAAATAATTATTTATTTTTACAAAAACTACAACTTGTATTTTGATTCTTCGTTATTTGACACTGACTTCCGAAATGAAAGTTATTTAGCAATTTTCAGAAGTCAGTTTTTAACCGACTTCAAAAAAGAGGAGGTTATCAATTCGTCCGTATGGTTTTTTTTGTATGTTTGTTACGCGATATCTCCGCCATTTGTGAATAGATTTTTATGATTTTTTTGTTTGTTTGGTAGGTGATATCGATTGATATCGATATCGATTCAGCACTTTTTGAAGAAATTAACAAAAACAAAATATATGTATACACTGATGACGTTTTGGTTTTCTCCAAATGTTCAAGTTCCAGTTTATTGAGGTTATCCATTCGGGCATAACTTTAATATTTAGTTTTACTTCTGGGGTACAACAACTAAAAAGGGAAAAATAAAAACATTTTTACAATAATGAACTTTTTTACAAATAATCGTCGACTTCTAAAAATTGCAAAATAACTTTTTTTCGGAAGTCGGTGTCGATAACATGGAATTTCTAACATTTGGAGACAACCAAAACGTCATCTGAGTAGTCATATTTTTTGTTATAAAATTACAAAATAACTTTATATTCGGCAACCGGAGTCAAATAACGAAAAAACAAAATATAAACACCGACTTCCAAATTAAAGTTATTTTGTAATTTTTAGAAGTCGGTTGTACTTTTTGTAAAAAAGTTTTTTATTTTTCATTTTTTAGTTCTTATACCCAGAAGTAAAACTTAATATTAAAGTTATGCTCGTATGGATAACCCTAATAACATGAATTTGAACATTTGGAGACAACCAAAAAGTCATCTGTGTAGTCATATTTTTTGTTTATGTTGATTTCTTCTTGATCAATTTCTTTAAAATCTATTCTTAAATGGCGGAGAAATCGCGTAACGTACATAAAAAAAATCATACAGATGAATTGAGAACCTCCTTCTTTTGGAAGTCCGTTAAAAAATATAATCAAAATTGCGTCATTTGGTCTTTATCTTCCATCACAAACTGTAAAAAGTAATTTAGGCAGAGTTATCGAACAGCAGCAGAGTTAGCTAACATCATTGTAGTTAGTGACAAAGCAAAAATAAATACTTAAATAAAGAAATACGTACGGTAAGAATACGATCACTTTTACTGAAACTTTTTTTGATGTCATTCAAACCACAAACCAATTTCATGTAGCATGTAGACGCAGACGAATCTATGTAATAATAAGTTGTCAAACACTTCTTTATTTATTTTTTACTATTTATGACTTTTGATTCTTGAGTGGCGACCGCATACCAGAAGACGCAGCGTTGGAAGGCCTTACTAAAAGTGAAACGATAACCTGGTGAGGGTTGCAGGAATTCGATGAATGCGAGACGCACAGGACCGGTCGTTCTGGCGATACTTGGGGAGGTCTATGTCCAGCAGTGGACGTCTTCAAAATATAATATTTATTACTCATTACTCATTGCTTGCTGCACCGGTGGACGTCATTCACAAAACCAGCGCTGGGGCTCTGTCTCGCATAGGGTCGCAGCATTATGCTGAGCGATGGCCGTTTTGCGTGGATGTGACGCATGTTTGCCCTCAGCTTTTTCTTTTTGTATTTCTCTGTCTTTGCATCATGTTTACCGCAAATAAACGCCTCAAAGAGGAGATTGTCAGCCACCACTAACAGGTCCCATCGTCGCAGGAATTGTGCATTTTTTCGGGATAAAAGTACTCGACACGTAATGTAAATGTAGTTTTTTATCAGCAAAAAAATAATTGCAACACTACTTCCAGAGATTGGGGGTTGAGGAGTATTGGTGGCCCAGTGCCCTAATTTAGTGTTGGCATTTGGTAGAAAACTACTACAGAAACTACTACTTCTATTACTACTTTGAGAATAAATGCTATTAGGGTGATAATAGCCGAAACTCATAAGTTGTAGGTTGTGGGTTTGATATCAGGCAGCGCTATATTTAGAAAATTATTTCATCTTCAAAGAAAATATCGTGAGGAAACCGGCATATCCTAGAACTAACCCTAATAGCATTGTTGGGCCAACAATAAAATGATAGCATTTATTTGTAGGCCGAACCAAATGCCAACACTAAATTCTATTAGGGAAATTTCAAAGACATTTGACATTCACCAACACATGGGCCTGCGTTGTGGTTTACGGCCCACTACCTGTCACAGAGAGGAGGCCTGTGTCCCAGCATTGGGAATATTAAGGGCTAATTCAATCGCCTAGCCTATTCGCAACTATCTTGGGGTCGGCTTACAGTCTAACCAGATGCAGATGAATACTAGTACTGTACATGGAGCGACTGCCTATCTGACTTCCACAACCCCGTTACTAGATAATACGATACGCCTTGGTAAGACTGGTTGTCAGACTTTCGGGCTTCTGACGACAGTCAAAGATCTACGATTGACAGCTGGAAACAACGGTGTAACGTGCTTTTTGAGGCACGGAGGAGTCTCGGTATTTAAAGATGGTCACCCATTCATGGATTCATGGACCAACCCCGGCAAACGTGGCTTGACCTGATGGATCGACCCGTGGTGCTGTTATTACTTTAACCACGAGCTCCTCAGGCTCAATACTAAAGGTTGAATAAGCTTAAAATATTCCGAAGATGACTCTTGACAAACATTGTAACAAACAGACAACAGTATGTCTCTATACCATCAGTTGGAAGTTGGATATCAGTTAGTTAGCTACGTAGATCACCAAAACCGAATGAAGTTTAAATCAAGTCGATTATAATTAGTTTTACGAGCACTTTATTTATTAGTGACTAGCTTCTGCCCACGGCTTCGTCCGCGTGTAAATTTATTACCCTTAGTTACTCCTTATATAGTCAGATACCTTCCAGTTAAGTCTTATCAGAATCGTAATGGCAGTTTCGAAGATTAGCCGGAACAAACCGCCCGACAAACAGACAAAAATTTTAAAAACTGATTTTGGGCATAGGTATCTTTTAAATAACTGTCTGAGCTTAAAAATAACTATTATTTTGACATTACAAACAGACACTTCAATTTAATTTATTTATATTGATGTATTGATAGGCTGGCACTTAACCACTAGCTCACCTAAGGGTAAGCGGTGCTGTGGTCGACGATGGAGCACGGTTGCCTAGAAGTAACCTATTCACTCTTGACTTAAAGATCCCCAGGTTGTAGCTAGGTTTTTAACTACCTTGCAGCACAGTGCAAAGGCCATCCTTCGTTTTCAAAAATACGGGGTGACTTTTAATTTACTGGAAATCTTTCAGGCGTGAAAGTAGGTACACCTTTTTTTTGGGGGTTGGGAAATCATTCAATAACATATCCCGCTCCGGGTGGAAAGGGAGGGCGTGTCAGACTCTTACTGACTAAAACCGGGTAGGTTCCCTTCCCTTCCCTGAGTGCCCAGCGGCGTGGTAACTCTGTTTCGAATATATCCACAACTCCTGGGCAGAAAGTAGGTACAACTGGAACAGTAGAATTTTTTCGCAATTTTAGTGTTGGTGCTATAGTAAAAGTAGTTTATATAATTATGTAGAGTACTTTGAACTTCTAAAATATTGTCAATGACTTAAAAGTTACCTTTACTAGAGCCTATAATTTTCTAACTCCATCTGTTAAATCTAAAGAAGCTCGTCTGCAGTAGTTGAACTAAAGACCTAGACTAAATTAATTATATTAAGTGCCGGCTCAAGCAAAACAAGTGGACAATCCAGTATAATCAATTGCAGTACTTGATATTAAACTCTACAGTTATGCATGCAAGGTTCATTTTTCTTTGAAAAAGAAAGTGTTATTTTTGAACGTAATAAAAAGTTTGTCTGCCCATTCTTAAGGCCTCGTTAATTTGTGTCTACGAATTAAATAAGATGAAGTTACTTATCGGTCTAAAGTACACGGTTATTATAAGATTATTTATTCTACTTTATGTACAGTTTTTAACAGATTACCTCAATGTGGTATTAACATAGTCCGAAGAATCTCCTACTTACTTAAGTGGTAATGGGTAGATAACATTGCTCGCACAACAGACGGTCGATAGGGCCGACAAGTTCTGGAGTGGCGACCGCATACCGGAAGACGCAGTGTTGTGGCTTGACCGATGACTAGCAGGTGTATTCGCTAACTGAGTTGACATCAATAGGAACTTTGCAGTACATTGCTCGGTGGAAATCGATTATAATAGGCACTACGTGGTACATTTTTGTTTTCCTATACGTCAAAGCAGCAATGTACTGCAAAGTGCGTATCAAATTGATGTCAACTGAGTTAGCGAATACGCCTACTGGTAAGAGTCGTGGCTAGCCGATGGATGCGAGCCGCACAAGACCGGTCGTTATGGGGACACTTGGGTGAGGTCTATGTCCAGCAGTGGAAGTCTTTCAGCTGGAATGATGATGATGATGAACTGGCTTATTCTTAAATTAGCTTCTGCGAGCGCTTTCGCCCGCTTAGGATTATATTAGCCTAAGTTACTCCTTATATCGGGTGTAAAAAGACAGTTTCCGAAGCCGGAAGCCACATATTCTACCCATTATTTGGATAACTTTTTTCCATTAGACCTTATCAGGGAATCCACTGGTTCTGGAGATATATATTAAAGGTCAAAGTCGCAATTTTTTTTTTATGAAAATGAATTCAAAGTGTTGTTACTAAACTTCTTTCCAAACAAATTTTTTTCCGAATCAGAATCGGTCGAGCCGTTTCAAAGATTAGCTGGAACAAACAGACAGATGGACAAAAATTAAAAAAAAAACGGTTTTTAGGCATAGGTATTGTGCAAATGCAAACTGTATGAGCTTAATAAAAAGCTGTTATTTTGACATTACAAACAGACACTTTATTTTGATATAAAACAAAAAGTGTCTCTATATCAATTGATATTGATTTATAGGCACGCGTTTGACCGCTATCTCACCTGATGGTAAGCGATGATGAGGTCGAAGATGGAACACGCTTGCCTATAAGTAACCAATTCACTCTTGACTTATATACACACATAGACTCTAAAGTTGTAGTTATCAGAAAACACAGACTTTGGCAGGGAATTCCACTCTTTAGCTGTACACACAATTATTGTGTTCGCAAAACGTTTTGTGCGTATGGGTGAGATGTTCACCATGTACTGGTGGCGCATCGCCGTATGTCCAGTGGTCCGATGATGGTACGGGCTTGGTATTAAACTATGCAATTCCGTCGCACACTCTCCAAAATGCAACCGATAGAAAACCGACAGGCTAGCAACTCGGCGTCGATGCTCAGGACTCTGGAGCCTCGACTAGACGAGTCTATCATATCTTGAAATTAATTTATTTGTATTGATTAACATCAATACATGTTTTCAATATCGTTTGTATTCCGTATTATTTTGATTTTTGAGTATGATGTTCCATTCGAAGCCAGTTTTATCTATAAATTAAGATATATATACCTTAATAAATTTCCTAAACTAACACTATGATACTAAATTAACACAATTATCTATACAGGGTGTAACGGAAAGGTGTGGTCATATTTTAAGAACTGCATCTGCCCATCGGTATGAACAACTTTCTTCAAGAAAATTTGAGGGAATCCTCAAAAAAATTTTCGCCTCCCATACAAATATTGATCAGCTGATGATGACTTGTATGGAAAGTCCATTTTTTTTTAGGAAATTTTCTTTGTAGAATGTTGTTCATTTCCATGGGCAGAACCAGTTCTTAAAATGTGACCACACCTTTCCGTTACACTCTGTATATATAAAGTTAGAAACTGACTGCCTGACTGATCAATCAACGCACATCTGAAGCATGTTTGCACAAATTTTCCTATGACGTAAGTTAATTTATCCCATAAAGGCTTATTGTGAGGGTTGAAAGTTTGTATGAAACTTCGTCCTTTTTCCTTCATCATTCCACGAGGGCGAAACCACTGGCAGAGGCTAGTCTTATCATAACATTACGACTGTATTCCCCGAAAGCAACGCAAACGTTTTGGAACACATTTGTAATGCGTGCAGCTAAGGAGTGGCATTCCCTGCCAGAGTCTTCGTGGATACAATAGGCGGCAGCAACCTCTCGCGCCCGGCCCTGGTTCAGGCCATGGTACGGAGCGAGAGGGAATGGGAAGCAGTCTCCTCCTTCTGCGAAGCAGTAATGCTCTCGAAAGAGGAGGCGGAACGGGTGAGAGAAGCTCAATGGATTGGCCCTCACGCCCCCAGCCGCAGCCATCGCAGGAGACGCCCTGGGCGTAGGACGTCGCGAGATGATCTCCAGCCACCGTAGACCGGGGCCTGCGGACGGCGAGTAGTAGATAGCTTGCCATCCGATCAGCACCAGGCCCGTGAGTCGACGGTGCGTAGTGTTCCACGCGCGCCTCAAAGAGAAGTTTGTCAGCCACCACTGACGGGGCCCATCATGGCCGGTGCCTGCATGCCTAGGGGTAGCGGATAAATTCATAACAGAGTTACCACTTCCCTGGGCACTCAGGCAAGGAAGGAACCGGGGTGGGTTTTAGTCAGTAAGAGTCTGACAGACCAACCCGCTCCATCCAGAGCCGAAGATGTCATTGGATGATGTCCCAAACCCCAAAAAAAAAAAAGGAGTGTGTTTACAGATAACTCAACCTGTAGGTCTAGGTTACTTCTAGGTAAGCATGCTCTACCGTTGACTATATCATTGCTCACCTAAGGTGAGGTAGTGATCAAACACGAGCCTATCAAAATTTAAAAATAAATAGAAAACCGGCCAAGTGCGCATTTAGGGCGACCTACCAAATGAGAGAATGTCAATGAAAAAAATCTGATTTTTCGATATTATTTTATTTTGTAGTAAAATAAAAAAAAATTAAATTATCACCAAATTACAAGTTCACAGGTCATTGGGAAGTTAAAAAATTCTTCGGAACAAAATTTTGTGACGGACGACTGACAGACAGACAGACGGACAGACGGATTGACGGACACGTTAGTGACAACAACGGTCTAAACGGAGCCCCGTTTAGACCCTTCGGGTACGGAACCCTAATAACAAAGATACACCTATAGTATCTACACCTGCTTATCGTCAGTTATGTTTAAACTATAAATCCCATGTAATAGACAGCGAGATTGTTGGCATCAACTGGGCACAAGTCCAGACTTCAGACTGCTACTGAAAAATTCCAGATAGAAAATCCCACTTTGATAGTAGTTTTGCATACTTATATTGTAAACACCATATTTTATGCGAAATAAAGATATTTTTTTCTACCCTTATCATATCCTATTGTATTCTATTTTAAGAATTTGCCCGTGCCCAAGACCTCATGATAGCAGTAGCACTTACAACTACTAGACAAACGAAGCAGCTTCAACACCATGATCATCTTTTCTACAAAAAAAAAACATTGGTGAACGAAAGCTAAGACCTCTCCTCGGATCCTGCCCATACCCTTACTTATCTATCACTAAATCAGGCTAGCACTGGGTGTTACGGTAATTTTATTACGTAAGAGATAAAATTAGTAAATCGAAACATGGAATAATTAATATTTTCCGTAAAACATTTATCTTACCACTTTCCTACAAACACACATCACACAGACAGATGTGAAACTAAATTCTGACAAAGCAAAATGCACTGATTACTCTTAATTTCGGACTTAAAAGCAATATGCATAGCTAGAAATTACAAATTATAATCTGGACTGAAAATAAAACAAAAATAACGCTGCGCACACTGAGCTACTCGCTAGTGTATTTTTTTGCATTCACTCGTACGTCAGGTCAAATGAAACAATGCATCTGCAAAAAACCGCTAAGCAAAAACCGACCATCGTACTAATGCATAAAGAACTAATCCCCATCAAAGAACTTAGCTAACGAGCAAACTTTTGCTAACTGCCCTACCAAAAACTGACAAAAGCCAACTTATATTTGCTACTAGTTAAGCAAAATTTGATAGCAGCGCAATTGGAAATGGTGCTTCTGTCTGTAGTAATAAGGTTGAGAGCGAACCAAAAGATGATTTATCGACTGAAAAAAAACCTTCAATATACAGATTCAGAACCACACGCAAACTGGGAGCAATCATCTGGCTGACCACAAACACCAAATATAAAAGGGTGACAATATACAAGATCATCACAGTTTTAGTGTGGACTGACCAAAGAGGACGTGTTATCCAGTAAAAATGTTTAAATACATCATTTTAATCACCGTGGCTAGTGCAGTGGCTCTTCCAAACCCTGACGATGGATCTGTGGACAAAGTTCGTGGTATCAAAAAGGACTGTGTAAATGGACTATTGAGTCCAGGGTGTTTAAAAATGGGAGCTATCACGTTATTGGAGAAGCTGAACAACAAGGATGAAGTGTCTTTAATTCCTGGTGTTAGTCTTGTGAAAGAAGGTGGTAAATCCAACTACGAGGCAGTTGCTGCTGACCTGGCAAGGTCGTTCTCCGGTGATGCTGATGACAGACTGGACAAGTCTCTCCTGTATCAAGTTGGGAGCTTCCTGGACAGTCACTCAGTGAAGCTCAGGCTTCTTGATGACAATGCTGTGGAAGAAGCGAAGAATGCGATGGCGGAAGGCAGGGCTAAGAGCGGGATGGGTCTCGGCGGCAAGAAGGGTGGTATGGGTGGTCTCCTTGCTATGGGGATGATGATGAAAGGTACGAAATTTTTCTCTAAATTCAAAAGTCTAATGTTCAACTGAATATGATACGATGTATGATGAGGTTTTAGCTTATAGGTAGTGGAGAATTTCTCTACCTTACACTCTATCTTGTTGTACTTATAACAGCACAAATGCGTCTATAGCAAGAAAACCAGCGTTCTCATTTAGTGATTATTTATTGTTAGTATACTTGGAAAATATTTAATAGACATCACAATAATTTATTTTAACTTAATGTACAATCGTGGTGACAGTGATGGCCCAGTGGTAACGGCCGCGACTAACAAATTCTAGATCATGAGTTCAAACCCAGACAGGCGCTTTACTTTGTGTAAATTATTTCATCACCACTGCACTTAAAACGGTGAAGGAAAACATCGTGAGGAAACCGGCATGTCTTAGAACCAAAAATTCGAAGACATGTGACATCCACCAACACGCAATGGTCCCGCGTGGTGGATTACAGCCCACACCCTCTCACAGAGAGGAGGCCTGTACTCCAACAGTGGGAACATTAAGAGGTTGATGATGATGATGATAACAATCTTCGTACATAGATAGACTTAATGCCAAAAGGCATTCTCTACCAATCAAAAAATCAATCAACAAGCAACAATCAATCTCAACAAGCAGCATATAAATCCTGATAAAATTTGGGATAATCCAATTCATAATACGTTATTTCAATAACTTCTGCTTGTTGAGATTATGTAGTAAAACTATATTTTACCCTGAAAGAACTTGGTATCATCCAATTCATTACATTATGAGCACCGTAGGCTGCTACAACTAACTGTATACCGATAATCAAAACTCGTGCGATGACGTCAAGATACTACCTTTCATTGAAATTATTTCGAAGACTCCTTAAAGTTATTACTAAAAATAACGCAATACCTTCATGAAAATCATCTCGCGTAGCGAGGAACATTTTCGCTCTAACACTTCCATAATTTATAGTTTTTATTTCATAATAAGCTTTGCGTTTAAAGACGAAAGTTTTCACAAGGTAATCTTAATAAAATTGCGCTGTATGACAGTTGTATTTATTTTTCAAATTATTGTTGGTTATTAAATGGTAAAGTTATGCCAATGGGTCTACGACATACAGGGAACTCTGATAATATTTATTGTAACTTAGCATCATGCATGCATTTTTCTAAAATGGATAGAAAAAGTGATAACAAAATCCTAATTTTCTCCACTTACGAGTCCGTTAAAACAGGGGTTTATCGCCACTAACTATCAAATAGTTTGTATTGTTAAAAAAAATATATTATAATATATTCCTTTGCTTGATGCCGGTACCCAACCTAGAGCACTGCGCTCAGCAGTCGCGCCGTCAACCACTAGCCCATTCGGACAATCAAAGTTACGGCTGACAGTGCTTTCCGAGATATGTTCTCGGAAAGTACGGATACTTAGATAAATACAAACAAACACATATATCATAACAAATCTTATATCATAACAAATTACAGTAGCAGCTTATCGAATGTCGGGTTTTCTGTTAACACTACAAAGTTTTACAAACTCATGATAGTTTTCAATATTTTCAAAACCCAACATAATAATCAGCAGTTATAATACAACGGAAATTTTCCTACTAGTCGTAGTAAGCTAATCTCCAAATTAAGAAAGCTATCTGCTAGTACGTACTGTCAATACGAACCGACATTTTACCAACCTCTTGTCCTATTTTCATTGACCTTGTTAACGAAAACATTATTAAAAAACAATCTAAATGAATTTCAATTGTATTCGTAAAACATCAAAAATTAAATTGAGCTAGCACAATTATTGTGAATGAGAGTTTGAACCTACATAGTGAAACTTGTATTGGATTTTTGTGGTGCGTGTACGGGTTAGAACCTCAAAACAAGAGTAGTTAGGTTAATTTTCACATACTTGATTCCCAATAGTCTGTTCAATATTATATGTTGGAGTTTATATGAACCAAATGTTAACACAAACTTGTGGTTTGGTATTGTAAACTAATGAAAATCCATAAGACTGCAAAGCGAGGTGACTACAGTAGATGATTGCTGAGTAAGACAACTATAAGTATGCTGCAATCAATAGAAGTACAGTGACAATTTTGTAGCTTGCAATTGACACATTAGCGCCTTGATGGGGTGGTTACGTCTAAAATTACATTTTATTTTGTTTGCAAACAAAAGATTTGTATAATCAAACATACATAAATACAGACAATCGGCGTTTACTTCTAGAGATAATCCAATAGCTGGGCACACGACCGTGACCCAACCATTTCAGTTTCGGATGTTATCTGACTAAATTATTTTAATCGGTCTGTTTACTTGGCCCTATATTTAAGGGTCCTCCATTCCGAAAATAAAATGTAAAACATCAGTATAAAGAACAAAGAAAGTAAAGAATGTCTATGCTTTATATTGTTGGTTGTTTACAAGCAAAAGTTTTAAATTGCTGATTAAATATGTATAACTGCAAGCAATGCAGATGATATCTACAATATCATTTCTTAGTCAACACCACTGAATAACGACGAAGAATTATCATGAAGAAGCCGGGTTTGATAACCTTTGAATGTGTTCGAGGTGGACCGATGATCTGGTGAGGGTTGCAGGTAGCCGATGGATGCGAGACGCACAGGTATGGTCGCGGTGCAATACTTAGGGTAGGTCTATGTCTAGCACTGAGCCTCTTTCGGCTGAAATGATGATGATTTATATCCGAAGAATTCTTTAATGCTCGTGAAACATTTGTCGATGGCAGAAATCGCATTTTGTCAGCTCAGTATTCCGCATCTGATAATTAAACAATGAGATATAGACTGTTGAAGACACACGAAAGAAAACTGCATTGATGGAAGCAGAATTAATAATGATGTAGTGAATTGAAAAGCCGTGGAATATGACGAAACTGAAAGATTCGTAGTGAATCCATTCATGGAACAAGCACATTTGGTTTAGTTGGCCAAATTACTATCGTTGCTAATTTTCACGCGATGGTTATGTAGCTTAATAATAAAAACGTCTAGACTAACTTTCAGTACAGTTTTAGATATTTTTTACATGCATTGATAAAATTAATTGCTATAGATATGTTATATTGTTAGGCAAATTATAAGTAAACTTTGTCCTTTTACTTTACTTTGATAGCCATACAACCGTTGGTTACCCAAAATTATACTTAATTAAGAGAAATCGACCAAAAAGATAATTATGTTTTTCTTATGAAATCTAATATAAGCCATGATTTAGTACCCAATATCAATGAAAATATAGTAAAAAATCTTGTATTTTGGGGACTGAAACTAAAACTACCCGATTTCAATATTAGCTTTGGCTTTCCTTCTAAAAAGTCCAAATAAAAGGAAAATGTAAGGTGTAATATAGTGGTTAGAATATTAAAAACCCATAAAATTACTATACATTTACATCGGTCGCCTACTCCAATGACTGCATGCGATAATAAACGAAAACCTTACGCGTGCCAAAACTGCGTACCAAAAACAACCTTTACTTGAAGTAAATAAGGTTTATTATGCTGTGTCAAAACAGAACTTTTTGCAGTCAGCCTTCTATGAAAATATAATGGATATAAGAGTACTCTGTACTAATCATACATCTATGTGAGACATATAAAAGGTGGACGAAACAATTGCTTATCAAAGTGTACCAGCATTCGTTCGATACAGACGTCCAACATGTATTTCATATCGATATTATTTTTTATAACAGCAGTGTACGCACTGCCAAACCCTGAAATAGGAGAATCGCCAAAAAACTTAGTGGAACCGAATGTTGAAAGTGCGGCCAGAGCACTGAAAAAGGATTGTACGAACGGGATTTTTAGTCCTACGTGCTTGAAGATTGAAGCAATTTCAATGCTTGAAAAGCTCAGTGCGAAAGAAGAGTTACAACTTCTGCCAGGAGTGAGTGTAGTCAAGGAAGCTACTAAAGAAAATGGAAGCAAAGTTGAAGAGTTTGCTGCTGAGTTAGCTAGGTCGTTTCCTTCGAAGCCTGATGAGAGGCTAGACAAATATCTTTTATACAGACTTGGAAACTACTTGGACACCCACACTGTAAAGCTGAAGTTGCTTGATGAGAATGCTGCTGAAGAGGCCAGGGCTTTGGTTGGAGAGGCGAGGGGTAAAGGAGGACTTGGGGGTGGCAAGAAGGGAGGCATGGGAGGTTTGCTAGCCGCTGGACTTTTGATGAAAGGTACGTTTGCAGTGAAGTGATTAACATAGGGGGATTTTGTTACGCGTTTATATTTTGGAATAGCCCGGGATAAAATTATTATTGAAATTGATGAAATTTATATTATCCGCTTCATCCAATTGGAGGATTAAATACTTTTTTTATTAAAAATTAGGTCAATAAGTCCTATACATGGTTATAAACTTCGGTAGAATAATATTAGAGAAGTTTGTACGACGCAATATTTCATTTAAAATAGAAGAAAAGAAAGAAAAAATATTTATTTTGCACAGATTACAAACGCACATTAAATTACAAAAGCCTAGTCCAAGCAAAAATATAATAAAACTAAACTTATTGCACAGTGATCTCATTTCTAGCCACACCAAAGACAACCATATATAATATATTGTCTAAATTACGTTGAATTACAAATTATTTTTGGAAAAACTATTGTTGCAAATAATATGATTGATACCAATTGTTTTTTCCCATAACATCACTCTAGCGGTCTATGAAACCGAGCATTTTTGGAATCAAAATTAGCACATGGCACTGAGGGACAGCATAGCTTTCTATCAGCATAATAATATTATGTTTTGGGGGATTATTACTTTCAGAGATTAACCCCTACACACAAATAATAATGAACAATTAACCATTTTACCCTTTTCTAATATTGGTTACGTCAGTGTTCCAATAAATAGGCCTACGGTATATGTATTTCATAAAAGCTAGCTTGAAACAGTTAAAGGAAATCAATATACATTACCTTTTTTTGCATTCTAGATGAAGGCAGATGCAATCTAACACATTCAAGTGAAAGCACTAAGGAAATAGAAACTAGATCTGAAGATAATTGCCTTTGTTTCAATCATATCGATATCGAAGTTTGTCGTGTAATTCAGTACGTTTGTAAAAAAAAGTATACCGACATAGTGCTCGGTCAACTGTTATAGTAAGCAGAACTTTGGTATACACAGATGGGTCAATCAGTTTTATGATAGCTGTGTTTCAAATTGGTCATGCACAGTGGCTCCTATTTATACCTACATTTGGTAAAGAATGCCTGAAAACTATAAATCAATTGTTAATTATGTAAGAGACTAACTTGGAATTTCGATCATCATTTTATTGGGACGCTAACATCGAGCTTATTTCATTAATAACCTAGGATTATTTAAGTCTACAGTGAATAGGTTACTATAAGGAATACGCAAGCGTGCTCCATCTTCGACCACATCATCGCTTATCATCTGGTGATATAATGGTCAAACGCGAGTCTATCAATGATTTAAAAAAAAAACTGAAACTCTTGAGTGCACTGTTGGATTGAAATCATACCCATTATCATGGTGGAATTGAAAACATTCCATTTCATTGATAGTTTGGGACCTCATACTGTCAATGACGAATAAGAATCTTACAAACACCTATGTTTGCGTAACGTCTCCATTATTGACAAAAAATAAGACTATCAACTGTTTGAGCAAAATAATTAACTAAAGATTACTTTCAACCGTCGCAATTGATCCAGTAAATTAGTTTCGTCACGAGTTTTTTGTAGTAACTCTATCAATATGTTGAACTATTTTATGTAACATACATACATAACTATCCGTGGATTCGCTATCTCTTCACTAAATGGTTCTTAGTGATCTTGGAAGGATAGTGAACTCATAATCACTACTTTGCAGAAGATGCTCTTGATCATAGTATGTTATCTTTGCTGTCGGATGCTGTTGCTATAAGAGTCACCCTATTATTACCAGTATCTTTTTGAGCAACTACCGAACTGTCAGATTTTCTTTTGCTTTTTGGGGATTTCAAGCAAGAAGAACCCTTTTAATATTTAGGAACTACAGTTTTAGAGGCCAATTTATATTTTGAACTGCCTCACTGGTCTTGTGGGTGCAAGTGTTACTATTGACTATGAGGGGTTCGATTACCAGGTCGATCAGAGTGGTTTTTCCAAACTGGAATTTCTTATTAATAGCTCCGAGTCTTTAGTTTTGCCCGGTTGATGGTAATAGACTTTTCCCAATGGCACCACCGCCGACGATGAGTGAGTAACGAGTAGAGCTTCAAACTAAAAACAAGTTGGCAAGCAGCGAATAGCGAGTTGTAGTTCCTATAGTTTTATCGCTGGGCTTAAAGCGAGTGTTCGGTGCGACTGGCGATTACTCGCACCACTCGTTCGGGTTGGTCTCTCGGCGTGAGTTCTTAGCACCGAGCGAGCATCGCTGAGCCAGTAAGCTTTAATAGCTCTTGTCGCTCAGCGCCAAACTTGTGGAGCGTGTCCTCACCGGTGGTGTGAACACTCAGCGATCAACTATTAATATATGCATCTCTTTTGTTAACACGAAATGTATTTCTATTGTACGTTTCTTGAGCGTCAAAATAACCGAGAGTTAGTCGATTCCTCACCGGCGGTAGGAAAACTGCCTAAAACATGGGACTTAAACATAATCAGCGATATGTACGCATACGGCGGTACATACTATAAGTTCATCGTCATCATTTCAGTAAAAAGAGGTCCACTGCTGTACATAAGCCTCTCCCAAGTGTCACCACATTGACCGGTACTGTGCGTCTCGCATCCATTGGCTACCCGTGAACCTCGGCCCACCTTGTTGGAGGCCTTCAAACGCTGCGTCTTCCGGTACGCGGTTGCCACTTCAGAACTTTTCGGCTCAATCGATCGTCTTTACTGCGAGCAATGTGCTGCCCACTGCCACTTCAGTTTAGCTATTCTTCGGGATATGTCGGTATCCTTAATAAGTTCACCCGTACCTTATCTCGGCAATATACTCGTGATGTTGTGTATTTTTTCAACTCACATACTACAAATATTCAACAAATAAAATGAGGGCTTATTACCTGCAACAATAATTTCCCAAAATTAGAAATTTTGGAATTACAATCGGACTATTGTCATCCACTAGCGAACAATGGCCAAAAGTTCCTTACACTATGGGAATGCAACCGTGACCTTTATTAGCCAACAAAGTACACAAAACAGCCGATCTTGGATACTAGACTACCATGATCACTTAGGAGGTTACAGTTCTGCTTATCGAAGAAAATTTGCAAAGAAATGAAAAAAAAAGAAGATGAAGTATTATAACATCAGTATCTAGTCCATGTCTCAAGAAAAAAATTAAGGTTTTCTATGTACCAGATTTAAAACTTGTTCATTTTTATCTACAATCAATTCATACATAATTACTTGAAAGTATTGTCGAGAATTTAGTTCTTCAATTTAAAAATGGTTCTGCTGTTGACAATCAGAGCATGCCATACCCAGTAAATTGTTGGTTGTCATTTGAGATATATACTGCTTTTTTTTACTTTTACTTGTAATCTTAGTAAAAAGTTGTGAGTAATTTATAATGAGCAGGTAAAGTAATGGATTCTTTGTAGTTTTCCTCAAGCAAATTTGATTCGTAGATAATCGTGGATTGAAAGCGTTAATCTTACAAGCTATGGTATTTGGAGAGAGCTTTATCAGTTACAATTAAATTCAAATTTCTTGCCTACGATAGCTTGTTTATTGTGATAATGCTCAAATAAATTAAAACAAACATGATTGTAATGTTTTTATCAATGTTTCATCCTCATAATGCAGCTGTCATTATTATTATGATTGCAGTGCAATTGAATTCACTATCTATTTCAGCCTGTAAACATTATTTTGTACTTTATGAGTCTTGTTATAACCAGTAAAACTTATATTCACTACCCATAGATTGGTCATCTCTAACAAAACAAAGTCTTAATAGCATATTTTTCCTAAAAGAAATGGCGGCCTCTACAAGGTGTAACGGAAGTGAACTGAACTGAGCAAGAAATTTAGACTATCCGTACAAACTTTTATGCAGCTGATTAAGATTAGTATGGGAGCTTCAATTTTTATTTAAGGAATTAACAATGACTTTCTTGAAGAAAGTTGTTCATATCTGTAGGCAGAAGTAATAATTAAAATATACCTTTTCTTGTAACAGAAATCTGTCTACTTGGCAAAATATTAGTGTACTACCTAACCCTTCAGGGATTATGCATGATGTTGCGTATATCCAGTAATTAACCTATTTATTTTCCCACAGGAACCCTCATGTCTATGGGACTCGGAGCTTTAGCCCTTCTCGCCGGCAAAGCCCTGATGACAGCTATGATGTCACTCCTTCTCTCCGCCATCATCGGTATCAAATCTCTCTCCGGAGGCCAGAAGTCTACCACTTACGAGATTGTATCCAAACCAGTGTACTCTCACTCCCACTCTCACTCTACCGGTCATGAAGACGTGGGCGGTTACGGCCATTCGGGATACGGGAGGAATTTGAATGTTAGGAGACGTTAAGGATATCTATGAGAATAATTTATTTTTTGAGTATGGTTTGATTGGGTAATGTTGCAGTTTCATTGTTTTGTGTTTATTTAACGTTATTACTTTTTAATTTATTGGTATCTTTAGTACTATCTGGAAGCTTTTCTTTTTCTGTTTTTGTTAAAACAATTATTTTATTTGTATAATATTTTCTTTTCTCATTTATCTTTGTTTCTCATCCTTTTGTTAAGTGCCTTACAAACAATGTAACTACAGTTTTTACACAAAAACTGTAAACTAGGATCATTGAAATTTACAAAGTCTGTAAATTATGGAGATGTATGGATAATACTCACTATTTATTGAAACTATTTATTGTTAGGTTAAGTTCACCGTTTCCCTATCTAAACCTCTTTCACATGATTATTTATTGTATTTTGTCTTTTTAATTTATGTATCGTATTTATTTTGATGTCAGTATATAAATATTATTGTTTTTTTTTAATATGTGTTATATTGATACGTAATTATTATTTAATTATTTTATTTTGTGAATTTGTTATGATATTTTTATATTAGTATGTTATTTTGTGTAATATTGTTATTTAAAATAATTTTTTTCTTGTACGTCTACCCGCCTATTGAATTGTATTATATATAGAATATTGTGCTATTTGAATGATGATTTATTATTATATTTTATATTGTAATATATTTCTATAAATCTTTATATATTCATGTTTCTCGTTTACTGCCGATGTTATTTATGATAAAATATAATGTAAATAAGTATGTACATTTATTATTTATAATATCGTTATATGTATTTATTGATACTAATGTAATTTATTCTTTCTACGTGTACCTACTTCAGCACCAAAATAAAATAAAAAGTTTGTTAAAAATGTGGTTTATTCATTCCTTATCCAATTATTTATTTTTTCTGATTCCTAGATGATATTATGTCAACATATAAATTGACGTAATATACAAAATATATATAAACTTAAACTTAAAATTATACACAAGTTGAAACTAATCAATAATAAGCAAACTAGCATTCGAGACTTGAAGTCAATTTCTCTCTTCAAAAATCATGTTAAAGAGCACTACCTTTCCTCTCTATTATAATAATTTTTTTATGTATTTGTATGTCATGTATCTATATATATTTACAGTATTAGGTATATATTTATGTAAGTATATATATATATATATATATTTATTTACAATATATGTGTAGGTTTATTTGATACCTTAGTATAGGACATCTCGTATTCTTTTTTTTCTGTTTCTTACACACTTTTGTCTACATTTCTTTTTCACTTCTCCTATCGCAGGTCTGCTGGTAGAAATTTCTTAAGAAATAAGCAGTTCCTTTGTACTGTATTTATAATTATGTTTATTGTTACTGTGTCTCTGTGTGTACATAAATGATTAAATAAATAAATAAATAAATAAATAAACTAAGTGACTAGGAATTACTTTTGCTTGTAGTTGAAACCAATAAACTAAGTAATCTTAGTCAAACAAAAACGAAAATTCTAAGGAGGATATTATATCACGAAACAAGTAATAAACCAGTAAGGTAACCATATTTTTTATAGTCAGACAGGACTTATAAACAAAATCACGAGGAGGAACTTGCAATTTTCGTAAAAAAAAACGCTTTAACTAAAATCTTATGTAGTTTTCACAGCAAAAACTCACCAATTTCCTTCATTTATAAGAAAAGAAACAATAATAAAAAAGGAAAATGAAACTTTCATTCACTGATGAACATCACTGCATTTTGTCTTTTTATAACAAAACTATTGCAGAGAAAGCTGCTATCTTTTATTTTTAATATTATTGATCTGCTTGGTGAATACAATAAAACACATGGGTGTTTGAAAGAAACCTTTTTTATGAAGAAATGGTTCTTCGATAAAAAAAGTTTTTTTTTTTTTTAATCGTTTTTCCACACTAGGAATTATTCTTGTATCGTGGGAGCGTTCACAAACATGTAAACTCACATACACAAGACACCCATTGCAGACCCGGAACAACTATCTGTAGGCCATACAAACATTTGTTCCGTGAGGGAATCGAACCCGCGACATGCAGCGCAGCAGCCGATCGCTCAACCACTGCGCCAACCGTGCCGTCAAGATTAATTTACACCTATGAAGTATGATAAACAGAAAGCGTGTACTTAGACGTTTTTGAGAGCTACTAATTAAGAAGATTTATAATCATCATCAGGCCCAGTGTGGGTCCCGCGAACGTCACATGTCTTCGAATTTTTGGTTCTAGGACATGCCGGTTTCCTCACGATGTTTTCCTTCACCGTTCTGAGAGCAGAGGTGATGAAATAATTTACACCAAGTAAAACGCCTGGCTGGGTTTGAACTCATAACCTCACACTTGTAAGTCGCGGCCAATACCACTGGGCCACCACGCTCTCACTGGGCACCACTGTATTAAATGAATATAATGGTGAAGATGATAAAAGAAAAATCTATTAAAAATTCAAAAATAACATTTTGTAATGTTATCATAAATAATCACTCTTCAGTAGTCCACTAGGTTCTGGATGTAGCTTGTTCAATCGCATACCATTTAAAGTAACGCTAACACCTAGCCAGACGGTATACTGAAGTTTACTAATACTCTCTCTCTCTCTGCCTAGCTTTATCCCATTATTTGGGGTCGGCTCTCCTCATAATTCTTCGCCAGACGTGTCTGTGCTGGGTTGTCGAAACATCGAAATTGCCTGCCTTCATGTCGTTGTTTACGACTGGTATCCAGCTTAAAGGAGGTCGCGCAAGCTTTTTTGGACCGGTCGATGCTCAGAACTGCTAACACACTATGAAGAAATTAATTTCTATGATTCAAGTTGTGAAATAATTTATAGATTTGGTAACATAAGGATGTAATATCCTGAGTGGCATGGATACTTGCAAAATCTATAAGCATCCGTACTAATTTTCCATCTGCATGAGAGAGTGTCTACTTTTTATTAGCAAACAATAAAATAAATGAGTTTGGAGAAACCATAACCGTAAATCAGGGCCTGCCTCATTAGGTTTGTGGTTGTACGCAAGGCTGTGGAGCGGAACATTCGTCAAATTGAAATGTGTTTCAATGTACCAAGAAACTTGACCAGCATCGGCCATTGTGTACCTATACTGGATAAGATTGGACCGAGTTATATTATGGAACAGTAAGTTGGTTTATTGTTGGGCAGAGCAGTGGTGGCCCAGTGCTAAAGGCCGTGAATTACAAGTAGGTCGTGAGTTCAAACCCAGGAGGCGCTTTTTTTTTTTTTTTTTTTTTGGGGGGTGGGAAATCATCCAATGACTTCTTCCGCTCTAGGGTGGAGCGGAAGGGTGTGTCAGACTCTTACTGACTAAAACCCACCCCTGTTCCTCCCTGCCTCGAGTGCCCGGGGGCGAGGTAACTCTTTCGAATTTATCCTCCACCCCCGGGCAGGCACCGGCCGTGGCAGGCCCCTTCCTTTGGCTGACAACTCTTTGAGGCGCGCGTGGAACACTACGCGCCGTCCACTCTCGGGCCTGGTGCTGATCGGACGGCGAGTTACCCACTACTCGCCGTCCGCAGGCCCGGGTACCCAGGAGGCGCTTTACTTTGAGTAAATTATTTCATCTCTACTGCTCTCAAAACGGTGAAGAAAAACATCATAAGGAAACCGGCATGCCCTAGAACCAAAAATTCGACGACATGTGACATCCACCAACCCGCATTGGGCCCGCGTGGTGGATTACGGCCCACACCCTCTCACAGAGAGTAGGCCTGTGTCCCAGCAGTGGGGACATTAAAAGGCTGATGATGATGATGACGAAGTTGGTCTATGAAAATCTAGGCCATCACCAACATAATGTGTGCACTGTTCGATGGATTTAATAAAAGTGACTTATAGTGCACCCTCATTTTGCCGATGATGTTTGTTTAAGTCTCAAGACTCCACTTTATTACCTCAGTCATTGAATGAATGAGTTTATTTCTCCAGACATGAAAATTTCTCTGCAAACGTGTATGTCACTGAACTAGGGTTTGACCGATTTTGACGAAATTTTGTATGTGTTTTTGGGTCTCACACCCGTTAGGAGGCGCTGCAAATGTGTTTTAGCATACGGGCAAGACAACGTCTGTCAGGACCGCTAGCTGAAAATAATAATTTTTGCACATACCTGGTAAAAACAAACACACTTTTTTTTAATCTTTTTTTTGGGGGGTGGGAAATTGATTCCAATGACTTCACCCGCTCTGGGTGGAGCAGGAGGGCGTTTCAGACTCTTACTGAATAAAGCCCACCCTTGTTTCGTCAGTTGCTTGTGCCAGGGCTGCGGTAACTTTCTTTCAAATTTATCCGCGACCCCGTCAGATTTGGCTTACATCTCTTTGAGGCACGCCTGGAACACTACGCGCCGTCGACTCGGGCCTGGTCCTTATCGGACGGCAATATGTTTCTAATTGAATATTATGTTATTTTACAAAGTCCAAAAGAAACAAGCTTTTTCGTAAGATTTTGGTTAGGTAGATAAATATTGACTGGCCTGTTGGTCTAGTAGTTAGTGACCCTGACTGCTATGCCGGAGGTCGTGGGTTCGATTCCCACCCAGGACAAATGTTTGTGTATTAGAGCACGATCATTTGTTCTGTGTCTGGGTGTAATTTATCTATAATATTTATGTATTTAGAAATATTTAAGTATGTTTATCAGTTGTCTAGTACCCATAACACAAGCTCTGCTTAGCTTGGGACTAGATGGCGTTGTGTGATAGTTGTGGAATATTATTATTTCGTTTATTTATCTTTTTAACATATTAAATACATTTTTAAATATTTCTTAAAAAAGAATATATAAAAATCATTTAAAAATATAAAAAATATAAAAATATTATTATTATTATTATTAATTAGTAAGTACAAGTACTTACTTTCGTAATTTTCCTACTTTGATTAGTAGAGCCATTAAAAAAACTCATTACAGATTAATTATAATAGGAGACCAATATAAAAATAAGATGCTATTGTGATGGTAAATGTATCTATATTAGCAGTTAATGAGTTTGTTGATGAAATAATAGTAAAAGTTTTAAAGTCGTTCGTTTTCTTTAGTTATTTCCTTTTTTTCTTTTTTGTTGCGTGTGATTTAGATTATTTAATCGATGGTGTTTTTTTTTTTTTTTTTTTTTTTTTTTATGTTTGATAGGTTCGCGTTTGACCACTATCTCACCTGATGGCATGCGATGATGTGGTCGAAGATGGAGCACGCTTACCTAGAAGTAACCTATTCACTCTTGACTTAAAGACTCCCAGGTTATAGCTATCAGGAAACACAGACTCCGGTAGGGAATTCCACTCTCTAGCTGTACGCACAATGAATGTTTTCTCAAAACGCTTTGTGCGTATGGATGGGATGTCTACCAAGAACCGGTGGCACTTCGCCGTACGTCTTGTGGTCCTTTGATGAAACGGGCTTGGCGGAATCAAATCATGCATCAATCATGCATGGTGTACACATACTTACGTTACCTCATGTCTATTTCTTATGAGGGTATGCAGAAACTACAGAACGCTGCCTTCTTAAACAAAATTATAGGATTGTGATCTTTTGAGCAGTCCAGCCTCACCTAAAAAGAGATGGCAGAGCGATCTGCGATTTCTTTATTAACCGACGAAAAAAAAGGAGGGGGTTCTCAATTCGACCGCATATTTTTATTTATTACTCCGTTATTTATAAACCGATTTTAAGATTCTATTTTTGTTAAATAGGGTATACCTCAAGAGTGGTCTCACATCAAAGAAATCAGGATCTGATGATGGAAATTCGATAAAATTGAGAACACCCCTCAAAAATTGTGGGCACGAATAGTGTTTCTGATTACTTTTCATAATTAAATCAAGTATTTGCGTTTAGGAATCATCACATCACGAAGCTCAGCTGATGATGGAAAGCACACCTTTCCTAAACAATTGGAAGTTAGATGTAATAGATGATGAGAGCCACAAAAAATCATAAAATATAAAACATTTTAACAAAATTTAAATCGACGAAAAGCAAGAAATAAATAAACCTTGTACAGCGTCTTGAAAACTATAGCGGACAGGTGGGATAGCCCCATACTGGAACATTGGATACACCTACATGTCATTGTAGGTGCGTTGCGAGTCCGTTATAGGTTACTGCATCCCAGTATGGGGTGGCACTGACAAAACTAAATTGCTAGGTTTGGAACGGGCACAGAGGGCTGTTCTTAAGGTGATGATTGGAAAACCTTTTAGGTTCCCCACAACCCAATTATATGCGGACTGTAAAGTACTTACAGTGCGACAGCTCTTTGTGCTCCGAGCCACCCTCTGCAAACACAGCCAGATCCCCTCTCCAGGTTCTAACAAGCGATCTTTAATCACATCATGCCGATCAATACCCCACAAAACGTCCTTCGCTAGTCAACAACTTTATGTTTTAAGTTCTCTTATCTATAGAAAGATCAGCAAACATATTCAAATAAATAAGTTAAATAGATATGAAGCAAAAACCAAATTAAAAAAGTGTCTGTATGACTTGGATTATTCTAGAACAGAAGAACTACTCATCTTTCCTCACTAGTCTCGCATTCAAATGTAGAATCCCACATTCCACACTCACTACGCTTGATTCCAACATGTTTAAACCCCAAATTATTTGTCTTGCTAATCAAATCATCCCACTTAAACATAATTGTGTATGTTAGTAGTTATTGAACAAACACACACAACACTTACACACACACACACACACACAACACTTACACACACACACCATCAGGCGCACTCTTCACACTGGAATCCACACTTACACACGCAGTAAATCCTAGAAACTATAGATTCACATTCCTCTTTTAAATTATCTTTTGTTCCTTTTTATTTTTCTTATAACAAGATCATGTATTTAATTAGGTTCACAACGAACAAGGTGCGATGAAAATGAGTATTTGTGCACGAAGCTTCAGTAGAACACTGTCTCCTAAGGCACAGGTTTCCCCTAGTTTAGGAGGCAGGGTTTCCATCATTCAAGACACCTTTTTTTTTATAACCAATTGTTCAAAAAAAAAAAAAAAAATTGTGGCGTAATATAATTAAAAAAAACTAGTAGTTGTAAGTACTAACACTAGATTTTAAGTTGTGTTTAATGTTATACTAACAAATTATGGACTTTGTCTGAAATATAAGATTTTTTTATTTTTTTTATTTTTATAACTCTTCAGTATTGAGCTTATTTATATAAACTATCAAATTTTATATAAAATTATTTTGAGTCGGCGCCAAAGAATACAATGATTACTGACCTACGTAGGTCCTTCTCTATTTCTACTCCAAACCCCATTTAACCCTCTCAGGTGTGGAATTTTGAAAAACCCTTTTTAGTGCTACCTACTCTTCACAAAGAACACACCCTTAAAATTTCATATCTCTAGCAAGCGGCCAGCGGCTTAGGCTTTGCGTTGATATACCAGTCAGGACCTTGAACTTTATAATATAGATGGGTTGTGTTAGTCTAGATAATTATCAATTATTAATTTAGAATAAAGAGATTTTTTTTAAATACTAATTTAATAAGTAAAGTTTGTATCCAGGTTATTATGATAAGAATCAGGTGCGTTGACAAATAACATAACTTATGATAAATGATCTTATGACACCTAATTATGACACATATGAAATATAAGATAATGTAATAATTTCTGTTTTTCTTTTATTTGATATGGGATTGCTCTTGACTCTAGTCTAGGTCAGAGGTGATAAAGACAGATTCGACGTTGGAGCGAGCTTACCCAAAAGAAGCCTGTTCATTCTAACTTTGAAGAGATTAGGGTTGTATGCGTTCGGGAACACAGACGCAGGTAGAGATTTCTACTCCTTCCTCCAAATTTTGATTCAACAGTCGTCAGCAAAGCCATTTGCCATTGAAATAAGTTTCATAATCAATTATAACATTTCAGCCATTATCCAATTTAGTTAACAGCTTCAGATTATCGATTGGAAACCGAAAATCGGCGAACCACTTTCGAATTTTCCATTATAAAATCTTTTATTTATAGAACGAAAGTGCTGCTCACTATAACGTTAAAAAAGCAACGACATTGCTCTTTTTAACGCTTTTCTTGTACTTTTTGTTATCATGGTCGGTATAAAATAAATTGCGTTCGGATTAAATCTATCAGTCCACAGCGGTCCCCCATAGAAATGTGCCAGTAACTGACAGGAACAGTGCAGTGAAATCGTGAATAAAAATGTATCTTAAAAGTGTATCCATTGCGGGTTTAGTGACTCTAAGTTTAGTGATTGGTTCTCAAGCAGCAATCGATGGATCTGAACCTAATGCGATCATAGATGCTGTAAAAACAGTGCCAAATAACACGGAACGAGTTGGAAGGACTTTTCATAAAGAGTGCAACAGTTTGCTAAATTCGAAATGTTTGAAGATTCATGCTCTGTCCTTTTTGGAAGACTTGAGCGCTCGGGATGAGCTAAACCTTCTGCCGGGACTGAGTATAGTGAAGGAAAATCAGACTGGGAATACTCCAAGTCCTGAAGAAATGGCTGCTGAGTTGTCTCGGCAGTTCCCTGGAAAGTCTGAAGAGAAACTGAACCGATTTCTCCTCTACCGTCTTCAAGATTACTTAGATGGTCATTCCTTGAGGTATAGGCTCTTGGATCCTCAGACTACGAAGGAGGCGATGGATATGGCGAAGGGAGATAAGGAGTCTGTTGGAAGGAAGTCTGGAGGTGGTGGTGGCGGTGGATTCGGTGGTGGCAAGGGAGGTGGCGGTGGTGCTCTCCTGGCCGCGGCTCTGATGATGAAAGGTAACTGACTTTTCGAATAGTAATTGATTACATGGCCGTATTTTATGGTCATAGTATGTTGAGTTGCATTACAATTTCATTGTCTACATAAGGATAGATATGTAAAATTAAAACAGTTCTAGATATAACGTGTCGATGTTTTATCACTTTGAAATGCCATGTCTGGTTATTAATCGTGTTCTTGAATATTTATGGAAACTGACACTGTCAAAAAAATACCAATTGAAATAAAAATAAACAGACAGTTAAATTATAGATATAGTTGTTGGTAGTGAGCATAATCCATTTCAGATCTTTTATCAAATTATTGTTTGATTATGTATTGCAAATTAATAACTGTACCTAATTTTTTTCAACTTTTAATAATAATTGTTAAGCATAGAAAAAATGGACGACCTTACAAACTAAATCACTTTGATGTGACGCAACTTAGAAGTTTAGCTATCATTAAAGCCACACTAATGTTTATTCTCATCTCCTGCGTACATTTCTTCACGCCACTCACCATCATCTTCTCTAATTCCAGGAACCCTAGCTGCAGCAGCACTCGGAGCCTTAGCTCTACTCGCCGGCAAAGCATTGATGACAGCGCTCATGTCACTGCTCCTCTCTGCCTTAGTAGGACTCAAGGGCCATGGCGAACACAAATCCACCACATACGAGATCATCACCAAGCCCGAGGTTTCCCATCATCACTCCCATTCACATGAAGAACATCATGAGCATGAACATGGGCATCATGGTGGTTACAGAAGGGCGTATGATATGAATGGTTATAATAGCTATATGCCTTATGATACTACTACTAGCTAAGCTGATGTGAATTGTTCGTAGAGTTGTATTTTGGTGTTTTATTTTTTTGGTGATTCTTTGAAGAGGAAAGTGTAGCTAATGATCTAAATTGCCTTATTATTTTTGTTTCATTTAAAGAGGAAGATGTAGCTGATGATCTAAATAGCCTTATTATTATTTGGTCATTGAGTAATATTGCCAAATATATATTACTGGTCTACGGCAATCAGGTGAGCATTGGGCATCTTACCATCAGGTGAGATAGTGGTCAAAGGCAAGCCTATCTATGATAAAGATAAAAAAAAGAAAACTGAAGTTTACCTTGTGACACACTTTAGTTAGGATTTTTTTCATTGAGAATTCTGTGACTATCTTGGGGGACTGTCTGTGGCATTTATTTTGTTGTTATTTACTCTACCAACCATTAAACATTGATATTACTGTAAAATAAAATTACTAGATATTATTGACAAACGATTTATGTAACTATAACTTATTTGTATCGTTATTAACTAATTTATTCGAAAAATTTCATAATGAAATAGCTGTAAGTTTATTTATTTGCTTAGTTTTAAATTCATCGTTGTTTTCTAATTATTTATTTATTGCAGTTTCAACGTTAGGCGTGTTAAAGATTCTCATTACCTCTTATTTTATTTATTTATTTTACCTATTTCTATTTTATTCTTGTTATTTTCTCCCACCGTTTAAAAATAACATATTTTCTTTTCATTTATGTATCCTATTTTTATTTATCTAATTATCTTTATTCTTAATCTTCATTTATTATCATATTCTTAATGTTTATTTAAATGTATTATACAGTTTATTTAAGCAGTATATTTAACTGTGATATTTATTTTAATATATTCTTTTAATCGACGCTTTTATCATACCAAATATTATGTTTATCATCATTTTATTTCGTCGTATTTTTGTAATTGTTTATTCTCATAATATCTCATTAATCGTTTTATCAGGGTATGTGTATTTATTTATTTATAATTATATAATCAAAACGATGCATCATAGTTAATCGAAAATAAAAATTGTGAATTAAATCGATGATTTTATTTCCCTTTCTTGAAGCATCTTATAACAGTTGTCTTAGTTGCAATACATCTTTTGCTTCTGCTTTGAATCCTTTTCCTAATTATGACAATAACAGGTTATTGTAAAAAGTACCATCCAAACATGAGTAAAGACTTACATTCAAAATCTTACAAACTCTTGGTAAAAGTCAGCATTTTAATTCCAATGTATTGTTTCATCAAGAAGAACCGGCTCTCCTAATTCCTTGTAATTCACATCAAGATAGAATTAAGATTATTTTCTATCTATTTCTCTGTACTTATATCACCATACATATCATTTTTCAGTTGCCTACCTCCACCTTAAATACTACCTTTAATAGCGCCTTAACACGTATGGCAAGGCTATATAATGCAAGGTCCAACTTGACGGATTACCCTATCGAAGTTTTCTCTATGAGTTTCGCTTCATACAGACGTTCCCTATATAAACAGTGCGAACAATGTACGTCTATATAGCTCAAATTGTTTTTGTTTTTGTAGTGTTCTGGTTTTAGACTTATTGGACACACTCTTTATTTTTTTCTTATCGTCTCTAATTTCATTTTGTCAATGTCATGCATACCTGTTATTTGCATGGTTACTGAAATGCCGATTTTAGATGTTATTTTATTTGAATTGTAAGTGACAGTGCTGTTGGTGTGCTTATTATTATAAATAAATAAATACGGTTGACTGTTTTTTTTTTAGAAAATACCTGAGACATTAAGTTGGCCCCTGTACTTGTGTGCATAAAGTATTAACTAAATTAAATAATATTTATATTTGCACTATGTCCTTTGTATTTACACCGCTGCTGCTTCATATACACAGTTTGAAACTTTAAACGTGTAGGTATGTGAGTAGTTAACAAAGTTTCACTATTACTGGCAACATTGTTGTAATAATGATTATGATACAAGTGTTTTCTAATGTACTCCTTGGAAAAACTGCTTTTTATCTATTTCATGCACAATTTAATCTTTTGGATTTAAGAAAACGATGTTTATCTATACATCTTTGCACTCGTTTTCTTTTGCGTGGTGAGTAAGTTTTAAACTGAAAGCATTTCTATTACGAGGTATCGTAATTTTAACTTCAAAATGGGTTTTAGTAAGTAAGAGTATTGCACGCCCTCCCTCCCGCTCCACCCAGAGCGGGAGAAGTTACTTGATCCCTGAAAAATAAAACTTACTTCTATAATCCTGACACTAGAATATTCACGAAGAATCCAACTGCGATCTTATAAATAACATCCATTTCTTTTTAGCATAGGTACGCCATCCATTATTATTGGTGCATGCTCATTGTTACTTTCTTTAGCAAAATGTAATTAGTATTTTTTGTAACTCAGGAGTAGATTATTATTGTGGTATATATTACCAAATCTTTATTAAACCTGTAACCGAAACCTATAGATGTGTCTTGTATTGAAGTTTCGTTTAAATTGACAGTAATCTCCACAAACGCTTTTGCTGAACTCCTTTTTAAGCCATAATGAACCTTAACACTTTCAAATAAGAGTTCTATTATCTTAAATCAACAGCATGAGCCTCTGTTTACACAGCCTTTTCTAATCCCGTAACCACAACGTTATTGAAATAAATAGTTAACAACAAAATTATATGTTTTCACGATAACACTATGGCACTTGACCTTATATCCCATAAACAAAGAAAATAAATAATATGAGCCGGTTACCGCGTTTTCCATTTGCGTACCAACAATGGAACTTAGAACAGTCATTTTAGAACTTATTTGTATTGTTATAGTCAATTCTAAAGTTGTCAAAGTTGAACACGGTGTCAATGATGTTATGGATGTCAAAAATGAAGATATAAAGGGTCCCGATGATAATTTCAATGGTGTATATGCTGATTGTTTTGTTCAAATGTCGTTTCCATGTGTACAAAGAAAAACGTTGATGTATTTGAAACAGTTGAATAATTTAAGTGAGGTATCCGTGATCGGGGATTATGTAAAATTTGGTAAGTGTTAATTTGCTTTAATTAAGTATAAGAAATGTGTTTTCCGGACTTTAAGAAATAGTTTAAGACTATCTGTCTTATATAGAATAGTTTAGTAAGTGATTCTAAAATTTAAAAAGTATAACTTCATTTAAAAGCAGGCGTCATTTAGAAATATCCAGATTGAACAACACAGTCTAATAGATCTCTATGCCTGAACATTTTATGAAAGCAATATGTGAACTACCAACAAACTAGGGAAGTATTGTTAGGCTGCATTATACACATTTTCTTTTTATAATATTTTCAGTGAAATTAAACACCACAAAAGTTGAAGAAAATAAGGATACAGAAGACCATTTTTCTGAGAAGAACTCTGAAGAACTAACACATATGATAGACAGAGTTATTGACCATTTCTTTGACAACCATGTCATTAAATTCAGTGCTTTAGGAAGGGAGACTTCTCTGCCGATACCAAATAATGGTAAGATATCACCAATTTTATTTTTTAAGAATAAAAGACGTGTTACTTTTTGACAATCAATCATGATTTGGCTAACAGCGTTAATAAAGTGATATTTCCTTCATACATAAAAACCAACTGAGCAAAGTAACTCAGCAACTAACTATAATTCTACATCTCATTGCTATTTTAAATGCACAATAGTAAAAAGTTTAAAATATCTATATAGTCCGACTTCCTGAAGAAGAGTATAGAGAGTATATTGAATGTCGAAGGTCAAAACATAAAGGCTAAAGTCTTGTAGGGGACTCTAATACTTATGCAGAATTACAGTGCAGTTTGGTAGAGCGATATGACCAAACAAAAAAATTTATGCTAAATCTACGAGTATTTCGATTATTTATTAGAAGAAAGAGACAATGAATACGAACTAACACATAGTACATTTGTTGAAAAATGTCTTATAAACTAATGAATAAACCTATTTGAATGTTACAGTAGAAGAATTTGTCGGTAGAAAGAAACGTAAAGGGGGAGGTGGGGGTGGTGGCGGCGGTGGCGGTGGTGGACACGATGGTGGAGACGGATTTGGCAAGAAGAAGATGATGATGATGGCTATGATGTGTATGAAGATGAAGCTTATGATGGTAAGCTTATACGATTATTCTTATGTAAGATTAAAATGTAAGCCACACGTCTTCAGGTTAAGCTACGCTTGCCGGGGTTTGTCCATGTATAGGTGATCATCTTAACATGCCGAGACTCCTTCGTGCCTCGGAAAGCACGGATCCCGGCTGTCAATCGTGGATCTTTGATAGTCGTTGTGGGTCGTCAGAAGCCCGAAAGTCTGACACCCAGTCTTACCAAGGGGTATTACCCAATAACTGAGGTTTAGGATTACCCAATAACTTCTATAAGTGAGGATTTGTAATTGGCTTTCTGGTGACTATGATTTCCTTTTTTATTTGCTTTTATTAGCTGTAAGTCTTCCATGTACTAAATAAATAAACTGGGTTTTGGAGGTCAGATAGGCAGTCGCTCCATGACTGTAAAATACTGGTATTCAGCTGCATCCGGTTAGACTGGAAGCCAACCCCAAGATAGTTGGGAAAAGGCGCGGGCAGATTGACTTAAGAATAATGTAATAATTGTAGGCGCATGGTAGGTAGTAGGTATGTTGAATTTGGTTTATCATTTATTAAAAGACCTGATTTTGTTAAAATGTTGATTAAAAGCTCTAGGACACACCAGATCCAGATATCCTTTTGAGTTTGCTGTCGTTTTTAGGGTTCGGTATCCGAAGGGTCCAAACGAAACCCTATTGCTGTCAATCACGTGTCCGTCAGTCCATCTGTATGTCCGTCGTCTGTCACAAAATTTTGTTCCGAAGAATTTTGTAACTTCCCATTCACCTATGAACTTGAAACATTAATACATGGTGATGATGTTTATTATTACGTATGTATTACTAACCAGCAACCAAATACCAAAATATTGATAAATCAGATTTTTTCTTTAATAATTCCCTCATCAAATGAAACCTACCTAAATGTGCGAAGTTTAAGAATTAATATCTTTCTTTACTTTACAGATGGTTCCAGCAATGATGGGCATGATGGGAATGATGTCTTTCAAAGGGATGATGTTTAGCATGATGTCGTTCATGTTGGCTAAGGTAAAGTATTAGTTCGATATAACAATAGTATTACACTCTTTATCTGAATGCCAGTTGAATTAAATTGAAAAAAAATAAAAGAGCGCAATATATGCAAAAAAATGTAACTAGGCAATCTGAGATAATTTAGAGACTGTCCAATCCATTTGATAAGTATCCCAAAAAATGTATCTAATAGCGGCTAAATTGACTGTCTTATTTCATAATTTCATTTGACGTTTTTATGGTTTGATTCAGATGATGCTGTTGATGAAGATATTAGAGAAAAAAGGAGGCGGTGGTAGCGGCGGAGGTGGTGGCGGAGGTGGCGGTGATGGAGTAAGTATATTACTATCTACACATTGTTTTTTTTTATGAGTTTGTGTATTATATGAAAGAGTTTTTCACCGAACCACTGCACCGATTTAAATAATGGTTTCAGATTTTTACATATTTCTAGACAGTCTAGGAAATAGGTTATAAACCTATACCTACTGTTATTCTTCAACATGGGCAAATTCGGGGCGGGCTACTAGCAAAAAAATCAATAAAACGACATAACAAATAGAAACAATTTGTTATGTTGATTATATTATTGAATTAGTGTTACTATTTGGGCAACACAGTAAAAGTTACGTTTTAAAAGTGCCTGTGAAATAAATCATAGCAACCATAGTCTCTGAATCAAAAGATAATACTATTATTTGATTCAAAGACTATGGCAGCAATTTTTTTTCAAATTTATTATTATACAATAATGACGATTTATGCTTTCCATAAAAATCATAATAAAGATATTATGGCAACATTGATTCGATTTGTAATAGTAGGTACTATAAATTCTTGACTCCACAGGGTTGGGCAACCGGTGGGGGCGGAGGCGGCGCCTGGATGCCAGCAGGTATTATCCCAGTATAACCAAACTATTCCATCAAACCCAACACAGAATGAAAATTCACCTTTTGACATCCAGGTGGACCAGATTATGGAGGGGGTGGCGGTGGAGGTGGCGGTGGAGGCGGCTACGATGCAAACGGACAATGGCAAAGCAGATCTATACTAGACTTAGGAGACAAAGAAGAAATTATAGAGAATAGACCCATCATTTCCTATGTAGCACCTATTGTCAGATACAACAACAAAGGTATTGACGAGAAGACAATGCTATTTGGGAATGAAGATGTCAATAAAGTAAACAAGACTAAAGCCAAATCACGGAGAAAAAGGAGCATCATCGACGTCCTCCAAAGCTCTTACCTATATTGGATAAACAAACTTCTAGGCATAAATAATAACAGAAGAACATCGACCAACTATCCGAAATACAAGATTGTGAATGGTGTGAAATATGTTTTCTATCCGTATCGTCAACAAAAAGTAAAGCTACCCAAAGAAATACAGAGTAATAGAATCAAAAGTGTTGATGAAGGATTCAAGCCAATAATAACTGCAGAAGATTTCAACAAAGGAGAGATAGTTGAAGGAGCAGTTGAAAGTAGGATGAACAGGAAAAAGATGAACAAAATGAAAGAAACAGTGAATGATACTATTGATGAGAATCCGTGGGAATGACTATTTTATTTGATGAAGTTCTACGTGTTAGATAACTTAGTAGAACCTGAGTTTAAATCGTTTATATTTTTGTAGAAGAATAAATGTATGATTGTATTGATTGATAAGTATGAGATTAATTTTATATTATGATAAGTTTTGTTATGTATTTAGTTGATAAGTATTTATTTGTGCCTGATTTAATAATAAACATTTTTAGTCAACCATGATTTTTAATCAACTTTAATAAATACTAGTACAGCCTTACAAATTATCTACCTACATGAAATTTCTATAGAGTTACTTGCTGGATAATTTCAGCATGCATCAACCTTTCTTCTCTAATTATATAGCTGCGCCCCGCAGTTTCACCCGCGTAAACCGGGGTATAAAGAAGCCTATGTGTTAATTCAAAAAAAGGGCATAAGCTATCTACATACCAAATTTTATCCAAATCGATCCAGCTGTTTGAAGACACTCATAAACGTCCGCCTTTGTATTAGTGTGATGTTACGAAAAATTCATCCAAAAAATTTGTACCTAATGAATTTTTTGTTTCCAGTAAGTACCTACACTTAAAACCTTTCAGGGAACGGAAATTCAATGTTAATTCCTACCATTCAAGCAAACATTGGTTAACTTAATCCTGATAACATGAAAAAAATCATGATCTATAAAGAGAAGTTAAAGAAAGGCTACAAGAACTTTTAGAACAAATCCAATATGTAGCATAAATTATTACGGGCCTCAATAACACAATTTTATAACAGCGCCATCTATGACTTTTCCATAGAATGAAAACCAAACGATGATCACAAATAAAATGTTTGTCCACAGGTCGTCAGTGACGACTTGTCTTGATGAGCAAGAAACGTCGTAGCTATTGTTGACACTGGTTACCACTAGATGGCGTGCACATACAGAAAAAGAAAGTTGTATTGTTACAATGATGAACTCTATCGTAAATTGTGACAAGTTCCTGATATTTTTCCTGTTCTTTTTGCAAGTTGCAAAAATATTAGTGCCATCAACTGAAAAATTAATTACTTTGTGAAATCAGAACGTATATTTCATTTCGTTTATCACTATCCGATATGGTCTAGTGGCTAGGATACCTGGCTCTCACCCAGGAGGCTCGGGTTCGATTCCCGGTATCGGAAAAACCTTTTTGCTCCATTGACAATACAAAATTCCTTCACACGAGTGACGCACATTCAAAATGAAGTTGTCTCATGTTAGTAGTGACGCACTATATTTCTTAACATATTTATACATAATATCATCACTGATGTTAAATTTGACCCACTTCGCGGTTTCTGATTGAGCTAAAATTTTGTGTAGGTACATGTTTAGTTTAGATGTCAATGCATGGTTAGCTAAGTGACGCCATTCTAAATCCAATATGGCAAACTCCCAAAGATGGCGGACTAGTTGTTTTGTATGCATTTCTATGTTAAGGGTGTCAAATGAAAGGGTTTGCTTAGAAGAACACAAAAAATAAAATAAAAAGTATGTTTTTAAATTTTTTTAACTACAGAAAGTTATTATTCACTCTACACATTATAGGCCTTATTTATAAGAAAGTTAACCATGTGATTAGAAACTGTTTAAACACCGATTAACAGGTTCTTAATAATTCGAACATTTTCAATAGGAAGAAGAATAGAAGCGTGTGGTAAAATACTGACTAATCGTTTGAAGGAGTTTTTGTCGTACAGGGAGCGTGCAGTCTGTGCCATCTAGTGGAGTAAATTCTTTTACCTCTAAAAACTTTTACCCTCTAAGAACATGTCATTGACATTTCCGTGCCATATACAGGGTGTAACGGAAAGGTGTGGTCATATTTTAGGAACCGGTTCTGCCGATGGATATGAACAACTTTCTCTAAGAAAAAACTGAAAATTTCTTAAAAAAAATTGGATTTTCCATACAAAGTTATCATCAGCTGATTAATATATGTATGGGAGGTAAAAAATTTTTTTGAGAATTTCGTCAGGTTTTCTTGAAGAAAGTTGTTAACGATGGGCAGATGCAGTTCTTAAAATATGACCACACCTTTCCGTTACACTCTGTATGTATACACACGTGCATCATGCACACTTGCAGCGCGCATAACGTAGACTTGCATCTATTGAGTGCAATCCGCAACTTTTACGGTATACCTAATTATTTGACATTGACATTATTGTGCCGCCATGGCCGCCATCTTTAGTTCCTGCACGCACCTTATAATCAGTTGAATGTAATGGATGAAACGCAATATCGACTGTGAACTGGCAACCGGTCCCATCTCAATTTTTTGAAGATTTCAATTTTTTACACCATTTTATACTATTTCATACTCTGCAGCATTGCAAGAAATCCCATCTCAGATACATATCAATTTAGCGCCAGAATCGTCTTTATAACCTATGTTTGAAAATTCTTGTGTTGATTTATATTGTCATATCTCGTTTTTATATTAGAAGAAAGCACTATCCATACACTTATAGTAAAAAAAAGTATACTTATAGTACTCTTTGAGATGTTTTAATAACATGTGTAATAAAAATATTTAAAAGCCATGTATTTTTATTTAGTTTATAAGATGCACCAGATGCTACTTAAATAATAATAATAAAAATGTTTATTTATCTCTACAAAATTACATAATAATACTAGCTATAAGTTGACAAAAAAGATTGTTTGCAAAAAAAAATTGTAATTTGTGGGGGAGCTGGAGTCTGAACTACTGAAGCCTAGGCCAAATTTTTAGTGTATTTTTTTTTTTGGAAGTCGGTTGTTTTTTTGTAAAAAAGTTTCTTTATTTTTCACTTTTTAGTTGTTATACCCCAGAACTAAAAACCCCAATAACATGGAACGTTGAATTTAAACATTTGGAGAACACAAAAACGTCATCAAGATATGCGTATTTTTCGTTTTTGTTCAGTTTCTCAAAAAGCGCTAAAGCAATTTCGATAAAATTTATATGGGACCACCTCGGGAGTATATTCTTTCGGATAAAAAAAGAATTTTGAAAATCGGTCCACAACTGACGGAGAAATGCGCGGACATACATAAAAAAAAAAAACATACATACAGTCGAACATTGAACCTCCTCCTTTTTCGAAAGTCGGTTAAAAAAACCGCCTAATTGTGTGTCGGACTTCGCACATTTAGGGTTCCGTAGTATTTTTGACTATGTGTCAGACTAGCTCCAACCGTTTAGCTGTAAAACCTGAGTGACAGACGACAGACAGATAGACGCACAGACGGACAGACAGATGGACAGACGGACACGTAAGTGATAGCACTAAAGTTTGGACCCTTCGGGTAAGAACCCTAAAAAGAAAAAAGTGGGCTTATCTTACATACACTGCGAGTCCAGTTAATTCTGGAAATGTTTTGCCATGTCGTCTTACATATCTAATATTAGGTACCTACAATTAATATGTTTACCCAACTTCAAGTAGGTAAGCTATAATCCAATAAACAAATAGCATCATCGCCTGTAATCATAATCTTTAACTCGTAATGATCAAACGTAATGATCTACCATTACCATAGATGATACACTTTAGAAATAAGACCATTACCATGGCAACCACGGCCCGTAACCTTTAGTTTTATACTAAGAGGAGCCGTTGACATTGACACGCTCTGCTTTTTTAGTTCTAGATCTGTGAGAATTTTTATCTTTTTAACCGAATTCGAAAAAGGAGGAGGTTCTATGTCCGATTGTATGTATTTTTTTTAAAGTATTTCCACCGATTTCTCTGTGATTTGTGGACCGATTTTCAAAATTCTGTTTTAATCCAAAAGAATATAGGTACTCTCGAAGTGGTCCCACATAAATTTATCGAAATTGCTTCAGCGCTTTTTGAAAAACTGAACAAAAACGAAAAATACGTATACTTAAATGACGTTTTGGTTTTCTCCAATTACGAGTATGTTTAAATTCCACGTTCAATGTAATTGGGGGTTTGAGTTCTGGGGTAAAACAACTAAAAAATGAAAAATAAAAAACCTTTTTATAAAAAAAAAACAACCGACTTCCAAAAGAGAAAAAACATTATAAATTAAAAAAATAACTAATTTCGGAAGTCGGTGTCAAATAACGAAGAAATATAATACAAACACCGACTTCCAAAATTAGTTTTTTTTTTGGAAGTCGGTTGTTTTTTTTGTAATTTTTTTTATACTAAGATGAGCAGTTGACATTGACACGCTCTGCTTTTTAGTTCTAGATCTGTGAGAATTTTTATCTTTTTGCTTACAACCTGACCCGGCCTCGCACTGATGCAATTTAATTTCCGGTGGACTTTCTTAGAAAACAATTTAAGACAAAAGTTGGCCTAACAATAGTCGGATACCAAAAAAAAACCTATGAAGTGACTTCGCACACTGAGGGTTCTGTACAAACTTGTGGAATCACAACATAGATTTTAACACCAATTAGAATGACCGTAGATAAAAGGTGGAAATGGTATTTTTAATTTTTCGTCATACTACATCGAAAATTCGCCGTCTTAAAAATAATTTTAAAATCAGATTTGATGCCACGAACTGCATCAGGCTTTTTTACCCCTATCTCACCTGATGGTAAGCGATGATGACGTCGAAAATGGAGCACGCTTGCCTAGAAGTAACCTATTCACTGTTGACTTACAGACCCCCAGGTTATAGCTATCAGGAAACACAGACTCCGGTAGGGAATTTCACTTCTTAGCTGTACCTACGCACCATTAATGTGGTCCCAAAATATATTTTATATCCCATAGTGTTATTTTAAATTTTAAAAATAGTCAATGAAAGACGAAAATTATCCCACACGATTATTCGACAGGAATACAAAGTAATAATCTTAGTTACACAGTTTAGTATCTGCTAAATTTTGGACAAAAACTTTTTTTTTTAAAGTTTAATATTGAGTGTGTCAGTTACCCGACAACAGACACAATAGACATCTATTGTTCTAATAAACCGGTTTACCTATTCACTCTTGTCCCAAAGACTCCCAGATGATTTCCCAAAAAAAATAGGTGGTAGGTATCAGGAAACACAGACTCTGGCAGTAAATGCCACTCTTTAGCTGTACGCACAATTAATGTGTTCGCAAAAGCAAAGGCAACTTGTTTGAAACTTTTTAGTTGTTACTATCTCATTAGCAGACTTAGTAGTAGCCATTTTTTTTTTGTGTAGTAAAATCATCCTATGACTTTTCTCGCTCTGGGTGGAGTGGGAGGGCGTGTCAGACTTTTACTGACTAAATCCCACCCCTGTTTCTTCCTTACCTGAGTGCCCAAGGGTGGGTTTATTTTAAATTAAGATAAACTCTTAGGCTGTGGGGTTCGAGTGGTTTTTACATTATTTAAAGGTTAATTATCTAAACGCCTTGTTGAGACTTCGCTTGACCCTGCTGGGTTTTTACCTCAGCCAGAGGTTAAGCATTGCCATACAACGTGGCATTCCGCTAGTATTTTGGGCACACTTTCAGTCTACAGCATTGTAGAGGAATTTTTGACGCCATATTTTATGTTTTACTAGCTGCACCCCGCGGTTTCACCCGCGTAGACCGGAATAAAAGGTAGCTTATAAGTTAATCCAGGCTATATGCTATCTACATACCAAATTTCATACAAATCGGTCTGGCCGTTTGAGCGTGAAGAAGTAACAAACATACACACTCACAAACTTTCACATTTAGTTTAGGAGTCTTTAACCGACTTTCGAAAAAGGAGGAGGTTCTATGTTCGACTGTAGTATGTTTTTTTTTTTTTTTTATATATGTCCGCGCATTTCTCCGTCAGTTGTGGACCGATTTTCAAAATTCTTTTTTATCCGGTCCCATATAAATTTTATCGAAATTGCTTTAGCGCTTTTTGAGAAACTGAACAAAAAAGAAAAATATGCATATCTTGATGACGTTTTTGTGTTCTCCTAATGTTTAAATTCCACGTTCCATGGTATTGGGGTTTTTAGTTCTGGGGTATAACAACTAAAAAGCGAAAAATAAAAAACTTTTTTACAAGTCGGTGTCAAATATCGAAGAAATAAAATACAAACACCGACTTCCGAAATTAAAGTTATTTTTAAGTTTTCAGTGTATTTATTTTTTGGAAGTCGGTTGTTTTTTTTGTAAAAAAGTTTTTGTAATACGAATTGTGTATTACGAATTCATTCGCGACCCCTTGGCATGCCTGCATGATGTGCTGGCTGCCTCAGTAGCAGCCCGGAGTTAGGAAGTGCCTCGGAAAGCTCATTAAGTCATTATAGTCCTGCGCCTGATCTCTCCCCGGTCGTGTCAGATTGCCATCCTATCGCACTATGAGAGTAAAAGATCAGAGAGTACACCTGCTTTTGCATAAGCACTTAACTACACTATAATATCTTTTGGCTTCTTATTTCCGAAGTCGGTCTTTGGATGACTTGGCTAATCTCCGTTGAGATAACCTACCGGTATCGGAATTCGGAATGGATACTACCATTCTACCATGCCTCACTTTATGGATGCCAAACATGGAAATTCAACCAAAAGACAAGAACAAAAATACAGACTGCACACAGAGTGTAGTGGACTGTATGATTGTTTATTTGACGATGTGGTAAAATAAAACTTCTTCGTGGTGTTGCTCCTGTTTTATTGTTACGTCTCGTAGGTGTTGCTTGCTGGAGAGCTGGAGGCCGAATGTGTCGAAGCCGGCTATCCAGCCCTCCTTTATGCCCGCGCACAACAGCGCAGGTAGTCCGGGACGCGATAGGGCCGACCGGCCAATGCGCGCCGCTGCGATCTGCCGCGTCATGCTCGCGCTTGACCGTCGGACGCCAGACACACACACTTACAAAATAATGTGGGGCCGCTGATTGGCCAGCGGTTATTGTGGGAGGTGGCTTAGTTTTAGAAAGTCCAACATCTGGCCTCCAGATGTGGACTATAGCATGGTATTTCCTGCCAACTAACCAAGTTTTAATACTAAATGAATTTATACAATGTTATAATATCTTATCCTACTTACTTATAACATGCATTTAACTAGTGTTGACATAGATCGGTCCCTACATTTGATCTACGTCCTTAACCTAGACTAAAATAGCACAAAAATACCATTCTAGCTGCTGTATAAATTACATTTATATTCCTACCTATGATGCTATATAATTTGTTACCCTGGCTGATGTACACAAAGCTACTGAAATTTCTTAATCTACGTTAAATTAACATGCAGCTATGTGGGAAATCTACTTTAATCTGTTTCCTAATACATGCACCTATGTCATACGAAAATTGCCGTGAAGCTTGTCTAGTTTTGCGCGATCGGCGCCATGATTCCTAAACTACATGTGGCAAGATTCGTATGACATACACTCTGTTAACAAATGACAACACATACATAAGCCACCATATAGTTTGATCCTAAGTCTGCCATGAGACCTAATCAACATACAAGATACAGCGTTCCTGACGACTGTCTTACTTATAAATCACCATAGGGCTTAACCATGATTGAAGCCACTATGCGACCTATTTTACATACAGTTTACATGGAGTTTCCTATTTTAAACTACCACTGTATAATCCATATTACGTAACTACATAGCCTAATCAGTAAGTTACATTCTTCTTACTTCAATTACCACGCGGGACGCTATTTGCGCATGATTTCGCCCTACTTATTAATTCACCGCGTGGCTGAGATTCATAATCATACTTACTAATAATCTAGTCTACTATTTATTGACTATCATCATACAACAATTCATGAGACACACTTTAACGTGGAATCCCAAGATGCCCTAGTCTACACGAATTGTTCTTTGTCTGAGATTAGCCGCCGCGTCCCTCCAGAGGGCGCTGCGGTCGGCGTCCGGGTTCGGTGACGTCATAGGGCGCACGAAGCTATAGTATGTCGTTACCTTACCTTAACGTGGACCACTGGACTTTAAACTACTTTTTACACTTAAATAGCCCTATTTTGTACTATAAACTACACATATTCTGATAGTACAACCCTAGAGCTATCCTACAAAAATGAAAAAACCCTTATAAGTCCATAATTATTTCTAAACCTTAACACGTATTTACCATAGTTTAGTGTCACTGTTCACACACATCACACATAGTTCGGGGCATGCTCTGCGTCGTTTACAGCTCTCCCCCCGGCGCAGCTTGCGTAGCCTCTTTCTTCATCACGACGACGAGCTTGCTAACTGGCCGGCGGAAGACGCCGGTCCTGGTCCGCACCTCGACGACCCTGATGCCGCCGTCCGGTCCTGGATGTGTGCGCTCGACGACTCCCATCGGCCACGTGTTTCTGGGCAGCGTGCTGTCGACGATGAGGACCACGTCTCCCACTTGCAGTGGGCGCGCGTCGTTCTTCGGCTCGCCTCGGGGTACCAGGGTTGGGAGGTACTCCCGAAGCCAGCGCCTCCAGAAGTGGTCAGCGAGCGCCATGCTAGCTCGCCATACCCGTCGATCAGCCTCGTCGCATGGCCCAGTTGATGGCAGGCCTGTGGATGACCCCAACAGGAAGTGGTTCGGTGTGAGTGCCTCTGGGTCCGCAGGATTGACACTCACGTGTGTCAGTGGGCGTGCGTTCACAGAGAACTCCGCCTCGGTCAGCAGCGTCTGTAGAACCTCCTCTGCCGGCGCCCTCTCGCGTAGGGTAGCGCCGAGTGCCGCCTTGACGGAGCGCACCATACGCTCCCACGCGCCGCCTTGGTTTGGCGCGCCGGGTGGTATGAAGCGCCACTCCATTCGGTGTAGCAGCCCCTCGTCTTGCAGAGCTGGCAGCCACTCCTCGTAGGCGGCGCGGAGCTCTTGATCTGCCCCGCGGAAGTTCGTCCCGTTGTCGGAGTACATGAGCCGCGGCCACCCTCTGCGCGCGGCCATCCTTCTCAGCGCCATGATGGCTGAGTCTGTTGACAGCAACGCGGCAAGCTCCAGGTGTACGGCCCGGGAGGTGAGACACGTGAACAATGCGCCCCACCTCTTCTCTCGACGACGCCCCACCTTGACCATCATGGGCCCGAAATAGTCCACCCCGCAATTAGTGAACGGGCGATGGAACGGGTCAAGGCGAGCGTGTGGCAGGTCACCCGTCGCCGGCGTCTGCGGCGCCGCCCGCCGTTGCCGGCAGAGGGCGCAGCTCTTCTCCACAGCGCGTACCGTGGGTCGTAGGTGAATGACCCAGTACCGCTGCCGCAGGTCGTTGGTCACGCGCTCGCGATTTGCGTGGCCCGCAGCGCAGTGTTCCCGCATTACTAATAGTTTTGTAATGCGGTGGCGGCCGTCCAGTATAACTGGCCGCTTGGTTTCGATCGGCGCGGAGGCGGCCTCGATTCGGCCTCTCACGCGCAGGACGCCATCCTCCAGTACCGGGTCTAACCGGTATAGTCGGCTCGATCTCGGGAGCGGGCGCGCAGACTTTATCCGCGCAATCTCGTCGCGGAAACTCTCCGCCTGCGCCCGTCGGCTCAGCTTGACCTCAGCGCGCTCGACGTATCGGTGTTCCAGCCGCGTCGCCCGGCGTCGGCAGATGTCCGTGAAGGCCAGTACCCTCGCTGCACTCCTCACTAGGGTCTCGTAGTTGGCGAAGCGGGCTGGGTCAGGTAGCCAGCTGTCTCCCCACGATTCTTGAGCGATATGCAGAACCTTCTCGTCTGTCTTCTTGACAATGTCGATGGCCCGTTGATCGGCCGCCTTGATTCTCGGCCTCTCCTGTGTGCCGAGCGCGTCGATCTCAACGTGGCCCTTGACTACGTCGTGCAGTTCCTCGCTGTTTGTTCCCGTCGTGCGTTCGGGCTCGTATACATGCAGCACGCTTCCTTCTTCGGTGATGGCGCTGCGTGGTACGGTTCCGTGCACCACCCATCCCAGCTGTGTTTTCGATGCGGCCGGCTCATTTGGACCACCGATTCTGAGCTCGCGGGACACGATGCACTCCCAGTGGTCCGTCCCCACTAGGAGCCCCGGGCGCGCCTGGTTATAGCACACCTCTTCTTGTGTCAGGTCCCGCAGGTGATCGTAGTCCAGCAGGGTGTCGGGAATGGACTGTTTGCGGAGTCGAAGCCCTTTCACGGTCCTTGCTTTGACCGTGTACGCCTCGTCACTCCTCCATCCTCTCACGGTCAGGGTCACCCGCTGGCTTCTCTGGGACTGCGTTGTATTTATCCCGCTCAAGTCGAGTAGTTCCGCAGGTCCCGTAGCCCCGACGCTTGCCGCCAGATCTTCGTCCACGAGGGTGATGGTTGCGCCCTCATCTAGGAACGCGTGGATCTTCACCTCCCCCCGTGGTCCGGAAATGATGACAGGGCACACCTTAAGCAGCACTGTTTTTGGTTCGGTAGCAGGCCTTGTTGCTACCGACAGAACTGCTTCTTCCCTTGGTGGCTCTTCGGTTCCCGCGGCTTCGGGCTTGCTCGCCTCTGGCTTCACGTCCATGTGCAGGGACGAATGATGGGGGCGGCGACACTCGTTCACGCCGCACAGCTTCGCCTTGCACGTTGAGCGCCGATGCCGCCTCTGGGCGCACTTGTAACAAATGCCCTTTTCACGAACTAGACGCCATCGTTGTTCCACCGACAGCGCCTTATATTTGGGGCATGCGATCAGTAAGTGATCCTGATCGCATATGGGGCACATATCCTTGTTGGCTTCCGTGTCTTGTGCGGCAGCGTACACGGTTGCCTTCTTCTTCATGTGCACATTAGGTCGCATCTCCTTCTTTGTACTGGAGGCGCACGTAGTCGGGGCGTACGAATGACGTAACGCCCTGTCTGCTTCCCGCATCAGAAAGCGGGAAAGGACGACGATCTTGGGGTCAGTTGTCTGCTCGTGGTCACAGGCATAGTCACACCATCTTGATCTTAGGTGCGGGCTCAATTTGTCCAGCACCTCTCTTGCCAGCTGCGGGTTGCGCAGATATCCCTCCATGTCCATTGTTTGGAGCACGCAGATTATATTTTGAAGATCGATCGCGAAGATGTTCAACTCCGTAGCAGACGATCCTGGTTTTGGGAGCCGTTTCAAGTCATCAAGGGCCTTATCAATGATGGCTTCCGGCCTCCCAAAGCGCTGCTCCAGAGTTTTCAAAATAACCTCCGGGTCCGTGGCCGTGTGTAGTAGAGCGGCCACTGCATCACGTGCTCCTCCCCTCAGGCAGCTCCTCAAACGCTGGATGTTTTCAGGTGCCGATATTCCATACATCTGCGTCGAGTCCCGCACTGCTGCATGGAATGAAAGCCACTCGTTGGTTGCGCCGGAGAAAATAGGCAGCTCGATATATCGCGGCCTTGGTCTTGTCATTTTATCCAAGGTAGCAGCCAGCTGGTCAATGCTGCTCTTTGTAGGTTTCGGCGATCTCCCTCGAGCTGTGTAAGGCTGGAGCTGCTTCGCTTCATCCTGCTTAGGCCCTTCCTCCCCCCGTGAAGTGAGTGGGTTTTTGGTGAGCCAGTTGTCCACTCTATGCAGGGATTCTTCACGAGGGAGGGCGTCAGCTAGCTGCTCGTCGTACACGCTCTCTTCGTCGTTGATGGCCGACGCCTCCACTGCTAACCTCCTCTTCACTAAGTCCGCTTCTATTTCGAGCTCCTTTCGCTTTAAGTCCGCTTCTATTGCGAACTCCTTCTGTTTTAAGTCCGCTTCCATTGCGAACTCCTTCTTTTTTAATGCGGCCAACTTTTCAGCTGCTTCTAGCTCCACCATACGTAAACGCGTTGCGGCACTCGTGGTAGATCTGTTTGACCTTACAGACCTGGCAACTGACCTTGTTGACCTCGCAGGTGACCTCGTTCTCACGTGTTCACTGCCCATTTTCGTTAGCCCAGATGGGCCCGCCGTAATGGCGTCCGCTTCTCTTGAAAATGGCGACGCCGGCGGCTCTAATGACACCCTTTGTAGGCGCTCCCTTTCTATACGCGCTGCTTCTTGTAGCTGGGCGCGTCGCTGCTCTTCCACCTCGGCAGCATCACACTTGCTTCTAGTGATCACCATTTTGGGTTATAATCAATAACACCAAAGATCTCCTTCTTGACACGCCTTGACTTCGCAGATTCCCCCTTGTTGTGCTTCACTTCTTCTAGGGCCAGCACGGTTAGCTGAGCCCTCTTTTAAATGAAGCCGGTGAACCCGTGCGCGTTGTCCTCTTCTTGGCGAGATCTCAAAAATTCGTTTAGATGTTGTGCGTTGATAATCAAACACGTGCCCGAAATTAACACGTGCTCGAAGATAACACGTGCCCGAAAATAACACGTGCTCAAAATAACACGTGCTCAAAATAACACGTGCTCAAAATAACACGTGCTCAAAATAACACGTGCTCAAAATAACACGTGCTCAAAATAACACGTGCTAGTCAGGTCGTAACAGGCTTCAAACTGCTCGACTCACTTCGTTGACAAGTCGGCTCCGCACGCTCGTTGCTTTGTTCCTTTTCTTTCTTGAATCCCGGACGACCAGGCTTGATATTGTTCTTGAATCCGTTTTTCTATATTGATAGCGGACGAACAGGCTTGATACTGATCTTGATTCCGTTTTTCTTTGTTGATACCGGACGAACAGGCTTGATACTGATCTTGGATCCGGCTCGAAGGACCAGCAGTTGTAGTGGACTGTATGATTGTTTATTTGACGATGTGGTAAAATAAAACTTCTTCGTGGTGTTGCTCCTGTTTTATTGTTACGTCTCGTAGGTGTTGCTTGCTGGAGAGCTGGAGGCCGAATGTGTCGAAGCCGGCTATCCAGCCCTCCTTTATGCCCGCGCACAACAGCGCAGGTAGTCCGGGACGCGATAGGGCCGACCGGCCAATGCGCGCCGCTGCGATCTGCCGCGTCATGCTCGCGCTTGACCGTCGGACGCCAGACACACACACTTACAAAATAATGTGGGGCCGCTGATTGGCAAGCGGTTATTGTGGGAGGTGGCTTAGTTTTAGAAAGTCCAACATCTGGCCTCCAGATGTGGACTATAGCATGGTATTTCCTGCCAACTAACCAAGTTTTAATACTAAATGAATTTATACAATGTTATAATATCTTATCCTACTTACTTATAACATGCATTTAACTAGTGTTGACATAGATCGGTCCCTACATTTGATCTACGTCCTTAACCTAGACTAAAATAGCACAAAAATACCATTCTAGCTGCTGTATAAATTACATTTATATTCCTACCTATGATGCTATATAATTTGTTACCCTGGCTGATGTACACAAAGCTACTGAAATTTCTTAATCTACGTTAAATTAACATGCAGCTATGTGGGAAATCTACTTTAATCTGTTTCCTAATACATGCACCTATGTCATACGAAAATTGCCGTGAAGCTTGTCTAGTTTTGCGCGATCGGCGCCATGATTCCTAAACTACATGTGGCAAGATTCGTATGACATACACTCTGTTAACAAATGACAACACATACATAAGCCACCATATAGTTTGATCCTAAGTCTGCCATGAGACCTAATCAACATACAAGATACAGCGTTCCTGACGACTGTCTTACTTATAAATCACCATAGGGCTTAACCATGATTGAAGCCACTATGCGACCTATTTTACATACAGTTTACATGGAGTTTCCTATTTTAAACTACCACTGTATAATCCATATTACGTAACTACATAGCCTAATCAGTAAGTTACATTCTTCTTACTTCAATTACCACGCGGGACGCTATTTGCGCATGATTTCGCCCTACTTATTAATTCACCGCGTGGCTGAGATTCATAATCATACTTACTAATAATCTAGTCTACTATTTATTGACTATCATCATACAACAATTCATGAGACACACTTTAACGTGGAATCCCAAGATGCCCTAGTCTACACGAATTGTTCTTTGTCTGAGATTAGCCGCCGCGTCCCTCCAGAGGGCGCTGCGGTCGGCGTCCGGGTTCGGTGACGTCATAGGGCGCACGAAGCTATAGTATGTCGTTACCTTACCTTAACGTGGACCACTGGACTTTAAACTACTTTTTACACTTAAATAGCCCTATTTTGTACTATAAACTACACATATTCTGATAGTACAACCCTAGAGCTATCCTACAAAAATGAAAAAACCCTTATAAGTCCATAATTATTTCTAAACCTTAACACGTATTTACCATAGTTTAGTGTCACTGTTCACACACATCACACATAGTTCGGGGCATGCTCTGCGTCGTTTACACAGAGCAATGGAAAGGAGTTGTCTAGGCATCAAACTGAGAGACAAAAAGAGTAATACAGAAATACGAAACGAAACAAAGATAACTGATGCTCTACACTTTGCCGTGACTATGAAATGGATGTGGGCTGGCCACCTTGCTAGATACTCTGACGACAGATGGACAATTAGAACAACAAAATGGAAAGGGCCACAAGGCACTCGAGCAAGAGGCAGACCAAATACCCGTTGGGAAGACGACATAGTAGCAGTTGCAGGGGAACATTGGCACAATATAGCGAGAGACAGAAAAAAGTGGGACTCTTTGGAGGAGGCTTTTACCCGAAGGGGGTCTATACAACAATGAAAATATAGATATTGCAACGTAATTCAATACTAATTATTTGTATTATAATATTAGTTAATGTTATTATTATTTTTTAAATCATTTTGTAGCATGTTGTATAGAATGAATAAAGCTATATTATTATTATTATTATTATCGGAATTCAGTCGGATTATTATTCTTTAGCTACAAAAAAGAATAAGTACTTCAGTCACATTCGCGAGATTCGTCTGTTGTACGAGTACATGCATTGTGTTTTTTTTTTTTAATCTCACACACAATCCGTTTTAACCGCAAGGACTCATTGGGTTCTCGATAAACACTTAAAAACGGATCTCACGCTCAACTTAAAATTCCCTAAGATTTTTTAATATTGCTATGTCAAAATAATGATTAGCTTACTTCACTCCATTTTACTAAGGCTTAGCAACATTTTTTTTTAAAACGTTGCCCCATATTATGAACTTGCTGTGCCCCCGGTTTCACCCGCGTTTATGATTACTGTGTAGTAGCGTGATTTTTAAGAGTCTATATCCTTCCTCAATGAAAAGGCTGTACAGTGCAAAATGGTACCTTGCCGAGCTATTGGCGGTGGCCTGGCCAGCCGCCGCCAGTAATTCTGTTCATGCGCACCTCATGTCAGGAGCAATTTTGTTCACAATTAAGTATTTATGATAAATAACGTATTTTTTTGGATAAGGATTATGTTTACACCTGCGCAACTAATGCATTATTTTAGAAAAAAATTGATTAGGTATCATAAATAAAATTATAGTGAGTTAAGCTTAAAAGATAGAAATAATGCTTTCGCGGACTTTTTTTAGAACTTTTAAATAGGAACGATTCCGTCATACGAAATTTTTGCGTAACTTTAACCGTTTACGCAGCGCACGCAACGTTATCTCTCAAAAGGAATATCTATTGCCCGTTTTTGCCACATTTTTCATTGATGCTCCCCCTATAGCCTTCCTCGATAAATGGACTATTCAACACAAAAATATTTTCTCAATTCGATCCAGTAGTTCTTGAGATTAGCTCGTTCAACCAAACAAACTCTTCAGCTTTATAATATTTTATTAGTATAAATTACTCCTAGGCTGTATCGTGAGCGTGTTAAAACATGTAAACTCACATACACAAGACACCCACACCCGGAACAACCATCTGCAGGCCATAAAAATATTTTTGTTCTTTGCGGGAATCGAGCTCGCGACATGCAGTGCAGCAGCCGCACGCTTTACCACTACGCCGACCGTGTCTTCACAGAATGAACATTGTCTACTAATACAAAACCTCCTTAAATAGGTTCTTCAATCACCTATGTTAGCTTCCAATAACACCACCATCACCAGTCACCTGAAAGTGTTTCCCTTTGAAGAGACCCAGTAAACAGACAGTCGACTCATAAGGACCGCAAACCAACATACTAATTATTTACATACACATTGTAAACCTAATACAATTTGTATTTAAGCAGGTGGTAATTTGTATTCAATGAGCGATTATGACGCGCCGGCACCCAACGTGGCTGGCTGTCGCTTTCCAAAGCAAAACGTTCGGTTCCACCATGCTTAATTGCGGTTAGTGACTTTGAAATAGAAGACAGATTAATCAAAATCATTAAACGTGGGAAAAAAGAACAGATGCAAAGTCATCATCCTCATCATAATAATAATTTAAGCCGAAAGACGACCGGTCCTGTGTATCTCGCATCCATCTGAAACCCGCGACTCTCAACAGGTTATCGATCCAACTTGTATGATGCCTTCCAACGCTACGTATTCCAGTACGCAGTCGCCACTCCAGAATTTTTATTTTTTTTCTGCGAGCAATGTGCCCTGCCCCCACCTCAGTTTACCGACATAGCTCGAAGAATTCTTCCCATGGTTATCTTGATGTAAAGTAAAAAATTGTAATATTTAAAGCAAGAGTGCCTCAAGGACATATGAATAGGTCCAGGTTTTTTTTTTCAAATCAATATTACGTATAAATGTTACATGGTTTATGATCTTAAGAATCGTGGGATATTGTGACAAAAGTAATATTTTATAAATGTTAAGACCAAGCAAAAGTAATAACCACTATGGTCTAATTTATTTGCTGAGTTATGGGTACTCTAATGAAGAGCAATTCTTTTCTACGACGAATCAATTTCTAATCAAAAATATTATTATTAAAGTTCCGAAACCTTTTTTTTGGATTTAAAAAAATATGTTTATTTTTGTATGTCAAGTTTGAAAAGTACAAAAGCTTGCACTTTACCTTTTAATCTTAACTAAAGTTAGCAGTCGCTTTACAGTTGGTAGAGTCGGCCGTTTGCAATCAACCACTGCATACGGTCAAAGACCCAGATCTTCACCTTACTCTTGAGACTTGGTTTGACGTTTGTAGTGTTGTAACGTTGCGGGGTCGATGTTGGTAATTTATTAAATTGAATTTTTTGTTGATGTCAGCCTCGTTTAGTTTGCGACAGTAATTATGATAGTTCGTGTGTTTTTTTTGCCTATACTTATAACCTAAAATATTATTAAAAGGTAAAGTTTGTGAGTTTATGAAATCTCAGAAATGAGTTTGTTTGTAAGAAATATTCGCCGGAACTACTGAACCGATTTTGAAAATTATTCCACCAGTAGAAAGCGAGATTATTTGTAGGCTATATATATATTCGAAATCCACTAGGATTATGTCGCGGGTGAAGTCATCATTCATCATCATCAGCCTTTTAATGTTCCCACTGCTGGGGCACTGGCCTCCTCTCTGTGAGAGGGTGTGGGTCGTAATCCACCACGCGGGCCCAATGCGGATTGGTGGATGTCACATATCTTCGAATTTTTGGTCCTAGGACATGCCGGTTTCCTCACGATGTTTTACTTCACCGTTTTGAGAGCAGTGGTGATGAAATAATTCACACAAAGTTAAGCCCCTGCCTGCCTGGGTTTGAACTCGTCCCTGCCTGCCACCCTGCGCGGGTTTTTTTTTTTTTTTTTTTTTTTCAGGGTGAAGTGCTAGTATTTAATTAGTACACATATAACAATAGCTGTTAATTATTAGTGTGTTAAATGAAGACAATGGTTTAAGAAAAATAGCAATTTGCAGAGCATTTGAAGAAACCTAATTAAGTGCTGAGCTTTTCTACAAAGCAAAATTATAGGATAAATATTTGGAGTCAATGGCCATCCTTCAATAATTGAAGTGACACTAAAAGAAAAAGAAGATTTAAATCATTCCAATATTTATTATTAGGTATTTTATATTAAATACTTTATTGAACAGCTCTTAGTAACACAGGACAAACACTAATTATTTTTTTGGTTATTATTTTTGTAACTAAGTGGGTTTGAAATTAACGAAACATTCAAATTTTGATCACATTCATTGAGAACAACCTATAAGTATTTATTAAGGTTTCTCTTGCCTAACTTTAAATAAATCTTTGGTTTTCGGCACCAGCAACCAACACCATCGATACTTTTCGCACATCGAAAAACGCCCACCACTATCCACCAGTGCGAAAGAGACTCACCAATTTCTCCCACTCGCCGTTCAGCCGAGATGAATTTAGTAAGCCAAGCAATAGCCGACGGTTCGCGCGCTTTTCTAGTACATATGACCTGTTTACGAACGTAAACATTAACGTAAACGTGATTGTTTTGTGTTACGGATTTATAATTATGGGACTCAGGTAAGTTAGCTCCATTTTCTTTGTTTTTTTTTAAATTATTTCTGTATCTACCGGTTTTTCCGGCTTGTTTTTATTCGAAAGTTTAACAAAAACGTTGCGCTTGCTAAACGGTTTATTTTTTAGTTTTATGTCCGGCTTTCGGTATCTGTATGTGAAATGTGGTTATTTAAAATCAGTGCCTGACATTGATATATGCTTTGAATTGACTCTTTTACATATCATTAACCTCATCCATGTATTTTTCATGATATTTATCTGTAATCCCTATTATAAACCACAGTAAAACACTGTGGTTTATTACAGTATACCAATAGCGGCATTAGTCTATTAAGCAGACTATGTTTAGTGCCTACGTGACGTCAACCATGTGTCAACTACTCTAACAAACACTATGATATCATACTGAAGCGCAAAATCAGCTTCACTTTCTATTTATTTATCACCCGGAAGTTGAGGAGCTGGGTGATGATTATGATCAAGCATGATTGATCATCTACGTCCATTGCAAAGACACACCGTAGTGGAAACTGTATCAGTAAGGCACTTTCCTTCATGGGATTCATTTTGCTTAAGCTGAAGAAATTATGAACCAGGAACATTATTCAAGGACTAGTTCTAGTCCTTGTTCTAGTCGTGTTCTAGTCGTTTCATCCTTCACTGTCATATGGTATCTTTCTGCTACTCCTTCTGGTTGCTGTGTTTTCCAAGGTCGTTCTTACGTTAATAAGTTTTCAAGTTCCATAATCTGACATCTTTGCATCATCATAATCATTTCAGCCAAAAGACGTTATTTACGTCTTTTGACTCTACTGGATATAAGCCTCCCCCACGTTTCGCCACAACAACCGATCTCGTGCATCTTGCATCCATCTGCTACCCGCAACCAGGTCATCACTTCTCTTCACTTTCCAACGATTCGTGTTTGGTGTCTCCAATTAAAGGAGGATTCAATAGCGCTTTTCCTCATAAAAGATTATCATCAGCAAACAGAATGTTTTTTTCCGCATACCACGAACACCCTTCAACGATCACAGAAAATATAGATACGCCAATGATAATCTTACTACAAACCTATTAATACGACTGCCGCTTCCAGTTTCAACAAAAACTGGACACAATAACAAAGATTCGTTCATCTGGAAATGCAGCATAACATCACGCCATACCTCACTGGGTGCATCGAATTATGATATAGTTTCTCTGTCGAAGTAACTTTCTTTCGCATGTCCACTAGCATTCCTAGTCATCTTACGTTTGAATTTTCAGTGGTTTTGTCATTCAGGTGTGAAAGAGAGGTAACATTTTTAGCACTGAAGTGTTTTTCTTGAAGTCGTGTTGCAATTCATCTGTTTGAACAGTTACAGAGAGAGGGAATCTCTGTAACTGTTCAAACATGAATTTTCGGATTTTTTTACAGGTAGAACTATATGAATCTAGCCGATCCTCAGTTTCTGAAGATTTATTACACGTTATAACAAGCAAAACTGTTTCTTTTCTATTCTACATCTTATCACTGCTTCCCATGCGATAGAACTGCTTTGTTTAGGTTTGAGCATTCTTTGGATCCAAAGACCACAAATGAAGATTCATCACTCTGGTAAATTCATCACACTGATAAGCAAATATTTCGATAAATAATTGTCATATCTGTAGCACGTTAATTAGTGTTGATTCTGTGTGCTTGATAGTGTCCTACATATTTTCATTCAAATCCAATAACACAGCCCAACCTGGGAATAGGAACCAGGATCTCGATATCAACCTTATCACCACCTACTACCAAATTATTAGAAAAGAAATAAATTATAAAGTATTCAGATTAATTCAATATTACCTTACACTGTAAGTGTACATACATAGCGTGAGTCGTTATTCAAACATAAGCAATTTAGAAACTGCCTCAAAAGATAAGTTTTCGCCGAATCTCTTTAGCTTCAAAAGGCAAACATCTAAACATTGTATCATAGAAAGTCTCGCGTCATTTGTTTACGATTTTCTTCCAAAAGAGCACATGGAATACTCCTACGTTGATACTCGTATATTAGTAACCACGCCAATAGTTTGTCTTATTTCAGGTACCATCATCATCGACAGCCAACAGCAGTCCACTGCTGAATATAGGTTTCTGCAATTGCACGCCATTTATCTCGATTTTCGGCAACTCGAAGTCTGTGTTTACTGATATCTACAACCCGGGAGTCTTTAAGTCAAGAGTGAATAGGTTACTTCTAGGTAAGCTGCGCCACTCACAAATCGTCGACCACATCATCTCTTACCATCAGGTGAGACAGTGGTCAAGCGAGCCTATCAATGATTACAACAAAAAAACTCACTTCCAGATGCTACCAGCCACCCAGTGACGATTTTTGCTCTACTTACCCTGAGTGTCCTGGGTGACTCACCTTACATTTACCAATTCATGGTCTCTACTCAAGAACACGTGAACCCCAACGGTCATCGGTTCTATGGCGTATATGGCTAGCCCATTGTCACTTCAGCTTGCTTATTCTGTGAGCTATGTCGAAATCTTTGTTTCTAAAAGGTTTGTCTCATCTTCGTCCATTGTTGGGCATGTAGGCTTCTCAATAACCGCTACAGGAATGGTGATAGTGCTTCAAACTTTGTTGTATCATGTTTTATTATTATTTTGTGGTACTTCATCATCATGACTTATTTTGGCTTTGTGATAATCCAGTGGCACACAAGCCAACTTTCAAACATGTACGAGTATATCGTTATTATCTTATTAGGTGCAATTTTTTCCAGGTTTAATACTATTGCAATTTACGCCATTTTTTTCCACGCTAAAGTTAATTTTTTCAAGAAAACGTCTTCGACAAAGCATTTTCTTATCCAAGAAACTTATTTATTTTTGAAATTTCCATCTTGATCTTCAAAATTAATTTTCGAATCTCATTAGGAAACAATAGGCCGGTCAGTCACATGGTAATGCTGTTATGAACATGAATATTTATTGGTTTTCTAACCATTTAAATACTGTGTTAATCTTCACCCATTGTTTGAACAAGGAAAGTGTACAAACACATTTCTATGTTGTTTATCATATTGTCATAGGTAACCTACATACTCTGTTTCAAAGAGGTATTTTCTAAGTAATATATTAACTTTAGCTTAGGCTTTTTTTTTTGGAACCAAGTAATTAGCTTCAAATTTTTCCTAGCTATGTTAGCTCCTTCTTTCTAATCTTAGGTCGTAAAATCGGTCGGTAAATCAACCACATTAGGTTGTATTCATTTATTTATTTAAACTTCATGTACAATAATAGTGTACTAGCATCAATTTTTTCAATCTTATTCCGTGCTATTCAAGACATCAAGAGTCGTCTTGGAGTCGAAAAAGACTTCTGTCACCCTATCCTCCATACGGCTACTCTCAGCTTCTACCTTCTCCAGGAATTTCTTTCTTTCTGCTGTCTTCTTCCAACTACAATATTATGGCATTGAGTGTTTTTTAAGAACAGCCTTTAATTATACTACTGGCCAAAGGCCTTCCGACTCCTTCCATCTCTATTTGCTCAGAAAAACCAAAAACCAATCTTTGTTGAAGGATTCCAGCTCATCCCATCATTTCCATCAACCATCGCGGGCGTTCATCTTAGTTGGTGTAAATATCCACTGAAAGATGAACATATCAGTGCTAAGCACCACATTCTTCATTCTGTCACACCTGACTAGCCGAACCATACGTCAATGCGTCGGAGTCGGTAAAAGTGTGTTAATGCGTGTGACATTGTTCAAGCAAACGTCGGACGATACCGGTATAACTTTGGGTATTTATAGGCATATTTTGTTGATGACTGGTTTTTTTTTTTATAGAGAAACGATTGAAATCTAGGCTAGAATTCATTTTAGTATCGTTCAACATATTAAATGCGATACTATCAAAAATAATGGTTAGAAACCTATTGTGTTACATATATTTGTTTTTTTTATTTGGTTTTAATTTAGTATGTATTTTAGTTGATTGTAGGTAGTGACATTTTATTTAATTTTAATGTTTAATTTATTTTTAAAAGGGTGCATTTTTAATTATTTATTTGATATTGTTATTTTTTGTACTGGGAAATGGGTGTGTGAATTAATAAAAGTTTATCCATCGACCAGCAGTCCTTTCAAAGACTTGGCTCGGCCACACCCACTTCAGCTTGCAAACACTGCAAATTATGTCAGCAACTCCAGTTCGTTGCCGGATAATTTTCATTTCAAATCTTATTCTTTAAAACAATTTCAAGCTTATCTGGTGTCATGGCATGCTTAGAGATTTTAAATTCCACTACACATTAATATGTACTTCCTATTAGAAAAGTGGGTACCGACATTTTATATTGACATAATAATATGGGTCATAAGTTTTCGGCAAGTCCAAAAGAGAGCTTTTAGCACCCAGACCACCTGGAAACTATTATTCTCATAAATGTTTGCATCTATATTAAGTGTGTGCCATACCTCTATCTCTAAGCAAACTTTTATTATATTATTAACCTACTTACCAAGTTTTAAGCCAATGAATATTCATATTTTCAATTCCCATGGAGATTATTGGTTTTGTAAAAAAACGTGTCGATAGGTTGAACGAAAGTGCTTGAAGTTGTTGAGATAAAAATCGATAATAATAATGACTTACAGATTTATTTGACTCAGATTATTAACAATTTTTTTGAGTAAAAAAACATCTCAGAAAGTTTTGAATTACAGTTTAGGATATAAGGTCGTCTGGGCTATTTACACACAAACAGTGTTAAGGAATTCTGAACTCAGCATTGATCAATTATTAAACCAATGTTTCAATGATAATGATGAAATTGTCTTATGTAATCCTACTAATATTATATTATACTACTAATACAAATATTATGTGAATGAATGGCTGTTTATTACTCAATCACGCCGGGATGACTGAACGGATCTGGATGAAATTTGGCTCATAGACAGATTACTGCAAAGCTCCGAAGCTCCAGTCTTGAGCATAGACGCCGAGTCTGTCGGTTTTCTAACAGTTACATATTGGGGAGTGTGCGACGGAATTCCATAATTTGATTCCGCCAAGCCCATTCCATCTTCGGACCACAAGACGTACGGCGATGTTCCACCGGTACATGATGAACATCCCATCCACACGCACAAAACGTTTTGAGAACACATTCATTGTGCGTGCAGCTAGGGAGTGGAATTCTCTGCCGGAGTCTGTGTTTCCTGTTAGCTACAACCTGGGAGTCCTTAAGTCAAGAGTGAATAGGTTACTTCTAGGCAAGCGTGCTCCATCTTCGACCACATCATCGCTTACCATCAGGTGAGATTGTGGTCAAACGCGAGTCTACCAAGAATAAAAAAAATTAAAAAACTGTCTGAAAAAGCACATAGACCATAATTTATACCGGGGAAGTACTAATTCGCTGGCGGAAACTAAATTCTACAAATTAATAATCAATTAACTAAAGCATCAACCAACAATAAAGACCCAATATGAGCAAATGTTGAACAAAAAGGAAAACAACTGTAGGCCATTCAAATATTTACACCTCATACGCCATGTGAGTAGCACATTCCAGTCAGGTATTCATTTGTTAATATAGCATAACCAGCTCGTCATCACTAATAAAATATAATCGAAAGTTCGACCTTGTTACATTGGGACATCGGACCTGGCTACACGTTTTGCGTCATAAATTACCGGTTCAGGAGAAAGTGCTTCGAAAATGCGCCCTTAGACAGGAAATTGAGTGAAATTTTTGTTTATGAGAGAATTCTTCTAGAATTTGTGTTAAGATTGGGATTTGGATGGTTATCTTATAGGACTGGTTTGATGTTGCCTCGCCCTTGAGAAGACTTGGTAGCTCTGACTTCAATATTTGTATTAGTCATTTTTGTTCGGAAATTCTGAGTATCCTCGAGTAATTTCTCAATAATATCAGCATTGAGACAGGTATAACATATTAAGTAGGTACCTAAAAAAAATATAATTTTACCAATAACGGTTATAGGTACATAAACGATTTCTTCCATCCTTTTTATTAGAATTTTGATAACCAATGTTTCAACGCAATGAAGATTATTTGCCTGATTATTTCCAACATTTAATTGAATCTAATTTATACCATCCACAAGAAGTTTATTACTCTTACTACATTTTGTAGCTCTACCGTGGTCTACGTTTTAGTCGTATCAGACAGTGTAACCATTTATGAAAACCACGTTTTCTTTTATTTTTAAGTAATAGTCTTTCTCCGTAATAGTACCTAATCTATTAATGGACTATGAAGTAATCTTATTGTCCTCGAAACCATTTTGTGAGAGAAAGTTAAAACTACTAATTGTGGTTTTGTCGACAAAGTTATCATAAAAGAAAGGTTATTCCTACCAAAAACGGGCAAACTTTTCATTGTTGTATTTTACACAACTGTTCATAAGTTTATGTTTAAATTTTGGCTATCTGAGTCACACAAATTTTAAAACTAGTTAGCTACTATGAAATTATTAAACTGACTCTTGTTATTAAAATAGTCTGTTTTCTGAAAGCTAGGTTACTTCTAGGCAAGCGTGGTTCATCGTCGACTTCATCATCGCTTACCATCAAGTGAGACAGCGGTCAAACGCATGACTATAAATGATAAAAAAAGTTATAACGTAGGGGTCTTTAAGTTAAGATTGCAAAGGTGTATAAATCTAGTCTAGGCAAGCGTACTCCATCATCACCCACATTATCGCTCACCAACAGCAGGTCTATTCGCTAACTCAGTTGACATCAATTTGATATATTAGATAGAATTTGATCATAGTTTGTGAATACCTGCAAGTGAGATAGTAGTCAAAAGCAAGCCTATCAATAATATTAAGTTGCTATTAGCTGCCAATGACCTTGAGTGGTTAGTTTGCGTGTTCTGCGCTGAGCTCACGTAACGCGTCGTATGTCCACCCAGTAATAGGAGTCGCCCATCAAGGAGCGCTGTCCGAAATTAGACGCATTATTAATGTATTGCACATAAAAAAATGGATTAAACTAAAACGCTGAGACTAAATTATAAATAATTAAATTATCTTTAAAATGGTGAAAATTGTCTTTAAAAAAAAGTACGCTTTATAGTTTTTGCATGATTCTCAATTTTTTATCCACGTTAGACATAGCTTTACAAATTAATTACATAATGTTATAAAAATATAATTTTAAATATTCTCAGATCAAACTACGACGCAAATAGTCTAGAGTGACATTTTTTTTTTCAATGAAGTAAGACTAGTCGTTTAGACGTGATGTTCAATTAAAAACCATTAAGGCGCAGTTATAAGACTTTTAATACTTTTTAATTGAACATCACGTCTAAACGACTAGTTATATTTTTTTGAAAAAAATATATGTTACTCCTTGAAAGTCGTATAACTGCGCCTTAATAAAGAAACACAGACGTCAAACAGCCGCATAAAGATGTCTGATACCTATCATTAATCAAATATGAAAAGTGGTACATTGATCTTAAAGCCGAAACTAAACATGTTAATGCAGCTGTACCTAACCTTCAACAAATATTTGAAGGCAAAGCGAAATAGTAAATTAATTTCGTCGTGTAACGGAAAAGTTCCATCCGAAATTCGGTCGTCAGCCAAGCCCTTTACTACTTTCAAAACTGGATATTTAAAAAGCACAACGGGTATCAACGTCAATACCAATATGTCAGTACAAAACCTAAACCTATAATTAGTGAAATGTTATTTTCACTTTTCACGAAGGTATTTGAAAGTATAACAAGTTTTAATTGTGTCAATGCGTTTAAACTAATCAATATTCAGTGGTAGGGTGGTTGAGTAATTTAATAGCATCATTAGTGTTAATGTTATTAACAAATATATATTACTGCGTCACGAAACTAAACGAATTAAAGCCACGAAACAATTTGTGTCTTCATGACAGTTTAAGCTTTTTAAAAGATGACAAATCGATTCTTCTGATAAATTGCCTATCGTTTTTACGTCAAAACAGCAATGTACTGCATAGTGCCTATTAAATTGATGTCAACTGAGTAAGCGAATAGACCTGCTGATGGTAAGCGATAATGTGGGTGACGATGGAGTACGCTTGCCTAGACTAGACTTATACATCTTTGCACTAGCTTTTTTTATCGTTTATAGGCATGCGTTTGACTGCTGTCTCACCTGATGGTAAACGATAATGTGGTCAACGATAGAGCACGCTTGCCTAGAAGTAACTTATTCACTTTTGTCATAAACTCACTCTTGTCCGTGTTTCTTCAAACACAGACATGCCACAGTTTACTAGTTGATGTTTTTCAACTGTTTATTTGGGCTAGATTTCCATTGCTCCTGCAGTCTTCTAAAGGCTCTACTTAAAATTTCTCGTACCAAGGAGCTGTATCAGAATCGTAAGCTCTAATTTATAGAGAAGGAAAGAAAGAAAGAGAGAGCGAATGTGTATTTATTTATATAAATTTTATTGTACGTCAAGAAAATACAATATGCGGCCTTTTCACATACCGCGATCTCTTACTGGCAACCTGGAATTTTCAGAAATTTCCTGGACACAAAATGGGGTTGCACGTGGTGCAAATATGAAGTTTACATTACATTAGATTACAATAAAATAAATACATAAATACTAAATATTTAATGCAAGAAAAGAAGTGACGACGATTGAATAAATAAAACAGATAAAACAAGTACATGGTCACAGTGACAAGTAATGCTCTTTTACAAGTCTTTTCAATGCAGTGTATATATGAACATACTAGCTTCCGCCCGCGGCTTTGCCCGCGTAAAAAGTGTAATTATATTAAGTCTAAGTGGTATTTCCAGAGAGTAGCACTTTAAATAAATCCTGTAGAAATCAAAATCAAAAGTAATTTAAATTAGGCTTAAAGCCAGATTTTTTTGAACGTCAAAGTTCTACATAAAGACAGTAGGGGCACACACACTCACTCAGTGTGTCGGGGTACCTATTTTGTTACTCTTACCGTATTAAATATAATAGTTTACCATATCGAAACTGTTTCATTTATTGGGTCCCGAACATATCCTAAATTGGTGCTTAGCTTCTTGCCCGTGGCTCCGTCCGCGTAGACATTTACCGTGTTAAATATAATAGTTTACCATATCCAAACTGTTTCATTTACACAGGACTGCAACAGCTATCGAGGGATAAAGCTCATGTCACATACTATGAAAGTATGGGAGAAAGTGATAGAGAAAAGATTGCGAGAAGAGAGTGAGATTACCCCGAACCAGTTTGGGTTTATGCCAGGTCGAGGGACAATGGACGCCACCTTCGCTCTCCGGCAATTGTGCGAGAAGTACGGACGTGTACACAAGAACTTGCACATGGTGTTCATTGATCTTGAGAAAGCGTATGATAGGGCACCTCGGGATGTGTTGTGGTGGGCCTTGAAAGAGAAAGGTTTGCCTGGGAAGTATGTTGAGTTGATTCGTGCTATGTACAGACAATCTAGTACCTACGTCCGGTCGGCTGCTGGCAACACCGATAAGTTCAGTGTGGCTGTAGGCTTGCATCAAGGGTCGGCTTTAAGTCCTTACCTCTTCCTGTTGATTATGGACGCTCTTACGTCGGAAATACAGGAAGAGGCACCCTGGTGCATGCTGTTTGCCGACGACATTGTTCTGGTCGGTGAAGATGGACCTGAGATCCAGAGCAGATTAGAGAAATGGCAACAGAAGCTGAAGAAAGTTGGCTTGAAAATCAGCAGAACCAAAACTGAATACATGTTCTGCGACTTCGGCGGTCTCTCCAGTTCTGAAGCTGTAGTGCTAGATGGCACGCTTCTCCCAGTCTGCTCCGATTTTCGGTATCTCGGTTCACTCGTGCAAAGCGATGGCGAAATAGATCGGACTGTAAAGCACAGAATTAACACTGGATGGATGAAATGGCGGCAGGTCACCGGGACTATCTGTGACTCCCGCATTCCCCTAAAACTTAAGGGGAAGATTTATAAAACAATGGTCAGACCTGCTGTCTTGTATGGTTCAGAATGTTGGGCCACAAAAGGGATGAATGAAAAGCAATTGCATGTACTCGTAGCTGAGATGAGAATGCTAAGAGCGATGTGTGGTGTTACGCGCATGGATAGAATTAGGAATGAGTATATAAGAGGAAGTCTGAAAGTGGCACCGCTGACTGAAAAGTTGTGTGGAAATCGGTTGTCGTGGTATGGGCATGTGATGCGGAGGAATGAAGAAAATGTCGTGAGGAAAGTCTTGTGTATGGATGTGGATGGCTATAAGAGTAGGGGAAGGCCAAAGAAACGATGGTTGGACTGTGTGAAAGAGGATATGGGTAAAAAAGGGGTGACTACAGAGATGGCGACTAATAGAGGAGTATGGAAGAAAAAGACATGTTGCGCCGACCCCAAATAAATTGGGATAAGGGCAGGAGAATGATGATCCAAACTGTTTCATTTATTGAGTCCCGAACATATCCTAAATTGGTGCTTAGCTTCTTGCTCGTGGCTCCGTCCGCTTAGACATTTATATTAAATTAACTTTTTCACGATTTTGGCACCCTGGTAGAGTTTACCTGTGGTTGCATCCGCGTGCAGGTCTGAAATTTCTCTTCTTCATGATTCTGTTTATTGGTTGTCTATACGCCTGGGAATGTATACCGCTCAGGATTCCAGCCCCGAAAATACTTATTCAAGATGTTACCTCTCCTAATACCAACCTCAGAATATGTTTTGTGATTCTGATATCCTAGTAGGTTGTGAACTGGTAGTTTGAGAATCTATACCGTTTATGATTTCAGCCCTGGAACACTCTTTGTATTTCTGCTCTCCTGGTATTTTGTGAATCTATACCGCTTAGGTTTCCTGCCCCAAAATTACTTATGGTAATTTATGAATCTCTTCTACCTTCTATTTATAACCAAATAATTAAAAAAAAAAATCTTTAAGCCTCAGAATATATTTTGTGATTCTGATCTCCTGGTAGGTTGTGAATCTATACCGCTCAGGATTCAAGCCCCGGAAACACTTCTTTTTCTTGATTCTGGGCTCCTGGTGGGGTGTGTGAAGCTATACAGCTTAGGATTGTAGCCCCGAAAATACGTATTCATGATTCTGGTCTCCAGGTACTTTGTGAGTCTTTACCGGTCATGATTTCAGCACTGGAAATACTTCTCATTTTTCTGGTCTCTTGGTAATTTGTAAATCTCTTTCTCTCCTAATACCAGCTTCGGAATATGTTTTGTGATTCTGATCTCCTGGTAGTTCGTGAATCTACACCGTTTAGGATTATAGCCCCGGAAACACTTCTTCTTGATTCTGGTATCCTGGTGGTTTGTGAAGCTATACAGCTTAGGATTGTATCCCCGAAAACACCTATTCATGATTCTGGTCTCCTGGTACTTTGTGAGTCTTTATCTCTCATGATTTCAGCCCTGGAAATAATTCTCATGTTTTTGGTGTCCTAGTACTTTTTGAGCGTGTGCGCTCGTTCAGCCTTACTTTGGATTTCTACTTCCACCTCAGCCTTCGCTAAGTCTTGTCATTTACCGGGATAAAAAGTAGCCTATGTGTTAATCCAGGTTATGACCTACGTGTGTGCAAAATTTCGTTGTAATCCCTTCAGCCGTTTTTGCGATACCTTCAGCCAAACATACAAACAAACAAACATACAAACTTTCGCATTTAGTAGGATTAACTTTTTCACGATTTTTGCACCCTGGTGTTTACCTGTGGTTTCATCCGCGTACAGGTCTGAAATTTCTCTTCTTCATGATTCTGTTTTCCTGGTAGTTTAGGGATCTATACCGCTCAGGATTCCAGTCCCGAAAATACTTACTCAAGATGATTTTTTTTTTACCTCTTTTGATCCCACCCTTTTTTTTTGTTTTTTTTTTGTGATTCTGATCTCCTGGTAGTGAGTGAATCTACACCGTTTAGGATTATAGCCCCGGAAACACTTCTTCTTGATTCTGGTATCCTGGTGGTTTGTGAAGCTATACAGCTTAGGATTGTATCCCCGAAAACACCTATTCATGATTCTGGTCTCCTGGTACTTTGTGAGTCTTTATCTCTCATGATTTCAGCCCTGGAAATAATTCTCATGTTTTTGGTGTCCTAGTACTTTTTGAGCGTGTGCGCTCGTTCAGCCTTACTTTGGATTTCTACTTCCACCTCAGCCTTCGCTGAGTCTTGTCATTTACCGGGATAAAAAGTAGCCTATGTGTTAATCCAGGTTATGACCTACGTGTGTGCAAAATTTCGTTGTAATCCCTTCAGCCGTTTTTGCGATACCTTCAGCCAAACATACAAACAAACAAACATACAAACTTTCGCATTTAGTAGGATTAACTTTTTCACGATTTTTGCACCCTGGTGTTTACCTGTGGTTTCATCCGCGTACAGGTCTGAAATTTCTCTTCTTCATGATTCTGTTTTCCTGGTAGTTTAGGGATCTATACCGCTCAGGATTCCAGTCCCGAAAATACTTACTCAAGATGATTTTTTTTTTACCTCTTTTGATCCCACCCTTTTTTTTTGTTTTTTTTTTGTGATTCTGATCTCCTGGTAGTGAGTGAATCTATACCGCTCGGAAATTTTACTTCTTCACATTTCTGGTCTCCTGGTAATTTCTCTACCTCTCCCAATACCAGCTTCGGAATATGTTTTGTACTTCTGATCTCCTGGTAGGTTATGAATCTATACCGCTCAGGATTCCAGCCTGAGTTCTAGTTTCGGACATTATCAAAATGTACCGAATGGTGCGCGTGGCTGATCATCATACAGACTTTCAACGCATCGTGTGGAGAGACAACAAACAATTATTACCCTGGTAGTTTGAGAATCTATTCCACTCAGGATTTCAGCCCCGGAACACTCTTTGTGTTTCTGGTATCTTAGTATTTTGTGAAACTATACCGCTTAAGATTCTAGCCCCAAAAATACTGATTCACGACTCTAGTCTGGTAATTTTAGAATCTATACCTCTCATGATTCCAACCCCAAAATCACTTCTTCATAATTCTGGTCTCCTGGTAATTAATGAATCTCTACCGCTCATAATCCCAGCCTTTTGGTAACATTTGTAATTCTTCTATGTCTTTGTTGTTCGTGAATCTGTACTGCTCGGAAAACTTATTCATGATTCTGTTCTCCTGGTAATTTGTGAATCTGTACCTCTCATAATACCAGCCACAGAATATATTTTGTGATTCTGATCTCCTAGTAGGTCGTAGGAATCTATACCGCTTAGGATTTAAGCCCCAAAAATACTGGTTCATGACTATGGTCTCCTGATAGTTTTGGAATCTACACCTATCATGATTCCAGTTCCGGAACTACTTTTTCGTGAATCCTGATCTTTTCGTAGTTTTGTGAGTCTTTATCGCTCATAATTTCAGTCCTTGAAATACTTTTCATGTTTCTGGTCTCCTGGTAATTTGTGAATCTCTACATCTCATAATACCTGCCTCGGAATATACTTTGTGATTCTGATTTCCTGGTAGCTTGTGAATCTATACCGCTCAGGATTCAAGCCCAGGCAATACTTCTTCTTGATTCTGGTCTCCTGGTGGTTTGCGAAGCTATACCGCTAGGGTTGTAGCCCCGAAAATACCTCTTCATGATTCTGGTCCCCTTGTACTTTGCGAGACTTTACCGCTCATGATTCCAGCCCCGGAAATACTTTTCATGTTTCTGGTCTCCTGGTACTTTGTGAGCGTAAACCGCTCGTTCAGCCTGACTTTGGATTTCTACTTCCACCTCAGCCTTCGCTAAGTCTTGTCATTTACCGGGATGAAAATTAGCCTATGTGTTAATCCAGGCTATGACCTACCTGTGTGCGAAATTTCATTCAAATCCCTTCAGCCGTTTTTGCGATACCTTCAGCCAAACATACAAACAAACAAACATACAAACTTTCGCATTTATAATATTAGTAGGATTATGTTAGTTAGAAAATATTTAGTACATTAATAAAAATACATTTACTGGTTGCGGCTTTTCAAATAATAATACAGGTTAGTGAAAAAAGCGTATCATAAATGTTTAACCAGTTTCAAAAAAAAGTTACGAACCTTTTTTCTTAATTACTTTTGGAAGTATACTCCGACATAGAAAATCATGAACTGTGAAACTTATACTCATTTAAACAAACTTAGACAACACTCGTTACAAGATCGCTATAATAATTAAGGTTAAGTTAATAGAGACTGGTTAAGTGTATTTCATAGTTATAATGTACGATTCAATTAATCTTCTCAGCATTTTGCAGTTCTCTTCTGTATATTGACCTCTTCTAAGCTGGGCCATATTAATAAGTCCTATGCCTTCCGCATCCAGTCTATTTACTGCTGAGGCCTTGGTGGCCTTGTGTGGTATACCGCAAAGGCTATCGGACCTTCCGCAAACATACCCAGCCCATTGACCATTTAGCTTTATAGCTCTGCATTAAATGTCGGTGACTTCGGTTTTTTCAGATTTTGTTCTTTATAAAGGAAGGATAAGATTTGACTGGATGTAGGGTCACTAACTAATAATTGACAATTGAGAGGCAGAAAGCCAATAGCAACAAGTTACTCCGCTAATTTCCTTTTACAACACAGAAAATAGCCTGATTTGTTGAGTCCGTTTTTAAATTATGTTGTAACCATTTATTTTGTGTTCAAGTCTGATCTAGATCAAGGAACTTTCACCTTAATACTGTACCACAATCACTATCAGTCCATAGGTACCTACTATTTGAGTATCACCCATTTTCCCATATCGCTTCCATTTATATCATAGGCTTTAGAACTATACCATCATCAGTTACAACATCTGTTACAATTCTGGTATTTCTTAAATTTTCTAAATCAAAGATAGTTGTTATCATTTATTTTATTGTGTTGGCTTTTTCCTGCGGATTTTGCTCCCATGGGCTATCAGGGTCTATCCCATTCCTATATAAGTAGACCTTTCTGTCAGTTACAAATAATCTGTAGAAGTATGTACTCGTAATCGGGTAAGTATACAATCATAACATAGGTAAAAACAAACAATTTAGCCTCGTTTTAATATAATATCTCTTATCTTTATTTTCCCAAAAGTGTCTATGTACGTGAAACAAAAATATACTTAACTATACCTTTAAACAAAGAAACATAAAAACTTAAAAAAAAAATGGAACAGACTTCCAAAAAAAGTGCAAATAACTTTAATTTTGGAAGTCAGTGTTTCTGGTTTCGTGTCTTCGTTTTTTGACACCGACTTCCGAAATTAAAGTTATTTGCACTTTTTTAGGAAATCGGTCCTATTTTTTGTAAAAAAGTTTTTATTTTTCACTTTTTAGTTGTGGTTCTCCACTAAATTGTGTTAACAATTCATAGACATACAATCGCAGCGATTGCGGTAAATTGCTGTCAATTTTTGAAGAGTTCCGTTGTCTATCTCCAAAACCGATCATAAGATCTATATGAAATTGAAATGGGACCATTTCGGAACAAACCCCTTTCGAACCAAAAGAAGAATGTTGCAAATCCGTTAATATGACGGAGTTATGTCCGATCATACATAAAAAAAAAATTACAAACATCCGAATTGACATCCTCCTCCGTTTAGAAGTCGGTTAAAAAACTTAAAAAAAACTTTTAAATAACTAATACTAAAAATAATCTAAAATTTGGCGTTTAAAAATTTTAATATTATTTTAAAATGTAACCGTCACTTTTTACAATTCATGTCTTTCCGTCAACTCGAGCGACACCTCTCTTATTATAAACTTGACTCTTATTTTCTTTCGTCCGTTGTACTGATTTGGTTACTTTCACTAGTGTATGCCGTAACCCGTTATCTGCTATTATTAGTATTATTATTAACTGGTTTTTTAGTAACCACTACAGCCACGCTCATGTGGTTATAGTAGAATTAACGGTCTTAAGTTAATATATGAATTGATGAAGTGTTATATGTTTATAAATATTTACACGCTTCATGTAAGCACTATTATTCGCTGATCTGTCAGACAACAGACACAAAAGAAAATCTATTGTTCGTGGTCACATGTGACCTACGTGACAGATGAGGTTTTATGGGTCACAGTGATTACACGATATATTTGCTTTTTTATTGACTTTGAAATATTTGACCTCAATATATTTTTGATGTGTTTTGTTTTATTTACATTAATATCATCGTAAATATTTCTTGTAATAATAAAATTACTAAACATATTTGAAGAAAGCTTTCTTTTTCAAGATTTATTTCTGCATGAATAATTTAGCACCTGATTGGTTTTAAAAATATCCTTATTAATATTAAATAAAACCATATTTATAAAAGCTCAGATAGCTTAGAAGTGGCATGATTTAAGTAATAAATATAATTACGTTATTAATTCTTCAGTAAATTATATTCCAACTTTCCCAAAAATGTTTTCAAATACACAAGCAATGTCGATGACCGTTGATATAATTTGTATCGTCATCTACTCGTGTTTTGTTTATTGATTCACTTTCATTCTTTTCTTTAACGTTGAGCTTCTTCATGAATATAAATTATCTACCTATCTATCTATATCTATGTTAGGGGTTTGAGGGGATTTTATCATCTATAATATACAAATATTTCACTTGTAAGTAATTTTTTAAAATCATCAATCTTTATTGTCAAGTCTACAGGTATGTAGGTTCTCCTAAACAAGGCCTGTTAATGTATCACTTAGGGGCTAAGGTATCATGGTATACATATTGGGCACAGTTTATATTAATAACAGTTTACTTCTCGACGTTTTCCTTCACAAATGTCAATTTTATCAAAGACTAGCCTCTGACAGCGGCTTCACCCGCGTGGAATGACGAAGTTTCGTATAAACGAAATCCCCCCTTTTCACCCCCTTAAAGGTAAAATTTCCAAAAACCCCTTAGTGCTCCCCTACATTATAAAAGGAACCCGTGTGCACATGTTTCTTGTCCTAGTAGTTTCGGCTGTGCGTTGATATGTCAGTCAGTCAGTTTCTTCTTTTATAAATATAGATAAACTTAGAAACTGCATATTTGATAACGATGTAATTGATAGAGTCATTGTACATTGGTACTTGGGTCATCACGAATCATAAGCTTTTATTATTGTGAAGACCCAACCACGGTAAGAAAAGCCAATGGTTCAGGAAAAAGAACTTCACGTTATACATCAATAATGGTACAAAAAAACTGATAGGTAGGTACGTAAGTTTCTTTGCAATTTCGAAAAATCACCATTTCTCCAAAACGTAAAGTTCAGTGAAGATGAGACAAGACATACAATTTACTACCTATGGTCAAAACAGTTTGACCGTTATTACCATTCCTTATACGCTTTACGATATTTACTGAGTGTACAACTTTCTTTTGACTTTCGCGGGACCATAGGTTTTATTTTATTTTCTTGTGTCGTGTGATCCAGAAGGAATTTCAACTTGCAAATCAAGAAGCACTTTCATTTGGTTCCTTGCTTATAAGAACTCTTTTAGTGTGCAGATTTTGCTAATGACTGATATGGCTGAAATATGTAGTTGATGAATTTCTTTTAATTGATTAGTTGGACTCAATTCCATCAACAGCAGCATTAGAGCAGTGGGCCAGTGGTAATAGCCGCGGCTTACAAGTTCTAGGTCGTGAGTTCAAACCCAGGCAGGCGCTTTACTTTGTGTAAGTTACTTCATCACCACTGCTCTCAAAAACGGTGAAGGAAAACATCGTGAGGAAAACGGCATGTCCTAGAACAAAAAAATCTAAGACATGTGACATCTACCAACACGCATTGCTCCTGCGTGGTTGATTACGGCCTTGGATCAGCACCAGGCCCGTGAGTCATTAGCGTAGTGTTCCACGCGCGCCTAAAAAAATTTGTCAGCCACCATTGACGGGGTCCATCATGGCCGATGCCTTCATGGCTAGAGGTAGCGGATAAATTCGTTACAGAGTTACCGCTCCCCTGGGTAATCAGGCAGGGAAGGAACAGGGGTGGGTTTTAGTCAGTCTTACTACGTATGTCTGACACGCCCTCCCGCTCCACCTAGAGCGAGTGATGTCATTGAATGATATCCCACCCCCAAATTCACTGTAATTGTTTTCTTCATCACTGCCGGCGAATTTGATTTCGTGCATAGCGAAACTTTTTAGTAGGTATTTTACGAGTCGATCATAGCGGGACTAGAGTATAGGGGGACGAACCGAAAAAAAAGGCGTTCTAAAGTATCTGCCAGCCACCCTGGCAAAAAGGCTTGAATTCATGCATGTTATGTAGGTGTTTATCTGGTTACCTACAATTCCATAAGTTAAATAAAAGTGTTCATCAATGAAAATGACATACTCGGTCATGACCTTTGTTTTATAACATCTTATGATGGCATACGCCATCAGTAACTCATCAGACTAAAGACTTCATTAGTATCCATGAAAGCTTAGTCTATGAATAATTATGCACTTTTGCTTTCAACATCAAATCGATGAAAGCATTGCGTTTGACAAAGAAAGTGGTTTTCACACATCTTCACATTTTACCAAACATTCAGTGTTGTTTGATTTGCCACCTAAAAAAAAATATATTTATGTCTCATACAAGAAAATTATGTTTTTTTTTAAAGTTTACCGGTCATGTAATACCAATTACATAATTATAAAATTCTTAATTAACTATTATTTAAACCAACAATACAATCGAAAAAAATAAATCAAAACAAAAAACTGTGCAACAATATGCATATATGTATATTTAAAAAAAAAATATTTACAAAAAAAGATAGAACCGACTTCCAAAAAAAGTGCAAAATAACGTTAATTTCGTAAGTCGGTGTTTCTGGTTTTGTCTTCGTATTTTGACTCCGACTTCCGACATTAAGTTATTTTGCACTTTTTAACCGACGAAAAAAAAGGAGGAGGTTCTTTTGGCAGTTGGTTCTATTTTTTTGTATTTTTTTTTATTTTTCACTTTTTAGTTGTGGTTCTCCATTAAATTGTGTTAACAATTAATAGACGTATACGATCGCAGCAATTGCGGTTGATTTGCTGTCAATTTTTAAAGAGTTCCGTTGTCTGTCTCCGAAACCAATCACCAATTCTATATAAAATTGAAATGGGACCATTTCGGAACAAACCCCTTTCGAAAAAAAAATAATTTTGCGAATCCGTCAATATATGATGGAGTTATGCCCGAACATAAATAAAAAAAATTAAAAAACAAACAAACATCCAAATTGATAACCTCCTTCTTTCTGAAGTCAGTTAAAAACAATAAACATCGCAGCACTCAAAGTCAAAATCAAGCATTTATTTCAAATAAACCATTTACAGGCACTTTTGAATTGTCACGTCGCGGTCAATCAGTCAAAAATTCACATTCCAAAGCGTGGATCTCTATTGGAGAAGAACGTGCAAGAAACTCCATGGACACTCTTTTTAACCATGTTATGTGTTACAAAACTGTTGGTTACATTATTTTTGTTGCTTCTATTATGCGAGAACAATGTAAAACAAATTATAAAACATTTAAGGAAAAATAAAGGTATTAAAACAAGCCTGTGGCAGTTAAGAGATGACCAGTCTCAACTGACAGCGCCCGTTCATGAACATGACGCGTGAATCACTCAGCTCAACCATTTTGAAGGGAACTGAATGACCCAACACACGCGCCACCATCAGCGAGACATTTGAGTGAGCATGAAAAACTCTCAACTGCCATGCTCGTTCATGTCAAAAAAACAGTTACATTAAATGCCCCATGACACTCGTATTCTTTTAGGGCGCACTAACCTATTGCTAGACGTAGGTCTCTTCCGATCATCCGTACAATCTTAACCATTGTTGTCAGTCCTCCTTGTAAACTTCTCGTAAATTATCTATCTTTAAGTTCGGCTATGATTTTAAAAAATCATACGAGTGTAACGATTTCGTATATGGTTTTTAGTTCTCAAAAAAATGTGTCCTTCAAAAAAGTGTCTTACTAACACATTTATTTACTTTTTAATGATCATTGATAGTACTTTAGATAAGTGATTAATTTTGTGCATCTTGACTTGCAGTTTTAAAGGATGTCTCAAGCATTTGATTGACAGGTTTTTGAGAAAAAGTGTACCCACTACTTTTTGTTCATTAGCAAATCCTAAGTTTTTTGGATCAGTTTTTGTATTGTACAAGAAGAACAACCTAATTTTGAAGCAATCACCTTTTACTTTTGACTTCATGACTTACTTTATTTTGTAAACCATGTTTTTTTTGGGCTCAAGCATCTTTATGTTTAGCCCAAACATCTTTGGTGAGTTCTTGTTTTAAAGGAATGTGAAAACCTTGTTAAAATGTTGGTAAATACGATAAAATCCAACACTTTTCTTTTTTTTAACAAAAGCTTTAAACGGTATGCTAATAAGTGAACAAATACAATCACACTGGCTTCAGGGTCAAATTGATCATCATTTTTACTATTCTTAACTACCTAAGTATACATAAGTTAGACAGTTACATTATAAGTTGAAGAAATAAGCCTATTAACTGAAATTAATGTTTGAATTTCTTAGACATGGTCAATCTGGCTCTATCGGAATTGGACAATACGAATAGCATTAAATGATGCATAACATTGTTTAACGCATAATTTCACCAGAATTTTATTTAGTCATTCAAATTTTAACGATTGAAGTTTTTATAGGGAAATCTGATCAAGATGTATTAAGTCGAGTATGATATTTAAAACAAACTTTTTGTAAAAGCATTTATAATTCAAGAGAATAAACCACATTGATGAATATGAAGAAGATGAGATGAGAAGGAGCTAGTAGCTAAAATAATAACAGCCGCACGGGTCGATCCATCAGGTTAAGGTACGCTTGCCGGGGTTGGTCCATGAATGGGTGACCATCTTTACATACGGAGACTCCTCCGTGCCTCGGAAAGCACGTTAAGCCGTTGGTCCCGGCTGTCAATCGTGGATCATTGACAGTCGTTACGGATCGTCAGAAGCCCGAAAGTCTGACAACCAGTCTTACTAAGGGATATCGTTTTACACAGTAACTGGGTTGTTGAGGTCAGATAGGCAGTCGCTCCATGTAAAATACTATTATTCAGCTGCATCCGGTTAGAGTGGAAGCCGACCCCTAAGCTAGTTGGGAAAAGGCTAGGCAGGCAGATGATGAATATGAAGAAGATGAATTTCCTATTTGAAATGTTCACATTTTGTGTACTATTGAAGAGATGATATAAGCAGTTGACAATGGTGTCTTGTTCCTGTTTGGAGACTTGGGAGTTTTGCATGTCCAATCAGATTCCAGACAGGAGCTTTTCCTTAACTGGCTTATCATAGTTATAATTTGCATGCCTCGCTCGACCTCAGTCTGTGCAACAAAATGTCTCTTTTAGGGTACCGTACCCGAAGGGTCCTAACGGAGTCCTATTGCTGTGACTCAAGTATCCGTCTGTCTGTCCGTCGTCTATCACACAGGCTTCACAGCCAAGCGGTTAGAGCTACAGTCTTCAAATTTTCACAGTGCATCTTGTTGACCCAAAAGCCATAAAAAAACATTTTTACCAAAAAAACAACCGACTTCCAAAAAAGAAAATAAGTACACTAAAAATTAAAAAATAACTTTAGTTCGACTTCCGATCGGTGTTTTTTCGTTATTTGACACCGACTTCCGAAATTAAAGTTATTTTTAACCTGTGAAGCCCCGCAACTCACCGGTGAGTCGGACAAAAAAAAAAAAAAAATTAAAGAGAAAAAAAAAAAATACATTGTATTGTATTTTTTTTTCTCTTTAATTTTTTTTTTTTTTTGTCCGACTCACCGGTGAGTTGCGGGGCTTCACAGGTTGTAGTGTATTTTCTTTTATGAAAGTCGGTTGTTTTTTGTGTAAAAAAAGTTTTTTATTTTTCACTTTTAGTTGTTATACCCCAGAACTGAAAACCCCAATAACATGGAACGTGGAATTTAAACATACTCGTAATTGGAAAAAACTAAAACGTCATCTGTGTACACGTATTTTTCCTTTTTGTTCAGTTTTTCAAAAAGCGCTGAAGCAATTTCGACAAAATTTATATGGAACCACCTCGGACGTCCAGTTTGGAGTGTATTCTTTCGGATAAAAAAACTTTGAAAATTGTTCGACAACTGACACTGAAAAAAAAAAACATACAGTCGACCGTAGAACCTCCGCCTTTTTCGAAGTCGGTTAAAAATAGTCAAAATTACATTTCGTACGGAACCATAAATGTGTGAAGTCCGACACTCACTTGGCCGGTTTTTTTCTATTCCGTACTTCTCTTTTAGTCGTCATCTCAGCACCTATATCATCTGGCAGGTCCATCACAGTATTTGAGTCAGTATTGATAGGCTCGCGTTACCAGATGGTATAATTATGATAACGTGGTCGACGACGGAGCACACTTGCCGAGTAGTAACCTATTCACTCTTGACATAAAGACCTTTTGTTTGTAGCTATCAGGAAACATAACCCCAGCAGGGAATTGTCCTTAAGTGTACGCACAATGAAAATAGAAAAAGAGTAAACTGAATGAAAACTTCAACACCAGGATCTGACATACTAAATCTTCAACACTTCAACAGCAGACTCTGGTGATAATAGCTGAACACACAGTACTAATGAATGTTTGCCCACTAACTTTCGTAGTGAAAGTAAAAGTGCACATGTTGAACCTCGGACCTTAGTTTTGTGAATAGGTTGTCTTTGTGATATTGTCTTTTCAAAATATGAATTTGGTATATGCTAAGTAAGTTAGTTGCAGAACCATGTTGAGGTTATGGGCATTCGATTTTCTTCGTTTACACCATCAATGTGTGAAAATTCTTCAGTTATTATTGTGATGAATTTTCTACCACTCATAGACAGACTGATATTAGTAGGTGCAATATAGAAAAGTAAATGCAAATAATATTATTATTTATTATAAAAAGATTACTTACAAACTATGCATTTATACTATAATATTATAAAAGGATTTTTTTTGTTTGTTTGTTTGTACCGAATGAGCTCCGAAACTACTGGACCGATTTTAATCTTTTTTTTACCAATTGACAGTTAAAATAACAGCGAGTAACATTGGCTTGGGCACGCCGCAATTGCGGTGGTAAGTCCCTTCTTTGAGGAGTGGCGGAGGGTAACGCCCGGGTGTCCCCACTGTGATGATCGCCCAGAGGACACGGTGGAGCATACGGTGGAGATCTGCCCCGCATGGTACAGAACGAGGGATTGGAAAGCAGTCTCCTCCTTCTGCAAAGCAGTAATGCTCGCGAAAGAGGAGGCGGAACGAGTGAGGAAGCATCAACAACAGAGTCGCCCTCACGCTCTCAGCAGCAGCCACCGCAGGAGCCGCCTGGGGCATCGGACGACGCGAGACGCCCTAGACTGCGGACGGCGAGTAGTGGGTAGCTCGATCAGGATCAGGCCCGAGAGTCAACGGCGCGTAGTGTTCCACGCGCGCCTCAAAGAGTTGTCAGCAATAGATGACGGGGCCCGTCATGACCGATGCCTGCCCAGGCGTTGTGGATAAATTCGTAATAGAGTTACCGCTCCCCTGGGCACTCAGGGCAGGGAAGGAACAGGGGTAGGTTTTAGTCAGTAAGTCTGACACGCCCTACCGCTCCACCTAGAGTGGGAGAAGTCATAGGACCCAGAGCGGGCGAAGTCATAGGATGAATACCCACCATCAAATAAAAAAAAGCGAGTAACATAGGCTACCTCTTATCCCGGGAAAAAATAACAGTTCCCGGGTCATGTCACGGGAGCGAAACCGCATGCAAAGTGCAGGTATAAAGCTGTTCCCAAATTTAACCATTCAAATAAAATATTCTATACAAGTAGTTTGAATAAACCAGAAAACATGCTTTTTCTTTTATTTTCGTTTACAAGACTTTATCTGAAATAGGATTTTCCGCAACTATTCTTGTTTGTTTGATCGCTTATGTTCATATTAACCGGTAAACGCCCACTGTTAGATCGAATCTTTTTCTTAGTCGACTACAATTCAAGATCGTGAGAAAACATTCTCATAGTTACAGCACTATTTACCTTCATCATGTTCAATATTATAATTTGATCTTCATCTCTTTTTTCCAAATAATTATATTAAGAAAGAAGCTAAATTGTTTATTTGCAAGTCAGTTTCACTTTCAATCATTCATTAAATTTGATTTATTTATATCACAGTCGTTGAAATGAATTGGATATAAATTTGTAGACCATGAACTTGTTTTACAAAATGTGGCCAGTAATGGTTTTTGTTTTGGTAAAAATTTCAATGAAACCAATTAAAAAACAGAAAAAAGATACATTAATAGATATAGTCTTTATTAAATACTATAACAAATTACAATAGCAACTTAAAAATTAACAGTATGTTAAAATAGGCAACAACCTTACGTTCGTACGTTGGTACCAAAAAGAAAAACAGAATATCACCATTTATATTTTTTGCCTTGCCTGACACTTAAAAAGGTGTGCTGACAATAAAACACCCTCACATACACATTTATATACCTAATAACAATTAAAACAATCAGAGCGTAAAAATATCGATACATAGCTCATAGCGTCATCTACTCGTAGTAATAAGTAAATCTTACGAAGATTTACTTGCGCACGCGTTGAAAGCGTAACGGATGACAGACGCAAATTGCGCCAAATTCTGTTGCCGTTCTAGCATTCTATTGGTCTTTGATGTGAATAAAATGAAGTGCGAATGTTACTTAGTATTTTTACAATTTTTACAAGTTATATTGTTCGGTCCGAGTGTATTTCCGAACGCAGCCTTGGGTGGTGACAGCTGTGGCTTGTGACGTTTTGACGTTGATAAGCACTTGTTGGTTTGACCGTAGTGAAAACATGTGTTGAAAATGTAAATTTTAGGCTTGTATTTAAATAGCTGATTCTATTTTTTTGGACCTAATTATTTGCAATTGAAATAATTTTGATTGAAACCCCATTTATCTACCACATTTAACTCTGACATACACACATGTAACCAGATTGGTCCCCGGACCGAAGGCTTCGGAAACCTATGATAGGTTTTTAACCGACGAAAAAAAAGGAGGAGGTTCTCAATCCGACCGTATATACATATATATATATATATATATATATATATATATATATATATTGTGTATGTTCAGCCCTCACTACGTCATTTATGAACCGATTTTGATTATTCTTTTTCAAAACGTTTGTCTATACTTCGTTTAGCGCTGCGTATCGATTTGCAATCAGGCTGGGCCGAGGGTCCGACAGGCACGCTTCCACACTCTTGTCTCTTCAAGTCGGATCCTTTGCCCTGGCTTGGTTGCAAACATACATGATAGATAGATAAAACATTTATTTGAAGCAACTCGCAGATAAAAAGAAAATACAACACACAAGCACAACTAAATTTCATAAGCAAGTAGCTAAACGAAAACAAAAAAATAGATACGATCACAAATATAAACATAATTTAAATACTAATTACATGTATGTTATGTACGGGTCAAATCTTGCAAGCTGAATTATAACCACTTCCTCTTATCCTACGGAGTTGAATTTTTACGTGGTGATTCAGTTCCAATGACAGTATATTTTTATGGTAAGCATGACTAGAATCAACATCCAGGATTAGCTTCAGTTAAAGGAACTTTTCAACGTTCACCTGCACAGACCCGAAATTTTGTGTACGCAATAAAGTTTGTATTTAAAAATGTTTTTTTTTTCACTAAAAATTTTTAAAAGACTAGCTGGCATTTTTCCGTCCATGTATGATACAATGGTACGCATTCTTTTGTTCAATATCTATACTAAAATTAGAGAATTGCTATCTTTAACTAAAAGGCAGTGCTAGAAAAGGACGGCTATAGCTATGCACTAAGTTAGAGATGTCAAACTAGTTTACGCCTTGCGCTTCGCCGTGTTTTTAGACGATATGTTTTTACGTGTACCCTTAATTTGTACGGAAATATTAGTTCAAACTAAATTTGACAGCTCTAATTTACGTCCGTCTCTTTCTTCTTTTATTAGAGAGAACAAGATAGCAATAGCCTAAATTAAGTTTAGTTTGTGCACAACAGAATCAACACCATTTCTTTTAGTTTAGTGTCCAGATCTCGTTCTAAATTTCGTGGGAAGATAAAAGCATACCTTTTTTATACCTACTAACTTCATTATTTAAAAACTAACTAAAAATATGTTTTTTGTTTAGTTACTAAAACATGTGAATAAACGGCGTTTTCAGGGTGTTCCTACCACACAAGTTAAATTTAACAGCATGTGTTACGATAAATTATTGAGACAGGCTTAATGGTTGTTTAATCATTTAGCCTGGCATTTGGATTTGAGAACCATGGTCCACCTCATCTTGCTCCATCGCCTTTACATATGACAACCTTATGGCTGCATCAGTTAATGCTGTTCCCGTCAAACATTTTATTTTAAAACTAAATTTGCATTCGACGAACTAACCAGTTCAATGAACGGCACAGTCATAGAAGGGCAGATTATAGGCGCAATTATTTAATTTCCAGTCATAATTTTTTCTAACTTTCAACTTACAAACGATCGCCTAAGGCTGTTAAGGAGTATTCTATAAGTGAACAGGAAAATAATCTAAAAATACGCTGTCAAAATTTTTATGTGTTATTTTTTGTGAAAAGTGTGTTACAATTCTAATAACATAAAAATAACAGACGGACGATTTTTTGTAATTTTTGTGTTACAAAAAAACCGGCCAAGAGCGAGTCTTTTTTTTTTTTGGACTTTACTCCGCACATTTAAGGTTCCGTATCAAATATTGGTATTTGTTAGTAAAGTATACGTAATAATAAACATTATCACAAAATTTCAAGTTCATAGGTCAATAGGAAGTTAAAAAAATCTTCGGAACCAAAATTTGTAGTTTAGACAGACGAACAGATCGACAGACGGACACGTGAGTGACAACAATAGGGCTCCGTTTGGACCCTTCGGGTACGGAACCCTAAAAAGAACTAAGACCTAGTATTTAAAGGTAATGGAAGACGTTTTACTGACAGAGAGGAAACCGGTGGAATTCTTTTTAAAAGTGTGTCTGTTGGCCATATGGGCAACCAGTTTATGGATATTTTCTTCCTCTGATGTATGAAGATACGTGTTTTGGATCTTCTGTTGTAAAAACCATTATGATTTTTTCTTGAATTTATTTATTGTGACTGTATATAGGTTTTCTAGTACTCTGATGTCGCCTCTTATGGGCTGTATAACTGTCATAACTCCTTGCCCAGTTACTTGATTAAATAAATAATTATGTTCCATGCGTGAAAGTTCAAAAACTGTTACTTTGGTCTTGTTTTAATCTAAAATGTAATGCTGCTAGTGTTCTAGGCACTTTTCCCATAGACAGCAATCTGGACAAATTTTTCGATGCTCAATGAGCCTCCCTGTTTTATGCCGCTTGTACATATTTTATTTGTTTTCTTTTAGCTTGTTTTATACTTTCTGTAAATTATAATTCAAAGTCTTGAGCATCGACGCTGGGTTGCTAGCCTGTCAGTTTTCTATCGGTTGCATAGTCTAATTCCGCCAAGCCCGTTCTATCATCGGACCACTAGGCGTACGGCGATGTGCCACCGGTACATGATGGACATCCCACCAACACGCACAAAACGTTTTGGAAATACATTCATTGTGCGTACAGCTAAAGAGTGGAATTCCCTGCCGGAGTCTGTGTTTCCTGATAGCGACAATCTGGGAGTCTTTAAGTCGAGAGTGAATAGGTTACTTCTAGACAAGCATGCTCCATCTTCGACCACATCATCGCTTACCATCAGGTGAGATAGTAGTCAAATGCGAGCCTATCATTGATAAAAAAAAAATATTTTGCACTAGTGTTTGTGACATGAAATGTTCGGTAGAAATCGTTTTGAAGTGTGTGAACATACAACGGGAAAATAATTTCATTTTTATTTTACTCAAAAAATTACAAGCCTAATGACGTCTAAACTTAGTAGACTGTGATATATAAATATATTAACATTAACACAACTTGCACATTGCACGTGTAGTGTTCATTTATTTATATATGTAAATATTATCAAAAGTCAGACTTTTGGCCTAAATTCTAACGAAAATTTGCAATATTCATGAAGTTTCTCTTTTTGAAAAGTTTTTTTCAAAATTTTAAGTGGGTAATTTTTCTTTTTTTCTTACGTTTATTTTAGAGATGGAACGCAATTAGGTACGTAATTAAATCCTCATTTTATAGTCTGCTGATCCGATATTGATCAAGAAATAAATAACAAAAATGTCTGAATAATATTACTTATTAGGAGCTTCTTCTGCCAGCGGCTTCGCCCGCAAGGAATTTTATTAGACTAAGTTACTCCTTATATACTCGTAGTCAGCTACCTGCCAGTAAAATCTTATCAGAATTGGTTCAGCCGTATCGAACGTTACCCGGAATCAACAGAAAGATAGACAGACAGATATAAAAAAAATAAAAGGTAGGCATAAGTATCGTGAAAATAACTGTATGAGCTTAAAAAAAACTATTAGTTTGACATTACAAACAGACACTTTAATTTTATTTATTTGTATTGATATACAGTATAATTTGTATCTTGGTATGATCGTGTGGAGCGGAGGAATGAAACACATGTAACTAAATTAGTTATGAATATAAATGTGGATGGATGTAGAGGGAGACCAAAGAAAAGATGGATGGATTGTGTGAGGAGTGATATGAAAGAAAAGGGAGTTAGTGATAGCGTGACGGCTGACAGGACAGAATGGAAGAAAATAACGTGTTGCGCGGACCCCATGTAACGTGGGTTAAGGGCAGGAAGATGATGATGATACAGTAACATTCTGAGGCGCATTACCAAGATAACTTGGTTTCATTACATGCACGAACATTACATTAGTAACTGATCTGCGCAGGCTCTAGTTTATTCTACTTAGTAAAAATATGAAATAAAATTCACTGACAACCACGACCATAGCCTAAACCACTGAGTTTAATATGCAACTTTGCACAAGAACTCCTTTTGCATTTAAGTGAGCAAAACAGAAGGACTAATAATAGGTATAAAATAGGTATCATTATCCTCTAAAGAGTGTAAATATGGGACGAAACTTGGGAAATTACACCGGGCACAAGGCTTGTAGTTAATGTTTGATAGCATATTTAAAAACATAGCTTAAATCTACGTATTTTGTCTCTCACGCCGACCATTGTTTTTAAAACAGATTTCCTCATACCCTGCCAACTCAATCTGCCTAGTCTCTTCCCAACTATCTTGGGGTCGGCTACCAGTCTAACCGTATGAAGCTGAAAACCAGTATTTTACATGGAACGACTGTCTATCTGACCTCCACAACCCAGTTACTGGTAAGACTGGTTGTCAGACTTTTGGGTTTCTGATGACCCGTAACGACTGTCAAAGATCCATGATTGAAAGCCGGGACCAACGGTTTAACGTGCTTTCCGAGTCCCGGAGGAGTCTCGGTATGTAAAGGTTACCTATCCATGGACCAACCCCGGCAAGCGTAGCTTAACCTGATGGATTGATCCATGCGGGCCGTTATTACTTTAGCCACGAGCTCCTCCATACCCTGCCAACTATGACGTTCAAAAACCATCATAAGTTATCAAACTCTAATCAAAATCGGGAAGACGGCAATATTCTGCTTCCACACTTCAAAGTTTTCCATAAACAGATTTTACTTTCTCCACCTACAAACAACCATAAACTGTTGGAAACCCCCATTGGTTTGACTTCATTTGTTTTAATTAGAATGCAAGCCGTTATAGCGAAAGAGGTTACACGTGACGAGATTTAAGGAGTGGTGTTGGACTACCAAGTAGTTCCGGGCTGAAGGTGTATATGTTGCCAGATAAAATAATTATGGTGTACTTAAGAATTTAGATCGAATTATTATTCAATTTGAGAAAGTTGCTGAGGTATTGGTAATTTGTTCGTCCGAGTGTAAATTACACCTTTCTTATTGATTTGCATATATTTTCGATCAGGCTTATGACGGAGGAAATTAAAAAAAAACATTTAAAAGAGTATAGTACTCTACATTAAAAGAAATGCTTGCAATTTAGCCTCTTGATCACAGAGGTTACAACCAATTTAAACGAACAAGCAGCTGACCAATCTATTTAAAGGATAACAAAAAGTGACAGAACATAAGATAATCACAAAACATTTAACCAATTAGATGCGATAGCAAATGATGAAAACAAAACTCGCTGTTGGACTTACTAATAGCATTTTAGTAGTAGTAAAGGAATCAAAAGTAGTGGTAGAATTACGATTATTTTTACCACAAAAATTATTATCATTGATAGGCTCGCGAGATCACTATCCCACCTGATGGAGCACGCTTGCCTAGAAGTACCCTATTTTTTCTTAACCCTTAGACACCTGACGTATTTTTCAGTAACACTACCACCTGTTATCGGTCCTGGAAATCGCTTGCGTATTTTCCATGTTTAATAATCATATATTAATTTATTACAATAAAATTAAATAACAGTCCTATATGTATCTTCATTATAATTTTATTCATGAAATGTTTTTAAACTAAGCCCATTGTGTCACCCTATGTAATGTTTTCCTCATATTTTTATTGAAATTTATATGGTGCACATAATAAAGAGTATTCTATTCTATTCTATTCTAAGCTAAATATGTATTAACTTTGAAAAAAATTAACACTTATCATAAACATAAAAATTTTATGAAAAAAAAACTAACAACTTGAAAAACTTGAGATGTGATTAAGAAATATCGCAATAATTTTATAGTTTTACTTATTTACGATAATTTCGATAAATAATTTAAAATATAGAATATTTTTTGGCACAAACAAGGTACAATGATATTCCAAAATCACAACCCACGAATTATTTTACAAGTTATGGCGAAAATGAAGGCACATTTATTGACTATATTTAATGCGAATTGGACTTTAACATGCGTAACATATAATACGCTGTTTTATGTTTCTTTTTAGGATCTCAAGTGTAACACGTCTTACGTTTGCCAAATTAAAAAAAAAAAAAAACAGTTTCTGAAATACTGGGTATTACGAAGTTCTGGTACAGTCAGGTCAATTAGATCCAATTTATCCTCTTAAAGCCATCGTCATATACATATATCTGGATCAGCCATTACAAGCCTACTAAAAAATAAAAATAAAAACTTTAATAAAAGTAACGTAACTACATATCGTCAGTCACAGGAACCACTCACAATATATAAAGCGTGAGTTAAATGTACTCACGTCTGTAGTTTCTGAGCGTGTGGTGGGTACTGGCGGGGTCGGGGAACAAGTATATCGACTCACACAATAATTTGAAAAAAAAAATTGCCCGAGTTTCTGAGACCGACCTTAAGTGGTTAAAGGTTAAATATCTAATTAATCAAAAGCAATAGTAGCTGATTCTGATTGACCCCTTCACGCTTCAAATGGCTAACCTAGTAACACATAACAAGCAGTCTGTCCCACTTTGTGTCATAAATAAACATGGTTGTAATCAACAACAGTTATGGAACAATTAATGAAAATTCAATACTTTTTCCTATCATTGAATGATTTATTCTTGAAGTGGTACGGTAAAATTTATAGCATTTTGATTGCTTGGTTCTGATCTATTTACTGTTAATGAAGAAGCTGTATCACAAATAACGATCTAGCTAGTTACCATCTGCTAATTCCAGCATAAGTTTAACTGTCTAGTTTGAACACTTGCGTGAGACAGAAATCAGGATTCAAAATACATTTTTATCTCGTTCTAAGAATCCAATTAAATCATTGTGACAATTCTACGCAATTTGTAAGAATATCATGCGTTCAAATTACTTGATTAGCTTGTAGAGTTTGACTGTAACTACTGGTGCACAGTTTAGCAGTATCAGCATCAAATTCTTTAACTGTCTATCATGTTTTCAATCTTTACTTTGTAGTCGTTATAAGCTCGAAATTAGATGACTTTAATTCGTCTTTTTCTGTCTTCTGCTTTATTTTTTAATGTTTTATTATCTTTATTAAACGGACCTCATACTATCCTTTTATAGTGACGATTTAATTTGACGCCTCAGGAATAAGCCGTATCCATATATCATCGCCTCCTGTTCCCCACATTTATGGGCAGAAGTCTCATTCATACTGACTTGTTTCAATACCTTGTAAGAACTAGTATTTCTCGTTTAAAGCAGAAGGGTTATAAAATTATGTCCCGGATATCGGTTTATCAATGTTCCAGTGACCTTTTGAAATACTTTTTCACTTTCTTACATCATGCTTTTTTTGAAATTTTGAGCTCTCCCTTGCCATCGATTATAATTTATTATCTACCTGTTTTTTAAAATTTGTCATAGGTTTGGCATGCTTATAATAATAATAACAATTTACATAAGGAAAACATGACAACATAAGCCCAATTGTTAGTAAAAACTTAATCTACGTGTTAGTAACTTAACCTACACAACAATTCGGGCACCGCGAGGTTCGGGCGCCGCGAGACGATCTCCGGCCACCGTAGACCCGGGCCTGCGGACGGCGAGTAGTGGGTAACTCGCCGTCCGATCAGCACCAGGCCCGAGAGTCGACGGCGCGTAGTGTTCCACGCGCCCCTCAAAGAGTTGTCAGCAAAGGGACGGGGCCTGCCACGGCCGATGCCTGCCCGGGGGTGGAGGATAAATTCGAAAGAGTTACCGCGAGGTAACTCTTTCGAATTTATCCTCCTGGGCACTCGAGGCAGGGAGGAACAGGGGTGGGTTTTAGTCAGTAAGAGTCTGACACGCCCTTCCGCTCCACCCTAGAGCGGAAGAAGTCATAGGATGATTTCCCACCACCCAAAAAAAAAAAAAAAAACCTACACAACAAAACACATCATGAGCGACAAGATTGCTCTTGTAGCACCAGTACACTCACAAAATGCCTAAGCTTTGGGGCATCCAGCTGATATAGGGCTTACAGAATACTGTTGGAACTGCCGCTCACTCTAGTTAGTTACAACTGAGGCTGTTCTTCATCTTTTGGCGTAAAAGTCATCTGATCTCACTTCTGCAAAACTCGTAGATGCACTACAGTAACGTGGCAGCCTCACAGCACCCTGAAAGCAAAAAAAAAAAGCTAAGTAGAATACTAATGTTAAAAATGTTTTATAAACTAACTTAAAAATCATTTTAAACATTAGTATTCTGCTTAGCTTTTTCCTCATTATTAAATAACGAAAATCTAAAAAAAAGTGTGATTACCACCTTGAAAGAAAGACGCAAGTAATCAATATTTGTACCTATACACGCAACGTTGTGTGTATGGGTACAAATATTGATTATAATTATATCTTTGATACCCCAACATAGTTTGTTTAGTTTTGCTACTAAATGAAGTCAACTACGTACACTAGTGCCTGATTCAAATTCATCATTCACACCCCATTTAATGTCACACACCGCTCCAATGAATCGATAACTATAATCTTATAGAAACCATAAAGCCATCAGAACATCGTTAGTGTCATATACAATACATCTTTTGGTTAACAAGCCATGACCAATTTTCAAGGATGAAAAAACCATTATCTAAATTTCCGATGATGACATCTTCTCACTTTCACTTTAGTACTTCTACAGTCGGACTGCTTTCAAAAATGTGGTGTGAATTTAAAGTACTAATAACTTTTAAGTACCCGAAATACGAATCTTGATCAACACGAGCTGAATTATAATCATCATAGTAAAAAAATCTACTTTCAATTTTCTAAATCAAGCTTGAACAAACAATATGGACTTTTTAGTTTATTGTTTTTGCTATGTGAAAGCACATGACTTCCGTTTTCGGAAACGGAGGCATAAAAATTGGGTATCTAGGTATGTCAATTTATTACATACTCGTAGGTAAAGCTACGAGTATGTAAAAAAAGTCTTCAAGCACAGTTTCGAAAGAAAGTTTATAGAAGCCAGACGTTTTTAAATACATTTAAAATGAAAAAACCAGAACGGTTGAAGCGTTAATCTTGCAGTGTTTTTGATAATTATCTACGTGATATTTGGTTGGATTTTATTCATCAAATTATTTTGAATATCAAATTATGAATACAAATTCATAATGAACAGCACTACAAAATGTATAGGTACTATTTCATCTTGAGCCTCTTATTTTTGGGTAAGTTAACATGCCACTCACACACTGTCAACTGATATAATTTTCTCGTTACAGATGAAACATCAAGATATATTCGGATCAGCATAGCAGATAATTCACAACTTGTCGACAAGCGACAGATGAGCTCACTTTCCAAAATTAGTATATACAAAACCTCAAGAGAATGGAATTACTCCGTGTAGATGCACGCGAACATACCAGGAGACCTAACGTGTGTTCAAAATAAAGCTATCTGTGACAAATAGATAGAAACCAGTAATGATCTGACAATGTCTGAACACTATGAGGAGAGAAACAAAATCAAAATGAGAATCGATACTATAGCCAAGTTTCTAGTTATAATTTTAGTTAGTGCCAAACAAATTCAATGCAGTGACAATGACGATATAGCGAAACGAATGAAGATTATTGAAAGTGTGTCCGGGAGATACTTTAGTGATGTTTATCAAAATGGTACATTTAGGACTGGTAATGTGTTGTGGGACAATATTTTGAATAAGTGTACGGCAACACCGTCAGTGAGTTGTTTACAGAAGAACGTTTATACTTATCTAGATGATAGGCTAGGGATGAATGGTGATCTGGAAGTGTCTAGTGGTATGTGTTTCAAGAAGAATAGTGTGGATATAAACAAGTATAGTAAGGAAGCTAATACTATCTACCTCACTGGGACCGATAAGGATGAAAAAACGGAGAGGTACTTGGATGAGGAAAACGAGATTGAGGATACTGAACCAGGTAAGCGCAATTTTTATCTAGTGAACTCTTTCTCAGAGTTTTGTTTTATACTGATAACTTTTTGCGCATATTTTTTGCCAGTGTCTAGTTAGGAAGTTGCAGAGCAAGTCTAATTACTCAACAAGTAGTTTAAGCGTTTGTCATACGACCTCGACCTTCTTGTTAATGTAAAAGAACCGTATTTATTTTCATGGTTAGAGTGTAAATTCTTATTTTGTTAAAATTTGTATAAAATCCTTCTCAAGATTCGACAAATTTTACTACAATAGTGTGGTTTTACTGAACATTTTCAGTATACGAATTACTTTGTTCATAGTATGTTCTCTGAAGAACTCGAGTTTATAGTATGAAAATGAATTCTGTTTGTTTATCGATCAAAATAAATCTCTTAAATAAGTAAAATTATAACTCAGCAAAAGTTGTAGGTATATTCTCAATGTGAGAAAATATTGGCTCTAACAAAGTTATTTATATAAAAGCGCTAAGAATTCGATGATTTTCAATTAGTCATAACAAATAATGATGATTTCGTATATTTAAAATAAGTATTATCTAGACAAATACGACGTTAGTTGTAATGTAAACATTGGATTTTGTTTTACCAAGCCAAGCCATTTCGGAAAATAAATAGCCTTCATTACTGCATTTTATTACCTAATTACATATCACGCAACTTAGTGACTTAATAACGTTTAATTTTGAGAGTTACCAAACAAATTATAAACATCAGAACATTATAACAGTAGCAACCACCTTTTCTAATCTAATCTCCTGTTAGTTTATTATTTAAATCTGACCTATAAATTAAAAGTATAGAAAATAAGCTCCTCAGTGCCTATACACCAATCTTCTCTAACAATTCAACCAAGACGTGTTAAAACCAATACAAATAATCAGACACACAGTACGAGCATAAATAAAGATTTCTCTAAGTAACCTACAGACATAATGCAGACATCATTGAGACTTAAGGAAATTCACATTCACGGTGAAAGACATTTGTTTATTCAAACAATGAGCAATTCATGTCGCATAAACTAGTAGTCAGCAGCATGATGATCAGTGTACCTTGAACTCTGGTTGGGAAGGAAAAGTTCTTGAGCGTAAACTGGTTGCTTGTACTTTCATTCCGGTATTTGGACAACATTTTATCTGTTTTGATTGGTTAAAAGTTGTTTGGATTGTATATTTTAGTGTACCTGCCTTAAAGTAATTTGTGGTTTGAGAAAATTGGAACACCGCATTTTTTATAAAACTGACTCTGAAATCTTTCGCCATGAGTATTTCTATTAGTATCCATAATTTAGGTCATGTATGTGGTAAGGTCTCATCATCATCCATCCTATCATCATCATTCTCCTGCCCGTATCCCAATTTATTTGGGGTCGGCGGAACATGCCCTTTTCTTCCATACTCCTCTATTAGTCGTCATCTCTGTAGTCACCCCTTTTTACCCATATCCTCTTTCACACAGTCCAACCATCGTTTCTTTGGCCTTCCCCTACTCTTATAGCCATCCACATCCCTATACAAGACTTTCCTCACGACATTTTCTTCATTCCTCCTCATCACATGGCCACACCACGACAACCGATTTCCACACAAATTTCTAGTCAGCGGTGCCACTTTCAGACTTCCTCTTATATACTCATTCCTAATTCTATCCATGCACATAACACCACACATTGCTCTTAGCATTCTCATCTTAGCTGCATGCAAAAGCTTTTCATTCATCCCTTTTGTGGCCCAACATTCTGAACCATACAAAACAGCAGGTCTGACCTTTAAGGGGAATGCGGGCGTCGCAGATAGTCCCGGTGATCTGCCGCCATTTCATCCACCCAGTGTTAATTCTGTGCTTAACAGTCTGATCTATTTCGCCATCGCTTTGCACGAGTGAACTAAGATACCGAAAATTACAGCAGACTGGGAGAAGCGTGCCATCTAGCACTGTAGTTTCAGAACTGGAGAGACCGCCGAAATTGCAGAACATGTATTCAGTTTTGGTTCTGCTGATTTTCAAGCCAACTTTCTCCAGCTTCTGTTGCCATTTCTCCAATCTTCTCTGGATCTCATATCATCATCTCATCATCCTCCATCCCATATTCTATTTTATTTGAGTTTGGCGCAATATGTTTTCTTCTTCTATGCTGTTTGTTATAGTCACCATCTCAATAGTCACAATTTCACAAAACCCACGGTTTAGAGGCGTCACGACGTCTTCACCTTCCGCCTGACGCAGGTCCACCGCCGTGTCCTCGTGAATGTGATAGGTGGCGGCGACCTCTCGCGCCCGGTCGTGGTACAGGCCATGGTACGGAGCGAGAGGGAATGGAAGCAGTATCCGCCTTCTGCGAAGCTGTAATGCTCGCGAAGGCGGAGGCGGGACGCGTGAGGGAACCTCAACAGAGTGGCCCTCACGGCCCTGGCCGCTGCCACCGCAGGAGAGGTACTGGGCATACTGGGCGTCGGACGTCGCTAGACGATCTCAGGCCACCGTAGACCCGGGCCTGTGGACGGCGAGCAGTGGGTAGCTCGCTGTCCGGTCAGCACCAGGCCCGTGAGTTGACGGCGCGTGGTGTTCCACGCGCGCCTCAAAGAGATGAGTATCAGCCACCACTGACGGGGCCCATCGTGGCCGGTGCCTGCATGCCTAGGGGTAAACTCCTTTATACAAGGGAAATTATTCATTCAATTCTGTTTTTGAATAATTTTTTTACCATAATTATAAAAAAAATATTTTCATTAATGATAAATTTTTTTCACGGCAGCCACACGTTTGTGTGACTTTCCGCAAGATTTCCGGTGATAACTGTTTGCATTACTATCGAATATTCTTTTTAAGGGCTGCGATTGTTTGAGTTTTGTTGGCATAAACCCGCGACTTCAAGTAGCCTCAAAGAAAGAAGTCTGAGATTAAAAAAAAAAAAAGCTTACGCTGCGCCGCCGATTATTATTTAAAAAAATCGACATAATTACGCTCTTGCGGACTATAGCCCTCCATGGCTTGTCTGTTTGTATTATGCAGCTGTCTAGTTTACAAATGTCAAATATGATTGACGTTCGACGCCATTTCCAAAAATTATAGCATCTTCCGATAGGGTGATTAATTTTGCGCCACCTTGTATTTCTGCAAAAAAATACCAAACATAAACACTCACGCACTGTAAAATGGCTGCACGTCATGTCGTGAGTTTCATTGTCTCACGAAACAAATATTTTATGCGCTACAGATATTTCTGGGTTTGAGTGTGAATGTGTCTGTAAATGCACACAAGATAGGAGAAATTCGTATAGTGAAATTAAATTCTGATTCAAAAATATGCGATATAGTTCAAAACATGGCATAGCAAATAAAACATCATTATTCAGTGGGTATTCCGTATACTTACTTGAATGGAATTGATGTAATATGCTAACTTAAAAATTCACAAAAGCGAGCCTTATTATTATTGGGTCCTATATTTTATTAGTGATCGATGGTCCTATAATAGCAAATCTAAAAAAATGCGATTGATTGATTTTGAATTGATACTTACAGGTGGCGATTAGCGATAGCCACCGAAGATGACGATTTGCAAATGAATAGGGATCCGGATTGATAAACCAGTAACATAACATAGTTCCCACTACCGGGACTCATACCTTCTCTTTAAGAGATGGAATGGACCGTCGGTATCTCACAATCATGTCGGTTTCCTCTCGATGTTTTCCTTTATCGTTTTGAGAGCAATGGTAATGATATAAATTATTTAAAGTAAGGCGACTGCTTGGGTTTGATCCCACAACTACTGCTGATACACCAATGCATATTGTTAAGTTACAAGCTAATACACATACACACTAATATATATGGGTTTTGCGAATAGCTCTCAAAAATATTATTAAAATCAAAATAAAGGTGTCCGATCCCCAGAGAACCGTGAACTTTCTGTTTCCGTCTCAATCACAGCGACAGTGTCAATGACATCGTTACATAAAGCCGTGATCTTGACGACGTGAATCAGAGTGGTCTGACCATTCATCGTCGAGATATCTATTATGCAGATTTTATGAGGCTTGAGACTAGACAAAAATATTTATAGCTTTTGAAGAGGATAGCTAAGTGGTTCAAATTGGTATTCATTTTTTAGGTTTCCATACGCGCAGGGTCCAAACGGAGCCCTATTGCTGTCACTCACGTGTCCGACTGTCCATCTGTTCGTCGTCTGTCACACAGGTTTTTACAGCCAAATGGTTGGAGCTACAGTCTTCAAATTTTCACAGTATAAGCATCTTGTAGACCCAAAGCCATACAAATAGTCAAAATTACATTTGGTACCTTAAATGTGCAAAGTCCGACACATACTTTGTCGGTTTTTTATTATTATAATATTTGACAAGGAATATATGGAGAGTTTTGGACATCATACGTATTATGACTATTTTATCCAGAAGATATTTCAATCAGACTTTCACAGGATATATAGATATACTAACTTCTGCCAGCGGCTTCGCCCGCATGGAATTAGTTCTTCCCCCACTATAAATTATAGTCTATGTGATAATCTAGCTATTCTGGCGTGATTGAGTAACAAATATCCATCCATCGAACCAAACTTTTGCATTTATAATATAAGTAGGATTTTATAAGTACGTACAAGATACTATTTAAACTAAAAAAGGGTGTGTGTATGTACGCACGTAAGAAGTTATACTTCTTTGGCGTAACAAGATAAAAAACCAAACTGTCACAAAGTTAACAAATCATTTTTCGTGAACCACAGACTAAAGCTAACTTCAGGGTGTCGGTGTTTTGTGACGGTGTGCGCGCGCATCGTAAAAATTTACTCTCATCATTTTTCCCTAACGCGCCAAAAGAAGTAAAACTTCAAAAATTTAGAAACCCAACGCTTAAAAGAAAAGCGAACATTTAAAATACACAAAAGAGTTGATGACCTTGAAACGGCTGAACTGATTTTGGTAAATCATATCTAAGAACCATCGTTAGAAAACCTGTTCTCAAATAAAAATCCTCATTCAAATTTGTTCACCCGTTTAAGAGCTACGGTGCCACAGACACACACATAGCGGTCAAACTTATAACACCCGTCTTTATGCGTCGGTGGTTAGTAAAATAGCATGGAAGATGCTTTTTAATAGAATTGAAATAAATAAATTAACTTTGACTTTATTACTTTGATGACCAAAGCTATAGGTAAGGCCAAAAAGAAATAAATTGAAGATTTGTAGATGTAGATAAAATATAATGGAATACATTCTTTTTTTCTCTAGCATTTTATTTTTTTGTCGTCGTATGTAAAATAATAGTATTCAGTGGCGTCCGGTTAGACCGGAAGCTACAGCATAGCTGTGAAAAGGTTGGCTTATTTTCTATGATTAGTCATTCTAAAATATCAACCTAACCTAATAGGCATTTTTTATGCTACTTGAACCAAAACTGTACTGAATAAACACAAAATACTTTGACAATGGTGCGGATTCTCTTGTTCAATAACTAAACTAAAATTAGAGAATCGCTATCTTTTACTAAAAGGTAGTGCGAGAAAAGGACCGCTATAGCTATGAACTAAGTTAGAGATGTCAAACTAGTTTACGCCTTACCGTGTTTTTAGACATGTTTTTACGTGTACCCTTAATTTGTATGGAAAGATTAGTTCAACTAAATTTGACAGCTCTAATTTACGTCCGTCTCTTTCTTGTTTCATTAGAGAGAAAAAGATAGCAATAGCCTAAATTAAGTTTAGTTTGTGCCTAACAGAATCGGCCCCATTATCTATATTTTGCAAATAAAGATAAGAATATAAATATTTTGAGATATTAATTACATCAGAAACCATAATAATGTTATGGATTATATAGTATTATGTAGCGAGGATTATTCATGGTCCTTCGAGCCGGATGTGGTAAGGGCGGTTCCAGCAAAATCAGGTATGTTCTCCCAATAGAACGGAGAATCATAAACCGTATTATATATTATTATGATATTATAAATAATGTTCAAACCTCATTTCTGAAGCGTCTATGAGCTGAATTCGGCCCCTCGTACGCCTTCCAAAGGTCCGGGACCTCTGGGTCTCGAAAAATCCAAAAGAAAACAAAATTTAAATGCGAAAGTAACTCCGTATGTCTGTTACCTCTTCACGTCTTAACAGCTGAACGAATTTGGTTGAAACTTGACAGTGACACATAAATAAATCATGAACTGGAATAGGACAAAGGATACTTTTACTCGGGTATACGTTACCTTCAGATAATTTTTGCCTGTCACGCGGGCTAAGCCGATCACAGAAGTTAGTTCTAAATAAACAAAATTGATAGTGTAAAACCAACACAACTATTAGAAATAATAACAGCAATCACATAGTGTAGTAAATTTTTATTTGTATTTTGTACTCTTCATAATCTGATCTATGATGTATTGATGTTCTAAGCTTACATTATAATTGTCTGTCACAAGAAAAATATAGAGTATTCATGACTTACTACTTTGGCTCTTAGTTATATTTAATAGTTACAACACACAGCACATTCATTTTCAGGGTTCCGTACCCGGAGGGTAACCAACGGGACCCTATTACTTAGCCTCCGCTGTCAATTCGTCCGTACGTCCGTCCGTTCGTCTGTCTCTCAGCAGGCTGTATCTCATGATCCGCAATAGGTAGACAGTTAAAATTTTCACAGAATGTTTATTTCTGTTGCCGCTGTAACAACAAAATAAAAAAAAATAAGGTGGGCTCCCCTACTAGAAACGTGTTTTTTGGCTTTTGAGGGTTCCGTACCAGAAGGGTCTAAACGGATTATTGTTGTTACTCACGTGTCCGTCTGTCTGTCTCAAGATTTTGTTAAGAAGAATTTTGAAACTTTCCTTTGACCTATGAACTTGATATTTGGTGATAATGTTTATTAAAACGTATTTTTTACTAACAGATACCAATATTTGGTACGTAACCCTTAATGTGCGAAATCCGAGACACACTTGGTCAGTTTTTTTGTACGACCTTAATAACGGCAACAAGTAGACACTTGAAATGCTCACAGAGTTTGTATTGCTATATTCGCTAAAAAAAATAAAATAAAATAAAATTTGATGTTACGGAACCCTCATGTGCGAGTCCAACTCACACTTGGCTGGTTTTATTTATTTATTATGAACACTAACAATTCAAACATACAATTACCCGCTGTAGTGCAAATCTGAGAACAATATGAGTGGTTATATGTGCCATACTGCGGTGTCAGAAACAAGTGTCTTGCATGTGCTACCAACCGTGGCAATCTGGCGGAACGCCAACGAAAGTGGTGGTATGTGGACACATGAGACAGCAGGGTCAAGGAAAAACAATAAATGAAGATTAGGATAAGGGCAATAAAGATGCTGGGTGGGTATAAAGAGAAATTATAAAGTAAGTGCATTAGATAGTACAAATGATGAAAAAAAACTTAAAATTAGGTTCAGTTTTAGTTTGGAAACACATTTTTGATGAGGTTCCTGTTTTTTGTCGAATTTGGAGTCAAGCTGACTATCATCATCATCATCATCAGCCTTTTAATGTCCCCACTGCTGGGGTACAGGCCTCCTCTCTGTGAGAGGGTGTGTGTGGGCCGTAATCCACCACGCGGGCCCAATGCGGATTGGTGGATGTCACATGTCTTCGAATTTTTGGTTCTAGGACATGCAAGCTGACTATAATTATTTGAATTTCAATATTTTACACTTCAATTTTGTTTTTGGAATAACAAACTATATGTCATAGAAAACAAGTTTCAAATACGATTGCAAGCCATATTTTTTTAAGGGCTTATTAATACGAATGGTCACTTTAAAGTCGACTTGTTGCTAAAGTTGGTACTTGAGTTGATGGCTATAAATTCAAATTATCTCGAATTATAATTATGATGCTGACAATACTTTGTCGATGTTATTTTTTTCATAATCATCTGTGTCCCTGTGTCGACTGAATTCCCTGCACGCTTTTATACCAGATTGATTGTATTAACTACTAGCCCTTATATTGTATGCTTGCATTGTTTGTATTTATCCATTATTATATATTGAGAGACCATGTTATTATGAGTAAAGTGATCAGTCAACCACTAAGTAATTTTAACCACCTAAAGCGTGAACTCGTGCGAATCAATTTTTTTTTTGGGCCGCCCTTTTCATCATTTAGGATCCATTGCATACTGAATCTTTTTCAATGTCGGTAAAAATATGATATATTATCATCATAATTCTTGGCATTACATCATATTGACAAAATAATAATGCCGCAAATTACCACCCAAACTCTTATTAAATTACCACATTTTTCATTTTGACCACTTTCATTTTTTTACCATCGAACGTTTGTGAATTAATTCATCGCAAACGTGATTTCGAAAGCATTTTGCATTCCTTAGTGAAAGCAAAATAGACTAATAAATACGGTAAACAATATTACTCTTATTTCTTAGAAGATAAGGTTTGAAATCGTACGAAGTTAGTTTCCTTGAATCGTTTGTTCGTGTCCGTCGGCAAGGTATTTGCGGCTGTTGTAATTCTTATGTCGTGTGAAATAAGGGTTGCATTTGATTGCGTAAGTGTTGTTGTATCATTGTTACGGTGGCGGTTGGAGTTCCGTTTGTAGAAAAAGTGAGCTATGTTCTAATGGCCTTTTTAGGTTCTACAATTTCTATGAGCTAGGAATTTAGGAAAATCAGTGTCTGTTATTTTGTTGTTATTATCACATTTTGCATTACTTACTTGCTTATTTATTTCAGAAATAATTTAAGAACCTATATTAACATGATGATGAAATAAGAAAGTATTGCAAAGTATATATAATTATTATAAAAATAAATAAAATTATTTTACAATTTTTTTGACAATTTATATGGCTTTGGATCAACAAGATGCATAGACTGAAAATTTGAAGACTGTAGCTCCAACCGTTTAGCTGTAAAACCTGTGTGGCAGACGACGGACAGACGGACACATGAGTGACAGCAATAGGGCTCCGTTTGGACACTTTGGCTACGGAACGCTAAAATGGGAGGCGTAAAACTCAATCGGCATCGAAAAACTCATCCACTGTCCGCTGTCAATATAAAACGTGCCCAGAACACTGGCAGCATTGTCACGTTAAATGGCAACACTTGCGAAGAAATAATAGTAAAGGGGTATTAATTTATAGCTTTCCATACCTGAAGGTTCCAAATTCCAAATCCCTATTGCTGTCACTCATGTGTCCGTCTGTCCGTCTGTCTGTCACAAAATTTGTATACGAGGAATTTTGTAACTTCCCGTTGACCTATGAACTTGAAATTTGGTGATAATGTTTATTACTATGTATATTTTACTAACATATTGCTTTCCCCATATGATACGGAACCCTAAATGTGTGAAGTCAAACACGCACTTGGCTGATTTATAAGGTTCCGTACTCAAAGGGTCTAAACGGAGCCTTATTTTATTTTATTACTATGGACCTTGTCTTTGGTCAGGCTGCGTAGTTTTGAACAATTTCTATGCAGGTCTTCTTCTCTGTTTGAAAATCTTGATAAGTGTAGATCCTAGTGAATAAAAAACTATCCAAAAAAAAAACAAGTTACTTTGTAATTAGTAACGCTAACTATTAATGAATAATGTTATGCAAGTCTTTTTCCTGTATTTTTGTTGTAGAGAAAACTATGTTACATTCTGAATGGAATTACCCAATACTTTCTCTAGTTTACGCATTGGCATGAGTAATAGGTACTACATGCCTCGATTGAATGGTTTGTGGAAAACGCCTTTTCTTTGTGTTTGACCCTCGGTCACAAAAAAGTTTTCTAATCAGCTGCTTTCGTGTTTACTCCTAATTACTTTTGCGTAATTTTACTTTTTTAGTGTTTCGTACCCAAGTGGTCCAAACGGAGATCTATTGCTGTCACTCACGTGTCCATCTGTCTGTCCGTCATCTGTCACTAAATTTTGTTCCGAAGAATTTTTTACCTTCCCATTGACCAACTTGAAATTTGGTGATAATGTTTATTATTACGTATATTTTACTAACAAATACCAATATATTAATAGATTAGATTTTTTCTTTGATAATTCCCTCATTTGGTACGGAACCTTACATGTGCGAAGTCCAACATGGGCTTGTCCGGATTTTTGAATTTCTTCTGTAGCGAGGGTCGCGTTCACATACACACAAACTCACATACAGAAGACACCGGAACCGGAAAAAATATTTGTTGTGTGCTTGAACTAATCATAATAATAATACCATATTTAGATAGGTAGTAGGTGCCTCATTTGAATCACAATTTTTTTTTGTGTCTAAAGGGGTCTCTGAGAGTTTCTCCCCTCGGACACTCATTTATAGATCAATCTGCCCGCGCCTTTTTACAACTATCTTGGGGTCGGCTGCCCGTCTGACCCGATGCAACTGAGTACCTGTATTTTACATGGAGCACTGCCTATCTGACCTCCAAAACCCAGTTACTGGGTAATACGATACCCCTTGGATTCCAACGACACGTAACGACTGTCAAAGATCCACGATTGATAGCCGGGACCAACGGCTTAACGTGCTTTCCGAGGCCTGGAGGAGTCTCGGTATGTAAAGATGGTCACCCATCCATGGACCAATCCCAGCAAGCGTAGCTTAACCTGATGGATCGACCCGTGTGGCTGTTATTACTTTAGCCACTTGCTCCTCTTTCAATCCTCAAAACTCATTTATAGATGTTATATAAATAATATTTGTAACACTGCCATGTGCCTTTTCCTACGAACGGGGTGAATAGCCTAATATTGGTTTCTAGTGAAGCATCGATTTAGTTTTTATAACAATTCATAAATAAATCGGAGTACTTAAATGCTACAAACAATTATTAAATAACGTGATAAACGCTTTCAAAGTTTTTTTTCTATTCACCCCCTCGTTCCTATTCACCCCGTTTGACTAGTTCGACTTTTAATTATGTTCAGTAACTTGACAGTTCAAAGAAAAATAATGATAAATGTTTTCATCTTTCTAAGACATGTTATTAAGGCGGAGGTGCCCACAAACGGTCAAAAATATGTTTTTTTTAAAGCAGTGTATCTCTTAAACCGTAAATAATATTGACAATTAAAAAAATATGATATTTTCAAGTCCCATTTGCATACAGTGATGGAACTCAAAACATAATTTAACAAACTTTAATGCATCAAAAAAATCTTCGAACATAGGTATGTTAGAAGATTTTTGGAACGAAGTTCCTTATCGCACGTTGCGAAAGGGCCCCCCCCTTTCGCAACGTGCGATAAGGAACTTCAACGGTTTATATATATATAATCGAAAGGAACTTCGTTCCATCCGGGTGTCCCTTGACACCTGTCAAGTTTTTTTCAATAAAAAGGTCTTTATTATCTTTAAAAGCAGTTTATCTCTTCATTACGCACAGGGCTCGACAATGCTCTACGAGTCCAATATAATAACGCGTTTCGGGTAATGCTGGGGTTGCCCCGCTTCTGTAGCGCGTCGGGGATGTTCGCGGTCGAACGCGCTCCGGATTTTGGCTCGCTGCTGCGTCTGCGAATCGCATCACTGCTGCGTCGGGTGCGCGGCTGCCCCAACAGCCCCATGGCTACTGTAGCTGGTAGGGTGGATGGCCCAATCATAACTCACTGGATGGCGGCACACAGGCTGTCAGTCAGGTATGTGAGATGATGGGTTTGTACGTGTTTTAGTCAGTAAGTGTCAAATTGTGAATCTACTCTTAGGTTATAGATCTCTATGGTCTGAGAATAAAGATTTATAATTATTAACGATTATAATCATAAGAAAAAATATTCCATAAAATTTCAAATGCTAAACTGCATTCAGTGATGGATTATTTTTTATTTTATTAGTAAAACCTAAGTAAATCGATAAAATACTTCATATTTTGCAATAAATTGCGAGCATTTATCGTAGCGCATCTCTTTCTTTTCTATGCAGTCCGAGAGTGACCACGCTTTAAGTGCTGTCTCGACCTTAAAATTTAAATAAAAAGTTTTGCTTATACAATACTAATATTAGCCTGCATTTTGCGAGTATTAGAATACTGTTAACCACACGACACTAACCAACAACTACAACCAAACGACAGTTCATTTCGGTCAAGTTAAAACTCATGTCTACCTCGCAGAAATCTAATTCTTTATTTAGTTTTTTTGTGATCTACCTTTCTAACACTAAGAAATGTGTGAACAAGTTAAAGAATAATTTAATATATGTAATGCTAATCCATAGCTTTCAATCGGGTAAGAACTTACAAAAAGTTAACAATTGCGTGGGATTTGAACTTGCGTCACACTGATTTGCGCTTCAATCTGTGTGCTCTATACCACTGGGCCATCTTTACTTATGCTAAGTTGATGAAATTGTAAATTTGAATTATTTGTTGGCGAAAACTTGAAAATAGAAAGTCGTAAGTCAAACTAAACGTCAAACTAATACGTTGTGAGAATTCTTATCGACTTTTGCTGGCGTCTGTACATTATATGCTTACACCTAACAATCTGTTTTTTTTTTTGTCAAAATCCTTCAAATATCAAGTTACTACAATTAAAAGTCGAACTGCAGGACAATATTCTCAGTACCTTTTTTTGAAGTTATACTTCTTTTTTTGCGTTAGGGAAAAATATTGAGGGTAAATTTTTACGATGCGCGCGCACACCGTCACAAAAAACCTACAGCCTGAAGTTAGCTAGAACCGACATCCTGAAATTTGCTATGGTCTGTGGTTCATGAAGAATGATTGTTTTCCTTTTGTAAACTTTGTGACAGTTTGGTTTTTTATCTTGTTACGCCAAAGACGTATTAACTTCTTACGTGCGTACATAAGCACACACACATTTTTTATTTGTGGTAATAGTTTTATAAGTCGACCGAACCAACTATTTCTACATAAGGCCATTCTGCACTAGGTCAGTAGCCCACCAAGCGAAGCACTTGTACTGTGGTTAACCACAAAGGGCCTATACTTGTCATGGTGGCCGAGAAGCATTTGTAAATTACACAGATGCTGCGGTTGTAGAATAAAGGAAGAAATTGCATCAATTTTGTTGCAATAATAGAGCTTATTATGGAAATGTATTGGAAGTGAACAGGTTGGTAGTGATACGGTGATTACCCGACTGTCCTAGAAGGAGGATAATGTTTTCAAGAGTATGTATGTCTATTTCTTTGACACGCCCTGTAGCCTCGCAGTGTTTTAAAGAATGAACTAATACATACGGTATGTTAGTCTTGATCATGTAAAATACTGGTATTCATCTGCATCCGGTTAGACTGGAAGCCAACCCCAAGACAGTTGGGAAAAGGCTAGGCAGATGATGATATTTTTGAAATCTTCTCTTTCATTATTTTAAAACCCAAATGGCTATGTCACAAAAAATATATTACATGGAGCGACTGCCTATCTCCTCAACCTTCACAACTCAGTAACTGTGTAATACGATACCCCTTGGTAAACCTGGTTGTCAGACTTTCGGGCTTCTGACGGCTCGTAACGACTGATTGACAGCCGGGACCACAGAGCACGGGCACAGAGGAGTATCGGTATGTAAAGATGGTCACCCATCCATGGACCAACCCTGGCAAGCGTAGCTTAACCTGATGGATCAACCCGTGCGGCTGTTATTAATTTAGCCACGAGCTCTTCAAAATTTCAAGAAGATTTCAAAAATATGATACACTAAAATGAAGGAAACAAACAAATTAAATAATAAAAAACAGGCCAATTGCGAGTCGAACTCGTACACCGAAGGTTCCGTACAAGCTTGCGCGTATCTAAATACTTCAGGAATTGAGTTTCGAAAGTTTTTGCCAGAAAAACTGTTTTATTTTTTAGTTTTCGGTAATTGACGTGGTTAAAATAATTTAAAATCTGTTTGAGCTTGTGCTAATGAGGTCGTTTCATACGATGCTACGGTCGCCTCACTTTAAAATTTGGACCCGAATTCCTTTGAAGGGGACCCTATTTTTTTGTGATGTAATTAAAAATTTACGGTAGTCAGATTTTTCCCTTAACTTGTGTATAAGATCTTGCTTCTTGCCAAATTTCATGATTGTAGGACAGCGGTGACTTACCCTATTTTGAATCCCATGAGAGTGTCAAAATATAAGTTTTTTGCGGCATAAACGGCCGTATCTTTTTTTACGTTAACTTAGAAGTTTGATTTTTTGACAAGGGACTGTAACACAATTTACAAGGTCTTTTATAGTATTATATTAGGATACACAATTTACAAGCTCTTTTATAATATTCTGGTCAGTTAATTGCATGAGGTATTGTGATATCTAAGTGACCCTTATTGTCACAAATTGTTGTCTTACTACCACTACTTATGTTTAATCCGTCAGGCCCCTAGCCAGCCAGGCCAGGCCAGGTTTTTAATTTTTTTTAATCTTTATTATTAAGGGGTTTTTATCCACACGGATACGTCAACCCCATTGTACCTTATAATCTATTTACAAGGTTTTTAATTGTGTCTGCTCATGAGGGGCTTGACGGGTAATTTCATTTTGTCTTAAAGTAATGGAACTAGAAACAACAGAAGCGACAGCCTCAGATCATATTCTTATATTTTGTTTTTTATTTCTCATTTTAAGGGTTTGGTTCCTGAAGGATCCAAACGGAGCCCCATTGCTGTTACTCACGTATCCGTCTGTCTGGTATGTCTGTCCGTCGTCTGATACACAGGTTTTACAACCAAACCAAAGAAAAGATGGATGAATTGTGTGAGGAGGAGTGATATGAAAGAAAAGGGAGTTAGTGACAGCATGACGGGTGACATGACAGAATGGAAGAACAAAACGTGTTACGCCGACCCCAAGTAACATGGGATAAGGGCAGATAGATGATGATAGAGCATCGCCCACCATATCGTATAATATATTTTGCCATACAAAAGGCTAACTGAAAACTACAAAACAGGAACACACATAAATACATAACAATAATTTTCCATAGTTAAAAAAATACTAAAAATGCGCTATAGTTTTTATTTTTCTCAGGAAACCACGGCAAAAATTAACTAGTCCACCATCTTTGAATTAGAATGACGTCATTTAGCTAACCAGGCATTGTCATCGATCCTTGATAAGTGTGCGCAGTTTTAATTAAAACCGGCGTTTTGAAGTGGGTGAAAATCACGATCAAAGATTTCGTTACTAAGATACATAAGAAAAGCGTGTTAAAAAGTGTAAAATCACGCGACAGACAAATTACGGTCCATTAAAGTTGGATTACACTCTTTTGTGTTCAATTTATTATGCGTAACCACACAATTGCATACATACGACGAGCGATAGTGACTTCTTGTTATAGTAAACTGGCGTGGGAGATGCTTACGAACCACGTTTGTTCATTCAAATATATTTTTTAATATTTTCCTGCTGTGAATGTCTAATATTATTCCGTGTCAGCCCGTGTTGCTCCGGCTTAAGAATGCTGCCACCCCATTTCATCCCATGGGTGTCGTAGGAGGCGACTAAGGGAAAGTTTTAGACCATGCATTATTTCAGCACCTTAGGTCACCCGCATGGCTGCGGGTAAACCATCAGCAACCGCATTCCCAAGGAGGGTTGGTGTCAGGCACGCGGCCGACCATAAAACATTTGCCAAATCATTAGCAATATGTTAGATATAAATGGAGCCGACTCCAAGTAACATGGGATAAGGGCAGGAAGATGAATGTCTAATATTATTGAGAAGAGATACGAGTAAGATTATTTACATAAATGTGTATTAAAACTATTGCTCGCATGGATTCTTTTTTTTTTGTATGGATGGCTTTGCGATTTGACATAAATATGGTTACGTAGTTGAAGGACCTTATTTATAAAAAAAACTGGCCAAGAGCGAGTCTACTTGCGCGTAAAGGGTTCTGAACAAATCATATTTGATAAGTATGTAGCACAGTTTAAAAAACTTTTTTTTAAATTTTCTGTTTGGGTCACAGATATTCATGTGTGTACCTACAAAATTTCAACTCAATCGGTAGAAAATATTCGGATTAAATTTCCTGTGACAGACGGACGGACATAGAGACGCACGAGTTAATCTATTTAAAGGTTCCGTTTTTACATTCGGATGACTTGAACCCTAAAAATATCTAAGTGACTATATCGGGTGTAAAAAGACAGCTTCCGAAGCCGAAAGCCACATATTCTACCCATTATTTGGATCATTTTTTTCCAGTAGACCATACCTGAAAATACACTGGTTCTGGAGATATTGAAGGGCATAGTCGCTATATTTTTTTTTACTTTAGTACGAAAATGCATTCTAAGTGTGTACTAAACTTTTATTCAAAAAAAAAATTACCTGAATTTTCGATTTTTCTTAACAAATTACGCATTTGAAATTTCAAAAACGCAATGAATATCAAAAGAATCCGACAAGTACCAACACGACTTAGAGCAAAAGGGCCGCTTGCCTTTGCTCGCGTTACATTGCGCGCAATAAAAAAAGCTTTTTTTCATACTTACCTAAAAATAAAAGTTTTTAAAGTTCCTAGCAATAAGTTTTGCGCAAAGCTACTTTGTTAGAGGTAATTTTACACCCTGAACCTATGTTAGCAGGATCTTCTACCCGAAAGAAGGATAGATGCGGGTGGTATAGTACTGACTTATAATTTGAAGGAAGCTTTGTCCTAAAGACTACTGGATGTAATGAGACGAATGTTATCTGGAATTTAGAATCCTCTAATCTATGGTCCAACCCAGGCAGGCGCTTAACTTTGTGTAAATTATTTTATAACCACTGCTTTCAAAACAATGAAGGAAAACATCGTGACTAGAACCAAAAATTCGAAGGCATGTGACATCCACCAATCAGCATTGGGCCTGCGTGGTGGATTACCAGCCTACACGTCTCTCTCTCGGGACATTTAAAGTCTGATGACGAATCAATAGTAAGTGAGTTTTATAAATAAGTCTGAATGTTTCTAACGTAACGAATGAATGAATTTTAGCTCTCTGGACATGAGCTAGAATTCATATAATGATTGTCGACGACGGCGATGCTCGGCTATTGAAATACATTGTTAGTGTTAGTTAAGGCCCTACTAACGGTCCAGTGGCGCCCTCGTTGAATAAAATATCGTAGCACGGCACAGAAAATAAATATTAAAAAATCCAACTTCACGTTTGTTACAAAGCGGATAAAGCATTTTTACATTGATAAAACAGGTCCCAAAATATTTCGTATCCAAAGTAGTAGGCAAAAGTACCAAAAACGGCCGTTTCTGACACGTTTGCCTACTACTTTGGAGTCTTTAAGTCAAGAGTGAATAGGTTACTTCTAGGCAAGCGTGCTCCATCTTCGACCACATCATCCCTTACCATCAGGTGGCTCTTTGTAACAAACGTGAAGTTGGATTTTTTAATATTTATTTTCTGTGCTATGCTACGATTTTTTAATCAATGAGGGCGCCACTGGACCGTTAATAGACCCTTAAGGCGCAATTCAACGACTTCTAATGATTTTAAATTGAACAGCACGTCTAAACCACTGGCCTTATTTCTTTGAGAATAATATATGTTACTCTAGAGTATTTTCGTCGTAATTTGATTTGTGAATAATTGAAATTATGATTTATAACATAGTGTTATTAATTTGTAATGTTATGTCTAACGCGTATAAAAAATTGAGAATCGCGTAAAAATATAAAGGGTATGTATTGTTATCAAAACTTCACTATTTTAAAGATCATATAATTATTTATATTTTAGTGTACATGTTTTAGTATAATAACTGTTGTTGTATATATAATATATTAAAAATGCGTCTAATTTCGGACAGCGCTTCTTGATGGGCGAGTCCTATTACTGGGTAGACGTACGAAGCGTTACGTGAGCTCAGTAAAGAACACGCAAGCTAACCACTCAAAGTCAATGGCAGTTAATAGCACCTTAAAAAACATACTGATTCTCACCCAATTTATAAATCACAAGCGACCGCCCCGGCTCCACATGGGTACAAATTATACACTTACATAAACCTTTCTCATTAATCACTCTGTCTATTGGCAAAAATCGCATGAAAATCTGTTGAGTAGTTTCTGAGTTATTCGCGGATAGACAGATAGAGAGACGTGGCGGGGAACTTTGCTTCATGATATTTTACAACTGCCATGAAAAGTAAAGAAGTAGTCTTATCTTTTGATACATAATAAACATGGTTAATGACTGAATCATAAATAACGAATGAAGCATGAAATGTGAGAAGATATCATAAATTGGTGTAAATTGCATTAACTTTTATGATTGCCGTTAAATAACCGACGATCATGCATTTTCCGGTTAAAATTATAATCACATCGACCTTTACTTAAAGATAAACAATCTATGTAATAAAATTATGGATCAGGCGATTGAAGAAATTAAAAAAACTGTAAAAGCTTATCAGTTTCTGCCAGCGACTTTGCTCGCGTGAAAGTCGAATGTTATCCCACGGCGAGTAATGGGTAGCTGGCCGTCCGATCAGCACCAGGCCCGAGAGTCGACTGCACGTAGTGTTCCACGCGCGGCTCAAAGAGATGTCAGAAACACGTGACGGGGCCCGTCATGGCCGATGCATGCATGCCAAGGGGTCGCGGATAAATTCGAAACAGAGTTACCGCGACCCTGGGCACTCAAGCAAGGAACGAACAGGGGTGGGTTTTAGACAGTAAAAGTCTGTCTTGCCCTCCCGCTCCACCCAGACCGGGAGAAGTCACTGGATGATTTTCGAATACCCAAAAAAAGAAGAGGGCATATTCCAGGACATGGTCTACCCGTGTGCCAAATTTAATCTTAATCCGGTACAGCCGTTGAAACTTGAAGACGTAAGAAACAGATACCACCATATACCATTAGTTTGGATTAGACAATCGAACCTGTAAATGGAATAATTTATTTTTATTGTCTCAGTGTCTTTACTGAGAAAAATGCACATAATAATGAAGATGGATGACGACGATAATAAAAAAAACTTTTTCACAAAAAATACAACCGACTTCTAAAAATTGCAAAATAATTTTAATTTCGGAAGTTGGTATTTGTATTTTGTTTCTTCGTTATTTGACATTGAAAATGTTTTTTATTTCTCACTTTTTAGTTGTTGTACTCCAGAAGTAAAACCAAATATTAAAGTTATGCCCAAATGGATAATCCCAATAACATGGAATTTGAACATTTGGAGACAAACAAAACATCATCTGTAAACATATGTTTTTGTTATTGTTTATTTTTTCAAAAAGTGCTGAATTTATTTCGATAAAATTTATATGGGAACACTTCTGAAGTATGAGCTACTTAACATAAAAATAATCAACAAAATCTATTCACAAATGGCGGTGAAATCGCATAACATACATACAAAAAAAAAGGAATTGAGAACCTCCTCCTATTGGAAGTCGTTCATAAACAAAGAAAGATGGGCTCAGCTAGGTGAACGTGACTTATAAAGTGTAACAGTTATAATAGGTTTCTGCCAACCTCTACCAACGTCAATAATAACCGGAACCTTCGCAATAATCTAGGTCTTAGGCAAAGCTTTCTTTTCCTTCTGCGAAGCAGTAATGCTCGTGAATGAGGAGGCGGAACGGGTGAGGGAGGCTCAACAGAGTCGCCCTAACGTCCCTAGCCGTAGCCGCCGCAGGAGACACCCTGGGCGTTGGAGGTCGCGAGACAATCTCCGGCCATCGTAGACGCGGGTCTACGGACGGCGAGTAGTGGGTAGCTCGCCATCCGATCAGGATCAGACCCGAGAGTCGACCGTGCGTAGTGTTCCACGCTCGCCTCAAAGAGTTATCAGCAATGCATGATGGGGCCCGTCATGGCCGATGCCTGCCCAGGGGTCGTAGATAGATAGAACCTCAAAGAGATGATTGTCAGCCACCACTGACGGGGCCCATCATGGCCGGTGCCTGATAAATTCGTAAAAGAGTTACCGTTCCCCTGGGCACTCAGGGCAGGAAAGGAACAGGTGTGGGTTTTAGTCAGTAAGAGTCTGACACGCCCTGCCGCTCCATCCAGAGCGAGAGAAGTCATAGGATGATTTCTCACCACCAAAAAAAAGCTTTCTCTAGAATAGGGATTATTCTTGGGTATAAAAATAATAATCCTACTTAGCTCGTTAATCAGATTATCAAAAAATATGAGATACATATCTTTTGCTTTACCAAATCAATAAAAAATTACAAAGATAAAACGCATCAAAGTTCAGGAGTGGGGGCTTGTTACGTCACTTGAAGGTAAAAAGTGGTAGACCTCACGCGAAATTCGACGTGGTGGGGTGAAAAATATTGCTGTCACTCACATGTCCATCTGTCTGTCTCTCCGTCTGTCTGTCATCTGCCACACAGGTTTTACAGCTAAACGGTTGGAGCTGCAGTCTTCAAATTTTCACAGTATAAGCATGTTGTTGACCCAAAGCCTTATAAATACTTAGTCAAAAATGCATTTGGTACGGAACCCTAAATGTACTCGTACCAAGTCCAACACGCACTTGGCCGGGTTTTTTGGTAATCTATAACTGACGTACCAAATAAATTGTTTTAGTTATGTACCGTACCCTATTAATAACAGCCGCACGGGTCGATCCATCAAATTAAGCTACGCTTGCCGGGGTTGGTCCATGGATGGGTGACCATCTTTACATACCGAGACTCCTCCGTGCCTCGGAAAACACGTTAAGCCGTTGGTCCCGGCTGTCAATCGTGGATCTTTGACAGTTGTTACGGGTCGTCAGAAGCCCGATAGTCTGACAACCAGTCTTACTAAGGGGTATCGTATTACCCAATAACTGGATTGCGGAGGTCAGATAGACAGTCACTCCATGTAATATACTGGTAATTAGCTGCATTAGGTTAGACTGGAAGCCGACCCCTGATAGTTGGGAAAAGGCTAGGCAGATTGATTTTGATCGTACCCTATTAGAACTGTTTCTGTTATATATATAACACGTAACTCCGTGAAATTCTGATAATATTATTAGTAAGTATATTGTAGTAAAGTAGAAGAACTAGAAGTGGAAGAAGTAGTAGAAGTGAAAGATCTAGAAGTGGAAGAACTATCTTAACTTTTGAAGCTGTTCATGTCGTACTGAGTGCAGTACGACATGGAAAGCTACAAAAATTAAGAAAGTTCTCTTCAAAATAGATAGGCAGTGGTACCTCTGGTATTGCAGAAGTCCATAGGTGGGAGTGACCAAGAGGTGGTAAGTACCACAAAGTGGGTCACCTGCGTTTTTATCTCTCATTGGCATAAAGTATAGTGGAAAGATAGAAAATGTCTGATCGATAACTGCCTTGGGCAAAGTTGGCAATCTTTGTCAGACACGCATTAATGTATCTGGTCCTTAATCGACTTCAAATCTAGACCGTGTAGCATACCGGAAGAAAGTATCGATGCACACAATGTAAGAGAAATTAAAACTCTTGAGGAAATTGATATTGGATCATAATGTTGAGAAAACAAATTAATACTATTGTGAAGACTAGGAAAAACTTGATCGAGAAATGAGAAATGGGTGGGAAGAGTTTATGTTATGAAACTTGGTTTTCTATGCATTGTAAGTGTCGTGTAACCTATTATAATTTAAATAAACGGTTTTTTGCTATATGTGACGGTGATGTGCGAACAACTTCATTAAGATAAATAACTGTTTCAAAGTTACTATTCTCACGACAGTTAACTGTCCTTTGGGTGCGAAATTATTTATGAAATTGTTGAAATCTGTTACATTTTTGGAAGTAGCGTTATTTTTACTGTTTAATGTATTTCTGTCATTTCTTTTGTCTTTACTTAGTTGGTTTGTATTTTTAACTAAACGGGACTTTAAAATAATTTTATGTTTAAAATGTAACCATGAAATTTCTGCCTGCCAAAATGACCAACTAACGTTTAATAAGTACACATATATATGTGTATGTTTAAGTGAAATATTTTTTTGAACTTTGAACAGATTTCTTATAAGTGAACCGTCAAAAATAAAATCGCATTTTAGTCAAATAAAAAAACTATCCATAATGACAGCACGACAAATCGATAACAAACAACTCTATAACCAACAATTTTGTTACAGAATCACCATTGGAAGAAATAACAGATGCTCTCTACGACAAGAGCGTCAAATTCCTGGTGACACACGACATGAAGCTGTCATTACCTGAGACGTTCTTCCAAGGAGCGACGCTGAGGGTGTCCCCCAGGGCACTAACGAAGACAGGAGCGTTGGTGCACATAGATCTGGAGCCAGCAGAGAGTAATGGCGAGGGAAGATTATTCTTTAAAAAAATAAGTAAGTTGTTTATTAAAACCATTTTTTTAAATGCAACCTGCAGAGGTCAATAAAAGTCGACCATTGCACGTCATTACGGATCATCTGTTGCGATATAGTTTCAAGCTGAGTTTACAAAAGCCTGAGTTAACAAAATAAACCACTACTAGCTTAATTTTCATTACCAAATCTTGTTAACAGAGCGTCGTCGCTACGTCGTCTTAATTTGTTACATCGTAGGTTTTTGCGATGGCTCATTTCAGATTACAGTTTGATCAATTTACTGATTAATAGTTCAGCATTTATGTTACTCACTAAAACGATTTAATTTGTTACAGAAAAATACATTAAGAAAAAACTAATAACAGCGGCCATAGCAATCATCTTAGTCGTAAAGCTCATAGCCCTCAAGTTTGTCTTCGTGCTGCCTCTGATCATGGGAGTGACGACTGCCAAGAAGATGTTCCTCAAACTCTTGCTGTTCTTGTTCCCTGCCTTGAGCCATATCTTTAAGCTATGTTCTTGGTACCATCAGAGCTATCACACGACGAAATATCATCACCATCATCATTTGATTACTCATCATCATAAGGTATGTTTTCAGATTTTAGCTTTTGTTTCTGTAGGTTCCTTTTGATTTGTTCCTTTTAATCATAGTCATTTATGTAACTATGTCGTATTTTTTATGTTTATGTGATTTTCTTTACCTTATTCGTTTCGTATTCACGTCACATAAGTATTTTTTAACTTCCATATTTCTTGCTACTTTGTATATTTTTTGATTTCTGAATTCATATCATTAAAAACATTTTTTGTTGTTTACCATTCATAGACACGCGTTTGATCACTATCTCACCTGATTGTAAAAAATGATGTGGTTGAAAATAGAGCATGCTTGCCTAGAAGTTACCGATTTACTCTTGACTTAAAGACTCCCAGGTTGTAGCTATCAGGAAACACAGACTCTGGCAGAAAATTCCACTCCATAGCTTAGCTTTTAAACTTAATCATGTTCTTATACAGCACCAAAAACCACACCACTTACTATCTGAATCATAAAAATCAATTCGTATGCATCAAACGCTTCTACCGTGTTTTTTACATAACTTCATGCACCATCATATTTTTTATCGTGACAATCATATATTGCGTGCACGTAGTCTTTCGTTTTCACGATAGTTCCAATCAAGACATTGTTGCACTGTATACGATTGAAAGTATTTGGCAGTGTCTTTAAAAATGACAGAAAAGTCAATTACCTGCGTAATCTGAATGTAACCTAGCCACTGACTTGTGATTTGTGTCAGTCGAGTGCTATGAAATAGTTCCTAAGTGACTGTCACCCAACCTGTACATTACTACAAGGCGATTTTTTGTCAATCGAATGATCGCGTTTTGTTGCCCAGTAAGTTTACAAGTGGGGCATCGTGGGTGACAGTAGGTGACAGTGACAAAAAGTCACGGTGACAAAAATCACAAGTCATTGGCTAGCCTACGATGTCTACATCATCCTACTAATATTATCAATGCGATAATTTGGATGGATGTTTGTTACTCAACCCCGCTGGAACGGCTGAAAGGATCTAGATGAAAATTGACACAGAGATATATTATAGTCTGAAATAGATTATAGGCTACTTTGTCTCGGAAGAAAGCTCCCATGGGCGCCATTTATCTATTTAACTGTATATTTAACAACTTAAAAAACTGATTCACATCCGTACACTTCAACGTATGGTTCAGTTGAAAACCAGCGTCAGGCAACTACCTACTAGTTGTCGGGCATTTTGGTAAACTGGACCTATTTGGTGTAAAACAATTACATTGTGTGCGGGGGCGCACACAATGTAATTATTTTAAAATTAAGTTGATTTTTATATTCATTTGTACATACACTGTGTGTATCTGTGTGTGCGTGTGTGCCAAATAAACTAGTATTCTTTCTTTCTTTCTATGGGATAATTTTCGGCAGAAGCTAGTAAATTATTATTATCATTATCATAATTTTTTGAGCAATAACAGTATCGGTTGACATTCTTTTATTTTGCGTGTTATTCTTTGTATATTTTTAATTATCAATCAGAATATTGTCTTAAGTTTTTAATTTGAATTTAAATTGTAGTATTGATGTCATGTTATCATGAAAGTCATTATTTTAATTTACAAACTTGTTAAAATAATTAGTTACAATTACGAGATCGTTATAAACCATTCGATTATAAACTGTAGAGTTGACACGCAACTGTTTACCGGTCAAAGAACTGCGATTAGAAATGAATTTGAACTCGAGCATCATGTATTTTTAGAAAGACACTTTTGACCGACTTCAAAAAAGAGGAGGTTCTCAATTTCATCTGTATGTTTTTTTTTTTATATTATGCACACGATTACTTCTCCACTTGTGAATAGATTTTGATGTTTTTTTTTGTTTGGAAGGTCATACTTCCGAGGCGGTTTCATATAAATTTTATCGAAATTTATTCACCACTTTTTGAAAAAAATCAACAAAAACAATAAAAGATATACACAGATGACGTTTATAAAAGTTTCCTCCTAATTATGTTCAAATTCAATGTTATTGCGGTTATTAATTCGGGTGTAATTCTTATATTTAGTTCTTCTCAAAAAAGTTTTTATTTTTAAACCTCAGTAACAAATATTTTTCTAGAACCCACATGGACATCAATCAGCATATGCCGGCCACTCATCGCATCCATCAACTGTGGTGGTACGACCCCACAGTCAAGGTCCTCCACCGTCATCAGAAAATTATGACAACGATAACTGGCCACTGTCTGGCGCTCCTCTTGGCACTGAGTAAGTCTATTTGGAAATTTCTACAATTATTATTGTTTTAGTATCTATACCTATTCCATTTTGGTCCCATTAAACGTCAAAAGACATCGCTTCCGACCAAGGCCAAAATGGAAGGCTGGGTGCACCAAACAAACATAAAAAAATGCATTAGGTATAAGAAACAGAATTATGTAGATAATAGGAAAGAGGGAGCGCTGTGCCGTTGCAGAGGGAAAATATAGGTTAATTTCTTCTGTCAAGTTGGCATAGTAATACGCAACCATTCAAACAAAAAACGATTTGTTAAAACTTTAAACGAAAGCAAATCACGATTCATCTTTAATTTAACATTTTCAAGTGTTATTCCAAATTTAACTTTAAATAATACTGTAATGAAATGCGTAATTTAATTTTTTTGTTTCTTAAATTTCTCATTATCCGTTCGCATTATGTTTATCCCAGATATAAACGGAAACCATTCACAGTATTATTGGCCATTAATACTGTGACACATTTATTCTGTAACATATTTTATGTATCGCTGGAAGAAGACAATACAAATAAAATAAATTGTTAGATTTAGTATGTCTATAAGTACGCTTCCAATTTAGGACTTAAGAAAATAGATTTGTTAGCATTTTTTTTTCTTTGCATTTTCAAATATTCAAAAACTCCGTCAGTAAATTGATGTCTCGCAAAATTCATATTTGCATACATTCATAATTGCAAGTTTGAAAGTTGTTTTTCATAGTTCGCAAATCAACTTGTAAAAAAATCTTGATAGATTTCACCAATAACGATAAAAATGTCTTAGATTTCTTTTAATAATTAAAATAGGCATTTGGATCAATACATCATAATTATTGAGTGAAAGTAAAAGGTGTGAGTGCCCTGAGAACCAGAGGCTTAACCCATAATCTTTTACAACTGAGAACGAAATAAACATTATACTTATCACGGATAAAATAAAACCGCCCACGTTAGTGCGTGTCGGACTTTGCACATTAAGGGTTCCGTACCAAATGAAGGAATTATCGAAGAAAAAATCTGATTTATCAATATATTGGTATTTGTTAGTAAAAAATACGTAATAATAAACATAATCACCAAATTTCATGTTTATAGGTCAATGGAAAGAAAAATTTTAGAAACAAAATTTTATGACAGACGACGATCAGACAGACAGACAGACACTTGAGTGACAGCAATAGGACTCCGTTTGGACCCTTCGAGTAAGGAACCCTGAAAAAAAAAACAAAGTTCCAAGACATTTATTTGCATCCTACTTTTGAACAACGATGAAAGAGACTAGACTCCACGATACAGGGAATCCTAGTGTGGAGACCAGTGATTTACTTTACCAGATTGAATTATGTATTATTCTGAACAATAAAAATTATTATTATTATTATCCAAACACACTATAGATGAATTGGCCTTTTAGAGCTTATAGCGTAAAATCCCGGAGCTGCCAGAAATTACCAAATTGATTGAGTTGTGTTAGTATGTACTTTGAACGTACGCATACCTGCCAGCTTGGGCCGATGGCCAAGTAATGTCAGGCGGATAATATTAAGACTATAAAAAATAATATAAGTGAATAACTGAATACTGCCTGTGAATTACTATAATTTGTTTGTTCTCCACAGCTACATCATAGGTGACATTCATCGCAATGCGATATCAAACTTCAAACCGACGCTAAGTGATGCAAACGATATCAACGCTTGGGGACTCGGTTTACCTCCAGGTAAGCAAACAATGACAAATTTTATAGTCAAATGGACACGGTAGAGCATACGGTGGACTTCTGCCCTGCTTGGGCGGAGCACCGCCGTACCCTCATGGACGCAATCGGCGGTGGCGATCTCTCGCGTTTGGCTCTGTACGGAGTGAGTGGGTTTGGAAAGGTGTCACCTCCTTCTTCGAAGCAGTAATGCTCGCGCAGGAGGAAGCGGGACGCGGATGTGAGGGCACGGAGTTCAGAGGCTCAGGAGTCGCAAGCCGATACCCGGCCACCGTAAGCGCGTGGTTGCGGACGGCGAATAATCTAGGTAGCTCGCCTCAAAATATGTAGAAGTGACGGGGCCCGCTAGGTCCGAAGCCTGCCAGTGGTACAGGCAACTAAAGAAACACGGGTGGGTTTTAGTCAGTAAGAGTCTGACACGCCCTCCCACTCCGAGCGGGAGAAGTTATTTGTTGATTTCCCACTCAATAAAAAAAAAACTATTACAGTTCTAGTTTAAAGGATGGTTCTAATGTCAATCGTGTCTATGAAACATTTATTTTTTAGTAATCCATCTCATAAGAATTAATGCGTTAGATGTAATATAAGTAACTAAGTTGAAAGGCAAAATACACGAAACACTATTTCAGTAATTTGCCCATTAAATAAAGAATCTGTAGAACGTAATCAAAAATCACGATATGAAATAATAAGTTTATGTTTCAGGAACATCAATGAACGTAGGAGAATACACACCAAGTAACAACGGACCCCAAAGTGTAGCAGCATCAGCTAATGTACCACAGAGAGTTGCACTCACTAATACTGGAAGGTAAGCATTTATTTAACACGATATATATATTGCCCAATATCAGCCGATTAGATACGTCGACGAGGCGACGATCTTAAAAAAAAGGCTGGGACATACTGGATACGAAAAGCGAAGATCTGGGTGTTGTGGCAAAGCTTGGGATAGACCTATGTCTAGCATTGGACTGCAATAGACTGACTGGATACCGATATATACTTTATTGCCCTAGGAAGATTAATAACTTATTTTACTACTTGACTTAGATCGTTAAAGATCCCATTTAAACTGTTTGGTAGAATGTTCATTTTATTGTAGAAAACATGACTCATTAGACTAGCAAGATTTATGGTCTGTAGACCTACTTAACCTGTAAAAGGAGAACCATAAATGTTTTTAAGGTAAAACCTTCCCACGTCGATTTTGATTTAGGTTAAATTGAAGATGATTATTAAGATGAAAGTTAAGATAATTATTATGAATAGAATAGGATAAAACTTTATTATGTTTTGTTCTGGTTGAGGCTTTATCAAATAAGTAGAATCAACACAACAACAAGAGACACAAATGTTATACAACCTAAAAATATGTATTACGATGCTTAGCTAACTAGTATAGAACATTGTAATGTATATAATTTCATACGTGACTGAATTTGTCACACACATAATGCTAACTCAATCAATTCAGCTAAACTTTTTCGTAATATCCTTTCAGACCAGTGGGACCACCGAATCCGTACTATCGAAATAACAAAAAGACAACGCTGAAAGATCCACTATCAGCAGAAAAGGAAGCACTGGTGAGTTTAAAAATACTTTTGAAATAAAATACGGGATCGCTTAAATCACATATCGCACAAGCAAAGACAAAAAATACCTGATTTTTTTCAAACAAGGGCTAAATTATTCATAAAAATTTCGACACACCGATTGATGGGCTCGCGCTACTGTCTCACCTGATGCAATGATGTAGTCAATAATGGAGCATGCTTATCTGGAAATATCCTATTCACTATTGACTTACAGACCACTTAAGTTTACCTTATTGCTTAAATTTTATTTTAGCAAAGCCATCAGTTCAATCAATTGCAAGCCCTTCAAATAAAATCTCTTACAGTCATTCACTGCACGGAACTAATACAACAGGTTTATATATTTAACATTCACGGTCCTACCTGTTTCCACGTATACCACTGATAAATCTGTACCTTCACGCTCATTAGTGGCAATTAGATGAGCAGAGACATTTAATGTGAACACTTTTTCATTAAGTTATAGCAAAGCTTTATTTAATTAAAACGATTTTGCTTAAGTTATGCTTAGAAAGTAGACATTTTGGTCTCTTAGGTGAATATATTGATGACTTCTGTTAACTGCTTTTCTTGTTATGCAATATATACATGCAGTGAATGCTATATGAAAGCAAAGGCTTGCTTTCTATTCCTATAAATGGCAATAGAAACACATTGTGAATTTTTATAGGTAGCTGTATTTATCATACAAAAAGGTATTAGCTTCATATAACCTAAAACTGCTGAACTAAAATCTTCTTCTTATGAATTGATGGTTTCCTAACTTTTTAAATACTTTAGGCCCAGAAGCTGGCCACATTAATTGCAGCATCAGTAGCGTTCATCAGATCCTCCATATGATAGTGCAGGTGTATAGGCATTTGAGGCATTTCAGTGTGTGAGTCATGTTCTGGACGAGGCACCACACTCGCAATGGGCAGCTGAAATAAAATTCCTTAATGCTAGTAGCCTCTTTATTAAACCTAACGAATAATTTCCTTAACACGTCATCGTGTCATCAAAATGTCGGGGCTTCTTGCAGTCTTAGATGAACTAAAAGTACGTCATTTTTTGTAATGATACTTGTAATGTACCCAATGGATGATGATTATAATCTTTCTGCCCTTGTCCCATATCACCTGGAGTCGGGGTACAACGTTTTTTTCTTCATTTTTCCTATGTCTGTCACGCTATCATTCAGACATCTTACACAACCCATCTCCATATTTACAGATTCGAGCAGCATCAATAGCAGCTCGAGCGCCTCCTTCTCCGGTCAGGGACGAGATATTGAGGGTATCTGCAGTCAAGCTGAAGGAGACCAACAGGATCAAGGCAGAAACTGAACTGGTGAAACAACAGCAGCAGATTTTATCTGCGTCCGATCCAGTAAGTGATTAAATATACACTAAAACATCACTCTTGTGTTTCTCGAAAGGTGCGGCAAGAATGTATTGAACCCACATTTACCCAGTAACAGGAAGCTAACTTATTGCCCATAACCGGGCACAAATTCAGTGTCTGGAGAGCACTCCAGAAACTTAATTTGTGCCCGGGATTCCTCAGTAGCAACTGAGGAATTCCGCATGGAAAAACAAGAAACCCAAGCTGGGTATCAAGCGGTCCTGGCACAGGTAACTGAAGGAACACGGGGGAAGGAACACGTGTTAGTCAGTAAGAGTGCGAGACGCACTGCCGCTCCACCCAGAGAGGAAAAAGTTATTTAATGATTTTCCACCATAAAAAAACTGGGCATCTTTAAAAAAAATTTGTCAATCGCCTTTTTGATGTCAAAATTTAATCTTAAATTCAGACTAATAAAAACTTTGTTTATTCAAACAGATATTCTGCTGTTGCCGTGACAAAAGTTTTGTCAAAATGTGCTTATTCATTAGATTTGTCAAGGTTATGTTTGTTTACATTGAAGACAACCTTGTGAATGTTGAGTGGAAAGTTTTGTAATGCTGATGATGACTTTACCAAAAGCTTCACATTAACTTACCTGCACCATCTCTTCTTGTGTATCATCAATCAAAGAACTTGATGTTTTTGTTGTATACTAATTTGCGTTTTTGCAAAGTACCTAGTGCCTCTATGAAGGATTTTATAATAATGGCCTCAGATCATTTGAACTATACCAAATATTATCATGTTTCAGGAAACGATAGTAGCAGAGAAGTTCTACGGGACGCTGGTTGAAACCGTGGATGGGCTGTTGAGTCAGATGGGCGCTAACGACCTTGGGTGCCGGGAGAGGGCCGTGTGTGCTCTGTATGGAGACCCCTTCAAGCATACTCCTTATAGTAACCTAGTCTCAGGACATCTAAGCAAGTGAGTTCTATGCTCCATCTTTAACTCTATTTTTTTATTTAGCCTTTACAGTCCTACAGCTGGGCAAAGGTCTTCGCCAAATCTTGCCAGGTGTATGTTTCACGAGCCACGTCGAACCTGATCTTGCGGTAGGCGTCTAGGTCATCTCAACACCTCTTCCTAGGCCGCCTTCTGCGGCGCCGTCCAGCCTCAGTCACCCAATCACACAGGGCAATAGTCTCCACAAATTTGAGACTATTGCCCTATGTCAGACATCTTTAACTTATCAGAAAAAATAATTAAGTCACATATCTGTATATTTCATTTCAAGTCTGACAACCAGTCTGCCAAAGGGTATCGTATTACCCAGTAACTGGGTTGTGGAGGTCAGATAGGCAGTCGCTCCATGTAAAATACTGGTATTCAGCTGCATCCGGTTAGACTGGAAACCGACCCCAAGATAGTTGGGAAAAGGCTAGGCAGGCAGATCTGTATATTTCATAAAACCTTGGTAAACTCGATCTTTCTATTTAATGAGTCAGTAGTGACTGATGGAAGATCACCATCTCTCTTTTGAACCACATCTGATGAGATTGATATTTGGAACTTTCAACAACGATGATTTAACAAGAAATGATCTTCTTGCCGTTTCTAGCCGTTTTATCTTTAAAATCTAAACCCAATCTTACAATTTGCCATTTGGAATCAATATAAATAGATAGTAGACACCTAATTACGAGTATGTGTACACCACTTAAACACAGTAAATAGAATTTCGAGTCGTGCATTCAAAGATTTCGCAGCTTCGTGTCTTTCATATTCGACTGAATAATTGCGCTACATACACCATTCCCATCAAAATAAGTGTCACATAACAAGACATCAATGTTCCTCGTTCCTCCTTATTTACGCAAGTCTACTCCAAGTGTCGTGAAATGACGGCATTTGTGCAAAATGACTGTAATCTACGCGGCACGTGTCATTACCATCCGTAATTTGTCACGGGTGTTGATCATTACGAGGTTGAGTGACTTACTGATGCTAAACCGTTTCGTTCGGTTTGATTTTTGTGTGAGTTCTAATGAATATAAGTAATTTAAAATGCTGCAAAATAATAATTATTGAATTACAATAGATACAAAACAATATTACATGGGAACTATGATAAATTCCACTAGTTAATAATGAGGAGCCGCATGGGTTTATAACTCTAAAAAGAGTGAAATTTTAGTACTTAAGTGAGTGAAAATAACAGCCTACACATGTACCTCCTATATATTTCTCATTGAAATAACCCTAAAGCAGGTTCAAGCTTTTAGCCATCTGGGTCACGTGGTGACCTTAAGGACGATGAGGATATTGAGCGGGAGCGCAGGGCTCCCCCGGTAAGAAATAATATGCTCACACGCAGGTTCGTACGATGCAAGAGAGAAGTGAAAGTTACGCTATTCAAAGGTTATTGCTAGTCCTTCTACTCAAGCGACCTATGGGTGAGATATACGCAGCGAGCCTACAGAGCCCTGCGCACTCAGTATAATAATGCGTTCAGGATGTTGTTGGATCTGCCGTGGCGATTCAGTGCATCTGGGATGTTTGCTGAAGCGCACGCTGACGGTCATCATGCACAAAAAAGCAGCTTCCCTGTTGGCCTGTAGCAACAGCGGCATTTTGAACGAAATAGCTGTACGTTTTTACTGTCCCTTTAAAAATCCGTGGGTAATATCTTGTGTGGGTGTGGCGAGTCATAACAAATAAAAATTTAAAGAAATATATACTAGATTGAGGTTTCTTTGGGTCTATGCCACTCGAAATAAAGTTATTATTATATTATTACAATGAGTAAACATTTTGAAGATGGTATGTTTAATTATTGTCAAAGTATTTCTGACAACCCGGTGGAAAGATAGAAAGCATTTACAATAGCAAAAGTGAGAGGTGGCCTCATAATAATTTAGGATAATATTATGGTAAAAATTATGAGTAAAAAGGGTGTGACTACAGAGATGACGACTAATAGAGGAGTACGGAAAAAAACATGTTGCGCCGACCCCAAATAAAATGGAATAAGGGCAGGAGAATGATGATGATTATGGTAAAAATTATGTCAATAATGTCATAATCCTGATTTTGAAGTCTCACCGTTACAAAATATGGTTACGATTCACAAAAAAAAGCTATTAGCATGACCCTAATCAGCGTGTGTATTATTATAAATGCATTATTTTGATGTTCTGCCTTGACATAAATTCTTACTGATCTACAAATCGATGTGGTGTATCAAATGTGCATTCTTCCATGAGTCAAGTTCACGAAGCATTTACTTGTTTGAAATTTTTTTTTTGTTTCAGTAGTTTCAAGGTCTTTCCAACTATCGACTGATGTTATGTTATTGTCTTTGATTGTATTTTCAATAGTTTTCCTAAATCGTCATTAACATTAGGTGCCTAAGTAGGTATTCAATTAACTGATTGTTGCCATACATTTCCACCTACACTTCTGTTAAGATATTATTCTAACTCTATTTTTGAATAATAGATTTCCACAATCGTTTCTAAATTCGGTTTATTAATAAGCTGTATCATCTGATATATTATAAAGCATATATAATAACAGATGCGGCAAAGGTTTCTTTTACTGACCTAATTCTTGTACATTTTGATTTTGGAGCATTTTTACTGCCTTTTATTTCATCGCGCTTTACGTCTCGGGCTTAATGCATATAACTTCAAAACCGGTTAATAATATTAAGAACATTAATGGCAATATAATATTTAAGTTATCAGTTTTATAGGGTGTTACCTTAGGTTATTAATGTTTACCATTATTTTTCCATGGTAATCCAATCTGGAAGGGTACGACATTAGACAAGTGAGAAAATTACCTCGCTACGCTTTTGAACTCATCGTTTCAAATTTCCTTTAAAAAATGTTTTAAAAGAGATACCGGCTAATTGATAATAGATAAATTCTTTTTCACGTTGGCAGGTTGGTCTTGGATGTACGTAGCACATTGTTTTTGTGTGCATACCTAAGCTATTTTCTGTAAGACCGAGCGCTCCGTCCGAGCATACAAAAAAAGAAGTGTACGTGAACCTACCCACACATTCAAGACCAACCCGCCTTAGTGAGATAGAACAACTATACTATTGTATTGGTACTAACTCCTGTATGACATTCAAAAGCTAAGTACGCAACTTTCAGGCCGGTCAATAATTTTATCCCAAACTATTAGCATTTCTTATTCAAATTGGTTCTGAAACGAGACAAAAAGATTAATAAGATAAAAGAGCTCGCATGTCTAAAACTAATCTTTCACATGATATTGTTAAATAACTTACTGACGTAATTCTTTTATTTTCCAGGGACTCAAACGAGCTCGTCCCTGCAGCAGACAGCACGATGGCACTACACTACTACAGATACGTCCAAGCAGCTCGCGACGGTCAAGAGCAGAAAGACTGTAATACAACCTACCCCAACTGCGATATAGATTTCAACAGAAATAGAAAATGAAACCCGTCATTGTGATTTCATTTTTGCAAATGAAAATGCATTTCAGGTTTGGCAAAAACATAACGAGCTAAATGTAAAAAATATTAGTCAGAAATTGAAGGTTTGTTTATGTATAACAAAGCTGACACAATAAGGAGCCCTCCTGATGGCTGCTCTCAAAACGGTAATGGAAATCATCGTAAGGGAACAAGCATGTTCTAAAACCAAGTATTCGAAGATATGTGACATTCATCAACCCGAATTTTCTCCTAGAAAGAAGGCCTGATTCGTAACAGTGGGAAAATTTTAAAGGTTGATTATTCTGATGATGCGACGAGACGCAACCGATATCATGCGCGTACGTTTAAGCACTCGCCTGGGTTTGAATTCATGTCTTACAACATTTAAGTTGCTGCCAATACCACTGGGCCACCACTGCTCGTCAGGTGTACAGAAGCAGTTAATTTAACTTCCCATTTTGTTAGGAAACAAACTAAAAATAAAATTTCGGCGCAATTTTGATTGCGCCGCGCCTTCAGGATGGTTACGCTTAGTTGTCAACATTTCAGTTGTTACTATATTTTTTTTATGAAGGTTAATTCAAATAATATTTTATTTATTTAGATTAGAACCTTGAAAAAAAAATGTTGAGGCTAAATTATTCTGATAATTATTATTATAATTGAATGTAAAATAATTCTAACAAAAACCTACAAAACATTTAAATGAGAAATATATTATATAGTCTAGTGCTAGATACGAGTAACTATATATGTGACCTATCAAACTATTTGGAAATAAATTCTTTAATTAGCATTAGATTTAAATTATGATGTAACTATGTGAAAATGAGCCATGTTTTTCTTTTGTACCTTAGAAATACTTTTGTATAATACCTATTTTTAATGGTCAATGGAGCCTACAGACGCCAATCAACGTGCTTATCGAATTCTATATACTGTTCACATAGGCCCTGTTCTGGATCAAAAATATATTTCGCAGTTTATTGCTTTTATGTTACTGTTAATAACGTTACGCCGTTATTTAACGACTATAACCGCTACTTACCGCTACGGCGCTTTTATTGATCGGTAGAGAGTCAAAATCCGAAATAAACTGTATAAAATACGAACTACACTCTCGGACCCTGCATCGCACAAGCAGAGTTCTCCGCGCGATTTGAACATAATATTACAACAGCCCAACAGCAACCATCGGGCAGTTGCTCGGCCTGGACACAACACCCATCTGGTCGGAGGATCCTCCCTTTTCAATGGAGTTTTTCACGACTTAACACCCTAATACACATAGGTACCTCTACAAAACTGCATTTTTATCTACTTTTTTGTGTTATGATCGTTTTTAACAGCATACGCGAGGTCAATCGTGCTAGTTAACTGTTCAGATTGATTGAATAAATTTTCAAATCCAATTGTATCACTTGACTTGCGTTTAATTTGTGACGCGTCGATTAAATTTATTTTCAGATACCGGGAGTTACATTACTTCTAAGTATAGAAAATAAAGTATTTAACTTTAACGAATTCTATTCGAGGCGTCTCGGTAGCCTTTTTCGTACTTACGGTTAAGTTGGTACAGATGTTTTTGTTATTAGTTATTTCCTACATTTTGCATTTACTAAAAAATTTAGTTATGACAGCTACGTCCAAAACATAGTTTTAGTAGCAAGACGTTATTTATTCTTAATTTATAAGTATCTTTTTAGCTGGAGACTGGCTTTGATTCGATTCATGTATGAAAATTGATAAGAAAAAAAAAACTATTTAATGAGGTTTCACTCATGTCATTCATACAACTATTTAGACAAAATAAAATACCTAGGTATTTAAATATATTTTTTCCATTCCTCTCTATGAATCACTCGAAGTCAGTCAGTATGAATTAATAAATTATTTCTTTAGTAGTAGTACCACCAAGTCACTAGGACATTAGTATTTATTTATTTAACTAATAGAGAAATTGCTCAATCGATTCAAATTACTTGTTTTTAAATTAACACAATTATTTTTTTTAATGTTTGTTGTAGATAATTGTATTTATATTTTTTGTCAAATATATTATAACAATTTATTTGTGTTTCATTGAATTTATTAAATTTAATGTATTCTTTTATGATGAAAACAATGAATAAAATAATATTTTCTGGTCCTTATACAGGGTGTAACGGAAAGGTGTGGTCATTCTTTAAGAACTGCATCCACCCATCGAAATTAACAACTTTCTTCAAGAAAACTTGAGGAAATTCTCAAAAAAGCCATGATAACTTTGTATGGAAGTTCAAGTTTTTTTTGGAAATTTTCAATTTTTTCTTAGAGAAAGTTGTTCATTTCCATTGGCAGATCTGGTTTTTAAATAATGACCACACCTTTCCGTTACACCCTGTTTACTAACCAAATGAGGTTTTTTTACAAACATCCTGATCTACGTAATACAAAAAAAATGTTTTTTTTTTCTAAGCAGTTCATTAAATAAAACACTGACTCTTGAAAACAGAAATGATGACTTCTTAATGTGGTGGATTACTTTACTTAGTTAACATCCAATACAAAATCACTTAATAAATCTTTCGAAAATTTAGCTCAAGTATTCAACTTCTTCGTTCTAAGCTGATATCATGTCCTGTTACTGCTTTTAGCGTGATATCCAGTTTAAATTGCAACTTGGTGTAATCAGCAGTGATGACAAACTTGCGTACGATATGTGCCACAGCAAACTTCATTGCAGTCATCGCGTATGTTTTACCTGTGACAATAAAAAAATAAATTTTACATTTTTAGTTCTGTTGTCAATTCCAAAGTCAAAATAATTTTCTGTAGTTTTAATAAAAAACTTTTTTACAAAAAAATAGAACCGACTTCCAAAAAAAGTGCAAAATAACTTTAATTTCGGAAGTCGGTGTTCCTGTTTTGTGTCTTCGTTTTTTGACACCGACTTCCGAAATTAAAGTTATTTTGCACTTTTTTTGGAAGTCGGTTCTATTTTTTTGTAAAAAAGTTTTTTATTTTTCACTTTTTAGTTGTGGTTTCCCATTAAAGTGTGTTAACAATTCATAGACATACGATAGCAGCAATCGCGGTTGATTTGCTGTCAATTTTTGAAGAGTTCCGTTGTCTGTCTCCGAAACCCATCATCAGAACTTTTTGAAATTTAAATGGGACCATTTCGGAATAAACCCCTTTCGAACAAAAAAAGAATTTTGCAAATCCGTCAATATATAACGGAGTTATGCCCGAACATACATAAAAAAAAAAAAAAAAAAAATACAAACATCCGAATTGATAACCTCCTCCTTTTTCGAAGTCGGTTAAAAACTAAAAAGACACTTTTGATATTATTATTCATGTTCTTCTCAGCAAACTCTTTCATTTGATACCCATAACATGAATATACATACAAAATAAATAGTCCACCATCTTTGGGAGTCCGCCATATTGGTTTTAGAATGACGTCACTTAGCTGAGCTGTCATCAAAACTAAACATGTATGTATGCCAAATTTCAGTTTAATCAGAAACTGGGAAGTGGGTCAAATTTAAAGTCAAGTATTGTTTAAAGTTTAAACAACAATTTTCTGCATATAGTAGGCGAGAAATGCCGTGAAATATTAGAACAAAGTAAGGTAACAATTGTAGACGGTGCGTGTAAAAAATTAGATGAACATTTTAAAACGAAAAAAATATCTAACCTGTGGAACGGCACAAGTTCTTTACACGAGATCAACAGGAAAATGAGTCAATAGATCAATATTTGTTTGACTTGCGGAAATTGTGTTACTTTATTGTACACCACAACCCAAATACACACACATTAAGGAAAACTTATACTAAACAAAAAAAAACAACCGACTTCCAAAAAAAATTACACTAAAAATTAAAAAATAACTTTAATTTCGGAAGTCGGTGTTTTTATTTTATTTCTTCGATATTTGACACCGACTTCCGAAATTAAAGTTATTTTTAAATTTTTAGTGTAATTTTTTTTGGAAGTCGGTTGTTTTTTTTGTAAAAAAGGTTTTTTTGTTTTTCGCTTTTTAGTTGTGGGTTCTGGGGTATACCCAGAACTAAAAACCCCAATAACATGTAACGTGGAATTTAAACATTTGGAGAACACAAAAACGTCATCAAGACATGCGTATTTTTCGTTTTTGTTCAGTTTCTCAAAAAGCGCTGAAGCAATTTCAATAAAATTTATATGGGATCACCTCAGGAGTATTTTCTTTCGGATAAAAAAGAATTTTGAAAATCGGTCCACAACTGACGGAGAAATGCGCGGCTTTTTCGAAAGTCGGTTAAAAACATACAATTGGCGACCTTATCGCATTCCGCGATCTCTTCCAGGCAACCTGGAATGGACAGAGATTGCCTGGACACAAAATGGAGCTGCACTTGGTGCAAATATAAAGATTACAATACAATATAAATACAATTATAGACACATAAATACATAAATACTAAATATATAGGCAAGAACATAAGTGACAACAATTGATAATAAAAAAATAATAAAAAAAACAGCTAGAACAAGATCATGGTTACAGTGACAAGTAATGCTCCTTTACTAGCCAGTCGGTCTATATATTTTTGTACAGATAGATGGCGCGTTTTTCCATTTACCTCAGTCAAATTTGTTCAGCAACACATTTTGAAGCAGTGACACTTATTAAAAATGCAAAAAAAACTACTGAAAATCTTTAGTTATGTTCTGTTCTGCCCGCGCCTATTCCCAACTATCTTGGGGTCGGCTTCAGGTCTAACCGGATGCAGCTGAATACCAATATTTTACATGGAGCGACTACGTATCTGAACCTTCACAACCCAGTAACTGGGTAATACGATACCCCTTGGTAAGACTGGTTGTGAGACTTTCGGGCTTCTGACGACCAGTAACGACTGTCAAGATCCACGATTGACAGCCGGGACCATCAGCTTAACGTGCTTTCTGAGGCACGGAGGAGTCTCGGTATGTAAAGATGGTTACCCATCCATGGACCAACCCCGGCAAGCGTAGCTTAACCTGATGGATCGATCCGTGCGGCTGTTATTATTTTAGCCACGAAAATCCTTAGTTATGGTGGTCACGATTCTTTGTATGAGATGAGGCATCTGTACGCTAGTAATGTGGTTATACTGGTTACATCTACTCACAATTATTGTTCTTAACTACCAAATGTGCTGCCATGTAACAGACTAGCTTCTGCCGCGTGGAATTAGTGCTTCTTTCGCTTTAAATTTTCAACCCCTTTTTCGCCCCCTAAGGATTGAAGATTGAAGTGGATACCTATTACATACATTTTATCAGTTGTCTAGTACCCATAATACAAGCTCTGCTTAGTTTGGGACTAGATGGCGTTGTGTGACAGTTGTGGAATATTATTATTATTCCATTTATTCAATTTTATGTACATACAATTTTAAATTTTTAAATATTTAGGTACTTAGAAAAACATAAATAAATACAAAAACATTTAAAAATATAAAAAGTAGTTGCCCACCGGTATCGGGAATAGGGTCCAAGCTACCGGTGGTCAGGGCTCCTGAGAAAGGAATCTCCTAACAAAACGCGTCGTGTCCAGGAGTACTGCTTTCTGGATCAAGCCCTTGATCCAACTGCCCAACGAGAGCCTCCTGAGATGTTGGTCGAGGCTCTTGGCTATTAAGCCATTGGCCGTCACGACTATCGGCACAATGACTGCTGTATCCACCTCCCACATGTCGACAACCTCGCGAGCCAGATCAAGATACTTTGTTTTTTTATCTTTCTCAGCCTTCACGAGGTTCTCGTCATGAGGGACAGCTATATCAACAATCATTGTGCGACGCTCTTGTCGATCTATCACCACTATGTCAGGCTTATTGGCAACAATAGTCCTATCAGTGATGATAGATCGATCCCAATACAATGTGATATTGCTATTTTCGAGAACTGGGTCGGGCTCATACCTATAGTACGGTACTTCAGATTCCACAAGATTGTATTTAAGAGCAAGTTGCTGGTGGATAATCCTGGCTACAAGGTTGTGTCTGTGCAAATAGTCTCCGTTAGCTAGACGAGAACAACCAGAAATAATGTGTCGGATTGATTCCCCGGGCCGGTGGCATGCCCGACAGATGTCAACCGTACCGTCCTTCACAATATATTTCCGGTAGTTATTCGTCATCATAACTTCGTCCATAATCGCACAGACAAAACCTTCGGTTTCCCCGGATAGGTCACCAAAGCGCAGCCAGGATACGGACGCTAAGAAATCTACATCGGGTCCATGTAGGACCTGGTAAAAGCGTTCGTGAAGCTCCTTGCTCTGCCATACTTCCCTGCGGTCATAAGTATCCAGTACTTTAAGTTTGCGCCAGTTCTCGTTTGCCAAGGCGAGCGGGGTGAGGCCCTTGTCCACAGCGACCACATCTCGATGCATACCCGCGTCGGTTTCTAGGAAATATTCCCTAAGGCTGCATACCTCGCGGTTGTGTAGGGTCTTAGCATTTATGAAGTCATGAACCCCACACTTCCGCGGAATATACATCACCGATGATCGTGGGTGATGCATCCGATTTGCTGTAAGCAGTGTGCGAACCCGTCTATCCAAGGCGTCAAGTTCCGTCTGAGTCCATTTGAGTATGACGAAAGAGTACATCAATACCAGCATGACCCAGCCGTTGAAGGCGCGCACCTTGTACCCACCTGATAAAAGACTAGTCAGTACTTTATTTAGGCGGCCAAAGAAGCACTCCCTCAACGACTGTTTCACGTCAGCAGCATTGATGCCTAATGCTTCCAACATACCCAAATACTTGTAGGTTTCAGTTGAGCAGGGATCTAAGATGTATGGAATCCGAAAGTTGGGTTCCCACGGATTCCGTAATCTCCCCTCGCTTTACATGCATGACTGCACATTTGTCCACACCAAATTCCATTCTGATGGCACTACTGAAGGTTTCTGTTACCTTCAGTAGCTTCATCAGTTGCAAGTTGTTGGGGGCAAAGAGTTTCAGATCATCCATGTAAAGGAGGTGTGATATGGCCTGACCACCTCTTCTCAACCGATAGCCCTGTCCCGAACCCTCCAGTAGTGTACTGAGAGGGTTAAGGGCCAGAAAAAACCACAGTGGACTCAGACTGTCGCCCTGGAATATATTATTATTATTTCGTTTATTCATTTTTATAGACATATTAATTACATTTTTAAATATTTAAATATAAAGGATAAAAAAAAAACATTTAAAAATATAAAAAATAGTATCCCACCGGTATCGGGAATAGGGTCCAAGCTACCGGCGGTCAGGGCTCCAGAGAGAGGAACCGCCTGACAATGCGAGCCGTGTCCAGAAGTACTGCTTTCTGAATCAAGCCCTTGATCCAGCCGCCTAACGAGAGCCTCCTGAGGTGTTGGTCGAGGCTCGTGGCTATTAAGCCATTGGCTGACACGACTATCGGTACAATGATCGCTGAGTCCACATCCCACATGTCGACAACCTCGCGAGCCAAGTCAATATACTTGATTAGTTTATCTTTCTCGGCTTTCACGAGGTTCTCGTCATGTGGGACGGTAATGTCAACAATCATTGCACGCCTCTCGATTCGGTCCACCACCACTATATCAGGCTTATTGGCTACAATAGTCCTGTCAGTGATGATGGACCGATCCCAGTACAATGAGATATGACCATTATCGAGAACTGGGTCGGGCGCATATCTGTAGTACGGCACTTCCGATTCCACAAGAGAGTATTTCAGAGCAAGTTGCTGATGGATAATCCTGGCTACAAGGTTGTGCCTATGCAAGTACTCACCGTTAGCCAGACGATAACAACCAGAGATTATGTGGCGGATTGATTCTCCCGGACGATGACATGCCCGACATATGTCAACCGTGCCGTCCTTCACAATAAATCTTCGGTAATTTTTCGTCATGATAACTTCGTCCATAATTGCACAGACAAAACCTTCGGTTTCCCCAAAGAGGTCACCGACACGCAGCCAGGCTACGGACGCTAGTTGGTCTACATCGGGCCCATGTAGGGCCCGGAAAAAGCGTCCGTGAAGTTCCTTACTCTGCCATACTTCTCTGCGATCGTTAGTGTCAAGCACTAGAGGTTTGCGCCAGTTCTCGTTAGCCAAGGAGAGTCGAGTAAGGCCCTTGTCCACCGCCACTACATCTCGATGCATACCCACGTCAGCAGCTAGGAAATATTCCCTTAGACTGCATACCTCGCGGTTGTGGAGGGTCTTAGCATTTAAAAAGCCTCGGCCTCCACACTTCCGCGGGATATACAGTCTCATCACCGACGAACGTGGGTGATGCATTCGAAATGCAGTCAGCAGTGTACGGGCACGCCTATCCAGGGCGTCAAGTTCTGTTTGAGTCCATTTGAGTACGCCGAAAGAGTACATCAACACCGGCATTACCCAACCGTTGAAGGCGCGCACCTTGTTTCCACCTGATAGAAGGCTATTAAATACCTTCTTCAGGCGGCCAAAGAAGCGCTCCTTCAACGATTGCTTCATGTCAGCAATATTGATACCTAACGCTTCCGACGTACCCAAATACTTATAGGTTTCGGTTGGAGAGAGGGATCTCAGGTTTATGGAATCCGAGAGTTGAGTTCCCACGGATTCCACAATCTCCCCTCGCTTTACATGCATGACCGCACATTTGTCCACACCAAACTCCATCCTGATGGCACTACTGAAGGTTTGAGTTACCTTCAGTAGCTCCATCAGTTGCAGATTGCTGGGGGCAAAAAGTTTCAAGTCATCCATGTAAAGGAGGTGAGATATAACCTGACCACCTCTCTTCAACCGATAGCCTAGCCCTGAATTCTCCAGCAGTGTGCTTAGAGGATTCAAGGCTAGGCAAAACCAAAGCGGACTCAAACTGTCACCCTGGCATATACCCCGCTCGATCCTTACCGGTTCGCTATTCCTCTGGATATTTCGACATCCTGGATAGCGAAGGACCGTCCTCCATTGCCCCATACACGACATCAAGAAGGTGCGTAGCGTTGCATCAACTTTATACAATTCTAGCACCCTCATGAGCCATGTATGAGGAACTGAGTCATAGGCCTTCTTATAGTCTATCCAACATGTCGACAGATCCTTTCGGGAACGCCGAACCTGCTGGCTAATGGTCATATCGATGAGGAGCAGCTCCTTAGTACCACGGGACCCATTCCTACATCCATTTTGAGAGGCAGACATGATACAATTACTATCTATATGTGTGTTAATCTTAGCTCTCAAAATGGATGTAAGAACCTTATAGACCGTCGGTAAGCACGTGATCGGTCTATAATTTTTAGGTTCCGCGGTACTACCTGTTTTGTGGAGCAGGTGGGTTATTCCTGTTGTAAGGAACTCGGGTAGCGAACCAGACTCCAAGGCTGCCTGGTATTGAGATGCCAAGCGAGCGTGCGACCTTTGTAGCCACTTTATCCAAAAATTGTGCAGCCCGTCCGGCCCTGGAGATTTCCAATTAGGCAACGGACGGACTGCACGGGCTACATCTTGGGGGCTGATTGTGATTGCCCCCATTTCTGTTATTGGATCGCATGCTCGCTCGATCTCCCGAGTCCAGACACCTTCAGAGTGACTGACAGGCACCGACCAGATGTTGCGCCAGAATAAACTCATGGCGTCATCATCCGGCAGACGCGTGTCAGTCACACCTTGTTCCGGTCGCTCCCAATCCCTATACACCCACCTTTCATTACTCCGGAATGTGCGATTCTGGGTGTATCGCTCCACCCGCCGCTTATACCTACGGATGCGGTTTGCCCATGCATACACCTTCTGCTTCAGGAAGTCGATGCGCTCTGTGACACGGGACAAATAGTCTCGGGAGCTGATATCAGTTCCCGAAAACGCCCGTCTCACAAAGCGCATCACTCTTGGGCGAGTGTTGCCCTCCCTGAAGCAGATTAGTTTGCCGATGAGTGCTCTGGCCCCACCAATACGACACTCGATCCTGCGCTGCCAAGCCGGCACGGCTGGTTTCGGTCGTGTAGCTCTGTCATTAGAGAATTTGACGTGAGCTACACGACATGCCGCTACAGCCGCGCAGTACATTATCGAGTGTGTGTCAGTGAGGTCTTCGCAGTTATCAAAATAATTTGACAACTGCGAATCCAGAGCAGCCACCAGCGCCTTATTCCTATTATGCATGGGCAAACGAGGCAAGCGTGGCCTAAGTTCGGGTGGCATGTTGCGATATTCCCGAATAGCACACTCCAAAGCACTCCTCAATTCGTCATTGCACTGGGTACTTACGTTTGTAACCATGTCATAACACTCCTCGTCAGCGTGGCTGGGAGCATGGTTGGACGGTGGTACCACCACTGGTACCACAGTCTGCGTCGGAGGGACAATGACATGGCTACCCATTTCAGTTCGGAGGCGATCAAGTACAGTATCATCCAGCATATAATTACGCTGGATGACCCGCACCTGATCCGACAGTCGTTGGGCCGAAACGTTGACGGCTGGTTCAAGCACCTGAAACAAAGAGAGCATCCGAACACGGTACGCGGTCAGGTTGTTACCTCCCTCTGTAGCCCCATAGTATGAGCGCATGACATTTTCGTTGATGGGTTGTGTCCATCGCATGCGCTTCACACTTCCACCGGGAGCTGAGACCCTATCAGAGGCCGGTGGGCCTCGAGGTCCTAAGCTGCTCGGCGGCCGGCATCCTCCCCGTCGACGCGCTGGTGGTGGTGTCGTCGGCGGCGAGAAAAACTCGTCGCTGGAGCTCGACGCAACTGCCGCGGCCGGTGTCACAGCACTCACGGTGGGGCTGGGTTCCGGCGGCAGCGAGGCGGAGCTGAGCGACGAGGCCGGAGGTGGTGGGCGTGCTTTGCGGGCTGCGGCTCTCGTCAACATTTTTATTTTCTCACTATTTCATTCATCGACATTATTAACTTTGTCTTATCATTTTGACAATTGTTTTTTATTATTTACATATTGTAGGTATTATTGTAGGTTTTGTTTGGTCTTGCATGCATTTTTGAATGTTTAAAATAAAATAGTTTGTTGATAAAATTGATATAAAATAGGCAGAGAAATTTTTTTATTATTATTTCGTTTATTAATTTTTTAAACATATTAAATACATTTTTAAACATTTCTTAAAAAAGAATATATAAAAAACATTTAAAAATATAAAAAATAGTAGCCCACCGGTATCGGGAACAGGGTCCAAGCTACCGGCGGTCAGGGCTCCAGAGAGAGGAACCGCCTGACAATGCGAGCCGTGTCCAGAAGTACTGCTTTCTGAATCAAGCCCTTGATCCAGCCGCCTAACGAGAGCCTCCTGAGGTGTTGATCGAGGCTCGTGGCTATTAAGCCATTGGCTGACACGACTATCGGTACAATGATCGCTGAGTCCACATCCCACATGTCGACAACCTCGCGAGCCAAGTCAATATACTTGATTTGTTTATCTTTCTCGGCTTTCACGAGGTTCTCGTCATGTGGGACGGTAATGTCAACAATCATTGCACGCCTCTCGATTCGGTCCACCACCACTATAAAAGGCTTATTGGCTACAATAGTCCTGTCAGTGATGATGGACCGATCCCAGTACAATGAGATATGACCATTATCGAGAACTGGGTCGGGCGCATATCTGTAGTACGGCACTTCCGATTCCACAAGAGAGTACTTCAGAGCAAGTTGCTGATGGATAATCCTGGCTACAAGGTTGTGCCTATGCAAGTATTCACCGTTAGCTAGACGAGAACAACCAGAGATTATGTGGCGGATTGATTCTCCCGGACGATGACATGCCCGACATATGTCAACCGTGCCGTCCTTCACAATAAATCTCCGGTAGTTTTTCGTCATGATAACTTCGTCCATAATTGCACAGACAAAACCTTCGGTTTCCCCAAAGAGGTCACCGACACGCAGCCAGGCTACGGACGCTAGTTGGTCTACATCGGGCCCATGTAGGGCCCGGAAAAAGCGTCCGTGCAGTTCCTTACTCTGCCATACTTCTCTGCGATCGTTAGTGTCAAGCACTAGAGGTTTGCGCCAGTTCTCGTTAGCCAAGGAGAGTGGAGTAAGGCCCCTGTCTACTGCCACTACATCTCGATGCATACCCACGTCAGCAGCTAGGAAATATTCCCTTAGACTGCATACCTCGCGGTTGTGGAGGGTCTTAGCATTTAAAAAGCCTCGGCCTCCACACTTCCGCGGGATATACAGTCTCATCACCGACGAACGTGGGTGATGCATTCGAAATGCAGTCAGCAGTGTACGAACACGCCTATCCAGGGCGTCAAGTTCTGTTTGAGTCCATTTGAGTACGCCGAAAGAGTACATCAATACCGGCATGACCCAACCGTTGAAGGCGCGCACCTTGTTTCCGCCTGATAGAAGGCTATTAAATACCTTCTTCAGGCGGCCAAAGAAGCGCTCCTTCAACGATTGCTTCATGTCAGCAACATTGATACCTAACGCTTCTGACATACCCAAATACTTATAGGTTTCGGTTGGAGAGAGGGATCTCAGGTTTATGAAATCCGAGAGTTGAGTTCCCACGGATTCCACAATCTCCCCTCGCTTTACATGCATGACCGCACATTTGTCTACACCAAACTCCATCCTGATGGCACTACTGAAGGTTTCAGTTACCTTCAGTAGCTCCATCAGTTGCAGATTGTTGGGGGCAAAGAGTTTCAAGTCATCCATGTAAAGGAGGTGAGATATAACCTGACCACCTCTCTTCAACCGATAGCCTAGCCCTGATATTAATATATTCCATTTATTTAATCTTATATACATACACTTTACATTTTCAAATATTTAGGTACTTACATATAAAAACATAAATAAATACAAAAACATTTAAAAATATAAAAAGTAGTAGCCCACCGGTATCGGGAATAGGGTCCAAGCTACCGGTGGTCAGGGCTCCTGAGAAAGGAATCTCCTAACAATACGAGCCGTGTCCAGGAGTACTGCTTTCTGGATCAAGCCCTTGATCCAACTGCCTAACGAGAGCCTCCTGAGATGTTGGTCGAGGCTCTTGGCAATTAAGCCATTGGCCGTCACGACTATCGGCACAATGACTGCTGTATCCACCTCCCACATGTCGACAACCTCGCGAGCCAGATCAAGATACTTTGTTTTTTTATCTCTCTCAGCCTTCACGAGGTTCTCGTCATGAGGGACAGCTATATCAACAATCATTGTGCGACGCTCTTGTCGATCTATCACCACTATGTCAGGCTTATTGGCAACAATAGTCCTGTCAGTGATGATAGATCGATCCCAATATAACGTGATATTGCCATTTTCGAGAACTGGGTCGGGCTCATACCTATAGTACGGTACTTCAGATTCCACAAGATTGTATTTAAGAGCAAGTTGCTGGTGGATAATCCTGGCTACAAGGTTGTGTCTATGCAAATAGTCTCCGTTAGCTAGACGAGAACAACCAGAAATAATGTGTCGTATTGATTCTCCGGGCCGGTGGCATGCCCGACAGATGTCAACCGTACCGTCCTTCACAATATATTTCCGGTAGTTATTCGTCATAATAACTTCGTCCATAATCGCACAGACAAAACCTTCGGTTTCCCCGAAGAGGTCACCAAAGCGCAGCCAGGATACGGACGCTAAGAGATCTACATCGGGCCCATGTAGGACCCGGTAAAAGCGCCCGTGAAGCTCCTTGCTCTGCCATACTTCCCTGCGGTCATTAGTATCCAGTACTGTAGGTTTGCGCCAGTTCTCTTTTGCCAAGGAGAGCGGGGTGAGGCCCTTGTCCACAGCGACCACATCTCGATGCATACCCACGTCAGCTTTGAGGAAGTACTCCCTAAGGCTGCATACCTCGCGGTTGTGTAGGGTCTTAGCATTTAAGAACCCACGACCCCCACACTTCCGCGGGATATACAGCCTCATCACCGATGATCGTGGGTGATGCATCCGATTTGCGGTCAGCAGTGTGCGGACCCTCCTATCCAGGGCGTCAAGTTCCGTCTGAGTCCATTTGAGTATGCCGAAAGAGTACATCAATACCGGCATGACCCAACCGTTGAAGGCGCGCACCTTGTTCCCGCCTGATAAAAGACTATTCAGTACTTTATTCAGGCGGCCAAAGAAGCGCTCCCTCAACGACTGTTTCACTTCAGCAGTACTGATGCCTAACGCTTCCGACATACCCAAATACTTGTAGGTTTCGGTTGAGCAGAGGGATCTAAGGTGTACGGAATCCGAGAGTTGAGTTCCCACGGATTCCATAATCTCCCCTCGCTTTACATGCATGACTGCACATTTGTCCACACCAAATTCCATCCTGATGGCGCTACTGAAGGTTTCTGTTACCTTCAGTAGCTTCATCAGTTGCAAGTTGTTGGGGGCAAAGAGTTTCAGATCATCCATGTAAAGGAGGTGTGATATGACCTGACCACCTCTTCTCAACCGGTAGCCTTGGCCCGAACCCTCCAGTAGAGTACTGAGAGGGTTTAGGGCCAGACAAAACCACAGTGGACTCAGACTGTCGCCCTGAAATATGCCACGCTCGATCCTTATCGGTTCGCTGTTCTCCCGGATTTGTCGACATCCTGGATAGTGAAGAACCGTCCTCCACTGCCCCATACACGACATCAGGAAGGTGCGCAAAGTTGCATCCACTTTGTACAGCTCCAGCACCCTCATGAGCCATGTATGTGGCACCGAGTCATAGGCCTTCTTATAATCTATCCAACATGTCGACAGATCTTTTCGAGAACGACGAACCTGTTGGCTAATGGCAACATCAATGAGGAGCAGCTCCTTAGTACCACGGGACCCGTTCCTACATCCATTCTGAGAGGCAGACATGATAAAATTTGTGTCAATATGATTGTTAATTTTGGCTCTCAGGATGGATGTAAAAACTTTATAGACCGTCGGTAAACACGTGATCGGCCTATAATTTTTGGGTTCCGCAGTACTACCTGATTTATGGAGCAGGTGGGTTACTCCTGTCGTAAGGAACTGTGGCAGCGACCCTGACTCTAGAGCAGACTGGAACTGAGCTGCCAAGCGAGCGTGCGATCTTTGAAACCATTTTATCCAAAAATTGTGCAGACCGTCCGGCCCTGGAGATTTCCAGTTAGGCAACGGACGGACTGCACGAGCTACATCTTGGGGGCTGATGGTAATAGACCCCATTTCTGGTATAAGATCGCACGCGCGCTCGACCTCTCGAGTCCAATCACCATCGGTGTGCCTGACCGGCACCGACCAGATGTCGCGCCAGAATGAGCTCATGGCGTCGTCATCAGGTAGGTGCGTATCGGACACACCTTGGTCCGGTCGCTCCCACGCCCTATAAACCCACCTTTCGTTGCTTTCGAATGTGCGATTCTGAGTGTACCGCTCCACTCGCCGCTTGTACCGACGAATACGGTTTGCCCATGCATAGATCTTCTGCTTCAGGAAGTCGACACGCTCTGTGACGCGGGTCAGATAATCTCGGGAACTTATATCAGTCCCCGAGAATGCCCGCCTCACAAAGCGCATCACCCTAGGGCGAGTGTTGCCCTCCCTGAAGCAGATAAGCTTGCCAATGAGTGCTCTAGCCTCACCGATACGACGCTCGATCCTGCACTGCCAAGCTGGTACAGCTGGTCGTGCAGCTCTGTCACTGTTGGGGAACTTGACGTGAGCTACACGACATGCCGCTGCAGCCGCGCAGTACAAGATTGAGTGGGTATCAGTAAGGTCTTTGCTGCTATCAAAAAAATTTGATAGCTGCGAATCTAGAGCACACACCAGCGCCTTATTTTTCTTATGCATGGGCAAACGAGGTAGACGAGGTCTAAGCCCAGGCGGTGTGGAGCGGTGCTCTCGGAATGCATCCTCCAAAGCGCTCCTCAATCGTTCGTTACACTGGGTACTCACGGATATAGCCACGTCATCATCATCTTCACCAACGTGGTCAGGTCGCGGTGGTGCATTAGGTTGCAGTTGCACCGCGGCCGGTGGCGAAGCAGGTGAGACACGGCTACTCCGTGATTCGAGGCGTAGTCTATCAAGTGTGGTATCATCCAGCATACGGTTACGCTGGATGACCCGCACCTGATCCGACAGTCGTTGGGCCGATACGTTGACAGCTGGCTCAAGCACCTGAAACAGAGAGAGCATCCGACCACGGTACGCAGTCAGGTTAATTCCCCCCTCTGTAGCCCCATAGTATGAGCGCATGACGTTTTCGTTAATGGATTGTGTCCATCGCATGCGCTGCACACTTCCACCGGCAGCGGGAACCCTATCAGAGGCCGGTGGGCCTCGAGGTTCCAAACTGGCTGGTGGTCGGCCTCTTCCCCGTCGACGCGCAGGTGGTGGTGTCGTCGGCGGAGTGGTGTATTCGTCGCTCGAGCTCGACGCAACTGCAGCGGCCGGAATCACTCGACTCACGGCTGGTGCAGGTCCCGGCGGCTGCGAGGCGGAGCTGAGCGACGAACCCGAAGATGTTGGGTGTGTGGTCAGTAATTTGGCCCGGTTCCTAGTTAGCATTTTCACGTTGTCATAAATTCCGTTTTAAATTTTGTAGTTCTCATCTCACTGTTGTTCACTATGATTTGCACTTGATAATATTTTTTTTTTCTCTCGTTTTCGGTCTTATTTTCACTATTGTAAACATGATAATAAATATAAATAGTTTAGGAAAAATATATGGAAAAAATTATGACAATCGGCTTGACAGGCGGATATAATATATATTAATATTATTATTATTATTTACATATTTTTTAACAAAGAATACACCTTCCAAAGGGAAGTGCCCATTTGATAAAGAGGTTTTGGCCAAGTGACGCCCATGAAAGAAACCAATTATAGGCATTAGGGTTGACATCACAGATAAAGGAGCAACAACAATTTTTTATATAGAACTCCGTTGGACATTTACAAATCTACTATATAAAAATAAGTCGAGTTTTCCTTCCTGACGCTATAAATCCAGAACGCACGAACCCATTTCCACGGTTTTGCATTCGTTGGAAAGGTCTCGGGCTCCGTGAGGTTTATAGCGTAGAAAATTCAGGAAAAATTTCAACAGAAAAGCGGGAAAATCTTTTTTCACATACAGCGCCATCTCTGATACATAGCATGTACTACAAACCAATATTTTAAGTAGATGGCGCCGGTGCGTGATACATTGTTTGACAGCTACTCATTGTTCTCTGCTCAGTTAATTTCATGTGACAAACCGGTATTGTGTTCACTGTGAAATTGTGAAAAAAAAGTAAAAAAAAATAAGTTATTCGTTTCCTAACATTACAATGGGAAACCATCAAATCAATCACGTGTATTGTGCAAATTTTTATTCAATTTCAATTTCAATTGTACATTTAGCAGTGCATTTGGAAAATGGTCAAAGAGTTTACTTCACTGAGGCTAATGCGGCACAACGAGCTGAGAGACCACCATCGACAACATTGATTAGCTTCTTTGCAATGTGTGAAGCAGATCCATTCGCAGCGACGCTGATGTACGTTGAAATGCCCAAGTATTACAATTGGAATCAATCAACAAAGAAATTCCAACGTCGCAAACAAGGAACCCCAGTTCCAGATTGGCCACAGGTGTTTTCCACTGATGCACTAGGTCGCATGTATACTGTTCATCCTAGAAATGATGAATGTTTTTATTTGCGACCGCTGTTGGTAAATGTACGTGGACCAAAATCATTGGCGCATTTGAAAACTGTGAATGGCCACCAATGCCAAACATATCGAGAAGCATGTCAACTATTTGGTTTGCTGGAGAACGATTCTCATTGGGATTTAACACTTGCGGATTCAGTTGTTTCATCAAATGCGTACCAAATACGAACGCTGTTCGCAATTATCATCACCACATGTTTTCCTTCACGACCAATTCAGTTATGGAACAAATACAAAGACGACATATGTGAAGATATCTTGCATCGCTTGCGCATTCAAACGAATAATCCTGACATCCAAATAACCGATGAAATCTACAATGAAGGATTGATTCTGATTGAGGATCAATGCTTGACTATTGCAAACAAGCTACTGATTGAAGTAGGAATGATTGCGCCAAATCGATCGATGCACGATGCATTCAACCAAGAATTAAATCGATAGCTGCAATACAATGTTGATACATTGCAGGAATTCGTTCGAAATAATGTGCCGTTGCTGAATGAACAGCAAAAACAAGTATACGAAACATTAATGCAAGCAGTGGACAATAATACTGGTGGTCTATTCTTCCTGGACGCACCTGGAGGAACAGGGAAAACATTTGTCATTTCATTGATTTTGGCCACTATTTGATCAAGATGTGACATAGCTTTGGCGTTAGCATCATCTGGAATTGCGGCGACTCTTCTAGATGGCGGTCGTACTGCACATTCTGCGCTTAAGTTGCCACTCAATTTAAACACAATTGATACTCCAACATGCAATATTTCCCGATTCAGTGCAATGGGAAAATTGTTGATGCAATGCAAGCTCATTGTTTGGGATGAGTGCACAATGGCACATAAGAAATCACTTGAAGCACTTAACTTCATACTGAAGGATCTTCGGCGAAATAACAACATGTTTGGCGGCTTGATGATATTGTTGGCAGGCGATTTCAGACAGACGTTGCCAGTAATTTCCCGTGGAACGCCTGCAGATGAATTGAATGCTTGCCTGAAGGCATCACCTTTATGGAATAACGTATAAACATTATCGCTAACCACTAATATGAGAGTTCAACTTCAAAATGATCAAAGTGCTGCACAATTTTCCAAACAATTGTTAGCTGTTGGAAATGGAAAAGTCCCAGTTGATGCGACATCTGGATTAATTACTCTTACCAACAACTTTTGCCGATTTGTAGACTCTCAATTAGCTCTTATTGAAAATGTTTTCCCAAACATTAGTGAGAATTATCAGAATTATGCTTGGTTAAGTCAACGAGCAATTCTTGCCGCAAAGAATAATGATGTACACGCACTGAATTTTACCATTCAATCAAAAATTGCTGGCGATTTGGTTACATACAAATCCGTTGATTCCATAACAAATCCCGATGATGTAGTAAATTATCCAACGGAGTTTTTGAACTCTCTGGAGTTACCAGGATTTCCACCACATAACTTGCAACTCAAAGTTGGTACAGTTATTATGATATTGCGTAATTTGAATTCACCGTGACTTTGCAACGGTACTCGACTTTCGGTAAAAAGACTTATGCCGAATTTGATTGAGGCAACCATTATTAACAGAAAGTACGCAGGTGAAAATGTATGTATTCCTCGAATACCAATGATTCCGACTGATCTTCCGTTTGACTTCAAACGATTGCAATTTCCAGTTCGCCTGGCGTTCGCAATGACAATTAACAAGTCGCAAGGCCAATCGCTTAGTGTTTGCGGGATAAATTTACAAAATCATTGTTTTTCACATGGGCAGTTATACGTTGCGTGTTCACGAGTTGGGAAACCATCCGCTTTGTTTGTGTTAACGTCAGACCAAAAAACAAAAAATGTGGTTTACCAAAGAGCACTTCAATGAAACGGATAATTTGCGGACACGTATAACGCTTCGATTCAGTATTTACTTTGGATTCACTTTCATTTACTTAGAGAAGTTCAACTAAATAACACTTCATTTTTGTAATCGAAATGAATTCATTACTGTTGTGAAATGAAATAATTTTTTTCCTTTTCAAATATAAAACAAAAAAAATTTTTTCTTCTTCTTTTAATCACCAAACGAAATGTTACATAAAACGAAGCCATCTGGTGGCGAAACGGAGTTCGCCGGGTTTGCTAGTTCCACATAAAATTCTACTTTCTCAGTAAAGGAATTTTATTTCATAATCCCATTCAACTAATTCTAGAAATTACCTGTTTCGAGCACATTAACAAATAAACGAGCTTACATCTTAAATTAATAAAATAAAATCACACAGACATGAATGCATTTTAACCCTAGTCTACATATGTACGTCGTTGTGACGTGTGCACTGACGATTATTGTCGATAACTTTTTAACACATGAAGTTAGCGTTTTGTGTTTCCGAGCTAACTCAGTCGTCACTAGAAACTATACCGGGATGGCCATTTCACATTGGTCCGAGCTAACTCAGTCGTCACTAGAAACTATACCGGGATGGCCATTTCACATTGGTAAGTGCCGCCATTTGGATTTTATGAACATGTTGTACGTCAATGCGACGTATGATGTGTAACTTTCATTATTTTTGTCATTTTATGTTTTCTGTTTATTTTATGATTGTTTATTACTGTACGCCCACCCTAACACACGTCACGTACGGCCGCAGAAATTTTAAGGGTGTGACTGTACATGAGAATATACGACAGGTTAAAGGACCTACTCAGACCTACCAGCCTAACAGTCCTTAGGACCCTAAGACCTTTAAGCCCTATAGCCATAACCTATCATATACCTAGTATGTGATAAATAAATATATAGATAAATTCGGGATGTCTGCACCATGCGACCTAAGGTTACAAACGGATAGTGGGCAGGAATTCCAGGTTCGGGAAGGGTACACTCACTGTCAATCCCGCAGACTCACGAGACTGATCAGAAATGGCTAAAGGAGTCTTGGCCACAGTGAGAGGTAATGAGACATGAATATAAAATTCAAATCTGATTTATTTACAATATGTTACAGCTTATATACTACTTTTTCTTAACATACACTAGTACACAAAATCTTAGTGTCCTATGCGTGTAAGGTGCAACCAAATCATATTTTCCCTGGGCCGCGCGTCAGCCGGGCCGAGTGCTGATTTAATGTCCAAAGGTAACATTGAAAAATTACTATTTTTTTTATTTAGATTAAGGTGAATATAAAGGATAATCTCATCGTCCCAGCGTATAAGACCCTCCGTTTTGATGGCCAATTAACACTTGTTTCTTACAAACTGAAACCATCCAAGGCAGTGTACCTTTTGTCATCTTGTGATGAAGATACTGTTGTGGACGAAAGCAGGGGAAAACCATCGATGATAATATTATTTTATAACAAAACATAAGGAGGTGTTAACACTTTTGAACAATTGTGCTCATCGAAGTCATGCAGTCGCAACGCAAACCAAATCCCAAATGCCAATGGCGGTATTCTATGGCATTACATGGTATATGCGAATTCATACATAATAATTATGTACTGTCAAAATATGATATCAAAGAATGTAAAACCAGTGAGTAGAAAAGATTACGTGAAGAAATTAAGTTCTGCATTATCATTACATTGAATGGAAAAGAGACTAGAAGCATCAACTCGAAAACGGAATTTACGACAAAATATTACAGATTTGTTGCTGAAACACAGAAGGTGAAGGTAATATTTAAAATCAAATATGTAAAAATATAAGTCACACATAAAAAACGGCGATATTGTTCCGAATGTTCATATAAAAAAGGAGGATGACGAAATCACAATGTCATATGTGCAAAAAACCACTTTGCGGTGAACGTAAATTAAATTAATGATACTTTGAGAGAGGATTACAATCTTGTTTTTTTTTTCATATATAGTTATACCCTTTCAGACCTGATTAAATTTTTTTTCATGTAGAAATATGCCTACCTTCACTTTATATATTAGAAAATGTAATGTTCTTAAGATCCAACCCTCTCCTATTTACTCGCATGGCAGATCGATTTCCGCGTAATAGACGTGACAATACCCAAATTTGTTAACAACAATATAATACGGCACTTTTGCGAAAAAGTGTCTTTTGCATGGCTCCAAAAATTTATAATTTACTTCCGAAAATCTGGAAGCAGTTAAATGATGTAGCATTCAAAAAGAAAGTTATTAATTTTCTAGCAGATAAGGCTTATTATAATTTGAATAAGTTTTTGGAAGAGAAATTTTGATTATAATTCACATATCTATTATTTTTTATTTTATCTTGACATTTTTGAATAATTTGAATCGGGAGTGACATTATAGTTTGATTATTGTATTAATATTTGCATGCCATTGTTTAAGGCAAACGTGATGATCTGTTTTTATATTTAGACTAACATCTCTTGCATGCTGACATTTGTGTTGTATGTATTGTACTCATGTTTGTGCAAATAAATAAATGATTATGATTATTATGATTATGTGTATTTTTTGGGTTTTTTTTATTTTTTTAATGTTGATAGGCACGCGTTTGACCACTATCTCACCTGATGGTAAGCGATGATTTGGTAGAAGATGGAGCACGCTTGCCAAGTAACCTATTCAACCTGGGGTTAAAGGAGACTAAACACGGTAATGGAAAAATAGAAAAAATACCATTACAGTATTCTAGAAAAAATGGGATTTCTTAATGTACCTACACAACTGATGCCCTTCGGCATAATGTGATAAAATGGGAAATGTATAGGAGGTATACGGGGTTATTTTCTTATCACTATCCAAATTCACAGGGTATATTCTAACCATGATTATGAACAACTTTCAGTATGGGACCATCTCGACAATTACGAAAAAAAACGGCTATTTCATACTAAATTTCAATCTATAATCAACCAAAATGTATGAAATAGTAGTTTTTTTTTTGCAATTTCCGAGTTGGCTCCATAGTGAAAGTTGTTCATAGTCATGGTTAGAATATACCCTGTGAATTTGAATGGTGATAAAAAAGTAACCCAGTATACACTATATACGAATAAAAAAATCATATTTTTTTGTAAAAATGTATTCTAAAATCTTAAAATATCAACTAAAATACACGTTATAAGTACTCACTGTTTGTTTGCTAACATACAACTGTAAAAACTTCTCTTATTGTAACAGAAACATTGTTATTTATCGAATCATCGAGATGTAGGTAAACTATTACGCAGTTGAAAAAACTGATGGGGGGCACTGATGTTAGTTACCCAGTATATCCTCAAAAAAGGGTTATTGAGTACGCCAGTGGCCAAAAATGTAAACCAAATAAGACTTCTAACTCTTCTGCTGTTATTGGCCTATAACTTTATCTTCCTGCTTGCACTATGTAAAGGTTCCTCATTTCCGCCATCACATGAAATAACTCGTGAGGAATATACTTGTGATAGTAGTCGATAGGAGCTTTCACAGTAGGATCAGTAGTTATCGGAGGAAACCAATCAGTGGGTATTGAATTTTCTTCTATCGGCCTATATCTCCACCTTATTGCCGACTTTGGTGTGAGACCATCTAAAATCTGATTTAACGAAAAGTTCAACAACTCAGTATCCAGCGCAGACGAAGAAGTATCTGCTATTACTGAAATAATAGGCGATACTTCTTTATATGGGTTGAACTCTTAATCACTTGGAAGTGGTAGTACTTCGTTGTCATCAGACTCAGGTGGATAGTACTTTCTTTGGTTTTGGTTCACTGCATCACCACTTAAACGAACTGGTCTGGATTCTCGAGTAAACTGATCATATTCATCATCAGAGGATAACTCCAGATCCGACAGGTTCCCTTCGAGTGTTGTCAAAGCGCTTGGCATGACAGTTTTTGTTGAAAAGTGATTTTTTATCTGAAAATAATAAAGGAAGGAATTCTGTATTATTTAAAATTTTCTCTAAACTTGCGTAGATACAGTCAAAACAACTGCTATGAAAAGTTACGTAAAAAATCCAGTTGAAACCGCGCGGCCGCATTTGAGTACAAAACGAATAGTTAGGTGGTAGTGTACAAAACAATGATAAAAAGTAAAACAAATAATTTTCACATGATCTAAAACACTATCATGTATCGATATATATTTATTTCAATACGTATTGTTAGCTAAAACATGTAGTAGTAGTTATAAAATCAACATCTTACCTGTGCACTTCAAACTTTTGTCGAGTGCTGGTCAAAAATTGACCAATTAATGCTCAAATCTGCCAAAAGATGGCATTATTAGTACCGAAACTATTAATTCTTTATGTGGACAAACGAATACAACCGTTTTCAAGTATAAATTGTAAAATTTTCTTCCACCGGGTAGCGTCAAAGATAGATTTCAGCATGTGACCCTATTTACCTATCTTCAGGTTTTTTGCTTGAGGTATGTTTGTAGTCATTAATAGTCCATAGATTTGGTCTTCACTTCTCACATTTATTAGTAACACTGCATCACACTGTAAAGAAATTTTATTCTTACATTGGCTAGCGTCAGAGATATTTTATGGCATGACACCCTGATTACCAATCCTCGGGTATACTGCGCACGTGGTTTGTATGTAGTAAATAAGAGTCCTTTGAATTTGGTCTTCACATATATCACATTTATTTTCAACACTTCATCACACCAGATAGCACTCAGTACACAGAAAATTGTATGTTGAACTTACAATTTATGATGAATCACTTTTACCCTATCGTTCGAAGATCGAAGATTATAGGTCCAGTGAGGAGATCCTCAAGCAGTATCTAAGCCGTGGTCATCTAATCATGGGCATCTCTGGACACGTGGACGTTGGTGTTCGGAACCCTTTGCTAAGACCGCATTGTTCTTCCAAAATATAGTGAAGTTTATGATCCGACCATTTTGCAAAGTTTTTCCATTATATAAATTAAATCTAAAGTAGGAACCCTGCCGACAAGAGAACATTTCGGTAAGACTCATAACTGCCATGCTTAAGACTAATCGTCAGTACAGAAAACAAGCCCAAAAAGAGTAACTACGAGTACTTACATTGTCCTACATTCTTATGCTTACAGCATTTGAACTTGACACTGGTCCCTTTTACACCTCGAGCCATCATTAGATGCTTTTAAGTAGTTTTTTCCAATATATAAAATTTAATAGACAGACTCGTTCTAGATCAAATTGGAAAAAGAAACGTCAAACGACAGTCTGTCATCTGTCAACTTGCAAAATAACGCTCTATTCCACGAATCTAAATTTATTCAATTTTTAAGTGTTACAACACTAGAGTCCTATAGAAAATTATATGTAGCACTTACAGTTGATGGTGATCAATTATTACCCATCATTCTAAGATCAATAATCCAGGTCCAGAGAGGAGATACCACAAGTAATACCGCAGGTCATACAATCCTGATCTTCCTTGGACACGTGGACGTGTGTCCAGAACCCATTGCCAAGACCGTATTGTTCTTCCAAAAATAAGTGAGGTTAAGATCCGACCATTTTCCAATAAGGTTATCTAGTAAATTAAGTATAACCTCGGAACCAGCGTCCTCATTCTTGTGCTTAAAGCATTTGAATTTGACTCTGGTCCCTTTAACTCCTCGAGACATGATAAAGTGCTTTTAAGAAGTCTTTTCCAATAAATAAAGTTTAAGAGTCAGACTCGCTCCAGATCAAGTTGGAAAAAAAAGGTCAAAGTATATCTGTCAGCAAAATAACGCTCCATTACACGAATCTAACTTATTATATTTTTAAGTGTTACAAAACGAAATGATTTTGGTAAATTTATGTTAAAAATAACTTAATGTCCTCAATTTTGCTCGGTCTAAATAGGTTAAATGTTGATTTTTATGATTAAATAAAAATAAATTTAAAATAAAAGCCTTGTTTTATTGACTATATAGGGTTTCTTTTGTGAGGTGGGAAATCATCCAATGACTTCTCCGGCTCTGGGTGGAGCGGGAGTGCGTGTGAGACTCTTACTGACTAAAACCCACCCCTGTTCCTTCCCTGCCTGAGTGCCCAGGGAAAAAAGGGGTGCAATAACTCATTTTCAGAATTTATCCGCTAATCCTAGGCATACAGGCACCGGTCACGATGGGCCCCGTCAGTGGTGGCTGACACTCATATCTTTGAGGCGCGCGTGTAAAACTACGCGCCGTCGACTCACGGGCCTGGTGCTGATCGAAAGAGGGGCACTACCGCCGCAATGGTGGCGTGCCCAGCGCTGGGTTGCGACAGTCGCTGTCTCCATTTCGCCATGAGATCCTGCCGAAGCTCCGTCCGCCGAGCCGCGAGGTGTCGCGGCAGCAGAGTTTTAGCACCGGTGTTTGGCCTCCTCGCGCCACTCCCAGAGCCGCGTGAGGACCTTGACCTCTGGTAATTAGTGACCGATACTTACCACACGTGATTGTACTTATGATAACAAACATTTTTCCCAAAGAAACATTTTTTTATAGTCATTCACTTTTATCACAATAGCACAACATTCGTGTTAAATTCGAGCGCGCGTGCCTGTAACCTATCAGCTGTAAGACGCGTGACGCCCTTCAGGCTCATTGGGAAAGTTGTTTGTTATCATGAGTACAATCACGTGTTTAAGTATCAGCCACTAATTACCAGTCACCCTATAAACGTCAAGCAATATAATATATTGCTTAACTTCTAGTTATAAATGCACTGTGAAGTTATTTTAACCCTAGACTACAAATCTTATTTAGAACCCCTTAAATACAAATTATACGTCACTGTGACGTGCATAAAAAATGGTAGATTTTTTAATGAAATAATTATAATAATTATTTCATTAAAAAATCTACCATTAGAATCTGCATCTGGTTTGAAACAAGTTAATTTAAAGACTAATCTAATTATTAAATCTGAGGTCACAACAACCAGTCTTACGTATCTAGTTTGTCCCTGCCACCTTTTCATAGTTATTAGTCTCCACTCTATTAGTCGTCAACCACACTGGCTCCGGTTACTCGCAAAAAATAGTATGATAATTATTTATCCTTACAAACTGACGTCGAACTACGAGTATTTAGACTTTACTGTGGCTATTGGACGATATAACTACTAACCACAAAATGTTTCTAATGAGTTGTCTTTCAGATAATAACTATGATTGAATAATCCTTTTCCAACATGAGGTTCCATAGAACCATCGAGCTTCTTCATTGTATTGTTACTTTTGATGAATAAACTTTTAATTATTATTATTCCATTTATTTAATTTTATGTACATACACTTAACATTTTCAAATATTTAGGTACTGACATATAAAAACGTAAATAAATACAAAAACATTAAAAAAATATAAAAAAGTAGTAGCCCACCGGTATCGGGAATAGGGTCCAAGCTACCGGTGGTCAGGGCTCCTGAGAAAGAAATCTCCTAACAATACGGGCCGTGTCCAGGAGTGCTGCTTTCTGGACACCAGAAATAAGTATAAAATTCATGTTCCTTCCCACCGTGTTCGTAGGGTTCAAGGTTCGTTTGAGGGTCTCGGTATCGAATTTTACAATAAGCTACCCCGTTCTTTTCTTGACTTGCCTTTTAATGCATTTAAAACTAAAGTTAAATCTAGTCTCTGTTCGAAGGCATACTATTCCGTCAACGACTACTTAGAAGATAATAATAGTTGGTCGCTGTGTTGAACGCAAGACAATGTTTCTCCATATTTAGCTTATGGTTATGACAAATTATATGAGTTCATGTAATAATAATTGTCTACCAAATTTAGTGTGATGGCCCTAGTTCATCACTTGTGGCTTCGAATCACAGCCCTTTGATAGTTTCTATCTTTGTTCTTGTAAGCAGGCACACCAGTTATGTATGGAGGCTTCTTTAATTTGGTTTAGTGTTTATGCTTGAGTTTGTTTTTAATGGCATGATTGAGTGTGCGAGCTGGCAAGTGGCGGATTATTTAATTTTATGATTATATTTTAGACGACATATATTTATTTTTCTGTTTTACATAATGTTAAGATTGTTGCTTAGAATTATATAGATTCAAGTTCTTAAAACTTAACAGACAGATGTGTTGCTGGGGAGTTTGTTGGCCACTTCTTTTTCACAGCTAAAACACTAGGAAGTGGTGACGGGCGGGCGGGTTTTTTGGGGGACTGTCTTTATGAAGAACTTTGACGTTCAAAAAGTGCTGGTTCTCAGCCTAGTTTGAATAAATGACTTTTGATTTTGATTTTGATTTTGGATCAGGCCCTTGATCCAACTGCCCAACGAGAGCCTCCTCAGATGTTGGTCGAGGCTCTTGGCTCTTAAGCCATTGGCCGTCACGACTATCGGCACAATGACTGCTGTATCCACCTCCCACATGTCGACAACCTCGCGAGCCAGATCAAGATACTTTGTTTTTTTATTTTTCTCAGCCTTTACGAGGTTCTCGTCATGAGGGACAGCTATATCAACAATCATTGTGCGACGCTCTTGTCGATCTATCACCACTATGTCAGGCTTATTGGCAAAAATAGTCCTATCAGTAATGATAGATCGATCCCAATACAACGTGATATTGCCATTTTCGAGAACTGGGTCGGGCTCATACCTATAGTACGGTACTTCAGATTCCACAAGATTGTATTTAAGAGCAAGGTTCTGGTGGATAATCCTGGCTACAAGGTCGTGTCTATGCAAATAGTCTCCGTTAGCTAGACGAAAACAACCAGAAATAATGTGTACGATTGATTCCTCGGGCCGGTGGCATACCCGACAGATGTCAACCGTACCGTCCTTCACAATATATTTCCGGTAGATATTCGTCATCATAACTTCGTCCATAATCGCACAGACAAAACCTTCGGTTTCCCCGAATAGGTCACCAAAGCGCAGCCAGGATACGGGCGCTATGAGATCTACATTGGGTGCTTATGTTATTATTATTATTCCGTTTATTTACTTATTACACGTATCAATTATAATTTTAAATATTTTTAGCAAAGCATACAAAAAAAAAACATTTAAAATTATAAAAAATAGTAGTCCGCTGGTGTCGGGAGCAGAGTCCAAGCTACCGGTGGTTAGGGCTCCAGAGTACTGCCTTCTGTATCAGGCCCTTGATCCAACCGCGCAACGATAGCTTCGACAGGTGGTCGTCGAGGCTTTTGGCACTCAGGCAGTTGGCAGTAACGACTATCGGCACAATGACAGCCGAGTCCACATTCCACATATCGACCACCTCGTGTGCTAAGTCAAGATATTTGATTTGTTTCTCTTTCTCAGCTTTTACGAGGTTCTCGTCATGCGGAATGGTGACATCGATTATCATTGTGCGGCGCGCTAATCGGTCTATCACCACTTTATCCGGCTTATTGACAACAATATTCCTGTCAGTGATGATAGACTGATCCCAGTACAACGTGACATTGTCATTTTCGAGAACTGGATCGGGCACATACTTGTAATATGGCACCTCAGAATCCACAAGTTTGTATTTTAAAGCCAGCTACTGATGAATAATCCTGGCCACTTGGTTATACCTGTGCAAATACTCACTGTTAGCAAGACGAGAACAACCAGAGATAATATGTCTGATGGACTCATCCGGACGGTGGCATGCCCGACACACGTCAACCGTCCCGTCCTTCATGATATGCCTACGGTAGTTATTCGTCAAGATAACTTCGTCCATAATCGCACAGACAAAGCCTTCAGTTTCCCTGAAGAGGTCACTGAAACGTAGCCAGGAAACAGACGCCAAGAAATCTACATCAGGCCCATGAAGAGCCGGATTAAAGCGCCCGTGAAGCTCTTTGCCTTTCCATACCTCCTTGTGGTCATCAATAGTGAGTATTACAGGTTTGCGCCAGTTCTCTTTAGCCATGGACAACGGGGTGAGTCCCTTGTTCACTGCGACCACATCGCGGTGCATACCCACGTCGGTTTCAAAAAAATTTTCTCTGAGGCTGCACACCTCGCGGTTGTGTAGAGTCTTCACATTTAAAAAACTTCGACCTCCACATTTCCGCGGTATGTGTAGTCTCATAACCGATGGTCGTGGGTGATGCATCCGGTTCGCGGTCATCAGCGTACGGACCATCCTATCCAGGGCATCTAGCTCGGTCTGAGATCATTTGAGTATGCCGAAAGAGTAAATCAAAACCAGCATGACCCAACCGTTGAAGGCGCGCACCTTATTTCTGCCTGACAAAAGGCTATTAAATAGCTTTTTCAGGCGGCCAAAGAAGCGCTTCTTCAGCGATCTCTTCATATCAGTAACGTTAATGCCTAACGCTTCCGACATACCCAAATATTTGTATCTTTCGGTCGAGGAGAGGGATCTAAGGTTTATGGAATCCGAGAGTTGAATCCCTTCGGATTCCATAATCCCTCCTCGCTTTACATGCATGACTGCACATTTTGTCCACACCAAATTCTATCCTGATGGCGTTACTAAAAGTTTCAATTACCTTCAGTAACTCCATCAGTCGCAAATTGTTGGGGGCAAAGAGTTTCAGATCATCCATGTAAAGAAGGTGAGATATGGCCTGACCACCTCTTCTCAACCGATAGCCCAGGCTTGAATCCTCCAGCAATGTGCTTAGAGGATTCAGGGCTAAGCAGAACCAAAGTGGACTCAAACTGTCGCCCTGAAATATTCCCCGTTTAATCCATATAGGCTCATCACTCCCGTGGATTGGTCGACATCCTGGATAGCGAAGGACTGTCTTCCATTGTCCCTTACATGACCCAATGAAGGTGCGGAGAGTTGCATCTATTTTGTACAACTCCAACACCCTCATGAGCCATGTATGTGGAACAAAGTCCTAGTCCTTCTTATATCTATCCAGCATGTCGACAAATCCTTGTGGGATCGACGAACCTGCTGGCTTATGGCCATGTCTATGAGTAGCTCCTTAGTACCGCGGGACCCGTTCCTACATCCATTCTGAGAGGCAGACATAATTGAATTATTCTCAATGTGCAGATTAATTCTTGCTCTCACGACGGATGTAAGAAGTTTATACACCGTTGACAAATATAATCGGCCTATAATTCTTGGGTTCCGCGGGTCTTATGGAGCAGGTGGGTGACACCGGCTGTTTAAATTGAGGCAGCGATCCAGACTCTAAGGATGACTGGAATTGAGATGCCAGGAGCGCGTGTGAGCAGCTGTACTATTTCAGCCAAAAGTTGTGCAGTCCGTCCGGTCCCGGAGATTTCCAGTTCGGTAACGGACGAACCGCTTTGGCTACATCTGATGGAGTAATGGTGACTTTATCCATTTCTGGTATAGCGTCACACGCGCGCTCGAAGTCACGCATCCAACCACCCTCAGTGTGACAGACGGGCACCGACCAAATGCTGCGCCAGAATGTACTCGTGGCAGCATCATCCGGACAGCACTCGTCAGTAACATTTTGTTCAGGTCGCTCCCACGCTCTATACATCCACCTCTCATCACTCTGGAACATGCGATTCTGCGAGTACCGGTCAACTTTCCGCTTATACTGCCGAATACGGTTTGCCCATTTCACAAACTTTCTGCTTCAGGAAGTAGATGCGCTCTATGATACGGGACATGTATTCTCGAGGACTGATTTCAGTCCCCGAAATTTTGTTCCCCCCTCTCCCCTGCCGACGTATAGGTGTTGGCGACGTCGGCGGGGAGAAATACTAGTCGATTGAGCTCGACGCGGCTGCAGCCGCCGGTGACACTGGTGATCCAAGGTCCGGCGGCGGCGAGGCAGAGCTGAGCGGGGAGTCCGGTGGTGAAAGGCATGCGCGATGGGCAGCTGCTCTGGTCAACATTTTATTTTATTTCATTCCATTTTCGTTGTTTTCTTGTAAACATTGTGTGTCGTCGTTGACAGACTTAATTTCTGTGATTTCTTGATTAATTTTCTTCTTTTTTGTTTAATTTATTTGTTTGGCTGAATAATCAATAGTATTGTTGTAATTTTTCAGTTTAGGCTTGCTGTACGGTAATATTAACTCCGATTTTGGGTAAACAAAGTGGGTTTTTTGCGATTTTGGAATAGAAAAAACATGACTTGTGTTGCCAGTGGGTTGCCAGGTTGTTTTATTTTTATTCCATTTATTTAATTTTATAAACATACACTTTAAATTTTCAAATATTTAGGTAATTACATATAAAAACATAAATAAATACAAAAACCTTTAAAAATATAAAAAGTAGTAGCCCACCGGTATCGGGAATAGGGTCCAAGCTACCGGTGGTCAGGGCTCCTGAGAAAGGAATCTCCTAACAATACGAGCCGTGTCCAGGAGTACTGCTTTCTGGATAAAGCCCTTGATCCAACTGCCCAACGAGAGCCTCCTGAGATGTTGGTCGAGGCTCTTGGCTATTAAGCCATTGGCCGTCACGACTATCGGCACAATGACTGCTGTATCCACCTCCCACATGTCGACAACCTCGCGAGCCAGATCAAGATACTTTGTTTTTTTTAACTTTCTCAGCCTTCACGAGGTTCTCGTCATGAGGGACAGCTATATCAACAATCATTGTGCGACGCTCTTGTCGATCTATCACCACTATGTCAGGCTTATTGGCAAAAATAGTCCTATCAGTAATGATAGATCGATCCCAATACAACGTGATATTGCCATTTTCGAGAACTGGGTCGGGCTCATACCTATAGTACGGTACTTCAGATTCCACAAGATTGTATTTAAGAGCAAGTTGCTGGTGGATAATCCTGGCTACAAGGTCGTGTCTATGCAAATAGTCTCCGTTAGCTAGACGAAAACAACCAGAAATAATGTGTAGGATTGATTCCTCGGGCCGGTGGCATGCCCGACAGATGTCAACCGTACCGTCCTTCACAATACATTTCCGGTAGTCGTCATAACTTCGCCCATAATCGCACAGACAAAACATTCGGTTTCCCCGAATAGGTCACCAAAGCGCAGCCAGGATACTGACGCTAATAGATCTACATCAGGTCCATGTAGGACCCGGTAAAAGCGCCCGTGAAGCTCCTTGCTCTGCCATACTTTAAGTTTTCGCCAGTTCTCGTTTGCCAAGGAGCGGGGTGAGGCCCTTGTCCACCGCGACCACATCTCGATGCATACCCACGTCGGTTTCTAGGAAATATTCCCTAAGGCTGCATACCTCGCGGTTGTGTAGGGTCTTAGTATTTAAGAAGCCACGACCCCCACATTTCCGCGGGATATACAGCATCATCACCGATGATCGTGGGTAATGCATCCGATTTGCGGTCAACAGTGTGTTGACCCTCCTATCCAGGGCGTCAAGTTCCATCTGAGTCCTTTTGAGTATGCCGAAAGAGTACATCAATACCGGCATGACCCAACCGTTGAAGGTGCGCACCTTGTTCCCGCCTAATAAAAGACTATTTAGGACTTTATTCAGGCGGCCAAAGAAGCGCTCCTTCAGCGACTGTTTCACGTCAGCAGTATTGATGCCTAACGCTTCCGACATACCCAAATACTTGTAGGTTTCGGTTGAGCAGAGGGATTTAAGGTGTATGGAATCCGAGAGTTGAGTTCCCACGGATTTCATAATCTCCCCTCGCTTTACATGCATGACTGCACATTTGTCCACACCAAATTCCATCCTGATGGTGCTACTGAAGGTTTCTGTTACCTTCAGTAGCTTCATCAGTTGCAAGTTGTTGGGGGCAAAGAGTTTCAGATCATCCATGTAAAGGAGGTGTGATATTACCTGACCACCTCTTCTCAACCGATAGCCCTGTCCCGAACCCTCTAGTAGTGTACTGAGAGGGTTAAGGGTCAGACAAAACCACAGTAGACTCAGACTGTCGCCCTGGAATATGCCACGCTCGATCCTTATCGGTTCGCTGTTCTTCTGTATCTAACGACATCCTGGATAGTGAAGGACTGTACTCCACTGCCTCATACACGACATCAGGAAGGTGCGCAGAGTTGCATCAACTTTGTACAACTCCAGCACCCTCATGAGCCATGTTTGTGGCACCGAGTCATAGGCCTTCTTGTAATCTATCCAACATGTCGACAGATCTCTTCGAGAACGACCAACCTGTTGGCTAACAGCAATATCGATGAGGAGCAGCTCCTTAGTACCACGGGACCCATTACTACATCCATTCTGGGAGGCTGACATGATACGATTTTTATCAATGTGGGTGTTAATTTTAGCTCTCAGAATGGATGTAAGAACTTTATAGACCGTCGGTAAACACGTGATCGGTCTATAATTGTGAGGTTCCGCAGTACTACCTGATTTATGGAGCAGGTGGGTTATTCCTGTCGTAAGAAACTGGGGCAGCGACCCTGACTCTAAGGTAGACTGGAACTGAGCTTCCAAGCGAGCGTGCGACCTTTGAAATCATTTGATCCAGATATTGTGCAGCCCGTCCGGCCCTGGAGATTTCCAGTTAGGCAACGGACGGATTGCACGAGTTACATCTTGGGGGCTGATGGTAATTGCCCCCCTTTCTGGTTTAAGTTCGCACGTGCGCTCGACCTCTCGAGTCCAATCACCCTCGGTGTGCCTGACAGGAACCGACCAGATGCTGCGCCAGAATGAACTCATAGCGTCATCATCCGGTAGATGCGTATCAGACACACCTTGGTCCGGTCGCTCCCAAGCCCTATAAACCCACCTTTCGTTTCATTGGAAAGTGCGATTCCGAGTGTACCGCTCCACTCGCCGCTTGTACCGACGAATACGATTTGCCCGTGCATAACCTTCTGCTTCAGGAAGTCAATACGCTCTGTGACGCGGGACAGATTATCTCGGGAACTAATATCAGTCCCCGAGTACGCCCGCCTCACGAAACGCATCACCCTAGGGCGAATGTTGCCCTCCCTGAAGCAGATAAGCTTGTGAATGAAAATGAAGCAGGTGACCTTGCTTTCAACCTTTATTTAATTGGGTACGATTGCTATCACATTATACAGTCTAAAGGTCTGATGTCGATGACCAGGTAAGTTCTTATCGGTTCTCAATAACGGAAACTGTTAGGATGACCTAGCTTTCAACATTTATCTAATTGAGCACGGGAGCTTCCACATGATCAATTCTGAAAGTCTGATGAAGACCAGCGGGCTAATTGCTTAACAAACTATCAGTAGCAATGGTTTTCATTTTGAGATTTCAATATCATTAAATGTATTATTGAAGTTGTGGAGCAGACAAATTTTTTGAACATATCGATACCTTTGGGTAGAAAGGTCGTATAAACCAAAACCCGACTTTTCAGGAGAGCAGAAAAACTATTTTTTTTTTACATAAAAATTCATAACTTTTTTGTTTTTGAAGTTATAAAAAAATGATCTATAAGAAAGGTTCTTACAATTTGCAAATGAAAAAGGTTAAATCATCAAAACCTATCTATCTTCTTTAGTTTTAAAGTTAGCTTGGATTTACGTCTAAGAAAAAATCAATTTATGGTTAATACACCCCATGAAAATGTACTTTAAAAAAACTGTATAGGTCGTATATCCATTTTTGGTAAGATTATGGTCACATTTACTATCGTAAAAACCCATATATGTTGGTTTTTTTGTATTAAAAACCATCTAAAATCATAGATCAACTGAATTCTGACTAATAAACAATCCTGTTACTCTCAGAATTAGTAGGAACTCAATTATTATTATTCTAATACCCAATAATGGTCGATTCAAATAAAATAAAACTACCTGAAATACGAAATCAACATTTATTAAGAATTGTAATACCTTTTAATCAACATTTACTATTATTTCAATAATGGTACAACATACCTAACAGGTTTAACATTTTTAAATTGAAAAAATAATTATAACAACTTAAACTGAAAAGTGAAATAAAAAAATCTACTTAGTCATACAAAAAACAAAAATTATTCAAACTTCTTCTAAATTAAAGTTGATTAATTTAGAAGAAGTTTGAATAATTTTGGTTGTTTTGTGTCTACCTTGCGCGTGGCATTTTAATAATTTATAAAATTATGACTTCATCTTTTTATTAATTTTTGTACATATTTAAATGTACTTAATTCAATAAATTATTGAATTAAGCATTTCTAGTAAGGCTTACTTAATAAGTAATTTATTGAATTGCAGCTAAATAAAAAAACGATCAAGCTAACTAAACTAACTTATCTACTAAAAAGTAACTTATTTATGATATAAATTTGTATTCATAATTAGTTTAAAATTATTTATGAATTGTTACTATAAATTATTTTAATTATTATTATAAATTATTTTAAAACGAATTATGACAAAAGAATACAATCATCTTATATTTAGTAAATAAACAAGACTATGTTCTTGTTTATTTACTAAATAATTTTTTGCTAACGAACGAAATGTGAAATTACGTAAATACGAAAAGTTATTATTCTTTTATAATAATAATTGTAATATTCAATTAGCTCTTCCTCGTTTTCTTCGTCGGTTAGCGTAAGAGAGTCAGCCACATTTCCATGGGGTAAGTTAAAATAATCAAGGTGGTACCTTTTTGGTATAATGCCATTATCACATAGACGTTTAAAATCTCTATATTTTACATCCGATATTTGCAATTTGTTTTTATAAAGTGCAGTTGGGGACATAATCATCACCTTTTCATGTGTATCATTGCAGGTTTACACCTTGTTCGGGTAATATCGCACGGCTTTTCGATCTTTCTTTACCTTTACCTTTACCTTTTTCTTTGTTGCCAGATTTTTTAAATTTTAATACATTTCATTTGGATTCTTTTTCTTCAACTTCTTTTTCTTTTTAATAATTATGTTTGGAATTATGTTATTTTTTTTATTTGTGTCAGCTTTTACAGGACTATTAATCGGTATAGCCTCGTTGTCATAATAAGGATGGAATAGTGAAGACGTATTCATAGACGTGCTAAAAGTATTGTCACTATTACTGGTGGTTGAATCCATAATTATTGTTTGTGGTTTCTTGGCACGTTTTGCAGGTCGTTTAGAGTCACTGTCTTCTATAACGTCACTATTCGATAAAATACTCTGTTGTGAATGTTGTGATAATTATATTGTGTGGCAAATTAACTGCGGTCTCTACTTGTTGGATTGAACTGAAAACAAGAAATAAAGTCACAGACAATAGGTAGGTATAGGAAAAAAGCTTACATAAAAGTTACGGTTACTTTAGGTTTAAATCATTTTGCAATAAAATTTTTCGTGTCGAGTCCTTAAAAAATGTTTATTGTATTATTATAAATTAAGCTAAAGTAAAATTAAAACACTAGCCTTGGCTACATTTTAAAATTCTTTTCGTAATCATCACCGCAGAACCAAAATTTTATGCCATACAATATTGAACCTTATTTTTATAATAATACGCGTTGTTTTGCTATGTGCTCGGGCCACGATTTTATTTTACGATTAAAGGGTTATTAAGCCATCCCTTAAATAAACGTGAGTTGTAAATGCAGGTCTAATATTAGTAGCATGTCGTTTGAGGGAATAAATGAAAATATTTTAAGCGAAAAAGGTCGTAAAAACCATTTCCTGCAAGATGAGGAAGATTGTTTAAAATTTTTGTTACCTCGTACTTGCTAATTTCCTATAAAATTGTTGATTTGTTAATGCGGATCCAGCAAACGTTACATGTGAAATTGAAGGAATGAAAGAAAATATTATATTAAACGCAAGGAAGTGTAAACAAACTGCAAACGATCAAGGCCTTTTTAAATCAATACTAGGTCGTATATCTTAGTCAATTATAAATAATACCTAGGTATTAATAACAAAGGTAAATTATTATCAATTAGGTACTGTAAGTTTACATTTTAAATCTATACTAAGTCATAATTCATTCTTTACCTATTGATAACACGAATTCATCTACAATAATTGTTACCAAATAAGCTAACAGTGTTAAATTAAGTGTGTAGGTACTCACGTTTTCACAGGTTCCTTTTTAAGTGACTCCCTCCATTTTACAGAATTATTTAGTCATTAATTATTATTCATTTGTTGTAATAATAACAATAGGACTTGTAAACGAAACTTAAACAAATGCGCCGGTATCTGTATATCCCGTTCGCTCTTCTGCTTGTCGCTGCGCGCCAAATGCGAGCCTTGTGTTGGTCGTAAAGAGCTTCTTGCAATGAACATGGTTTATACACCAACGTCGCGAACTGCCTTTGGATTTACGACGTCGAATTTAAACTATGTTTAGGTAATGCATTTAAGACATTAGGGCGTATAAACCATTTACAATTAATGGCTATTTTTACGCCCTAAGTTAATATAAATTATGGTCATTACATCATAACAAAACTACAAAAAAAAACATTCGGCTTTTACATTGAAAATTTACCTTTTTTAAGAGGCTATGACCGAAAATTTCTGGGTCGTATTAACCATTTTTGTGCGAATTTCTTCATTTCGTATATACAGATCGATAGAGAAAAAAATTCTGAGAAAAATGGTGTATATAACTTAATTTGGCCAAAATGGTTTATACGACCTTTCTACCCAAAGGTATCGATATGAAGCAATGGAATAACAATTACATCCATAAAAAATATTTGGGATAAAATGCGCAGGAGTTTTGGGACTGTCTTTATGTAGAACTTTGACGTTCTAAAAGTTCTGGCTTTCAGTTTATTACTACTACTACTTTCAGTTTAATCTTAATATTAGTACTTTGGATTTTGATTCCTATATTGTTTTTTTAATGTGCTACTCTCTGAAAATATCACTCAAAATAATTAAACTTTTCACGCGGACGAAGACGCGGGCGGAATCTAGTATAAAATATTTCTTAGTATTAAGTTTTTCGAAATTAAGTTCTTAAAAATTTTAATTTTGGGAAATAAACAGTTGTTAGCAGTTTTAGTAGAAAAGTGACGTCACATCCATCAACAGGAGGATACAGACATTTGCCGCCGCGCGCCTATATGAGTCGCTTTACGCTCATTCGGACCGACTTTTTTGTGAAGTGAACTTGATTAGGGGAAACCTCTGCCCGATGCCCAAAAACCGTCCAATAAGTCCGTTAATTTCTTGGCCTAGCAAGTTATTTCCGTCGCTATAGTCCGCGCTTTGCAATCAAAACTACCGCTATTTCAAAATTAACGAAAAAGTGTGTACCCTTTACCTGGGGTGCCGAGCAAGAAGAAGGACGGCAAGATATAATTTCACAGCTAACGAGTGAACCTGTGTTAGCCATTTACGACCCTGATTTGCCCATCGACGTTCACACAGTCGCAAGTTCGATTGGCTTTGGCGCAGTGCTTCTTTAGACTCATGAAAAAGGATATAAACGGGCAGTTAGCTATTTCAGTACCCAAACTCTGGGTGCCGAGCCGACATATTATTCCTACGAGCTCGAGACCTTGGCCGTCGTTAAGACTTTGCAATATTATAGACACTATACCAGATAGTGTCTATAATGTTGCAAAGTCTTAACGACGGCGCCGGGTGTTCATTTTACAGTCATAACTGACTGTTATGCACTAAAAGCTACAGAGCAAAAGAAATACCTGGTGCCACGCGTAGCCAGATGGTTATATTTGCAGGACTTTAACCTTACACTGGAATATCGTAAGGGTACTTGTATGTCACACGCTGACTATTTGAGCCGACACTCCGTGAACGTTTATGAAGAACGTAGACATCGCAACTGGGCTCAGATAGCACAGGCTGCTGATGAAGAGACCCAACAACTCCTTCAAAAACTAAGAGATGGCCGAGCGGCACGTGATCACTGCAGAGTTTATGGTGCCGTGGCGAGGGGAATGGACTCCTGACACGTGTGCAACTTTTTTTGAAGGTAACTTGTGCTACAATTGCTGATAAGCTAATGTCGTGCCTATTTCATGCAAGTGTAGAGACTATGTGGTATGCCAACGTCGTGCCTTTGCCATGTAGTTGTGAGAAATATGCTAACGTCGTGCCTATGTTTCTTATGGGTTGTTTTTCGTGAATGTGATTCACGGTGGATTTGGCATAGGCACGATGTGTCTCTGGTGGAGCCGGAGACCCGACCTTACTGTAAAATTAGATGACTAACAGTGATAATACAGCTGAAGTGACTGCAGCGGTTTAGTTGTATTATTACAATTATTAATGGACGTTATTTCTAGAAAATCCATTTTCGGCAATTGCGTGTCATTTTTAATCGACGAAAAAAATGGAGAAGGTTCTCAATTCGACCGTATGTACTCGTATATTTTTTGTTTTTTTTGGTCTATGTTCAGACCTCACTCCGTCATTTATGAACCGATCTTGATGATTATTTTTTTGTTAGATAGGGTATACTTCAAGGGTGGTCCCATGTCATGTGCATTCTGATGTGATGACACCAGAACCTGTACCAAACACTTCCAACGCAGCACAGCCTCAGACACAAGAGATCGAGGACGTCATCTAGTCAGGAGAGGTCGTGTTAGCAGTTTTAACAGAAAAGTGACGTCACATCCATCGACAGAAGGGAATGGCAGACATTTGCCTCCGCGCACGTATATAAGTCGTTGCACGCTCAAACGGAGCAACGGATTCGCCAGATGTCCGGATTCGCCAGTTGTCCTATGGAGCGGTCACGTCGCGATACTGTTCCTCCACCTTACTCGTTGGTTGTCCCTGTGTGCTGTCGTGGGTGCTGGTTCTGACTGGTACTTGCGGGAGTGTGCAGGGGCAGCCACCCTGTCACTGCTCGGTGGGGAAACCCACCGTTGCGGTCGCGGAGGCAACTTCTCTATTTTAATATGCGCATCGCGCCTCATCACGCCGCCGAACGGGAGGTCCGGTGCCCATCGCTCTCAGGGACACGGTGCCAGGTCGTCTCCTTCACCACTGGATCGTACGGTGACGAGCCGGACGCCGCCTCCCCGACAAGACGGGACGCGTCGCCCGGCGCCCCACCTGCCGCACCATCCGCTGCATCATCCAGCTCAAAAACGGCCGCCACCGCCCCGCCGACGACGCCTGTGACTGCACCTGTACAGCGCGTCACTGCCACCGCGCCGAGTGCGCCTACAAACGTGCTGCGCCCGCGTCTCTACGCCCCCGCTACCATATGTCGAGCCGGTACACCTCTCGCCAGCATCATCACCACCACGAGCCCCACCGCCGCCGCTAACACCGCAGGTCATTGCGATGAGTAGCGGCACGCTATCACCCTCACCACCAAGGGGCACCACCCAAGACTCCCCGGATGTGTCGGTGTATTTTTCCAATCGTGAGAGCGAGTGATCTGACATGTCGGCATCATCAGGTGAGTCTGACGCGGAGCAAGCCCCCACCCGGTCCTTGAGGCTGCCAATGTTCAGACTGGAGCGCGAGTATCCACTCGCGGCTCGCCCACAGCGGAGAACTAGGAGCTCGGACGAGGAGGGCGTAGCGGAGGAGGCATTGAGGCGCCAGCTGCAGCGTACACCACGCGAACGCAGCGGGGCTGAGCCGTCGTCCTTCGCCAACATCGCGAGCACCTCACCCACAGCACGCAAGGCTGCTCACACGGCAGCCACCACTATGGGCGGGGGCGCTGCAGACACAACAGGTAAGAAGAAGCCACGCTACCCACCGTTGATAGTGGAGAGGATGCTAGACTGACAGGTCCACTTCAGGGCCTTGCGCGATCTGTTGGGCTACCCACCGACTACCCGCCCTTATCAGGGTGGCAATCGATTCCTCTCCGGAAAGGAGGAGGAGTATCGGGTGTTCCAGGGGTTGTGTACGGCCTGAAGAAGGAAACCGGCCTAGTCTGGTTTTTCTATTCGCTGCCGACGGAGCGTGGCTTCAAGGTAGCGATAAGAGGGCTACCGGCGGACACAGTCCCGGCAGCAATCGAGAAAGAACTCCGCAGCCTCGGGTTCGTGCCCAAATACGTGCGGAGCATTAAGGCCCAACAAGGACGCCCGGGCTGCATTCATCACGCAGTCCCCAAGAGCCAACCGAACATAATTCGGATTTATGGCGTCACCACATTTCTTCTATAGGTGGCGTCAGAATCGAGGCATGGCGGGGGAAGACGGGGTCCCGACCAGTGCCACCGCTGCCAGCAGTTCCAGCACTCTTCACATCAGTGCCACCGTCCGCTCGCTTGTGTGCGATGCGGAGGGCCGCACGCGAATGCCTCCGGCCCCGTTTGGAGCCGGCTACGTGCGCCAACTTTGGCGAACCTCATCCCGCGTCGCACCGCAAGTGCCCTGCGTCTCGCAGGGAGCTCGCCAACACGTGTATGGGCACGGAGCCGCTGACCAGCAGTGAAGCCCCTCCCCCCGAGAAGAGAAGAAGGAAGAGGAGGAACCGTGGGGGAAAACGCCACTGGCGGCCCCCCAGAAACCAACTGCAGCCCGCACACAGTAACAAGCGCCCGATGCTGGACAGAGGCCGCCACCAGCCACCAACTGACGCCTGAGTAAATCGCCTTCACCTACACGTGACCTACTCAAACAGGAATACTACACAACAGTACATACACTATGGCACGGCGTGTGCTAAGTTAATATAGGCACGTCACGTAACATAAGCCAGACACTCGTGACTCCACACACTTGTGTACTCACGCATTGTATATGCGGCTCGTTCGCGCATTACAATGCATACATGGGCCTTGTTACACATATAAGGCCGCCCACATATACACCTACGGCTCTGCGGTCCGGACGGTAATCGGCTTTGACCTGGAAACCGGGCGGACGGGGGCCACTCACTGAATAGGTACTGTAGGCTCACTATAAGTCGGCGGCCTTGTGCTGGTCGTCATCCGCTGGGCCTCCCTCAGGTAACTAGGGGTCTCACCTGGTGGTGACTGACCGCCTAGCTGCCGAAAACATACGTTCGAGCCTGCAGTATTACACTTAGCAATATACATGGGTGATTGCTGTGAGAACCTCAGCAGGCGTCGCCTGCCTGGTAGGTTCTTATAAGCAGTCGCCTCACTTCACAGTAGGAGCAACTTTTTTGTGAAGTGAATGAAGTTGATGTTTATTGATTGAGTTTTCCCTAGAAACTTCTGCCCATTTGGATAGCCAATTCTGCCTTTTATTAATTTTGTTTTGTAATAATTTAAATAATAAGAAATAAACCGTTATTTTCGAGTGTTGTTGTCTTTTCTTCACTTCTTTTGGCTCGTTAGGGAAAAATTATGAGAGTAAATTTTTGCGATGTGCGCGCACACCGTCACAAAAAACCTACGGACTGAAGTTAGCTTGAACCGACACCATGAAGTTAGCTATGGTCTATAGTTCATAAAGAATGATTGTTTTCCTTTTGTAAACTTTATGCCAGTTTGGTTTTTTATCTTGTTACGCCAAAGAAGTATAACTTCTTACGTGCGTACATAAGCACACACACACTTTTTTTTATTTAGTTCTGTTCTGCTAAGACAATTTTATTTTAATTTTAATTAGTTTGTAAGTATGTCGGTAGATTTAACCTTTATAGTCCCGATGACAACCCGGGCTGTCACCGGGTTTCTTCGTTAACCAAAGGTTAACGTTTGCTTGGAAAAAAATTTATCCTCTTAGGATCCGAAACTCAACTGAGTTTGAAAACAAAAACAAACCAGCCTCCTACCTCTTAAGATCCGCGGATAAACCTGGGTTGTCGAAGAAGCCCGATGACAACCCGGGTTGTCATCGGGACTATAAGGGTTAAAGTTCTTAGCATCTCTAGAAGGATTTACGTTTTTGTAACCTCAAGTGGACGGCATCAATTTATAAATACCGGTCTGAAAGATTGGTATAAATCTTGAACAGCAGCCAGTCACCACTTAGTCTGAATAGCGTGCTCGCACTATGTTGAGCTTTGCATTGTTAGTTTGTGTGCTATGCGCGGTGTGTCTGCGGTTCATGTACGGTCGTGGCAAGTCCAGCTTGCTTCTGTTACCACCGGCTGTGCCAGGGGAGTTGCCGGTTATTGGACACACGTATAACCTTTTTAAGAACATGTCAAGTTAGTATTTAACTGCATAATAATATGCTTTACATCGTGCTTGTGTTTCCCGACTGGTAATACTACAGTAGGTATACATAATGTCAAATATTTTTAAGGTCTCTCGTAAACGGGGGCGAGCCATATTACCATCAACTGGGCATAAAACCAGATCTCGGGCCGCTACTGAGAAGATCTAGATGGAAAAACCCAACCCGGGAACACTACACTTTACCCGACCTTGGAATTTCATTGGGATTTCGGCGATTGTAGAAGATAATTGCTGAGAAATAGGAATCATTATGAGTTTTGGACTTTGAAAGAGATCATAATATGTTTCGTTGATTCTTCTCTGAATCGTCTGTTAAAAGCTTTAAAAATGTTTGATAAAAACCTTTTACGGTAATAAACGAAGACTCATAGGGGTAAAGAAACAATGAAAATCAAAAAATAAAATAAATTAGAGGTTGAGGAACCTCTCCTCAACCTCTTATTTATTTTATTTTTAGCTTAACTAAACTTCAGGGCTTAAATGCAACTGTAAGGTGGCCAAATAAACAAAGTAAATTTTTTTTGGAACCATTTTTAGGGATCCAAAAGTACGAATATAAGACCGGAACCCTTATAGAATCACTCGTGTATCTGTCTCTCCGTCTGTCACAGCCGATTTGCTCCAAATCATATTGCTGGACCGATAGCGTAGAAATTAGGTACATACGTGAGAAAACCAACACGTGTGGAAACCAGCATGTTCTAGAACCAAAAATTCGAAGACATCTGACATCCACCAACCTGCGTTGGGGTCGCGTGGTGGATTACGGCCCAAACCCTCTCACAGAGAGGAGGCCTGTGCCCCAGCAGTGGGGACATTAAAAGGCTGATGATGATGATGATGACACACATGAATATCTGTAACCCAAACAGAAGTGTGTACTTTAAGTAAATTAATTTGAAATATGGCTGTCACTTTCGGGGTGAAAATAGAAAAATTGAGAAACAAATTTTTCAAACTGCACAGCGCAGTTTGAAAACTTTGTTTCTGACATGTTAAATGAAAGGGCACATTGAGAGTATCTCGAATTATTTTTTTTTTTTCATAATTAAAAACTATTTAGGAAAATAGATGAAATATGACACCCATTTTGTGAAAAATCAAAATGTAGTTCTTTACTTACTCGTAAAGATTACGGGAAAACCTCTAAAAAGGAAGTAGATTTAAAAAAAAAACACACATTTGATATTTATACCATGTCACATTTAACAGAATCAGATGACAAGATCTTTGGAGTAGACAAAGATATTTAAAGTAATTTAAAGCTTCAAAGTTGATAGTCACAAAGACCAGTCTGACATAGATTCTGACAAGGTCGGGTACATTCATATGCCCACCATAGAAAAAGGCGTTTTCACGAAAATAACATGAAAGAATATTTGATTAAAACTAAAGTAATCTCTATAATCTTGAAATATGTCTTGTTTGTTCCCCACTTTTGTTTGGCACCCTTTCGCAGACAGGAGACTTGTGCTCCAGCAGTGGGAAATTTAAAAAGGCTGATGATGATGATGGTGATCTTGTTTTAGTTTGATTAATTTTGGCCCAGTTTTAACTTTTAGTCTTCTGTTTCTAAATATTTTTTGATAAACTGGTAAGTTATTCTGCTGTACATGCGTATTCCCTATTGTATGGATAATATTTTTTAAGATTTTTTCATTCGACACCAGTAAATTATCTTTGCATCACTGAGTCGTTCGTTTATAAAAAATATTTGGTCAATGTTACTGATTTCGTTGGACAACTCGAATCTGTGGAAACAAAAATTATGAAAAATAGTTTTCATGAAAATTGAGCCTCTGATCCTCAGGGTCCATATATATACTGGTTAAAGATCCCGTACGGTCACAGATATAAAAAATTGGCCAAGTGTATGTTGAACTTCACACATTTAGGGTTCCGTACCAAATGTATTTTTTACTATTTGTATGGCTTTGGGTCAAGATGCTCATACTGTGAAAATTTGAAGACTGTAGCTCTAACCGTTTGGCTGTAAAACCTGTGTGACAGACCATGAACCGACAGATGGACAAACGGACACGTGAGTGACGGCAATCGGGCTCTGTTTGAACCCTGTGGGTACAGAACCCTAAAAACAGCCTATAAATGAAAATCTGACGTGATTTATTAAGGCGCAAATATACGACTTCTAATGATTATAAATTGAACATCACATCCAAACGACTAGTCTTATTTCTTTGAAAAATTATATGTTTCTCTAGACAATTTTCATTGCTAATTGAATATTTGAAATGATATTTTTATAACACGGTGTAATTTGTAAAGTTATATATAACGCGGATAAAAAATTGAGAATCACGCAAAAAACATTAACCGTTTTATTACGAAATTTAATTATTTATCTTTTAGTATAGTACCAGTTGTTTTATGTATAATAAATTAATAATGCGTCTATTTTGGGACCGCGCTCCTTGACGGGCGAGTCCTATAACTGGGTCGACGTACGACGCGTTGCGTGAGCTCAGCATTGAACATGCAAGCCAATCACTCGAGGCCGTGGGCATTTATCTGCGTTTTAAAATAAAGTTAATACATTTATACGATGTAAGGACCTGTGTAAAAAATGAAATGTCTAGACATTAGACGACTAATAGAGAAGTGCAGTAGGAAAAAAACAAGAGAATGGTGAAAAGGGTACAGTGTGTATATCCAGATTAATGCCATGGGAGAGCAGGTAGAGGTTACAGAGTGTGGAACTGTAGGTGTCAATTTCAATGTAAAAATAACTTAATTTTCGAACTGCATTAAGTCAATGACTTGTTAAAAAGCTAGTACAACATGTTTTGTGAAAATTCTATAAATAAATAAGCAGCACCTTTGTGCTATTCCTTCTGTATTTGTTTGTTCATTACATTATCATCTCCAGGAAAAGGAAAATAATTTCCTTGTTTCTTTTTTCACAGATCTCTGGGAGTTCTTTACGAGTGTAGCCGAAGACTGTGCCAAACAAGGCGGAGTCACTTATTTTAAATTTGGAAGTGAGTTATATTACGGTAAGTAATGTATAAGTAGAAGAAAAAAACCGGCCAAATGCGACTCAGACACGCGCATGAAGGGTTCCGTACCATCGTTTAAGATTATACTTGTCTACTTGTTTTTTTTTTTTTTTTGGGGTGGGAAATCGTCCAATGACTTCTCCCGCTCTTAGTGGAGTGGGAGGGCGTGTCAGACTCTTACTGACTAAAACCCACCCCTGTTCCTTCCGGCCCTTAGTGCCCAGGGGTGAAGTAACTCTGTTTCGCATTTATCCTCAACCCCTGGGCAGGCATCGGCCATGACGGGCCCCGTCTTTATTGCTGAAAACTCTTTGAGGCGCGCGTGGAACACTACGCGCCGTCGACTCTCGGACCTGGTTCTGATCGGACGGCGAGCTACCCATTACTCGACGTCCGCAGGCCCGGGTACGCGTCTACTTGTTGCCATTACTAAGATTGAACCAACAAAAACAGGTTTCTACTATGGGGCAACAGAAATACACATTCTGTGAAAATTTCAACTACGAGTATCTACCTATTACGGACCATGAGACACAGCCTGCTGATAGACAGATAGACGGGCGCACGGACGGACGGACGGACTGACGGACGGACAGACGGACAGCGGCGGCTTAGTAATAAGGTCCCGTTCGTTACCCTTCGGGTACGGAACCCTAAAAAAGAGAGAGGGTGCCACCTTGCTCTGCTTACATCGTACTCATATTTAAATAATTTTTAACATAATGAAAAAATAAACGTTTTACCAGTGAAACTTGCTGTATCGCAAGAATTTAGTGTTGATTCGTGTGACAAACATTTAGCTCAAACCGGAAATCCACGAAGTTGTGGAATAATTGTCAATAAAACCCGTGACGAAATTTCGTGACAAACATTACTGTTAGCGACGAAACATAACTTTGTCAAGAAATGTATTTGAAATGTATTTTGAATAAGTATGTAAATATGATATTTTAAACTTATCAAAAACACTATTTCGAAAACTTCATATAATGCAAATAATAAAATTAAATGGTAGATAGAAAAATTCCAGGTTATCACCATTAATGTTTTATATATATCTACTCTCTATTAATTGAAGTAAAAATTTTCTGTTTCCATTCCTACACCATTCCATTCATTGTGGCTGCGCCACATGGATCATTTTTTTTTGTTTTTTTTTGTAAGGTTGTCGGCTTAACTGGACTTGCCTGTAGTGACTTAAATTAATTGTAGCCTCGAGAAAGGGACCAATTTAAAACTATAGGCTCAGCGGGAGATGTCATTGGATGATTTACCATTCCACAAAAAAAAAATGCTCGGAGGTGCAGGCTTGGGCCTGCAGACGGTGAGTAGTGGGTAGCTCGTTGTCCGATCAGCAACAGGCCCGTGAGTCGACGGCGCGTAGTGTGCGCCCAAAACCCACGCGCGCCCACGCGCGCCTCAAAGAGATGATTGCCAGCCACCACTGACTGGGCCCATCATGGCTGGTGCCTGCATGCCTAGGGGTAGCGGATAAATTCTGAAAATGAGTTACCGCTCCCCTGGGCACTCAGGCAGGGAAGGAACAGAGGTGGTTTTTAGTCAGTAAGAGTCTGACACGCCCTCCCGCTCCACCTAGAACGGGAGATGTCATTGGATGATTTCCCTCATTAAAAAAAAGCGGCTTTTTAAGTATTTATTACCTTTTTCGTTCAATGAGCACACAAATAGTTTAATGGGCAAGTTACGCTATTCACCACTAGATGTCACTGTATCTTATAAAATACATTCAACTTAAAGCTGTGTCGTGTTAACGATAGGGTTGATATTTCCGTAACGAGGTCATTACTATTCTGTATTAGAGTACCTATTTGTGACATGTGCATAGTAGAAATCTTCGCGAATAATTTGTTTGAGGTTAAAAGATAGTAGACCTTAATTTTTATTATCTAAAGTCAAATTTTACTTGTCTTGTTTACTAAAATATTGATTTTCAAATTTTAATCGATAAAAAATATTATCAATGGTATGATATTCTACGGTTTGATGATTTTTTGGTTCTGCTATCGTGTTTACATTCTAAAACAGCACAATACGGTATTTATGTTTCTTTTCAAGTTTTCGTTACTGTGACGGTTGTAACCAGACTGATGAACGTGGTGTGTGCGCGGTGCAGACATTTAAAAATATGCGGAACTCTGCAAAAGTCAGGGTACGCGGGCCTCACTTGCATTCGTCTTCTACTGTTTTTTTTTCTGTTGTGTGTCAGCCATGAAATGAAACGATCTACAAAGCGTTACTTTGTAACTACAAAGTAATGCTTTTTAGGTTGTTTCATGAATTGTTTGAGATCAAAGTAGATGCAGTTTCTAACTCCAAACACAGAAAGGAGTTCCCACTATTTTGCGGAGAAAGTGGTTCTGGACAGTCAGCATCTTATGAAGATGACGGGGCTTGTTGTGTGCGAAGACAGGGCAAGCATATGCTATTATGGGACGGATAACCGCGGTGAATATGCGAAAATTTAGTTTGAGTGACAATTTGTTGCGAACGGTCAGGATGTAGTCAAGTCTACCTTGAGCAAAGGCGGAACGCGAGCGAGCCTGCCTTATGTGCCCAACGAAGGTGAAGTGCTGGTCGAGGATCACACCAAAGTATTTAGCTGACTTCTCCCATAGGATCGGTTTGCTATACATGTTTATCGGACCGGGGGAGGGATGGTGTGCCGTGGTTTCGAGTAGAAAACTGCCTGATTTTTATTAACCTCTATTCTCCATTTCTGGAACCAACCAAAATTGCGAAAGATTAGAGATTGCAAGCTATAGCGTTAGGGTTGCCACCGGTATAGTAAATGGCCGTGTCGTCAGCGAATAGTGCTAAGTCAGCATCTTTATGTATAGGAATATCGCTGGTAAACAGCGTGAAAACTAAGGACTCCTGATCTAATGGGGTGGGGAGAAGTGAGATAACCCTCTTAACTCATCACCATAAGAAAATAAACAATCTATAAAAATGGAAGAATCAAAATAATACGGGTCAAATCTTGGTCATTAGAAAAATGTTTACTGGAAAACAATGAAACAAACCACAAAATAAACAAAGATCTTACCGAGGACACACTCAACCTAATTTAGCAACGTCACAAACTATAAACTATCAAATCTAAGAACCGTGAAGAAGATAACAAACAAAAATTTCAAGAAAAACTATAAGAACTACAAATCGAAAATAATATAAAAACTTCTAACAACTAGTGAAAGCTTCAAGCGCACATATAAAGAATTTCCTATGCACAAAACCTGGATACATAGCCTAACAGAAAACCCTACAACAACGAATAAGAGAGAAAACATTCTCAAAATAGCAAAATGTTTCTACAAAAACCTCTACGGAGAAAAAGATCATGACTATTCCAAAACCATAATTTTTCACTCTCAATGCGAAATAAAACCTGAGTAGAACAAAATAGAAATAGATCAAAAAACAAAAAGACTAAATTCTGATAAGAGTCCTGGTTCTGGACCATATTCCAAAAGAGGCGCTAAAATTTGCGAGAACACTACTGACACCTACTTATTAAACATTATAAACAAAGAGCAGAGAGTACCTTAACGATAGACCAAATCGAATATTATATTACTTAATATGAAAGGTGATACAAAGAATAAAGGCAATTATCGACCTATCATCTTACTGCCTAGCCTGTACAAACTATTTTCACAAAGTATTCTAACTCATTTAACTCATTTAAACATTCAATATCTGTGAAAATCAACGAAATTCAGCCGAAAACCTGTCTGTTCTACAGGCAGGTTTTCGTAGAAGATACTCTAACGTCAGGTTCACCCTTGTTTGATCGAACAACGTTTGATATAATATTACTAAATAGAATTTTAGTTGCAATAAAGTCATTTCGAAGAATTATTCATTTGACCGAATAATTCATTGGTATATTTTTATTTAGCGTAATTATTTATTTGAACTAATTTCATTTCGCCGAATTTTCAAATGCACTAATTTTATTTAAACTAATGTTTCACTAGACTATAATGATTTAGTCGAAAGATCGTATCGAATATTCAGTTCATTAATAATTCATTTCCTTTCATTGTCTATAAACTAACAACACAACAACTTAGGAACTTAGGATGCAAGAGCGAGCGAAGCGAGCTCGGGATTTAGGGCACCCTGACTCGGACAGGTTAGGTTAGAAGGGGATGGTGGGGTCAAGAGAGCGAGCGAAGCGAGCGAACAGACCCCGCTGTCCCCTTCGTGGTTATTTTTTATAAACCACTCAGAAGTAGGAGCCCCGCGAAGCGGGGCGCCGTCGACACGTGGCTCCATCGACATGCAAACTTAAAACATTTTAATAAAATAAAAAAATGCCTTTGCCCTTCGTAGAATGACCTTGAGCTTCGGCTTTTGGGGTGTTAATCTTGACCTTGAAGATGCCATTGATCGCATTATTGCTTGGAAATAGTCTTTACACCCATCACGTCTGCCCGGGGGTGGAGGATAAATTCGAAAGAGTTACCTCGCCCCCGGGCGCGTAGGGCAGGGAGGAACAGGGGTGGGTTTTAGTCAGTAAGAGTCTGACACGCCCTTCCGCTCCACCCCAGAGCGGAAAGAGTCATTAGATGATTTCCCACCCCCCAAAAAAAAAAAAAAAAAAAAAACACCCATCACGTGATCTTCTTCACCCTTAATTTTTCACCAATTTTGACAATTTTTTTCTTTGCCCCTATGGTTTTGCGCGTTTTGGGGTTTTCAAATTTACACTAAAAAGGGTATCCTCTACCCAAAAAAAAATACCTAAGTATTATAAATACGCGATTAGCGCTAAATGAAAGTGGTTCCAAGATTAGTCTAAGAGTTTTCTTTTTCAAAATAAAAAAATGCAAATATTTACAATGTTTTCTTTTCTGCATTACATTACACCAATTCGATAAAATACATGTTATACCACCTGAACATTACATCAAATGAACAATATACCTTTTGATCAATAGCGCAAATGTTGTTATCGCAAATAAATATTCGATGAACTGAAAATTCTGTCTAACGATATTATACAAAGTGATGATTTTCTTAAACGTTGTTCGATTTAGTAATATTATATCAAACGTTGTTCTATCAAACAAGGGTGAACCCTAACGTCAAGCATATCCAAATCTTGGAGAGCATAGAGAAGTACAAGGAATTACAAAAGCCTCCCTACTTAACCTTTACAGATTACCAAAAAGCTTTTGACTCTATTTTACACAGTTTAATATGGGAGGCACTGAAGGCAAACAACATAGATGAAACCTACTGCAATACATCTACGAGAGGAGCACAAGTAGAGTCAGCCTGGAAAAAAGCAGCCTGAAGATAAAAATCAAAAGAGGTGTAAAGCAAGGCGGTTCTCTATCCTCCAAACTTCTCCTTGGCGTATTAGAGATAATATGATGGGAATATATGGGTAATAAAATAAATGGGAAATACCTCAGACATTTACGTTTCGTTGATGATATAATTTTATTCTCTCAATCAAGTTCACAACTAGAACAATTGACACATCATCTACAAGTAGAAAGCACACGTGTAGAATTAGAGTTAACAAAAGTTATTTACACTTTTTTTGGAAGTCGGTTCCATTTTTTTGTAAAAATGTTTTTTTTGGAAGTCGGTTCTATTATTTTGTAAAACAGTTTTTTTATTATCTCATTAGATATCTGATATCTGGTGCTTTGTCTAGTTTCTGGGTGTTGATTGCTCTTATAACTTCTTTCTGTACTGTTTGCGGGTTTGTCTTTATGCGGTTTTGTTTTATTTTTTTCTACCCGTGCTGTTTTTCGTCTTTGGTATATTTTTTTTTACAGTAGTCTGTGGCAATTTTTTGAATGTTTCTTGTCTTTTACTTCAGGAACTCCATTTTTTCTGTTTTCATGATTGACATTCAAGGCTTTTCTTTTCTATTAATTCTACTTAAGCTTTCTTAATCCCACTGGTCTATTAAATAATTAAATCTATTTAAACACATCTTAGCAACCGAAAGCATCATCGTCATTGGACAAAATCAATTATAATATTGTTACACAAGAAAGGAGACAAGGGAAATATGAGCATATCCAGATCATTGAGTTTAATGTCAAGTATCTACGAAATATGTATTAACAAAGATAATACTATCACGAATTGCTGTCACGCTTGATGAAAACCAACCCAAAGAACAGGCTGGCTTTCCAATTAAGTTTTCTATAAAAGACAACTTCCACGTCGTTAGGTAGGTGCTTCAAAAGTATAAGGAAAACAACAAAGTTTATTACTAAGGGTTCGTGGATTTTAACAAAATATTTTATTATCTAGACCAAGATAGCATCTGAAAGGCATTAAAAAGCCAGGGAGTGGATGCAGTTTTTGTCACTGAGATCATGAAGAACACTGAAATGCCCATCAAAGAAAAAAGTAAAATATAAAACACATGTTTCCTTCCATGTTTGTCGTATGAATGTCAAACATGGGCACTGAACGAGAAACAACTCAAAAGAATCCAAGTTTAAAAAAACGGAATTTATAGAAGCGTTATTGAAGTGGAAAAACGAATGGAGCCCGTGTGATAGTAAAAGGAGCAAAGGTAGACAAACTAAACGTTGGAAAGATGACATAAAAAAGATGCCTGGTCCAGAATGGAAAAGTATTGCAAAAGATAGGACAAAATAAAAAGCATTAGAGAAGCCCTTTGTCGGCGAACTAAAAAGATTAGCCAATGGAATATATTTAGTACTAGCTGTGCCCGCGACTTCGTTCGCGTGGTTGTCGAGAACAAAACAACGTCGTTTAGATAAGAGTATATCACCTTTTTGATGATTTAGATAAGAGTCCTGACTTTGGTATAGTTGATTACGTTAATGCTTCTCTATATACTATGTTAGCGGTGGAATTACCCGGAGCATATACAAAAAGGTTGTTTGGGTTGCTAACACGTGATAGAGAAACATAGAGTTGGCCGTGTGAAAAACAATCAAAAGTAAGGTCTACACCCGCAACGGATAACGTCTGGCCTTGGGCTTTATTAATAGTCATAGCGTAACAGAGGCTTACAGGAAATTGCACACGTTTGAAAGTAAACGGAAAATTATTGGGGATAATGGGTATCCTGGGAATGAAAACAACATCACCGGAGCCGCAACCTGTTAAGATTTCGGCTTCGATGACATTTCGTTGGAGATTTGTTACTCTCAACCGAGTTCCATTGCATAGTTTTGGTGGGCTTAAATTTCTGAGTAGAATGATTGGTACTCCGACTTTTAAATAAATTTTGTGTGCTGGAAGACCTGGTGTATTTAGAGAGTCTAAAAACTCTACTGGATAGTGGGTGGCATCTCCTTCTTCTAAAACCGTGTTAATAGATAAATATTCCCTACTTTCTCCAGAAACATGTACCAATATTTGAGAATTTATTGCTGCTGCTTGGTCGTTGCGAGGTGCCAAAATAGCTCGTTGGCATAGCCAAGCAGCGTCATGGTTCGAGATCTCTGATGGATCTCCGTATACAGAGGAAATGAGTTCCTGCTGTGAGGCAACAGAAGAACACAGGCTTTCGACTAAAGTTACTTTACCTCCTTCTTGAGTCGGGTATGTGCCGTTACCAATTTGAAGTAGTAAATTTGAGAAAACCTGCGCGTTTGCGTCACCTCCCAAATATGCTCGCATATTAAAGCTCAAATTAGTTAATATGACACTACGCCATAAAATAGAGCTCTTTAAACAGGCACATATTTCATCGGCCCTCGTTCCTCTGGGTATTATAGGGAGTGTCTGCCTGAAGTCTCCACAGAATAGCACCGTTAAGCCTCCCATCGGTCGGTCATTTTGTCTTATATCTCGCAACGTTCTATCTACAGCTTCCACAGCTTTACGATTTGCCATCGTACACTCGTCCCAAACGATAAGGGCGCAATCGCGTAAAACCCTTGCTTTATCACTATTGCGAGACACGTTGCAAACAGGGTTTTCTGTGCGGTCCAAGTCGATTGGTATTTTAAATGTTGTATGTGCAGTTTTTCCTCCTGGTAATAAAGTGGCAGCTATTCCTGAGGAAGCGACGGCAAGGGCAATTTTGTTTTGGCTCCTTATTTGAGCCAAGATAACTTTAGTGAGGAAAGTTTTACCTGTTCCACCAGGTGCATCTAAAAACAGCATTTCTCCTAATGAATGTTCTACACTACAGCATACTCTATCAAAGATTTGACGTTGTTCTGTCGTCAAATTTGAACAGCCATTTCGCAATATTTCTGCTAACTCTTCGGGGTTGTAATTTATTTCAGATGTATACTCCCTATTAATTCGTTCCCCACCAACTGTCGGTGTCGGCAAGCCGTATTGACTGAGGGGGTTCCCTCCTATACTTGTAACTATATCTTGTATAGCCAGCAAAGCCCTATTATGGCAGCTTTCACGTACTTGGTCAGAAGTTTCACTATTTATATTTTGCTGTCTCAAAAAATCTTCGGCAAACGCGTCTTTATATTTTTGCCACAACTGCCCAGCGTCCGATAGGCCACAAAATGTCAACAAAATGGCAAATAAATGGCGCAAACGATGTGGACTATCACTGACGCATGCTTCGGCTAAAGCATCATCCCAATGCTGATCGCCATCTAATAAATGCCGTGCGCGGCAAGCAGCTTGAAATGTGGGATATTCTATATCGTCCACTTTGCGGAGCTCAGCAAAAGAAGTAGGTCCTCGCACTGTGTGAAGAAGAAGGCGTAAATAATAACACTCTGCATTATTTGGGTGCACCGTGTATACTCTTCCAATCACGTGTTCTTTAAAAATGCCGGACTCGCCTTCTACAGCAGTTCCACGTCTCCTGCGATTAAAAACACCTTGCTGCTTGTTATAAGTATAATAATGTGGCACTTCATTGTACAACAGAGACTTAGCGAAATTGTCTCTTTCGCAAAGGCGAAAGAATGCGAGCAAGGTGGTTTGTCTTGGGTTGTTCATTCTTTCTGCCACATTTTCTGGCTGAAAGTAAACTCGCTGCCCGCCTTCCAGGTGCACGTCAAGATGGATGACTGGCGGATACCTTTCATGAATAGGGAAACTCAAAATGCGCCAAACTGCCTCCGAAGAGCTTATGTATCGGCCAGATTGATACCTTGTCACTTCATCAAATTGGTTGTTATTTCTTAGTGCTATCATGGCTTGATCACTACCTTTATTAACATATTTACATATATATTTTATAGATTCGACGCTATTACAAATTTCAACATTAATGTGTGCTTGAAAAGCGTTTGACAAAACTGGAGAATACGGTACCACCCAACTATTATTTAGAATTATTTCTTGTCCACGGAATCTGACAGTAGCTGTGAAACCACCTTGTGACGGTGATCTTCGCCGGTATTGCGGATACCCATTTTCCCCAGCCATAGTTAGTTCTTTCAGTGCTCTGGGGTATTTTTTTGAGCATTGACCATCTTTCATGCACGGTGATTCCCTGTTTAAGAGGCCACATGGCCCGTGAACCATATGTGTTTTTACTATGTCATGCAAAATCGGATCTGCATTATAGTCCGGAAATTCTGCACTTATGACACTGTCTATAGCATCGGGACGAATTTTTTCTTCCAGCCACAGAAGAATGTGCGCGTGGGGTAAACCACGCTTTTGCCACTCGACGCTATACATAAAACAAAGAGTTGAACCGAAAACTTTCTCCTTTGTAAGTAGATTAATCAAGACTTTGAGTTTTAAATGAAAAATCCTAGCAATAATGTCATGTCTGTCGTATGACGCCTGTCCTGTGAGAAGTGCCTGGCAAATCTCCGTCCACTTTGGATTTGTTGTAAATGTTATAAAAAGGTCCGGCCGGCCGTATTTACGGACGTAACAAAAAGCATCTTGCGTTCGTTCGTGCATATACCGCGGACCGCCTGTGAAACTGGATGGCAAAATAACCAATCGACCCAAGTTTTCGACGTTATTATCTGATTGCATGGCGTCCCGCAAGTGCACGTATTCTTCAGCGCGTAACCGTCGCTGGTTAGTGCGAATATACACTAAACGTTCAGTTTCTATTTTTGCGTACATGTCCACAATAAATTGGCTGAACAAACCACGAAATCGTTGCAAATATACGAAACTGTTTTGCCTTATTTGTAAAAGGTAGGAATAGTATTGTTGAGCAGATATTTTTTTTTGATAATTAGTGACTCTCGTAGTAGGGTTCACTTGGTACAGCCCAAAATTGTACCCATCTTCACCATGACAATAAATTAGTGGATATTGCAGGGCGTCGTAAGCTCGGTGGGTTTCCAAAATGCGTTGAAGGCGATCGTCGCGTGTACGCAACACGATATCACGTCTCTCACACTCCTGGTCGACTAAAACAACTGCAACTTCATCTGCGACGGGTGCATTGTGTCTTCCACGGTGTTCACCCACAGGACGTCTATCGGCACTTATAACAATTTTGAAATCATTGCTGCCTTGTGGAATTGACTCCAATGCAGCTTTGAATTCACGAACGTACTGGTTAACGTGATGCAGCAATTCTTGAAGTTGACCCAAAAGCTCAGCATTGAGCTGGGGAAAATTGTGATTTCTAACATTGAGCTGTTGCGTGTAATCGGATACAAAATAAATTTGGAGAAATTTGGGTTCATTTTCTGGCAGCAAAGATCCAATAAGGTGATAAACTTGACCTTGTACTTTGAAGGTTGGCATGAACGGTCCTTCCGTTATTTTTTTTGCCCCAAAGGAAGTCATTTGGAAAGCACTGTTATATAAACGAATATTATCCAAAAAACGGTTCGACTGGGGATGATCGCCATTCAGGAGACTTTTAAGTAAGTGTGGTGGATCTTGGAAATTTGGAAGAACAATTTTTCCATTTGAGCAGCACATTCCATCTGTCTCTTTCCTCCATTTCAAAGTATGACAAAAATTACAAATTTCTCTCATGTCACCCACGAAAGTAAAGCCAGCATAATTAATTCTAGACGAATATGTGAACCCTGATTTTTCCCTATTGTCCCAAGGTAATAAAATATTTGCATCGTCATTTTCCATGGACTCATCAGCTCCGCTATTTGTTTCTCTATTCATATGGTATCGAGCTCGTTCTATTTCTAGGCGAGATTGACGTTGTTCTGCTGTTTCTGCTCGTCTTAGTTCATCTATTCTTTCCCTTTCAGATGCAAGATAACTTTCATTGTTTCTTTGTACACCTACATAGTTATGTCTAGCTATTTGTAATCGTTCTTCTCTTTGGGAGAGAGATTCAGACTCGCGCGAGAGAGCGTGTCGCTCTCGGTCAGATGACAGACGTGCTTGGCGTTCCTCGATACTCTCTTGAGAACGCAAAGTCGCGGTCCGAGTTCTTTGCGAACTTAAGCGCGACTCCCTTTCTGTGAAAGTCTCTGACTCGCGTGAGAGAGACTGGCGCTCCCGATCAGCAGACAGCCGAACTTCGCGTTCCTGGATATTCTCTTGAGAACGCAAAGTCGCGGTCCGAGTTCTTTGCGAACTTAAGCGCGACTCCCTTTCTGTGAAAGTCTCTGACTCGCGTGAGAGAGACTGGCGCTCCCGATCAGCAGACAGCCGAACTTCGCGTTCCTGGATATTCTCTTGAGAACGCAAAGTCGCGGTCCGAGTTCTTTGCGAACTTAAGCGCGACTCCCTTTCTGTGAATGTCTCTGACTCACGTGAGAGAGAGTGGCGCTCCCGATCAGCAGACAGCCGGTCTTCGCGTTCCTGGATACTCTCTTGAGACCGCAAAGTCGCGGTCCGTGTTCTTTGTGAACTTAAACGTGACTCCCTTTCGGTGAACGTTTCCGATTCACGTGAAAGAGCGATGTGCTCTCGGTTAGCAGATAACCGTGCTTCACGATCTTCTTCCGATTCCTGAGACCTACAAAGTCTCATCCTTTTCGCATTTCGGCTACGCAGCGAAAGGTTAGTTTTTTTTCTTTGAGGCATTTTCAAGGAAAATTAAAGCAATAAACAAAACTAACAACACTTATGACTGAATAGCCTACAAACTTAAAAGAACGGTGCGTCGAACAGTCTAGTGTGACAACGTATCGTCTGTTCGTGGTCGTGACTCAACGAATTGGCAACACTAACTTACTGTATAACGATTGGCACTATTGGATTCAAACTACGAAGTAAATCAAATACAATCTTTACTTCGTACTTCAAACCAATGACCAAAGTTGACCAAACGAAACCAATAAGATAAGCAAATACTTTTTTTTCGACCAATTTAGAAAATCGATAAACCAAGCAACCAAAGAACTTTTACGACACACGCAAGAACTTTTAAGACACCTAACGAAACCCAATTTGCCTAGTAAACACGGTGGACGTCATCCTCGCGCGGAAAATCTTAACACCGCGATTCAGAAAATGACGTCATTTGCACAACGCCATCTATCGGATTTAGATTTCAACTATCAACATTAGTTCTATTTTTAGTCTTAAGATGTCGTTGCAAGTACTATACTTAATTGCGTAACGTAATATTTTACTTCTTGAACTCACTAAATTAATCATATCTTTTGATAGAGTGAACCGATTTCGATGAAACAAAAACTAAGTTAATCCTCAAGTTGCGTATAATTTTTGTATATAAACATTGTCAGCATTGAATTCGTAGATTTTACGTGATGTGCGCACAAACAAACAGACAAACAGACAAACAGACAAAAATTTCAAAAATGATGGAAATGGGTTCTGTTACTTATCTTTTCACACGCTGGCTATTTTTTGTTTCAATTTCTTCAATGTACAAAAATGACTTTTCTACAGATTTATTATATGTATAGATAATCAAAGTTTAATCTTATAATAGAATTTTGAGAAGCCCTTTATTCTGGACCAAGTTTTTTTTTAAATAGGGGTTAAATGTGAATTTTTCATTAAATTATAACCCTCAGTGAAGTGTTCCTCTTAGCTTAGGCCTCCTCCAACATTTTCCATTGGGTTGTGTCACGTGCTACCCTTCTCTAATGATGTCTAACTATGAGTTTTAAGTCATCTTCCCATCTTGTGTACTGACGTCTTCTGTGGCGTTACCCATCCCTAGGGTAACAGTCAGAGATAGTTTTGCTCCATTCTTCCATTGTATGACGGATCATGTGTCAGATACATCTCTACTTCGGTTGGTCTATTCGGGTAGCAATATCCGTCACTATAGTTTTTCCCCTTAGTTTGCTACTTCTTACTTTATCCTGTTTCCTTATTCCTGCCATGCTTTGCTCCATGGCTCTCAAGCAACATTCCAGTTTTCTGTATGGTGTTTAGGAAGTGCCCAAGTTTTACAACGTAGGTAATGACTGAAAGTACACAGGCATTAAAGGCTTTTCTTTTTATTGTAATGTCTATTAGCACGTTGGGTTTTAAAATTTCATTCAGAAACCAGTATTTCTGTCATCCGTTCGATATTATTCTCCTGTTAATTTCTTGGTTTGGTATTTGTAGGAAATTATCTGTCCTAGGTAAATGTATTATAGTACATATTCAAGCAATTGGTTGTCAAGGTTCATGACTATATGTTCTGAATTTGTTAGCAACTTTTTTTTTTTCATAATACTTACTTTCGAACTTTCATCATTTAGCGATTCAATAATTTCTTCTTCGAACAGGACTAAGAGCATAAAGTTAAATCTCGTTAGAATTGACGCATCCGTGTAAGATTTTAGATAAGTTGTAGCTGTGTACATAATCAATCTCGTTCATATAGCTGCCGTCAGGGGAAATCCAAGTTCACTTGTTCTTCCTATTTTTTTTAATCAAGCTGTTGAGAAGCGTTAATTTGTGTTCTAATATAAATTGGACTAGCAGTTCATCGTTAGGGCTTCTTCTTCCCCGATCAAAGTTCCCCGAGACGTATTCTTCTTTACTTCTTTTTGCTTCAAATTGAGCGTTGAAGTCGCCCATTAGTATATTATGGTTTTATTAGCGTTTCGTCAATGTTTGAAATAGTTCCTCGTGTAACAATTAAAAAAAATAGTTAAAGAATTTGATGGTTCGGGGTTTGTGGTGCCATCTGGCTGAGAACTTATGTAGTGCTGCGAATGTCGAATCAATAAGTGCCACGTAGAGACACCAGATGGCGGTTGACCAACTTATTTGAAATCTTGAATATGGAAATTGTGTTATAAAATATATTAAAATAAACACAATAGTTCCTACTATATTGATACTATATATTAAATGTAATTCAGAAATAAACAATGCCTAATTAAATTTATATGTTAAACTGTGAAATGGAATGTTTGACATTTGAGTGGTAATGGAACGCCGTCCTTGAAATGGACGAAGGTCGTTTTTTTGGCTTTGATACGTAGATGTGTCATAACCTCTGTGAGTTGGAAAGAACTAAGAAAATATTTAAATGATGTCTCGAAAGGTAGCTGGAACCAGAGTTAAGTTCAAATGCATTAAGCATTCGGATGTAGGACGCTGTGAGTATCTTTTTTGGGTTTTTTCTGTGCTGATGCTAAGTCTTAAGCGCGTGGCATTCAGGAGTCTGATCAAATCTTTCTATTTGTTGGCAGGGTTGCTACGTTAGATTTATTTTAAGGAAAAAACTATAAAAATGGTCGAATCATAGTCACGTCATATTTAGGAAGAATTATGCAGTTTTGACAATAGCGAAGGGTTCTGAACACAAGCACCCACGTGTCGAGAGATGCCCAAGATTAGATGACCACGGCGTAGATGCCGTTTGAGGACCTCTGAACTGGACCTATAATCTTCGAACGATGTGGTAAAAGTGTTTCGACATAAATTGTAAGTTGAACATTCAATTTTCTGAGAACGGAGTGCTATATAGTGTGTTGCAGTGCTATAAATAAACGTGATATATGTGAAGACCAAACCTAAGGACTCTTATTTACTGCCTACATACCTCATGTACAAAACCCGTAGATAGGTAATAGGGTCTCAGGCCAAAAGTATCTCTGACGCTAGCCGGTGGAAGAAATAATTTCTTTACAATGTACGCCCAACGTGATGCATGAGGTTTGTTTGTAATATGGTTAAGATAGATTAATAATCTTTAGTTAATTCTTTTAGGTCAAGTATTTTGACACAATTGTGGTTAAAGGCACATGGTTAGTTAATTTGAAGTTGCCAATATTAAGTTCTAATACTTATTAGTTAACCCTAAATAGTGTTTAATTTAATTGTTAAAGCTATTTACTATTAAACATATTACTTTTATAGTGTTTAAATTGAGGTTAGAAGCACATGGTTTAAATGTTAAGCCGCTTATTGAACCTCAACACTTAGTGTATGTATTCTTAAATTTAATTAATACAACTTGTGGGTAACTTGTTTATTAACTTATATAATATTAACTTGATTATTAACTTATATAATATTAACTTGTTTATTAACTTATATAATAGTAACTTGTTAATTTAACTTAAGAATAGAAACTTAAGATAGATTTCTTTTGTTCAAGATGGATAAACCAATATGGTTAGATTACCTTCTTAAGGAGGAACTTATTCATGAATTAAATTACTTTAATGTTTCTGCAGATCCAAAGGCATCCAGGGACGAGGTTCGCAAGCGGTATCGTCGTCTATGTGGTCTCTATCGGAGGGGTAGCATCAAGCAGGAGGACTATCCGGCACCTGCGGTGGCCGATGAGGTACGCTTGTGTTCGGAACCGATCGCTGCGTTGTGCCGCTTACATAAAGAATCATCTGCGGATGATAGTAAAGTAGTTAAACGAGTCTTAGCTAGATCTCAGTATTACCTAATGAGAATTTCTCGGATGACTATAATACTTCACCGGAGTTATTCAAACTTTAAAATTTAAACTCACTTTACTTAATTACTTTATTAGTATAAAAAACCTCTCAATTCTCTTAGTAACTAGTGATACCAACTTTTATAATTGTGGGATATTTACTCAAATTTATTTATTGATGATCCCACAGGCGCCCAACTTAATTACATAAAACTCAATTTAACTTTTATTCATTGAATCCTTTTAAATGGATTCACTTATGGAATTATATGTTTAATTCACATATTGAATTGGTTATAGGACATCTTATGGTTTGTTCACTAAAAGATACATGATAAATGTATCTGGTATATTGAATATCCAAATTTGTTAAGATGGACAGTTGAACCCCAATTCGTTTATATTATTAACAATTGGCTAGGATGCTCGTAAGTCTGTCCATTAAAAGATACACGATAAGTGTGTCTGGTATATTGAATACCAAAATTTGTTTAGGTGGGCAAATAGTCCTCAATTCACTCTTAGATAACTAAATTTAACTTTTATTTATTATATTTATAATTAACTTTTGGAATTGATTATAGGACATCTTAAGATTTGTTCACTAAAAGATACATGATAAATGTGTCTGGTATATTGAATATCCGAATTTGTTTAGATGGATAGTTGAACCCCAATTCGTTTATTTTGTTAACGGTTGGCTAGGATGCTCGTAAGTCTGTCCATTAAAAGATACACGGTAAGTGTGTCTGGTATTGCATACCCAAATTCGTTTAGATGGGCAAATAGTCCTCAATTCACTTTTAGTTTTTGGCTGGGGGTTCATGCTTGAATTGCTGCCAAGCCAATACTTATGAAATTTGATTAAACAGTTTCTGATAATCCTGTTTAATTAAATTATCCTTAATGCTTTTGAATTTCAAATATATAGAATATGACTTTTGTAAATTACTTAACTACAAAGTTAAACTCAATACATAGATAAATCACAATCACTTAGATTTGTGATGTGATATTACTTTCTTTAGGAACTTGTTGTTATGGTATTACTGTTACTTACTAGGATTGGAGATTGAGGGTAATAAAATAAAACTTAATACTTACTCATTGAATCTCAATTACTTGAATAAGAGATTAATGTTGTCAAAACTAAATATTTATTTTTTATTAGTTTTGAAATAGTTTCTTGTGAATACTTGATACTTCTAGTATCTAGTAGTTATTTAGATTTAAAATTTATAGATACTTTGGAATAACAATACTCTGCGTTGAGGAGTATTGATTATTTAATTAAACTAAACTTGAAACTTTATTTAAATGTGTGCATACCTACATACAGACTTTTGTTAAGGTGTATTGGGGGTTATGCATACCTTCTCATCCTGTTTCTTGATTTTTATTTGATACTTAATACTTAATTGAAAACTTAAATTAAATTAGTACTTATATAGTAGTAATTTAGTTATTGTGTCTGAGGGGAATCTAAATTCATATTTGTTTAGGGTTGCCCAGTTTCTGTCACGGGTTTTGGTGAGATTCTGAATGCGCATGGCAATATAGTTTTGATTTAAAAAAAAATCTTTCTAATGAAAGTTTTTTTTTTGACCGGGGAGAGGTGTATTGTAACAATTAAAAAAAATAGTTAAAGAATTTGATGGTTCGGGGTTTGTGGCGCCATCTGGCTGAGAACTTATGTAGTGCTGCGAATGTCGAATCAATAAGTGCCACGTAGAGACACCAGATGGCGGTTGACCAACTTATTTGAAATCTTGAATATGGAAATTGTGTTATAAAATATATTAAAATAAACACAATAGTTTCTACTATATTGATACTATATATTAAATGTAATTCAGAAATAAACAATGCCTAATTAAATTTATATGTTAAACTGTGAAATGGAATGTTTGACATTTGAGTGGTAATGGAACGCCGTCCTTGAAATGGACGAAGGTCGTTATTTTGGCTTTGATACGTAGATGTGTCATAACCTCTGTGAGTTGGAAAGAACTAAGAAAATATTTAAATGATATCTCGAAAGGTAGCTGGAACCAGAGTTAAGTTCAAATGCATTAAGCATTCGGATGTAGGACGCTGCGAGTATCTTTTTTGGGTTTTTTCTGTGCTGATGCTAAGTCTTAAGCGCGTGGCATTCAGGAGTCTGATCAAATCTCTCTATTTGTTGGCAGGGTTCCTACGTTAGATTTATTTTAAGGAAAAAACTATAAAAATGGTCGAATCATAGTCACGTCATATTTAGGAAGAATTATGCAGTTTTGACAATAGCGAAGGGTTCTGAACACAAGCACCCACGTGTCGAGAGATGCCCAAGATTAGATAACCACGGCGTAGATGCCGTTTGAGGACCTCTGAACTGGACCTATAATCTTCGAACGATGTGGTAAAAGTGTTTCGACATAAATTGTAAGTTGAACATTCAATTTTCTGAGAACGGAGTGCTATATAGTGTGTTGCAGTGCTATAAATAAACGTGATATATGTGAAGACCAAACCTAAGGACTCTTATTTACTGCCTACATATCTCATGTACAAAACCCGTAGATAGGTAACAGGGTCTCAGGCCAAAAGTATCTCTGACGCTAGCCGGTGGAAGAAATATTTTCTTTACACTCGTAAAAAAGTTTTGTTTACCTATCTGTTGCTTGCTCTGTCAGGGCATACATTTGTATAATTGACCATCATTTTCCATATGAGGAGCTCGTGGCTAGAGTAATAACAACCGCACGGGTCGATCCATCAGAATAAGCTACGCTTGCCAGGGTTGGTCCATGAATGGGTTACCATCTTTATATACCAAGACTCCTCCGTGCCTCGAAAAGCACGTTAAGCCGTTGGTCCCGGCTGTCAGTCGTGGATCTTTGACAGTCGTTACAGGTCATCAGGAGCCTGAAAGTCTGACAACCAGTCTTACCAAGGGGTATCGTATTACCCAGTAACTGGGTTGTGGAGGTGAGATAGCTCCATGTATGTGGTATTCAGCTGCATCCGGTTAGACTGGAAGCCGACCAAGCCGGCCCACGATAGTAGGGAAAAGGCCAGGAAGAGATTTGACCATAATTTTCGATTTACTGATATATCACTGTTGAGTACGGCTATTCGATCAGAGATTCCTATTAGCTCTGGAATGTGTTTTTTCATTGGCTGTTTAATAAAGCATGCTACGCATTTTCGACCGGCTATTACGCCTTTATGGAACAGTATGTTCTTCAATTTTTTCGTCTATATTTTAGAATTCTTCATAGCTCGCTTATGCCCAGAATGTCCAAATATATCTCTTCTAAGGCTTTTTCTAATTCTTGTAAACTTTCTTCCGCTCTGAGGGTTCTCGTGTTTAAAGTTGCGATTTTAAGTGTTTTATTTCTTGTTGTTTTATAATCATAATCATAAATCATTTATTTGCCAATAACGTATGATTATGATTGTTGGAGGGTGATTGTCTATGTCTCCCGCGGGGACCAGCCATGGTGGAAGATGTCTTATTGGAGGGTTCATTTATCGTATTCCGGTGTTCTGTGGTGGTGGTTAGTTTTTGAACCGACGAAAAAAAAGGAGGAGGTTCTCAATTCGACCGTACAAATTTTTTTTTTTTTGTGTATGTTCAGCCCTCACTCCGTCATTTATAAACCGATCTTGATGATTATTTTTTTGTTAGATAGGGTATATCTTAAGGGTGGTCTCATATCTAGGAAATCAGGATCTGATAATAGAAAACTGATAAAATTGAGAGAAAACCTCGAAAATTGAGGACACATTTAGCGTTTATGTACGTATGTTCGGCCCTCACTCCGTTGTTTATGAACCAATTTTGATGATTCTTTTTTACTTAAATAGGGTATACCTCAAGGGTGGTTCCATGTCAAGGAAATCAGGATATGATCATGGAATCCTGATAAAATTGAGAGAAAACCTTTCAAGGTTTTCTCTCAATTGGGCACGAATATTGTTTCTGTTTACTTTTCATAACTTAATCAGGTATTTGCATTTAGGAATCATCACATCATGAAACTGAGCTGATGATGGAAACCATGCCTTTCCTAAACAATAGAAGTTAGATACAAAAAACTGGTTTTAGTGACAGATACCACCTAATATGCTTTGAAGAAAAGACTTCTTCAGAATATTGGAGGTAGCCTCAACTGGTCAATATCCTGGGAACCTCATGGAAAGATGGTTACATTATCAGCTCAGTGTCAAGAGGAATGATAAAGGATAAGAAATTAGCCTCAGAGTATTAAAAGGTGATGCGAGTCACAAAAAATCATAAAATAAAAAACTTTTTAACAAATAATTCAACCAACGAAAAAGAACTAAAAAGCAAACAATAAATAAACCTTTTAAGTCTTGAGTATTGAGCTTATTTACCTACATAAAATATCAAATTTTATATAAACTAATTTTAAGTCGGCGCCAAATTTTTTGTTAATTTTTTTTTTTAAATATTTATTTGTGGTTCAGGTTGTGATCTGGCGACGTAATTTAAAATGTTAGGTCTTGTGATGCTTTTCGTGGAAGAAGGTGTCGGTTGTACTCAGGGTATTTTTTGTAATAGAAGAATTGAATAGAATAGAATAAGCATTTATTCGACACAGACACAACACAACAGCAATAAACAAAAGGTAAAGAAAATAACAGTAGGTACACAGAGATACAATAATAGCAAATAATAACAATAGCAATAACAATAATAATAGCTTTCTTCTGTATTAATGACTTGAGTGAGTTTGAAGTTTCCCTTTTCCTTTTTTCTCTGTTTCCTTTTGGTTTATTTTACTATTATTAAATCATTTCTTTAATAAGCAATGTTTCCTTTTTTTTCCTCCATTTGAGGTGGAAGTTGTTTCCATTGTCGTTATCCTCTTTTACCAGCGTAAAAAAGTATGACGACAATGGAAACAACTCAAAATATCAGCATACCCGACGGAATATTTGGCCTTTTTTTGAATATAAGGTGTTTTTCCGTTAGATCATTATGAAAACTACAACTGGACGATTTTTAGTGTCGTTCTGACACCCAATTCTATAAAAACTCCAATGTCTACAATGGTTTCTTTGACGTAGTCTGCTAATTTTGTTACATATTTTTCCATTTCTTCTATTCCTAAGAAGAACAGCGCCCTAGCCAAATAACTTTTCTTTTTTCGTTTACGCTAACGCTTACTATCAAAATTATGGCAATGACATTACCTGCGGAAAGAATTTTCTCGTGACTTATGCTGAGCGAGATTTTTATAAGAATCTTGGAGATAATTTAGCTTTTGACTTATTATTTTGTAGTGTTTGTGTATAGTACTCTCCATCCTTTTCATGAGATTAAATTCAGCTTCTACGACCGACGTTTGGTTTTTCCAGAGATTGTATAAATGGTTTTCATTATGCTTTAAAAGATCAATATCCTTCTCATATTTTTCTGCAAATCGTTGGTCTAACACTCCAATTAAACTATTTGCAACGTAGCCTACTCCGTTGTGGGATTGACCCGAACAGAAATATAAGGACTCCTTCACACTAGAGGCAAATAAATTATATTAGTTAAATTAATGATTTATTTTATGATTTTTTAAGATGTGGCATTTTAGTAGTTTTTTAAATAGTGAAAACGATTGTGTATTCTTTATAATTATCGTTTAGTAGTGAGTTATAAAAGTTTGCTCCCTCATAATGTTGTTTTTTTTACATAGTTAGTTCTAGTACTAGGTATATGTAAGTCTTGTGCGCGTCTCAGAATACGTTTTTGTACCTGTATGTTTTTTGTGAAAGAATTTTACGAACTAAAATACATGTGTTATATAAATATCACATCATCAGCCTTTTTAATGTCCCCACTGCTGGGGCACAGGCCTCCTCTCTGTGAGAGGGTGTATAAATATATATTATTATTATTATGAGAAATGTTAAATAGCTTGGTTTCTTTGTAAATTTTCCGTGTGGGGGTCAGATAGAGGTAGTGAAATAAGACTTTTATAATTTTGTTTTGCGCTCTTGGTAGCTTTTCTAGGTTGGTTTTAGCTGCTGAACCCCACAGTTATATAAGATATTCAATGTGCGGTTTCACCAAGTAATTAAAAATAGTTTGGCGGACTTTAAGAGGAAAACATCGAACAATTTGACGTAACGCCCCCGTTAGGCTCAATATTTTAGAACAGGTTTTCTCTTAAATATGTGGTTTTCATGTAAGTTCATTTTTGATATTTCTCTTTATTATTATTTTTTTTTAAATTGATTAATTAATAATAAGTGGCAAATATTATATAGTTGGTTGTAGATTATTGATAGTTAACAGGTTATTTAGAAACCATATTTCCAAGGTGATGAGATCCTCTTGTGGGTCCTGTATTATTGAGTAAATTGTGTGACCAAAATAAAAAATGCAAGTGTCATCAGAATATAAAGAAATATCCTTTATATATACCTTCAGGCCTTCTTGTCTATATCATTAATGTAGATTAAGAATAAAAAGGGACCAAAAATTGAGCCCTGAGGCACGCCACAGTTAATTATCTTAGGTGCGCTAACAATGTCACTAATTTTAACGACCTTTCGGCGTCCCTGAAGATACGATTCAAAAACTTTGAAAACATTTCCAGTTAAACCGATCGAGACAGGTTTATTCATTAACAAGCTATGGCTAACGGTATCAAACGCCTTTTTAGGTCGATGTAGAATACCCTAAAGCAATGTGTTTCTTGCCTATGTTAGTTTTTAACCGACGAAATAAAAAGGAGGAGGTTCTCAATTCGACCGTATGTATTTTAATAGTTGTGATTAAGTCTGTAGCTGCTGAAAGAGTATTGGAATTTGATCTAAAGCCATACTGTCGTTGTGAAAGGTAGTTAAATGAATTTAAATATAGGGTGTAAAAAGACACATCACAGAGCCGTACCTACTTTTACTAACTACTTTGTAAGACCTACAGTATGCGTAGTTAACGCATACTGCAGGTCTTACAAAGTAGTTTTGCGCAAAAATTATTGCTGGAAAACGACTTTTATTTTAGGTATGAAAAATAAAACAATGTTTAAATCCGCGCAATGTAACGCTAACACAGGCTTGTGGAGTTAAACCCCGCACCTTCGCTCTCAGCCACGTAGGTACTTGTCAGATACGTTTGATATTCATTGCGTTTTTGTAACTGCAAATTCGTCATTTCTAAATTTCGAAAAAAAATCGAAACTTCAGGTAATGTTTGTTTGGAAAAAAGTTTAGTAATAATACTAAGAATTCATTTTCGTAAAAAAGTAAAAAAAAAATTGACTTTGACCTTCAATATCTCCAGAACCAGTGGTTTCCCAGGTATGGTCTAGTGGAAAAAAAAAATCTAAATAATGGTTAGAATAAGTGGCTTTCGGCTTCAGAAACTGTCTTTTTACGCCCGAAAAAGCTGTAAACGCTGTTGAACAATCAGCTTTGTATAAACAAAGCTGATTGTCCAACAGCTTTTTAAAAACTTGAGACAGTACAGGCTAGACTGAAATAGGTCTATAATTGCTCGGGGACAGTTTGGAGCTAGCATTAAAAATAGGGGTTAAAATTGCGGTATTTTAATGTGTCAGGGAAGTGACCTTCGCTCAAACATTTGTTGATGCATTGAGTTAGATAAGGTAATATGAGGTTCTATATACATTTAAGTGATTTGGCACTCATACCGTATATACCTGTGCTGGTATTTGCATTCAGGTTATCAATTACTTTCCTAATTTCGTCTGCCCTTGCTTGTGCTATCTGAGAAAGTGTAGCTGCATTTACGGTTTTCCTTAGCGTGATAGTGTAAGTCTGATTATTATGTTATTTAGCAGGTATCTAACTAGCTAAAATTGTACCTATACCGGAGAAATAGTTGTTAAAACACTCACATATTTTGTTTTCAGTAATCAGCTCTGTAGATGATTTTAATTAAGAGAGAGCAACACTTTTCTTTAATTTAATATTAGACAAGCTATTTATCAATTGCCACATCTTAAGGCGTTTACCCTCGCATTCTTTAAAATATATTATACGGGGTGTAACGGAAAGCTATGGTCTTATTCTACGTATCTACGGTTATTTAAGAACCGGTTCTGCCCATAGAAATGAACAACTTTCTTTAAGAAAAATAGAAAGTTCCTAAAATAAAATTGAACTTTCCATACAAAGTTATCATCAGCTGATGAATATTTGTGTATGGGGGTCGAAAACTTTTTTTGAGAATTTCCTCGGGTTTTCTTGAATAAAGTTGTTTATATCGATGGGCAGATGCAGTTCTTAAAATATGACCACAAATTAACGATACACTCTGTATACAATTTATGTTTTACAAACAAAGCGTTTAGTGAAAATAATACACTTTTTTTTAAGAAAGACGCATTAGGGCTGCGTACGAATGTGACCGGCACTGGAAGTGAAACGGATTGGTAAAATGTAAAATGCGGCATCTTATGGACCAACTAGCAGCATAAAAAATAATAGCTTTAGAAGTAGTTTGTAGCTATAGATACACAAATAGTTGCAGAATAGGAACCTAAATTATTTACCAAAATAGTTATTTATGATACTAGTGCGGTAAGTAGGTTTTGTTTTTGATGTGAAAATCTATTGGCGCGGCTTGGCAGTAAAACCGACTCGAATGTCATGACGAAAAACGGGATGATACCGTCGTGCCACGAAGCCCCCACTACGCTGCCGCTCTCGACTCCCTTCTCCCTAGAAACATCTATGCAAAAAAAAGTAACACAACATCAACCAACAACAACAACTAACAACAAACACAACAACAAACAACAACAATAAACACAACAACAACCAACAACAGCAATACCAATAACAACAACCAGTATCAACAACTACCACAACTAACAACAACAACCACCAACAAACAACAACAACATCCAACAAACAAACAAACAACAACAACTAACAACAACAACAACCACCACCACAACCAACAACTACAACACAAAAATAAAACACAAAACAAAGTAGAAATTCTTATATTATGTTTTTATGGAAATTAAAAAAAAACCGTAAAGGACACGCACGGTTTTACCACACGCTATACAACGAAGCGTGCGGTAAAATAGGTACTTAGGTGTGAGTACCTATTTTACCGCACGTTTATTATAGGGTGCGTAATTTTTAACTTTCGAACAAAGTACAGGCTTCGTAAATGAATTTTTTGAGCAAATGTGTTGAAAATATTTTTTTCAACTTGACCACCACAGAAATATGTTTTCATCAGAGCTTATCTTATATTTTTCAGTGATAACGGACCCACAGGATGCGTTGATAGCAGCAAATGCATGTTTAAAAAAACATTATGCCTATGATTTTGGTAAACCCTGGTTTGGGGATGGACTAGGTATATCATCAGGTTAGTGAATAGTCACTTAGTAGTTGAATATAGCTAAGCATTTGTATTAATCAATCTTTAAGAGAGAACAGGGGCTGCGATTCTCCATACAAATGTATTCCCCTTTTTTGTTCCTTAATAATGCGTCTAGAGCAATAATTCTTTTTTCATAAAGTCAAGTTGTGCTGTAGACATGTCCCTGTTATTTTCTTTTTTTCAGTAAATAATAAGTCAAGAAAATATGACCCTGCCAAGAATTGGCCCATTTTTACCGCCGTTATTAGAGGACAACCAGGCAAATTAGAAAAGTTTTTAAACATAAAACATTTAACAGGAACCTAGATATACTCTTTCTTACATTTTCTGTACAAGAAACGAGGAGAAAAAAGGGGAATACGAAACGTCGATCTCGTCAAAATATTTGTGATAAATTCGGTCTGAGCTGCGCTCTGTTCCTATCGCACTCTACGGAGGTAGGCTTGAGGCAGCAGGACAGCAATAGTTTCTTCAAATACCTATTTTTCAAATCCTCGCAGGCCCTGTTCCCTCTCAACAGCGATTTTAGTATCGAGAGACTTTCAAATCCCTAACATTCGAAAAACAAAGCTTTGAGAAAAGGAAGATATTAGCTCTGCTTTCTTTGACTCGCCTTGGCGAAATACTAACTTTTCCATTTTCACACTGTCCTCGTGTAACCAAAATAACAACGCATCCCAAAAATTAGTTCACAAGTTACATTAATTTATTTTTTTTTTCCACAGGAGAAATCTGGAAGCGTCATCGGAAGTTGATGATTCCAGCTTTCACTCTGCCAGTGGTTCACGGGTTCCTAAATGTGTTTAACAGTCAATCCAAGAAGCTCGCTAGTTCTATGGAACCTCATGTTGAAAAAGGATTATTTGATCATCATCCTTATCTGAAAGACAATTCATTGGAAACGTTTTGTGGTTAGTAGTTATCTCTTCTGATACTTACCTTATGGTACAAATAGTACCACGTCAGTTATAAGGATAGGCTGGCGCCATTTTTTAACCGACGAAAAAAAAAGAGGAGGTTCTCAATTCGTATAATATGTTTTTTTTTGTGTATGTTCAGCCCTCACTCCATCATTTATGAACCGATCTTGATGATTATTTTCTGTCTGTGGTCCCATGTCAAGAAAAGCAGGATCTGATAATGGAAACCTGATAAAATTGTGAAAAAATCTCGAAAATTGTAGGCACGTTTAGCGTTTCTGTACGTATGTTTGGCCCGCACTCCGTTGTTTATGAACCGATTTTGATGATTCTTTTTGACATCGATAGAGTATACCTCAAGAGTGGTCCCATGTCAAGGACATTAGGATCTGATCATGGAATCCTGATAAAATCGAGAGAAAACCTCGAAAATTGGGCATGAATATTGTTTCTGTTTACTTTTCATAACTTTATCAGGTATTTGCATTTTTGAATCATCACATCATGAAACTGAGCTGATGATGGAAACCAAACCATTCCTTAACAATAGAAGTTACATATAAAAAACTGGTTTTAGTGACAAATACCACTTAATATACTTTGAAGAAAAGACGTCTTTAGAATATTGGATATAACCTCAACTGGTCAATATCCTGAGAACCTCATGGAAGGATGGTTACATCATCAGCTCAGTGCCAAGAGAAATGATGAAGGATTAGAAATTAGCCTCAGAGTATTAAAAGATGATACGAGTCACAAAAAATCATAAAATAAAAAACTTTTTAACAAAAAATTCAACCGACGAAAAAGAACTAAAAAGCAAAAAAATTTATATAATTTAATTTTGAGTCGGCGCCAAATAATAAAATATAATACATCTAGCCTTCTTCATTTCTACGTACATATAAAATCAGATTACTGTTTGGCGGCGACTCAAAATTAGTTTATATAAAATTTGATGTTTTATGAAGGTAAATAAGCTCAATACTCAAGACTTAAAATGTTTATTTATTTATTGCTTTTTAGTTCTTTTTCGTCAATTGAATATTTGTTAAAAAGTTTTTTATCCTTTTTTTACAAATAGTTGTTCCGGGTATGGGTGTCTTGGGTATGTGAATTATACATGTTTGTAAACGCACCCGCGATACAGGAGTAATTCCTAGGGTGAGGCAACGTTTTAAAAAAAAAAATGCACACTTTGTATATAAGATATAAGACTACAAAAAACATGTTACAGTTACGATAGACACCGAATTTATTATTATCTATTTATACAGCAGCTGTCACACTTCATTGTAACTATTTTAACTATTTATCTTGTAAAATTATGTGGCTTTCATTTACTTATATTATCTCATTCCAATTTAATGTTACTGTGTCAATGTTAAAAACCTTAAAGAAGCATTAGCGAACATACACGGCACGTTTTTCGATTCACAATAATTCTACAAAATTTAAAATGTTACCAAATCCCTTCAAAAGTTGTGACAACCAGGTTTTCCAATTTTACTTGTTTATGTCTATGTTTATGTCGTCTGTTAAATTGACTTAAATAATATTCTGTGTTTGTTATTCAATGTGAATGCGACGCCTTGTTAATTGCTATTGCCGAATTTTCGTGATTGAGTTGTTATTTTTATTACCTACTGTTTAAAAATAAATATTTAAAAAATAATCTTATCTTCTTAGCTCTAACATAAATTATGCTACTTTTTTCATTATGCTATTGTAAATGGAGTATAGATTGCAATGTCCCAAATTGATAATTAGAAACAGCGTTAACGAACAGCATAGTACCTACCGTTCGATGTGTCGCTTTGGAAAGCCAATACCAGCAGTAGTGTGCATCTTTCGGCATAACAACGATAATGAAAACTTATTTTATCATTTACAAACGAAAAAAATGTTTTCAGTCGGTACACTTGGGATAAATTCTATTGATGACGTGAATTTCACACGAAAATATATGGAATCAGGATATGCGATGGTGAACATGGCAGTCAACAGAGGATTAAAATTTTGGCTGCAGAATGACTTTGTCTACAGGCTGGTTGGTATGAAGAAGAAGGAAGATGAGTTAGTGAAGACTTTACATACAATGGTTGATAAAGTAAGTATGTAACTTATTTAATTTGGGTATGCAAAGAAATAAGCTGTTAGCGGAATTATTCTTGAAGTATCTTATTATTTACAGGTTTTGCAGGAGAAAAAAGCTGCTATGAAAGACGCAGCTTTAAACAATCCTAATATTCTTTTTGACACTACAGGTATGTACATTTTTTAATGGACACTAAAGCAACTGAAGCCTCAAATAAAGTGGCCAGCTTCTGGGCTTCACGTATTTCGTAAGATGAAAACCATCGAAACGGAATAAAAAGAAGAAATCGACACTAAGACCGTGACCTCATATTTATTATACACGATTGTCGCAATCATTGACGATCGCCGTCGTTTGTTTCAAAAAATTCATGAAGCAGCATCTTGATAATAAGCACAGATAATTTAATCCTAGCGTACAGATGCTTCCTCCCATACAAAGAAATGGTACCACCGTATCTACAGGTGTTCGATTTGCACAAGCAACGTTTGTTCTTCGTTCGGGCCCATCCTCTACTCCTCGCTAGATGGTGTTAACAGTGACGGCTTGCAAGTTGAATTAATTTACATAAAGTCATACCAATATTTTCTCACACTTTGAGGAATTACTATATAGTATTTTTGGCACTCATAACAGTTTTACTGTTTCAAAATGTTTCACTATACAAATTTTGACGTGAATGGATAAACTCTAAAACTTCAAACAGCGCCATCTATTGGTACAAGAAATATAAATGCCTAAGGATTCTTTCGAATAAACGGTCATCATCTTCCTGCCCTTATCCCATGTTACTTGGGGTCGGCACAATACGTTTTTTTCTTCCATTCGGTCCTGTCAGCCGTCACGCTATCACCAAATCCCTTTTCTTTCATTTCACTCCTCACACAATCCATCCATCCTTTCTTTGGCCTCCCTCTCCCTTTCTATCCATCCTTATTTATATTCATGACTCTTTTAATTACATGTATTTCATCCCTCCTCTTTACATGACCATACCAAGATAAACGGTTCCCTTTTAACTTTTCTGTGACTGGCGCCACTTTTAAACTACCTGTAATGTACTTATTTCTCCCTTTATCCATTCTCGTTACTCCACACATCCATCTCAACATTCTCCTCTCCGCCACATGTAATCTTTTTTCATCCGTCTTTTTCACAGCCCAACATTCTTTCGAATAAACGGTAGTTTATTAAATAAGAAAACAGTTTTTACCATATTTTTAAAAAAAATAATATTGTTACAACTTCAATAAGAAATCAATGCGTATCTATTACGCCATCTATTGTTTGTTTGGTTGAACTAAATTTTCTTTGTTCGAGATGAGACCCCGTGATATAAGGGCCTGTTTCAATTTAATAGTAAACAAGTTAACCCAGCGAACTTCGCACTGCTTGAGAATCAATAAATTTTGTGCTTTTTATTAGTTAAGTTAATTATATTGAAATGAATATAATTCACGTGGCAAAATCAAAATGATTCGCGTAGCCTTGTAACCCTACTTTTTGTTAAATTACTTGCTTAATGGGATGCACTCGGGTCGATTCCCTTCATTGAAGGACGTTGCGTTATAAATACGATATTTTTCACTTCGTTGTCAGAGGTGCGAGAATGAACAAAGCGAATGGTTTTCCTACCGCTACGTACAACTAACCGTCAGACATAATATTCATTTTCATGACACAGGCCACAAACACTCAAGGATTGGCCCTGTGATTTTTTGATCGTCATGGCGATTGCAAGATGAATCGGAAATTAATAATAATATTAATAAACACTGGGCAAACCGCATCCTTAGGTAAAAGCGGCGGGTACGATACACCCAGAATCGCACATTCCGGAGTAATGAAAGGTGGGTATATAGGGCTTGGGAGCGACTGGAATAAGATGTGACTGACACGCGTCTGCTGGATGATAACGCCATGAGTTCATTCTGGCACAACATCTGGTAGGTGCCTGTCAGTCACACTGAAGGTGACTGGACTCGGGAGATCAAGCGAGCGTGCGATTCAATAACAGAAATGGGGGCAATCACTATGAGCCCCTAAGATGAAGCCCATGCAGTCCGTCCGTGGCCTAATTGGAAATCTCTAGGGCCGGACGGGCAGCACAATTTATGAATAAAGTGGCTAAAAAGATCGCACGCTCGCTTGGCATCTCAATACCAAACAGCCTTGGAGTATGGTTCGCTACCCGAGTTCCTTAAAACAGGAATAACCCAACTGCTCCATAAAAGAGGTAGTACTGCGGAACCTTAAAATTATAGACCAATCACGTGCTTACCGACGGTCTATAAGATTCTTACATCCATTTTGAGAGCTAAGATTAACTCACATATAGATAGTAACTGTATCATGTCTGCCTCTCAAAATTGATGTAGGAATGGTGCCCGCGGTACTAAGGAGCTACTCCTCATCGATATGGTCATTAGCCAACAGGTTCGGCGTTCCTGAAAGGATCTGTCGACATGTTGGATAGTGGTTGAGCTGGATTCAACATTCTAAAGTATTATATACTGGCAACACCGATTGTCATATTATTCGTTCATCACGTTGGTGGTTTCCTTTCCTGCTCCATCCTTGTCATAATTACTGGCCGATCTATTGGGTGTGAGTGAGAAGACTATAAAAGGTGCTGTGATATTTTCTAATGACAGTCGTGATGTGACGTAAAGTCAATGGCTGTGCGAACCTACTACTAGCCGCGCGTGCGCTGGAAAAATAATCAGAACTTTGATAGTTTGCTAATCTTCAGTGGTGATAAAGTGATAATTGTGAAGCTGTGCTTTGCTCTGAGCTCGGGGGAGAACATCGGCCGGTAAGTCCTTCATTTTACACTCTTATCCAAACTTAACCGCCTAGCCTATCCATTTGCCACCTTATTTGTTAATTTGTAACAAACCAGCGCAATTGGCGCATCCAGGTAGACTATAGGAAGGCATATGACTCAGTTCCTCATACATGGCTCATAAGGGTGCTAGAATTATATAAAGTTGATGCAAGGCTACGCACCTTCTTGATGTCATGTATGGGGCAATGGAGGATGGTCGAAATATCGAGAGGAATAGCGAACCGGTAAGGATCGAGAGGGGTATATTCCAGGGTGACAGTTTGAGTCCGCTTTGGTTCTGCCTAGCCTTAATTCTCTAAGCACACTGATTGAGGGTTCAGGCCTTGGCTACCGGTTAAAAGTGGTGGTCAGGTAATATGTCACCTCCTTTACATGGATGACTTGAAACTTTTTGCCCCCAACAATCTGCAACTGATGGAAATATTGAACGTAACTGAAACCTTCAGTAGTGCCATCAGGATGGAGTTTGGTGTGGACAAATTAATGTGCAGTCATGCATGTAAAGCAAGGCGAGATTATGGAATCCGTGGGAACACAAATCTCGGATTCCATAAACCTGAGATCCCTCTCTCCAACCGAAACCTATAAGTGTTTGGGTATGTCGGAAGCGTTAGGTATCAATGCCACTGACATGAAGCAAACGTTGAGGGAGCGCTTCTTTGGCCGCCTGAAGATGGTATTCAATAGCCGTCTTTCAGACAGAAACAAGGTGCGCGTCTTCAACGGTTGGGTCATGTTGGTATTGATGTACTCTTTCGGCGTACTCAAATGGACTCAAACAGAACTTGACGCTCTGGATAGGCGGGTCCGTACACTACTAACTGCATACCGAATACATCACCCACTTGTCAGTGATGACAAACCCCGCCCGTCGAAGTGTGGAGGCCGAGGTTTTTAAATGCTGAGACCTTCCTGAACCGCGAGTTATGCAGTTTAAGGGAATATTTCCTAGCTGCTGACGTGGGTGTGCATCGAGATATAGTGGCGGTGGACAAGGGCTTCACCCTACTCTACTTGGCTAACGATCGCAGGGAAGTATGGCAGAGTAAGGAACTTCACGGACGCTTTTTTCGGGCTCTACATGGACTCGATGCAGACAAACTAGCGTCTGTAGCCTGGCTGCGTGTCAGTGACCTCTTTGGGGAGACCGAAGGTTTTGTCTGTGCAAATATGTACGAAGTTATCATGACGAAAAGTTTTACTTAAGATTTAACTAACTAGAAATTGGTCGGATCTTATCCACACTTTTCTTGGAATAATTTTTACATACATAATCTTCCTAGAAACAAATGCAAAAATAAAATACAGAGCCTAATACAGAGATTAAGTTACCAGGAGACCGAAGACCTTCTCAAACCAATCAATTAGTATAGGTGCTCGGCTCACACGCGACGCTTGCATACATTCATATTTCACACACCATTCATTAAACTACACAAATACACTCACCCGCGCACCATCACGCGCACACACACAAATGCTCGACATGTATGAATAGTAGCAAAATATTGTAAATTTTATTTATTGATTGTTAATTACATTAAATTATAAATAAATTAAATTCTAAATAAATCAAATTATAAATAAGTTGAATTATAAATAAATCTAATTATAAATCAATTAAATTATATTATATGTAGTAATTATTAATTATCATCATTATAACATTGAAAATTTTAAATATTGATCAAATTATTGTATTGTAATTCGTAGATATCAAACCTAATTTTAGTCTAATTTATTTGTTCCATCTTATTTTATTTACTTTCTTTTACTGTCTTCTTAAATTGTTATGGAAGGCGCTGGTACCTGTGATACAATGTTTTTCATTAGTACAGGTACCAACGATACTCTATTTTATTATTACCTGTAACCCTAGCAAAACTGTTTTGTATTTGATCCTTCTACATGTGTATTTTCTGAAATAAACTTATTATTATTATTATTCCGTTTATTCATTTTTATAGACATATTAATTACATTTTTAAATATTTAAATATAAAGGATAAAAAAAAAACATTTAAAAATATAAAAAATAGTATCCCACCGGTATCGGGAATAGGGTCCAAGCTACCGGCGGTCAGGGCTCCAGAGAGAGGAACCGCCTGACAATGCGAGCCGTGTCCAGAAGTACTGCTTTCTGAATCAAGCCCTTGATCCAGCCGCCTAACAAGAGCCTCCTGAGGTGTTGGTCGAGGCTCGTGGCTATTAAGCCATTGGCTGACACGACTATCGGTACAATGATCGCTGAGTCCACATCCCACATGTCGACAACCTCGCGAGCCAAGTCAATATACTTGATTTGTTTATCTTTCTCGGCTTTCACGAGGTTTTCGTCATGTGGGACGAAAACCTAAAAAAAACTAACTAACTTATTATTATTTTCGTTTATTCATTTGTAAATACATATAAATTATATTTTTAAATATTTCAATGAAAAAATAAAAAAAAACATTTAAAAATATAAAAAATAGTATCCCACCGGTATCGGGAACAGGGTCCAAGCTACCGGCGGTCAGGGCTCCAGAGAGAGGAACCGCCTGACAATGCGAGCCGTGTCCAGAAGTACTGCTTTCTGAATCAAGCCCTTGATCCAGCCGCCTAACGAGAGCCTCCTCAGGTGTTGGTCGAGGCTCGTGGCTATTAAGCCATTGGCTGACACGACTATCGGTACAATGATCGCTGAGTCCACATCCCACATGTCGACAACCTCGCGAGCCAAGTCAATATACTTGATTTGTTTATCTTTCTCGGCTTTCACGAGGTTCTCGTCATGTGGGACGGTAATGTCAACAATCATTGCACGCCTCTCGATTCGGTCCACCACCACTATATCAGGCTTATTGGCTATAATAGTCCTGTCAGTGATGATGGACCGATCCCAGTACAATGAGATATGACCATTATCGAGAACTGGGTCGGGCGCATATCTGTAGTACGGCACTTCCGATTCCACAAGAGAGTATTTCAGAGCAAGTTGCTGATGGATAATCCTGGCTACGAGGTTGTGCCTATGCAAGTACTCACCGTTAGCTAGACGAGAACAACCAGAGATTATGTGGCGGATTGATTCTCCCGGACGATGACATGCCCGACATATGTCAACCGTGCCGTCCTTCACAATAAATCTCCGGTAATTTTTCGTCATGATAACTTCGTCCATAATTGCACAGACAAAACCTTCGGTTTCCCCAAAGAGGTCACCGACACGCAGCCAGGCTACGGACGCTAGTTGGTCTACATCGGGCCCATGTAGGGCCCGGAAAAAGCGTCCGTGAAGTTCCTTACTCTGCCATACTTCTCTGCGATCGTTAGTGTCAAGCACTAGAGGTTTGCGCCAGTTCTCGTTAGCCAAGGAGAGTGGAGTAAGGCCCTTGTCCACTGCCACTACATCTCGATGCATACCCACGTCAGCAGCTAGGAAATATTCCCTTAGACTGCATACCTCGCGGTTGTGTAGGGTCTTAGCATTTAAAAAGCCTCGGCCTCCACACTTCCGCGGGATATACAGTCTCATCACCGACGAACGTGGGTGATGCATTCGAAATGCAGTCAGCAGCGTACGGACTCGCCTATCCAGGGCGTCAAGTTCTGTTTGAGTCCATTTGAGTACGCCGAAAGAGTACATCAATACCGGCATGACCCAACCGTTGAAGGCGCGCACCTTGTTTCCGCCCGAAAGAAAGCTATTAAATACCTTCTTCAGGCGGCCAAAGAAGCGCTCCTTCAACGATTGCTTCATGTCAGCAACATTGATACCTAACGCTTCCGACATACCCAAATACTTATAGGTTTCGGTTGGAGAGAGGGATCTCAGGTTTATGGAATCCGAGAGTTGTGTTCCCACGGATTCCACAATCTCCCCTCGCTTTACATGCATGACCGCACATTTATCCACACCAAACTCCATCCTGATGGCACTACTGAAGGTTTCAGTTACCTTCAGTAGCTCCATCAGTTGCAGATTGTTGGGGGCAAAAAGTTTCAAGTCATCCATGTAAAGGAGGTGAGATATAACCTGACCACCTCTCTTCAACCGATAGCCTAGCCCTGAATTCTCTAGCAGTGTGCTTAGAGGATTCAAAGCTAGGCAAAACCAAAGCGGACTCAAACTGTCACCCTGGAATATACCCCGCTCGATCCTTATCGGTTCGCTATTCCTCTGGATTTGTCGACATCCTGGATAGCGAAGGACCGTCCTCCATTGCCCCATACATGACATCAGGAAGGTGCGTAGCGTTGCATCAACTTTATACAATTCCAGCACCCTCATGAGCCATGTATGAGGAACTGAGTCATAGGCCTTCTTATAGTCTATCCAACATGTCGACAGATCCTTTCGGAAACGCCGAACCTGTTGGCTAATGGTCATATCTATGAGGAGAAGCTCCTTAGTACCGCGGGACCCATTCCTACATCCATTTTGAGAGGCAGACATGATACAGTTACTATCTATATGTGTGTTAATCTTAGCTCTCAAAATGGATGTAAGAACCTTATAGACCGTCGGTAAGCACGTGATCGGTCTATAATTTTTAGGTTCCGCAGTACTACCTGATTTATGGAGCAGGTGGGTTATTCCTGTAGTTAGAAATTGGGGCAGCGACCCTGACTCTAAGGCAGACTGGATCTGAGATGCCAAGTGGGTATGCGACCTTGTAAACCATTTGATCCAGAAGTTGTGCAGCCCGTCCGGCCCTGGAGATTTCCAGTTAGCTAACGGACGGACTGCACGAGCTACATCTTGGGGGCTGATGATAATTGCCCCCATTTCTGGTATTGGATCGCATACGCGCTCAACATCCCGAATCCAATCGCCCTCGGTATGACAGACAGGCACCGACCAGATGCTGCGCCAGAACGAGTATATGGCGTCATCATCCGGCAGGTGCGTATTAGTCACACCTTGGTCCGGTCGCTCCCAATCCCTATACACCCACCTTTCATTACTTCGGAATGTGCGATTCTGGGTGTATCGTTCTACTCGCCGCTTATACCTGCGAATACGGTTTGCCCATGCATATACTTTCTGCTTCAGGAAGTCGATGCGCTCTGTGACACGGGACATATAGTCTCGGGAGCTGACATCAGTCCCCGAAAACGCCCGTCTCACAAAGCGCATCACTCTTGGGCGAGTGTTGCCCTCCCTGAAGCAGATTAGTTTGCCTATGAGTGCTCTGGCCCCACCAATACGACGCTCGATTCTGCACTGCCAAGCCGGCACGGCTGGCTTCGGTCGTGTAGCTCGGTCATTAGGAAATTTGACGTGAGCTACACGACATGCCGCTACAGCCGCGCAGTACAGCATCGAGTGTGTATCGGTGAGGTCTTCGCAGTCATCTAAATAATTTGACAACTGCGAATCCAGAGCAGCCACCAGCGCCCTATTCTTGTTATGCATGGGCAAACGAGGTAAACGTGGCCTAAGTTCGAGCGGCATGCTGCGATACTCCCGAATAGCACACTCCAAAGCACTCCTCAATTCATCATTGCAGTGGGTACTTACGTTTGTAACCATGTCATTACACTCCTCGTCAGCGTGGCTGGGAGCATAGTTGGACGGTGGTACCACAACTGGTAACACAGTCTGCGACGGAGGGGCAATAACATGGCTACCCATTTCAGTTCGGAGGCGATCAAGTACAGTATCATCCAACATATGATTACGCAGGATGACCCGCACCTGATCCGACAGTCGTTGTGCCGAAACTTTGACGGCTGGCTCAAGCACCTGGAACAAAGAGAGCATCCGAACACGGTACGCGGTCAGGTTGTTACCTCCCTCTGTAGCCCCATAGTATGAGCGCATGACGTTTTCATTGATGGATTGCGTCCATCGCATGCGCTGCACACTTCCGCCGGGAGCTGGGACCCTATCAGAGACCGGTGGGCCTCGAGGTCCTAAGCCGCTCGGCGGCCGGCATCCTCCCCGTCGACGCGCAGGTGGTGGTGTCGTCGGCGGCGAGAAGAACTCGTCGCTGGAGCTCGACGCAACTGCCACGGCCGGTGTCACAGTACTCACGATGGGGCTGGGTTCCGGCGGCGGCGAGGCGGAGCTGAGCGACGAGGCCGGAGGTGGTGGGCGTGCACGGCGAGCTGCTGATCTCGTCAACATCTAGGGTGTGTTGTCCAATATTTCGGTTTTTTGTTCATTTGTAGCTTTGTTCATGACAGCTTAGCTGTCATTTCTATGTTTTTTAGTTGTTTGGTGTAGAGTTGGTAGTTTTTCATATTATTTATCTATATGGGTTCTTGCTTTATTGATATTAAATTTTGCTTTTGGTTGAGGGCAAAATAGTTGATAAAATATTACTGAAATTGAAAAATATATTGGACAATTTTCTGACACGTCTGATGTTGTTGGTGTTGCCAGCAATAATTATTATTATTATTATTATTAATTATTTGAAGAACAATGCGGTCTTAGCAAAAGGTTCTGAACACAGACGTCCACGTGTCCAAGGATAATCAGGATTATATGGCCACAGCTGCGATATTGCTTGTGGAATCTCCTCTCTGGACTTTGAACTTTGATCTTTGAATGATGGGTAATAATTGTTCATCATCAATTGTAAGTGCTATATACAACTTTCTATGAGACTTAGGAAACTTAGTCTAGTGTGATGCAGTGTTGATAATAAATGTGAGAAGTGAAGACCAAATTACCACAAAAAATAAAAATTACCACAAACATTCCTCAGGCAATGAACCTGAAGATTGGCAAATAGGGTCTTATGCATAAATCTAACTCTGACGCTAGCCACTGTAAGACAAAATTTTACTTTACATGGTCATATCTTATGGTACTGGGATCGGTCCATCATCACTGACAGGACTATTGTAGCCAATAAGCCTGATATAGTGGTAAAGGACGGAATCGAGAGGTGTGCAATGATTTTTGACATAACCGTCCCACATTAAGAGAACCTCGTGAAAGCTGAGAAAGATAAACAAATCAAATATCTTGACTTGGTTCGCGAGGTTGCCGACACGTGGGATGTGGACTCGGCGATCATTGTGCCCATAGTCGTGTCAGTCAATGGCCTTATAGCCACGAGCCTCGCCCAACATCTCTGGCAGGCTCTCGTTAGGCGGCTAGATCAAGGGCTTGATTCAGTAAGCTGTATTTCTGGACACGGCTCGCATTGTCAGGCGGCTCCTCTCTCTGGAGTCCTGACCGCCGGTAGCTTGCACCCTGGTTCCGATACCGCGACCGGTGGGATACTATTTTATTATTTTTAAATATTTTTTATCTTTTTTATTTAAATATTTAAAAATGTTAACAATATGTATATTACAAATAAATAAATGGAATAACAATAAAAAAAATATTTATCTAAGTTTGTAATTTGAGGGAGATCTGAAGTCTAAACTAAGCCTAAGCCAGAGAGAGAGAGAGAGCTCAGAGCTTCAAGCCCCCCATTAAATTATGTTTGCATCAGTCTGTGGACGTGGTGCGAAAGCAATTATGTAAGTGGACGAATAAGCAAGTAAATGAGTGCGCGCGTGTTTATGTGTATGAGTGTGTGTCTGTATGCGTTATGCGTTTGCGGGTATACATGTGTGCATTTTAATTTGAAACATATTTATTATGTTTTACATATGAAAGTGTATTTATGTATAAATATGTAAGTAATATGATGAATTACCAAAAATTGTACCCATCTTTTCGAAATCACCCCAATCAATTTTTCAGTTTCAGTGTAGTTTAATTAAAGTAACCATTTTTCAGTTTATTCTTTCATTCAATTTTGCAACTGTTGGATATATCAATTTCTTTATTTAATTTATTTCATTAGTTTGTAATTGTACTCGTTTAAAATCGGAGGGCATACTGGTTGGGATCAACGGAATTTTTGGAATGGGAACTTCTTCAACTTCGAACTTTCCTTTGAGTATCGTCGCGAGAATGACATTACTCATGAGTTTTCTCACCAACAAACGATTCGGTAAGCCAGGCAAATCCAATGAGTTTAAAAATTCAGCTGGATAGTTAGTTGTTTCGTCTTTGTTTGTTACACAGTCGATTGATTTGAAGGAATGTGGTTGACTAAAGATTTGATTTTGAATTGTAAAGTTTAAGTAATCTACATCTTTGTTCTTTGCCGGCAAAATTGCTGCTCACTTAACCAGTTGTGATTTTTGTGGTTAGTAATTGTGTTCGGGAACAATTTGTTGATGAGCTCGTCATTCGTTGAAACGAAATTAAAAAAAATCGGCGGAAACGAAATCAATCTGTACGATTTGTTGACAGGTACACGGCCATTACCGATAATCAGAAATTACATGGAGAAATCTGCGGCAGATGGATCGTTTAGCAATGCAACTCGCATGTTTGTCATCAGCTGAAGTTTCTTCACTTAGCGCCACAAAGCGGTCGATCTTGGAATGATTGGTAGTGTTTGGCGGAAATCACCAGACAATACAATCATTGCGCCTCCAAAACATCTTAGAGTTATTGCGAATATCTTATCATAGTTCGATTGAATGGCTCCAATGCGTGTGCGCCATTGTGTATTCATCCCAGATGATGATTTTACTTGCTATAAAACCTTAAGCTTTTGCTGAGTGTTTCGCAATGATGCAGTCGTTTGAAGGTTTAATGGCAATTTCAACGCTTGAACCGTTTGGCATATTTCTGGCAATGTGCCCGCTATCTCAAGAGAAGCAATTTCTACAATAATTTCTGATCTCGCACGAACGGTGGTCAAAATCAATGATATGAGCAATGTCTTTCCAGTTCCACAGGGCGCATCGAAGAAAAATAAACCAGTATTTCCATCATAAATTACTATAATTGTATGTATTGTACATTTCCTTCTGTTGGGTTTCAACAGTGGTACATTCGTTCAAACTGGCTATTTCAATGTATCTCCATCATACTCACGTTTACGTTCCAAATTTCGTTTAAAAGCTAAGCTAAGTTCATTCCACGATCTGGCGATGGCATTCCTAACTTGACTAACAAACTGCCGCACATGAGGTACCACATGTCTTCGATCAATAGCAAAGCTTTATTATATATATTGCCTCATTTACCATTTAACCGGGATTCCCTTAACTGACACGGATTGCATGTAAAATATCTTACTGGTACCTAGGTCCTTACTAATTATGATTGACTTGGAGATACAGAAACAATTGCTTCAGCTTCAATTGTCATGTCCGTATCGTTTTTAAACAGATTGAGCTGTTCACATGCAGCACGAAATGTTGAACACACTACACTATTGACAGCTTGAAGTGATTGAAATGGTGTCGGCCCAATCGAAATTCACCAGCAAAAACCGTAAATAGAAGCTTTCGTCACACCCGGGCCTGCGGACGGCGAGTAGTGGGTAACTCGCCGTCCGATCAGCACCAGGCCCGAGAGTCGACGGCGCGTAGTGTTCCACGCGCGCCTCAAAGAGTTGTCAGCCAAGTGAAGGGGCCTGCCACGGCCGATGCCTGCCCGGGGGTGGAGGATAAATTCGAAAGAGTTACCTCGCCCCCGGGCACTCGAGGCAGGGAGGAACAGGGGTGGGTTTTAGTCAGTAAGAGTCTGACACACCCTTCCCCTTCACCCTAGAGCGGAAGAAGTCATAGGATGATTTCCCACCCCCCAAAAAAAAAAAAAAAAAAAAGCTTTCGTCACTCTTCGGATGAACTGTATAAATGCGACAACGAGCATTTGTAGAAAGCACATTCGGATGATCAGGAAACGCATCGCCTTGCTTCCAACGTTGAAATTTACTTGATGAAGCAATTCAATTGTAATTATGTGGCATCTCAGAGTAGAGCAACGTTCTTGCCTTCGCAAATCGAAAAGAAACTGGTCAATGTGGTTCAGCAAGTTGCGCAACATTTGATGCAAACGCTTTGACTATTCTCCAGATGCACCGTTAAATGTAAAACAGTGGGAGGACGTTCATGCATGGGGAATGAGAATATACGCCAAATCGCTTCATTGCAGCTCACATATCGAACAACTTGATAGTGCGTGATTTCATCGTTGTTATTAGAAAGAACGCCAAAAACCGCCTTATCGCTACGTTTCGTGACATATTTGCAAATGCATTTGATGGTTTCATTGAATTGCAATATTCCACTTTGCAATGTGCGTTGAATGATTCTAAAAGTAGTGGCGAATACTTGACAATTCAAGTGTTGTCGACCACGAAATCGTTTCCTTTCTTCTTTGAAATAACTTTTCGTTAACTTTTTGTTCGTTTACATGTTGCGCCGACCCCAAATAAATTGCGATAAGGGCAGGAGAATGATGACGATGACAAATGTATGAGAAAATGTTTTATATCCATATTTTTTTATCGTAAAATTATTTTATTATTAGTTATTCTGCTATTCGGGGCGGAGATACTCGTAACTCCAATAAAACGGTCGAGCCGTTGTTTAGTTATGTATGGTGAAACTAACCCGACTTTGTTTTATTGTAGAGAGATATAGAAAAGATTGTATTCTCGTCTTAATTTTCTCCAGTGTTACATTTACTTGTTTTTTTCGTAGAATGTGTTCTGAAATATCTTCCGGTGAAGTATTTTTGTCAACATTGTTAACAAATAGTGGAATTTTTAAATCAGCCGCTTTAAATTTTCCCCTTATCATCTCTGGACGCCTGTCCTCTGGAGCTTATAAACTTATTTCTAAGTCTGTTTCTCTGAACTAACGTAAGTTTTCATCCCGCACGTTGACGAACTCGCCCTCTTCTTTTGCCACTTGTGCGAACGACTTAGTCGTCATCATGGCGGTACTATTGTTGACATCTCTGTATACAGGTGAGATCGCGGCCGTTTGCGAGATTGTGTCAGGTAGTTGATGAAAAACTGGTGTTTTAGAAGTCACTGAGTCAGCCAATTTCTTCATCGCCTGCCTACCTGACTGCCCAGAAGCAGGGTTGCATAAAACAATAGGGTTTGAATTTCTCACAGATCTTGGAGTCAAGCGAGGATTTTCTTGTGATAAACTTGTGTTAGGATAGGTTGGACTGTGTGAAAGAGGATATGGGTAAAAAGGGGGTGACTACAGAGATGACGACTAATAGAGGAGTATGGAAGAAAAAGACATGTTGCGCCGACCCCAAATAAATTGGGATCAGGGCAGGAGAATGATGAAACTTGTGTTAGGATAATCCTTTCTGGAAGGTTCAACAGGCCAATCGGGCCACTGTCGTCGCTATCAAAAGTCAATCTTAAACTGGCCCTTAACGTGTTTACGTTTGATGAGGATAAATTCGAAACAGAGTTACCTCGCCTCTGGGCACTCAGGGCAGGTTAGGAACAGGGGTAGGTTTTAGTCAATAAGCGTCTGACACGACCTCCCGCTCCACCCTAGAGCGGGAGATGTCATTGGACGATTTCCCACCCCACTACGTTTGGTAAATCAAAATTATTGACAGTCGATACTGTTTTGAGATTAGTCAATTCATTTTTAACCGACTTCGCAAAAAGGAGGAGGTTCTATGTTCGACTGTATGTATGTATTTTTTTTATGTACCTATATACACCGATTTTTCTGTCAGTTGCGGACCGATTTTCAAAATTCTTTTCTTATCCGATAGAGTATATTCCGGAGGTGAGTCCATTAAATTTTATCGAAACAGCTTTAGCGCTTTTTGAAAAACTTATATACATGTCGTTTTGGTCTCCTACAATTACGAACATGGAATTTGACTTATGTTTAAATTCCATGTTCCATGTTATTGGGGTTATCAATTCGGACGTAACTTTAATGTTTAGTTTTAGTTCTGGGGTAAAACAACTAAAAAGTGTAAAATAAAAAACTTTTTTACAAACAATACAACCGACTTCGTAAAACGTATAAAAGTTTTTTTTTTAGATATCATCAGTTCCTGTAATGCCCCATATAAAGCCTTAATTTAAGCTACTTCTTTTTGAAGAATCAGCAAGTGTTTTAAAAGTCCAGTAGCAAAAAACGAAGGGTAGGGGTTCAAATTTTTTCAACGAAAATTGCAAATTCGTTAGGATCTAGTTCTTTAAATAACCCAATGATATCTTGTAAGTCTTTCGGTGAATTTCATCCTTATTCCTCTGTATCTTGTGTTTTGAAGTTGTCACATCAAATAACAAGTTTTTGGCCTGGGCTATTTCGTCCACGTCGAACGAACTCGCACACTATCACATTTTGCATACTTTATTTGTAGCCATGATTTAAATGACTAGATACAGCTCAAAAATACAAGGACGCATGCGCAACCAAGACCGCGCGAGCGCAGACTGATAACTGATGATTTATGCCTAATTTATATTCTTTAATTGGCCCCAGTTAGATTTTTTTACAACATTATTACAATTCTTGAAAAAAAAAAAACATTTGAAATTGCTTCAACAATCAGCTTGCGCGCGCCTGTCCGTGCAGCATTTCAAAGCGCTCCTTCTCACGTGTTAAAAACTGTTAGTTTAGAGAATAAACATCATGTTCATAATTATATAGAATGCTTGTTTTCATATCCTGGTATCTCAAATAACTTACCTAGTGCGAATGTTTTCCAGGAATTAAATACAAACCTTTTCTTGACCTACTCCTAGAGTTATCGAAAAGTGGCAGCATGACAGATAAGGAGGTCCGAGAAGAAACAGATTTAATTATTGCCGCTGGATTTGAAACGACGTCTAACCAGCTAACGTACACTTTGTTGCTGCTTGGAGCATATCCCGAAGTTCAAGAGAAAGTGTATAAAGAGTGAGATTTTTTTTTGTTGGGCATTTAGACTTACAGCTATAATGAATTAGATCAATTAGATTGAGATTTCTGCAAGAAACTTCTGCAAGAAATCGAACCTCCGCATCCATATACACCTCCACAAAGTTTCAATAAAAACGTAACAGAGGTCTAACAAAAAAAAAATATTTCGGTTATGTGGAGATAATTATCTATATAAGTTTTATTTTGATTTCTTCTTCATCTTGGCTAGACCAATCCTTGTACGTTTAAATGTCCTTTAAACGAACCACCCTAGTCACCCTGTCTTAAATGGCTGCCTATCCGACACAGGAGATCCCTCAGATCCCTTTGCATGCTCTTCACTATTATGAACAATCCTTTAAAACAACATTTTAAAGTATTGGGCAGTTCTCACAGTCTGAACCTACGAGCATCCAAAAACTTACTTTTACACATTCCTTTACATCGCACCGGGTGTATGTCTAACTCTTACGTTATTTCAACTATTAAATGACATCAAAAAAGCTGCGAGTAAATTTTCGTTTAAGTGTAAAATCCGGAACTACTACTTAAAGTCCTCTCAAACGTAGTTTGGCCCTCGTCGTAGTCATTGTTATCTGTTTTTTTTTGTGTTTTTAAATTGTAATATTTGGTATTAATAATAACATTTATTTATTTTGTTTTATTTTTTGTTGTACACCTACCACAGAGATGTCTTTTTAACCCAAAGGTTGACTGGTAGAGAATGCCTTGTTGCATTAAGTCCGCCTAAGTACCACTATTGTACATGAAGTTTAAATAAATAAATTATGTCTGTCTATTCTGATTGCAGATTACTAGATGTATTGGGTACAGAGAGAGACGTGGAAAAAGATGATGTGAACAAATTGGTTTACACAAACGCAGTGTTAATGGAGTGTCTTCGAATGTTTCCTTCAGTTCCTCTTATGATACGATACGTGGCGGAAGATGTGAAGCTTAGTAAGTGTTTTAGCTGTCATAGCTAAAAAATTAAAAAGTTCTAAAATAATTTAATTTCGGCAGTCTGTGTGAAATAACAAAGAAACAAAACCAGACTGACTTCAAAATTAAATTTATTTTGCACTTTTTTATATGGAAGTCAATTGTGTTTTCTGTAAAAAGTTTTCTACGATCCCAAGTGTACGTTCCTTTGGGATGATTTCTGACGTTCACGTGGGTGAAGCTGGTAGCAGAAGCTAATCTTTTAGATTTTATTTATTTATTTCAGAGAAGTACACGATGCGCGCTGGCAGTCATTGTGTACTCCTTCCACTAGTAACTCATCTTGATCCATCTTGGGGTGCGGAAAGCGATAGATTTAGACCAGAAAGATGGCTGGATGGGCATTTTAGAAATTACAAGGAATTTGCAGCATTTGGATTAGGGAAGCGAGCTTGTATAGGTAATATCATACAGTGGAATATATTATATATATATATATATATTTCCCCACCAACTGTAAACCAACTGGCAAAGAGTATAACAAGCATTTTTGTTATATTATTGGCCAATTCAAATGAATTTGCCAACAATATAACAAAATAATCACGTATAAATAAATATTTATACGTGATTATTCATTCATATGAATTTAGTAATGACCTCTATTGCTTGAGATCAAACCAAGCATATTTTATGACTTTGACTTTTTAAATCTATTCGTACTTTCTACGTTTATCTTGGACGTCACTGACAAGGGTGAAGGAAACATCACGAAGAAACTTGGATTATTGTTAACTAGCTGCGCCCCGCGGTTTTACCCACCTAGACCGGAATAAAAGGTAGCCTATATGTTAATCCAGGCTATAATCTATTTACATACTAAATTTCATCCAAATCGGTCCATCCGTTTGAGCGTGAAGAAGTAACAAACATACACACTCACAAACTTTCACATTTATAATGTTAGTAGGATTTATGTCTGAAATTGACGACTCGCCTTGAGCAAGAGTGGTGGTGTGTTTACTGCATTTGAAGCTTTTTTCTCTCTAAGGAAGCTTTTATCGTTGGTTCAGTGGTACAGTTTCCGGCTGGTAATATTAATTTTCAGTGCTGTAAAGGTCTTTTGTTCAGCACTGTAAGATAACGAAAAAATATTCTTGTTCATTTTGGTCTTGCAAATAAATTCTATCCTATTCGATTCTAAAATACTTACGGCTTGATAACGAAAATATGGCAATAAAATACTGTTCGTCTTGCAGGTAGAGCTTACGCCATGGTGTCAATGAAGGTAACTCTAGCGCACTTCTTACGTCGATACCGAGTAAATGCAGACATCAGCAAGTTGAAGATGAAATTTGAGTTTATATTGAAACCAGATGCTGGACACGAGATCAGTATAGAACGGAGGATATAGATGTAGCTTTACCACCACTATGTGTTGGTATAGAATTTTACTATACTATACTATAAAATATGAATTCCGTCTAGAAGATGGTTCCGTACTATTTTCTTCTAGACGGAATTTCTTATTTATTGATTTTTTTGTGACTAAGGTTATTGTTACCTTGACATATTATGAAGTTGTATAAAAATTGTAGAAAATTAATATATTATGGAATTGTAAAATAGATTTAAATATGAAATAAAATAGCTGTAATTAGTTATGTCACGAAAAAAGCATTTCATTTACGTTCCGGTTTGAAAGATATATTATTATTATAAGGATATATTTGATATTGCAAGCAATTGACACAAGATTTCATCGGTAAAAAAGCGGAAACATGGCATGTATTTAACGTGGCGACAAATTAATCTAAATTTGGGATTAAAAATAATTAAAGCAGAAGGCACCAATAATTTAACGCGGCGACAAATTAATTTGAATTAGGGATTAAAAAATATTTAAAGCAGGTAGCAAAAATAGATAGTTGGCAGCTACAGCGAGTCGTAGAGTAATCGAGTTTTTGTTTTGGTAACTGTCATAAACAAACGTGCTTTTTCACTGAACTGTGCTAACGACAGTTGCAAGTGCCCGGCTGTGCGGGGCTCCTATTTCTGTCTACAGGGTTTAAGGCGCAATTATACGACTTTCAATGGTTTTTAATTGAATATCACGTCTAAACGACTAGTCTTATTCCTTTGAAAAAAATATATGTTACTCTAGACAAATTCCGCCGTAATTTGATTTCAGAACATTTGAAATTATATTTTTATAACATAGTATAATTAATTTGTAAAGTTATGTCTAACGCGGATAAAAAATTGAGAATCACGAAAAAACTATAAAGCGTATTTTTATGAAACCTTCACCATTTTAAAGATCATTTAGTTATTTATATTTAAGTTTCAAAGTTTTAGTTTAATACCTGTTGTTTTACGTGTAATAAATTAATAATGCGTCTAATTTCAGACAGCGCTCCTTGATGGGCGAGTCCTATTACTGGGTATGACGCGTCACGTGAGCTCAGCGCAGAACACGCAAGCTAAGTCCTCAAGGTCATTGGCAGCTAATAGCGCCTTAAAGGCACCTAACAGGAAGGGGAAAACGGGCGCTGCGTTCGCTCGCTTTGCTAGCTTACTGTAGCCTCCGACATCCCCTTCGAACCTAGGGTTGATATTGAATAATTATGATAGAATTTTGAAACTAGGGGTGCCCTAAGCTCCCGAGCTCGCTTCGCTCGCTCTTGGACAACGTCGCAATGCTAAACTTTCTGGTTAATTTGATGTGTCAAATGATAATAATACAATGTTTGTTATCCGACTGTTAATATTAGTTGTCATGTTATTATTTAAAATACCTCGCCTACGATGTTTTTTTATGTTGTTAGTCGCCTGGAATATTATGAGCCAAAACCTATTGTTGTGAATTATCTATTTGCATGGAGTAAGGATATTGTATTTATTTTTGTGAATAAAGTTATTTACTTTGATTTTACGGTGAAGTAAATTTTTGTTTGCTGTTTGACCTAATCCTCACCAGATCTTCGGTCCACCTTGTAGGAACCCTTTCAACGTTGTGTCTTCCGGTACGCGGATGCCAATTCAGGACCTTTCGGCCCAAACGACCAACATTTTCATCAATAATCAATGAAGTCATTGCATATCCTTTCCTTGTTGACCAGAATGGCTTCTCCTTAAAAATCTCAGGTCTAATTTTTACCTTAAAGAACATATCCTTAATGTCCCCCGGCCATAGCAATCCTGTTCTCTCTTAATCGAAGCAAAATTTTATTTAATTGTTTTAATTGGTAGGGACAAAAAACAGTTCCATGCAAAGCTGAACTAAAGATTCATAAATTAGCACAGTACTGAGAAATACATTTATACATATCTAATCTATTCCATATGTATGTTACTACACATGTAACCCACCCCATTGTCCACTAATTCACAAAAACATATATGTTAAATGAAAACAGACATACAGTGTGCAAGACTTTGAAAAAGACGAAGAAAACAATATATTATATATGATCATCATCTTCCTGCCCTTATCCTATGTTACTTTCGGGGTCGGCGCAACACGTTTTTTTCTTCCATCCTGTCCTTTCAGCCGTTACGCTATCACTCTCTCCCTTTTCTATCATATCACTCCTCACACCATCCATCCATCCACATTTATATTCATGACTCTTTTAGTTACATGTATTTCATCCCTTCTCTTTACATGACCATATCAAGATAAGCGGTTCCCTTTCAATTCTTCTGTGACTGGCGCCACATTTAAACTACCTCTAATGTACTCATTTCTCACTTTATCCATTCTCGTTACTCCACACATCCATCTCAACATTCTCATCTCCGCCACATGCAATCTTTTTTCATCCGTCTTTTTCACAGCCCAACATTCTGACCCATACAGTATGTCAGGTCTTATCACGGACTTATAGATTTTCCCCTTTAACTTAAGGGGCATCCGTCGGTCGCAAGTTGTTCCAGTGACCTGTCCTCATTTCATCCATCCTGAGTTGATCCTGTGCGTTACGTCTCGGTCTATATCGTTATCCCCCTGAACAAGCGACCCGAGGTATCGAAAGTCGGAGCAGATCGGTATAGGCGTTCCGTTGAGAGCTACAGGCATAGGACTGGAGAGACCGCCGAAATCGCAGAACAGATATTTCGTTTTGGTTCTGCTCAATTGCAGGCCCACACCATCCAGTCTTTGCCACCACGCCTCCAATCTGCTCTGAACCTCTAAGCCACTTTTGGCAACCAGCACTATGTCATCAGCAAACAACATACACCAGGGAGCCTCTTCCTGGATGTCCGACGTCAGAGCGTCCATTATCATCAGAAAGAGGTAAGGGCTGAGAGCCGACCCGCGGTGCAAACCGACCGCTACACTGAAACTGTCAGTAGTGCCCACTGCAGACCGGACTTGGGTACTGCATCTACTGTACATCGCTCGGATCAACTGCACATACTTCCCAGGCACACTTTTCTCCTTAAGGGCCCACCACAGAACCTCTCGTAGCACCCGGTCATATGCCTTTTCGAGTTCAATGAACACCATGTGCAAGTTTTTATGCACAACTCTGTATTTTTCGCACAGCTGGCGGATAGCGAAAATGGCATCCGTTGTACCCCGACCAGGCATAAAACCGAACTGGTTTTGTGAGATTTCACTCTCTTCTCTCAGCCGCTTTTCAATAACTTTTTCCCATGCTTTCATACTATGTGACATTAGCTTTATTCCTCTATAGTTGTTGCACTCCAGCACATCACCTTTGTTTTTGAAGATGGGCACCAATGAACTGTTGCACCATTCATCAGGTATGGCTTCTTCCAGCAACTACTTATTGAAGAACAAAGTTAACCACGTCCATCCATCTACCCGTAATGACTTCCACACGTCAATTGGTATTCCGTCTGGACCAATTGCCTTACCATACTTCATCCCATTCACTGCTATTCTCACTTCATCCACACTGACCATTCTCACTAACCCCTCATTTATTGGTTTCTCTGCAACACCACTCCAGATATTTTCCTCATTCATCAATCTTTCAAAATAGCTCTTCTATCTATCCTTAATCATTTCACCCTCTGATTATTCCAGCTTTTTTTATTTATTATTATTATTATTTTTGACCAGCTGGACTGTCCAGTGTATCGTACAGTTTGTCTTGAGCTTTTGCTCTCGCTATTGCCACAGCTTCCTTTTCTTTTTTCTTTAACGCATCATACTCGCTCTTTTTTTGAGCTTTCAAACTAACGCTTTCCAGTTCTACACTCTGCCATTCCTTGAATTTCTTCTTTTTTTCCTTCAACACTTCCTGTATTTCTGTAGACCACCACCATGTATCCCTCTCTATTGTGCCCCTTCCTTTTGTCTCTCCCAATATATCCTTCGCTACACCCAGCTATCTCATTCCAGCTTTGATTTACACTTCGATTATTGTCTCCGATTTCTATCATTTTGTCTTCTACTCGCTCTTTTAATTCCTTCCCACAATCATTCTTCTCTAGCTTCTTGTCAAAAGCCCGAAAGTCTGACAACCTGTCTTACCAAGGGATATCGTATTACCCAGTTACTGGGTTGTGAAGGTTAGATAGGCAGTCGCTCTATGTAAAATATTGGTATTCAGCTGCATCCGGTTAGACTGGAAGCCAACCCCAAGATAGTTGGGAAAAGTCTAGGCAGAATAATCATTCTTCTCTAGCATATGCCATTTTATTTTAGGAGGGGGACGCTCTTTGCTTTTTGTACACTGTATTTTTATCGCTAATACCATAACCAGGAGCCTGTGCTGTGAGACCAAGTCTTCTCCTGGCAGCACTTTGCAGTCTTTGACGTGCCTGAAATGGTTGCACCTAACTAGAAAATAGTCAATTTGGGTCTTGTGGTTACCACTTTTGTATGTGACTAGGTGTTCATCTCTCTTCTGGAACCAAGTGTTGGCTACTGCCAGATCAAATGCGGTAGCAGATTGCAACAGCGTCTCCCCCTCGTTATTGGGACTTGCAAAACCCCATCCTCCGTGTACTATTTCATAACAATTTCTCGTTCTTCCTACATGCCCATTAAAATCACCTCCAACTATCAATTCCTCATGCACGAGGATGGTCATCACCGTTGTATCAAAATCTTCCCAAAACTTCTCTTTCACCCTTTCATCATATCCTACCTGCGGGGCATACACACTAACTATAATTATTCATCATCACATTGTCCATCACAACTTTCACAACTATCAATCTGTCATTAATCCTTTTAACCTCCATCACGCTTTCTTTTAATTTACTATCTAATACTATTCCCACGCCATTTCTTTTACCGTCACTTCCACAATAGAAAAACTTGTATCCTTCACGAATTTCCCTCGCCTTTGTTCCCTTCCACTTGGTTTCCTGCAAACACGCTATATTTATTCGTCTTTTTTTTAACACGTCCGCTAACTCTCTAGCCCTTCCAGTCATAGTCCCAACATTCCAACTTGCATACCTCAATCTCACTTCCCGAGCTAGCTTTTTACGTTGCCCCCGCCCGGGGTGGTGCAACAACCCTATTCCATTTCCCACAGCGGCCGGGTGCTGCCCCTGCGCGTCGCCTTTGGGAATATATTATATATGATATACTTAAAAATTTGGTAAAACTATTGCTCTTGCCTTGAAACGATGTTCGGAAAGGATAAATATATCAAGCTCCATAAAGTGAGTTTTGTACGCGTCAACGAGACGACGAAGAGGCATGCGCACCCCGGCGTTAGTCCTGCACGTATTTGTGTGGAATATTCGAGGCACACGTACCCCACGAAGCATGACAGATCTAGACTTTAAGGAGACGAAAACTTTAAGGAGTGCTTTGGACCATCGAACTGAATAACTTTTACTATGGGACCAACTTTGAAATCGCGAAAAAAAAATTAGCTGTTGCCTACATTTATGTTCGCAAAACTCGTTAAAATGTACGGAACAGCTGTTTTTATTTAGCGATTTCGAAGTTGATCCCATAGTAAAAGTTATTCAGTTCGATGGTCCATAGCACTCCTTGAAGTTTAGAGGGTTAATTTTTTAACACCTTATATGATGTAAATTATTTGATAAAGGAATGCAGTTGAATCTATTAACCTATCAGGCACCGGGCGCCAAAAAGTCAAAAATTTGACCTTTTTTTTATTTTCTTGTAAAAGAAATTGTGTAACATTTGGGAAGGCTAAGAAAGAGTTTATTTTTGAAGCAGTATTCATAAAATCTATTGTGACTGTTCCTCAAATACCCCAGGCTGATAAAAATTTTCGTTTTCTGTGATATCATAGATTTTTGTGTTGAGGTTCGGTTTTCCTTTGTGGGAAAAGGTAGTGCCCAGTCAGAACTAAGTTTATTACTTAGTTTATTACCGCACATACCTTGTGCCACCCGTCCCTGACTGGTCATGGCTCCAACCGATGATAATTCGAATTTCATAAGTATATAGCAACCCAAAGTCTTGTTATTGAAACAAGGAAGGGCCCGAAAGAAATGATTTGTAAGACTTAGGAATTCAAGTTGTGAAACACATAAGAAGTGATTTAGAAACATATTATACAACTAAGGGATGCTAAGTAAATCTTTAATTAATGATAGTTCGTGTGAATAACCTTTACGCTAGCGTAATAGGTCAACATCTACTCACACGATACTTCACGTCTGCACTCATAATACTTCAGATTAACACTCCTTTAGCGACGCAATCGGCTTTCCAGCGTCAATACGTCGTAACCATGCTTATAAGAAGCAAGTCCCTAGCAACTCTCTCAAGCTGTAAAACGTGACGAGGGTGGCAATTTCAGCAGCAGAAACGTCGTCAACATGCTCTTAGGAGACATATTCCCTAAACAGTCGTAGACTGTATAATGTGGTAAATATAGTCGACCCAATCCCAAAGAAAGTGCATCATTCGTACAACAAGTACATCCATAAAGTACGGTGCTCGTATCTGACCGAAACAAAGGTCACAGATAGAGAATATATATTCAGGAATTAATACAAATACTAACTGGTAATATAGTTGAGTCTTCACTCAAGAAGTAAATAGAGTTGAACATTCCAATTCCCTTGAAATCCTACACAGACAGTTCAATAGCGCCAACAACACGCTTTTGCCTGTTAAGTTCTAAGAACTTTAGCCAACTGGCTCTCCCCGCGGCTCCACCCGCGTATCTGTTCAAATTATTACTTAATCACAATATAAGCCTAGAATAAATCAGAATAACAGAACACTCTTCCTGTCACACTCACGAACACTCACACATATCCTAAGTTGTGATGGATTTCCTATACCTACCTAGAGCTAGGTCCACTAGGAAGGGATTGAAGTAAACAAAGTTAATATGTATCAATTAGGATTGGTAATCCATATATATAAGGGAATAAGGAAAGGAAACTTAGTTCTCCATTGTACTATGAACATTACAAGACTGAGAGGAAACTAAAGGGTATATGACACGTAACGCTTGTATTGAGTGCTGCGTTATTTCGCATTACGATAATGGATCTTCTTATAAAGTGTAGGGGCCCAACCCAGTGACGTGAGGTCACTTTACAGTGGCTGTCACGTCGTACGTGTAGAGCCGGTCCTAGAAAGCGTAGGCCTAGAGAGAACCTGCCACGGTTCCAGCTAAACACGTTCCCTAGGCTCTGACATGTCTCACTCAATCCTAAGACAGAGGACTGCGAAGTACCTATGTCATTGGGCGAGACAAGTTTCCAACTATACTGGAAGCGCGCTATATAAATTAGTCCCATTATATCGGCCTACTCGCCCATTATCTAGATAAAACAAAGCTAGTACAAGCGTACCGCGTCGTCAGTCGGTTGCAGAACTTTATACGATTGCCTTACTATAAGCCGAAGTGGTTTCTGGTCTTCACTTCTCACTCCTTTAATCTGCCCCAGTTCGAGGGTGTTTGCAGCTTACTTTGTCTTCGAATTGCGACTATCAGTGGAGCGTTTCGGCTGTTCACCATAAATTATATGTCTCGCTAAATATAGTATTTTTTCTGTGATAGGCAACTCAACTGGACATAGGCCTTCCAACTCCTCGACCACGACCTGCGCTCCACCAAGCCTCCAGGCCGTCTGTCCTCGACATCGCTTCGTTTCCGCCCTTCCGAGCCTTGCTAGCTCTCCCGCTCCCACGCTTTCGCACCGAATAGCTTTTTATGTTAGTTTTTGTACCAAATCTTAATTATTTCCCAATCTCTTAGAATTTGTAAAGATATCGTTTCTCAGCGACCCTTCAGACATATGTTTGCAGTAAACCACAATACTTTATTATAGAAACTTTCCAAAACTCTCAAATGTTTTAGTATTTTGCATGATTAGAATATCCTTTTTTTTTGCTGTTAATTAGGGTCCCTTAATGTTCCCATTTTTAGAGGGTGTTTTTCCTGACCAGCTTAAGATTTCGGTTTTGAAACCAATATTTAAAAATGGAAATAAGTCAGAACCTAATAATTATCGGCGTATTGCGATAGTACCCACTATCTCAAAAATTTTTGAGAAGGCAGTGCTTACAAGGTTAAATAATTTTATCTGTACACATAACATACTATGCAAAGAGCAGTTCGGTTTCCGTAAAGGTAATTCAACTGCTCTTGCAATCTTTAACTTTATTAAACTGGTGACAGAAAGTATTAATAATGGCAATCCTGCGGTGTCCCTCTTTTTAGATATGAGTAAGGCATTTGATTTTGTTAACCATTATAAGCTATTAAATAAGTTAGACTTCTACGGTATTAGAGGGAAGGCATCTGAATGGATATCTAGTTAATTAGTAAACAGGCAGCAGTGTACCGAGATATCCAAAGTTGTCAAGAAAAGTGACAGAATATATTCCAAAGAGAAATTCAAATCAATAGCGGTAATAAATAAGTGTGGCTTACCTCAGGGAAATATTCTCTTTCCTTTGCTTTTCTTACTTTATATAAATGATCTTCGGCGGCCACTTTGCAGAGATGTTACAGTTGCCATAAATTGTCAGGATAAAAGCGACTACAAATCAGCTACGGAAAAGACCCTAAAAGATATAATAAGTTGGATGCAAAATAATAATTTAAATATAAATGTTACCAAGACCAAATTAATTCAATTTAACTCTTATAATAGTAAACCATTAGATTTAGATATTCTGTATAATGGTGAAAAGGTACAACAAGTGGAGCAGTTCAAATTTTTATTAATTCATGTAGACCAAAACCTGAATTGGAAGAGCCATGTGGAGCACATAAATCAGAAATTAGATAGGTTCGTGTTTGCTCTAAAAAAGCTGAGACAAAATGTGTCTGTAGAAGCTGCCCTTGCAGCATACCATGGTTACGTGTCATCGGTTCTTAGCTATGGCCTAATCATGTGGGGTAACTCGACCGATACCGACAGAGTTTTTAAGCTCCAAAAACGCTGCATCCGGGTATTAAACAGGGCATGGTTCTTAGATAGCTGCAAACCGCTCTTTCAGAAATAGAAAATTCTTCCACTGCCCTGTATGTATATTAGAGATATATGCATTTTCACAAAAACACACATGCATTATTTTCAGCAACATACCGATGTTATACCAAGACAGAAAAGGGCTAAGTTTCGCAACCTCTTATATCACCCAGTTGGAAATAAAGATATATATAAGAAAAATGTGTTCAATATGTGTATATTAATTTATAATACTCTACCAAACGAACTTAAATTGTTGTAGGGGAATGTTTTTAAAACAAGATTGTCAGAGTGGTTACAATAAAAGTGTTTCTACAGCATTAAAGAGTTTTTAGAACATAAAAATGTACATAGTATTAATTAAAGAATTTACTGTAAATTAATTAATGACATTTGCATGTAATTATAATGTGTGATAATAATGTAAAAATAATGTAATAATAATTTACCTACTAATAATATAACCTGCATAATAATTATGACATTTACATAAATAATTTGCACGCTTGCTAGCAGGCAGAATACAATGACCGTAAGGCTGTAAGATCTTTCCTTGTAAACTATGTATTTTCTTGCAATTAAACAATTTGAATTTGAATTTGTGACCGGAGCAGGACCAGCATTAAGCCAAGTATTTTTATCAAGGATATAACCCTCCAATAATATTATGCTTGTCGACATAGTATGCGTTTTAGGCATGTTTTAAATTTTGTCTCATTTAGTTGGAGAATGTGTAGTGGTATCTGTTTTTAACCGATTTCCAAAAAGAGGAGGTTCTCAATTCGTCTGTTTTTTTTTTTTTGTATTTATGTTACCCGATTTCACCGTCAGTTGTGAACCAATTTTCAAAATTCTTCTTTCATCTGAAAGAATATACTCCCGAGGTGGTCCCATATAAATTTTATCGAAATTGCTTTAGCGCTTTTTGAGAAACTGAACAAAAACGGCAAATACGTGTACCTCGATGACGTTTTGGTGTTCTCCAAATGTTTAAATTCCACGTTCCATTATATTGGGGTTTTTAGTTCTGGGGTATAATAACTAAAAAGTGAAAAATAAAAAACTTTTTTACAAAAAATACAACCAACTTTAAAAAAAAAATACACTAAAAATTAAAAAATAACTTTTATTTCGGAAGTCGGTGTCAAATAACGAAGAAGTAAATTACAAACACCGACTTCCGAAATTAATGAATTAATCTTAAAAATTAAGGAAGTATTGTCAGCAAACTATTTGGGGTTGATATTTAAATAGATTTATATATACTTAAGTCTTTTAAGTAGAAAAGAAGCCTTGTTGTAACCCTCATAGTGACTTTTAAACCTCGTGAATCGACACCATTTATTTGAACATGCTGCTGTCTGTCATTTAAATAAGATTTACTAAACTGAGTGCAAGTTTACATAGTCCATAATGTTCTAGTTTTAAGTGTAAGGTTTCATGATTAACGCAATCAAATGCCTTTGAGAGGTCGCAAAAGATTCCTATCGCATCTTGGGCCTTTTCCTACGCTGTGAATATGTGTTTTAATAAAGTAACACCAGTGTCAGTTGTCAAACTGGACTCGACCCGGGCATCGAAACCAGAACCTAGCGTTTAACACTCGCACTTGTTACCACGAGAGCAACGACAGTTAAAATTTCTTAATTATTTAAAAGTATTATATTGTTGTTGATAGTTAAAGTCTAACACGCTCGAGTCTGATTCGAACTTTGCCTGTTTTGAATTTTATTGCTACCGGTAGGAGATTTTGGTTGTTTGATATATTGTAGCTGGCCCGTTAATCAGATAAAACAAGATATGTCTTTATCAGATATGGCTTTATTCTGATAGTATTTTCTACTACCGTCGTATTTTGAGCCAGTTAGTCGAAGTTTTCCTTTGGTTCCAAGAGAAAAAAAATCTAAATTTCGTAAGATGAACCGGTGTATTTTTTTTTGACTGATAAATGATAACGATAAATGATTTCATTTTTAACCGACTTCAAAAAAAGGAGGAGGTTCATAATTCGACTGTATTTTTTTTTATATGTGTGTTACCTCATAACTTTTTACTTTTTACGTGAACCGATTTTGATGATTTTTTTTATTTGAAAGCTGTTGCTTCACATGTGGTCCCATTTTAATTTTGTGAAGATCTGATAAAGAACTTCGGAGATACACAATGGAACTCTTCAATAAATGATAGCAAACCTTCCAGTATTGCTGCAATCGCATGTCTGTATATTGTTTTCACCACTTCACAACATTACATCACGCTAATACGCTCCGAAGGGGTATATAGATTTGTACAATTCACCCTGATACAACCTAATTTCACCAACTATGTTCAAATTCCCTATTTTTGGGGCTATCAATTCTGGCATAAATTTACTATTAATTTAGTTTTAGAATGAGGTAAAACAACTAAAAAGTGAAAAATAAAAAACTTTTTACAAAAAAAAATACAACCGACTTCCATAAATAATACTAAAAAAATCAAAATAACTTTAATTTCGGAAGTCGGTGTCAAATAACGAAGAAACCAAACTAGAAACACCGACTTCCGAAATTAAAGTTATTTTGCATTTTTTTGTATTATTTATGGAAGTGGGTTTTATTTTTTTACACGTAAACACAACACGTGAACATTTTTTTTGTCTGTTTTAGCTAGATGAGGCCGGTATTTCCTAGCTGACTACCCTGAGAAGAAACACTGGAACAAACTCAGAGGTCAAAGACTCTTTTAAAGTGTTACAATCCATACAATATGTACTGGTCAATCATATGAAAACCATGTACGTTAATGCTTAGGGGTAGCGGATAAATTCTAAAAATGAGTTACCGCACCCCTGGGCACTCAGGCAGGGAAGAAACAGGGGTGGCTTTTAGTCAGTAAGAGTCTGACACGCCCTCATTGACAGAAGTCATTGGATGATTTCCCACCCCACAAAAAAAAATGTTTGGGATGAGCTTTTGAAGAATGTAACACCCAAATTTAAGTGGACCTGTCCAGACAGTGCAAGCAATTGTCAGTTATCGTGAAGCTCAATTTAGAACTTTGAAGAGCTCAACGAACCGACGAAAAATACCAAAGTAAGGACATTTGGGTAGGTTGAAATCACGCGCCCACGCAGTCAGCCTCGGAAACAGGAGATTCGTCCAGTGGAACAGTGGAAGGTAAGGACACCGTGGCCACTCCTCAAAGAGGGGCCTTTGTGCCGCAATTGCGTCGTGCCGAGCGCTGGGTTGCGACAGTCGCTCTCTCCATGTCGCCATGAGATTCTGCCGGAATTCTGTCCGCCAAGCCACGAGGTGTCGCGGCAGTTGAATATCGCTTTGGCGTTTTGCCTTTTCGCGCCACTCCCAGAGGTGCACAAGGATCTTTGCTTGTAAAAAAAAACATTATTTTTGTCAAAAAAAGAATCTACGAAAATTTGTTTGACTAGTATAATTTTGCAGACAATAACAATAAAAATTTTGTTTCACACCCGTTAGACTCTAACAAATACCAGGCACTACCGTGAGAAAAATAAATTAAAAAACAAAAGAGATCAATAGATAAAATATATTAAAATTATAGTCTTTCAAAATGTACTTATTTTTATATATATAAACTAATACATAATGGAAAACAATAACTAGTCAATCAACTACGTTGGGTCGGCATCGTATCGCAATGAGTCGTGATATCATGAAGCTTTCGTAAAAATGCCGATGGGTACACGACAACCGTCGGCCAAAATTTCTCCTACATAAAATTCTATGAGTCAGTACCCGAACCACGAAATATTTGCATTTCATCTAGAATGTCAGGGTGGTTTTGGTACTCATCTTTATGTACTCCACGACCTTATCTACCTTTGTGGTGTAATGCAGATCTGACACGTACATCAACATCGACTGAGTAGCGGGACGCAGCAACGTGTTCGGTCCAGTATTATTCTATTCTTTTCTCCGATTTCAACCCTCCTACGGAACGGAATTCAGTGGGCCATTTGTAGCATTCATACAGCAGTGTTTTAGCAATGCGTATCTCCTCTTCACTGAAGTTGGACGTGCAGATCAAATTGACCTCGTTAATGACATCTAGCTGATACAGCACAAATGCCAGGAGCTGGTTCGCCACAAATTCTACCAAACGGTCTAAATTAAGCGCGTCCGATTACAGCAGTAAATTGCACTACACTAACATGTGTAGTTCTTCGAGGGCTCGAGGCTTAAATAACAATAGCTACTTGAGTCGATCTTGCTGAGGTCGATTTGTGGATGAGTGATCATTCATTATATACCGATACTCCTCCATGCCTATATTAAGCCATTGGTACAGAAAAAATAATTAATACGCCATTGGTCACGGCTGTCATCCGTAGTATCACATCTTCGAGTTGTTGTAGGTAATCAGAAGGCTGATATTTTGACATCTAGTAACCATGAATAGGGTATTACATCCATTTTTGAAAAGTGTCTCAATTAGATTCTATAGTGCTAATAAACTAATAATAAAAAACACACACAATTTTTTTTTTTAATCAATTACGCATTTAAATTTTACATTTTCAAATTTCTCGCGTAATTTGACGAAAACGCTGGACGTAGTGGACGCCATATTCCTTTGTGGTCATGACGTCAGTTGGCTATGTAAATAAAAATACTTTATAGTTTACACAGTCATATGACGTATAACGTGGCGGCTATTATTCCATGGTGTTCAAAAACAGATTAAAAAAAGTGAAAACTTTGAATTGAATTTTAAAATTTGTATTGTTATTATGAACTAAAATAAAACTAACATTTTCCGACTGCTTTTCTAAGCTATCTCAATAACATTTTTTTTAGTTTTTTTCTCATGTAGAGTAAAATACCTTTGTGGAAGTCAGATAGGCAGTTCCTTTACATAAAATACTGATATTGGGTGGTTACACTAAAAGTCGCAATTTTCATGTGTGACGTAAGGAGCCTTCGTGGGATAGAAAATAACAACACGTAGGTCGGTCAACGTTAAAAATATATTAAAAATAGAGAAAGGGTGTGGGTAGGTCTGCAGTCACAATTTTAGTATTCCCTGGGAGATAGCACGCTACTGCCCTGGCTCAGCCTTGGTGTCTTGGGGAAGCCACGTTGCGTTGCCCCGGAGGTGTTGGTCGACAGGAACCAGGATGGCCCGGCTGGCAGCTGGTCTAGCCGGCTCGGAGACGGCCTGCTGAGGCCACGCGGGTAACTGAATACCCGGCGTGGAGCGTGCCGCCGACTCGTAGGTCGTCAGGGCCCGGAAGGCGACGGCCGGCAGGTACCACGCGGCAAATCAGCACCCGGCGTAGTGCGAGCCAACGTGGCGAGCAGCCTGGTGGCGGCGGCACGATGTTTTGCGGCGGGATGGCTGCGATAGGGTACGATGTAGGTGGTGCTCGGAGCTTAGGGCACCAAATCTTTCCTCCGATGCTAGGAATCCAGATGTGGGAATCCGGATCTGGGACCCTGGGAACAATGTCCAGCGTGTCAAGGATGGATGATAAGCTTCTCCGCTGATTTTGACACCTAGGCATGAGCAAAGCGGCTGTACGTGCGCTAACAAGTGTGGTTGTCAAAATCAGACGGAGTTTACATTGGTGAGGAGGAAAAGCATGATGACATTCAAGAGCAGCAGCAGCCACGCGCAAGTCAGCATGTACATAGCTAAGGCTATATGTATGTGCATAGTTAAGCTGATCACGCGGAAGGCGTGATTACAATGTGCGACAGATCTTTTATAGGTTATGAGCCTTGATTATACAATGCTAGGAAATGAAATTAAGGAAGACATGTTCTGGAAAGAATTTATACACAAGATTAGGAACACAGAATGCACAAAGCTACCTGTATGCTGTTCAAACACTCACCCAATTACAGGGGTTGGAATCGCGTAATAAGTTGGCAAATATTTGCCAATGCAAACTGCAGCTGCTAGGACTTGGCGATCGCTTCACGGCTCAAGGGTGTTCGACAGAACAAGGTGAGTATGAGGTCTAACGCCAACAGCTGGATTCAGATGAAAAAGGGACCACGATGTCGTTTATCGGGTTTTTATATCTTCGCCGTCATTGACAGATGTCATTGAATTCATAGACAATAGTGTTGTCAGTCAACTAAAATTGTCCATGCCTACCAAAGGCATCACAATGGCTTTTGGTCTCTGGATTTATTCAGTATGTTTATGTTTTTACCAAGATTGTAACGCCACTACGTTACAGTACCCCCCAAAAAAGGTAGGATTTTTACCTGGGTAAAAATCCTTATGGTGTTACACTAGCCACCATCTGAAATACGACCCTTTTATTCATCTTCATTCATTCATCATTAGCTCATTTCATCCTTTCATAAACCTATCATACCAGCAGACCACTTATTAAAGAAGTGAGTCCGCTTCCTAGCAAGTATGTAAGAGTAGATCGTCCTTATTTGACTAAATACTCGCGTAAATCAGACTTAGTCAGTGAATGTTTATTACTAAGAACCAATATATATATCAAAGTTACTAAGGAAATAAATAAAATATTGTTTTGGATTAAGGCTTGTTTAAGGAGTCTCCGCCCGCTCCTGCAGAGGCTTATTTTACTGAGTTGCAAACCGCTCAAATAGATATATAAAATCAAGAAGTAAAGTTTTTTCTAGTTTAGGTTTTGATTAAGGAGTAACTATACCGCCCCTGCAATGGCTTATTTATTGAGTTGCAAACCGCTCAGATAGCAAAATAAATAAAAACTATGGATAAAAAGGACCCATAGTTGTATATAAGGAAAAAAAAAACTTGGTTCAAAGCAAAAAACATTGTAGAAAAGGTAGGGCCTTAAAATAAACGGAATCACAAATCGAACCCACAACGAGTCACGAGACCAATTTCTGAACCACTAAGAAAAATAAAATTATGTCGCTGATTATTGAGCGGACGTTACTTTCATTGGATTATTGATCAAACTGTAATGTGTTTAACATATGTAAACAAGTTTAATCAATTGTGATATTAGGTAATATTATGCAAGATGGTGAGTGTTGAAACAGCAATACAAAAGTAATGTGAAGTACTCCGTCTGTTACAAAAAAATTCTAACTATTGAACGTTATGGTTGAATTCCTATAGTTATGTTTTGATTTAAAAGAAATAAAAGTAAAATTAGTCTAATGATTGTTAAGCAACTGGTGCAACTAGTGTGTACACAGGCTAAGTAATTTATGAAAGTTAAATTCTCAAGTGAGATACTGAGTGAGAAGGGAAAAAAATTAAAAGTTTTTTTAAATAAATAAAATTTTGTTTAAAAAAGTAACTGGTACATTTAGTGTGTACACTGGCTAAATAACTTTTATAAGTTTACGAGTAGTTCTCTAGTGAGAAACTGTTTAAAATAATTTAAAAAAAAAAATTGTTTTTTCAAAAAAAAAAAAAAAAAAAAAATCTTGTTTAAAACCTAAGTGTTCAAACTTGAATATATAGTTAATAGTTATTGAGAGTATCAATTTAAAAAAAATAACTAAGTTTAAAATTTTAATTTTGTTTGAACACTCAAGTGTCAAAAGCAAAATTAGTTGTTGACTGCACTTTAAATGATAACCTTACTAAGTTCTATACAAAAATATGTTTGTTATGATCTTGTAGTATTCTGGGTTATTGTACAGGATATATGATGCTGAATTACTAAAAGTTTGTTCTATATGAATATGATAGTTATAGTTAATTATTAGATAGTTATGTAAAGTTAAGTTATTTAGGTATAATATGATTTTAAATGTGAAGTTAACATGGAGTATGAAAAATAAAAAATAAAAAGAAGGTAGGTTGACAATTTATGAGCAAAGATTATAGAAGTTGCTAGAATTTGTCTTCCAAGACTAGTTGTTTAGTCTGGTTGTGCCTGTAATTTATACCCGGCACCCAATCTCTTCTACCGGCACACCGCTAGTTGCTAACCGATAGAAATAAGATTGGTGGTAGTACTTCCCCGGGGCGAGCCGTTCACTAATAGCTCTACTACTACGATATTATCTTAATAGCCGTGAGTACACATCAGTTGCTGTCAACCATGACAAAAAAAACGTTCTACACTTGGACAACACACACAATTATATAAAAAAAAATACCCACCAGGGAACAATGTAAAAATGTGACTACAAAACCACGTTTTTGGGCGCCAGTGTGACGTAAGGAGCCTTCGTGGGATAGAAAATAACAACACGTAGGTCGGTCAACGTTAAAAATATATTAAAAATAGAGAAAGGGTGTGGGTAGGTCTGCAGTCACAATTTTAGTATTCCCTGGGAGATAGCACGCTACTGCCCTGGCTCAGCCTTGGTGTCTTGGGGAAGCCACGTTGCGTTGCCCCGGAGGTGTTGGTCGACAGGAACCAGGATGGCCCGGCTGGCAGCTGGTCTAGCCGGCTCGGAGACGGCCTGCTGAGGCCACGCGGGTAACTGAATACCCGGCGTGGAGCGTGCCGCCGACTCGTAGGTCGTCAGGGCCCGGAAGGCGACGGCCGGCAGGTACCACGCGGCAAATCAGCACCCGGCGTAGTGCGAGCCAACGTGGCGAGCAGCCTGGTGGCGGCGGCACGATGTTTTGCGGCGGGATGGCTGCGATAGGGTACGATGTAGGTGGTGCTCGGAGCTTAGGGCACCAAATCTTTCCTCCGATGCTAGGAATCCAGATGTGGGAATCCGGATCTGGGACCCTGGGAACAATGTCCAGCGTGTCAAGGATGGATGATAAGCTTCTCCGCTGATTTTGACACCTAGGCATGAGCAAAGCGGCTGTACGTGCGCTAACAAGTGTGGTTGTCAAAATCAGACGGAGTTTACATTGGTGAGGAGGAAAAGCATGATGACATTCAAGAGCAGCAGCAGCCACGCGCAAGTCAGCATGTACATAGCTAAGGCTATATGTATGTGCATAGTTAAGCTGATCACGCGGAAGGCGTGATTACAATGTGCGACAGATCTTTTATAGGTTATGAGCCTTGATTATACAATGCTAGGAAATGAAATTAAGGAAGACATGTTCTGGAAAGAATTTATACACAAGATTAGGAACACAGAATGCACAAAGCTACCTGTATGCTGTTCAAACACTCACCCAATTACAGGGGTTGGAATCGCGTAATAAGTTGGCAAATATTTGCCAATGCAAACTGCAGCTGCTAGGACTTGGCGATCGCTTCACGGCTCAAGGGTGTTCGACAGAACAAGGTGAGTATGAGGTCTAACGCCAACAGCTGGATTCAGATGAAAAAGGGACCACGATGTCGTTTATCGGGTTTTTATATCTTCGCCGTCATTGACAGATGTCATTGAATTCATAGACAATAGTGTTGTCAGTCAACTAAAATTGTCCATGCCTACCAAAGGCATCACAATGGCTTTTGGTCTCTGGATTTATTCAATATGTTTATGTTTTTACCAAGATTGTAACGCCACTACGTTACACATGTTGAAAGTTAAAAATGGTCCATGTCTGGTCCATGCCATGATACGGAGCGAGAGGGAACGGGAAGCAGTCTCCTCCTTTTGCGAAAAAGTAATGCTTGCGAAGGAGGAGGCGGAACGGGTGAGGGAGACTTAACGGAGTCTCCCTCACGCCCGAGAGTCAACGGCACGTAGTGTTCCACGCGCGCCTCAAAGAGATGTCAGCCACCACTGACGGGGCCCATCATGGCCGATGCCTGCATGCCAAGGGGTCGCGGATAAATTCGTAACAGAGTTAACGCGCCCCTGGGCACTCAGGCAAGGAAGGAAAAGGGGTGGGTTTTAGGCAGTAAAAGTCTAACACACCCTCGCGCTCCGCCCAGAGCGGGAGAAGTCGTAGAATGATTACCCACCCCCAAAAAAAAAGAAAAAAAAGGGCTTTATTAGTGTATACGTTTCGCAGCAGCCGAATATCTCTCTTAAATCTGCCGTTGACCACTTTTACTTTCCAACGACAGATCGTAATCAGTTTTGATTTGTTTACCTAATCCGTGGCTAATTGAGTCCCATTTGCATATTTTGTTTGTAGCATGTGTGTTATGAAACCGCTAGACTCGAGATTTCTCACTGAATTGCGAAATCCACGGTCCAAAATAAACACATCTTCACTCCTGTATAACTAGGGGAATGCAATGCAACATTACGTGTATTGTGTTTTAAAAAAATATACCACATGTTCTGGCAAAATATTTAATTTGTTTTAGTTAATTCGTTTCATAGAAAATATTTGAAAAAAACCAGTGGAACTCAAATAATACCAAGTACAGTGGTTCTACAGCTTTGGTGCCCTAATTAGAAATTTTTAAGCGGACCAGTTCTATTAGAATATTTCACTTTTTTCTTTTGGCCACTTCTACATTTGGACCAAAAATATATGCGCAAAGCGTGGATGATGTAATTTCAACTTAATCGGGCTAGTAAATTTGGAGTAAATTGGCTGTGACAGACGGACAAACAGTCTGACACACAAGTGATCCCTAAAGGATTCCGTTTTAACATTCGTATGTTCGGAACCATAAAAAATAAACGGGGTCAAAAAAGAAGAGAAAAAAAACATCTCCTTCTTCAAGGACCATGTATTTCTATGTTAAAATTCATCGAAACTGATCCAGCGGTTTAGGCGTGAACACGGAACAAACAAACAATGAAAAGGGAGACAAAAATCAAAATCAATGTATCAAAAGTCAGTTATTCAAATTAGGCTAAATTGAACTTACAGTCCCTCAAAAATGTCCGTCACTACTTCCATTTGCTTTATCAGGGAAGAAAAGGAGTGCAAAAAACTACCCAGGAACACTCATCTGTCTCTTAAGTTTGAAGAACTTTATGTATTAAAATACAACCGACTTTCAAAAAAAAATACAATAAAAATTAAAAAATAACTTTAATTTCGGAAGTCGGTGGTTGTAATTTACTTCTTCGTTATTTGACACCGACTTCCGAAATAAAAGTTATTTTTTAATTTTTAGTGTATTTTTTTTTGAAAGTTGGTTGTATTTTTTGTAAAAAAGTTTTTTTATTTTTTACTCTTTAGTTGTTATACCCCACAACTAAAAACCCCAATAACATGGAACGTGGAATTTAAACATTTGGAGTACACCAAAACGTCATCGAGGTAAACGTATTTTTCATTTTTGTTCAGTTTCTCAAAAAGCGCTAAAGCAATTTCGAAAAAAATTATATGGGACCACTTTGGGAGTATATTCTTTTGGATAAAAAAAGAATTTTGAAAATCGGTCCACAACAGACGGAAAAATCGGCGGACATATATAAAAAAAAAAAACATATTACAGTCGAACATAGAACCTCCTCCTTTTTCGAAATTCAGTTAATAAGCAGCAATTAACATACGAGTATATCTATATTTATTATAAAGCTGAAGAGTTTGTTTGGTTGAACGAGCTAATCTCAGGAACTACTGGATCGAATTGATTCTTTTTGTGTTGAATAGTCCATTTATCGAGGAAGGCTATAGGCTATATCAAATCACGCTGCAACCAATAGGAGCGGAGCATCAATGAAAAAATGTGGCAAAAACGGGCAAAAATATTCCTTTTGAAAGCTTTCGTTGCGTGCGCTGCGTAAACGGTTAAAGTTAAACAAAAAATATGCATGAAGGAATTGTTCCTCTTTAAAAGTTCTGAAAAAAATCTATATCAATCTATGTCTATCTTTTAAGGGTAACTCACTATAACCTTTTCTATGGTAATCTATTCCAAAACAATGCATTATTTGCGAAAGCGTTTTCATAGACACGATATTAATCCTTTTCCAAATAAATACGTTCTTAATTCTTTATTGTACACCAAAAATTTCTCATAGTATTAGTGGTTACAAAGGCGAGCTTAATTCAATTTTGAGTTTTCTCCCAGCGAACCTTTGAGTGATAGAGAGAGATCACATTTGAAATACGAGTATGTTTATTTATTTATTTATTTATGTACACAAAACACAAGAGAAAAAAAAATAAAAATTACAAAAACAATAGTACAAAGGTGCTGCTTATTTCTAAAGAAATTTCTTCCAGCAGACCTGCGACTGGAAAGTTGGCATGAGACGTAGACACAGTGTGTATAAATAAATAAAGACTATAAACCTAACTAATTCAGACATAAAAATAAAAATACAATAAAAGGAAATAAAAGAAATATGTATATATATATATATATGTAATAATAAATAAAATACATACCTATAATAAATATCATTAGGGGATGATAGAGAGGTGAATGCCCTTTGACCAGTTTTCTGAACTGATGTATGTTATTAGAGTCACGAATGTTAGGTTATTTATTCATAATATTAAGATATTAATATTAATGTTATTCATAATAAGTATTTAGTTTTGAACAAAACAAAATTGCCTTTGGCATCATTTTATTTCAACGAATATCTTAGGAGATATCATAGTTTTAATCAAGTACCACGTGTACATTCGTGATGTGTAAGACCCGATCATGAGGGATATGGGGGTGCGCTTGCGCTGGCCGGCCGCCACCGGTAGCTCTGCGAGGTACCGTATTGCACTGTATAGCCTATTTATTGAGGAAGGTTATAGACTTTATAACATCACGCTACGACACTAACCATAAACGCGAGTGAAACCGTGGGCACAGCTAGTACTTCACTACATGTTATAAAACAAAGTCCCCCGCCACGTCTGTCTGTCTGTTTGTTTGCGATAAACTCAAAAACTACTGAACGGATTTTCATGCGGTTTTCACCGACGCAACTTGAGAGTTTCAACGACAGAGTGATTCTTGAGAAAGATTTAGGAGTATAATTTGCACCCGTGCGAAGCTGAGGCGGGTCACTAGTAATATAATAAAGCTATAGAGTTTGTTTGAATGTGCTAATATCTGGATCTGTCAGTCAGTTGAATTTGAAAAAAAATAATTTTAGCCACATTCATGAGGAAGGCTATAGGCTATCTGGCATTAAATTGCGAACCACGGGAGCAGAAACAGTAACCAAACTCGTTGGTAAAACCGTTAGCGACAGCTAATGTTACATAACACAGAAAAATAAAAATATAACTATTGTCCAAATTTTAATCATAAAATTAAATTATCCGCAACTTGTTTGCACACTCCATTATACCATCAAAAACAGAAAAAACTCATGCATAAACATTAAACTAAACTAAAAAAACCCTCCATTCTTATCTGGTGTGGGGTCGCATAAATTTAAAATAGAGTTACCGCGGCCATTGGCACAGGCAACTGAAGGAACAAGGGTGGGTTTTGTTCAGTAAAAGTATGACACGCCCTCCCGCTCCAACCAGAGCGGCAGAAATCACTGGATGATTTACCACTCCCAAAAAAAAAACAATAACTAGTGTGCCCGCTTACACGTGCTATCCCTATCATCTTTACAAAGTCATTGATACTCGTAAATTGGTATGCCTTCGAATAGAGTTGAAATTCAGCTCTAGTTTTAAATGCATTAAAAGGCAGGTCAAGAAAAGAAAGGTGCCCAAAGGACACGGTGGAGCATACAGTGGAGCTCTGCCCCGCTTGGGTGGAGCACCACCGTGTCCTCGTGAATGCAATAGGTGGCGGCGACCTCTCGCTGCCGGGCCTGGTTCAGGCCATGGTACGGAGCGAGAGGGAATGGGAAGCAGTCTCTGCCTTCTGCGAAGCAGTAATGCTCGCGAAGGCGGAGGCGGGACACGTGAGGGAAGCTCACGGCCCCGGCCGCTACCACCGCAGGAGAGGTACTGGACGTAGGACGCCGCGAGACGATCTCGGGCCACTGTAGACCCAGGCCTGCAGACGGCGAGCAGGGGCCTGCGAACGGCGAGCAGTGGGTAGCTCACCGTCCGATCTGCACTAGGCCCGTGAGTCGACGGCGCATAGTGATCCACGCGCGCCTCGAAGAGATGAGTGTCAGCCACCACTGACGGGGCCCATCGTAGCCGGTGCCTGCATGCCTAGGGGTAGCGGATAAATTCTCAACATGAGTTACCGCACCCCTGAGCACTCAAGCAGGAAAGGAACAGGGGTGGGTTTTAGTCGGTAAGAGTCCCTGCCGCTCCACCCAGAGCGGGAGAAGTCATTTTATGATTTCCCACCCCACAAAAAGAAAAGAAAAGAAAGGTGTATCTTATTGTAAAAGCGGATACCGAGACCCACAAACGAGCCATGGACCTTGCGAAGACGGTGTAAATGTTGTAAATAGTTTACGCTTGTTTCTGCTGTTAAAATTGTGGATATCACTGGTTTGGTTTTGCTGTATAAATGTTTATTTTGTCAAAAACAACTATATAATATTATGTTTCAACAAATCAATTGAGGTGCCACCGTGAGAATTCCGATTTCTTTGAAGAAAAGTTATCTGATATAAACTACTGACCGTTTCTATAAAACAAAAAAAATATATATATAATAACCGCTGGACGTAGGTTTCCTCCACGTGTCACAATTAGTCCATCTCCATGTCGACCATTCCTGTGGCAATGGATTCTCACGACATCGAAAAAAAAAAATCTCATGTTTAATATTAATGAATGGTGAAAAAACTTCTTGCAACTGTCTGAAGACAATGCCAGTAATTAAAACAAAGTTTTTTGGCATTGTAGATTTAGTTTCTTGCCTGCATTTGGATACAATAGAACCCAGTATGTTGGCAATAGTTGCAGTGTGTCTATTGGTATGCATCTGCGCAATTTTATATCTGCGCGCACGGCTCCTGGAGTCGCGAGCTCATCCGCTGCCACCTGCATATCAAGGTCTTCTGCCCATCATTGGACATACACATCTGCTGCTTACCAACACAACAAGTAGGTGACTTTTCTTTTTAGTTTTAAAATTTTGTGAAAAAACTGGCCAAAAGCGAGTCACACTCGCATGCAAAGGGTTCCGAACATATCATTTTTTTTTTCAGGTTGTTCTTAAAGATTTTGCTGCAATCTATAAGAAGCACTTTCTGTATATTTTTCTTTTAATTTTAGGCAATGTTTTTGGAGCTAATGGTAATTTTTAATATATTTTCTAAAATACCTTTTAAACTTTCTATTTCAAGATTATAAAAAAATACATTCGAAACCCTCACAATGTTCCCTTTAATTTGATATATCAGCACAGTTTGAAGAATATTGTTTTTTAATTTTCCGATTTTCACCCTAAAAGTACCAAAGCGGCCGTATTTGACACTTCTGCTTAACACTTTGGATACGAAACATTTTGAGTCCTGTTTGAACAACGTAAAATACCTTATCCCATTTGTAACAAACACAACTTGATTCTTAAATTTTTATTTTCTTACTTTCTGCCCTTATCCCGTGTTACTTGGGGTCAGCGCAACACGTTTTTTTCTTCCATTCTGTCCTGTCAGCCGTCACGTTATCACTAACTCCCTTTTTAGTCATATCACTCCTCACACAATCCATCCATACTTTCTTTGGCCTCTCTCTGCCTCTCCATCCATCCACATTTATATTCATAACTCTTTTAGTTACATGTGTTTCATCCCTCCTCTATACATGACCATACCAAGATAAGCGGTTCCCTTTCAACTTTTCTGTGACTGGCGCCACTTTTAAACTACCTCTAATGTACTCGTTTCTCAGTTTATCCATTCTCGTTACTCCACACGTCCATCTCAACATTCTCATCTCCGCCACATGCAATCAGTCATCAGTCTTTTTTACAGCCCAACATTCTGACCCATACAATACAACAGGTCTAATCACGGACTTATAGATTTTCCCCTTTAACTTAAGGGGCATCCGTCGGTCGCAAGTTGTTCCAGTGACCTGTCGCCATTTCATCCATCCTGAGTTGATCCTGTGCGTTACGTCTCGGTCTATATCGCCATCCCCCTAAACAAGCAACCCGAGGTACCGAAAGTTGGAAAAGATCGGTATAGGCGTTCCGTTGAGAGCTACAGGCATAGGACTGAAGAGACCGCCGAAATCGCAGAACAGATTTTCAGTTTTGGTTCTGCTCAATTTCTGGCCCACACTCTCCAGTCTTTGCCACCACATCTCCAATCTGCTCTGGACCTCTAAGCCGCTTTCGGCAACCAGCACAATGTCATCAGCAAACAGCATACACCAGGCTTTTTTCCATGCTTTTACATTATGTGACATTAGCTTTATTCCTCTATAGTTGCTGCACTCCAGCACATCACTTTTGTTCTTGAAGATGAGCACCAACGAACTGTTGCACCATTCATCAGGTTTGGCTTCTTCCAGCAACAACTTATTGAAGAACAAAGTTAATCACGTCCATCCATCTACCCGTAATGACTTCCACACTTAAATTGGTATTTCTTCTGGACCAATTGCGTTACCATTCTTCATTCCATTCACTGCTATTCTCACTTCATCCACACTGACCATTCTCACTAACCCATCATTCATTGGTTTATTCTCTATAACACCACTCCAGATATTTTCCTCATTCATCAATCTTTCAAAATGACCCTTCCATCTATACTTAATCATTTCATCCTCTAATAAAAGCATTCCAGCTTCATCCCTTACACATCTTATCCGACTAACATCCTTCGCCTTCCTCTCTCTGGCTCTGGCAAGCCGGAACAGATCTTTTTGACCACCTAGACTGTCCAGTGTATCGTACAGTTTATCCTGAGCTTTTGCTCTCGCTACTGCCACGGCTTTCTTAGCTTTTTTCTTTAACGCATCATACTTGCTCTTTTTTCCAGCTTTTAAACTAACGCTTTCCAGTTCTACACTCTGCCATACCTTGAATTTCTTCTTTTTTTCCTTCAACACTTCCTGTATTTCTGTAGACCACCACCATGTATCCCTCTCTATTGTGCCCCTTCCTTTTGTCTCTCCCAAAATATCCTTCGCTGCATCTCTAATACACCCAGCTATCTCATTCCAGCTTTGATAAGTGTAAATCAAATCATTCATGTGTCCCATTTCTATCATTTTGTTTACTACTCGCTCTCTAAATTCCTTCGCACAATCATTCTTCTCTAGCATATGCCATTTTATTTTAGGAGGAGGACGCTCTTTGCTTTTTGTACACTGTGTTTTTATCGCTAATACCATAACCAGGAGCCTGTGCTGTGAGACTAAGTCTTCTTCTAGCAGAGCTTTGCAGTCTTTGACGTGCCTAATATGGTTGCGCCTAACTATAAAATAGTCAATTTTGTTCAAGTTACCACTTTTGTATATGATTAGGTGTTCATCTCTCTTCTGGAACCAAGTGTTGGCTACTACCAGATCAAATGCGGTAGTAGATTGCAACAGCGTCTCCACCTCGTTTTTGGGACTTCCAAAATCCCATCCTCCGTGTAATTTTTCATAACAATTTCTCGTTCTTCCTACATGCCCATTTAAATCACCTCCAACTATCAATTCCTCATGCACGGGGATGGTCATTACCGTTGTATCAAAATCCTCCCAAAACTTCTCTTTTACCCTTTCGTCACATCCTACCTGCGGGGCATACACACTATCTATATTCAGCATGACATTGTCCATCATATCTTTCACAACTATCAATCTATCATTAATCCTTTTAACCTCCATCACGTTTTCTTTTAATTTACTGTCTAATACTATTCCCACGCCATTTCTTTTACCGTCACTTCCACAATAGAAAAACTTGCATCCTTCACCAATTTCCGTCGCCTTTGTTCCCTTCCACTTTGTTTCCTGCAAACCCGCTATATTTATTCGTCTTCTTTTTAATACGTCCGCTAACTCTCTGGCCCTTCCAGTCTTAGTCCCAACATTCTAACTTGCATACCTCAATATCACTTCCCAAGCTAGCTTCTTACGTTGCCCCCTCCGGGGTGGTGCAACAACCCTTGTCTATTTCCCACAGCGGCCGGGTGCTGCCACTGCGCGTTGCCTGTGGGGTACGCCCTAACACTATCACACATTCCATTTATACCTAGCATATTGCTAGTGGTTTGGCAAATGTTTTACAGTCGGCCGCCTGCCTGACACCAACCCTCCTTGGGAATGCGGTTGCTGACGATCCGCCATCATGACAGGGTGACCTAAGGTGCTGAAATAATGCACGGTCTAAAAATTTCCCTTAGTCGCCTCCTACAACACCCATGGGATGAAATGGGGTGGCAGCATTCTTAAGCCGGAGCCACACGGACAGTTTGTTTTCCATGCAGATTTTTTATTTAATGAGGGCACCACTAAAGCGGAGGTAGGTAGGCCCTTAAAAGAGTATGCTTCCTTAATGGTCCCATTTAAATTTGGTGAAGATCTGATCGGAGATAGTCAACAGGAACATTTCAATGAATCATAGTAAATCTTCCGGAATTCAAAAATTGTAGGTTTAACACCCGTTTTAAATATAACTTCTTTTAACTTCACCAAAATATTTTTTACAACATAATAACATTATCGAACTCGAAAGATTTGGTTTTTTTTTTAGTTGACTTAAAATAGTAAACCACTAAGTAGATATTTAAATGTTTATTTCAATGACATTACAAAGTGAATGTCGTAAGAAATGGACTTACGCTAATATACCTACGGTATATATTTATCTTATGAATCTAATTGTATCGCCTTAAACATGTAACTGTTTTTCTGTTCTGAAAATATTGAAAGTCAAAGTCGCAATTATTTTTTTTACTTTTTTACGAAAATGAATTCTAAGTGTTATTACTAAACTTTTTTCCAAACAAACATTACTTGAATTTTCAATTTTTTTTTTCAAAATTACGAGTTTTCAGTTACGAAAACACAATGAATATCAAACGTATTCGACAAGTTTCTATGTGGCTTAGAGCGAAGGGGCGGGGCCCGCTTGCCTGTTTTCGCGTTACATTTCGCAGCATAAAAAATAGTTTTATTTTTCATACCTAAAAGTAAAAGTCGTTTCCCAGCAATAATTTTTGAGTAAAACTACTTTGTTAGACGTACAGTACGCATAGTTAACAGCTCTGTGATGTGTCTTTTTACAGCCTGTATTTGACATTACATTAATAATTATTTAATTTACTTTTTGTTTATAAAATACAGTGTACCTATAGGTAATAGAAAGTTACACTAACGCACTCCAAAGTGCTGGGCGATGTTACAATTGGCTAGAAAGACAAGATTGATCGTAATTGATACAGGTGATTTTTATATACTTAGTGCAAAAAATACTATGAAATAATTCTTCAACGTGTGAGAAAAAAAACTTTTTACAAAAAAAATACAACCGACTTTCATAAATAATACTAAAAAATGCAATATAACTTTAATTTCGGAAGTTGGTATTTCTAGTTTGGTTTCTTCGTTATTATTTGACACCGACTTCCGAAATTAAAGTTATTTTGCATTTTTTAGTATTATTTATGGAAGTCGGTTGTATTTTTTTTTGTAAAAAGTTTTTTATTTTTCACTTTTTAGTTGGTGTACCTCATTCTAAAACTAAATTAATAGTAAAGATATGCCTGAATCGATAGCCCCATAAATAGGGAATATGAAGATAGTTGGTGAAATTAGGGTGTATCAGAGTGAACTGAAAAAATCTGTATACCCCTTCAGAGCGTATCAGCGTGATGTAATGTTGTGAAGTGGTGAAAACAATATACAGACATGCGATTGCAGCAATTCTGGAAGGTTTGCTATCATTTATTGAAGAGTTCCATTGTGTATCACCGAAGTTCTTTATCAGATCTTCACCAAATTAAAATGGGACTAGATGTGAAGCAACAGCTTTCAAATAAAAAAAAATCTTCAAAATCGGTTCACGTAGTAAAAAGTTATGAGGTACACATAAAAAAAAATATAAAGTCGAATTGAGAACCTCCTCCTTTTTTTGAAGTCGGTTAAAAACCGGTCAAGTGCCTGTCGGCCACGCGTAGTATAGGGTTCCGTAATCCGTAGTCAACCATTATAACATGTGGACTTAGAAGGGGGCTTATTGTTTATTACTACGAACTTAGATTCTTTGAGTTCATGGTTTTACGGACAAAAACGAGTAATCACAAAAGTGGAGCTCTGACACAGTTAGACAGGGTCGCGGCAGATCGAAGAGAAGATGGTGGGACGCCTTGATAGGCTTCCTGGCGAACTCGCTTGAAGACACACAGCTCAGAGAGAAGTGGAAAGAATGGGGTCTTGGGCAAAAGCCTAGGAGTAAGACAGTTCAGGCTAGAAAACGAAACTAAAAACTTTAAGTCAAGAGTGCATAGGTTACTTCTGAGCAAGCGTGCTCGATCTTCGACCACATCATCGCTTTCCATCAGGTGAGATCGTGGTCAAACGCGTGCCTATAAACAATAAATAAAAAAAAAACTATAAAATGTTAAAAAATATTTTTTTATGGTTAGCTCCCTTACCTACAAGTAAAGTGGGAATGGCTTTTTTTCTCGCCTATAGTAGAGTGTGGGGAATCGTTGGAGAGGTCTTTCAAAATATTAATGGTGAACGTAATTTTTTTTTTTTTGAGTCAAATCGATTCGTTCTCGAAATATTAAACTTTAAAGTAATATTTTGTGTTTTAGTCAAGCGCCCCCCCCTCCCCCACTAAAAGCAAAACTGTTGGCTTTAAAAATCTTAAAAAAATCGTGACATATAATGAACTTTGAAGGTAAACTATCACGGCTAAGTAAGCTCTGTTAGTTTTAGAGTAATAGTTGCTCAACTTATAAAATGTACCTATTTGGAAAATTTCGTACGAAACACAAAATCCTTCGAAAAAAATACTTAGACGATGTTTTATGAATTATTATATTATAATATTTAAAAAGAGGTCGACCCGCAGTCTTTAGTGTCTACCCACTACGACTTGTTTATAGTCTTTGCAAAGCACACACTTATAGGGAATTGCACGCACTTGGATTGGAAGGGGTATAATTGTGAGAAATTAATGGAAAACGTGAATCGTGATATAAACTTCGTGGTAAAAACGTGGTTTAAACTTTGAAAAAGAGGTCAAGCGTCAAATCTGACTCGGCTGGGCAGGATTCGGCAGCTTCGCGGTATCTTCTCGTGTCACATACCACAGTGTCTCAAAATGGAAGTCTATGACCAGTGCGTTTTGCCAGTGATGACATAGAGCACTAAAACATAGTCGCACACTATGTGCCTCATAAAAAGGCTTACGTGTAGAATTACATTAGGCTCTAGGGGTAAAATTTACAAAAATCCTCTCTTAGTGGATGTTAACACTGTTTAAGCTTTTTCTTTTTAAGCGTGTTCTTTCTAATACTATGTAATAACTACTTTAGAATAAATACATACCCTCAAACTTTAAATAACACATACAAGCTCACATCATTCAAGCTTACAATAACAATACGAATAAAATCGGTTGACCATGATAAAAATGTTATTACGTAATATTTCTTCAAAATATTTATCTAAACCGATGTTATATTGACGTAATAATAACACAGCAATAAATATATACTCAACATAACACATAAAGAAACACAAAACTGTTTAAAACACACAATTGTAGCAAAATTCCGTCCGCCATTCACAAACGTAAACATGCAAATAAAAACTTTATTTAAATTTTTTCGAAACAGTATTTGTCTATGGAAATGTTTGTAAAACGACGATACTATCACTCTCCGAGTGTATAAAAATTTCCACAGGAATATGACTTTTAGTTATTTAATAATAGAGGTTGAAACCGCGCGAGTCGGCGGGGCACTCTGTGGCCCATTGGACGTTGACGGTTATTTCCGATTTTCGGCACTCTGCGGCCCATTGGATGCTGACAGGTTGTCACTTTGAAAGTTTGTGAATAATAATAAATAAAACATTTATTGTTCTCTCTACACAAAGGTTTGCTTACAATTTAACATCTTAACTAAGCATCTTAAGAAATAAGTAGGAAGCTCCTTTGCGAGAGACTGGAGTCCGTACTAGGGAGACCCTGTGTTACGGATCACCAGGCCCTCACCCTTAACAATAAGTTTTTTTTTTTTTTTTTTTCTTTTTTTCTTTTCTTTAAACGAGTTACATATTGCTAGGAAGCTACAGACTAAAATATATAATTTTAATACTATTAGAGAACAACAAAATGGAGGAGAAGTGGTTCTATGCGTGTGGCTTGCGGCTGTGAACGTTTCTGAGATTCGTGTGGTAAAGGACGTTTGAATTTCTGATTCATATGTGCGATGTATATGGGTGTTGCTGTTATTTGTCTTGGGAATTTTTTATTCCGTGGTCATAGTGCCTGGGTCGTTGGATCGCTAAATGCACCCACGATACAGAAGTAATTTGTAGTGTAGGGGTTTTTTTATGGGATGGGAAATCATCAAATAACTTCTCCCGTTCTGGGTGGAGCAGAAGGGTGTGTCAGAGTCATCACTCATGTGTCAGTCTTTTACTGAATAAAACCTACCCGTGTTCCTTCAGTTGCCTGTGCTAGGGCCTCGGTGACTCCTATAATCATACCCGTGACCCTGGCAGATGTACTTATAGTATAATCATACCCGTGACCCTGGCAGATGTACTTATAGTATAATCATACCCGTGACCCTGGCAGATGTACTTATAGTATAATCATACCCGTGACCCTGGCAGATGTACTTATAGTATAATCATACCCGTGACCCTGGCAGATGTACTTATAGTATAATCATACCCGTGACCCTGGCAGATGTACTTATAGTATAATCATACCCGTGACCCTGGCAGATGTACTTATAGTATAATCATTGAGGATTATAAAGTTTTTTTTTTAAGAAAAGAATCAAAAATGTCATCGAGTCCCTGTTTAAATTCTGAGAAGCTGCTTGCTTTATCACGTGTTTGTTATATTTTCAGATTTATGGCTTCGAATAAAACACTTTTGTGAATACTCGCTGCAACAAGGTGGCGTTATTTACTGCAAATTGGGATCCCAAATTTATTACGGTAAGTGTTTTATAGACTCACAGTCATGGGGCCCTACTAAGATTTTTATTTTATTTTATTTTGGAAACAAACAGATACAATATCATAAGAAGTTAGTACAAAAAAATGCTTAGTGAAAAACAGATTCCACACATTATAAATACAATTTCGAAAGCTACAACGGACGCTATCAAAAAAAGAATATAATTATACCCAAATGATTCAACATTGAGAAAAAAATAAATAAAAATTAGAACAATATTTAACAGGAAAATTATAATTTTGCTGAAAGAATTTCTTGAACGGACTTTCTGAACTTCGGGAGGAAAAGGTGAAATACATCCATACAATCACATTCACTTTTAGCCATTAATTTGTCATATTAACGACAAGATCTTTTTATAAATGTGCTAGCACCATAATTAGTCCCAGCAAAGGGAATGCAGAAAAGAGCGGACATCTAAAACAAATCTTACTAAGAAGGTATGAAGAGTCCGCTTGATTACATAAAATTTTATAGAAAACCACTAAATCACGCACGTCTCGCCGGGCTTCCAGTGATGGCAGTTTATTTACAACTTGAGGGTTATTTATCTTGCTTTTCCAAGTAATGTGTTTCATTAGTCTAGTTTGTATCGCTTTTATTTGGTCTATATAGACGTGATACTGTGGATTCCACACTGTAGATGCATAGGTACTCCAGAATTGGTCGAACAAGGGTTTTATAAAGAAGTCGGACAGTAGACTTTCTTTTATAATCTCTTGTTACACGCAAAATAAATCCCAGCATACGAGAAGCTTTATTAGTAATACAGGTTAAATGGCTATCAAAAATTAATTTGCTGTCCAACAGAACCCCCAAGTCTCGCACCTCGGACACTCTAGTAACAGCTTCGTTTTTTATTTTATATTGGTATTCAATATATTTTTTTTCTAGTAAATGTGATTACATTGCATTTCTTTATATTTAAGTGGAGCATGTTGTCTTCACAATAACGACACAAATTATCAAGATCATATTGAAGTTCTCGACAGTCATTACTACTATTTATTATTTTAAAGATTTTTTTATCATCTGCATAAAGTAAGAAGTTGGATTGATGAAAGATTGATACTACATCATTTATATAAATATTAAATAAAAGAGGTCCTAAGTGCAAACCTTGTGGAACGCCAGATGTTATGGCGTAAAAGATGAGCAAAAGCCTTTAACAGTAACAGCCTGAGTACGATCACGAAGATAAGATTCCAGCCATCTAAGTAAATCACCGTGTATACCGATGTACTCAAGCTTATGCACGAGCATCCTGAGAATGAGAAATTTTATCAAATTCTTTAGAGTAATCGGTATACAAGACATCCACCTGACAACCTTTATCCATAGCATCGGTAACGACATCAATAAATTCGCACAAATTAGTTTCAGTGGACTTATTGCTAACAAATCCATGTTGTTCAAGTATCAATAGGGGTTTAATAAGTGGAGTAATAATATCGCAAATAATTTTTTCAAACAACTTCGGAATAACACTAAGCTTAGAAATAGGGCGATAGTTTTTTTATATTATGTCTATCACCATTCTTATAAATAGGAACAACATAGGATCTCTTCCATAGTTTTGGCATAAAACCAGATCGCAAAGGCATATTAAATAGCGTATGTAGAGGAACAGATAATTGCTTATAGCATCTCTGCAAAAACAAAGGTGGGATGCCATCAGGGCCACCACCTTTCCTAGTATCAAGATGTTTCAGATACTTCACCACAGTAGCATACGAGATATCTATATTGCCAAGATTAAGTGACGTGCCACTATTCATGACAGAGTTAGTAATTTTAGGGGATGAAACGTCATCCACAAAGGCGGACTTAAAGTGACTATTAAAAAGATCAGCAATAAGTTTCCCATCCGAGGAAGTAATATCTCCCAAATAAAGACTATCAGGAAGGGTATTGGATGCCCTCTTAGATTTAACGTATGTCCAAAATAATTTACTATTTTTTAAAATATTACTTTCGGTTTTTTCTATATAAGAAGCGTAACAGTCCTTTGTCACTCTTTTTTGTCTCTCCCTCAGTAAAACAAAAGTAGAATAATGTCCATATTGACCGTAACGTTTCCATTTTTTATGGTACTTTATCTTTTCTTAATAAATTTTTATTAACGCTGAAGAATACCATACTGGATATTTACTATCGTTATAAATAGTTTTTACTGGTACGCAGACGCATATTACTTCCTCCAGGACACCATTAAATTTACCAAGGCATTGGTCAACATTATGGCCTCCGAAGAGAGCATCCCAATCAACCCGAGAGAGCACGTCATTAATGGAATCATAGTCAGCACTTCCGAACAGATGCGTTATTCTAGGTGGCGATCGTAATTTATGCGAACATAAATTAGGAATAGAGATATCTAAAGCTGGGTGATGTGGGTCTTCACTCACCAATGGAAACGCAGATCTAGACACATCACAATTATAGTTTCCGATAGCTAAATCCAGTTGCCTGTTATTTATATTAGCAATTAAGTTGTATTGCGTAAAATCATTAAACACCAGGAACCGCGATAATGACTCAGCCAAACAATCCCCATGGATTACGTTCAATGAAACAAGATGATTGCAGTCTGCTCTGATCCACTGTGCATTTCTAATATTGAAATCACCAATCAACACAAAGCGGTCGTTTGGGTGCTCGATAGCACATTGTGAGACTCGATTGAAAAAAACAAATTTCGTCATTGAGTTGGAGGCCGCATTGTGGAAAATAACAACAAAACAACCTGAGCCTAGATAGTTGTGAACGTGCCTTAACAAGTACACATAAAGATAAAACATCTCCAGATGTCAAATTACTTGATGGGGCTATGCTTACATTACAGACCTCTATGCCCTTTCTCATAGCAATAAGAACTCCTCCACCCACCTCATCTGTTCTCGAGTCATAATCACGGTCACATCTGTATACACTGTACCTATCATCAAATAACTCAGAATTAAATATGCTTGGCAAAAGTCAAGTCTCGGTAAGGCAAATTATGTCATATGAGCAGAGCAACAAATTATTAAAAAAATATGTTAGTTTTGGTGCGCAATCCACGAACGTTTTGATAGTATATATATAGTTATGTTAACGAACGCTTATAAACCACAATATAGCATAATAACATTAAAACTAAGGAGTTAACTGCTGTATTATCCACATTGAAGAAATTGAAACAAACCGAATTAACAACCCGACGAGTGAGCGCGTAAAAATGTATCTCTAATTGTGAAAGAAACCTCTCAACCACAAGCAACAAACATATTATTATCTCAATATATTTCACTATTCCCTGACCCTGTTCAAAAAATAACTTAAATAAAACCAAATAAAAACTAGCTGCTATAAAAAGCGAATATGTTAAACAGATATTCCTTACTAAACTAGTTTTTTTTTAATCATCTTCAGAAGAAATATTAATCGCTGCACTGGAGTCCCTTTTGCGCGCCAATATTGTATAATTTTTGACCCATACATATTTATAGTGCTTTTCCTCGGCTAACCTTTTCACCTTATTCAATAACGATTTTTTATAACTGGTCAGATGTTCATTACAATAAATTCGAGACGTGCTATCAGGGTTGCCAATGTCACACGCTTTCAAGTCATTAATTCCCCTTAATCGAGCCAAAAAATCGTCCTTCTTATATCGAGCAAGGAAGCGCACGTTAACCGGCTTGGGTTTCTTGACATCTTTATTCATGTGAGCTACGCGAGTGATGAAGTCAATGTCAGTTTGAGGATCTAGGGGGCACTTAGCATGTGATGCTAATTTCGACACGATGTGAGTCAGGTTTTCACCATTCTTCTCAGGTAACCCTATGATCTCGATATTTGATCGTCGACCCCCCAGGTCTTGCTTTTAATTGATTTTTTAAGTCAGTGATTTCCAACTCCAAGGTACTGACAATCTTAGTTATCTCTTCAACACAAGCAGTTCTCTTAGTAATTGTATCATATTTTTCACTCATAAACTTTACTGACTTCTGCAAATCTGAAAATTTCGCCCTGAGGTCATTAAGAGTACTATTAATGCTTGTGAAAGCTTTATTTATTTCCTCCTTGATGATGTTACGTAAAGTTTCCTTCGATATAGAAATCAAATCCCCTTGTTTGGCAGCAGAGTTCTTTCGCAAGGTAACATTTTGGTACCCGGGCCTGCGGACGGCGAGTAATGGGTAGCTCGCCGTCCGATCAGCAACAGGCCCGAGAGTCGACGGCGCGTAGTGTTCCACGCGCGCCTCAAAGAGTTGTCAGCAAGAGACGGGGCCCGTCATGGCCGATGCCTGCCCGGGGGTTGAGGATAAATTCGAAACAGAGTTATCTCGCCCCTGGGCACTCGAGGCAGGAAGAAACAGGGGTGGGTTTTAGTCAGTAAGAGTCTGACACGCCCTTTTGCTCCACCCAGAGCGGGAAAAGTCATAGGATGATTTCCCACCCCAAAAAAAAAAGGTAACATTTTGGTAGCATGACGAGTCCTTCGCTCGTTCTTTAAACTTGAACTTTGGAACAAGTAGGGCACAGCCACGACGAACGTAAATTATGATCAGGAATCCAATTTTCATGTTTGTGAGGAAAAATACAAGCAATATGATAATCGTCACCACATTTAGAACATATCAGTTCGTTACCTCCGTCATCACTACTTTGACCACAGCACTTGAATTCCATAGTTTGCATAAAAATATTTCCTAATAATCAAATACGTGTTCAAATTGCTCGGTGGACGAGTCCGCAATTGCACCGACAAGCGATTCAAGCAGTGCGTACAGCGGTAGCATCTAGTCCTACAGTAGGCTGGCAGCGATGGATACGCTTAGCGGCGACGCAGCGGCTTCATAAGGAGTTCACGGTAAGAAAGTCCTAAGCGCCGCGTATTTCGCGTCGCTTATGCGTTCGAGTCAAAATCACTTCACAGCTCACTAAACACGTGTTTAATTTCAAAAATTGTTTCGTTTATTGTTGGTAGATATTGTTAATGGGTGAAATGGCACTAGATATTTTAACACTGAGTCTATTGGAGTTCCAAGTGAGGATATTAAACAAAATTAACTTCCAAGACGTACTTTCACCTATGTTTTTTGATTATAATAATAATAATAATAAATAACATGGCAACCCACTGGCAACACATGTCATATTTTTTCTATTCCACTTTAAAATCATAAAATCCATATTTTTTCACCCAAAACTGGAATCAATTATACCAAACAAGAAGCCCATATAAGAAATATTATAGCAAAACCTTCAAATACTCAAACAAACCAAATAATAAACAAAAAAGAAGAATATTTATGCAGGATCGCAGTATGACGTCGGTCAATGGCGACGTACATTATGTAAACAGAATGATGGAAAAATGGAATAAATAAAATTAAATGTTGACCAGAGCAGCTGCCCGTAGCGCACGCCTTCCACCCCCGGACTCGCTGCTCAGCTCCGCCTCGCCGCCGCCGGTCCCCGGATCACCAGTGTCACTGCAGCCGCGTCGAGCTCGAGCGACGAGTATTTCTCCCCGCCGACGTCGCCAACACCTGTACGTCGGCAGGGGAGAGGCCGGCCACCGAACAGCCTGGGACTTAGGGGCCAATCGGCCCCGAGTCGGGTCCCAGCTGCCGGTGGTTGTGTGCAGCGCACGAAATGGACTCGGTCCATGAACGAGAACGTCATGCGCGCATATTATGGGTCTACAGAGGGGGGAACTAACCTCACTGCGTACCGTGTCAGGATGCTGTCTCTGTTCCAAGAATTAGAACCAACCGTCGACATCACGGCGCAACGATTGTCGGATCAGGTGCGGGTCATCCAGCGTAACCGCAGGTTGGACGATGCTGTACTTGATAGGCTGCGCTCAGAGGTACTGAGCAACCTTATCATCTCAACCCCAACACAGACAGCGGTACAAGCACCCGCTAGTGGCGCAATTCCACCGCGTCCCAATCATATAAATGATGAGGCAGATGATAGGGTTGTTACGGTAAGTAGCCAGTGCAACGATCGACTGAGGAGCGCACTGGAGGATGCGCTTCGTGAGTATAGATCCACTCCGACCGAACTTAGACCCCGTTTACCACGTTTACCCATGCACAAAAAAAATAGGGCGTTGGTGTGTGCTTTGGACTCGCTGCTTAAAAACATCTTTGAAAGCAGCGAGAACCTCGTTGATATGCACTCAATCTTGTATTGCGGGGCTGTTGCGGCATGTCGTTTGGCCAACGTGAAGTTTCCGATTAGCGACGGAGATATTCGGCCAAAACCTGCTGTACCAGCCTGGCAATGCAGGATCGAGAGGCGTATCGATGGGGCCAGGGTACTCATCGGCAAACTAATCTGCTTCAGGGAGGGCAATACACGTCCACGTGTGATGCGCTTTGTGAGGCGGGCGTTCTCGGGGACTGAAATCAACCCTCGAGAATACATGTCCCGAGTCAAAGAGCGCATCGACTTCCTGAAGCAGAAAGTTTGTGCATGGGCAAACCGTATTCGGCGGTATAAGCGGCGAGTTGACCGGTACTCGCAGAATCGCATGTTCCAGAGCGATGAGAGGTGGGTATATAGAGCTTGGGAGCGACCTGAACAAAATGTGACGGATGGGTGCCGCCCGGATGATGTTGCCACGAGTACATTCTGGCGCAGCATTTGGTCGGTGCCCGTCTGTCACACTGAGGGTGGCTGGATGCGTGATCTCGAGCGTGTGTGCGAAGCTATACCAGAAATGGAGAAAATAGACATCAGCCCATTAGATGTAGCCAGAGCAGTCCGTCCGTTACCGAATTGGAAGTCTCCAGGACCGGACGGGCTGCATAACTTCTGGCTAAAGTGGTATAGCAGCTCACACGCGCTTCTAGCATCTCAGTTCCAGTCATCCTTAGAGTCTGGGTCGCTGCCTGAGTTCCTAACAACTGGTGTTACCCACCTGCTCCATAAATCAGGTAGTCCCGCGGAACCTAAGAATTATAGACCGATAACGTGTTTGTCGACGGTCTATAAACTTCTTACATCCATCCTGAGAGCGAAAATTAATCTGCACATTGACAGTAATTCAATTATGTCTGCCTCTCAGAGTGGATGTAGGAACAGGTCCCGCGGTACTAAGGAGCTACTCCTCATAGACATGGCCATAAGCCAACAGGTTCGTCGATCCCACAAGGATTTGTCGACATGCTGGATAGATTATAAGAAGGCCTACGACTCTGTTCCACATATATGGCTCATGAGGGTGTTGGAGTTGTACAAAATAGATGCAACTCTGTGTACCTTCCTTGGGTCATGTATGGGGCAATGGAAGACAGTCCTTCGCTATCCAGGATGTCGACCAATCCAGGGGAGTGATGAACCTATATGGATTAAACGGTCAATATTTCAGGGCGACAGTTTGAGTCCTCTTTGGTTCTGCTTGGCCCTGAATCCTCTTAGCACATTACTGGAGGACTCGAGGCTGGGCTATCGGTTGAGAAGAGGTGGTCAAGCCATATCTCACCTTCTTTACATGGATGACCTGAAACTCTTTGCCCCCAACAATTTGCGACTGATGGAGTTACTGAAGGTAACTGAAACTTTCAGTAGCGCGATCAGGATGGAATTTGGTGTGGACAAATGTGCAGTCATGCATGTAAAGCGAGGGGAGATTATGTAATCCGAAGGGATTCAAACTCTCGGATTTCATACACCTTAGATCCCTCTCCTCGACCGAAACATACAAATATTTGGGTATGTGGGAAGCGTTAGGCATTAATGTTACTGACATGAAACAATCGCTGAAGGAGCGCTTCTTTGGCCGCCTGAAAAGGGTATTGAACAGCCTTTTGTCGGGCGGGAATAAGGTGCGCGCCTTCAACGGTTGGGTCATGCCGGTTTTGATGTACTCTTTCGGCATACTCAAATGGACTCAGACCGAACTCGACGCCCTGGATAGGAGGGTCCGTACGCTGCTGACCGCAAACCGGGTGCATCTCCCACGTTCATCGGTGATGAGACTGTACATCCCGCGGAAGTGTGGAGGTCGAGGCTTTTTAAACGCTAAGACTCTACACAACCGCGAGGTGTGCAGTCTAAGAGAATATTTTCTAGAAACCGACGTGGGCATGCACCGACATGTGGTCTCAGTGGACAAGGGACTCACCCCGTTGTCCATGGCAAAAGAGAACTGGCGCAAACCTGTAGTACTCACTACTGATGACCGCAAGGAGATATGGAAAAGCAAGGAGCTTCACGGGCGCTTTTATCGGGCTCTTCATGGGCCTGATGTAGATTTCTTGGCGTCCGTGGCCTGGCTACGTTTCAGCGACCTCTTCGGGGAAACTGAAGGTTTTGTCTGTGCGATTATGGACGAAGTTATCTTGACGAATAACTACCGGAGACATATTATGAAGGATGGGACGGTTGACGTGTGTCGGGCATGCCATCGTCCGGGTGAGTCCATCAGACATATTATCTCTGGTTGTTCTCGTCTTACTAACAGCGAGTATTTGCACAGGCATAGCCAAGTGGCCAGGATTATTCACCAGCAACTTGCTTTGAAATACAAACTTGTGGATTCTGAGGTGCCGTATTACAAATATGTGCCCGACCCAGTTCTCGAAAATGACCATGTCACGTTGTACTGGGATCGGTCTATCATCACTGACAGGACTATTGTTGCAAATAAGCCTGATATAGTGGTGATAGACCGATTAGCGCGCCGCACAATGATAATCGATGTCACCATCCCACATGACGAGAACCTCGTGAAAGCTGAGAAAGAGAAACAAATGAAATATCTTGATTTAGCACACGAGATTGTCGATATGTGGAATGTGGACTCGGCTGTCATTGTGCCGGTAGTCGTTACCGCCAACGGCCTGATAGCCAAAAGCCTCGACGACCACCTGTCGAAGCTGTCGTTGCACGGTTGGATCAAGGGCCTGATACAGAAGGCAGTGCTCCTCGATACGGCTCGCATTGTGAGGAGGTTCCTGTCTCTGGAGCCCTAATCACCGGTAGCTTGGACCCTGCTCCCGACACCGGCGGACTACTATTTTTTATAATTTTAAATGTTTTTTTTTTCTTTTTTATATGATTTGTAAGAAATATTTAAAATTATAATTTATATATGTATAGAAAATTAATAAACGACGTAATAATAATAATATTCCATAACTATCACACAACGCCATCCAGTCCCAAGCTAAGCAGAGCTTGTGTTATGGGTACTAGACAACTGATAAACATACTTAGGTATATATTTCTAAATACATACATATTATAGACAAATTACACCCATACACAAAACAAATGATCGTGCTCATTACACAAATATTTGTCCTGGGTGGGAATCGAACCCACGACCTCCGGCATAGCAGTCACGGGGCAGTCCGGGGTAGCACTAACCACTATACCAACAGGCCAATTATTGATTAGAGAGTAAACGATAACGGGCCGTTAGCTTAGAGGGCTTGCAACAAGTTATTGATTGATGACTTAAAATCATCATGATTCTGGTATGAGAGAGAGAGACGGAACTATACAGGACGAATAGCACTATCCTTTTCTCGCACTGGATTAATATGATTTTACGACGCGCGACATATCGTCGCACAGCCGATGTGTTTAAAGCAACATTTAGTGAACTGCCTAGCTGATGCTTAGGCCATTTTAATGCAATAAGGTGACCGTATGACGAAATAACTGACGTCAGTAATTTTTTATCTAAGTAAATTATTTTTAATTAAGCTTTTATTATTTGTTTATCATGAGATCAAATAGTGTTATTAACAAAGTACGTAATTAAAATATTGTTTGTTCAAGGCAAGTTTTTAAGTGGTATTTTTATTCTACCGACGGCTTAACTTACTTACGACTGTCGTCAGCAAATTAATTAATTATAGAGTTTGCAAAAAAATTATAATATCGGAATCACGACACTAAAGGGAACTGTACAATTTTGGCTCAGCGTGGACAAGTTGCTCAATAAAAAACATTTTATTGAATAGATATGATTAATCCTTAAATAATTATTGATACAAGAACCTCGTTGCAGGAAATTATTTAGTTAAAAAAGTAGTGAAAATAAGTATTCTCGCCGATTGCAGGCACAAAGCACCGCCATTTTTTTTGTAGTAGCCTTGCAGGCTCGAAACTGGGTTACCACATGAGTGAGAATGCGATTATAAAATCAAAAATCGATTTCAAGTACATGAGTTAAAAATATTTAATATTTCAGGAAAAATACAAATAAAGTACTTAATCTAATATTATAATTTTATTATCTGTAATTAGATCTAAATAAACAAAAACAGTGTTACTTTTCAATGTAAATCATTTTGCATCTGAATATCGATATAATTAGCAGTCTTATTCTGTCTATAAACCGGCGTTACTAAGATAAACCTATAAATATGAAAATATACTCTATAATAACACAGACAAATTAATATCAGAATGTAATAATATGAACTTTGACAAAATATATCAGGAATCAAATTTGAATACCGCTTCGTGCATTTTTATTAACATAATACAACTTTTACTTACAAATAACTCAATAAAACAATTAATCCCTCGAAATAAAATGATAATTAAACCCTGGATAACTCCTGTTGTTAGGTACGCTACATCCGCACCAGAGATGGAATGCAGAAAAAGATAAAAATGAACGGGAACGACGTCAGAAAATCAGGCCAAATATATAACAAGTTAAATGAAATTATAAAAAAAACTTTTTTACAAAAAAAACAACCGGCCTCCAAAAAAAAAAAATACACTAAAAATTAAAAAAAAGTTATTTTTTTAATTTTTAGTGTATTTTTTATACTCCCGACTTCCAAAAAAAAAATACACTAAAAATTAAAAAAAGTTATTTTTTTAATTTTTAGTGTATTTTTTTTTGGAAGTCGGTTGTTTTTTTTTGTAAAAAAGTTTTTTATTTTTCACTTTTTAGTTGTAAAAACCCCAATAACATGGAAGGTGGAATTTCAACATTTGAAGAACACCAAAACGTCATCGAGGTATACGTATTTTTCGTTTTTGTTCAGTTTCTCAAAAAGCGCAGAAGCAATTTCAATAAAATTTATATGGGACCATCTCGGGAGTATATTCTTTTGGATAAAAAAAGAATTTTGAAAATCGGTCCTCAACCGACGGAGAAACAGGCGGACATACATAAAAAAAAAAAAACATACATACAGTCGAACATAGAACCTCCTCCTTTTTCGAAAGTCGGTTAAAAATAGCAAGCTGTCACAAAATTGAATGTAAAAAGAAAATCATCAAATGTTTACTTAACCAAAACTATGTGGAAACTGAAAAACTGCTTGATGTAGCAAAGTAGCAATGTGCATATTATATCATGACATGTATTTAATATTTTCTTAATATTTTTTATTTTTTACTAAACTTGGCGCCTGATATATAGTATCTGGGTGGCCAACTAATTGGAAAGTTACCCGGTGATAGTGAGATAGGTGGCAGGATTATGAATGTGAACATATATAATAATATTATGTACCTTTTTTGTAATTGTAAATAATTATATTTCATATATTTATAAACATTGTACACATACAAAAGCACACACACATACACACACCACACACACACACACACTATCGCACTGTTTACACGTTGGCAAATACTATTAAGATGTGAAGGGGGCCTGGAGCTCTGAAATACAGGCCTAGGCTTAGTTCAGACTCCAGATCTCCCACAAATTACAATTGTTTTGCCAAACTATCTGTCAACTTAAATAGCTAGCATTATTATGTAATTTTGTGGACAATAAACACTTTTCTTATTATTTATCTCGCTTATTCATGTGTAAATACATATAAATTATATTTTAAAATATTTCAATGAAAAGGTTAAAAAAAACATTTAAAAATATAAAAAATGGTATCCCACCGGTATCGGGACCAGGGTCCAAGCTACCGGAGGTCAAGGCTCCAGAGAGAGGAACCGCCTGATAATGCGAGGCGTGTCCAGAAGTACTGCTTTCTGAATCAAGCTCTTGATCCAGCCGCCTAACGAGAGCCTCCTGACGTGTTGGTCGAGGCTCGTGGCTATTAAGCCATTGGCTGACACGATTATAGGTACAATGATCGCTGAGTACACATCCCACATGTCAACAACCTCGCGAGCCAAGTCAATATACTTGATTTGTGTATCTTTCTCGGCTTTCACGGTCGAGGCTCGTGGCTATTAAGGCCCTACTACCGGCCAAGTGGCACCCTCATTGAATAAAAAATCGTAGCATAGCATATAAAATAAATATTAAAGAATCCAACGTCACGTTTGTTACAAAAAGGATAAAGTATTTTTACGTTGTTAAAACAGGTCTCAGAATGTTTCGTATCTAAAGTAGTAGGCAAAAGTTTCAAAAACGGCAGTTTTTGACTAGACCAATGATCGCGACGATAGATTGTGGTGGAGTAAATGAAACGGTAGTGAACTGTATAACAAGTATAATAAATAAAAATATTGAAATACAACAGTTGGTTTATGTAAAAATACTTTATCCTCTTTGTAACAAACGTGACGTTGGAATCTTTAATATTTATTTTCTATGCTACGATTTTTTATTAAATGAGGGCGCCACTTGGCCGTTAGTAGGGCCTTAACACAGCATCTTTCAAATGTTTGAAAGATGCGATGCGATGGTGATTTTATTTTGAGCTAGGCAAGCAGTAAAACGTTATTGGTCCGAGTAATTTGCCCAGCTGCTTGATTGAATAGCTGAATTTATAATAATTTTATTAATATTCAGGCTACTAGTAGACCGGCGCTGTTCAGTTAAAATAGAAAGGCTATACTTGAAAAAATAATTCGAGATAATTTCAGTCCATCTTCATCATTTCAGGTACCGACTTTAGCGGTTTTTTTTGTGGGGGGTTGGGAAATCATTCAATGACTTCTCCCGCTCTGGGTGGAGCGGGAGGGCGTGTCAGACTCCTATTGACTAAAACCCACCCCTGTTCCTTCTCTGCCTGAGTGCCCACGGGTGCGGTAACTCATTTTCATAATTTATCCGCTACCCCTAGGCATGCAGGCAGTGGTGGCTGACAACTCTTTGACTTTAGCGTTGTGTATTGTTTTTATAAGTGGGCATTAATATTTAAAAAAATCCTTCAAAAAGTATGGGTTCACTGAAATTTAAACTCCGTCATGTGACATAGAGTTTGTTGAGATTTGTTTCAAAATTATTACCTACCTCAAGTAAATGCTGCTGACTGTAAGGCTGAGCCCATCAAAAACGTAAATGTGAAATGAGAGCCAAGTTCAATATTATGACAAATGCCTTGGTTGTTGACTTCAACGACAAAAGAAGTGAAATCTGAATAGGTGCCAAGTTCAATGGTCAGACTATCCTGAAAATTTATGACGTCATAAAATATTTTATAATAACTTAAAATATAATTACTTCTTATAACTTATTAAGATAATATATTGAAGCCTAAGGTTTGACTTGGCTAGAAATTATAAAACAGTCATGGAAGGCTATAAAATAATTCGGATATGAAAACTAGCCAAGTCAGATTTTAGGCTTCCATAATTATCCTAAGTTACATGTTAGTTACATGTTTATGTGTAATTATTTTTGAGTTATGAGGGGTTCAAAAGTTTATTTAAATGGTTCGTGTAATATTACACACGGTGCTGCTCGCCAGTTCTGTTAGCTTGAACTTGGCTTGACACACTACCGAGTGTCTAGATAAAGCTGGTTGAATGCGACATTATGCACAGCATCGTTCACTATTCCTGCATTCCCTTTCTTTTCCACGTCGTCTTCAATGTTTCCATCTCTTGTGAAGTTCCACAGATATACAAACTTATTCACGTGATCAATTATTTGCACTCGTAATCTACACTCTTATATTTTTTTTTCACCATTCCTTTACTTCATTAACATTTATTTTCATTCCTTTCTCAACACAGTCACCGCGTATTGTAACTGATTTGCTGACGATTCCTATAGAACTTGATCGTCTACGTAAAATAAGCTGGCATGACATTAATCCCAAATCCACACCCACCCACATGCCTGTTCGAGTTGAACAGGCACGGAGTCGGTACACAGTTAAGTCTAACGTTTCTTGAAATGCAAATATGGCTATGTTTACCGCATTTATCTTTACACGGGCATTAGAATTCTTGTCCAGAGATTACAGTGCCCACACCAAATGCCAGTTCACACCATAACTGAATAGTGTTGACACTTATATTCCCTGCACACATTGGTGTGTTCCTTCTCGAGGTCGCAAAAGTACAGGAGACTTACTTGTGCATTGGCAAATGCAATAAAATGTGTATTGATTTTTACAGGCATATCTGATCCTGAAGATGCTCTTGTGGTGGCCAATACTTGTTTGCAGAAACATTTTTTATATGGCTTTGTGAAATATTGGTTGGGTGAAGGACTTATTACTGGATCTGGTAAGTAGATAATTACACAAAAAAAAAATATCCTGTGTATTTGGAAAGTTGGTGAAAGCATATTTGTATGAACTTGAATGAATTCAGCTGTGCCAATTATTATTTTGTTGCCTATTGTACATAACAATAATAATAAGCGTTTTATCGAGCTTTTCTTGGGCCTGGTGTAAATTTTTTGGCGTCCGTGGCCTGGCTACGTTTCATCGACCTCGTTGGGGAAGCTGAAAGTTTTGTCTGTGTGATTATGGACAGTGTTATCTTGTCGAATAACTACCGGAGGTTTAATTATTATGAAGGACGCCCCCTGTCGCGTCCTTCATAATAATTGTAATAATAACGCGTGTCGAGTATATACCACCGTCTAGGTGAGTCCATCAGACATATTACCTCTGGTTTTTCTTGTCTTGCTAAAGGCCAGTATTTGCACAGGCATAACTATGAGGCCAGGATTACTCAGCAGCAACTTGCTTGGAAATAAAACTTGTGGATTCTGAGGTTCCGTATAACAAGTATGTGCCCGATTCAGTACTCAAAAATGACCATGTCATGTTGTACTGGGATTGGTCTATTAACACTGACAGGACTTTAATTGTTGTTAATAAGCCGGAGATAGTAGTTTCATTGACACCTGTATCCAAAACAACTGGCAGGGCTTATTGCTTTCGTCAACCTGCAACATTAATAGGTGAAGTTAACCTCTGGCATATATTTGATTTCTGTGAATTACTACAAAATATGAGACAAGGTCATGACACTACATTTGTGGATATATTAAACAATCTTAAAGCAGGACAAATGACAAACTGGAGATATTAGATAGCCGACGAGTAGACATAAACGATATTAATGAAATCATTCGAGTTTTTTATAACAACTGGAGGAGGACTGAAGGAGAATTGTTTTTTTCTTTATTCAAACTTATTTAAAAATAAGTTTTCATTCAAACTAATTTTTTTGCGAAGTTTGACTTTTTTTCTTTTTATAAAGTTCACTTTTTACGCAGTCGAGTTTTTAGATTTTTTAAAATTTACTTTTTTTAAATATATGCTTCCTATTACGTAAAACCCTCTCATCAGAATTTCTCCTCCGAAACTCCTTTGAGTATTTTTGCTTATCCACGTTGTAGTGTATGTAGATATACTTATGACTTGTCATGAGCGCATACGTCACCGTCGGTGGTTATAAATAACGTTCCGAATGGTGGGGACGGCAGTTGGATCCGCCAGTTGCCACTGTGAGCAGCCGTGTCCACACGCTGCTCCTCCGTTCGGCCCGCTCACATCCACCGGTTCTCCCTGTGTGCTGTCGTAGGTGCTGGTCTCGACCGGCGCTTGCGGGAGTGCGCAGGGGAAGCCGCCCCGTTGTTACTCGGTGGGGTAACCCACCGTAGCGGTCGCGGAGGCAACTCAGTGCCTTTTTAACCGTCTGCCCCGACATCTAAACATGCCGCCGAAGGGGAGGTCCGGTCCCCGTCGCTCTCAGGAGCACGGTACCGGGCCGTCTACCTCACCGCCGGACCGTCCGGTGACGGGCCGGACGCCGCCGCCCCCTGCAAGAGGGGGTGCGTCGCCCGGCGCACCACCGGCCGCACAATCCGCCGCCCCACCTTCCACCGCAAGAACGGCCGCCACCGGCCCGCCGACGTCATCAGCGACTGCGCGCGTTTCGCCGGCGCCGTCGTCGAGCCGGCAGCCGGCCGTCCCGGTCCGTCCTCCGGCCTTTCGTCCCGTGCCTACGCAGGCGCCGCTGCCTGCCGCGTTGGCGAGTCGGCCGCGCGCCCCGGGCGTGACACGCCCCCCCGCCGTCGCGTCGGGGGCGCGCGCCGCCGCGCCGACCGCGCGCGCTGCGGTACCGCCTGCTAGGCCCGCCCGCACGGAGCCTCGAGCAGCCACATCCTGCCCCAACATAGGGCCGCGGGACCCGCGCCTCGCCGCGCGGACCGCGGGCCCTACCGCGCCAGTGCAGCGTGGCTCGGCCCCCGTGCCGAGCGCGACTGCGCCTATGTCGCGCCCACGCACCGCTACGCCCCTGACTAGGGAGGTAGCGTCGACGCTCCCCTCGCTGGCGCCATCACCGCCGCCGACACGAGCCCCGCCGCCGCCGCTGACACCACACGTCATCGCGGTGAGTAGCGGCGCCCTATCTCCGTCGCCACCAAGGGTCGCCGCCCAGGATTCCCCGGCGGTGTCGGCGTGTTTTTCCCCTCGCGAGAGCGAGTGGTCAGACATGTCGGCATCGTCGGGCGAGTCTGACGCGGAGGAGGCCCACTCCCGGTTCCCACTGCCGCTTCCGCTGGGGCTTGAGCGCGTGCCCCCGCCCGCAGCTCGCCCGCAGCGGAGGCCTAGGAGCCCGGAAGAAGAAGAGGATGCGGAGGAGGCGAAACGGCGCCAGCTGCAGCGCACACCGCGCAGGCGCAGCGGGGCTGACGCGCCATCTTTCGCCTCCGCCGCCGCAGGCGCCACGGGCGGCACGAGCCGCCCCCCACCCCAGCAACATCAGCAGTCCCACCCTACGGCTGCCACCGCCCAGAGCGGAAGCGCCAAGGGTGCCCAGAAGAAGGCACGCTACCCGCCGCTGGTAGTTGAGAGGCTGCCGGACTGGCAGACCCACTTCAGGGTCCTGCGCGATTTGCTGGGTCGCCCTCCGAGTGCCCGCCCTTATCAGGGCGGCATTCGGTTCCTTCCCGGCGACGAGAAGGAATTTAGGGTGATCCAGCGCTATCTGTGCGACCTGGAGAGGGATGCCGGTCTGGTATGGTTTTCATACTCCCTGCCGGCGGAGCGTGCCTTTAAGGTGGCCATACGCGGCCTGCCGGTCAACACCGAGCCGGCCGCTATAGAAGAAGACCTGCGGGGGCTCGGCTTCGAGCCCCAGTATGTACGGGCCATTAAGGCTCGCGAAGGACGTCCGGGCTGCATATACCATGCAGTCCTTAAGCGCCAGCCGGACGTCCAGCGCATCTATGACGTCACCACCATCCTGCTGATGGGTGGCGTCAGGGTGGAGGGATGGCGAGGCAAGAGGGGGCCCGCCCAGTGCCACCGCTGCCAGCGCTTCCGGCACTCAAGTCACCAGTGCCACCGCCCGCTCGCCTGTGTGCGATGCGGAGGTGGGCACGTCGCCCGAGATTGTCCCCGGCCCCGTGAGGAGCCGGCAACGTGCGCCAATTGTGGCGGACCACACCCCGCGTCGCACCGCGAGTGCCCCGTCTTCCGCCGGGAGACCGCCAACAGGCGAGCGGGCACGGTGGCGCTAACAAGCACAGCACCCCGCCCGGCCGCAACAACGGCCCGGGCCACGAACGCGGAAGATCACGAGGCCTGTGGCGCCTCTCTGATGGCGGCCGCAAACGGGCCCAGTGGAGCAGCTGCCCCCCTGCCTGGACGCAGGAGGAAAAGGAGACGACGTGGGAGGAAGCCCCCTCCCCCCACCGACACCGCAAATCAGCCACCCCAACCCCAACACACCGCACAGGGTGCGAATCTGCCAGGGGCGGCCTCCGTAACAGAGGTCGTCCCTACGGTAAAGGTTCGCACCATGTGCCCCCGTAGCAATCTACAACAGCGGACGCCAGAGGGCGCCACCGCTGCTGTCGGACCAGCCGCAGCCATGCGTCCACACAACGCGCCACTAGGCGCCACTGTAGCCGCCGTCACGCAGCCGGAGCTCCATAAGCGGGCCACTGGCCTCCTGCTGGACTTGATTAAGGCCATCAGGAGGGGCCAGGACCCGCTTATCACCGTGCTGGAGGGCATGGTGGCCATCCTAGCCCTCTACCAGGGCGGGACCGCCGCCAGCAGCCAGCCAGCAGCACCTGACGCCGAGTAAGTCGTTTTCACCTACACGCGACTTGCTCAAACAGGAACACTATGCAAGCAGTACATGCACTGTGCGCGACGTGTTCTAAGTTAATATAGGCACGTCGCGTATCGCAAGCCAGACACACATGACTCCACACACATTGTGTACTCACGCGCTGTATGTACCTACATACAGCGCTTACATGGGCGGCGTTACACATACAATGCCGCCCACACATACATCTACGGCCCCGCGGTCTGGACGGCAACCGGCTAGATCTGGAAACCGGGCGGACGGGGGCCACTCACTAAATACTGTAGGCTCACTGTAAGCCGGCGGCCGTGAGCTGGTCGTCATCCGCTGGGCCTCCCACAGGGAACTGTGGGTCTCACCCGGCGGTGACAGACCGCCTAGCTGCCGTGAAAACATGTTCCGAGCCTGCAGTATCACACATGGGCGAATGCTGTGAGAGCATCGGCAGGTGCAGTTCCATCACCTGCCTAGTAGGCTCTTATGGCAGTCACCCTAGGCATCCACACCAGATAGGTCCCCCCACGAAGCGCCCGTTTTTACGGGCGGCAATTGAATTCGCGTTCTAGAGGGCCAAGCCCTGATAACGCCCACCACACCCCCCCTGCGGGGGGCTGTAGTGAACGTCAGACAGCCTGGGACGGCAGTTGAGGTCAGATTGTCGGCCAGTGCGGTGGTGCATTGGCAAGCCAAGTACAATACTATTATTATACACATTGCGTGGGTACTACATTTGGCGACAAGGATAAAAATAAAATATTAAATAAAGTGAAAAAAAAAAGGAAATGTGGTCGGTGAAGTGACGAAATAGTTAATTTATACTACTTAGGTAACATGTAATAAATAAATACAAAATAAGTTATTAGAGTTGAATCATTATAATTTGAACCATTATTTTATTTTAATTAACAAATGGGAATTATAATTCAAAAGTATAAAACGTTAAATTTAACGGTGGTGATTATTGCTTAACTTATGATAACAACACTAGGATGTGAGTGATGTGTGTGTCATTTGGGTGCAAATATCAAACTGTGCTGTTTTGTTAACAACCTACGTAAGTTGACATCATTATTTTCCTGGCCTTATCCCATGTTACTTGAAGTGGGGAAACACGCAACCTAGTGAAACCTGGACAACTGGGATGTTGGGGGACCTGAAAATTCGTCTCACTTAAAGAGGTATTCTACTTACTCAGGGTCTCAGATAGAGATATAAGTAGGTCTATCTCATTTACAGAGGACCCTGTTTATGTAGGTTAGATCAGTTACAGAGGTCAATACCTATAAAATTCAAAGAAAACAATTTAAAAGTATTCTTTAAAACATAGTCTCAGTAAAAGAGGTAAAATACTATCATAATATCACACTATCTCAATTTAACAGACTTTCTTTTCAATGATTATGAAAATGGTCATCACCACATCTCTAAGACGTGGTCAGAGACGTGGAGTATTTTTGTGATTACAGTGCATACTACCTTCACAGTATGATAAATTGCGGATACATATAAAAATAAAATAATGGTACTGTGGTGCCTCCATCACATGAGAAATATTTGATCCAAAGGTACTACCATTGAATTGGAATATCACATTAAACAAAATAGCAAAGGTAATTTAATTATTAAAAGGCCTCCCCGATTGACTCATCATGATGTCCCACAAATTTACCGGGATTAGAAAAACTGGATTTAGAAGGTGATAGTACCTCATTAGGGCAGCGCTAGAAAAAAATAGAAACAGTCTTTAAATATTTACCCGGAGGGTCTGAATATTACAACATCTGTAAAGAAAAGTGTAACGCTGTTGATGCTTGCAGGATCGGACTATTGCATTACAAGTGCCAGTTCTTACTAGTAAAACACGCCAAGCCATAGGTTGGGTTCAACGCATTTTGGCCATACAGTAAAGAAAACTTAACGAACGGGTTCAAGTCCAGAGTCATGTATTACTAGCCGTGGGTGTTAATACACTTCAGTATGCCAGGTCACGAGCTTAGCCAGGTCAGGAATAAGATATTAGTATTGCGAAGTATGTTTATTATATAATCAAATATTGAACATGTAGCATACAATAATGATTATTTTCAAGTTGACTGAAGTTAAGTCAAGCAAACTGTGAAAATAAGTCAAGAGAACTGTGAAAATTAGTCAAGTAAACTATGAAGTTAAGTCAAGTAAACTGTCAAGTTAAGTCAAGTTAACTGTCAAGTTAAGTCAAGTTGAATCAAGTTAACTGTCAAGTTAAGTCAAGTTAACTGTCAAGTTAAGTCAAGTTGAATAAAGTTAACTGTGAAGTTGAGTCAAGTTAACTGTGAAGTTGAGTCAAGTTAACTGTGAAGTTGAGTCAAGTTAACTGTAAGGTGGAGTTTAGTCAAGTTAAAAGTAAAAGAGAGTCTTCAGTAAAGTAGAGTCTACAGTAAAGTAGTCTCAAGTAAAGTAAAGCAGTTAAAACAATAAACATAACATCACGCCTACGTTCTCCAAAGGGGTAGGGTGAGATGTGTGATGCAACCAAGTTCACCAATTACGTTGAGCATGCCTGTAGCCACTAGCCGGGTGCCAGTTCGGACCCCAATCTGTTATTGGGAGGTCCACAATGGAAAAACTGAGTGAACCTGCCCGACCTACCGGTCTGGGAGTCGAAACCGGGACCCTATGCTTAATTATACGATTGTGCTACATGATTAGTTCTAAAGTAATAAACCAAAGAGCACATAAATGCAATAGAAAATACCTAGTGGTCATTAAATTGACAAGTAATTGCAGTAGAATATAGCTACTGGTCATTAAATTGACAAGTAATTACAGTAGAATATAGCTACTGGTCATTAAATTGACAAGTAATTGTAGTAGAATATAGCTACTGGTCATTAAATTGACAAATAATTGCAGTAGAATATAGCTACTGGTCATTAAATTGACAAGTAATTGCAGTAGAATATAGCTACTGATCATTAAATTGACAAGTAATTGCAGTAGAATATAGCTACTGGTCATTAAATTAACAAGCAGTATCAGTAAAAAATATCTACTGGTCATTAAATTGACGGGTAACAGCAGTAGAACATATGTACTGGTCATTAAATTGACAAGTAATAGCAGTGGAATATATTGACTAAGGAAAAATAGTGAAAATTTTGATTGTGAAGACCTTCATCAGTAGGAATGAAATGGGAGTGCTGGAGGCGGGCACTTGTGATCTACCTGGAAGCTACTGGCATAGAGAGTAGTGAGAAGAAACTTGCTTTGCTGATACATTTTGGTGGACTAGAATTACAGGAAATATTGTATAATATACAAGATGCAAATGTATCACCAGAAGACGGAGTGGAATTGGAAACATGTTGGTAAAAAGGTACATCCGTTAAATTGGGCAGACTTCATTATCATCATCATCAGCCTGTGGTGGTCTGCTGCTGGACGCCGGCCAGTCCGGTTGCGCGCCGTTCGGCTCGGTTCTCGGCGGCTCTCATCCGGCTACTGGCGGCTCTCATCCGGCTACTGGCGGCCATCCTGGAGGGATCGTCGCTTCATCCACCCTGAGGGCGTCCTGCCTTGCGTTTGACGATTCGCGGTCTTCACTCAAGAACACGTCTACCTCAACGATCATTGGTTCTCGAAAAACTTCTTGATTGGAAGTAACCTCCATTCAATTGAGAAAACTCTATGGTTTGACGTAACCTCCATTAAATCATTCAAAAAAAAAAAAAAAAGATTACCGCCATTAAACTAGAAAATTTGGTTACAGGTATCAACCTCCACTAAATTTAAAAATAGGATCGCTAATTGTCGTAAGTGACAAAACGCCTACATTAAATTAGACATTTTGTGGTGGTTTTCTCATCAAATTGAGACTATGTTGCAATGCAAATCACCTCCATTCAATTGGGAAATATTTGTGTATAGTTGGTTCTAATATTTACTTGGTTGAGCTACTACCATTAAACTGAAACCAACTGAGTAAGTACATGTTATTGTTGATGCTTAGAAAACAGGCAGACAAATATAAATTTGATTGGAAGGATGATCATTTGATAGACCAGATCACCAAAATGTACTTCTATGTCGACTTCAAGTAATAAATAAGAGTAATAAACTATGAATCAAAAAAAAAAAAAAAAAAAAAAAAAAAAGGAAAGGAGAAGAAAGATTCAGATAATAATAATATCAAAGCATATTACATTGAATATAAAGAAGTTAAATCAAAACAATAATTCCAACTTTGATTATTGGAAAAATATAAATATATGATTATGTAATATAATCTGATTCAGACCCGAAAAAGCAACATCTCCAGGATTAACAGGGAAATATTATCAAGACACCTGAGAACTACAGTTGTTTCATTGTCACAAGCGACAAACCATTACATCATAACCTACGAACAAGCGTCGCCTTTATAACCAAGAGCGACAACCTACAATATATAATACAGTCCACAACATTTGCTGACCAGTTAAATAAATATACCATAACTAAGTGATTGAAACATTTTCGATCCATTTATGAGTAAAATGGTAACATGCAGAATATTTGTAAGTAAATAAATACTTTCAAAAATACATAGGTACACATATTATGTATACCTAAATCTATAAAACTTAATACAGGTAGTATTTAGATATAAATAAAATAAATTAAAATAAGGAAGGGATGTAGTGTATGTAGATATACTTATGACTTGTCATGAGCGCATACGTCACCGTCGGTGGTTATAAATAACGTTCCGAATGGTGGGGACGGCAGTTGAGGTCAGATTGTCGGCCAGTGCGGTGGTGCATTGGCAAGCCAAGTACAATACTATTATTATACACATTGCGTGGGTACTACACACGTAGTTTCGGATTTGGCCATGGACGCTTATTAGGGGCAACATAATAATAATCGCTATCATTATGCATAAATTATGTTAAAACACCGCTTTTTTATCATATGTTATCCGAAGACAATTCAGATAAATTAAAAATGTAAAAAAGATTGCCTTTGCTGTCCCGTCTCCAATCTATTATTGTAATTATGTTATTTTCTTTACCCAGGAGACCATTGGCACCGTCACCGACAGATGTTAAAATCGTCCTTCAGCCTGCCAATAATAAATGGGTACATCAAAGTGTTCAACAACCAATCAAGGACAATGCTGAGCGCTTTAGAAAGTTACGTTGGAAAAGGAAAGATATGTCCTTCACAACAAATAAAATATTTTGCCCTGGCATCAACTTACTGTAAGCATGTTTCCGCCTGAATTCACTTTCACTCTAAATTCTAACTGAACACTGAAGACGAAAAGTGACACTCACGCCTTGTAAGACGAGTTTCTTTTTTTTTTTTTTGTAAGACGAGTGAGTGTCACTTTTCGTGTTAGTCTCAAGTTTCAGTCTCATTTTTTTTTAAGAGTTGACTGTTTTTACCCGAATGCGCGCACTCTCCCTTGCGTCGCGCATTCGGAGCATGGAATTAATAATTGAACTAAAATAATTTGCACCAACTGCATCACACTGCTTGAAAAGTGACTTGTTTAAAACTTTTTGGTAGTTTTTTACAGTCGGGTTTATTTATATTATTATCTCTAACTTATTTCTTAACTTATGAAGAGATGGCTAAAGTAATATAACTACGTAGACTTTCTTGAGGTGTATGAGTCCCAGCTTCAGCAAAGAAGGAGAGCAATAGTGTTTGGAGATTTCAACATTGATTTGTTAAATAAAGACAAAAAAACTAAACAATATTATGAACTCATGAAGGGAACTGGACATAAAGTGCTAAATAAAATCAACAAAAAATATTGTACTCGAGAATCGAAAACTAGAAAGTCTATTCTGGATCATGTCAGCTCTAACCTGAAAGACGATCACTTTCACATGGCAATAGTGGACTCTTCAATGTCTGACCACAAACAAATATATGTTGAATTAAAAAAAACTAAACCGCCTCGAAAAATAAGAACACAGTACGAAGCAATTGATTTTACGAAACTATATAATATTTTAGAAAAAACAAACCACGAAGAACTAGATGATAGCTACACACTAATGGAAAACAAAATCAAATCAGCAATAGCCGAAAGCAAAATAAGAAAAACCAAAATTCTAAACCTACCCCAAAACGACTGGATAAATAAAAGCATCATTGAGGAAATCAATCAAAGAAACGCATTGTGGACAGAACTTAAGAAGAACCCAAATAACACCAACCTGGAAGCAGACTTTATTACAAAAAGGAAACGCGTAGCTAAAAACATGCAAGATACAAAAAACAGTTATTACTATAAAAAAATCAGCGATTGTATTAACAAACCTAAGAAAATGTGGAAATTAGTTAATATTTTAGCAGCCAATAAAATAAAACTAAACTGTGCTCCTTCAAAGCTACTGATCGATTCTAAGCATACTAAAGACCCAAAAGAAATTTGCCAGATTTTTAACGAGTACTTTGCCACTATAGGCCCCCTTTTAGCAAATGAAATACCTAGATCTTTTCATGACGATCATTCACGCGCCTTACCAAAAACTCCCCCCGAAAATACTCCAGTGCTTTCCAATCTTGATCCGTGTTCTGCCACTGAAATAACAAAAATTATAGCAAAACTTGACCCTAACTGCAGTACAGGATTAGATGGTATAAGTACTAAAGCAATAAAATGCATAAATAATATAATAGCGAACAACTTGAGCAAATGCTTCAACAAACTGCTGAGTGATGGCAATTTTCCCGATACCCTGAAAATGGCTAAGGTAACTCCCATTTACAAAGCAGGATCGAAGACGGAACCAGGCAACTATCGGCCAATCTCAGTTTTACCTGTATTGTCAAAAGTATTAGAAAAAATTTTACACAGCCGATTAGATAAACATTTAAATTCTTGCAACTTTCTTTCAGATCGACAATACGGGTTTAGGCCAAAAAGTAGCACTCTTACTGCAACAGTCGACCTTGTTTCCAAAATTCAGAAAAATGTAGATGGTAAAAACATAGTTCTTGGCATTTTTATTGATCTCAAAAAAGCGTTCGACACCGTTAGTCATGAATTGCTACTTAAAAAGCTGGAAAAAATCAAAATCACTGGTAGTGCCTTAAACATGTTCAAATCCTATCTAAACAACAGATCACAATTAGTTAAAATGGATAATAATTGTCAAAGCGATGCTTTACCAATAACGTGTGGAGTACCTCAGGGATCCATTCTAGGTCCCCTGCTCTTTTTAATATATATAAATAACATACAAGAACTTGAACTACATGGTCATCTCACCTTATATGCGGATGACACTTGTTTATTTTATTTCGGATCATCCATTCATGATCTAATTTTCCAAGCTCAAGAAGACTTAAACACCCTATTCTCGTGGTTTCAGTATAATTTATTAACTATAAATATCTCTAAAACATGCTATATCTTATTCAAAGCTAAAAATAAAATAATACCTTCACACAAACCCTTAAATATTAATAATATTCCTTTACAGCAAAAAACTTGCGAAAAATATCTTGGCTTAAGATTAGATAGTTCACTATCGTGGAATGCTCACCTAGAACATATAAAAACCAAGCTTTCGTCACTACTTGGATCTCTTAGAAATATAGTTCGATGTATTCCACATAGATTGCGTCACACCATCTATAACGCCCTAGTAAAACCACACCTGCTGTATCTGGTTGAAGTTTGGGGCAGTGCGGCCAAAACGAAGCTGGATAAGCTCCAAGTTGCACAAAACAAATTAATAAAAATTATTTTTAATTATCCTTATCTAACACCAACAAGCACAATTTACGAAGAAACAAAAATTATGAACATTAGACAGCTATATATCTACAATACCTGTATTTTTATCCGAAAAGCTCTTAACAAAAGTATACAGACAAACCTATCATTTACTAAAGTAAAGCAAGTAACCCAACGTAGCACTCGTCGAGCTAGCTTGCTTATCTTACCAAAGATGAGAACTAAGTTCGGCAAGAAAAATTTAACATTTGAAGGAGCACAGTTGTATAACAAAATACCGTCATGTATAAAAAAATTACACTCATTCAATGCATTCAAGAAGCAATTAGCCCAATATTTATTAAATAAATAATAACAAATTTCCTTAGATGCGGGAATGCATTGGATCAGTGATAAACTCAATATTAACTTATTGACGAACTCGATCTATTTAGTATTTAGCATAAGGTAAACAAATTGTTCTCATGTAAGTGACTTTGTGTCTTTTTTGAGAATAAATATCTTTAAACCTAATAACATCCGCTCGGGTCATTCCATCAGGTTAAGCTACGCTTGCCGGGGTTGGTCCATGGGTGGGTGACCTTTACATATCGAGACTCCTCCGTGCCTCGGAAAGCACGTTAAACCGTTGGTGCCGGCTGTCAATCGTGGATCTTTGACAGTCGTTACGGGTCATCAGAAGCCCGAAAGTTTGATAACCAGTCTTACCAAGGGGTATAGTATTACCCAGTAGGTAACTGGGTTTTGGAAGTCAAATAGGCAGTCGCTCCATGTAAAATACTGGTATCTAGCTGCATCCGGTTAGAGTGGAAGCCAACTCCAAGATAGTTGGAAGAAGGCTAGGCAGATTGATTATTTCTAACTTATTTCGTAAGACCATTTAATTTTTTAATGTGATTTCAGTGACTACGTTTGGAAAGGATTCAGCTAATGAGATATTTTATTTAAAATATATGGAAGCTGCCAATGAAATGTTACACCTTTTAATGGACAGATTTCAGAAGTTTTGGCTTCACAATGATTTTATACACACTCTATTAGGATACAAAAAGCATGAATCTGAACTGGTGAAAACTACTTATGAAATATCAGATGAGGTACTTACAGAATAATTGTTTATAAATAGCACGTATAGACCGATAAATAACACATGAAAAATCTTTTATTTATCACAGCAGGAGTTCATGTCAGGATCACAAATGTGTGGGTAAAGACACCAAAGAGTTTAGAAAAATCATAGATCAGAAACCAAGATTTTAGGTCTCCAAATTAGTTGGCATGAATAAATTTTTAATAATTATTATTTATAATAATACTTTTTTTTATTTTTTTTTATTCACTCTACATACAAATATCCTTACAGGCTAGACCCAATGCGATATTGTGGCACACTTAAAATTTAAATGATTCCACTGTTAATACCATAGCAAATTCTATAGGTAGCTGTTTTAGTGAATTCACCCAAAGCGCAACAGAATTTGTCTATGTCATCAGCAATGAGGTTGAGAGTGCGGAGCGCGCTCGTGAGCGGTGCCTCGCGCAGCAAGTAAGTTCGCGCGCGCGGCACCGCCAGCAACCGTGGCTGACGACGATGACCCACATATCCGTCCGGCACGACTTTCGCCACCCTTCGCAATATATCCGCATTGTGTTTCTTCCCTCTAATTACCTTAAAGATATAAGTCACTAGTGTGAGTTGTCTCCTGACCCTCAGTTCATTATATCCCACCGTACCCAAGACAAATAGAGTTGGATACATCAATGGATAAAATGGAGATACCCCTATTCTCTCATATATTTGTACCTAATAAATTTATTTTGTACTCGCTCCAACATAAGACTACTCGTAGATACTTAGTTTCATGTGGAGCCCAGATAACTGCATTACATTCTAGTTGGCTTCTTATTTAAGCGTTATACAACTCCGTTATAGCTTTAATATTTGTGAAGCCTTTAACCATTCTAAGCACAAATCCTAGATTTCTATATGCTTTTTTGCATACCTTAACTATATGATCACGAAACGTTAGCCTAGTGGTGAAACTAACTCCCAAGTCCCTCACTTCGGTGACCCTATCCATTGGCACCCCGTCCACCTTATAAACATGTGTGATGAGTGTGTGCGCGCGCGAGAAACTTATGGTCACACACTTAGATGTGTTAAACTGCAGGAGATTACTTTTGCTCCAAGCTACCACTCTGACTATATCTCTTTGCAGCGTCTCACAGTCATTCACCTTTTCAATGGGGAGATAAAGCTTGAGGTCGTCGGCAGACAGTAAACATTTAGCATCTTCCACAACGTTTGGTAGGTCATTTATCATCAAGAGAAATTCTACAGGCACTAGATTAGTTCCCTGGCTTACCCCAGATCTAGTATAACATGCGTTCAATTGATATCCTGCATAGTCAACATACTGTTGCCGGTTACTCAAATGACTTGCAAAAAACTTAAGTAAATGCGGGGTGAAACCGACACCTGCTAACTTTTTTAGTAACATGTCATTATTGACTAAATCAAACGCTTTTTTAAAGTCGAAATATGCACTATCGATTTGTCCCCCACTGTCTACTATCGGCACCACATTCGCAATGTAGCTGAGCAAATTACTGGTAGTATTTCTAGTCGGCCGAACTCCACGTGAGTTGCGAGCTAACTTGCTGAAAAACGCACCTATGAATAGAAGATTCTAACACTCTCTCTCTAACACACTCTCTCTCTCACTCTAACTTATAGTTAGTAGTTTTGTTTAGTATTATAATTATTAACTAATAAACAACTGTAATAAAAAATATGGTGAATAATTTTATAATAATGTAAGCTTATTACTTTGGTGCCAAAGTAATAAGCTTACATCAATTTTTACTTTTCCCCCTAAAAGTGAGTACCTATTTTTAAGGGGGAAAGTTCCATGGACTAATCCCATGGTTGATTCAATGATTCAAGGGACCAATCTTTTTATCTGAGCATCCATAGCCAAGGAGAGTACCTTGAAGAGGATTCATTCAAATTTAATATTAGCCGTAATAATTTTTATCAGCGTTTTTTTTTTGATAACATCATGTATGTACGAACTAGTAAAGTTTTGTCATTAACTTTACACTTTTTTTTAACTTCGTTGCTAGAACAAAAAAAAAATTGAGTAGTAGGTAAGAGTTTTTCTTCAGAGAGTGAAAATCCCAGAACTTGTAGATTAATACTCTGTCTTCTTTTTCAGACAATAAAAACAACCAGAACGTTTTTAAATGAAACTTATAAACACTCATTATTAACACGTAAGTAATGTTTACAATTTTTTTCTATCACACGTTAATTACCAGATATTTGGCCGTAACTATGTAATTCGTACTTTGCAATTTTCCACTCAAACACCCGGATTTGAGCCGCGCGCTCGGCAGGTGCGTCCGCTCACTCGCGTCGCGCGAGCGCCCGTCTCGTTGCTAAATTTAAAGCTCAATATCTTAAAAAATACGTGTGTTTTGCTGATAATATAGAGAATCGAAATACGTGAAAACTAAAGAATGATAACGTGTTCAAAGTACTTCTAATGAAATGTAAACGAAAGAAAACGTTAGAAGTAAACGTTAATATTTGTTAACCTATGTTTTGACCAATCATTTTGTAGTTTGTATCTTTAAAACCGATTTATCATTAAACTAGACTATATAACCAATTTTTTGATACCTAGAAGTTACTAAGCGATATGTTCTAAGTACCACATTAAACCCAAACAAAACACCCCTTTCTCTCATTTTTTTTTGCCGCCAAAATCGAGCCAAGTTACGGCAAGATGGAATATTGACCTACTTTATCGTTGTATTTTACTGTTTTATGTATTTTTAAATACTAATTAATAACTATTTTCCACATTACGAGCGATGTTATAAGAGATTATGAAGTAAATAATACAAAAAAAAAAACTTAAATTATATAATTACGTAAACATGCCACATATTCCATGTTCCGTTTTTCAATTTTAGCATTTTCAACACACACGGAACCTCTGAGAAGTTTATGTATTCGTAATCCTTGAAATTTTTCCGATTTTATGGACAGATAACTTATATAGGTTGGATTTTGCGAAAATTCCAATTAAATCACAAAGTTGACATTAATTGACTGTTTACACTGACTGTTGACGGACGAAATTTCAACAATTTATAAAAAAAAATCTCTATGTCATAGTGCGGGGTGCCCAAGAACAAAAAGATGCGGAATTTAGTCGAGTACCATAAACAATAAACTGAGAATACACTAGCATCGCCCCCATAGCAAAAAAATGGTTTAAAGCAAAAAAACTGGGTGGCCGCGTTGGTCATCGTGGCGTTCCTGAGGACTTTTTTTGGATCGCCATAGTGTCCGGAACGTGTGAGTGGAGATACCAACATTTAATAAAATTCCACCTTTTCAAGCGATTTAAAAAAAAAGAGGAGGTTTTCAATTCAACTGTATTTTTTTAATGTGTTTTACCTCAAAACTTTTACTGGGTGAACCGATTCTGATGATTCTTTGATTTTTATTAGAAAGCTGGTGTTTCTCATGTGGTCCTATGTAAATTTGATATAGACCAGACCAGTAGTGTTTGAGTTGTCCTTAATAATGTGTATTTAATTGACTTCGACTACATTGATGATGTTCTCATTTTATTTATTTAGACTATCAATTCGAATATATATTTTTTACAAAAAAAAATAGAACCGACTGCCAAAGAAAGTGCAAAATAACGTTAATTTCGGCAGTCAGTGTCAAAAATCGAAGAAACAAAACCAGAAACACCGTTTTGTGCATGTGGGTGGGATGGGATGCCCACTATGTACCAGTGGCACAACGCCGTACATCTGGTGGTCCGATCATGGAACGGGCTTGGCAGAATTAGACTATGCTATTCAGATGCATATTCCCCGAAATGCAACTATAACCACATCTATGACGCCATATACGAACTTAAACTTACAAATCCTGCATGGCACAAGCAGAGTTCTCCGCGTGATTTGAATATTCCAAAAGTCCAAAGTCTACCATCGGGCAGCTACCCGGACCAAACACAACACCTGTCTGGTCGGAGGATCTTCCCTTTCCAACGGAAGTTTGAGGGACTTTACACCCTGATCCACGTGCCTCCAAACAACCGATACAAAACGAATAGGCTAGTAACTCGGCGTCGATCTGAAGACTTTGTAGCTCCATCTCGACGAGTAAATCATTGCCAATGATCCTCTCGACTTGTTTTCAATAGACTCAAGTTAGTATCTGGCAGATCCATCCCGAGCCCGTCCCGATGAGAGCAGTACTACATACACAATCTAACTTGCACTTGGTGAAAGTTGAACAGCTGTTCTGGTATGAAGTTCTAACTCACTGTTGTTAGAATCCCCAACTTCTTGGTAGCCACTTGAGCATTTGCCTCGATTATGGAGCGAAATTGAAGAGAGACCGTTCCTTTAGGAAATCTGCAAACCAATCACACAATTCAGCGGGTAGACCAAAGTAAGGAAGCTTACCAATAAGGTTTTCGTGCCAGACCCTATCGAAAATTTTAAAGATTTCAAGGGTGACCGCAAGTGCTTCCCAGTGTTTCTCGATGGTCTAACTCCATATGTGAATGGCATACGCTAGAAAATTCCCAGTGAATCGATTTCAGTAGATGCGTATTAAATTGTCGGTCACTAGGGATATCGTTAACTTCTTGGTATGCCAAAAGTTTACTGTTGAGTACGTGTTCCATACTCTTACAGAGGATGGACGTTATTTGTGGTACAAAGTGTTAGGTACGTTACACTTGACTGTTTCTGTTGATAGATTAAACATTTGCCTATTTCTACAAACCATGAAACTTGAGAATATAATTACTGTAAATTATACTAAAGTAATGTTAAAAATATTCTAAACAAAATTGCAACTCTTTAAGTAAGAAATTGATATCAAAAAACTGAAAAATCTCATTTTCAGCAAGCGAGGAAGTTTAGTGTACAGACTGTTGTCAGCATTATCTGACCCACCCTAAAATCAAACGACTTTGGATCCTCTATTTAATTTATATGAGCTTATCAGACAACTGCTCGAGGATTTGATGAACAAATACAATAATAATATAGACACGCAAATTTGATCTTTAAAACGTTAGCATTAGGTTATATTTTATAACTATTTGTTATAATATGATAAGTGTAATAGCTTATTTTAATGATTGAGTTCAAGTAATTCTGGTCTCGTGGTCTGTGTATAAGACTGAGAAAAACAAGGTTCGAGATCAAATCCTGCGACAAAGATATTGTTTTGCTTTCAATATACAATTTATATTCCAAAACTATTTCTTGTATTATTGTAAAGAACTACAGACTTTACATAACCTTTTTAAAATGGTAATATTTTCACATAACTTGCAATTAGTGGGTAGTTGAAAAGTAAATATTCGTATTCATTATAAAGAACTGTGAACTTAAAGTTTTTAAAATTACCCACCCGATTACAAGATAAGTTATTAGGCGAAAATCATATTGGTCGTTCTTTAATATTGCAAGCAATATTGTAGAAATGAAAACAAATTAAAAAGAAACTGATGTATAGGTGGACTGTGTTTTCGAACCCACATGCTGTTCGTCGTCAATCCAGCATCAAACCGCTAAGCCACAAGAACTTGTTGAGAATACGCGAAATTAAAGATTGGGTTGTAATTATGTAGTGTGACTTATAAGCTTTTCAACTTTAATGTTAACGAGATAATGATTAAAATAGTAATGACAAAAACATATATAATGCCGGTGGCTCCGACTATGTTGGGTGGGTTTACCTTAACGTTACGTGTTAAAGATCAAATTTGAGTGTCTGTGTTATTATTATATTTTTGTTCATCGAGTCCACATGCACTTGTGTGATAAGCTCATATAAATTAAATAAACCTTAATGTTACAGCCAGAGGGTCCAAAGTCGTTTGATTTTAGGGTGGGTCAGATAATGTTGACAACAGTCTGTACTGTAACAACATTGAGTTTGGGAGATCCTGCAAACTAAATTAATTTGAACACAGTGTATAATTTTTCTATTGGTGACTGTTAATTAATAACCGATACTTAAACACATGATTGCACTCATGATAACGAACCAGTTTCCCAAAGAAAGATTTTCTTTATAGTCGTTTAATTTTATCACAATTACATAACAGCTGTATGAAAATCACTCGCGCGCGCCTATCATCTATCAGCTATTAGCCACGTCACGCCGTTATTTCTTTGAGAAAGATGTTTGTTATCATGAGTACTGTGACGATTAAATAATATAGAAGTGGAGGTAGGGCCACGCGGGTATAAGTGTCACTAGACAGCTGTCACTGTTGCCGGCTGGACGTGCGCTCGGCTTGATATATCAAGACACGAAACTATTGTTTTATTAAACCATCTGTGCTTACTCCTGTGACAATTGTACGTCACAAGTGGTGACGAGGTTTTGTGTAAGTACACCAATATACAAAAGAAAAAAAAAAAAAAAACAAGAAAAAGGAGTGAACCAACGGGAAATGTTATCCCATAATTTAGCAATATGCTAAGCGGTGTTTACGTGCAACTTATACGTACAGACTGTTGTCAGCATTACCTGACCCACCCTAAAATCAAACGACTTTGGACCCTCTGCATGTAACATTAAGGTTTATTTAATTTATATGAGCTTATCAGAGAACTGCTCGAGGATTTGATGAACAAATACAATAATAATATAGACACGCAAATTTGATCTTTAAAACGTTAGAATTAGGTTATATTTTATAACTATTTGTTATAATATGATAAGTGTAATAGCTTATTTTAATGATTGAGTATAAGTAATTCTGGTCTCGTGGTCTGTGTGTAAGACTGAGAAAAACGAGGTTCGAGATCAAATCCTGCGACAAAGATATTGTTTTGCTTTCAATATAAAATTTATATTCCAAAACTATTTCTTGTATTATTGTAAAGAACTACAGATTAGGTATACATAAACTTTTTAAAATGGTAATATTTTCACATAACTTGTAATAAGTGGGTAGTTGAAAAATAAATATTCGTATTCATTAGAAAGCTGGTATTCAAATGCTACTATGGAGTGATTATTTAAAATACAAAATAATTTGCACGAGGAGAAGATGGCTGCTCGTGCTGTGCAAGAATAAACTTTATGATAGTATACTATATGGTTCAATTTTTTTTGAATATTGTGTCTAGCATTACAACTAAGATCAAATTTCAATGCGGCTTATAAGAGTTGTGTTGGTCTTGTGGTCACTAAGGTAGTGCGATGTTCATCGTTATCTACGTTCGAAACCAAGTTTAACCTACATTTAGATATTTTATTACACTTTTTTACATTTCTTTAATAGACCAGGTAGGGTATTGTCTTTTTAAACGGGCAGTTTGTATAGAAATAAAACTAAAAAATTGCAAGTATAAAATGTTTATTATTTCATTAAAACACTTAAGTAAGATAAAGTAAGTAAATGCTCATATATTTCCAAATTAATATACTTTTTATATTAGTATGCCATATAAACATTAAAAAAGGCATGCTTATGCTTAAAAGTTTGTTATCGAGAAAATGAATTCATCTGTGAAATGCTTTACTTTATAGCTGCCTATATGTAGTGAATAAACATGTTATTTAAACAGAAAAAATCTGTTTATAACAATAATATCACCACATAATCTGCAACATTTTAATGGTTGAACAATCAATCCATTGAGCATTTATTTACATGCTGTGTTTAAATATACCTACTAGATGAACTAGTAGCGGAGTGGCGCACCGTCCCCTGCTATAACTTGTTGTAAGCGGCTACGCATACCGCGCACCATGTTCCAACACAAATCTTTGCCTCTCATGTGCTCCCAAGTCGATGTCACGACCTCAGCCAAGTTGTGTTTGTTTCGCACTTCCGTTGTGTCCCAATTTAAAACCATTTGACCCCATAGATTTTCTATAGGGTTCAAATCAGGACTTTTAGATGGCCAATTAATAACTGTCACACCTTCTTGAGCAGCTAACCATTCCCGCACAATGCCTGCACGATGGATGGAGCAGTTATCGTGCATGAAATAAATATGTGACGTTGGATAGGCAATTCGCACAGTCGGCAGCATGACGTCACGCAGAATCTCCAAATAAAAACTGCTATTAAACCTACCACCAACTTCCACCAATTCACCAGGTCCCATGGACGACATCCAGCCCCAGTAGCCCAGTGTTATTCTACCGCTGGTTCTACAAGGTAGCAAGCACTTCTCGTTGTAACGTTCTCCTTTCCTCCGCCATAAGATTTTACGTCCATCTTTGTCCGATTTAAATGATTTTTCATCAGTGAAGATCACAACATTTTCTTCCCAATTAAAATTTAAATATTCCTGGGCAAAACGGGCCCTTTCTGCACGATGAGCAGGTGTCAATGCAATTTTCTGTGCCGGTTTATAATTCTTTATCCCAGCAACGTGTAAATGCCTTCTCACTGTTTCCACTGAAATATTGTGGTTTATTGCGGTTGCACGAATGGGCAAAAATGGATTTTCAACGTGGCTTGAAACAATAGCCCGGTGGCATTCAAATTCGGGACTATACTTAATGGCTTTTGCTCCTGGACGAATCCGCTGAATATTTCCATTGTCTCCATAACGTCTTAGCCATAGCCTGACCGTATTTCTCTAAAACAAAAATAAACATTTTTGGAACCGTGTATGTAACCTGTAAGGAGTGAATGTAATGTTAAAATAGCCAACTACGCGTTCATTCATCACAATCAATAAAATGAAATAGGTATAAAAAAACACTTACTGCTATATTACGAGTAAGTCGGCGACCAATCTCTCTAATTCCAACATTCTGCTCATGTAAAAATATTATTTTATGTTTGGTATAGTCGTCAAGTTGCGACATGATGCTATATTACAGCAAATTGCTTAAAAATACTTAACGAGTTAAACGATTTACAAATGTGTGTGCGCAGTCACTGTTATTAGGCGTAGTGTAACTTTTGTTACTTAGATGAATTTATGATCTACCTCACGAAGTAAATATGATTTACTTCGTATTCAACCATTCTTGGTAAATATAAATTCTGTGAACTTAAAGTTTTTTAAATTACCCACCCGTTTACAAGATACTCGTAAGTTATTAGGCGAAAATCATATTGGTCGTCCTTTAATATTGCAAGCAATATTGTAGAAATGAAAAAAAATGAAAAAAGAAACTGATGTATAGGTGGACTGTGTTTTCGAATCCACATGCTGTTCGTCGTCAATCCAGCATCAAACCGCTAAGCCACAAGAACTTGTTGGGAATACGCGAAATTAAAGATTGGGTTGTAATTATGTAGTGTGACTTAAAAGCTTTTCAACTTTAATGTTAACGAGATAATGATCAAAATAGCTTAACAAAAACATATATAATGCCGGTGGCTCCGACTTTGTTGGGTGGGTTTACCTTAACGTTACGTGTTAAAGATCAAATTTGCGTGTCTGTGTTATTATTGTATTTTTGTTCATCGAGTGCTCGAGCACTTGTCTGATAAGCTCATATAAATTAAATAAACCTTAATGTTACATGCAAAGGGTCCAAAGTCGTTTGATTTTAGGGTGGGTCAGGTAATGCTGACAACAGTCTGTACTTGGTTAATTATTTACTATAGGCATAAAATGGCTCAATAAGTGTTTTGCTAATATAATTTTTATTACATACTAGCTGCGTCCCGCGGTTTCATCCGCGTAGACCGTAATAAAAAGTAGCCTATGTAATCCGGGAATTAAGCTATCTACTTACCAAATTTCATCCAAATCGGTCCAGCCGTTGCGCGTGAAGAAGTAACAAACACACACACTCACTAACTTTTGCCTTTATAATATTAGTGTGATTAGTGTGATTTACCTACGGTAAATTTTTGATTACAAAACTTAGAAAAGTGTGCCTTTCTAAAATAACACCACTACTCACAATATTGTAATTTCAATTATGTTTACAAGTTATACGCGTATCTTACAAGTACCTACTCAGTTGATACTATGAAGAATAATGTATCTATTAGCTTATTTGAGACGCATGTTGGTACTTGAACTAATATTACAAAGTAGTATTTTGACAGATCCAATTCCAGTCACGCATGTCGGGAAACATAAATAGAGAATAGCTCGTTGTGGTTGTGTGTGCCAGACTTTATATAATTACTGCAACGTAAACAAAGTATTTATAAAGTATGCTATGTTTGATTATGATCTGGGTTATTATTTTTATACCTACCTAATATTATGCAAGTGGTAATTTGTCACTTTACTCAAGGTCGGTAATTAATTTTATTAATGTGGCACGTAAACACTGCATTGAGCGATCTGAAATCACCCTTACAGATTTGAGTAGTAAGTCTAATATAGACTGGTACTAAAAACGCCAAAGTAGTAAACTGCATAATGCAGTTGGTACTAACAAGAAAGAAAAAGAAAAATAATATATATAATTATGTCATACATATTTATTGTAAGCGAAATTGGAAATGGAGTTTCCATCATAAGTAGTAAGTTGAATGATCGACTGGAACTAAAAAAAATAAATAAAATAAAATAATTAAAAATTAAAAAATTGATATGAGTAGTAAACTGACGTAGGTATATGGTAGAGGCGATCTGTAACAGGTAAAATTAGAAACCTGTTTCACCTATTCCAGTTACAGGGACAGAACAGTTCCAAAAAAAAACCTATTCCAACATAATAGCCTGTTATGTTGCAACCAAAGACTCTTTGATTGCAACAGATTTATAATATAGTACCTAGTTTTGTTCAGTGAAGTAGGAACAGATGTTATCTCTTTCTATTAAAATAAGTAGAAGAGAAAAAAAAATTGTTTCAAACTGTTCCAGGTAGTTTCGTTAGTATCTCTCTCTTCCTAATAACGTAAACATACCTAAGGTAGTTATAGAAGAGCAAGCAGACACCAGTTACGGCAATGTTTTAATTTGGTTGGTCTGTTGTAGGTTGTGGAACAGGCGGGAACTGGAACTGTATTTTTGGTTTCACGATACCTGTTAAATGTTGTTACTTTTAAAAACCTGTTTTTTTTTAATCTGTTCCGATAAATGCGCCTCACTCCTAGTATCTGGTTGTCAATTGGTACTAACAATAGCAAATTAGCGTAGGTTGCCCCAAAATGTCCCACTGAATGAACCCCTGGACGCTTTTGATTGCAAATGCGATCTTGCGTCCGTAAGATGGAAAAAATGGAAGAGGCCGTTTGAATTGTTGCATTAAATATATCAAACCCAGAGAAAAAAAGGCCACACTACTATATGTAGGAGGTTTGACACTTCAGAAGATATACTATAATATCCCTGGTAAAGTGATAGACGAAGCAGTGGGAATTAATGTAGATGTAAAGAACTAGACTCTTAAGAAACTTGACGACTACTTTTTACCTTGTCAGAGTAAAATATATGAAGGACATTTTGTTCAGACTCTAAAACAAGAACAAGGTGAAAAATTCGAAAATGTTCTAGTAAGTACGGCTTCGTCACCAAAGTAGAAAATGAACTTGCATTTCCGCTTGCGAATAAGACAACTTAATTGATTAAATTGTCGGAAACTGTCGTTTCAAGGAGAATCCTGTCAAAAATAATATTGACTATATTTTTCATTTTGATGATGACACGACGCTAATCTGTCATGTTGGAGGTATTAAAGTATATTTGATTATTTATTCTGGCAGCAAGTGTGACATTTTGAGTGAAACAACTTAGAATTATCTTAAAAAATGCGGAATTACTATCAGTAATCAAATATTGTCAACCTAAATGAAACATTTCGTTGCTTACGGCAGCAACACACCGTTGACAGTAATTAGAACATTTGGTGTAGATATTCAAGTAGCCGACTAACAGCAGACTGCAACATTCTATAATTGTTAAATTCCGCGATAATGGAGTACCCATTCCCCTGCAAGGAAAGATTAACAATAAGATTGACCAATTGATCAAATTGGATATATAATAGAACCCATTACTAAACCTTCGGGATGGGTATCACCGTGGCCATCTTTAAACCGGATGGATATGTTAGAGTGTGCGTAGACATGCAATGCGCGAAGATGTTTATCGTGAGGGAAAACCATCCATTGCCGACAGTGGATCAGCTACTTACAAAATTTAACAAGGCAAGCGTTTTTTCAAGCTCGACATTAAAGACGCATATTTCATCAAAGTCGAAATCAGCGAGGACTGAAGAGATATAACAACTTTTATTTATAACGAGTCAAGGTTTGTACCGATATAAGTGGCTCATGTTTGACATAATCGTATGCGCCAGAGCATTTTCAAAAAATTGTAGAAATAATACTTCTTCCCTTTGATGGTGTCGTCAACTTATTGATGACATTGTCATATATCAAACCCAGCAAGGATGACGCAGAACACAATGCGTTGGATCCTATCAAACTTGTCCTGCATTTATTTAAAGGAAAAACATTTTAATAAATCAGAAAAAAATGCATAGTTAAAACCCTTGAAAAATATGTAAAGGTTGCAGACAGTTTTAGGGAGCCAAAAAACTATAGAAGAAATACAAAGTTTTTAGCACTAATAAACCATGTCAACAAACGGACCCCAGATATGGCGACTACATCAAAACCCCTAAGGGGGCTTTTGACGCTAAAATTAGGAAAAATACCGATATTAGTCACAACAGGGTCCTAAACAAACAGAGTCATTCCTTGTGTTATAAAACTCCTTGAGTAATATCCATACACTTGGATATTCTGACCCAAAAGATAAAACCACAGTCATGGCAGATGCCATGTTGTAGTCCGGTTGGTTATGCTCATTCAGTCTAATAATAACGGACCACGGGTCATTGCTTTTGGCAATAAGAGCCTTACAGAAGTTGACAAACGTTATTGTCAGACTGAAAAGAAAAAGAAGCTCTCGCTCTGGTTTGGACTGTAGAGCACTTTAGAATGTACTTATACGGCAAAAAAACTATTGATTTGGTGACTGATCACAAGCCGCTGGAAGTTATATTTGGTAGTAGATCAAAATCAATTAGGCAGGCATACAATAATTTCAAGGTAGTTTACACACCTGGAAAAAAAAACAAACATCACTGATTGTCTATCGCGATTATGTACAATAAATAAAATCCAGCCGTTTGAGGATGAGCACCACATTCACCAAAGCATATAGTATGCAAAGCCTTATGCAATAGGGATGAATGTTATTGGTGCCGATTCTCTTGTTCAATAACTAAACTAAAAATAGAGAATAAGTAAGAGAAAAGTAATTATGTAAAAAATCTTAGTAGTCAAATTTGACCCACTACTTGGTTTTTGATTAAACTGATATTTTGCATAGATGTTTAGTTTGGACGACATTGGTGCCGGTTGTCCTGTTCAATAACTAAACTAAAATTAGAGAATCGCTATCTTTTACTAAAAAGCAGTGTGACAAAATGACGGCTATAGCTATGAAATAAGTTATAGATGTCAAACTAGTTTACGCTTTGCGCTTAACCGTGTTTTTAATCGACATGATTTTACGTGTACCCTAGATTTGTATGGAAATATTAGTGCAACTAAATTTGACAGCTTTAATTTACGTCCGTCTCTTTTTTGTTCTATTAGAGAGAAAAAGATAGAACACACACAGGACAGGACATATATATAGGGTGTAAAAAGAAACATCACAGAGCCGTTAACTACGCATACTGTACGTCTAACGAAGTAGGTAGTTTTGCGCAAAATAAAGATATTGCTGGGAAACTACTTTTATTTTTAGTTATGAAAAATAAAACAATGTTTTATTCCGCGCAATGTAACGCGAACACGGGCAAGTGGAATAAAACCCCGTCCCTTCGCTCTGTTACATCCCTACTTTGTATAGATAAATGCTGACACTGATGCTTAGTCAGCATTAGCTCTTCTAGAACATGACTGCCCATCGCTTCCCAGGCAGTTCGGATTTGGCATTCATTGAGTTGGGACGTATACCGAGTTTTCCCCAAAATAACCAAAATAATTAAACTATGTATTGACCTTTATTTTAGGCAGTTAAATAAATCTTTTTAAAAAGGTTCGGGACTTTTCCATTCTAACATTTGGTGGCAGCGGTGGGATAAGACATCCCCAGTGTCCTTCAAAACGGTAATACGTCGCCGGAAATAAAATTTGGTGTGTGTGATCCTAAGTGCCCAGTGACTGTGTCGCCTAATAAGCACCCCAATCCGAACTCATCCATCACATCGAAGGTCGATAATTCGACCTGGTCCAAAGCTGTATATCGCCGCTCCGGGTCCACTGCGCAGTAAGTGGTATTTAGCAGTTGGGTAGCACTTGCTGCACCCAAGCCATATTGTATCCAGCGCCGACCTGACGGCAGCCGTCAGCTCCTCATCTATACGTCTAAAGTAGACGTAGTCCAGCCGATCCAGAATGAAGAATTCCTACGAGCTGTTCCTGTAAGTCCAAATTATTCTATCCAGTGATATTTGTGTGTACTGTGCGTAAAAGTGCGTAAAAGTGCGCGTAAATCGTGTTACGATCTTATGTGTTAACCTAAGATTAATTTTAAGAAATTTATAAATAGATCCAAGGTTATTTGTTAAGAGATATATGGTTTGATCCCAGTCGTCCTTATCAGTTGTGCATAACTTACACATCCGACGCCCACATAATTCTCGGGAAGTTATTTAATCAAACGTTTTTATAAGTCCATACCAGTAACATAACATCACGCCGGTACTTTCTAAAGGGTTAAGCAGAGGTGTGTAGTTTTGGTATTCCCTAATAATTTATAAAACAAATATGTCGAAATCTGAATCTAAAAAAGACCTTAGAGAATTAAAAAATGATGAGGAAATCTCATTAAGTGTTGTGCTAAAATTTATTAAACCATTTAATGGCGATAGAGACAAGCTAACAGCTTTCCTAAGGAACTGCGATAGCGCAATATCCTTGGCGTCTTCTCAACAGGAAGACGTCGTATTCAAATACGTATTAAGTCAACTAGAAGGCAAGGCAGAGACTGCCTGCTCTATTAAAGATTTTGAATCATGGCCATCCCTTAAAGAATTTTTGAAAAATCAGTTCGGTGAACGTAAACACTATGCTCACCTGCTCACTGACTTGCAGGATTGTAGGCAAGAAAACCAAGAACCCGTTAGCCAATTTTCTTTGAGAGTAGAAACCTGTTTGCAAAAACTTCTGACAGAAATTACTGTTTCAAATTCAAGGAAAACCGAACTTCCGGGCAGATTAGCCGCTATGGAAGACCTCGCTCTCCATACATTTATATTGGGATTAACCCCTAGAATCGCTAATATTGTGAGATGTAGAGATTATAAGACCTTGAACGAAGCCATTAATGCTGCGATATCTGAAGAGAAAATACAACAGTTCTCCTATCGCAATTTCAACAGGCAAAAAGCCACAGAATCCGTTAATAAAAAAAATGAAACTAATAGCAAACCTCCATCAAAGGTTTTCATTAAAAGTAACAATTCCAGTCAACCCAATACCTCTAACAATGATTCTCTTTTCTGTAGGTACTGTAAGAAGACAGGACACATTCTTGAAAATTGTAAACTTCGTGAATTCAACAATAAAAGATTTGCGAATGGTCATCAACCATTTAAACCTCGCGTAAACTTCACTGATGATTGTGAAGAAGAGGATAGAGATGAAGTAGACAAATCCATCAATGATACCAATTTAAACTAGTTAATGTCCCGTTTAAGTATCGCACGGGGCAAAGCCCTTTCACTCAAGCCGATACAACACCCACTACTACTAAGACCAATGGACAGGGTAATCAGCCCCAAAATCACGGTCTGTCCAAAGGTAGGACCACGCCACTGGGTAATCAGCCCCATAAGGAAGGTCTGAACCCTTTCAATATTAAGACCAACGGACAGGGTAACCAGCCCCAAAATCAAGGTCGTTCCAAAAGTAAGACCACGCCGCAGGGTAACCAGCCCCATAAGGAAGGTCTGAGTCCTTTCAATACTAAGACCAATGGACAGGGTAACCAGCCCCAAACTCAAAGTCTTCCCAAACGTGAGACCACGCCGCAGGGTAACCAGCCCCACAAGGAAGGTCTAAAACAACAATCCAACTGTAAATCCGAAAAAGAACCTAAAATATATGATATCCTTACCCAAAAAAGGTTCTTACCTTACATTAAACTACAAACAATTGTAAATAAAAATCCACTCGCCTTCTTGATAGATTCTGGAGCGTCACTCTGTTGCCTGAAAAAGAAAAGTATAACAAGTTCTTTGCAATTAGAAGATAGTGTCGTTGCAATCAAAGGCATTGATTCCAAAAATGAAACCATCAAGAGTGTAGGAAGTTTTAAACTACAACTACAGTTCAATGAAAATGTAAATTTAACCCATCCTTTCCAAGTATTTGAAAACATAAACTTACCTTACGATGGTGTGATAGGTAGCGACCTGTTCATACAACATAAGTGTCGGATTAACTACCAGACGGACTCCTTAGAAATAAACAATCATAATATTCCATTATCCTTCGATGAACCATCATATCTCCTTGAACCTCGTACCGAAACAGTAATAGAGTGTTCAGTAAAAAACCCTGAATTGAAAGAGGGAATGATACTAGATCAACACATTTCCGATTCCCTTCTTATATCAAATTGCATCGTTAAAGTAAAAAATAATAATAGAATTAACCTGACAATTGTCAATGTATCGGAAAAACCAGTCCATTTAGGTGCTAACCTTATGCTTACCTTAAATCCATTTGACCATACTCAATGTAATCTAATGCAACATAATAGATTAGTTAGTAGCCTTGAAAGATCCCGACAATTATCTGAACTTCTGAGAACATCTCATTTGAATCAGGAAGAGTTACATTATCTTAGTGAAATTTGTGACCAGTACTCTGATATATTTTATCTACCAGGAGATCAACTGTCCTGTACAGATGTAATTCAACATGAAATCAAAACTAATTCCGCACAGCCCATTAATGTTAAATCGTATCGATTCCCAGAAGTTCACAAAGAAGAAGTTAAGTCTCAAATAAAGAAAATGTTGGATCAACAAATCATTAAACCTTCAAAATCCCCATGGTCATCCCCTATTTGGATAGTACCCAAAAAGGATGACTCGACTGGGAAGAAAAGGTGGAGAATAGTAATAGATTATCGAAAATTAAACGATATTACTATTGGTGAAAATTACCCGATTCCCCAAATTAATGAAATCCTAGACCAATTAGGACAAAGTAAATATTTTACAACTCTGGATCTAGCTTCCGGTTTTCATCAAATAAGAATGTCCCCAGAGGACGCACCAAAAACTGCATTCAGTGTACCCCAAGGACACTTTGAATTCAGACGGATGCCGTTTGGCTTAAAAAACGCACCCGCAACTTTCCAGAGAACAATGAACACTGTTCTGTCCGGACTACAGGGTATACATTGCTTTGTCTATTTAGACGATATTGTTATATATTCATATGATTTATCTTCACATATCAAAAAACTAAATCTTGTCTTTGAAAATTTGAGGAAATTCCGCCTTAAACTTCAGCCGGACAAATGCGAGTTCTTGCGAAAAGAAGTTGCCTACTTAGGCCATATAATAAGTGGTGAAGGTGTTAGACCTAATCCTAACAAAGTAAAAGCTGTCGTAGATTTTCCTGTACCAAAATGCGCTAAAGATATAAAATCATTCTTAGGTCTAGCATCTTACTATCGGAGATTTATACCCGAATTCTCAAAATACGCTAAATCCCTCACTACGCTTCTAAAGAAGGATATTCCTTTTAACTGGACCAATAATCAACAATTAGCATTTGAACAATTGAAAGGAAAATTGGTAACTGCACCAGTCCTTATTTACCCTGATTTTACTAAACCTTTTATTTTAACTTGTGACGCATCAAACTACGCCATTTCGGCGATATTATCCCAAGGTACAATTGGTAAAGATCAACCAATCGCATTCGCATCGAGGACTCTTAATAAAGCGGAATGTAATTATAGTGTCACTGAGAAAGAATGTTTGGCTATTGTGTATGGAACTAAAACATTTCGTCCTTACCTTTTCGGCCGTCAGTTTACAATATTAACAGACCATAAACCTCTAAACTGGCTCTTTAACTGCAAGGACCCTGGATCTCGATTAATCCGTTGGCGCCTTAAGCTAGAAGAGTATAACTATGAAATTCAATATAGAAAAGGTAAGACAAATACTAATGCCGATGCTCTTTCGCGATATCCAATAAATCCTTTACGAGACATAAAAGAAGCTCAAATAAGTAATACACTACCTGATGACCATCCAATACCTAATCCTGAAAATGTCTCCATAAACCCTGACCAAATACCTACCGATGATGCCCCTCCTCTGCAGTCCTCGCCGCAATCAAATCCTGAAACCTTAGACTTACCTGATGATTTTGTCCTCCCGGAAAACTTTGAACTCCCTGATGACTTTAATATACCTACCCCACAGTCCAATGAAGTCATTGATGATGATAATGATACTTATTCCAAATGCCTGAAAACTATAAATAACAAACTAGTGACCTTTGATACTAAAATTCTTGAATATAACGAAAATCTTTTAAAGACTAAATCAAAACATATTGTTATACCTACCTCAATTGACTTGGATGAGTCAAACCGTTATGTACCTGAAATTATAGGTAATATAACCGAAAGTAAGGAATTCCTTGCACTGGAAAGAACTCTATATTCATTCTTGATATCTGAAAAAGAGGATACCTCTTATTACTTCTTATTCTTTAAAGTGTATCATTATGAAACAACTACGTATGAGGATATTTTCAAAAGCCTGAAAAGTTTAAAGAACTATCTTTTATCTGTAAACATAACTGAGTTTAGTATAACTGATTTCAGAAATCCATTTGATAGTCATAGTTTCATAAAGATATATAATATAATCATGTACCTATTTCATAATACAAAGATAACCATTAACATTTACAAGAATATTATAATGTATCCGAATATGAGTGAAATTGCTAAAATTATGCGTGAAAACCATGATATCCCTATTTCAGGTCACTTAGGCTCTAACAGAATGTTAAAAAGAATTCAAGAAAAATATTACTGGCGAAATATGCGCAGTGACATTGAAAATTATGTCCGTAAATGTGCATCCTGTCAAGCTAACAAAGCTCTACGTCAAACTAACCGTGCACCGATGCAGATCACTACTACGTCGACACGACCGTTTGAACGCGTTGCATTAGACATCGTAGGTCCCCTTCCTGAAGTAGGTGATGCTAAATTAAAATTTATTCTTACATTGCAAGATGACTTGACTAAATACTCAGCTGCTTATCCTATCCGCAATGCAACCGCAGAAGAAACCTCTGAATGTCTGATTCATTTTGTCGCACAATTTGGTATTCCAAAAACAATCCTAACTGACCAAGGCACGAATTTTACGGCCGAACTATTTAAGCAAACTTGCAGTTTTTTAAAAATCAAACAACTCTGGTCTACCCCTTATCACCCGCAAACACAGGGAGCCCTTGAAAGGAGTCACTCAACTTTAAAGGAATACCTTAAATCTTTTGTAGACGAAAATCAAACTAATTGGCCTAGATACGTTTACACAGCCATGCTCACTTATAATACAACAGTTCATAGCACTACAAATTTCACCCCTTATGAGCTAGTATTCGGCCATAAAGCATTTATACCCTCATCTATTTATGACTCCGCCTTAGAATCTACATATAATAATTACGTTAGGATCTTACAACAACGTCTACGATTTTCCAGGGAGAAAGCTATAGAAAACATTCTTAAATCTAAAATCACTTCCAAAACTTATTATGATAAACATACCAAACCAGTAAAGTATAAAGCAGGTGATATGGTATACGTGAAAAATCACTTACGACTCCGTAAAGCTTTATCACCCATTTGGAAAGGTCCCTATAAAGTAATTAAAGTAAACGGAAATAACACACTTACCTTACTGATAAACCGTCGGCACGTGAAACATCATTATGATGAAGTCAAACTTGCTGAAACAAATGATTAGTTTTATTGCTATATTTAGCTATGTAGATTAGTTTCATAACTTAGAATATTATTTCAGGATCATCTCGGCGTGCATCCCCGTTATCTCAGCCGATGTTATAGAACCCATAAAAGAAAGTACTGGAATCTATTTTGACCCTGTGGGAACTTTGAGAATCTCAAACAATTACCTTCACATATTAGTCCCGATTGATATTGGTTATATACAACCTCATGTAGAAAATATTAAGTCTGCCTTAGGTACTGCTAGATTCCTTTGCCAACAGAACGAATTAAGTGTCTCAAAATGCCATAACATCCTCCAACCTTTAACATCCCGCCTTGACAGTATTTTAAAGGATTATAGTGCTATATCTCATCTTATTCCCGATAGAGATAAGAGATCTGCGTGGTTTGCTGGTATCGGTTCCTTTTTCAAACAAGTAATTGGCACAATGGATGAAGACGACTCAATCAAATATAATTCCGCAATTAAACACCTAGAAAATAATGATAAGAAACTTTCATCTCTCCTGAAAGATAACATTTTGATGACTAACACAGCATTACAAAATTATAATGAAACAATTAAAACAATCAAAATTAATGAAGCTCGATTAGGCAATGCTATCGAAAATTTATCAGCCGTATTAAATAATGTATCTAATATACCTAAGGAATTATATATAGAATCTAAAATGAATGAAATCTATAATGAATTGTTTTCTAGTTTACTGACCCTATCATTTAGACTTGATGATATTATTAACGCTATAATGTTTACTAAAGGTCACTCTATACACCCCTCTGTACTAACCCCTAAACAGCTGTATGAAGAGTTGATCCGTAGTGTTAAGGACTTAAGTAAGAATAGTGAACTACCTATTAGCTTAAGTTTAGATAGTATCCATACGCTAATCAATTTAGCCCAATTATCGTGTTATTTTATAAATAGTAAAGTAGTGTTTGTCATTAAGATTCCCTTAGTACATAAGTCAGAATACATGTTATATAAACCTATCTCTGTACCTATTCCACATGATGTGGATCAACCTTATTCCTATGCTATGATCATACCCCATTGTTATCATTTAGCTTTAAGCAAAAATAAATTAACCTATGTATGCCTTCAGGAGTTAAGTAAATGTGTAAAAACTATCAATCAGATTTATATATGTATTAATCTCGAAATATACTCAGTTCAAAATATGCCTATCTGTGAAACGGAAATGTTATGTAAAATTGTTGATAAATTACCCAATCAATGTGAAACCAAATTAGTTCATGGAAACATAGATATTTGGCAAGAATTAAAAAACAATAAATGGTTATTTGTCAAGTCAGAACCAACCAAACTTACTCTTGAATGTAATTCTCAGATAACAGAATACAAATTATTAGGTACTGGTGTAATCAGTCTAGAACCAGAATGTAAAGCTTACTGTAAAGACAGGGAACTTTTGGCTAAACCCTATTATAGTACCGTTATTAAACCTATCATTTCTGATTTCAATCTTATCAGTGACCCTTGTTGTGACAAAGATAAGTTTATGTTAATTAAATCAAAATTAAAACCTTTAAAGTTAAATGATATACACTTAGAAAAACTTATAACTGTTTCAAATCACCAATTAATGTCAGATATTGACAAAATTATTAACGAACCTGGCCCATTATTACAATACGAATCCCATTATCCGATTATTACCTATTGTATAGTTATTCTACTTTTAATTTGTATATTTTATAAACTTTGTAAAAAATTCGGTAAATGTCCAAATTTCAAAACTAAAACAGAGTCAAATAGTTTAACAGATGAAGTTCAGGAACTAGAAGAAATTCCAGCCCCAAGACTTCGCATATCTCCCTGAAACTTAATTTAAAAAAAATATATAAGTTTCATCTTGTTGGGGGGGTTGTTACATCCCTACTTTGTATAGATAAATGCTGACACTGATGCTTAGTCAGCATTAGCTCTTCTAGAACATGACTGCCCATCGCTTCCCAGGCAGTTCGGATTTGGCATTCATTGAGTTGGGACGTATACCGAGTTTTCCCCAAAATAACCAAAATAATTAAACTATGTATTGACCTTTATTTTAGGCAGTTAAATAAATCTTTTTAAAAAGGTTCGGGACTTTTCCATTCTAACAGCTCGTTACATGCGTTTGATATTCATTGCGTTTTCGTAACCGTAAATTTGTAATTTTAAAATTTCGGAAAAAAAAAATTGTCGAAAATTCAGTAAATGTTTGTTCGGAAAAAGGTTTGGTAATGACACTTAGTATTCAAAAAAAAAAAAAGTCAGAGATAGGGAGAATAATAAAAGAAAAACTTAATAAAAGAAAACGAATTTTAACCCCGCACAACATAGGGTTATAAATTCTAGCGGTTCTAAATATACCATGAATAACGATTACACTGGACAAGAGTTGAGGAGGAATATTGTCCATCTATAAAGAGTTGAAGGTAAATGGCAAGTGTGTGGAGAAAACACACCTGATTCTGAAGATACCAGCGATTGCGATTCTGACAACAAATAGTATAATTATTTGTCAATCTTGTTTGTGTAAAGTGTAATTAACAATGTATAATTTTCTTTTGTTTAAAACCTCTGTGTAAACTATTTCATTAAAGTTGAAAGTGGACTAATTAAATTAAATTTAAAATTATATTTATGTTAGGTGTAAACTACATTAAGTAGTCTAATTCCAATTGTGCTTTAAATGAGTTTAAGTTTTCCGTTTTCACTTATGTCTATTTATAAAAAATCTGAAAAATTAATATTTGTAAAAAGGGAAGAGGTGTGACGATTAAATAATATAGAAGTGGAGGTAGGGCCACGCGGGTATAAGTGTCACTAGACAGCTGTCACTGTTGCCGGCTGGACGTGCGCTCGGCTTGATATATCAAGACACGAAACTATTGTTTTATTAAACCATCTGTGCTTACTCCTGTGACAATTGGACGTCACAAGTACAATCACGTGTATACGTATCGGTCACTAATTACCAGTCACCCTCTATACATCATACATTACCATTGTTGTAAGTCTAAATGTCGAAGGGCAAAGATTAGTTTACGGTAGTATTTAAATATTGTTTTCAATAAATAATCATTCAATTCGATAAGTAATAATACATCGGAGTTTACCACTCAATAGTTAATAAATTTTATTGATTTTGTAACGATTTTACAGGTGTATCTTACCAGCCTCTCGTGAACTTGATACTGGAACAACACAACAAAAATTCCTTCACCGATCAGGAAATTACTGAAGAACTACATACTACTATTGTGGCAGCGTTTGACACTACGTCAGTATCTTTACAATCTATTTTGGTACTGATCGGATCGTTCCCAAGAGTACAAGAGAGGATTTATGATGAGTATGTGGTATTTTTTCTGATGTTATTTGACTTATTCGAAGCCGAAAAATATATACCTACCAATGGCTTGTCCAAAAATTGAAAATGGTTATCGAGGTGAAAAGACTATGCTTAGAGCCTCCCTGATGTTGAAATAGAGTGGTCATCATAACTTAGTAAGTAAGAAATCTGAGGTGGCAAGAGACCAGCATAATGAACAGTAGAATCTATATTGTATACAAAAACATGTCTGACTGTAGAAATTACATCAAATTGGTAAGCTTAGGACAGGATATTAGCTAATTCTATGAAAGTAGAAGAAATAATATACGTTTATTAGCGGTAAACATGATGCACAGAAGGACCAATGATGATCTTCGCATGGTAGCTGATATCAGGATGAGGATCAATTTAAATGAGTTCTGTTGAGGAGGACAGTGTTCAACAGTAGGTAGGTAGCAGGGCCAAGAGTTATTATAATGCTATTCTATTTTCCAGTGATATTTTTGTCATTTTCAGAATAATGCAAGTTGTAGGTGCAGATAGAGATGTGGACAAGGAAGATTTACGAAAATTAGTATATACTGAGGCAGTGATCAAGGAAAGCCTGCGAGTGATACCGACTGTTCCAGTTTTACCTAGATTTATAGACAGAGATGTAAAGCTAAGTAAGTTGGTAGTGTTTACTTTATCATATAAAACTTAATATTGGCAGCAATCAAAAAAACTTAACCGACAGATGTGTTGCACTTGCCGCCAGTTCTTCAGTTCTTCTTAAAACACTAGGAAGTGATGATGAGCACCGTTTTCGGGGGACTGTCTTTATGTAGAAATTTTGACGTTAAAAAAGTGCTGGCTTTTAGCCTAATTTGAATAAATGACTTTTGATTTTGATTCAATTGTGTGTCCAAAATTTTTTATAATTCTAATTTAGCCAAGCCAATCCCTGAAGGCTTGCAACAAACCTAAACATTGTTTATTTTTAATTTAGAGAACTACACATTGCGTGCTGGTAGTCAATGTGTCCTACTCCTTCATGGCTTGCATCGTCACCCATCTTGGGGACCTGACGCTGATCAGTTTATACCAGAAAGATGGCTGGATCCCACCACGTTACCACCCTTGACTTCTACGGATGCTGCTTTCAGTTTTGGCAAGCGGTCTTGTCTTGGTATGTTTCAACTTTTATACACATATAAGTATGTAGTGTTTGCTGAGACATCTTCTCGGGTGTGTAACGGTTGATATAATAACAAAAAATCTAACGTTCACTTGACCTAATTTCAATTAATATACTTTTGTTTAATATAACGATCAGTTGAGATAATGAATTGTTGATATAATTTCATTTTATCTAATTTCTTATAATATAATAAACATTTCCTATAATACACATTTGACATAATATTCATGTAGTATATTATTCATTTACTATAATATTCATAATCTCTAATAACTTTTAATATAATTTAGAAAATCTGATACGATTTTAAACGCCTGCTAGTATGGTGCTAGCAAAAATGCATCGCATAAGCATTAATTGCTACAAAAGTTTGCTTTTATGCGTGAGGTGGGTAGACTATACACGAATTTATTATTTTTCTTACTATCATACAGTTACATCGAAATTATTCATTGTGTGGCTATTGCAATCTCGATATTTGTTTTAGATTTTACCTTTGGCTTTGGCCGCTAACTTAAAACTGAAATAAGATGTAATATTTATGTGATGCTATGATAGGATTAAAAAAATATTGTACTGTTTTTTTTTCTTCGCTTTATACCCTATACACCTACCACCCTCAACTATTGTAACCAGTAGAAATTGGATGCAATCTGGACTTTAGGGCACCCCGACTCGGACAGGTTAGGTTAGAAGGTCGTGTGAGCGAGCGAAGCGAGCGAATAGACCCCGCCATCCCCTTCGTGGTTATTTTTTTATAAACCATCCAGAAGTAGGAGCCCCGCGAAGCGGGTCTCCGTCGACTAAGCCCACCCTCGACCATTGAATATTTTAAGATTTGGTTAGGTGCCATTTGAGTTAGGTTAGAACTGTGACCATTAAACATGAAAATTAGGTCAAAAGAACATTAGGTCAAATGAATGTTATATAAAAAGGATATTATACATATTGAAAATTATATAAAATGAACGTTATACTAAATGTTTTATATTTAATGATAATTATATCATATGAAACATTAGGTCATATGAAATTAGGTTATATGATTTTATAGCATATTAAAATTATATTATATGAACGTTATTTCAAGTGAAATTAGAGCATTTGTTATTATATCATACATTACACACCCCATCTTCTCTAAGTCCTTTTTCAACTATATGGCTGGCATCCAGACTCACTGGATGCAGCTTAATACCCGTATTTAGAATGCCATCAGGCAAGCGACTGGTTGCAGGGTGACTGGTTGTAGCTGGATAACAGTTGGCGAAAATCAAGACAAATTGCGTGTGATTCGAGAGGCCTATGTCCTACAGTAGATTTCTTTATGCTGATGGCAATGATGTTTACATACTGTCTATTTGATCTAAAAATGGAATTACTGGGTTACATGATGTTCTTTGACTGTCATATTTTTAGACTTCTAATTCCCATGACAACTTTATTTCAAAGCCAGGCAGGATCTGACAATCCTGCCTGGATCGCGGATAAATTTGAAAGAGTCACCGGAGCCGTGGTACAGGTAACTGAAGGAACAAGGATGGGTTTTTGTCAGTAAGAGTCTGACACGCCCAGCTCCACCCATAACAGGAGAAGTTATTTATTGATTTCTCATCCACAACAAAAACTGAACGTGTGAAACTATTTTTTTATTGTCCCAGGTAAAACATACGCGATGACTTCATTGAAAGTTGCTGTAGCACATATTGTACGCAAGTTTGTTATCACTGCTGATTACACAAAGTTGCAATTTAAAATTGAAATCACGTTAAACGCAGCATCAGGACATGAAATCAGCTTGGAACGAAGAAATTGCAAAACTAAGAACTGGAAGAGCTAATTGAATACCCACTTAAGCTTAATTTTCAAAAATTTAATAAACTGAATTAGATTCTTTATTTTCTAGTGTTTTTGTATGTTAAGGAGTAGCACAATAAACATAATACCTGTATTATGTTTATTGTGCTACTCAATGTTAGGTACTAACTTGTTAGTACATAATTCAAAAAATAAATTAATAAAAAACAATATAATTGTTAAATTCAATTCTGTATTATTAAAACAGTAGTTGTCTTCCTCCTCTCTCCTACTTGATCTATGCTGTGCCCGACAGGGTTCATAATTGTGACTGTTGGGATGTCAGCTTTGATGTGCGTGTAAAGGTTGGTGATACTTGAAATGACGTAGTCCAGACTATTTACGTTGATATTCAGGTTTATTGCAGAAAGATATTACAAGATTTTGTTGTAAGTTTGTGCACGTACAAAGCAGTGGTAGGTAGCGGAAAGAATATTCAAAAAAAAAGTTAACGTAGACGCGTAGCACGTTGGTGGGTGGTTGACCTTTTTTACCGACCAATTGTGGTGGCAGTAGTTGATAGCACACGTCCTTAAGGCGAAGTTGAACTCTTAAGGGGAAGTCTGAACATGCCCCCGGCCTTGGAAGTATCGACGTCCAACACCTTGCCATCGTCCTCATCAACGAACAGCGGACAGATTCGAGGAAATGCGCGTCTGACAACTCCTGACTTTGTTTGGATGTCAGCCACTCGAGAAATCCCGTCCTGGCCTGGCATTGTTGAGATAATCCGCCCCAGGCTTCATTTCAGTGGCGGAGTGTTGTCCTCTTTGATGACGACCAGAGTGTTTGGCTGAAGATCACGCCCATTTTGTCTGCACTTTGTCCTTGTTTACAGTTCCGAGATATATTCTTTGGACCATCGAATCCAGAAATGTTGTCTGAACTGCTCGAGCCTCTGGTATCGTGTCAGCCAGTGAGCAGGGACATCAGTCAGCTGTGGCGTCGCAGGCGCTGTTAGGAGACGACCAACCAGGAAGTGAGATGGACACAAAGGAAGGAAATCGTTAGGATCTGCCGATTGTGACATTTTCGTTTATGGATGGTGTCAATCGCATGCGCTGCACACTTCCACCGGCAGCGGGGACCCTATCAGAGGCCTCGAGGTCCTAAGCTGGCCGGAGGTCGGCCTCTTCCCCGTCGACGCGCAGGTGGTGGTGTCGTCGGCGGCGAGAAGTATTCGTTGCTCGAGCTCGACGCAACTGCAGCGGCCGGAATCACTGGACTCACGGCAGGCGTAGGTTATGGTGGATGCATTCACTAAGTACACGCTTCGTTACCCCATTTGTAGGCAGGATGTAGAAAAACTTTTAAGAGTGTTTACAAACGCAGTTTCACTTTATGGTGTAGGTACCAAAACTGTTTGTCACCGATAGAGGCAGAATATCTCAATCCACTAGATTCCTATATTTTGCTAAAGATATGGGATCGGAGATACATTTTGGTTACTGCAGAGATGCACCAATCAGAAGGCCAGGTCGAGAAGTACGCCCGCACCGTTCTGAGCCTTCTTCGCATCGAGATCAATCACAAAGGGACAGCCTGGTCCGAGACGCTGTGGAGACTCCAACTAACCCTCAACGTGACCAAGTAGAAGACAACTCAGGCATTGCCATTAAATCTGCTGGTGGGCACTGACGCGGCCACCCCCGTCATCCGGTCACTGGTCCACGGTGTCGCTTTGGAAGGTGTACAGCCGAATCGTGAAGCACATAGAGAGTTACGCCGAGCCCCCAGAACTGATCTACTGAAACCAAACCAGTCTTTATAGGACGACTACGTAAATCGAAACCGATGCCCACCAAAAGTATTTAATGTTAATGATTTAGTTTTCGTCATTAAGTTTTCGCAGGCAACTGGAAAGATGAAACACGAGATTCAAGGACCGTATACAGGGTCACACGCGCGCTGCCGAGTAGTTGATCGGCTCATATGGCAAGACGATGCAAGCTGCTGCTCACTACATGGTGCTCTGGAAAGGGGAGTGGTGTCCTGAGACTTGCGCTGCATTCTTCGAGCGTGAGTGTGCTGCCTACTATGAGGGGTCTGCATTGCTATGGAGGGTGGTGCAGATCTTGAAGTGAGACAGTAGACGACTGCGAGACGTACGACAGATACCTGATTGGTTTCACAAAGAGAATAGAATAGAATACTCTTTATTATGTACACCATTAAATTTAGATTAAAGAACCACCACCAGCCACGTATAACGGTTGTCGTCCCCGTATAACGTGTGTTTTGACGTGCAGAGGACGGACTGCGAGACGTTCCTTTCTGTGATTTTGTAATCACCCTACACGATGGATCATGTAGAGGACGGACTACGAGACGATACTTTCGGCGATAAACGCCGTATATGATAGTGAATGAACATGAATCCATGTGTGTTGCATGATATTTGAGCCAATGACGCGAGTTATGATGTTCCTGTGTGATGAAAAAAACTCTATGGAGTACTAAGATGACGACTTGGTACCCCATAGACTATTTAGCTAATCAAGCTTTTGTGTTTGATAAATGAAAGTAAAAGGCCACGTAAGACGAATTGAGTGCAAGAGAGAGCAAAGAAACGTTAATCTTCCTTGTTGGGTTCACAGAAAACGATCTGACTGAAGACACCACTCCTGATCGTCATGGTGGTCTTGGTCTCAATTGTAACGTAGTTTAATTACATACCAAAGAGACTATGTACGAGTATATATATATATATATACTCGTCGCTGACGCCGATATGTTGGCTCAGTGCATTGGGACGGGGTGCACCGCCCCCACGGGGGCCCCGAGTACAAAGTACATCATCACCCCATTGACGCTAGAAAAGAAGAAACAGTTCGTCAAGGAGTTCACCAGACGCGCCACCATCGTGATGGGAGACCTCATAAAGGCTGTGAGGTTCTATGAGACAGACGAATAACAAGGCGAAGAAGATTCATTGGCGGCATATTATTATACAGCGGCATGACGGCTCTCCTGGTCTTGTATAAGGGGCGAGGCCGCCGCTAGTCACCAGACGACGCCTGAGTAGGTCGCTTACACCCGGCTTACTCAAATACTCAAATAGAGACACTCCTCAAACAGGACATATACTGTGACGTGGCGTGTGCTAAGTTCATATAGGCACGTCACGTAACATAAGCCAGACATTCATGACTCCACACACATGTGTACTCACGCTTGGAATGCGCGGCATGACCGCGCATAACAATACATACATGGGCGGTGTTACTCAAACAATACCGTCCACACATACACCGACGCCTTCGCGGTCCAGACTGTGACCGGCTAGCTTTGAAAGCAGGGCGGACGGGAGCCACACACCAATACTGCAGGTTCGCTATAAGCTGGCAGGTCAGTCGCTGGGCCTCTCTCAGAATAGAATAGAATAGAATACTCTTTATTATGTACACCATATAAATCAACAGCCCAGGTAGCTGGCTGGCTGGCGGGGGTCTCACCTGGGAGTGACAGACCGCCTAGCTGCCACGATTATATTTCCGTGCCTGCGGAATCTCGGCAGGCGTTATTTCCATTCGCTAGCCTAGTAGGTTCTCGTAGTCAGTCACCCAACCTTCTTCAGCCGAAGTACGGCACCCTATTGAAGCGCCCATTGATACGGGTGCCCATAGATACCGTGGACAGAGGGCTATGCCCTGTAGCCGCCCGCAACGTTCCCTTGTGGAATCGTAGCGACGTCCCACACTGTGTGTGTCAGATTCACTTTTCGTTTAGACTGCGTGGCCTACGGAAGCGCTGTCTATCGGCAGTTTGGTGTAATCTGCTAAATCTAGTATCTCTGTATCTCATTATTATCAAGTTGATTTTCTTTGATGATTTTGTTCCTCTGCATGTAATTTTGCTATGTCACATAATTATTTTAAAAAAAATCATGTAATTAGTTTTAAGTTAATAAATAATTCTTTTTTTTTTTTGGTTGTCATTTTACTTCTGTCCTAACAGTAGAATTTTAACTGGATTTTGAGTGAATACATTTTCAAAATTATTTAAAAATATTTTTTCTAATTTCTTAACATAGTTTAAGGCGTCAAGTCATCATTAGCAGACACAATTAAAAACCTATTGTTTGTGGTGACGCAGGGGGCCTGACGCTTTAAAAAGGCTTCAGGTGGCTATCTCAAATGCAATGTACCATTGCAATAGGCGGTTTTTAAGTCGAACAAGACAAGTGTAAAGAAAACCTAGTGTTTTTTATGAACTAATTAGAAATTGCGAAAAATGTGACAAAAAAAGGTAAAAAATGTTTTGTGAAATATAGGCTGGTACGTGGGTCCTCCAGAGTTCAATTGTTTTCTTTGAATAAAATTGAAAATCAGTCTTTGTTTTCAAATCTGTCCCTGTTTAGCCTTTTTCTGGTGAAATCTCTGTATGAATCAACAGTTATTACATGAAATAGAGAACTGTAAGGTTATGTCTTAAAGGAACATGCCCAAGTTTCATAATGATTTTGGCCATGAGTGCACACTTATCAAATGATGTGTGAAATGTTATAAAAATTGTAAATAAGTTAAAAAAAAAACTGGTTCAATAAAACTTCGGGTTTTATAGTAAAAAGATTTTTTTTTTTTTTTAAACATAACATTAATATTACACAAATGACTTTCGTGTTGAGTTTTTGATAGTTTATGGATACCTAACTCGTCGTTGGTATCGTAAACTATTAAAACCACATCCAAGAATGGAGCAGGTGACTCAATATTACTTTAATGCCGTGCCCTCCCTAAATACCAGATAATTGACATGACGTGGGCACAGCATCCAACTGTTCGACGGCCTACATACAATACAATTACAACAGTATTGTTGTATTGTATACAGAGACAGAGGCACATGCACCTGATATCCGCAAGTTGCTAATAAAGGTAAGGAGTCCCTTAATCCTCGATCCAAAATAAAAACATCTCCAGTTTGAAAATACTGACGATACGAATACTGTTTTCATTCTGAAATTTATTATTCACTAGCTTCCGCCCGCGGCTTCGCCTGCGTGAAAAGTGTGATTATAAGTTTGAGTGGTATTTCCAGAGAATAGAACGTTAAATAAACCCTGTAGAAATCAAAATCAAAAGTTATTTAAATTAGGCTGAAAGCCAAATTTTTTTGAACGTCAAAGTTCCACAAAAAGACTGTAGTCGCTCAGTGTGTCGGGGTACCTATCTTGTTACTCTTACCGTGTTAAATATAATAGTTAACCATATCGAGACTGTTTCATTTATTGGGTCCCGAACATATCTTAAATTGGTGCTTAGTTTCTTGCCCGTGACTCCGTCCGCGTGAAAAGTATGATTATAAATTTTAGTGGTATTTCCAGAGAGTAGCACTTTAAAAAAACACTGTAGGAATCAAAATCCATAGTAAGTTATTCAAATCAGGTTGCAAGCCAGAACTTTTTGAACGTCGTTCTACATAAAGACAGACCCTTCACCACTTCTAAGCTTCTTGCCCATGACTCTGTCACGGTACGGAGGCGGTGTCACGTTGCAGGACCGGAGTATTGGTGACTCGCAGAGGAGGTCGTAGGAGTAGGAGGACCGTAGATGAGGAATTGGATGAAGGCATCACACACGACAAGTTTACACGTATATTTTATTATTTACAAAAGTAGGCTTACATATAAGAAGCACTCATTAAAGTACAAACACATACACTGTGACTTGATACGTAATTAAATTGTATAATTGCACAACTCTTGGAAACTGGTAACTGACAGTTGAAGAGTCGAAACATGATAATGAAGAGCTTATACTAGCTCGGCTGCAGAATTAGAACTGATTTTTAATATAAAAATCAGAGACTTGACAGAGAAAACAAGTAATTTTTGAATTTGAAATTAAAAAAGGTACCAAAGAACGTAATTATGGAATAGAGGTCAAAAAATAAACAAGGCTTTAACACTGCCTTGTTACAACTCTATCTGCGTAGACATCCGGATTGAGTCCAGAGAAAAATTAAACATTTGTGAAAGATTAGAAGTTACTACGGGCTAGGATCATGATAAATTATTAGAATTTACTACATTAGTAGGGCTTACCAAAGTTGGACGGCGATTTTTTACGCTACGCCGAACATCTCTTTTCTATGGGCTACCTATTATTTTTTTTTTTGCGTTTGTATCTACGTTTGACGTTGAAGTTTTTTTATTTGTGTTAAATTAACTTTTTCATGGAAAGAACGTATAATGTACCCATTCATACACACAAGTAAAAAAGGCTCTACTAGATTTCTATATTTATGCAACGAGAAAGTTTTCTTTTGGTATAAATAATTTGAGCTTTTCTCAATGTAAATGTATGCACCATCAGCAATTATTGTTGGACTCCTATCTTCACCTTGATATAATTCACCTGGAATAATAAGATTCCTCGCAGCTATTTCTGCTCGGGTCATATGGTTTATGCCCAGATTTGTTGGAATAAAATCCTGTGTTAACAATTCGCGTGCTTCCTTCTTAAGGCTACCCTAGAACGCCTTAAGAAGGAAGCACGCGAATTTTTCTTCTAGGTACTTGCAATAATGTTGCAATGCTTTCATCGCTATCACCTGTTCTTAATTTAATTAAATAAGCGGCAAGTGCATATGAACTAGGGGTTCATATGCACTTGCCGCTTATTTAATTAATGTTAGTAGTTCCTAGGCTTTCAAAATTCCTTTTTTGAAAGCCTAGGAACATTGGATAGAATGTCCAGAAATTGTTCCTTATTGAAGCCTAGATAGTAGTAAACTAGGTGATCAGGCATATCATATTATCAAAATCTAAATGTTTGAATATATTGTTCTTTAGTAAGGAAGCAAATTCTTCTGCTGGTTCTGCACTAAAAAACCGAGTAGGATTCTAAAGTGATTCCAAAAGTGACTCTCATGTATTGCTTCTTATGCCCAGGGGTAGCGGATAAATTCTGAAAATGAGTAACCGCACCCCTGGGCACTCAGGTAGGGAAGAAACAGGGGTGGGTTTTAGTCGGTAAGAGTCTGACATGCCCTCCCGCTCCACCCAGAGCGGAAGAAGTCATAGGATGATTTCCCACCCCACAAAAAAAATAATGTACTGCTTCTTTAAATGATACAGACAAATTCTGAATTCTAGAGGTACATAATAGTTATAATCGCAAGATAGCCTAACTCTTAAGTCATTTGGGACTGTAAGTCGCTCGGATCTGACGTAGTTGGGTAGTAGTAGTTAAAAAAATCGACTTTATGTACCTGGTGCCCGAATATAATTAGGCAGCAATATGCACTTATCAGTGGCTACACTTTCCTCGTTGGTTGTCGATACAGTCGCAGTGCTTTCCGATTGAATAATAATAATAATATCAAATTTATTCATATCCAAAGGTTACAGACTCAATTTAAATGGTTAACAAAAAGGTAATATTACAGCTAGTGCAAGAGATAAGGAAGTGATCTTTGCTACAAAATATCTGTATACAATAATTGGTGAGCCCTGTCTCTCAAACTAGGGCTACCTGTATCTTGAGAGACAGTGTGAATTGAAGATGGTTGAGCCGGAGTATCTTGTTGTATAATTGTTCTTGATGCTGCTCTGTCAATCCTTTGCCAACAAGTATGACAGACTGCTGAACTCGGCAACTGTAACAAATAAGGATAGGTATTTAATAATGGAATGCAAGTTTTTTTTATTGGGTTACATGATTGTTGATAACTATTTTTTTTATTTTTTTATTCATTTATAAATACATAGTCTTAACAGTTTCACTTGGTTTTGTACTATAAAACCAGAGTTGGTTTGTATTGGTACGCACATTCCCCTACTGCTTAGTCACTGAAAACGTACTTATATACTAGTAACAACTTTCTAATTGTATGTAAACCGAGAACTCAAATAAATGTGGGTAATATAACTACTACAGTCAATACCAGCAGTGCTATTCTCTAAATGACACATTCATGGCTGTAAGCTGCGACGAGCTCGTCGACGAGACAGCCCTGAGATCGACCGAGCGTGTAGCGCTGATTCAAACGGTATTCCCTAACGTAAATTTGGTCGTCGTCGAACCCTAAGCTGTGACCTCCCGTCGCTGATTCGTAGACGAATTAGGGCTTGAATGAAATTCTTATAATCATAATCGATCAATCTCAACTGAGCGTTTTAAGGGTTCAAAATATATATTAAAGGTCTATCTTTAAGTATTTTAAGGAATAGAGTGAAAATATAAACAAATTTCATATTAAAAAGAGTTTATTTCATATTATTTATTATTAAATTTTTAGGCTGAATGACGATTCCTTTGCCTATTTTGAGCAACGCGACGTGGCATTGAATACAAACAACCAGTGTTGTCAACTTAGTAGGATTTCCACTAAACCTGGGTTTTTTTTTATTAATAGGATTACATAAAGTTGTTTTATTTTCATTCAATCAAATCTTCAAATGGACCTCGTAAACAGGAACTGAACATCGGTATTATGAATGTATATAAAATAAAAAATGTAAATAATCTAGTTTAATTCTGGTGGTTTGAAGAAGCGCCACTAGTGGACTCGGGAAAAAAAAGTTAGCAACACCACAAACAAAACAAAAACAACAATTCTCTGGCCGACGCTAAGCACTTGAATTTCTAGATAAGTTTTAATTTCATACATTTTAGTGCACAATATCGATAATATCTAAATATTTGTATCAGTGATTGCTTTGAACATAGGTAAGACTAAAAACGCCGCTCTTAAGACGGCCCACTGAACCTAAAAGCATAGGAAGATACCTTTAGAAATGTGAGTATTGTTATTTTCACATAAAAATGGATAAAATTAATGTGTCACGTTATAAATTGTATGATCCACGAGATACCTACTAATGAAATGATGGAAATTACTTGTTTAGTATTTAAGTACGTATAACTATAATAGTGCTTTAACGTAACATTTGTGTGTTTTAAGCATGCCAAGAAGTGCGATCCCATCTCGTGCGCAAGTAGAGATGTTAATAGATAGTTTAGAAGAGCGACGTTGGCTTGCCACAGGGCACCCTCGGACATCACATGCCCGAGACCGCACACAAGCGGCATGGCAAGAAGTAGCTGTCAAGCTAAACAGTGATGGAAGTGGCTGCATTAAAAGTTGGAAGCAATGGTCAAAGGTTTGTTAACATCATGTACCTAGGTATTGCATTATTGTTGTGCTTCGTCAGCTTGCCTAAGTATGCATGCTTACAGTCAAAGTACTCTAATCTAAGTTAAATTCCAGTACCTAAGTACATTGGCTCTAATTATTATGTAGGACTTATATAATATATATAATTATTAAGCAAAATCCTGATATTTACACATTGGATATTTTTTTTTTAATTTTATTTATGAAATCTTTACTAAAGTGCATAAAATAGTAAATAAGATATTTTCTGAAACATCAATCTAATTTTCAATTATTTATTTCATTTTTAGCCTGATAATGAACCTGGGCCAAGTTCTAATTTGACTCCCGACATGCCAAATGCTGAAGTATCAGATGATGTGCTCTTGGTATGTTTATTGAAATATTATTCAACATCTATGTACTGGTTTTACTTCCTAAAAGCATTGATTGATAGAAGACTAAATTTGTTTGCAGAGTATACAAGATGTTACAGAGGAGGCAAATGCAACACCAGTGTCAGAGAGCATACTTCAGGTATTACTAGATTTCAATTACTTACATTAGGTACATAATATAAAAACTGTATACTGTGAAGTTATAAATTTCAAATTTAATTTTGTAGAGTCATGTTCCTGTAGAACATACTACTGCAGGCATGCTCCGGACTGAACAGTCCACACCTTCAATACCAGTAAGTTAATTCTAATAAAATAAAATATTGTGATGTTAAATTCTAAATTAGGCTGATGATGCTGATTACAATATAAAATATATTTGCAGGATGTACAACCAGGCCCATCTAGGCATAGGGACAACACCAATCAACCAATGGAAAACCAGCCTAATACGGAACAAATGGTGAGGTTTCAAGTAAAAGTCTTACAATATGTTATAATGGGCATTTAGATTAAAAAAAAAACATTTTTGTATTACAGTTTGAGGCTAGGACAACACCACCTGCAGTGCCGCTCAGGAATAATGCCCCAATTGCCTCTCTCTCATGTAAGGTTAACTTAATTTGTTTAATGGTTGTGTAAATAGCACTACATAGTGGTCTCACTTTTGATTCCCAGGTGGCCAAGTTCTTGGGATTTTCTTTAGGTTTTTTCAGCAGCAGCCCAAATACTATTATTCAATCAACATGTGTATAAGTATTTATACTACATTCCTTCAGAGAGAATAATGTTACACTGTCATACCTACTTAATGGCCTTTATATCTGTTTTACCTTTAGTTAGCTAGTAATTTGTTGCATTTATTTTATGTTCATAGCACCTCATAGGCGTCGAACGGCACGACACCGTTTGATCCAGCGCTCACCACCTTCTCAACGGCGTTCACAAATGGCGAGCCTGACTGAACGTTTTGTCGCCATTGAAGAGAGGCGTTTGGAAAACGAAAGACTCCTTATTGAAAACCAGCAGAGGTTGTTAGAGACTTTTAAAGAAATAAGTGAGTCATGGTCAAGGCAGACCCAAGCACTGCAGGATTTATGTGCATCCATCAGAAGAGGGAGTTGAATGTCCGAAACGTAATTAATTAAAGTTTAGAATAAAGATTATGATAGATGATAAGAAATTTAAATTTATGTGTAAGCTGTTCTTTGTAAATGTTAATGTTTGTAACTGTAAATAAAAAGAAAACATTATTAAGTAGGTATCTATTTAATTTCTCATGATGCCCCATACTGTATGCACATTGAATTTTTTGTAAAATAGAAACAAAGGAACTATATACATACATAGTTTAATTATTTTTCATTATATTATTACTTAGGTACCATATTATTTCACACCTTAAATATATGACAAAATTGTAATTGACTATCTTAAAAAAGCTAATACAGATGCTTATAAGCACTAATATCTACAATAACATTCACAAATCATACTTTGAATTTTTTGTAAAATAGAAACAAAGGAAATAAATACATACACAGTCTAATTATTTTTCATTATATTATTACCTAGGATGGTACCTAGGTATTATTTCACACCTTAGATATATGACAAAATTGTAATTGATTATCTAAAAAAGCTAATACAGATTCTTATAAGCACTAAAATCTACAAGAACATTCACAAATTATACTTTAATTAAAAATATGTTTAGTCTTACCATATTTAGCTAATCAATTATGGTGAGTATCTCCTATCTATATCCAATCTAAACATGTTTTCCACCTCTGAAAAGAAAGGAAAGCATATTTAGAATTTAGTTATGACGTGCTCGCCATAATTGATTTACCAAATCTCGCCTACTTATCTGCCCACTCACTAAGTCATCATGTGTTGGAGCGTGATGTGTCAAGATTCCAAGTAACCTAGATTCTTCATCTAAATCACATTGGTCTAACTTAGGAGCTGGTAGCCCGGCTCGGTTACACATGTTGTGTAAAACAATGCAAGCTATCACTATTTTGCCCACCATTATAGGATCATAGTGCAATACCCGGTGAACTAATAGACATCTGAACCGCCCTTTCAGTATTCCAATAGTCCTTTCCACACTGTTTCGTGCACTGCTGTGCAAATTGTTGTAATGGCTCTCTGGAGTCCCAGTTTCTGGATTACTAAAGGGAGTCATTAAATAAGGCCTTTGGGGATATCCTGAGTCACCTGAAATCAATTAATGAAGCTGGAATTAAGCACAATCTTGACTTGTGTTAAGTTATCATTGTGTTGTAAATAATAACTTACCAAGTAAGTACACTTTTTCTTCATTATTATTTAAATTTTCCAAATGCTCCTTTACTCTAGTGTTTGAGAAAACAAAACTATAATGTGTTGCACCCCCAAAAGTCACATCCGCATGTAAGATGTTCAGATCAGCATCATTAATCTGAAATAGGAAGGATGATAATTATATACAAAATAAAGATTCCATAGAATCCTACATTATTTCTAACAGTTTACTTACAATTAAAACATTCCGGGCATGATAGCCTTTTCGGCAATAATATCTTTCCTCATGTTCCTTAGGACGTATCATGGAAATCAGGGTGCCATCAACGCAACCTAGCACCCCTGGAATTTTGAATTTCTCATAAAACCTGTAGTCAGATTTCAATTTCAAACAATGGCTATTGTTTAAACAAGACAGACTAACAAGAAAACAGAAACTTTTGATACTTGCCTTGACTTGAGCACTTGTCGATCATTGTAGTTTTGCGGAAATCTAACATATTTACTGATGATCTTCTTATTATTAAGAGCATCAACAACTTCGTGGATTGCCCTAGAGGCAGAAGTCTGAGATATGTATGTGTCTACATTCTTGCCAATGATTTTTTGGTAACTTCCATTAGCCAAAAACGATAGAGTGCATAATATCTGAAACATCAGGAATTCAATAGGCTTTTATTGGAGTTTTGAGCCATAATATCATAAGAAACCTAGCTGTTAACAAACCTTGAGCCTCTTGGTTAAACCACTGGAACATAATACGTCATTGACTGGAACGAACTCGCGAACGCATAAGTGGAGATAGGTCATTTTCCAATAAATTTATTAAATCCTCGGAAAGCCTAAAGATATGTATAAACTCTGTATCACGGGAAATTGTTTTAAACTTTCTTATTTGTTTGGCTTGTCGAGTTTTGTTCAATTCATCACTTTTCTTAGCTTCTTCTAATAAATGCAGCTTTATATTTAGCCGAGCTGCCATTTTTTCAAATACTTTTAACTATGAAGTACACTTTTAGTTTTGTTTTGTCACGATTATGCGCGAATATCGTAGCTTTTGGATTTGACAGCTAGAAGCGTGGCTGTGGGCGAGGCCGTGAGCGAATTCATCGCTGTTTTTTCTTACGGAATACCAAAATGTATGAAGAACTGTCAATTTGCCCTCCCGCTGACGCCGCTGGGTAGTTTTAACTCACGGCCGTCACAGCCGTGAGCGCTAGTGTAGCTTTACGCAGCTAAGTGAATACTAAACTGAGTTTCACCGCTGCGGCAGCGCGGCACCCAAAGCTGTTTCCTTAGAGAATAGCATAGCAGCATCATACTATAATATTATTATGTTGAGAGTGTAAAGTTACATTTACAATGGGAATATCTTACCTCATGTGGTGCAACTTGACAAGCAACCTTATTTCTAATACGATCCTCACGAGGTGTGTCTGTTCTTAATGTGTAAGATCTTTGTCGTAAAAGCGAGTGCACACAGGAGATGCATACATTCGAATAACCAACAACTGGTACACTTTGTTGACCCATAGGAGCCGTTTGTCTTATTACAATCCAAGCTGACATCCAACCAGAATGGCATACCAAGTTGTCACTTGTTACTTGTACCTATTAAATTAAAAGTATATAATTAGTAAGAAAATCACCTTGTATCCACATTTTGTTGATAACTTATAGATATCAGAGGTTTATAAGTATTTACCTGCTGTGGTTCATTCCATCTTTGAATAAGACGTCGCACCTCTGCGATAACCGATGGATGTCTTCTCAGTCTCGATATATTTATGCCACAATTCACACAACGTTAATGTATGTTTGGATCAATTGTTGATGCTTGCGAAGAACTCGACTGTCCAGTGTGCATATCCATAATCGCGCGAGGAGTTTCGGAAGAAGCGGAAGCAGAATCCATATTCACGCCAAGGTCGTTAAGTTTAGAAGAATCGTCGGTGTCCATTTTAATGTCAATTTGTTGGTTTCATGTAAAATCCAGAAAAACAACAACAAACACGAACGAAAAAAAGAGTCGAGAGTTTACGCTTTACGTGACGTTTGTGTTTGAAAACTCTGGTGCGCTTACCAGTGCAATTAAATATACTTAAAGCGATTCCTAATTGATTTTGATCGATAATAATGATTTCACTTTATGACACGATGACAATGTAATGTATTATCTCGTAAATATTTAATAAAGTATAAACGCATCATCTGATTTTTCACAATAAGTCAAAAACAAAGTCTGTTTTTATGTCGAATAATGTCACTAACTAAAATAAATGTATCGATAATCGATATAAAATGGCTACTTGTTTTAAAATGGCAACTCTTCCCTGCCGGTGTTTTGTTGATACATAATAAAATCATTTCAAAACTTATTAATTACGTTAACATATCGCTAACTTTTATGATAAAATGTATAAGTTGATAATTCATACTTAATTAGGACGTTTTTTTTTACACAAATCTTTTTCGTGTGCGTTCTTGGCCGAGAACGGGCAATTGCAATTTGTGTTCACAATGTGTGAATGTTTAGTGTGTTTTATGTTTATCTAACCTTAAAAAATACACTGGTCAACAAAAAATCTTTTTAGGGTTCTGTGCCTCAAAAGGAAAAAAAAAGAACCCTCATGGGATCACTTTGTTGTACGTCCGTCTATCACAAGACCTTTTTTGTCAAGAACGAGTGGAGATATCAAGTTGAAATTAAAATCATAAACTTAAATCGACGTCCCTTAGAGCTGTGAAAAACCTATAAGAAGTTGGGCAACACAGTGGTCCACTTCCAGCCATGTCCTAGCCAGCCGCTCGCGAACCCATAGGAAAAACTGGTGGAGGTGACGGTCTTTGATGAAACTACCCACCTAAATTTCCATTCGGTTAACAGATCCTTTGCCAGTTCGAGGTTTAAGTAATCTAGAGATGTTGACACGATCGCGTTGAGATAAAAAGCCTGCTGCGTGCCCACATCAACAAGCCACCTAAGTTAATTGCCTTTTAATAAAAAAAAAACTATTATTTAATGATATTATAGATTTTATTAAGGATTTCAAAAAATCCTAGCCTCAATTAGCTACATTATTAACATCGAATAACTGCAGCTTCATCAGTTGCAAGTTGTTGGGGGCAAAGAGTTTCAGATCATCCATGTAAAGGAGGTGTGATATTACCTGACCACCTCTTCTCAACCGATAGCCCTGTCCCGAACCCTCCAGTAGAGGGTTAAGGGTCAGACAAAACCACAGTGGACTCAGACTGTCGCCCTGGAATATGCCACGCTCGATCCTTATCGGTTCGCTGTTCTTCTGTATCTAACGACATCCTGGATAGTGAAGGACTGTACTCCACTGCCTCATACACGACATCAGGAAGGTGCGCAGAGTTGCATCAACTTTGTACAACTCCAGCACCCTCATGAGCCATGTTTGTGGCACCGAGTCATAGGCCTTCTTGTAATCTATCCAACATGTCGACAGATCTCTTCGAGAACGACCAACCTGTTGGCTAACAGCAATATCGATGAGGAGCAGCTCCTTAGTACCACGGGACCCATTACTACATCCATTCTGGGAGGCTGACATGATACGATTTTTATCAATGTGGGTGTTAATTTTAGCTCTCAGAATGGATGTAAGAACTTTATAGACCGTCGGTAAACACGTGATCGGTCTATAATTGTGAGGTTCCGCAGTACTACCTGATTTATGGAGCAGGTGGGTTATTCCTGTCGTAAGAAACTGGGGCAGCGACCCTGACTCTAAGGTAGACTGGAACTGAGCTTCCAAGCGAGCGTGCGACCTTTGAAATCATTTGATCCAGATATTGTGCAGCCCGTCCGGCCCTGGAGATTTCCAGTTAGGCAACGGACGGATTGCACGAGTTACATCTTGGGGGCTGATGGTAATTGCCCCCCTTTCTGGTTTAAGTTCGCACGTGCGCTCGACCTCTCGAGTCCAATCACCCTCGGTGTGCCTTACAGGAACCGACCAGATGCTGTGCCAGAATGAACTCATAGCGTCATCATCCGGTAGATGCGTATCAGACACACCTTGGTCCGGTCGCTCCCAAGCCCTATAAACCCACCTTTCGTTTCATTGGAAAGTGTGATTCCGAGTGTACCGCTCCACTCGCCGCTTGTACCGACGAATACTATTTGCCTGTGCATAACCTTCTGCTTCAGGAAGTCAATACGCTCTGTGACGCGGGACAGATTATCTCGGGAACTAATATCAGTCCCCGAGTACGCCCGCCTCACGAAACGCATCACCCTAGGGCGAATGTTGCCCTCCCTGAAGCAGATAAGCTTGTGAATGAAAATGAAGCAGGTGACCTTGCTTTCAACCTTTATTTAATTGGGTACGATTGCTATCACATTATACAGTCTAAAGGTCTGATGTCGATGACCAGGTAAGTTCTTATCGGTTCTCAATAACGGAAACTGTTAGGATGACCTAGCTTTCAACATTTATCTAATTGAGCACGGGAGCTTCCACATGATCAATTCTGAAAGTCTGATGAAGACCAGCGGGCTAATTGCTTAACACACTATCAGTAGCAATGGTTTTCATTTTGAGATTTCAATATCATTAAATGTATTATTGAAGTTGTGGAGCAGACAAATTTTTTGAACATATGAAGCAATGGAATAACAATTACATCCATAAAAAATATTTGGGATAAAATGCGCAGGAGTTTTGGGACTGTCTTTATGTAGAACTTTGACGTTCTAAAAGTTCTGGCTTTCAGTTTATTACTACTACTACTTTCAGTTTAATCTTAATATTAGTACTTTGGATTTTGATTCTTATATTGTTTTTTTAATGTGCTACTCTCTGAAAATATCACTCAAAATAATTAAACTTTTCACGCGGACGAAGCCGCGGGCGGAATCTAGTATAAAATATTTCTTAGTATTAAGTTTTTCGAAATTAAGTTCTTAAAAATTTTAATTTTGGGAAATAAACAGTTGTTAGCAGTTTTAGTAGAAAAGTGACGTCACATCCATCAACAGGAGGGTACAGACATTTGCCGCCGCGCGCCTATATGAGTCGCTTTACGCTCATTCGGACCGACTTTTTTGTGAAGTGAACTTGATTAGGGGAAACCTCTGCCCGATGCCCAAAAACCGTCCAATAAGTCCGTTAATTTCTTGGCCTAGCAAGTTATTTCCGTCGCTATAGTCCGCGCTTTGCAATCAAAACTACCGCTATTTCAAAATTAACGAAAAAGTGTGTACCCTTTACCTGGGGTGCCGAGCAAGAAGAAGGACGGCAAGATATAATTTCACAGCTAACGAGTGAACCTGTGTTAGCCATTTACGACCCTGATTTGCCCATCGACGTTCACACAGTCGTAAGTTCGATTGGCTTTGGCGCAGTGCTTCTTCAGACTCATGAAAAAGAATATAAACGGGCAGTTAGCTATTTCAGTACCCAAACTCTGGGTGCCGAGCCGACATATTATTCCTACGAGCTCGAGACCTTGGCCGTCGTTAAGACTTTGCAATATTATAGACACTATACCAGATAGTGTCTATAATGTTGCAAAGTCTTAACGATGGCGCCGGGTGTTCATTTCACAGTCATAACTGACTGTAATGCACTAAAAGCTACAGAGCAAAAGAAATACCTGGTGCCACGCGTAGCCAGATGGTTATATTTGCAGGACTTTAACCTTACACTGGAATATCGTAAGGGTACTTGTATGTCACACGCTGACTATTTGAGCCGACACTCCGTGAACGTTTATGAAGAACGTAGACATCGCAACTGGGCTCAGATAGCACAGGCTGCTGATGAAGAGACCCAGCAACTCCTTCAAAAACTAAGAGATGGACGAGCGGCACGTCATCACGGCAGAGTTTATGGTGCCGTGGCGAGGGGAATGGACTCCTGACACGTGTGCAACTTTTTTTGAAGGTAACTTGTGCTACAATTGCTGATAAGCTAATGTCGTGCCTATTTCATGCAAGTGTAGAGACTATGTGGTATGCCAACGTCGTGCCTTTGCCATGTAGTTGTGAGAAATATGCTAACGTCGTGCCTATGTTTCTTATGGGTTGTTTTTCGTGAATGTGATTCACGGTGGATTTGGCATAGGCACGATGTGTCTCTGGTGGAGCCGGAGACCCGACCTTACTGTAAAATTAGATGACTAACAGTGATGATACAGCTGAAGTGACTGCAGCGGTTTAGTTGTATTATTACAATTATTAATGGACGTTATTTCTAGAAAATCCATTTTCGGCAATTGCGTGTCATTTTTAATCGACGAAAAAATGGAGAAGGTTCTCAATTCGACCGTATGTACTCGTATATTTTTTGTTTTTTTTGGTCTATGTTCAGACCTCACTCCGTCATTTATGAACCGATCTTGATGATTATTTTTTTGTTGGATAGGGTATACTTCAAGGGTGGTCCCATGTGATGTGCATTCTGATGTGATGACACCAGAACCTGTACCAAACACTTCCAACGCAGCACAGCCTCAGACACAGGAGATCGAGGACATCATCTAGTCAGGAGAGGTCGTGTTAGCAGTTTTAACAGAAAAGTGACGTCACATCCATCGACAAGGGAATGGCAGACATTTGCCTCCGCGCACGTATATAAGTCGTTGCACGCTCAAACGGAGCAACTGATTCGCCAGATGTCCGGATTCGCCAGTTGTCCTATGGAGCGGTCACGTCGCGATACTGTTCCTCCACCTTACTCGTTGGTTGTCCCTGTGTGCTGTCGTGGGTGCTGGTTCTGACTGGTACTTGCGGGAGTGTGCAGGGGCAGCCACCCTGTCACTGCTCGGTGGGGAAACCCACCGTTGCGGTCGCGGAGGCCACTTCTCTATTTTAATATGCGCATCGCGCCTCATCACGCCGCCGAACGGGAGGTCCGGTGCCCATCGCTCTCAGGGACACGGTGCCAGGTCGTCTCCTTCACCACTGGATCGTACGGTGACGAGCCGGACGCCGCCTCCCCGACAAGACGGGACGCGTCGCCCGGCGCCCCACCTGCCGCACCATCCGCTGCATCATCCAGCTCAAAAACGGCCGCCACCGCCCCGCCGACGACGCCTGTGACTGCACCTGTACAGCGCGTCACTGCCACCGCGCCGAGTGCGCCTACACACGTGCTGCGCCCGCGTCTCTACGCCCCCGCTACCATATGTCGAGCCGGTACACCTCTCGCAAGCATCATCACCACCACGAGCCCCACCGCCGCCGCTAACACCGCAGGTCATTGCGATGAGTAGCGGCACGCTATCACCCTCACCACCAAGGGGCACCACCCAAGACTCCCCGGATGTGTCGGTGTATTTTTCCAATCGTGAGAGCGAGTGATCTGACATGTCGGCATCATCAGGTGAGTCTGACGCGGAGCAAGCCCCCACCCGGTCCTTGAGGCTGCCAATGTTCAGACTGGAGCGCGAGTATCCACTCGCGGCTCGCCCACAGCGGAGAACTAGGAGCTCGGACGAGGAGGGCGTAGCGGAGGAGGCATTGAGGCGCCAGCTGCAGCGTACACCACGCGAACGCAGCGGGGCTGAGCCGTCGTCCTTCGCCAACATCGCGAGCACCTCACCCACAGCACGCAAGGCTGCTCACACGGCAGCCACCACTCTGGGCGGGAGCGCTGCAGACACAACAGGTAAGAAGGAGCCACGCTACCCACCGTTGATAGTGGAGAGGATGCTAGACTGACAGGTCCACTTCAGGGCCTTGCGCGATCTGTTGGGCTACCCACCGACTACCCGCCCTTATCAGGATGGCAATCGATTCCTCTTCGGAAAGGAGGAGGAGGAGTATCGGGTGTTCCAGGGGTTGTGTATGGCCTGGAGAAGGAAACCGGCCTAGTCTGGTTTTTCTATTCGCTGCCGACGGAGCGTGGCTTCAAGGTAGCGATAAGAGGGCTACCGGCGGACACAGTCCCGGCAGCAATCGAGAAAGAACTCCGCAGCCTCGGGTTCGTGCCCAAATACGTGCGGAGCATTAAGGCCCAACAAGGACGCCCGGGCTGCATTCATCACGCAGTCCCCAAGAGCCAACCGAACATAATTCGGATTTATGGCGTCACCACATTTCTTCTATAGGTGGCGTCAGAATCGAGGCATGGCGGGGGAAGACGGGGTCCCGACCAGTGCCACCGCTTCCAGCAGTTCCAGCACTCTTCACATCAGTGCCACCGTCCGCTCGCTTGTGTGCGATGCGGGGGGCCGCACGCGAATGCCTTCGGCCCCGTTTGGAGCCGGTTACGTGCGCCAACTTTGGCGAACCTCATCCCGCGTCGCACCGCAAGTGCCCTGCGTCTCGCAGGGAGCTCGCCAACACGTGTATGGGCACGGAGCCGCTGACCAGCAGTGAAGCCCCTCCCGCCCGAGAAGAGAAGAAGGAAGAGGAGGAACCGTGGGGGAAAACGCCACTGGCGGCCCCCCAGAAACCAACTGCAGCCCGCACACAGTAACAAGCGCCCGATGGCGCCACCGCTGTTGCCCTACCCAAGACCGAGATAAATTGGCGGGCCACTGGCCTCCTGCTGGACAGAGGCCGCCACCAGCCACCAACTGAAGCCTGAGTAAATCGCCTTCACCTACACGTGACCTACTCAAACAGGAATACTAAACAACAGTACATACACTATGGCACGGCGTGTGCTAAGTTAATATAGGCACGTCACGTAACATAAGCCAGACACTCGTGACTCCACACACTTGTGTACTCACGCATTGTATATGCGGCTCGTTCGCGCATTACAATGCATACATGGGCCTTGTTACACATATAAGGCCGCCCACATATACACCTACGGCTCTGCGGTCCGGACGGTAATCGGCTTTGACCGGGCGGACGGGGGCCACTCACTGAATAGGTACACTATAAGTCGGCGGCCTTGTGCTGGTCGTCATCCGCTGGGCCTCCCTCAGGTAACTAGGGGTCTCACCTGGTGGTGACTGACCGCCTAGCTGCCGAAAACATACGTTCGAGCCTGCAGTATTACACTTAGCAATATACATGGGTGATTGCTGTGAGAACCTCAGCAGGCGTCGCCTGCCTGGTAGGTTCTTACAAGCAGTCGCCTCACTTCACAGTAGGAGCAACTTTTTTGTGAAGTGAATGAAGTTGATGTTTATTGATTGAGTTTTCCCTAGAAACTTCTGCCCATTTGGATAGCCAATTCTGCCTTTAATTAATTTTGTTTTGTAATAATTTAAATAATAAGAAATAAACCGTTATTTTCGAGTGTTGTTGTCTTTTCTTCACTTCTTTTGGCTCGTTAGGGAAAAATTATGAGAGTAAATTTTTGCGATGTGCGCGCACACCGTCACAAAAAACCTACGGACTGAAGTTAGCTTGAACCGACACCATGAAGTTAGCTATGGTCTATAGTTCATAAAGAATGATTGTTTTCCTTTTGTAAACTTTATGCCAGTTTGGTTTTTTATCTAGTTACGCCAAAGAAGTATAACTTCTTACGTGCGTACATAAGCACACACACACTTTTTTTTATTTAGTTCTGTTCTGCTAAGACAATTTTATTTTAATTTTAATTAGTTTGTAAGTATGTCGGTAGATTTAACCTTTATAGTCCCGATTACAACCCGGGCTGTCACCGGGTTTCTTCGTTAACCAAAGGTTAACGTTTGCTTGGAAAAAAAATTATCCTCTTAGGATCCGAAACTCAACTGAGCTTGAAAACAAAAACAAACCAGCCTCCTACCTCTTAAGATCCGCGGATAAACCTGGGTTGTCGAAGAAGCCCGATGACAACCCGGGTTGTCATCGGGACTATAAGGGTTAAAGTTCTTAGCATCTCTAGAAGGATTTACGTTTTTGTAACCTCAAGTGGACGGCATCAATTTATAAATACCGGTCTGAAAGATTGGTATAAATCTTGAACAGCAGCCAGTCACCACTTAGTCTGAATAGCGTGCTCGCACTATGTTGAGCTTTGCATTGTTAGTTTGTGTGCTATGCGCGGTGTGTCTGCGGTTCATGTACGGTCGTGGCAAGTCCAGCTTGCTTCTGTTACCACCGGCTGTGCCAGGGGAGTTGCCGGTTATTGGACACACGTATAACCTGTTTAAGAACATGTCAAGTTAGTATTTAATTGCATAATAATATGCTTTACATCGTGCTTGTGTTTCCCGACTGGTAAGGCAGACGAACCGGGTTAGACCTATAGTACAGTAGGTATACATAATGTCAAATATTTTTAAGATCCCTCGTAAACGGGGGCGAGCCATATTACCATCAACTGGGCATAAATCCAGATCTCGGGCCACTACTGAGAAGATCTAGATGGAAAAACCCAACCCGGGAACACTACACTTTACCCGACCTTGGAATTTCATTGGGATTTCGGCGATTGTTGAAGATAATTGCTGAGAAATAGGAATCATTATGAGTTTTGGACTTTGAAAGAGATCATAATATGTTTCGTTGATTCTTCTCTGAATCGTCTGTTAAAAGCTTTAAAAATGTTTGATAAAAACCTTTTACGGTAATAAACGAAGACTCATAGGGGTAAAGAAACAATGAAAATCAAAAAATAAAATAAATTAGAGGTTGAGGAACCTCTCCTCAACCTCTTATTTATTTTATTTTTAGCTTTACTAAACTTCAGGGCTTAAATGCAACTGTAAGGTGGCCAAATAAACAAAGTAAATTTTTTTTGGAACCATTTTTAGGGATCCAAAAGTACGAATATAAGACCGGAACCCTTATAGAATCACTCGTGTATCTGTCTCTCCGTCTGTCACAGCCGATTTGCTCCAAATCATATTGCTGGACCGATAGCGTAGAAATTAGGTACATACGTGAGAAAACCAACACGTGTGGAAACCGGCATGTTCTAGAACCAAAAATTCGAAGACATCTGACATCCACCAACCTGCGTTGGGGTCGCGTGGTGGATTACGGCCCAAACCCTCTCACAGAGAGGAGGCCTGTGCCCCAGCAGTGGGGACATTAAAAGGCTGATGATGATGATGATGACACACATGAATATCTGTAACCCAAACAGAAGTGTGTACTTTAAGTAAATTAATTTGAAATATGGCTGTCACTTTCGGGGTGAAAATAGAAAAATTGAGAAACAAATTTTTCAAACTGCACAGCGCAGTTTGAAAACTTTGTTTCTGACATGTTAAATGAAAGGGCACATTGAGAGTATCTCGAATTATTTTTTTTTTTTCATAATTAAAAAACTATTTAGGAAAATAGATGAAATATGACACCCATTTTGTGAAAAATCAAAATGTAGTTCTTTACTTACTCGTAAAGATTACGGGAAAACCTCTAAAAAGGAAGTAGATTTAAAAAAAAAACACACATTTGATATTTATACCATGTCACATTTAACAGATTCAGATGACAAGATCTTTGGAGTAGACAAAGATATTTAAAGTAATTTAAAGCTTCAAAGTTGATAGTCACAAAGACCAGTCTGACATAGATTCTGACAAGGTCAGGTACATTCATATGCCCACCATAGAAAAAGGCGTTTTCACGAAAAGAACATGAAAGAATATTTGATTAAAACTAAAGTAATCTCTATAATCTTGAAATATGTCTTGTTTGTTCCCCACTTTTGTTTGGCACCCTTTCGCAGACAGGAGACTTGTGCTCCAGCAGTGGGAAATTTAAAAAGGCTGATGATGATGATGGTGATCTTGTTTTAGTTTGATTAATTTTGGCCCAGTTTTAACTTTTAGTCTTCTGTTTCTAAATATTTTTTGATAAACTGGTAAGATATTCTGCTGTACATGCGTATTCCCTATTGTATGGATAATATTTTTTAAGATTTTTTCATTCGACACCAGTAAATTATCTTTGCATCACTGAGTCGTTCGTTTATAAAAAATATTTGGTCAATGTTACTGATTTCGTTGGACAACTCGAATCTGTGGAAACAAAAATTATGAAAAATAGTTTTCATGAAAATTGAGCCTCTGATCCTCAGGGTCCATATATATACTGGTTAAAGATCCCGTACGGTCACAGATATAAAAAATTGGCCAAGTGTATGTTGAACTTCACACATTTAGGGTTCCGTACCAAATGTATTTTTTACTATTTGTATGGCTTTGGGTCAAGATGCTCATACTGTGAAAATTTGAAGACTGTAGCTCTAACCGTTTGGCTGTAAAACCTGTGTGACAGACCATGAACCGACAGATGGACAAACGGACACGTGAGTGACGGCAATCGGGCTCTGTTTGAACCCTGTGGGTACAGAACCCTAAAAACAGCCTATAAATGAAAATCTGACGTGATTTATTAAGGCGCAAATATACGACTTCTAATGATTATTTATTTATTTATTTATTTATTTAAATTTATCTCAGGTACATACCCATATGTGTTAGTATTACTTAAAAACTATGTTAGTACAATTATAATTAAATTAATATTAATTTATATTGTTGTTCCACCTCCCGGAGACACCTGGTAACAATACATGCACTGCACACAGGTGCCCCATGAGGTGGCCTTCAACCTTACTTGCAACAACGCTCAGGAGACCGTTGTCGCTGCCCCGCACCCGACGCAGCAGTGATGCAGCTCTCCTACGCATGATCGCAAAGAAATCGTCAGTACGCGCTGCCGCGAACATCCCCGACGCGCTACAGAAACGTGGCAGCGACAACAGTATCCTAAACGCGTTGTTATATTGCACACGCAAGGCATTATACGTTTTTTGCGTATATCTGGTCCACAGACTACAAGTATAAAAAGCCTGACAATATGCTTTAAACAGAGTTACCTTGACATTATTGTCGCACTTTGCAAATCTGCGGGCCAGCATGTTGCATCTTACGGCCGACGCCCTGCGCTCTCTCTCCATATCACAATTATCAGTGCCATCCTCTGTAACCCAGTGACCAAGGTATTTAAACTGCTTGACTCTGTTTAGAGTTGCACCACATATCGAGACTGGTGGTACCACTTCATACGTCTTACCCTGTGCCTTGAAAACCAACAGCTCGCTTTTACTAGCATTATACCTTAGTCCATGGGCCCGAGCATAGTTCTCACAGACATTTAGTAGCTTTCTGAGCGCACTGATCGACGGACTCAGCAGCACCATGTCGTCAGCATAACTAATGTTGTTAAAAGACACACCATCTATCATGCATCCAACGCCAGTGCTGCTGAGTTCCTCGATCAGCCTATTCACGTAAACATTGAACAACTTGGGTGAGGTCAGTCCCCCCTGCCTCACCCCACACTCTAACCTGTATACATCTGAGTACGACCCTGCCCACCTCACAGTGTTACTTTGGTTACCGTACCAGAACTTAAACATATCAATTATTTCTGGCAGCAGGTTCGCTTCACACGACAACTTGTTCCATAGGATGTCATATGAGACAAGGTCGAACGCCCTGGATAAGTCAAGGAAGCATGCATACACAGGTGTCTTCCTCCCAGTATAATATTGCACTGTGCTCTTCAGAGTCATAATTGCAGTCTCGGTCGATAACCCATTTCTAAAACCAAACTGTCTGTCATCAATACTTATTTGTTTACTCAGATACCGGTCAAGTAAACTATCCAGAATTTTTGCAGTGACCGTTGCCAAGGAAATCGGCCTGTAATTACTTATATCCGACATATCACCTGTCTTATTCTTAGGAACGGGCACCACAACCGTTTTAATTAGATCAGCCGGCAAGTATGAGTGACTGAGACACAGGTTGAACAGCAAGGCAAGAACCCTTGGGAGATGGACACCTGCGTTCTGCAAATGTTCTATGCTTAAGCTGTCGTGACCAGGCGACTTACCCCTGGACATGTTTTTGATGACGGAAGACACGTCACGGGCAGTAAAACGAACTCTAAGGTCAGTATAGCCTACATTCAGAGCTTGGTCTACCGCAACTGCAGGTGGATTAATTTTGAAACGCTTATGAAATAAATTAGCTATATCGACCGCCTCACTTTGACCTTCCACACTCGACGGGAGACTCGACGCAGGGCTCAACCCTTTCGTTTCTCTCCAAAAGCTTCCAAAGTTCCTCGCTGAGTGGTGAGAAGCAATAATGTCAATTTTAATTTGTTGCTGGTTGTTTTGACACCACTTTAGCTTCGCCTTGAAAGCTTTTCGAGAGTCACGCATTTGGCTGTAAATGGGCCCCCCACTGGGTTTACCACACTGCATCCAAAGCTCAAACCTGAGCCGAGCCTCCGCATGAGCCTCTTTCACATGCTTATTCCAACCCGCGACATATCTCCGCTTCCGTTCAGTCCTACACAAACAGGTCGCCGCCGCAGATTCACTTAAAATGTTAATAACAGTGTTGTATAATCTATCTATATGAGATCTATGCTCCAGATTCTGGCACTTTTTATCACAGCATTCATGAAAAACAGTTGGAAAGTCAACATCTCTCATTTTATTATGACATAATTCTTGGTATTTTGTTATCTGACTAGATTCTCTAATCCCCCACTTCACCCTATTATATATAATATTATTGAAAACCATTTTTGGCCGTAATACTTTTAAGTTGCATGACAGCTCTAAGGGTAAGTGGTCTGACCAGAAAACATCACACACAATCTTCACATCAACAACAGATTGCCAAGCGGCCTCTGTGACCACACAGTGATCAAGCCACCTACGACAGTTTTCATGAGCATCACTAACGTACGTATATGTATCAGAATTCAGTCCGAGTCTCACAATATCCGCACATAACCATTTTTGCTCATTACAAAAACTAAGTAACTCAATTCCAAAACGCTCACCTGGGTGTGAATTAAAGTCTCCCAGCACATATACACTTTCAACGTTCTCGTTTTCAATAATTGCACTTACTTCGCTTAAACACTCCGTAAACTCAATGAGATTGTCCACTGAGTCCGTAGGCATGTAAACCGAAAAAAACCAGAAACACTCGCTCCGCAACTACAAACTTAGCTGCAATTAGCCGTACACTTTTACACTCAATGACGGACACCGAGGTAAACAAACTCCTTCTCCAGATCAACGCCACTCCACCATACGGCCGCCCACGTAATATCTCGGTCGACGTATCCACAGCTGACTTGCCCGCAAATGCAAACTCATTATGGACAGTTCCTAGGTAGGCTATATCGTGCGGCATGAGCCACGTCTCCTGTAGCGCAATAACATCAGCTGATTGGCAAAATGATCTCACACCGTCAATAGATCTATGAATAGATTTACAGTTAAAACTTACGAATTTAACTAGACTTTGTTCCATTTACAGTGCTAGATAAGGGTACTCGCAAATTTTCAGTGGTTTTACTTCTGAAATTCACAAACTTCCTGAAATTAACACCTTCAGGCCACAGGTTGTCGTCCATGAAAACTGGTAACTTCTGTCTCGGAATAAAAACTTTATAGGCATCGTAGTCCCTCTCCTGTTTCATAGTAACCTTTTCCAACTGTACCAACACCTTAGTTTTACTAAAGATATAGCTCGATATATCGCTCACTGAGGCACCTTTGTCTACGTTATTGATGAACAAGGGTACTTTAATATCTGCCGCTTTAAATTTCATATCGAACTCGTTCTTTGCTGTACCTTTTTTCCCAATAAAACGGTTTTTATATCGTTTTTTAGTAACTTCTACCCATTCCTCGTCATGTTTACTGCCTTTCCAAATACCCGGTTGCTGCACAATATCCGCTAAGGTTCTTTGTTTTGGTTTCCCGTTAACATCATGAGTTATTTTGTCAATGTCTACCCACGTCTGAGCGGGCGCAGGTTTCATTAATTGCGACGGCTCATGACTCAGCTGTGAAGCCGCTTGCTCCGTACCGCACTGCTCGCCAACTTGTATCGGCGAATCCGGTTTTGTAAGCGGGCGCGTACCGCTTACAAAACCGCTCACGCGCTCAGGTGAAAGGGACAGCTGTTCCACTATCAGCTGTTCGTTGTGTGTCACTAAGCCCATTGGCCCGCTATCGTAGGTATTACACAAAAAAGCACCTCTTTTGTTATTAACGTTCAAATTATGAACGTTAACTAATGAAGCTCTCTTAAGATTATCAAGGTCTCTTTTTAGATAATTGAACTGCTCGTAGGTTACGTATTTCTCTTTGATACATGATATGTCACTACGCAAAATCAAGAGATCCTTAAGTAGTCTTGTGACATCTACATGATCAAAAGATACTGGTGGCAATTTCTGCAGATCGCGAGCCACAAAAATTGGTATTAACTCCGGGTCTGTCTGTTTAAGAAGGCTTATAATATCCTCCAAATTTCTATTCATCTTGCCTTTATTTTTGCGCGTTATGTGACGTTTTGACGTCTTAATAGATTCAAATAACAGACTTTTTTTAAATTTGGAAGTGAGTTATATTACGGTAAGTAATGTATAAGTAGAAGAGAAAAACCGGCCAAATGCGACTCAGACACGCGCATGAAGGGTTCCGTACCATCGTTTAAGATTATACTTGTCTACTTGTTTTTTTTTTTTTTTTGGGGTGGGAAATCGTCCAATGACTTCTCCCGCTCTTAGTGGAGTGGGAGGGCGTGTCAGACTCTTACTGACTAAAACCCACCCCTGTTCCTTCCGGCCCTTAGTGCCCAGGGGTGAAGTAACTCTGTTTCGAATTTATCCTCAACCCCTGGGCAGGCATCGGCCATGACGGGCCCCGTCTTTATTGCTGAAAACTCTTTGAGGCGCGCGTGGAACACTACGCGCCGTCGACTCTCGGGCCTGGTTCTGATCGGACGGCGAGCTACCCATTACTCGACGTCCGCAGGCCCGGGTACGCGTCTACTTGTTGCCATTACTAAGATTGAACCAACAAAAACAGGTTTCTACTATGGGGCAACAGAAATACACATTCTGTGAAAATTTCAACTACGAGTATCTACCTATTACGGACCATGAGACACAGCCTGCTGATAGACAGATAGACGGGCGCACGGACGGACGGACGGACTGACGGACGGACAGCGGCGGCTTAGTAATAAGGTCCCGTTCGTTACCCTTCGGGTACGGAACCCTAAAAAAGAGAGGGTGCCACCTTGCTCTGCTTACATCGTACTCATATTTAAATAATTTTTAACATAATGAAAAAATAAACGTTTTACCAGTGAAACTTGCTGTATCGCAAGAATTTAGTGTTGATTCGTGTGACAAACATTTAGCTCAAACCGGAAATCCACGAAGTTGTGGAATAATTGTCAATAAAACCCGTGACGAAATTTCGTGACAAACATTACTGTTAGCGACGAAACATAACTTTGTCAAGAAATGTATTTGAAATGTATTTTGAATAAGTATGTAAATATGATATTTTAAACTTATCAAAAACACTATTTCGAAAACTTCATATAATGCAAATAATAAAATTAAATGGTAGATAGAAAAATTCCAGGTTATCACCATTAATGTTTTATATATATCTACTCTCTATTAATTGAAGTAAAAATTTTCTGTTTCCATTCCTACACCATTCCATTCATTGTGGCTGCGCCACATGGATCATTTTTTTTTGTTTTTTTTTGTAAGGTTGTCGGCTTAACTGGACTTGCCTGTAGTGACTTAAATTAATTGTAGCCTCGAGAAAGGGACCAATTTAAAACTATAGGCTCAGCGGGAGATGTCATTGGATGATTTACCATTCCACAAAAAAAAAATGCTCGGAGGTGCAGGCTTGGGCCTGCAGACGGTGAGTAGTGGGTAGCTCGTTGTCCGATCAGCAACAGGCCCGTGAGTCGACGGCGCGTAGTGTGCGCCCAAAACCCACGCGCGCCCACGCGCGCCTCAAAGAGATGATTGCCAGCCACCACTGACTGGGCCCATCATGGCTGGTGCCTGCATGCCTAGGGGTAGCGGATAAATTCTGAAAATGAGTTACCGCTCCCCTGGGCACTCAGGCAGGGAAGGAACAGAGGTGGTTTTTAGTCAGTAAGAGTCTGACACGCCCTCCCGCTCCACCTAGAACGGGAGATGTCATTGGATGATTTCCCTCATTAAAAAAAAGCGGCTTTTTAAGTATTTATTACCTTTTTCGTTCAATGAGCACACAAATAGTTTAATGGGCAAGTTACGCTATTCACCACTAGATGTCACTGTATCTTATAAAATACATTCAACTTAAAGCTGTGTCGTGTTAACGATAGGGTTGATATTTCCGTAACGAGGTCATTACTATTCTGTATTAGAGTACCTATTTGTGACATGTGCATAGTAGAAATCTTCGCGAATAATTTGTTTGAGGTTAAAAGATAGTAGACCTTAATTTTTATTATCTAAAGTCAAATTTTACTTGTCTTGTTTACTAAAATATTGATTTTCAAATTTTAATCGATAAAAAATATTATCAATGGTATGATATTCTACGGTTTGATGATTTTTTGGTTCTGCTATCGTGTTTACATTCTAAAACAGCACAATACGGTATTTATGTTTATTTTCAAGTTTTCGTTACTGTGACGGTTGTAACCAGACTGATGAACGTGGTGTGTGCGCGGTGCAGACATTTAAAAATATGCGGAACTCTGCAAAAGTCAGGGTACGCGGGCCTCACTTGCATGCGTCTTCTACTGTTTTTTTTTCTGTTGTGTGTCAGCCATGAAATGAAACGATCTACAAAGCGTTACTTTGTAACTACAAAGTAATGCTTTTTAGGTTGTTTCATGAATTGTTTGAGATCAAAGTAGATGCAGTTTCTAACTCCAAACACAGAAAGGAGCTCCCACTATTTTGCGGAGAAAGTGGTTCTGGACAGTCAGCATCTTATGAAGATGACGGGGCTTGTTGTGTGCGAAGACAGGGCAAGCATATGCTATTATGGGACGGATAACCGCGGTGAATATGCGAAAATTAATTTTGAGTGACAATTTGTTGCGAACGGTCAGGATGTAGTCAAGTCTACCTTGAGCAAAGGCGGAACGCGAGCGAGCCTGCCTTATGTGCCCAGCGAAGGTGAGGTGCTGGTCGAGGATCACACCAAAGTATTTAGATGACTTCTCCCATAGGATCGGTTTGCTATACATGTTTATCGGACCGGGGGAGGGATGGTGTGCCGTGGTTTCGAGTAGAAAACTGCCTGATTTTTATTAACCTCTATTCTCCATTTCTGGAACCAACCAAAATTGCGAAAGATTAGAGATTGCAAGCTATAGCGTTAGGGTTGCCACCGGTATAGTAAATGGCCGTGTCGTCAGCGAATAGTGCTAAGTCAGCATCTTTATGTATAGGAATATCGCTGGTAAACAGCGTGAAAACTAAGGACTCCTGATCTAATGGGGTGGGGAGAAGTGAGATAACCCTCTTAACTCATCACCATAAGAAAATAAACAATCTATAAAAATGGAAGAATCAAAATAATACGGGTCAAATCTTGGTCATTAGAAAAATGTTTACTGGAAAACAATGAAACAAACCACAAAATAAACAAAGATCTTACCGAGGACACACTCAACCTAATTTAGCAACGTCACAAACTATAAACTATCAAATCTAAGAACCGTGAAGAAGATAACAAACAAAAATTTCAAGAAAAACTATAAGAACTACAAATCGAAAATAATATAAAAACTTCTAACAACTAGTGAAAGCTTCAAGCGCACATATAAAGAATTTCCTATGCACAAAACCTGGATACATAGCCTAACAGAAAACCCTACAACAACGAATAAGAGAGAAAACATTCTCAAAATAGCAAAATGTTTCTACAAAAACCTCTACGGAGAAAAAGATCATGACTATTCCAAATTTTTCACTCTCAATGCGAAATAAAACCTGAGTAGAACAAAATAGAAATAGATCAAAAAACAAAAAGACTAAATTCTGATAAGAGTCCTGGTCCAGACGATATTCCAAAAGAGGCGCTAAAATTTGCGAGAACACTACTACTGACACCTACTTATTAAACATTATAAACAAAGAGCAGAGAGTACCTTAACGATAGACCAAATCGAATATTATATTACTTAATATGAAAGGTGATACAAAGAATAAAGGCAATTATCGACCTATCATCTTACTGCCTAGCCTGTACAAACTATTTTCACAAAGTATTCTAACTCAAATATCTGTGAAAATCAACGAAATTCAGCCGAAAACCTGTCTGTTCTACAGGCAGGTTTTCGTAGAAGATACTCTAACGTCAGGTTCACCCTTGTTTGATCGAACAACGTTTGATATATATTACTAAATAGAATTTTAGTTGCAATAAAGTCATTTCGAAGAATTATTCATTTGACCGAATAATTCATTGGTATATTTTTATTTAGCGTAATTATTTATTTGAACTAATTTCATTTGAACTAATTTCATTTCGCCGAATTTTCAAATGCACTAATTTTATTTAAACTAATGTTTCACTAGACTATAATGATTTAGTCGAAAGATCGTATCGAATATTCAGTTCATTAATAATTCGTTTCCTTTCATTGTCTATAAACTAACAACACAACAACTTAGGAACTTAGGATGCAAGAGCGAGCGAAGCGAGCTCGGGATTTAGGGCACCCTGACTCGGACAGGTTAGGTTAGAAGGGGATGGTGGGGTCAAGAGAGCGAGCGAAGCGAGCGAACAGACCCCGCCATCCTCTTCGTGGTTATTTTTTATAAACCACTCAGAAGTAGGAGCCCCGCGAAGCGGGGCGCCGTCGACACGTGGCTCCATCGACATGCAAACCTAATTAAATAAAAAAATGCCTTTGCCCTTCGTAGAATGACCTTGAGCTTCGGCTTTTGGGGTGTTAATCTTGACCTTGAAGATGCCATTGATCGCATTATTGCTTGGAAATAGTCTTTACACCCATCACGTGATCTTCTTCACCCTTAATTTTTCACCAATTTTGACAATTTTTTTCTTTGCCCCTATGGTTTTGCGCGTTTTGGGGTTTTCAAATTTACACTAAAAAGGGTATCCTCTACCCAAAAAAAAATACCTAAGTATTATAAATACGCGATTAGCGCTAAATGAAAGTGGTTCCAAGATTAGTCTAAGAGTTTTCTTTTTCAAAATAAAAAAATGCAAATATTTACAATGTTTTCTTTTCTGCATTACATTACACCAATTCGATAAAATACATGTTATACCACCTGAACATTACATCAAATGAACAATATACCTTCTGATCAATAGCGCAAATGTTGTTATCGCAAATAAATATTCGATGAACTGAAAATTCTGTCAAACGATATTATACTAAGTGATGATTTTCTTAAACGTTGTTCGATTTAGTAATATTATATCAAACGTTGTTTTATCAAACAAGGGTGAACCCTAACGTCAAGCATATCCAAATCTTGGAGAGCATAGAGAAGTACAAGGAATTACAAAAGCCTCCCTACTTAACCTTTACAGATTACCAAAAAGCTTTTGACTCTATTTCACACAGTTTAATATGGGAGGCACTGAAGGCAAACAACATAGATGAAACCTACTGCAATACATCTACGAGAGGAGCACAAGTAGAGTCAGCCTGGAAAAAAGCAGCCTGAAGATAAAAATCAAAAGAGGTGTACAGCAAGGTGGTTCTCTATCCTCCAAACTTCTCCTTGGCGTATTAGAGATAATATGATGGGAATATATGGGTAATAAAATAAATGGGAAATACCTCAGACATTTACGTTTCGTTGATGATATAATTTTATTCTCTCAATCAAGTTCACAACTAGAACAATTGACACATCATCTACAAGTAGAAAGCACACGTGTAGAATTAGAGTTAACAAAAGTTATTTACACTTTTTTTGGAAGTCGGTTCCATTTTTTTATAAAAATGTTTTTTTTGGAAGTCGGTTCTATTATTTTGTAAAACAGTTTTTTTATTATCTCATTAGATATCTGATATCTGGTGCTTTGTCTAGTTTCTGGGTGTTGATTGCTCTTATAACTTCTTTCTGTACTGTTTGCGGGTTTGTCTTTATGCGGTTTTGTTTTATTTTTTTCTACCCGTGCTGTTTTTCGTCTTTGGTATATTTTTTTTTTACAGTAGTCTGTGGCAATTTTTTTTCATGTTTCTTGTCTTTTACTTCAGGAACTCCATTTTTTCTGTTTTCATGATTGACATTCAAGGCTTTTCTTTTCTATTAATTCTACTTAAGCTTTCTTAATCCCACTGGTCTATTAAATAATTAAATCTATTTAAACACATCTTAGCAACCGAAAGCATCATCGTCATTGGACAAAATCAATTATAATATTGTTACACAAAAAAGGAGACAAGGGAAATATGAGCATATCCAGATCATTGAGTTTAATGTCAAGTATCTACGAAATATGTATTAACAAAGATAATACTATCACGAATTGCTGTCACGCTTGATGAAAACCAACCCAAAGAACAGGCTGGCTTTCCAATTAAGTTTTCTATAAAAGACAACTTCCACGTCGTTAGGTAGGTGCTTCAAAAGTATAAGGAAAACAACAAAGTTTATTACTAAGGGTTCGTGGATTTTAACAAAATATTTTATTATCTAGACCAAGATAGCATCTGAAAGGCATTAAAAAGCCAGGGAGTGGATGCTGTTTTTGTCACTGAGATCATGAAGAACACTGAAATGCCCATCAAAGAAAAAAGTAAATATAAAACACATGTTTCCTTCCATGTTTGTCGTATGAATGTCAAACATGGGCACTGAACGAGAAACAACTCAAAAGAATCCAAGTTTAAAAAAACGGAATTTATAGAAGTGGAAAAACGAATTGAGCCCGTGTGATAGTAAAAGGAGCAAAGGTAGACAAACTAAACGTTGGAAAGATGACATAAAAAAGATGCCTGGTCCAGAATGGAAAAGTATTGCAAAAGATAGGACAAAATAAAAAGTTTTAGAGAAGCCCTTTGTCGGCGAACTAAAAAGATTAGCCAATGGAATATATTTAGTATAATCAAAGTTTAATTTTATAATAGAATTTTGAGAAGCCCTTTATTCTGGACCAAGTTTTTTTTAAATAGGGGTTAAATGTGAATTTTTCATTAAATTATAACCCTCAGTGAAGTGTTCCTCTTAGCTTAGGCCTCCTCCAACATTTTCCATTGGGTTGTGTCACGTGCTACCCTTCTCTAATGATGTCTAACTATGAGTTTTAAGTCATCTTCCCATCTTGTGTACTGACGTCTTCTGTGGCGTTACCCATCCCTAGGGTAACAGTCAGAGATAGTTTTGCTCCATTCTTCCATTGTATGACGGATCATGTGTCAGATACATCTCTACTTCGGTTGGTCTATTCGGGTAGCAATATCCGTCACTATAGTTTTCCCCCTTAGTTTGCTACTTCTTACTTTATCCTGTTTCCTTATTCCTGCCATGCTTTGCTCCATGGCTCTCAAGCAACATTCCAGTTTTCTGTATGGTGTTTAGGAAGTGCCCAAGTTTTGCAACGTAGGTAATGACTGAAAGTACACAGGCACTAAAGGCTTTTCTTTTTATTGTAATGTCTATTAGCACGTTGGGTTTTAAAATTTCATTCAGAAACCAGTATTTCTGCCATCCGTTCGATATTATTCTCCTGTTAATTTCTTGGTTTGGTATTTGTAGGAAATTATCTGTCCTAGGTAAATGTATTATAGTACATATTCAAGCAATTGGTTGTCAAGGTTCATGACTATATGTTCTGAATTTGTTAGCAACTTTTTTTTTTCATAATTATACTTACTTTCGAACTTTCATCATTTAGCGATTCAATAATTTCTTCTTCGAACAGGACTAAGAGCATAAAGTTAAATCTCGTTAGAATTGACGCATCCGTGTAAGATTATAGATAAGTTGTAGCTGTGTACATAATCAATCTCGTTCATATAGCTGCCGTCAGGGGAAATCCAAGTTCACTTGTTCTTCCTATTTTTTTTAATCAAGCTGTTGAGAAGCGTTAATTTGTGTTCTAATATAAATTGGACTAGCAGTTCATCGTTAGGGCTTCTTCTTCCCCGATCAAAGTTCCCCGAGACGTATTCTTCTTTACTTCTTTTTGCTTCAAATTGAGCGTTGAAGTCGCCCATTAGTATATTATGGTTTTATTAGCGTTTCGTCAATGTTTGAGATAGTTCCTCGTAAAAAAGTTTTGTTTACCTATCTGTTGCTTGCTCTGTCAGGGCATACATTTGTATAATTGACCATCATTTTCCATATGAGGAGCTCGTGGCTAGAGTAATAACAACCGCACGGGTCGATCCATCAGAATAAGCTACGCTTGCCAGGGTTGGTCCATGAATGGGTTACCATCTATATATACCAAGACTCCTCCGTGCCTCGAAAAGCACGTTAAGCCGTTGGTCCCGGCTGTCAGTCGTGGATCTTTGACAGTCGTTACAGGTCATCAGAAGCCTGAAAGTCTGACAACCAGTCTTACCAAGGGGTATCGTATTACCCAGTAACTGGGTTGTGGAGGTGAGATAGCTCCATGTATGTGGTATTCAGCTGCATCCGGTTAGACTGGAAGCCGACCAAGCCGGCCCAAGATAGTAGGGAAAAGGCCAGGAAGAGATTTGACCATAATTTTCGATTTACTGGTATATCAATGTTGAGTACGGCTATTCGATCAGAGATTCCTATTAGCTCTGGAATGTGTTTTTTCATTGGTTGTTTGATAAAGCATGCTACGCATTTTCGACCGGCTATTACGCCTTTATGGAACAGTATGTTCTTCAATTTTTTCGTCTATTCTTCATAGTTCGCTTATGCCCAGAATGTCCAAATATATCTCTTCTAAGGCATTTTCTAATTCTTGTAAACTTTCTTCCGCTCTGAGGGTTCTCGTGTTTAAAGTTGCGATTTTAAGTGTTTTATTTCTTGTTGTTGGAGGGTGATTGTCTATGTTTCCCGCGGGGACCAGCCATGGTGGAAGATGTCTTATTGGAGGGTTCATTTATCGTATTCCGGTGTTCTGTAGTGGTGGTTAGTTTTTGAACCGACGAAAAAAAAGGAGGAGGTTCTCAATTCGACCGTAATATTTTTTTTTTTTTTTTGTGTATGTTCAGCCCTCACTCCGTCATTTATAAACCGATCTTGATGATTATTTTTTTGTTAGATAGGGTATACCTTAAGGGTGGTCTCATATCTAGGAAATCAGGATCTGATAATGAAAAACTGATATAATTGAGAGAAAACATCGAAAATTGAGGGCACATTTAGCGTTTATGTACGTATGTTCGGCCCTCACTCCGTTGTTTATGAACCAATTTTGATGATTCTTTTTTACTTGAATAAGGTATACCTCAAGGGTGGTCCCATGTCAAGGAAATCAGGATTTGATCATGGAATCCTGATAAAATTGAGAGAAAACCTTTCGAGGTTTTCTGGTTACATTATCAGCTCAGTGCCAAGAGGAATGATAAAGGATAAGAAATTAGCCTCAGAGTATTAAAAGGTGATGCGAGTCACAAAAAATCATAAAATAAAAAACTTTTTAACAAATAATTCAACCAACGAAAAAGAACTAAAAAGCAAAAAATAAACAAACCTTTTAAGTATTGAGTATTGAGTTTATTTACCTACATAAAATATCAAATTTTATATAAACTAATTTTGAGTCGGCGCCAAAGTTTTTGTTATTTTTTTTTTTTTTTTAATATTTATTTGTGGTTCAGGTCGTGATCTGGCGACGTAATTTAAAATGTTAGGTCTTGTGATGCTTTTCGTGGAAGAAGGTGTCGGTTGTACTCAGGATATTTTTTGTAATAGAAGAATTGAATAGAATAGAATAAGCATTTATTCGACACAGACACAACACAACAGCAATAAACAAAAGGTAAAGAAAATAACAGTAGGTACACAGAGATACAATAATAGCAAATAATAACAATAGCAATAACAATAATAATAGCTTTCTTCTGTATTAATGACTTGAGTGAGTTTGAAGTTTCCCTTTTCCTTTTTTCTCTGTTTCCTTTTGGTTTATTTTACTATTATTAAATCATTTCTTTAATAAGCAATGCTTCCTTTTTTTTCCTCCATTTGAGGTGGAAGTTGTTTCCATTGTCGTTATCCTCTTTTATCAGCGTAAAAAAGTATGACGAAAATGGAAACAACTCAAAATATCAGCATACCCGACGGAATATTTGGCCTTTTTTTGAGTATAAGGTGTTTTTCCGTTAGATCGTTATGAAAACTACAACTGGACGATTTTTAGTGTCGTTCTGACACCCAATTCTATAAAAACTCCAATGTCTACAATGGTTTCTTTGACGTAGTCTGCTAATTTTGTTACATATTTTTCCATTTCTTCTATTCCTAAGAAGAACAGCACCCTAGCCAAATAACTTGTCTTTTATCGTTTACGCTAACGCTTACTATCAAAATTATGGCAATGACATTACCTGCGGAAAGAATTTTCTCGTGACTTATGCTGAGCGAGATTTTTATAAGAATCTTGGAGATAATTTAGCTTTCGACTTATTATTTTGTAGTGTTTGTGTATAGTACTCTCCATCCTTTTCATGAGATTAAATTCAGCTTCTACGACCGACGTTTGGTTTTTCCAGAGATTGTATAAATGGTTTTCATTATGCTTTAAAAGATCAATATCCTTCTCACATTTTTCTGCAAATCGTTGGTCTAACACTCCAATTAAACTATTTGCAACGTAGCCTACTCCGTTGTGGGATTGACCCGAACAGAAATATAAGGACTCCTTCACACTAGAGGCAAATAAATTATATTAGTTAAATTAATGATTTATTTTATGATCTTTTAAGATGTGGCATTTTAGTAGTTTTTTAAACAGTGAAAACGATTGTGTATTCTTTATAATTATCGTTTGGTAGTGAGCATAAAAGTTTGCTCCCTCATAATGTTGTTTTTTTTTACATAGTTAGTTCTAGTACTAGGTATATGTAAGTCTTGTGCGCGTCTCAGAATACGTTTTTTGTAACTGTATGTTTTTTGTGAAAGAATTTTACGAACTAAAATACATGTGTTACATAAATATCACATCATCAGCTTTTTTAATGTCCCCACTGCTGGGGCACAGGCCTCCTTTCTGTGAGATGGTGTATAAATATATATTATTATTATTATTATGAGAAATGTTAAATAGCTTGGTTTCTTTGTAAATTTTCCGTGTGGGGGTCAGATAGAGGTAGTGAAATAAGACTTTTATAATTTTGTTTTGCGCTCTTGGTAGCTTTTCTAAGTTGGTTTTAGCTGCTGAACCCCACAGTTATATAAGTAATTCAATGTGCGGTTTCACCAAGTAATTAAAAATAGTTTGGCGGACTTTAAGAGGAAAACATCGAATAATTTGACGTAACACCCCCGTTAGGCTCAATATTTTGGAACAGGTTTTCTCTAAATATGTGGTTTTCATGTAAGTTCATTTTTGATATTTCTCTTTATTATTATTATTTTTTTAATTGATTAATTAATATTAGGTGGCAAATATTATATAGTTGGTTGTAGATTATTGATAGTTAACAGGTTATTTAGAAACCATATTTCCAAGGTGATGAGATCCTCTTGTGGGTCCTGTATTATTGAGTCAATTGTGTGACCAAAATAAAAAAGGTAAGTGTCATCAGAATATAAAGAAATATTCTTTATATATACCTTCAGGCCTTCTTGTCTATATCATTAATGTAGATTAAGAATAAAAGGGGACGAAAAACTGAGCCCTGAGGCACGCCACAGTTAATTATCTTAGGTGCGCTAACATTGTCACTAATTTTAACGACCTTTCGGCGTCCCTGAAGATACGATTCAAAAATTTTGAAAACATTTCCAGTTACACCGATCGAGACAGGTTTATTCATTAACAAGCTATGGCTAACGGTATCAAACGCCTTTTTAGGTCGATGTAGAATACCCTAAAGCAATGTGTTTCTTGTCTATGTTAGTTTTTAACCGACGAAATAAAAAGGAGGAGGTTCTCAATTCGACCGTATGTATTTTAATAGTTGTGATTAAGTCTGTAGCTGCTGAAAGAGTATTGGAATTTGATCTAAAGCCATACTGTCGTTGAGAAAGGTAGTTAAATGAATTTAAATATAGGGTGTAAAAAGACACATCACAGAGCCGTACCTACTTTTACTAACTACTTTGTAAGACCTACAGTATGCGTAGTTAACGCATACTGTAGGTCTTACAAAGTAGTTTTGCGCAAAAATTATTGCTGGAAAACGACTTTTATTTTAGGTTAGGTATGAAAAATAAAACAATGTTTAATTCCGCGCAATGTAACGCTAACACAGGCTTGTGGAGTTAAACCCCGCACCTTCGCTCTCAGCCACGTAGGTACTTGTCGGATACGTTTGATATTCATTGCGTTTTTGTAACTGCAAATTCGTCATTTCTAAATTTCGAAAAAAAATCGAAACTTCAGGTTATGTTTGTGTGGAAAAAAGTTTAGTAATAATACTAAGAATTCATTTTCGTAAAAAAGTAAAAAAAAAATCGACTTTGACCTTCGATATCTCCAGAACCAGTGGATTCCCAGGTATGGTCTAGTGGAAAAAAATTATCTAAATAATGGTTAGAATAAGTGGCTTTCGGCTTCAGAAACTGTCTTTTTACACCCGAAAAAGCTGTTGGACAATCAGCTTTGTCTATACAAAGCTGATTGTCCAACAGCTTTTTAAAAACTTAAGACAGTACAGGCTAGACTGAAATAGGTCTATAATTGCTCGGGGACAGTTTGGAGCTAGCATTAAAAATAGGGGTTAAAATTGCGGTATTTTAATGTGTCAGGGAAGTGACCTTCGCTCAAACATTTGTTGATTCATTGAGTTAGACAAGGTAATATGAGGTTCTTTATACATTTAAGTGATTTGGCACTCATACCGTATATACCTGTGCTGGTATTTGCATTCAGGTAATCAATTATTTTCCTAATTTCATCTGCCGTTGCTTGTGCTATCTGAGAAAGTGTAGCTGCATTTACGGTTTTCCTTAGCGTGATAGTGTAAGTCTGATTATTATGTTATTTAGCAGGTATTTAACGAGCTAAAATTGTACCTATACCGGAGAAATAGTTGTTAAAACACTCACATATTTTCTTTTCATCAGTAATCAGCTCTGTAGATGATTTTAATTAAGAGGGAGCAACACTTTTCTTTAATTTAATATTAGACAAGCTATTTATCAATTGCCACATCTTAAGGCGTTTACCCTCGCATTCTTTAAAATATATTATACGGGGTGTAACGGAAAGCTATGGTCTTATTCTACGTATCTACGGTTATTTAAGAACCGGTTCTGCCTATAGAAATGATACACTCTGTATACTATTTATGTTTTACAAACAAAGCGTTTAGTGAAAATAATGACACTTTTTTAAGAAAGAGGCATTAGGGCTGCGTACGCATGTGACCGGCAGTGAAAGTGAAACGGATTGGTAAAATGTAAAATGCGGCATCTTATGGACCAACTAGCAGCATAAAAAAATAATAGCTTTAGAAGTAGTTTGTAGCTATAGATAGATACACAAATAGTTGCAGAATAGGAACCTAAATTATTTACCAAAATAGTTCTCGTATTTATGATACTAGTGCGGTAAGTAGGTTTTTACAAACGAGTAGACGAATGTAAGCCCGAGACAAAGTCGAAGGCTTTTTTTTTTTTTTTTTTTGGAGGGTGGGAAATCATCTAATGACTCTTTCCGCTCTGGGGTGGAGCGGAAGGGCGTGTCAGACTCTTACTGACTAAAACCCACCCCTGTTCCTCCCTGCCCTACGCGCCCGGGGGCGAGGTAACTCTTTCGAATTTATCCTCCACCCCCGGGCAGGCACTGGCCGTGGCAGGCCCCGTCCTTTGCTGACAACTCTTTGAGGCGCGCGTGGAACACTACGCGCCGTCGACTCTCGGGCCTGGTGCTGATCGGACGGCGAGTTACCCGCTACTCGCCGTCCGCAGGCCCGGGTCTACGGTGGCCGGAGATCGTCTCGCAGCCCCCGGCGTCTCCTGCGACGGCTGCTGCTGGGGGCGCTAGGGCGACTCGGTCTCTGTTGAATCTCCCTAACGTGTGCCGCCTCCCTCTTCGCGAGCATTACTGCTTCGCAGAAGTTGGAGACGGCCCCCCATTCCCTCTCACTCCGTACCATGGCCTGAACCAGGGCACGGCGCGAGAGGTCGCTGCCGCCTATCGCATCCACGAGGACACGGCGGTGTTCTGCCCAGGCGGGGCAAACCTCCACCGTATGCTCCACCGCGTCCACGGGGCGATCCTCGCAGTGGAAACACGCAGGGGTCACCTCCGCCTTGATCCGACACAGGTACTTCCCGAAACAGCCATGTCCGGTGAGCACCTGCGTCAGGCGGAAGGTGAGGGCGCCATGGCGCCTCTCCAGCCACTCCTCAAAGAGGGGCACTACCGCCTCGATGGTGGCGTGCCCAGCGCTGGGTTGCGACAGTCGCTCTCTCCATGTCACCATGAGATCCTGCCGGAGCTCTGTCCGCCGAGCCGCGAGTTGTCGCGGCAGCGGAGTTTCGCCCCGGCGTTTGGCCTCCTCGCGCCACTCGTACAGGTGCGCGAGGATTTTTGCCTCCAGATCCCACGGTGACAGTCCGGCAAGGAGGCTCGCCGCCTCACGGGAGATCGTGCAGTATCCGCGGATGATGCGGATGGCCATGACCCTCTGGGCCGCGTTCATCTGGCGCGTTGACCGCTGCGTCAGCGAATGCGCCCACACCGGTGCCCCGTAGAGGGCCATGGACCGCACGATCCCCGCGTAGAGCCTCCGGCAGGAGGCGTTTGGCCCCTTCAGATTGGGTAGGAGCCGCTTCAAGGCGGCCCCGGCCCTGTCCAATCTGGGAGCCAAACGTCGAAAATGCTCGACGAAGTTCCACCGGCTGTCGAGGACGAGTCCCAGGTACTTCATCGTACCCTCGACGCCGATGCGAACCCCTCCTACCGTGATCTGGGAACCCGCCGGTGGCTCGTTCCGATAGCCATGAAAGCACATGGCCTCGGACTTGTGCAATGCCACCTCGAGTCCCAGTTGCCGGATCCTCCCTATGACTGTCGCAACCCCGCGTGTCATACGGTCGGCCGCCGCCTCGTGCGACCACCCCTGCGCTAAGACTAGCGTGTCGTCAGCGTAGCACACTACGCTGACGCCAATGGGGAGGTCGCAGCGCAGCACCCAGTCGTATCCGATGTTCCACAAAGGCGGCCCCAGGACCGATCCCTGTGGAACACCGCACGACATCTCTCGCCGGTTCCATTCTCCCTGATGACCGGGGTAGATGACGGCTCTGTCCGTCAAATATGCCTCGACTACGCGACGGAGGTAGGGCGGCACCCGGTGATACCGGAGTGCCTCCACTATGCAACTCCAGGGCAGGGTGTTGAAGGCGTTGGAGATGTCCAAAGACACCGCCAAGACGACCCTGCCCCGGGCAACTGCCTCCCCCGTCGTGAGGGCTCGTACGCGCATGATGGCGTCCACCGTGGAGCGCCCCCTGCGGAAGCCGTACTGGCTCTCCGCCAGATCCGGCCCCACCCGCACCATCTGCCCGACGAGGCGGTCTGCAATTACTCTTTCAAAGAGCTTGCCCACCTCGTCGAGCAGCACAATGGGCCGGTAAGCGGACGGAGAGTCCGCAGGGCGCCCCACCTTCTTGATCAGGACCAGCTTCCCCGTCTTCCACCGACGTGGAAACTGGCCCCTCTCCAAGCATGCGCTTAAAAGCCCTCTCGCGAAGAGGGAGGCGGCACACGTTAGGGAGATTCAACAGAGACCGAATCGCCCTAGCGCCCCCAGCAGCAGCCGTCGCAGGAGACGCCGGGGGCTGCGAGACGATCTCCGGCCACCGTAGACCCGGGCCTGCGGACGGCGAGTAGCGGGTAACTCGCCGTCCGATCAGCACCAGGCCCGAGAGTCGACGGCGCGTAGTGTTCCACGCGCGCCTCAAAGAGTTGTCAGCAAAGGACGGGGCCTGCCACGGCCAGTGCCTGCCCGGGGGTGGAGGATAAATTCGAAAGAGTTACCTCGCCCCCGGGCGCGTAGGGCAGGGAGGAACAGGGGTGGGTTTTAGTCAGTAAGAGTCTGACACGCCCTTCCGCTCCACCCCAGAGCGGAAAGAGTCATTAGATGATTTCCCACCCCCCAAAAAAAAAAAAAAAAAAAAAAAAGCATTTGTACTAATCAATATTTAAGAGAGAACAGGGTCTGCGATTCTCCATACAAATGTATTCCCCTTTTTTGTTCCTGAATAATGCGTCTAGAGCAATAATTCTTTTTTCATAAAGTCAAGGTGTGCTGTAGACATGTCCCTGTCATTTCCTTTTTTTCAGTAACTAATAAGTCAAGAAAATATGACCCTGCCAAGAATTGGGCCATTTTTACCGCCATTATTAGAGGACAACCAGGCAAATTAGAAAAGTTTTTAAACATAAAACATTTAACAGGAACCTAGATATACTCTTTCTTAAATTTTCTGTACAAAAAACGAGGAGAAAAAAGGGGAATACGAAACGTAGATCTCGTCAGTAAATTTGTGATAAATTCGGTCTGAGCTGCGCTCTGTTCCTATCGCACTCTACGGAGGTAGGCTTGAGGCAGCAGGACAGCAATAGTTTCTTCAAATACCTATTTTTCAAATCCTCGCTGGCCCTGTTCCCTCTTAACAGCTATTTTAGTATCGAGAAACTTTCAAATCCCTAACATTCGAAAAAAAAGCTTTGAGAAAAGGAAGATAATAGCTCTGCTTCCTTTGGCTCGCCTTGGCGAAATACTAACTTTTCCATTTTTGCACTGTCCTCGTGTAACCAAAATAACAACGCATCCCAAAAATTAGTTCACAAGTTACATTAATTCATTTATTTTTATCCACAGGAGAAATCTGGAAGCGTCATCGGAAGTTGATGATTCCAGCTTTCACTCTGCCTGTGGTCCACGGGTTCCTAAATGTGTTTAACAGTCAATCCAAGAGGCTCGCTAGTTCTATGGAACAACATGTTGAAAAAGGATTATTTGATCATCATCCTTATCTGAAAGATAATTCATTGGAAACGTTTTGTGGTTAGTAGATACCTCTTCTGATACTTACCTTATGGTACAAATAGTTCCACGTCAGTTGTACGGATAGGCTGGCGCCATTTTTCATTTTTTTTTTTAAAACGTTGCCCCACACTATTAATTACTCCTGTGTCATGGGTGCGTTCACAGACATGTAAACTCACATATACAAGACACTCAGGTCCGGAACAACTATCTGCAAGCCATACAAACATTTATTTTGGAATCAAACCCGCGACACAGCGCAGCAGACGAACGCTTAAGAGGCCTCTTACAGTCTACTAGCGCCGCCAATCGAAAAAATGTCATAACTCGTAAATAGAATCAAAAATACAAAATGTGGTCTATTATTAGTGTAGAAAAGGCAATAACGTAATTTTATAACACATTGTCAACACTTGAAATATAGCTGTTTAGCTAAATCGTGCATTTGTAACAAAAACGGCCGTTTATGTTTTGAATGCACGATTTAGCTAAACAGCTATATTTCAAGTGTTGATAAGGTGTTATACAATTACGTTATTGCCTTTTCCACACTAATAATAGAACATATTTTGTATTTTTGATTCTATTTACGAGTTATGACATTTTTTCGATTGGCGGCGCTAGTGGACTGTAAGAGGCCTCTTAACCACTGCAACTTCCGTGTCGTCAAACGCTGGAGATTGACTGGATGGAGATCTGGTGTTGTGTCGTAACTTTGAATGCCTTATATCTATACTCCATTCGCAATAGCATTAGAGAAAAATTAAAAAAAGTTATCTATAATGCACACTTTGTAAAAAGGCTACAAAAAACATGTTACAGTTACGATCGAAACCGAATTTATTATTATCTATTTCTAAAGCAGCTGTCAAACTTCATTGTAACCATTTTAACTATTTATCTTCTTTTGTAATTGTTGATAGGCACGCGTTTGACCACTATCTCACCTGATGGTAAGCGATGATGTAGTCGAAGATGGAGCACGCTTGCCTAGAAGTAATCTATTCACTCTTGACTTAAAGACTCAGCTGCAACCAGGGAGTCTCAGAATCTTATCAGTACGAGTCTCGTCAGAAAAAAAAAAGCTATCAGAAAACACAGACTCCGGTAGGGAATTCCACTCCCTAACTGTATGCACAATGAATGTGTTCTCAAAACGCTTTATGCGTATGTATAGGGTATCCACCATGTACCGGTGGCACTTCGCCATACGTCTTGTGGTGCGTTGATGGAACGGGCTTGGCGGTATCAAGTTATGCAATTCCGTCGCACACTCCCCAAAATGTAACCGATAGAAAACCGACCGGCTAGCAACTCGGCGTCTATACTCAAGACTTTGGAGCTTCGACTCAACGAGCCCATGATTGCCGATCATCCTCTTGGCTCGTTTCTCAATTGACTCAAGGGCATCAAGCTCATATCTGGCATATCCATCCCAAAGATGAAAGCAGTACTCCATACACGATCGAACTTGCGCATGATAAAGTTTGAGCAGCTGTTCCGGCGTGAAGTACCGTCTCACCTTTGCGAGGAACCCCAACTTTTTGGCAGCCACTTGAGCCTTTGCCTCTATGAAGGGACCAAGTAACACCAGGAAGATCAAGTTGGTCGGTTATCGGCACGGTTACACCTCGGAAAGATAGAGCCGGGTGAAGTTGTCTCCTTTAGCAGAAAAAAGACACGCCTGGGTCTTAGCAGCATTGAACTTGACCAGATTGGCATCGCCCCTGTAAGGACAAGTTCAAGCACCCAACCATAGCCTTTCGGAGAGACCGGACCTGAGACCCACTAGCTCGTGCGTCGGGCACGTATCTCTCAGCAACAGTGCTGTCGTCTGCATACCCAAAGGTACCGGGTTATGCTGCATAGACAATGTTGACGAGAGCACCGACCCCTGAGGAACACCGTCATTAATAGCCAGCAGTACGGACGAGCAGCCATCTATGACTACACGGATAGAAGGGATCGGTCCCTTAGGAAAACTGCAATCCAATCACACAAACCGGTTGGCAGACCGAAGGAAGGAAGCTTGCCAATTAGGCTATCGTGCCAGACCCTGTCGAAGGCCTTCGAGATGTCAAGGGAGACCGCAAGGGCTTCCCCTTGTTTCTCGATGTCCTCACTCCAGATTTGAATGGCATACGCTAGAAGATCCCCCGTTGACCGATTTCGGCGAAAGCCGTATTGTCAGTGTAGTGGACTGTATGATTGTTTTATTTGACGATGTGGTAAAATAAAACTTCTTCGTGGTGTTGCTCCTGTTTTATTGTTCCGTCTCGTAGAGTTGTTGCTTGCTGGAGAGCTGGAGGCCGAATGTGTTGTAGCCGGCTACCCAGCCCTCCTTTTCCGCGCACAACAGCGCAGGTAGTCCGGGACGCGTAGGGCCGACCGGCCAATGCGCGCCGCTGCGATCTGCCGCGTCATGCTCGCGCTTGACCGTCGGACGCCAGACACACACACTTACAAAATAATGTGCGGCCGCTGATTGGCTAGCGGTTGGCGTGGGAGGTGGCTTAGTTTTAGAAAGTCCGACATCTGGCCTCCAGATGTGGACTATAGCATGGTATTTCCTGCCAACTAACCAAGTTTTAATACTAAATGAATTTATACAATGTTATAATATCTTATCCTACTTACTTATAACATGCATTTAACTAGTGTTGACATAGATCGGTCCCTACATTTGATCTACGTCCTTAACCTAGACTAAAATAGCACAAAAATACCATTCTTGCTGCTGTATAAATCACATTTATATTCCTACCTATGATGCTATATAATTTGTTACCCTGGCTGATGTACACAAAGCTACTGAAATTTCTTAATCTACGTTAAATTAACATGCAGCTATGTGGAAAATCTACTTTAATCTGTTTCCTAATACATGCAGCTTATGTCATACGAAAATTGCCGTGAAGCTTGTCTAGTTTTGCGCGATCGGCGCCATGATTCCCAAACTATATGTGGCAAGATTCGTATGACATACACTCTATTAACAAATGACAACACATACATAAGCCACCATATAGTTTGATCCTACGTCTGCCATGAGACCTAATCAACATACAAGATACAGCGTTCCTGACGACTGTCTTACTTATAAATCACCATAGGGCTTAACCATGATTGAAGCCACTATGCGACCTATTTTACATTCAGTTTACATGGAGTTTCCTATTTTAAACTACCACTGTATAATCCATATTATGTAACTACATAGCCTAATCAGTGTGTTACATTCTTCTTACTTCAATTACCACTTACCACGCGGGACGCTATTTGCGCATGATTTCGCCCTACTTATTAATTCACCGCGAGGCTGAGATTCATAATCATACTTATTAATAATCTAGTCTACTATTTATTGACTATCATCATACAACAATTCATGAGACACACTTTAACGTGGAATCCCAAGATGCCCTAGTCTACACGAATTGTTCTTTGTCTGAGAATAGCCGCCGCGTCCCTCCAGGGGGCGCTGCGGTCGGCGTCCGGGTTCGGTGACGTCATTAATCCTTATAGTTATTATACTCTTTGCCTAATCCCTTCATAAGTTATGACAACCGGGTTTTCCAATTTTATTTGTTTATGTCGTAAAATAATTATCTGTGTTGTTATTCAGTGTGAATACTTGTGAATGCGACGCCTTGTTAATTGCTATTGCCGAATTTTCGTGATTGAGTTATTATATAGGTTATTTTTATATATAGGTTATTTTTATTACGTACTGTTCTAAAATAAATATTAAAAAATTAAAAAATAAAATTGTGTTCTTATCTTTAACATAAAATGTGCCACTTTTTTCATTATGCTTTTGTGAATGGAGTATAGTGGATTGCCATTGCCAAGTTGATAATTAGAAACAGCGTAAACGAACAGCATAGTACCTACCGGTCGATGTGTCGCTTTGGAAAGCCATGACCAGCAGTAGTGTGCATCTTTCGGCATAACGATGATGATGAAATGAAACTTATTTTGTCATTTACTAACGAAAAAAAATGTTTTCAGTCGGTACACTTGGGATAAATTTTATTGATGACGTGAAATTCACGCGAAAGTATATGGAATCAGTATATGCGATGATGAACATGGCAGTCACCAGAACATTAAAATTTTGGCTGCAGAATGACTTCATCTACAGGCTGGTTGGTATGAAAAAGAAGGAAGATGAGTTAGTGAAGACTTTACATACAATGGTTGATAAAGTAAGTATGAAACTTATATTTGGGTATGCAAAGAAATAAGCTGTTAGCAGAATCATTCTTAAAGGATTAACCCCCGATCGCGGGAGACCGAGAGAACGGAAGGAGGGATGAGAAGCCTACGCCCTGGAGTGGAACAACACGTAATTATTTATAATAAGTAATTATAATATTAAAAAAAAAAAACTTTTTTGCAAAAAAACAACCAACTTCCAAAAAAAAAAATACACTAAAAATTTAAAAATAACTTAACTTTCGGAAGTCGTTGTCAAATAACGAACAAATAAAATACAAACACCGACTTCCAAAATTAAAGTTATTTTTAAATTTTTAGTGAATTTTTTTTATTCTTTAATTCATTATTGTACACCAAACAGCTAACATAGTACACAGTAACAACCCAATAACATGGAACGTGGAATTTAAACAAACTCGTAATTGGAGGAAACCAAAACTTATACATATTTTTTGTTTTTGTTCAGTTTTTTTAAAAAGCGCTGAAACAATTTTGATAAAATTTATATGGGACCACCTCGGGAGTATATTTTTTCGGACTAAAACAGAGATTTAAAAATCGATCCACAGCTGACAGATAAATTGGTGGACATTTATAAAAAAAACCATACATACTGTCGAACATAGAACCACCTCCTTTTTAGAAGTCGGTTAAAAAACAAATGAAAACGCTCGACACACGTGTTTGAAATATAAAATAACTAATTATTTACAGGTTTTGCAGCAGAAAAAAGCTGCTATGAAAGACGCAGCTTTAAACAATCCTAATATTGTTTTGGACACTACAGGTATGTACATTTTTAATCGACACTAAAGCATCTGAAGCCTCAAATAAAGTGGCCAGCTTCTGGGCTTCACGTATTTCGTAAGATAAAAACCATCGAAACGGAAGAAAAAGAAGAAAAATCGACCCTAAGACCGTGACCTCATACTTCTTATACACGATTATCGCAATCATTGAGGATCGCTGTCGGTTGTTTAAAAAAATTCTATAAGCACAGATAATATAATCCTAGCGTAGAGATGCCTCATTCGATACAAAGAAACGGTACCGCCGTAACTAAAGGGTTTCGACTTGCACAAGCAACATTTGTTCTTCGTTCGGGCCCATCCTCTACTCCTCGCTAGATGGTGTTAACAGTGACGGATTGCAAGTTGAATTAATTTACATAAAGTCTTACCAATATTTTCTCACACATTGAGGAATTACTATATAGTATTTTTGGTACTTCATAACAGTTTTACTGTTTCAAAATGTTTTGGAAAAAGCGCTGCATATACTCGTATGGGCATGTGAGTCGGGATTATGCCCCAGTGAGTCGGGGTGATGATGTCCCAGTGAGTCGGGATGATGCTGCAGGCTCCAGTGAGTCGGAGTGGTGCTGCGGGCTCCAGTGGGTCGTAGCGGTGCTGTGTGACGTAGTGTCTTGACTGCTGGCGTCGACCAGGAGAGGTTCTTCGACCGGCCGAAGGTGCTGTTCGCTGCGCCAAGATCGCTGATTAGGTTGATGTTGATGAAAGAGGCTGAGGATGCTGACAAGGAATGCGCGTCCGCTGCATGATGATGGTCAAGATACCCGTAGAAGCCGTTGGTACTGGCTGGCTGTATGACTCGTTGCTCAAGAGCTTGAAGGAAGCGATGATGATGACGTCACACTGAAGTAGCTGCACGAAGGCTGCGCTGACGTTCATGCTCCAGGGTCACCAGTTTAGGGGTGGTGATGTCATGACGAAGGCCGCACTCATGTTCATAGTCGAGGGTCACTAGTTTGGAGACATGCGGAACAGGGTGTAAAGTCCCAAAAACCTCCATTGAAAAGGGAGGATCCTCCAACAAGACGGGTGTTGTGTCTGGTCCGGGCAACTGCCCGATGGTTGAATTCGGACTGTTGTATATGTTCAAATCGCGCGGAGAACTCTGCTTGCGCGATGTAGAATTTTTATTATTTTAGTTCGTGTGCGGCGTCATAGATGTCGCTACACAAGGATTGGCACTGTGATTTTTTGATCGTCATGGCGAATGCAAGATGAATCGGAAATTAATAATAATATTAATAAACGATGGGCAAACCGCATCCTTAGGTAAAAGCGGCGGGTAGAGCGATACACCCAGAATCGCACATTCCGGAGTAATGAAAGGTATATAGGGCTTGGGAGCGACTAGACCAAGGTGTGACTGACACACGTCTGCCGGATGATAACGCCATGAGTTCATTCTGGCGCAACATCTGGTAAGTGCCTTTCAGTCACACCGAAGGTGACTGGACTCGCGAGATCGAGCGAGCGTGTGATCCAATAACAGAAATGGGGGTAATCACTATCAGCCCCCAAGATGTAGCCCGTGCAGTCCGTCCGTTGCCTAATTGGAAATCTCCAGGGCCGGACGGGCTGCACAATTTTTGGATAAAGTGGCTAAAAAGATCGCACGCTCGCTTGGCATCTCAATACCAAACAGCCTTGGAGTATGGTTCGCTACCCGAGTTTCTTAAAACAGGAATAACCCACCTGCTCCATAAAATAGGTAGTACTGCGGAACCTTAAAATTATAGACCAATCATGTGCTTACCGACGGTCTATAAGATTCTTACATCCATTTTGAGAGCTAAGATTAATTCACATATAGATAGTAACTATCATGTCTGCCTCTCAAAATGGATGTAGGAATGGTTCCCGCGGTACTAAGAAGCTGCTCCTCATCGATATGGCCATTAGCCAACAGGTTCGGCGTTCCTGAAAGAATCTGTCGACATGTTGGATAGACTATAGGAAGACATATGACTCAGTTCCTCATACATGGTTCATGAGGTTGCTAGAACTATATAAAGTTGATGCAACGCCACGCACCTTCTTGATGTCATGTATGGGGCAATGGAGGACAGTCCTTCGCTACCCAGGATGTCGAAATATCGAGAGGAATAGCGAACCGGTAAGGATCGAGAGGGGTATATTCCAGGGTGACAGTTTGAGTCCGCTTCGGTTCTGCCTAGCCTTGAATCCTCTAAGCACACTGATTGAGGGTTGAGGCCTAGGCTACCGGTTAAAAAGTGGTGGTCAGGTAATATCTCACCTCCTTTACATGGATGACTGGAAACTTTTTGCCCCCAACAATCTGCGACTGATGGAAATACTGAAGGTAACTGAAACCTTCAGCAGTGCCATCAGGATGGAGTTTGGTGTGGACAAAATAATGTGCAGTCATGCATGTAAAGCAAGGCGAGATTGTGAAATCCGTGGGAACACAAATCTGAGATTCCATAAACCTGAGATCCCTCTCTCCAACCGAAACCTATAATTATTTGGGTTTGTCGGAAGCGTTAGGTATCAATGCCACTGACATAAAGCAAACGTTGAGGGAGCGCTTCTTTGGCCGCCTGAAGGTGGTATTCAACAGCCTTCTTTCAGACGGAAACAAGGTGCGTGCCTTCAACGGTTGGGTCATGTTGATATTGATGTACTCTTTCGGAGTACTCAAATGGACTCAAACAGAACTTGACGCTCTGGATAGGCGGGCCGTACACTACTAACTGCATACCGAATGCATCACCCACGTTTGTCAGTGATGAGACTGTATATCCCGCGGAAGTGTGGAGGCCGAGGTTTTTTAAATGCTAAGACCCTCCTAAACCGCGAGGTATACAGTCTAAGGGAATATTTCCTAGCTGCTGACGTGGGTATGCATCGAGACATAGTGGCGGTGGACAAGGGCCTCACCCTACTCTACTTGGCTAACGAGAACTGGCCCAAACCTCTAGTGCTACACTAACGATCGCAGGGAAGTATGGCTGAGTAAGGAACTTCACGGGCGCTTTTTTTGGGCTCTACATGGACTCGATGCAGACCAACTAGCATCCATAGCCTGGCTGCATGTCGGTGACCTCTTAGGGGAAACCGAAGGTTTTGTCTGTGCAATTATGGACGAAGTTATCATGACGAAAAACTAACGGAGATTTATTGTGAAGGACAGCACGGCTGACATATGTCGGGCATGTTAACGTCCGGGAGAATCAATCCGCCACATAATTTCTACAGATATATGCCCGACCCAGTTCTCGATAATGGTTGTAACACTTAAAAATAGTTAGATTCGTGTAATGGAGCGTTATTTTGCAAGATGACAGATAGATACAAATACGTTTTATGGCTAATCTGTCAGACAACAGACTCAAAAGAAAATCTATTGTTCGTGGTCACCGGTGACCTGCGTGACAGATGAGGGGGTCTTATGAAACTTAGTCTAGTGTGATGCAGTGTTGCTTATAAATGTGAGAAGTGAAGACCAAATCTATGGACTATTATTTATCATAAACATTCCTCAGGCAATGAACCTGTAGATTGGCAAATAGGGTCTTATGCATAAATCTAACTCTGACGCTAGCCACTGTAAGACAAAATTTTACTTTACATAGTTATATCTTATTGTACTGGGATCGATCCATCGTCACTGACAGGACCATTGTAGCCAATAAGCCTAATATAGTGGTAGTGGACGGAATCGAGAGGTGTGCAATGATTTTTGACATAACCGTCCCACATTACGAGAACCTCGTGAAAGCTGAGAAAGATAAACAAATCAAGTATCTTGACTTGGTTCGCGAGGATGTCAACACGTGGGATGTGGACTCGGCGATCATTGTCCCCATAGTCGCGTCAGTCAGTGGCCTTATAGCCACGAGCCTCGACCAACACCTCTGGCAGGCTCTCGTTAGGCGGCTAAATCAAGGGCTTGATTCAGTAAGCTGTATTTCTGGACATGGCTCGCATTGTCAGGCGGTTCCTCTCTCAAGAGTCCTGACCGCCGGTAGCTTGCACCCTGTTTCCGATCCCGCTACCGGTGGGATACTATTTTATTATTTTTAAATGTTTTTTATCTTTTTTATTTAAATATTTAAAAATGTTAACAATATGTATATTACAAATAAATAAATGGAATAACAATAAAAAAAATATTTATCTCCATAAATTACATAATATTAACAAAAGTATAAGTTGCAGTCAACACAGAGATTTAGGCTAAGTTTGTAATTTGAGGGAGATCTGAAGTCTAAACTAAGCCTAAGCCTGTATTTCTGAGCTCCGGCCCCCCCATTAAATTATGTTTGCATCAGTCTGTGGACGTGGTGCGAATGCAATTATGTAAGTGGACAAATAAGCAAGTAAATGAGTGCGCACGTGTTTATGTGTATGAGTGTGTGCATTTCAATTTGAAACATAATTATTATATTTTACATATGAAAGTGTATTTATGTATAATTATGTATGTAATATGATGAATTACCAAAAATTGTACCCATCTTTACGAAATCATCCCAATCAATTTTTCAGTTTCAGTGTAGTTTGATTAAAGTAACCATTTTTTCAGTTTATTCTTTGATTCAATTTTGCAACTGTTGGATATATCAATTTCTTTATTTAGTTTATTATATTAGTTTGTAATTGTTTAAACTCGAAGGGCATACTAGTTGGGATCAACGGAATTTTTGGAATGGGAACTTCTTCAACTTCGAACTTTCCTTTGAGTATCGTCGCGAGAATGACATTGCTCATGAGTTTTCTCACCAACAAACGGTTCGGTTGTAAATTGTGCGGTGGTAAGCCAGGCAAATCCAATGAGTTTAAAAATTCAGCCGGATAGTTGTTTGTTTCGTCTTTGTTTGTTACACAGTCGATTGATTTGAAGGAACGTGGTTGACTAAATACTCGTAGTCCGGTCAATCTAGACCAAAAAATGAGAGTGAAACTTATCGTTTTGCTGAAAATCGCGAAAAACTCATTTTTTTAACTTTGACCTTGAATAAAAAATTTTCCATACACGGGAATGATGGGGAACTTTTAAACATTGTTTACAATTATGTTTTAAACAATTTTACTGATTTTCAGCTTGTTGGGACTTTATGTACCTTCGAATGTCTAAATTGACCGGACTAAAAGATTTGATTTTGAATTGTAAAGTTTTAGTCTACATCTTTGTTCTTTGCCCGCAAAATTGCTGCTCACTCAACCAATTGTGATTTTTGTGGTTAGTAATTGTGTTCGGGAACAATTTGTTTTGCCGACTCAGTTGTGAGACCTGTGAGATACACAAACACACGTATTACATCTTTATTACATCTTTCTTCCCACCATCTGGTACTCTGATCAGTCTTTACGTACCCAATGATCCTGGCCTACATGCAACTGTAACGGGTAGCTGGCGCAGCAGGATCGTAAAATTTGGCTTGTCGTACAAATCACTTTGCGAAAGTGTAACAAATAGGAACTAATAGTAGGTACCTACTGTTCAGTCAATATAAAATCACTGTTTTTATATGCCACTACTTTCGTCTATTTCCTCCGAACTTCTCGACCAATAATTATTATTTTATCACTTCACTTTTCTCCAAAACTCAATGAACTCTTCATATTTAAGTTTTAGTGGGTACCTACTCATCTCGTTTAATTTTAATTATTTTATTTGACATCTTCATATTTGACTGTTTTAGCACATGCTAAAACAGTCAAATATACCTACATAGGTATTTAGTACTTTTTATTTGTATCCTCTGTTTATTAATTAGTTAGTATTTTTATGCACCTTCTACATAATATCTATTTACTGTTTATATATATAAGTATTTTTTTTTTTACTACAACTTGTTTCACTTAGTTCGTAGCTGTTACTTTCAAATGATCCGTCACAGACCTTTGAAAGGTTCATTTGAAAACCAGCGTCAGGCGGCTCCAGCCCGTTTGACATTATCGCTGAAATGGACCTTTTTAGCGCAGTCGTGAGGCACACACTTTGTTTGTTAAAATGTTTTTTTTTTTTTCTTCACTGTTATTTCTTTGTACCGTGCGTGTTTCGTGTACTGTTGCTGAATAAATTTTATTCTATTCTATTCTTTATTCTATTCTATTTGTTGATAAGCTCGTCATTCGTTGAGACGAAACTTTAAAAAATCGGCGGAAACGAAATCTATCTGTTCGATTTGTTGACAGGAACACGGCCATAACCGATAATCAGAAATTACATGGAGAAATCTGCGGCAGATGGATCGTTTAGCAATGCAACTCGCATGTTTGTCACCAGTTGAAGTTTCTTCACTTAGCGCCACAGAGCGGTCGATCTTGGAATGATTGGTAGTGTTTGGCGGAAATCACCAGACAATACAATCATTGCGCCTTCAAAACATCTTAGAGTTATTGCGTATATCTTATCATAGTTCGATTGAATGGCTCCAATGCGTGTGCGCCATTGTGTGTTCATCCCAGATGATGATTTTACTTGCTATAAAACCTTAAGCTTTTGCTGAGTGTTTCGCAATGATGCAGTCGTTTGAAGGTTTAATGGCAATTTCAACGCTGAATGAACCGTTTGGCATATTTCTGGCAATGTGCCCGCTATCTCAAGAGAAACAATTTCTTTAGTAATTTCTGATCTCGCACGAACGGTGGTCAAAATCAATGATATGAGCAATGTCTTTCCAGTTCCACAGGGCGCATTGAAGAAAAATAAACCACTATTTCCATCATAAATTACTATAATTAATGTATTGTACATTTCCTTCTGTTGGGCTTCAACATGCCCATTCAACCACCCATGCCAACAACTTCATTCGTTCAAACTGGCTAGTTCAATGTATCTCCATCATATTCACGTTTACGTTCCAAATTTCGTTTAAAAACTAAACTAAGTTCATTCCACGATCTGGCGTTGGCATTCCTAACTTGACTAACAAACTGCCGCACATGAGGTACCACATGTCTTCGATCAATAGCAAAGCTTTATTATATATATTGCCTCATTTACCATTTAACCGGGATTCCCTTAACTGACACGGATTGCATGTAAAATATCTTACTGGTACCTAGGACCTTACTAATTATGATTGACTTGGAGATACAGAAACAATTGCTTCAGCTTCAATTGTCATGTCCCACAGAGTATTGTTTTTAAACAGATTGAGCTGTTCACAAGCAGCACGAAATGTTGAACACACTACACTATTGACAGTTTGAAGTGATTGAAATGGTGTCGGCCCAATCGAAATTCACCAGCGAAAACCGTAAATAGAAGCTTTCGTCACTCTTCGGATGAACTGTATAAATGCGACAACGAGCATTTGTAACGTTGAAATTAACTTGATGAAGCAATTCAATTGTAATTATGTGGCATCTTAGAGTAGAGCAACGTTCTTGCAAACTGGTCGCCTTCGCAAATCGAAAAGAAACTGGTTAATGTGGTTGCTGAAAGTGGTTCAGCAAGTTGCGCAACATTTGATGCGAACGCTTTGACTATTCTCCAGATGCACCGGCAAATGTAAAACAGTGGGAGGACGTTCATGCATGGGGAATGAGAATATACGCCAAATCGCTTCATTGCAGCTCACATATCGAACAACTTGATAGTGCGTGATTTCATCGTTGTTATTAGAAATTTGAACGCCAAAAACCACCTTATCGCTACGTATCGTGACATATTTGTAAATGCATTTGATGGGTTCCATTGAATTGCAATATTCCACTTTGCAATGTGCGTTGAATGATTCTAAAAGTAGTGGCGAATACTTGACAATTCAAGTGTTGTCGATCACGAAATCGTTTCCTTTCTTCTTTAAAATAACTTTTCGTTAACTTTTTGTTCGTTTACATGTTGCGCCGACCCCAAATAAATTGCGATAAGGGCAGGCGAATGATGATGATGACATATGTATGAGAAAATGTTTTATATCCATATTTTTTTATCTTAAAATTATTTTTTTATTAGTTATTCTGCTATTCGGGGCGGAGATAACTCCAATAAAACAAAGATCATAAAAATCGGTCGAGCCGTTGTTTAGTTATGTATGGTGAAACTAACCCGACTTTGTTTTATTGTAGAGAGATATAGAAAAGATTGTATTCTCGTCTTAATTTTCTCCAGTGTTACATTTACTTGTTTTTTTCGTAGAATGTGTTCTGAAATATCTTCCGGTGAAGTATTTTTGTCAACATTGTTAACAAATAGTGGAATTTTCAAATCAGCCGCTTTAAATTTTCCCCTTATCATCTCTGGACGCCTGTCCTCTGGAGCTTATAAACTTATTTCTAAGTCTGTTTCTCTGAACTAACGTAAGTTTTCATCCCGCACGTTGACGAACTCGCCCTCTTCTTTTGCCACTTGTGCGAACGACTTAGTCGTCATCATGGCGGTACTATTGTTGACATCTCTGTATACAGGTGAGATGGCGGCCGTTTGCGAGATTGTGTCAGGTAGTTGATGAAAAACTGGTGTTTTAGAAGTCACTGAGTCAGCCAATTTCTTCATCGCCTGCCTACCTGACTGCCCAGAAGCAGGGTTGCATAAAACAATAGGGTTTGAATTTCTCACAGATCTTGGAGTCAAGCGAGGATTTTCTTGTGATAAATTTAGGATAATCCTTTCTGGAAGGTTCAACAGGCCAATCGGGCCACTGTCGACGCTATCAAAAGTCAATCTTAAACTGGCCCTTAACGTTTTTACGTTTATTGAGGATACATTCGAAACAGAGTTACCTCGCCCCTGGGCACTCAGGGCAGGGAAGGAACAGGGGTAGGTTTTAGTCAGTAAGCGTCTGACACGACCTCCCGCTCCACCCTAGAGCGGGAGATGTCATTGGACGATTTCCCACCCCACTACGTTTGGTAAATCAAAATTATTGACAGTCGATACTGTTTTGAGATTAGTCAATTCATTTTTAACCGACTTCGCAAAAAGGAGGAGGTTCTATGTTCGACTGTTTGTATGTATTTTTTTTAATTTATATATACACCGATTTTTCTGTCAGTTGCGGACCGATTTTCAAAATTCTTTTCTTATCCGATAGAGTATATTCCAGAGGTGAGTCCATTAAATTTTATCGAAACAGCTTTAGCGCTTTTTGAAAAACTTAAAAAAAAAACAAAAAATGGGTAGGTATACATGTCGTTTTGGTCTCCTACAATTACGAACATGGAATTTGACTTATGTTTAAATTCCATTTTCCATGTTATTGGAGTTATCAATTCGGACGTAACTTTATTGTTTAGTTTTAGTTCTGGGGTATAACAACTAAAAAGTGTAAAATAAAAAACTTTTTTACAAACAATACAACCGACTTCGTAAAACGTAAAAAAGTTTTCAAATACTCGTATCATCAGTTCCTGTAATGCCCCATATAAAGCCTTAATTTGTGATTCTTCTTTTTGAAGAATCAGCAAGTCTTTTAAAAGTCTAGTAGCAAAAAACGAAGGGTAGGGGTTCAAAATTTTTCAACGAAAATTGCAAATTCGTTAGGATCTGGTTCTTTAAACAATCCAATAATATTTTTTATGTCTTTCTGTGACTTTCCATCCTTTTTCCTCTGTTTCTTGTCCTTCGAAGTTGTTACATCAAATAGCAAGTTTTTGGCATCAGCTATTTCGTCCACGTCGAACGAACTCGCACACAGTCGAATCATAGTCGTCTCACCCATTACTTTTAAATTATTTTGTATAAACGCTAGAACTTCACTAGTAACTACAATGCAACTATCGCACTTTGCATAGCTTTATTTGTAGCCATGATTTTATTGACCAGATACAGCACAAAAATCCAAGGACGTATGTTCAACCAACGCCGCGCGAGCGCAGACTGAAAACTGATGATTTTGATGCCTCATTTCTAGTCTTCAATTGGCCCCAGATAGATTTTTTTACAACATTATTACAATTCTTAAAAAAAAAAAAAATGAAATTGCATAAACAAACTGCTCGCGCGCGCCCGTCCGTGCAGCATTTCAAAGCGCGCCTTCTCACGTGTTAAAAGACTATTAGTCTATGGAATAAACATCATGTTCATAATTATATAGAATGTTTGATTTCATAACCTGATATCTCTAATAACTAAGTGCCAATATTTTCCAGGAATTAAATACAAACCTATTCTCGACCTACTCCTAGAGTTATCGAAAAATGGTAGCATGACAGATAAGGAGATCAGAGAAGAAACAGATTTCATTATTGCCGCTGGATTTGAAACGACGTCTAACCAGCTAACGTACACTTTGTTGCTGCTTGGAGCATACCCCGAAGTTCAAGAGAAAGTGTATAAAGAGTAAGAGTTTTTTTAGGGAATTTAAACTTACAGCTATAATAAATTAGTTGAGCTAGATTGAGAGTTCTGCAAGAAACTTCTGCAAGAAATCGGACCTCCGCATCCATATTCGCCTCCACAAATTTTCAATAAAGTTGTAACAGAGGTCTAACAAAAGTCACCCTGTCTTAACTGGCTGCCTATCCGACGCAGGAGCTCCCTCAGATCCCTTTGCATGCTCTTCACTATCGATCCTTTTTTTTTTTGTGGGGTTGGGAATCATCCAATGACATCTCCCGCTCTAGGGTGGAGCGGGGGCGTGTCAGACTCTTACTGACTAAAACTCACCCCTGTTCCTTCCCTGCCCTGAGTCCCCAGGGGCGAGGTAACTCTGTTTCAAATTTATCCTCAACCCTTGGGCAGGATTATGAACGATCCTTGTGCTCTTGATTATTTAAAACAACATTTTAAAGTTTTGGGCAGTTCTCACAGTCTGAACCTTCGAGCATCCAAAAACTTACTTCTACACATTCCTTCACACCGCACTGGGTTTATGTCTAACTCATTACGTTATTTCAACTATTAAACTCTGGAACGTGCTTTCCACCATTGACATCAAAAAAGCTGAGATTAAATTTTCGTTTCAGAGTAAAATCCGGAACTACTACTTAAAGTCCTCTCAAACGTAGTTTGGTCCTCGTCGTAGTCATTGTTTTCGGTTTTTCTTTGTGTGTTTTTATATTGTAATATTTATTTTGTTTTATTTGTTGTTGTACACCTACTACAGAGAAGTCTATTTAACCCAAAGGTTGATTGGTATAAAATGCCTTGTTGCTTTAGGTCCACCTATGTTTCACTATTGTACATGAAGTTTAAATAAATAAATTATGTCTGTCTATTCTGATTGCAGATTACTAGAAGTATTGGGTACAGAGAGAGACGTGGAAAAAGATGATGTAAACAAATTGGTTTACACAAATGCAGTGTTAATGGAGTGTCTTCGAATGTTTCCTTCAGTTCCTCTTATGATGCGATACGTGGCGGAAGATGTGAACCTTAGTAAGTGGTTTAGCTGTCATAGCTAAAAAATTAAAAAGTTCTAAAATAATTTAATTTCGGCAGTCTGTGTGAAATAATAAAGAAACAAAACCAGACTGACTTCAAAATTAAATTTATTTTGCACTTTTTTATATGGAAGTCAATTGTATTTTCTGTAAAAAGTTTTCTACGATCCCAAGTGTACGTTCCTTTGGGATGATTTCTGACGTTCTCGTGAGTGAAGCTGGAGCAGAAGCTAATCTTTCAGATTTTATTTATTTATTTCAGAGAAGTACACGATGCGCGCTGGCAGTCATTGTGTACTCGTTCCACTAGTAACTCATCTTGACCCATCTTGGGGTGCGGAAAGCGATAAATTTAGACCAGAAAGATGGCTGGATGGGCATTTTAGAAATTACAAGGAATTTGCAGCATTTGGATTAGGGAAGCGAGCTTGTATAGGTAATATCATACAGTGGAATATATTATATATATATATGTTTCCCCACCAACTGTAAACCAACTGGCAAAGAGTATAACAAGCATTTTTGTTATATTATTGGCCAATTCAAATGAATTGGCCAACAATATAACAAAATAATCACGTATTAATCAATATTTGTACGTGATTATTCATTCATATGAATTTCTTAATGACCTCTATTGCTTGAGATCAATCCAAGCATATTTTATGACTTTGACTTTTTAAATCTATTCGTACTTTCTACGTTTATCTTGGACGTCACTGACAAGGGTGAAGGAAACATCACGAAGAAACTTGGAATATTGTTAACTAGCTGCGCCCCGCGGTTTTACCCGCCTAGACCGGAATAAAAGGTAGCCTATATGTTAACCCAGGCTACATACTAAATTTCATCCAAATCGGTCTATCCGTTTGAGCGTGAAGAAGTAACAAACACACAAACTCACAAACTTTCACATTTATAATATTAGTAGGATTTAAGTCTGAAATTGACGACTCGCCTTGAGCAAGAGTGGTGATGTGTTTAATGCTCAAGCCTGCATTTGAAGCTTTTTTCTCTCTAAGGAAGCTTTTATCGTTGGTTCAGTGGTACAGTTTCCGGCTGGTGATATTAATTTTCAGTGCTGTAAAAGTCTTTTGTTCAGCACTTTAAGATAACGAAAAAATATTCTTGTTCATTTTGGTCTTGCAAATAAATTCTATCATATTCGATTCTAAAATACTTACGGCTTGATAACGAAAATATGGCAATAAAATACTGTTCGTCTTGCAGGTAGAGCTTACGCCATGGTGTCAATGAAGGTAACTCTAGCACACTTCTTACGTCGATACCGAGTAAATGCAGACATCATCAAGTTGAAGATGAAATTTGAGTTTATATTGAAACCAGATGCTGGACACGAGATCAGTATAGAACGGAGGATATAGATGTAGCTTTACCACCACTATGTGTTGGTATAGAATTTTACTATACTATACTATACTATAAAATATGAATTCCGTCTAGAAGATGGTTCCGTACTATTTTCTTCTAGACGGAATTTATTATTTATTGATTTTTTTGTGACTAAGGTTATCGTTACCTTGACATATTATGAAGTTGTATAAAAATTGTAGAAAATTAATATATTATGGAATTGTAAAATAGATTTAAATATGAAATAAAATAGCTGTAATTAGTTATATCACGAAAAAAGCATTTCATTTACGTTCCGGTTTGAAAGATATATTATCAAGAAATATTATTATTATAAGGATATATTTGATATTGCAAGCATTTGACACAAGATTTCATCGGTAAAAAAGCGGAAACATGGCATGTATTTAACGTGGCGACAAATTAATCTAAATTTGGGATTAAAAATAATTAAAGCAGAAGGCACCAATAATTTAACGCGGCGACAAATTAATTTGAATAAGGGATTAAATAATATTTAAAGCAGGTAGCAAAAATAGATAGTTGGCAGCTACAGCGAGTCGTAGAGTAATCGAGTTTTTGTTTTGGTAACTGTCATAAACAAACGTGCTTTTTCACTGAACTGTGCTAACGACAGTTGCAAGTGCCCGGCTGTGCGGGGCTCCTATTTCTGTCTACAGGGTTTAAGGCGCAATTATACGACTTTCAATGGTTTTTAATTGAATATCACGTCTAAACGACTAGTCTTATTCCTTTGAAAAAAATATATGTTACTCTAGACAAATTCCGTCGTAATTTGATCTCAGAACATTTGAAATTATATTTTTATAACATAGTATAATTAATTTGTAAAGTTATGTCTAACGCGGATAAAAAATTGAGAATCACGAAAAAACTATAAAGCGTATTTTTATGAAACCTTCACCATTTTAAATATCATTTAGTTATTTATATTTAAGTTTCAAAGTTTTAGTTTAATACCTGTTGTTTTACGTGTAATAAATTAATAATGCGTCTAATTTCAGACAGCGCTCCTTGATGGGCGAGTCCTATTACTGGGTGGGCATATGACGCGTCACGTGAGCTCAGCGCAGAACACGCAAGCTAAGTCCTCAAGGTCATTGGCAGCTAATAGCGCCTTAAAGGCACCTAACAGGAAGGGGAAAACGGGCGCTGCGTTCGTTCGCTTTGCTAGCTTACTGTAGCCTCCGACATCCCCTTCGAACCTAGGGTTGATATTGAATAATTATGATAGAATTTTGAAACTAGGGGTGCCCTAAGCTCCCGAGCTCGCTTCGCTCGCTCTTGGACAACGTCGCAATGCTAAACTTTCTGGTTAATTTGATGTGTCAAATAATAATAATACAATGTTTGTTATCCGACTGTTAATATTAGTTGTCATGTTATTATTTAAAATACCTCGCCTACGATTTTTTTTTATGTTGTTAGTCGCCTGGAATATTATGAGCCAAAACCTATTGTTGTGAATTATCTATTTGCATGGAGTAAGGATATTGTATTTATTTTTGTGAATAAAGTTATTTACTTTGATTTTACGGTGAAGTTAATTTTTGTTTGCTGTTTGACCTAAACCTCACCAGATCTTCGGTCCACCTTGTAGGAACCCTTTCAACGTTGTGTCTTCCGGTACGCGGATGCCAATTCAGGACCTTTCAGCCCAAACGACCAACATTTTCATCAATAATCAATGAAGTCATTGCATATCCTTTCCTTGTTGACCAGGATGGCTTCTCCTTAAAAATCTCAGGTCTAATTTTTACCTTAAAGAACATATCCTTAATGTCCCCCGGCCATAGCAATCCTGTTCTCTCTTAATCGAAGCAAAATTTTATTTAATTGTTTTAATTGGTAGGGAAAAAAAACAGTTCCATGCAAAGCTGAACTAAAGATTCATAAATTAGCACAGTACTGAGAAATACATTTATACATATCTAATCTATTCCATATGTATGTTACTACACATGTAACCCACCCCATTGTCCACTAATTCACAAAAACATATATGTTAAATGAAAACAGACATACAGTGTGCAAGACTTTGAAAAAGACGAAGAAAACAATATATTATATATGATCATCATCTTCCTGCCCTTATCCTATGTTACTTGGGGTCGGCGCAACACGTTTTTTTCTTCCATCCTGTCCTTTCAGCCGTTACGCTATCACTCTCTCCCTTTTCTATCATATCACTCCTCACACAATCCATCCATCCACATTTATATTCATGACTCTTTTAGTTACATGTATTTCATCCCTTCTCTTTACATGACCATACCAAGATAAGCGGTTCCCTTTCAATTCTTCTGTGACTGGCGCCACATTTAAACTACCTCTAATGTACTCATTTCTCACTTTATCCATTCTCGTTACTCCACACATCCATCTCAACATTCTCATCTCCGCCACATGCAATCTTTTTTCATCCGTCTTTTTCACAGCCCAACATTCTGACCCATACAGTATGACAGGTCTAATCACGGACTTATAGATTTTCCCCTTTAACTTAAGGGGCATCCGTCGGTCGCAAGTTGTTCCAGTGACCTGTCCTCATTTCATCCATCCTGAGTTGATCCTGTGCGTTACGTCTCGGTCTTTATCGTTATCCCCCTGAACAAGCGACCCGAGGTATCGAAAGTCGGAGCAGATCGGTATAGGCGTTCCGTTGAGAGCTACAGGCATAGGACTGGAGAGACCGCCGAAATCGCAGAACAGATATTTCGTTTTGGTTCTGCTCAATTGCAGGCCCACTACTAAATAACCAGGAGCCTGTGCTGTGAGACCAAGTCTTCTCCTGGCAGCACTTTGCAGTCTTTGACGTGCCTGAAATGGTTGCACCTAACTAGAAAATAGTCAATTTGGGTCTTGTGGTTACCACTTTTGTATGTGACTAGGTGTTCATCTCTCTTCTGGAACCAAGTGTTGGCTACTGCCAGATCAAATGCGGCAGCAGATTGCAACAGCGTCTCCCCCTCGTTATTGGGACTTCCAAAACCCCATCCTCCATGTACTCTTTCATAACAATTTCTCGTTCTTCCTACATGCCCATTAAAATCACCTCCAACTATCAATTCCTCATGCACGAGGATGGTCATCACCGTTGTATCAAAATCTTCCCAAAACTTCTCTTTCACCCTTTCATCATATCCTACCTGCGGGGCATACACACTAACTATATTCATCATCACATTGTCCATCACAACTTTCACAACTATCAATCTGTCATTGATCCTTTTAACCTCCATCACGCTTTCTTTTAATTTACTATCTAATACTATTCCCACGCCATTTCTTTTACCGTCACTTCCACAATAGAAAAACTTGTATCCTTCACGAATTTCCCTCGCCTTTGTTCCCTTCCACTTGGTTTCCTGCAAACACGCTATATTTATTCGTCTTTTTTTTAATACGTCCGCTAACTCTCTAGCCCTTCCAGTCATAGTCCCAACATTCCAACTTGCATACCTCAATCTCACTTCCCGAGCTAGCTTTTTACGTTGCCCCCGCCCGGGGTGGTGCAACAACCCTATTCCATTTCCCACAGCGGCCGGGTGCTGCCCCTGCGCGTCGCCTTTGGGAATATATTATATATGATATACTTAAAAATTTGGTAAATCTATTGCTCTTGCCTTGAAACGATGTTCGGAAAGGATAAATATATCAAGCTCCATAAAGTGAGTTTTGTACGCGTCAACGAGACGACGAAGAGGCATGCGCACCCCGGCGTTAGTCCTGCACGTATTTGTGTGGAATATTCGAGGCACACGTACCCCACGAAGCATGACAGATCTAGACTTTAAGGAGACGAAAACTTTAAGGAGTGCTTTGGACCATCGAACTGAATAACTTTTACTATGGGACCAACTTTGAAATCGCGAAAAAAAAATTTGCTGTTGCCTACATTTATGTTCGCAAAACTCGTTAAAATGTACGGAACAGCTGTTTTTATTTAGCGATTTCGAAGTTGATCCCATAGTAAAAGTTATTCAGTTCGATGGTCCATAGCACTCCTTGAAGTTTAGAGGGTTAATTTTTTAACACCTTATATAATGTAAATTATTTGATAAAGGAATGCAGTTGAATCTATTAACCTATCAGGCACCGGGCGCCAAAAAGTCAAAAATTTGACCTTTTTTTTATTTTCTTGTAAAAGAAATTGTGTAACATTTGGGAAGGCTAAGAAAGAGTTTATTTTTGAAGCAGTATTCATAAAATCTATTGTGACTGTTCCTCAAATACCCCAGGCTGATAAAAATTTTCGTTTTCTGTGATATCATAGATTTTTGTGTTGAGGTTCGGTTTTCCTTTGTGGGAAAAGGTAGTGCCCCTTCAGAACTAAGTTTATTACTTAGTGTATTACCGCACATACCTTGTGCCACCCATCCCTGACTGGTCATGGCTCCAACCGATGATAATTCGAATTTCATAAGTATATAGCAACCCAAAGTCTTGTTATTGAAACAAGGAAGGGCCCGAAAGAAATGATTTGTAAGACTTAGGAATTCAAGTTGTGAAACACATAAGAAGTGATTTAGAAACATATTATACAACTAAGGGATGCTAAGTAAATCTTTAATTAACGATAGTTCGTGTGAATAACCTTTACGCTAGCGTAATAGGTAGTCGGTCAACATCTACTCACACGATACTTCACGTCTGCACTCATAATACTTCAGATTAACACTCCTTTAGCGACGCAATCGGCTTTCCAGCGTCAATACGTCGTAACCATGCTTATAAGAAGCAAGTCCCTAGTAACTCTCTCAAGCTGTAAAACGTGACGACAGCGGCAATTTCAGCAGCAGAAACGTCGTCAACATGCTCTTAGGAGACATAGTCCCTAAACAGTCGTAGACTGTATAATGTGGTAAATATAGTCGATCCAACCCCAAAGAAAGTGCATCATTCGTACAACAAGTACATCCATAAAGTACGGTGCTCGTATCTGACCGAAACAAAGGTCACAGATAGAGAATATATATTCAAGAATTAATACAAATACTAACTGGTAATATAGTTGAGTCTTCACTCAAGAAGTAAATAGAGTTGAACATTCCAATTCCCTTGAAATCCTACACAGACAGTTCAATAGCGCCAACAACACGCTTCTGCCTGTTAAGTTCTAAGAACTTTAGCCAACTGGCTTTCCCGCGGCTCCACCCGCGTATCTGTTCAAATTATTACTTAACCACAATATAAGCCTAGAATAAATCAGAATAACAGAACACTCTTCCTGTCACACTCACGAACACTCACACATATCCTAAGTTGTGATGGATTTCCTATACCTACCTAGAGCTAGGTCCACTAGGAAGGGATTGAAGTAAACAAAGTTAATATGTATCAATTAGGATTGGTAATCCATATATATAAGGGAATAAGGAAAGGAAACTTAGTTCTCCATTGTACTATGAACATTACAAGACTGAGAGGAAACTAAAGGGTATATGACACGTAACGCTTGTATTGAGTGCTGCGTTATTTCGCATTACGATAATGGATCTTCTTATAAAGTGTAGGGGCCCAACCCAGTGACGTGAGGTCACTTTACAGTGGCTGTCACGTCGTACGTGTAGAGCCGGTCCTAGAAAGCGTAGGCCTAGAGAGAACCTGCCACGGTTCCAGCTAAACACGTTCCCTAGGCTCTGACATGTCTCACTCAATCCTAAGACAGAGGACTGCGAAGTACCTATGTCATTGGGCGAGACAAGTTTCCAACTATACTGGAAGCGCGCTATATAAATTAGTCCCATTATATCGGCCTACTCGCCCATTATCTAGATAAAACAAAGCTAGTACAAGCGTACCGCGTCGTCAGTCGGTTGCAGAACTTCATACGATTGCCTTACTATAAGCCGAAGTGGTTTCTGGTCTTCACTTCTCACTCCTTTAATCTGCCCCAGTTCGAGGGTGTTTGCAGCTTACTTTGTCTTCGAATTGCGACTATCAGTGGAGCGTTTCGGCTGTTCACCATAAATTATATGTCTCGCTAAATATAGTATTTTTTCTGTGATAGGCAACTCAACTGGACATAGGCCTTCCAACTCCTCGACCACGACCTGCGCTCCACCAAGCCTCCAGGCCGACTGTCCTCGACATCGCTTCGCTTCCGCCCTTCCGAGCCTTGCTAGCTCTCCCGCTCCCACGCTTTCGCACCGAATAGCTTTTTATGTTAGTTTTTGTACCAAATCTTAATTATTTCCCAATCTCTTAGAATTTGTAAAGATATCGTTTCTCAGCGACCCTTCAGACATATGTTTGCAGTAAACCACAATACTTTATTATAGGCACTTTCCAAAACTCTCAAATGTTTTAGTATTTTGCATGATTAGAATTTCCTTTTTTTTTGCTGTTAATTAGGGTCCCTTAATGTTCCCATGTTTAGAGGGTGTTTTTCCTGACCAGCTTAAGATTTCGGTTTTGAAACCAATATTTAAAAATGGAAATAAGTCAGAACCTAATAATTATCGGCGTATTGCGATAGTACCCACTATCTCAAAAATTTTTGAGAAGGCAGTGCTTACAAGGTTAAATAATTTTATCTGTACACATAACATACTATGCAAACAGCAGTTAGGTTTCCATAAAGGTAGTTCAACTGCTCTTGCAATCTTTAACTTTATTAAACTGGTGACAGAAAGTATTAATAATGGCAATCCTGCGGTGTCCCTCTTTTTAGATATGAGTAAGGCATTTGATTTTGTTAACCATTATAAGCTATTAAATAAGTTAGACTTCTACGGTATTAGAGGGAAGGCATCTGAATGGATATCTAGTTAATTAGTAAACAGGCAGCAGTGTACCGAGATATCCAAAGTTGTCAAGAAAAGTGACAGAATATATTCCAAAGAGAAATTCAAATCAATAGCGGTAATTAATAAGTGTGGCTTACCTCAGGGAAATATTCTCTTTCCTTTGCTTTTCTTACTTTATATAAATGATCTTCGGCGGCCACTTTGCAGAGATGTTACAGTTGCCATAAATTGTCAGGATAAAAGCGACTACAAATCAGCTACGGAAAAGACCCTAAAAGATATAATAAGTTGGATGCAAAATAATAATTTAAATATAAATGTTACCAAGACCAAATTAATTCAATTTAACTCTTATAATAGTAAACCATTAGATTTAGATATTCTGTATAATGGTGAAAAGGTACAACAAGTGGAGCAGTTCAAATTTTTATTAATTCATGTAGACCAAAACCTGAATTGGAAAAGCCATGTGGAGCACATAAATCAGAAATTAGATAGGTTCGTGTTTGCTCTAAAAAAGCTGAGACAAAATGTGTCTGTAGAAGCTGCCCTTGCAGCATACCATGGTTACGTGTCATCGGTTCTTAGCTATGGCCTAATCATGTGGGGTAACTCGACCGATACCGACAGAGTTTTTAAGCTCCAAAAACGCTGCATCCGGGTATTAAACAGGGCATGGTTCTTAGATAGCTGCAAACCGCTCTTTCAGAAATAGAAAATTCTTCCACTGCCCTGTATGTATATTAGAGATATATGCATTTTCACAAAAACACACATGCATTATTTTCAGCAACATACCGATGTTATACCAAGACAGAAAAGGGCTAAGTTTCGCAACCTCTTATATCACCCAGTTGGAAATAAAGATATATATAAGAAAAATGTGTTCAATATGTGTATATTAATTTATAATACTCTACCAAACGAACTTAAATTGTTGTAGGGGAATGTTTTTAAAACAAGATTGTCAGAGTGGTTACAAAAAAAGTGTTTCTACAGCATTAAAGAGTTTTTAGAACATAAAAATGTACATAGTATTAATTAATGAATTTACTGTAAATTAATTAATGACATTTGCATATAATTATAATGTGTGATAATAATGTAAAAATAATGTAATAATAATTTACCTACTAATAATATAACCTGCATAATAATTATGACATTTACATAAATAATTTGCACGCTTGCTAGCAGGCAGAATACAATGACCGTAAGGCTGTAAGATCTTTCCTTGTAAACTATGTATTTTCTTGCAATTAAACAATTTGAATTTGTGACCGGAGCAGGACCAGCATTAAGCCAAGCATTTTTATCAAGGATATAACCCTCCAATAATATTATGCTTGTCGACATAGTATGCGTTTTAGGCATGTTTTAAATTTTGTCTCATTTAGTTGGAGAATGTGTAGTGGTATCTGTTTTTAACCGATTTCCAAAAAGAGGAGGTTCTCAATTCGTCTGTTTTTTTTTTTTTTTTTGTATTTATGTTACCCGATTTCACCGTCAGTTGTGAACCAATTTTCAAAATTCTTCTTTCATCTGAAAGAATATACTCCCGAGGTGGTCCCATATAAATTTTATCGAAATTGCTTCAGCGCTTTTTGAGAAACTGAACAAAAACGGAAAATACGTGTACCTCGATGACGTTTTGGTGTTCTCCAAATGTTTAAATTCCACGTTCCATTATATTGGGGTTTTTAGTTCTGGGGTATAATAACTAAAAAGTGAAAAATAAAAAACTTTTTTACAAAAAATACAACCAACTTTTTAAAAAAAATACACTAAAAATTAAAAAATAACTTTTATTTCGGAAGTCGGTGTCAAATAACGAAGAAGTAAATTACAAACACCGACTTCCGAAATAAATGAATTAATCTTAAAAATTAAGGAAGTATTGTCAGCAAACTATTTGGGGTTGATATTTAAATAGATTTATATATACTTAAGTCTTTTAAGTAGAAAAGAAGCCTTGTTGTAACCCTCATAGTGACTTTTAAACCTCGTGAATCGACACCATTTATTTGAACATGCTGCTGTCTGTCATTTAAATAAGACTTAACTAAACTGAGTGCAAGTTTACATAGTCCATAATGTTCTAGTTTTAAGTGTAAGGTTTCATGATTAACGCAATCAAATGCCTTTGAGAGGTCGCAAAAGATTCCTATCGCATCTTGGGCCTTTTCCCACGCTGTGAATATGTGTTTTAATAAAGTAACACCAGTGTCAGTTGTCAAACTGGACTCGACCCGGGCATCGAAACCAGAACCTAGCGTTTAACACTCGCACTTGTTACCACGAGAGCAACGACAGTTAAAATTTCTTAATTATTTAAAAGTATTATATTGTTGTTGATAGTTAAAGTCTAACACGCTCGAGTCTGATTCGAACTTTGCCTGTTTTGAATTTTATTGCTACCGATAGGAGATTTTGGTTGTTTGATATATTGCAGCTGGCCCGTTAATCAGATAAAACAAGATATGTCTTTATCAGATATGGCTTTATTCTGATAGTATTTTCTACTACCGTCGTATTTTGATATATAGAGTCGAAGTTTTCCTTTGGTTCCAAGAGAAAAAAAATCTGAATTTCGTAAGATGAACCGGTGTATTTTTTTTTGACTGATAAATGATAACGATAAATGATTTCATTTTTAACCGACTTCAAAAAAAGGAGGAGGTTCATAATTCGACTGTATTTTTTTTTATATGTGTGTTACCTCATAACTTTTTACTTTTTACGTGAACCGATTTTGATGATTTTTTTTATTTGAAAGCTGTTGCTTCACATGTGGTCCCATTTTAATTTTGTGAAGATCTGATAAAGAACTTCGGAGATACACAATGGAACTCTTCAATAAATGATAGCAAACCTTCCAGTATTGCTGCAATCGCATGTCTGTATATTGTTTTCACCACTTCACAACATTACATCACGCTAATACGCTCCGAAGGGGTATATAGATTTGTACAATTCACCCTGCTACACCCTAATTTCATCAACTATGTTCAAATTCCCTATTTTTGGGGCTATCAATTCTGGCATAAATTTACTATTAATTTAGTTTTAGAATGAGGTACAACAACTAAAAAGTGAAAAATAAAAAACTTTTTACAAAAAAAAATACAACCGACTTCCATAAATAATACTAAAAAAATCAAAATAACTTTAATTTCGGAAGTCGGTGTCAAATAACGAAGAAACCAAACTAGAAACACCGACTTCCGAAATTAAAGTTATTTTGCATTTTTTAGTATTATTTATGGAAGTGGGTTTTATTTTTTTACACGTAAACACAACACTTTTACACGTGAACATTTTTTTTGTCTGTTTTAGCTAGATGAGGCCGGTATTTCCTAGCTGACTACCCTGAGAAGAAACACTGGAACAAACTCAGAGGTCAAAGACTCTTTTAAAGTGTTACAATCCATACAATATGTACTGGTCAATCATATGAAAACCATGTACGTTAATGCTTAGGGGTAGCGGATAAATTCTAAAAATGAGTTACCGCACCCCTGGGCACTCAGGCAGGGAAGAAACAGGGGTGGCTTTTAGTCAGTAAGAGTCTGACACGCCCTCATTGACAGAAGTCATTGGATGATTTCCCACCCCACAAAAAAAAATGTTTGGGATGAGCTTTTGAAGAATGTAACACCCAAATTTAAGTGGACCTGTCCAGACAGTGCAAGCAATTGTCAGTTATCGTGAAGCTCAATTTAGAACTTTGAAGAGCTCAACGAACCGACGAAAAATACCAAAGTAAGGGCATTTGGGTAGGTTGAAATCACGCGCCCACGCAGTCAGCCTCGGAAACAGGAGATTCGTCCAGTGGAACAGTGGAAGGTAAGGACACCGTGGCCACTCCTCAAAGAGGGGCCTTTGTGCCGCAATTGCGTCGTGCCGAGCGCTGGGTTGCGACAGTCGCTCTCTCCATGTCGCCATGAGATTCTGCCGGAATTCTGTCCGCCAAGCCACGAGGTGTCGCGGCAGTAGAATAACGCTTTGGCGTTTTGCCTTTTCGCGCCACTGCCAGAGGTGCACAGGGATCTTTGCTTGCAAAAAAAAACATTGTTTTTGTCAAAAAAAGAATCTACGAAAATTTGTTTGACTAATATAATTTTGCAGACAATAACAATAAAATTTTGGTTCACACCCGTTATACTCTAACAAATACCAGGCACTACCGTGAGAAAAATAAATTAAAAAACAAAAGAGATCAATAGATAAAATATATTAAAATTATAGTCTTTCAAAATGTACTTATTTTTATATATATAAACTAATACATTATGGAAAACAATAACTAGTCAATCAACTAACGGCGGGTGTCTTGTGTATGTGAGTATACATGTTTGTGAACGCACCTACGATACAGGAGTAAATCCTAGTGTAGGGCAACGTTTTTTTAAAAAAAAAAAAAAAAAAAAAAAAAACTACGTTGGGTCGGCGTCGTATTGCAATGAGTCGTGATATCATGAAGCTTTCGTAAAAATGCCGATGGGTACACGACAACCGTCGGTCAAAATTTCTCCTACATAAAATTCTGTGAGTCAGTACCCGAACCACAAAAGATTTGCATTTCATCTAGAATGTCAGGGTAAATTTGGTACTCATCTTTATATACTACACGACCTTCTCTACCTTTGTGGTGTAGTGCAGATCTGACACGTACATCAACATCGACTGAGTAGCGGGACGCAGCAACGTGTTCGGTCCAGTATTATTCTATTCTATTCTCCGATTTCAACCCTCTTACGGAACGGCATTCAGTGGGCCATTTGTAGCATTCATACAGCAGTGTTTTAGCAATGCGTATCTCCTCTTTACTGAAGTTGGACGTGCAGATCAAATTGACCTCGTTAATGACATCTAGCTGATACAGCACAAATGCCAGGACCTGGTTCGCCACAAATTCTACCAAACGGTCTAAATTAAGCGCGTCCGATTATAGCAGTAAATTGCACTACACTAACATGTGTAGTTCTTCGAGGGCTCGAGGCTTAAATAACAATAGCCACGTGAGTCGATCTTGCTGAGGTCGATTTGTGGATGAGTGATCATTCATTATATACCGATACTCCTCCATGCCTATTAAGCAAAACCCGGTTCCTTTGGGTATGCAGACGACAGCACTGTTGCCGAGAGATACGTGCCAGACGCACGAGTTAGTGGGTCTCAGGTCCGGTCTCTCCGAGAGGCTATGGTTGGGCGCTTGAACTTGTCCTTGCAGGCTGTCTCAGATTGGGGCGATGCCAATCTGGTTAAGTTCAATGCTGCTAAGACCCAGGCGTGTCTTTTTTCTGCTAAACGGAGCCAATTTCACCCGGCTCCATGTTTCCGAGGTATAACCGTGCCGATAACCGACCGACTTGATCTTCTTGGTGTTACTTTAACATCTACCCTCAATTTTGGCCCCTTCATAGAGGCTAAGGCTCAAGTGGCTGCCCAAAAAGTTGGGGGTCCTCGCAAAGGTGAGACGATACTTCACGCCGGAACAGTTGCTCCAACTCTATCAAGCGCAAGTCCGATCGTGTATGTAGTACTGCTCTCATCTTTGGGACGGATCTGCAAGATACCAGCTTGATGCCCTTGAGTCAATTGAGAAACGAGCCAAGAGGATCATCGGCAATGATAGACTCGTTGAGTCAAAACTCCAAAGTCTTGAACATAGACGCCGAGTTGCTGGCCTGTCGGTTTTCTATCGATTACATTTTGGGGAGTGTGCGACGGAATTGCATGATTTGATTCCGCCAAGCCCGTTTCATCTAAGGACCACAAGACGTACGGCGAAGTGCCACCGGTTCATGGTGGACATCCCATCCATACGCACAAAGCGTTTTGAGAAAACATTCATTGCACGTACAGCTAGAGAGTGGAATTCTCTACCGGAGTCTGTGTTTCCTGTAAGATACAACCTGGGAGTCTTTAAGTCAAGAGTGAATAGGTTACTTCTAGGCAAGCGTGCTCCATCTTCGACCACATCATCGCTTACCATCAGGTGAGATAGTGGTCAAACGCGAGCCTATCAAACATAAAAAAAAAAAAAGCAAAAATAATTTATACGCCATTGGTCACGGCTGTCATCCGTAGTATCACATCTTCGAGTTGTTGTAGGTAATCAGAAGGCTGATATTATGACATCTAGTAACAATGAATAGGGTATTACATCCATTTTTGAAAAGTGTCTCAATTAGATTCTATAGTGCTAATAAACTAATAATAAAAAACACACACAATTTTTTTTTTCAATCAATAACGCATTTAAATTTTACATTTTCAAATTTCTCGCGTAATTTGACGAAAACGCTGGACGTAGTAGACGCCATGACGTCAGTTGGCTATGTAAATAAAAATACTTTATAGTTTACACAGTCGATTGACGTATAACGTGGCGGCTATTATTCAATGGTGTTCAAAAACAGATTAAAAAAAGTGAAAACTTTGAATTGAATTTTAAAATTTGTGTTGTTATTATGAACTAAAATAAAACTAACATTTTCCGACTGCTTTTCTAAGCTATCTCAATAATATTTTTTTTAGTTTTTTTCTCATGTAGAGTAAAATACCTTTGTGGAAGTCAGATAGGCAGTTCCTTTACATAAAATACTGATATTGGGTGGTTACACTAAAAGTCGCAATTTTTATGTTGAAAGTGAAACCGGCCTAGTGCGAGTCCGACTCGCGCGTAAAGGATTGCGAACGAATTAAATATTTTTAAATGTCTTATAAAAAAAAACCAACCGACCTCCAAAAAAAAAAATAAACTGAAAATTCATAAATAACTTTAATTTCGGAAGTCGGTGTTTGTATTTTACTTCTTCGTTATTTGACACCGACTTCCGAAATTAAAGTTATTTATGAATTTTTAGTTTATTTTTTTTTTGGAAGTCGGTTGTTTTTTTTTTTTGTAATAAAGTTTTTTATTTTTCACTTTTTAGTTGTAATACCTCAGAACTAAAAACCCCAATAACATGGAACGTGGAATTTAAACATTTGGAGAACACCAACACGTCATCGAAGTACACGTATTTTCCGTTTTTGTTCAGTTTCTCAAAAAGCGCTAAGCAATTTCGATAAAATTTATATGGGACCACCTCGGGAGTATATTCTTTCAGATAAAAAAAGAATTTTGAAAATTGGTTCACTACTGACGGAGAAATCACGTGACATACATACAAAAAAAAAAAAAAAAACCTACGGTCGAATTGAGAACCGTACGTCCTCCTTTTGGAAGTCGGTTAAAAAGACTTGCAAACTTTTGTATGAATTAATAATAATAAAAAAAACTTACAGACATAAGCGTAAATATATTATTATACTTAGGTATAACTATAACATTTTCTGGTTTACGTGTTTATTTGATTCTTTAAAAAAAAATAAAAAAAAATAACATACAGACGAATTGAGAACCTCCTCTTTTTGGAAGTCGGGTAAAAAGATCTTAAATTTATCTATATGTTTTTTTATGCGTTTTATGTTGTTTTTGTTTTTTTTCTAAAGGTCACCTTTAGGCCTTTTAGATTCCCTACACACCAGCTTTACATTGCATGTGAGTTGCTAACAGTACGCCAATTATTTATATTGCACATCATTTTACACCAGCACGTAGAACTCGCCTACAAGCCAGTACCTTCTGACAAAAGAAGGAAAGATTTGGTTTGCATAAAGCCTCAAACTAGGCATGCTTTTGTAAACCGTTTCTATGTCTATTTAGGACCCGATTTATATAATAAGCTCAATAGGATACTTAATATTTATAGTGCCGGTTACAAACATTGTAGTCTAAAGATAAGCGAATATTTGGGTGGACTTGATTACACAGACACAGAAAAGCTGTTAGAATTACTTCAATAGTTATATAGATATTAAATTGGTTATTTTTAATTTGTGTTTAGTACAATAAGTAGCATAGTATTATTTCAATAATTAATTAACAGTGGACCAATAATCAGATGATCGGTTAGTCTGAGGATGGCCTGAAACACAGGTTTTTATTAACCTAGTTCAGGCATGTCGCCAAAAAAAATTATAATGTCAGTACCAACGCACTTTTCAGTAATTTAAAACATGTGTAAATTAAACTAGTTTTTATTTAGGTATTTAAGCCAATCTGTTAAGCACTTTGTACTACTAATACTAAGTATTTATAAGTTTATAAATGTATTATTTTGTTAAAGAACTCAAATAAATAAATTATTATTATTATTATATTTTTTTTTTGTATTACAGTTTATTGAAATACTTATCCTGACACCAAGAGCGTATCAACTCGAAGGCCGAACGAGTGAAAACCTGGGGAAGCAGCAATCTGACATATTCTACTTGTCAGCAGCCCCATTTTTTTGGGAGGGGGGGGGTGGGAGGGAATCATCCTATGACTTTTCCCGCTCTGGGTGGAGCGGCAGGGCGTGTCAGACTTTTACTGACTAAAACCCTAACCTGTTCCTTCCTTGCCTGAGTATCCAGGGGCGCAGAAACTCTGTTACGAATTTATCCGCAACCCTACTCAAGCGCCCTATAACTTCTTGTTAGTCAAAAGAAAATCGAATCTATACGGCCAAAGTGGTAATCTAACTAGCATTAACACATTGGGCTACATTATAAAGTTGAGGGTTTCCTATGATGACCTTCCAGATCCAACATCAGAACCGCCTATACCTATACCTATTTTTTTGGAAGGTGGAAAACCATCCAACGACGCGAAGGGCGTGTCAGAGTTTTACTGACTAAAACCCACCCTTTTTTTATTATTGATAGGCACGCGTTTGACCACCATCTCACCTGATGGTAAGCGATGATGTGGTCGAAGATGGAACACGCTTGCCTAGAAGTAACCTATTCACTCTTGACTTAAAGACTCCCAGGTTGTAGCTATCAGGAAACACACCCTTCAACTCTACGCGGTGGTCGTGCGGTCCATGGCCCTTTACGGGGCACCGATGTGGGCGCGCTCCTATAGGCAGCAACCAGCTCGCCGGTTGAGCGCGTTCCAAAGGGTTATGGCCATTTGGCTGATCCGGAGATACCGCACGATCTCCGGTGAGGCGGCAAGCCTCCTTGCCGGTCTGTCACCATGGGATCTGGAGGCGAAGGTCCTCGCGCTCCTCTGGAAGTAGCGCTAGGAGCCGAAACGCCGGGGTGAAACTCTACTGCCGCGACACTCGGCATAATGTCCGGCAGGATCTCTTAGCGACATGGAGAGAGCGACTTTCGCAACCCAACGCTGGGCACGCCACCATTACGGCGGTAGTGCTACTATTTGAGGAGTGGCTGGACGCCATGACGTCCTCACCTTCCGCCTGACGCAGGTCCTCACTGGACACGGTTGTTTCGGGAGGTTCCTGTGTCAGATAAGGCAGGAGGAAACGCCAGGGTGTCACCATTGCGCGGATCAAAGAGATGTCAGCCACCACTGACGGGGCCCATCATGGCCGATGCCTGCATGCCAAGGGGTCGCGGATAAATTCGTAACAGAGTTAACGCGCTCCAGGCAAGGAAGGAAAAGGGGTGGGTTATAGGCAGTAAAAGTCTGACACACCCTCGCGCTCCGCCCAGAGCGGGAGAAGTCGTTGAATGATTACCCACCCCCAAAAAAAAAGAAAAAAAGGGCTTTATTAATGTATACGTTTCGCAGCAGCCGAATATCTCTCTTAAATCTGCCGTTGACCACTTTTACTTTCCAACGACAGATCGTAATCAGTTTTGATTTGTTTACCTAATCCGTGGCTAATTGAGTCCCATTTGGATATTTTGTTTGTAGCATGTGTGTTATGAAACCGCTAGACTCGAGATTTCTCACTGAATTGCGAAATCCACGGTCCAAAATAAACAAATCTTCACTACTGTAAAACTAGGGGAATGCAATGCATTACGTGTATTGTGTTTTAAAAAAAAATATACCAAACGACATGTTCTGGCAAGATATTTAATTTGTTTTAGTTAATTCATTTCATAGAAAATATTTAAAAACAACCAGTGGAACTCAAATAATACCAAGTACAGTGGTTCTACGGCTTTGGTGCCCTAATAAGAAATTTTAAGCGGACCAGTTCTATCAGAATATTTCACTTTTTTCTTTTGGTCGGCACTTCCACATTTGGACCAAAAATGTATGCGCAAAGCGTGAATGATGTCCTTTCAACTTAATCGGGCTAGTAAATTTGGAGTAAATTGGCTGTGACAGACGGACAAACAGACAGACGCACGAGTGATGCCAATAGGATTCCGTTTTAACATTCGGATGTCCGGAACCATAAAAAATAAACGGGGTCAAAAAAGAAGAGAAAAAAATCACATCTCCTTCTTCAAGGACCATCTATTTCTATGTTAAAATTCATCGAAACTGATCCAGCGGTTTAGGCGTGAAAACGGAACAAACAAACAATGAAAAGGGAGACAAAAATCAAAATCAATGTATCAAAAGTCAGTTACTCAAATTAGGCTGAATTGAACTTACAGTCTCTCAAAAACGTCCGTCACTACTTTCATTTGCTTTATCAGGGCAAAAAACTTCCCAGGAACACTCATCTGTCTCTTAGGTTTGAAGAACTTTATTAATTATAAGCAGCAATTAACATACGAGTATATTTATATTTATTATAAAGTTGAAGAGTCTGTTTGGTTGAAAGAGCGAATCTCAGAAACTACTGGATTGAGTGATAGAGAACACATTTTTTTTTTTTTTTTTAAAAAACGTTGCTCCACACTAGAAATTACTCCTGTATCGTGGGTGCGTTCACAAACATTTAAACTACAAGACACCCAGACCCGGAACAACTATCTGTAGGCCATACAAATATTTGTTCCGTGCGGGGATCGAACCCGCGACACGCAGCGCAGCAGCCGAACGCTCAACCACTACGCCAATCGTGCCGTCAAATTAACATTTGAAATATGTTATTCATAATAAGTATTTAATTTTGAACAAAACAAAATTGCCCTTGGCATCATTTGATTTCAACGAATATCTTAGGAGATATCATAGTTTTAATCAAGTACCACGTGTACATTCGTGATGTGTAAGACCCAATCATGAGGGATGTGGGGGTGCGCTTGCGCTGGCCGGCCGCCACCGGTAGCTCTGCGAGGTACCGTATTGCACTGTATAGCCTATTTATTGAGGAAGGTTATAGACTTTATAACATCACGCTACGACACTAACCATAAACGCGAGTGAAACCGAGGGCACAGCTAGTACTTCACTACATGTTATAAAACAAAGTCCCCCGCCACGTCTGTCTGTTTGTTTGCGATAAACTCAAAAACTACTGAACGGATTTTCATGCGGTTTTCACCGCAACTTGAGAGTTTCAACGACAGAGTGATTCTTGAGAAAGATTTAGGAATATAATTTGCACCCGTGCGAAGCTGAGGCGGGTCACTAGTAATATAATAAAGCTATAGAGTTTGTTTGAATGTGCTAATATCTGGATCTGTCAGTCGAATTTGAAAAAAAAATATTTTAGCCACATTCATGAGGAAGGCTATAGGCTATCTGGCATTAAGTTGCGAACCACGGGAGCAGAACAGTAACCAAACTCGTTGGTAAAACCGTTAGCGACGGCTAATGTTACATAACACAGAAAAATAAAAATATAACTATTGTCCAAATTTTAATCATAAAATTAAATTATCCGCAACTTGTTTGCACACTCCATTATACCATCAAAAACAGAAAAAACTCATGCATAAACATTAAACTAAATTTAAAAAAGCCTCCATTCTTATCTGGTGTGGGGTCGCAGAAAAAAACTTTTTTACAAAAAAAACAAGCGACTTCCAAAAAAAATACACTAAAAATTCGGTTGTTTTTTTTGGAAAAAAGTTTTTTATTTTTCGCTTTTTAGTTGTTATACTCCAGAACTAAAAACCCCAATAACATGGAACGTGAAATTTAAACATTTGGAGAACACAAAAACGTTATCAAGATATGCGTATTTTTCGTTTTTGTTCAGTTTCTCAAAAAGCGCTAAAGCAATCGATAAAATTTATATGGGACCACTTCGGGAGTATATTCTTCCGGATAAAAAAAGAATTTTGAAAATCGGTCCACAACATAGAACCTCCTCCTTTTTCGAAAGTCGGTTAATAAATTTAAAATAGAGTTACCGCGGCCATTGGCACAGGCAACTGAAGGAACAAGGGTGGGTTTTGTTCAGTAAAAGTATGACACGCCCTCCCGCTCCAACCAGAGCGGAAAAAATCACTGGATGATTTACCACGCCCAAACAAAAAAAAAAAACTAGTGTGCCCGCTTACACGTGCTATTCCTATCATCTTTAAAAAGTCATTGATAAATTTGTATGCCTTCGAATAGAGTTGAAATTCAGCTCTACTTTTATTTTAAATGCATTAAAAGGCAGGTCAAGAAAAGAAAGGTGCCCAAAGGACACGGTGGAGCATACAGTGGAGGTCTGCCCCGCTTGGGTGGAGCACCGCCGTGTCCTCGTGAATGCAATAGGTGGCGGCGACCACTCGCGGCCGGCCCTGGTTCAGGCCATGGTACGGAGCGAGAGGGATTGGGAAGCAGTCTCTGCCTTCTGCGAAGCAGTAATGCTCGCGAAGGCGGAGGCGGGACGCGTGACGGAAGCTCAACGGAGTGGCCCTCACGGCCCCGGCCGCTACCACCGCAGGAGAGGTACCTACTGCACGTAGGACGTCGCGAGACGATCTCTGGCCACTGTAGACCCGGGCCTGCGGACGGCGAGCAGGGGCCTGCGGACGGCGAGCAGTGGGTAGCTCGCTGTCCGATCTGCACTAGACCCGTGAGTCGACGGCGCGTAGTGGTCCACGCGCGCCTCGAAGAAATGAGTGTCAGCCACCACTGACGGGGCCCATCGTAGCCGGTGCCTGCATGCCTAGGGGTTAGCGGATAAATTCTCAACACGAGTTACCGCACTCCTGAGCACTCAGGCAGGGAAGGAACCGGGGTGGGTTTTAGTCAGTAAGAGTCCCTGCCGCTCCACCCAGAGCTGGAGAAGTCATTTTATGATTTCCCACCCCACAAAAAAAAAGAAAAGAAAGGTGTAGCTTATTGTAAAAACGGATACCGAGACCCACAAACGAGCCATGGGCCTTGTGAAGACGGTGGGTAGTTGTACATAGTTTACGCTTGTTTCTGCTGTTGTAAAATTGTGGATATCACTGGTTTGGTTATGGTGTATAAATGTTTATTTTGTCAAAAACAACTATGTAATATTATGTTTCAAAAAATCAATAGAGATGCCACCGTGAGAATTCCAATTTCTTTGAAGAAAAGTTATCTGAAGTAAACTACTGCACGTTTTTATAAAACAAAAATATATATATAATAACCGCTGGACGTAGGTTTCCTCCACGTGACACAATTAGTCCATCTCCATGTCGACCATTCCTGTGGCAATGGATTCCCACGACCTCGAAAAAAAAAAATCTCATGTTTAATATTAATGAATGGTAAAAAAACTTCTTGCCTGAAGACAAGGCCAGTAATAAAAACAAAGTTTTTTGACATGATAGATTTAGTTTCTTGCCTGCCTTTGGATACAATAGAACCCAGTATGTTGGCAATAGTTGCAGTGTGTCTATTGGTATGCATCTGCGCACTTATATATCTGCGCTCACGGCTCCTGGAGTCGCGAGCTCATCCGCTGCCACCTGCATATCAAGGTCTTCTGCCCATCATTGGACATACACATCTGCTGCTTACCAACACGACAAGTAGGTGACTTTTCTTTTTAGTTTCAAATTTTTGTGAAAAAACCGGCCAAAAGCGAGTCACACTCGCATGCAAAGGGTTCCGAACATATCATTTTTTTTCAGGTTGTTCTTAAAGATTTTGCTACAATCTATAAGAAGTACTTTCTGTATATTTTTCTTTTAATTTTAGGCAATGTTTTTGGAGGTAATGGTAATTTTTAATGTATTTTCTAAAATACCTTTTAAACTTTCTATTTCAAGATTATAAAAAAATACATTCGAGACCCTCAAAACCTTCCCTTTAATTTGATATATCGCACGGCACAGTTTGAAGAATTTTGTTTTTTAATTTTCCGATTTCCACCCTAAAAGTACCAAAACGGCCGTTTTTGACACTTCTGCTTACCACTTTGGATACAAAACATTTTGAGTCCTGTATGAACAACGTAAAATACCTTATCCCATTTGTAACAAACACAACTTGATTCTTAAATCTTTATTTTCCATTCTTCTTTCTGCCCTTATCCCGTGTTACTTGGGGTCGGCGCAACACGTTTTTTTCTTCCATTTTGTCCTGTCAGCCGTCACGTTATCACTAACTCCCTTTTCTGTCATATCACTCCTCACACAATCCATCCATACTTTCTTTGGATTCCCTCTGCCTCTCCATTCATCCACATTTATATTCATAACTCTTTTAGTTACATGTGTTTCATCCCTCCTCTATACATGACCATAACAAGATAGCGGTGTCCGGCCCTTTCAACTTTTCTGTGACTGGCGCCACTTTTAAACTACCTCTAATGTACTCATTTCTCAGTTTATCCATTCTCGTTACTCCACACATCCATCTCAACATTCTCATCTCCACCACATGCAATCAGTCATCAGTCTTTTTCACAGCCCAACATTCTGACCCATACAATACAACAGATCTAATCACAGACTTATAGATTTTCCCCTTTAACTTAAGGGGCATCCGTCGGTCGCAAGTTGTTCCAGTGACCTGTCGCCATTTCATCCATCCTGAGTTGATCCTGTGCGTTACGTCTCGGTCTATATCGCCATCCCCCTAAACAAGCGACCCGAGGTACCGAAAGTTGGAGAAGATCGGTATAGGCGTTCCGTTGAGAGCTACAGGCATAGGACTGGAGAGACCGCCGAAATTGCAGAACATTTTCCGTTTTGGTTCTGCTCAATTTCTGGCCCACACTCTCCAGTCTTTGCCACCACGTCTCCAATCTGCTCTGGACCTCTAAGCCGCTTTCGGCAACCAGCACAATGTCATCAGCAAACAGCATACACCAGGCTTTTTTCCATGCTTTTACATTATGTGACATTAGCTTTATTCCTCTATAGTTGTTGCACTCCAGCACATCACCTTTGTTCTTGAAGATGGGCACCAACGAACTGTTGCACCATTCATCAGGTTTGGCTTCTTCCAGCAACAACTTATGTCTTATGTCCATCCATCTTCCCGTAATGACTTCCACACTTAAATTGGTATTCCGTCTGGACCAATTGCCTTACCATTCTTCATTCCATTCACTGTTATTCTCACTTCATCCACACTGACCATTCTCACTAACCCCTCATTCATTGTTTTATTCTCTATAACACCACTCCATATATTTTCCTCATTCATCAATCTTTCAAAATAACCCTTCCATCTATACTTAATCATTTCATCCTCTGATAGAAGCATTCCAGCTTCATCCCTTACACATCTTATCCGACTAACATCCTTCGCCTTCCTCTCTGTGGCTCTGGCAAGCCGGAACAGATCTTTTTGGCCACCTGGACTGTCCAGTGTATCGTACAGTTTTTCCTGGGCTTTTGCTCTCGCTACTGCCACGGCTTTCTTAGCTTTTTTCTTTAACGCATCATACTTGCACTTTTTTCCAGCTTTTAAACTAACGCTTTCCAGTTCTACACTCTGCCATACCTTGAATTTCCTTTTTTTTTTTCCTTCAACACTTCCTGTATTTCTGTAGACCACCACCATGTATCCCTCTCTATTGTGCCCCTTCCTTTTGTCTCTCCCAAAATATCCTTCGCTGCACCTCTAATACACCCAGCTATCTCATTCCAGCTTTGGTTTACACTTCGATCATTCATGTCTCCCATTTCTATCATTGTGTTTACTACTCGCTCTCTAAATTCCTTCGCACAATCATTCTTTTCTAGCATATCCCATTTTATTTTAGGAGGAGGACGCTCTTTGCTTTTTGTACACTGTGTTTTTATCGCTCATACCAGGAGCCTGTGCTGTGAGAATAAGTCTTCTTCTGGCAGAGCTTTGCAGTCTTTGACGTGCCTAATATGGTTGCGCCTAACTATAAAATAGTCAATTTTGTTCAGGTTACCACTTTTGTATGTGATTAGGTGTTCATCTCTCTTCTGGAACCAGATCAAATGCGGTAGTAGATTACAACAGTGTCTCCACCTCGTTTTTGGGACTTCCAAAATCCCATCCTCCGTGTACTCTTTCATAACAATTTCTCGTTCTTCCTACATGCTCATTTAAATCACCTCCAACTATCAATTCCTCATGCACGGAGATGGTCATTACCGTTGTATCAAAATCCTCCCAACTCTTCTCTTTTACCCTTTCGTCACATCCTACCTGCGGGGCATACACACTATCTATATTCAGCATGACATTGTCCATCATATCTTTCACAATTTACAATCTTTCATTAATCCTTTTAACCTCCATCACGTTTTCTTTTAATTAACTATCTTATACTATTCCCACGCCATTTCTTTTACCGTCACTTCAACAATAGAAAAACTTGCATCCTTCACCAATTTCCGTCGCTTTTGTTCCCTTCCACTTAGTTTCCTGCAATCCCGCTATATTTATTCGTCTTCTTTTTAATACGTCCGCTAACTCTCTGGCCCTTCCAGTCATAGTCCCAACATTCTAACTTGCATACCTCAATCTCACTTCCCAAGCTAGCTTCTTACGTTGCCCCCGCCCGGGGTGGTGCAACAACCCTTGTCCATTTCCCACAGCGGCCGGGTGCTGCCCCTGCGCGTTGTCTGTGGGGTACGCCCTAACACTATCACACATTCCATTTATACCTAGCATATTGCTAGTGGTTTGGCAAATGTTTTACAGTCGGCCGCCTGCCTGACACTAACCCTCCTTGGGAATGCGGTTGCTGATGACCCGCCATCATGACAGGGTGACCTAAGGTGCTGAAATAATGCACGGTCTAAAAATTTCCCTTAGTCGCCTCCTACAACACCCATGGGATGAAATGGGGTGGCAGCATTCTTAAGCCGGAGCCACACGGATAGTTTATTTTCCATGCAGATTTTTTATTCAATGAGGGCACCACTAAAGCGGAGGTAGGCCCTTAAAAGAGTATGCTTCCTTAATGGTCCCATTTAAATTTGGTGAAGATCTGATCGGAGATAGTCAACAGGAACATTTCAATGAATCATAGTAAATCTTCCGGAATTCAAAAATTTTAGGTTTAACACCCGTTTTAAATATAGCTTCTTTTAACTTCACCAAAATATTTTTTACAACATAATAAAAACAACCAACTTCCAAAAAAAAAAATACACAAAAAATTTATAAATAACTTTAATTTCGGAAGTCGGTGTTTGTATTTTTACTTCTTCGTTATTTGACACCGACTTCCGAAATTAAAGTTATTTATAAATTTTTAGTGTATTTTTTTTTGGAAGTCGGTTGTTTTTTTTTGTAAAAAAGTGTTTTTATTTTTTACTTTTTAGTTGTTATACCCCAGAACTAAAACCCCCAATATAATGGAACGTGGAATTTAAACATTTGGAGAACACCAAAACGTCATCGAGGTACACGTATTTTCCGTTTTTGTTCAGTTTCTCAAAAAGCGCTAAAGCATTTTCGATAAAATTTATATGGGACCACCTCGGGAGTATATTCTTTCAGGTGAAAAAAGAATTTTGAAAATTGGTTCACAACTGACGGAGAAATCGGGTAACAAACATACAAAAAAAAAAACATACAGACGAATTGAGAACCTCCTCTTTTTGGAAGTCGGTTAGAAATTATCGAACTCGAAATTATTTAGTTGACTTAAAATAGTAAACCACTAAGTAGATATTTAAATGTTTATTTCAATGACATTACAAAGTGAATATCGTAAGAAATGGACTTACGCTAATATACCTACGGTGTATATTTATCTTATGAATCTAATTGTATCGCCTTAAACATGAAACGTTTTTTTTTGTCCATAATAAATAAAATAAAATTATGCTATGCTTACGATTTCATTGATCTTAATCTCCTGTAACATATCGGGTGTAAAAAGACAGTTTCCGAAGCCGAAAGCCACATATTCTACCCATTATTTGGATATTTTTTTTCCACTAAACTACGAGTATACCTGGGACCATCACTGGTTCTGAAAATATTGAAAGTCAAAGTCGCAATTATTTTTTTTACTTTTTTACGAAAATGAATTCTAAGTCTTATTACTAAACTTTTTTACAAACAAACATTACCTGAATTTTCAATTTTTTTTTTCAAAAATACGAGTATGCAGTTACGAAAACACAATGAATATCAAACGTATTCGACAAGTTTCTACGTGGCTTAGAACGGGCGGGTTTAACTCCGCTTGCCTGTTTTCGCGATACATTTCGCAGAATAAAAAATAGTTTTATTTTTCATACCTAAAAGTAAAAGTCGTTTCCCAGCAATAATTTTTGAGTAAAACTACTTTGTTAGACTACAGTATGCGTAGTTAACGGCTCTGTGATGTGTCTTTTTACACCCTGTATTTGACATTTACAATAATAATTATTTAATTTACTTTTTAACCGAGGAGGTCCTCAATTCGTCTGTTTTTTTTTTTTTTCTTTTATTTTTTTTTTTTATTTTTTTTTTTTTGTGTATGTTACGCGATTTCTCCGTCAGTTGAATTTGCCAATTTTCAAAATTCTTTTTTTATCCGAAAGAATATACTCCCGAGGTGTATAAATTTTATCGAAATTGCTTCAGCGCTTTTTGAAAAACTGAACAAAAACGGAAAATACGTGTACCTCGATGACGTTTTGGTGTTCTCCAAATGTTTAAATTCCACGTTCCATTATATTGGGGTTTTTAGTTCTGAGGTATAACAATTAAAAAGTGAAAAATAAAAAACATTTCTACAAAAAAAACAACCGACTTCCAAAAAAAAAATACATTAAAAACTAATAAATAACTTTAATTTCGGAAGTCGGTGTCAAATAACGAAGAAGTAAAATTCAAACACCGACTTTTGGAAGTCGGTTGTTGTTTATAAAATACAGTGTACCTATAGGTAATAGAAAGTTACACTAAAGCACTCCAAAGTGCTGGGCGATGTTACAATTGGCTAGAAAGACAAGATTGATCGTAATTGATACAGGTGATTTTTATATAGTGCAAAAAATACTATGAAATATTTCTTCAACGTGTGAGAAAAAAAAACTTTTTATAAAAAAAATAAAACCGACTTCCATAAATAATACTAAAAAATGCAAAATAACTTTAATTTCGGAAGTCGGTGTTTCTAGTTTGGTTTCTTCGTTATTATTTGACACCAACTTCCGAAATTAAAGTTATTTTGCATTTTTTAGTACCTGTTATTTATGGAAGTCGGTTGTATTTTTTTTGTAAAAAGTTTTTTATTTTTCACTTTTTAGTTGGTGTACCTCATTCTAAAACTAAATTAATAGTAAAGTTATGCCTGAATCGATAGCCCAATAATTAGGGAATTTGAAGATAGTTGGTGAAATTAGGGTGTATCAGGGTGAACTGAACAAATCTGTATAACCCTTCAGAGCGTAACAGCGTGATGTAATGTTGTGAAGTGGTGAAAACAATATACAGACATGCGATTGTAGCAATTCTGGAAGGTTTGCTATCATTTATTGAAGAGTTCCATTGTGTATCACCGAAGTTCTTTATCAGATCTTCACCAAATTAAAATGGGACCAGATGTGAAGCAACAGCTTTCAAATAAAAAAAATCTTCAAAATTGGATCACGTAGTAAAAAGTTATGAGGTAACACACATAAAATAAAAATATAAAGTCGAATTGAGAACCTCCTCCTTTTTTGGAAGTCGGTTAAAAACCGGCCAAGTGCCTGTCGGCCACGCGTAGTATAGGGTTCCGTAATCCGTAGTCAACCATTATAACATGTGGACTTAGAATGGGGCTTATTGTTTAGTACTACGAACTTAGATTCTTTGAGTTCATGGTTTTACGGACAATAACGAGTAATCACAAGAGTGGAGCCCTGACACAGCTAGAGGTGGGACGCCTTGATAGGCTTCCTGGCGAACTCGCTTGAAGACACACAGCTCAGAGAGAAGTGGAAAGAATGGGGTCGTGGGCAAAAGCCTAGGAGTAAGACAGTTCAGGCTAGAAAACGAAACTAAAAACTTTAAGTCAAGAGTGAATAGGTTAACTTCTGAGCAAGCGTGCTCGATCTTTGATCACATCATCGCTTTCCATCAGGTGAGATCGTGGTCAAACGCGTGCCTATCAACAATAAATAAAAAAAAAAACTATAAAATGTTAAAAAATATTTTTTTATGGTTAGCTCCCTTACCTACAAGTAAAGTGGGAATGACTTTTTTTCTCGCCTATCGTAGAGTGTGGGGAATCGTTGGAGAGGTCTTTTAAAATTAATGGTGAACGTAATGTTTTTTTTGATTCAGTTCGATTCGTTCGCGAAATAAACTTTAAAGTAATATTTTGTGTTTGAGTCAAGCGCCCCCCCCCCCCACTAAAAGCAAAACTGTTGGCTTAAAAAATCTTAAAAAATCGTGACATATAACTTTGAAGGTAAACTATCACGGCTAAGTGAGATAGTAGTTAGTTTTAGAGTAATAGTTGCTCAACTTATAAAATGTACCTACCTATTTGGAAAATTTCGTACAAAACACAAAATCCTTCGAAAAAAATACTTAGACGATGTTTTATGAAGTTATATAATTATAATATTTAAAAAGAGATCGATCTGCAGTCTTTAGTGTCTACCCACTACGGCTTGTTTATAGTCTTTGCAAAGCACACACTTATAGGGAACTGCACGCACTTGGATTGGAAGGGGTATAATTGTGAGAAATTAATGGAAAACGTGAGTCGTGATATAAACTTCGTGGTAAAAGCGTGGTTTAAGCTTTGAAAAAGAGGTCAACCGTCAAATCTGACTCGGCTGGGCAGGATTCGGCAGCTTCACGGTATCTTCTCGTGTCACATACCAGTGTCTCAAAATGGAAGTCTATGACCAGTGCATTTTACCAGTGATGACATAGAGTACTAAAACATAGTCGCACACAATGTGCCTCATAAAAAGGCTTACGTGTTGAATTACATTAGGCTTTAAAGGTAAAGTTTCCAAAAATCCTCTCTTAGTGGATGGTAACACTGTATAAGGTACTCGTATCTATGTGCAAAATTTCAAGTCTCTTGGTCCAGTGGTTTGGGCTGTGCGTTGATATATCAGTCAGTCAGTCAGGACTTTGTATTTTATAATAATATATTATAATTATAGATAGACTAGCTACTACTACTACTTTCCATGTGGGCGATGCCGCGTGCGGAAGCCCGCGGCATCGCCCACATGAAAAGTTTAATTATAAATTTGGTTGTATTTTCAGAGAGTAGTACGTTAAAAAAACACTGTAAGAATCAAAATCCAAAGTACTATATATTATATTAAGCTGAGAGCACTATAAGTAATATTTGGCTGAGAACCAGAACTTTTTGAACGTCTAAGGACCCAAAAGTCCTGACCTTTTTATTCCAAATCATTTTGATGGATATAGTTCAAACATGTTGTTTGCCAAGTGGCGCCCTCATTGAATAAAAAATCGTAGCATAGCATAGAAAAGAAATATTAAAGAATCCAACGTCACGTTTGTTACTAAGAGGTCTCAGAATATTTCGTACCCAAAGTAGTAGGCAAATGTCAGAAACGGCCGTTTTTCGTACTTTATCCTCTTTGTAACAAACGTGACGTTGGATTCTTTAATATTTATTTTCTATGCTATGCTACGATTTTTTATTCAATGAGGGCGCCACTTAGCCGGTAGCAGGGCCTTAACTCAAAGTTACAAAATTGGGCCCCAGCTTGATGTACGTTAGTGCGACAGAATGTTCTCACGACAAACTATGGGACGACGAAACTTTTGATCGACGAACAATAGCGCGACACAATTTTCGCTCGACGAACTAAAGCGCTAACATTGACAAACATTGCAGCGGTTTTATAATTTACGAAAAATAAAACATAGGAAATTGGAAAGTAGGTGTGATTTTTATTTTTTATCAGCCTGTATTTTATTTCATAATGAAATTAGACAAATTAGTGATGACAACACTTTTATCTCTTCACTTCGATTTTTTTTAAATTATTTTGTCTTTGATCCTGTCGACTTCACATTGTGGTTTTTTTTTATGCTCTTTTCGCAGTTCTTCGATGGTTTTGTAATTTTTTTTCTTTGTATCTCTGTGTATATAAATTTTATTATTAAATACAGTGTAAAAAGACGGGTGCGTTACATTACTTCGAAAAGTGTAACACCGAATAACACGTCCCCGTAAGTTTACTATAACGAAACACTTAATAACGAATGCACGTTACCACGAAAAACTTAACGCCGTAGCCATGCGATCTCGAATAACCAAATCACGAATTCACCAATTCGAATTACTTAACAACGAATGCACGCTACCACGAAAAACTTAACACCGTAGCCATTCGATCTCGAATAACCAAATCTCTAATTCAGCAATTCGAATTACTTAACAAGACACAGCACATAGCCGTTAACCATGCATACTGTACGTCTAATAAAGTAGTTTTGCGCAAAAATTATTGCTGGGAAACGACTTTGTTTTAGGAATGAACAAAAAAAAATGTTTGTTTTGCGCAATGTAACGTGAACCCAGGCAAATGGAATTAAACCCCGCCCTTTCACTCTAAGCCTAGGTATTTGTTGGATACGTTTGATATTAAAAAATGAAAGTTCAGGTTATGTTTGTTTGGAAAAAAGTTTAGTAGTAACACTTGGAATTCATTTTCGTTAAAAAGTAAAAAAATAAATTTGCTACTTTGACCTTCAATATCTCCATAACCAGTGGATTCCTAGGTATGGTCTAGTGGAAAAAAATGTTCCAAATAATGTGTAGAATATGTGAATATCGGCATAGGAAACTGTCTTTTTACACCCGATTTATTAATTCGTTAAAAGGGAAATACAGAGCTACAGATAGTTGTTTCGGGTTTGGGTGTCTTGTATTGTCACCTATAAACATCCTAACGCGCGAAACCGCCCCATCCGTCAACATCCACGCTGTTTCCCGCCATTGACATGTTTACGACTTTGTTTACATAAAATGGGTCGCTGACGCTTCTATTGGTGCGAGGCACTTGAAGTATTTTTTTTTGGGTTGTTGTATAAACAGACCTTATAATAAAATGTAAACAATACTTGTGTTACGAGAGTTGAATTCTAATCAAATACTGTTATAAACGATTTGGCGGGAATAGTGTCTGTTCACGTGATAAGTTGGTTTCTGATAAAACCACTGTATCAATCTACACGAAATTTTGCATGTTACACTATGAATAGACAAGTAATCTAATAACATTGTTGTTTTTTTGTACAGTCCGATAAAATATTTTCCTATTATTCATACTCAAACTTCATATTACGGAAACAAAACAAAGTAACTGCTTTTTCAAATTGCGTTTCTGCGTTTGCGTTGCGTTTTGTGTTGCGATTTCTTTCTAATACTATGTAATAACTACTTTAGAATAAATACATACCCTCAAACTTTGAATAACACATACAAGCTCACATCATTCACGCTTACAATAACAATACGAATAAAATCGGTTGACCTTGATAAAAATGTTATTACGTAATATTTCTTCAAAATATTTATCTAAACCGATGTTATATCGACGTAATAATAACACAGCAATAAATATATACTCAACATAACACATAAACAAACACAAAACTGTTTAAAACACACAATTCTAGCAAAATTCCGTCCGCCATTCACAAACGTAAACATGCAAATAAAAACTTTATTTAAATTTTTTCGAAACAGTATTTGTCTATGGAAATGTTTGTAAAACGACGATACTATCACTCTCCGAGTGTATAAAAATTTCCACAGGAATATGACTTTTAGTTATTTAATAATAGAGGTTGAAACCGCGCGAGTCGGCGGGGCACTCTGTGGCCCATTGGACGTTGACGGTTATTTCCGATTTTCGGCACTCTGCGGCCCATTGGATGCTGACAGGTTGTCACTTTGAAAGTTTGTGAATAATAATAAATAAAACATTTATTGTTCTCTCTACACAAAGGTTTGCTTACAATTTAACATCTTAACTAAGCATCTTAAGAAATAAGTAGGAAGCTCCTTTGCGAGAGACTGGAGTCCGTACTAGGGAGACCCTGTGTTACGGATCACCAGGCCCTCACCCTTAACAATAAGTTTTTTTTTTTTTTTTTTTCTTTTTTTCTTTTCTTTAAACGAGTTACATATTGCTAGGAAGCTACAGACTAAAATATATAATTTTAATACTATTAGAGAACAACAAAATGGAGGAGAAGTGGTTCTATGCGTGTGGCTTGCGGCTGTGAACGTTTCTGAGATTCGTGTGGTAAAGGACGTTTGAATTTCTGATTCATATGTGCGATGTATATGGGTGTTGCTGTTATTTGTCTTGGGAATTTTTTATTCCGTGGTCATAGTGCCTGGGTCGTTGGATCGCTAAATGCACCCACGATACAGAAGTAATTTGTAGTGTAGGGGTTTTTTTATGGGATGGGAAATCATCAAATAACTTCTCCCGTTCTGGGTGGAGCAGAAGGGTGTGTCAGAGTCATCACTCATGTGTCAGTCTTTTACTGAATAAAACCTACCCGTGTTCCTTCAGTTGCCTGTGCTAGGGCCTCGGTGACTCCTATAATCATACCCGTGACCCTGGCAGATGTACTTATAGTATAATCATACCCGTGACCCTGGCAGATGTACTTATAGTATAATCATACCCGTGACCCTGGCAGATGTACTTATAGTATAATCATTGAGGATTATAAAGTTTTTTTTTTAAGAAAAGAATCAAAAATGTCATCGAGTCCCTGTATAAATTCTGAGAAGCTGCTTGCTTTATCACGTGTTTGTTATATTTTCAGATTTATGGCTTCGAATAAAACACTTTTGTGAATACTCGCTGCAACAAGGTGGCGTTATTTACTGCAAATTGGGATCCCAAATTTATTACGGTAAGTGTTTTATAGACTCACAGTCATGGGGCCCTACTAAGATTTTTATTTTATTTTATTTTGGAAACAAACAGATACAATATCATAAGAAGTTAGTACAAAAAAATGCTTAGTGAAAAACAGTTTCCACACATTATAAATACAATTTCGAAAGCTACAACGGACGCTATCAAAAAAAGAATATAATTATACCCAAATGATTCAACATTGAGAAAAAAATAAATAAAAATTAGAACAATATTTAACAGGAAAATTATAATTTTGCTGAAAGAATTTCTTGAACGGACTTTCTGAACTTCGGGAGGAAAAGGTGAAATACATCCATACAATCACATTCACTTTTAGCCATTAATTTGTCATATTAACGACAAGATCTTTTTATAAATGTGCTAGCACCATAATTAGTCCCAGCAAAGGGAATGCAGAAAAGAGATTTCCTACGAACACTATAACGCGGACATCTAAAACAAATCTTACTAAGAAGGTATGAAGAGTCCGCTTGATTACATAAAATTTTATAGAAAACCACTAAATCACGCACGTCTCGCCGGGCTTCCAGTGATGGCAGTTTATTTACAACTTGAGGGTTATTTATCTTGCTTTTCCAAGTAATGTGTTTCATTAGTCTAGTTTGTATCGCTTTTATTTGGTCTATATAGACGTGATACTGTGGATTCCACACTGTAGATGCATAGGTACTCCAGAATTGGTCGAACAAGGGTTTTATAAAGAAGTCGGACAGTAGACTTTCTTTTAAAATCTCTTGTTACACGCAAAATAAATCCCAGCATACGAGAAGCTTTATTAGTAATACAGGTTAAATGGCTATCAAAAATTAATTTGCTGTCCAACAGAACCCCCAAGTCTCGCACCTCGGACACTCTAGTAACAGCTTCGTTTTTTATTTTATATTGGTATTCAATATTTTTTTTTTCTAGTAAATGTGATTACATTGCATTTCTTTATATTTAAGTGGAGCATGTTGTCTTCACAATAACGACACAAATTATCAAGATCATATTGAAGTTCTCGACAGTCATTACTACTATTTATTATTTTAAAGATTTTTTTATCATCTGCATAAAGTAAGAAGTTGGATTGATGAAAGATTGATACTACATCATTTATATAAATATTAAATAAAAGAGGTCCTAAGTGCAAACCTTGTGGGACGCCAGATGTTATGGCGTAAAAGATGAGCAAAAGCCTTTAACAGTAACAGCCTGAGTACGATCACGAAGATAAGATTCCAGCCATCTAAGTAAATCACCGTGTATACCGATGTACTCAAGCTTATGCACGAGCATCCTGAGAATGAGAAATTTTATCAAATTCTTTAGAGTAATCGGTATACAAGACATCCACCTGACAACCTTTATCCATAGCATCGGTAACGACATCAATAAATTCGCACAAATTAGTTTCAGTGGACTTATTGCTAACAAATCCATGTTGTTCAAGTATCAATAGGGGTTTAATAAGTGGAGTAATAATATCGCAAATAATTTTTTCAAACAACTTCGGAATAACACTAAGCTTAGAAATAGGGCGATAGTTTTTTTATATTATGTCTATCACCATTCTTATAAATAGGAACAACATGGGATCTCTTCCATAGTTTTGGCATAAAACCAGATCGCAAAGGCATATTAAATAGCGTATGTAGAGGAACAGATAATTGCTTATAGCATCTCTGCAAAAACAAAGGTGGGATGCCATCAGGGCCACCACCTTTCCTAGTATCACACCACAGTAGCATACGAGATATATATTGCCAAGATTAAGTGACGTGCCACTATTCATGACAGAGTTAGTAATTTTAGGGGATGAAACGTCATCCACAAAGGCGGACTTAAAGTGACTATTAAAAAGATCAGCAATAAGTTTCCCATCCGAGGAAGTAATATCTCCCAAATAAAGACTATCAGGAAGGGTATTGGATGCCCTCTTAGATTTAACGTATGTCCAAAATAATTTACTATTTTTTAAAATATTACTTTCGGTTTTTTCTATATAAGAAGCGTAACAGTCCTTTGTCACTCTTTTTTGTCTCTCCCTCAGTAAAACAAAAGTAGAATAATGTCCATATTGACCGTAACGTTTCCATTTTTTATGGTACTTTATCTTTTCTTAATAATTTTTTATTAACGCTGAAGAATACCATACTGGATATTTACTATCGTTATAAATAGTTTTTACTGGTACGCAGACGCATATTACTTCCTCCAGGACACCATTAAATTTACCAAGGCATTGGTCAACATTATGGCCTCCGAAGAGAGCATCCCAATCAACCCGAGAGAGCACGTCATTAATGGAATCATAGTCAGCACTTCCGAACAGATGCGTTATTCTAGGTGGCGATCGTAATTTATGCGAACATAAATTAGGAATAGAGATATCTAAAGCTGGGTGATGTGGGTCTTCACTCACCAATGGAAACGCAGATCTAGACACATCACAATTATAGTTTCCGATAGCTAAATCCAGTTGCCTGTTATTTATATTAGCAATTAAGTTGTATTGCGTAAAATCATTAAACACCAGGAACCGCGATAATGACTCAGCCAAACAATCCCCATGGATTACGTTCAATGAAACAAGATGATTGCAGTCTGCTCTGATCCACTGTGCATTTCTAATATTGAAATCACCAATCAACACAAAGCGGTCGTTTGGGTGCTCGATAGCACATTGTGAGACTCGATTGAAAAAAACAAATTTCGTCATTGAGTTGGAGGCCGCATTGTGGAAAATAACAACAAAACAACCTGAGCCTAGATAGTTGTGAACGTGCCTTAACAAGTACACATAAAGATAAAACATCTCCAGATGTCAAATTGCCAAATCACGCTCAGTATGCAACAGCATACTGAGCGTGTTCGCGGACAGGTGGGACTCTCCACTGCTGCGCCACTGGATACGCTTGCATGCTGTTCGGTGAGCAGTGGACAGGTCCCCCTCTCCGAACTTAAAATGTATTGTATTGATATTTTCCTATTATTTTTGTGTTGTAAGTGTGTTGTATTGTTTTTGTTTTGTTTTTCATGTTGTATGTAACATATGGACAATGGTCCGAAATAAACGAATTTAATTTAATTTAATTTAATTTAAATTACTTGATGGGGCTATGCTTACATTACAGACCTCTATGCCCTTTCTTATAGCAATAAGAACTCCTCCACCCACCTCATCTGTTCTCGAGTCATAATCACGGTCACATCTGTATACACTGTACCTATCATCAAATAACTCAGAATTAAATATGCTTGGCAAAAGTCAAGTCTCGGTAAGGCAAATTATGTCATATGAGCAGAGCAACAAATTATTAAAAAAATATGTTAGTTTTGGTGCGCAATCCACGAACGTTTTGATAGTATATATATAGTTATGTTAACGAACGCTTATAAACCACAATATAGCATAATAACATTAAAACTAAGGAGTTAACTGCTGTATTATCCACATTGAAGAAATTGAAACAAACCGAATTAACAACCCGACGAGTGAGCGCGTAAAAATGTATCTCTAATTGTGAAAGAAACCTCTCAACCACAAGCAACAAACATATTATTCTCTCAATATATTTCACTATTCCCTGACCCTGTTCAAAAAATAACTTAAATAAAACCAAATAAAAACTAGCTGCTATAAAAAGCGAATATGTTAAACAGATATTCCTTACTAAACTAGTTTTTTTTTAATCATCTTCAGAAGAAATATTAATCGCTGCACTGGAGTCCCTTTTGCGCGCCAATATTGTATAATTTTTGACCCATACATATTTATAGTGCTTTTCCTCGGCTAACCTTTTCACCTTATTCAATAACGATTTTTTATAACTGGTCAGATGTTCATTACAATAAATTCGAGACGTGCTATCAGGGTTGCCAATGTCACACGCTTTCAAGTCATTAATTCCCCTTAATCGAGCCAAAAAATCGTCCTTCTTATATCGAGCAAGGAAGCGCACGTTAACCGGCTTGGGTTTCTTGACATCTTTATTCATGTGAGCTACGCGAGTGATGAAGTCAATGTCAGTTTGAGGATCTAGGGGGCACTTAGCATGTGATGCTAATTTCGACACGATGTGAGTCAGGTTTTCACCATTCTTCTCAGGTAACCCTATGATCTCGATATTTGATCGTCGACCCCCCAGGTCTTGCTTTTAATTGATTTTTTAAGTCAGTGATTTCCAACTCCAAGGTACTGACAATCTTAGTTATCTCTTCAACACAAGCAGTTCTCTTAGTAATTGTATCATATTTTTCACTCATAAACTTTACTGACTTCTGCAAATCTGAAAATTTCGCCCTGAGGTCATTAAGAGTACTATTAATGCTTGTGAAAGCTTTATTTATTTCCTCCTTGATGATGTTACGTAAAGTTTCCTTCGATATAGAAATCAAATCCCCTTGTTTGGCAGCAGAGTTCTTTCGCAAGGTAACATTTTGGTACCCGGGCCTGCGGACGGCGAGTAATGGGTAGCTCGCCGTCCGATCAGCAACAGGCCCGAGAGTCGACGGCGCGTAGTGTTCCACGCGCGCCTCAAAGAGTTGTCAGCAAGAGACGGGGCCCGTCATGGCCGATGCCTGCCCGGGGGTTGAGGATAAATTCGAAACAGAGTTATCTCGCCCCTGGGCACTCGAGGCAGGAAGAAACAGGGGTGGGTTTTAGTCAGTAAGAGTCTGACACGCCCTTTTGCTCCACCCAGAGCGGGAAAAGTCATAGGATGATTTCCCACCCCAAAAAAAAAAGGTAACATTTTGGTAGCATGACGAGTCCTTCGCTCGTTCTTTAAACTTGAACTTTGGAACAAGTAGGGCACAGCCACGACGAACGTAAATTATGATCAGGAATCCAATTTTCATGTTTGTGAGGAAAAATACAAGCAATATGATAATCGTCACCACATTTAGAACATATCAGTTCGTTACCTCCGTCATCACTACTTTGACCACAGCACTTGAATTCCATAGTTTGCATAAAAATATTTCCTAATAATCAAATACGTGTTCAAATTGCTCGGTGGACGAGTCCGCAATTGCACCGACAAGCGATTCAAGCAGTGCGTACAGCGGTAGCATCTAGTCCTACAGTAGGCTGGCAGCGATGGATACGCTTAGCGGCGACGCAGCGGCTTCATAAGGAGTTCACGGTAAGAAAGTCCTAAGCGCCGCGTATTTCGCGTCGCTTATGCGTTCGAGTCAAAATCACTTCACAGCTCACTAAACACGTGTTTAATTTCAAAAATTGTTTCGTTTATTGTTGGTAGATATTGTTAATGGGTGAAATGGCACTAGATATTTTAACACTGAGTCTATTGGAGTTCCAAGTGAGGATATTAAACAAAATTAACTTCCAAGACGTACTTTCACCTATGTTTTTTGATTATAATAATAATAATAATAAATAACATGGCAACCCACTGGCAACACATGTCATATTTTTTCTATTCCACTTTAAAATCATAAAATCCATATTTTTTCACCCAAAACTGGAATCAATTATACCAAACAAGAAGCCCATATAAGAAATATTATAGCAAAACCTTCAAATACTCAAACAAACCAAATAATAAACAAAAAAGAAGAATATTTATGCAGGATCGCAGTATGACGTCGGTCAATGGCGACGTACATTATGTAAACAGAATGATGGAAAAATGGAATAAATAAAATTAAATGTTGACCAGAGCAGCTGCCCGTAGCGCACGCCTTCCACCCCCGGACTCGCTGCTCAGCTCCGCCTCGCCGCCGCCGGTCCCCGGATCACCAGTGTCACTGCAGCCGCGTCGAGCTCGAGCGACGAGTATTTCTCCCCGCCGACGTCGCCAACACCTGTACGTCGGCAGGGGAGAGGCCGGCCACCGAACAGCCTGGGACTTAGGGGCCAATCGGCCCCGAGTCGGGTCCCAGCTGCCGGTGGTTGTGTGCAGCGCACGAAATGGACTCGGTCCATGAACGAGAACGTCATGCGCGCATATTATGGGTCTACAGAGGGGGGAACTAACCTCACTGCGTACCGTGTCAGGATGCTGTCTCTGTTCCAAGAATTAGAACCAACCGTCGACATCACGGCGCAACGATTGTCGGATCAGGTGCGGGTCATCCAGCGTAACCGCAGGTTGGACGATGCTGTACTTGATAGGCTGCGCTCAGAGGTACTGAGCAACCTTATCATCTCAACCCCAACACAGACAGCGGTACAAGCACCCGCTAGTGGCGCAATTCCACCGCGTCCCAATCATATAAATGATGAGGCAGATGATAGGGTTGTTACGGTAAGTAGCCAGTGCAACGATCGACTGAGGAGCGCACTGGAGGATGCGCTTCGTGAGTATAGATCCACTCCGACCGAACTTAGACCCCGTTTACCACGTTTACCCATGCACAAAAAAAATAGGGCGTTGGTGTGTGCTTTGGACTCGCTGCTTAAAAACATCTTTGAAAGCAGCGAGAACCTCGTTGATACGCACTCAATCTTGTATTGCGGGGCTGTTGCGGCATGTCGTTTGGCCAACGTGAAGTTTCCGATTAGCGACGGAGATATTCGGCCAAAACCTGCTGTACCAGCCTGGCAATGCAGGATCGAGAGGCGTATCGATGGGGCCAGGGTACTCATCGGCAAACTAATCTGCTTCAGGGAGGGCAATACACGTCCACGTGTGATGCGCTTTGTGAGGCGGGCGTTCTCGGGGACTGAAATCAACCCTCGAGAATACATGTCCCGAGTCAAAGAGCGCATCGACTTCCTGAAGCAGAAAGTTTGTGCATGGGCAAACCGTATTCGGCGGTATAAGCGGCGAGTTGACCGGTACTCGCAGAATCGCATGTTCCAGAGCGATGAGAGGTGGGTATATAGAGCTTGGGAGCGACCTGAACAAAATGTGACGGATGGGTGCCGCCCGGATGATGTTGCCACGAGTACATTCTGGCGCAGCATTTGGTCGGTGCCCGTCTGTCACACTGAGGGTGGCTGGATGCGTGATCTCGAGCGTGTGTGCGAAGCTATACCAGAAATGGAGAAAATAGACATCAGCCCATTAGATGTAGCCAGAGCAGTCCGTCCGTTACCGAATTGGAAGTCTCCAGGACCGGACGGGCTGCATAACTTCTGGCTAAAGTGGTATAGCAGCTCACACGCGCTTCTAGCATCTCAGTTCCAGTCATCCTTAGAGTCTGGGTCGCTGCCTGAGTTCCTAACAACTGGTGTTACCCACCTGCTCCATAAATCAGGTAGTCCCGCGGAACCTAAGAATTATAGACCGATAACGTGTTTGTCGACGGTCTATAAACTTCTTACATCCATCCTGAGAGCGAAAATTAATCTGCACATTGACAGTAATTCAATTATGTCTGCCTCTCAGAGTGGATGTAGGAACAGGTCCCGCGGTACTAAGGAGCTACTCCTCATAGACATGGCCATAAGCCAACAGGTTCGTCGATCCCACAAGGATTTGTCGACATGCTGGATAGATTATAAGAAGGCCTACGACTCTGTTCCACATATATGGCTCATGAGGGTGTTGGAGTTGTACAAAATAGATGCAACTCTGTGTACCTTCCTTGGGTCATGTATGGGGCAATGGAAGACAGTCCTTCGCTATCCAGGATGTCGACCAATCCAGGGGAGTGATGAACCTATATGGATTAAACGGTCAATATTTCAGGGCGACAGTTTGAGTCCTCTTTGGTTCTGCTTGGCCCTGAATCCTCTTAGCACATTACTGGAGGACTCGAGGCTGGGCTATCGGTTGAGAAGAGGTGGTCAAGCCATATCTCACCTTCTTTACATGGATGACCTGAAACTCTTTGCCCCCAACAATTTGCGACTGATGGAGTTACTGAAGGTAACTGAAACTTTCAGTAGCGCGATCAGGATGGAATTTGGTGTGGACAAATGTGCAGTCATGCATGTAAAGCGAGGGGAGATTATGTAATCCGAAGGGATTCAAACTCTCGGATTTCATACACCTTAGATCCCTCTCCTCGACCGAAACATACAAATATTTGGGTATGTGGGAAGCGTTAGGCATTAATGTTACTGACATGAAACAATCGCTGAAGGAGCGCTTCTTTGGCCGCCTGAAAAGGGTATTGAACAGCCTTTTGTCGGGCGGGAATAAGGTGCGCGCCTTCAACGGTTGGGTCATGCCGGTTTTGATGTACTCTTTCGGCATACTCAAATGGACTCAGACCGAACTCGACGCCCTGGATAGGAGGGTCCGTACGCTGCTGACCGCAAACCGGGTGCATCTCCCACGTTCATCGGTGATGAGACTGTACATCCCGCGGAAGTGTGGAGGTCGAGGCTTTTTAAACGCTAAGACTCTACACAACCGCGAGGTGTGCAGTCTAAGAGAATATTTTCTAGAAACCGACGTGGGCATGCACCGACATGTGGTCTCAGTGGACAAGGGACTCACCCCGTTGTCCATGGCAAAAGAGAACTGGCGCAAACCTGTAGTACTCACTACTGATGACCGCAAGGAGATATGGAAAAGCAAGGAGCTTCACGGGCGCTTTTATCGGGCTCTTCATGGGCCTGATGTAGATTTCTTGGCGTCCGTGGCCTGGCTACGTTTCAGCGACCTCTTCGGGGAAACTGAAGGTTTTGTCTGTGCGATTATGGACGAAGTTATCTTGACGAATAACTACCGGAGACATATTATGAAGGATGGGACGGTTGACGTGTGTCGGGCATGCCATCGTCCGGGTGAGTCCATCAGACATATTATCTCTGGTTGTTCTCGTCTTACTAACAGCGAGTATTTGCACAGGCATAGCCAAGTGGCCAGGATTATTCACCAGCAACTTGCTTTGAAATACAAACTTGTGGATTCTGAGGTGCCGTATTACAAATATGTGCCCGACCCAGTTCTCGAAAATGACCATGTCACGTTGTACTGGGATCGGTCTATCATCACTGACAGGACTATTGTTGCAAATAAGCCTGATATAGTGGTGATAGACCGATTAGCGCGCCGCACAATGATAATCGATGTCACCATCCCACATGACGAGAACCTCGTGAAAGCTGAGAAAGAGAAACAAATGAAATATCTTGATTTAGCACACGAGATTGTCGATATGTGGAATGTGGACTCGGCTGTCATTGTGCCGGTAGTCGTTACCGCCAACGGCCTGATAGCCAAAAGCCTCGACGACCACCTGTCGAAGCTGTCGTTGCACGGTTGGATCAAGGGCCTGATACAGAAGGCAGTGCTCCTCGATACGGCTCGCATTGTGAGGAGGTTCCTGTCTCTGGAGCCCTAATCACCGGTAGCTTGGACCCTGCTCCCGACACCGGCGGACTACTATTTTTTATAATTTTAAATGTTTTTTTTTTCTTTTTTATATGATTTGTAAGAAATATTTAAAATTATAATTTATATATGTATAGAAAATTAATAAACGACGTAATAATAATAATATTCCATAACTATCACACAACGCCATCCAGTCCCAAGCTAAGCAGAGCTTGTGTTATGGGTACTAGACAACTGATAAACATACTTAGGTATATATTTCTAAATACATACATATTATAGACAAATTACACCCATACACAAAACAAATGATCGTGCTCATTACACAAATATTTGTCCTGGGTGGGAATCGAACCCACGACCTCCGGCATAGCAGTCACGGGGCAGTCCGGGGTAGCACTAACCACTATACCAACAGGCCAATTATTGATTAGAGAGTAAACGATAACGGGCCGTTAGCTTAGAGGGCTTGCAACAAGTTATTGATTGATGACTTAAAATCATCATGATTCTGGTATGAGAGAGAGAGACGGAACTATACAGGACGAATAGCACTATCCTTTTCTCGCACTGGATTAATATGATTTTACGACGCGCGACATATCGTCGCACAGCCGATGTGTTTAAAGCAACATTTAGTGAACTGCCTAGCTGATGCTTAGGCCATTTTAATGCAATAAGGTGACCGTATGACGAAATAACTGACGTCAGTAATTTTTTATCTAAGTAAATTATTTTTAATTAAGCTTTTATTATTTGTTTATCATGAGATCAAATAGTGTTATTAACAAAGTACGTAATTAAAATATTGTTTGTTCAAGGCAAGTTTTTAAGTGGTATTTTTATTCTACCGACGGCTTAACTTACTTACGACTGTCGTCAGCAAATTAATTAATTATAGAGTTTGCAAAAAAATTATAATATCGGAATCACGACACTAAAGGGAACTGTACAATTTTGGCTCAGCGTGGACAAGTTGCTCAATAAAAAACATTTTATTGAATAGATATGATTAATCCTTAAATAATTATTGATACAAGAACCTCGTTGCAGGAAATTATTTAGTTAAAAAAGTAGTGAAAATAAGTATTCTCGCCGATTGCAGGCACAAAGCACCGCCATTTTTTTTGTAGTAGCCTTGCAGGCTCGAAACTGGGTTACCACATGAGTGAGAATGCGATTATAAAATCAAAAATCGATTTCAAGTACATGAGTTAAAAATATTTAATATTTCAGGAAAAATACAAATAAAGTACTTAATCTAATATTATAATTTTATTATCTGTAATTAGATCTAAATAAACAAAAACAGTGTTACTTTTCAATGTAAATCATTTTGCATCTGAATATCGATATAATTAGCAGTCTTATTCTGTCTATAAACCGGCGTTACTAAGATAAACCTATAAATATGAAAATATACTCTATAATAACACAGACAAATTAATATCAGAATGTAATAATATGAACTTTGACAAAATATATCAGGAATCAAATTTGAATACCGCTTCGTGCATTTTTATTAACATAATACAACTTTTACTTACAAATAACTCAATAAAACAATTAATCCCTCGAAATAAAATGATAATTAAACCCTGGATAACTCCTGTTGTTAGGTACGCTACATCCGCACCAGAGATGGAATGCAGAAAAAGATAAAAATGAACGGGAACGACGTCAGAAAATCAGGCCAAATATATAACAAGTTAAATGAAATTATAAAAAAAAACTTTTTTACAAAAAAAACAACCGGCCTCCAAAAAAAAAAATACACTAAAAATTAAAAAAAAGTTATTTTTTTAATTTTTAGTGTATTTTTTATACTCCCGACTTCCAAAAAAAAAATACACTAAAAATTAAAAAAAGTTATTTTTTTAATTTTTAGTGTATTTTTTTTTGGAAGTCGGTTGTTTTTTTTTGTAAAAAAGTTTTTTATTTTTCACTTTTTAGTTGTAAAAACCCCAATAACATGGAAGGTGGAATTTCAACATTTGAAGAACACCAAAACGTCATCGAGGTATTCGTTTTTGTTCAGTTTCTCAAAAAGCGCAGAAGCAATTTCAATAAAATTTATATGGGACCATCTCGGGAGTATATTCTTTTGGATAAAAAAAGAATTTTGAAAATCGGTCCTCAACCGACGGAGAAACAGGCGGACATACATAAAAAAAAAAAAAACATACATACAGTCGAACATAGAACCTCCTCCTTTTTCGAAAGTCGGTTAAAAATAGCAAGCTGTCACAAAATTGAATGTAAAAAGAAAATCATCAAATGTTTACTTAACCAAAACTATGTGGAAACTGAAAAACTGCTTGATGTAGCAAAGTAGCAATGTGCATATTATATCATGACATGTATTTAATATTTTCTTAATATTTTTTATTTTTTACTAAACTTGGCGCCTGATATATAGTATCTGGGTGGCCAACTAATTGGAAAGTTACCCGGTGATAGTGAGATAGGTGGCAGGATTATGAATGTGAACATATATAATAATATTATGTACCTTTTTTGTAATTGTAAATAATTATATTTCATATATTTATAAACATTGTACACATACAAAAGCACACACACATACACACACCACACACACACACACACTATCGCACTGTTTACACGTTGGCAAATACTATTAAGATGTGAAGGGGGCCTGGAGCTCTGAAATACAGGCCTAGGCTTAGTTCAGACTCCAGATCTCCCACAAATTACAATTGTTTTGCCAAACTATCTGTCAACTTAAATAGCTAGCATTATTATGTAATTTTGTGGACAATAAACACTTTTCTTATTATTTATCTCGCTTATTCATGTGTAAATACATATAAATTATATTTTAAAATATTTCAATGAAAAAGTTAAAAAAAACATTTAAAAATATAAAAAATGGTATCCCACCGGTATCGGGACCAGGGTCCAAGCTACCGGAGGTCAAGGCTCCAGAGAGAGGAACCGCCTGACAATGCGAGGCGTGTCCAGAAGTACTGCTTTCTGAATCAAGCTCTTGATCCAGCCGCCTAACGAGAGCCTCCTGACGTGTTGGTCGAGGCTCGTGGCTATTAAGCCATTGGCTGACACGATTATAGGTACAATGATCGCTGAGTACACATCCCACATGTAAACAACCTCGCGAGCCAAGTCAATATACTTGATTTGTGTATCTTTCTCGGCTTTCACGGTCGAGGCTCGTGGCTATTAAGGCCCTACTACCGGCCAAGTGGCACCCTCATTGAATAAAAAATCGTAGCATAGCATATAAAATAAATATTAAAGAATCCAACGTCACGTTTGTTACAAAAAGGATAAAGTATTTTTACGTTGTTAAAACAGGTCTCAGAATGTTTCGTATCTAAAGTAGTAGGCAAAAGTTTCAAAAACGGCAGTTTTTGACTAGACCAATGATCGCGACGATAGATTGTGGTGGAGTAAATGAAACGGTAGTGAACTGTATAACAAGTATAATAAATAAAAATATTGAAATACAACAGTTGGTTTATGTAAAAATACTTTATCCTCTTTGTAACAAACGTGACGTTGGAATCTTTAATATTTATTTTCTATGCTACGATTTTTTATTAAATGAGGGCGCCACTTGGCCGTTAGTAGGGCCTTAACACAGCATCTTTCAAATGTTTGAAAGATGCGATGCGATGGTGATTTTATTTTGAGCTAGGCAAGCAGTAAAACGTTATTGGTCCGAGTAATTTGCCCAGCTGCTTGATTGAATAGCTGAATTTATAATAATTTTATTAATATTCAGGCTACTAGTAGACCGGCGCTGTTCAGTTAAAATAGAAAGGCTATACTTGAAAAAATAATTCGAGATAATTTCAGTCCATCTTCATCATTTCAGGTACCGACTTTAGCGGTTTTTTTTGTGGGGGGTTGGGAAATCATTCAATGACTTCTCCCGCTCTGGGTGGAGCGGGAGGGCGTGTCAGACTCCTATTGACTAAAACCCACCCCTGTTCCTTCTCTGCCTGAGTGCCCACGGGTGCGGTAACTCATTTTCATAATTTATCCGCTACCCCTAGGCATGCAGGCAGTGGTGGCTGACAACTCTTTGACTTTAGCGTTGTGTATTGTTTTTATAAGTGGGCATTAATATTTAAAAAAATCCTTCAAAAAGTATGGGTTCACTGAAATTTAAACTCCGTCATGTGACATAGAGTTTGTTGAGATTTGTTTCAAAATTATTACCTACCTCAAGTAAATGCTGCTGACTGTAAGGCTGAGCCCATCAAAAACGTAAATGTGAAATGAGAGCCAAGTTCAATATTATGACAAATGCCTTGGTTGTTGACTTCAACGACAAAAGAAGTGAAATCTGAATAGGTGCCAAGTTCAATGGTCAGACTATCCTGAAAATTTATGACGTCATAAAATATTTTATAATAACTTAAAATATAATTACTTCTTATAACTTATTAAGATAATATATTGAAGCCTAAGGTTTGACTTGGCTAGAAATTATAAAACAGTCATGGAAGGCTATAAAATAATTCGGATATGAAAACTAGCCAAGTCAGATTTTAGGCTTCCATAATTATCCTAAGTTACATGTTAGTTACATGTTTATGTGTAATTATTTTTGAGTTATGAGGGGTTCAAAAGTTTATTTAAATGGTTCGTGTAATATTACACACGGTGCTGCTCGCCAGTTCTGTTAGCTTGAACTTGGCTTGACACACTACCGAGTGTCTAGATAAAGCTGGTTGAATGCGACATTATGCACAGCATCGTTCACTATTCCTGCATTCCCTTTTTTTTCCACGTCGTCTTCAATGTTTCCATCTCTTGTGAAGTTCCACAGATATACAAACTTATTCACGTGATCAATTATTTGCACTCGTAATCTACACTCTTATATTTTTTTTTCACCATTCCTTTACTTCATTAACATTTATTTTCATTCCTTTCTCAACACAGTCACCGCGTATTGTAACTGATTTGCTGACGATTCCTATAGAACTTGATCGTCTACGTAAAATAAGCTGGCATGACATTAATCCCAAATCCACACCCACCCACATGCCTGTTCGAGTTGAACAGGCACGGAGTCGGTACACAGTTAAGTCTAACGTTTCTTGAAATGCAAATATGGCTATGTTTACCGCATTTATCTTTACACGGGCATTAGAATTCTTGTCCAGAGATTACAGTGCCCACACCAAATGCCAGTTCACACCATAACTGAATAGTGTTGACACTTATATTCCCTGCACACATTGGTGTGTTCCTTCTCGAGGTCGCAAAAGTACAGGAGACTTACTTGTGCATTGGCAAATGCAATAAAATGTGTATTGATTTTTACAGGCATATCTGATCCTGAAGATGCTCTTGTGGTGGCCAATACTTGTTTGCAGAAACATTTTTTATATGGCTTTGTGAAATATTGGTTGGGTGAAGGACTTATTACTGGATCTGGTAAGTAGATAATTACACAAAAAAAAAATATCCTGTGTATTTGGAAAGTTGGTGAAAGCATATTTGTATGAACTTGAATGAATTCAGCTGTGCCAATTATTATTTTGTTGCCTATTGTACATAACAATAATAATAAGCGTTTTATCGAGCTTTTCTTGGGCCTGGTGTAAATTTTTTGGCGTCCGTGGCCTGGCTACGTTTCATCGACCTCGTTGGGGAAGCTGAAAGTTTTGTCTGTGTGATTATGGACAGTGTTATCTTGACGAATAACTACCGGAGGTTTAATTATTATGAAGGACGCAACAGGGGACGCGTGTCGAGTATATACCACCGTCTAGGTGAGTCCATCAGACATATTACCTCTGGTTTTTCTTGTCTTGCTAAAGGCCAGTATTTGCACAGGCATAACTATGAGGCCAGGATTACTCAGCAGCAACTTGCTTGGAAATAAAACTTGTGGATTCTGAGGTTCCGTATAACAAGTATGTGCCCGATTCAGTACTCAAAAATGACCATGTCATGTTGTACTGGGATTGGTCTATTAACACTGACAGGACTTTAATTGTTGTTAATAAGCCGGAGATAGTAGTTTCATTGACACCTGTATCCAAAACAACTGGCAGGGCTTATTGCTTTCGTCAACCTGCAACATTAATAGGTGAAGTTAACCTCTGGCATATATTTGATTTCTGTGAATTACTACAAAATATGAGACAAGGTCATGACACTACATTTGTGGATATATTAAACAATCTTAAAGCAGGACAAATGACAAACTGGAGATATTAGATAGCCGACGAGTAGACATAAACGATATTAATGAAATCATTCGAGTTTTTTATAACAACTGGAGGAGGACTGAAGGAGAATTGTTTTTTTCTTTATTCAAACTTATTTAAAAATAAGTTTTCATTCAAACTAATTTTTTTGCGAAGTTTGACTTTTTTTCTTTTTATAAAGTTCACTTTTTACGCAGTCGAGTTTTTAGATTTTTTAAAATTTACTTTTTTTAAATATATGCTTCCTATTACGTAAAACCCTCTCATCAGAATTTCTCCTCCGAAACTCCTTTGAGTATTTTTGCTTATCCACGTTGTAGTGTATGTAGATATACTTATGACTTGTCATGAGCGCATACGTCACCGTCGGTGGTTATAAATAACGTTCCGAATGGTGGGGACGGCAGTTGGATCCGCCAGTTGCCACTGTGAGCAGCCGTGTCCACACGCTGCTCCTCCGTTCGGCCCGCTCACATCCACCGGTTCTCCCTGTGTGCTGTCGTAGGTGCTGGTCTCGACCGGCGCTTGCGGGAGTGCGCAGGGGAAGCCGCCCCGTTGTTACTCGGTGGGGTAACCCACCGTAGCGGTCGCGGAGGCAACTCAGTGCCTTTTTAACCGTCTGCCCCGACATCTAAACATGCCGCCGAAGGGGAGGTCCGGTCCCCGTCGCTCTCAGGAGCACGGTACCGGGCCGTCTCCCTCACCGCCGGACCGTCCGGTGACGGGCCGGACGCCGCCGCCCCCTGCAAGAGGGGGTGCGTCGCCCGGCGCACCACCGGCCGCACAATCCGCCGCCCCACCTTCCACCGCAAGAACGGCCGCCACCGGCCCGCCGACGTCATCAGCGACTGCGCGCGTTTCGCCGGCGCCGTCGTCGAGCCGGCAGCCGGCCGTCCCGGTCCGTCCTCCGGCCTTTCGTCCCGTGCCTACGCAGGCGCCGCTGCCTGCCGCGTTGGCGAGTCGGCCGCGCGCCCCGGGCGTGACACGCCCCCCCGCCGTCGCGTCGGGGGCGCGCGCCGCCGCACGGACCGCGCGCGCTGCGGTACCGCCTGCTAGGCCCACCCGCACGGAGCCTCGAGCAGCCACATCCTGCCCCAACATAGGGCCGCGGGACCCGCGCCTCGCCGCGCGGACCGCGGGCCCTACCGCGCCAGTGCAGCGTGGCTCGGCCCCCGTGCCGAGCGCGACTGCGCCTATGTCGCGCCCACGCACCGCTACGCCCCTGACTAGGGAGGTAGCGTCGACGCTCCCCTCGCTGGCGCCATCACCGCCGCCGACACGAGCCCCGCCGCCGCCGCTGACACCGCACGTCATCGCGGTGAGTAGCGGCGCCCTATCTCCGTCGCCACCAAGGGTCGCCGCCCAGGATTCCCCGGCGGTGTCGGCGTGTTTTTCCCCTCGCGAGAGCGAGTGGTCAGACATGTCGGCATCGTCGGGCGAGTCTGACGCGGAGGAGGCCCACTCCCGGTTCCCACTGCCGCTTCCGCTGGGGCTTGAGCGCGTGCCCCCGCCCGCAGCTCGCCCGCAGCGGAGGCCTAGGAGCCCGGAAGAAGAAGAGGATGCGGAGGAGGCGAAACGGCGCCAGCTGCAGCGCACACCGCGCAGGCGCAGCGGGGCTGACGCGCCGTCTTTCGCCTCCGCCGCCGCAGGCGCCACGGGCGGCACGAGCCGCCCCCCACCCCAGCAACATCAGCAGTCCCACCCTACGGCTGCCACCGCCCAGAGCGGAAGCGCCAAGGGTGCCCAGAAGAAGGCACGCTACCCGCCGCTGGTAGTTGAGAGGCTGCCGGACTGGCAGACCCACTTCAGGGTCCTGCGCGATTTGCTGGGTCGCCCTCCGAGTGCCCGCCCTTATCAGGGCGGCATTCGGTTCCTTCCCGGCGACGAGAAGGAATTTAGGGTGATCCAGCGCTATCTGTGCGACCTGGAGAGGGATGCCGGTCTGGTATGGTTTTCATACTCCCTGCCGGCGGAGCGTGCCTTTAAGGTGGCCATACGCGGCCTGCCGGTCAACACCGAGCCGGCCGCTATAGAAGAAGACCTGCGGGGGCTCGGCTTCGAGCCCCAGTATGTACGGGCCATTAAGGCTCGCGAAGGACGTCCGGGCTGCATATACCATGCAGTCCTTAAGCGCCAGCCGGACGTCCAGTGCATCTATGACGTCACCACCATCCTGTTGATGGGTGTCGTCAGGGTGGAGGGATGGCGAGGCAAGAGGGGGCCCGCCCAGTGCCACCGCTGCCAGCGCTTCCGGCACTCAAGTCACCAGTGCCACCGCCCGCTCGCCTGTGTGCGATGCGGAGGTGGGCACGTCGCCCGAGATTGTCCCCGGCCCCGTGAGGAGCCGGCAACGTGCGCCAATTGTGGCGGACCACACCCCGCGTCGCACCGCGAGTGCCCCGTCTTCCGCCGGGAGACCGCCAACAGGCGAGCGGGCACGGTGGCGCTAACAAGCACAGCACCCCGCCCGGCCGCAACAACGGCCCGGGCCACGAACGCGGAAGATCACGAGGCCTGTGGCGCCTCTCTGATGGCGGCCGCAAACGGGCCCAGTGGAGCAGCTGCCCCCCTGCCTGGACGCAGGAGGAAAAGGAGACGACGTGGGAGGAAGCCCCCTCCCCCCACCGACACCGCAAATCAGCCACCCCAACCCCAACACACCGCACAGGGTGCGAATCTGCCAGGGGCGGCCTCCGTAACAGAGGTCGTCCCTACGGTAAAGGTTCGCACCATGTGCCCCCGTAGCAATCTACAACAGCGGACGCCAGAGGGCGCCACCGCTGCTGTCGGACCAGCCGCAGCCATGCGTCCACACAACGCGCCACTAGGCGCCACTGTGGCCGCCGTCACGCAGCCGGAGCTCCATAAGCGGGCCACTGGCCTCCTGCTGGACTTGATTAAGGCCATCAGGAGGGGCCAGGACCCGCTTATCACCGTGCTGGAGGGCATGGTGGCCATCCTAGCCCTCTACCAGGGCGGGACCGCCGCCAGCAGCCAGCCAGCAGCACCTGACGCCGAGTAAGTCGTTTTCACCTACACGCGACTTGCTCAAACAGGAACACTATACAAGCAGTACATGCACTGTGCGCGACGTGTTCTAAGTTAATATAGGCACGTCGCGTATCGCAAGCCAGACACACATGACTCCACACACATTGTGTACTCACGCGCTGTATGTACCTACATACAGCGCTTACATGGGCGGCGTTACACATACAATGCCGCCCACACATACATCTACGGCCCCGCGGTCCGGACGGCAACCGGCTAGATCTGGAAACCGGGCGGACGGGGGCCACTCACTAAATACTGTAGGCTCACTGTAAGCCGGCGGCCGTGAGCTGGTCGTCATCCGCTGGGCCTCCCACAGGGAACTGTGGGTCTCACCCGGCGGTGACAGACCGCCTAGCTGCCGTGAAAACATGTTCCGAGCCTGCAGTATCACACATGGGCGAATGCTGTGAGAGCATCGGCAGGTGCAGTTCCATCACCTGCCTAGTAGGCTCTTATGGCAGTCACCCTAGGCATCCACACCAGATAGGTCCCCCCACGAAGCGCCCGTTTTTACGGGCGGCAATTGAATTCGCGTTCTAGAGGGCCAAGCCCTGATAACGCCCACCACACCCCCCCTGCGGGGGGGTGTAGTGAACGTCAGACAGCCTGGGACGGCAGTTGAGGTCAGATTGTCGGCCAGTGCGGTGGTGCATTGGCAAGCCAAGTACAATACTATTATTATACACATTGCGTGGGTACTACATTTGGCGACAAGGATAAAAATAAAATATTAAATAAAGTGAAAAAAAAAAAGGAAATGTGGTCGGTGAAGTGACGAAATAGTTAATTTATACTACTTAGGTAACATGTAATAAATAAATACAAAATAAGTTATTAGAGTTGAATCATTATAATTTGAACCATTATTTTATTTTAATTAACAAATGGGAATTATAATTCAAAAGTATAAAACGTTAAATTTAACGGTGGTGATTATTGCTTAACTTATGATAACAACACTAGGATGTGAGTGATGTGTGTGTCATTTGGGTGCAAATATCAAACTGTGCTGTTTTGTTAACAACCTACGTAAGTTGACATCATTATTTTCCTGGCCTTATCCCATGTTACTTGAAGTGGGGAAACACGCAACCTAGTGAAACCTGGACAACTGGGATGTTGGGGGACCTGAAAATTCGTCTCACTTAAAGAGGTATTCTACTTACTCAGGGTCTCAGATAGAGATATAAGTAGGTCTATCTCATTTACAGAGGACCCTGTTTATGTAGGTTAGATCAGTTACAGAGGTCAATACCTATAAAATTCAAAGAAAACAATTTAAAAGTATTCTTTAAAACATAGTCTCAGTAAAAGAGGTAAAATACTATCATAATATCACACTATCTCAATTTAACAGACTTTCTTTTCAATGATTATGAAAATGGTCATCACCACATCTCTAAGACGTGGTCAGAGACGTGGAGTATTTTTGTGATTACAGTGCATACTACCTTCACAGTATGATAAATTGCGGATACATATAAAAATAAAATAATGGTACTGTGGTGCCTCCATCACATGAGAAATATTTGATCCAAAGGTACTACCATTGAATTGGAATATCACATTAAACAAAATAGCAAAGGTAATTTAATTATTAAAAGGCCTCCCCGATTGACTCATCATGATGTCCCACAAATTTACCGGGATTAGAAAAACTGGATTTAGAAGGTGATAGTACCTCATTAGGGCAGCGCTAGAAAAAAATAGAAACAGTCTTTAAATATTTACCCGGAGGGTCTGAATATTACAACATCTGTAAAGAAAAGTGTAACGCTGTTGATGCTTGCAGGATCGGACTATTGCATTACAAGTGCCAGTTCTTACTAGTAAAACACGCCAAGCCATAGGTTGGGTTCAACGCATTTTGGCCATACAGTAAAGAAAACTTAACGAACGGGTTCAAGTCCAGAGTCATGTATTACTAGCCGTGGGTGTTAATACACTTCAGTATGCCAGGTCACGAGCTTAGCCAGGTCAGGAATAAGATATTAGTATTGCGAAGTATGTTTATTATATAATCAAATATTGAACATGTAGCATACAATAATGATTATTTTCAAGTTGACTGAAGTTAAGTCAAGCAAACTGTGAAAATAAGTCAAGAGAACTGTGAAAATTAGTCAAGTAAACTATGAAGTTAAGTCAAGTAAACTGTCAAGTTAAGTCAAGTTAACTGTCAAGTTAAGTCAAGTTGAATCAAGTTAACTGTCAAGTTAAGTCAAGTTAACTGTCAAGTTAAGTCAAGTTGAATAAAGTTAACTGTGAAGTTGAGTCAAGTTAACTGTGAAGTTGAGTCAAGTTAACTGTGAAGTTGAGTCAAGTTAACTGTAAGGTGGAGTTTAGTCAAGTTAAAAGTAAAAGAGAGTCTTCAGTAAAGTAGAGTCTACAGTAAAGTAGTCTCAAGTAAAGTAAAGCAGTTAAAACAATAAACATAACATCACGCCTACGTTCTCCAAAGGGGTAGGGTGAGATGTGTGATGCAACCAAGTTCACCAATTACGTTGAGCATGCCTGTAGCCACTAGCCGGGTGCCAGTTCGGACCCCAATCTGTTATTGGGAGGTCCACAATGGAAAAACTGAGTGAACCTGCCCGACCTACCGGTCTGGGAGTCGAAACCGGGACCCTATGCTTAATTATACGATTGTGCTACATGATTAGTTCTAAAGTAATAAACCAAAGAGCACATAAATGCAATAGAAAATACCTAGTGGTCATTAAATTGACAAGTAATTGCAGTAGAATATAGCTACTGGTCATTAAATTGACAAGTAATTACAGTAGAATATAGCTACTGGTCATTAAATTGACAAGTAATTGTAGTAGAATATAGCTACTGGTCATTAAATTGACAAATAATTGCAGTAGAATATAGCTACTGGTCATTAAATTGACAAGTAATTGCAGTAGAATATAGCTACTGATCATTAAATTGACAAGTAATTGCAGTAGAATATAGCTACTGGTCATTAAATTAACAAGCAGTATCAGTAAAAAATATCTACTGGTCATTAAATTGACGGGTAACAGCAGTAGAACATATGTACTGGTCATTAAATTGACAAGTAATAGCAGTGGAATATATTGACTAAGGAAAAATAGTGAAAATTTTGATTGTGAAGACCTTCATCAGTAGGAATGAAATGGGAGTGCTGGAGGCGGGCACTTGTGATCTACCTGGAAGCTACTGGCATAGAGAGTAGTGAGAAGAAACTTGCTTTGCTGATACATTTTGGTGGACTAGAATTACAGGAAATATTGTATAATATACAAGATGCAAATGTATCACCAGAAGACGGAGTGGAATTGGAAACATGTTGGTAAAAAGGTACATCCGTTAAATTGGGCAGACTTCATTATCATCATCATCAGCCTGTGGTGGTCTGCTGCTGGACGCCGGCCAGTCCGGTTGCGCGCCGTTCGGCTCGGTTCTCGGCGGCTCTCATCCGGCTACTGGCGGCTCTCATCCGGCTACTGGCGGCCATCCTGGAGGGATCGTCGCTTCATCCACCCTGAGGGCGTCCTGCCTTGCGTTTGACGATTCGCGGTCTTCACTCAAGAACACGTCTACCTCAACGATCATTGGTTCTCGAAAAACTTCTTGATTGGAAGTAACCTCCATTCAATTGAGAAAACTCTATGGTTTGACGTAACCTCCATTAAATCATTCAAAAAAAAAAAAAAAAGATTACCGCCATTAAACTAGAAAATTTGGTTACAGGTATCAACCTCCACTAAATTTAAAAATAGGATCGCTAATTGTCGTAAGTGACAAAACGCCTACATTAAATTAGACATTTTGTGGTGGTTTTCTCATCAAATTGAGACTATGTTGCAATGCAAATCACCTCCATTCAATTGGGAAATATTTGTGTATAGTTGGTTCTAATATTTACTTGGTTGAGCTACTACCATTAAACTGAAACCAACTGAGTAAGTACATGTTATTGTTGATGCTTAGAAAACAGGCAGACAAATATAAATTTGATTGGAAGGATGATCATTTGATAGACCAGATCACCAAAATGTACTTCTATGTCGACTTCAAGTAATAAATAAGAGTAATAAACTATGAATCAAAAAAAAAAAAAAAAAAAAAAAAAAGGAAAGGAGAAGAAAGATTCAGATAATAATAATATCAAAGCATATTACATTGAATATAAAGAAGTTAAATCAAAACAATAATTCCAACTTTGATTATTGGAAAAATATAAATATATGATTATGTAATATAATCTGATTCAGACCCGAAAAAGCAACATCTCCAGGATTAACAGGGAAATATTATCAAGACACCTGAGAACTACAGTTGTTTCATTGTCACAAGCGACAAACCATTACATCATAACCTACGAACAAGCGTCGCCTTTATAACCAAGAGCGACAACCTACAATATATAATACAGTCCACAACATTTGCTGACCAGTTAAATAAATATACCATAACTAAGTGATTGAAACATTTTCGATCCATTTATGAGTAAAATGGTAACATGCAGAATATTTGTAAGTAAATAAATACTTTCAAAAATACATAGGTACACATATTATGTATACCTAAATCTATAAAACTTAATACAGGTAGTATTTAGATATAAATAAAATAAATTAAAATAAGGAAGGGATGTAGTGTATGTAGATATACTTATGACTTGTCATGAGCGCATACGTCACCGTCGGTGGTTATAAATAACGTTCCGAATGGTGGGGACGGCAGTTGAGGTCAGATTGTCGGCCAGTGCGGTGGTGCATTGGCAAGCCAAGTACAATACTATTATTATACACATTGCGTGGGTACTACACACGTAGTTTCGGATTTGGCCATGGACGCTTATTAGGGGCAACATAATAATAATCGCTATCATTATGCATAAATTATGTTAAAACACCGCTTTTTTATCATATGTTATCCGAAGACAATTCAGATAAATTAAAAATGTAAAAAAGATTGCCTTTGCTGTCCCGTCTCCAATCTATTATTGTAATTATGTTATTTTCTTTACCCAGGAGACCATTGGCACCGTCACCGACAGATGTTAAAATCGTCCTTCAGCCTGCCAATAATAAATGGGTACATCAAAGTGTTCAACAACCAATCAAGGACAATGCTGAGCGCTTTAGAAAGTTACGTTGGAAAAGGAAAGATATGTCCTTCACAACAAATAAAATATTTTGCCCTGGCATCAACTTACTGTAAGCATGTTTCCGCCTGAATTCACTTTCACTCTAAATTCTAACTGAACACTGAAGACGAAAAGTGACACTCACGCCTTGTAAGACGAGTTTTTTTTTTTTTTTTTTTGTAAGACGAGTGAGTGTCACTTTTCGTGTTAGTCTCAAGTTTCAGTCTCATTTTTTTTTAAGAGTTGACTGTTTTTACCCGAATGCGCGCACTCTCCCTTGCGTCGCGCATTCGGAGCATGGAATTAATAATTGAACTAAAATAATTTGCACCAACTGCATCACACTGCTTGAAAAGTGACTTGTTTAAAACTTTTTGGTAGTTTTTTACAGTCGGGTTTATTTATATTATTATCTCTAACTTATTTCTTAACTTATGAAGAGATGGCTAAAGTAATATAACTACGTAGACTTTCTTGAGGTGTATGAGTCCCAGCTTCAGCAAAGAAGGAGAGCAATAGTGTTTGGAGATTTCAACATTGATTTGTTAAATAAAGACAAAAAAACTAAACAATATTATGAACTCATGAAGGGAACTGGACATAAAGTGCTAAATAAAATCAACAAAAAATATTGTACTCGAGAATCGAAAACTAGAAAGTCTATTCTGGATCATGTCAGCTCTAACCTGAAAGACGATCACTTTCACATGGCAATAGTGGACTCTTCAATGTCTGACCACAAACAAATATATGTTGAATTAAAAAAAACTAAACCGCCTCGAAAAATAAGAACACAGTACGAAGCAATTGATTTTACGAAACTATATAATATTTTAGAAAAAACAAACCACGAAGAACTAGATGATAGCTACACACTAATGGAAAACAAAATCAAATCAGCAATAGCCGAAAGCAAAATAAGAAAAACCAAAATTCTAAACCTACCCCAAAACGACTGGATAAATAAAAGCATCATTGAGGAAATCAATCAAAGAAACGCATTGTGGACAGAACTTAAGAAGAACCCAAATAACACCAACCTGGAAGCAGACTTTATTACAAAAAGGAAACGCGTAGCTAAAAACATGCAAGATACAAAAAACAGTTATTACTATAAAAAAATCAGCGATTGTATTAACAAACCTAAGAAAATGTGGAAATTAGTTAATATTTTAGCAGCCAATAAAATAAAACTAAACTGTGCTCCTTCAAAGCTACTGATCGATTCTAAGCATACTAAAGACCCAAAAGAAATTTGCCAGATTTTTAACGAGTACTTTGCCACTATAGGCCCCCTTTTAGCAAATGAAATACCTAGATCTTTTCATGACGATCATTCACGCGCCTTACCAAAAACTCCCCCCGAAAATACTCCAGTGCTTTCCAATCTTGATCCGTGTTCTGCCACTGAAATAACAAAAATTATAGCAAAACTTGACCCTAACTGCAGTACAGGATTAGATGGTATTAGTACTAAAGCAATAAAATGCATAAATAATATAATAGCGAACAACTTGAGCAAATGCTTCAACAAACTGCTGAGTGATGGCAATTTTCCCGATACCCTGAAAATGGCTAAGGTAACTCCCATTTACAAAGCAGGATCGAAGACGGAACCAGGCAACTATCGGCCAATCTCAGTTTTACCTGTATTGTCAAAAGTATTAGAAAAAATTTTACACAGCCGATTAGATAAACATTTAAATTCTTGCAACTTTCTTTCAGATCGACAATACGGGTTTAGGCCAAAAAGTAGCACTCTTACTGCAACAGTCGACCTTGTTTCCAAAATTCAGAAAAATGTAGATGGTAAAAACATAGTTCTTGGCATTTTTATTGATCTCAAAAAAGCGTTCGACACCGTTAGTCATGAATTGCTACTTAAAAAGCTGGAAAAAATCAAAATCACTGGTAGTGCCTTAAACATGTTCAAATCCTATCTAAACAACAGATCACAATTAGTTAAAATGGATAATAATTGTCAAAGCGATGCTTTACCAATAACGTGTGGAGTACCTCAGGGATCCATTCTAGGTCCCCTGCTCTTTTTAATATATATAAATAACATACAAGAACTTGAACTACATGGTCATCTCACCTTATATGCGGATGACACTTGTTTATTTTATTTCGGATCATCCATTCATGATCTAATTTTCCAAGCTCAAGAAGACTTAAACACCCTATTCTCGTGGTTTCAGTATAATTTATTAACTATAAATATCTCTAAAACATGCTATATCTTATTCAAAGCTAAAAATAAAATAATACCTTCACACAAACCCTTAAATATTAATAATATTCCTTTACAGCAAAAAACTTGCGAAAAATATCTTGGCTTAAGATTAGATAGTTCACTATCGTGGAATGCTCACCTAGAACATATAAAAACCAAGCTTTCGTCACTACTTGGATCTCTTAGAAATATAGTTCGATGTATTCCACATAGATTGCGTCACACCATCTATAACGCCCTAGTAAAACCACACCTGCTGTATCTGGTTGAAGTTTGGGGCAGTGCGGCCAAAACGAAGCTGGATAAGCTCCAAGTTGCACAAAACAAATTAATAAAAATTATTTTTAATTATCCTTATCTAACACCAACAAGCACAATTTACGAAGAAACAAAAATTATGAACATTAGACAGCTATATATCTACAATACCTGTATTTTTATCCGAAAAGCTCTTAACAAAAGTATACAGACAAACCTATCATTTACTAAAGTAAAGCAAGTAACCCAACGTAGCACTCGTCGAGCTAGCTTGCTTATCTTACCAAAGATGAGAACTAAGTTCGGCAAGAAAAATTTAACATTTGAAGGAGCACAGTTGTATAACAAAATACCGTCATGTATAAAAAATTTACACTCATTCAATGCATTCAAGAAGCAATTAGCCCAATATTTATTAAATAAATAATAACAAATTTCCTTAGATGCGGGAATGCATTGGATCAGTGATAAACTCAATATTAACTTATTGACGAACTCGATCTATTTAGTATTTAGCATAAGGTAAACAAATTGTTCTCATGTAAGTGACTTTGTGTCTTTTTTGAGAATAAATATCTTTAAACCTAATAACATCCGCTCGGGTCATTCCATCAGGTTAAGCTACGCTTGCCGGGGTTGGTCCATGGGTGGGTGACCTTTACATATCGAGACTCCTCCGTGCCTCGGAAAGCACGTTAAACCGTTGGTGCCGGCTGTCAATCGTGGATCTTTGACAGTCGTTACGGGTCATCAGAAGCCCGAAAGTTTGATAACCAGTCTTACCAAGGGGTATAGTATTACCCAGTAGGTAACTGGGTTTTGGAAGTCAAATAGGCAGTCGCTCCATGTAAAATACTGGTATCTAGCTGCATCCGGTTAGAGTGGAAGCCAACTCCAAGATAGTTGGAAGAAGGCTAGGCAGATTGATTATTTCTAACTTATTTCGTAAGACCATTTAATTTTTTAATGTGATTTCAGTGACTACGTTTGGAAAGGATTCAGCTAATGAGATATTTTATTTAAAATATATGGAAGCTGCCAATGAAATGTTACACCTTTTAATGGACAGATTTCAGAAGTTTTGGCTTCACAATGATTTTATACACACTCTATTAGGATACAAAAAGCATGAATCTGAACTGGTGAAAACTACTTATGAAATATCAGATGAGGTACTTACAGAATAATTGTTTATAAATAGCACGTATAGACCGATAAATAACACATGAAAAATCTTTTATTTATCACAGCAGGAGTTCATGTCAGGATCACAAATGTGTGGGTAAAGACACCAAAGAGTTTAGAAAAATCATAGATCAGAAACCAAGATTTTAGGTCTCCAAATTAGTTGGCATGAATAAATTTTTAATAATTATTATTTATAATAATACTTTTTTTTATTTTTTTTTATTCACTCTACATACAAATATCCTTACAGGCTAGACCCAATGCGATATTGTGGCACACTTAAAATTTAAATGATTCCACTGTTAATACCATAGCAAATTCTATAGGTAGCTGTTTTAGTGAATTCACCCAAAGCGCAACAGAATTTGTCTATGTCATCAGCAATGAGGTTGAGAGTGCGGAGCGCGCTCGTGAGCGGTGCCTCGCGCAGCAAGTAAGTTCGCGCGCGCGGTACCGCCAGCAACCGTGGCTGACGACGATGACCCACATATCCGTCCGGCACGACTTTCGCCACCCTTCGCAATATATCCGCATTGTGTTTCTTCCCTCTAATTACCTTAAAGATATAAGTCACTAGTGTGAGTTGTCTCCTGACCCTCAGTTCATTATATCCCACCGTACCCAAGACAAATAGAGTTGGATACATCAATGGATAAAATGGAGATACCCCTATTCTCTCATATATTTGTACCTAATAAATTTATTTTGTACTCGCTCCAACATAAGACTACTCGTAGATACTTAGTTTCATGTGGAGCCCAGATAACTGCATTACATTCTAGTTGGCTTCTTATTTAAGCGTTATACAACTCCGTTATAGCTTTAATATTTGTGAAGCCTTTAACCATTCTAAGCACAAATCCTAGATTTCTATATGCTTTTTTGCATACCTTAACTATATGATCACGAAACGTTAGCCTAGTGGTGAAACTAACTCCCAAGTCCCTCACTTCGGTGACCCTATCCATTGGCACCCCGTCCACCTTATAAACATGTGTGATGAGTGTGTGCGCGCGCGAGAAACTTATGGTCACACACTTAGATGTGTTAAACTGCAGGAGATTACTTTTGCTCCAAGCTACCACTCTGACTATATCTCTTTGCAGCGTCTCACAGTCATTCACCTTTTCAATGGGGAGATAAAGCTTGAGGTCGTCGGCAGACAGTAAACATTTAGCATCTTCCACAACGTTTGGTAGGTCATTTATCATCAAGAGAAATTCTACAGGCACTAGATTAGTTCCCTGGCTTACCCCAGATCTAGTATAACATGCGTTCAATTGATATCCTGCATAGTCAACATACTGTTGCCGGTTACTCAAATGACTTGCAAAAAACTTAAGTAAATGCGGGGTGAAACCGACACCTGCTAACTTTTTTAGTAACATGTCATTATTGACTAAATCAAACGCTTTTTTAAAGTCGAAATATGCACTATCGATTTGTCCCCCACTGTCTACTATCGGCACCACATTCGCAATGTAGCTGAGCAAATTACTGGTAGTATTTCTAGTCGGCCGAACTCCACGTGAGTTGCGAGCTAACTTGCTGAAAAACGCACCTATGAATAGAAGATTCTAACACTCTCTCTCTAACACACTCTCTCTCTCACTCTAACTTATAGTTAGTAGTTTTGTTTAGTATTATAATTATTAACTAATAAACAACTGTAATAAAAAATATGGTGAATAATTTTATAATAATGTAAGCTTATTACTTTGGTGCCAAAGTAATAAGCTTACATCAATTTTTACTTTTCCCCCTAAAAGTGAGTACCTATTTTTAAGGGGGAAAGTTCCATGGACTAATCCCATGGTTGATTCAATGATTCAAGGGACCAATCTTTTTATCTGAGCATCCATAGCCAAGGAGAGTACCTTGAAGAGGATTCATTCAAATTTAATATTAGCCGTAATAATTTTTATCAGCGTTTTTTTTTTGATAACATCATGTATGTACGAACTAGTAAAGTTTTGTCATTAACTTTACACTTTTTTTTAACTTCGTTGCTAGAACAAAAAAAAAATTGAGTAGTAGGTAAGAGTTTTTCTTCAGAGAGTGAAAATCCCAGAACTTGTAGATTAATACTCTGTCTTCTTTTTCAGACAATAAAAACAACCAGAACGTTTTTAAATGAAACTTATAAACACTCATTATTAACACGTAAGTAATGTTTACAATTTTTTTCTATCAAACGTTAATTACCAGATATTTGGCCGTAACTATGTAATTCGTACTTTGCAATTTTCCACTCAAACACCCGGATTTGAGCCGCGCGCTCGGCAGGTGCGTCCGCTCACTCGCGTCGCGCGAGCGCCCGTCTCGTTGCTAAATTTAAAGCTCAATATCTTAAAAAATACGTGTGTTTTGCTGATAATATAGAGAATCGAAATACGTGAAAACTAAAGAATGATAACGTGTTCAAAGTACTTCTAATGAAATGTAAACGTAAGAAAACGTTAGAAGTAAACGTTAATATTTGTTAACCTATGTTTTGACCAATCATTTTGTAGTTTGTATCTTTAAAACCTATTTATCATTAAACTAGACTATATAACCAATTTTTTGATACCTAGAAGTTACTAAGCGATATGTTCTAAGTACCACATTAAACCCAAACAAAACACCCCTTTCTCTCATTTTTTTTTGCCGCCAAAATCGAGCCAAGTTACGGCAAGATGGAATATTGACCTACTTTATCGTTGTATTTTACTGTTTTATGTATTTTTAAATACTAATTAATAACTATTTTCCACATTACGAGCGATGTTATAAGAGATTATGAAGTAAATAATACAAAAAAAAAAACTTAAATTATATAATTACGTAAACATGCCACATATTCCATGTTCCGTTTTTCAATTTTAGCATTCTCAACACACACGGAACCTCTGAGAAGTTTATGTATTCGTAATCCTTGAAATTTTTCCGATTTTATGGACAGATAACTTATATAGGTTGGATTTTACGAAAATTCCAATTAAATCACAAAGTTGACATTAATTGACTGTTTACACTGACTGTTGACGGACGAAATTTCAACAATTTATAAAAAAAAATCTCTATGTCATAGTGCGGGGTGCCCAAGAACAAAAAGATGCGGAATTTAGTCGAGTACCATAAACAATAAACTGAGAATACACTAGCATCGCCCCCATAGCAAAAAAATGGTTTAAAGCAAAAAAACTGGGTGGCCGCGTTGGTCATCGTGGCGTTCCTGAGGACTTTTTTTGGATCGCCATAGTGTCCGGAACGTGTGAGTGGAGATACCAACATTTAATAAAATTCCACCTTTTCAAGCGATTTAAAAAAAAGAGGAGGTTTTCAATTCAACTGTATTTTTTTTATGTGTTTTACCTCAAAACTTTTACTGGGTGAACCGATTCTGATGATTCTTTGATTTTTATTAGAAAGCTGGTGTTTCTCATGTGGTCCTATGTAAATTTGATATAGACCAGACCAGTAGTGTTTGAGTTGTCCTTAATAATGCGTATTTAATTGACTTCGACTACATTGATGATGTTCTCATTTTATTTATTTAGACTATCAATTCGGATATATATTTTTTACAAAAAAAAAATAGAACCGACTGCCAAAGAAAGTGCAAAATAACGTTAATTTCGGCAGTCAGTTTCAAAAATCGAAGAAACAAAACCAGAAACACCGTTTTGTGCATGTGGGTGGGATGGGATGCCCACTATGTACCAGTGGCACATCGCCGTACATCTGGTGGTCCGATGATGGAACGGGCTTGGCAGAATTAGACTATGCTATTCAGATGCATATTCCCCGAAATGCAACTATAACCACATCTATGACGCCATATACGAACTTAAACTTACAAATCCTGCATGGCACAAGCAGAGTTCTCCGTGTGATTTGAATATTCCAAAAGTCCAAAGTCTACCATCGGGCAGCTACCCGGACCAAACACAACACCTGTCTGGTCGGAGGATCTTCCCTTTCCAACGGAAGTTTGAGGGACTTTACACCCTGATCCACGTGCCTCCAAACAACCGATACAAAACGAATAGGCTAGTAACTCGGCGTCGATCTGAAGACTTTGTAGCTCCATCTCGACGAGTAAATCATTGCCAATGATCCTCTCGACTTGTTTTCAATAGACTCAAGTTAGTATCTGGCAGATCCATCCCGAGCCCGTCCCGATGAGAGCAGTACTACATACACAATCTAACTTGCACTTGGTGAAAGTTGAACAGCTGTTCTGGTATGAAGTTCTAACTCACTGTTGTTAGAATCCCCAACTTCTTGGTAGCCACTTGAGCATTTGCCTCGATTATGGAGCGAAATTGAAGAGAGACCGTTCCTTTAGGAAATCTGCAAACCAATCACACAATTCAGCGGGTAGACCAAAGTAAGGAAGCTTACCAATAAGGTTTTCGTGCCAGACCCTATCGAAAATTTTAAAGATTTCAAGGGTGACCGCAAGTGCTTTCCAGTGTTTCTCGATGGTCTAACTCCATATGTGAATGGCATACGCTAGAAAATTCCCAGTGAATCGATTTCAGTAGATGCGTATTAAATTGTCGGTCACTAGGGATATCGTTAACTTCTTGGTATGCCAAAAGTTTACTGTTGAGTACGTGTTCCATACTCTTACAGAGGATGGACGTTATTTGTGGTACAAAGTGTTAGGTACGTTACACTTGACTGTTTCTGTTGATAGATTAAACATTTGCCTATTTCTACAAACCATGAAACTTGAGAATATAATTACTGTAAATTATACTAAAGTAATGTTAAAAATATTCTAAACAAAATTGCAACTCTTTAAGTAAGAAATTGATATCAAAAAACTGAAAAATCTCATTTTCAGCAAGCGAGGAAGTTTAGTTTACAGACTGTTGTCAGCATTATCTGACCCACCCTAAAATCAAACGACTTTGGATCCTCTATTTAATTTATATGAGCTTATCAGACAACTGCTCGAGGATTTGATGAACAAATACAATAATAATATAGACACGCAAATTTGATCTTTAAAACGTTAGAATTAGGTTATATTTTATAACTATTTGTTATAATATTATAAGTGTAATAGCTTATTTTAATGATTGAGTTCAAGTAATTCTGGTCTCGTGGTCTGTGTATAAGACTGAGAAAAACAAGGTTCGAGATCAAATCCTGCGACAAAGATATTGTTTTGCTTTCAATATACAATTTATATTCCAAAACTATTTCTTGTATTATTGTAAAGAACTACAGACTTTACATAACCTTTTTAAAATGGTAATATTTTCACATAACTTGCAATTAGTGGGTAGTTGAAAAGTAAATATTCGTATTCATTATAAAGAACTGTGAACTTAAAGTTTTTAAAATTACCCACCCGATTACAAGATAAGTTATTAGGCGAAAATCATATTGGTCGTTCTTTAATATTGCAAGCAATATTGTAGAAATGAAAACAAATTAAAAAGAAACTGATGTATAGGTGGACTGTGTTTTCGAACCCACATGCTGTTCGTCGTCAATCCAGCATCAAACCGCTAAGCCACAAGAACTTGTTGAGAATACGCGAAATTAAAGATTGGGTTGTAATTATGTAGTGTGACTTAAAAGCTTTTCAACTTTAATGTTAACGAGATAATGATTAAAATAGTAATGACAAAAACATATATAATGCCGGTGGCTCCGACTATGTTGGGTGGGTTTACCTTAACGTTACGTGTTAAAGATCAAATTTGAGTGTCTGTGTTATTATTATATTTTTGTTCATCGAGTCCACGTGCACTTGTGTGATAAGCTCATATAAATTAAATAAACCTTAATGTTACAGCCAGAGGGTCCAAAGTCGTTTGATTTTAGGGTGGGTCAGATAATGTTGACAACAGTCTGTACTGTAACAACATTGAGTTTGGGAGATCCTGCAAACTAAAGTAATTTGAACACAGTGTATAATTTTTCTATTGGTGACTGTTAATTAATAACCGATACTTAAACACATGATTGCACTCATGATAACGAACCAGTTTCCCAAAGAAAGATTTTCTTTATAGTCGTTTAATTTTATCACAATTACATAACAGCTGTATGAAAATCACTCGCGCGCGCCTATCATCTATCAGCTATTAGCCACGTCACGCCGTTATTTCTTTGAGAAAGATGTTTGTTATCATGAGTACTGTGACGATTAAATAATATAGAAGTGGAGGTAGGGCCACGCGGGTATAAGTGTCACTAGACAGCTGTCACTGTTGCCGGCTGGACGTGCGCTCGGCTTGATATATCAAGACACGAAACTATTGTTTTATTAAACCATCTGTGCTTACTCCTGTGACAATTGTACGTCACAAGTGGTGACGAGGTTTTGTGTAAGTACACCAATATACAAAAGAAAAAAAAAAAAAAAACAAGAAAAAGGAGTGAACCAACGGGAAATGTTATCCCATAATTTAGCAATATGCTAAGCGGTGTTTACGTGCAACTTATACGTACAGACTGTTGTCAGCATTACCTGACCCACCCTAAAATCAAACGACTTTGGACCCTTTGCATGTAACATTAAGGTTTATTTAATTTATATGAGCTTATCAGAGAACTGCTCGAGGATTTGATGAACAAATACAATAATAATATAGACACGCAAATTTGATCTTTAAAACGTTAGAATTAGGTTATATTTTATAACTATTTGTTATAATATGATAAGTGTAATAGCTTATTTTAATGATTGAGTATAAGTAATTCTGGTCTCGTGGTCTGTGTGTAAGACTGAGAAAAACGAGGTTCGAGATCAAATCCTGCGACAAAGATATTGTTTTGCTTTCAATATAAAATTTATATTCCAAAACTATTTCTTGTATTATTGTAAAGAACTACAGACTAGGTATACATAAACTTTTTAAAATGGTAATATTTTCACATAACTTGTAATAAGTGGGTAGTTGAAAAATAAATATTCGTATTCATTAGAAAGCTGGTATTCAAATGCTACTATGGAGTGATTATTTAAAATACAAAATAATTTGCACGAGGAGAAGATGGCTGCTCGTGCTGTGCAAGAATAAACTTTATGATAGTATACTATATGGTTCAATTTTTTTTGAATATTGCGTCTAGCATTACAACTAAGATCAAATTTCAATGCGGCTTATAAGAGTTGTGTTGGTCTTGTGGTCACTAAGGTAGTGCGATGTTCATCGTTATCTACGTTCGAAACCAAGTTTAACCTACATTTAGATATTTTATTACACTTTTTTACATTTCTTTAATAGACCAGGTAGGGTATTGTCTTTTTAAACGGGCAGTTTGTATAGAAATAAAACTAAAAAATTGCAAGTATAAAATGTTTATTATTTCATTAAAACACTTAAGTAAGATAAAGTAAGTAAATGCTCATATATTTCCAAATTAATATACTTTTTATATTAGTATGCCATATAAACATTAAAAAAGGCATGCTTATGCTTAAAAGTTTGTTATCGAGAAAATGAATTCATCTGTGAAATGCTTTACTTTATAGCTGCCTATATGTAGTGAATAAACATGTTATTTAAACAGAAAAAATCTGTTTATAACAATAATATCACCACATAATCTGCAACATTTTAATGGTTGAACAATCAATCCATTGAGCATTTATTTACATGCTGTGTTTAAATATACCTACTAGATGAACTAGTAGCGGAGTGGCGCACCGTCCCCTGCTATAACTTGTTGTAAGCGGCTACGCATACCGCGCACCATGTTCCAACACAAATCTTTGCCTCTCATGTGCTCCCAAGTCGATGTCACGACCTCAGCCAAGTTGTGTTTGTTTCGCACTTCCGTTGTGTCCCAATTTAAAACCATTTGACCCCATAGATTTTCTATAGGGTTCAAATCAGGACTTTTAGATGGCCAATTAATAACTGTCACACCTTCTTGAGCAGCTAACCATTCCCGCACAATGCCTGCACGATGGATGGAGCAGTTATCGTGCATGAAATAAATATGTGACGTTGGATAGGCAATTCGCACAGTCGGCAGCATGACGTCACGCAGAATCTCCAAATAAAAACTGCTATTAAACCTACCACCAACTTCCACCAATTCACCAGGTCCCATGGACGACATCCAGCCCCAGTAGCCCAGTGTTATTCTACCGCTGGTTCTACAAGGTAGCAAGCACTTCTCGTTGTAACGTTCTCCTTTCCTCCGCCATAAGATTTTACGTCCATCTTTGTCCGATTTAAATGATTTTTCATCAGTGAAGATCACAACATTTTCTTCCCAATTAAAATTTAAATATTCCTGGGCAAAACGGGCCCTTTCTGCACGATGAGCAGGTGTCAATGCAATTTTCTGTGCCGGTTTATAATTCTTTATCCCAGCAACGTGTAAATGCCTTCTCATTGTTTCCACTGAAATATTGTGGTTTATTGCGGTTGCACGAATGGGCAAAAATGGATTTTCAACGTGGCTTGAAACAATAGCCCGGTGGCATTCAAATTCGGGACTATACTTAATGGCTTTTGCTCCTGGACGAATCCGCTGAATATTTCCATTGTCTCCATAACGTCTTAGCCATAGCCTGACCGTATTTCTCTAAAACAAAAATAAACATTTTTGGAACCGTGTATGTAACCTGTAAGGAGTGAATGTAATGTTAAAATAGCCAACTACGCGTTCATTCATCACAATCAATAAAATGAAATAGGTATAAAAAAACACTTACTGCTATATTACGAGTAAGTCGGCGACCAATCTCTCTAATTCCAACATTCTGCTCATGTAAAAATATTATTTTATGTTTGGTATAGTCGTCAAGTTGCGACATGATGCTATATTACAGCAAATTGCTTAAAAATACTTAACGAGTTAAACGATTTACAAATGTGTGTGCGCAGTCACTGTTATTAGGCGTAGTGTAACTTTTGTTACTTAGATGAATTTATGATCTACCTCACGAAGTAAATATGTTTTACTTCGTATTCAACCATTCTTGGTAAATATAAATTCTGTGAACTTAAAGTTTTTTAAATTACCCACCCGTTTACAAGATACTCGTAAGTTATTAGGCGAAAATCATATTGGTCGTCCTTTAATATTGCAAGCAATATTGTAGAAATGAAAACAAATGAAAAAAGAAACTGATGTATAGGTGGACTGTGTTTTCGAATCCACATGCTGTTCGTCGTCAATCCAGCATCAAACCGCTAAGCCACAAGAACTTGTTGGGAATACGCGAAATTAAAGATTGGGTTGTAATTATGTAGTGTGACTTAAAAGCTTTTCAACTTTAATGTTAACGAGATAATGATCAAAATAGCTTAACAAAAACATATATAATGCCGGTGGCTCCGACTTTGTTGGGTGGGTTTACCTTAACGTTACGTGTTAAAGATCAAATTTGCGTGTCTGTGTTATTATTGTATTTTTGTTCATCGAGTGCTCGAGCACTTGTCTGATAAGCTCATATAAATTAAATAAACCTTAATGTTACATGCAAAGGGTCCAAAGTCGTTTGATTTTAGGGTGGGTCAGGTAATGCTGACAACAGTCTGTACTTGGTTAATTATTTACGATAGGCATAAAATGGCTCAATAAGTGTTTTGCTAATATAATTTTTATTACATACTAGCTGCGTCCCGCGGTTTCATCCGCGTAGACCGTAATAAAAAGTAGCCTATGTAATCCGGGAATTAAGCTATCTACTTACCAAATTTCATCCAAATCGGTCCAGCCGTTGCGCGTGAAGAAGTAACAAACACACACACTCACTAACTTTTGCCTTTATAATATTAGTGTGATTAGTGTGATTTACCTACGGTAAATTTTTGATTACAAAACTTAGAAAAGTGTGCCTTTCTAAAATAACACCACTACTCACAATATTGTAATTTCAATTCTGTTTACAAGTTATACGCGTATCTTACAAGTACCTACTCAGTTGATACTATGAAGAATAATGTATCTATTAGCTTATTTGAGACGCATGTTGGTACTTGAACTAATATTACAAAGTAGTATTTTGACAGATCCAATTCCAGTCACGCATGTCGGGAAACATAAATAGAGAATAGCTCGTTGTGGTTGTGTGTGCCAGACTTTATATAATTACTGCAACGTAAACAAAGTATTTATAAAGTATGCTATGTTTGATTATGATCTGGTTTATTATTTTTATACCTACCTAATATTATGCAAGTGGTAATTTGTCACTTTACTCAAGGTCGGTAATTAATTTTATTAATGTGGCACGTAAACACTGCATTGAGCGATCTGAAATCACCCTTACAGATTTGAGTAGTAAGTCTAATATAGACTGGTACTAAAAACGCCAAAGTAGTAAACTGCATAATGCAGTTGGTACTAACAAGAAAGAAAAAGAAAAATAATATATATAATTATGTCATACATATTTATTATAAGCGAAATTGGAAATGGAGTTTCCATCATAAGTAGTAAGTTGAATGATCGACTGGAACTAAAAAAAATAATTAAAATAAAATAATTAAAAATTAAAAAATTGATATGAGTAGTAAACTGACGTAGGTATATGGTAGAGGCGATCTGTAACAGGTAAAATTAGAAACCTGTTTCACCTATTCCAGTTACAGGGACAGAACAGTTCCAAAAAAAAACCTATTCCAACATAATAGCCTGTTATGTTGCAACCAAAGACTCTTTGATTGCAACAGATTTATAATATAGTACCTAGTTTCGTTCAGTGAAGTAGGAACAGATGTTATCTCTTTCTATTAAAATAAGTAGAAGAGAAAAAAAAATTGTTTCAAACTGTTCCAGGTAATTTCGTTAGTATCTCTCTCTTCCTAATAACGTAAACATACCTAAGGTAGTTATAGAAGAGCAAGCAGACACCAGTTACGGCAATGTTTTAATTTGGTTGGTCTGTTGTAGGTTGTGGAACAGGCGGGAACTGGAACTGTATTTTTGGTTTCACGATACCTGTTAAATGTTGTTACTTTTAAAAACCTGTTTTTTTTTAATCTGTTCCGATAAATGCGCCTCACTCCTAGTATCTGGTTGTCAATTGGTACTAACAATAGCAAATTAGCGTAGGTTGCCCCAAAATGTCCCACTGAATGAACCCCTGGACGCTTTTGATTGCAAATGCGATCTTGCGTCCGTAAGATGGAAAAAATGGAAGAGGCCGTTTGAATTGTTGCATTAAATATATCAAACCCAGAGAAAAAAAGGCCACACTACTATATGTAGGAGGTTTGACACTTCAGAAGATATACTATAATATCCCTGGTAAAGTGATAGACGAAGCAGTGGGAATTAATGTAGATGTAAAGAACTAGACTCTTAAGAAACTTGACGACTACTTTTTACCTTGTCAGAGTAAAATATATGAAGGACATTTTGTTCAGACTCTAAAACAAGAACAAGGTGAAAAATTCGAAAATGTTCTAGTAAGTACGGCTTCGTCACCAAAGTAGAAAATGAACTTGCATTTCCGCTTGCGAATAAGACAACTTAATTGATTAAATTGTCGGAAACTGTCGTTTCAAGGAGAATCCTGTCAAAAATAATATTGACTATATTTTTCATTTTGATGATGACACGACGCTAATCTGTCATGTTGGAGGTATTAAAGTATATTTGATTATTTATTCTGGCAGCAAGTGTGACATTTTGAGTGAAACAACTTAGAATTATCTTAAAAAATGCGGAATTACTATCAGTAATCAAATATTGTCAACCTAAATGAAACATTTCGTTGCTTACGGCAGCAACACACCGTTGACAGTAATTAGAACATTTGGTGTAGATATTCAAGTAGCCGACTAACAGCAGACTGCAACATTCTATAATTGTTAAATTCCGCGATAATGGAGTACCCATTCCCCTGCAAGGAAAGATTAACAATAAGATTGACCAATTGATCAAATTGGATATATAATAGAACCCATTACTAAACCTTCGGGATGGGTTTCACCAATAGTGGCCATCTTTAAACCGGATGGATATGTTAGAGTGTGCGTAGACATGCAATGCGCGAAGATGTTTATCGTGAGGGAAAACCATCCATTGCCGACAGTGGATCAGCTACTTACAAAATTTAACAAGGCAAGCGTTTTTTCAAGCTCGACATTAAAGACGCATATTTCATCAAAGTCGAAATCAGCGAGGACTGAAGAGATATAACAACTTTTATTTATAACGAGTCAAGGTTTGTACCGATATAAGTGGCTCATGTTTGACATAATCGTATGCGCCAGAGCATTTTCAAAAAATTGTAGAAATAATACTTCTTCCCTTTGATGGTGTCGTCAACTTATTGATGACATTGTCATATATCAAACCCAGCAAGGATGACGCAGAACACAATGCGTTGGATCCTATCAAACTTGTCCTGCATTTATTTAAAGGAAAAACATTTTAATAAATCAGAAAAAAATGCATAGTTAAAACCCTTGAAAAATATGTAAAGGTTGCAGACAGTTTTAGGGAGCCAAAAAACTATAGAAGAAATACAAAGTTTTTAGCACTAATAAACCATGTCAACAAACGGACCCCAGATATGGCGACTACATCAAAACCCCTAAGGGGGCTTTTGACGCTAAAATTAGGAAAAATACCGATATTAGTCACAACAGGGTCCTAAACAAACAGAGTCATTCCTTGTGTTATAAAACTCCTTGAGTAATATCCATACACTTGGATATTCTGACCCAAAAGATAAAACCACAGTCATGGCAGATGCCATGTTGTAGTCCGGTTGGTTATGCTCATTCAGTCTAATAATAACGGACCACGGGTCATTGCTTTTGGCAATAAGAGCCTTACAGAAGTTGACAAACGTTATTGTCAGACTGAAAAGAAAAAGAAGCTCTCGCTCTGGTTTGGACTGTAGAGCACTTTAGAATGTACTTATACGGCAAAGAAACTATTGATTTGGTGACTGATCACAAGCCGCTGGAAGTTATATTTGGTAGTAGATCAAAATCAATTAGGCAGGCATACAATAATTTCAAGGTAGTTTACACACCTGGAAAAAAAAACAAACATCACTGATTGTCTATCGCGATTATGTACAATAAATAAAATCCAGCCGTTTGAGGATGAGCACCACATTCACCAAAGCATATAGTATGCAAAGCCTTATGCAATAGGGATGAATGTTATTGGTGCCGATTCTCTTGTTCAATAACTAAACTAAAAATAGAGAATAAGTAAGAGAAAAGTAATTATGTAAAAAATCTTAGTAGTCAAATTTGACCCACTACTTGGTTTTTGATTAAACTGATATTTTGCATAGATGTTTAGTTTGGACGACATTGGTGCCGGTTGTCCTGTTCAATAACTAAACTAAAATTAGAGAATCGCTATCTTTTACTAAAAAGCAGTGTGACAAAATGACGGCTATAGCTATGAAATAAGTTATAGATGTCAAACTAGTTTACGCTTTGCGCTTAACCGTGTTTTTAATCGACATGATTTTACGTGTACCCTTGATTTGTATGGAAATATTAGTGCAACTAAATTTGACAGCTTTAATTTACGTCCGTCTCTTTTTTGTTCTATTAGAGAGAAAAAGATAGAACACACACAGGACAGGACATATATATAGGGTGTAAAAAGAAACATCACAGAGCCGTTAACTACGCATACTGTACGTCTAACGAAGTAGGTAGTTTTGCGCAAAATAAAGATATTGCTGGGAAACTACTTTTATTTTTAGTTATGAAAAATAAAACAATGTTTTATTCCGCGCAATGTAACGCGAACACGGGCAAGTGGAATAAAACCCCGTCCCTTCGCTCTGTTACATCCCTACTTTGTATAGATAAATGCTGACACTGATGCTTAGTCAGCATTAGCTCTTCTAGAACATGACTGCCCATCGCTTCCCAGGCAGTTCGGATTTGGCATTCATTGAGTTGGGACGTATACCGAGTTTTCCCCAAAATAACCAAAATAATTAAACTATGTATTGACCTTTATTTTAGGCAGTTAAATAAATCTTTTTAAAAAGGTTCGGGACTTTTCCATTCTAACATTTGGTGGCAGCGGTGGGATAAGACATCCCCAGTGTCCTTCAAAACGGTAATACGTCGCCGGAAATAAAATTTGGTGTGTGTGATCCTAAGTGCCCAGTGACTGTGTCGCCTAATAAGCACCCCAATCCGAACTCATCCATCACATCGAAGGTCGATAATTCGACCTGGTCCAAAGCTGTATATCGCCGCTCCGGGTCCACTGCGCAGTAAGTGGTATTTAGCAGTTGGGTAGCACTTGCTGCACCCAAGCCATATTGTATCCAGCGCCGACCTGACGGCAGCCGTCAGCTCCTCATCTATACGTCTAAAGTAGACGTAGTCCAGCCGATCCAGAATGAAGAATTCCTACGAGCTGTTCCTGTAAGTCCAAATTATTCTATCCAGTGATATTTGTGTGTACTGTGCGTAAAAGTGCGTAAAAGTGCGCGTAAATCGTGTTACGATCTTATGTGTTAACCTAAGATTAATTTTAAGAAATTTATAAATAGATCCAAGGTTATTTGTTAAGAGATATATGGTTTGATCCCAGTCGTCCTTATCAGTTGTGCATAACTTACACATCCGACGCCCACATAATTCTCGGGAAGTTATTTAATCAAACGTTTTTATAAGTCCATACCAGTAACATAACATCACGCCGGTACTTTCTAAAGGGTTAAGCAGAGGTGTGTAGTTTTGGTATTCCCTAATAATTTATAAAACAAATATGTCGAAATCTGAATCTAAAAAAGACCTCAGAGAATTAAAAAATGATGAGGAAATCTCATTAAGTGTTGTGCTAAAATTTATTAAACCATTTAATGGCGATAGAGACAAGCTAACAGCTTTCCTAAGGAACTGCGATAGCGCAATATCCTTGGCGTCTTCTCAACAGGAAGACGTCGTATTCAAATACGTATTAAGTCAACTAGAAGGCAAGGCAGAGACTGCCTGCTCTATTAAAGATTTTGAATCATGGCCATCCCTTAAAGAATTTTTGAAAAATCAGTTCGGTGAACGTAAACACTATGCTCACCTGCTCACTGACTTGCAGGATTGTAGGCAAGAAAACCAAGAACCCGTTAGCCAATTTTCTTTGAGAGTAGAAACCTGTTTGCAAAAACTTCTGACAGAAATTACTGTTTCAAATTCAAGGAAAACCGAACTTCCGGGCAGATTAGCCGCTATGGAAGACCTCGCTCTCCATACATTTATATTGGGATTAACCCCTAGAATCGCTAATATTGTGAGATGTAGAGATTATAAGACCTTGAACGAAGCCATTAATGCTGCGATATCTGAAGAGAAAATACAACAGTTCTCCTATCGCAATTTCAACAGGCAAAAAGCCACAGAATCCGTTAATAAAAAAAATGAAACTAATAGCAAACCTCCATCAAAGGTTTTCATTAAAAGTAACAATTCCAGTCAACCCAATACCTCTAACAATGATTCTCTTTTCTGTAGGTACTGTAAAAAGACAGGACACATTCTTGAAAATTGTAAACTTCGTGAATTCAACAATAAAAGATTTGCGAATGGTCATCAACCATTTAAACCTCGCGTAAACTTCACTGATGATTGTGAAGAAGAGGATAGAGATGAAGTAGACAAATCCATCAATGATACCAATTTAAACTAGTTAATGTCCCGTTTAAGTATCGCACGGGGCAAAGCCCTTTCACTCAAGCCGATACAACACCCACTACTACTAAGACCAATGGACAGGGTAATCAGCCCCAAAATCACGGTCTGTCCAAAGGTAGGACCACGCCGCTGGGTAATCAGCCCCATAAGGAAGGTCTGAACCCTTTCAATATTAAGACCAACGGACAGGGTAACCAGCCCCAAAATCAAGGTCGTTCCAAAAGTAAGACCACGCCGCAGGGTAACCAGCCCCATAAGGAAGGTCTGAGTCCTTTCAATACTAAGACCAATGGACAGGGTAACCAGCCCCAAACTCAAAGTCTTCCCAAACGTGAGACCACGCCGCAGGGTAACCAGCCCCACAAGGAAGGTCTAAAACAACAATCCAACTGTAAATCCGAAAAAGAACCTAAAATATATGATATCCTTACCCAAAAAAGGTTCTTACCTTACATTAAACTACAAACAATTGTAAATAAAAATCCACTCGCCTTCTTGATAGATTCTGGCGCGTCACTCTGTTGCCTGAAAAAGAAAAGTATAACAAGTTCTTTGCAATTAGAAGATAGTGTCGTTGCAATCAAAGGCATTGATTCCAAAAATGAAACCATCAAGAGTGTAGGAAGTTTTAAACTACAACTACAGTTCAATGAAAATGTAAATTTAACCCATCCTTTCCAAGTATTTGAAAACATAAACTTACCTTACGATGGTGTGATAGGTAGCGACCTGTTCATACAACATAAGTGTCGGATTAACTACCAGACGGACTCCTTAGAAATAAACAATCATAATATTCCATTATCCTTCGATGAACCATCATATCTCCTTGAACCTCGTACCGAAACAGTAATAGAGTGTTCAGTAAAAAACCCTGAATTGAAAGAGGGAATGATACTAGATCAACACATTTCCGATTCCCTTCTTATATCAAATTGCATCGTTAAAGTAAAAAATAATAATAGAATTAACCTGACAATTGTCAATGTATCGGAAAAACCAGTCCATTTAGGTGCTAACCTTATGCTTACCTTAAATCCATTTGACCATACTCAATGTAATCTAATGCAACATAATAGATTAGTTAGTAGCCTTGAAAGATCCCGACAATTATCTGAACTTCTGAGAACATCTCATTTGAATCAGGAAGAGTTACATTATCTTAGTGAAATTTGTGACCAGTACTCTGATATATTTTATCTACCAGGAGATCAACTGTCCTGTACAGATGTAATTCAACATGAAATCAAAACTAATTCCGCACAGCCCATTAATGTTAAATCGTATCGATTCCCAGAAGTTCACAAAGAAGAAGTTAAGTCTCAAATAAAGAAAATGTTGGATCAACAAATCATTAAACCTTCAAAATCCCCATGGTCATCCCCTATTTGGATAGTACCCAAAAAGGATGACTCGACTGGGAAGAAAAGGTGGAGAATAGTAATAGATTATCGAAAATTAAACGATATTACTATTGGTGAAAATTACCCGATTCCCCAAATTAATGAAATCCTAGACCAATTAGGACAAAGTAAATATTTTACAACTCTGGATCTAGCTTCCGGTTTTCATCAAATAAGAATGTCCCCAGAGGACGCACCAAAAACTGCATTCAGTGTACCCCAAGGACACTTTGAATTCAGACGGATGCCGTTTGGCTTAAAAAACGCACCCGCAACTTTCCAGAGAACAATGAACACTGTTCTGTCCGGACTACAGGGTATACATTGCTTTGTCTATTTAGACGATATTATTATATATTCATATGATTTATCTTCACATATCAAAAAACTAAATCTTGTCTTTGAAAATTTGAGGAAATTCCGCCTTAAACTTCAGCCGGACAAATGCGAGTTCTTGCGAAAAGAAGTTGCCTACTTAGGCCATATAATAAGTGGTGAAGGTGTTAGACCTAATCCTAACAAAGTAAAAGCTGTCGTAGATTTTCCTGTACCAAAATGCGCTAAAGATATAAAATCATTCTTAGGTCTAGCATCTTACTATCGGAGATTTATACCCGAATTCTCAAAATACGCTAAATCCCTCACTACGCTTCTAAAGAAGGATATTCCTTTTAACTGGACCAATAATCAACAATTAGCATTTGAACAATTGAAAGGAAAATTGGTAACTGCACCAGTCCTTATTTACCCTGATTTTACTAAACCTTTTATTTTAACTTGTGACGCATCAAACTACGCCATTTCGGCGATATTATCCCAAGGTACAATTGGTAAAGATCAACCAATCGCATTCGCATCGAGGACTCTTAATAAAGCGGAATGTAATTATAGTGTCACTGAGAAAGAATGTTTGGCTATTGTGTATGGAACTAAAACATTTCGTCCTTACCTTTTCGGCCGTCAGTTTACAATATTAACAGACCATAAACCTCTAAACTGGCTCTTTAACTGCAAGGACCCTGGATCTCGATTAATCCGTTGGCGCCTTAAGCTAGAAGAGTATAACTATGAAATTCAATATAGAAAAGGTAAGACAAATACTAATGCCGATGCTCTTTCGCGATATCCAATAAATCCTTTACGAGACATAAAAGAAGCTCAAATAAGTAATACACTACCTGATGACCATCCAATACCTAATCCTGAAAATGTCTCCATAAACCCTGACCAAATACCTACCGATGATGCCCCTCCTCTGCAGTCCTCGCCGCAATCAAATCCTGAAACCTTAGACTTACCTGATGATTTTGTCCTCCCGGAAAACTTTGAACTCCCTGATGACTTTAATATACCTACCCCACAGTCCAATGAAGTCATTGATGATGATAATGATACTTATTCCAAATGCCTGAAAACTATAAATAACAAACTAGTGACCTTTGATACTAAAATTCTTGAATATAACGAAAATCTTTTAAAGACTAAATCAAAACATATTGTTATACCTACCTCAATTGACTTGGATGAGTCAAACCGTTATGTACCTGAAATTATAGGTAATATAACCGAAAGTAAGGAATTCCTTGCACTGGAAAGAACTCTATATTCATTCTTGATATCTGAAAAAGAGGATACCTCTTATTACTTCATATTCTTTAAAGTGTATCATTATGAAACAACTACGTATGAGGATATTTTCAAAAGCCTGAAAAGTTTAAAGAACTATCTTTTATCTGTAAACATAACTGAGTTTAGTATAACTGATTTCAGAAATCCATTTGATAGTCATAGTTTCATAAAGATATATAATATAATCATGTACCTATTTCATAATACAAAGATAACCATTAACATTTACAAGAATATTATAATGTATCCGAATATGAGTGAAATTGCTAAAATTATGCGTGAAAACCATGATATCCCTATTTCAGGTCACTTAGGCTCTAACAGAATGTTAAAAAGAATTCAAGAAAAATATTACTGGCGAAATATGCGCAGTGACATTGAAAATTATGTCCGTAAATGTGCATCCTGTCAAGCTAACAAAGCTCTACGTCAAACTAACCGTGCACCGATGCAGATCACTACTACGTCGACACGACCGTTTGAACGCGTTGCATTAGACATCGTAGGTCCCCTTCCTGAAGTAGGTGATGCTAAATTAAAATTTATTCTTACATTGCAAGATGACTTGACTAAATACTCAGCTGCTTATCCTATCCGCAATGCAACCGCAGAAGAAACCTCTGAATGTCTGATTCATTTTGTCGCACAATTTGGTATTCCAAAAACAATCCTAACTGACCAAGGCACGAATTTTACGGCCGAACTATTTAAGCAAACTTGCAGTTTTTTAAAAATCAAACAACTCTGGTCTACCCCTTATCACCCGCAAACACAGGGAGCCCTTGAAAGGAGTCACTCAACTTTAAAGGAATACCTTAAATCTTTTGTAGACGAAAATCAAACTAATTGGCCTAGATACGTTTACACAGCCATGCTCACTTATAATACAACAGTTCATAGCACTACAAATTTCACCCCTTATGAGCTAGTATTCGGCCATAAAGCATTTATACCCTCATCTATTTATGACTCCGCCTTAGAATCTACATATAATAATTACGTTAGGATCTTACAACAACGTCTACGATTTTCCAGGGAGAAAGCTATAGAAAACATTCTTAAATCTAAAATCACTTCCAAAACTTATTATGATAAACATACCAAACCAGTAAAGTATAAAGCAGGTGATATGGTATACGTGAAAAATCACTTACGACTCCGTAAAGCTTTATCACCCATTTGGAAAGGTCCCTATAAAGTAATTAAAGTAAACGGAAATAACACACTTACCTTACTGATAAACCGTCGGCACGTGAAACATCATTATGATGAAGTCAAACTTGCTGAAACAAATGATTAGTTTTATTGCTATATTTAGCTATGTAGATTAGTTTCATAACTTAGAATATTATTTCAGGATCATCTCGGCGTGCATCCCCGTTATCTCAGCCGATGTTATAGAACCCATGAAAGAAAGTACTGGAATCTATTTTGACCCTGTGGGAACTTTGAGAATCTCAAACAATTACCTTCACATATTAGTCCCGATTGATATTGGTTATATACAACCTCATGTAGAAAATATTAAGTCTGCCTTAGGTACTGCTAGATTCCTTTGCCAACAGAACGAATTAAGTGTCTCAAAATGCCATAACATCCTCCAACCTTTAACATCCCGCCTTGACAGTATTTTAAAGGATTATAGTGCTATATCTCATCTTATTCCCGATAGAGATAAGAGATCTGCGTGGTTTGCTGGTATCGGTTCCTTTTTCAAACAAGTAATTGGCACAATGGATGAAGACGACTCAATCAAATATAATTCCGCAATTAAACACCTAGAAAATAATGATAAGAAACTTTCATCTCTCCTGAAAGATAACATTTTGATGACTAACACAGCATTACAAAATTATAATGAAACAATTAAAACAATCAAAATTAATGAAGCTCGATTAGGCAATGCTATCGAAAATTTATCAGCCGTATTAAATAATGTATCTAATATACCTAAGGAATTATATATAGAATCTAAAATGAATGAAATCTATAATGAATTGTTTTCTAGTTTACTGACCCTATCATTTAGACTTGATGATATTATTAACGCTATAATGTTTACTAAAGGTCACTCTATACACCCCTCTGTACTAACCCCTAAACAGCTGTATGAAGAGTTGATCCGTAGTGTTAAGGACTTAAGTAAGAATAGTGAACTACCTATTAGCTTAAGTTTAGATAGTATCCATACGCTAATCAATTTAGCCCAATTATCGTGTTATTTTATAAATAGTAAAGTAGTGTTTGTCATTAAGATTCCCTTAGTACATAAGTCAGAATACATGTTATATAAACCTATCTCTGTACCTATTCCACATGATGTGGATCAACCTTATTCCTATGCTATGATCATACCCCATTGTTATCATTTAGCTTTAAGCAAAAATAAATTAACCTATGTATGCCTTCAGGAGTTAAGTAAATGTGTAAAAACTATCAATCAGATTTATATATGTATTAATCTCGAAATATACTCAGTTCAAAATATGCCTATCTGTGAAACGGAAATGTTATGTAAAATTGTTGATAAATTACCCAATCAATGTGAAACCAAATTAGTTCATGGAAACATAGATATTTGGCAAGAATTAAAAAACAATAAATGGTTATTTGTCAAGTCAGAACCAACCAAACTTACTCTTGAATGTAATTCTCAGATAACAGAATACAAATTATTAGGTACTGGTGTAATCAGTCTAGAACCAGAATGTAAAGCTTACTGTAAAGACAGGGAACTTTTGGCTAAACCCTATTATAGTACCGTTATTAAACCTATCATTTCTGATTTCAATCTTATCAGTGACCCTTGTTGTGACAAAGATAAGTTTATGTTAATTAAATCAAAATTAAAACCTTTGAAGTTAAATGATATACACTTAGAAAAACTTATAACTGTTTCAAATCACCAATTAATGTCAGATATTGACAAAATTATTAACGAACCTGGCCCATTATTACAATACGAATCCCATTATCCGATTATTACCTATTGTATAGTTATTCTACTTTTAATTTGTATATTTTATAAACTTTGTAAAAAATTCGGTAAATGTCCAAATTTCAAAACTAAAACAGAGTCAAATAGTTTAACAGATGAAGTTCAGGAACTAGAAGAAATTCCAGCCCCAAGACTTCGCATATCTCCCTGAAACTTAATTTAAAAAAAATATATAAGTTTCATCTTGTTGGGGGGGTTGTTACATCCCTACTTTGTATAGATAAATGCTGACACTGATGCTTAGTCAGCATTAGCTCTTCTAGAACATGACTGCCCATCGCTTCCCAGGCAGTTCGGATTTGGCATTCATTGAGTTGGGACGTATACCGAGTTTTCCCCAAAATAACCAAAATAATTAAACTATGTATTGACCTTTATTTTAGGCAGTTAAATAAATCTTTTTAAAAAGGTTCGGGACTTTTCCATTCTAACAGCTCGTTACATGCGTTTGATATTCATTGCGTTTTCGTAACCGTAAATTTGTAATTTTAAAATTTCGGAAAAAAAAAATTGTCGAAAATTCAGTAAATGTTTGTTCGGAAAAAGGTTTGGTAATGACACTTAGTATTCAAAAAAAAAAAAAGTCAGAGATAGGGAGAATAATAAAAGAAAAACTTAATAAAAGAAAACGAATTTTAACCCCGCACAACATAGGGTTATAAATTCTAGCGGTTCTAAATATACCATGAATAACGATTACACTGGACAAGAGTTGAGGAGGAATATTGTCCATCTATAAAGAGTTGAAGGTAAATGGCAAGTGTGTGGAGAAAACACACCTGATTCTGAAGATACCAGCGATTGCGATTCTGACAACAAATAGTATAATTATTTGTCAATCTTGTTTGTGTAAAGTGTAATTAACAATGTATAATTTTCTTTTGTTTAAAACCTCTGTGTAAACTATTTCATTAAAGTTGAAAGTGGACTAATTAAATTAAATTTAAAATTATATTTATGTTAGGTGTAAACTACATTAAGTAGTCTAATTCCAATTGTGCTTTAAATGAGTTTAAGTTTTCCGTTTTCACTTATGTCTATTTATAAAAAATCTGAAAAATTAATATTTGTAAAAAGGGAAGAGGTGTGACGATTAAATAATATAGAAGTGGAGGTAGGGCCACGCGGGTATAAGTGTCACTAGACAGCTGTCACTGTTGCCGGCTGGACGTGCGCTCGGCTTGATATATCAAGACACGAAACTATTGTTTTATTAAACCATCTGTGCTTACTCCTGTGACAATTGGACGTCACAAGTACAATCACGTGTATACGTATCGGTCACTAATTACCAGTCACCCTCTATACATCATACATTACCATTGTTGTAAGTCTAAATGTCGAAGGGCAAAGATTAGTTTACGGTAGTATTTAAATATTGTTTTCAATAAATAATCATTCAATTCGATAAGTAATAATACATCGGAGTTTACCACTCAATAGTTAATAAATTTTATTGATTTTGTAACGATTTTACAGGTGTATCTTACCAGCCTCTCGTGAACTTGATACTGGAACAACACAACAAAAATTCCTTCACCGATCAGGAAATTACTGAAGAACTACATACTACTATTGTGGCAGCGTATGACACTACGTCAGTATCTTTACAATCTATTTTGGTACTGATCGGATCGTTCCCAAGAGTACAAGAGAGGATTTATGATGAGTATGTGGTATTTTTTCTGATGTTATTTGACTTATTCGAAGCCGAAAAATATATACCTACCAATGGCTTGTCCAAAAATTGAAAATGGTTATCGAGGTGAAAAGACTATGCTTAGAGCCTCCCTGATGTTGAAATAGAGTGGTCATCATAACTTAGTAAGTAAGAAATCTGAGGTGGCAAGAGACCAGCATAATGAACAGTAGAATCTATATTGTATACAAAAACATGTCTGACTGTAGAAATTACATCAAATTGGTAAGCTTAGGACAGGATATTAGCTAATTCTATGAAAGTAGAAGAAATAATATACGTTTATTAGCGGTAAACATGATGCACAGAAGGACCAATGATGATCTTCGCATGGTAGCTGATATCAGGATGAGGATCAATTTAAATGAGTTCTGTTGAGGAGGACAGTGTTCAACAGTAGGTAGGTAGCAGGGCCAAGAGTTATTATAATGCTATTCTATTTTCCAGTGATATTTTTGTCATTTTCAGAATAATGCAAGTTGTAGGTGCAGATAGAGATGTGGACAAGGAAGATTTACGAAAATTAGTATATACTGAGGCAGTGATCAAGGAAAGCCTGCGAGTGATACCGACTGTTCCAGTTTTACCTAGATTTATAGACAGAGATGTAAAGCTAAGTAAGTTGGTAGTGTTTACTTTATCATATAAAACTTAATATTGGCAGCAATCAAAAACACTTAACCGACAGATGTGTTGCACTTGCCGCCAGTTCTTCAGTTCTTCTTAAAACACTAGGAAGTGATGATGAGCACCGTTTTCGGGGGACTGTCTTTATGTAGAAATTTTGACGTTAAAAAAGTGCTGGCTTTTAGCCTAATTTGAATAAATGACTTTTGATTTTGATTCAATTGTGTGTCCAAAATTTTTTATAATTCTAATTTAGCCAAGCCAATCCCTGAAGGCTTGCAACAAACCTAAACATTGTTTATTTTTAATTTAGAGAACTACACATTGCGTGCTGGTAGTCAATGTGTCCTACTCCTTCATGGCTTGCATCGTCACCCATCTTGGGGACCTGACGCTGATCAGTTTATACCAGAAAGATGGCTGGATCCCACCACGTTACCACCCTTGACTTCTACGGATGCTGCTTTCAGTTTTGGCAAGCGGTCTTGTCTTGGTATGTTTCAACTTTTATACACATATAAGTATGTAGTGTTTGCTGAGACATCTTCTCGGGTGTGTAACGGTTGATATAATAACAAAAAATCTAACGTTCACTTGACCTAATTTCAATTAATATACTTTTGTTTAATATAACGATCAGTTGAGATAATGAATTGTTGATATAATTTCATTTTATCTAATTTCTTATAATATAACAAACATTTCCTATAATACACATTTGACATAATATTCATGTAGTATATTATTCATTTACTATAATATTCATAATCTCTAATAACTTTTAATATAATTTAGAAAATCTGATACGATTTTAAACGCCTGCTAGTATGGTGCTAGCAAAAATGCATCGCATAAGCATTAATTGCTACAAAAGTTTGCTTTTATGCGTGAGGTGGGTAGACTATACACGAATTTATTATTTTTCTTACTATCATACAGTTACATCGAAATTATTCATTGTGTGGCTATTGCAATCTCGATATTTGTTTTAGATTTTACCTTTGGCTTTGGCCGCTAACTTAAAACTGAAATAAGATGTAATATTTATGTGATGCTATGATAGGATTAAAAAAATATTGTACTGTTTTTTTTTCTTCGCTTTATACCCTATACACCTACCACCCTCAACTATTGTAACCAGTAGAAATTGGATGCAATCTGGACTTTAGGGCACCCCGACTCGGACAGGTTAGGTTAGAAGGTCGTGTGAGCGAGCGAAGCGAGCGAATAGACCCCGCCATCCCCTTCGTGGTTATTTTTTTATAAACCATCCAGAAGTAGGAGCCCCGCGAAGCGGGTCTCCGTCGACTAAGCCCACCCTCGACCATTGAATATTTTAAGATTTGGTTAGGTGCCATTTGAGTTAGGTTAGAACTGTGACCATTAAACATGAAAATTAGGTCAAAAGAACATTAGGTCAAATGAATGTTATATAAAAAGGATATTATACATATTGAAAATTATATAAAATGAACGTTATACTAAATGTTTTATATTTAATGATAATTATATCATATGAAACATTAGGTCATATGAAATTAGGTTATATGATTTTATAGCATATCAAAATTATATTATATGAACGTTATTTCAAGTGAAATTAGAGCATTTGTTATTATATCATACATTACACACCCCATCTTCTCTAAGTCCTTTTTCAACTATATGGCTGGCATCCAGACTCACTGGATGCAGCTTAATACCCGTATTTAGAATGCCATCAGGCAAGCGACTGGTTGCAGGGTGACTGGTTGTAGCTGGATAACAGTTGGCGAAAATCAAGACAAATTGCGTGTGATTCGAGAGGCCTATGTCCTACAGTAGATTTCTTTATGCTGATGGCAATGATGTTTACATACTGTCTATTTGATCTAAAAATGGAATTACTGGGTTACATGATGTTCTTTGACTGTCATATTTTTAGACTTCTAATTCCCATGACAACTTTATTTCAAAGCCAGGGATCTGACAATCCTGCCTGGATCGCGGATAAATTTGAAAGAGTCACCGGAGCCGTGGTACAGGTAACTGAAGGAACAAGGATGGGTTTTTGTCAGTAAGAGTCTGACACGCCCAGCTCCACCCATAACAGGAGAAGTTATTTATTGATTTCTCATCCACAACAAAAACTGAACGTGTGAAACTATTTTTTTATTGTCCCAGGTAAAACATACGCGATGACTTCATTGAAAGTTGCTGTAGCACATATTGTACGCAAGTTTGTTATCACTGCTGATTACACCAAGTTGCAATTTAAAATTGAAATCACGTTAAACGCAGCATCAGGACATGAAATCAGCTTGGAACGAAGAAATTGCAAAACTAAGAACTGGAAGAGCTAATTGAATACCCACTTAAGCTTAATTTTCAAAAATTTAATAAACTGAATTAGATTCTTTATTTTCTAGTGTTTTTGTATGTTAAGGAGTAGCACAATAAACATAATACCTGTATTATGTTTATTGTGCTACTCAATGTTAGGTACTAACTTGTTAGTACATAATTCAAAAAATAAATTAATAAAAAACAATATAATTGTTAAATTCAATTCTGTATTATTAAAACAGTAGTTGTCTTCCTCCTCTCTCCTACTTGATCTATGCTGTGCCCGACAGGGTTCATAATTGTGACTGTTGGGATGTCAGCTTTGATGTGCGTGTAAAGGTTGGTGATACTTGAAATGACGTAGTCCAGACTATTTACGTTGATATTCAGGTTTATTGCAGAAAGATATTACAAGATTTTGTTGTAAGTTTGTGCACGTACAAAGCAGTGGTAGGTAGCGGAAAGAATATTCAAAAAAAAAGTTAACGTAGACGCGTAGCACGTTGGTGGGTGGTTGACCTTTTTTACCGACCAATTGTGGTGGCAGTAGTTGATAGCACACGTCCTTAAGGCGAAGTTGAACTCTTAAGGGGAAGTCTGAACATGCCCCCGGCCTTGGAAGTATCGACGTCCAACACCTTGCCATCGTCCTCATCAACGAACAGCGGACAGATTCGAGGAAATGCGCGTCTGACAACTCCTGACTTTGTTTGGATGTCAGCCACTCGAGAAATCCCGTCCTGGCCTGGCATTGTTGAGATAATCCGCCCCAGGCTTCATTTCAGTGGCGGAGTGTTGTCCTCTTTGATGACGACCAGAGTGTTTGGCTGAAGATCACGCCCATTTTGTCTGCACTTTGTCCTTGTTTACAGTTCTGAGATATATTCTTTGGACCATCGAATCCAGAAATGTTGTCTGAACTGCTCGAGCCTCTGGTATCGTGTCAGCCAGTGAGCAGGGATATCAGTCAGCTGTGGCGTCGCAGGCGCTGTTAGGAGACGACCAACCAGGAAGTGAGATGGACACAAAGGAAGGAAATCGTTAGGATCTGCCGATTGTGACATTTTCGTTTATGGATGGTGTCAATCGCATGCGCTGCACACTTCCACCGGCAGCGGGGACCCTATCAGAGGCCTCGAGGTCCTAAGCTGGCCGGAGGTCGGCCTCTTCCCCGTCGACGCGCAGGTGGTGGTGTCGTCGGCGGCGAGAAGTATTCGTTGCTCGAGCTCGACGCAACTGCAGCGGCCGGAATCACTGGACTCACGGCAGGCGTAGGTTATGGTGGATGCATTCACTAAGTACACGCTTCGTTACCCCATTTGTAGGCAGGATGTAGAAAAACTTTTAAGAGTGTTTACAAACGCAGTTTCACTTTATGGTGTAGGTACCAAAACTGTTTGTCACCGATAGAGGCAGAATATCTCAATCCACTAGATTCCTATATTTTGCTAAAGATATGGGATCGGAGATACATTTTGGTTACTGCAGAGATGCACCAATCAGAAGGCCAGGTCGAGAAGTACGCCCGCACCGTTCTGAGCCTTCTTCGCATCGAGATCAATCACAAAGGGACAGCCTGGTCCGAGACGCTGTGGAGACTCCAACTAACCCTCAACGTGACCAAGTAGAAGACAACTCAGGCATTGCCATTAAATCTGCTGGTGGGCACTGACGCGGCCACCCCCGTCATCCGGTCACTGGTCCACGGTGTCGCTTTGGAAGGTGTACAGCCGAATCGTGAAGCACATAGAGAGTTACGCCGAGCCCCCAGAACTGATCTACTGAAACCAAACCAGTCTTTATAGGACGACTACGTAAATCGAAACCGATGCCCACCAAAAGTATTTAATGTTAATGATTTAGTTTTCGTCATTAAGTTTTCGCAGGCAACTGGAAAGATGAAACACGAGATTCAAGGACCGTATACAGGGTCACACGCGCGCTGCCGAGTAGTTGATATGCTCATATGGCAAGACGATGCAAGCTGCTGCTCACTACATGGTGCTCTGGAAAGGGGAGTGGTGTCCTGAGACTTGCGCTGCATTCTTCGAGCGTGAGTGTGCTGCCTACTATGAGGGGTCTGCATTGCTATGGAGGGTGGTGCAGATCTTGAAGTGAGACAGTAGACGACTGCGAGACGTACGACAGATACCTGATTGGTTTCACAAAGAGAATAGAATAGAATACTCTTTATTATGTACACCATTAAATTTAGATTAAAGAACCACCACCAGCCACGTATAACGGTTGTCGTCCCCGTATAACGTGTGTTTTGACATGCAGAGGACGGACTGCGAGACGTTCCTTTCTGTGATTTTGTAATCACCCTACACGATGGATCATGTAGAGGACGGACTACGAGACGATACTTTCGGCGATAAACGCCGTATATGATAGTGAATGAACATGAATCCATGTGTGTTGCATGATATTTGAGCCAATGACGCGAGTTATGATGTTCCTGTGTGATGAAAAAAACTCTATGGAGTACTAAGATGACGACTTGGTACCCCATAGACTATTTAGCTAATCAAGCTTTTGTGTTTGATAAATGAAAGTAAAAGGCCACGTAAGACGAATTGAGTGCAAGAGAGAGCAAAGAAACGTTAATCTTCCTTGTTGGGTTCACAGAAAACGATCTGACTGAAGACACCACTCCTGATCGTCATGGTGGTCTTGGTCTCAATTGTAACGTAGTTTAATTACATACCAAAGAGACTATGTACGAGTATATATATATATATATACTCGTCGCTGACGCCGATATGTTGGCTCAGTGCATTGGGACGGGGTGCACCGCCCCCACGGGGGCCCCGAGTACAAAGTACATCATCACCCCATTGACGCTAGAAAAGAAGAAACAGTTCGTCAAGGAGTTCACCAGACGCGCCACCATCGTGATGGGAGACCTCATAAAGGCTGTGAGGTTCTATGAGACAGACGAATAACAAGGCGAAGAAGATTCATTGGCGGCATATTATTATACAGCGGCATGACGGCTCTCCTGGTCTTGTATAAGGGGCGAGGCCGCCGCTAGTCACCAGACGACGCCTGAGTAGGTCGCTTACACCCGGCTTACTCAAATACTCAAATAGAGACACTCCTCAAACAGGACATATACTGTGACGTGGCGTGTGCTAAGTTCATATAGGCACGTCACGTAACATAAGCCAGACATTCATGACTCCACACACATGTGTACTCACGCTTGGAATGCGCGGCATGACCGCGCATAACAATACATACATGGGCGGTGTTACTCAAACAATACCGTCCACACATACACCGACGCCTTCGCGGTCCAGACTGTGACCGGCTAGCTTTGAAAGCAGGGCGGACGGGAGCCACACACCAATACTGCAGGTTCGCTATAAGCTGGCAGGTCAGTCGCTGGGCCTCTCTCAGAATAGAATAGAATAGAATACTCTTTATTATGTACACCATATAAATCAACAGCCCAGGTAGCTGGCTGGCTGGCGGGGGTCTCACCTGGGAGTGACAGACCGCCTAGCTGCCACGATTATATTTCCGTGCCTGCGGTATTACACTTAGCAATTCACAGGGTGGTTGCTATGAGAATCTCGGCAGGCGTTATTTCCATTCGCTAGCCTAGTAGGTTCTCGTAGTCAGTCACCCAACCTTCTTCAGCCGAAGTACGGCACCCTATTGAAGCGCCCATTGATACGGGTGCCCATAGATACCGTGGACAGAGGGCTATGCCCTGGAGCCGCCCGCAACGTTCCCTTGTGGAATCGTAGCGACGTCCCACACTGTGTGTGTCAGATTCACTTTTCGTTTAGACTGCGTGGCCTACGGAAGCGCTGTCTATCGGCAGTTTGGTGTAATCTGCTAAATCTAGTATCTCTGTATCTCATTATTATCAAGTTGATTTTCTTTGATGATTTTGTTCCTCTGCATGTAATTTTGCTATGTCACATAATTATTTTAAAAAAAATCATGTAATTAGTTTTAAGTTAATAAATAATTCTTTTTTTTTTTTGGTTGTCATTTTACTTCTGTCCTAACAGTAGAATTTTAACTGGATTTTGAGTGAATACATTTTCAAAATTATTTAAAAATATTTTTTCTAATTTCTTAACATAGTTTAAGGCGTCAAGTCATCATTAGCAGACACAATTAAAAACCTATTGTTTGTGGTGACGCAGGGGGCCTGACGCTTTAAAAAGGCTTCAGGTGGCTATCTCAAATGCAATGTACCATTGCAATAGGCGGTTTTTAAGTCGAACAAGACAAGTGTAAAGAAAACCTAGTGTTTTTTATGAACTAATTAGAAATTGCGAAAAATGTGACAAAAAAAGGTAAAAAATGTTTTGTGAAATATAGGCTGGTACGTGGGTCCTCCAGAGTTCAATTGTTTTCTTTGAATAAAATTGAAAATCAGTCTTTATTTTCAAATCTGTCCCTGTTTAGCCTTTTTCTGGTGAAATCTCTGTATGAATCAACAGTTATTACATGAAATAGAGAACTGTAAGGTTATGTCTTAAAGGAACATGCCCAAGTTTCATAATGATTTTGGCCATGAGTGCACACTTATCAAATGATGTGTGAAATGTTATAAAAATTGTAAATAAGTTAAAAAAAAAACTGGTTCAATAAAACTTCGGGTTTTATAGTAAAAAGATTTTTTTTTTTTTTTAAACATAACATTAATATTACACAAATGACTTTCGTGTTGAGTTTTTGATAGTTTATGGATACCTAACTCGTCGTTGGTATCGTAAACTATTAAAACCACATCCAAGAATGGAGCAGGTGACTCAATATTACTTTAATGCCGTGCCCTCCCTAAATACCAGATAATTGACATGACGTGGGCACAGCATCCAACTGTTCGACGCCTACATACAATACAATTACAACAGTATTGTTGTATTGTATACAGAGACAGAGGCACATGCACCTGATATCCGCAAGTTGCTAATAAAGGTAAGGAGTCCCTTAATCCTCGATCCAAAATAAAAACATCTCCAGTTTGAAAATACTGACGATACGAATACTGTTTTCATTCTGAAATTTATTATTCACTAGCTTCCGCCCGCGGCTTCGCCTGCGTGAAAAGTGTGATTATAAGTTTGAGTGGTATTTCCAGAGAATAGAACGTTAAATAAACCCTGTAGAAATCAAAATCAAAAGTTATTTAAATTAGGCTGAAAGCCAAATTTTTTTGAACGTCAAAGTTCCACAAAAAGACTGTAGTCGCTCAGTGTGTCGGGGTACCTATCTTGTTACTCTTACCGTGTTAAATATAATAGTTAACCATATCGAGACTGTTTCATTTATTGGGTCCCGAACATATCTTAAATTGGTGCTTAGTTTCTTGCCCGTGACTCCGTCCGCGTGAAAAGTATGATTATAAATTTTAGTGGTATTTCCAGAGAGTAGCACTTTAAAAAAACACTGTAGGAATCAAAATCCATAGTAAGTTATTCAAATCAGGTTGCAAGCCAGAACTTTTTGAACGTCGTTCTACATAAAGACAGACCCTTCACCACTTCTAAGCTTCTTGCCCATGACTCTGTCACGGTACGGAGGCGGTGTCACGTTGCAGGACCGGAGTATTGGTGACTCGCAGAGGAGGTCGTAGGAGTAGGAGGACCGTAGATGAGGAATTGGATGAAGGCATCACACACGACAAGTTTACACGTATATTTTATTATTTACAAAAGTAGGCTTACATATAAGAAGCACTCATTAAAGTACAAACACATACACTGTGACTTGATACGTAATTAAATTGTATAATTGCACAACTCTTGGAAACTGGTAACTGACAGTTGAAGAGTCGAAACATGATAATGAAGAGCTTATACTAGCTCGGCTGCAGAATTAGAACTGATTTTTAATATAAAAATCAGAGACTTGACAGAGAAAACAAGTAATTTTTGAATTTGAAATTAAAAAAGGTACCAAAGAACGTAATTATGGAATAGAGGTCAAAAAATAAACAAGGCTTTAACACTGCCTTGTTACAACTCTATCTGCGTAGACATCCGGATTGAGTCCAGAGAAAAATTAAACATTTGTGAAAGATTAGAAGTTAGTACGGGCTAGGATCATGATAAATTATTAGAATTTACTACATTAGTAGGGCTTACCAAAGTTGGACGGCGATTTTTTACGCTACGCCGAACATCTCTTTTCTATGGGCTACCTATTATTTTTTTTTTTGCGTTTGTATCTACGTTTGACGTTGAAGTTTTTTTATTTGTGTTAAATTAACTTTTTCATGGAAAGAACGTATAATGTACCCATTCATACACACAAGTAAAAAAGGCTCTACTAGATTTCTATATTTATGCAACGAGAAAGTTTTCTTTTGGTATAAATAATTTGAGCTTTTCTCAATGTAAATGTATGCACCATCAGCAATTATTGTTGGACTCCTATCTTCACCTTGATATAATTCACCTGGAATAATAAGATTCCTCGCAGCTATTTCTGCTCGGGTCATATGGTTTATGCCCAGATTTGTTGGAATAAAATCCTGTGTTAACAATTCGCGTGCTTCCTTCTTAAGGCTACCCTAGAACGCCTTAAGAAGGAAGCACGCGAATTGTTCTTCTAGGTACTTGCAATAATGTTGCAATGCTTTCATCGCTATCACCTGTTCTTAATTTAATTAAATAAGCGGCAAGTGCATATGAACTAGGGGTTCATATGCACTTGCCGCTTATTTAATTAATGTTAGTAGTTCCTAGGCTTTCAAAATTCCTTTTTTGAAAGCCTAGGAACATTGGATAGAATGTCCAGAAATTGTTCCTTATTGAAGCCTAGATAGTAGTAAACTAGGTGATCAGGCATATCATATTATCAAAATCTAAATGTTTGAATATATTGTTCTTTAGTAAGGAAGCAAATTCTTCTGCTGGTTCTGCACTAAAAAACCGAGTAGGATTCTAAAGTGATTCCAAAGTGACTCTCATGTAATGCTTCTTATGCCCAGGGGTAGCGGATAAATTCTGAAAATGAGTAACCGCACCCCTGGGCACTCAGGTAGGGAAGAAACAGGGGTGGGTTTTAGTCGGTAAGAGTCTGACATGCCCTCCCGCTCCACCCAGAGCGGAAGAAGTCATAGGATGATTTCCCACCCCACAAAAAAAATAATGTACTGCTTCTTTAAATGATACAGACAAATTCTGAATTCTAGAGGTACATAATAGTTATAATCGCAAGATAGCCTAACTCTTAAGTCATTTGGGACTGTAAGTCGCTCGGATCTGACGTAGTTGGGTAGTAGTAGTTAAAAAAATCGACTTTATGTACCTGGTGCCCGAATATAATTAGGCAGCAATATGCACTTATCAGTAGTATAGTATCAGTTATCACACTTTCCTCGTTGGTTGTCGATACAGTCGCAGTGCTTTCCGATTGAATAATAATAATAATATCAAATTTATTCATATCCAAAGGTTACAGACTCAATTTAAATGGTTAACAAAAAGGTAATATTACAGCTAGTGCAAGAGATAAGGAAGTGATCTATGCTACAAAATATCTGTATACAATAATTGGTGAGCCCTGTCTCTCAAACTAGGGCTACCTGTATCTTGAGAGACAGTGTGAATTGAAGATGGTTGAGCCGGAGTATCTTGTTGTATAATTGTTCTTGATGCTGCTCTGTCAATCCTTTGCCAACAAGTATGACAGACTGCTGAACTCGGCAACTGTAACAAATAAGGATAGGTATTTAATAATGGAATGCAAGTTTTTTTTATTGGGTTACATGATTGTTGATAACTATTTTTTTTATTTTTTTATTCATTTATAAATACATAGTCTTAACAGTTTCACTTGGTTTTGTACTATAAAACCAGAGTTGGTTTGTATTGGTACGCACATTCCCCTACTGCTTAGTCACTGAAAACGTACTTATATACTAGTAACAACTTTCTAATTGTATGTAAACCGAGAACTCAAATAAATGTGGGTAATATAACTACTACAGTCAATACCAGCAGTGCTATTCTCTAAATGACACATTCATGGCTGTAAGCTGCGACGAGCTCGTCGACGAGACAGCCCTGAGATCGACCGAGCGTGTAGCGCTGATTCAAACGGTATTCCCTAACGTAAATTTGGTCGTCGTCGAACCCTAAGCTGTGACCTCCCGTCGCTGATTCGTAGACGAATTAGGGCTTGAATGAAATTCTTATAATCATAATCGATCAATCTCAACTGAGCGTTTTAAGGGTTCAAAATATATATTAAAGGTCTATCTTTAAGTATTTTAAGGAATAGAGTGAAAATATAAACAAATTTCATATTAAAAAGAGTTTATTTCATATTATTTATTATTAAATTTTTAGGCTGAATGACGATTCCTTTGCCTATTTTGAGCAACGCGACGTGGCATTGAATACAAACAACCAGTGTTGTCAACTTAGTAGGATTTCCACTAAACCTGGGTTTTTTTTTATTAATAGGATTACATAAAGTTGTTTTATTTTCATTCAATCAAATCTTCAAATGGACCTCGTAAACAGGAACTGAACATCGGTATTATGAATGTATATAAAATAAAAAATGTAAATAATCTAGTTTAATTCTGGTGGTTTGAAGAAGCGCCACTAGTGGACTCGGGAAAAAAAAGTTAGCAACACCAGAAACAAAACAAAAACAACAATTCTCTGGCCGACGCTAAGCACTTGAATTTCTAGATAAGTTTTAATTTCATACATTTTAGTGCACAATATCGATAATATCTAAATATTTGTATCAGTGATTGCTTTGAACATAGGTAAGACTAAAAACGCCGCTCTTAAGACGGCCCACTGAACCTAAAAGCATAGGAAGATACCTTTAGAAATGTGAGTATTGTTATTTTCACATAAAAATGGATAAAATTAATGTGTCACGTTATAAATTGTATGATCCACGAGATACCTACTAATGAAATGATGGAAATTACTTGTTTAGTATTTAAGTACGTATAACTATAATAGTGCTTTAACGTAACATTTGTGTGTTTTAAGCATGCCAAGAAGTGCGATCCCATCTCGTGCGCAAGTAGAGATGTTAATAGATAGTTTAGAAGAGCGACGTTGGCTTGCCACAGGGCACCCTCGGACATCACATGCCCGAGACCGCACACAAGCGGCATGGCAAGAAGTAGCTGTCAAGCTAAACAGTGATGGAAGTGGCTGCATTAAAAGTTGGAAGCAATGGTCAAAGGTTTGTTAACATCATGTACCTAGGTATTGCATTATTGTTGTGCTTCGTCAGCTTGCCTAAGTATGCATGCTTACAGTCAAAGTACTCTAATCTAAGTTAAATTCCAGTACTTAAGTACATTGGCTCTAATTATAATGTAGGACTTATATAATATATATAATTATTAAGCAAAATCCTGATATTTACACATTGGATATTTTTTTTTTAATTTTATTTATGAAATCTTTACTAAAGTGCATAAAATAGTAAATAAGATATTTTCTGAAACATCAATCTAATTTTCAATTATTTATTTCATTTTTAGCCTGATAATGAACCTGGGCCAAGTTCTAATTTGACTCCCGACATGCCAAATGCTGAAGTATCAGATGATGTGCTCTTGGTATGTTTATTGAAATATTATTCAACATCTATGTACTGGTTTTACTTCCTAAAAGCATTGATTGATAGAAGACTAAATTTGTTTGCAGAGTATACAAGATGTTACAGAGGAGGCAAATGCAACACCAGTGTCAGAGAGCATACTTCAGGTATTACTAGATTTCAATTACTTACATTAGGTACATAATATAAAAACTGTATACTGTGAAGTTATAAATTTCAAATTTAATTTTGTAGAGTCATGTTCCTGTAGAACATACTACTGCAGGCATGCTCCGGACTGAACAGTCCACACCTTCAATACCAGTAAGTTAATTCTAATAAAATAAAATATTGTGATGTTAAATTCTAAATTAGGCTGATGATGCTGATTACAATATAAAATATATTTGCAGGATGTACAACCAGGCCCATCTAGGCATAGGGACAACACCAATCAACCAATGGAAAACCAGCCTAATACGGAACAAATGGTGAGGTTTCAAGTAAAAGTCTTACAATATGTTATAATGGGCATTTAGATTAAAAAAAAACATTTTTGTATTACAGTTTGAGGCTAGGACAACACCACCTGCAGTGCCGCTCAGGAATAATGCCCCAATTGCCTCTCTCTCATGTAAGGTTAACTTAATTTGTTTAATATTAATGGTTGTGTAAATAGCACTACATAGTGGTGTGGTCTCACTTTTGATTCCCAGGTGGCCAAGTTCTTGGGATTTTCTTTAGGTTTTTTCAGCAGCAGCCCAAATACTATTATTCAATCAACATGTGTATAAGTATTTATACTACATTCCTTCAGAGAGAATAATGTTACACTGTCATACCTACTTAATGGCCTTTATATCTGTTTTACCTTTAGTTAGCTAGTAATTTGTTGCATTTATTTTATGTTCATAGCACCTCATAGGCGTCGAACGGCACGACGCCGTTTGATCCAGCGCTCACCACCTTCTCAACGGCGTTCACAAATGGCGAGCCTGACTGAACGTTTTGTCGCCATTGAAGAGAGGCGTTTGGAAAACGAAAGACTCCTTATTGAAAACCAGCAGAGGTTGTTAGAGACTTTTAAAGAAATAAGTGAGTCATGGTCAAGGCAGACCCAAGCACTGCAGGATTTATGTGCATCCATCAGAAGAGGGAGTTGAATGTCCGAAACGTAATTAATTAAAGTTTAGAATTAAGATTATGATAGATGATAAGAAATTTAAATTTATGTGTAAGCTGTTCTTTGTAAATGTTAATGTTTGTAACTGTAAATAAAAAGAAAACATTATTAAGTAGGTATCTATTTAATTTCTCATGATGCCCCATACTGTATGCACATTGAATTTTTTGTAAAATAGAAACAAAGGAACTATATACATACATAGTTTAATTATTTTTCATTATATTATTACTTAGGTACCATATTATTTCACACCTTAAATATATGACAAAATTGTAATTGACTATCTTAAAAAGCTAATACAGATGCTTATAAGCACTAATATCTACAATAACATTCACAAATCATACTTTGAATTTTTTGTAAAATAGAAACAAAGGAAATAAATACATACACAGTCTAATTATTTTTCATTATATTATTACCTAGGTACCATATTATTTCACACCATTTCATATATGACAAAATTGTAATTGATTATCTAAAAAAGCTAATACAGATTCTTATAAGCACTAAAATCTACAAGAACATTCACAAATTATACTTTAATTAAAAATATGTTTAGTCTTACCATATTTAGCTAATCAATTATGGTGAGTATCTCCTATCTATATCCAATCTAAACATGTTTTCCACCTCTGAAAAGAAAGGAAAGCATATTTAGAATTTAGTTATGACGTGCTCGCCATAATTGATTTACCAAATCTCGCCTACTTATCTGCCCACTCACTAAGTCATCATGTGTTGGAGCGTGATGTGTCAAGATTCCAAGTAACCTAGATTCTTCATCTAAATCACATTGGTCTAACTTAGGAGCTGGTAGCCCGGCTCGGTTACACATGTTGTGTAAAACAATGCAAGCTATCACTATTTTGCCCACCATTATAGGATCATAGTGCAATACCCGGTGAACTAATAGACATCTGAACCGCCCTTTCAGTATTCCAATAGTCCTTTCCACACTGTTTCGTGCACTGCTGTGCAAATTGTTGTAATGGCTCTCTGGAGTCCCAGTTTCTGGATTACTAAAGGGAGTCATTAAATAAGGCCTTTGGGGATATCCTGGAATCAATTAATGAAGCTGGAATTAAGCACAATCTTGACTTGTGTTAAGTTATCATTGTGTTGTAAATAATAACTTACCAAGTAAGTACACTTTTTCTTCATTATTATTTAAATTTTCCAAATGCTCCTTTACTCTAGTGTTTGAAAAAACAAAACTATAATGTGTTGCACCCCCAAAAGTCACATCCGCATGTAAGATGTTCAGATCAGCATCATTAATCTGAAATAGGAAGGATGATAATTATATACAAAATAAAGATTCCATAGAATCCTACATTATTTCTAACAGTTTACTTACAATTAAAACATTCCGGGCATGATAGCCTTTTCGGCAATAATATCTTTCCTCATGTTCCTTAGGACGTATCATGGAAATCAGGGTGCCATCAACGCAACCTAGCACCCCTGGAATATTGAATTTCTCATAAAACCTGTAGTCAGATTTCAATTTCAAACAATGGCTATTGTTTAAACAAGACAGACTAACAAGAAAACAGAAACTTTTGATACTTGCCTTGACTTGAGCACTTGTCGATCATTGTAGTTTTGCGGAAATCTAACATATTTACTGATGATCTTCTTATTATTAAGAGCATCAACAACTTCGTGGATTGCCCTAGAGGCAGAAGTCTGAGATATGTATGTGTCTACATTCTTGCCAATGATTTTTTGGTAACTTCCATTAGCCAAAAACGATAGAGTGCATAATATCTGAAACATCAGGAATTCAATAGGCTTTTATTGGAGTTTTGAGCCATAATATCATAAGAAACCTAGCTGTTAACAAACCTTGAGCCTCTTGGTTAAACCACTGGAACATAATACGTCATTGACTGGAACGAACTCGCGAACGCATAAGTGGAGATAGGTCATTTTCCAATAAATTTATTAAATCCTCGGAAAGCCTAAAGATATGTATAAACTCTGTATCACGGGAAATTGTTTTAAACTTTCTTATTTGTTTGGCTTGTCGAGTTTTGTTCAATTCATCACTTTTCTTAGCTTCTTCTAATAAATGCAGCTTTATATTTAGCCGAGCTGCCATTTTTTCAAATACTTTTAACTATGAAGTACACTTTTAGTTTTGTTTTGTCACGATTATGCGCGAATATCGTAGCTTTTGGATTTGACAGCTAGAAGCGTGGCTGTGGGCGAGGCCGTGAGCGAATTCGTCGCTGTTTTTTCTTACGGAATACCAAAATGTATGAAGAACTGTCAATTTGCCCTCCCGCTGACGCCGCTGGGTAGTTTTAACTCACGGCCGTCACAGCCGTGAGCGCTAGTGTAGCTTTACGCAGCTAAGTGAATACTAAACTGAGTTTCACCGCTGCGGCAGCGCTGCACCCAAAGCTGTTTCCTTAGAGAATAGCATAGCAGCATCATACTATAATATTATTATGTTGAGAGTGTAAAGTTACATTTACAATGGGAATATCTTACCTCATGTGGTGCAACTTGACAAGCAACCTTATTTCTAATACGATCCTCACGAGGTGTGTTTGTTCTTAAATGTGTAAGATCTTTGTCGTAAAAGCGAGTGCACACAGGAGATGCATACATTCGAATAACCAACAACTGGTACACTTTGCTGACCCATAGGAGCCGTTTGTCTTATTACAATCCAAGCTGACATCCAACCAGAATGGCATACCAAGTTGTCACTTGTTACTTGTACCTATTAAATTAAAAGTATATAATTAGTAAGAAAATCACCTTGTATCCACATTTTGTTGATAACTTATAGATATCAGAGGTTTATAAGTATTTACCTGCTGTGGTTCATTCCATCTTTGAATAAGACGTCGCACCTCTGCGATAACCGATGGATGTCTTCTCAGTCTCGATATATTTATGCCACAATTCACACAACGTTAATGTATGTTTGGATCAATTGTTGATGCTTGCGAAGAACTCGACTGTCCAGTGTGCATGTCCATAATCGCGCGAGGAGTTTCGGAAGAAGCGGAAGCAGAATCCATATTCACGCCAAGGTCGTTAAGTTTAGAAGAATCGTCGGAGTCCATTTTAATGTCAATTTGTTGGTTTCATGTAAAATCCAGAAAAACAACAACAAACACGAACGAAAAAAAGAGTCGAGAGTTTACGCTTTACGTGACGTTTGTGTTTGAAAACTCTGGTGCGCTTACCAGTGCAATTAAATATACTTAAAGCGATTCCTAATTGATTTTGATCGATAATAATGATTTCACTTTATGACACGATGACAATGTAATGTATTATCTCGTAAATATTTAATAAAGTATAAACGCATCATCTGATTTTTCACAATAAGTCAAAAACAAAGTCTGTTTTTATGTCGAATAATGTCACTAACTAAAATAAATGTATCGATAATCGATATAAAATGGCTACTTGTTTTAAAATGGCAACTCTTCCCTGCCGGTGTTTTGTTGATACATAATAAAGTCATTTCAAAACTTATTAATTACGTTAACATATCGCTAACTTTTATGATAAAATGTATAAGTTGATAATTCATACTTAATTAGGACGTTTTTTTTTACACAAATCTTTTTCGTGTGCGTTCTTGGCCGAGAACGGGCAATTGCCTTTGTGTTCACAATGTGTGAATGTTTAGTGTGTTTTATGTTTATCTAACCTTAAAAAATACACTGGTCAACAAAAAATCTTTTTAGGGTTCTGTGCCTCAAAAGGCAAAAAAAAGAACCCTCATGGGATCACCTTTTTGTACGTCCGTCTATCACAAGACCTTTTTTGTCAAGAACGAGTGGAGATATCAAGTTGAAATTAAAATCATAAACTTAAATCGACGTCCCTTAGAGCTGTGAAAAACCTATAAGAAGTTGGGCAACACAGTGGTCCACTTCCAGCCATGTCCTAGCCAGCCGCTCGCGAACCCATAGGAAAAACTGGTGGAGGTGACGGTCTTTGATGAAACTACCCACCTAAATTTCCATTCGGATAACAGATCCTTTGCCAGTTCGAGGTTTAAGTAATCTAGAGATCTTGACACGATCGCGTTGAGATAAAAAGCCTGCTGCGTGCCCACATCAACAAGCCACCTAAGTTAATTGCCTTTTAATAAAAAAAAAACTATTATTTAATGATATTATAGATTTTATTAAGGATTTCAAAAAATCCTAGCCTCAATTAGCTACATTATTAACATCGAATAACTGCACCCAAATGTCACAAAAGCACAATACGAAAATCGTAACTACTAAGTTCAGCGAAGCAGATCAAAATGATTACAGTTAGAACTTCAGTATGGGCTGTCTTTATAGAAATTTTCTCTTAATAGTTGTTATTAGATATTCTTCGTTCCAGGACAATCTCGTGACCACCAGCAGACTTCAACGTCACATCAATGCTGAGCTGCATCTTTGTGTGGTCTGCCGTCCATCGTAACTGTCGCACTAGATGTGCCAAAATGATCTTCATTGAAATCATGGCGTAGGCTTTTCCTGTAATGAAAAAAAATGTCGAGTCAGTTTTTGTTCGGTTTCTGTAGTTCCTATGTCTTACCATAATCATCATTCACATAGTTTTCAATGTTTATTTGGTATTGCAATCATCCTAGAGCCGTCCACATCCATACTCCAATCGTGCAAAAATTTTTTACATAACATAAAAATATGATTCTGGTGCAAATGAAGATAATTATTATCAAAATTTGATTTGGAAACCTTTCATTAAGTAATATAGAAGATATTAAAAAACTACAAACCGATACACGATCTTTTTCCCAAACTGAATGCAGCAAAAGACTTGTTCATCTGGGGCAGTCTTTCATTATCAAACCATCTCTCTGGCCTGAATTCCTCAGGGTTGACTCCCCATATCTTGGTGCGATGTAAGCCATGGGGTATGAAGAAGACTTGACTACCAGCACGCAATGTATAGTTTTCTGTGAAATTAATTTAAATTAACCCATGGATGAGCGTATTATGATCATCATCATCATCATTATGTTCCTCCCCTTGTCCCATGTTACTTAGGCTCGGTGCAGCGTATTTCCATTCTATATCCAGCCATAGGAAACTGCTCGGGTATACAATGTATTGCTATTTTAAAATCTGTGATTACTACGTAGGTATACACGAATTTTGCGTACTGCTCGTGTATAGTTTGTAACGTGGACGCGCGCGTCCCGGTTCCAAAGTATACTTCATTACATACCGAACAACTCTTGTCAGGCGTAAGTGACGTAGTATACTTTGGAACCGGGACGCACTTGTCCACGTTACAAACTATACACGAGCAGTATGCAAATTCGTGTAAACAATGTAATCACAGATTTTAAAATAGCAATAAATTGTATACCCGAGAAGTTCGTACTGCTCGTGTATAGTTTGTAACGTGGACGCGCGCGTCCCGGTTCCAAAGTATACTACATCACTTACGCCTGACAAGAGTTGTCCGGCATGTGATGTAGTATACTTTGGAACCGGGACGCGCTTGTCCACGTTACAAACAATACACGTGCAGTACGCAAAATTCGTGTATACAATGTAATCACAGATTTTAAAATAGCAATACATTGTATATGCGAGCAGTTTCCTATGGCCGCGTTCTGGCCTTGTATAGAATAGAAATATGCCGAAAGATGATACAATGTTTAGAATAGACCCGCAGATAAGAATTGCCATGGAATAGAAAGAGAGGTCAACAAATGATAATGACAAACATGCAACTGCTCGCGTATAGATTAAAATCTAGAGTTCGGCTTGCTTATTACGATCTATACACGATTAGTTCGTTTGCGCACTGGCACTGTATACTATGGGATAAGGTTTTTAATTAGATCACTATGAAGTAGGTATACCCGAGCATTTGCGTATTACTCTTATACACATTGGAAGACTTTAGTAAAAAAGTGATTTCGTATCCATACGCGATTAGTTTCACACCCTTGCGTTCTGGCCTTGTGTAAAATGGAAAGACGCGTCGGCGCAACACATCAAGTGATAACACATCATAAATAATTTAAATTTACTGTTTTTTTCCGTAACGTTCATAACGTTATAATTTAAATCCTCATGACACGTGCTGATGTGTCACGAGAATTTGAATTATTACGTTTATTAATTTTTATCATCATTTCAGCAGTTAAACGTCCATTTCTGGACATAATTTCTTTGCGTCTCATATCCTCTTCGTTGCTAGCCATTATTTAAAATGGGCAATACATACTGAGTTTGACATCTTTATCCACAAATCTCGGGATTAGGGGCGCTACTGCTTGTAAACGAAGAACTTCTTTTATCACAGCTTCCGTGTACACTAATTTTGGCAAGTCTTCTCTTTCCATGTCTCGGTCTCCGCCAATTACTTCCATTACTCTAAAAATAAATAATTTAGTTCATGTTTGTCTATCCTTTAATTTTAATGGTTTTTGGTATCTGTCTCATTCAACTCGTTTAATATTGTGACACTAAACTATCGGTATTTTTGCGACTAACTATGGAATTTTTCGACGGTTTTTCTGTATAAGAAACAAAAAATTGGAAGTTTTAAATTGGATTTGTTTGGTATTTTACTTTAGCTATAGAATAGAATTCTCTTGAATCAAGTATCACAAGACTCAAAAAATTATAGAAAAACTTACATTATTTTAGCAAGCACTAACACTACATAAATATTGCATGATTGTATTTTTTTTTTAATTTGAATTTGAATTTAGGGTTTACTAACACTAAGATGATAAGTTTTTTACTAACCATTGGGCCAATGTTGTCTTCAATTAAATAAATTATTATTATTCTTATTATATATAATAATAACAAACAACACTACAATTAACATCACCTTTGCGACAACTCATGGGAGATTGCACAAAAGTTACCCACGTACTCACAGTCTGAGCGACTTTCTATAATGTTTAAGTTACTGTTGGTGCTGCCCCACACCCTGCACACCAGGGAAGCGCACCTTTTACGCATTTTTGTGTAAAAACAATCAACATGTGCATCTGCGAACATCCCCGATGAACTACTGAAGCGGGGTAGCCCCAACAGCTTTCAAAACGCGTTTTTAAATTGCACGCGGAGAGCGCTGTACAGTCTTTGCATACATTTGCATTTTCCTTTTGTTCAACTCCAAGTATTTCGTAAAAAGTTATTTATCTTTTCCCATTTAACCTTACACTATGATCAATACACATCATAATAATATGAACTTACTCTTCATAAATTCGTTCTTGGGCTTGAGGGTACGACCCCATCATCGTCAAAATAAACACCAGTTGTTGAGAGGTAGTTTCAAAAGCTGCTGCTACCATCGTATTCAATTCTTGTCTCATCTCATCTTCAGTAAAGTTCCCATCTGCTGTCAACTCTAGTACTATATCCAGGAAAGATCTGAAATCTGAGAATGCAATAGTCTTAGTATTTTAAACTTGGTTCACTAAAATGTAAAGTGTTGCAACCCTTTCTCATTTCTTTACGGTATTTTATATTATCTTCGGCGACAAGCTTCAATTCAATCATGATAGGTAGGTACTAATTTTAGTTTACTAATTAGAAATTAAATACTCACTCGGAACTGCTCCAGTTATGCTTGCTCCAGTCTCTAGTGATGCTTTTTTTCTTTGGATGACCTAAAATCGTGAAATATATAATTTCTTTGTGTGAATATATTCTCTCACTTAATTATTTTTGCTGTACTCGACAGGGTTCGTAATTGTTTCATTTTATTAATTTTACTACCTGTACGTACAATATGCATGCAATATAGAATTTGAGATTTGAATGAGAATGAATAGCCTGCAGTTTATAATTGATTGCATATGCAACGAAGTAGCCCAATAAGATTAGCTTTTTTTAATTCTAATTAATAATAACCTCATCAGTAATATGGTTCAGAAAGTTGACCAACTCAGTTTCTTTTCTCTTAAGTCCGGACAGTTTGTAGAGCAAGTCATTCTGATACCAAACCTTGTTGAGCCTGTTCATTAGTGTGTGTACTAGTTCATTAACTGCATTCACGTAGTTTTTCACAAAGTCCTTGTCCTTCTCTTTTATGTCTCCAAAAGCTGTTACTGGAATATAAAAAAAATATGATGTTAATCATTATCATCATCTCACACGAAAAATGTTCACTGTTGGACATAGGTCTCCCCTAAGCGTCGCCCCAGCAACTGTCCCTGTACTTCGGGCGCAAATTTCAATGAACTTACTGCAAGAAATTCTAAGGATACTATCCCTCATCAGCATGACGTGGTCAAAGGGCCCTTCTCCAACATGCTCCTCTAACTCGCTGACCATCCGTCTGGATTGGCTGTTGAACACCTCGAAGAAGCCGTTGACCACCGGTACACTAAATGCTGGACTAAGGACTTTGCGGTGGTACTTCCATAGTGGTCCTGGTAAAAATGGAAATATGAAAGACAAAAAACTTAATCTGTAGTCTTTGCCCGCACACATACGAATAATATCATATTTATGAGATTGTCTTTCTTCAAGGATTTCAAATGTAATTAAATTCCTTATCATTTATATTATTACTAGCACTTTGCCCGCGACTTCGTCGGCGTGAATTTACAAAATATAATTTGTAGCCTATAGCACTCAAAAATAATAATATTATTTTTGGGTGCTATAGTATTAAGAACTTCACTTTGTGACTTAGTGAAGCAACTTGGGTCACAAACAAAGACTATAATTATTTCACAAATTGCGACTCTCTTACACAAAGGTTAGTTTAAGACTGCTGTAATAATCTTTTAATATTAGACCGTCGAAACGCCGGTATTGTTTTCTTTGCCCCGTGGTACTTGAGTCTCGGTATACTGCGACACCAGCACCCCAACCTCGTCATCGACCGCATGCTGATCCAGAGATCTCTCTTCAGTTTTTTTAAGAGAACACAGCGGTCGATGGACCAACAAAAGGATTTTGAAAAATTTTTGACTGTTAAGAAACTATAGTTTCCTTACTGAAAAAAAAATCAAAATCTGTTCAATAGTTCCGGAGATGACTTTCTACAAACAAACTTACAAACTTTACCTCTTCATAATATTAGTATCAAGATTATCTTGTTCATTAATTTAACAATATATCATTTACATTTTTAAATATTCTTTTAAAGAAAAAAAAAGATCTAAAGAAAAATCATAAAAAAAATCTTTTTAACAAAAAATTAAACCGACGAAAAAGAACTAAAACGCAAAAAATAAATAAACCTTGTAAGTCTTGAACTTGAGCCTATTTACATAAATTATAAAATTTTACGAAAGTATACTAATTATTTTGATTGGCGCCAAACAGCAAACTGGTTATCTATCAAAAATTTTTTATGTACATAGAAATGGAGAAGGCTTACGTAGGTAATCAATCATTTTATTATTTGCCGCCGACTCAAAATTAGTTTACATAAATTCGATAGTTGGTGTAAATAAGCTCAATACTCAAGACTTACCTACAAGATTTATTTAGTTCATGCTTTTTTGTGGCTCGCATTATCTTTTTAACCGACTTCGAAAAAGGAGGAGGTTATAAATTCGGATTCAAATGTTTGTATTTTTTTTATTTTTTTTTTATGTATGTTCGGGCCTAACTCCGTCATATGTCGACGGATTTGAAAAATTCTTTTTTTTTTTCCAAAGGGGTTTATTCCGAAATGGTCCCATTTAAATTTCAAAAAGATCTGATGATGGGTTTCGGAGACAGTAAACGGAACTCTTCAAAAATTGACAGCAAATCAACCGCGATTGCTGATATCGTATGTCTATGAATTGTTAACACAGTTTAATGGAGAACCACCACTAAAAAGTGAAAAATAAAAAACTTTTTTACAAAAAAATAGAACCGACTTCCAAAAAAAGTGCAAAATAACTTTAATTTCGGAAGTCGGTGTCAAAAAACAAAGACACGAAACAGGAACACCGACTTCCGAAATTAAAGTTATTTTGCACTGTTTTTGGAAGTCGGTTCTATTTTTTTGTAAAAAAGTTTTTTTATGTCTAACTTCTATTGTTTAGGAAAAGTATGGTATCTATCATCAGCTCAGCTTCATGAATCATCACTATTTGCGAGGGTTTCTCTCAATTTTATTAGGAATTCAGGATCCCATTAACAAATCCTGACTTCCTTGACATAGGACCATCCATTAAAATCGGTTCATAAATAACGGAGTGAGGGTTGAACAGACGTAAAAAAAATTTATATGGTCGAATTGAGACCCTTCTCCTTTTTTTTCGTCGGTTAAAAACATTTAAAAATGGTAATCCGCTGGTATCGCAAGCAGGGTCCAAGCTCGGTGGTTAGGGCTCCAGAGACAAGAACCTCCTCACAATGCGAGCCGCATCGACGAGTATTGCCTTCTGTATCAACCTTCGATCCAACCACGCAAATACAGCTTCAAAGGTGGTCGTCGTGGCTTTTGGCCATCAGGCTGTTGACTATCGGTACCATGACATCCAAGTCCACATTCCACTTATCGACAACCTTGTGTGCTGAGTTGAGATATTTGATCGGCTTCTCTTTCTCAGTTTTCACGAGGTTCTCGTCATGTGGGATGGTGACACGATTATTTATCATTGTGCGGCGCGCTAATCGGTCCATCACCACTATATCCGTCTTATTGGTAGCAATAGTCCTGTCAGTGATGATGGACCGATTCCAGTAAAATATGACATTGTCATTTTCGAGAACTGGGTCGGGCACATACTTGTACCTCAGAATCCACAAGTTTGTATTTAAAAGTAAGTTGCTGTTGTATAATCAAGGCCACTTGGATATGCCTGTGCAAATAGTTGCCGTTAGCCAGACATAAACAACCAGAGAGAATGTGTCTGATGAACTCACCCGGATGGTGGCATACCCGACCCACATCCATCATCCCTCCTGTCCTTCATAACATACATCCGGTAGTTACTCGTCAAGAAAACTTCGTCCATAACAGCACAGACCAAATCTTCAGTTTCCCCGAAGGAGTCACCGAAACGTAGCCTGGCCACAGACGCCAAGAAATGTACATCAGGCCCATGAAGAGCCCGTTAAAAGCGCCCGTGAAGCTCCTTGCCTTTCTATACCTCCTTGCGGTTGCCAGTAGTGACCATTACAAGTTTGCATCAGCTAGTAATATTATACATAGCTAGGAAGTTAAGATTATCAAAATTTGATCTTTCTAAATAGTTTAACTATTACGTATTGGCCACATTAATCCTTAAGATTCAGGTGGCAACAATACATGATCAAAGCCATTGATGACCCTATGAACGAAGTCCTTCAGATACTATGGATAAAATTATTTCAACTCACTTACCAGATCCTGTAAATAATCCCTGTCCAAGCCAGGGATGGACAATTTTGTATAAGAAATGCTTCTGCAGACATGTGTTTGCAACTGTATTGGCATCGTCAGGATCAGCAATGCCTGAAAACAACATTGTCATCAGACTTTGGAAGATAGGTGAAGGGGCTGTGTTTGTCTTTTGGGACAACAGACTCATAAAAAAAACTCTTTTATAAAAAATAGAACGTTTTCCAAGAAAAATGTGCAAAATAATTTTTATTTCGGAAGTCGGTGTTTCTGGTTTTGTGTCTTCGTTTTTTGATACCGACTTCCGAAATCAAAGTTATTTTGCACATTTTTTTTGGAAGTCCGTTCTATTTTTTAACCGACTTCGAAAACGGAGGAGGTTCTATGTTCAACTGCTTCAGCGGTTTTTTAAAAACTGAACAAAAACGAAAAATACGTATACATAGATGACGTTTTAATTTTCTCCAATTACGAGTATGTTTAAATTCCACGTTCCATGTTATTGGGGTTTTAAGTTCTGAGGTATAACAACCTAAAAAGTGAAAAATATTTCCTCTAAAAAAAAAAGGGATGACATCGTTTCTACACCCAGCTAGGCTGTTTGTCCAAGCCAATGAAACCACACAGACGCAGATACATAGCGTAGGTAGGTATAAACAGCCTTTTAATTTTTCTACTGTTGGAATACTCAGGCCTCCTCTCTGCTGGTTGTTGTCCAGTAGGCTGTAGTCCACCACGAGGACCAAGTGCATTTGTCTTCGATTTTTTGGTTCTAGGACATGCCGGTTTCCTGATGATGAAATAATTTACACAAAGTAAAGCGCCTGACTAGGTTTGAACCCGGCTATTACCACTGCTATCTGCAAGACAGATGCGTAAGTTAGTATTAAGGTATTAAAAAATACAGTAATTCATGTTTAAAACTTACCATAGTAAATATCACATCCAAACTGTCCACAAGTCACTCCACCATTCTCCACACAAAATTTTGACATCCGCTCCATGAATAACCATAATCCTGATAAGAAAACAAAAAGGCATACTGGTATTGAAGCATAACCCAATTATATTATTAAATCGGGTGTAAAAAGACAGTTGCCGAAGCAAAAAGCCACAATTATTAAATTAAATTATTCCACCCATTATTTGGATATTTTTTTTCCACTAGACCATACTTTTTTTTTTCGGGGATGAAAAACCTTCCAATGACATCTCCCGGTCTGGGTGGAGCGGGAGGTCGTGTCAGACGCTTAATGACAAAAACCCACCCCTGTTCCTTCCCTGTCCTGAATGCCCAGGGGCGCGGTAACTCTGTTTTGGATTTATCCAGAAACCCTGGGCAGGCATCGGCCATGACGGGCCTCGTCATGGTTTGCTGACCACTCTTTGAGGCGCACGTGGAACACTACTCGCCGTCGACTCTCGGGCCTGGTGTGAGTAGTGGGTAGCTCGCCGTCCGCAGGCCCGCGTCTACGGTGGCCGGAGATCGTCTCGCGACGTCCTCCACCCAGGGCGTCTCCTGCGGCGGCTGCTGCTGAGGGCATGAGGGCGACTCTGTTGTTGAGCCTCCCTCACTTGTTCCGCCTCCTCCTTCGCGAGCATTACTGATTCACAGAAGGAGGAGACAGCTTCCATTTCCCTCTCGCTCCGTATCATGGCTTGGACCAGGGTCGGGCGCGAGAGGTCGCTGCCGCTGATCGCCTCCACGAGGACACTGCTCCGCCCAAGCAGGGCAGATCTCCACCATATGCTCCAACGTGTCCTCTGAGCGATCCTCACAGTGGGGACAACCGGGTATTTCCCTCTACCTTATCCTACACAGGAACCGCCCGAAACTTCCGTGTCCGGTGAGGACCTGCGTCAGACGGAAGGTAAGGACGCCGTGGCGCCTTTCCAGCCACTCCGCAAATAGGGGTACTATCGCCGCAATGGTGGCGTGCCCAGCGCTAGGTTGCGACAGTCGCTCTCTCCATGTCGCCATGAGATCCTGCCGGAGCTCTGTCCGCCAACTAGACCATACTTGGGAATGCACCGGTTTTGGAGATATTGAAGGTCAAAGCCACAATTTTTTTTTTTACTTTTTTACGAAAATGGATTCCCCGAACGAAAAAAAAAGGGGAGCGGTAACTCACCCCTTTTTTTACGAATTTATCCGCGACCTCTTCGCAACTTCACTTACCTGGATTCGCGTTAAATTGTGTGTAATAGATAATAGTTGTTTTTAATACGCCTTAAAATAAAAGTCGTTTCCCAGCAATAATTTTGCGCAAAGCTACTTTGTTAGATGTACTCGTACAGTATGCGTAGTTGACGGCAATGTGATGTGTCTTCTTACGCCCTTTTAGTTTTGTGTGTTGTTAAACAATGTTTACGCTGAGACATGTCTTCAATTTTTTTGTGTACAGACTTGCCAGTTTCCCCATAATGTTTTCCTTCAACGATTTCATAGTAGCCTTGCTAAAATAAATTGCACATAGTAAAGCTCTTGCCAGGATTTGAACATCTGCTCAGGGGTCGTGGATAAATTCGAAACAGACTTACCGCACCCCTGGGCACCCTGGGGCATGGAAGGAAAAGGAGTGGGCTTTAGTCAGTAAAAGTCTGTTACGCTCTCTCGCTCAACCTAGAGTGGGAGAAGTCATATGATGATTCCCACCGCGCAAAAAAAAAAGTATTCGAACATAAATCCTACCACTTGCAAATTACGGTTGTTGCCACTGGGCCACTACTGATACCATATATTGTGTGGTCTAACATTGTGATTGTGATTGTGATAGCATACTATTCAAATTACGGTTGTTGCCACTGGGCCACCACTGATACCATATATTGTGTGGTCTAACATTGTGATTGTGATTGTGATGGCATACTATTCAAATTACGGTTGTTGCCACTGGGCCACCACTGATACCATATGTTGTGTGGTCTAACATTGTGATTGTGATTGTGATAGCATACTATTCAAATTACGGTTGTTGCCACTGGGCCACCACTGATACCATATATTGTGTGGTCTAACATTGTGATTGTGATTGTGATGGCATACTATTCAAATTACGGTTGTTGCCACTGGGCCACCACTGATACCATATGTTGTGTGGTCTAACATTGTGATTGTGATTGTGATGGCATACTATTCAAATTACGGTTGTTGCCACTGGGCCACCACTGATACCATATATTGTGTGGTCTAACATTGTGATTGTAATTGTGATGGCATACTATTCCATCAACGACTATTTAGAAGATAATAATAGTTGGTCGCTGTGTTGAACGCAAGACAATGTTACACTTGATGTTCTTTCTCCATATTTAGCTTATGACAGATTATATGAGTTCATATAATAATTGTCTACTAATTTTAGTGTGATGGCCCTAGTTCATCACTTGTGGCTTCGAATCACAGCCCTTTGATAGTTTCTATCTTTGTTCTTGTAAGCAGGCACACCAGTTATGTATGGAGGCTTCTTTAATTTGGTTCAGTGTTTATGCTTGATTTTGTTTTTAATGGCATGATTGAGTGTGCTAGCTGGCAAGTGGCGGATTATTTAATTTTATACGACATATATTTATTTTTCTGTTTTACATAATGTTAAGACTGTTGCATATAATTATATAGATTCAAGTTCTTAAAATTTAACAGACAGATGTGTTGCTGGGGAGTTTGTTGGCCACTCCTTCTTCACAGCTAAAACACTAGGAAGTGGTGACGGGCGGGCGTTTTGTGGGGAACTGTCTTTATGTAGAACTTTGACGTTCAAAAAGTGCTGGTTCTCAGCCTAGTTTGAATAAATGACTTTTGATTTTGATTTTTGTGAGATGAATATTATTTTTGTTTTTAATATATTTTAGAGACAGAGAGTAAGATAAAAAGCTAATAGTAACAAAAAAATAAGCTTCTAAATTCCTACACAGAGTTTCGTGTTAGTACTGTTTACCGTTAAAGAGTTTTCTATCTGGAACTAATCCTAATTGTCGACTCAGATCATGCTTACCATAAAAATGCATGATCATCGGAACTGAACCACCACGTCAAAATTGAACTCAGAAATAGTTCTTATTCAACTTGCAAGATCTGACTGGAACAAACAAAAGGAAATTCCCAAAAAATGCCTGAAACGGACAGAAACTACTAATAGTCCTTAATTCTATTTAGAATAAAATAGGTATAATGAAATAATTCTTAAGTTTGTTTAACTAGGGTAAAAATATAATGATCACTAAATATATTTCACTTAATATCCGCTTATTTTTTTATGGAGATCGTGTTTATTTGACATGAGCAGTAATGTCAAACTGTCACTAAAGCAAAGGACATGTGGTTCATACAGCTTAGATACGTTTTCTAGACTTAGATTTTTTTTTTATTGTTGATAGGCACGCGTTTGACCACTATCTCACCTGATGGTAAGCGATGATGTGGTCGAAGATGGAGCACGCTTGCCTAGAAGTAACCTATTCACTCTTGACTTAAAGACTCCCAGGTTGTAGCAATCAGGAAACACAGACTCCGGTAGGGAATTCCACTCCCTAGCTGTACGCACAATGAATGTTTTGTAATTTGAATTAATATTGACAAGCATATATTATTTTAATTAGACTTACGGTACTTATAGATCGTATAATACTAAATTAATGATAACTGTACACTAAATTTATAAAATAGTTCCATATGGATTATTTAATGATTCCTCTTTGGCTGAATGTTACTTACTCATGTCAAATAAACACGACTTCCGTAAAAATATAAGCGGATATTAAGTTAAATATATTTAGTGATCGCGCTTCTCCCAGTCTGCTCCGATTTTCGATATCTCGGTTCACTCGTGCAAAGCGATGGCGAAATAGATCGGACTGTTAAGCACAGAATTAACACTGGATGGATGAAATGGCGGCAGGTCACCGGGACTATCTATGACTCCCGCATTCCCCTAAAACTTAAGTGAAAGATTTATAAAACAATGGTCAGACCTGCTGTCTTGTATGGTTCAGAATGTTGGGCCACAAAAGGGAGGAATAAAAAGCAATTGCATGTAGCTGAGATGAGAATGCTAAGAGCGATGTGTGGTGTTACGCGCATGGATAGAATTAGGAATGAGTATATAAGAGGAAGTCTGAAAGTGGCACCGCTGACTGAAAAGTTGTGTGGAAATCGGTTGTCGTGGTATGGGCATGTGATGCGGAGGATTGAAGAAAATGCCGTGAGGAAAGTCTTGTGTATGGATGTGGATGGCTATAAGAGTAGGGGAAGGCCAAAAAAACGATGGTTGGACTGTGTGAAAGAGGATATGGGTAAAAAGGGGGTGACTACAGAGATGACGACTAATAGAGAAGTATGGAAGAAAAAGACATGTTGCGCCGACCCCAAATAAATTGGGATAAGGGCAGGAGAATGAATGATGATGATATTTAGTGATCGTTATATTTTTACCCTAGTTAAATAAACTCAAGAATAATTTCACTATACGTGTTTTATTCTAAATAGAATTAAGGACTATTAATAGTTTTTGTCCATTCCAGGCATTTTTTTGTATGGCAGATGGGCATTCCCCATTGCAAGTTAAATAAAAGTCTGCGTCAAGATAGCAAACACAATTAAAAACCTATTATCATATTGGCCTGACGGATTAAAAAAAGATCTATACGTCCTTACACACCACTTTTTAACCAACTTCAAAAAAAAAACAATCGACTTCCAAAAAAGAAAATACACTAAAAAAAAACCTAAATTTTGGAAGTTGGTGTTTGTATTTTATTTCTTCGTTTTTGAAACCGACTTCCGAAATTAAAGTTATTTTTTAATTTTTAGTGTAGGTACTTTCTTTTTTGGAAGTCAGTTGTTTTTTGTAATGTATTTTTTTTTTCACTTTTTAGTTGTAACTCCAGAACTAAAAACTTAAACTGAATACTTAAACGGAATTTAAACATACTCGTAATTGGAAAAAACGAAAATGTCATCTGGATGTACGTATTTTTCGTTTTTGTTCAGGAAATTGGCGGAAAAAAAAACATATATACAGTCAAACATAGAACCTCCTCCTTTTTCGAAAGTCGGTTACAAAGGAGAAAGTTTTATGTTCAACTGTATGTATGTTTTTTTTAATGTATGTCCACCGATTTGTCTGTCAGTTGTAGACCGATTTTCAAAATTCTTTTTTTATCCAAAATAATATACTCCCAAGGTAGTCCCATATAAATTGTATTATTTTGCTGCAGCCCATTTTGAAAAACTGAACAAAAACGAAACATAGGTATACATCGATGACGTTTTGGTTTTCTCCAATTACGAGTATGTTTAAATTCCACGTTGCATGTTATTGGGGTTTTTAGTTCTGGGGTATACTTAACAAGTAAAAAGTGAAAAATAACAAAACTTTTTTACAAAAAATAACAACCCAAATGCTGGGTTAAGCTCGCCTTTGTAACTAATTGTTAATTTGTGTTTTATTTATATGTTATATGTGTACAATAAAGAATAATAATAATAATAATAACCAACTTCCAAAAAAGAAAATACACTAAATATTAAAAAATAACTTTAGTTTCGGCAGTCAGTGTCAAATAACGAAAAAATAAAATACAAACATCCACTTCCAAAATTAAAGTTATTTTTTAATTTTTAGTGTGTCTTCTTTTTTGGAAGTTGGTTGTTTTTAGTAATAATAAATTCGCCTTGCCTTTTCCCAAACAACCTCTTACAAAACAACTTAAAAAAAAACTAACTCCTTAATAAAGAACGACCTACCTGTGGAACTAGTAACCAACCAATGCGTATATCCAATAAAGGGCAAAGCCCCAGGATACACCGGAGGCAAAGGGTGCCTCGCTTTAGGACGCCGAGACCACCAAAAAATAATTGCACAAATTGCGAATAAAAATAGCGAAACGAACATGACTGTATAAAGAGTACCGTGTGTTCTAGATACTGGGACGAATGTGGTCTTTACTTATAACCTCTGTTTGTGTATAAAAATCGCGGCTATGTGGCAGTCGACATCTCATGAAGCGGGTTTCGTAGGTAACCTATCTATGTGACGTTTGCTAAACGCATGCGTAACTTTTAGGCTTTTTTTTATTTTTTGGTGGTGTGGGAAATCATCCAATGACTTCTCCCGCTCTGGGTGGAGCGGGAGGGCGTGTCAGACTCTTACTGACTAAAACCCACCCCTGTTCCTTCCCTGCCTGAGTACCCAGGGGTGCGAAAACTCATTTTCAGAATTTATCCGCTACCCCTAGGCATAATTTATCCGCTACCCTTATGCATAAATTTTAGGCCTGAAGTTGAATGAAACTGCGACAGTTTACCAATACCCTTTACCATACTTTATCAATATTTAACATAACATCACATCACACTTTTATTCCTCAAAGGGTCAAGCAGAAACGTATCTATAATTATTTTAGTACACCCACATTTTGGCAGATATGTTTCAATAACATGTTGTAGGTTACAACTTGTTACAGGTTGCAGGTGAGGTACTTACTATACTTCTGTGTCTCAAGCTTTTAAGAATATAGGTAAGTACCACACGCCACTATAACACGCCAAATACTTACTAGAATTTATTTTCAACTTGTTATTTTTTATTTTTTTTTATTGTCTCAGATAAAAGGTTGTTTTTAAAAATATTTTTTACCTCTAATTTATTTTAAATTTTTAGTGGGTTAGTATTTTAGATTAGGCGTAATGTTTTAAAATATTCTACGGATATTATGACGTGATGTAAAGTGCTCCTCAAGACGAATCAATCGAGCCGAAACTCGGTGGGGTTATGTTGCTTTATCACAGAGATGCCGTGGACACCTTCCAGCTATATCATCAGACCCTGGATATCGTCTAGGCGTAATACGCTCCTCAACACAAATCAATCGAGCACAGACTCGATGGGTTTATATTGTTTAATTCAGAAGTTCCTATGGCCATTTTCCGTCTCCATCATCAGACCAGCTCTATGGTAGGTACCATATTATTTAATTGTCAGCTAAGATACATAAGTACACCAAATTTTAGTCCAATCAGACATCGGAAGTGGGTCTAATTTGAGTTACAAGATTCCACCCGAACAAATATAGTTACCTAGCTACATATATACATTGCAAGTTTAATAAAAGCTCGTAAAAAGGAGATCAGAATTAACCAGAAACTTTAAGCTAGACCATCAATAACTATTTATCATGTTGTCAACGATGTTCTGACATGCCCTCTCTGTGCTCTGAGTATTTTTGCCAAAGTCAGATATGCAAGTCACATAAGGCACATAACAGCGCAGCAAATCTGAGCCCGCAACTAAAGAATAGGGTAGCTGTGACCGAAATATATATTGCATCATCATTATCATCGTAATAGTCATCTATCGGTCTTGTGTATGGATGTGGATGGCTATAAGAGTAGGGGAAGGCCAAAGAAACGATGGTTGGACTGTGTGAAAGAGGATATGGGTAAAAAGGGGGTGACTACAGAGATGATGATTAATACAGGAGTATGGAAGAAAAAGACATGTTGCGCCGACCCCAAATAAATTGGGATAAGGGCAGGAGTATGATGATAAGTCATCTATCGGTCACAAAAATCATTTTTCGTTAAAATCCAATGACACAACCCGACGAGAGAATCGGTCCCAGCAACTATGTGTGTGTAGTAACCACAATGTCAATGAGGCAGTTTCACAGAGGATTTCATCTCATGTTCATGTTGCACTGGTACAGTGGTTGAAACCTCATTAAACTTTGTGCCTATTATATATATTGGACTATACACGGTGTAAAAGGACACATCACATAGCCGTCAACTACGCATACTGTACATCTAACAAATTATTGCTGGGAAATGACTTTTATTTTTAGGTTAAAAAAAAAACTATTTTGTATTGCGCGCAATATAACGCGAACCCAGGCAAGTGGAGTTAAGCCCGGACACTTCGTTCTAAGCTGCGTAAGTACTTGTCAGATACGTTTGATATTCATTGCGTTTTCATATTCATATTTTCTTATTCATATCTTTATTTGTTTTTGTTACTGCAAATGCGTAATTTCTAAAATTTGAAAAAAAAACGAAAATTCAGGTAATGTTTGTTTAGAAAAAAGTTTAGTAATAACACTTGGAATTCATTTTCGTAAAAAAGTACCTTCAATATCTCCAGTGGATTCCCAGGTATGGTCTAGTGCAAAAAAAAGATCCAAATAATGGGTAGAATATGTGGCTTTCGGCTTCGGAAACTGTCTTTTTACACCCGATATTTGAAGGGTCTGCTCAATGGTTGTTGAAATAAGCGGGAAATTATTCACGGATATATGGAATATGAGAATGAGGATTGGTACACCTTACCTGATGATCGAAGCTTGCCCACGTGGCGATAGTGACGTGGCGGTCAACCTGCGGATTCTTCAAGCTCAAAAATGGCGGCGGGTGACTTTCTGGTCATTCACACATAACTTTTCACAAATACTTTATATCTGCGAAGCGGGTAGGGGCGGTAGACACAGATTATAAAATTCTCTGCAATCCAACAATCCATCTTCGACCACATCATCGCTTACCATCAGGTGAGATAGTGGTCAAACGCGTGCCTATCAATAATAATAAAAAAATAAAAAAATTGGATGCATCAGTTTTCAGCTACGTGGCGTGAAAAGCTGGCGGATGAGATATGAAGTCTTTTCATGTCAAAGATTTAGTTCGCACTGGAGTAATTTTGGCATAGGCGTGTAGGTGGGGTTGGAGTGCAAAATTAAGGAAGGAAAGAGAGATAGTTCAGATATCGAATGCGTCGTACCTGCATTTGGTCATTGACTTACGATATATTACATAAGATGGCGTCATCAGGCCAGCAAGCGCTACCAGCAGCGCGCAGGCGGCTGGCAAGTGGCAGGCAGGGGCGGGCAGGCTATATTGGGGATCTGGGTTTGTCTTCCAGTCTAACCGTATGTGGCTAGGTGGTAAGTACCAGTGTTTGCAAGTTGCGACTGCCTATCTGATCACCACAGCCCAGTAAGACCCCATCCATAAATTATATCACAAGAATTTCATGATTTTTTTACTCACCTCTCGTTCTTATCACAGCGGCCCATTAGCCAAAATACATTTCTGTAAACGTTAACGCTAACGCTTCATGCAAAATGTATGGCAACGACATTTTGCACGAAGCGTTAGCGTTAACGTTTACAGAAAAGTATTTTGTCTTAAGGCTCTGGTCACATTTGTGAATTCTGAAATAAGTTTTACTTCTAACGTTTGAAAAAAAATAACACGATACATTCAACAACCCTTTAACGTGTGACGTAATTTATGGATAGCCCTTAAATGCAAAAAAAAATCAAAATGCTATCATAGTGTCAAATGTGGGTACGCAACAACAATACGTTTTAAAAGAGGACGAATAATAGGTTTCCTCCGCTACCTCCTTAGAACGGTACCCTAAAATGTTGAAAGCATAAATTAATTAATGAATAACTAATTTATGCCTTCAACATTTTAGTCGCCGAGGCCCAAGGAGAGGTGGCAAGCTGACTTATTTGCCACTCCGCACACGGCCTCGTATCGTAGGCGTATCGTAATATGCGTGTAGGACGAGAGCAATAAGAGCACGTACACGTTCAAACAAGTCCGCATACGAAGCGGTGCTGCAGCGAATCGTATGAGATTTTTTTATTGTCTTAACAATAGTGGTAGCGTACTGGCGCAAAAAAGCAATCGTAAAATAGTAGATTGTTATACAACGGGCTAAAATGACTCATCATAGTTATATACGAGGTACTCCCAAGCTATAGCGAGGGAGTAACTATAAACCGAGTTATAAAATGGGTTTTTAGCTCGCCCGTGTGCTGTAAGTACCTAATTTTCACTTCGATTGCAAGATAATAAAAGAACCCAATACAATATTACGAGTAAATAGTTTATTTTATTAAAAATTAGCGACTTGTCCTGGCTTCGCACGGGTAAAATATCAACGAGATATTGATTGTTAACCGACGAAAAAAAGGAGGAGGTTCTCAATTCGACCGTATATATATATTTTTTTTTTTTATTTTTTTTTTTTATTGTTGTCGTTCTATAGTTGATCATCATCATCAGCCTTTTTTAATTTCCCCACTGCTGGGGTACAGGCCTCATCACTGTGAGAGAGTGTGGGCCATAGTCTACTATGCGGGCCCAATGCAGATTGGTAGATATCATATGTCTTCGAATTTTTGGTTTTTGGGCATGCCGGTTTCCTCACAATGTTTTGTCTCACCGTTTTGAGAGCAGTGGTGATGAAATAATTTACACAAAGCAAAGCGTCTGCCTGGGTTTGAACTCACGACCTAGAATTTGTAAGTCACGGCCAATACCACTCGGCTACCACTGCTCTACGTTTCTGTATAGTTGATGGTTTCAACTAAATGAGATTTCGCTTGTAGAACTCTGCAGGCCTCGTCCTCGTTGCGTCGTGACGATACGCTTACAAGACGACTACGTTTACGATCCGTGTGCGGAGGGATTAGACGCCTATCAATGACAAGAATTCCTGGAAGGATTTGGGGGAGCCCTTTGCTCAGCAGTGGGACACGATAAAGAAAAAAAATTTAAAATCACTAATTGCCTATACCTAATATAAAGCGCCAAGGTAGCCCGCGAATATCTAAATTTTCTTACGTTTTATGCAATTTGCAGGTTAGTAATATATTGTATTTTGGTCAAAATATGATTCGTGGCCGTAGCATGTACTTATTTACGGAACTCCAATCTTTAAAATCATTAATTTGTATTAATGATTTTGAAGATTGGAGACATTTGGCATCAATTCTAACTGGGAGAGTTGTCTCTCCCAGTTAGAATTGATGCCAAATGTCATGATTTCATGAAATACCACATTTGACGTCAATTCTAGCTGAAAGAGTTGTATTGATGATTTTAATGATTATATTTCTATAAATGCATACTTGCTTTGACCGCGAATTAGTTTAGTTTATTTATTAATAATTATAAAAAATTACATGTTAGGGTCATTATTAGTTAGATTAGAGTATGATGAGGCTGACTTACCTTTGTAAGGTAAAAGCCTCTAAATAAATAAAGATATAAAAAAATGACAGGTTTGAAGTAAAAAAAAAAAAAACACAAATCATTAAGTATACATAACAAAGAGCATCAAACACAAATTATCATAAATAAAAAATGTAAAACACGTACTTAGTGTTAATTATGAATACAGCCTGTCAAGTAGTATATCCTTAGATCATCCATATCATAATAGTCCCGCAGGCGGCTACGAGATGGCGCTGTACAGATACGTCACAATTCTGATTCTGTAAATCTAATCAAGCTATTTCTCCTGCTATCAGCGAGGCGCATCCGGGGATCTCGTCCTACTTAGAAAGGTCACGTAGAACACCGATGATAGTTCGGTGGAGTAGCCGAGCCATTGTAACTTTTTGGTTTAGAGGACTACGTCCCCAGCCCTCGTCCGAGCGGACTTGGCTGTGTGGAACTGCGCCTATATTTTATAAAGTTTTAAAGTTAAATTATTGTTTGTAAATACTGTATAATCCTGCTGCAAATATATACGTCTCAAGTCATCATCGAGTTTTCTTCACTTCTGTGACGACATCGAGCAACCCTCCTACAAAAATAAATAAAAAACAATAATTATCATTGTCATGTAGTATATATAAACAAAATAAATAAATAATAATAATTGACGAATAACTACCGAAAATACTTTGTGAAGGACGGTACGGTTGACATCTGTCGGGCATGCCACCGACCCGGGGAATCAATCCGACACATTATTTCTGGTTGTTCTCGTCTTGCTAATGGAGACTATTTGCATAGACACAACCTTGTAGCCAGGATTATCCACCAGCAGCTTGCTCTTAAATACAATCTTGTGGAATTGGAAGTACCGTACTTTAGGTATGTGCCCGACTCAGTTCTCGAAAATGGCAATATCACGTTATATTGGGATCGATCTACCATCACTGACAGGACTGTTGTTGCCAATAAGCCCGACATAGTTACTTGTGATAGATAGACTAGAGCGTCGCAGAATGATTGTTGATATAGCGTTCCCTTATGACGAAAACCTCGTGAAAGCTGTGAAAGATAAACAAACAAAGTATCTTGATCTGGCTCGCGAGGTTGTCGACATGTGGGAGGTAGATACGGCAGTCATTGTGCCAATAGTCGTGACGGCCAATGGCTTAATAGCCAAGAGCCTCCATGAACACCTAAGGAGGCTCTCGTTAGGTAGTTGGATAAAGCTCTTGATACAGAAAGCGGTACTCCTGGACACGGCGCGTATTGTTAGGAGATGCCTTTCTCAGGAGCCCTGACCACCGGTAGCTTGGACTATATTCCTTATGCCGGTGGGCAATTGTTTTTTACATTTTTAAATGTTTTTTTTTTTTAATTAATTCATTAGAAATATTCAAAATGTAACAGATAAGAAAAAATATTAATAAATGAAACAATAACTGCGAAAATTTGGTAAGTGAAACCATTCTTTTAGGTCATATATGCCTGGTCAGTTAGCCAGGCTTTAAGCTTAGCTTTGAAGGCGTCAGACGTCGCGTTTAAAATATCATTCGGTAGCTGGTTATACAGGGTGTAACGGAAAGATGTGGTCATATTTTAAGAACCAGTTCTGCCCATGGAAATTAACAACTTTCTCTAGGAAAAAATTTAAAATTCCCATATAAAAATTGGACTTCCCATACAAAGTTATCATCAGTTGATCAATATTTGTAAGGGAGGTAAAATTTTTTTTTGAGAATTTCTTCAGATTTTCTGTAAGAAAGTTGTTTATATCGATGGGCAGATGCAGGAGTTAAAATATGACCACACCTTTCCGTTACACCCTGTATACCGATGGACCCATAACATAAATTCACTTTCCAGATTTAGATAGGGTATGTGGGTTTTTTTTTTTTTTTTTTTTTTTTGGGGGGTGGGAAATCATCTAATGACTCTTTCCACTCTGGGGTGGAGCGGAAGGGCGTGTCAGACTCTTACTGACTAAAACCCACCCCTGTTCCTCCCTGCCCTACGCACCCGGGGGCGAGGTAACTCTTTCGAATTTATCCTCCACCCCCGGGCAGGCACCGGCCGTGGCAGGCCCCGTCCTTTGCTGACAACTCTTTGAGGCGCGCGTGGAACACTACGCGCCGTCGACTCTCGAGCCTGGTGCTGATCGGACGGCGAGTTACCCGCTACTCGCCGTCCGCAGGCCCGGGTCTACGGTGGCCGGAGATCGTCTCGCAGCCCCCGGCGTCTCCTGCGACGGCTGCTGCTGGGGGCGCTAGGGCGACTCGGTCTCTGTTGAGTCTCCCTAACGTGTGCCGCCTCCCTCTTCGCGAGCATTACTGCTTCGCAGAAGTTGGAGACGGCCCCCCATTCCCTCTCACTCCGTACCATGGCCTGAACCAGGGCACGGCGCGAGAGGTCGCTGCCGCCTATCGCATCCACGAGGACACGGCGGTGTTCTGCCCAGGCGGGGCAAACCTCCACCGTATGCTCCACCGTGTCCACGGGGCGATCCTCGCAGTGGAAACACGCAGGGGTCACCTCCGCCTTGATCCGACACAGGTACTTCCCGAAACAGCCATGTCCGGTGAGCACCTGCGTCAGGCGGAAGGTGAGGGCGCCATGGCGCCTCTCCAGCCACTCCTCAAAGAGGGGCACTACCGCCTCGATGGTGGCGTGCCCAGCGCTGGGTTGCGACAGTCGCTCTCTCCATGTCACCATGAGATCCTGCCGGAGCTCTGTCCGCCGAGCCGCGAGTTGTCGCGGCAGCGGAGTTTCGCCCCGGCGTTTAGCCTCCTCGCGCCACTCGTACAGGTGCGCGAGGATTTTTGCCTCCAGATCCCACGGTGACAGTCCGGCAAGGAGGCTCGCCGCCTCACGGGAGATCGTGCAGTATCCGCGGATGATGCGGATGGCCATGACCCTCTGGGCCGCGTTCATCTGGCGCGTTGACCGCTGCGTCAACGAACGCGCCCACACCGGTGCCCCGTAGAGGGCCATGGACCGCACGATCCCCGCGTAGAGCCTCCGGCAGGAGGCGTTTGGCCCCTTCAGATTGGGTAGGAGCCGCTTCAAAGCGGCCCCGGCCCTGTCCAATCTGGGAGCCAAACGTCGAAAATGCTCGACGAAGTTCCACCGGCTGTCGAGGACGAGTCCCAGATACTTCATCGTACCCTCGACGCCGATGCGAACCCCTCCTACCGTGATCTGGGAACCCGCCGGTGGCTCGTTCCGATAGCCATGAAAGCACATGGCCTCGGACTTGTGCAATGCCACCTCGAGTCCCAGTTGCCGGATCCTCCCTATGACTGTCGCAACCCCGCGTGTCATACGGTCGGCCGCCGCCTCGTGCGACCACCCCTGCGCTAAGACTAGCGTGTCGTCAGCGTAGCACACTACGCTGACGCCAATGGGGAGGTCGCAGCGCAGCACCCAGTCGTATCCGATGTTCCACAAAGGCGGCCCCAGGACCGATCCCTGTGGAACACCGCACGACATCTCTCGCCAGTTCCATTCTCCCTGATGACCGGGGTAGATGACGGCTCTGTCCGTCAAATACGCCTCGACTACGCGACGGAGGTAGGGCGGCACCCGGTGATACCGGAGTGCCTCCACTATGCAACTCCAGGGCAGGGTGTTGAAGGCATTGGAGATGTCCAAAGACACCGCCAAGACGACCCTGCCCCGGGCAACTGCCTCCCCCGTCGTGAGGGCTCGTACGCGCATGATGGCGTCCACCGTGGAGCGCCCCCTGCGGAAGCCGTACTGGCTCTCCGCCAGATCCGGCCCCACCCGCACCATCTGCCCGACGAGGCGGTCTGCAATTACTCTTTCAAAGAGCTTGCCCACCTCGTCGAGCAGCACAATGGGCCGGTAAGCGGACGGAGAGTCCGCAGGGCGCCCCACCTTCTTGATCAGGACCAGCTTCCCCGTCTTCCACCGACGTGGAAACTGGCCCCTCTCCAAGCATGCGCTTAAAAGCCCTCTGAGTCGAGGCCCGAGAGCCTCTTGCAAGGCCAGGACCCAGGCTTTCCCATGAAAGCCGTCGGGTCCTGGGGCGGTGCTTTTGGCGTTAAGCCTACGCACCGCCGCTCTCAGCTCTACCTCGGTCACTTCGGGAACGTCGTCGTCGTCGGGTTGGTCCGCGTCAGGTACCGCAGGAGGCGGAGCCATAGGCGGAGGGGTATGTTCCCCTCGCGAGGGGAACAGAGCGCTCACCACGCCCTCTACGAGCTGCGGCCGGAGACTCTGCGTCAGCGGGGGGGCCCATGGGCGGAGTTTCTGCCACACCGCTTTGTACGGGCGCCCCCACGGGTCTCTGTTGAGAGCCTCCAGCGACTCCTCGCGGGCCGATTTCTTGGCCCGCAAGATCTCCGCTCGGAGGGCGGTCCTCGCCGCTCTGTACCCCTCGTATAGCTCCGCCTCGACGGCTTCCGTTTCCGGCGTGCGGTTACGGAGTCGCCTGCGATACCTGGTGTACCGGCGTCGCGCGGCAATACACGCTTGGCGTAAAGCCGTAAGCGCCGCCGACCACCAGTACACTTGGCGCCGAGCACAAGGCCGGACCCGGGGCATTGCCACGTCACAGATCTCGGACATGGCCTCCTGGAACCACTCTGCCTCGTCGTTTATGTCGGCAGGCCTGTCCGGTGATGTCACCCAGGCCTGCACGATCGAGGCTTCCAGGAGTAGCTCCCGGTCCAGCTGCTTCAGCGACCAACGCGGACCACTCGGGGTCTGTCGGACCGGCGCGCTGGAGGTCTGGGCGGAGACGTCAAACCGGATATACTGATGATCGGAATGCGTCTCCACCTCCTCCATGACGTGCCAGTCAACTACGCACGGTGACAGGGCGGGGCTGGCGAATGAGATATCCACCACCGATTCGCCCTGCCACCGCACGCACGTGGGGACAGAACCCCGGTTCAGGACGACCAGGTCTGTCTCCAGAGCCCAGTCCTCCACCATCCTGCCCCGCGCGTCCGTGTACCGGGAACCCCAAGCCAAGTTCTTGGCATTGAAGTCCCCGAGGACGAGCACGGGGAGGGAACGGTACCCGACGACGACGACGTCTCTCAACTCCGCGAGAGAGATTTGGAACTCGGCGAGAGATCGGTTCGGGGAGAAGTACACCCCTACTACTACTATATCCCCGAACCGTGCTGCTACGCAACCCCGACCTCTCTTGACATCCTCAAGGGTCGGGGTACCGGCGGCGGCCGACGAAATGATGGCCACCGAGCCGTCCAGGTCCTCCACCCAGTCATCCCTGGGCGGGACATAGTACGGCTCGGCGACCACAGCGACGTTAATCGACCACTGCGCCATGCTCTGGAACAACAGGTCCTGAGCAGTGGCACAGTGGTTGAGATTCGTCTGGAGGAGGCGTAATGAGGCCGTTATTGGCATTCCATTACAGCCTCCTCCTGAGCCCCCTGTGAGGGTCCCGCCGCCGCGGCGGTTGCGGCGGCGACGACGACGGCTATGGGGGCGGCAGCGGCGGAAGCGGCGGTGACGGCTGCTGCGGCGGTGACGGTGACGGCGGTGGCGGAGGGCTTGGCCTTGCCTCTGGTCTTGGCCTTGGCCTTGGCGGGTGGAGCGCAGTGGTTGCTCCCAGCCCGGTGATCGGCCGGCTTGCCTGCTGCCGCACATACCATGCAGTGCGGCGCGGCGTTACACGAGCCGGCCTTGTGACCGGGCTGACCACATCGGAAGCAGTGGTCACTGCGGTCCACCTCCGAGGTGCACTTAGCCGCCACATGGTCGCCCACATGGCAGCGGAAACACCTCAGAGGCCTGGGCTCCAGCAGCTTAACCTGCGCTGAAACCCAGCCCACCAAAAGCCTTCGGCCCCCCGCGGTGATGGCTCGGGCCGTTGACACGGGGCAGCTCACCGTGATGGTTTGCAGCCCCGCAGTGTCAGAATGGATGGTGCCCGCCCTCACCTGCTCAGCAGGGCACCCTCCAGTCCTGGCAACAGCGGCCACCACCTCACCCTCCGTCACGGAGTCGTCCAGGCCCATAATGCGGATGTCAGCGCATTTCGTGGGCCTGGACACCCGGGCCTCGTCCACCAGCAACGCCCTGATCCTTTCGGCCAGGGCGTCAGCGGCTGGGCCGCTGGAGGCACCGGGGACCTCCAGCATCCGGGCTCCGGTCTTGGTGACCTTCACCCGGACGCCGTCGGCGCACCCCACCTCTTCGAGGCTCACCGCCGCCTTCGTCTTTGCGAGCACGCTGCGGTAGGTCACGCCCCTCTTAACCGCCTCCGGCTGTAGTGTGACCACTACAGCTGCGGACTTCGGGGCGCGGAGCCTAGCCGCGGCGGCTCGCTCCTTCTGCCGCTTGCGCCTCTCCCTTCGCTTGGCCGCCCTTGCCGCCTTGCCCGCCTTCTTCTTCTCCCCGACCACTTGCCATTCGGCAGCCCCGGTCGCAGGAGGTTCAGAAGGCGGGGCAGTCTGGGGCGGCCGCCTTGTCGCCTTTGCTGGGACCCTCCCAGGTGGCTTTGGCGGTGCCTTTGGCGCCTTCGTCGCCTTAGACGGGGCCGGCCCCGCGGGCTTCAGCACTGCCCCGCGGTCGGCCCGTCCCGCCGCACCCTTGAGCGCAGCAGCCGCGGCGGCGGCAAACGAGCGCGTTTGCCGCTGGCCCGAGGCCGGCTGGCTCGCCGCTAGCGGAGGGCGCAACACAATGCCCTCCAGCACGGAGAACCGCCTGTTGAAGGCAGCCAGCTCCTGCCGCACCAGGTCGAGAACTTGGTTCTCCGCGGCGGGCAGGGGCTGACTCGGCCCGTGCTGGAGCTCCTCCTGCGCGTCCCTCCGGTGACCTCCTCGGAGTTCGGCCAGGTCTGCCCGGAGCTTCTGGTTCTCCTTAACCAGAAGCTCCGTAGTGGCGGTCAGGCGGGCGACCTCCGCCCGCAGTTTGGACGTCTCGTCCAATGCAGACGAAGGCCCGCCGAAACTCGCCTCTGCCGCCGCCACTATGGAGGCCGTGGCTTCGGAGGTGGCCCTGTTTCTGGATGTGGGCAGCCTCTTCTGCACCACACCCTTGATGGCGGCCTCCACGACCTCCGCAAGCCTGGCCGCTCGCTCCGAGTTGGAGCTAGCGGCGTCCGGCTCTCCACCCGAGGACCCAGAGGCCGAGGCACAAGACCCCAACGCAGCGGGGTGGCGCGCCTCCTTGGCGAGCCTTGCGGCTCTCCTGCCCGCCTTGGTGGCCTTGCTGGGCCTCCGGATCGCTCCTCCTCCCCTCCGACCGGTGGGGATCTTGGGAGGCGGGGCCATCACCTCTACATCAGAGGACGACTCCCCGCCATCCCCCGACTTGGAGCGCTTTTGGTTCCGGAAGAACCGCGAGCATTCACCCACGACTCCCCCGGAAGCACCCACTTCCCCCTCATTCTCCGGGCTCCCAGAGCCCGGAGCTGCTACCAGTGCTGCGCCGGACTCCGACGCAGCACTGGCCTCTCCCCTGGAGCCTTCCGGCACAAGTTAGTCACTCATGCCGGAAGTCCCCAGGATCATGGAGACCCATAAGCCCCACCACGACGGCAACGTAGAAACACTCGGTGGGGAGGGTATGTGGGTAGCCAGCTCATTTTTTTCTACCACGAGTACAATAGCTTTGGCTATCTCCGCGTTAATTGTATTCGTTTAAATGTTGCCTAACATATACTGCCGTCTGTAATATCACCATAGCGGTAATAGTTAATATTGTTAATGTTTTAAAAAGTGGTCTCACGGTAACATCCCATTCTGATCGTGCGATGGCTCTCACGGCACCACATATTTTGACCAATATACAACCTGACACTGACCTGCAAAATGCAAAAAACGTAATAAAATTTGAATTTCGCGGGCTACTCTTGCGCTTTACAAATCATGGACACGTAATGATGAAAACACAGTTACGTACACGTACATACTAGTGTTGTAACGGAACCACTAACGCAAATGCGGAACTTCCGCAAGAAATCGTATCTCCGCCTTCGCATATGGCTTCGTCCGTTTCTTTATGTGGAGGTTTCTTCATCGTGAAACATATAAGATCTCAATACTATTTTAAGACCTGAACTATGTTTGATGCAAATCGAAGAGGAGTAGGTTTTTTGTATGTTTATTACGCGATTATGCTGCCAATTATGAATATATATAATTATATAGAAAATATATATGTATATTTATATTTTTTGGTAGGCCTTCAGAGTTTTATTATCCACTAGCTGCGCCCCATGGTTTCACCCGAGTAGACCAGGATAAAAAGTAGCCTATGTGTTAATTCAGGATATAAGCTATCTACATTCCAAAATTCATCCAAATCAGTCCAGCCATTTGAGCGTGAGGAAGTAACAAATATACAAATTCACTAACTTTCGCCTTTATAATATTAGTGTGATAAATTTTTTTTCGATAGATTGATGGTTAAATACTTTAAAAAAAATCAAAAAATATATATATATATATATATATAGCAGATGACATTTTGGTGTTCTCCAATAATTTCATTTCATGTTATTGGGGATATCAATTTGGGCACAACTTATAACGATTTAGTTATGGACTTCAACAACTAAAAAGTGAAAAACAAAAAAAAATAAAACCTTTAATTTCAGAATTCGGTGTCAGATAACCAAGAAACAAAAAAAGAAACACCAAACTGTAAAAAGTTTTTTCAACGTACTTGCTGTAAAACCCGGTCCTACCATGGAGGGATTTAAAAAAAAACTTTTTCCAAAAAAAATAAAACCGACTTCCATAAATAATACTAAAAAATGCAAAATAACTTTCGTTTCGGAAGTCGGTGTTTCTAGTTTGGTTTCTTCGTTATTTGACACCGACTTCCGAAATTAAAGTTATTTTGAATTTTTTAGTATTATTTATGGAAGTCGGTTGTATTTTAAATAGTAAAGTTATGCCCGAATTGAAAGTCTCAAAAATAGGGAATTTGAACATAGTTGGTGAAATTAGGGTGTATCAGGGTGAACTGTACAAATCTGTATACCCCTTCAGAGCGCATCAGCGTGATGTTATGTTGTGAAGTAGTGAAAACAATGTACAGTCATGCGATTTCAGCAAATCTGGAAGGTTTGCTATCATTTATTGAAGAGTTCCATTGTGTATCTCCGAAGTTCTTCATCAGATATTCACCAAATTAAATGGGACCAAATGTGGAGCAACAGCTTTCAAATAAAAAAAAATTCAAAATCGGTTCACGTAGTAAAAAGTTATGAGGTAACAAACATAAAAAAAATACAGTCGAATTGAGAACCTCCTCCTTTTTTTGAAGTCGGTTAAAAAAGGCTCGTAATGTAGTGCTACACACTAGTGACCATAAAGACGATCAGCCAGCCTGTTTGATAACTCAGTTGGCATCAATTTGATAGCCACTATGCAGTACATTGCTGTTTTGACGTATAGTAGTGCCTTATATAAAATGTTGATTAAACCCTGCTGGTTTTTTTTTCCATTTTACAATCCTTCTTTTACTCTTCCTGAATATATTTTTTTTAATATTGGCTTTCGTCTGACTATCTGTACTGTACGTCGAGCCAATAGACATTCGATGGATAGGCTTATCGTTGCAATGGCTTTTCGGCGAAACGGACGCTCGATCTAATGGCTATTCGAAATTTTGGTACATCGATGCTATGGAATTTCGGCAATTCGGACGATCGATCTGATGACTTCGGGGAATTAGCCATTGGACATATGACATTCGAAATCAAGCAGTAAACCCCAGCGGGAAGTATCCTATAAATTTTGATTAGCTTGAGCGTGTCGAAAAATACGTTTTTGGTGGGATAAACGGTCATATCAATACGGCCATATTAAAACAGTATAATTCCAGAACAACACTATACTTCACAATCAGTCACAAACTGTAGAAACTCTCGTTGCCCGCACCACTTCTGTTCCTATTAGTTAACTTATCACAATCAGTCACAAACTGTAGCAACTCCCGCTGCCCGCACCACTTCTGTTCCAAGTAGTTAATTTATCTGGTGCTATTTTAGATGCTAGAAGTCACTTTGAACCTTTTAATTTCGTTTCTTTCAATGAGAATATAATTTCTTTTCAACAAAGCTAGTTTATTTACCAGTTATCTTTTTGGCAGCCGATGAACCGTACCACAGAGCATTTAACCGTCCATAGACACTCGCGCGCTCCATGGTTTGTCTATGACATTGACAAATGTTGTCGGGGAAGGACTTCGGAATAAGGGTATATATATATGTATATATTTGGGAGGGGGGGAGAGGGGGGGGAGGGGGGTAGACCCCTCCCCCGTGGGGGAAAAGTTTAGGAAATGCATAGTTTTTTTTTTATGAATTTTTAAAAATCTAATTTTGAGGTTATGTTTTTGGGAAGAACTTTCATTTAGCGTCAATCGCGGACTATTTCTAGACTATTTCCAAGCAATAATACGATCAATGGCATCTTCAAGGTCAAGATTAACACCCGAAAAGCCGAAGGTCAAGGTCATTCGTCGAAGGGCAAAGGCATTTTTTATTTTATTATAATGTTTTAGGTTTGCATGACGATAGAGCCACGTGTCGCCGGAGCCCCGCTTCGCGGGGCTCCTACTTCTGAGTGGTTTATAAAAAAATAACCACGAAGGGGATGGCGGGGTCTGTTCGCTCGCTTCGCTCGCTCTCTTGACCCCGCCATCCCCTTCTAACCTAACCTGTCCGAGTCGGGGTGCCCTAAGTCCCGAGCTCGCTTCGCTCGCTCTTGCATCCTAAGTTCTCAAGCGCGATGGCAAATGCTCTCAAACGCGAGTACAGTCATTGAATAACATGACACTAACAAATCATATAACGGCGCCAAATAAATTTTGCGTTTCGTTTCACCTGTAGCAGATACCATCAGAATAAAAAATAATAACTTTAGATTGTCAATAAATCAAAATTTTTGTAGTTGGTCACCAAAAAAACAGAAATCACTGAGAAATTATTAAACTCAAATAAAATAACTAAATCTAAAGCAAATTTAAACAAAAAAAACAAACTACGCGTCAACTTATAATTTGCAAAATCAAAACGCATTATTAAAACTCCCTAAATTAGCAACCCTACCTGTCAAAGTTACGTCAAAAGTGATAAAATAGTGCGAAATTTGAGGTTATTTTATCAAAGTTTGATATTTTTTATCTCCGAAAGTATTTATTTCCTAAACTTGAAACTTCGTGAAATTAGTCAAGATAACAAGTACTTTGCACAACAAAAAATTTAAGAGTCTACTCGGGATCCCTTATTGTGAAGTTGAGCCGTTGTCGGAGCGTTAGCCGTCGGCCTATGGTTATTTTATATTTATTTACATTCACAAATATTTTTTATTAAAATTATTATGTTTCATTGTCATTTTTATTTTATTTTTTTATATAGTTTTTATGTATGTATTCCGTGAGTGTATCCGTGGCTTCACAGGCCCTATCAGAATACCAGCGCTGTGATATTTATTTTATAAATGTCGCAGCATATGCTGAGATAGGTGCTTTTTTGGCCTCGCACAGGTCTTACCTATGTTTTTTTTTTTTTTTTTATATTTTTTGATTATGTGGTTTTTTTATGTATTAATATTGTTTTGATGGTATGTAAAATAATTGTGTTTTTCTGTGCGAAGCACAAAATAAACTTTTTTCTTTCTTTCTTTCTTTCTTTCTTTCTTTCATATCTTTTTTTTACGTTATCTTAGAAGTTTGATTTTTTCACGGCTTCAAGGGACTGTAGATTTGAGGATATGGTTTTAATTTCAACTCGATACCTCTATGCGTTCTCGTGATAAAAGGTATTGACAGACGGACAGACGGATGGACAACAAAGTGGGATCGAAGGTTTTTTCCTTTTGAGGAACGGAACCGTAGTAATGTTTAGTAACCGATACTGGGAACATTTTCAATAAAAAAAAATCGGTTGCTTAGTTGTTTTATATAAGTTACACTATTACTTATTATTGTATTGATGTATCTATTTTTAACCGACTTCATAAAAAGGAGGAGGTTCTCAATTCGACTGTATTTTTTTATGTGTGTTACCTCATAACTATTTACTAGGTAAAACGATTTAGATATTTTTTTTTTTATTGAAAGCTGGTGATTCACATGTGGACCCATTTAAATTTTTTGAAGATCTGATGAAGAAATTCGGTGATACACAATGGAATTCTTCAATAAATGATAGCAAACCTTCCAGAATTGCTGCAATCGCATGTTTGTATATTGTTTTCACCACTTCACAACATTACATCACGCTGATACGCTCTGAAGGGGTATAGAGATTTGTACAGTTCATCCTGATACACCCTAATTTCACCAACTATGTTCAAATTCCCTATTTTTGGGGCTATCAATTCGGGCATAACTTTACTATTAATTTAGTTTTAGAATGGGTTACAGCAACTTAAAAGTGAAAAATAAAAAAAAAATCCAAAAAAAAATACAACCAACTTCCTTAAATAATACAAAAAAATGGAAAATAACTTTAATTTCGGAAGTCGATGTTTCTAGTTTGGTTTCTTCGTTATTTGACACCGACTTCCGAAATTAAAGTTATTTTGCACTTTTTTTGGAAGTCGGTTCTATTTATTTGTAAAAAAGTTTTTTATTCATTTTTTAGTTATGGTTCCCCATTAAACTGTGTTAACAATTCATAGACATACGATAGCAGCAATCGCGATTGATTTGCTGTCAATTTTTGAAGAGTTCCGTTGTCTGTCTCCGAAACCCATCATCAGATCTTTTTGAAATTTAAATGGGACCATTTCGAAATAAACTCCTTTCGCACAAAAAAAGAATTTTGCAAATCCGTCAATATATGACGGAGCTATGCCCGAACGTACATAAAAAAAAAAAAAAATACAAACATCCGAATTGATAACCTCCTCCTTTTTCAAAGTCGGTTAAAAAGTTTTTTAATTTTCACTTTTTAAGTTGCTGTGTATTTATTAAGGAAGTCGGTTGTATTTTTATTTTGTAAATGTTTTTTTTAGCAAATTGTTTTAAGTACTCTGTTTCTGTACAACGAACTTTTAAACTTAACATTTGCACCAACAACCAACCCCATTTTATGTCCATGCAATCTCTGCAAATTCTAAGTTTCCAATTGTATAGTTTTAACCCAGCTGCCCCAGAAGGAGTGTAATGTTTTCATCATCATCATCAGCCTTTTAAAGTCTCCACTGCTGGGGCACAGGCCTCCTCTCTGCGAGGGGGTGTAGTCCGTAATCCACCACGCGGGCCCAATGTGGGTGTCACATGTCTTCGATTTTTTGGTTTAAGGACATGCCGGTTTCCTCACGATGTTTTCAGTGGTGATAAAATAATTTACACAAAGTATCGCGCCTGCCTGGGTTTGAACTCACGACCTACAACTTGTAAGTCGTGGCCGTTACCACTGGGCCATCACTGCTGTCGTTAATGTTTTAATTTAAGTTTTTCTTTATGTATTTTATTTTGTTAATACGTCGAGCTACCAAGAGCCCTGTATAGTCTCTTTACAATAATTTATTTCTAAAAACCGGATCCTAGTTTCACCTGCTAAAAGTTTCACAATTTATTTAATATAGTACCTACTAAAAGAATACATTCATAACGTTATATAAAAACTTTAATTAGAATTTCAAATGAATGGGGCCTCGTTATCATGCATACTTTTACTGCCTGTCGTCAATAAAAAAGGCTAGGCATAAATTAGTCATTAAAATTTAAAATAAAGAATTATCATTTTAATTAATTGTATAAACAATGTGACCGAGGTATATAAAATATACGTGTTTAACATCGCGCATCGTTAACTATCTCGTGCTAGGTATATTTGAAAACGCAACTGCGGCTGAGATTTGAGTCCTAGGTTCAATTCAATTTCTGGGGTTCCCTAGGTCGGGTATATCTTGAGGGAACCTGGGGTTCCCAAAACCACACCGGTGATCACCATCAGAACATGGAATGAGCACCGTTACCTCTTAAAGACCACTCCGGAACACCCTCTGTGCAATGCTTAAATGTTAAATGATGTTTATTTTGTAAATAGGTTATAAGGAACCCTGAGAAGAAATACCGAAATAAACTCAGAGGCCAAAGTCTCTTTTAAAGTGTTCTGTGGTTCGTTTAGATGCCAATGTATACGTTTCTCCAATAAACTTCCTTGCCAAATAGAAAAACTGAGTAATAATAAATTTAAATCATTTATTATGCACTGGTGGCCCGGTGATATTGGCCGCGACTTACAAGCTGTAGGTGGTGAGTTCAAACCCAGGCAGGCGCTTTATTTTGTGTAAATTATTTCATCACCACTGCTCTCAAAACGGTGAAGGAAAACATGGAGAAGAAACCGGCGTGTCCTAGAACCAAACATTCGAAGATATGTGACATCCACCAATCCGCATTGGGCCCGCGTGATGGATTAAGTACGGCCCACACCCTCTCACAGAGAGGAGACCAGCAGTGGGGACATTAAAAAAGGCATTATGATGATGATTATTTATTAATCGTAAACTATACCAAAAAGCTTTTTACTCAATAAATCCTATCCTTGAGGATAAAAATGCTTGGGATTGAGCTGCTTCAATGATATAGGTACATTAGCCAATTTTTTCGTTATAATTTATGCTTTTTTATACACATTGTGTGTTGGGGCGACTACTAACGCCATCTATCGATGCACCGGGACATCATATTTATTATCTACGAATGAGGGCTCGCCAACGTCACTGACCAATCACAGCACGCGTTTGTTCTCATTCGATTCGTTGTAAAGGATCTGTTTATTTTTTTTTCCTGATACACTCTGCTTGTAAACCACGAATTAAAATAATATAACCAGAAATCAATAACGCAATAATTGAAATGCCTCACGATCCTGTACATGAAATGGTCCTTTAAACCGGATTAGGGGTTTAAGCTTCAGATCTTCGAAGATTCGTAGCATGAAAATACAAAGAGGAGATTCACGTATCGAGCGAAGAACTGCATCGTTTTTTTTTTTTTTTGGGGGATGGGAAATCATCCAATGACTTCTCCCGCTCTGGGTGGTGCGGGAGGGCGTGTCAGACTCTTACTGACTGGCGGTACCTACCTACACGACGGCACCTACATTGGTTCACACGCATCGGCAATTGGCAAATTGTAAGTAGGTACGCCTGATTTTCTTAGTTCCCAAAATGAGTGAGGCAAAATTTTATTTATTTTATTTTATTTATTAGGGAAAACCAACAGTGACACATTGCAAATTACAAAAAACAATAAAATAAAATGTGATCTAATGTGTAACCAACAACATTTTCCACAGAATACTAATTTAGAATCTTTGCATTGTATGCGATTTAAACTTACATAAAACTAACAAACTACAACAGTTCAGAATTTCAAATACATTGTTTTAAGCTGCTTTTAGATTGAGTACAAAAACATTAGTGTAACATTAGAAAAATAGGAAAAACACGTGAAAATAATATACATATGATTATTACAATTTTACAATTTAAGTGATTCTAGAACATTGTTTTTGAATTTACGAGCAGAGAGAGCAAATATATCAATATGATTGAAATTATCATTAAAATTACGGGTAAGTCGCCTCAGAGGTGCCCGCTCGCCTGCATTATTGTGACAGGAGGACACTGCAAACAACAATGTAACTTATTTTGTTGCGAATATCAATACAGTCATATACATTGCTACACAAATCAAACAAGAATCCAGTCTCTAGGAGAGTGCGTCTTGATTTTAAATCAAGTAGTTTATACTTTTTAAGTAATTCATCGTATGATAAATAAGAATGGAAGCAACGGTAATGCATGGCTTTCATGAATTTCCTCTGAACCTTTTCAATTTGTTCCGAATATTTATTGTATAAGGGATTCCACACTGGCACTGCGTACTCAAGTTGTGATCTGATCAACGACTTGTAAAGATATAAATAGGTAGAAGGGCGCACAAATTCCTCTGCAGATCTCATCACAAAACCATACATCCGATAGGCGTTGTTCACAATCTTATTAATGTGGTCATTCAAGTGAAGTCCGTCGTCGAGGAGGACTCCAAGATCACAAATGAGGGACACCCTTGACAGTGCGGCATTATCTAAAGAATAAGGATGCTTGAAAACATTCTTATTCTTCGTAAAACTGATACAACAGCATTTAGGTAGACTCAGTTATAATTTATTAAACATACAATATTCACTAAAACGATCCAGATCTTCCTGCAATAAACTGCAATCATGCAAATTTTTGATGGGCCTGTATATTTTGAGATCATCAGCATAGAGTAAAACTTTAGAATTTCGAAAACAACTGTTAATATCGTTAATAAATAAGATGAATAAAAGAGGTCCCAAAATTGAGCCCTGAGGCACACCTGAAGTCACACATATGCTTGTGGCAGATTTAAAACCATTAACTACGACTCTCTGTGTTCTGTTCGTAATATATGAAGAGAACCATCGGAGTAAATCACCACGAATACCATTAAATGAAATCTTTTTCAGAAGCAACTCATGATCAACCTTGTCGAACGCTTTTCGAAAGTCGGTATAAATGGCGTCTATTTGAACACGAGAGTCCATGTTATTGAATAAATAATCCATGAAGGCTACCAAGTTTGTTGCTGTATAATAGTGTGATGAAAAACAGGATACACTTTATCATGGACTAATCTCTCAAAGAGCTTCGGCAAGGCTGACATAATGGATATAGGGCGATAGTTCTGAACATCCTGCTTAGAGCCCGATTTATAAATTGGAGTTATATTTACGCTCTTCCATACTTCGGGAAAAATTCCTTGTGCCAGTGATTTATTAAAAATAATATGTAAAGGAATGCAAATGTTCTTTGCAGTAGCCTTAAGAAAAGCGACTGGGATTCCGCCGGGACCTGGACCTTTTGTTGTATCTAAAGAATTAAGAGCCCTCAATACCTCGCTCACGCTTAACTCTATCTTGCAAATGAGGGAATCGTGCTCAGAAAAATCCCCACCCGTCGGTACACCTCTCCCTGATGATTTTTCATAGACTGAGTTAAAAAAATTCAAAAAAAAGTTACAAATTTCTTCGGGGTCATCGGTGCTCTTATCTTTGTATGTCATATTAGAAGGTATGCCAGTAGAAGATTTCCGATTTGCTATGTAGGTCCAAAAGCATTTTACATTACTGCGAATACCGTCTTCTACCGATTCCATATATTTCGTGTAACAAGACTTACATTCAGTATGAAATCTGGATCTATACAGTGAGAATTGTTCATAATCGGAGATATTTTGATACATCTTCCAATTAACCCAAGCCTTAGCCTTGTTTTTATATATATGTATCAGCGAGGGTGAAAACCAAATCGGAAATCGGGATAACTTCGAAGTAACGAGTGGAACGTTAGATTTAATTATGCTAAAAATTTTATCATAAAATTTAGTCACTGCGACATCTATGGAATGCTCCGAACCAATCAGCTCATCCCAATTAACTACGCATAATTCTTCGTTTATCTTCTCGTAATTCGCTTTATAATAATTTAACCGTTTTAACGACTTTTGAATCATATTTTGATGGTGTTTATATGGCCCTAACACACAGAACGGAGGGTGGTAGATGTCGAGTTTTAGTAAATAGTCGGTGGGAGGGAAAGCGGAACATTCATAGTTACTTATAGCTAGGTCTAATATATTTCCACTCGGATTCTTGACAGTATTGTATTGATAAGCATTAAGGAAAGACATAAATAAACCAAGATGTCCGGAAATCGAAGAATCGCCGCTAGGAACTAATCCCGGTGACGATACATTGTTATCACACGGAATCCAGTCAATATCAGGCAGGTTAAAATCACAAAAGAGATAAAAGTGCTCCACGTGTGTGTCGTCAAGTATAGCTTGGAGTAGATCTATGTATTGATCATAAACGGATTCAGGTGTTCTAGGAGCGAAATAGGCCGCCCCGACACTTTGGTTCTTTCCTCTAGTTGAGCTAGGAAATCTGAGGAGAACGTGCTCCAAGTTGGCCTCTAAAGAGAATCTAGAGGCCACTCTTACTGAGCGCAACTGCCTTAATACCGCTACAAGGACGCCACCTCCGTCTTTTTTATCCGAAGCTGTGCGGTCTCGACCGCACCTATGTACCACGTAACGAGAATCAATGAACTCGCTATCAAATATTTCAGGCGTCAACCAGGTTTCAGTGAGCACTATTATATCGTAACAACTTGACAAAATATTCATGTATAAAATGTGCAGTTTAGTGCGAATCCCTCGACAATTTTGATAGTAGATAACCAAATTATCCGCCATTGAAAAGTTTGTTCTTGTAATCAGATATTAGGCCAGCATTAGACGTTCCAATAATAAATAACAAACGGACAAAAAATTTTAATTTGATTGAGTGTAGCGACATGTTATGGTAATTTATAAACACACCTCTCTCTAAGAAATACCCATTTACTAACAAAAATCTACATTTCAAGAACAAATCAGCCAATAACAACAATATATACGAGTAACACCAAGCATTGAGTGTAAGAACAAAAAAGTATAAAAGCTCAAAATAGTAACATTTTCGATATTAACAGCACCTAGAGAACGGGGATTCATTGACAAAGTAATGCATATTAACGTAAAATTGAAGTAACAATAAAGCAACAGTTGATTAAAATTAGGTTTGACAATACAAACAAACATTCTTGTTATTAAATGTGACATGAAGATGTCAACGAAAAAGATTGAGTAATTTAGATACCTGGTAATTGCATACATTAAAAGGCCAACAGCGCTAAAAAACGAATATGAACCTCCGGTAACTTCATTTTGCGATCCCGGAAATGGATGCAGTCTGGCCGGGTTTGATCTTAGCAATGTCTTCTGGAGAACTGATTGCAAATGATCTAGCTCCCTCTTTCTCACGAACGAGGATAGTTCCGTGTTTGACCCATAGAAATCGGTAATTATTTGCTTTAGCCGCGTCACGGCACTCACGAAACAATATTTTATTTTTCAAAGTAAGATGTTCGTGCATATAAATAGAAAATGGCGTTCCCGATAAGCCCAGTTTTCCGGTATTGAGTCCCTTATTTAATCGAAAAGCGCTTAGAATATTATCGCGTAAAATGCGTGAGTTCAGCATAACAATTATATTATTGGGTTTATAATTATCTCGGTGGGCGTGTGGAACTCGGTGTATTGAAGTAATGTCACTCTGCTTCAAATTACAATTAATGGAGGAACCAATGTTGATCATAAGTGCAACCAGGTCTTCATTACGACTTTCAGGAATATTGCAGACTTCGATGTTGCAGCTTCGTGCGCTCTGCTCAAGGGAGTTAATTTTAGCAACAAGTTCTGATATCGTCTGTTTAGAGTCAGTGTAATCTTGACTTTGTTTACTAATCTGACTGACTTTCTTCAAAATATCAGACTGTTCATCTCCTGCAAAACGAAACGAGTCCTTCAGATGGTCAATTTCCTGCGAGACATCATTATATTTGGTCTCCAGTTCAGTGACACTTTGCTTAATGACAATTTGCTCAGAACGTAGAGACTGAATGTCATTTTTAATGTCCGTTGTGGTTTGAGTAATTTTTGAGAGTTCGACCTTTATAGAAGTTACAATGTCGCATATTTTATTAATGCTACTCTCCAAACCACGCCGCCATTCATTAAGTGTATTCTTAAAATCCGTTGCTAATGTATGAATTGCTTCGGACCATTCAGAGTCCGGTTGTTTGCGTTTACGGCCCGATATAGTATCATCACTTGTTCCAGAAGCTCCGTGAATGTGTAGGTCAGTATCGAACTTGCTGTTAGGTGAACGGAACATTTTAAAACTTGAACTGTGTTAATTAATTCAACAGAAGAGTACCTAATAATCAAACAACAAATCCTCACAAACTTCCTAAAATTTTGCAGATCGCAGGGATCGAACCCGGGCCGCGCCGTGTACAGCTTGTTCGACAAAAAGACTCGCCTGACACCACTCGACCGACCGTGCTCAAAGCAACTTGTTGAAATTTTTGATCTGTACTTAAAAGCTCATATTTCTTTGAAATTAATGAGTCTTCGAAAATGAGTTCCTTTGATTACTGGCTCGAAATCGAATCCAAAAAAAAAGTACCCACACACGTTCACTTATCAGTCAGTTGTATTTCACTGTTTTTGATCGAAATTTGGATGAAATATCGTTTATTCCATGAACACTTTATTGATCTACGCAGCATTAAAGTAAGTCAATATAATACACCACAAATCTTGCCTTATTAAGAGCGTTTTGATAACTTTTTAAATTAATTTGTTGAGGAGTTAGTCACGCACTGTACTTAGAGCAAAGTTAGAACGACGAATGAATCTCTTCTTAATCAAATTGTCAGATTTGATTAGGAAGGGAGGAGTTATAAAAGATAGATTAAAGATCTTTGAAAATTACGTCAAAAGGTTCAGTTTACCCTTGAGTGATCAACAGTCGATAGAATTAAATTTGCGTGTTGAGAGTACTTCGAGTTTGATTGACTTTTATAATGAAATACAGACTGAATTTGAAGAAGAAGTAGCAGAAGATCGCGATCTTGCGAGAGAGATCGTTTCGAAGATCAATTTTATCGTGTTGTTGTAGCTTCTGCGAAACTCTTGTTGCAAAAGGAGGTAGCTGACAAGTCTAGTGTTTCAACATGTAAGCCGATAGGCACAAAATTATCCGATATTAAAATACCTTCCTTTAACGGTTCATACGATTGCTGGCTAGAGTTTAAAAATTCTTACGTTAGTATGATTCATGATCGCGATGATTTGAATCCTGTTCAAAAGTTTCATTAATTAAGAGGGAACAGGGCCTGCGAGGCATTTACAAAATAGGTATTTGAAGAAACTATTGCCATCGTGCTCCCTCAAGCCTGCCCCTGTAGAGTGCGATAGGGCAGCTGCAACTCAGACCGATTTAATCACAAAATTTTTAACGAGATCGACGTTTCGTATTCCCCTTTTTTCTACTCGAAAACTGAGCCGATTCAATTATTTTTAGCACGAAATTTAAAAAAAAAAAGTATGTACTAGGCTAAATGTTTTATGTTAAAACTTTTCTAGTTTTTCTGGTAGTCTTCTAAGAACGGCGGTAAAAATAGGGCCATTTTTTGTCATTTTTGAGGGTCATATTTTCTTTACTTATTATGCTGAAAAAAAAGAAATAACAGGAACGTGTCAACAGCAGCCTTCCCGGGGGTGGAGGATAAATTCGAAACAGTTACCTCGCCCTTGGGCACTCGAGGCAGGAAGGAACAGGGGTGGGTTTTAGTCAGTAAGAGTCTGACACGCCCTTCCGCTCCACACTAGAGCGGAAGAAGTCATAGGATGATTTCCCACCCCCCAAATTGCTGTTGACAAAAAACGTGTCAACAGCAGACCTTGACTTTGTGAAATTAAAATGATTGCTCTCGAGGCATTATTCAGGAACAAAAAAGGGGAATACATTTGTATGGATTACCGCAGCCGCTGTTCCCTCTTAAAATCGTCATTGTCCGGTAACGCGGCACACGTTATAAGTGCGCTTGAATTTATGGCTAACAACTTACTATACTCACGCGTGGGAGCTATTAGAGAATAGATTTAATAATCCGCGGCTATTGGTTCATAATCATGTGAAAGCATTACTTAGAATTCCATCGTTAAATAAAGAATCTGGTTCCCAGATTATGAATTTAGTAGATATTGTTTTAAGAAACTTGCGTGCCCTTAAAACGTTAGGTGAACCAACGGAATCGTGGGACACTTTAATCATTTGAATGGTCGATTCCAAATTAGATGGCCACTGAAAGCGAATGGGAAGATTTTAAAGGTACAGCTAGTTCGTTAATTGAGTCAAGGTCAGCCTTGAAACTAGATGACTTGCTTAAATTTCTCAAAGACAGGGCCGACGTGTTCGAAATGATAAGAGTGAATCATAACAAATCCCACGAGAACAGAGGCAGCGAACAAACACACTCTAAGAAGCAATATTCGCGAGATTAGTACATAATACACATGTAGTAACATAGGTGACACCACTCATACACTGTAGTTGAGTTTTTTTTTTTTCTTTACTTCGGGTGTCTCGGTTTTCCTGATTACTTGTCTAGGAATCTCTCGTCATTCACATTTTAGTGTTCAGACGCTCAACACGTTTAAAATTTTATTGTACATTACTGTAAATATCATGTCAAAAAGAAAGTGTCGTTGATTACGAACATTTAACGAAGAAATTACAAAATATGAATGCAGATTACGGTGTCTTTATCCGCCTTCGCAAGACTCAACGCCTCCGGTCGCGAGGACTTCATACGACCAAACAGGTTAGTAACAGTGCGCACCTGTTCCTACCGAGTATTAAAATAACGTATTTACGTTAGAGTTTAAGTTTTTCACTCTGGGCTACCTATGGGTTTTCCCACGCACAAACTATACTACTGTTAGGTCATATATAATATTTAAGAATCGTTATATTTGTTGGCGTAGTTAAGACTCATTGGTGCACGTGCGACAGAACAAACAACTACTAACGCTATGCTTATAAGGCGTGCGCAGTGCGGGCGCAGGGTATTCGGATCAGCCAGTTGCCAAGCAGAGCAGACGTGCCCGCACGCTGCTCGTCTGTTCGGCCCGCTCACTCTCGTCGGTTCTCCCTGTGTGCTGTCGTGGGTGCTGGTTTTGACTGGCATTTGCGGGAGTGCGCAGGGGTAGCCGCCCCGTCGCTGCCCAGTGGGGTAACCCACTGTCGCGGTAGTGGAGGCAACTTATTGTTTCACCATCTTAAAACATTTTATTGTTGCGACCATCAACATAAGGGGAGGTCCGGTGCCCGTCGCTCTCAGGGGCACGGTAATGAGCCGTCTCCCTCACCACCGGACCGTTCGGTGACGGGCCGGACGCAAGCAAGAGGGGACGCGTCGCCCGGCGCTCCACCGGCCGCACCATCCGCTACTCCACCGTCCACCGCAAGAATGGCTGCCACCGGCCCGCCGACGTCACCTGCGACTACCACCACCGCGAAGGGGGCGCGCGCTGCCGCGTCGACTGCGCGCACCGCTGTGCTGCCTGCTAGGCCCGTCCGCACGGAGCCCCGAGCAGCCACATCTTTTTTTTTTTTTTGTTGCCGGGGTGGATAATCCTCATGGATGTTGTTCGCCTGGGGCGGGCGAAGGGGTCTGTCAGACTCTTACTGACTAAAAACCACCCCGGTGCTCCCTCATATACTTGACTCAGGGGCTACGGGTGCGAATGGGACTTCCACTGCCCCGGACTAGTACCGGCCCGCTGTCTGCGGGCCTCATCCCATGGTGAGGAGTGAGGTCTGAGAGAGGCGCGCGTGGAACACTACGCGCCACCATTTCGGGTCTCGGTTGAGCAGCCACATCCTTTTTTTTTTTGTTTCCGTGGTGGAAAAGCCTCATGGATGTCGTTCGCCCGGGGCAGGCGAAGGGGTCTGTCAGACTCATACTGACGAAAAACCACCCCGGTGTTCCGCCCCACACTGGGACTGGGGATCGTGAGAGCTAATATGACTTCCATGATCCCCGGCTAGTGCCGGCCTGCCTATGCGGGCCACCACAGGCCCGCGGGGAGAGTGAGGTGTCCTCCCCCCGCGACTTCTGAACGACGACGACTTCTACGAGGTCACGACGCTGCTCCTCCAATGCGGCACACTCTGCCAGTGTGTGCTGCGCCGTGTCCTCCCGACAGTCGGTGCAGTGATGGCACCGAGCGTCTGGCTCCGTTTATGCGACACAAGTACTTCTCGAAGCAGCCATGCCCCGAGAGCACCTGCGTCGTTCGAAACGACAGGGAGCTGTGCTTCCTCCCGAGCCATTCGTCGAGCACTGGTCGGATCGCGTCGATGGTAGCAAGGCAGATGGGGCGCGAACGCCTATCTCGCCATTCCGCCACCATGACCTCGCGGAGCTGTGACCGACGCAACTCGATCTCGCGCTGCATCGGTTCACCGCCCCGCGTCCGCACGAGCAGCCACATCCTGCCCTAACATCCTTTCGGTATGGGCACGCTTAGCGCAATTTTATTGTTTCTTTGTGTACTTCTTTTTTCCTTTTGTTTGTTGCTGTTGTGTTGTGTCTGTGTCGAATAAATGATTTCTATTCTATTCTATTCTATTCTACATAGGGCCGCGGGACCTGCGCATCGCTGCACGGACCGCGGGCCCTACCACGCCAGTGCAGCGTGGCTTGGCCCCCGTGCCGAGCGCGACTGCGCCTATGCCGCACCCACGCAGCACTACGCCCCTGGCTATGGAGGTCGCGTCACCGCAACCCTCACCGGCGCCATCACCGTCGCCGCCACGAGCTCCACCACCGCCGCTGACGCCACACGTTATTGTGGTGAGCAGCGGGGCCTTATCACCGTCGCCACCAAGGGACGCCGCCCAGGATTCCCCGGCGGTGTCGGCGTGTTTTTCCCCTCGCGAGAGCGACTGGTCAGACGTGTCGGCATCGTCGGGCGTTTCTGACGCGGAGGAGGCCCACACCCAGTCGCCACTGCCGCCACTGCTGGGGCTGGAGCGTGAGCGCCCGCTCGCAGCTCGTCCGCAGCGAAGGCCTAGAGGGAGCCGGGAGCCCGGACGAGGAAGAGGATGCGGAGGAGGCGAAGCAGCACCAGCTGCAGCGTATACCGCGCAGGCGCAGCGGGGCTGACGCACCGTCCATCGCCTCCGTCGCAGGCATCACGAGCGTCACAAGCCGCTCCCCTCCTCAGCAGCAGCAGAGTTCCCACCGCCCAGGGCGGAAGCGCCAAGGGTGCTACGAACAAGAAGTTGTACGGTTTACGTACAGGCAAATTTGCTTACGCCGCGACCTACTTTTCGCAACTTTATATTAATTATAATTTCAACGTTCAGTTGACGCATAGCCGCGGATAAGCATCCAACATAACTTTAATGTAACTTACGAATAAACCTTATAACGTGATTCTGTGGTTTTCGTCAACTCACTCAACAACTCAACGGGCTACCTCTGAGCCATACATAAAATTGGTCCTTCGAGCCGGATACAACAGGTGCGTAGTATCTTTATTAGCGTTAGCGAATCGGTCTAGCGGGTCTCCCAGAAGAGGGTCGCCCCAGTTGGATTGAGAAGGTGCACACAGCGTTAGTGGAGTGCGGACGCACTTAATATCCTAAACTTGCGGAAACTTCGCAACTTTGGTGAACTAGTACCTGCGGTGATACAACTCTACTCCACCAAAGGTAAAACCAACAGCTTACAAAAATGGTTCATAGTGTACCCGAACTGATAAGCCGTCAAGAATCTATCTTCAGAGACTTGAAGCTTATTTGCATCAACTATAAGAAGGACAGTCCCACCAGGAAGAACTTGGCGTACCTGGAGGAGCGTCTTTCTCGGCTGAACAATAACTGGGAGAAGTTTGTTCACAACCACCAACTACTGGAAGAGTCTGGAGAAACTGACTTGCAATATTTCACTGATGACATCTTCAGCAGTACGAAGAAGATGTATGAAGAAGTGCTGCAAGATGTGTTGAAACGAAAGTCGGAATTACCGTCTGCATCTACGAGTCAGACGGAACAACCACCTGCGACGCCTGCGCAAGATAAGGGAAAGTCAAAATTTACTTTCGACGATATCAAATTCCACGTACCTCCTCGGGGAACAAGCGAGTCGACGGAAAAGCAACAAGATCTTTTGCGTCAACAATACTGCAACTTCAAAATGTTCGAACGCACTATCGGAAAGATCAACGTAGCTTTGGAAGTAGCGATGGAAAAATGGGAACTAGAAGACAACTTGAACGTCCTGAAAACTAAATGGGAACATATCGAAAGAGCAAATTGGGAACTTGACTACATACTGCAAGACGAGGATACGGTTTACCAACAAAAGTACAATGCTACAGAGAACCTTTATGATGACCTGAAAAGGAAACTACAACAAAACATCTGGATTAATGCACATTTTGAGAAATCTACGCCAAAAATTGAAATACCGGATTTTCACGGCAACTATAACCAGTGGCTGACTTTTAGAGACCTTTACCTCGAAAGGGTACACAACAATCCCACTCTTTCTAGAGCTCAAAAAATGCAACACCTGAAAACCAAGCTGAAGGGTGAGGCTAAGAAACTTGTTCAGCATCTTGGTATCAGTGCTGAAAACTATGCATCATGCTGGGAGATGCTGACCCACCGCTACGATAACAAACGGCTGTTATTCACATCCTACCTGAACACACTCCTGAATCAAGCGAGTATTCAGCAAGCAACCGCTGCAAGCATACGGAAGCTTCACGACATCATGATGGAGTGCTTGAACGGGCTCAAAAACATCGGGCTAGACATCACCAATTGGGATCCGATAGTGGTACACCTTTTGGTTCAGAAACTAGATAGCGGTACTTATAACGAATACATAAAAGATATCAAACGTCCTAGGGAATTTCCCGACCTGGAAGAATTCGCCGAGTTTTTAGAATCAAAATTCATGTCACTGGAAGCGCTGCATGGCAACAAACCATGGCAATCGGAAAAACAGCCACACAAAGAATCTGAACACCGAAATAACATTAATATGAATAAAACGCACGGGTCATCGTACTTTAAGAAATCACAAAGCTCACCCAAAGCGTTCTTCACGACAGCAAAAACATGCCCAATATGCAAAACGAATCATGTTTTAATGAATTGCGAACAATTCTTGGCTATGGACACAAACAAACGGAATGACACCGTTCGCAACTTGCATATTTGTATAAACTGTCTATTCAGCCACGGAGAAAAACAATGCAAATCACGAAAGACGTGTAAATTGTGTCAAAAGGCACACCACACACTTATGCATGAAGCAGAAACACAACTATCTAGCAACAAACAAGCAAGAAGGGAAGCAAACCCATCGTCGGCCCCTTCAACTTCCTATGGGGTCAACAACATAACAAACGAAGAAAAGGAAGTGCTGTTGACAACTGTACTTCTAAAAGTTAAAACAATTGATGGAAACTTCATCAACTTGAGAGGCCTACTTGACCAAGGCTCCCAAGTAAGCCTAATAACGGAAAACGCAGCACAGCGCCTTAGATTACAGCGACGAAAAATGAGCGCTGTTGTATCGGGTGTCGGATCACTCGGTGGCAACTGCAAAGGAGCAATGAACTTGGAATGCCAGTCAATACATTCAGACTATCAATTCAATTTGGAGGCATTAATTATGAAGAAACTCATAAGTAACTTACCTACCGCATCATTTTCAATCAGCAACTGGGACTATTTGGAAAACTTAAAACTAGCTGATCCACAGTTCAATCGGTCAGGCCCGATCGATCTGCTCTTGGGCGCGGACGTCTACTCAGAACTTATCCTAAATGGAGTCATCAGGAGTGACAATAAATACCCAGTAGCCCAACAAACCAGAGTGGGCTGGATTCTATGCGGAAATGTAAAGACTTACAACTGCTTGGTAACACTCAACGATTTCGAAAACATGGCAAGATTTTGGGAAACCGAAGAAATTCCAGACGCTTCATCATCGACGAGTGAGGAACAACACTGTGAGGAATATTACAACGCGACTACCACAAGATTGGCGAATGGACAATATGTGGTGCAAATGCCCATGAAGCCCAATTTCCAAAGGAACCTAAAAAATGCTAGGTCACAAGCATTAGCACAGTTCCTTCAACTAGAAAGAAAAATGCTGACCAACAAGGAACTCAGTAACGAGTACAAGCGTTTTATGAGCGAATACATCGCTATGGGCCACATGAAACTTGTAACTGAAGAAAGAAGAGGTCAAGTCTACTTACCACACCATGGCGTGTTGAGAGCTGAGTCCACCACAACAAAACTAAGAGTAGTGTTCAACGCGTCGTACAAGACAAAAGGAGACAGCAGCCTTAACGATCTCATGTACTGCGGTCCGAACTTACAAAAGGATATGCTGACACTGCTAATTAACTGGAGAACGTACAGATACGTCTTTACAGCAGATGTAGAAAAACTTTATCGTTTTATCTGACTGAACGAAAAACAACAACATCTGCAAACTATAATCTGGAGATCTTCCCCTAATGAACCCCTACAAGATTGGCAGTTGGGCACGGTAACCTACGGAATGAAAAGCGCACCCTATCTAGCAATGCGAACTCTACATAAACTCGCAGAAGATGAAATAGCTACCTATCCGGAGGCGGCAAATGTCCTAAAAAACTATTTCTACATGGATGATTTGGTCTACGGGCAGGATACTGTCGATGCATCGAAAACACTGGTCACACAGCTTATTGAGTTACTGCGAAAAGGCGGATTTAACTTAAGAAAATGGAAAACAAACGAACTGAGCATCTTAGAAGACTTGCGAGATGATCAAAAGAGCCGCAACACAAACATCGACTTCCGCCCAGAACAAACCTCAAGCGCAAAAATGTTGGGCATGAGATGGAATCAAGAAAATGATAGCTTCACATATAAATGGGATATACCAATCCTGAAAAAACTGACAAAGCGCATACTACTGAGCGAGATAAGCAAACTATACGACCCACTTGGATTATTATCGCCACTTACAATAAAAACTAAACTTCTGTTCCAAAAAATCTGGATGTACAAAATCAACTGGGATGAACGCTTACCCGACGATCTCACTACTGAGTGGGAAACTATGAGAAAAGATATCCCTTTGCTAAACAAACTAACCATACCACGATGGTTACAATGCCAAGAAAACAACTTAGAGATTCACGGGTTTTGCGACGCAAGCGAAAAAGCTTACGCGTGCGTCATTTACAGCCGAGTGAAAAATCAAGCTGGTGAATACGTGACTACGCTAATCACGGCAAAAACAAAGGTTGCACCAATCAGCAATAGGATAACTGTACCTAGAATGGAACTCTGCGGGGCTGTATTACTAACTAAACTGCTAGAAAAGGTACAAAATACGCTCTGCAACAAAAACCTGCACATAAGGTGCTGGAGTGACTCCAAGGTCATCTTAGCCTGGTTACAGGGCGATATAAACCGATGGGAAAAATACGTAGCAAGCAGAGTGAAACAAATAAACAACATTGTCCCTGCGAACTGCTGGAGTTACGTGAAGTCAGAAGAAAATCCTGCTGACTGTGCAACTCGAGGGCTCACACCACTTCAACTCCTTGATTTCAAACTTTGGTGGAATGGACCTGATTGGTTAAAAACAAACATGCCGCAAATCAATCAAGACAATCGTGTGACATACATAACTAATAATGAGTTGCAAGAAATAAAATGCTGCGCAGTCACATACAAGAAATGTGAAATAATTGAAACATTACTCAACAAAACCAGTAATTATAAACGCGTAATTAGAGTGCTTGGATGGATTCTACGACTAAGCAACACTCGTAAGCAAAAACGGACACAACACTCAACTAATAACTTATCCGACTGCGATAACAAAAGAGAGGTTTTGTGTTTGTCACCACAAGACATTATGGGAGCAACAGTATTGGTCATCAAGAACGTTCAAAATGAATATAATGGCGAAGAAATAGAATGTTTAAAGAAAAATCGACCAATATCAACAAAAAGCAACCTACTGAAGTTAACCCCATTTCTGGATGAAAATGGAATACTGCGCGTGAAGGGGCGACTAGACAACTCAACTTTACCACCCGACGCTAAACATCCTATTATTCTTCCTGCTACAGGAAGATTAACGAAGCTTATTATACAAGAAGCTCATCGTGACACCCTCCACGGAGGCGCGCGAATCACTTTGGCCCATTTACGTCAAAAATTTTGGGTCATTGGAGGTAGCAGAACAGTGAAAAAGGAGCTACGGCAATGCGTCCGATGTCATCGTTTTAAACCCAACCGAAACGTTCAACTGATGGCAGACTTACCAAGGGAGCGTGTAACTCCATCAAGACCATTCACGAACACGGGCGTCGACTACACCGGACATGTTGATGTGAAAATAAACAAAGGAAGAGGAGTCAAAACTTGCAAGGCGTACATAGCAATTTTCATATGCATGGTGACCAAAGCCGTGCATTTGGAATTGGTGTCGGACCTGAGTACACAAACGTTCCTCGCCGCCTTCAAAAGGTTATGTGCCCACAGGGGAACACCCCGACACGTATTCTCCGACAACGGAACGAACTTTTTAGGTGCAGCAAAACTACTTCAACAAGAATTTGTACAACACAAAACGTTCATGACTTCTGAATTCTTCGATGAGATGAGCCACTTACAAATTGAGTGGCATTTCAATGCTCCACTTTGGCCAACCGCTGGAGGCCTGTGGGAGGCGGCCGTCAAAGCCATGAAATATCACCTACATCGAGTACTGGGGGATCAGAAGCTCACTTTCGAACAATTCACTACTTTACTAACGCAAATTGAAGCCTGTCTCAACTCTCGTCACGCTACCCGCCGTTGGTAGTGGAGAGGCTGCCGGACTGGCAGACCCACTTCAGGGTCCTGCGCGATCTGTTGCGTCACTCTCCGAATGCCCGCCCTTATTAGGGTGGCATTCGGTTCCTTCCCGGAGACGAGAGGGAATACAGGGTCATCCAGCACTGTCTGTGCGACCTGGAAAGGGAGACCGGTCTGGTATGGTTCTCCTACTCGCTGCCGGCGGAGCGTGGCTTCAAGGTGGCCATACGCGGCTTGCCAGTTGACACCGAGCCAGCCGCCATCGAAGAGGACCTGCGCGGGCTCGGCTTCGAGCCCGAATACGTGCGGGCCATCAAGGCTCGCGAAAGACTTCCGGGCTGCATATACCATGCAGTCCTCAAGCGCCAGCCGGACGTCCAACGCATCTATGATGTTACCACCATATTGCTGATGGGTGGCGTCAGGGTGGAGGGATGGCGCGGCAAAAGGGGGCCAGCCCAGTGCCACCGCTGCCAGCGCTTCCGGCACTCATCCCACCAGTGCCACCGTCCGCTCGCCTGTGTGCGATGCAGGGGTGGGTACGTCGCACGCGAGTGTCCTCGGCCCCGTACGGAGCCGGCGACGTGCGCCAACTGTGGCGGACCACACCCCGCGTCCCACCGCGAGTGCCCGATCTTCCGTCGGGAGACCGCCAACAGGCGAGCGGGCACGGTGGCGCTGACGAGCACTGCACCCCGCCGGGGCCACAGCAGCAGCCCGGGCCACCAACGTCGAGGACCACGAAGCCCGTAGCACCTCCTTGACGGCGAACGGGCCAAGTGACAAGACTATCCCCCTGCCAGGCCGCAGGAGGCAGAGGAGGAGACGTGGGAGGAAGCCTTCTCCCCCTACGGACACCCAGCAACCCCAACCCCAAAGTAAGAATCCACCCGTGGCGGCCTCCATAACAGAGATTGTCCCCACGGTAAAGGTTGATTCCAGACACCGCACGCAGCAACGGGTGCCAGAGGGCGCCACAGCTACTGCCACCGTTCGCTATGAAGCTGCCGCCACACAACATCACGCGCCAGAGGGCGCCACTGCCACCAACATCTCTCAGCCGGAACTCAACAGGCGGCCACTGGCCTCCTGCTGTATCTAATCAAGGCCATCAGGAGGGGCCAAGACGCGCTCACCACCGTGCTGGAGGGCATGGTGGCCATCCTGGCCCTATACCAGGGCGGGACCGCCACCAGCAGCCAGCCAGTAACTGACGCCGAGTAAGTCGCTTACACCTACACGCGGCCTGCTCAAATAGGAATACTATACACACTGTGCGCGACGTGTGCTAAGTTAATATAGGCACGTCGCGTACCGCAAGCCAGACATACATGACTCCACACTCATTGTGTACTCACGCATTGTATGTGCAGCTAGTTCGCACATACAACGCATACATGGGCGGCGTTACACATACAATGCCGCCCACACATACACCTTCGGCCCTGCGGTCCGGACGGCAACCGGCTAGCTCTGGAAACCGGAGCGGACGGGGACCAATCATTTAATACTATAGGCTCACTATAAGCCGGCAGCCGTGAGCTGGTCGTCATCCGCTGGGCCTCCCACAGGGAACTGTGGGTCTCACCTGGCGGTGACTGACCGCCTAGCTGCCGTGAACATACGTTTGAGCCTGCAGTATCACACATTGGTGATTGCTGTGAGAACATCGGCAGGCGTAGTTCCATCGCCTGCCTAGTAGGCTCTTGTAGCAGGCACCCAAGGCATCCACACCACGATAGGTACCCCCAGGAAGCACCCGTTTCTACGGGTGGCATCCGACACCGCGTACTAGAGGGCCAAGCCCTGACATCGCCCACCACACCCCTCCTGCGGCGGGGTGTTGTGAACGTCCCGAACGCAGGGCGTCCTCTCGCTGGCGTTCGGGCAAGTCGGACGTGTTATTTTGTTATTATTATTTTATTTAAAATTGATTAAAGTGGTTAAAATGTTTACAGGTTAAAATGTTTAAAAGAAACTATTTAGTGGTTAAAGTGTTTTTAAATAAGTATTTAATATTGAATTGTGTATTCCGTGTAAAAGTTCTTTTAACTTATCAAACAGTTGTGTTGCTGAGGAGTTTGTTCCACCACATCTTCTCCTCAGCTAAGACACTAGGAAATGGTGACGAGTGGGCATTTTAGGGGACTGTCTTAATGTGATTCATAAATAAAAGTGAAGTTTCTGATTACGGTGCGTGATTCATTTCCTGGCCAATACTACCGATACTCATGATCAGTGTTGCTAACCGTAAAAATAAAAAAGCTTTTATTAATTCCTTACTAAATTTACATGCAAAAGTTTGAAATTGTTACAATATGGACACACATCAACTTCAACTTAAATTATGTTAGTATGTTAGTAAAAAGTATATAAAAAAACTTAGCTTTAATTTTGTTTTGTTAGTTTTGTGTGTTAGTATTTACGATGTCTCTATCTCAGTGTAAGGACCGCCTGAGGCGGTAAAAGCCTCCTCCATATGCTTCCATTGGTCGCGAAATCTAGCTTTCCTGGCCCAAAGGTTTCCAGCAGTTTTGACAATGTCATCTTCCCACCTCGTAAAAGGCCTTCCACTTCTCCTTTTTACAGATCTGGGGGTCCAGTTTGTTATGATCTGGGCCCATCGCTGTGGTTCCAGCCTCTGAATATGTCCTGCCCATCTTCATTTAAGTTTGAGTGCCTGCCTAATCACGTCAGAAGATCTTGTCGTCTTCTTGATCAACGAGGTTTTCACTCACTCTCTTAGTTTAATATTCATAAAACTGCGTTCTAGTCCTCTCTGACAAGTTCTAACTTTAATTTGTTGTCTTTTTGTTAGCGACCAAGTTTGACACGCGTAGGTGAGGCAAGGTATTAAGCAAGTACACATAGCTTTGGTTTTCAGCCTAGGTGGAAAAGAACTTTTAAAGATCTCTTTCATGGCCCAGTATTTGTTCCATGTGTTTCTTATTCTAGTATTTACTTCTTTTTTGCTACAATCTTTAAACGATATGACGTGGCCGAGGTAGGTGTAGTCTTCCACGTACTGAATTGGTGTTGAGTTGACCATAATAGGAACACGATCTTTATTTGTCATAACTTTCGTTTTTCCCTTGATAATCTCGAGTCCAATATTTTTGCTATGTTCATTTAAGGTTTCTAACATCACTTGTAACTCAGCTGGTTCTTCAGAAAATATGGCGATGTCGTCCGCAAATCTGAGATGCGATGAACATACTCCATCTATCCTGATACTCATATGTTTCCAGTCCAGTTTCCTGAAGACGTTTTCCAATACTGCGATGAAAAGCTTGGGAGAGAGTGGGTCACCCTGTTTAACACCTCGTGCTATCTTAAATGTTGGGCCTTCAACTTCGATTTTCACTCGAGCTGTGCTGTTATTGTAGATTTCATTAATGATCTCTAGGTATTCAGCGTTGATGCCCTGTTTTGATAGAGCTGCCAGATAGAGTTGTGTGATAAAGAGTCGAATGCCTTTGAATAGTCTATAAAAGCAATATATAGACGTTTGTCGTACTCTATATATTTCTCTATTACCTGCTTCAGAGTGTGAATATGGTCGACTGCTGAGTACTTCCCGCGGAACCCTGCCTGTTCAACTGGTTGGTTCTCATCTATCAGTTTTGTTATTCTTCGAAGCAGAGTCGACGTGAAAACTTTGTACATACAAGACATCAAACTGATAATAATAATAAATTGTTTTTATTGTCTCAAATATTGCATTACATATAATATGGAGGCAGCCCGAGTAAGTAGTTAACAACACTTGTGTTAGGGTTGTCTCCTCTTCCCTTGTTTTATTAATTATTACAATTTTGAGCTAAAAACAGGATAATTATTTGGAAAATAAGTAAAATAAATTTAACTTAAGGAAATCTAAAAACAAACAGAACAACATAAACAGGCACTAAATAAGTTTTAATACTTAATATTACAACTCAGCAAACGAATATTGTATAACTCACATGTTATCGCGCAAGTATGCAATTATATTATCTACTCTCTTAAGGAAAAATTCGAATTTTAAACTTCAAAAACATGTTTATATTACTATACCTTACAAACGAGATACCGAAATATAAGAATATAATTACTGTGTTTAACACATGTTACGATAAAATCAATACGATACAAGGCGAATCCAAAATGTTAATATCACCAAGTATTCATTCCAGTTATTACTTGTTTGTGGCAGCGTCCGCATGAGATAAACAAACATTTGTGTATATTTTCCCTCACTATAATTTAGTCAGTATCATAACCCACTGTTAACTACTACTACTACCAAGTTTTTATTATAACACCAGTAAACGTACAATCCGCACACTCAGCCTATTCTAACCAGTATGTCCTCTGTTTCCTCATTTGTTAAGGTTTGCAGCCACTCGGTTATGACCTTTTTGCAATTATGCAGAACCTCAGGGTGAAATCCCAACCTGGCATTAATTTTGTTATAAATATAGGCAGACTGAGTTCCAAACTGACCCTCCGCGAAAGCAGTGCGGACCCCCGAAGAGTGAGCCACGATATCGTTCCGTCTCTTATTCTGTTTAGCTGGATTATTTGGAATAGATTTGTGTAAGTACAAGGTCGTGTTTAACAAGTATAGCTTTCGTACCGTTAGTAGTCCGCTATTTTTATATAGGTCAGCTGTATGGCTCAGAGGTAGCCCGTTGAGTTGTTGAGTGAGTTGACGAAAACCACAGAATCACGTTATAAGGTTTATTCGTAAGTTACATTAAAGTTATGTTGGATGCTTATCCGCGGCTATGCGTCAACTGAACGTTGAAATTATAATTAATATAAAGTTGCGAAAAGTAGGTCGCGGCGTAAGCAAATTTGCCTGTACGTAAACCGTACATGCTCCCGAGGGGAAAGTGGGATGAGCATCCATTACAATGTAAAATAAAAGTATAGAAAAGTGTAAAGTAAATAATTAGAGGTAAACAATAAGTAAAACTGTAAAAGTATAGAGAACACTCAATTAAGTTCATCGAAGTGGAATACTTTCTTCGGCCGTGTCGCTTCGCTGTAAATGGGCTCCACGGTTGTCGAATTGCGTATTTCTTGTAACTCGATGTCCCCTCCAAAGTTCTCCCTTCCTCTAGGTGTCACTTCAGTGTTGGCGCCTTTCCTCGTTTTACACCGTCGTTTTAACATAATATAGAGGGCAACCACAGCAATTCCTCCCAACAACAGAGAAGTAACTGAGTAGAGGTAGATGTCGTGACTTGAGATAGAGAGAGACTTCGGTAATATTTCCCTCTTTTTCTGGAATTCCAACTGCTGATCTATTTTTCTTATTTCTACTGCAGTTGGCAGTTGTAGTTCCGCTACGTTAAATTTTGCATTCTTCCAGCCGATGTCAAATATGTTGTTAATCGTTGAATTTATATTTGGGACTTCAATATACGGTTCCATATTCAAACTACTTCCCAGCTGATTATGTGTAAATATGGTGGCGTCCTTTTTCTGGAGTAAGCATTTTGATTTCAAGAAAATCACTCCAGTCCCGTCAATGACCGCTGGCGTAACTTGATCGTTACATATGACGCGCATCAGCTGTTTACCGCACAATGTAAACAACCACATGTTTGTTTTATGTAGCTTCGTCCAGGTTTCTTTGCATTCTACGTCATTGAGAACGCATGATAATGACTCTTGTTGGTTGAAGACTTGGGCCTCACATGGGGCATGTTTATCGTGCATGTTGTAGACAGGTTGACGTGAGAAACAGATGAATTCGTCTTCTCCGTATGAAGTGCATTGGCGCATGTCTTGATCTTCCATTGATATGTATGAGTTTTTAACAAAGTTAATAGCGATGAAACTTGAACTTGGTTGAACAAGTTTTAAATGTCCTTGTCTTAGGAACGGTATCGGTATGACTCGATATATCTTGTAGTCTTCATCGCTCAGCAAGGGGATGTGTATTTCGAACAGCATATAGTTTTTTGTTATTCTTGCCTTCACATGAATGAGGTCGTAGATGTTTTGCAGATCCCTTTGGACGTCCTTTACAGGCAATGACAATCCCTGTGGCAACCTTCCGGATATTATGTTAAGTTGTTCAATCAGTTGGTTTGCTGGGAATAGATGAGTATCTAAATGTCCTCTATAAATGTTGGCGAGACCGTTAACCAGCATTTCCAAAATTCTGTTTAAATCACTTAAAATCAGAGTTGACGTCACGGCAGCGGAATTTATGTCATTCATCGTGAATAACATTTGCGCTCTGTTCTCTATTTTAGTGATTACGCTGCAAGTTTCATTCATGTAGGTGCGCAATGTTTCGAATTGCTTCTCCATAAATATAGTGTTTCTTTTTACTACGTTGTTTTCTGCCTCTACGATCAATGTTTGATTTTTCATAAGTTGTAGTAAGTAGGCATCATTTAATTATAAATTATGTATGTCTTCTTCGTACTTTTCTGCAAAGTCTGCATCGAGCACTCCGAAAAGAGTTCTTGCTAATTTCCCAACACCATCAAAGTAGCCTCGTTTTGGTCTTGAATGTTGAGTGAGCAACATAGAGTTGTAGTCGGCTAGGTGACTCAGTTCATGCCGTAGGTGGCTGACGATTGCTAGACAAGGCTTGTACTCATGTGATATTCTTTGGCATAGTTTGTCAATTTGATTCACATAGTCATTGATCCGCTCTGTTGCTTGCCAGTATGACGTTAAGTTGTAGTAGACCAAGAGGTTCCATTCGTCATGTATCAGTTGAATTTTCCCAGCTTCATCGAAGTAAATCGGGTGATTGCTCGATATCGGCGTGACCTTCCAGTTATCAGTCATTGGCGCAGATTGTCCAAGTCCCATTAATACTACTATGGATAGAAGAACAAGTGACAGCCAATTGTTCTTGTTTCTTGTTGTGCCTCCCCGTTTTTTGACTTCCGGAGTAGGTACCCTTTTCTGTTCCTCTTTGTTTACTTGTAGATCTTCAAGTTTCAGCGGTAATGGTGAAAGCTTCGTGATCGGTCGTTTAAGTGACCCTTTCTTAGTTTTCAAGGTAACCACCCGTACTCGACCATCGGTGCCTGAATGAAGTTCCTGGACTCGTCCTAGCGCCCAGCGGCCAGGAGGTAAGTGTTCATCTTTAACTAATACTAGGCTTCCTTGTTTCAGGTTTTCTTTTGATTGCTGCCATTTGCTGCGAACTTGCAGTTGATGCAAATATTCAGTCGACCAGCGCTTCCAGATGTGCACGTTCATTTGTTCAATCAGCCTCCATCTGTTTCTTAGATCATGCTCAGCAAAATCTTGCTCTTCTTGTGGTGGAGACAGTAGGGGGCCGCCTATGAGAAAGTGACCGGGAGTTATATATTCCAGGTCTTCGATGTCCTCTGTTAATGGGCACAACGGACGAGAGTTGAGACAGGCTTCAATTTGCGTTAGTAAAGTAGTGAATTGTTCGAAAGTGAGCTTCTGATCCCCCAGTACTCGATGTAGGTGATATTTCATGGCTTTGACGGCCGCCTCCCACAGGCCTCCAGCGGTTGGCCAAAGTGGAGCATTGAAATGCCACTCAATTTGTAAGTGGCTCATCTCATCGAAGAATTCAGAAGTCATGAACGTTTTGTGTTGTACAAATTCTTGTTGAAGTAGTTTTGCTGCACCTACAAAGTTCGTTCCGTTGTCGGAGAATACGTGTCGGGGTGTTCCCCTGCGGGCACATAACCTTTTGAAGGCGGCGAGGAACGTTTGTGTACTCAGGTCCGACACCAATTCCAAATGCACGGCTTTGGTCACCATGCATATGAAAATTGCTATGTACGCCTTGCAAGTTTTGACTCCTCTTCCTTTGTTTATTTTCACATCAACATGTCCGGTGTAGTCGACGCCCGTGTTCGTGAATGGTCTTGATGGAGTTACACGCTCCCTTGGTAAGTCTGCCATCAGTTGAACGTTTCGGTTGGGTTTAAAACGATGACATCGGACGCATTGCCGTAGCTCCTTTTTCACTGTTCTGCTACCTCCTATGACCCAAAATTTTTGACGTAAATGGGCCAAAGTGAGTCGCGCGCCTCCGTGGAGGGTGTCGCGATGAGCTTCTTGTATAATAAGCTTCGTTAATCTTCCTGTAGCAGGAAGAGTAATAGGATGTTTAGCGTCGGGTGGTAAAATTGAGTTGTCCAGTCGCCCCTTCACACGCAGTATTCCATTTTCATCCAGAAATGGGGTTAACTTCAGTAGGTTGCTTTTTGTTGATATTGGTCGATTTTTCTTTAAACATTCTATTTCTTCGCCATTATATTCATTTTGAACGTTCTTGATGACCAATACTGTTGCTCCCATAATGTCTTGTGGTGACAAACACAAAACCTCTCTTTTGTTATCGCAGTCGGATAAGTTATTAGTTGAGTGTTGTGTCCGTTTTTGCTTACGAGTGTTGCTTAGTCGTAGAATCCATCCAAGCACTCTAATTACGCGTTTATAATTACTGGTTTTGTTGAGTAATGTTTCAATTATTTCACATTTCTTGTATGTGACTGCGCAGCATTTTATTTCTTGCAACTCATTATTAGTTATGTATGTCACACGATTGTCTTGATTGATTTGCGGCATGTTTGTTTTTAACCAATCAGGTCCATTCCACCAAAGTTTGAAATCAAGGAGTTGAAGTGGTGTGAGCCCTCGAGTTGCACAGTCAGCAGGGTTTTCTTCTGACTTCACGTAACTCCAGCAGTTCGCAGGGACAATGTTGTTTATTTGTTTCACTCTGCTTGCTACGTATTTTTCCCATCGGTTTATATCGCCCTGTAACCAGGCTAAGATGACCTTGGAGTCACTCCAGCACCTTATGTGCAGGTTTTTGTTGCAGAGCGTATTTTGTACCTTTTCTAGCAGTTTAGTTAGTAATACAGCCCCGCAGAGTTCCATTCTAGGTACAGTTATCCTATTGCTGATTGGTGCAACCTTTTTTTTTGCCGTGATTAGCGTAGTCACGTATTCACCAGCTTGATTTTTCACTCGGCTGTAAATGACGCACGCGTAAGCTTTTTCGCTTGCGTCGCAAAACCCGTGAATCTCTAAGTTGTTTTCTTGGCATTGTAACCATCGTGGTAAGGTTAGTTTGTTTAGCAAAGGGATATCTTTTCTCATAGTTTCCCACTCAGTAGTGAGATCGTCGGGTAAGCGTTCATCCCAGTTGATTTTGTACATCCAGATTTTTTGGAACAGAAGTTTAGTTTTTATTGTAAGTGGCGATAATAATCCAAGTGGGTCGTATAGTTTGCTTATCTCGCTCAGTAGTATGCGCTTTGTCAGTTTTTTCTGGATTGGTATATCCCATTTATATGTGAAGCTATCATTTTCTTGATTCCATCTCATGCCCAACATTTTTGCGCTTGAGGTTTGTTCTGGGCGGAAGTCGATGTTTGTGTTGCGGCTCTTTTGATCATCTCGCAAGTCTTCTAAGATGCTCAGTTCGTTTGTTTTCCATTTTCTTAAGTTAAATCCGCCTTTTCGCAGTAACTCAATAAGCTGTGTGACCAGTGTTTTCGATGCATCGACAGAATCCTGCCCGTAGATCAAATCATCCATGTAGAAATAGTTTTTTAGGACATTTGCCGCCTCCGGATAGGTAGCTATTTCATCTTCTGCGAGTTTATGTAGAGTTCGCATTGCTAGATAGGGTGCGCTTTTCATTCCGTAGGTTACCGTGCCCAACTGCCAATCTTGTAGAGGTTCGTTAGGGGAAGATCTCCAGATTATAGTTTGCAGATGTTGTTGTTTTTCGTTCAGCCAGATAAAACGATAAAGTTTTTCTACATCTGCTGTAAAGACGTATCTGTACGTTCTCCAGTTAATTAGCAGTGTCAGCATATCCTTTTGTAAGTTCGGACCGCAGTACATGAGATCGTTAAGGCTGCTGTCTCCTTTTGTCTTGTACGACGCGTTGAACACTACTCTTAGTTTTGTTGTGGTGGACTCAGCTCTCAACACGCCATGGTGTGGTAAGTAGACTTGACCTCTTCTTTCTTCAGTTACAAGTTTCATGTGGCCCATAGCGATGTATTCGCTCATAAAACGCTTGTACTCGTTACTGAGTTCCTTGTTGGTCAGCATTTTTCTTTCTAGTTGAAGGAACTGTGCTAATGCTTGTGACCTAGCATTTTTTAGGTTCGTTTGGAAATTGGGCTTCATGGGCATTTGCACCACATATTGTCCATTCGCCAATCTTGTGGTAGTCGCGTTGTAATATTCCTCACAGTGTTGTTCCTCACTCGTCGATGATGAAGCGTCTGGAATTTCTTCGGTTTCCCAAAATCTTGCCATGTTTTCGAAATCGTTGAGTGTTACCAAGCAGTTGTAAGTCTTTACATTTCCGCATAGAATCCAGCCCACTCTGGTTTGTTGGGCTACTGGGTATTTATTGTCACTCCTGATGACTCCATTTAGGATAAGTTCTGAGTAGACGTCCGCGCCCAAGAGCAGATCGATCGGGCCTGACCGATTGAACTGTGGATCAGCTAGTTTTAAGTTTTCCAAATAGTCCCAGTTGCTGATTGAAAATGATGCGGTAGGTAAGTTACTTATGAGTTTCTTCATAATTAATGCCTCCAAATTGAATTGATAGTCTGAATGTATTGACTGGCATTCCAAGTTCATTGCTCCTTTGCAGTTGCCACCGAGTGATCCGACACCCGATACAACAGCGCTCATTTTTCGTCGCTGTAATCTAAGGCGCTGTGCTGCGTTTTCCGTTATTAGGCTTACTTGGGAGCCTTGGTCAAGTAGGCCTCTCAAGTTGATGAAGTTTCCATCAATTGTTTTAACTTTTAGAAGTACAGTTGTCAACAGCACTTCCTTTTCTTCGTTTGTTATGTTGTTGACCCCATAGGAAGTTGAAGGGGCCGACGATGGGTTTGCTTCCCTTCTTGCTTGTTTGTTGCTAGATAGTTGTGTTTCTGCTTCATGCATAAGTGTGTGGTGTGCCTTTTGACACAATTTACACGTCTTTCGTGATTTGCATTGTTTTTCTCCGTGGCTGAATAGACAGTTTATACAAATATGCAAGTTGCGAACGGTGTCATTCCGTTTGTTTGTGTCCATAGCCAAGAATTGTTCGCTATTCATTAAAACATGATTCGTTTTGCATATTGGGTTTGTTTTTGCTGTCGTGAAGAACGCTTTTGGTGAGCTTTGTGATTTCTTAAAGTACGATGACCCGTAATAAGACAAAAGACATACCCTGCACTGCAGTCTTCATCTGATTCATGTAGTCTTTGTTAATGTGTCCTAATCTGCGATGCCATGTAACTCCTGACACAACTGATGCAGCCAAAAGTTCCTGGTTTAGTATGTTTACTTTGTACACTCCATTTTCCATTAATGCTGTAGCTACTAACTCATTTTTCTTGTTATATATTGAGCAACTATTATCAGAAAAAATCACTTTGTTTCCTTTGCTTATGAGTTGGCTGACTGATAGCAAGTTAGTCGCCAAACTTGGCACACAGTAAACATCTTCAACAATAATGTCGTAATCAATATCACCAGTTACAGTCGTAACCTTCACATCGCCAGAACACAAAACTGACATCTTTTCACTGTTCGCAACGATAATTTCTTTTTTCTGTTCATAAGACGCATTCATAACCCAACTTTCATTCGCCGTGAGGTGAACGCTAGCTCCCGAGTCAATATACCAGGCATTTTTGTTGAAATTCCCGCTCAGGAATACTGCACTAAACGCATTTGACTGCATTCGGGGTTTTTCCTTGTGGTTCGACGCGTTATTTTCGTTATTTGTGCATTGGTTCCGATAATGTCCTTTTTGTTTACATCTGTAACATGTCACCGTCTTGACGTTTGACTTTGACGTATCGGCAGTGCTACCAACATTGACATTTTTTCTTGGCGCCATTTTATTTTTCTTACCAATGAACTTAGAACGAGCTGCGAATGCGCCACCAACTTCATCATGTTCTTCCGTTGTCGACTCCATGTCTAACAATTTTGACTTGATTGAATCGGCCGTTATGTTTATGCCTGAATGCTCTATTGCCATAATCATCGGTGAAAACCGCTCTGGCAATCCTGCTAATAACAATGAACCTGTCCACTGGTCATTTATTTCGAAACCTGTGCCACTTAATTTCTGAGCTGTGTCAATTATTTGTGTCACATAGGACGTCATCGAACTGCAGCTTTCCAACCTTATCGAAATTAGATTCCGTAACAGATTTATCCTTCTTGAAAATCCGTTGTCATCGAATAAGTGTTGTAGTTTTTCCCATAGTTCTTTCGCTGTTCTTACACTTTTCACATGTACGTACAAAGACGGGTCAATTGTCATAATTAATTTTGCCCGGGTTCTCTCGTCATCTGCAGCTCCCACGATCACTCCTTCTTCCGGCTTTACACACTGTTTCATGCCTTCAAGTATCAGGAAATTCTCTGCCGCGAAGCACCACTCGCTGTAATTTTCCCGCCCGCGTAACTTGGGTACATTTATCAAGTAGCTGGCCGCCATTTTAATTCGGAATAAAATGCTTATTTCACGAATGTCCAATCAATCTTCACTACTCGGTGAAAACGCGAATCCAAAAGTCTTTTTTAACACTCGTACCGTAACGAAATTCTTGTTAAAAAAACTCTTTTTTTTTTATTTCTGGGCCCATAACCTCTAATAAAACAACTCTTTTGTAGTGCAGAACAGAACTAACGGTTTTATTGTTGGAAACATATCACAAAGCCATCACAGATGGCAGCACATGTAACAATAGAACACAGATAACATTTTAGATATGATTGTGGATGTCTATGACTTTTCTACAGTTTTATTCTTATTAATGTTATTTCGGTGTTCAGATTCTTTGTGTGGCTGTTTTTCCGATTTCCATGGTTTGTTGCCATGCAGCGCTTCCAGTGACATGAATTTTGATTCTAAAAACTCGGCAAATTCTTCCAGGTCGGGAAATTCCCTAGGACGTTTGATATCTTTTACGTATTCGTTATACGTACCACTATCTAGTTTCTGAACCAAAAGGTGTACCACTATCGGATCCCAATTGGTGATGTCTAGCCCGATGTTTTTGAGCCCGTTCAAGCACTCCATCATGATGTCGTGAAGCTTCCGTATGCTTGCAGCGGTTGCTTGCTGAATACTCGCTTGATTCAGGAGTGTGTTCATGTAGGATGTGAATAACAGCCGTTTGTTATCGTAGCGGTGGGTCAGCATCTCCCAGCATGATGCATAGTTTTCAGCACTGATACCTAGATGCTGAACCAGTTTCTCAGCCTCACCCTTCAGCTTGGTTTTCAGGTGTTGCATTTTTTGAGCTCTAGAAAGAGTGGGATTGTTGTGTACACTTTCGAGGTAAAGGTCTCTAAAAGTCAGCCACTGGTTATAGTTGCCGTGAAAATCCGGTATTTCAATTTTTGGCGTAGATTTCTCAAAATGTGCATTATTCCAGATGTTTTGTTGTAGTTTCCTTTTCAGGTCATCATAAAGGTTCTCTGCAGCATTGTACTTTTGTTGGTATGCCGTATCCTCGTCTTGCAGTATGTAGTCAAGTTCCCAATTTGCTCTTTCGATATGTTCCCATTTAGTTTTCAGGACGTTCAAGTTGTCTTCTAGTTCCCATTTTTCCATCGCTACTTCCAAAGCTACGTTGATCTTTCCGATAGTGCGTTCGAACATTTTGAAGTTGCAGTATTGTTGACGCAAAAGATCTTGTTGCTTTTCCGTCGACTCGCTTGTTCCCCGAGGAGGTACGTGGAATTTGATATCGTCGAAAGTAAATTTCGACTTTCCCTTATCTTGCGCAGGCGTCGCAGGTGGTTGTTCCGTCTGACTCGTAGATGCAGACGGTAATTCCGACTTTCGTTTCAACACATCTTGCAGCACTTCTTCATACATCTTCTTCGTACTGCTGAAGATGTCATCAGTGAAATATTGCAAGTCAGTTTCTCCAGACTCTTCCAGTAGTTGGTGGTTGTGAACAAACTTCTCCCAGTTATTGTTCAGCCGAGAAAGACGCTCCTCCAGGTACGCCAAGTTCTTCCTGGTGGGACTGTCCTTCTTGTAGTTGATGCAAATAAGCTTCAAGTCTCTGAAGATAGATTCTTGACGGCTTATCAGTTCGGGTACACCATGAACCATTTTTGTAAGCTGTTGGTTTGACCTTTGGTGGAGTAGAGTTGTATCACCGCAGGTACTAGTTCACCAAAGTTGCGAAGTTTCCGCAAGTTTAGGATATTAAGTGCGTCAGCACTCCACTAACGCTGTGTGCACCTTTTCAATCCAACTGGGGCGACCCTCTTCTGGGAGACCCGCTAGACCGATTCGCTAACGCTAATAAAGATACTACGCACCTGTTATATCCGGCTCGAAGGACCAATTTTATGTATGGCTCAGAGGTAGCCCGTTGTGTTGTTGAGTGAGTTGACGAAAACCACAGAATCACGTTATAAGGTTTATTCGTAAGTTACATTAAAGTTATGTTGGATGCTTATCCGCGGCTATGCGTCAACTGAACGTTGAAATTATAATTAATATAAAGTTGCGAAAAGTAGGTCGCGGCGTAAGCAAATTTGCCTGTACGTAAACCGTACATCAGCTGTGGGGTATCTGTACGGCTTAAAATACATTACTTTTATAAGCGATCTTTGAGTTCTTTCCAGCTCTAGCAATTTCATTTTTGTGGCACCTCCCCAGACAGGTAAGCAGTAAGTCATAACCGACTGTGCTAGCGCAATATAGATCTTATTGAGTATCAGCGGAGACATCACATAGCGTAGTGTTTTAAAAATCCAAATCAGTTTTCTTATACGCGTCATAATAATATATAGCAAAATCGGTCCAACCGCTCTCGCGTGATGCCGTGACCTAGGAAATAGGGATTCATTTTTATATAAATAGATAAATAAAATATTTTTTTTTTTTACTGTTGGTAGACACGCGTTTGACCACTATCTCACCTGATGATGCGATGATATCCGTCATCGAGCTTGCGCGCTGACGTGTTTTTTTTTTTGCGGGAGGTTCACTTTATTTTATTATTTTTAACTATAATAAATAAATAAATGTAGTAACGGCTGTGGTGATGTGATCAAAGATTACTTACATATGCGGTGTTCACTAGAGAAGTGTAAGAAATTGTATCACTCAAAGTGTCTTGCCTTAACAGAGGTCCAGTTCCAGGCATTCACACCGGAGTTTATGAACGGATGGATATGTTCATAGTGCATATGTACCACTCCAAGGACGGCTAATAATGCGGAAACACCGGTCCGAGGAAACACAATGATGCACGAAACTTGTACACCAAGTTATGTAAACACGGAGCGCGGGGCGGGACGTCGAAATCCGAAGGAGCGTACCGGGAATCAAATGCTTGATGAACTACGTGAGTTTCGTTTAGAAGTTAAAGATTACCTGGATGAGCAAAGGAAAGAGTTTGTAGCGACATCTATGACGCAACATATGAACTAGAACTTCAAAATTCCTACATCGCGCAAGCAGAGTTCTCCGAGCGATTTGAACATATACAACAGCCCGAAATCAACTATCGGGCAGTTGCCCGGACCAGACACAACACCCGTCTGGTCGGAGGATCCTCCCTTTTCAATGGAGGTTTGCGGGACTTTACACCCTGTTCCGCATACCTCTAAAATGGTGACCCCGACGTGATGCAGCTACTCCAGCGTGACGTCATCATCATCACTTCCTCCAAGCTCTTCAGCGACGAGTCATACAGCCAGCCAGTACAACGATAACGCCGACAACGAATACGCCGACAACGATACGCCGACAACGATACGCCGACAACGATACGCCGACAACGATACGCCGACAACGATAACGCCGACAACGATACGCCGACAACGATACGCCGACAACGAAACGCTGACAACGATAACGCCGACAACGAAACGACGCACCGCTCCGACTCACTGGAGCCCGCAGCAGTACTCCGACTCACTGGAACCAGCCTTCCACTGGCCCGGCAAGCATCACGTATAGACGACTCACCGAGAAGAGAACAATCGATCTCCGATCTCTGGAGGGGAGTGATGTAGCGACATCTATGACGCAACATATGAACTAGAACTTCAAAATTCCTACATCGCGCAAGCAGAGTTCTCCGAGCGATTTGAACATATACAACAGCCCGAAATCAACTATCGGGCAGTTGCCCGGACCAGACACAGCACCCGTCTGGTCGGAGGATCCTCCCTTTTCAATGGAGGTTTGCGGGACTTTACACCCTGTTCCGCATACCTCTAAAAGTTCATACTACTGCAGAATACATGAGTGAACACAGAAAAAGAATTGAAAGATGTCAAAAGTATATTGAAGATAGTTCAAGAAAAGGCAGACAAAGTTGTTATAACGGAAGCTAGAATTAAAGAACTATTGGGAGGAAATGCACAGTTAGAAGCCATGACAACTTCTACAAATAACAAGAGAAAAAGTGAGACTGAATTTGAACCTAAAATACCGGTTACGTCATTTGCAAAAGCAGTCACAGAAAATCGAAGGGAGGTAATTAGAAATTTACCAGCAAAAGAATGTGTGGCCACGAAATCTGCCAACATGACTGGACGGACACCGAATTCAAACAATGAGAAGAGTTTAAATATGTCAGTAAATGATAAGGAAAATGTGGATTCGGAAAAAGAAGAAAATTGGACAGTGGTTAATAGAAAAAAAAACAGATATCCCATTAGCGAAGTGAGAAAAGGAGGCAGCAAGGGATCAACTGGAATTCAGGGAACGGAAAAAAATAAATATCTTCATTAGAAAAACACTAGCAAACCCGGCGAACTCCGTTTCGCCACCAGATGGCTTCGTTTTATGTAACATTTCGTTAAGAAGAAATTTTTTTTTTTGTTTTATATTTGAAAAGGAAAAATTTTATTTCATTTCACAACAGTAATGAATTCATTTCGATTTCAAAAATGAAGTGTTATTTAGTTGAACTTCTCTAAGTAAATGAAAGTGAATCCAAAGTAAATACTGAATCGAAGCGTTATACGTGTCCGCAAATTACCCATTTCATTGAAGTGCTCTTTGGTAAACCACATTTTTTGTTTTTTGGTCTGACGTTAACACAAACAAAGCGGATGGTTTCCAACTCGTGAACACGCAACGTATAACTGCCCAAGTGAAAAACAATGATTTTCTAAATTTATCCCGCAAACACTAAGCGATTGGCCTTGCGACTTGTTAATTGTCATTGCGAACGCCAGGCGAACTGGAAATTGCAATCGTTTGAACTCAAACGGAAGATCAGTCTGAATCATTGGTATTCGAGGAATAGATACATTTTCACCTGCGTACTTTCCGTTAATAATGGTTGCCTCAATAAAATTCGGCATAAGTCTTTTTACCGAAAGTCGTGTACCGTTGCAAAGTCGCGGTGGTTTCAAATTACGCAATATCATAATAACTGTACTAACTTTGAGTTGCAAGTTATGTGGTGGAAATCCTGATAACTCCAGAGAGTTCAAAAACTCCGTTGGATAATTTACTACATCATCGGGATTTGTTATGGAATCAACGGATTTGTATGTCACCAAATCGCCAGCAATTTTTGATTGAATGGTAAAATTCAGTGCGTGTACATCATTATTCTTTGCGGCAAGAATTGCTCGTTGACTTAACCAAGCATAATTCTGATAATTCTCACTAATGTTTGGGAAAACATTTTCAATAAGAGCTAATTAAGAGTCTACAAATCGGCAAAAGTCGTTGGTAAGAGTAATTAATCCAGATGTCGCATCAACTGGGACTTTTCCATTTCCAACAGCTAACAATTGTTTGGAAAATTGTGCAGCACTTTGATCATTTTGAAGTTGAACTCTCATATTAGTGGTTAGCGATAATGTTTTTACGTTATTCCATAAAATTGATGCCTTCAGGCGAGCATTCAATTCATCTGCAGGCGTTCCACGGGAAATTACTGGCAACGTCTGCCTGAAATCGCCTGCCAACAATATCATCAAGCCGCCAAACATGTTGTTATTTCGCCGAAGATCCTTCAGTGTGAAGTTAAGTGCTTCGAGTGATTTCTTATGTGCCATTGTGCACTCATCCCAAACAATGAGCTTGCATTGCATCAACAATTTTCCCATTGCACTGGATCGGGAAATATTGTATGTTGGAGTATCATTTGTGTTTAAATTGAGTGGCAACTTAAGCGCAGAATGTGCAATACGACCGCCATCTAGAAGAGTCGCCGCAATTCCAGATGATGCTAACGCCAAAGCTATGTCACATCTTGATCGAATAGTGGCCAAAATCAATGAAATGACAAATGTTTTCCCTGTTCGACAATCATTCCTACTTCAATCAGTAGCTTGTTTGCAATAGTCAAGCATTGATCCTCAATCAGAATCAATCCTTCATTGTAGATTTCATCGGTTATTTGGATGTCAGGATTATTCGTTTGAATGCGCAAGCGATGCAAGATGTCTTCACATATGCCGTCTTTGTATTTGTTCCATAACTGAATTGGTTGTGAAGGAAAACATGTGGTGATGATAATTGCGAACAGCGTTCGTACTTGGTACACATTTGATGAAACAACTGAATCCGCAAGTGTTAAATCCCAATGAGAATCGTTCTCCAGCAATCCCATTAGTTGACATGCTTCTCGATTTGTTTGGCATTGGTGGCCATTCACAGTTTTCAAATGCGCAAATGATTTTGGTCCACGTACATTTACCAACAGCGGTCGCAAATAAAAACATTCATCATTTCTAGGATGAACAGTATACATGCGACCTAGTGCATCAGTGGAAAACACCTGTGGCCAATCTTGAACTGGGGTTCCTTGTTTGCGACGTTGGAATTTCTTTGTTGATTGATTCCAAGTTTAATACTTGGGCATTTCAACGTACATCAGCGTCGCTGCGAATGGATCTGCTTCACACATTGCAAAGAAGCTGGTCAATGTTGTCGATGGTGGTCTCTCAGCGCCGTTGTGCCGCATTAGCCTCAGTGAAGTAAACTCTTTGACCATTTTCCAAATGCACTGCTAAATGTACAATTGAAATTGAAATTGAATAAAAATTTGCACAATACACGTGATTGATTTGATGGTTTCCAATTGTAATGTTAGGAAACGAATAACTTATTTTTTTTTACTTTTTTTTCATAATTTCACAGTGAACACAATACCGGTTTGTCACATGAAAATAACTGAGCAGAGAACAATGAGTAGCTGTCACACAATGTATCACGCACCGGCGCCATCTACTTAAAATATTGGTTTGTAGTACATGCTATGTATCAGAGATGGCGCTGTATGTGAAAAAAGATTTTCCCGCTTTTGTGTTGAAATTTTTCCTGAATTTTCTTTGCTATAAACCTCACGGAGCCCGAGACCTTTCCAACGAATGCAAAACCGTGGAAATCAGTTCGTGCGTTCTGGAGTTATAGCATCAGGAAGGAAAACCCGACTTATTTTTATATAGTAGATGTGAAAAAGTTATTTGGGGAGGAATTTGTGCAGATTAAAATAGAAAAAATAAAACACAAGACAGAAGGAGACTATGCTTCCTTCATTATAGGAGTCCCGGAGAGCAAGTACGAGATATTGTGCCAACCAGAAAACTGGGCAGTAAATATTGAGTTTTGCGAATGGGTGTGGTTTCGGAGACCAACCAATAAGTTAAAACCACCGGAATAGATTCGTAGAGATATTCTATCAAAACGTAAGGGGTCTCCGAACTAAATTAGAGGAATTTTATACAGGAATTCTGTCTTCCAGCGCAAACTTGTTTGCCGTAACAGAAACAGGATGCAATGCAATTTTTGAAGAGATATTGCGACTGGTTTGCATCCGGGAAGTCTTTGCTGCTGCGTGATGAGGGTTCCAATACAGTCCGGCGACGTTCGGCTTTGTACGTTGTGTATCTCTTCACATAGATACCCTTTAGTGGACTTCGGGCATTCAGCCTCTATGTACTTGAAATCTTTCGAATGGATCGCAAGGAATTGGAAACGAGGGACAAGAATCTCATGGTTTTTGTTTGGGACTATGGATATTTTGTATAGATCATATATCTGAGGTAGGATGATTGGGAATTTGTAAACTATAACTACTTCATTACCTATATAATATGAACCTAACTGTATGACGTCGTAATATTCACGAGCTCCTATATCTAATACCTTATCACTACCATAAAGCCTAGTTAATCTACTTATTATAGATCTAGTGGTATTTAAACTAATTACGTCATGGTGTGCTGTAGACGTCCGTATAAACGCTAGTACGTTCTGTAATTTGGATATTTCTCGCGACAGTCTGTCAACGTTGTCACTAATTATTAAGATTGTTTGTCCTAGATGAGCATATTGAATTAATTCATGATTTCCTTCCTCTAGACTTCGACTCATATTTCTGACTAAGGCTGTTAATTTATTTTGGTTATCTACCATGTTATCTACTATTTTGGAGTGCTGAGTTATCCAATTTTTAGTTAAACTCACGTGGTTGTTAAATTCCGTTAATAATTTGTTTTCATTATCTTGAAGAGATTTGATCGCATTATTAAAATGAACCGCATCTGTATAATCAAGGTTACCGGTTATGCTTTTAACGACAGAACCGAGACCATCTACGAGACCTCTTTTAGAACGAGTAGTTTCAAATGACTGCAATTGGTCAATGACGGTTTGAAGCTGATCCTCTAAGTATTCAATATGAGGTTGGAATAAAGAGAGGCTCTTATTGTGAAGATCGGGACTTATTCCTTTTAATTGATTACGAACGACATTAACCTTATCCTGTAACTCCTGAAGATTTACGTGTTGCAGAAACGAATGGTAATGAGATACTATGTTACAGGGACCTAGTTTAAAGGGTAATACGCCTGGGCCATCGTCAAGATTTTCAAGTTTTATCTCCTGTGTTAGAGCCGAATGCAGGAGCAGATGAAGTACTAGGAGAGTCCTGCAACAATTGGGCACTTTTAGGCACTCTCTTTAACCTGGATTTAGCAATTGGTCCACGCTTTTTGCGCGTATAGATATGTATTGGTAGGTCGGCCATGACGGTGTCATGCGTATAGCGGGGTGCTATCTTTTGTCGAGAGGCAAGGGGGTTTTTCACAAATATTTGTTGTTCGGGTGAGTACTGGTTTTCCGTCTCTCTAGATTTATTACGAGCATCTATTAAATCCTTACGTTGGATTAAGCTGGACTCATGAATTAAATTATAAGCATTAGTCATTTTGTTCTTATGTTCTACTGTATACTGTTGTAGCAAATGGGTGGTTAAATCTATGTCCAGTGGGTCACGTGGGTCGAAGTGTCCTGTGATAACATCGATTGGTTTACATTTTGTCAAACTATGTATAGAGCTGTTGTAAGCCAGAAGGGCATAATTTATCAAGTTTAAAATGGGTTCATTCTTTTGTTCCACCTTTAAGATACGTAGGTGTTCCAAGATTGTTGAGTGGAATCGCTCCACAATTCCGTTTTCATTAGGAGTGTGAGGTGCTATTTTGTGGTGCTGGATTTTATGTAGTCTTGTGAACTCGGCAAACAGCTGGTTTGTGAACTCTGGTCCGTTGTCTGTCACTATTATGTAAGGTACTCCATGATGGGTACAGAATTTTAATAACGCTTGCACTACACTTACTGCTGTCCCATCTCTTAAGTAATACGCTTGAGCGTACTTTGAGAAAGCGTCAACGATAGTTAGGAATTTCTCGCTCTGAATAGTTAACAGGTCTAAATGAACAGTTTCGAAAGGTTTACCTGGTGGAGGGACAAGACGGTACTGTTGTTTTAGAGGGTGTCGGTCATATTTGGCCTGGCCGCAAACTGTGCATTCATTAATAAATTTAGTAATGTGCTCCTTCATTTTAGGCCAAAAGTACTTGTGAGACAGGGCTAGGTAGCACTCGGTTATGCTTGCGTAACACCTCCCCCCGTAGAACAGCGACTATTGAAGACCTTGGTCGTAAATTGCGCTGGGAGATGATCTGTGCTACTCCTTTGAGTCTCCGGGACGGCATAGGTGCTGTGCTGCTGAGCCTCCTGGTCGTTGGCAGGTTCTTTCTTAATCTTCATTTGTTTCAGGTGACATCTTCGGTAAATGAAATGAGCGAATAGTGCACATGCACTGAGTAGTAACACATACAGCGGTATAGTTGTATGATAGAGGCTGCTAGTTTCATGTGTGTCAAAGTGTACTGGCGACTGCAGTGAAATCTCCTTATTGGTTGCGTGTAGATCATCTAAGTTGATAGAGTTGAGTTTGAATAGCGGGTATGCTGCCGGGCTAGGTGTATCTTCCCTAGGGACATCTATTATCTTCAAGGCTTGACCCTTCAATCGGTCGTTGGAGTTTGAGATGACGAACTCTGCTGCCTCCGAACTTAATTGGCCCCTCATGCTTCCTCTTGAAAGAGCTCAGAGAGCAATTTTAAAAGTAGCAAACTTCCATCCCTTTTTCTTTCCCACAGATCAGTTATATAAATCCTGCAACGTGCTGACTGTTCGCCAGCTTTTCATTTTGCACTTAGTATTAAAACAACATACTATGCTTTCGTACATTTCTGACAGTACTAACAAGAGGCGGAATGATATAGTGTGCACTTCTAATGCAACCTCCAAAAATGTCTTTGCAGAAAGATTCTTCTCATTTTTAGGCCCATTTCTGTACAATAGGTTAAATAAAAAACTAAGTTTTTATAAGTTGAACTATTTTAATTGTAAAAAGACTGTCATTTCATTTCTACGAAGCATTGCTTATGAACAGACAGAGGATCTACTCATTGTCGACAAATAACCCGCTAACATGCTGATTCTATTTTTATGTAAGTTTTAATTTTAGTACTTTATACTGTTTAATTTATTTATAATTCTTATAAGATATTTATGAACTGTCTAGCCTGAAACACAGGTTCCACCTAGTTCAGGCTAATATAAAACTGTGCTCTAGTCTAATTGTTAAGATATTTTTATTGTATTTGTCTCCCTTTTATAAAATAAACGATTTTTATTATTTATTATTAATGCATCCATTCATGACGCGGCATTAATTCCATCGGGATACTCAATAATAAGATGTGACCGTGCAGACGGGCGTAAACACGGAGGCGTTTTTCTCGTGGCCACACCGCGATTCGAGTTGCGTCGAGTGTCGCCACCTAAAAGAAAGAAAGAAAAAGTATTTATTTGCCACAAATTATTGATAATTAGGTGTTTGAACTAGTTTGTGCAACAGTTTACCAGCACAATCGTTTATTGTTTTTTTTTGTGTGTTATTTATATCCTACCTAATAGTAAAGAAAATGAATATATGGTATTGTTTAGGATTATTGAACAGTTGTGTAAAAGTTACAGAAATACTATAGTACGAGTAATTGGGGACTTCAACTTGTATTCTTGTCCTGTTAACGTACTTAATTATTTTCAATGCTTTCAAACTCAGTGTGGATTCGCTCAGAGTAACAGAGTAGAAAATTGTAATGGTCGACAGTTGGATCTTGTGTTGAGTGCATTTGGGGAGGGCGGGAGTGTGAGTGTGCGCGCGTCGGAGGCGCCGCTTGTGTTGGTCGACGCGTATCACCCGCCGCTTGACGTGACAGTGAGTATGCATGTGCGCCAGCGCCGGTGCGTCGGCACCGACTGCAGGTACGCATGAGCCTGCGGGCTGGAATTTTAATAAAGCCGATTTTTTTGTTTTGTACTCATGAATTCCGGCCATAGACTGGGGTCCTATGTATGGGTTAGACTTGCAAATGTGTTTAAATTATTTCTATGACAGTATTAATGCAATTTTGGATGACTGCGTTCCGAGAAAAAAGCGAAGTCGTGTAAGCTCAAGGTACATTTACCCTGAGTGGTACACTGTTGAAATAATTCACGACATTAAAACATAGTCTGTTTTACATAAACGGTACAAAATAAGTGGATTGAGGACGGATTATGAGGCGTTTGCGCGGTGTAGAAGTAAAGTAAAAAAATCGATAATCTGCGCGCGGGAACAGTATGCGAACCGCGTTCAGAATGAATTGCTAAAAGACCCGAAGTCGTTCTGGAACTATGCAAAATCTAAGAGGTAGTAGGAGTCCGCGAAAGATTTTAAAGAATGGTGAGGCGTTGACTGACGAACAGTGTGCTCAGGAATTTGCCGAGTACTTCTATTCGGTGTATGGTACAGAGCAGGCAAAGTTGGATGTAGGCGTGGCTATGACCGAAGCAGGGGGGGAGAATGGAGCGGCGCGAGTACATCTTGATCACTTACAGCTATCTGATGTATTTTGTGCGCTTCAACAACTCAAACCAAAAAAGTCTTCTGGACCGCACGGCTTTCCACCCTACATCTTAAAGGATTGTCGTTCGGTGCTAGCCAAACCGCTGCAATACATTTATAATAAATGTTTAGAGGGAGCGGTGTTTCCGGAGAAGTGGAAGGTTACTCGCGTCGTTCCGATATCAAAGGGAGGTTTGGGGACGACGGTGGATGGTTACAGGCCTGTAGCAGTGCTGTCGAGTCCAGCAAAAGTTTTTGAGGCAGCTATTCATAAGAGCATATTTCAGCAGGTCAGTAGTCAGCTTTCGGACGCTCAGCACGGATTTCAACCAGCAAGAAGCACTACTAGCAATCTCCTCAGCCATATGGCTAATCTTGTACTATCAGTGGATGGTGGGGGTCAGACGCTCAGAAGCTTTCGATGTAGTAAATAATGATGTCTTGCTCAAAAAGTTAGCGGCAGTTGGTTTCACCCCACATCTGTTAAAGTTTTTTGCAAGTTACTTGGGTAGCAGACAGCAATACGTAGAATACGCGGGACATAACTCAGAGCCATATTTTACTAGGTCGGGGGTAAGTCAAGGCAGTAACCTTGGGCCTTTGGAGTTCATACTTATGATAAATGACCTGCCAAAAGTAGTAGAAAATGCCAAATGCTTGCTGTTTGCTGATGACCTCAAGCTGTCACTGGAGATAAGTAAGTTGGACGACTGTGAAAGGCTTCAAAGAGACATAGACAGAGTTGTGGCCTGGAGTAAGGAGAACCTCTTGCAGTTCAACGTCTCAAAGTGTGTAACGATCACTTTCACTCGCAGGCGATCTCCTATCCTATATAGTTACGACCTGGATGGAGTGCCAATTGCTAGGGCTACGAAAGTTAAGGACTTAGGAGTGAACTTCGACACCGAGCTAACGTTTCATGATCACGTCGTAAGTTGTTGCAGATAGGCTTACCGTAATCTAGGTTTCATGCTCCGTATGGTACGTGAGTTTACTAACATTAAAGCGATAATTGCGTTATATAATGCTTTGGTTAGAAGTCAATTAGAATGTAACGCAGTCATTTGGGCTCCACATGAATCTAAATATAGGCTCATGCTGGAGAGAGTACAAAACAAGTTTGTCAGGTACTTGTACTTGCGCTTGTATGGTTTTTACCCATTTTACCCATTGATGTACCCAACTTTATTTGTTTTGGGTATGGTTGGATATAACGAGCTGAGGGTCAGGAGGGATCTCGCACTTATCTCGTACCTATTCAAAGTACTTAGAGGAAAGGTACACAATGCGGACATATTGGGGCAGGTAGGATTGTGTGTTCCGGACCGGTACGTGTGGCGACGACGACGGCCGCAGCTGCTGGCTGAGCCGAGTGCTCAAACCAATTTGTTACGGGAGGCGCCAATGACGCGTGCGCTCCGCGCTCTCAACCTCATAGCAAGTGAGTCGGACCTATTCTGTTGTTCTTTGAGCGAATTTACAAAGAATGCCTTGGTCGTAATTAGCTATAAAGTTTAATGCATATAAGATGAATTTAATTGTATTTTTAATTGAATATTGGCTATTAGAATATTTATTTAGTTGTATTTTTAAATTGAATGACAGTGTTTAGGTATTGCTTGATTTATTTAATTGTATTTTTAATTAGTGACATTTTTTATTGGATTGTTTTATGAATTGTATTAATTGTTGTATTGTATTTATATTTATTAATTGTTGTATTGTATTAATAAGTAGATATTATAATTATCGTACTCTATCGCATTAGGCCCATTGGCTTGTAATGATCGTTGTTACTTAGATAAATAAAAAATAAAATAAAATAAAAAATAAAACTTCTATATGCGAGTGCCAAGATAAGCTCCCGTCAATAATTACGCCCAAGTATCTTGTGGAGGTGACCTGTTTTATATTTTGACAATAGCAATTAGGATTCATATTGTTTGAGCACTCGTGTATTCAAATTCTGATATTTGAACCTGGTTTCGATCTTTGACTCGGGGAAAAACAAATGTAGTTGGTTTTTAAAGTATTAAGGGTTAGCAGATTGGCTTTTAACCAGCTATCTATAACCCCTAACCCACATTCAGTATTAAGGCGTACGGACTCCCAAGTTTCACCAGAAAAAACGACTGCCGTGTCATCCGCGTAGGAGAAGATCTTACCGCCGCTAATCCTTAGGTTACCGAGTTCGTTTATATACACCAGGAATAACGGTGGCCCGAGCACGCTCCCCTGTAGGACTCCAAAGACTACGTTTTTATCCTCACTGAGTGCATAACCCACGTTAACTTGCTGTTTCCTACCCCGGAGATAACTTTCGAAAAGTGCAAGAGCCGTATCTCTTATTCCTATAACCTCAAGCCTCCGCACAAGGATGGGAACTGAAATGGTGTCAAACGCCTTTCTAAGGTCTAGAAAAACTGCAATGCATTTAGACCCCTTGTCTACTTTAGCTGTGATTTCAGATGTCAATGCAGTGACAGCATCCTGTGTTGGCCGCCCTTGTACTGATAGGTCTGTAGTTCGAAATCGATTTTGGGTCTCTTTTTTTGTATAGTAGGATGTAAAGAAAATATTTCTTCCACCGGCTAGCGTCAGAGATACTTTTGGCCTGAGACCCTGTTACCTATCTACGGGTTTTGTACATGAGGTATGTATGCAATAAATAAGAGTCCTTAGATTTGGTCTTCACATATATCACGTTTATTTATAGCACTGCAATACACTATATAGCACTCCGTTCTCAGAAAATTGCATGTCCAACTTACAATTTATGTCGAAACACTTTTACCATATCGTTCGAAGATTATAGGTCCAGTTCAGAGGTCCTCAAGCGGCATCTACGCCATGGTCATCTAATCGTGGGCATCTCTCGACACGTGGGTGCTTGTGTACGGAACCATCCTATGATCCGACCGTTTTATTAAGTTTTTGCATAGTAATTAAATATAAATCTATCGTAGGAACCCTGCCAACAAATAGAAAGATTTGATCAGACTCCTGAATGCCACGCGCTTAAGACTTAGCATCAGCACAGAAAAAAAACCCAAAAAGACTACTTACATCGTCCTACATCCGAATGCTTAATGCATTTCAACTTAACTCTGGTTCCAGCTACCTTTCGAGACATCATTAAATGTTTTTAAGAACTTATCCAATAAATAAAGTTTAAAGTGGCAGACTCGCTCCAGATCAACTTGGAAAAAGAAACGTCAAACGACAATCTGTCATCTGTCAACTCGCAAAACAACGCTTCATTCCACGAATCTAAATTTATTCTATTTTTAGGTGTTACAATACACCTTACCCCGGTTAAAAAAAAAACTTTCATTAGAAAGATTTTTTTTTTCCTCAATCAAAACTATATTGCCATGCGCATTCAGAATCTCACCAAAACCCTCGACAGAAACTGGGGCAACCCTAAACAAATCTGAATTTAGATTCCCCTCAGACACAATGACTAAATTACTACTATATAAATACTAATTTAATTTAAGTTTTCAATTAAGTATTAAGTATCAAATAAAAATCAAGAAACAGGATGAGAAGGTATGCATAACCCCCAATACACCTTAACAGAAGTCTGTATGTAGGCATGCACACATTTAAATAAAGTTTCAAGTTTAGTTTAATTAAATAATCAATACTCCTCAACGCAGAGTATTGTTATTCCAAAGTATCTATAAATTTTAAATCTAAATAACTACTAGATACTAGAAGTATCAAGTATTCACAAGAAACTATTTCAAAACTAATAAAAAAAAAAAAATTAGTTTTGACAACATTAATCTCTTATTCAAGTAATTGAGATTCAATGAGTAAGTATTAAGTTTTATTTTATTACCCTCAATCTCCAATCCTAGTAAGTAACAGTAATACCATAACAACAAGTTCCTAAAGAAAGTAATATCACATCACAAATCTAAGTGATTGTGATTTATCAATGTATTGAGTTTAACTTTGTAGTTAAGTAATTTACAAAAGTCATATTCTATATATTTGAAATTCAAAAGTATTAAGGATAATTTAATTAAACAGGATTATCAGAAACTGTTTAATCAAATTTCATAAGTATTGGCTTGGGAGCAATTCAAGCATGAACCCCAAGCCAAAAACTAAAAGTGAATTGAGGACTATTTGCCCATCTAAACGAATTTGGGTATGCAATACCAGACACACTTACCGTGTATCTTTTAATGGACAGACTTACGAGCATACTAGCCAATTGTTAATAAAATAAACGAATTGGGGTTCAACTATCCATCTAAACAAATTCGGATATTCAATATACCAGACACATTTATCATGTATCTTTTAGTGAACAAATCTTAAGATGTCCTATAATCAATTCCAAAAGTTAATTATAAATATAATAAATAAAAGTTAAATTTAGTTATCTAAGAGTGAATTGAGGACCATTTGCCCACCTGAACAAATTTGGGTATTCTATATACCAGACACACTTATCGTGTATCTTTTAATGGACAGAATTACGAGCATCCTAGCCAATTGTTAATAAAATAAACAAATTGGGGTTCAACTGTCCATCTAAACAAATTTGGATATTCAATATACCAGATACATTTATCATGTATCTTTCGGTGAACAAACCATGAGATGTCCTATAACCAATTCAATATGTGAATTAAACATATAATTCCATAAGTGAATCCAATTAAAAGGATTCAATGAATAAAAGTTAAATTGAGTTTTATTTAATTAAGTTGGGCGCCTGTGGGATCATCAATAAATAAATTTGAGTAAATATCCCACATTTATAAAAGTTGGTATCACTAGTTACTAAGAGAATTGAGAAGTTTATTTATACTAATAAAGTAATTAAGTAAAGTGAGTTTAAATTTTAAAGTTTTAATAACTCCGGTGAAGTATTATAGTCATCCGAGAAATTCTCATTAAATATTGAGACCAAGTTAAAATTCGTTTGACTATTTCACTATCAATCCACAGTCAACTATCCAAGTAAACGGTACAAGTCAGAAATTGGTCAGCAATTGGTTCCGAACACAAGCGTACCTCATCGGCCACCGTAGGTGCCAGATAGTCCTCTTACTTGAAACTGCCACACAGACCCAGATACCGCTTGCAGATCTCATCCCAGGATACATTTGGATTGACTGAAACATTAAAATAATTCAATTCATGTACTAATTCCTACCTAAGAAGGTAATCAATCCATAATTTATACCTCCTGAACAAAAGAAATCTATCTTAAGTTTCTATACTTAAGTTAAATTAACAAGTCAATAGTATATAATAATAAGTGTAAAAAAAATTTACCATGAGTTCAAACAATAGTGATCAATACAAATTATAGTTTAAGTTTCACTAAGTGAACATAAGAAGCTAATATTAGACACTCATAGGTGCATCTAATATAAATGAGTTGTTACAATCATAAAATTCAAGAATACATTACAAAGGATGAGGCTCAACAGACCATGTGCTGATAACCTCAAATTAAGTACCTTCACAATAATATCAGGTATTGAACAACTCCAATAATTAAGTTAATCTCCCCCCACGCCCAGTTAATGGCCCCACGTTGGGCGCCATTGTAAAGAAAATATTTCTTCCACCGGCTAGCGTCAGAGATACTTTTGGCCTGAGACCCTGTTACCTATCTACGGGTTTTGTACATGAGGTATGTATGCAATAAATAAGAGTCCTTAGATTTGGTCTTCACATATATCACGTTTATTTATAGCACTGCAATACACTATATACCTATCTACGGGTTTTGTACATGAGGTATGTATGCAATAAATAAGAGTCCTTAGATTTGGTCTTCACATATATCACGTTTATTTATAGCACTGCAATACACTATATAGCACTCCGTTCTCAGAAAATTGCATGTCCAACTTACAATTTATGTCGAAACACTTTTACCATATCGTTCGAAGATTATAGGTCCAGTTCAGAGGTCCTCAAGCGGCATCTACGCCATGGTCATCTAATCGTGGGCATCTCTCGACACGTGGGTGCTTGTGTACGGAACCATCCTATGATCCGACCGTTTTATTAAGTTTTTGCATAGTAATTAAATATAAATCTATCGTAGGAACCCTGCCAACAAATAGAAAGATTTGATCAGACTCCTGAATGCCACGCGCTTAAGACTTAGCATCAGCACAGAAAAAAAACCCAAAAAGACTACTTACATCGTCCTACATCCGAATGCTTAATGCATTTCAACTTAACTCTGGTTCCAGCTACCTTTCGAGACATCATTAAATGTTTTTAAGAACTTATCCAATAAATAAAGTTTAAAGTGGCAGACTCGCTCCAGATCAACTTGGAAAAAGAAACGTCAAACGACAATCTGTCATCTGTCAACTCGCAAAACAACGCTTCATTCCACGAATCTAAATTTATTCTATTTTTAGGTGTTACAAGGACTATTTTTGAGCACGTCCACTGTATGGGAATTTTTTTCTGTTGTAAAATTAAGTTAAACAATCCACAGAGAGGCGCGATTAATAAGTCTGTTCCTGCTTTAATCATTTTGTTAGTGATGCCGTCTGGACCGGGGCTCTTCTCGGCCTTTAACTTTTTGATCGATAGTTCTACTTCTCTTTCTAAGAAAGGTGGAACCGGGTCGTTGTTGCCTGCCCATATGACGCTATACGTATATTTGTCTTTTCGAGGCTCGCTGTAGAGTTCTTTATAAAATTGCGTAGCTACTCTCATAACGTCATTTTTACTTGTCACCGTTGATCCATCAGCATTGCATAAGTGTGACATTAAATTTTAGTGGTGTTTATTTCTTTATATGCTTTCTTGATGCCTCCGGACTTTTTCAGGGAGGAGTACAGTATGCCGTTTCTATAATTCTTTAAATTAATCTTTAGTAGGTGGTTAACTTCTCTATACATTTTACTTAGTCTCAATTTCTCGTGTTTTGTTTTATTTTGTTTGTTTTTCAGCTCTTGTCTTTGATTCTGTAGTGCTTTTACTTGTTGTGTTATAATGGATTCCAGCTTATTTTTTCTATTAGATGTACTTTTAGCAGAACACTTTTTTAGGGTTGTTCCCAAATTATCATATAATGTTTGTACTGTTACTTTTTTATGTTTAAAGTGTTAACACACAATACTACAATGTTCACGGTATCCTACCTATAACTAAACGTTCCCAACTTTCGACCGTTGTAAACAATCCGATTGGGCCTTTATTGCTGTTCGGAAAACTTTCCAAACAAAAAGTAGAAAATAAAAACTTACCGTTAATATGCAGAAATTCATCAACTTTCCTTCTACCTACGAGCAAATAAAAAAATATATTATCCTTTTACTTCTACCGATTTCGTATTTCTTTTTAGAATACACTGGTATTGAACCTGAAGATTGGCTACAAGACTCTCCGGAGATCAGTTATCCACCTGATAAGACTACCGCGGTTACTGATGACCCAACTGATTCTGAAATTTCCATTGATCCTATCGTATCACTGGATTCCATCATATCAATCGATCCTGCAAATCTACAGGACAAACCTAGTACTTCGCCAGAAGCGTCAGACTACACCATTAACGCGGACCAAGTGCGATGGTCATCTTGGGGGAAGACCCATCGACATCTATGAAGTTTGGACCAGATTTACATAAAGAAATAAGTAAACGCTTCCAGCACGTCGCTTCCGAGGGTTTCGAGAAGAATTGTAGGAAAGCATTAATAGCTTAATATTTGGTTCCATCAAATTATATTATTGTTTTGCGAATAAAGGTATGAATTGTCGTTATATTGCTGCCCCGGCGTTGAACGCCGAGTTGAAAGCAGTGATACCCGAAACCGCAGCTAAACGTGACAAGGCCATAGTCGTCAAACAGGAGCAAAATATGGCGAGCGCCATCTCCTGCTTGGGTCAGGTAATTACCAGCCAACTCATTGCGAAGAACAATGAGTTACTGCCCAAAATAATGGACGCTGCGCGTATCCTCCGCGATGTCCAGCATTATGACTCAGTTACCCGCAGAAACTTTATTTTATCTGCCTTAAAAAGGGACATGATTATGAAGGACGCATTAAGTAGCACCAGGATTGATGAATTTTTATTCGGGGACAAACAGAAACGATAAAATTGACTAAAACTGTAACAAAATCGGGTACTGAACTGAAGGCCGATACTGCGAATAAAAACCCACCAAAACGACCAAACAACCCGATTACCTCAGAGGTATTTAAACCGAAGAGATCCTGCTCCAGCGCGCAGGCTGCTGGGAGCCGCGCCGAGGAGCCGCGAGCCTGCAGTGCCGCGGCCGCCGCCGCCGCCTGCCAGCTCATTGAGGAGGTTGCCGCCACAGCGCCAGCCGCAGCGCCGCTACTAGACCCAGTTAAGTATGAGGGTCGCTTGAAATACTTTTATAAACAGTGGTGGCTTATAACTAGTGATCAGTTGATACTGTCGTGGATTGACGGATATAAACTCACATTTTCCTCTCAGGTAATCCAGAAAGTAGTACCTGCCGAGCAAAGTTATTCCACTTCTTAGTTTATTAATTTTTCCGAAGCTATTAATAGCCTATTAGATATAGGAGCCATATCGAAATGTGACCCGTGTCCTGGTCAATTTGTATCTAGCGTGTTAATCACTCCTAAACCAAATGGAAAAAATGAGGTTTATATTAAACCTCAATGTATAACCTTGGTCGCACTGTATCGATAAAATACCCTAGGCACACTGTTGTAAATTAGCTCCGCGATGCTTCGACAGATGGTGTTGTTAGATGAGCACCGATTTCTACATCGCGGTGTTAAGATTTTCCGCCGATAGTATAAGGACCCTGTGTGTGTTAGAATATTTCTCTCCCGCCCGATCACCATGTATGGCAAGCCGATCTCCTGGGAGAAGCAAGCCAAATACTTGGGAGTCATATTAGATGAACATCTAACATTTGCCAAGCACATAAGTAGCGTCCGCTCGCGGGCCTACTTCGCGCAAGGCAGACTCCATAATTTGGTGTCCAGCCGCAGTAAACTGTCAATCAAGTGCAAGCTGCGGCTGTTCACCACAGTGATCCGTCCCATCATGACGTACGCCTGTGCGGTCTTCGCGCACGCCAAGTCACATCTCCTCCACAAGATGCAGACCCTGCAGAACCGCTTCATCCGCAGAGCAGTGGGAGCCCCCTACTTTGTTCGGAATGAGGAGCTGCATGTGGATCTCAGACTCCCCACCGTCCAGCAGTTCATGAAACGCCTCACCAAGCGTTTCTTCGAGAAGGCTGCTAAACATAGAAACCCCCTAATCGTATCGGCCGGCCGATACGTTCCCTCCCAAATTAGTAAAATTCGCCGACCCCGGCACACTTTAATCACACCCGACGACGCTACGACCCTGCTCCAAGAGAGCCGTAGGGAAACTAGCACGTTGAAAAGACGCAGACCGCCGTCCTTCCGTCCTCGCCGCAGAGGACCGTCGCGAGACCCCACGCAGAGCCAAGCAACCAGTCCCTTGACAGAGCCAGCCCGCGCCGCTGTGCCGATAGTTTCAAGTCCGCCCGCATGACATATTCACACGACACCGACTCACACCGCGACGCGGCGTGTCCTAAGTTAATATAGGCACGTCGTGAAGCAACCTGACGTACAGACACCCCCTGTCGTGCGCGGCATGTCCGAACACAGCAGGGGACTTAAGACACAGAAATCCCCCCAGTCCCTTTGCTCAAGCCAGCACGCACCGCTGAGCTGTAGTTTAAAAATTCGTCCTTAAATAATCACATAATGATTCAGCTGTCCCTTGAGGCCCTCCCCCAGCGACGCCCTGAGCCGAGGTCCGTACCCCAAAGGGGGTGCCCTCTTACAATGACCCAACGCAGTAAATTATTATCATTATACCAACCATTTACCAACGTTGGGCCAATGCTACTACTGCCTACCTTTACTTAAAAGCTGTTGGGGTTTTTGCAGTGCTTACAACGTAGGTCCCACAAATATCAACTGCATTGGGCCAATGACTGCCCAATGCAGTTAAATATTATCATTACGCCAAAGTTTTTACAAAACGCTCCATATTTTCAAAATGGTTGCTCGGATGAAAATCTTTTCAAGAAAGAAATTGTTGCTCTACTCGAAAACCATGAGATAATGAAAAAAACTCGAAAAATTATTAAGAAAAAAAAATTATTGCAAAATTCTTCTAAGTGTCGGGCCGGATCATCAAAGGACTTAGTAAAATTTTCAGAGATTTTTTTTTTAATAGATTTCTGCCCTTTTTATTGTAGCACCTTACTAACCTTGTCCATAGAAACCATTTAGGCTCTGAGAAGCATGGCCCTCCGACGCACCGTTCCCGAGTTATGGGCATCCAAATTTTATTTTATTTTTTACAAAACGATCCATATTTTCAAAATGGTTGCTCGGATGAAAATCTTTTCAAGAAAGAAATTGTTGCTCTACTCGAAAACCATGAGATAATGTAAAAAACTCGAGAAATTATTTAAAAAAAAAAAAATAATGTAAAATTTTTCTAAGTGTCGGCGATCATCAAAGGACTTAGTAAAATTTTCAGAGATTTTTTTTAACAGATTTCTGCCCTTATTATTGCAGCACCTTACTAACCTTGTCCATAGAAACCATTTAGGTTCTGTGAAGCATGGCCCTCCGACACACCGTTCCCGAGTTATGGGACTCCAAATTTTATTTTATTTTTTACAAAACGATCCATATTTTCAAAATGGTTGCTCGGATGAAAATCTTTTTAAGAAAGAAATTGTTGCTCTACTCGAAAACCATGAGATAATGTGAAAAACTCGAAAAATTATTGAGAAAAAAAAATGATTGCAAAATTCTTCTAAGTGTCGGGCTGGATCATCAAAGGACTTAGTAAAATTTTCAGAGATTTTTTTTTTACATATTTCTGCCCTTTTTATTGCAGCACCTTACTAACCATGTCCATAGAAACCATTTAGGCTCTGAGAAGCATGGCCCTCCGACGCACCGTTCCCGAGTTATGGGCCTCCAAATTTTATTTTATTTTTTACAAAACGATCCATATTTTCAAAATGGTTGCTCGGATGAAAATCTTTTCAAGAAAGAAATTGTTGCTCTACTCGAAAACCATGAGATAATGTAAAAAACTCGAGAAATTATTTAAAAAAAAAAAAATTATTGTAAAATTTTTCTAAGTGTCGGCGATCATCAAAGGACAGTAAAATTTTCAGAGATTTTTTTTTAACAGATTTCTGCCCTTATTATTGCAGCACCTTACTAACCTTGTCCATAGAAACCATTTAGGTTCTGTGAAGCATGGCCCTCCGACACACCGTTCCCGAGTTATGGGACTCCAAATTTTATTTTATTTTTTACAAAACGATCCATATTTTCAAAATGGTTGCTCGGATGAAAATCTTTTTAAGAAAGAAATTGTTGCTCTACTCGAAAACCATGAGATAATGTGAAAAACTCGAAAAATTATTGAGAAAAAAAAATGATTGCAAAATTCTTCTAAGTGTCGGGCTGGATCATCAAAGGACTTAGTAAAATTTTCAGAGATTTTTTTTTACATATTTCTGCCCTTTTTATTGCAGCACCTTACTAACCTTGTCCATAGAAACCATTTAGGCTCTGAGAAGGATGGCCCTCCGACGCACCGTTCCCGAGTTATGGGTCTCCAAATTTTATTTTATTTTTTACAAAACGATCCATATTTTCAAAATGGTTGCTCGGATGAAAATCTTTTAAGAAAGAAATTGTTGCTCTACTCGAAAACCATGAGATAATGTAAAAACTCGAGAAATTATTTAAGAAAAAAAATTTACTGCAAAATTTTTCTAAGTGTGCGGCGATCATCAAAGGACTTAGTAAAATTTTCAGAGATTTTTTTTTAACAGATTTCTGCCCTTTTTATTGCAGCACCTTACTAACCTTGTCCATAGAAACCATTTGGGATCTGAGAAGCATGGCCCTCCGACGCACCGTTCCCGAGTTATGGGCCTCCAAATTTTATTTTATTTTTTACAAAACGATCCATATTTTCAAAATGGTTGCTCGGATGAAAATCTTTTAAGAAAGAAATTGTTGCTCTACTCGAAAACCATGAGATAATGTAAAAACTCGAGAAATTATTTAAGAAAAAAAATTTACTGCAAAATTTTTCTAAGTGTCGGGCCGGATCATTAAAATTTTCAGAGATTTTTTTTAACAGATTTCGGCCTGTTTTATTGGAGCACCTTATTAACCTTGTCCGTAGAAACCATTTGGGATCTGAGAAGCATGGCCCTCCGACGCACCGTTCCCGAGTTATAGGCCTCCAAATTTTATTTTATTTTTTACAAAACGCTCCATATTTTCAAAATAGTTGCTCGGATGAAAATCTTTTCAAGGAAGAAATTGTTGCTCTAGTCGAAAACCATGAGATGATGTAAAAATCTCGAGAAATTATTGAGAAAAAATTGAGTAATTGGAGGGTAGTCCCAAATAATACAGTTACAATTTTGAGCTCTCATATAATTAATTTAATAAAATATTAAAAACAACTTTTAAATGCAAGAAACATAATAAAGTAACCTCTGGTGCACTCAGTCAGTTCATCAAATCTCCTTGACACCACTTCTCTACACTGCAAGCACTGCTCTTTGCTGAAATGGACCTGTACTCCAAATCGTCAAGCACTGTGGAGGAGCTGTCTCCTACATTTGCTTCAAGAATGTCACAGTATGAGGAAGACTTGAAGAATGCCAGTGGTGAAGCTTCACATAAGACTATTGCCAGCCTATCCAAGGACTTCACTGAGTTGAAGACCCTAGTTTGGAAAACATTGAGTTCACTGAAGTCCCAGATGGAGTTGCTTGTGTTTGGCTGGATAGGCACGAAATGACAACCCGTGCTAAGGTTCTTCTGTTGCATGGCCTGAGTGAGGACAAGGGAGCAGATCTAAGCAATGGTTTCCTGAAGGTTTTGTCGGAGCGTCTGGAAATGGCCAACGTCGCCTCTAAAGATATAACAGCCTGTCACCGCCTTGGAAGCAACACCAGCAAACCACGTCCCCTCTTAGTTAGATTTGAAAGCCGCATCGTAAGGAATGAGGTGTGGCGAAATAACAACCAAGCTGAAAAGCTCTGGTTTAACGCTTTCTGAGTTCCTGACTAAGCTCAGACACGATATTTTTATGAATGCTCGGAAGTACTTCGGAATACATAAGTGTTGGACGTCTGAGGGGAAGATTGTCATCCAGGTTTCCGAAGAATCGCGACGGAAGATTGAGTTTGCTTCGGAATATCAAGAACTTGTGGCTCAGTTTCCCGTTGCTGAGCCCTCAGCCGTAACTTCGAAGCCAGTGCCCGATAAGAGAATTTGCTAGACAGTAAAGTGATGAGTCCTCGTTGCGGGTCTTCCATTTTTCTGAGTACATAATATACTAGGTACTTATAATTTTTATGTTTTATGTCGTTCATGTGTCGGTCATTCAATTTTTTTAGTTTTTTGTTTTGATTTTTTACTTATGTTATTATTGCCATTTGACATTTAGACCGTTCGGTGTTACTCAAAGTTTTCGTTCGGAAACATACTAACGTGTATTTATTTTGTTTGGACTACAGGCTTTTTATCTTTTAATTATAAAACTAATGTAGTCGGCGAGTGCATCGAGGTTTGAGTGCTGAAATTATTTTTTTCTTGTTTATTGTTAGATTACTTAAATTTTTTTTTAATTATTTATTTATTTTTATTGTTATTTGTATTTAGTTAAAATGGAAATGGACTGGTCACATGATGAGATCAACAACAGGAAAGTGGACTAAAAAAGTAACGGAATTCTACCATGACCTCATTTACCTTTCCTATAAAATTTGACTTCCTCAACGCAAGGCCAAATTTCTCTTTCTTCGCAGTTTTAAAAACGTTGATTTGGAGCGTTTGAGGGCTGATGCGGGTGGGATTGACTGGTCTTCTGTGTTCACCGGCGAGAATATGGACTCTATGGTGTCAGTTTTCAGCAGTACTATATTGTATTTGTATGATGCACCCCTTAAAAAGGTAAGAGTCAAACACCTTCCTGCACCATGGCTTTCCCCAGCTATAAAAAACCTGATGGCGAAACGTGATAAGGCCAAGCATTTATACAGGAATCGGGCTACTGAGGAAACCTGGGACCTTTATAAGAAGATGCGAAATCGCTGCAGTTGTTTGTGTAGGAATGCCAAAAGGCATCACATTCACAACTCAATTGATAACTTCAACCCGACACAAGTATGGCAATTTTTAAAGACTATTGGTATTGGCAAAGCCTCTAGCAAGAGTTCTTCTGATAAAATGGACCTCAATGCACTTAATGCGCACTTTTCTACATCACCAATTATACTCGATATCGATGTTAAATCTTCGACTCTCAATGATCTTTCCAATCTTCCTTTACCAGCAAATACTTCTTTCACTTTCAACCCAATTACTGAGCTAGATATTAAGAAATGTTTTCAATCCATCTCCATTAAGGCGTTAGGTGACTATGGTCTTCAGTTCCAAATGTTCCTACCTATTTTGAGTGAAATAGTTCCTGTTGTAACTCACATAGTAATTTTTTCTCTTTTCACTAACACGTTTCCTTCTGCTTAGAAGAAGGCTCACGTCTTACCACTTCCTAAAGTTTCAAATCCCTCTTCTCCATCTCAGTTCCGTCCAATATCCATCCTCCCAATCCTTTCCAAAGTTCTCGAGAGCGTTGTTCAGAAGCAACTGTCTTGTTATCTATCCTCTTATGGCCTGCTGAGTCCTTACCTCTGGTTTCAGACCTGGCCATAGCACTGTGACAACTCTTGTCAAAATAACTGACGATATAAGACTGGCTATGGAAAACAAATGCTTGACAGTGTTGGTTTTACTGGACTTCAGCAGTGCCTTTAATTCAGTGTACTTTGACATTCTCTTAGGAATCCTTTCCTCCCTTAATGTCTCTGCGCCAGTAATTGAGTGTTTCAAATCTTATCTTCGAGGCCGCTCGCAGTATGTTCGGTCTGATGAGGATTTCTCTGAATGGTGTGATTTGGCTGCGGTTGTACCTTAGGGTGGCGTCCTCTCTCCTCTTCTTTTCTCAGTTTTTATAAACGCTATCATTAAGGTATTTACTTCTAACTATCATCTCTATGCAGACGACTTGCAGTTATACCGTCACTTTAGAATGGGTTAACTCGCTGAGGCTGTGGATGCCATCAATGATGACCTTGAAAATATCAACAAGTTGGCTAAATCCTTTGGACTCTTACTGAATCCAACTAAGTCGCAAGCTACATGCTCAGCCTTTTAGATCATCAGTCTCTCCCGCCAGTAGTGTATGATTCGGTGCCCATATTGTACTCGAAAAGCGCTAAAAACCTAGGCGTCCATATAGACACTAACCTCTCTTGGGAGGTTCATATTGCTGACGTTAGTAAGAGGGTTTTCTACTCTTTTCAGTCTCTTAAACGTCTCCAAAAATTCTTATTATTCTTCCATTTCACACTAAGGTCACTCTTGCACAATTTCTTCTCCTACCGCTAATAGACTATGCGGATGTCTGTTTTCTAGATGCAACGGAGGTACTTCTTAACAAACTCGAGCGGCTGCAGAACTTATGCATCCTTTTCATTTTTGGCCTCCGCAAGTACGACCATGTGTCGAAGTTTCGGACCAGATTGAGGTGGCTGCCAATTCGGCATCGCCGAGATACCCATATCCTATCTCTTCTCTATACTATCCTGCATAATCCTAATTCTTCTCAATACCTTCGTGAACGGTTTGAGTACTTCGTTCCGAGGGGTAAACCCTATCGCTCTGCCAATTCTCTTCTCCTTCATATTCCGCGTCACACTTCCAGTCGCTATAATGGCTCCTTTTCTGTTACTGCATTGCGTCTCTGGAACTCTCTCCCACACTCCCTACGCGACAGTCCTTCTCTAGATGTCTTCAAGAAGAAAATAAAAAAGCACTTCCTTTCAAATTGACATAATATTAGTATTATATTGGTATTAATATGTATAATATATATTTAGAATTATTTATGTAGGTTTATAAGTATTGTACACTGAATCCTACCCTCAACAGTGATCTCTCTCTATCACTCAAAGGTTTGCTGGGCGAAAATTCAACATTTAGTTAAGCTCGCCTTTGTACATGTATTGTGTAACCATATGTAATATGTAAAATTTTTGTGTACAATAAAGAATTAAGAAGAAGAAAAAAATTGCAAAAATATTTCCAAGTGCCAAAGGATTTAGACAAATTTTCGGAGTTTTTTTTTTAACTGATTTCGTCTATTTTTATTGTAGCACTTTATTAACCTTGTCCATAGAAACCATTTAATTTAAGGTCTGAGAAGCATGGCCCTCCGACGCACCGTTTCCGAATTACGGGCCTCCAAATTTTATTTTATTTTTAAGAAAATAAATTAAAATTTGGAGGAGAAAGGAAGAAAAATGGAAAGTCTAAACCACCACATCTAGTGGAAAATCCACTGAGTTGACAACACTGTGATGTGATAACACTTTTAAAATGGCGTCGTTTCACGTTTGGTTTCACTTATCGGCAATAGCCGGTAAATTATTGTAAGTGTTAATTTAAATAACACTTATTTATATCAGCGAAAAATATGTAATAATAATAAAATATGCCTAAAAATTATCTAAATCAATAGATATACACAAATCAGAAAGACAAAAAAAAAACGAACTAACTGATGACTAGGCAGCATGGTCTCTGACGGTAGTCTGTTCCACAAGGAACAAAAGCCAAAAAAGTGACAGACGTCAAGACGTGACAGTTATTTTTTTCTTTCGGAATGGTAGTTTTTACTAGAAATTATATAAAAATACTTAATAGATACTAATATCCGTTTAGTGTGTATAAAGTGCATTTTTTTGTGTAACACGAGTTCAAAAAGCTTGTGAGAATTGAACCTTTGTGGTATGGATGAAAATAGAAGGAAATGTTAAAGTGTAACTGTTCACCAGCCAAACATAACGAAAAACTGTTCCGCTTTCCTAAAACCCGGAGTTTGAAACCTTCGTATTCTGAGGCTACTGCAAACAGATTGTAAATAAATCATTTGAATACATGAACATAATATGCAACTTGGAGAGACTGTGGTGAGTGCCCTCAGAGATGTTGTTGTTATTGTCAGGTGACCTTAAAAAGGGCTGTTGTACATGGCTCTGAAGAGAGCTGTTTGGATTTACCATTGTGGTGAAAGGAATGATCAGCTAGACTCTGCGTTACCAGCTGCTAGCCGTCCAGGGTGTGCAGGGCGTTTGGAATGGCAAAACGATATAGTTAACACCACTCGGGAAGGCTCCTTTAATGCACCCCTGAAAACCATGGGAAGACCAATACCACCCAGCTCCTGACTTCTTAGAACCCAGGGAACACCTGCCACCTGGACGTGAACTGCAGTGGCCTATATGGAAATCACTCAATGGGTTGCAAATTTAGGTAGGCCGCTGCAAATACAACTTGGTAAAATTCATAGACTGGTCTGATACCCAATGTGAGTGCGGTGCCCCTGTCCAGACCATGAATCACCTACTGGGTATCATCAACGACAACAACAGCCCCGGTATCTGCACACCTTAATAATAAATGATTATTTTACAGATCGACTCTAAAGTCAGACAAAAATGTAAAAAGGCTGAAAGTAGATCGGAATTGGCTTCAACCGTTATAGGAGTAGAAACCGAAAAATGGACAAGGAAGTTCGTCCTTTTCAAATTGACAGTGATGGCCATCTGCTGCCAAAAAAATTTTACCACCAGTATGTACATCTACACCTAGTTCATCACCAAATCTTATACAAGATTTTAATGTTGGTAAGTAACAAAGTTTGTCACTTGTAAGAAAATATAAGATTTCAAAATATTTGTCTGCTAACTTTTACTATGGGACCAACCTCAAAATAAATAAAATCTATGCATATAATATTTAATATTATTTATTTATTTAATCAGACAATTAAGTTATTATTTCAGTAACAATAAGTATTCACAAAATTATTACAATACATAGAAATATAAAAACTTAAAACTTATCAGCCCGGGATTGAGTCTGACAATTACTTGACCATTTTTTACCCGCAATTTTGAGGTTGATTCTTTAGCAAAAATTGCTTGTGTTGGTAGGTTCTGTCACCCCCTAATATAAAATACAACAATCCTACATCCTACTAATATTATAAATGTGAATGTTTGTATGTTTGCCTGTCAATCACACAATAACGGCTGAAGGGATTTGAATGAAATTTTGCACACGGGTAGGTTTTTTATTTTTGCCTTTTTATTTTTGAAGTTATAATAATAATAATAATATGATTATATTATATAATATTGATATGGGTATCGTGTAGGTTTTCGGGGGCGCCGATTGCAAATCTGACAGTCATTTTAAAATCAAAGATGGCGGATGCCACTTTTTCTCAAACATTCGATATGGGTATAGTGTAATAGGTTTTTGGGAGTGCCGATTGCAAATCTGACACTTATTTTGAAATCAAAGATGGCGGATGCAACTTTTACTCAAACATTCGATATGGGTATCGTTTAATAGGTTTCTGGGAGTGCCGATTACAAATCTGACACTTATTTTGAAATCAAAGATGGCGGATGCAACTTTTTCTCAAACATTCGATATAGGTATCGTGTAATAGGTTTTTGGGGCTGCCGATTGCAAATCTGACATTCATTTTTATATCAAAGATGGCGGCTGCCACGTTTTCTCGAAAATTCGATATGGGTATCGTGTAATAGGTTTCTGGGGGTGCTGACTGCGAATTAGACATTCATTTTAAAATCCAAGATGGTGGATGCAACTTTTTCTCAAAAATTCGATATGGGTATCGTGTAATAGGTTTTTGGGGTTGCTGATTGCAAATTAGACATTCATTTTAAAATCCAAGATGGCGGATGCAACTTTCTCTCTAAAATATGATATGGGTATCGTGTAATAGGTTTTTGGGGGTGCTGATTGCGAATTAGACATTCATTTTAAAATTCAAGATGGCGGATGCAACTTTTTCTCAAAGATTCGATATGGGTATCATGTGAATAGGTTTTTGGGGGTGCCGATTGCAAATCTGACATTCATTTTAGAATCCACGATGGTGGATCATTGTTTTTCTTAAAATTGTGAATTTATTTTACTTTAAATCTATCAAAAGAAACAGTAGTAGGCATACTGTTTTTGAAGTTATACTTCTTTAGGTACGTTAGGGCAAAATGATGAGAGTAAATTTTTACGATGCTGGCGCACACCGTCACAAAAACCTACAGCCTGAAGTTAGCTAGAACCGACACCGTTAAGTTAGCTATGGTCTGTGGTTCATGAAGAATGATTGTTTTCGTTTTGTAAACTTTGTAACAGTTTGGTTTTTTATCTGGTTTTGCCAAAGAAGTATAACTTCTTACGTGCGTACATAAGTACACACACACTTTTTTATATTGTTTTGGAATCTTCTATCTAGGAAATGTATTACTTTATTATTATTATTATTATTATTTTAGATGTCATTGCCCAATGTCTTGGACACATTCAAACCGCAATGGAGGACCTGAAGCAAACTCAAAATGATATTTTACTGAGAATATCACTCTCCTTCAACACATGTGTCTAGTGCAGCCACTTTGCTGGTAGATATAGACATACCATTAAAATCACTTGACGATATTAGATAAATAGAAAATTGGCTTGAAGATGAAGAACACAAAGAACAATTGGTAAGTACAATATTCTGATAGAAATATACAAGCTTTACAAGCAAGCAAGACCACTGGACGTACTGATGATATACTATGTAGTTATAATACTACTATTATATGAAATTTAATAGATAAACGAGTGTACATACATTGTTTTACGTTTATTTATGATTGCTTATTGACTATGAGCCGATAAATGTTTTGGCCTATGTTGGTGGCAAAGGAACTGCCACAATTACCTGAAGAAATCTGGAACGGGTTTTCACCAACTCTCTGGCAATTCAATGCAACTGGACTGGATAAAATAATAAGTTTAGTTTGAAAAATTTACAATTATTGTCAAAAGTCATTGTAAGTAGGTATGACTATGAAAATTACAGATAATATTAGATATATTTATGTAACCATATTAGATTCATTTATTTATGGAGAAGCTCGTGGCTTAAGTAATAACAGCTGCACGGGCCGATCCATCAGTTTAAGCTACGTTTGCCGGGATTCATGGATGGGTGACCATCTTTACATACTGAGACTCCTCCGTGCCTCGGAAAACACGTTAAGCTGTTGGTCCCGGCTATCAATCGTGGATCTTTAACAGTCGTTACGGGTTGTCAGAAGCCCGAAAGTGACAACCAGTCTTATCAAGGGATATCGTATTACCCAGTAATATTATTTGTGGTTTATTATTACTTTATCGATTGTGTTATTCTAAATGAAATGCTAAAGTACTGCTTCGTAATATTTACAGTTGCAGTGTGAAGAAACAAGTTGGCAGAGACAGCAACTGATGCTGGAATCACAGGTGTCATAACAAACTGGTTTAGATTTGCTAGAGATCGAGATGGCGGAAGAGATAACAGAAGAATATGATGAAGCTAATAACAGCAGCTCTACACGACAATATTCTGGACTATCTGCAAGAACAAAGAGGCGTCATCTAAATGCAATAAAAACTGAATTAAGAGGTAAATTAAGGATCAACGATAAAAGTAATGTTACTAGTAATAATGCAGGTACTAATTCATCATTTATTAATGAACATCATAATAATTGTATATCAGAAAATTATACTGATGATTTTAATGCCGAGGAAATCACTTTCACGCGTAATGTATCTACTGGTAAAATTGAAAATGCTGATTTTAAGGATACTGATCTTACCTGTTTGATCTATAATTAAGGAGGTGGTAATTTGGAGTTAAAATTAAACACTGCACCCGCGAGTTTTAATGACTTAGCGTCATATTAACAAATGGCAAACATACAAATGACTCATTGTCCTCAAAATTAGGTAGAACTAAATGATGCCCTAAAAATCTAGAAAAAATATATGTTTAAGTGTCAAATAGGTACTAATTTTTTAAAGGCGAATTGAAATTTTGGAGCCCTTACGTGGAGATTCTAAATGTGGGTAGTCATCTTGACATCAGAATGACTGCCCAATTTTTGAATTCATTTTCTCAGTTATTAATTAGGTACCAATTATTTAAACAAACGTATCAAATAGTAGCAAATAGGCATTAGATTTTAGTAATATTTTAAAGCTGATCGGTCATTTTGGCCAGTCATTCTGATGTTCACAATTAGTGTCGTTAGTCACGTTTTGGTCTGTATTAGTGTCAGCCACTATTTATTTTTCTAATAAAAAAGTTTCTATGAATGTATGATTTTCTGCATTTTGTAATTAAAGGCAAAAATAGCATTTTTTTCTTTATACGAGTAAGTTTATTTTTGTAAAGTGTCATTCTTATGATTGTGCTGTATTCGTTTCTGTTTCATTTAAAAAATAGGATTATTTTGAAATTCAAAGTGACGTTTGTCAGTCACGTTTTGGTCTGTATTAGTGTCAACCACAATTTATTTTTCTAATAAAAAAGTTTCTATGAATGTATAATTTTCTGCATTTTGTAATTAAACGCAAAAATAGCATTTTTTTTTATTTTATGTTTATTTTTGTAAAGTTCCTATGTTATGATTGTATTGTATTCGTAATGTTTCATTTAAAAATACGATTATTCTGAAATCCAAAGTGACGTTAGTCAGTCACGTTTTGGTCTGTATTAGTGTCAGCCACAATTTATTTTTCTATAAAAAAGTTTTTACGCATGTAAGGTTTTCCATTTCAACACATCCCAATATTTTTTTTCATGTACAAATACAAACACAAATTACGACTACTATTACAAATTAGTTATAAAACATGCATCGAGAAAGATCTGTAGTTCAAAAACACTTCATCACGAGTTCATTTTGCATGAAGTGTCAGTCACATTTACATTCGTTTAAATAAACCTTAACTTTTTTAACCTCTCAAGCCCGGGACGTGTCACGTTTCAGCATATGTCAGTCCCCGTTGACAGGCGGCCATCGTGCAACTACAGACTTGGTCAGGTTCCGTGTGTATGAACCTTGTTACAGGTCTAAAGACCTTGGCTAATAGTGATAATAGCGGTTTAAAACGCGTGAATCGGGTTTTTGGCAAGGCAAACTAGCGGAAAACTAGCGGCACACATGAGAGCCACCGGGGTTATAAAGTACACATTTATTACCACGGAGGTTTAATTAAAGGATATTTATACAAAATTACTGAAATTAGTACTATAAAAATAGTGGAATTCGTAAAACAATGCAAAATAAAACTCAAATCGTGTCAAATGTAGAGTTAGTCACATATGGCATTACCCTAACATATTTTTTGGAACAGTGGTGGCCCAGTGGTGACTGTCGCGACTTAACAAGTTGTAGGTTGTGAGTTCAAACCCAGGCAGGCGCTTTACTTTATGTAAATTATTTCATCACTACTGCTCTCAAAACGGTGAAGGATAACATCGTGAGGAAACTGGCAAGTCCTAGTACCAAAAATTTGAAGACATGTGACATCCATCAATCTGCATTGGGCCCGCGTGGTGGATTACGGTCCCCACCCTCTCACAGAGAGGAAGCCTGTGCTCTAGCAGTGGGGACATTAAAATGCTGATGATGATGATTTTTTAATTCTAATTATATTTGTACCACAGCTGTAATTCTAAAATACTACACTTAAGGCTAGCTTCACAGCTATCCGGGAGACCCGTACGGGCCACCTGTAAGGGATCCCAGAACGGAGACTTACGTAGGCGCTAGAACATCGTTTCACAGCGACGCGGATTGGTCCGTATGCGACCCGCTCCGCGTCGCTGTGAAACAATGTTCTAGCGCCTCACGTATGTCTCCGTTCCGGGTGCCAGTACGGGCGGCTCGTACGGGTCTCCCGGACAGCTGTGAAACCAGCCTAACCAAACCCTAACCATTTGTCAACTGTAGGATAACTGTCAATATTGTGTAAGAAGGCCGCACAATGCAAAACAACCAATGGAATAAAAAATCTACAATGGCCCCCCCCAGGCCCAGTTGTTGGCCCCCCCCAGGCCCAGTTGTTGGCCCCCCCAGGCCCAGTTGTTGGCCCCCCCCAGGCCCAGTTGTTGGCCCCTTTTTGGCCATTTTTTGTGGGCTCTTTGATGTAGGCCCTACCTCTATTAGATGGCCAAATCTAACAGTTGGCCAACCCACGAAGTGCACGTGGCCCAACTGAATGCCCACAATAAATGCTATTAGAGTTGAACTGCGAGAAATCAAACACAAAAAAAAAAAAAAAAAAGAATATTTCTCTTTGTCTTGCGAAATATACCGTTGGAAGTTTGGAACAGGGTTGCTGCGTTTTATTCATTGGCTCCCTGGTTCCATCCGAAGCCCTGTGCTGACCCTGGCTGGACATCATCAGGTCGTACATGGTCCATGGCCATGGGGGGGGTCTTCCGAGCAAGCAGACCAGCTCGTGAGGAGCTGCTGCAGCAACAATCAGGAGCCAGGGTTTGGTGGTGAATCCTGCCTTGGACTTTGAGACAGGCACTGGCGCTGTCAGGATACGGGACCCGGAAGACACCTGAAGAACTGAGGGTGACATCACGAGGTTGGTGCAATCGTGAGTGAGTGAACCAAGTGAAAGAAACGTGAGTGTTTGAACAATTTAAATTAGTGACTGTCACTGTCAAATAGTGACAGCTGTCATTCGAAGTGACGTTGACAGTGACACGGACTGTCATTCGAAGTGACGTTGACAGTGACACGACTGTCATTCAAAGTGACGTTGACAGTGATACGTACTGTCATTTGAAGCGACGTTGTCATCGGTGTTACAATTCTGCAAAATTTATAAAAACGTTCCAGAGACTTTACCCTTTTGGATATTTAACAAAAATATTGTGTTTAATTTTGTGTGATTGGGTTTGGACTTGAGTCCTTTGTGTTTCTTTACAGGTAGTTTAGTTAAAAGCTGAACTTAGATAATTAATTTTATCCTTGTTTGATTATTTGTGTTTATTTTTTTTCACGTCTATTGTTGTTATTTTACGATGGAGTCCAAACTGTTACTTCAAAGTGACAATTTCAATAATATTGTTAAAGCCAGACGTAACTTTAAAAAGTCTCCTAAGGAAAGGATCACGGATGTTTACGTTCAAGTGAGATTAGAAGCTTTAGAAAAACTATGGGATGTATTTACTAATACTCACAGAACGTTAATCGAAAAATTTGGTTCTCAATTACGTGATCACGAATATTTAAAAAGTGATATGTATGATGAAGCTGAAGAATGTTATTTAGAATATAAGGCAGAATTAAAATCTGTTTTGCTGTTATTTAGTAAAGACTCAAAGAATGAAAATGTACACGCTGGGACTCCACAAGATGAAACAAAATCTCAGACCGTCCAATTACCAAAAATAGTTATTCCTAAATTCTCTGGAAAGTATGACGAATGGGTTTGTTTCCGAGATTTGTTTATTTCGTTAGTACATAATAATTCAAAATTAAGTAATGTCTAAAAAATTCATTATTTGAAAAGTTACTTGACCGGTGAAGCCGAACAATTAATAAGGCAAATACCGATCGCAGACGACAACTACGAAAGATGTTGGTCGTTATTAAAGGGTAGATATAACAATAAACGATATCTATCCCACAACTTAATAAGGCGACTTCTTAGTCAGAAAAACATTACTGTAGAATCAGCATATCACTTAAAGGAATTAGTGGACACTACCAGTGACTGCTTAAGTGGGTTTGCAAACCTCGGTATAAATGTAGCAAATTGGGATATAATGATTATTCACATTTTAACTTTAAAATTGGACTTGGAATCGAGAAAACAATGGGAGTTTGAATTTAGTAGTAACAACAGTTCCGATGACTTGCCAACTTACCAGCAATTCCAAAATTTCCTAACAAATAGATACAGGGCCCTAGAGTTTATTGATAATAAACCTTCAGCAAACAAGATTAACAACAATAATAATCCCAAATTAAAATCATTGCATGTATCCGAAGTTGTCTGTTCATTTTGTTCTGAAGATACACATAGGTTAAGTAACTGTAAGAATTTTGCTCGTGAAATAGTGGACAAACGTCGCGATTTCGTCACTACAAAAAAATTATGCTTTAATTGCTTAGGCAATAACCATACAGCGAGGGTTTGTCGCATTAGTACCAAATGTAAATTATGCCATCGTCGTCACCACACACTATTACACCCAAAGAACTCAGATACGCCTGAGACCACTGATGTCATTACAAACGGGGAATCGGGAAAGAGCGTTTCGCAGCAGGAGCCGGAGTCTCCTAAGGCAGGGGGCTCTGAAAAAATAGAAAGCCAAACGTCGGTAGTTAGCTGTTTTTCGACAGGTAAAATTTGTAAGCAGGTTTTGCTAGCGACGGCGCTAGTCAAGGCAGAGTCGAAATTCGGAAATCTTCACGTTTTAAGAGCGTTACTGGACCAAGGCTCGCAGGCAAACTTTGTCACAGAAAGCATGGTTCAGGACCTGAAATTAAAAAAGATTTCGTTGAGAAGTAAGATTTCTGGTCTAGGGGAAGATCAAGAATTACTTTCCAAATCAATAGTGTACATGAAAATTCGATCTAGAGTCAATCCACAATGCATATTCACCTTTAAGGCTCATGTTCTGTCCTCAATCACTACTCTCCTTCCAACGAGGAAAGTAGATGTATTGGAATGGTCAGAATTAGGAGGGATTGATCTTGCTGATCCGAAGTATCATCAACCTAATAAAATTGATCTTTTATTAGGAGCTGAGATGTATAGTCAGATTATAAATGAAGGGTTGATGCATAGTCCTACGGGTTCGATTATTGCTCAGTCTACAGCTTTAGGTTGGATTTTATCTGGAGCTGTAGATTCATCGGTTACTCAAACTGAAGGTGTACTGTCATTACATTGTCAAGTACAAAAGGAAGAGGACTTACTAAAACGATTTTGGGAACTGGAAACAGATCAAGAACTATCTAGTCAACAGAAAATGACAAATGAAGAGTTAAAATGCGAAGAGTTGTTTAAAGCTACGACGGTCAGAGATGTAAAGGGCCGTTACATAGTGAACTTACCATTTCGAAGCGAAGATCCAGGCTGCAAATATGGCGGTTCAAAACCCATAGCCATAAAGCGATTTCATGCCCTGGAAGCTAAACTTAATAAAAATTTGGAGCTTAAAGCAAATTACGCTGAGGTAATACAAGAATATTTACTATTGGGTCATATGAAGCCATTAGCCGAAGCGGACACAGAAAATAAACATGCGGTCTACTTACCTCATCATGCGGTTGTGAGAGACGACAAGGACACAACAAAGGTCCGGGTCGTCTTTGACGCTTCCTGCAAGGGAAGTAATGGGATATCTCTTAACGATGATTTAATGATCGGTCCTCGGCTGCAAGCCGATTTGCGGCATTTACTAATTCGATGGAGAACCCATCGTATTTGCCTAATATCGGACATAATTAAAATGTACCGAATGGTGCGCGTGGCCGATGAACACACAGACTTTCAACGCATTGTGTGGAGAGACCACAAGGACTCGGCCATAAAGGATTATAAGTTACTTACCGTAACCTTCGGAACGTCTTCATCATGTTTACCGTAAATAAACGTCGTCGTTGTGTCGTGTTTGTTTGTTTTGTTTTTTTGTTTTTGTGTTTATGTTTCGTCTTTGTCATGTTTACCGTAAATAAACGTATTTTCTTTCTTTCTTTCATTTTCTTTCTTCTGCACCTTTCTTAGCGGTTCGAGCGATGCATCAAGTGGCGTACGATGAAGGTGCAAATTATCCACTGGCGGCTGAAAGAGTCCTCAATGATTATTATATGGATGATCTTCTGACCGGTTGTGATACTATAAAGGCATTACAAAAGAAAGAACAAATAAAATCAAACAGTATTTTAAAAACATTAAATCCATTTCTAGATGTAAAAAATATTTTAAGGGTAGGCGGCAGATTAGAATCATCCGAGTTAAATTTTTCAAGAAAACTCCCCATTATTTTACCAAAAAAATCACATTTAACCAATTTGATTATTGCTTTCGGACATAGACAAACTCTTCATGGGGGTACACAATTAACTTTGAGTTACATTTATAATAAATTTTGGATTTTTGGAGCAAAACAGCTTGTATCTGGCCATATACGGAAATGTGTTTTATGCGTTAAAAACAATGGGCTTACCTGTAATCCACTGATGGGACAGCTACCTGCAGCTCGTGCCAAGCCCTCTCGCGCATTTCTTCGTAGTGGTGTAGACTTTGCTGGACCTATTCAGTTACGCACAGCAAAGGGTCGCGGGCATAAAGCTTATAAAGGATATATATGTTTGTTTGTCTGCATGTCAACGCGTGCAGTTCATATTGAAGCAGTAACTGACCTTACGTCTGAAGGATTTTTGCAGGCCTTCAAAAGGTTTGTAGCGAGAAGGGGCCATTGTCAGGAGGTGTGGAGCGACAATGGCACAAATTTTGCAGGCGCTGCAAAAGAACTGGGTATTCTCTTTACCAGGGAAAAGAATAGTGTCTTATCGGCGATTGCGGAAACTTTAGGAACTAATGGAACGTCCTGGCATTTTATTCCGCCTCACGCGCCCAATTTCGGAGGACTGTGGGAGGCTGGAATAAAATCGGTGAAATACCACCTGAAACGCGTCGTTGGCACTTCCACCCTGACTTACGAGGAAATAACAACTGTTTTAGCTCAAGTGGAAGCGTGTCTAAATTCCCGGCCGCTATCTAGATTGGGAACCAGTTCTGAAAATACAGAAATTTTGACTCCTGGCCACTTTCTGGTTGGTGAGCCTCTTGTTACGCCACCAGATTATAACTTTGAAAATTCGAACATTAGCTCGTTAAAGAGATGGCAGTATACCCAACGTATGCTGCAAACATTCTGGCGAAGGTGGTCTCAGGAATATTTGAGGCAATTCTTTCATAGACATAAATGGACCTCGGAAATTCCCTCTCCGAAAAGAGGTAATGTGGTTTTAATCAAGGAAGACGGTCTTCCTCCGTGTCGTTGGGTTTGGGGTATAGTAGAGGAAGAGCATCCAGGTAATGACGGGATCGTACGAGTAGTCACTATTAAAACGAAAAACTCGATTATTAAAAGACCTGTATCCAAATTATGTTTGCTTCCTGTTACTGAATAACATATTTAATTTGTGTAATAAACGGATTTTATACTTGGGAAGGAGAACTCAAAAATAAGTGTGCACGATTGTTAATTTTTGTTGTTGTTACTATTTTTATTTACACCTATACAATTGTTAATGTTACATTAGTTTAACTGGTTAGTACGTAATATTTAATGTTTGTTGTTGCTCGAACTTGTTATAATATTAAGGTCAATTTATGCTTGCCCTTAATGGGGGGAGAATGTATAACCTTGGTCGCACTGTATCGATAAAATACCCTAGGCACACTGTTGTAAATTAGCTCCGCGATGCTTCGACAGATGGTGTTGTTAGATGAGCACCGATTTCTACATCGCGGTGTTAAGATTTTCCGCCGATAGTATAAGGACCCTGTGTGTGTTAGAATATTTCTCTTTGTCTTGCGAAATATACCGTTGGAAGTTTGGAACAGGGTTGCTGCGTTTTATTCATTGGCTCCCTGGTTCCATCCGAAGCCCTGTGCTGACCCTGGCTGGACATCATCAGGTCGTACACTCAAAAAATTAAATATGTTCATTAATACCCACCATTTTAAATTTATTAGAAGACCCAAGAACCACTATAAAACTTGTTACTAGGGACTGCTATATGACGACCTTAGACTTAAAAGATGCTAAGTTCTCGGAAATATCTTAGATTTTCATTTAACGGCCAATTACTCGAATTCAATGCGTTGCCATTCGGTTTGAATACAGCTCCATACTTGTTCACAAAAAAACTGGTTGTAAAATTATTGCGTTCGGTGGGTTTTTTATAAAAAACCACCGGCTAGCGTCAAAGATAGTTTTCAGCATGAGACCCTATTTACCAATCTTCAGGTTCTTTGCTTGAGGAATGTTTGTAGTAAATATCAGTCCATAGATTTGGTCTTCACTTCTCACATTTATTAGCAACACTGCATCACACTAGAGTCTTATAGAAAATTATATGTAGCACTTACAGTTGATGGTGAACAATTATTACCCATCATTCCAAGATCAATAATCCAGGTCCTGAGAGGAGATTCCACAAGTAATATCGCTGATCATCCTTGGACACGGGGACGTGTGTTCAGAACCCATTGCCAAGACCGTATTGTTCTTCCAAAAATAAGTGAGGTTAAGGTCCGACCATTTTCCAATAGGTTATCTAGTAAATTAAGTATAACCTAGGAATCCTGCCAACAAGAAAAGGAATTCGGCGAGACTCATAAATGCCACGCTTAAGATTTAGCGTCACTACAGAAAAATCCCAAAAAGAGTACTTACAGCGTTATATATCGTTATATACTTATGCTTATAGCATTTGAACTTAACTCTGGTCCCTTTAACTCCTCGAGACATGATAAAGTGCTTTCAAGAAGTCTTTTCCAATAAATAAAGTTTAAGAGTCAGACTCGCTCCAGATCAAGTTGGAAAAAGAAACGTCAAAGTCTATCTGACATCTTGCAAAACAACGCTCCATTCCACGAATTAAATTTATTCTATTTTTAAGTGTTACATACCCACTACTTAGATAATTGGTTATTATTAGCAGACAAATTGCAATCACAAAGAAACTTAGGTTTTATTATTAATAATTATAAAAGCAGTCTGTATCCTTCTACCATATGTAAATTCTTAGGAGTAATACTCCTAGTATTTATAAATTCGGCCAACTTTGAAAGTAATTTACCCACAGATAAATAAGCGCGTATTAAAAACGAGATCCGTAAATTTATTAACATGAGAAGTTGCAAAATTAGAACATTTGCACAATTAGTAGGTATTTTAGTGTCAGCCTGCCCAGCTGTGGAATACGGCTTGGTCCACACTAAACAATTCGAGCGCTACAAATTTTTAAATCTTATGGGTCATGAAGATTCATTCTCCTGCCCTTATCCCAATTTATTTGGGGTCGGCGCAACATGTCTTTTTCTTCCATACTCCTCTATTAGTCGTCATCTCTGTAGTCACCCCCTTTTTACCCATATCCTCTTTCACACAGTCCAACCATCTTTTCTTTGGCCTTCCCCTACTCTTATAGCCATCCACATCCATACACAAGACTTTCCTCACGACATTTTTTCATTCCTCCGCATCACATGCCCATACCACGACAACCGATTTCCACACAATTTTTCAGTCAGCGGTGCCACTTTCAGACTTCCTCTTATATACTCATTCCTAATTCTATCCATGCGCGTAACACCACACATCGCTCTTAGCATTCTCATCACAGCTACATGCAATTGCTTTTCATTCATCCCTTTTGTGGCCCAACATTCTGAACCATACAAGACAACAGGTCTGACCATTGTTTTATAAATCTTCCCCTTAAGTTTTAGGGGAATGCGGGAGTCACAGATAGTCCCGGTGACCTGCCGCCATTTCATCCATCCAATGTTAATTCTGTGCTTAACAGTCCGATCTATTTCGCCATCGCTTTGCACGAGTGAACCGAGATACCGAAAATCGGAGCAGCCTGGGAGAAGCGCGCCATCTAGCACTACAGCTTCAGAACTGGAGAGACCGCCGAAATCGCAGAACATGTATTCAGTTTTGGTTCTGCTGATTTTCAAGCCAACTTTCTCTAGCTTCTGTTGCCACTTCTCCAATCTGCTCTGGATCTCAGGTCCATCTTCACTGACCAGAACAATGTCGTCGGCAAACAGCATGCACCAGGGTGCCTCCTCCTGTATTTCCGACGTAAGAGCGTCCATAATCAACAGGAAGAGGTAAGGACTTAAAGCCGACCCTTGATGCAAGCCTACAGCCACACTGAACTCATCGGTGTTGCCAGCAGCCGACCGGACGTAGGTACTAGATTGTCTGTACATAGCACGAATCAACTCAACATACTTCCCAGGCAAACCTTTCTCTTTCAAGGCCCACCACAACACATCCCGAGGTACCCTATCATACGCTTTCTCAAGATCAATGAACACCATGTGCAAGTTCTTGTGCACACGTCATTATAACAAGCAAATGATTCTCCCTGATGCATTAGTGCCTGATTTTCATTGGTGGTTAAAGGTTATTGATGATTCGAAGTACCGTATTAGAGATGACAACTATAGCATCGAAATATTTTCTGACGCCTCAACAACGGGATGGGGCGCTTCCTTTGATGGTGAAAAAGCAAGTGGTCAATGGTCGAATAGTGAACGTGAAAAGCACATCAATTATTTAGAGCTATTAGCCGCTTTCATCGCTCTAAAACTTTTTTCTAAGGATTTATACGACTGTCAAGTACTACTTCGTATAGACAATTCGACTGCTATTACATACATCAATCGCATGGGTGGGGTTCAATTTCTCCACTTAACTGGTATGTCAAGGGAGATCTGGAAGTGGTGCGAAGAACGCAAAATATACATATTTGTCTCATATATACGATCGTGTGATAACACCATTGCCGACGCCGAGTCGCGTCATAATCACCCAGACATAGAATGGGAGTGGTCCGAGGGAGCCTTCAATACACTTAAGTGTAGGTTTGGGCAACCGGATATAGATTTGTTTGCCAGCCGTATCAACAAAAAATGTGCGCAATACGTTTCCTGGCATAGAGATCCGGACGCATATTCTATAAACTCATTAACAATCGATTGGGGTTCATATTATTTCTATGCTTTCCCCCCCTTCTCACTTATCTAAAAGTCTTAGGAAAATTATTAACGATAACACTCAGGAAATTTTTATTGCGCCTATATGGCCCATGACTCTCCTAATATCAGATCCAATTATATTTAATATAATAATAATAATAATATTCCACAACTATCACACAACGCCATCTAGTCCCAAGCTAAGCAGAGCTTGTGTTAAGGGTACTAGACAACTGATAAACATACTTATATATTTCTAAATACATACATATTATACATAAATTACACCCAGACACAGAACAAATGATCGTGCTCATTACACAAACATTTGTCCTGGGTGGGAATCGAACCCACGACCTCCGGCATAGCAGTCAGGGTCACTAACCACTAGACCAACAGCCAATATTTAAACTTAATGAAAAGGTTTATCAAAACCTTTGAGATATCAATCTCATTTCAGCAACCGTCGTCAGGTGCACTCGACGCTTACCCTGGTTGCCGGGGTGTTATCCTCGAGGCACTGACATTGACATTGACATGATGGCTTCTTTATCAAGTAACTCGATGAAAAAATATGACGTATGTCTAAAAAGTGGTGGGTTTTGTGCAAAGAATCAGGTGTTGTATGAACAATGATTGTTTAGTGTTACCGTGCATTACAAATCAGTTACCCACATTTAGTGTCGATGTAAATAGTATGTGTATACCTGACAATATTCAACTCGCGGATCCGAACTTTCACTCACCGTCACATCGATATACTGATAGGCGTGGATAAGTTCTGCGTTCTGCGAATTATTGTGTGATGGCAAAAATAAGTTGAATAAAGAACCTTATTTACAAAACACAAAGTTGGGTTGAATAGTGTCGGGACCTTTACATAATAACACGCTTCACGTTAAAAGTGTGCAATGTAATAGCGGCAAAGCATCAAAAGATATGAACCTTTGTTTGTGTAAATTGTTACTGGTGGCACGTAATCTGTAAGTCTTGGAAAATATTATGGATGCTGATTCCGACGAAGATCCCTTCGCGGGTCCAAGATCAGGATCGTCTTCGCTAGATATTAGTTCCTTTTTTACAGACTTAAACTGAATATTTATAATTTAACTGCACATTTTTTTTTAACTAAAACTATCTGGACGGAGTGTGTATCTGGACGAGGAGGAAATGAACTGGCTAGTGCTTTTAAGAAAATCAAAAAACAGCAATCAAAGAGGGGATCTTTGAGGTGTGGCTGAAGAGGCGTCACGGCGTCTTCACCTTCCGCCTGACGCAGCGCCTCACCGGACACGGTTCTTTCGGGAGGTTCCTGCATCAGATCAGGCGGGAGGAAACGCCCGGGTGTTACCACTGCGTGGATCGCCCAGATGACACGGTGGAGCATACGGTGGAGGTCTGCCCCGCTTGAGCAGAGCACCGCCGTGTCCTCGTGGATGCGATAGGTGGCGGCGACCTCTCGCGCCCGGCCCTGGTTCAGGCCATGGTACGAAGCAAGAGGGAATGGGAGGCAGTCTCCGCCTTCTGCGAAGCCGTAATGCTCGCAAAGGCGGAGGTGGGACGCGTGAGGGAAGCTCAACTGAGTGGCCCTCACGGCCCCGGCCGCTACCACCACAGGAGAGGTACTGGGCGTACTGGGCGTCGTAGGACGTCGCGAGACGATCTCCGGCCACCGTCGACCCGGGTCTGAGGACGGCGAGCAGTCGGTAGCTCGCCATCCGATCAGCACCAGGCCCGTGAGTTGACGGTGCGTAGTGTTCCACGCGCGCCTCAAAGAGATGATTGTCAGCCACCACTGACGGGGCCCATCGTGGCCGGTGCCTGCATGCTTAGGGGTAGCGGATAAATTCTGAAAATTAGTTACTGCACCCCTGGGCACTCAGACAGGGAAAGAACAAGGGTGGGTTTTAGTCAGTAAGAGTCTGACACGCCCTCCCGCTCCACCCAGAGCGAGAGTAGTCATTGGAAGATTCCACACCCCCCCCCAAAAAAAAAAGGTTACAGTATTGACCTAAAACAATTTTATTATATCATGCACAGAAACAATATTTAATAGTCCTGGATTGTATAAAAATCCAGGAGTGATATTTGAAAAAAAGATAATATAAAAAATATGTTAAAATTTATGTCATTGCAGGACCAAAGGAGTATTACAAAACTATATTAAATATTTATTTCCTAATTTCTAAGCTTTAGGTGGAGATACTACATTTTTATGTTATCTCAGGATACTAATTAATTACAAATTTTTAGAAAATTTAGTTCCATGTGCGTAAATAAATGTTTAAGCTAAATGAATAAGGTTTCATATAACAATAGTACCTTGTTACCTTACCATAAGTTAATGATTAGAAATTAAAAGGTTGCATCGCATTTTATGGACTTTTATTTCTAAATGATCTTATCTTTATTCAGATAAATTATTGTTAGAAACTAGTTAATAATGATCTATATGACCCAAATAAATCAAAAATATAAGTCATCTTGAGAGTAATATTGACAAAATTTGATTTCAAAATTTTCTCCATAGTTATCTCCTTTCCTGTTATAAGCCAGATGGAACCGTCTTATTCCAAACGGTCGACATAACAAGTAAAGTGTTATGGTTCCATGTAGGCACCAAAAACAATCCCGCGGATCTGGTTTCGCGTGGTCTTAGTCTTGATGTACTCATTGACAGTAATCTGTGGTGGAGCGGACCTGAGTTCTTTAAAAATCCTGAGTCATCATGATCACAGCGATCTGCGACTACTCACTCCGATTTACCAGAACTGAAATCACAAACGACTATCGTTATGGTTTGTGATGCAACACGATACAACGATGAACAGAATAGCGTTATTAATTTAGAAAATTTTCGTTCTTATCATCTTATCAGCGTATAGTGCGAGCCGGCGCTTACCTGTTGCGATATATACATAACTCACGCACACCAAAGAAAGATCGTACACATGGGCCGTTATCAGTAGATTCCTCGCTTAGGGCCCTACTAACGGTCCAGTGGCGCCCTCATTGAATAAAATCGAATCGTTTCCCAAGGAATATGATAATTTAAAACGTAACTTACCATTCAAAACTTCAGGTTCGATTTCTATGATAAATATATTTCTAGACGAAAGGGATATACTTAGAGTAGGTGTCCGTGTTAGTAACTCACCTGATTTTGATTACGAGAAGAAGCACCCGATACTTTTATCTAGTAAACATAACTTCACACAGCTGTAGTTTCAACATCAACATAAAGACCTTCTTTATACTGGTCCCCAGTTGTTATTGGCTACCGTGCGTGAGAATTGGTGACCGATAGAGGGAAGAAACCTAGCCAGAAGGGTTGTCCACCAGTGTGTCCGCTGCATTCGAAAATTTAAGGTAAAACCCTAATACCAATCATTGGCGACCTTCCGTCTGAACGAATTGACCATTCACCTAGAACTTGTCAGTATGTTAGCTGCTCAAGAATATATATTAGCGCTTAAAAGATTTATTCACGACAAGGTAAACCAGCTCAAATTTTCTCCGACAACGGTAGAACTTTCATTGGGGCCATGAAAGCCATTAATAAAATGTTTGAAGAAAATTCACAGCAAATAATTGATAAATTATCAACTGGCAATATTGAATTTAAATTTATTCCCCCTTATGCTCCTCCTTTTGGGGGATTATGGGAAGCAGGAGTTAAATCCTGCTAGTTTCAACTTAAGCGTGTCGTGTGTAACGCTAATTTGACGTACGAGGAGTTCAGCACTGTGTTGGCACAGATCGAGGAAGTCCTGGACTCCCGTCCTATAACTCTTATGTCCTCAGGTTCACATGATATTCGTCCACTAAGCCCAGCTCATTTCCTCATCGGCCGGCCAGCAAGAAGACCTCACCGAAGCACGTACTCACAGTTTGACACGGTTTCACAGAGTTGAACAAATAAAACAGCACTTTTGGAAACGCTGGTCACAAGAATATGTTGCTGAGCTTCAGACAAGGATGAAGTGGAAGACGAACAGTCAAGACATAGCCTTAAACACGCTTGTCGTTATTAAGGAGGATAACTTACCACCTCTAAAATGGCGTATGGGCAGTTACCCATAGTTTCCCAGGAAAGGATGGCGTTTCGCGTGTCGCTACCATCCAGACTGCCACGGGACCTGTACAACGCGCATTCTCCAAAATCTGCCCTCTACCTGTATCATCAGCAGAGGACGACAACATGAATGCAGCCTGCAGCGTCTCCAGTCAAGCGGCAGCGTAGATACATCATTTTATTGGAAACTGGAGCTTTCAAGGCGGCCGGCATGTTGGCGCTACTACTAACGCTATCTATCGACGCACCGGGACATAAATTTTTAATCTAAGAATGAGGGCTCGCCAACGTCGGTGACCAATCACAGCACGCGTTTGTTCTCATTCGATTCATTGTAAAGGATTTATTTGATTTTTTTTTTTTATTCCTGATACACCCTGCTTGTAAAAGTCAAATTAAAATATAACCAAAAATCAATAAATCAATAATTAAAAAGCACCTGCCTCACGTTCCTCACATCCCTAAAGAGACTGTAAAGGGTACTTTTTACTTGCACTTTTATTGCATAAAGTCAAACATAATTCTATACTATTACTGTGAAGAGGTAAATTTTGTGAGTTTGTGAGGTTGTAGGGGGTAATCTCTGGATCTACTGAACCGATTTTGAAAATTCTTTTACCAATAGAAAGCTACGTTATTTGTGAGTGTCCTAAGCTATAATTTTTTTATATCATCGGACGAAGTCGCGGGCGAAGTGCTAGGGTTTCCCAGAGACTCGTTGTGCATGGCAGCACATGATCTCAGTGCCGCCGTATTCCCTAAAATCACTCGGTGAGCAATCTGAGTCCTCACTCTGAGCGCCCAAATTTTTTTTTATCTTTATTTGCAAGCGTTTGACCTGTATTCCACCTGATGGTAAGCGATGATGAGGTCGAAGATGGAGCACTCTTGCCCAGAAAATTTCAAATTCCCGGCTGCATTAAGCGAAGCACGTTGGTGCCTCCTTGGCGCCTTCTTCTCCAAGCGGAATCGGCTCTCTCACGATCCCACTCTAAACCTAACACAGACTGTCACGAAAAGCGACTTCATTTGTACTTTTATATTATTATGTCGTAGAGAAATGAGGAAACCAGGGATTTTACGAAATCACGGTAAATGACGAATATTCTTGTTTAATACGTCTTCTTACTAAAAATGTTTAGAGATATGATAAAATTCTGACATAAATACTGTGATATAATATCGTTTCACTAAGCCATATCTAGTAAAAAGTAAAAAAAGCGGACATAAAAATATAAAATAATTGTATCACCCATGCAGATTTCGGCTACGGTGACTAAACAGTCAGGCGTTCTGCACAAACGTGCAGAACGCCTACTAAAATCATCATAGCACTAGTACAACTACGATTGATCTAGCTAATGACTTTTTTATTGATTATTACCATCTACCGAGGTTCCGTATGGTGACGGACGTAAAAGGATAACACCATCCACTCACTTCCCGTGGGTGTCATAAGAGGCGACTAAGGGAGCTTGAGCCCTAGTGCATACCACTAAAGCACCTTGGGCCACCCGCGCGGTGGCGGGTAAACCACCAACTACAACATAAAAGCACGCGCGTGTCAGCAGGATGGAGGTAACTAAGAGTAGATAATATTTATATCTACCAACCTATCAAGCTTTGATGTACTAGTTATTTACTGTACCTATAGGTATGTAAGTTCCTATTAATGTGGTGTGTCGGGAAAAGGTTGATTAATTAAAATGCAGAGAGACAAGACAAAGTATTTCTTTCCTATAGTCTTGTCATGAATCGAAAATCTAATGGCCCGTTCACAAAACTAGGTCTTCGTGGAGAAGAACTAACCAAGAAACTCCACGGTAGCTCTCTTGTGGTGTTATACCCACACATCATAAATAATCGTTTATCACAATAAATCCAATTCTATGATCTATCGCTTGTGCCAATTTACAACGTGAAATATCTTGCCATTTAGAAACAATAACAGTGACAAGGCAAAGAACATGAATAGGTATTCCTTAATACCATTAATATAATTAGAAACAAGGGCCTTAACATAGCACATACACAGAGTCAACACAATCATTAGCAACAAACAAGATATAACATCAAATAACTTACGTGAGCCTTTGTAAACAAACTTTCACATCAAGTATATTAGCAGTTATTAGAACAGAGCTTCTTCTCTATGAGGTTGTCTATATTACACTTTCAGCAACTTAATAATGAATAAGAGTAACTAGTAACACATCTTTTATAGTAAGTTGTGAGTAGATACTTTTCTTAAACGTCACATATAATATGCCGCCATTTTCTACCAATCACAGATTGTCATGAATAAACTAATAATATATGTGATAATAATCAATTATTGTGTAGTCCAATTGTTTTAAAACATAATAAGATTGTATTAAGCAATTTAATAACACTGAATCTTTAATTCTTAGTTGATATTCGAAGAATATCAACACTATCTGACAGTGTTGTCCCAATCGTTTCAAACAACTTATTACATTAAAGTAGCAATATAAAATCCAAGATACAACACAACGATCATTAAAAAATGCGTAATAATTTATAGGAGTGTCATCAATTCAACTTTTTAGAAGTTAAGCGTTTTATATCCGTACACACAATAAGATTTACTTAGGTAGGTACGTCTACATTTGTTCCAAGATTCATAAATGTGACCAATGTTTAAAATGCAACGACCAATATTCTTGGCAAATCAAAATATATAATGAAATGATATCACATAACTCATTAAATCTAACACGCGCGCTATATCTGTGCAAAATATATTTTTTTCTTTCTTTTATTTTCTTTCATTCCCAAGGAGGGTTGGCGTCAGGCAGGCGGACGGATATAAAACTTCTGCCAAATCTTTTTGCAACATGGTAAGGAAAAATGTGATTAGCAGAACGCCTTAGCCCTATCGCACGATAGGGCTAAGGCGTACCCCACAGGCAACGCGCAGGGGCAGCAACCGGCTCCTGTGGGAAATAATAATAATATTAATCTGTGGCTCGACTGTCAACTGAAGTGACATAAAATTTTCTTTTACGTGATTTTTTAACAAAATTAAATATTTAAACTATTAGGAATTAATACAAACCAAGAAGAAAATACAAATAGACAATAACAATAAACCAAACAATATTGAAAACAGTAAATAATCTCGTGAATACACCACATAACAATAATATGGCAATAACTAAGATAACAAGTTGACGTCGAAGGAATCGATGTTGACGAGAGCCGCAGCTCGCAGAGCACGCCCTCCTCCATTTCCGCCTCCACCTCGCCGCCACCGGAACCCAGCCCCACCGTGAGTGCTTTGACACCGGCCGTGGCAGTTGCGTCGAGCTCCAGCGACGAGTTCTTCTCGCCGCCGACGACACCACCACCTGCGCGTCGACGGGGAGGATGCCGGCCGCTGAGCGGCTTAGGTCCTCGAGGCTCACCGGCCTCTGATAGGGTCCCAGCTCCCGGCGGAAGTGTGCAGCGCATTAGATGGACTCAATCCATCAATGAGAATGTCATGCGCTCATACTTGGGACTACAGAGGGAGGTAACAACCTGACCGCATACCGTGTTTGGATGCTCTCTTTATTTCAGGTACTTGAGCCAGCCGTCAACGTTTCGGCCCAACGACTGTCGGATCAGGTACAGGTAATCCAGCGTAATCATTTGTTGGATGATACTGTACTTGATCGCCTCCGAACTTAAATGGGTAGCCATGTCATTGCCCCTCCGCCGCAGGCTGTGGTACCAGTGGTGGTACCATCGTCTAACCATGCTCCCAGTCACGCTGACGAATTTGAATTTTTCGGCTATTTCGGAAGTCAAAAAGACTGGCCTTGATCATCCAAAAATTTTATAAGATGCAATTCTTGTTCTTTTTTCCACGTCGTAATGAGTATGTGTCTCTCCTGCAGCAAAAACTAAATGGCAGACAGCTGGGGAAAACCTGAAAACGGGCTCCATGGTCTTAGTTAGAGACGCTCATCTTCCTCCTCTTCTGTGGCTGCTGGGCAGAGTGGTTGCAGTGAAGACTGGGTCTGACGGACATTGTCGAGTCGCCGATGTCCTGACGAAGAAGGGCATCATAACGCGTGCATACAACAACTTATGCCCTCTGCCTGTCTCTTCACCATCATCTTGAAGCCTTCACACTTCAACCCGGGGAATATGTTCCTGACGTCACATCGGGCCACCAGCACAACCGCGCGCCGCGGTTTCGTACCCCCCACCGCGATTGACGTGGTCGCACCACTCGCTCATCGACACCTTTAGCGTGCGCACACGGCCATCTTTAACAATCAGTACCTACCTAAGATTAATACAGTTTTTACTAGAAGTCAGGCAGTTTTATTTACCAGTCAAGACCACCAGCAGCACACCTGGACCTTGGCACTCAACACCCGCAGCCCTATGGTATAACATAAGACCACAAACAGACACTTTTTACCAATTTTCGAAAAAACAAATATACGAGCAAAACAAAAAACGATCTTTCTTGGGCGACGACGGTAGACGAATCCAACTGATCTATATGATTTGCAACCATATTTCCTGGTTATAGGAGTCTTTTCGTATTTGGCAGCAATTGTTGTCTATAATTTAAGAATTTCTATGCAGTCCTACACATTTTGGTATTAATTAACAACCATATCCAGGATCTAAACGAATATCTTTTTCTTCAAAAACTAAATCGTCTACTTTATATTAGTTATTAGTATTACTTTATATTAGCGACTTATCAAAACGCTCGTTCTGTAGAACTCGTCGACCATATTGAATCCGCGAGTTTGTATCCGATCTGAGTTCATCACAATATAAGGGAGTAGGTACGACTAGAAGATATTTTTTTTTTCACCGTTTTATACAAATATGTTTGAGTTAGATACAAATCCCACCAAATGGCACTTCAAATAGCGAGAAATATTCCATAAAACCTGAACATTAGTACTACTTTTAACATTTTCAACTGGTTTGATGTAAATAAAGAAGAATGCACATTTTTCACCTGACTATTTATAAAAATGAAATATATTTTAAAATTCACTTAATTTAATTGTACATTGATTAATTGATTACGCTTATCACAACGTTAAAAGAAACTCTGAAAAAACACATTTTTTTATTATTCTTGTATATGCTTAGTCTATGTCAACGGAACGTATTACCATGTTTTGAACGCACCCCAATTATCCTTTTTTACGACACGTTTCATGTTACATACTAACACACTGCTACTTGGGTTTATTCAACTCGGTTTCCGAGTTTTATACGTTAGTTTACGTTTTATTGAATCAGTAAGTATTTCTTTATTAGTCTTTGTATAATATATATATTAATTAGAAATACTATATGACATTATTTTCTAATCTTACAGAAAGTCTTTCTACCATACCTTTTAACTATACATAAACTTTCAATAGTAGGTTTTTAAATGTATTAAAAGTGTGCATGTTCTTTTGTGAAAGCATCAATAACCGATCTCAAAATTATATTAAGTAAAATTTTCTTTTCACCTATAATAATAAAACGGGTTTAAGTATAAAGCGTTAAACGGTTCATTATTTTTTTGGGATTAGATTAAATATTAGTTATAATATTTTAAACAAACATCGATTCATGCGAACGATTTGTCATCTCTCTGATTTTGGAACTACGAGTACTAACAACATTATCTTCTTGTTGCTGTACGATTGCTCTTAAATATCAATTTAACTGGCGTACGTGTGAATTTCAAACTCGGTTGCAGGGCCAAATAATCCCAAAACAGGTGGCCTTTTAATGCATTTAGTGCTGAGCATTAGGGAACATTGTTTTGTAATAATTGTTACTTAACAACTCTTTTTTATTTACTTATTTATCTATCTCTAAATTAGGGGGTTTTGCTAACAGAGTAGTTTTGATTGATTTTTTCGCAAATTATACCATTCTCTAATTATTTAGGTGGTCACTCTTACTGTATGATAATTATGCTACATGAATCGTATGCGACTAGTTTATCTGTTAGCGAACTTTTCATTTTCGCTACATTAGGTTTATCTAACTAAACTATAATATATAACTAGTGGTGCTCGAAATTAATTTAATTAATTTAAAATTTCTAGTTTGAACGTTACTAAAGTTTTATTATCAGAGACCATAAACAAGACATGATATGACTGAACCATAATCAAAAGAGTATTTACAAATATGTGTCAAACGTATGGTGTGTGTAATGATTTTTTTTAACTGTGCCAGATTTCATACTTCTCTGTCCGCGTAATTTTAGTAAAAAGAAGTACAAAGTTTTTGCTTCACTTATTAATATATTATAAATAAAAAACGTTCCCTTATTTATTAATCATTTCGTGACATAATCGCTATCATTAGTTTTAATTGAATTGTCACTATTATTAGCGTTTCTTTCACATGTTACATTTTAAACTTATGTCTTATATCGTTTTTTTTTTTGTGTTGGATTTTGTTTGTTCATTGGATATCTTTTTGGGATTATTCGCTGGCGTATTATTTTGGTTACGAAAGTTGGAATTGTCATGTTGGGACACTGTACACAAGTAATTCAGGATTCTCCAGCTCCAGCTCCCATTTTTACGCATTTATCATCAGTACTCTGTATGAGACAGCCAACTGCTTTAATGCCGGCTATCTCACATTTATTTATAAGTGCCATTTTGTCATAATAGTATAATGTTCTAAGGACTGACCAAACTTACATCTAATCTTTAACATTAACGACAGCAGATCTCCATAATTTTGTTAGAAGGAAAAGCGTGTTTTAATTTTTTAATCCACTCGTTCCAGTTAAAAATCACTGAGGATAAACCCTGGTACCATTTCCTGGCCAAACCACTTAATTTGGGAAGTGCATAGTGACATATTTGACGATCACTCCACGAGTAAATCTGTGTACATTCACTAATCTTGTTGATCTAATTTTCTGTAGTTTGACTATTATCGCTCGGGTCAAATTCAGGTGCCACACTAAATACAACAGGAAAGATGTTTGGGCCCAAAAGTTGGAAGCTGCCAGCGGTGCAGAGTTACCGGTGCAATTGTTCGTAGTTAAGGCGCAGGTTTAAGACTTTTAATGGTTTTTAATTGAACATCACGTCTAAACAACTAACTTAGTCTTATTTCTTTGAAAAAAATATATGTTACTCTAGACAATTTCTGTCGTAATTTGATCTGAGAATATTTGAAATTATATTTTATAACATAGTGTAATTAATTTGTAAAGTTATGTCTAACGCGGATAAAAAATTGAGAATCACGTCAAAACTATAAAGCGTATTTTTATGAATCTTTCACCATTTTAAAGATCGTTTAATTATTTATAATTTAATCGTAAGTGTTTCAGTTTAATACATGTTGTTCCATGTGTAATAAATGAATAATGCGTCAAATTCGGACAGCGCTCCTCGATGGGCGAGTCCTATCATTGGGCGGACGCACGACGCGCTACGTGAGCACAGCGCAGAACACGCAAGTCAACCACTCAATGTTATTGGCAGTTAATAGCGCTCTAATGGCAGATGGTACAAATCAGGAGTAGTCTGGTCAGTTACTTCACGTAATCGTGTTGAGGAAATTAAAGGTGGGGTTTTCGTAGACTCGCGATCAGCCCTATTTCGAGAAGGTCTTAGTTCACGATGTTTAGAACGCTCATGTCTCCTACTTCTCTTACTATATCTATGACTACTACTACTACGCTTTTTATCAGGTCACTTTTTACTATGTTGTCCTGACCTACGGTGGTGATCATCACTATCATTAGAACTCATCTTTAAATAAGCTATCGCTACTTGAGTCACGCCGCCTTCACTTAGAATGCCCCATTTTCAGCACGCTAAACGATTTGAAGTGGTTCAAAATAAGGTAAAAATTATTTAGATATAGCAACAACAAATCTACACAATAATATAGTACCTATTAAATATGCACAGTGATATAGAGAATAGAAAGCACTGCACAGACACGCACACGATACTCAAATAATATAACCGTTTCAATCAGCAACTATGCTATAAAATTGAACAGTAATGTTAAATACTTTTTTTTTGTTCGCTTGTAGGTATTTCTAAATACAGTTAGTTAGAAATTTTTGATTAAATACTTCTTAATAGAAATAAACAAGCTGTCCATAAATTGATACCTTTAGGTAGGTATCTACCTATTTCCAAATAAATTCACAGAACCGTTATTGTTTTAAACGTTTAGATACTGTTTAAACACTAAAACTGTTTGTCACAAAATCACTGATAGAAGTAATGCATGGATCTCTGACCTCAAAATGTTTGTCCAGGAAACCGCAACATCAGGCACGTGGATACACTTGAGCACACTTCTGACTTGAAAGAAAACACCTGTAGATACTTCTTTAAATCAATTTTTGGATATATCATAACTTTGAAATGTGACTCGAGTCCTCCTTTGTCGTCTGTAGCTCTGCATGAAAAAGCCCAAAACTAGCCGGCTCGCGCTCTTTTATTTTCAAAAATGATCTATAGGTTGCCACATAAAAATAAGTAATAATAATATTAATAATATTCCACACCTATCACACAACGCCATCTAGTCCCAAGCTAAGCAGAGCTTGTGTTATGGGTACTAGACAACTGATAAACATACTTATATATTTCTAAATACATAAATATTATAGATAAATTACACCCAGACACAGAACAAATGATCGTGCTCATTACACAAACATTTGTGTAAGTGTTGCAACATAATAAAATTAAACAGTCAATTATTGTGAATGCTAACACAATAGTAATTCAGCATCATATATCCTGTACAGTAACCAAGAATACTATATGAACACATCAAAACTTAATTATTTTTGTATAGAACTTAGTATGGTGGATCATCTTAAGTACAGTCAACAACCAATTTTGGTTGAAACATTTCAACATTCAAATAAAATTAAAATTTTAAACTTAGTTTCTTTAAAATTAATATTCTCAAAAACTTAGAACTTTATATTCAAAATTGAACACTTGGAAAGTTTTGGACAAAATATTTTATTTAATTTTTTTTTTTTAAATCTAAATATTTATTTTTCTCACTTTTGAACTTAACTTCTATAAGTTACTAAGCTTAACAATCAGTTGTTTTTTATTTTATTTTTATGAACAAAAATAAATCCAAAGGACAACAACCAAACGATCAAATAGAATTTTTATTGTAACAGACGGAGAACTTCACATTGCTTTTGTTTGCTGTTTCAACACTCGCTATTTAGCATAATATTACCTTAATTCACAATTGATTAAACTTGTTTAACTTACAATTAAACACATAGAACTTTAATCAATTATTGAAATGTCTTATCCAATCAAATATAATTATGTCCGCTCTTTATCATTCAACTCATTAAATAAGCCATTGCAGGGGCGGTATAGTTACTCATTAATCAAAACCTAAACTATAAAAAACTTTACTTCTTGATTTTATTCATTTATATTTGAGCGGTTTGCAACTCAGTAAAAATCAGCCTTTGCAGGAGCAGGCGGAGATTCCTTAAACAAGCCTTAATCATAAACAATATTTTATTTATTTTATTTTCTAACTTTAATATTTATATTGGGTCTTAGTAGTAAGTATTCACTGATTTACGCGAGTATTTAGTCAAATAAGGACGATCTACTCTTACATACTTGATAGGAAGCGGACTCACTTCTTTAATAAGCGGTCTGCTGCGATAATAGGTTTATGAAAGGATGAAATGAGTTAATGATAGATGAATGAAGATGAATAAAAGGGTCGTATTTCAGATGGTTGCTTGCATATAAAGGCCGCTCAGTTGGCGTGGAGCCTTTTTATTCTTAATTCTTTATTGTACACCAAACAACTAACATAATACACAGTGATTAAATAGTTAATATACAAAGGCGAGCTTGACTCAATGTCCTTTTTCTTTTTTTATTCGGGCTGCTGGCAAAGGATTCACGTTCTCTTCTTCTGTAGAACACGTCTGAGACTTCATCCGTGAACTTCCCGCAAGTTTTAAATTGTTCATGTAGGACATCAACAATTTAAATCTTCCAACTATGTTATTTTTCAAGCAGTTGGTGGCACTCAAACTGCGATGGAACTAAAACAAATACCACCAACTGCATCTAATTGCTTGAAAGGTAACATGTTTGGAATATTTTTGATGTTTTTTGCAGTCGGGTTTTTTTAAACATTCTAAGTTTTTCAAAAAAAGCAAAACTGAGTGTATTTTTGTGTAGATATTCAAATCAGGAATTTTAAAACGCCACTAACTCAAATTGCGTACGTTATGACTTACCAGGGTTTTCAATTGTTGGTGCGATATTTGTTACGATTTTTGTTTATTTTAAGCTCAACAATGTTTGCTGTGGCGCTTCTCTGCATTGTTTGCACGGCGTACGGGATTTTTTTTTTGTGGTGTGGGAAATCATCCAATGACTTCTCCCACTTTGGGTGGAGCGGGAGGCCGTATCAGACTCTTACTGACTAAAGCCCACCCCTGTTCCTTCCTGCCCTTAGTGCCCAGGGGCGAGGTAACTCGTTTCGAATTTATCCTCAACCCCCAGGCAGGCATCGGTCATGACGGGCCACGCATCCGCAGTCCCGGGTAAACGGCGTACGAGTGGTGGCGCCGCGAGAGTGCTAAAACTGCCAAGCTACCATACTGATCGGGGGCGTGGCCTATTGTAGGATATGCATTGCTGTTTGTTGGAGATGGCTGCAGTAAATAATTTAAAAGTAGTTTATTCAATTGTAATGTCACCATAGAATTGCGTAATTTTAATTATTTTATGTGCTGACGAAACTAAACGTATCAAAAGAAAAATCAAAACACAATTATTCAAATTAAGCTGTGACCCAGCACTTTTGAATGTCAAAGTTTGACCTATAGACAGTCCTCTTAAAAAGCCCGCTCCGACCAATTAGTTCTAGAGAACTAATTGGTCAAGCTACTAAATAGGGAATTTGAACATAGTTGGTGAAATTAGGGTGTATCAGGGTGAACTGTACAAATCTGTATACCCCTTCAGAGCGTATCAGCGTGATGTAATGTTGTGAAGTGGTGAAAACAATATACAGACATGCGATTGCAGCAACTCTGGAAGGTTTGCTATCATTTATTGAAGAGTTCCATTGTGTATGTCCGAAGTTCTTTATCAGATCTTCACCAAATTAAGGCCCTTATCGCGGTCCAGTGGCACCCTCATTGAATAAAAAATCGTAGCATAGCACAGAAAATAAATATTAAAAAATCCAACTTCACGTTTGTTACAAAGAGGATAAAGAATTTTTACGTTGTTGCACTTTTGCCTACTACTTTGGATACGAAACATTTTAAAACCTATTTTAACAACGTAAAAATTCTTTATCCTCTTTGTAACAAACGTGAAGTTGGATTTTATTTATTTTCTGTGCTATGATACGATTTTTTATTCAATGAGGGAGCTACTGGACCGCGAGAAGGCCCTTAAAATGGGACCACATGTGAAGCAACAGTTTTCAAACAAAAAAATCTTCAAAATCGGTTCACGTAGTAAATACAGTCGAATTGAGTACTTCCTCCTTTTTTTGAAGTCGGTTAAAAATAACTGACGTTGTTATCAAGACGTTTTTATTTTATTTTTCCAATGGAGTCAATGGACCGGAGCACAGTTAATCAAAGGTTCAATGGTTCATTGGACCGGAGCACTGTTAATCAAAGGCTAACTTACTTTAGATATTGCCTATTCATTATAAGAATCAGCAAGATTTGAATAATGTGTTTATTTCATATTATTTTCTACATACAATTTTTAAACTTCTTCGTAAAATCAGAGGTAAGTCTTACGAATTAGAGCGGTAAATTGCAAAACATGTCATTTCCTTTTAGATAAAGATGTGCTTTAATGTTTTTTTTAAAAGGAAATGCACATAAGCCATACAAAAAAGTGCCTGAAATGGACGGAAACCAGGTTCTTAATTCTATTAAGAATAAAATAAACTCTTTTGAAAGAAAAACGGGCACGTTATTTTTTTCCTCTATCTTAAATTTTTATAACAAGTGTTACGACGCCTCGATACGACTATTTTTCTTGATTGTTCTCACCACAGACAAAAAATAGACCACGCACCTTTTATTCCTGCCCAGCGGTACCGTCTACCGAGGGGAGGCACCACCTGTCTACCCGCATTCCCGCCGGTTGGAGCCTTACGTCGCTTGCCGCTAGATGGCATTGGCAGAACAATAAACAACAAGAAAGAGGTTTTATTAATTTGACGATGTAATTTAAGGCGCGGACTGATAACGATTTGAGATAGCTTCAAATAAGGTTGAGAATTGAACATAAAAGTTGTGACGACGACGAGGCATTTATTTTACGGGTTTTCTTTAGATTATCCAGAATATACACAATAAATTAAATAATTGTCCGGTCAAAGTTTTAATAAAATGCTAATTCTATTCAATTCTTATAAAAAATAATGTTGTTATCGCTGAAAATACAGAGATGTGCGACGCCAAAATTTATTTTTGTGGAGCAATATCCAAAATTTTATTTGGGAATATCAAACTATTATTTACTATTCCATTTGGTTAATTTTTTCTTTAAACCCTTCTCCGTCTACTGTATTTATTGCAAAGATATTTTTATTGCATTAAGTCATACTCGACTGTCCAAGAAACAATTTTTTTTGACTATGGAGGTAATACCGCGCCTTAAGTTTCCTGACATGAATGCTTGACGTTTCAAATTTAAATTTCCTTAGGTGCCTGTTTTTTTTTGCAAAGAATAAGTATCATGAAATAATTCATAGTTTGTCTAAATAAGGTAAAAATATAATGATCACAAAAATTATTAATTTTATTTGATTTATCCGCCTTATAACACAAAACCATGAATAACGTAAACAATTAAAAATAAGAAATTCAGTAATGTTAAACTGTCAGTAAAAGAAAGGACAATATGATTCATATAGCTTTTCTTTTTGTTGTGTGGTAGGAAATCATCCAATGACACCTCCCGCTCTAGGATGAAGCGGAAGGGCGTGTCATACTCTTACTGACTAAACCCTACCCCTGTTCTTTCCCTGCCCTGAATGCCCAGGGGCGAGGTAGCTCTTTTGAATTTATCCTTAGCCCCGGGCAGGCATCGGCCATGACGGGCCCCATCATGTTTGTTGACAACTCTTTGAGGCGCGCGTGCAAACACTGCACGCCGACGTATCTCGGGCCTGGTGCTGATCGGACGGTGAGTTATCCACTACTCGCCGTCCGCAGGCCAGGGTCTACGGTGGCCGGAGATCGTCTCGCGACGTCCTCCAGGCAGATCGTCTCCTGCGGTGGCTGCTGCTGAGGGCGTGAGGGTGAGTCTCTTGTTGTTGCCTCTCCTTCACCCGTTCCGCCTCCTTTTTCGCGAGCATTACTGCTTCGCAGAAGGAGGAGACTGCTTCCCATTCCCTCTTGCTCCGTACCATGGCCTGGACCAGGGCTGGGCGCGAGAGGTAGCCGCCACCTATCGCATCCACGAGAACACGGCGGTGCTCCGCCCAAGCTGGGCAGACCTCCACAGTATGCTCTACCGTGTCCTCTGGGCGATCCGCGCAGTAGTAACAACCCGGCGTTTCCTCTCGCCCGATCTGATACAGGAACCTCTCGAAACAACGTGTCCGGAGAGGACCTGCGTCAGGTGGAAGGTGAGGACGCCGTGACGCCTCTCCAGCCACTCCTCAAAGAGGGGCACTACCGCCGCAATGGTGGCGTGCCCAGCGCTGGGTTGCGACTGTCTGACTGACTCCATGTCGCCATGATATCTTGCCGGAGTTCCGTCCGCCGAGCCGCGAGTTGTCGCGGCAGCAGAGTTTCGCCCCGGTGTTTGGCCTCCTCGCGCCACTCCTCCGTATTATCAATAAATTATTAATATTTTGTTTATTCATAATGTATACATTATAAATTATATTTTTAAATGTTTCAATTTTTTTTTTTAAACATTTAAAAATATAAAAAAATAGTAGCCCACCGGTATCGGGAACCGCGGCGGGAGCTACCGGCGGTCAGGGCTCCAAAGAGAGAAACCACCTGACAATGCGAGCAGTGTCCAGAAGTACAGCTTTCTGAATCAAGCCCTTGATTTAGCCGCCTAACGAAAGCCTCCTGAGATGTTGGTCGAGGCTCGTTATCAAAATAATTTGACAATTGTGAATCCATAGCAGCCACCAGTGACGGGGCCCATCGTGGCCGGTGCCTGCATGCTTAGGGGTAGCAGATAAATTCTGAAAATGAGTTACCGCACCCCTGGGCACTCAGGCAGGGAGGGCACAGGGGTGGGTTTTAGTCAGGTAGAGTCTGACACGCCCTCCCGCTCCACCCAGAGCGGGAGAAGTCATTGGATGATATCCCATCCCACAAAAAAAAAAAGAGCAGCCACCAGCGCCTTATTCCTATTATGCATGGGCAAACGAGGCAAGCGTGGCTTAAGTTCGGGCGGCATGTTGCGATATTCCAGAACAGCACACTCTAAAGCACACCTCAATTCGTTATTTTACTGGGTACTTACGTTTGTAACCATGTCATTACACTCCTCGTCAGCGTGGCTTGGAGCATGGTTAAGCGGTTGGGTACCACAGTCTGCGAAGGAGGGGCAATGACATGGCTACCCATTTCAGTTAATGTACCTAATGCTATTATATGATCCAACAAAAGTTGATTGAAATAAAGGAATTGAATTGAATTGAATTGATTACGCTGGATGACCCGCACCTGATCCGACCGTCGTTGGCCCGAAATGTTGACGGCTGGCTCAAGCACCTGAAACAAAGAGAGCATCCGAACACGGTACGCCGTCTGGTTGTTACCTCCTTCTGTAGCACCATAGTATGAGTGCATGACATTTTCGTTTCCGCCGGGAGCTGGGACCACTATCAGAGGCCGGTGGGCCTCGATATCGTAAGTTGCTCGGCGGCCGGCGTCCTCCCCGTCGACAAGCAGAATGGACGTGGTGGTGTCGTCGGCGGCGAGAAGAACTCGTCACTGGAGCTCGACGCAACTGCCACGGCCAGTGTCACAGCACTCACGGCAGCGGCGAGGCGAAGCTGAGCAACGAGGCCGGAAGTGTTGGGCGTGCTCTCCGTGCTTCGGCTCTCGTCAACATTTTTCTCTTCTCATTCTATGTCAATTTATCGTCATCATTATGTCGTCAACTTCACTATTGGTTTTCATTATTTATATATTGTAGGTACTATTGCAGTTTTAGTATGGTCTTGCATGCATTTTTGGATGTTTTAAATATGCAGAGAAAAATTTTGCTGTCAGTTCGGTTGACTGTCTGACCACATATTCAGTTATTAATTATTATTATTACTATAAACATTTGATTATTAATTATTATAATTACGAGTATTATTCCATTTATTTAATTTTATGTACGTACACTTTACATTTTCAAATATTTAGGTACTTACATATAAAAACATAAATAAATACAAAAACATTTAAAAATATAAAAAGTAGAAGCCCACCGGTATCGGGAATAGAGTCCAAGCTACCGGTGGTCAGGGCTCCTGAGAAAGGAACCTCCTAACAATACGCGCCGTGTCCAGGAGTACTGCTTTCTGGATCAAGCCCTTGATCCAACTGAATAGGTTGCTTCTAGGCAAGCGTGCTTCATCTTCGACCACATCATCGCTTACCATCAGGTGAGATAGTGGTCAAACGCGTGCCTATCGACAATAAAAAAAAACTGCCAAACGAGAGCCTCCTGAGATGTTGGTCAAAGCTCTTGGCTATTTAGCCATTGGCCGTCACAACTATCGGCACAATGACTGCTGTATCCACTTCCCACATTTCTACCACCTCGTGAGCCAGATCAAGATATTTTGTTTGCTTTTCTTTTTCAGCTTTCACGAGGTTCTCGTCATGAGGGACCGCTATATCAACAATAATTGTGCGACGCTCTGGTCGATCTATCACCACTATGTCAGGTTTATTGGCAACAATAGTCCTGTCAGTGATGATAGACCGATCCCAATATAACGTGATATTGCCATTTTCGAGAACTGGGTCGGGCACATACTTATAGTACGGTACTTCGGATTCCTCAAGATTGTATTTAAGAGCAAGTTGCTGGTGAATGATCCTGGCTATAAGGTTGTGTCTATGCAAATAGTCTCCGTTAGCTAGACGAGAACAACCAGAAATAATGTGTCGTATTGATTTGCCGGGCCGTTGGCATGCCCGACAGATGTTAGCCGTACCGTCCTTCACAATATATTTCGGGTAGTTATTCGTCATCATAACTTCTTCTATAATCGCATAGACAAAACCTTCGGTCTCCCCGAAGAGGTCATCAAAGCGCAGCCAGGATACGGACGCTAAAATATCTACATCGGCCCATGTAGGACCCGGTAAAAGCGCCCGTGAAGCTCCTTGCTCTGCCATACTTCCCTGCGGTCATTAGTATCCAATATTATAGGCTTGCGCCAGTTGTCGTTTGCCAAGGAGAGCGGGGTGAGACCTTTATCCACAGTAACCACATCTCGAAGCATACCCACGTCGGTTTCTAGGAAATATTCCCTAAGGCTGCATACCTCGCGGTTGTGTAGGGTCTTAGCATTTATGAAGTCACGAACCCCACACTTCCGCGGAATATACAGCCTCAACACCGATGATCGTGGGTGATGCATCCGATTTGCTGTAAGCAGTGTGCGAACCCGTCTATCCAAGGCGTCAAGTTCCGTCTGAGTCCATTTGAGTATGACGAAAGAGTACATCAATACCAGCATGACCCAGCCGTTGAAGGCGCGCACCTTGTACCCACCTGATAAAAGACTAGTCAGTACTTTATTTAGGCGGCCAAAGAAGCACTCCCTCAACGACTGTTTCACGTCAGCAGCATTGATGCCTAATGCTTCCAACATACCCAAATACTTGTAGGTTTCAGTTGAGCAGGGATCTAAGATGTATGGAATCCGAAAGTTGGGTTCCCACGGATTCCGTAATATCTCCTCGCTTTACATGCATGACTGCACTTTTGTCCACACCAAATTCCATCCTGATGGCGCTACTGAAGGTTTCCGTACTTACCTTTAGTAGCTTCATCAGTTGCAAGTTGTTGGGAGCAAATAGTTTCAAATCATCCATGTAAAGGATGTGTGATATAACCTGACCACCTCTTCTCAACCGGTAGCCTTGGCCCGAATCCTCCATTAATGTACTGAGAGGGTTGAGGGCCAGACAAAACCACAGCGAACTCAAACTGTCGCCCTGGAATATGCCACGCTCTATCTTTATCGGCTCGCTGTTCCCCCGGGTCTGTCGACATCCTGGATAGTGAAGGATCGTCCTCCACTGCCCCATACACGACATCAGGAAGTTGCGCAAAGTTGCATAAACTATAAACAGCTCCAGCACCCTCATGAGCCATGTATGTGACTGAATCATAGGCATTCTTGTAATCTATCCAACATGTCGACAGATCTCTTCGGGAACGACGAACCTGTTGGCTTATGGCAAAATCAATGATTTCATCAATATGATTGTTAATTTTTGCACTCAGGATGGATGTAAAAACTTTATTGACCGTCGGTAAACACGTGATCGGTCTTTAATTTTTGGCCCCCGCAGTACTACCTGATTTATGGAGCAGGTGGGTTATTCCTGTCGTAAGGAACTGGGGCAGCGACCCTGACACTAGGGCCGATTGGAACTGAGCTGCAAAACGAGCGTGCGATCTTTAAAACCATTTTATTCAGAAATTGTGCAGCCCGTCTGGTCCTGGAGATTACCAGTTAGGCAACGGACGAACTGCACGAGCTTCATCTTGGGGGCTGATGTTAATTGCCCCATTTCTGGTATAAGATCGCACGCGCGCTTGACCTCTCGAGTCCAATCACCCTGATGTGCCTGACTGGCACCGATCAGATGCTGCGCCAGAATGAACTCATAGCGTCCTCATCCGGTAGGCGCGTATCAGACTCACCTTGGTCCGGTTGCTCCCAAATCCTATAAATCCACCTTTCATTGCTTTGGGAAGTGCGATTCTGAGTGTACCGCAAGAATTTTGCAAATCCGTCATTATATGACGAAGTTATGCCCTAACAAAAAAAAATATATATATATACAAACATCTGAATTGATAACCTAATCCTTTTGGAAGTCGGTTAAAAAAGTGGGAGGTTCTCAATTAACACACAGAGCTTAACATGTCTTAAGATAGCATTCCAAATGCCTTTGATATATCTAGAAAACAGGTAAAACAGGAGCTTAGTTACCTGCATAATAATTTAATAGATAAGCGTGAAAAAAATTCATTAGCGTCTCCCTCACACTCGTCAGTCTCTAGACGCCTTAATTTTTCTGGCATCCCACGAGACGGTGATCATAATTCCAGAAAGTAATGCTTGAATTTATATACAATTTGCCGTTATCTGATATAAGTTTCAGTATACCGTACTTTAGTGATAAACTATATTTATGTAGAGTTGTTGTTATTTTTCAGGTTGACACTAGGAATGTTACATGTATATCGGCTCAAGAAAAAATTCAGGTATTAAAATAATTATTATTATTTAACTAGCTTAAACCCTCGGGTATGCCCAAATGGTGGTCGAAAAGTTTCTAACACGAATGATATGTCGAGATCAACAGTCTATGTAACCCAGGTTATTGACTCCAAATCCGTTCAGTCGTTACAGGCTTAAGGCCTTACTTCCATTTTAGTGTAATGTCAAATGTCAACCTCATCTGCACGAAGTACACCCTGCCACTGACGGACAAGGCACTGGCGACCAACCGATGGCGGTATAACCATCCGAAAAGCCAACCAAAATTCTCCAGAGCGATGACGGGCAGCAGCGTCATCGTTGCGAAAGGGTTGGCTCTGCGGTCACCAATCCGCTTGCCCAGCGTGGTGACTATGGGCACTAAACCTCCCATGATTAAAGTGCCAAAACAACGGCCCCCAGTTCCCGGTGGTCCCGCTGTTCCTGGTCAAGGTAGCGGTCACGGTAACGGCGGGACAGGGGGTGCGAAGAATCTCTGGGTGACGGCAGGCTACCAACGTCGACGACAACTACATCTGGCTACGTACAATACTGAAAGGTACTACCTGAAAGTGATACAGGTATATGCGCCGACTTCGACATGCTCTGAAGAGACAGTTGTGGCCATAAACGAGGATTTTGCCAAGGCAATGCACATTACGATAAAGGCCCACTACAGCTTCGTTATGGGGGACCTCAATGCCAAAGTGGGAGTACATGAACGCGGCGATTCAAAAGATGGACCGTTTGGCATGGGGCGCAGGAATTGCGGAGGGCAAATGCTGGTCAACTTCCTAGATTCGCAGGGGCTCTTCTTGATGAATTCTTTCTTTGGCAAGAATCCCCAAAGGAAGTGGACCTGGCAGAGCCTCGATAACGTGACTAAAATCGAGATAGACTTCATCATGACGGATAAAATCAGATTTAGAGATGTCTCCGTGATCAGCAGGTTTAACACCGGAAGCGATCACAGGCTTGTCCGAGGCACTCTAAAATATAAATTTTCGAGCTGAGAGAACCCGCAAGATGAGGCCTACTCTCCGACCTACGCAGGTCCAGGCCGCTATAGGGTTCGAAATGTTCCAACTGGAACTTCAAAATCGATCCCTGTTGGAAACCACAGGCAGCACTGTTGACAAGAAGGCCGACGAGGTGGTCAAAGTACTACGCGACATGTCCCGCAGACTATTCCCGTTGCAGCGGAAAAATAAGGTGTCCAAATTTTCTGCGGAGGCTCTCAGACTTATGAGGGAAAGACGAGAGTTGCCATCCACGCAGCTGTCTGCGTCAGATAAGAGGGCTTAAACCTAAAAATTAGAAAGCTGTCGCGACGCGACCTTCAGTGCTCCAACTCCCGCGACATTAAGGTCGTGATTGAGCAGAACCGAGGGTCGAAAGTGTTCGCTCAACAATTTAGGAGGTCCCATCTGACGAAACTAAGAACTGCGGATGGCAGAATCTTGACTTCAAGGTCCGAGATACTCAAGGAGGTCGAGGATTTCTACGGGCACCTATACTCAACGTGGACGGTGAAACCAGCAGAACATAGTGCAGATGACCATCGAGCCGAGTTAACGCGTCACTACAAGGAGGACATCCCAGATGTCGACCAGTGCGAGATTGGGGCGGCTTTTGAACAGCTGAAGAACAACAAGGTGATGACGAAATAACAACAGAGCTCTTTAAAGCAGGCGGGGCTCCAGTCCTGAGAGAGCTAGCGAGTCTCTTCAACTCTGTCATCCAAGAAGGTACAACGCCTGAGGTGTGGAGCGGAGGTGCGGTGGTTCTGTTCTTCAAAAATGGTGACAAAACCTTGCTGAAGAACTATATACCCATATCATTTCTGAGCCACGTCTACAAGCTGCTCTCGAGGGTCGTCACGAACCGTCTCACCAGGAGACTTGACATGTTCCAGCCACCAGAACAAGCTGGTTTCCGAAAAGGCTTCAGTACCGTGAACCACATTCATACTGTTCGGCAAATTATGCAGAAGACCGAGGAGTACAACAAGCCGCTGTGTATGGAATTTGTGGACTACGAGATAGCTTTCGACTCCATTGAAATATAGGTAGTTTTGGACTCTCTGCAACGATGTCGAATTGACTGGCGTTACATCGAAGTGTTGAGATGTCTCTACGACGCTGCCATAATGACTGTCCAGATCCAATATCATAAAACCAGCCATATCCAACTGCTCAGAGGGGTGAGACAGGGGGATGCGATATCCCCGAAACTGTTTACCAACGTGCTAGAGGAAGTTTTCAAGACGCTGAACTGGACTGGACAGGGTACGAGTATCAATGTTAACGGCGAGTACATCTCACACCTTCGCTTTGCCGATGACATTTTCATAATGGCAGAGACGGCGGAACAGTTAAGCCTGATGCTGCACAGCCTTAATGAAGCCTCGCGGCGGGTTGGCCTCGGGATGGATTTGGACAAGACTAAAAGTTATGTATAATTCACATGTCGTACCGAATCCAATCCACATCGAAGGGTTGCTTCTCGAAGTGGTGAAGGAGTATGTCTACCTAGGGCAAGTAATCCAGCTCGGTAGACACAACTTTAAGAAAGAAGTTGACAGAAGGTTCCGGTTGGGTTGGGCAGCGTTTGCAAAACTTTGTCAGGTTTTCTCGTCCCCTATTCCACAATGTTTGAAGACTAAGGTTTTCAACCAGTGAGTCCTGCCCGTTAAATGATAAATGATGTTTATTCAGTAAATAGGTTACAAGGAATACTTTTACACGTCAATGTTTTTGTCAGTTTAAGCTAGATGAGGCCGGTGTTTCCCAGCTGACTAGCCTGAGAAGAAACACCGAAACAAACTCAGAGGTCAAAGTCTCTTTTAAAGTGTTCAAATCCATACAATGTGTACTGGTTAAATCATATGAGAACCATGTACGTTTATGTCTGGGATGAGCTTTTTGAAGAAAGCAACACACAAATTCGAGTGGACCTGTCCAGACAGTGCAAGCATTTGTCAGTCATCGCGAAGCTCAACTCAGAACTTTGAGGAGCTCAACGAACCGACGAACAATACCAAAGTAAGGACATTTGAGTAGGCCGCAAAAATACTCAAACTGCCAGACAATCATAAAATCTCCATGAATATAACGACATATATAGTTCTCGCATTCACATTATTCTATATGAAGACCATGCAGCTTAGTGTCTGTAGTGGTCTTTTGAAGAAAGAACCAAACATATTTTAGTGGACCTGTCCAGTCAGTGCAAGCATTTGTCAATAATCGAATAGCTCAACTTAAAAACCACTAAGGAGCTCAATGACTTGACGAACAATACCAAAGAAAAGACATTTGGGTAGGCCGCAAAAGTACTCAAACTGTCAGACAACGTTAAAAATTACTGTAAAAGGGAGGAGAAAATAATAATAATAACCCACATACTCGTAGTCCTCACATTTACAATAATTAAGTAATCAAAAAAAAAATTGTTACATCGACGTATTACTCTGGAACTTTCGAGAATGTAGTAGAAGTTTCCAGAAGTTTCCACTAGGTTCGAGAACATTCCATTATGGTACTGTGTAGAAGTTCATAGATGTTTCTAGAATATTCCACTATAGGATAGTTCGACAATGTTCTGGAAACTTCCATGACTGTATAAATAGGCTGGACGGCGGGCGAGTGAGTCAGTCTGTTTTCAACTACGGAAGCGAATACAAGCGATTACGAAGAGAATAGTGATTATAAGCGATTCAGTGTTTGTGTAAATAAGTTGTCGAGTTAATAAAGGACATTTAGTTACTTAATTGGTGTAAAATAATTTATCTCATACCCAGCTCGTAACAATATAATACTTTACAAAGTAAATATTTGTGTCAAACAAAATAGTAATAATAATATATCAGTCAAAAAATAAAAATAAATATAATACTTAACAAAGTATTCAAGTCAAAAAAAAAAAAAAAATAATAAAATGTCAATCAAAAGTATTTCTGTGTATATTTTTTTAGTCAGCTCCCATCTGGTTCGGGCGTCTTCACTTGTTTCGATGACGGTCAAACCGGATCTCCCTGTTAGAAAGTGTGCTGGCGTCAGACAGTCTAGGTCTTCCACATATTCAGTTAGCGCACACAGAGGTCTGGAGTTTAGACAAGCTTCTAGTTTTGTTAGGATTGTGGTGAGCTCCTCGAATGTTAACTTTTGCTCACCCACCACTCGTTTTAAATGGTGTTTTAAGCTTCTTACGGCTCGTTCCCACAATCCGCCCGCCGAAGGCCACGAAGAGACGCCGAAGGTTACGCATTTTCTGACTTGCATTTTCGTGACTCGGACGCCACCGATGATCCAGTATTTTTGGCGTAGGTGCGACAAGGTGAGTCGTGGTACGCCGTGAAAAGTCATTTGGTGAGCTTGATCGATGAGAAAATGCGATAAGTGGCTGTCATGAGGGATGATCATCGGATGCTTCATCTCTTCAGTTAACGTAGCGTTGTTCAATCGTCCCTCGACTCTTAGCAAGCCTTCTTGATCTATGTAAGGATTGAGAGGCAGTAACTTGCTATTCGATGTCACTCTGCCGTGTTAACGTAAATGACTCATGTCCGTTTCAAATATCTTTAGTTGTGTTTGTTTCACAATTGCCCTAGTTGCCCTGTTCAATTCTTGCAACGTAAGGTAACTTGGTAATGGGCCACGTTTCGAGTCCAATGTTCGAACTATTAAGTGCAATGCTCTGTGTATCCATGCGACTTTCGAATGACATTCATGCAAAAACAATAACAATGTCTGTGTGTGTGTGTGAAATTGTTCGATAATGTTGATGGTGTCTGTGTTTGTTTGGACAGCATTGACTTGTTTCATTGCCGTTGTTTTCACTTCTTGGTCTGACGTATAGACCTGTTTGACTAGGGTCCTCATTTCAAAGGATGACAGCCAACTTGGACCTTGCCACCACAGTTTGTTTTCCTTCAATTGACCGGCGTACTCGCCTCGGCTTGCGGCGTCAGCGGGACTTTCACTTGATTTGACGTAATCCCAACACGATCGCGGTATTACAGTGTTGATTTTTTGAACTCGATTCTCTACATATGTTTTCCATCGTGATGGGTCTCCTTGTGTCCAACCCAAGACGACCATAGAATCAGTCCAGCCATAGACTCGAATGTCATGTTGATGTAAAGAATCCTTAACCTTTTGCATTAATTTGCATAGAAGGTGTGCTCCATTTAATTCAAGTTTAGGCAATGTTGTTACTTTTCTGTGTGGTACAATTTAAGACTTTGCAGTGACAAGTGTAACGTCTGTTGATGGGTGGACTCGTGCGTAGATACGAGTAACACACGCATAGGCATCCAGGGAGGCGTCACTGAAGCCGTGTAGTTCTATAGCTTGTCTTCCATCACATCTGAGCCATCTTGGTACTTACAATTCTTTGTGTATGTTATCGGGAACTTCGTCGTCCCATTGTAATTTGACCTCCCACACCTTTTGGAATAATAACTTTAATTTTGTTGATAAGGGAGCCAGCCAGCCAAGTGGGTCAAATAGTTTTGATATTTCAGCTAATAAGCTGCGCTTTGTATGTTTTTTGTTGACGCTTGAAATCGAACATTGGAATGTAAATTTGCCCTCTGTCGAATTCCAGCACAGGCCCAATGTTTTTGATGTTTGATCCGTTTTGAAGTTGAAGACAGTGTTTTCATTGTTATGTTGATTTGCATTTTCCAAGAGTGCCGGTTCGTTTGAAGACCTTTTTCTAAGGTTGAACCCTCCACTCTCAAGTAATAGTTTTAGGTCCGAAATCAGATTCTGTGATCCGTGAACGAGATCGTCGACGTAAAATGACTCCTCCACTATCTTTTAAGCTTCCGGGAAATTTTGACGCTCGTCCTCCGCCAGTCTTCGTTGTGTCATTATGGCCAGGAATGGTGCTGCTTTGGTGTCATAAGTTACTGTAGCGAGTTGATATGAAAGCAAAGGTTTTTCTGGTGATTCTCGCCAGACAATCTGCCGTAGGCTTTGGTCACAGTGGGCCACTAAAATTTGCCTGTATATCTTTTCTATATCAGCTGTGTAAGCATACCTACTTGTATTGCCTCCACTGTATTAATGTTGTTTGTAAATCTTGTTGTAGGTTTCGGCCCTTGTACATAAGATCGTTTAAGGTCCAACCGGTAGTTGTTTTTGCGGACGCGTTAAACACAACCCTGTACTTGGTTGTCGTTGACTCGGCGCGTTCAACGCCATGGTGTGGCAATAGTAGGGGAGCCCAAGCGGGGATTTCGGGATTTACTAAAGCGCGGCAGATTAATATACAGGGGGATACCTTGTACCCGGTTAAGTACCTCCACAAAACATGAGGCCCATATATAAGGCCGCCCATGAAGGATACAGGATCAGATTAGTAAAAAAAAATTGACCATCAGAAATTCTCGAGCGCGTCAGATTAAGGTAGGGTGAGTTAATTACATCCTAAAAAGTGTATATTCCACTAATCTGACAATTTGAGAGTGACGTGAAAAAAGGGGAGGGCAACAAAGTTGTAAAAAAAAAACGTCATCTCGACATTCTCGAGCGTAGCTAAATTTTTTTTTATTTTGAAGGAAATAATTCAAGAATAATGAAAAATATATAATCTGACGATTTCCGCAAGCCGAAATAACAAAAATTCGTCGATAAAGTTAAATGCGTGCAGCTGCGTGATGCCTACATTTCCTTCTCCGCGTTTCTATTCCTCTCTCACTCTTTCTCTATCTATTACTCTCTCACTCCGTCCCCACTCTGGTTAATTTTAATTTTATTTTAATTTTATTTAAAAACTTCATTTTTAGAAGCTCTGAAAAATTATAAATGAGATTTTTATAAATAATTTTCTATGTCTAGTTTATTTTTAAAGAAAAATCAAACAATTGTCAAGTGTCTGTTAACTTCAGTTTCATAAGTATTTATAGAAAATTTTTTTCATTGAAAAAATTATTTAGTTAAACTTTTATACAAAAAAAATGGTGTGTGTACTCATGTACACGCGTTAGAAGTTGTACTTCTTTGGCACATAATAAAATATTGGCACATATATATAATTATTAATTATCATATGAATTTAATTCAATATTATTTAAGATTTTTCTAAATCAACTAATTTTGGAGCTCAAATGCATAGAAATATTATTTCTTTGAACTCAGCGAGCTCAAAATATCACATAAATTATATTTTGAGCTCAAAAATGTCATAAGTACAATTCTAAGCGCCCTGGAAGCGCCCTTTAAGGTGAACCGTTTTTCTAATTTTTTTTTGTCAGATCAGGCGAATCCCTCTAGATAATAGTCAGATTATGAGACAGTACGTTTAGAACATAAAGATGAACCATATATATCTTAATCTGACGCGCTTGAGTATTTCAAAATGGCGATTTTTTTTTGCACATTATGAAAATGGCCGCGAGTTTGCGTCCCATCGAAATCGTCAGATTAGTGAATGAGAGCTTTTTTTTGGTGCACTTAACACTCCCTTAGAAAATCTGACGCGCTCGATTAATTTTTTTTTTTTCATTTTCAACCCTTAAATACAACCACCCGCATCATGCAAACGATCAGATTAACATACGTATATTATTAAAAATACGTAGGGCATTGATGCTATCAATATCTGACGCGCTCGAGGATGTCCATGCAACAGTTTTTTTTTACATATTTAAAAATCTATAGCCGCTTCCCCCACCGATGTAAAGGTATATATCATATCACATTTTTTTCTTCTTATCATCTAAGCTTTGCATCCCAATAGGTCTCTACGACGCTCGAGTAAATCCCCATTTAGCCTCGTGGGCTCCCCTACTACAAGTAGCAGTCAAGTGTCTTGTTACATGTTGATTGTTGCATATGACCTAAGTCAATGTACTCTGCAATGCTTTTGCTAAGTGTTGTTGTTTAATGATTGAGTTCAAGTAATTCTGGTCTCGTGGTCTGTGTATAAGACTGAGAAAAACAAGGTTCGAGATCAAATCCTGCGACAAAGATATTGTTTTGCTTTCAATATACAATTTATATTCCAAAACTATTTCTTGTATTATTGTAAAGAACTCCAGACTATACATAAACTTTTTAAAATGGTAATATTTTCACATAACTTGTAATAAGTGGGTAGTTGAAAAATAAGTAATCGTATTCATTATAAAGAACTGTGAACTTAAAGTTATTTAAATTACCCACCCGTTTACAAGATAAGTTATTAGGCGAAAATCATATTGGTCGTTCTTTAATATTGCAAACAATATTGTAGAAATGAAAACAAATTAAAAAAGAAACTGATGTATAGGTGGACTGTGTTTTCGAACCCACATGCTGTTCGTCGTCAATCCAGCATCAAACCGCTAAGCCACAAGAACTTGGTGAGAATACGCGAAATTAAAGATTGGGTTGTAATTATGTAGTGTGACTTAAAAGCTTTTCAACTTTAATGTTAACGAGATAATGACTAAAATAGCTTAACAAAAACATATATAATGCCGGTGGCTCCGACTATGTTGGGTGGGTTTACCTTAACATTACGTGTTAAAGATCAAATTTGCGTGTCTGTGTTATTATTGTATTTTTGTTCATCGAGTCCTCGTGCACTTGTCTGATAAGCTCATATAAATTAAATAAACCTTAATGTTACAGGCAAAGGGTCCAAAGTCGTTTGATTTTAGGGTGGGTCAGATACTGTTGACAACAGTCTGTACCACTGTTTCAGCACCCGCACCACCTGGCTGGGAACTGCACGTTCGGTAAGCTTCTGCCAAAGCAAATCATGGTCCACACGGTCGAAGGCTTTGCTGAGGTCCAGGTAACAGGCAATTACAGAAGTATTTCTACTCCTGTAATATCCCCCACCTGTTTGAGTACATACAGGGTGTAACGGAAAGGTGTGGTCATATTTTAAGAACTGCATCTGCCCATCGATCTGAACAACTTTCATCAAGAAAATCCGAGGAAAATCTAAAAAAAAATATTTACCTCCCATACAAATATTGATCAGCTGATGATGACTTTGTATGGAAAGTCCAATTTTTTTTTTGGGAATTTTCTATTTTTTCTTAGAGAAAGTTGTTCATTTCCATGGGCAGAATCGGCTCTTAAAATATGACCACACCTTTCCGTTACACCCTGTATATTGCAGTATTTGTTGACACGAGGCTCTTGAAACCGTGTTGGCAGTCCGAGGATGTTATGAAGGGTGCTGCTTATTTGTGTAGTATCTTCTCTAACAGTCTGGCCATGATATTAGCAAGGGCAATAGGACTATAGTTACTAGCACTAGAAATGTTTTTTCTCCGGTTTTTGCATATCGGAACAATGACTGTGTCTGTAAGGGCCTTCGGCACATATCCTAATTTTAAAATGGCCGAGAATAGAATAGACAGTACATAGTACACTCCTAGACCCCCGTATCGTATGTGCTCAATTGTCAGTCCATCTAACCCTAGCGACTTACCGCCGGCTGTTTGTCTCACAACTTCCGCTCTATCCTGTACAGATATTGTTGTACAGCTTTTGTCTCGAGCCTCGTTCATGTTAAAAACATGTTGCTTGGCTGACGCAGGTTGGCAGAATATATTATTTTATTTTTTTTTTTTTTTTAAATATAAAACGTTGCCCCACACTAGGAATTACTCCTGTATCGTGGGTGCGTTCACAAACATTTAAACTCACATACACAAGACACCCAGACCCGGAACAACTATCTGTAGGCCATACAAATATTTGTTCCGTGCGGGGATCGAACCCGCGTCACGCAGCGCAGCAGTCGAACGCTCAACCACTACGCCAACCGTGCCGTCTATAATTTAAAATTATTGGCTATTTTCTTATGCTCCGTTATACCGTCAATATGTGATGGATATTGCGTCGACGACTTAATAATTTTGTTGATACTTTGCCAGAATTTGGAAAAGTTCTTATGTTTCATATCCATCGCGATATTGTCCATAACTATCTGTTCACGATTTCGTTGACAATAATTAAGAGCACGTTTGAATGCAGCACGACACTTTTTACGTTCCATTGCTACCGGCCCGCTGGTAGGGCAACCGATTTGGTGCCACAGAGTTAGTGAGCGTCGCGAGGCGTCATATTTATTCGCAACGTACTCGTTCCATCCTGGTACTATATTGATCCTCATTTTAGTTTTGCTCGTTGGTGATTTGAAGCAGTTGGTAGCACAATTTTGCATTATCCTGACTAACGAGTTATATAAATGATCAAACAACACAGTATCGTTAATCTCAATATTTCCAGATATCAGTTGATTAATTTCTTCAGTCACTAATAAAGTGTACTCTTTTATATTGGACGAATGTGCTTTCCAGGTCCATGATGGTCCTGCTGGTAATGATATATTAAAGCAGATGGTTAAGTCTTTTATTTCCAGTTGAACCGTCAGTGGTCTATGATCTGTCCAATCCGTTGTTAGGTCTATGACAGTGTCCTTTATCACGCGGTACGCGTTCTCAGTGGCCAAGCAGTGGTCGAGCCAGCTTGTTGTGTTATGCGCGTCACTGACGTATGTGTATGTTGAGTTAAGTAATCTCAGTTTGTCCTCGTATTCATACTTATATTGAGTGCAAAATTGTTCTAATTCAGTGCCCAATCGATTTTTGGGGTCTGCGTTGAAATCGCCAATTACTAAATAGTCGGCGATCTCGCTGTCTTCTACAACCGAGTGTATTTTGCCAAATATCTCACAATATTCCGGCAAGTTGTCGGTACTAGCAGTAGGCATATACACATTAATGAGTAGAATAGTGTTCGTACCATTAGTGGGTATTTCAATTGCGCATAGATGTGGATTGTCGCATTCTATTATTTTACATTTTAAGGTGTTTTTGTACAGTATTGCCACTCCGCCGTACGGTCTACCCACTAATATTCCTCTTAAGATGTCGACAGCTGACGTTCCAATACTATTAAATCCGTTATGGATGGTGTTAAGAAAGTGTAGATCAGTAGGTAACAACCAAGGTTCTTGGAGTAGTATTACGTCGTTCGTAGCACAGAGGTTATGAATAAATTTAGCCGATCTCCGTACAGTTCTACAGTTAACGGCTGTGATTTTAATTAGACTTAAATCCATGTTAATTTTTGTTATTTTTCTTAAGGCCCTTGCGAGCATTCTTTTCGTGGTAGCGACCACCAATCACGCCGGGCGGCTAGCTTTCCTTTTGGATAACCGAGGGTAGTCTGTCCCAGGGAATAGTAATTTTAAATTCATTATAGGTGTTCTTATTATCAGGTAGCTTCTCAACGTTGATTGCAGGCTCAACTATGTCCTGCATGTAGCCAGCTAAGTCCTGAGTAGTGGTGGACCTCTCTAGATTTGCAACATAAACATACGCCGTGCGTGGGGCTGCTTTAATTTTACTAGTGCTGGTGTTCGTAGCATTACCGATAATGTTTCGACTTTTACGGCGGTGTTTTTTCCTAACAACTAATTGAAAACCATCTGCGTCTACACTCTTCGTGGTTTTAGTGGTTGCGTTTCGTTTTACCGACTGAGCAAACGTAGTGGGGCTAGTTACAGGATCATGGTGGGATGCCTTGTTACTACTGTCAGTAACCGTAGCAGGTATCGTTTGTGTCGCAATCGAGGGGGTGATTGTTGTGTCCCCATTCGGTAGTGTCGAGAGTTCATCTAGCCCCATCAGGCCGCTGTCTTCCCCGAAACGCGATCCGTTAATAACATTAGTCAGCACTGAGAGTTGGTGTATGCTTTCTGGTAACGTTGAAATTTGCTGCTGGACTGCATCGAGCTGATCCTTCGTGGCCGAGTTGTGGTGGAGATTTGCTACGTCCGCTTTCAGGGCAACGATATCTTTTAGCAGGCGACTTACATTGATGTGGTCGAATGTTACTGGTGGAAGCTTGGTCAGTTCGCGAGCTACCAATATAGGTATTTCGTTGGGTTCCGTAGCTTTCATCAATACAACAATGTTTTCCATATCCCGTTGTGACTTTCGTTCATTCCTTCTGGTCTTCAGGCTCTTATCTGTAGCTATAACGTCGTACAGTAGTACCTTTGCTGCTAAAATCTCAGTAGCTTTGAAGCTGCGGCTATTTTATTTTGAACGAACGCAAGAAATTCGTTGATAATCACATTACGTGATAGGCACTTCAACATTGTAAGCGAGAGCGATATAGTCGTATCGATATTTACGCTAAGAGCGCGCGCACACGACTCTATATATGCTTCAAACCACAGAAACCTTTAATGGCTTCTAAATGGCGAGTAAGTTCGGAATAACCAAATGATGATGTTAATTAATACTAACAGATGATAAATTTGTGAGTTTTACATTGCAATAATGTTTCCAAGTACCTAACATAGCACAATTAAAGATGGTAGTAAGTATATCAAACTAAAGTGTATACTCATAATGTGTTATTTGCGTAAAATGCTTTTTTAATTCACTTTAAACTTTTTTAGGGTTGCAGAGGTATTTATTTTGTATATCCGCAGGAAGTACGTTTATTATTTTTGGTAGTATGTAGGTTTGTGTTCTCATACCATACTCGTATGTATTGTTGCACTTAGGCAAGGTAAAAGTTTTCATGTTAGCTAAAGTTCTTAATTTAGGATGACGTGTTTTTTTTTATTAATTAATTTATATTATTATGTTCATCTTTTAGTATTGAAAGTTTGGTCATTTTTGTAATGGCAATATGTTGCAATAATTAAATAGTTCAGAGTAATTGTTTTGGTATTTAGTTTTTGCTTTAAGGGGTACAATATTTTTTAGAATTCGTTGCTATAGTTTGTAAATTTTATCTATTATATCTGTTCGTCAGATCGTTGAGCTCTTCAAAGTTCTGAGTTGAGCTTCACAATTTGACAAATGCTTGCACTGTCTGGCAAGGTCCACTAGAAGTTGTGTGTTGTTTTCCTCAAAAGCTCATCCCAGACATAAACGTACATGGTTCTCATATGATTTAGCTAGCCTCTGGTGCTTGTTGGAAGTAGACGTGTTAAACAATTTGTTGCGGAAAATATTACTTTTAAATAAATACTAAACAGTGGAAAGTGATTCTTAGTTTCTTAAACTTACAAGTCAATTTAACTGCAAAGTACAAAATAACTTAAAACATTGTGTTTTTGCGTGACACCTCACATCGGCGAGTGCGCAGCACCGCTCACCCCCGCGAGCTACAAGAACCGCTGCTATTTTTCGTCCTACTCACACCCGCACGGAGATCATTCAAGTTAAACCAACAATGAATGTGCAGAGAACACCACTTACACCTAATACCATGGTGATAAGTAAGAGCGGGAGCACTAGCGGATCGGTGCCAAACTTACCCACCTACTGCGATAGGGATGACTACAGAAATGTTAACACATTTAAACGAAACGAACACACTGAGGAAACCGAGTATAAAAAGGATTATACAAACTTTCGCAAGGAAATAATGAGCTTCCTAGAAAAATTTGGCAAAACCCAAAATAATAGTCTAAACTACATAAAAGACGAAATATCTGAGATTAAAAATGAAATAAAGACCATGAAGTCAACTACTGAAAACTTTACCCAACGACTCGATCAAATAAATGTTGATATGGAAAATATTAAGGCCAATAACACGACCACCCAAAACAAAATCAAACAGATAGAAGAAGAAATAACCCAATTAAAAAATCAACTAAACACCGAAAGTACAACACTTAAATCGCCCGTGTTATACCACTAAAACCTCATTCTCGAGCTAAAAGACCGAAGTAACCGGGAGAAAAACATCGTTATTGTGAGTATATCGGAAATTAACGAAAGAAACACGAATTCCAGACGAAATCGCGATACTAATGAAGCCATGAAGATAATTACAACGCTGTACGAAGACTGCCCTAAACCAATTAAAACCATCAGACTGGGGAAATATATCCCAAACAGAAACAGACCATTAAAAGTTTGTTTCAGCAATACAGACGTCCCAAAATACCTACAAAGAAATAAAAAAACCTACAATATAATATTATACAGATTTACGCGGACCAAACCCCAGCACAAAAAGAGTACTTGCAATTGTTAAAAGAGGAACTATACAAACGCACTGAAGAAGGCGAAGAGGGTCTTATTATTAAATACATAAAAGGAATACCGACAATCACACTAAACAAAACCAACCAAAGAAACCAATAAACGGCCTAATACGAAATACAAAATACACGAATAAACTAAACCATCAACTAGTGAGTAAATACGAAGATATACCATCCCACCCGTCCTCGTTGCGATTCTTTTATGCGAATTTACGCAGTATCTGGAAGACTGCAATAAAAGCAACACCAATGACTATACACTGAAACTTGGATTACTTCGGAAGCGGACGCAAAATTATATCAGCTACCACACTATAAACATATTTATAACTACAGGCAAGATCGCATAGGCGATGGCGTTTCAATTTATGTACTATTGAAGACAAAAGTGCATGGAGAGCCTAAGGTCGACTTTTGACTGTGAGGTTTTGCATTACGTATCATGACTTTCATGAGACGACTAGATGGCGCTGTTCAATCATGAAAATAACACTGCAAAGCTTATAAACCTTATTATGCAGAGGCAGATAATAAGGTTTTTAATACCTAAAATAATTACTAAGTAATAATAATATATTCAAATAAACAAAAATTACTATATTTTCTTATTTCCGAGTACTTAATACAGCGCCATCTAAACCAAACTAAATAAGCCAATTGGTATATCAGTTAATTCGACTACAGATGGCGTCGATCATAAATAATAAAAATCCCTACATTCACAAAGTAGCTCTTATTTTCACGTTCCAGAATAAATAATCAGTAGCTAAGGTGGATAAGCATGGCAGAATAACATAGATCGTTCAACAGGGCACCGGTTCGCAACCCAGCTCTCTGTCGACTTTTTTAAAATTTAATTATTATAATATATAATTTATATTCTATTTTTTGTATTTTTGAACGTTTTTATTTTATTTTTTGTTTTAAATAATATAAAAAATATGAGGTATAAGATGTATAAATGAATATAGGGATAATATACAAGTATACATATACTACTATATCTAACATTATATAAATATATATTATATAAATTACTTTCATAATTGGTGGTAAGTATTAGTATTATTAGTAAAAAACATTTATGTAAGAAGATTTAGATATATTTTTCTTACAGCTTAAGATTTTCTAAGTTTAATTCTCGTAAAGGATAAGAAATGAAACTATTTTATTGATTATAGTTTAAGACATTTAATTCTCAAAGAAGAATACAATTTATGTCTTTCTTTCTTATAGAATGTATAACCTAACCTAGCAGTTTTACATCCAATTAACAATGATTTAATTCACTTGTTAAGGAGAAATACAAGTAAAATTTATAACTGAATAACTCTATTACAAAATAGAAGACCTTAACAAAGTAAAACTGTATAATAGATATTATAAGTATTCTAAATCAAAACTGTGTTGTGCTATTCTTCTATTATTTAGTTTTATTTACATTATGTTATAATAACTTTCACTATATAATATGCAACCTTAGTTCTGTAAATATTTTACCTACTCATAAATTATAAAAATTTTACGTTTTGCATAATTATGTTTAGTGGTATTGACTATAATGATTGATTTGTGCATTATGTTATGACTAAGGTTCATAGCTTAAGTATTCGTTCCAGAAGGAGGAAGAAATTGAAGCTAAACCTAAAATCAATAACAATTGTAAGACCGGGTTATAGCTGTCATTTTGGGACCGAGTTGTTTATAATAATAAATAAATAATTTATTATGTTGGAAAGGAATCTATATTTATATTGTTTTTATTTTAATTTCTTATATTATATAAGAAATCAAAATCATTAGTGTAATAACATTTTGTTGTTATAAAGTAATGTATAAATTTATCCAACTTACACCAAGTTTGATTACTGTAATTTATCATATAAATTATAGCTACCCCGGTCTTTTCATTTTTACTCAATCATTATTACTCAATTCAATAGTCAACACTTTATATTCTTTAATATTTCGTGTATCCGCCATTTTGATCGATTACAGCTTGCAACCGCGAACCCATGGAGTCTATTAATTTTTCACATAAATTGTGACCCCGTATAGAATCCCATACCTCCATGCAGTTTTGGGGGCCGAGTCACCCGCGTCCGTAGGAGTATACCCATTGAGTCCCTACACGTGGTCCCCGGGTGGTGCTAATCAGGTGACAAACTGGTGGTAGGTTTCGACCGATGGCTTGCGACCACCCACTGGGCAAAGACGTACCGCCAAGCGGCCTGGCCGTGTTCCGGTACGATGCTCAGTGTAGCCAATCCAGAGGAGTTGGGTCGAAATAGTTGTTCCATTGCAGGCAGACCAACCGGGCTCGCGCTGATGTGAATGTATCGGGAGACTAGTCGCGGAGGGTAGCGGGATCCGAGGCACGGTGCGCCGCTGGCCGACCGCAGTTAGTAGGGGGCCCAAGTAGTGTACTAGCCACACACGAAAGGCTGCCCCGCCAACTGACGAAAAATCCCGGAATGCACCATCGTGCTGGATGGCGACCAGACGAGAGGGCCCGATGGACATTCCCGGGGGGGCTCGGGCGTCCCCGCAGTCTCCAGACTAGTCCCCCAATGATACCGTCCTGTCAGTGCGTGCCTGAAGGTAGCCAGCATGGAACCTCATTTCACTTCCTTCTCCTCTCCTTCCTTCACTCTTTTATTCATGAAAAAAGGAACTAAAAAGAAAAAAGCTGTACAGCGGCAGCACTCCCTCTCACACAAAGTGCACCTTTCTAACATTCGAGGTCTGCACTCAAATCTCGCCGCAGTCCACCACCACCTAGAGACTGAGAAACCAGCTCTCTTATTCCTTTCGGAGACGCAGATCGGATGTCCGTCTGACGTGGCGTACCTATCTTACCCAGGGTTTACCCTGGAGCACAATTTTAAGCCACGCGCTGGTATATGCATGTACGCCCGGGACGACATCTGCTATCGGCGTCTCCGTAACCTTGAGGACTCCAGGTTCTCTACTCTTTGGGTCCTAGTGGACACAGGCCTAGATAAAATTGTCTACGCCTGTGTCTACCGTTCGCACAGCGGTGATCTGGAGACAACTGGGCTCACACAACATCTGAGTAAAGCGGCGGATGTGGCTCAGCAACGGTACCCTTCTGCCCAATTAGTGTTACTGGGGGACTTCAACGCCCACCATCAGGAGTGGCTCTTCCCATACCAGTACACAGACCATGCTGGACAAGAGACGTATAAGCTAGCGCTGGCGTTAAATCTTACCCAGCTGGTCCAGGGGGCAACGAGGGTGCCGGATGTTGATTCGCACACAGCCAATTGCTTGGACCTTCTGCTGACAACAGATCCAGACCGTTACTCAGTGTCGATTTCTTCACCATTAGGTACTTCCGACCACTGTCTGGTGAAATCTGTATCCGTCTACTCCCCGCCCGATCCTAGCCCTAGAGGCACCAGGCGGGTTTGGCGATACAGGTCAGCAGATTGGGATGGCATGCGATCTTTCTTCGCATGTTATCCTTGGGGGCCCACTTGCTTTTCTTCGACTGATGTTTCGTCGTGCGCGGACGCCGTGACGGATGTGTTGCGGCGGGGAATGGAGTACTACATTCCATTCTCTGACGTAACAATGTCTGGCGGGGCTCGACCATGGTTTGGTGCCGAGTGCAATCGCGCTGATGCGCTTAAACACGCGGCCTACCTAGCATGGGTCGATGCTCGGACGCGTAAAGCGAGTGACGTGAGTCAGAAGAAGAGAGCCTTCAACAGGGCTGCCAAGTTCTGCAAGAAGGTGTTTCGGAAGGCTCGGTTTGACCACATTGGCCGAATTGGGAACAAACTTGCTTCTTACCCAGCTGGTAGTAAGGCGTTTTGGTCCCTGGCTAAGTCGGTTGAATCGAACTTCTGCCGCCCCTCACTACCTCCACTGCTGAAACCCAACGGGTCGCTGGCCCACTCCGCTGAGGAGAAAGCAACCTTGTTTGCCTCTATGTTTGCGGAATCTTCGCGTCTAGATCCTGGTGGCGCGAGGCCCCCTGGTACTCTTGGTGGATGCGAGTCGATTATGTCAGACATTCGCATTCATCAGAAGGATGTCCGGAGGGTACTGCGTAACCTGGACGTGAACAAGGCTAGTGGTCCCGACGGGATACCGGCAATTGTACTGAGGACTTGTGCGCCTGAGTTGTCTCCGATCTTGACACGCCTATATCGCCTTTCGTTTGAGACTGGAAAAGTGCCGATGGCTTGGAAGCAAGCTAACGTGCAACCCGTACCCAAGAAGGGTAGTCGAGCTGACCCAGCAAATTACAGGCCCATCTCGGTAACTTCCGTTCTCTGTAAGAGTATGGAACGTATACTGAATGGTAAGCTCCTAGCATACCTAGAAGCTAACGATATCCTAAGTGACCGACAATACGGCTTCCGCCGAAATCGGTCAACAGGAGATCTTCTAGCGTATGCCATTCACATCTGGAGTGAGGCCATCGACAAACAAGGGGAAGCCCTTGCGGTCTCCCTTGATATCTCGAAGGCCTTCGACCGGGTCTGGCACGACAGCTTAATTGGCAAGCTTCCTTCCTTCGGTCTGCCCGCTGGATTGTGTGATTGGATAGCTGATTTCCTGAGGGATCGATCTATCCGAATAGTCATAGATGGCTGCTCGTCCGGACTGCTGGCTATTAATGCCGGTGTTCCTCAGGGGTCGGTGCTCTCGGCAACATTGTTTTTGCTGCATATTAACGATCTGCTAAAACCCGGTACCTTTGGGTATGCAGACGACAGCACTGTTGCCGAGAGATACGTGCCGGACGCACGAGTTAGTGGGTCTCAGGTCCGGTCTCTCCGAGAGGCTATGGTTGGGCGCTTGAACTTGTCCTTGCAGGCTGTCTCAGAATGGGGCGATGCCAATCTGGTTAAGTTCAATGCTGCTAAGACCCAGGCGTGTCTTTTTTCTGCTAAAAAGAGCCAATTTCACCCGGCTCCATCTTTCCGAGGTGTAACCGTGCCGATAACCGACCGACTTGATCTTCTTGGTGTTACTTTAACATCTACCCTCAATTTTGGTCCCTTCATAGAGGCTAAGGCTCAAGTGGCTGCCAAAAAGTTGGGGGTCCTCGCAAAGGTGAGACGATACTTCACGCCGGAACAGCTGCTCCAACTCTATCAAGCGCAAGTCCGATCGTGTATGGAGTACTGCTCTCATCTTTGGGACGGATCTGCAAGATACCAGCTTGATGCCCTTGAGTCAATTGAGAAACGAGCCAAGAGGATCATCGGCAATGATAGACTCGTTGAGTCGAAACTCCAAAGTCTTGAACATAGACGCCGAGTTGCTAGCCTGTCGGTTTTCTATCGATTACATTTTGGGGAGTGTGCGACGGAATTGCATGATTTGATTCCGCCAAGCCCGTTTCATCTAAGGACCACAAGACGTACGGCGAAGTGCCACCGGTTCATGGTGGACATCCCATCCATACGCACAAAGCGTTTTGAGAAAACATTCATTGCACGTACAGCTAGAGAGTGGAATTCTCTTCCGGAGTCTGTGTTTCCTGTAAGATACAACCTGGGAGTCTTTAAGTCAAGAGTGAATAGGTTACTTCTAGGCAAGCGTGCTCCATCCTCGACCGCATCATCGCTTAACATCAGGTGAGATAGTGGTCAAACGCGAGCCTATCAAACATAAAAAAAAAAAAAAAAAAAGTGAGTACTCAGTGCTTCCTTAGTCCTTTCGTTCCTATTGTCCCACTTTTGAACCATAACGCCCCATAAATTTTCAATGGGGTTTAAATCTGGCGATCTCGCAGGCCAAGGAATAATTCGTATGTCCGATTGCTGGCTATGGTTTAGCCACTTGCACAATTATGGAACGGTGTATAGGACAAATTGTCCTGCACGGACGTTATTACTGGCATGTCTTCTACAGGAAAAACATTCCGCACAGTGGGCAACATGACGTCATTCAGCACATCTAAGTAGTTAACACTGTTTGCACGACTGGGTATTACAGTAAGTTCTCCTGGTCCTGCAGCTGTCATCCATCCCCAAATGTTCACTGTTATACGACCGGATTCAGAGTTAGGCACAACGTGATCACTATCATAACGCGTATTATTCCTACGCCACAACCTAACTCGCCCGTGCTGGCTAGACTTGAAAGTCTTTTCATCACTGAAGATAACGTTGCTCCAGTCGAAATGTCTGTATTTCAAAGCGAACTCCAATCGTGCTCTTTTATTAGCTTCGGTTAGCAATGGCTTAATAGCATGTCGACGATAATGCAGACCTTCACTATGAAGAGCACGATACACCGTCCGCAAAGATGTATCAAACAACTCTGCGTAATATCTTGTTGGTGTTATGTCATTTTCCTCATAACCTTGCACCATAAGTTGACGCTGGTCTGAGTCAATATGGCGTCTTCTGCCAGATCTACTGCGGTGTTCCAACGAACCCTCTTCTTGAAACCGCTTTATCCATAAAGTGACAGTCTTTACCTATAAGGGAAATATATTATTTATTATTTTCGTGTATCGATAACCATGGATAATAAAATAAATAACGAACAGTGATTTTAAAACATTACTTACGTTTAAGCCAGTTTCTCTCGAAATTTGGGCCCTCGTAGCCATAACAATATTAGAACGCGAACTCATGGTAAAGATAAATATTAAAAAATTGTTAAATGCAATCGTAACTGAACTCACTCAAAGATAGTAAAGAACGTTATGATTGAACAAAAAGATTTAATTTTTATACAGTCAATATTAAACTACCCTCAATTCTTTTGAGATTTATGATACAGGTTAAAGTCGCTAAACAACTTCGATATAATAAAGAGTAGGATAATTTCAACTCATTGCGTAATGACGCAATAGTCCAGTGGCTATGGTATCGGTAAATTTTATGCCACCGAGTTCGAATCCTAGTTATTACGAGCTTTGCTTTATAAGGTTTGTAATGTCGTAGGAGAATTTGTGTTAAAATTAAGTAATATTGTAACTAGCAAAAAACAAGATAATGTTCTTTAACGAGAGATGTATATTTTCCAATCCAACTACTATACTAGCGCCATCTATGTCGTTCAAGACGTATTATTAAGGCGATGAAACCCTGTACAAACGATTTTGGTTTGGTAGTCTCCATGCACTTCTGTCTTCATTAGTACACGAAAGTATCAAACACGAAATAACAGAAGAACACATAGATAAACTCTCATGTTTTTGGAGACTTTAACATCGATTTGCTTAGTAAAGCCAGTCACTTCACAAGATACCTAAATGAAATAAAAGGAACAGGGTTTGAAATATTGAATAAAATAAATAAAATGTACAGTACCCGTGAAACTAGCACTACAAACACTATACTGGATCACATATGTACGAACATAAACAATCACGCATTCAGCGTATCTATAATTGACTCGTACCTATCAGATCTCAAGCAGATATTTCTTGAGATAGCTTGACACCAAAGATAAACAAAAGGATCCAATACAAAGCACTCAACTATGAAAAATTATACAATAGCACCCTAATAGCAGACCACACTAACAGCGAAAACGACTATTACTATTTATAAAGATTTATTTCAGAACAAATAAGCAAAAATAAAGAAGATAAGACTAAAATCCTAAACCTACCTCAAGAAGACTGGATAAACCGAAACATCATAGACTCCATCAACCTTCGAAATCACTTATGGCAACAAACAAAATCTCACCCAAAAGACGACATTATAAGGAGAAATTTTAATAAAGAACAGGACAGAGTAAAAAACCTAATCCAGACACAGAAGAAAAACTACTACCACAACTTATTTCATAACAACTACAAACAGCCTAAAAAAATATGGAAAATCATTAATAAATTAGCAGCGAATAAAATCAAAGACAGCAATGCTCCCCCCAAACTATTGTCGAACTAGGAATTTGTAACAGACAGTAATGAAATTTGTAACGTGTGTAACCTTTATAGTCCCGATGACAACCCGGGCTGTCACCGGGCGTCTTCGACAACCTAAGGTTAACGTTTGCTTGGAAAAAAATTTAACCTCTTAGGATCCGAAACTCAACTGAGTTTGAAAACAAAAAAAAACCAGCCTCCTACCTCTTAAGATCTGCGGACAAACCCGGGTTGTCGAAGAAGCCCGATGACAACCCGGGTTGTCATCGGGACTATAAGGGTTAATTCATTCTTTGCATCAATAGGCGCGGACTTATCTAATGAAATACCTAACATGTAACACAGAAACACAGGTAATATTCTCATGTACGACAGTAATTACACACATGACATAACTTTGAAAGAACTATCCCCCTGTAACACTGACGAAATATTAAAAACGTAATTGTTGAAAGACTAACTAACTGTATAAATATGTGTTTAATACGCGGCATTTTCCCAACTCACTTAAAGTTGCGAGGGTCAGTCCGATTTACAAGTCTGGGAGTAGAACTGACCTCGGTAACTATCGACCGGTGTCGGTACTACCCGTTATTTCTAAAATTTTTGAACGAGTGTTACACAACCGCTATACGTATTTAACTGAGAAAAAATTAATTGACCAACAGTATGGCTTCCGCCCTAAATCAAGTACTCTCACAGCCTCAGTAGATTTAATAACTAAAATAAAAACTCATATTGATCAAAAAAACTTTGTAGTAGATATTTTCATTGACCTAAAAAAAGCGTACGATACTGTGAGCCATCAAAAGTTACTACAGAAATTAAATAATATAGGTATCTCAGGGAGCACCCTCAGTATGTTCACTTCAAGTTTACAAAATAGACAGCAAGCCGTTAAGATAGACAATTTCACTAGCGCGATGCAAAACGTAACATACGGCTGTCCGCAAGGCTCAATTATTAGCTCATTACTATTTCTAATTTATATCAATAACATCGGCAAAATAGGACTGACAGGACACCTAACGCTATACGCGGATGACACTTGCCTTTTTTTTTCGGTAAATCTTTACAAAACATTATAACTGATACTCATCATTTATGATCTTCTACGCGAAAAATAAGCCGGTACCTGAGTTTTCACCTATTACGGTCAACGGAGAAATAGTCAAACGGTCCAGAGCCTTTAGACAAAATACTTTTCTGTTAACGTTAACGCTAACGCTTCGTGCAGAATGTATGGCAAAGACATTACTGGGCGTGAGTCACGTGACAGTTCTCTGTCTAACGCTTCGTACAAAACGTCGTTGCCATACATTTTGCACGAAGCGTTAGCGTTAACGTTAACATAAATATATTTTGGCTAAGGGCGCAGTCACGAAAAATACCTCGGACTGTGGGTAGATGACAAACTTACTTGGAAACTGCACATCGATCACGTCAAAACAAAATTATTGTCTATATTAGGAGCGGTACGAAACGTTGCAAAATGTATCCCGAAAAAAGTTCGTCTCATTATTTATAACTCTCTAGTAAAACCAACCTTGAATACTTAATTGAACTGTGGGGATCAGCCGCTAAATCTAATCTAAACTCATTACATAGAATACAAAATAAAATCATTAAAGTATTATTTTACTATCCCTATCTATATTTAAAAAAAAAAATTATACGAAAAAACTAACATACTAAATCTCACACAACTTTACAAATATTACACATGCATTCATAAAAAAAAATCACCATGAATTCCGTACAATCAAACATACAACTACATAAAAAAACAATAACGTACAACACAAGAAGTAAAAACAAGTTTCAGTTAATGACTGCACGTGCACGGACTAATTACGGCAAAAAAACAATATTGGTTGAGGAAGCACGACTGTTCAATGATTTACCGGAGGATTTAAAGAAATGTGATAGCTTAAACATATTTAAAAAAAAACTGAAAAAACATGTATGTACCCGATAATGTCGCCAACACCCCAGAGGCCAAATTTAATTTATATTATTACTAGCAAACCCGGCGAACTCCGTTTCGCCACCAGATGGCTTCGTTTTATGTAACATTTCGTTTGGTGATTAAAAGAAGAATAAAACAAAATTTTGTTTTATATTTGAAAAGGAAAAATTTTATTTCATTTCACAACAGTAACGAATTCATTTCGATTACAAAAATGAAGTGTTATTTAGTTGAACTTCTCTAAGTAAATGAAAGTGAATCCAAAGTAAATACTGAATCGAAGCGTTATACGTGTCCGCAAATTATCCGTTTCATTGAAGTGCTCTTTGGTAAACCACATTTTTTGCTTTTTGGTCTGACGTTAACACAAACAAAGCGGATGGTTTCCCAACTCGTGAACACGCAACGTATAACTGCCCATGTGAAAAACAATGATTTTCTAAATTTATCCCGCAAACACTAAGCGATTGGCCTTGCGACTTGTTAATTGTCATTGCGAACGCCAGGCGAACTGGAAATTGCAATCGTTTGAAGTCAATCGGAAGATCAGTCGGAATCATTGGTATTCGAGGAATACATACATTTTCACCTGCGTACTTTCCGTTAATAATGGTTGCCTCAATCAAATTCGGCATAAGTCTTTTTACCGAAAGTCGAGTACCGTTGCAAAGTCGCGGTGGATTCAAATTACGCAATATCATAATAACTGTACCAACTTTGAGTTGCAAGTTATGTGGTGGAAATCCTGGTAACTCCAGAGAGTTCAAAAACTCCGTTGGATAATTTACTACATCATCGGGATTTGTTATGGAATCAACGGATTTGTATGTAACCAAATCGCCAGCAATTTTTGATTGAATGTTAAAATTCAGTGCATGTACATCATTATTCTTTGCGGCAAGAATTGCTCGTTGACTTAACCAAGCATAATTCTGATAATTCTCATTAATGTTTGGGAAAACATTTTCAATAAGAGCTAATTGAGAGTCTACAAATCGGCAAAAGTCGTTGGTTAGAGTAATTAATCCAGATGTCGCATCTACTGGGACTTTTCCATTTCCAACAGCTAACAATTGTTTGGAAAATTGTGCAGCACTTTGATCATTTTGAAGTTGAACTCTCATATTAGTGGTTAGCGATAATGTTTTTACGTTATTCCATAAAGGTGATGCCTTCAGGCAAGCATTCAATTCATCTGCAGGCGTTCCACGGGAAATTACTGGCAACGTCTGTCTAAAATCGCCTGCCAACAATATCATCAAGCCGCCAAACATGTTGTTATTTCGCCGAAGATCCTTCAGTATGAAGTTAAGTGCTTCAAGTGATTTCTTATGTGCCATTGTGCACTCATCCCAAACAATGAGCTTGCATTGCATCAACAATTTTCCCATTGCACTGAATCGGGAAATATTGCATGTTGGAGTATCAATTGTGTTTAAATTGAGTGGCAACTTAAGCGCAGAATGTGCAGTACGACCGCCATCTAGAAGAGTCGCCGCAATTCCAGATGATGCTAACGCCAAAGCTATGTCACATCTTGATCAAATAGTGGCCAAAATCAATGAAATGACAAATGTTTTCCCTGTTCCTCCAGGTGCGTCCAAGAAGAGTAGACCACCAGTATTATTGTCCATTGCTTGCATTAATGTTTCGTATACTTGTTTTTGCTGTTCATTCAGCAACGGCACATTATTTCGAACGAATTCCTGCAATGTATCAACATTGTATTGCAGCTCTCGATTTAATTCTTGGTTGAATGCATCGTGCATCGATCGATTTGGCGCAATCATTCCTACTTCAATCAGTAGCTTGTTTGCAATAGTCAAGCATTGATCCTCAATCAGAATCAATCCTTCATTGTAGATTTCATCGGTTATTTGGATGTCAGGATTATTCGTTTGAATGCGCAAGCGATGCAAGATATCTTCACATATGTCGTCTTTGTATTTGTTCCATAACTGAATTGGTTGTGAAGGAAAACATGTGGTGATGATAATTGCGAACAGCGTTCGTATTTGGTACGCATTTGATGAAACAACTGAATCCGCAAGTGTTAAATCCCAATGAGAATCGTTCTCCAGCAAACCCAATAGTTGACATGCTTCTCGATATGTTTGGCATTGGTGGCCATTCACAGTTTTCAAATGCGCAAATGATTTTGGTCCACGTACATTTACCAACAGCGGTCGCAAATAAAGACATTCATCATTTCTAGGATGAACAGTATACATGCGACCTAGTGCATCAGTGGCCAATCTGGAACTGGGGTTCCTTGTTTGCGACGTTGGAATTTCTTTGTTGATTGATTCCAAGTGTAATACTTGGGCATTTCAACGTACATCAGCGTCGCTGCGAATGGATCTGCTTCACACATTGCAAAGAAGCTAGTCAATGTTGTCGATGGTGGTCTCTCAGCTCGTTGTGCCGCATTAGCCTCAGGGAAGTAAACTCTTTGACCATTTTCCAAATGCACTGCTAAATGTACAATTGAAATTGAATAAAAATTTGCACAATACACGTGATTGATTTGATGGTTTCCAATTGTAATGTTAGGAAACGAATAATTTATTTTTTTTACTTTTTTTTCACAATTTCACAGTGAACACAATACCGGTTTGTCACATGAAATTAACTGAGCAGAGAACAATGAGTAGCTGTCAAACAATGTATCACGCACCGGCGCCATCTACTTAAAATATTGGTTTGTAGTACATGCCATGTATCAGAAAAATAATTTTCCCGCTTTTCTGTTGAAATTTTTCCTGAATTTTCAAACCTCACGGAGCCCGAGACTTTCCATCAAATGCAAAACCGTGGAAATCGGTTCGTGCGTTCTGGAGTTATAGCGTCAGGAAGGAAAACCCGACTTATTTTTATATAGTAGAGATTTAGATATAAGCACGTTGTACCTCATTTTAAGTGAACTGTTATTATTTAAGTTCTTATGAGTAATAAATTCTTTAAACCTATTTGACCAGTACATATTGTATGGATTTGAACACAGACTTAGACCTCTGAGTTTGTTAAGGTGTTTCTTCTCAATGTAGTCAGCTAGGAAACACCGGCCTCATCTAGCTAAAAAAAATATTGACGTGAAAAAGTGTTGTTAAAACCTACTTACAAAAATAAAATCATTTATCATTTATAAATATTTCAATACGGTTTATAAGAAAATGTTTTTTTTATCATTTAGCTGTAAGTTTTGACCCAACTGCCCCTCTCTTCCCTTTCCCTAGAGGCCTATACGGCTAAATAGATTTTAACAAATGCGATATCATAAATTCGCCTTAAGTGTTGAACTGACATAGAGTATTATTATAATGAATTTTTAAAAGAAACCAGATGGTAGCTGCCGATAAGTAAGTGTAACCGTATATGTTTTTGAAATAGTCATGTGAAATATCAAATTAAAGGGCTTGATAAGACGAAGGAGATGCGAGACGAAGGCGAAGAGGATGGCGGATTTTGTAAACCATTGACTACGCCTTCTAAGCCACTTTCAAGTATTTTGAATTTCGGTTACAATAATAACACGAATGAAATCGGTTACACCTAGTTCTAGCCGTGAAGTAATAGGCTACACCTAATTTTAATCAACTGCTACCGGCTAAAACTGCGACCTCCCCATTGGCGTCAGCGTAGTGTGCTACGCTGACGACACGCTAGTCTTAGCGCAGGGGTGGTCGCACGAGGCGGCGGCCGACCGTATGACACGCGGGGTTGCGACAGTCATAGGGAGGATCCGGCAACTGGGACTCGAGGTGGCATTGCACAAGTCCGAGGCCATGTGCTTTCATGGCTATCGGAACGAGCCACCGGCGGGTTCCCAGATCACGGTAGGAGGGGTTCGCATCGGCGTCGAGGGTACGATGAAGTACCTGGGACTCGTCCTCGACAGCCGGTGGAACTTCGTCGAGCATTTTCGACGTTTGGCTCCCAGACTGGACAGGGCCGGGGCCGCCTTAAAGCGGCTCCTACCCAATCTGAAGGGGCCAAACGCCTCCTGCCGGAGGCTCTACGCGGGGATCGTGCGGTCAATGGCCCTCAACGGGGCACCGGTGTGGGCGCGTTCGTTGACGCAGCGGTCAACGCGCCAGATGAACGCGGCCCAGAGGGTCATGGCCATCCGCATCATCCGCGGATACTGCACGATCTCCCGTGAGGCGGCGAGCCTCCTTGCCGGACTGTCACCGTGGGATCTGGAGGCAAAAATCCTCGCGCACCTGTACGAGTGGCGCGAGGAGGCTAAACGCCGGGGCGAAACTCCGCTGCCGCGACAACTCGCGGCTCGGCGGACAGAGCTCCGGCAGGATCTCATGGTGACATGGAGAGAGCGACTGTCGCAACCCAGCGCTGGGCACGCCACCATCGAGGCGGTAGTGCCCGGCGGCACACGTTAGGGAGACTCAACAGAGACCGAGTCGCCCTAGCGCCCCCAGCAGCAGCCGTCGCAGGAGACGCCGGGGGCTGCGAGACGATCTCCGGCCACCGTAGACCCGGGCCTGCGGACGGCGAGTAGCGGGTAACTCGCCGTCCGATCAGCACCAGGCCCGAGAGTCGACGGCGCGTAGTGTTCCACGCGCGCCTCAAAGAGTTGTCAGCAAAGGACGGGGCCTGCCACGGCCAGTGCCTGCCCGGGGGTGGAGGATAAATTCGAAAGAGTTACCTCGCCCCCGGGCGCGTAGGGCAGGGAGGAACAGGGGTGGGTTTTAGTCAGTAAGAGTCTGACACGCCCTTCCGCTCCACCCCAGAGCGGAAAGAGTCATTAGATGATTTCCCACCCCCCAAAAAAAAAAAAAAAAACCGGCGAAAACTAGGTGTAGTCGCACTTTGTGTGATTATGAGCATCTTGATACCATATTATTCAAGGAAAAATGAACATCGGTACCTCTGGCGTCTGATATAATTGTTACTGATATGACTTGTTTGTAGGCGTCCATTAAAAACTTTGGAACTATCCTCTGTTTACCTGCAAAAGTGTTTGAACATATTTTACATAAGGAAATTCACAGGCAAGTCAACAGATACCTGTGTAAAGTATAACACGATTTTCTCGTCAATAGATTATCATCATCATTTCAGCCGAAAGATGTTTGTTCACTGCTGGCCATAGACCTCCCCCAAATGTCACCACAATAACCGGTCCTGTGCGTTTTGCATTCATCGGCTACCCGTGACCCTCACCAGGTCATCGGTCTACCTTGTAAAACGCAGCGTTGTCCATGAAATTTGCAACGTTGAAGGCCTCCAACAAGGTGGACCGATGACCTGGTCAAATGATCGCTTGACACTTATCTCCTAGCTCTAGCCGACTACATAACCACCAGTAAGAACCGAGGCCGGCAGGTGAATCTCTTATATTTTGACTTTCAAAAAGTTTTCTACAGAACCAATAATGAAGTACTATTAAAAAAATAAGTGCTAAAGGTTTTGCTCCTAATCTCCTTTCATTGATGGCTGACCGACTATCTTCGTGATCGTCAACAGCCAGGGTTCAATATTAGGAGCTCTACTGTTTCTAATAATGAAAACGATATTCCAAAAGTTTTGAATTACTACAAATGTATAATATACGCTAACAATAAAGGAAAATAAGCGGGTTCGGTTCAAATGCTGTCCAGACATGGGAGTGCTTTCAAACGTTACTTGACATCAATTTATATATGTAAAAAAAAGTTATGGTTAGATCAGATGTGTACCTAAACGTGACGAATTCGAAAGGTTTTTTTTTTAATAAAACTCCACAAGATGATGGTGTCCAAGGGCAGCACTATCAAATAGCCGATGTTTTATTACGTTGAATGTTTTGGATAGTCCAAGAGCCCAGAACTTCCAGACGTTACTTATTTGTTTCTGCACATAATGTTTGGGAATGAGTGAGTATTGTAAGTCTTGTACGTACTTTGAACATACACATGCCTTCTATCTTGGATCGACGGCTGGTTACGGGTACCAGACGCTAATGCTTTCAACTTTCTGCCCTGGAGTTGCATAGTGGAGGCACGCCGGTAACACCGGGTGTCGCCCTACCTCCGCCGTGTGGTCGAGGCCTATTTGACGGACAGGGCCGTCATCTACCGCAGTTACCAGGGAGAGTGGAACCGGCAATATCGAGATAACTTTGATAGTGACCGAAATGTCATTATCAAAGTTATCTCGATATTGCTTGGAAAGTAGTAGGTAGTTTTTTGTTCAAGACATTATATTTGGAAGAGATGGTGGAGTACATGATTTTAATAAGGATCGGGGTATAGATGGAGAATTCCACAAAAAAACGATAAATAGGTACAGACTATATTCAGATTATTTTTCAATTATACCATGAGTGTTGAAACCTTTAATTATATTCTTATAGATTTACAGCATATAACAAAAACCCTGTCTGATCCAATAAAGGCGTATTCCTGGTTTAACATACGTACTAGAAAAAGTTTAAAAAAAAATGTAACTCATAAAAACCGAAAGTTATATTTATTTAATTTTTTTAGAATATGCGAAATTTAACACTAAATATGGCAAATTTTCTTAAATTGACAATTCTCCACCGGCCGGCAAAATTTGTTAGAATTGTTATGATTGTTTTTAACATCCACCTATGATTTGAAAATAAAGAGTTAAATTTAAGTAACTGTTTCCGCCGAGGTGGCGCGCTATGTCGATTGTCGAATCCCCACTTTTGGAAGTTTCCTGTGGAGCGCGTCAGCTCTGGTAAAGAGTCTGTTGATAACGTTGCTACAAAGCAGAGACAAATTAAAGTGATAGTTAAGCAAAGCGAGTTTAATTGAAGCAGCCCTTCTACAGACTGTTGTGTTCTAATAAGACGCATACCAATATTCAGTTATTAAACAATATTCTGTATATCATAAAAGTCACACTTAGACTTTAAGAAAAGTGAGTTAATGTGTTTGCGTACCCATAGCCCCTGGTAGCTGTAACCGGCCGACGATCCAAGACAGAAGGCGTGCGTATGTTTGTAGTATGTACTTACAATACTCATTCCCAAACATTATGTGCAGGAACAAAATAAGTAATGTCTGGAGGGTCTGGGCTCTTGGACTATACAAAACACTAAACGTAATAAAACATCGGCTATTTGATAGTACTGTCCTTGGACACCATCATCTTGTGGAGTTTTATTAAAAAAAAAACCTTTCGAATTCGTCACGTTTAGGTACACATCTGATCTGACCATAACTTTTTAACCCTGGCACCAATGTTTTTTTTAAACATTTGAAAGCACTCCCATGTCTGGACAGCATTTGGACCAGCTTCCATACATAGTTACTCATTGTCCTTTAAAACTATATACTTTTTTTTTGATGTTAAAACTCCAGCAGATTCTGTAGCCCGTCAAAAAGATATTGCTGCTGTGAGTAAGTGCACTGCATTCTAGGTTTTAGTTGTTCACGAAACCCTATACAATTACATTATAAATGATGTAGAAATAGGAAAAGAGATGGATGATTGTCAAAGATCTTGAAATTATTTTCTATACTAAGCTCCTTCCATGACCACATTATTTTACTTTCCAAAGGGTCATTTAGGTTAGGTTTGTCCTCAGATATTGTTGTGAGTTTACAAACCATAAATTGATCCAACATCTCTATAACACACTTGTAAGATATAAACTTGATTCTAGCTCTTATGTTTGGAATCATCACGAGCTATCCGTAAACCATTATGATAGAAAATGTTCAAAAAGCATTCTTAAGGTATCTCTATAAGCCCCCGGACTCTCCGTCCGCTTACCGGCCCATCGTGCTGCTCGACGAGGTGGGCAAGCTCTTTGAAAGAGTAGTTGCAGACCGCGTCGTCAGGCAGCTGACGCAGGTCGGGCCGGATCTGGCGGAGAGCCAGTACGGCTTCCGCAGGGGGCGCTCTACGATGGATGCCATCATGCGCGTACGAGCCCTCACGACGGGGGATGCAGTAGCCCGGGGTAGGGTCGTCTTGGCGGTGTCTCTGGACATCGCCAACGCTTTCAACACACTGCCCTGGAGTTGCATAGTGGAGGCACTCCAGTATCACCGGGTGCCGCCCTTCCTCCGTCGCGTAGTCGAGGCGTATTTGACGGACAGGGCCGTCATCTACCCCGGTCACCAGGGAGAATGGAACCGGCGAGAGATGTCGTGCGGTGTTCCACAGGAATCGGTTTTGGGGCCGCCTCTGTGGAACATCGGGTACGACTTGGTGTTGCGCGCCGACCTCCCTAGCGCCGTCAGCGTAGTATGCTACGCTGATGACACCCTGGTCCTGGCGCAGGGGTGGTCGCACGAGGCGGCGGCCAACATTGTGACACGTGAGGTTGCGACAATCGTGGACAGGATCCGGCAACTGGGACTCGAGGTGGCATTGCACAAGTCCGAGGCCATGTGTTTTCATGGTCTTCGGAATGCGCCACCAGCGGGTTCCCAGATAACGGTAGGAGGGGTTCACATCGGCGACGAGAGGACGATGAAGTACCTGGGACTCGTCCTTGACAGCCGGTGGAACTTCGTCGAGCATTTCCGACGTTTGGCTCCCAGACTGGACAGGGCCGGGGCTGCTTTGAGGCGGCTCCTGCCCAATCTGAGGGGGACCAAACGCCTCCTGCTGGAGGCTCTACGCGGGGATCGTGCTGTCCATGGCCCTTTACGGGGCACCGGTGTGGGCGCGTTCTCTAAGGCAGCGATCGACTCGCCGTCTGAACGCGTCCTAAAGGGTCATGGCGATCATAATGATCCGAGGATACCGTACGATCTCCTGCGAGGCGGCGAGCCTCCTTGCCGGATTATCGCCATGGGATCTGGAGGCGAAACTCCGCTGCCGCGACAACTCGCGGCTCGGCGGACAGAGCTCCGGCAAGATCTCATGTCGACATGAAGACAGTGATTGTCGCAACCTAGCGCTGGGCACGCCACCATTGCGGCGGTAGTGCCCCTCTTTGAGGAGTGGCTGGAGAGGCCCCATGGCGCCCTTACCTTCCGCCTGACGCAGGTCCTCACCGGACACGGCTGTTTCGGGAGGTTCCTGTTTCAGATCAAGCGGTAGTATGACCCCCGGGTGTTTCCACTGCGAGGATCGCCCAGAGGACACGGTGGAGCATACGGTGGGGGTGAGCCCCGCCGTGTCTACGCAAGCCGTCTCCTCCTTCTGCGAAGCAGTAATGCTCGCAAAGGCAGAGGCGGGACGCGTGTGGGAGACTCAACAACGGAGTCGCCCTCACGCTCTTAGCAGCAGCCACCTCAGGAGACGCCTGGGACTTCCGGCGCCACGAGACGATCTCCGGCCACCGTAGACCCGGGCCTGCGGACGGCGAGGAATGGGTGGCTCACCGTCCGATCAGCACCAGGCCCGAGAGTCGACGGCGCGTAGTGTTCCACGCGCACCTCAAAGAGTTGTTAGCAAAAGAGACGGGGCCGTCATGGCCGATGCCTGCCCGGGGGTTGGGGATAAATTCGAAACAGAATTACCTCGCCCCTGGGCACTCAGGGCAGGAAGGAACAGGGGTGGGTTTTAGTCAGTAAGAGTCTGACACGCCCTCTCGCTCCACCCAGAGCGGGAGTCATTGGATATTTCCCACCCCACAAAAAAAAGGTATTTCTACATAGGTTGGGGTATTTATCCAACCAAATTTCTGCTAGGTTTCTTGGGCTTTACTAAGACCAGGTTTTTTTTCAGCTTGCATGAAGTGCTTGTAAAATCATACACGGAACTATCGACTCTCCTAGTTCGCATGGGGCGCTGTGTAAATTTTTTATGCCCGATAGTTATTAATTTATGCCGTATCGCCCGATACGGCATAAATTGGTCATGGTTGACGTTGACGTTTCACGTTACCGTACGGTTACGCGACGGATACCACCCATTCTGCAAATGCTAAATCCACATATCACTCTCCTAAAGTCCAGTCCTAGATTAGATGTGTTCGCTGATGAATGGAAGGAGATGATACTGTCTGAATGTCTGACGATTTGCGACAAGACTGAGTGAAGGACGAAAAAGTTTAAGTATATTAATTATTGTGTAATTGTAATATTTTATTCTTCATTTGCTTTATATAAATTATGATAATATATTTCATCTAATTGGTATTTTGTCGTTGTGATTCAATAAATAAGTAAAACATACCCAAAACGAATATTTGTAAGAAAAAAAACCAGAAATAATCAGAAATTCTTGCATATTTCAGGGCCAAGAACCTGTCTACATAATGCTGGAGGGAATAAAAATACGAACCAGTAATGTCAAAAGAATACCTCACGATACTTATATGTCAGAGAACAATACCTCGCTCTTTAACTGTACCAATACCTATGATTGTTCACCGGTTAAATTTACCTCTATAACTGATCTAACTGCCCCAAATCTCATCTTGAAATCCTGCTCTACTAAGATCCATAAACTTTGCGAAACCATAAGATTTAATAATTTAAGCAAAATTGATAAACTTTTGTTCTTATCTCAGACAATAAAAGACAAATCTTTTTATTTTATCTATTGTTCAGTAATTCTAAACGGTACTCAAATATGCTATGAGGAAGATGATGATGCATACGAGTCAAATCAAGCGAACGTGAGTATTTTTGATGAATTCATTTGTGAGGAAAGTGAAGTAACGAGTTATAATCATAAACATCGTGACTCACCGTTGCGTAGACTATTCGATATGCACACAAATCCGTGCGATAGTGGTGATACTGTGGAAATAGATTGTTCAAAAGATGTGTGTGTGTCCTGGCAAGGAGAAATTGTTAATTGTGATGAAACTGATCAGATTCCTACGAATGCTAATTCACAAAAACCACTTTTCATAAAATATCCCCCCAAATCGAACGGAAACAAGCCTGGTCCTGTAAACCCACAGAACGGTCGAAGATCGCTTAGCAAGGAAAACCTTTCAGATAACAAAAACCTCCACCCCGAGGACGGCGATACCGACTCAACTGTCGCATCTAACAAAGAAAGCACAAGTGTGAAAAAGGACGACGATGTTTACCGTCGAACAAGAATGAAAATCAAAGTAAAAGGTTTCCTTTACTTGAAAAAGCCCCGAGGGAAGGTAGTTCTAGCAGATTTTAGACACAACAGCTCCCACGAATTAGAAGAGGGCAGATGTGCATTTCTGGCGAATTGCAAAACTGTTGTGAAACACTTTTTGAAATATCAAGGCAGCGGTGAAGGGGCAATCGTTACAACTACAATGCAACCCGCTGCTGCGATGGAAACCACAACGACGGAAACCACAACGATTGAAACCACATCAACGGAAACCACATCGACGGAAACCACTGATGACGACACCCTATAGACGGAAAACACTAATGGCTTACGAGAAATAAAAAAATCAATATCATAAAAAATCAACAATGTACGACGACGACGATTTCGAAGTCGTTTTTGTTTGTCGATTTTTGACGTTATGTTTCGTCATTGTACGTTTCGTTTTACGTAAGCATAGACTACTATAGATATACTAGAGAAATTTCAAGGCACTAAAATGTTTTACTCCATAATGATGACGAAATAAATATGTATATCTAGTGATTTAGATAGTTTTTAGGCATATTTCATTAAATTACATAATATTTCACAAATTTTAATAAGTGTTAAATTTATTGCACTTAGAACAATTTATTGACTATAGCCGATAACTAAAACCAAACGTGTAACGACGCCATTTTACAAGTGTTGACACATTAATTCAATGTTGCCAACTCAGTAAATTTTCCACTAGATGTGGTGGTTTAGATTTTTCTTTTATCAAATAAATAATTTGGTTTTAGTGGCTAGTGGATTAATTTGTAGTGGCTTTGATTGCTTCAGTAAAATTAATGGTTAGGTTAGGTAAGCTTAGAACTGTGACCCCCTACAGAAACGACTACCTATTATTTTAAGTAGACTACTCGGAACCGAACTAGTTAGATTAGGTTAATTATTTCTTAAAAAGTGGGTGGGTTAGGTTATGTTAGAACTGTGACCCCCTACGCGCGAGCCGAGCGAGCGTAGCAAGCGGTGCCGCGGCAGTGGCCGGCGAGTGCCAGAAACGACTAAACTATGGGTCCACATTTTATAGCAGAACTTTTTATGTCATAATATTATTTTGCATAACAGCGGATAGCATAAACATCATTTCGCAGAAAATCGTTTGGCAGACACTCATTTAGCATACATTCAAAACTCATAATTTTCTAAAGCAGAATCATCTTTAGGCATAAATTTCATATCCATAATAATTAAAAAGTAGAACCATCAATCATATCACAGAAAGTCCACAGTGAGAATCGTCTTTTGGCATACATTTAATTGTCTGGCAAACAATAAAATTATGAAAGTAGCAAGCTGTCACAAAACTGAATGTACTCGTAAAAAGAAAATCATCAAATGGTTACTTAAACAAAACTATCTGGAAACTGAAAAACTGCTTGATGTAGCAAAGTAACAATGTGCATATTATATCATGACATGTATTTAATATTTTCTTAATAATTATTTGCATTTATTTATTTATGACACTTGGCGCCTGTTTCTTAGTATCTGGGTTGCCGACAAATTGGGAAGTTGTATGGTGATGCTGGGACAGATGGCAGGATTATGAATGTGAACATATAATAATATTATGTACCTATTTTGTAGTTGTAAATACTTGTATTTAATTTATAGGACCGCAGCATCTGGGGGATGTTTCAGATACGCCGCCGCGCACTGCTGGAACAACCATCCTCCACCAGTAAGAGTCCTGAGAACAAAAAAGCATTTTTTTCAATACCTTTAGAAATATTTCATGCACATTCAACAATCCGCAAGATTGAGAAACTAGGTATAGTATTAGTAACAATAGCAGCTCTTTTTGTACTAACCTCAAAGGTCTCGGCCTACAGGCAATGGTTATGGTTTTCCAACAGTGTGAGTGGTCTCGGTCTGATTCTTTCCTATTTTAGGTCCGGTCTGTGTCATTGGGGCAGGGGTGTGCAAATCCTCAGCTGCGGGTATGTGTTTGCGGGGTGCCTTTCTGTAGCTGCATAATCTGGGTGGGACAATAGATATCAATAAAGTTTCTGAAGGATTACCTACCAATTGTATAATGTGAGCCTGGGTTTCCTTTTCATTTAGTTTGCTTTGGTAATACTTACCATTAAGTTGAGGCAGGAAGCTTGCAAAGGTACAACAATAAACATGAAGAAGTAAATACTCCGAAGTTTCTTTAATTCGCCTAACCAAGTCACCGGCTCGTCTTAGGTGTATCCCGCCAGCAAATTACGGTCTACTTAATTGTTATATTTATGAGCCAACTTCAAAAAATATTATGTGTTATCGTCAGCACTACTAGAGAGCCTAAATATGCTTTTTATAAAATGGAAATTTTTATATTGCATTAAGCGTGTGATATGAATATCACACGCACATATTTAAAGACCCAAAAACAGTGTATAGAAATTAATATACACTGATATAGGAGGTCAATATACGAGAATATTGGACCGAAATTAAAGTGTTAAGCGAATTTTAATTTAAAGTTTTTTTTATCAAAACTTTTACAATCGTCGTACACAGTCGGACTTAATGCCACAAGACATTTTCTACCAGTCAACCTTTGGATTAAAAAGACTCTGTAGTAGGTGTACAAGAAAATTATTTTTCGGTGTTTTAACCGACTTCCAAATAGGAGGAGTTTCTATGTTCGACTGTATGTATTTTTTTATGTTTGTTACTATTTTTTTGTCAATTACGGAACGATTTTCAAAATTCTTTTTTTATTTGATAGAATTTACTCCTGAGGTGGTCTAATATAAAGGGCATACACACTTTTTGCAAATATCTGTATAAAACGGACACTCTGCGTTCTATAGTGGACAATTAAAAGAGCTTAAGCGATTTACGACATCACAAATCAAAAATGCTGCCATCTTTGACAGTTAGATTTGAGATTAGACATGACAATTAGTGATGCCCAATTTTTCATTTCACACACATCGATAAGATAAGATAACATGCATCCTATATAGTTACTTATATTTTTCTATGCAATTATTACACATAAGGATGTTTGTGCACTACCTCGTATTCGATTCAATTCGTGTTTTTTTTACGAGCAGCATAAAAACGGATTAGAATTCACGAAAAGGCGCTGTGTCTCAACTCATAGTCGATTCGTATTCGTGATTTGTTTTGGGGATTTTTTAATGGTCCATAATAAAAAAAAACACGAATACGAATCGAATACGAGAGTCCACGTGCACCAATCCGAGATTCGAATTTGAATCGAAAATAAGTGCACAAAAAAACTTTTTTACAAAAAAATAGAACCGACTTCCAAAAAAAGTGCAAAATAACTTTAATTTCGGAAGTCGGTGTTCCTGTTTTGTGTCTTCGTTTTTTGACACCGACTTCCGAAATTAAAGTTATTTTGCACTTTTTTTGGAAGTCGGTTCTATTTTTTTGTAAAAAAGTTTTTTATTTTTCACTTTTCAGTTGTGGTTCCCCATTAAACTGTGTTAACAATTCATAGACATACGATAGCAGCAATCGCGATTGATTTGCTGTCAATTTTTGAAGAGTTCCGTTGTCTGTCTCCGAAACCCATCATCAGATCTTTTTGAAAATTAAATGGGACCATTTCGGAATAAACGCCTTTCGAACAAAAAAAGAATTTTGCACATCCGTCAATATATGACGGAGTTATGCCCGAACATACATAAAAAAAAAAAAAATAAAAAAAAAAAAAAATAAAAAAAAAATACAAACATCTGAATTGATAACCTCCTCCTTTTTCGAAGTCGGTTAAAAACGGCCTATATTAAGCATGACGGCTAATTCGATCCGTAAAAACTGACTCGATGTGAAAAATCCACGAATATATAAACACAAAAACGAAGCAGTGCACAAACATTTATTATGAAAGCTATTTCGAATCGTATTTTCACGAATACGAACCGAATACGAGGTTTGGCACACACGCCTTAGTTAAGATGCATTGTAATATTTCAAATAGAATAACACGCTGGGTACTGAACGGTATCAATTTTGTTTAAAATATATCGATACGGATTGAATATATGGGCATCTCTCATTTTTGTCATGTCAAATGTCAATCATCTCAACTGTCACCCGCTCGCATTTTTTCGTGACTCCATTTTTTTTTTTTTTTTTTGGGGGGTGGGAAATCATCTTATTACTTCTTTCGCTCTAGGGTGGAGCGTAAGGGCGTGTCAGACTCTTACTGACTAAAACCCACCCCTGTTCCTCCCTGCCCTACGCGCCCGGGGGCGAGGTAACTCCTTCGAATTTATCCTCAACCCCCGGGCAGGCACTGGTCGTGGCAGGCCCCGTCGTTTGCTGACAACTCTTTGAGGCACGCGTGGAACACTACGCGCCGTCGACTCTTGGGCCTGGTGCTGATCGGACGGCGAGTTACCCACTACTCGCCGTCCGCAGGCCCGGGTCTACGGTGGCCGGAGATCGTCTCGCAGCCCCTGGCGTCTCCTGCGGCGGCTGCTGCTGAGGGCGCTAGAGCGACTCTGCCTCTGTTGAGTCTCCCTAACGTGTGCCGCCTCCCTCTTCGCGTGCTTCGCAGAAGGAGGAGACAGCCCCCCATTCCCTCTCGCTCCGTACCATGGCCTGAACCAGGGCACGGCGCGAGAGGTCGCTGCCACCTATCGCATCCACGAGGACACGGCGGTGTTCTGCCCAGGCGGGGCAAACCTCCACCGTATGCTCCACCGTGTCCTCTGGGCGATCCTCGCAGTGGAAACACGCAGGGGTCACCTTCGCCTTGATCCGACACAGGTACCTCCCGAAACAGCCATGTACGGTGAGGACCTGCGTCAGGCGGAAGGTGAGGGCGCCATGGCGCCTCTCCAGCCACTCCTCAGAGAGGGGCACTACCGCCTTTATGGTGGCATGCCCAGCGCTGGGTTGCGACAGTCGCTCTCTCCATGTCACCATGAGATCCTGCCGGAGCTCTGTCCGCCGAGCCGCGAGTTGTCGCGGCAGCGGAGTTTCGCCCCGGCGTTTTACCTCCTCGCGCCACTCGTAGAGGTGCGCGAGGATTTTTGCCTCCAGATCCCACGGTGACAGTCCGGCAAGGAGGCTCGCAGTCTCACGGGAGACCGTGCGGTATCCCCGGATGATGCGGATCGCCATGACCCTCTGGGACGCGTTCATCTGGCGCGTTGATCGCTGCCTCAATGAACGCGCCCACACCGGTGCCCCGTAGAGGGCCATGGACCGCACGATCCCCGCGTAGAGCCTCCGGCAGGAGGCGTTTGGCCCCCTCAGATTGGGTAGCAGCCGCTTCAAGGCGGCCCCGGCCCTGTCCAATCTGGGAGCCAAACGTCGAAAATGCTTGACGAAGTTCCACCGGCTGTCGAGGACAGGTCCCATCGTACCCTCGACGCCGATGCGAACCCCTTCTACCGTGATCAGGGAACCCGCCGGTGGCTCGTTCCGATAAACATGAAAGCACATGGCCTCGGACTTGTGCAATGCTCGCAACCCCGCGTGTCATACGGTCGGCCGCCGCCTCGTGCGACCACCCCTGCGCTAAGACTAGCGTGTCATCAGCGTAGCACACTACGCTGACGCCAATGGGGAGGTCGCAGCGCAGCACCCAGTCGTATCCGATGTTCCACAAAGGCGGCCCCAGTACCGATCCCTGTGGAACACCGCACGACATCTCTCGCCGGTTCCATTCTCCCTGATGACCGGGGTAGATGCGGCTCTGTCCGTCAAATACGCCTCGACTACGCGACGGAGGTAGGGCGGCACCCGGTGATACCGGAGTGCCTCCACTATGCAACTCCAGGGCAGGGTGTTGAAGGCATTGGAGATGTCCAGAGACACCGCCAAGACGACCCTGCCCCGGGCCACTGCATCCCCCGTCGTGAGGGCTCGTACGCGCATGATGGCGTCCACCGTGGAGCGCCCCATCGGAAGCCGTACTGGCTCTCCGCCAGATCCGGCCCCACCCGCACCAACTGCCCGACGAGGCCGTCTGCAATTACTCTTTCAAAGAGCTTGCCCACCTCGTCGAGCAGCACAATGGGCCGGTAAGCGGACGGAGAGTCCGCAGGGCGCCCCACCTTCTTGATCAGGACATGCTTCCCCGTCTTCCACCGACGTGGAAACTGGCCCCTCTCCAAGCATGCGCTTAAAAGCCCTCTGAGTCGAGGCCCGAGAGCCTCTTTCAAGGCCAGGACCCAGGCTTTCGCATGAATGCCATCGGGTCCTGGGGCGGTGCTTTTGGCGTTCAGCCTACGCACCGCCGCTCTCAGCTCTACCTCGGTCACCTCGGGAGCATCGTCGTCGTCGGGTTGGTCCGCGTCAGGTACCGCAGGAGGCGGAGCCATAGGCGGAGGGATATGTTCCCCTCGCGAGGGGAACAGAGCGCTCACCACGCCCTCCACGAGCTGCGGCCGGAGACTCTGCGTCAGCAGGGGGGCCCATGGGCGGAGTTTCTCCCACACCGCTTTGTACGGGAGCCCCCACGGATCTCTGTTCAGAGTCTCCAGCGACTCCTCGCGGGCCGATCTCTTGGCCCGCAAGATCTCCGCTCGGAGAGCAGCCCTCGCAGCTCTGTACCCCTCGTATAGCTCCGCCTCGACGGCTTCCGTTTCCGGCGTGCGGTTACGGAGCCGCCTGCGATACCTGGTGTACCGGCGTCGCGCGGCAATACACCCTTGGCGTAAAGCCGTAAGCGCTGCCGACCACCAGTACACCTGGCGCCGAGCACAAGGCCGGACCCGGGGCATTGCCACGTCACAAATCTCGGACATGGCCTCCTGGAACCACTCTGCCTCGTCGTTTATGTCGGCAGGCCTGTCCGGTGATGTCACCCAGGCCTGCACGATCGAGGCTTCCAGGAGTAGCTCCCGGTCCAGCTGCTTCAGCGACCAACGCGGACCACTCGGGGTCTGTCGGACCGGCACGCCCGAGGTCTGGGCGGAGACGTCAAACCGGATATACCGATGATCGGAATACGTCTCCACCTCCTCCATGACGTGCCACTCAACTACGCGCGGTGACAGGGCGGGGCTGGCGAATGAGATATCCACCACCGATTCGCCCTGCCACCGCACGCACGTGGGGACAGAACCCCGGTTCAGGACGACCAGGTCTGTCTCCAGAGCCCAGTCCTATACCATCCTACCCCGCGCGTCCGTGTACCGGGAACCCCAAGCCAAGCTCTTGGCATTGAAGTCCCCGAGGACGAGCACGGGGAGGGAACGGTACCCGACGACGACGTCTCTCAACTCCACGAGGGAGTTTTGGAACTCGGCAAGAGATCGGTTCGGGGAGAAGTACACCCCTACTACTACTATATCCCCGAACCGTGCTGCTACGCAACCCCGACCTCTCTTGACATCCTCAAGGGTCGGGGTACCGGCGGCGGCCGACGAAATGATGGTCACCGAGCCGTCCAGGTCCTCCACCCAGTCATCCCTGGGCGGGACATAGTACGGCTCAGCGACCACGGCGACGTTAATCGACCACCGCGCCATGCTCTGGAACAACAGGTCCTGAGCAGTGGCACAGTGGTTGAGATTCGTCTGGAGGAGGCGTAATGGGGCCGTTATTGGCATTCCATTACAGCCTCCTCCTGAGCCCCCTGTGAGGGTCCCGCCGCCGCGGTGGTTGCGGCGGCGATGACAACTATTGGGGCGGCAGCGGCGGAAGCGGTGGCGGTGGCTGCTGCGGCGGTGACGGCGGTGGCGGAGGGCTTGGCCCTACCCCTGGCCTTGGCGGGTGGAGCGCAGTGATTGCTCCCAGCCCGGCGATCGGCCGGCTTGCCTGCTGCCGCACATGCGATGCAGTGCGGCGCGGCGTTACACGAGCCGGCCTTGTGATCGGGCTGACCACAACGGAAGCAGTGGTCACTGCGGTCCACCTCCGAGGTGCACTTAGCCGCCACCTGAGGTGTTTCCCATGGCAGCGGAAACACCTCAGAGGCCTGGGTTCCAGCAGTTTAACCTGCGCTGAAACCCAGCCCACCAGAAGTCTTCGGCCCCCCGCGGTTATGGTTTTGGCCGCTGACACGGGGCAGCTCACCGTAATGGTTTGCAGCCCCGCAGTGTCAGGATGGATGGCACCCGCCCTCACCTGCTCAGCAGGGCACCCTCCAGTCCTGGCAACAGCGGCCACCACCTCACCCTCCGTCACGGAGTCGTCCAGGCCCATAATGCGGATGTCAGCGCACTTCGTAGGCCTGGACACCCGGGCCTCGTCCACCAGCAACGCCCTGATCCTTTTGGCCAGGGCGTCAGCGGCTGGGCCGCTGGAGGCACCGGGGACCTCCAGCATCCGGGCTCCTGTCTTGGTGACCTTCACCCGGACGCCGTCGGCGCACCCCACCTCTTCGAGGCTCACCGCCGCCTTCGTCTTAGCGAGCACGGCGCGGTAGGTCACGCCCCTCTTAACCGCCTCCGGCTGTAGTGTGATCACTATAGCTGCGGACTTCGGGGCGCGGAGCCTAGCAGCGGCGGCTCGCTCCTTCTACCGCTTCCGCCTCTCCCTTCGCTTGGCCGCCCTTGCTGCCTTGCCCGCCTTCTTCTTCTCCCCGACCACTTGCCATTCGGCAGCCCCGGTCGCAGGAGGTTCAGAAGGCGGGGTAGTCTGGGGCGGCCGCCTTGTCGCCTTGGCTGGGACCCTCACAGCCTGTGCCGCGCCACCCGGCTTTGTCTGCGCCTTTGGCGCCTTCGTCGCCTTAGACGGGGCCGGCCCCGCGGGCTTCAGCACTGCCCCGCGGTCGGCCCGTCCCGCCGAACCCTGCTTGGGCGCAGCAGCCGCGGCGGCGGCAAACGAGCGCGTTTGCCGCTGGTCCAAGGCCGGCTGGCTCGCCGCTAGCGGAGGGCGCAGCACAATGCCCTCCAGCACGGAGAACCGCCTGTTGAAGGCAGCCAGCTCCTGCCGCACCAGGTCGAGAACTTGGTTCTCCGCGGCGGGCAGGGGCTGACTTGGCCCGTGCTGGAGCTCCTCCTGCGCGTCCCTCCGGTGACCTCCTCGGAGCTCGGCCAGGTCTGCCCGGAGCTTCTGGTTCTCCTTAACCAGAAGCTCCGTAGTGGTGGTCAGGCGGGCGACTTTTTTTATCTGAAAGAATATACTCCCGAGGTGGTCCCATATAAATTTTATTGAAATTGCTTCAGTGCTTTTTGAGAAACTGAACAAAAACGGAAAATACGTGTACCTCGATGACGTTTTGGTGTTCTCCAAATGTTTAAATTCCACGTTCCATTATATTGGGGTTTTTAGTTCTGAGGTACAACAACTAAAAAGTCAAAAATAAAAAATAAAACTTTATAATAAAAAAAAAACAACCGACTTCCATAAAAAAAATACACTAAAAATTAATAAATAACTTTAATTTCGGAAGTCGGTGTCAAATAACGAAGAAGTAAAATACAAACACCGACTTCCGAAATTAAAGTTATTTATTAATTTTTAGTGTATTTTTTTTATGGTCACTTCTCCTTTCGCAGGTCTGCCGGTAGAAATTTCTTTAGAAATAAGCAGTATCTGTACACATATTTATAATGTTGTTTATTAATAGTTTGTCTCTGTGTGTACATAAAATAGTTAAATAAATAAAATAAAAATAAATAGTCTTGAAATACAAAAATTCTTTCTGGGCCAGTCGGGTAGAAGCTATTAATACATTTTTTGTACAAATCAGCAAAAATCCTATACTACCAAAAATAGATTGGCTGCCTGAAAGAAAATAAATCCAGTAAGAAACCCACGATGCGTCGGTCAGACTCGCAACTACCTGGAAGTCCGTATTAAATACAAATTAAAAGTGACGTGTGCTAGTTCGGTCATTTGATCAATAGGTCATTGTATATTTGCACATAATAATACCGCGCAAAGTAAATAATGATCATTAGTGTCAGTAAACGATAAACAAATACACCGTGCTTGAAAAACTTGTCTGATATTAAAGACCAGTGAAGGAAAAGCTGAAAAAAGGAGGGTTTAGCCGAGCATTATTTGTCGAAATCGGATATCTGCGAGAAGGTCCCAGGAATTTTGGAGTTGCCCAAGCGTGTAAATAGCCGTGGGTCTCTGCGGATGTAGAACAGAAGTACGACCAAGCACTTGGAGGGAATGCTGGCCCAAAATTGCCTATATTTGTCTGTATAACTTCAAGTTAGGAGTGGTCGGCAGCAGTCGGCGAATGTGGCCCTACTCACAATTTGTAAAACAAGTGGTACCTTACTTTCCGGGCTGTTCTCGATGGTTGCACGTCGAATTGTCGAGTGGCCACTCGTTCTCTTCACACCAACACTCCTGATTATGCTTGTTCAGTAGTTAACGGACGCGGTAAATATGGGTTATTTATTATTCCCGGTGGATCCCCAACGTTTACGGGATTTACTCGGGATTTTAGCGTATTTGCGGGGACGATATTATTTTAAGACATTAATTTAGTCTGCGGTGAGATGCGCGCTGTGCCTCGCGGCGTTAGACACACACACACTGACGTCAAACTGACGTGACGTCGATTGTTGCATTTTAAATTGTCTATAGCTCGTCGTAAAGCCGGCCACTCACGTCTGTCTGACAAATTAAAGCGAGACACACACGCGACGTGATACCAACCCCACCCAACTTGCAGAGTGGCGGCGACTCGCCACACCAAATTTAAACAAATATTAAACAGAGGTAATATTTTTTTTTTTTATTTAATTTTTTATACAACAAAAAATATTATTCAAATTAACAATATTTATATATTATATTATACTTGCTTCTGCCACCAGATTTGCCCTCGTGGAATTAGTATTTCCCCATTGTAAGATTCTAGACCATAATATATCTCTGAACCAAATTTTTTCCAGATCTGATCAACTGTTACGGGGTGATTAAAAATCAAACATTCATTCGTCATTGAAACTTTAGCATTTCAATTATAGCATTGCTACTCGAAACTATAAACTATCTCTGTACCAAACATTCAGATCTGCTCAGACGTATCCATCTAAACTTTTGTATTTATAATATTAGCAGGCTAAACTAATAGTATTATATCGTGTGTAAAAGTCTGTTTCCGAAGCCAAAAGCCACATATTCTACCCATTATTTTATTTTTTATTTTTCCACTAAACCAACACTGGGAATCCACTGGTTCTGGAGATATTGAAGGTCAAACTCGTAATTTTTTTTTTACATTTTTACGAAAATAAATTCCAAGTGTTATTACTAAACTTCTTTCCGAACAAACATTACCTGAAATTTCGAAAAAAAAATTCGAAATTACGCATTTGCAGTTACAAAAACGCAATGAATATCAAACGTATCTGACAAGTAGGTTGAAAAAATCTTGTCAGACTCCACTTACCTGGGTTTACGTTACATTGCGCACAATAAAAAATAGTATTTTATTTTCATACCTGAGAATTAAAGTTGTTGCCCAGCAAAATTCTATGCGCAAAACTACTTTGTTAGACGTACAGCATGCGTAGTTAACAACTCGGTGATGTGTCTTTTTACACCATGTATTTATATTTTTTTTTTTAATCCTACTAATATTATAAATGTGAAAGTTTGTATGTTTGTATGGTTGTATGGTTTTATCGTTGTATGGTTGTATGTTTATATGTTTGGCTGTCCTTCACGCAAAAACGGCTTAAGGGAATTGAATGAAATTTTGCACACAGGTAGTTTATGGCCTGGTTTAAGGCCGTAATATCGACTAAGTGGCACCCTCATTGAATAAAAAATCGTAGCATAGCATTGAAAATAATATTAAAGAATCCAACGTCACGTTTGTTACAAATAGGATAAAGTATTTTTTCTTTGTTAAAACTGGTCTCAGAATGTTTCGTATCCAAAGTAGTACGCAAAAGTGTCAGAAACGGCCATTTTTGTGTATCTCGTTCGAGTGTTTTTGCAATTTACATTATACAAGTACTATTAGAATCAACTGCAAGAGCTCACAGTTTACGTTCAATACATTAGCATTAAATGTTAATAATTTGAATCCGCAGTGCCAGGCAAATAATTTTATCCCAGTTGTTAACGTCCTATTGTGCCTTTTGGCCTAGCTCTGTTCTGTGTCCTGTTTGATATGGAGAGAAGTGTTGTTCTTTTCAGAGGACTCTTTGCAGGATCCAAGACAGTATGATCGTTTTGTCGTTACTCGTTGAGCTTCAAAGTCCCGGTGTATTTTTGGAGGTTGCTACTGTTTATTCTAAGATTCAGGAGATGCAGTGGTTGGAAATAGAGTAGCGGCCTAGTCTAAAAAAATATACAATTCAATAGTCCTGTTCAGTCGAGGTCTTTCGAGAAAAACTTCGCTGGCATTTAACTTTATGCCGTACCAAACGTGTTGGACCGCGATAATATCGACTATGACTGTGTCAGCCAAAACACATGTGTTCTGTGCAAATGTACGGACATTAATTACTTCTTACTGCCTTCGCTGCAACAACCCTTTGTGGGTCTTAGCCTGCTCAAAGGTATTCTTCCATTTCGTCTCTTTCTCTGGCCTCCCTTCGCCAAGATGTTCTTGCTCGACGTAATCCTTACAACTTTCCTGGGTTCACTCGGACATGTATGGACATGTATATAATAAAATTAATGGCATCTCTAGTTGCTACCGGTGCGACGCGGTGTACCGTGCTCTGTTCTTAACACCATCAACAGAAATTGCATTTTAACCCGAATGCCCCAGGAGGGTAATGTTTTTGAAAGTATGTATTGTACACACGCGTATATATTATTATACACACTCTCAAAAAACATTAAATTACAGTATGTTTGTGTCTATTTCTTTGGCATGCCCTATAGCGTAAGTGACGGATGGATTTCAAAAAATAAGGTTTCATAAATTGGGTTTGACTGCCGAAGTGACATATATATAAGCTCAAAAAATCAGGAAACATTCCTACCTTAGACGGATATTCATCCCATCAAACCCAGAACTTAATTAACCAAAATGATGGTCTGGTCATATATATCAGAAATAACCTATGTCACACGGTAACAGAACCTACTTTTAATGATGCCAGCTGTCTAATCTGCAACCTTGAAAACAACCTAACTATTATAGCCATATATAGACCACCATCAGAAAGAAACATTGACCCTTTCTTAGAAAACTTAAACAACGTTATACTCGACCTTAAAAATCACAATCACATCACAATTATTGGAGATATGAACATAAATATCAGTCCGGATTGTAATGACACACGTACACAGCAGTACCTAAATCTGACTGCATCTCAAGAATTTCTCCCAGCTTACCTTCTACTTACTCGCTTACACAGCTGTATAGATCATATACTGCTTAAAACCAGCAACAAAGAGACCACCTTAATACTGGAAACTTCGATCATGGACCACACAGCAGTCCTTTTAAACCTCGAGATCAGCAAACCCAAACCTAAAAACACCAAATTGCATACATCTTGCCTCGATATTTCAAAAGCTATCTCTGATATTAATAACTGTGATTTCTCTACTGTATACACAATAACTGATGCTAACCAGGCTACCAACGAATTATTAAATATAATATCCCCCATTTTATCTAAAAATACTATCCACAAATCAATCCCAAACAAACAAAGAATTTTAAAACCATGGATTACCATCGGTCTTTTGAGATGCATACATAATAGGGACAGACTGCACAACAAAACAAATAAAGAACCCACCAATCAGATCTTAAAATTTACCTATCTAAGATATCGCAACTTCTGCAATAACATACTAAAAAAACTAAAAAAAGAATATGAAGAAAAGGAATTCGAAAAGGCTAAAAACAACCCTACAAAAATGTGGGAAGTAATTCGCAATGTAACTGACACCAAATGCATACGGTCAACATCAACAGAGCTTTTGACAATCGAAAATTGCCCTACTAAATCCGTCAATACAGTTAACACGTTCTTTGCAAATGTGGGTATAAATCTAACAAATAACATCTCTCCTCAGAGTTTCCCCCAAGCCTCCAACAATATTCAACAGGGTACGGCTGACTCAATGGTTGTTCTAGAAACAGATAAAGAAGAGGTTAAATCGATAATAAGCAATCTCCGAATCAATAGTGCTACCGGTTGGGACGGCATTCCACCTAAATTACTAATACACGCTAGTCACATCCTAGTCCCACCTATAACACATATATGCAACCTGGCAATATCTACAGGTACATTCCCAAATGCCTTGAAAAAGGCAATTGTACTCCCAATCTACAAGTCTGGGGACAGAGACAAGGTCACTAACTACCGCCCAATATCAGTCCTCCCAGCGATCTCTAAGGTTCTGGAAAGAATATTGTACAAACGCCTGAATAATTTCCTAGATAAACACAAAATTATTTCCCAAAATCAATTCATCTTCAGACGCGGATTGTCAACTGAAGATGCAGTAACATCTCTACTCGACTTTGTAGTTGATAGGGTTGACAAAAAATTCAAATGTTTAGGAATCTTTCTAGACCTTTCAAAGGCGTTCGACACTGTCTCTGTCCCTCTACTTCTTTCTAAGCTAGAAACCATCGGAGTTCGAGGCATTGCTCTGACTCTATTCAGCAATTTTCTCACCGATAGATTGCAGTGCGTTAAGATTGGGGAATATATTAGCGACGCAAGCAATGTGGTTGTCGGCTTGCCACAGGGAAGTCTTCTCAGTCCCCTTCTTTTTCAAATCTATGTCAACGAACTCTGTCAGCTATCCCTACCCTCAACAAAAATAATAGCCTATGCAGATGACATAGTAATTCTATCGTATGACCGTGATTGGACCTCCGCAAAAGAGATTGCCGAAAGGGGACTCAGCGAAGTGATGCTATGGTTGGGAAAAAACAACCTTGCCATAAACATTAAAAAAACTAACTTCATTACCTTCGGCTTAAGACCCTCCACCCTTCCGCCAGACGATTCTTTATCAATAAAAGCCCATAAATGTACCAACCTTCCCCCTTTTTGCTCATGCCCCACTGTTACCAGAGCATCAGTAATACGATACCTCGGCATCCAACTAGACTCTTGTCTATCCTGGAAACCACACTTACATACAATGTCCGCGCGAGTTCGAAAACTAATTTACTTATTTAAAAAACTTAGAGTATCCGCAAATAGCAACATCCTAAAGATCGTTTACTCGGCACTATGCGAATCAATATTAAACTATTGCATCACTGCGTGGGGAGGGGCTGCCAAGACCGACATTATTCAAGCAGAGCGAGCACAAAGAGCAGTAATAAAAGTTACATTAAAAAAATCTTTTAGATTCCCAACACGGCAACTATACGCAGAGTTTGAAACATTGACGGTCCGACAACTTTACATCTACCGCACAGTCATAAGAAAACCTGCAACCCTTCCATATACCATAAATATTAACCCAACAGCCAGAAGAAGATCTAAACCGCCATCCCTCACACCACATACAAACACCACATTTGCTAGGCGACATTTCACTTACCTAAGTGCACGCATCTACAATAAAATACACCAAAAGCTAGATATCCACTCCCAAAATAAGTTTAAATGTAAAAAAATACTCAAAACTTTTCTACTTACCCTAGATTACGACGAGACAGAAACACTGGTAAAACCCCCATCCACATAGAACTCTAATATAATCACCATACAAACTACACACACGCCCAGACACTATCACACATACACCATCACTCACACACACACCATAACGCACCTTCCCTCCCAAAAACTCACTCACTTTCTCCCACACATACGCACTTCTCACGCATGCGTGCTCACATGTACATAAATTATTCTTAGTGTTACACATTTGGTTTACCGAATTATTGGAAATTGTAACAACGGACGAAGAGATGTCTCCTACTCGTATAATACAGGACTATCCTAGCATAGGGGACATTATTCATAAAATAAAATAAAATGTAAAAGAAGTTTTCCTAGATGTAACACGTCATGTATTTTCTTTTGGCAATAAAAACTTATTATTATTATATGAATATTGAAACAAAAACAAAATGGCGGCTAACCTAATGGAGGTTAGCGAGGTTGTATTTCTTTGTGATATCATCATGTGGGTTATCAAATTAAAGGTTTTAAATTTCAAATAGGTATATATTTTTGTTATTGCTTACTCAAGCATATAAATAATACTCAATGAAACATAAAAATAAAAATAAAAAAAAAACAAAAACCCGACTACAAAAAACAACTTTATTTTGAACTTTTAATGTCTTTTGCAGTAGGGTTTTTCATCATAGTTACTACTTCTCTTCTGTAAACATTTCAATACCAAGGTAAAGGTTCAAGAATGTTAGCTGTGGTGCTCCTCTTTATCGCGTGCACTGCGTATTGGTGGTGGCAACAGATGAGTGTAAAAGCGACGGAGCCGCCGAACTTTCCAGGAGGGTGGCCTCTTGTGGGACATATTCCACGACTCATAACATCGGACAGCTGCAGTATGTGCTTTCAGATATAGATATATAATATATTTTTGTAATAAAGTTATAAAAAATGTACTTCGGGTATTTTCGTTATTGTATATGTTCATTTAATTTTTTTTTTTTTGACATTTTAATTTTTGACTCCACTTTGACCACTCGAACACTCTCTTAAAGCCCAGCGACAAAACTATCGGAACTACACACTCGCTACTCGCTGCTCGCCAACTCATTTTTAGTTTGAAGCTCTATTTATAATATAAGTTGGCGTTGGGAAAAGTGTATGTACATTATGGATGCAACAAAGAATTTGACTCAAAAGAATCATAGTTATTAACATGTTATTATAAAGCCTTATATGCCGAATATACTTAGTGCGACTTATCTTCGTATTGCCACAGGTATTGCTTAAAGAACTTTTCTTTTGCTTGCAGCACTGTGGAGCAAAGTAAATGAAATAGACCAAGAGATCAGCGAGTTGGGAGGAGTCGTACGCGCCATTTTTGGACCAGTAACTGTTTATGGCAAGTATTCAAATAAGAAGGAAATCAAATATGTTTATTTAGTACACAGATACACAAATTATAGGAACAAGTATGAAGAAGCTTTATTACAAGCTTTTACTTAACTTGCAGTTGTTTGGGTCAAATCTTGCAAGATGAATTAGAACCACTTTCTAGAGGAATTTAGTGACATACACGCCTACATGGAAATTTAATTAAATGTCAGAAACTAGCGCACGGTTCCCATAGGTCGTTTCCTATGGAGAAGAATCGACAAGAAACTCCACACGTTTACTTTATAGCTGCTGAAGTATCCACAAAATGTGTATAATGATAGTATTTTAGTTGACTTGGAGAGCCAAATACAATACTATTACTACGCGCCACCGCACAGGCCGGGAGTCCTACAACCACTTCCGCCCCATCATTCGGACCGGTATTTATAACCATACGTCGTTCGGTTCGCGTTCGAGACAAATCATAAGTATATCTACATACACCACATCTGCCTGAATATTAATCATCCACGAATCCATGTCTAGTGGTTTTTGGAATTTTTAACTGACTTCAAACAGGAGCAGTAACTCAATTGGTCTGGTTTTTTTTTTGGTATGTTTGTTACGCGATTACTCCGCCACTTGAGAATAGACTTTGATGTTTTTTGTTGGTATTTTATATTTCTGAGGTGGTCCCATTTATATTTTATCGCAATTGATTCAAGGCTTTGATAAAATCAATAAAAACAAATAATATGCATACAGAGATGTTTTGGTTTGTTCCAGTTATGTTCTAATTCTATGTTATTACGATTGTCAATTCGGGTATACATGTAAATGAAGCACCATTGCCCTTCATTTGAATTGTCCGCGCTTTAACTTATAAGTTTCATCCATGGTGGCAACACCAGCAGGCTGGCACTACGTTCTTAATTCGCATTTAATGTTATTTCTTTTTACAGGTTAGTACCTAAATAATAATAATTTGTACTTATGTATAGAAGTAAGTTGTGTGTGCAAACGCTTTTGTAAAACATTCATGTCTTAAAACTAAAATTACTCTTCACAGAGCAACAACTTGGCTTTTTTGTTTCAATAAACTACATATTACATAAATTTAATATTTTGTTTTTGTTCTGGGGTACAACAACTTAAACGTAAAAAAACTTTTTTACAAAAAATACAACCGACTTACAAAAAAAATTATACTAAAAATTATAAAATACCTTTAATTTCGGAAGTTGGTGGCAAATAACGAAGAAACAAAATACAAACACCGACTCGGTTTTATTTTATGTATTTTTTTTGCGCATAAAATTCACGTATTACACATACATAGGTGTTGTTACTATGGAAAACGGGCGTCAGCAACCGTTTTTTTTTTTTAATTGATCAGCTTACTGGTTTTTTTTTGCTAGGCTTAACTGATCCAGAGGACAGTCTCACCGTAGCGGCTTCATGCATGGAAAAGGACCCGTTTTACAGCTTCAGTAAACCATGGTTAGGCCATGGTTTAGTTACTGCAAAATGTGAGTTGCATAATTATGCGCTATTATTATATACTGATCATTTTTCTATTTAACCAGATCAAAACAATCACAAGTAAAAAACTTTTTTTACAAAAAAAAATCCTCAGGTTTTCTTAAAGAAAGTTGTTTATATTGATGGGTAGATGCAGTTCTTAAAATATGATCAAACCTTTCTGTTACAACCTGTATAACCGAGTGCCTGGAAAAAAATATTATTCGGAAAGAAATTAGATCAAACGGGCGAAAAAGAATAGTTTCGAAAATTAATTCAAAATTAAGACTATTCGACAAAGGAGAAATGTTCCCTGGAAAATGGTTTTTTAAACAAGTGTCTTTTGAAATAGTTTTAGCTCAAAATAACTTAAAATTACAAATGGTTTCGTAATCATATGGTAAGCAATAATATTATAAAAGAAAGATACGCTACGTTCATACAAAGTGGCGTTCAGATATCGTTGAGCTGTTATTACAAATGTCCGTACTTATACTTGTAAAGGGTATGAATTTCTCTCACTCTTATTTATCTTGGAACTATAGTTTTTACACTCTTTACCATCAACTAAGTGAAATTGTGTAGGTATATATTATTGTCAAAATATAATATAGTCACGCCACGGACACGCTTTACTTTGCTCGTTGCTGTTAGCCGACTAAATCAAATTGCAACAATTGTCTGAATTTGTCTGCAACAATTTGCGATATCCATCTTTTTTTTTGGGTTTGGGTATATAAGGTAAGTAATAGGGTCCCGTTAGTTACCTTATATTATTACTAACGGGACCCTAATACTAAGCGTCCACTGTCCGTCTGTCTGTCAGCGGGCTGTATTTCATGATCCGTAATAGGTAGACAGATGAAATTTTCACAGAACGTGTATTTCTGTTCCCGCTATAACAAAAAATAATAAAATCGTATGAAAGGTTCCGCCCTTCATATGTGAGACAAACTCGCAATTAACTGGTTTTTTATAATCTAATATCATAGATTGTAAACGTAATTTAATTTCAAATTCCCCAGATGCGATGTGGAAGAATCATCGTAAGCTTCTGAATCCAGCGTTCAGTCAGGTAGTCCTGGACACGTTTATGGGCGTTTTCAACAGTCAGTCCAGGAAGCTGGTGACAGACTTCGAAAAAGAAACTGGAAAGGGCCTCTTTGACCACACGACATATATACGACACAACGCTTTAGAGACTATTTGCAGTAAGTCTTTTAACAATAAGACGACCTACCTAACCCTAATCTTTACAATCACATAAGGGGCCCCATCTGGCTCAAAGAACCATTTAGCCACGCAGGATCAAAATTTTGTTAATTTAATTTTTATTAGAAAAAAGCACGTAAAAAAGTATTAAAAAAAATTCACATTTAAAAAAAATGTAATATTCTTCGATTTATGAAGTAAATTACGTCAACATCGTCGGTACTAACGCTTGTGTCGGTTCAGAAATGTAGGTACTCACTAAACGTCGATTTGGATCGGTCGAATCGAGCGAGCGAGAGCGCCTGTTCTTGTAGTTATCGAGATCAAGCGCGGAGAAGCGCTTGCAACATAAGTCTATATTTTTTTTGTTTTTTTGGTCAGTATTTTAATATTACAAGAAGTTACATTGTTGATCAATAACAAATACTTGTTTGTCTATTTATAAATTACATAACGGCCATGTGACGTTTTTGAATTACACTATTAAAAATCAGATAAATATAAAAGAGGTAATTTATGTGCCACATCCGATCAGTGTGATAGATTTTTATCCAATCGAAAATGTAGTACGAACCTCACGTACCACGTCCGACGTATGTTGTTGAAATTTGTCCGAATAAAATGGCTTCATGTGCCAATTTTACTACTTTTTGATTATATTTTTTTAAACCATTATATTAATGGACAATGGGATATATGACACCCTTCCAAAATTCTAAATCGTAATCCGAAAAAGAACATTTTATCATGCTTTTTAACTTTAAATTGGAAAGTAGCATATTTTGAGATCCTACGTTATTGATGGGGCGAGTCCATTAAACTTCTAGTCTGCTCAATATTAACTCAGACGACACTCTGAAGTAACCCTTCTTCAGGCTTGCAATGTTTTTTTTTATTTCCTCCACCTCGCCTTTTGTTTTTAATATCTCACTTGAACATGTCACAAAATAACGACTACACTTACCTAATGGCGGCCGCCATTTTCTTTTCCAGAATTCGTATAGCCTGTGTCACTTAAACTGTCAAGACCGTTCTAATGTCTTTCTCATTTGTTAAAATCCCTATAGCCTGATTGAGTATATCATAACGAGCAAGACTTTTTCATTTTAACAGTTAATGTCAAGTAAAAGATTTCATGACACAAAATATCTTCTTCATTACTTTCATGAAGGCGTCAAGTATTAATTAATTAAAAGTCAACATTAATTCTAGTAACCGCGATGGGAATAGATTTTACAAACTCAAACCTCAACAGCAAGTACGTACAAGCTCTGGAGCTGGTCTTGAAAACATTAGTGGAACGGTTCCTAAAGTTTTGGTGGCACAAAAGTAAGGCCTTTGCATGGAGCAAGCTCAAGAAGAAGCAGGACGCTTGTCTGACGATACTACATAACATGTCGAACACGGTAAGCAAGACACATCTCTGTTAGAGTTTCTCAGGTGAAAGGACAGGCTATTATAACAATACAAAATAATAAAATCACAACATACATATATAACGTCACGACCTTTGTCCCATCCGCGATGAGACTACAGATGCGGGTGTTGCTCTCTTATAACACATATTTAACGCATGGGAGAACTCGCAAAATGCAATCGGAGTTTTACGTGATCTCTTCAAATCTTTTGATTGCGTACACCATGACACGTTTTTGCGGAGGCTACGTCATTATGTCTCAAAAACGAAGCCCTCAACGTAATTGATTCATATTTATGTAAAAGTTTCCAATATGTAGATGTCACTGGCGTAAAGTCTTCCGGGTTGCCAGTTCATTTAGGTGTTCCTCAAGGCACGACATTACGATCATTCTTGTTTTTGGTGTATATTAATGATTTATCACATTAAGTAGAGTCAAAGGGTGTCAGTGACATAGCACTGTCTGCGGATGATACCTCTCTTATCTTTAAAGAAATAAGGAAGAGAAAAGATTTTGGCAACATAAATAACGCACTCTCAATGATTACTGATTGGTTTGTGACAAATAACTTAGTTCTCAATGTTAAAAAAACTAAATGTAAAAAGTTAACCTTACCATTAGAAATCTACTACCATTGATTCCAAACTTTGATGAGGCCCACATTTGTATCAAGCCTATCGAAAAGATTCAGGTCTGCTGCCTACGCCGGCAGAAAAGTTATACAATATACTAAAGATGACACAGCATGGTTAGTCTATTTAAGTTATTTCAATAGCGTTTTGTCTTACGGTATTCTGTTGGGGGGTAAAGCTGCGGAACTACAAAATATATTTGTTTAGCAAAAATATGCTATACGAGCAATATACAAGTTAGGGTCAAGAGTTTCTTTAAGATAACGTTTCAAAGAGATTGGAATTCTCACGGTGGGCATCTCAATTCTTTTTTGCAAACATTATCATACGTAAGACAAAATTTACATTTATACCAAAACCAGTGATATCCGAAATTTTAACACTAGAAACAATCAAAAACCCTCTTCTTCTCCTTCTCACCGTCTTAGTAAGGTTCATGACTCATTTTTGGGTCCCGGTATCCACTTTTACAATAAGCTACCCCTTTCTTTTCTTGACTTGCCTTTAAATGCATTTAAAGCTAAAGTGAAATCTAGTCTCTGTTCAAAGGCATACCATTCCATCAATGGCTTTTTAGATGATAAGAATAGTGTGTCACTGTGTTGAACGCAAGACAAAGTTACACTTGATGTTCTTTCTCTATAATTAGCTTAAGATTATGATAGGTTATATGAGTTAATTATTATATAACCTGTCATGATGTCTGTGTTTACTGATTTTACTGCGATGGCCTTAGTCTATCACTTGTGGCTTCGACTGACAGTCCTATCATTAGATTCTACGTCACACGTGTAAGCAGGCACAACAGTTATTTAGGGAGGCTTATTTAATTTGATTTAATGATAAACATTAAAAAAAAACTAAATAAAAAAAAAACTCAAGCATAAAGCTTGAGTTTTTTTTATTTCCGTTTTTAATGGCATAATGGAGTGTGCTAGCTATCAAGTTGCGGATAATTTAATTTTATGATTATGTTTTGGAAGATATACGAGTAGCTTTATTTTTCTGTTTTACGTATTTATAGGGTGACTGCTGGTGGTGGGTGGGTGCTGTGGGTGATTACCAATTTTTATTTAGCAACAACTGAAACATTACCTTACTTACGGTACCTACACTGCTTAGGTACACCGAAAACGGCACGTGGTGCCCGGCCAAGCGGGCTTGTGAGCCGTGCTCTGTACGATACGAGACCGTGTCAAACAACTGATCGCGGCGGTCACTACCCTCACGCGCGCGCGAATATCAAACTGTTGTTATTGTGAAAAAAGTGAATACGTATTTTAAAAAAAAGTTTCTTTGATTACTATTTTATTCTGCACAAACGCAAGAACTTCACTTATAACTATATTACACGAATTACACTTTACGATGTTCTGTGACATCGTCAGTTAACTAGGGTCAATGACCTCTATATGCCACGAGCGCGTATGACTTTAACGCGTCAAGTCCCTCATTAGCAGACACAATTAAAAACCTATTGTTATGGCGACGCAAGGGGCCCGACGCGTTAAACGACCGCACCGCAGCGCATGCCGGGTAGAACTCAAGCGGCCATCGGGATCATTCTGCTTTAACTGTAAACTTCACATTGCCAACTTACATTTTTTCAGTCCAGTTTTTCTTTTCTCTGGCACTTATAGCAGATATGTATAAATCATCTTCAGAATTTGAACTTTCTTCTACTGCATTCACTTTATTTTTCTGTTTAGAATATTTCTTCTTAGTATTAGCGAAATGACCATTTTTATTACAATTAGTGCATGGTTTGTTAGAAGCTGGGCATTCTCTGCGTTTGTGGTTTGTACTACACCTTCAACAGCAAAAATTCTGATTTTGTTCTTTAATGACATTTTTATTTTTCACGCTTGTGATTTTATCAATTTTATTTTTACTTTCGAACTCGTCTAGTTGTTTGGAAGCTTGTTCACTTGTTTTACTGATAGTATTAGTTATTATTATTATTATTAAATTCCAAAGACTATCTTGTCTTTTAACATTTCGTCGAGTAACATGTCGAATTCACATTTACTAGCTTGAGTTTTTTATTCTGGTCAAAAACTCGTTAAAATGTTCATCTTCATTTTGTTTAATCTTGAAAAATATGTATCTTTTAAACGATATATTTGTCTTTGGCGCGAAATACTCTTTGAACTTGTCTGTGATGATTTGCAGGTTATTTTTGTCTACGTCGTTAAGATTGAAACTGTTATGGATTTCAATCGCATCTGGGCCTATCACAGCCATGAATGTTGCTGCCTGAACCTCGGCTGGCTTTTTGTCTAGTTGAATGGCAATGGCATACCACTCAAACTGTTGTTTCCATTTTTTCCAGCACGTTGATTCATCCGAGTCAATTTGTAAATTAGCTAGTGGCTTTGTTCTAGATACTGGGTCGTTCATAGGCATTACACAACTTTCTCACTTATTTCCTATATCACTACTGACACCATGTAACGTTGAGGTTCGTTTATTAAAATATTAAAACATAGGGATTAAGTAAGCGATATTTTTTAGCAGACTTACGAATCTATTCTATTCTATTTTTATTAATGGCAAGCAGAGCCGATGTCGACTATTCTGCCAATGTCAAAAGTAAATTGGAAAAGCAAGTGTGTATTAGACTAAAAAAAAAAAAATGAACAGGAATACGATAAAAATCTTCGATTGATACAGTTGAACTTGGCGGGTTAGTACTGGACTGAAACAAACAAAAAATAATAATACATAAATATAATAATGGTTAAAACATTAAATATACATATACCACAACTACAAAGACAGATAGATTTCGGCCTATGACTCATAGTTTTATGTTGTTGTGACGGATGAAGCTCATCAGCGCCACAAGCAGTTCAGACGAAGAATATGTTAGAAGAGAGGGGAAATTAATTGGAAGAGGAATCTTAAATTTAGGGAGGCGGCTATATAAATCTAAAGGTGGGATGTTGTTTGAACATTCAAAGAATATGTGATCAAGGGTACCCTCTTCTAGACCGCACTCGCATAAGGAGGAATCACGAACACGAATTTTTTCCAGAAAGACGGGAGTACAGCAAAAACCTAAGCGGATTCTGCAAAGGACGAATACAATAGATTTAGAGACTTTTTTATATTTGAAGAACCAAGGTTTTGTTTTTATGGTTGGTTGAACTGCATAGTAGAACCTACCCTTCTTCTTACCAGTAGTATTCCACTGTTCCTGCCATGCACATTGAAGATTTGCTTTTGGCAGGTTCAGCAAGTCATACCCCTGATGAGAGTTGTGGGAGAGGTCAGCAGACGCTGATGAGCATGCATCTTTGGCCAGGGCGTCAGCGCACTCATTGCCCTTAATGCCACAATGACCAGGTATCCAAACTAGTTGAACTTCCCTTTGACTATCAGCACATGATAGCAATGCCTTTTTAATTTTTAAAATTATGGAGCTGTGCAGTTTACTATTGAAGGGGTTTTGAACTAAAGCTTGTAGACAGCTAAGGGAGTCTGTGAAGATTACAGCTTTATCTATGTTGGGGTGTGACTCTATAAAAAGACATGCTTCTAATATAGCCACACACTCGCCTGTGAACACAGAGGATTCCTTAGGACATTTATATTGTAGAACAATCCTGGAGCTTTGGTAATACACCGCAGCTCCAGTGTAGCTGGCATCAGTAAATTTGGAAGCATCAGTGAAAAATTTTTGGAATTCATTCCACCTCTCGCCTACCACCGCATTAAAGGCCGAATTCGCTGAAGGAGACTTTTTGGATATACCAATATTATAGAAGATTTTGGGTGTGAAGCATAAGACTTCATAATCGAAGTTAAAAAGGGGGATTTTGGGATATTGGATGATCGGACTTTCTAAATTTTGGATCATACGAAAATGTTTTAAGATTAATGGGATTTCCTTATTTTTCCAATAATTTGAGCTACTGCATAAGGCATTTAACTCGTTTAATTTTGCAATAAGAGGGTGGGAGGATCTACATACTAGTCTGGACAAAAAACGGGAAGCCAGATACTGCCGCCTTAAAGCTAAGGGAGGTTCAGCGCATTCGACCTGCAACGCGTTAATAGGAGAGGACTTCATACACCCAGAGATGATCCGAAGGCACTTAGACTGAACCCTATCTAGTCTAGCCAAGGCACCCTTGTTACACGGAATCAAGTGGAACGAACCATAATCTAATACACTACGGACAAGAGCATTATAGACTAATTTCATAGTGTAGGGGTGAGCACCCCACCAGACACCTGCAAGAACTTTTAATATTGAGATAACTCGTTCACATTTTTTGAATAGATGATTAATATGATGCTTACCTGACAATTTCGAATCAAGGAAAACGCCTAAAAACTTAACTTTATTTGATAATGGGATATTTTTTCCGGAAATGGCCACTGTGACGAGAGGGATTGATCGTTTCCGAGAGAAGATTACTGCCGAACTTTTGGGAGCGGATAGTGACAGCCCATGGTTTAACAGCCAATGGTTCAAAGAGTCCAGGGAGAGGCATAGAGACGACGCAGCGTCAACGATAGAAGAGTCTGACACATACAGGGCTAAGTCATCAGCATACTGCAAGATATGACAGTTATTATTTAGACAGCTACCAATGTCAACTGTATATAAGTTATAGAGTAGGGGGCTGAGGACGAAGCCCTGCGGAAGTCCCCTCCAAGTCTGTCTCACCCCGAAGTCCTCACCCTGGACTCTCAGAACCAAGGAGCGAGACAAAATTAGTCCACATATGCATTCGATCATCTTACCGGGAATACTCAGCTGGTGCAATTTTTGCCTGAGAACTGGAAGAAGAACATTGTCATATGCAGAGGAGATATCTAAAAAGGCTGCAACAACAGACTCGTTTTTAGAAAACGCTAACCGAATGTCTGTAACTAAAACGCCAACACTGTCCATGGTGCTGAGCCCTTTCCTAAATCCAAATTGATAGTTCGGCAGCAAACCTCTGGATTCGACTATCCACTCAAGTCGATTTTTGATGAGGTGTTCCAGTAATTTGGCTAAGGCTGAAGACAAAGCAATAGGTCTAAGCCCATTCGGATCATCTACATGTTTGCCTGGTTTCAACAGTGGAATGATGATTTGTAGTTTCCACTGGTCTGGAACCCAACCATGATCATAACAAAAGTTAATTAAATCTAAGAAATATAATTTAGCTTTGTCCCCAGAACGACTAATGAAAGAGTATGGCACACCATCAAAACCAGGTGCGGAGTCCCGGACGTGACTGAGTACCATATTCAATTCCTTCAAAGTAAATGGCACATCGAAAGGGTCATTAGAAACAATATGATGGGGTACATTAAGACATTCAGAAGAAAGTGGGACATATGGTGGAGCTATTTTATCAAAAAAAAGTTCAGCAGTTTCCCTAGTGATTGGTGAGGAGATAGATGAAGAACAGCCATGTCTAAACCTATTAATGTTCTTCCACACAGCTGAAATTGGGGTGGAGGGAGATAAGGATGTGCAGAATTTAACCCAACCCGCACGCTTCTTCCTACGGAGGAGTCGCTTGGATCTGGCATTCACTTGTAAATAGGCCAACAAATTTTGTGTAGTCATCTCCCGATTGTAATGCGCTTCGGCTTCGTTCCTCGACCTGACCGCCAGAGTACACTCTTGGTCTCACCATGGAGGTGACGGGATTTTATTACGGGCACTGTTTTTCAAAGGGAAACAAGAGTCGGCACTAGAGGTTACAGCCTCAACAAAACCTTCATAACAACTCTTGGCATGGTGGTGACCAGAAGATACGGGTAAACTTGCATTTAAATTTGGGAGATCATCAATTTTCTGCTCCAGTAGTGAAGCAAACTTTGACCAGTCTGGTTTGGACAGGTTGTATTTCAAAAGTGGAGGAGAACTTTTTTCTAAATAAGTCTTGTTAATCAAAGAAATGATAATGGGATAATGATCACTGCCATGCGACAAGGTTGTACATTCCCAATGGGTCGAAGCTGCTAGCTCGTTGGAGCAAAATGATAAGTCCACACAACTCTTCCGTTGACCAGGAGGAGACCTGCGAGTTGGGCAACCATTATTTAAAATGCAGAGATCCAAATCGTCCAAGATCTCAACCAGAGCTATCCCAAACGAATCACAACGCTCAGATCCCCATCTGTAATGGTGACAGTTAAAGTCGCCCATAACCAGAATAGGACCCTGAACATTGGCAAGAACATTTCGCAAAATCCTTAGGAAGTTATGATTAGGATGAGCAATGTATACTGAGAACACAGTGATACCTTCCACTTTTCCAGCTACAATACTGATGTCCCCTGTAAGGGAAGGCAAAGATAAGGGAGAAAGTGGGACCCGATTGTTGACAAACAGGGCTGACCCTCCGTAGCCGTCGGCTCTATCACATCGTAGAATGTTGAAGTGTGGCATACGGAAGCTAAGACTTGGTAAGAGCCAGGTCTCAGCTATGGAACAAGCCAGAGGCTTGAACTTGTTAAAAAGAAATATGAGGTCGTGCTTTTTATGCCACACGCTCCTCACATTCCACTGTAGGAATACTTGGCGAGACGCCATTTCTGAAGTTGGAAAGAATTTTAATAAGTTGATCGGCAACGTTGGACGGTGATTGAGAACTAGAAGGAGAGGAGATAATAGTAGGCAGTAGTTTTAATAGGAGTTCAATAATGGAAACAGAATTACTGGAAGAAACATAATTGTTATTAAGATTGCAGCCATTAGGCTGTGAAGATTGGGGAGTACCAACTAATTGATGGTGAACAGTCTTGTCATATGAAGGGGAAAGTGGGGTATGTGTTTTGGGTTTAAGAGTGACAGTTTTGCGGTATGAGAGTGCTTTTGCAGCATTGGCATAATTACGGGAAGGAACTGGGATGATCTTGCTAGCCTCGACATAGGAAATAGCTTTTTCGGCCATAACTGTCTTAATGGCCTTCTGTCTACCATGCTCGGGGCATGACCTGCTATTGGCAAAGTGATTACCAGAGCAAAGCACACAAAAAGCCTCGCCTTCAGCAATGTTGCAACCATCACCAGGGTGATCGTGGCCACATTTACTGCAGCGTGGTTTAGATCTGCACAGGTTCGCAACATGTCCAAATCTGCAACACTTGCGACATTGTATTGTGGGATATATATACTGTGCGACTGGGAGAGAAGTATAGCAGCAATAGACACGTTTTGGTAATACTTGGCCATCAAAAGTAATGACACAAGTTTCTGTGGGTTTCCACTCATTGGCACCGTCTTTTTGTATTTTCCTATTAATGCGTCGGACTTTGAGGATTTGCCCACATCCAGAGGGCACAGACAAGTATCTTATAGCCTCTTCTTCTGTTATATCGGTTGGGACGCCAGTAACAACGCCCATCCTTGTAATTTTGAATGTTGGAATTGAGGCAGAATAACTAAACTTCAATAATAAGCCATTCACCAAAAAAGAGTTAGCATCCATGAAGTAAACTCTACCGACACACGATTTCGACCAACTTTGTTTACTCCATCGCGAACTACATTCGCGACATTGTTGAGCATAAGAAATTTGCCAAAGTTCACGGGATGTAACGTGGTGCCTGCGTTTGGTTGGGTTTCAATACGAGAGACATGAACGATATAGGGGCCCTTATCCATTACAGAATATCTAGTGCGACCTATTTGACTTTTCGGTTGTTTGTTTGGAGGAGTGGGTGACAGAACTTCGTCGTTACCGGGACGTTTACGTGAGGTTTGATGGGTCTGGGTCGTTTCCATATCTGTGATGCTACAAACAACATCTGCAAATTGTGATAATGGGTTAGGGGATAATAGATTAGGGGAAATTCGGATGTCGGGAGGATCAGGATCGGGAGGTTTATTTCTATCCATCTTGTTTAAAACTATGAATACACAAAACAATTACAACACAAACCTGTTTACGAACACAAGGACAACACAATTATAATTATATCAACGGTCACAAAAGTTCCAACAATCACTCAAAAACAATTAAAACTCTCTAAACACACGTGCTAACCAAGAAACCCGTGGCGAGAATTCTCGACTTACGAATCATAGAGTGAGAGGAAGTAACAGGACACCACAGATAATCAATATTGCACAGATATTATATCTATACTCTAACCTACACTTCATATTACAATTTGTTGAATCTGAAAAGTAACTGGTGAAATGAGGGTAAACCAAGGCACGGGGTCTCAACTCAAAAAAGAAAATTTAGTTAAAAAAAAATTCATTAGATGGCGTATGCATCGATTTCTTGTTGAAATTTATGTCACATTTATATTTTGAAAAAAAAAATGGTTAAAACTGTATTTTCTTATTTAATAAACTACTAGCATAAAATTGTAGAATAATTGGCTCCTAATTCAAAAGATGTTTATTGAAACGAATCTTTAGGCATTTATATTTCTTGTACCAATATATGGCGCTGTTTGAAGTTTTAGAATTTATCCATTCGCTTCTTTAAAAATGTATATATAATAATTGTATAGTGACACAGTCATTTTGAAACAGTAAAACTGTTATGAAGTGTAAAAAATACTATAAAGTAATAAATAATAAATAAAATAATCTTTATTTCGGATAAGCAACATCCATAGGGGTTAGTAATCAAAAAAGAAAGAAAACTTATAACTATGTTAGTAAACTTAATTATTTATTTGGAAACACGGCAGTTGTTCGAAACACATCTTCGAACAACATCACCTAATAGAGGAGACTCGTACCTCCCCGCTATGGTCTTCAGGATGGAGTTGGAGCTCCCCCGCACTCTGCAGAGCAAAGAGGCAGATTTCTGTCTGACGATGGCATGGAAGCCATCAACATGTGCTTGTGTAAACATACCTCAATGTGTGAGGAAATATTGGTAAGACTTTATGTAAATTCATTCAACTTGCAAGCTATTCGCTGCTAACACCATCTAGCGAGGTGTAGAGGTCGGGCCCGAACGAAAAACAAAAGTTGCTTAGGTAAGTCGAAAGCCTGTAGTTACGGCGGTACCGTGTCTTTGTATGGGATGAGGCATCTGTACGCTAGAATTATATTATCTGTGACCAAGGTGAACTATACACATCTGCGTAACCCTTCAGAGCGTACCGGCGGCGTGATGTTATGACATGAAATTGTATAAAAAATAAACAGACAAGTGATTGCAGCAATCTCGGGTTTGCAACCATTTATTGAACAATTCCATCGTCAATATCCGAACTTTAATATCAGATCTTCACCTAAAAACGAGGTCACCTCGGAATAATATTCCAATTGCTACCAAACAAAAAAGAGTTATCAAAATCAGGTAATAAACTTATAATAAACCCGCCAAGCGCGTGTCGGAATTCGGCGATTTAGGGTTACGTATGATTTTTGACAATTTGTGTGGCTTTGGGTATGCAAGATACTTATACTATGTAAACTTGTAGACTGTAGCTTTAACCGTTTGAAAAAATAAAACTTTCAGAAGTATCTCTAAAGTCCTTTGTTTTTTGAATATTGCTAAAAAAAAATTGGTTGCAGGTGCTACAGAAAAGAAAAGCCCAGTTCCAACAAAATATTGATGCTGGCAGGAATGCAATACCAGGTAAAGACTCTTTATAATCAGCGACGAACGGGGTTTCCTGATAATTACTAACGTATCGTTTCGTCTTGTTACTAAAAATTTCGATTTGTTTCCTTCTTTTAGGAACCAAATTCAAACCATTCATGGATCTGCTCCTTGAACTGTCATTTGAGAAGCAGGGAGTATTTAGCGACAAAGAGATCAGAGACCATGTGGACACAATACTAGTCGCCGGACACGACACTACGGCTCATGTCCTCATCTTTACCATGGTACTGTTGGGGTCTTACCCTGAGGTTCAGGAAAAAGTAATTACTGAGTAAGTACAAACTGCACCAATGTCGATCTTACAGAACTGATTTGGTAGACTGGTATACGAATTGCCTAGTTTTGCACACGTAAAACTGATCTGTGACCACGTTGTGTAGCGACCTAATGCGCGACTAGTGCGATGGCGGTAATACAAGGTCAACTATGCATTATATAACTAATCTAATTTCAGGATACAAGAGGTCCTGGGAAAATATAGAGATGTGGAGAAGACGGACTTGTCGAAACTTGTTTACTTGGATGCAGTTTTGAAGGAGAGCATGAGAGTCTTCACCATCGTGCCAGTCATCGCCAGAAAACTTGATGCAGACATAAAGCTAAGTAAGTCACTGCAATCAGATATGATTTTGGACTGTCATACTGGAGCCATTCTTTTTCCTTCACATTATACTTGTAAAGGCACGAAGGCCATTAAGTAGGTAATTATGAACGTACGAGAGATTTTCGAAACATAAAAACAAAAAAAAAAACACAAACAACAAATATAAATATAAACATAAAATATAATATTTTATTATATTTTTATAATATTTTATTATATTTTTCAGTTCCTTGGTACTACATCATCTTTAATTTCTTTTTTCTTTCTCCATTTTCACGATATTGTTAAATTACATGGCATGAAAACCTAACCTACGGTAAATAAGAGGCACAAAGGGGCTGCATAGCAATATTTCATTACAACTTTATCTTCTTTATCTTCCCAATTTCAGAGAACTGCACCCTGTCAGCCAATATGACCTGCGTTCTATTGCTGTTCGGGATTCACAAGCATCCAGTCTGGGGTCAAGATGTAAACGAGTTCAAGCCTGAACGTTGGCTGTCATCTGATTACCCTAAAGCGTTTGCTGCCTTTGGATTGGGAAAACGGCACTGCATTGGTATGGGATAACCTCACAATTATATTATTCTAGCAACCCGTCTCGGCATCGGACGGGTACAATTTAATTGATGAAAGATTTTCTGAACTAAATAATTTTCAACTGTAACTTTTTCTATTCACAATTTCGGAATTTATTTTAGAATATAACATCTATACAGGATGTAAAAAAACACATCACATAGCCGTTAACTACGCATACTCTAGGTACATCTAGCAAAGTAGCTTTGCGCAATAATGATTGCTGGGAAACGACTTTTATTTTTAGGCTTGAAAAAAAAAACTGTTTTTATTATGCGCGTTATAACGCAAACCCAGACAAGTCAAACCCCGAGTCAAACCCCGCCCCTTCGCTTTAAGCCACGTAGGTACTTGTCGGATACGTTTGATATTCATTGCGTTTCAGTAACTGCAAATGCGTAATTTCGAAATTTCGAAAATAAATATATCGATAATTCTGCTAATGTTCGTTTGGAAAATAGTTTGGTATTAACACTTGGAATTTTGGTACTAAAATTTTCGTAAAAAAGTATAAATAATAATGGCAACTGACCTTCAATATCGGCAGAACCAGTGGTTTTCCAGGTATGGTATAGTGGAATTAAAATGATCCAAACAGTGAGTAGAAGGTGGCTTTCGGCTTAGGAAACTGTCTTTTACATCCGTTTTGAGAAAAATGCTGAAATTGTGAATAAATCACGGTCAGGACCGTGATGTTTCGAAAATAAACAAAAACTTTTTGATTTTTCTATGGTATGGTCCAAAGATATTACACTGACCGTAGTTGAATGCATTGGTGTTGCTCCAGGTAAAACCTACGCTATGATGTCGATGAAGACAACGCTCGCTCACGTGGTGAGGAACTACAGAATCAAGGCTGATCACACGAAGTTGAGGGTGAGGGTCGATGTCATGCTGAAGCCAGACTCGGGACACTTCATCAGTATTGAGAGAAGGACGTAGACTAGGATAAGATAATGAAAGCTTTTTATTTAAGCTGTTACGTCTGATGAAAAGAGTTTAATAATATTGCACGCTTCATTTAGACAAAAACTTAAGTCGACCATAGATATCATCGATTACCATCAGGCGAGATAGTGTTCAAACGCGCAAATATCTTAAAAAAGAGGCAAATCTACTTGTTAGCGACAAAACAACATAATGTCAAGAATAGGTATTATGATTTAGTATGTAAATAAGAGTTAGCAAATTGATTAGTCACATATTTCGATTAAAAAATGTGAAGCAAAAGTTAGTGAAGTCCCTTTCATCACTTTTACCATAGGGCAAGTAGTGATTCCGGTAAAACAGTAGGCAATTGTTGCGAACAAATTTTGTTACGGAATTCTGATTTGTTTGTTTACTCTTATGTTTATTGCGATATTATCAACATATTTATTACGTTTCAAGTTATAAGATTTATCATTTGTCACTTAAATATTGGAATAAGACCGTGTTGTATAAAGTAGCCATATTTTGCAAATCTCAACTATAAACTACATAGTATAAAAAGGTATAATTTAAACTCTTATTAGATGTAACTCTTTTGGTAGAAAACATGTATATTTGATGTAATAAGTGCCATTAAACATCATTTATTTCCTCGTATTGCCTTTACAATGGCTCTTTAACGAATGACCAGGTTGGTGGCGCCACTAAGTGTATTTATATTGAAGTGAAGCAGGAGGCGGCAGTCATTTAAATATGCTCGCAACTTTGTCCTCGCGTCACAGCGCCCCATGAGACATCATATAGTAAGGATGAAAATGTCATATGAAAGCTTGTGAAACTAACTTTAAGAAAATAAGAGACGTGCCAGTTCAGGGCTTTCATAATTATGTAAATATGGGTAAATGTGTGTAAATATATGTTAAATAAATGTCATCGAAGGTGAGGGAACCGATCGCTGGCCAGCTACAAAATTTTGTATAAATTGGGTAGGGATTTTCACTGTAGCATAATTTGATTCCTGCAGTACGTACAACAATAAACATGAAGAAGTAAATACTCCGAAGTTTCTTTAATTCCGCCTAACCAAGTCACCGGCTCGTCTTAGGTGTACCTATCCCGCCAGCAAATTACGGTCTACTTAATTGTTATATTTATGAGCCAACTTCAAAAAATATTATGTGTTATCGTCAGCACTACTAGAGAGCCTAAATATGCTTTTTATAAAATAGAAATTTTTATATTGCATTAAGCGTGTGATATTCATATTTAAAGACTCAAAAACAGTGTATAGAAATTAGTATACACTGATATAGGAGGTCAATATACAAAAATATTGGACCGAAATTAAAGTGTTAAGCGAATTTTAATTTAAAGTTTTTTTTATCAAAACTTCTACAATCGTCGTACACAGTAGGACTTAATGCCACAAGACATTTTCTACCAGTCAACCTTTGGATTAAAAAGACTCTGTAGTAGGTGTACAAGAAAATTAATTTTCGGTGTTTTAACCGACTTCCAAAAAGGAGGAGGTTCTATGTTCGACTGTATGTATTTTTTTATGTTTGTTACTATGTATCTGTCAATTACGGACCGATTTTCAATTTTTTTTTTATTTGATAGAATTTACTCCTGAGGTGGTCTCATATAAAGGGCATACACACTTATTGCAAGTATCTACAGGGTGTAACGGAAAGGTGTGGTCATATTTTAAGAGCCGGTTCTGCCCATGGAAATGAACAAATTTCTCTAAGAAAAAATATAAAATTCCTGAAATAAAAATTGTACTTTCGATACATAGTTATCATCAGCTGATCAATATTTGTATGGGAGGTAATTTTTTTTTTTTTAATTTTCTCGGCCTTTCTTGAAGAAAGTTGTTCATATTGATGGGCAGATGCAGTTCTTAAAATATGACCACACCTTTCCGTTACACCCTGTATATAAAACGGACACTCTGCGTTCTATAGTGGACAATTAAAAGAGCTTAAGCGATTTACGACATCACAAATCAAAAATGCTGCCATCTTTGACAGTTAGATTTGAGATTTGACATGACAATTAGTGATGCCCAATCTTTCATTTCACACACATCGATAAGATAAGATAACATGCATCCTATATAATTACTTATCTTTTTCTATGCAATTATTACACATAAGGATGTTTGTGCACTACCTCGTATTCGATTCGATTCGTGTTTTTTTTACGAGCAGCATAAAAACGGATTAGAATTCACGAAAAGGCGCTGTGTACTAACTCATAGTTGATTCGTATTCTTGATTCGTTTTGGGGAATTTTTAATGGTCCATAATAAAAAAAAAACACGAATACGAAACGAATTCGAGACTCCACGTGTACCATTCCGAGATTCGAATTTGAATCGAATATGAGTGCACAAAACGGCCTATATTAAGTATGACGGCTACTTCGATCCGTAAAAACTGACTCGATGTGAAAAATCCACGAATATATAAACACGAAAACGAAGCAGTGCACAAACAACTATATATTTATTATGAAAGCTATTTCGAATCGTATTTTCACGAATACGAACCGAATACGAGGTTTGGCACACACGCCTTAGTTAAGATGCATTGTAATATTTCAAATAGAATAGCACGCTGGGTACTGAACGGTATCAATTTTGTTTAAAATATATCGATACGGATTTAATATATGGGCATCCCTCATTTTTGTCATGTCAAATGTCAATCATCTCAACTGTCACCCGCTCGCATTTTTTCGTGACTCCATTGTGTAGTGATTTCATTTTGTTATTTTTGGAATACTTTTGACGACCTTGCTATTTGTAAGGACTCTGATTGCTTTAATTAACGTGGCTGTGATAATAAATAACTTTAGTGACAGGCATTTACTAGCATATTTCTAAGTATTGAAGGGATTAATTCTTACTAATAATAACCTCAAAATCTTTGTTTTCTTTTTAAATAAATGCTTTCTACAAAGTGTCCGTCATTAAACTTTGTCTTCATGGTCGTATACTCGTTATTTAGAATACGTAAAGTAAATTTCCTTCGCTGTTGGATCTGGGGCGAAAGATGTATGGATGCAGAACAATCTCCCTTATTGAAATTGATTCAGTGATTTTTGAAAAAAATCAACAAAAAAAACTTTTTAACAAAAAAATTAACCGACGAAAAAGAACTAAAAAGCAAAAAATAAATAAACCTTTTAAGTCTTGAGTAATGAGCTTATTTACCTACATAAAATATCAAATTTTATATAAACTAATTTTGAGTCGGTGCCAAACAACAATCTGATTATTAAATATCTAAATTTTATAAGTACTTACAAATGAAGAAGGCTGTAAGTAGGTAATTAATCATTTTATTAATTGGCGCCGACTCAAAATTAGTTTATATAAAATTTGATATTTTATGTAAGTAAATAAGCTCATTACTCAAGACTTAAAAGGTTTATTTATTTTTTGCTTTTTAGTTCTTTTTCGTCGGTTAATTTTTTTGTTAAAAAGTTTTTTATTTTATGATTTTTTGTGGCTCGCATCATCTTTTAACACTCTGAGGCTAATTTCTAATTCTTCATCATTCCTCTTGCCACTGAGCTGATGATATAACAATCCTTCCATGAAGTTCCCCAGGATATTGACCAGTTGAGATTACCTCCAATATTGTAAAGACGTCTTTTCGTCAAAGCATATTAAGTGGTATTTGTCACTAAAACCAGTTTTTATATCTGACTTCTATTGTTTAGGAAAAGTATGGTTTCCATCATCAGCTCAGTTTCATGATGTGATGGTTCCTAAATGCAAATACCTGATTAAGTTATGAAAAGTAAACAGAAACAATATTCGTGCCCAATTCTCGAGGTTTTCTCTCAATTTTATCAGGATTCCATTGTCAGATCCTGATTTCCTTGACATGGGACCACCCTTGAGGTGTACCCTATCTAACAAAAAAAGAATAATCAAAATCGGTTCATAAATGACGGAATGAGGGCTGAACATACAAAAAAAAAAAAAAAATATATATATACGGTCGAATTGAGAACCTCCTCCTTTTTTTTCGTCGGTTAAAAACAAAAATAAATTTATACAAAGATGACGTTTTGGTTTCCTTCAACTACGAAGTGGGGTTATCAATTCGGGCATAGCTATCATATATATTTTCTGTTTTTAAAAGCTGGTTGTATTTTTTGTAAAAAAAAATATATATTTTATTTCATTTGCGAGAACCTGCTGACTTTAAATCGCAACAATTCATGTCTATTAAGAAATTTTATTCAAGCAGTTGCCCGCGTTTAACTCGTAAAACTTCACACATAAGACTATATACTAATTGTTTTTTTTTTATGGGAAACCCACATGACTTCTGATGGAGCGGGAGGGCAGTTCTGGCTGCCCTGAGTGCCCAGGGGCGCAGTAACTCTTTTTTGAATTTATTCAGTGGGGCTCCGCCTAAACGGGGCACAACTCCACCGTGTCCTCCTGGACGGGCGATCCTCACAGTAGTTATACCCGAGCGTTTCCCTCCACCTTATCCTACACAGGAATCGCCCGAAGCTTCCGTGTCCGGTGAGGACCTACGTCAGGCGGAAGGTGAGGACGCCTCTCCAGCCACTCCTCAAAGACGGGCCTTACCGCCGGAATCGCGGCATGCCCAGCGCTGAGTTGTGACAGTCGCTCTCTCCATGTCAATCCCGCCAGAGCTCTGTCTGCCGAGCCATGAGGTGTAGTGGCAGCGGAGTTACGCTGCGGCGAATTATTCTATACTTGCAATTCATTCCGAAAGATCTTATTTATTTATTTTATTTTACTGTCACATAAAACGGCTAAAGGCTAGAACGCCAATTCCATTCAGTAATTATGTTACTTAATATTTGTATCATGACCAGATGTATGAATGCTAGCAGCGGGGGAGTATATAAGGATCGTAGCAAAAAAGTGGTGGTAGTGGTATAGTCTTGCTTTCAGCAACGAAAATGTAAAAGTAATGGCGATGGTACTTGTGGTAAAGTATTGGAGAATACAGACAAAATCCAATGTTGCTCACCCCCCGTAGAAAATAGCGTGATAATATTGATAGCCTAAATGTTGACCAGACCTACTATAACAATCCTAAGAGATAAATGATAGGTACTATAAGAGAAAAGCCACGAACTCAATGTTCCAATGCTCCAGTGCTTTTTCGACTACTTCAAAGCATTCGATTTTGTGAGCTGTGAGCCTGTGGAGAATGTTCGCTTTGCATTGATCGCAAACTTATATGCGGATAGAGAGTCGGCGGTCAAGGTCAATAATGTGGTGTCAGGATATTTTAAGCCAGAGAAAGGAGTACGACAAGGATGTATAACTATCCCCTCTTCTTTTCAACAAGGCCAGCGACCTCCGACATGTAGATGACACCACATTGTTTGAGTCTTTAGAGCACGAACTTGCAGAACTATATGAGGGGATAGAACGTGAAAGTGAGATGGTAGGACAATCAATCAACAAGTCAAAGATCGAAGTGAATATGATCATCGACCGAGCTAAATTAATCGCACACACGCACGAAGTGTTTGGAAACGGCACGTTGACTTTGTGTACCTGGGATCTATGATCAGCGATCAGGGAGGCTGCGATAGGGAAATTTGGAGGCGTACCCAGATGACCAAAGCTGCAATGAGTAAAATGTCGAGGATATCATCATCATCATAATCATTATAATGTCATCCAAAAGACGAACTCTGCTGGACGTAGACCTCCCCCAAGTGTCACCACAACAACCGACCCTATGCGTCTCGCATTCATCGGCTACACGCGACCCTCACCAGGTCATTGGTCCACCTTGCGGGAGGGTTTCCAACGCAAGATAATGGCAACGTCGAGAATATGGCAAAATAGAAATATCTCTAATAGCACCAAGAAGAGACTAGTTAGGTTAGGACTCTGGTATTCTCGATATTTCTCTGCGGCTCCGATACCTGAGTAATTCGAAGGGTGTATCGAAAAAGGATCGAGGCTTTTGCTTTAGCATCAAAACTAGGCTCTTCACCAACGGATCTTAAGTCAGTTTGGTCATATCGTCCAGAGACAACCACATAACTTGGAAAAAGAGGTTGTAGTTGGAAAAGCGGATGTTAAATTAAAAGACCGCGTGGGCGTTCTATCTACTCGCTCCACGGACGCGAAAGATTCCGCAAACAGAGAGGCAAACAAGTTTGCTTTCTCTTTATCAGATTGGGCCAGCGATCCGTCGGGCTTCAGAAATGGTGGTAGTGAGGGGCAGCAGAAGTTCGATTCAACCGACTAAGCCAGGGACCAAAATGCTTTACTACCATCTGGGTATAATGTAAATTTGTTCCCAATTCCCAATTCGGCTAATGTGGTCAAACTGAGCCCTCCGCATCACCTTCTTGCAGGACTTGGCAGCCCTGTTGAAGGTTCTCTCCTTCTGAATCACGTCCTTTGCTTTGCGCGTACGAGCGTAGACCCATGCTAGGTTTACCGCGTGTTTAAGCGCATCAGCGTGATTGCACTCGGCACCAAACTATGGACAACACGAAACACGTCCGTCACGGCGTCCGCGCATGACGAAGCATCAGTCGAAGAAAAGTACGAGTAAGTAGGCTGCCGAAGATAACATTCGAAGAACGATCGCATGCCATCCCAGTCTGCTGACCTGTATCGCCAAACCCGCCGGGTGCCTAAGGTAAGGATCGGGAGGGGAGTATACGTATACAGACTTCACGTCCATTGGGCCCTCTGGTATGGTCACCAAACAGCACGATGGTGCATTCCGGGATTTTTGACAGTTGGCTGAGCAGCCTTTCATGTGTGGCTAGTAGAATATTTAGGCCCACAACTACCTGCAGTCGGCCAGCGGCATATCGTGCCTCGGATCTCGCTACTCTCCGCAACTAGTCTCCTGATACGCCCACATCAGCGCGAGTCTGGTTGGTCTGCCTGCATTGAAACAACTATTTTGCCCCAACTCCTCTGAATTTTCTACACTGAGCATCGTACCGGAACACGGCTAGGTCGCTTGGCGGTATATCTTTATCCAGTGGGTTATCATTATGTTTTCATTCCTTTCTGATCCCCTTACTGTTTTTGACATGTAAGCACAGTCAACAGAAAAACAGTTGTTCATGTAAATATATGTATTTATTTAATTGATGAAACCTACCACCAATATACCAACCGTCTTTTTTGGTAGTCGCTTGTATTTTTTGTAAAAAAAATTCTTTTATATATAATAATACTAATATAATAAACCTGAAGAGTATGTTTGTTTGAACGTCTTGATCTCTGGAATTACCAGTCTGATTCGAGAAATTCTTTCTGTGTAGCCACATGCATGAGGAAGGTAGGCTATCTTGCATTACGCTGCGACCAACGGAAGCAGAACAGTAACCAAACCAGCGGGTAAAACCGCGAGGGACGGTCAGTATGTTCATATACCTATCTATACACAAGATTTAAAAATTGAACAAACGCAAATAAAAAAAACAGTCATGAAATTGAACTTCGTTTAATTATAAACCGACGTAGGCAAACGCTTAGTATAACGTCATTGTTATTGTGAACGACGAGTAAGTATATTGTTTGTACGATTTTATTATTTAAATATAATTTTCGATTACACAACAACACAACTAAATACTTCTAATTAGTTGAATAATATTGCCTTTTTATGTGCGGCATGTAGCACCAACTATCATGACGTTAAAATAAGTAAATATTGATAAGGTATTTAATATTTTTGCCTCTATTTACCCAACTGACCCAAAATAATGAATAATATAATATGTATGTATGTCTATTTCTTTAGCAGATCCTTAAGCCTAAACGGCTGAATGGATTTTATTAAATGAGGTATCACTAGATTGGTCTTGACCGCCAAAATGACCTAAACTTAAGGATTTTGAAAAAAAAAAATGGCAGCTGCCATAAGATAAGTGTGGTTGTATTCTATGGGACGGTCATGTGGGCAATCTAATTGAACTCAAGGCAGAGAGGAACAGGGGTGGGTTTTAGTCAGTAAGAGTCTGACACGCCCTTCCGCTCCACCCTAGAGCGGAAGAAGTCATAGGATGATTACCCACCCCCAAAAAAAAAAAAAAGTGGCTTGTTTCGAACTGTTTTGCTGTTTTGTGTGAGATGTCCGGAGGTTCTGGATAAAAGACATGCTATCAACAAAAGCGTCGCAAGATGTGATTGACGTTAAGTTTAAACTATCTAATCTCAAAAAGACAAAATTGTCACTTACATGAGAACATAAGTTAACACAGACGATCGATCCAATGAAACTAATCGCGATTAGTTCAGGAGTTCCATTTATGCATTTAATTGAGATTAGTGCCTCATTTTGCGTTACACCACCACAAATTAAACTAGTTTAAAGATTTACCTAGTTTAAATTCTAAACGCGTGGTTTTTTGACGTTTAGCTTGCTTAAACGCGTTTAGCTGCTGTGAGCACAGCCGTCAATTGCGATGTCAGATGTCACAATAATAACCAACATTGTTATGTTTAGTTTCTAACGATTTTTTTGTTATTTTGTTAAATAATTAAGACGAAAAGACGAAAGTTATGATGAAGAGCCAAGTGTCGAGGGTCGTCCAAGATGAAACGCGTGGAAGAAGAACACTTCGACACTCTTGATGATAAAGATTTTGTGATAAGTTTTCGTCTCACGAAACCAACAGTTCTATCTGTGTTGGAGTCTATCGAAGATAAATTAGTTTCCAAGAAATATAGTGCTTAAGGTTTTTCATTTTAATACTACTATAACCTAACCTAACCTAACCTAACGAGAACAAAAACAAAATAGCCTACAGCGTAAAAAAAGACCTTAAAAATAATAATGTTTCATAATTTACTACATTTTAGCACAGGCTAACTATTTTTTTAACCAACGAAAAAAAAAGAAGGAGGTTCTCAATTCGACCGTATATATATATATATAATTTTTTTTTTGTGTATGTTTAGCCCTCACTCCGTCATTTATGAACCGATTTTGATTATTATTTTTTGTTAGATAGGGTATACTTCAAGGGTGGTCCCATGTCAAGGAAGTCAGGATCTGACAGTGGAATTCTGATAAAATTGAGAGAAAACCTCGAAAATTGTGGGCACGTTTAGCGTTTCTGTATGTATGTTCGGCCCTCACTCCGTTATTTATGAACCGATTTTAATGATTCTTTTTTACTTAGATAGGGTATACCTCAAGGGTGGTCCAATGTCAAGGACATTAGGATCTGGTCATGGAATCCTGAAAAAATTGAGAGAGAACCTCGAAAATTGGGCACGAATATTGTTTCTGTTTACTTTTCATAACTTAATCAGGTATTTGCATTTAGGAATCATCTCATCATGAAACTGAGCTGATGATGGAAACCATATCTTTCCTAAACAATAGAAGTTAGACATAAAAACTGGTTTTAGTGACAAATACCACTTAATATGCTTTGAAGAAAAGACGTCTTTACAATATTGGAGGTAACCTCAACTAGTCAATATCCTGGGAACTTCATGGAAGGATGGTTATATCATCAGCTCAGTGGCAAGAGGAAAGTAGAAGAATTTGAAATTAGCCTCAGAGTATTAAAAGATGATGCGAGCCACAAAAAATCATAAAATAAAAAACTTTTTAACAAAAAAATTAACCGACGAAAAAGAACTAAAAAGCAACAAATAAATAAACCTTTTAAGTTTTGAGTAATAAGCTTATTTACCTACATAAAATATCAAATTTTATATAAACTAATTTTGAGTCGGCGCGGCGCCACAAACTTTACCTCTATATAATATTAGTATGGATAGATTAACATTTTATGTGTAGGTTTATTTAATACCTTAGTTTAAGACTTCTCGTAGGTACTCTTTTTTCTGTTTCTTATACATGTCTACAATTCCTTTTGACTTCTCCTTTCGCAGGTCTGCCGGTAGAAATTTCTTTAGAAATAAGCAGTATCTGTACACATATTTATAATGTTGTTTATTAATAGTTTGTCTCTGTGTGTACATAAATAGTTAAAAAATAAAATAAAAATAAATAGTCTTGAAATACATTAAATTCTTTCTGGGCCAGTCGGGTAGAAGCTATTAATACATTTTTTGTACAAATCAGCAAAAATCCTATACTACCAAAAATAGATTGGCTGCCTGAAAGAGAATAAATCCAGTAAGAAACCCACGATGCGTCGGTCAGACTCGCAACTACCTGGAAGTCCGTATTAAATACAAATTAAAAGTGACGTGTGCTAGTTCGGTCATTTGATCAATAGGTCATTGTATATTTGCACATAATAATACCCCGCAAAGTAAATAATGATCATTAGTGTAAGTAAACGATAAACAAATACACCGTGCTTGAAAAACTTGTCTGATATTAAAGACCAGTGAAGGAAAAGCTGAACAAAGGAGGGGTTAGCCGAGCCTTATTTGTCGAAATCGGATATCTGCGAGAAGGTCCCAGTAATTTAAACAAATATTAAACAGAGGTAATATTATTATTTTTTTATTTAATTTTTTATACAACATAAAATATTATTCAAATTAACAATATTTATATACTATATTATACTTGCTTCTGCCAGCAGATTTGCCCTCGTGAAATTAGTACTTCCCAATTATAAGATTCTTGACTATAATCTATCTCTGTACCAAATTTTTTCCAGATCTGATCAACTGTTACGGGGTGATTAAAAATCAAACATTCATTCGTCATTGAAACTTTAGCATTTAAATTATAGCATTGCTACTCGAAACTATAAACTATCTCTGTACCAAACATTCAGATCTGTTCAGACGTATCCATCTTAACTTTTGTATTTATAATATTAGCAGGCTAAACTAATAGTATTATATCGTGTGTAAAAGTCTGTTTCCGAAGCCAAAAGCCACATATTCTACCCATTATCTTATTTTTTATTTTTCCACTAAACCAACACACCAGGGAATCCAGTGGTTCTGGAGATATTGAAGGTCAAACTCGTAATTTTCTTTTTACATTTTTACGAAAATGAATTCCAAGTGTTATTACTAAACTTCTTTCCGAATAAACATTACCTGAATTTTCGAAAAAAAAAATCGAAATTACGCATTTGCAGTTACAAAAACGCAATGAATATCAAACGTATATGACAAGTACTCGTAGGTTTAAAAAACCTTGTCAGACTCCACTTACCTGGATTTGCGTTACATTGTGCGCAATAAAAAACAGTATTTTATTTACATACCTGAGAATAAAAGTCGTTTCCCAGCAAAATTCTATGCGCAAAACTACTTTGTTAGACGTTCAGTATGCGTAGTTAACGGCTTGGTGATGTGTCTTTTTACACCATGTATTTATAATTTTTTTTTAATCCTACTAATATTATAAATGTGAAAGTTTGTATGTTTGTATGGTTGTATGGTTGTATGGTTTTATCGTTGTATGGTTGTATGTTTGTATGTTTGGCTGTCCTTCACGCAAAAACGGCTGAAGGGATTTGAATGAAATTTTGCACACAGGTAGTTTATGGCCTGGATTAATGCCGTACTACCGGCTAAGTGGCGCCCTCATTGAATAAAAAATCGTAGCATAGAATTGAAAATAATATTAAAGAATCCAACGTCACGTTTGTTACAAATAGGATAAAGTATGTTTTCTTTATTAAAACTGGTCTCAGAATGTTTCGTATCCAAAGTAGTAAGCAAAAGTGTCAGAAACGGCCGTTTTTGTGTATCCCATTCGAGTGTTTTTAAAATTTACATTATACAAGCACTATTAGAATCAACTGCAAGAGCTCACAGTATACGTTCAATTCATTAGCATTAAATGTTAATAATTTGAATCCGCAGTGCCAGGCAAATAATTTATTCCCAGTTGTAAACGTCCTATTGTGCCTTTTGGCCTAGCTCTGTTCTGTGTCCTGTTTGATATGGAGAGAAGTGTTGTTCTTTTCAGAGGACTCTTTGCAGGATCCAAGACAGTTTAATCGATTTGTCGTAACTCGTTGAGCTTCAAAGTCCCGGTGTTTTTATGAAATAATGGCATCTTTAGATGCTATCGGTGTGACAGTGTTCTGTGCTCTGTTCTTAACACCATCAACAGCAATTGCATTTTAAACTGACTGCCTCAGGAGGGTAATATTTTTCGAAAGTAAGTAGATACATACTCGTACAATCTCTCAAAAAACATAAAATTACAGTATGTTTGTGTCTATTTCTTTGGCATGCCCTGTAGCGTAAGTGATGGATGGATTTCAGAAAATAAGGTTTCATAAATTGGGTTTGACTGCCGAAGTGACATAAATATATATAAGCTATATGAATACTGAAACAAAAAAAAAATGGCGGCTAACCTAATGGAGGTTAGCGAGGTTGTATTTCTTTGTGATATCATCATGTGGGTTATCAAATTAAAGGTTTTAAATTTCAAATATATATTTTTGTTATCCAACCCAAGTTTATAAATAATACTCACTGTAACGTAGAAATAATTTTTTTTTTTTAAAAAAAACCCCGACTGCAGTAAACAACTTTATTTTGAACTTTTTATTTATGTCTTTTGCAGTCGGGTTTTTTATCATAGTCTTGTACTACTTCTCATCTGTTAACATTTCAGTACCAAGGTAAAGGTTCAAAAATGTTAGCTGTTGCGCTCGTCTTCATCGCGTGCACTGCGTACTGGTGGTGGCAACAGATGAGTGTAAAAGCGACGGAGCCGCCGAACTTACCAGGAGGGTGGCCTCTTGTGGGACATCTTCCACGACTCATAACATCGGACAGCTGCAGTATGTGCTTTCAGCTATAGATATATAATATATTTTTGTAATAAAGTTATAAACAATGTACTTCGAGTATTTTCGTTATTGTATATTTTCATTTATTTTTTTTTTGACTCCACTTTGAGCACTCGAACACTCTCTTAAAGCCCAGCGACAAAACTATCGGAACTACAAACTCGCTACTCGCGCTCGCCAACTCATTTTTAGTTTGAAGCTCTATTTATAATATAAGTTGGCGTTGAGAAAAGTGTATGTACGAGTACATTATGGATACAACAAAGAATTTGACTCAAATGAATCATAGTTATTAACATGTTATTATAAAGCCTTATATGCCGAATATACTTAGTGCGACTTATCTTCGTATTGCCACAGGTATTGCTTAAAGAACTTTTCTTTTGCTTGCAGCACTGTGGAGCAAAGTAAATGAAATAGACCAAGAGATCAGCGAGTTGGGAGGAGTCGTACGCGCCATTTTTGGACCAGTAACTGTTTATGGCAAGTATTCAAATAAGAAGGAAATCAAATATGTTTATTTAGTACACAGATACACAAATTATAGGAACAAGTATGAAGAAGCTTTATTACAAGCTTTTACTTAACTTGCAGTTGTTTGGGTCAAATCTTGCAAGATGAATTAGAACCACTTTCTAGAGGAATTTAGTGACATACACGCCTACATGGAAATTTAATTAAATGTCAGAAACTAGCGCACGGTTCCCATAGGTCGTTTCCTATGGAGAAGAATCGACAAGAAACTCCACACGTTTACTTTATAGCTGCTGAAGTATCCACAAAATGTGTATAATGATAGTATTTTAGTTGACTTGGAGAGCCAAATACAATACTATTACTACGCGCCACCGCACAGGCCGGGAGTCCTACAACCACTTCCGCCCCATCATTCGGACCGGTATTTATAACCATACGTCGTTCGGTTCGCGTTCGAGACAAATCATAAGTATATCTACATACACCACATCTGCCTGAATATTAATCATCCACGAATCCATGTCTAGTGGTTTTTGGAATTTTTAACTGACTTCAAACAGGAGCAGTAACTCAATTGGTCTGGTTTTTTTTTTGGTATGTTTGTTACGCGATTACTCCGCCACTTGAGAATAGACTTTGATGTTTTTTGTTGGTATTTTATATTTCTGAGGTGGTCCCATTTATATTTTATCGCAATTGATTCAAGGCTTTGATAAAATCAATAAAAACAAATAATATGCATACAGAGATGTTTTGGTTTGTTCCAGTTATGTTCTAATTCTATGTTATTACGATTGTCAATTCGGGTATACATATAAATGAAGCACCATTGCCCTTCATTTGAATTGTCCGCGCTTTAACTTATAAGTTTCATCCATGGTGGCAACACCAGCAGGCTGGCACTACGTTCTATTCTCTTTGGCTTTATAAAACGAAATAAAATATTCCACGTTGTAAATTGTGAAAATATTAATATCATTTGAAACAATAGCATTTAATGTTATTTCTTTTTACAGGTTAGTACCTAAATAATAATAATTTGTACTTATGTATAGAAGTAAGTTGTGTGTGCAAACGCTTTTGTAAAACATTCATGTCTTAAAACTAAAATTACTCTTCACAGAGCAACAACTTGGCTTTTTTGTTTCAATAAACTACATATTACATAAATTTAATATTTTGTTTTTGTTCTGGGGTACAACAACTTAAACGTAAAAAAACTTTTTTACAAAAAATACAACCGACTTACAAAAAAAATTATACTAAAAATTATAAAATACCTTTAATTTCGGAAGTTGGTGGCAAATAACGAAGAAACAAAATACAAACACCGACTCGGTTTTATTTTATGTATTTTTTTTTGCGCATAACATTCACGTATTACACATACATAGGTGTTGTTACTATGGAAAACGGGCGTCAGCAACCGTTTTTTTTTTAATTGATCAGCTTACTGGTTTTTTTTGGTAGGCTTAACTGACCCAGAGGACAGTCTCACCGTAGCGGCTTCATGCATGGAAAAGGACCCGTTTTACAGCTTTAGTAAACCATGGTTAGGCCACGGTTTAGTTACTGCTAAATGTGAGTTGCATAATTATGCGCTATTATTATATACTGATCATTTTTCTATTTGACCAGATCAAAACAATCACAAATAAAAAACTTTTTTTACAAAAAAAAATTCCTCAGGTTTTCTTAAAGAAAGTTGTTTATATCGATGGGTAGATGCAGTTCTTAAAATATGATCAAACCTTTCTGTTACATCCTGTATAACCGAGTGCCTGGAAAAAAATATTATTCGGAAAGAAATTAGAAATAACACTAATATCATAATATCATAGATTGTAAACGTAATTTAATTTCAAATTCCCCAGATGCGATGTGGAAGAATCATCGTAAGCTTCTGAATCCAGCGTTCAGTCAGGTAGTCCTGGACACGTTTATGGGCGTTTTCAACAGTCAGTCCAGGAAGCTGGTGACAGACTTCGAAAAAGAAGCTGGAAAGGGCCTCTTTGACCACACGACATATATACGACCGAACGCTTTAGAGACTATTTGCGGTAAGTCTTATAACAATAAGACGACCTACCTAACCCTAATCTTTACAATCACATAAGGGGCCCCATCTGGCTCAAAGAACCATTTAGCCACGCAGGATCAAAATTTTGCTAATTTAATTTTTATTAGAAAAAAGCACGTAAAAAAAGTATAAAAAAATTCAAATTTAAAAAAAATGTAATATTCTTCGATTTATGAAGTAAATTACGTCAACATCGTCGGTACTAACGCTTGTGTCCGTTCAGAAATGTAGGTACTCACTAAACGTCGATTTGGATCGGTCGAATCGAGCGAGCGAGAGCGCCTGATCTTCTAGTTATCGAGATCAAGCGCGGAGAAGCGCTTGCAACATAAGTCTATATTTTTTTTTGTTTTTTGGTCAGTATTTTAATATTACAAGAAGTTACATTGTTGATCAATAACAAATACTTGTTTGTCTATTTATAAATTACATAACGGCCATGTGACGTTTTTGAATTACACTATTAAAAATCAGATAAAAGAGGTAATTTATGTGCCACATCCGATCAGTGTGATAGATTTTTATCCAATCGAAAATGTAGTACGTACCTCACGTACCACGTCCGACGTATGTTGTTGAAATTTGTCCGAATAAAATGGCTTCATGTGCCAATTTTACTACTTTTTGATTATATTTTTTTAAACCATTATATTAATGGACAATGGGATATATGACACCCTTCCAAAATTCTAAATCGTAATCCGAAAAAGAACATTTTATCATGCTTTTTAACTTCAAATTGGAAAGTAGCATATTTTGAGATCCTACGTTATTGATAGGGCGAGTCCATTAACCTTCTAGTCTGCTCAATATTAACTCAGACGACACTCTGAAGTAACCCTTCTTCAGGCTTGCAATGTTTTTTTTTATTTCCTCCACCTCGCCTTTTGTTTTTAATATCTCACTTAAACATGTCACAAAATAACGACTACACTTACCTAATGGCGGCCGCCATTTTCTTTTCCAGAATTCGTATAGCCTGTGTCACTTAAACTGTCAAGACCGTTCTAATGTCTTTCTAATTTGTTAAAATCCCTATAGCTTGATTGAGTATATCATAACGAGCAAGACTTTTTCATTTTAACAGTTAATGTCAAGTAAAAGATTTCATGACACAAAATATCTTCTTCATTACTTTCATGAAGGCGTCAAGTATTAATTAATTAAAAGTCAACATTGTTTCTAGTAACCGCGATGGGAATAGATTTTACAAACTCAAACCTCAACAGCAAGTACGTACAAGCTCTGGAGCTGGTCTTGAAAACATTAGCGGAACGGTTCCTAAAGTTTTGGTGGCACAAAAGTAAGGCTTTTGCATGGAGCAAGCTCAAGAAGAAGCAGGACGCTTGTCTGACGATACTACATAACATGTCGAACACGGTAAGCAAGACACATATCTGTTAGAGTTTCTCAGGTGAAAGGACAGGCTATTATAACAATACAAAATAATAAAATCACAACATACATATATAACGTCACGACCTTTGTCCCATCCGCGATGAGACTACAGATGCGGGTGTTGCTCTCTTATAACACATATTTAACGCATGGGAGAACTCGCAAAATGCAATCGGAGTTTTACGTGATCTCTCCAAATCTTTTGATTGCGTACACCAAGACACGTTTTTGCGGAGGCTACGTCATTATGTCTCAAAAACGAAGCCCTCAACGTAATTGATTCATATTTATGTAAAAGTTTCCAATATGTAGATGTCACTGGCGTAAAGTCTTCCGGGTTGCCAGTTCATTTAGGTGTGCCTCAAGGCACGACATTACGACCATTCTTGTTTTTGGTGTATATTAATGATTTATCACATTAAGTAGAGTCAAAGGGTGTCAGTGACGTAGTACTGTCTGCGGATGATACCTCTCTTATCTTTAAAGAAATAAGGAAGAGAAAAGATTTTGGCAACATAAATAACGCACTCTCAATGATTACTAATTGGTTTGTGACAAATAACTTAGTTCTCAATGTTAAAAAAACTAAATGTAAAAAGTTTACCTTACCATTGGAAATCTACTCCCATTGATTCCAAACTTTGATGAGGCCCACATTTATATCAAGCCTATCGAAAAGATTCAGGTCTGCCGCCTACGCTGGCAGAAAAGTTATACAATATACTAAAGTTGACACAACATGGTTAGTCTATTTAAGTTATTTCCATAGCGTTATGTCTTACGGTATTCTGTTGGGGGGTAAAGCTGCGGAACTACAAAATATATTTGTTTAACAAAAATATGCTATACGAGCAATATACAAGTTAGGGTCAAGAGTTTCTTTAATATAACGTTTCAAAGAGATTGGAATTCTCACGTTGGGCATCTCAATTCTTTTTTGCAAACATTATCATACGTAAGACAAAATTTACATTTATACCAAAACCAGTGATATCCGAAATTTTAACACTAGAAACAATCACAAACCCTCTTCTTCTCCTTCTCACCGTCTTAGTAAGGTTCATGACTCATTTTTGGGTCTCGGTATCCACTTTTACAATAAGCTACCCCTTTCTTTTCTTGACTTGCCTTTAAATGCATTTAAAGCTAAAGTGAAATCTAGTCTCTGTTCAAAGACATACCATTCCATCAATGGCTTTTTAGATGATAAGAATAGTGTGTCACTGTGTTGAACGCAAGACAAAGTTACACTTGATGTTCTTTCTCTATAATTAGCTTAAGATTATGATAGGTTATATGAGTTAATTATTATATAACCTTTCATGATGTCTGTGTTTACTGATTTTACTGTGATGGCCTTAGTCTATCACTTGTTGGCTTCGACTGACAGTCCTATCATTAGATTCTACGTCACACGTGTAAGCAGGCACAACAGTTATTTAGGGAGGCTTATTTAATTTGATTTAATGATAAACATTAAAAAAAACTTTAAAAAAAAAACTCAAACATAAAGCTTGAGTTTTTTTTTCTTTCCGTTTTTAATGGCATAATGGAGTGTGCTAGCTATCAAGTGGCGGATAATTTAATTTTATGATTATGTGTTGGAAGATATAGCTTTATTTTTCTGTTTTACGTAATTATGTTATATAGGGTGACTGGTAATTAGTAACCGATACTTAAACACATCACGTGTTTAAGTATCGGTTACTTATTACCAATTTTTATTTAGCAACAACTGAAACATTACCTTACTTACGGTACCTACACTGCTTAGGTACACCGAAAACGGCACGTGGTGCCCGGCCAAGCGGGCTTGTGAGCCGTGCTGTGTACGATACGAGACCGTGTCAAACAACTGATCGCGGTGGTTACTACCCTCACGCGCGCGCGAATATCAAACTGTTGTTATTGTGAAAAAAGTTAATACGTATTTTAAAAAAAGTTTCTTTGATTACTATTTTATTCTGCACAAACGCAAGAACTTCACTTGTAACTATATTACACGAATTACACTTTACGATGTTCTGTGACATCGTCAGTTAACTAGGGTCAATGACCTCTATATGCCACGAGCGCGTATGACTTTAACGCGTCAAGTCCCTCATTAGCAGACACAATTAAAAACCTATTGTTATGGCGACGCGAGGGGCCTGACGCGTTAAACGACCGCACCGCAGCGCATGCCGGGTAGAACTCAAGCGGCCATCGGGATCATTCTGCTTTAACTGTTAACTTCACATTGCCAACTTATATTTTTTCAGCCAGTTTTTCTTTTCTCTGGCACTTATAGCAGATATGTATAAATCATCTTCAGAATTTGAACTTTCTTCTACTGCATTCACTTTATTTTTCTGTTTAGAATATTTCTTCTTAGTATTAGCGAAATGACCATTTTTATTACAATTAGTGCATAGTTTGTTAGAAGCTGGGCATTCTCAGCGTTTGTGGTTTGTACTACACCTTCAACAGTAAAAATTCTGATTTTGTTCTTTAATGACATTTTTATTTTTCACGATTGTGATTTTATCAATTTTATTTTTACTTTCAAACTCGTCTAGTTGTTTGGAAGCTTGTTCACTTGTTTTACTGATAGTTATCGCTTTCGTTGTTCGCTGTCGTTCTTTATCAATAATTTCTCTCTTACTTGATTAGATCTAATTCCAAAGACTATCTTGTCTTTTAACATTTCGTCGAGTAACATGTCGAATTCACATTTACTAGCTTGAGTTTTTATTCTGGTCAAAAACTCGTTAAAATGTTCATCTTAATTTTGTTTAATCTAGAAAAATATTTATCTTTCAAATGATACATTTGTCTTTGGCGCGAAATACTCTTTGAACTTGTCTGTGATGATTTGCAGGTTATTTTTGTCTACGTCGTTAAGATTGAAACTGTTATGGATTTCAATCGCATCTGGGCCTATCACAGCCATGAATGTTGCTGCCTGAACCTCGGCTGGCTTTTTGTCTAGTTGAATGGCAATGGCATACCACTCAAACTGTTATTTCCATTTTTTCCAGCACGTTGATTCGTCCGAGTCAATTTGTAGATTAGCTGGTGGCTTTGTTCCAGATACTGGGTCGTTCATAGCCATTACACAACTTTCTCACTTATTTCCTATATCACTACTGACACCATGTAACGTTGAGGTTCGTTTATTAAAATATTGGGATTAAGTAAGCGATATATTTTAGCAGACTTACGAATCATAGAGTGAGAGGAAGTAACAGGACACCACAGATAATCAATATTGCACAGATATTATATCTATACTTTACTCTAACCTACACTTCATATTACAATTTGTTGAATCTGAAAAGTAACTGCTGAAATGAGGGTGCACCAAGGCACGGGGTCTCAACTCAAAAAAGAAAATTTAGTTAAAAAAAAAATCATAAGATGGCGTAATATGCATCGATTTCTTGTTGAAATTTATGTCACATTTATATTTTGAAAAAAAAAATGGTTAAAACTGTATTTTCTTATTTAATAAACTACTAGCATAAAATTGTGGAATAATTGGCTCATAATTCAAAAGATGTTTATTGAAACGAATCTTTAGGCATTTATATTTCTTGTACCAATATATGGCGCTGTTTGAAGTATTAGAATTTATCCATTCGCCTCTTTAAAAATGTATATATAATAATTGTATAGTGACACAGTCATTTTGAAACAGTAAAACTGTTATGAAGTGTAAAAAATACTATAAAGTAATACCTCAATGTGTGAGGAAATATTGGTAAGACTTTATGTAAATTCATTCAACTTGCAAGCTATTCGCTGCTAACACCATCTAGCGAGGTGTAGAGGTCGGGCCCGAACGAAAAACAAAAGTTGCTTAGGTAAGTCGAAAGCCTGTAGTTACGGCGGTACCGCGTCTTTGTATGGGATGAGGCATCTGTACGCTAGAATTATATTATCTGTGACCAAGGTGAACTATACACATCTGCGTAACCCTTCAGAGCGTACCGGCGGCGTGATGTTATGACATGAAATTGTATAAAAAATAAACAGACAAGTGATTGCAGCAATCTCGGGTTTGCAACCATTTATTGAACAATTCCATCGTCAATATCCGAACTTTAATATCAGATCTTCACCTAAAAACGAGGTCACCTCGGAATAATATTCCAATTGCTACCAAACAAAAAAGAGTTATCAAAATCAGGTAATAAACTTATAAAAAACCCGCCAAGCGCGTGTCGGAATTCGGCGATTTAGGGTTACGTATGATTTTTGACACTTTGTATGGCTTTGGGTATGCAAGATACTTATACTATGTAAACTTGTAGACTGTAGCTTTAACCGTTTGAAAAAATAAAACATTCAGAAGTATCTCTAAAGTCCTTTGTTTTTTGAATATTGCTAAAAAAAAATTGGTTGCAGGTGCTACAGAAAAGAAAAGCCCAGTTCCAACAAAATATTGATGCTGGCAGGAATGCAATACCAGGTAAAGACTCTTTATAATCAGCGACGAACGGGGTTTCCTGATAATTACTAACGTATCGTTTCGTCTTGTTACTAAAAATTTCGATTTGTTTCCTTCTTTTAGGAACCAAATTCAAACCATTCATGGATCTGCTCCTTGAACTGTCATTTGAGAAGCAGGGAGTATTTAGCGACAAAGAGATCAGAGACCATGTGGACACAATACTAGTCGCCGGACACGACACTACGGCTCATGTCCTCATCTTTACCATGGTACTGTTGGGGTCTTACCCTGAGGTTCAGGAAAAAGTAATTACTGAGTAAGTACAAACTGCACCAATGTCGATCTTACAGAACTGATTTGGTAGACTGGTATACGAATTGCCTAGTTTTGCACACGTAAAACTGATCTGTGACCACGTTGTGTAGCGACCTAATGCGCGACTAGTGCGATGGCGGTAATACAAGGTCAACTATGCATTATATAACTAATCTAATTTCAGGATACAAGAGGTCCTGGGAAAATATAGAGATGTGGAGAAGACGGACTTGTCGAAACTTGTTTACTTGGATGCAGTTTTGAAGGAGAGCATGAGAGTCTTCACCATCGTGCCAGTCATCGCCAGAAAACTTGATGCAGACATAAAGCTAAGTAAGTCACTGCAATCAGATATGATTTTGGACTGTCATACTGGAGCCATTCTTTTTCCTTCACATTATACTTGTAAAGGCACGAAGGCCATTAAGTAGGTAATTATGAACGTACGAGAGATTTTCGAAACATAAAAACAAAAAAAAAAACACAAACAACAAATATAAATATAAACATAAAATATAATATTTTATTATATTTTTATAATATTTTATTATATTTTTCAGTTCCTTGGTACTACATCATCTTTAATTTCTTTTTTCTTTCTCCATTTTCACGATATTGTTAAATTACATGGCATGAAAACCTAACCTACGGTAAATAAGAGGCACAAAGGGGCTGCATAGCAATATTTCATTACAACTTTATCTTCTTTATCTTCCCAATTTCAGAGAACTGCACCCTGTCAGCCAATATGACCTGCGTTCTATTGCTGTTCGGGATTCACAAGCATCCAGTCTGGGGTCAAGATGTAAACGAGTTCAAGCCTGAACGTTGGCTGTCATCTGATTACCCTAAAGCGTTTGCTGCCTTTGGATTGGGAAAACGGCACTGCATTGGTATGGGATAACCTCACAATTATATTATTCTAGCAACCCGTCTCGGCATCGGACGGGTACAATTTAATTGATGAAAGATTTTCTGAACTAAATAATTTTCAACTGTAACTTTTTCTATTCACAATTTCGGAATTTATTTTAGAATATAACATCTATACAGGATGTAAAAAAACACATCACATAGCCGTTAACTACGCATACTCTAGGTACATCTAGCAAAGTAGCTTTGCGCAATAATGATTGCTGGGAAACGACTTTTATTTTTAGGCTTGAAAAAAAAAACTGTTTTTATTATGCGCGTTATAACGCAAACCCAGACAAGTCAAACCCCGAGTCAAACCCCGCCCCTTCGCTTTAAGCCACGTAGGTACTTGTCGGATACGTTTGATATTCATTGCGTTTCAGTAACTGCAAATGCGAAATTTCGAAAATAAATATATCGATAATTCTGCTAATGTTCGTTTGGAAAATAGTTTGGTATTAACACTTGGAATTTTGGTACTAAAATTTTCGTAAAAAAGTATAAATAATAATGGCAACTGACCTTCAATATCGGCAGAACCAGTGGTTTTCCAGGTATGGTATAGTGGAATTAAAATGATCCAAACAGTGAGTAGAAGGTGGCTTTCGGCTTAGGAAACTGTCTTTTACATCCGTTTTGAGAAAAATGCTGAAATTGTGAATAAATCACGGTCAGGACCGTGATGTTTCGAAAATAAACAAAAACTTTTTGATTTTTCTATGGTATGGTCCAAAGATATTACACTGACCGTAGTTGAATGCATTGGTGTTGCTCCAGGTAAAACCTACGCTATGATGTCGATGAAGACAACGCTCGCTCACGTGGTGAGGAACTACAGAATCAAGGCTGATCACACGAAGTTGAGGGTGAGGGTCGATGTCATGCTGAAGCCAGACTCGGGACACTTCATCAGTATTGAGAGAAGGACGTAGACTAGGATAAGATAATGAAAGCTTTTTATTTAAGCTGTTACGTCTGATGAAAAGAGTTTAATAATATTGCACGCTTCATTTAGACAAAAACTTAAGTCGACCATATCATCGTTTACCATCAGGCGAGATAGTGTTCAAACGCGCAAATATCTTAAAAAAGAGGCAAATCTACTTGTTAGCGACAAAACAACATAATGTCAAGAATAGGTATTATGATTTAGTATGTAAATAAGAGTTAGCAAATTGATTAGTCACATATTTCGATTAAAAAATGTGAAGCAAAAGTTAGTGAAGTCCCTTTCATCACTTTTACCATAGGGCAAGTAGTGATTCCGGTAAAACAGTAGGCAATTGTTGCGAACAAATTTTGTTACGGAATTCTGATTTGTTTGTTTACTCTTATGTTTATTGCGATATTATCAACATATTTATTACGTTTCAAGTTATAAGATTTATCATTTGTCACTTAAATATTGGAATAAGACCGTGTTGTATAAAGTAGCCATATTTTGCAAATCTCAACTCTAGACTACATAGTATAAAAAGGTATAATTTAAACTCTTATTAGATGTAACTCTTTTGGTAGAAAACATGTATATTTGATGTAATAAGTGCCATTAAACATCATTTATTTCCTCGTATTGCCTTTACAATGGCTCTTTAACGAATGACCAGGTTGGTGGCGCCACTAAGTGTATTTATATTGAAGTAAAGCAGGAGGCGGCAGTCATTTAAATATGCTCGCAACTTTGTCCTCGCGTCACAGCGCCCCATGAGACATCATATAGTAAGGATGAAAATGTCATATGAAAGCTTGTGAAACTAACTTTAAGAAAATAAGAGACGTGCCAGTTCAGGGCTTTCATAATTATGTAAATATGGGTAAATGTGTGTAAATATATGTTAAATAAATGTCATCGAAGGTGAGGGAACCGATCGCTGGCCAGCTACAAAATTTTGTATAAATTGGGTAGGGATTTTCACTGTAGCATAATTTGATTCCTGCAGTACGTACAACAATAAACATGAAGAAGTAAATACTCCGAAGTTTCTTTAATTCCGCCTAACCAAGTCACCGGCTCGTCTTAGGTGTACCTATCCCGCCAGCAAATTACGGTCTACTTAATTGTTATATTTATGAGCCAACTTCAAAAAATATTATGTGTTATCGTCAGCACTACTAGAGAGCCTAAATATGCTTTTTATAAAATGGAAATTTTTATATTGCATTAAGCGTGTGATATTCATATTTAAAGACTCAAAAACAGTGTATAGAAATTAGTATACACTGATATAGGAGGTCAATATACAAAAATATGGGACCGAAATTAAAGTGTTAAGCGAATTTTAATTTAAAGTTTTTTTTATCAAAACTTCTACAATCGTCGTACACAGTCGGACTTAATGCCACAAGACATTTTCTACCAGTCAACCTTTGGATTAAAAAGACTCTGTAGTAGGTGTACAAGAAAATTAATTTTCGGTGTTTTAACCGACTTCCAAAAAGGAGGAGGTTCTATGTTCGACTGTATGTATTTTTTTATGTTTGTTACTATTTCTCTGTCAATTACGGACCGATTTTCAATTTTTTTTTTATTTGATAGAATTTACTCCTGAGGTGGTCTCATATAAAGGGCATACACACTTATTGCAAATATCTATATAAAACGGACACTCTGCGTTCTATAGTGGACAATTAAAAGAGCTTAAGCGATTTACGACATCACAAATCAAAAATGCTGCCATCTTTGACAGTTAGATTTGAGATTTGACATGACAATTAGTGATGCCCAATCTTTCATTTCACACACATCGATAAGATAAGATAACCTGCATCCTATATAATTACTTATCTTTTTCTATGCAATTATTACACATAAGGATGTTTGTGCACTACCTCGTATTCGATTCCATTCGTGTTTTTTTTACGAGCAGCATAAAAACGGATTAGAATTCACGAAAAGGCGCTGTGTACTAACTCATAGTCGATTCGTATTCTTGATTCGTTTTGGAGAATTTTTAATGGTCCATAATAAAAAAAAAACACGAATACGAAACGAATTCGAGACTCCACGTGCACCATTCCGAGATTCGAATTTGAATCGAATATGAGTGCACAAAACGGCCTATATTAAGCATGACGGCTACTTCGATCCGTAAAAACTGACTCGATGTGAAAAATCCACGAATATATAAACACGAAAACGAAGCAGTGCACAAACAACTATATATTTATTATGAAAGCTATTTCGAATCGTATTTTCACGAATACGAACCGAATACGAGGTTTGGCACACACGCCTTAGTTAAGCCAGCCATTGTAATATTTCAAATAGAATAGCACGCTGGGTACTGAACGGTATCAGTTTTGTTTAAAATATATCGATACGGATTTAATATATGGGCATCCCTCATTTTTGTCATGTCAAATGTCAATCATCTCAACTGTCACCCGCTCGCATTTTTTCGTGACTCCATTGTGTAGTGATTTCATTTTGTTATTTTTGGAATACTTTTGACGACCTTGCTATTTGTAAGGACTCTGATTGCTTTAATTAACGTGGCTGTGATAATAAATAACTTTAGTGACAGGCATTTACTAGCATATTTCTAAGTATTGAAGGGATTAATTCTTACTAATAATAACCTCAAAATCTTTGTTTTCTTTTTAAATAAATGCATTCTACAAAGTGTCCGTCATTAAACTTTGTCTTCATGGTCGTATACTCGTTATTTAGAATACGTAAAGTAAATTTCCTTCGCTGTTGGATCTGGGGCGAAAGATGTATGGATGCAGAACAATCTCCCTTATTGAAATTGATTCAGTGATTTTTGAAAAAAATCAACAAAAAAAACTTTTTAACAAAAAAATTAACCGACGAAAAAGAACTAAAAAGCAAAAAATAAATAAACCTTTTAAGTCTTGAGTAATGAGCTTATTTACCTACATAAAATATCAAATTTTATATAAACTAATTTTGAGTCGGTGCCAAACAACAATCTGATTATTAAATATCTAAATTTTATAAGTACTTACAAATGAAGAAGGCTGTAAGTAGGTAATTAATCATTTTATTAATTGGCGCCGACTCAAAATTAGTTTATATAAAATTCGATATTTTATGTAGGTAAACAAGCTCATTACTCAAGACTTAAAAGGTTTATTTATTTTTTGCTTTTTAGTTCTTTTTCGTCGGTTAATTTTTTTGTTAAAAAGTTTTTTTATTTTATGATTTTTTGTGGCTCGCATCATCTTTTAACACTCTGAGGCTAATTTCTAATTCTTCATCATTCCTCTTGCCACTGAGCTGATGATATAACAATCCTTCCATGAAGTTTCCCAGGATATTGACCAGTTGAGATTACCTCCAATATTGTAAAGACGTCTTTTCGTCAAAGCATATTAAGTGGTATTTGTCACTTAAACCAGTTTTTATATCTGACTTCTATTGTTTAGAAATGGTATGGTTTCCATCAACAGCTCAGTTTCATGATGTGATGGTTCCTAAATGCAAATACCTGATTAAGTTATGAAAAGTAAACAGAAACAATATTCGTGCCCAATTTTCGAGGTTTTCTCTCAATTTTATCAGGATTCCATTGTCAGATCCTAATTTCCTTGACATGGAACCACCCTTGAGGTATACCCTATCTAACTAAAAAAGAATAATCAAAATCGGTTCATGAGGGCTGAACATACATACAGAAACGCTAAACGTGCCCACAATTTTCGAGGTTTTCTCTCAATTTTATCAGGATTCCACTGTCAGATCCTGATTTCCTTGACATGGGACCACCCTTGAGGTGTACCCTATCTAACAAAAAAAGAATAATCAAAATCGGTTCATAAATGACGGAATGAGGGCTGAACATACACAAAAAAAATATATATATATATATATACGGTCGAATTGAGAACCTCCTCCTTTTTTTTTGTCTGTTAAAAACAAAAATAAATTTATACAAAGATGACGTTTTGGTTTCCTTCAACTACGAAGTGGGGTTATCAATTCGGGCATAGCTATCATATATATTTTCTGTTTTTAAAAGCTGGTTGTATTTTTTGTAAAAAAAAATATATATTTTATTTCATTTGCGAGAACCTGCTGACTGTAAATCGCAACAATTCATGTCTATTAAGAAATTTTATTCAAGCAGTTGCCCGCGTTTAACTCGTAAAACTTCACACATAAGACTATATACTAATTGTTTTTTTTGATGGGAAACCCACATGACTTCTCCCGCTCCTGATGGAGCGGGAGGGCAGTTCCTTCCCTGCCCTGAGTGCCCAGGGGCGCAGTAACTCTTTTTCGAATTTATTCAGTGGGGCTCCGCCAAAGCGGGGCACAACTCCACCGTGTCCTCCTGGACGGGCGATCCTCACAGTAGTTATACCCGAGCGTTTCCCTCCACCTTATCCTACACAGGAATCGCCCGAAGCTTCCGTGTCCGGTGAGGACCTACGTCAGGCGGAAGGTGAGGACGCCTCTCCAGCCACTCCTCAAAGACGGGCCTTACCGCCGGAATAGCGGCATGCCCAGCGCTGAGTTGTGACAGTCGCTCTCTCCATGTCGATCCTGCCAGAGCTCTGTCTGCCGAGCCATGAGGTGTAGTGGCAGCGGAGTTACGCTCCGGCGAATTATTCTATACTTGCAATTCATTCCGAAAGATATTATTTATTTATTTTATTTTACTGTCACATAGAACGGCTAAAGGCTAGAACGCCAATTCCATTCAGTAATTATGTTACTTAATATTTGTATCATGACCAGATGTATGAATGCTAGCAGCGGTGGAGTATATATGGATCGTAGCAAAAAAGTGGTGGTAGTGGTATAGTCTTGCTTTCAGCAACGAAAATGTACAAGTAATGGCGATGGTACTTGCGGTAAAGTATTGGAGAATACAGACAAAATGCAATATTGCTCACCCCCCGTAGAAAATAGCGTGATAATATTGATAGCCTAAATGTTGACCAGACCTACTATAACAATCCTAAGAGATAAATGATAGGTACTATAAGAGAAAAGCCACGAACTCAATGTTCCAATGCTCCAGTGCTTTTTCGACTACTTCAAGGCATTCGATTTTGTGAGCTGTGAGCCTGTGGAGAATGTTCGCTTTGCATTGATCGCAAACTTATATGCGGATAGAGAGTCGGCGGTCAAGGTCAATAATGTGGTGTCAGGATATTTTAAGCCAGAGAAAGGAGTACGACAAGGATGTATAACTATCCCCTCTTCTTTTCAACAAGGCCAGCGACCTCCGACATGTAGATGACACCACATTGTTTGCGTCTTCAGAGCACGAACTTGCAGAACTATATGAGGGGATAGAACGTGAAAGTGAGATGGTAGGTCAATCAATCAACAAGTCAAAGATCGAAGTGAATATGATCATCGACCGAGCTAAATTAATCGCACACACGCACGAAGTGTTTGGAAACGGCACGTTGACTTTGTGTACTTGAGATCTATGATCAGCGATCAGGGAGGCTGCGATAGGGAAATTTGGAGGCGTACCCAGATGACCAAAGCTGCAATGAGTAAAATGTCGAGGATATCATCATCATCATAATCATCATAATGTCATCCAAAAGACGAACTCTGCTGGACGTAGACCTCCCCCAAGTGTCACCACAACAACCGACCCTATGCGTCTCGCATTCATCGGCTACACGCGACCCTCACCAGGTCATTGGTCCACCTTGCGGGAGGGTTTCCAACGCAAGATAATGGCAACGTCGAGAATATGGCAAAATAGAAATATCTCTAATAGCACCAAGAAGAGACTAGTTAGGTTAGGACTCTGGTATTCTCGATATTTCTCTACGGCTCCGATACCTGAGTAATTCGAACGGTGTATCGAAAAAGGATCGAGGCTTTTGCTTTAGCATCAAAACTAGGCTCTCCACCAACGGATCTTAAGTCAGTTTGGTCATATCGTCCAGAGACAACCACATAACTTGGAAAAAGAGGTTGTAGTTGGAAAAGCGGATGTTAAATTAAAATACCGCGTGGGCGTTCTATCTACTCGCTCCACGGACGCGAAAGATTCCGCAAACAGAGAGGCAAACAAGTTTGCTTTCTCCTTATCAGATTGGGCCAGCGATCCGTCGGGCTTCAGAAATGGTGGTAGTGAGGGGCAGCAGAAGTTCGATTCAACCGACTAAGCCAGGGACCAAAATGCTTTACTACCATCTGGGTATAATGTAAATTTGTTCCCAATTCCTAATTCGGCTAATGTGGTCAAATTGAGCCCTCCGCTACATCTTCTTGCAGGACTTGGCAGCCCTGTTGAAGGTTCTCTCCTTCTGAATCACGTCATTTGCTTTGCGCGTACGAGCGTAGACCCATGCTAGGTTTACCGCGTGTTTAAGCGCATCAGCGTGATTGCACTCGGCACCAAACTATGGACAACACGAAACACGTCCGTCACGGCCTCCGCGCATGATGAAGCATCAGTCGAAGAAAAGTAAGTAGGCTGCCGAAGATAACATTCGAAGAACGATCGCATGCCATCCCAATCTGCTGACCTGTATCGCCAAACCCGCCGGGTGCCTAAGGTAAGGATCGGGAGGGGAGTATACGTATACAGACTTCACGTCCATTGGGCCCTCTGGTATGGTCACCAAACAGCACGATGGTGCATTCCGGGATTTTTGACAGTTGGCTGAGCAGCCTTTCATGTGTGACTAGTAGAATATTTAGGCCCACAACTACCTGCAGTCGGCCAGCGGCACATCGTGCCTCGGATCTCGCTACTCTCCGCAACTAGTCTCCTGATACGCCCACATCAGCGCGAGTCTGGTTGGTCTGCCTGCATTGAAACAACTATTTTGCCCCAACTCCTCTGAATTTTCTACACTGAGCATCGTACCGGAACACGGCTAGGTCGCTTGGCGGTATATCTTTACCCAGTGGGTTATTATTATGTTTTCATTCCTGTCTGATCCCCTTACTGTTTTTGACATGTAAGCACAGTCAACAGAAAAACAGTTGTTCATGTAAATATATGTATTTATTTAATTGATGAAACCTAACCAATATACCAACCGTCTTTTTTGGTAGTCGCTTGTATTTTTTGTAAAAAAAGTTTCTTTTATAATAATACTAATATAATAAACCTGAAGAGTTTGTTTGTTTGAACGTCTTGATCTCTGGAATTACCAGTCTGATTCGAGAAATTCTTTCTGTGTAGCCACATGCATGAGGAAGGTTATAGGCTATCTTGCATTACGCTGCGACCAACGGAAGCAGAACAGTAACCAAACCAGCGGGTGAAACCGCGAGGGACGGTCAGTATGTACATATACCTATCTATACACAAGATTTAAAAATTGAACAAACGCAAATAAAAAAAACAGTCATGAAATTGAACTTCGTTTAATTATAAACCGACGTAGGCAAACGCTTAGTATAACGTCATTGTTATTGTGAACGACGAGTAAGTATATTGTTTGTACGATTTTATTATTTAAATATAATTTTCGATTACAAAACAACACAACTAAATACTTCTAATTAGTTGAATAATATTGCCTTTTTATGTGCGGCATGTAGCACCAACAATCATGACGTTAAAATAAGTAAATATTGATAAGGTATTTAACATTTTTGCCTCTATTTACCCAACTGACCCAAAATAATGAATACGTATGAATGTATGTCTATTTCTTTAGCATATCCTTCAGCCTAAACGGCTGAATGGATTTTAACAAATAAGGTATCATTAGATTGGTCTTGACCGCCAAAGTGCTTAAGGATTTTTGAAAAAAAGAACGGCAGCTGCCATTAGATAAATGTGGTTGTATTCTATGGCATGGTCATGTGGGGTATCAAAATAACAAAAGAACTCAAAGAGACAATTTCTACCATACAACTCACTGAATATTATAGTAAACTAGCAAACCCGGCGAACTCCGTTTCGCCACCAGATGGCTTCGTTTTATGTAACATTTCGTTTGGTGATTAACAGAAGAAGATTTTTTTTTTTTTGTTTTATATTTGAATAGGAAAAATTTTATTTCATTTCACAACAGTAATGAATTCATTTCGATTACAAAAATGAAGTGTTATTTAGTTGAACTTCTCTAAGTACCTAAATGAAAGTGAATCCAAAGTAAATACTGAATCGAAGCGTTATACGTGTCCGCAAATTATCCGTTTCATTGAAGTGCTCTTTGGTAAACCACATTTTTTGTTTTTTGGTCTGACGTTAACACAAACAAAGCGGATGGTTTCCCAACTCGTGAACACGCAACGTATAACTGCCCATGTGAAAAACAATGATTTTCTAAATTTATCCCGCAAACACTAAGCGATTGGCCTTGCGACTTGTTAATTGTCATTGCGAACGCCAGGCGAACTGGAAATTGCAATCGTTTGAAGTCAAACGGAAGATCAGTCGGAACCATTGGTATTCGAGGAATACATACATTTTCACCTGCGTACTTTCCGTTAATAATGGTTGCCTCAATCAAATTCGGCATAAGTCTTTTTACTGAAAGTCGAGTACCGTTGCAAAGTCGCGGTGGATTCAAATTACGCAATATCATAATAACTGTACCAAATGAGTTGCAAATTATGTGGTAGAAATCCTGGTAACTCCAGAGAGTTCAAAAACTCCGTTGGATAATTTACTACATCATCGGGATTTGTTATGGAATCAACGGATTTGTATGTCACCAAATCGCCAGCAATTTTTGATTGAATGATACTCGTAAAATTCAGTGCGTGTACATCATTATTCTTTGCGGCAAGAATTGCTCGTTGACTAAACCAAGCATAATTCTGATAATTCTCACTAATGTTTGGGAAAACATTTTCAATAAGAGCTAATTGAGAGTCGACAAATCGACAAAAGTCGTTGGTAAGAGTAATTAATCCAGATGTCGCATCAACTGGGACTTTTCCATTTCCAACAGCTAACAATTGTTTAGAAAATTGTGCAGCACTTTGATCATTTTGAAGTTGAACTCTCATATTAGTGGTTAGCGATAATGTTTTTACGTTATACCATAAAGGTGATGCCTTCAGGCAAGCATTCAATTCATCTGCAGGCGTTCCACGGGAAATTACTGGCAACGTCTGCCTGAAATCGCCTGCCAACAATATCATCAAGCCGCCAAACATGTTGTTATTTCGCCGAAGATCCTTTAGTGTGAAGTTAAGTGCTTCAAGTGATTTCTTACCTGCCATTGTGCACTCACCCCAAACAATGAGCTTGCATTGCATCAACAATTTTCCCATTGCACTGGATCGGGAAATATTGCATGTTGGAATATCAATTGTGTTTAAATTGAGTGGCAACTTTAGCGCAAAATGTGCAGTACGACCGCCATCTAGAAGAGTCGCCGCACTTCCAGATGATGCTAACGCCAAAGCTATGTCACATCTTGATCGAATAGTGGCCAAAATCAATGAAATGACAAATGTTTTCCCTGTTCCTCCAGGTGCGTCCAGGAAGAATATACCACCAGTATTATTGTCCACCGCTTGCATTAATGTTTCGTATACTTGTTTTTGCTGTTCTTTCAGCAACGGCACATTATTTCGAACGAATTCCTGCAATGTATTAACATTGTATTGCAGCTCTCGATTTAATTCTTGGTTGAGTGCATCGTGCATCGATCGATTTGGCGCAATCATTCCTACTTTAATCAGTAGCTTGTTTGCAATAGTCAAGCATTGATCCTCAATCAAAATCAATCCTTCATTGTAGATTTCATCGGTTATTTGGATGTCAGGATTATTCGTTTGAATGCGCAAGCGATGCAAGATATCTTCACATATGTCGTCTTTGTATTTGTTCCATAACTGAATTGGTTGTGAAGGAAAACATGTGGTGATGATAATTGCGAACAGCGTTCGTATTTGGTACGCATTTGATGAAATAACTGAATCCGCAAGTGTTAAATCCCAATGAGAATCGTTCTCCAGCAAACCCAATAGTTGACATGCTTCACGATATGTTTGGCATTGGTGGCCATTCACAGTTTTCAAATGCGCAAATGATTTTGGTCCACGTACATTTACCAACAGCGGTCGCAAATAAAAACATTCATCATTTCTAGGATGAACAGTATACATGCGACCTAGTGCATCAGTGGAAAACACCTGTGGCCAACGACGTGGAATTTCTTTGTTGATTGATTCCAAGTGTAATACTTGGGCATTTCAACGTACATCAGCGTCGCTGCGAATGGATCTGCTTCACACATTGCAAAGAAGCTGGTCAATGTTGTCGATGGTGGTCTCTCAGCTCGTTGTGCCGCATTAGCCTCAGTGAAGTAAACTCTTTGACCATTTTCCAAATGCACTGCTAAATGTACAATTGAAATTTAAATTGAATAAAAATTTGCACAATACACGTGATTGATTTGATGGTTTCCAATTGTAATGTTAGGAAACGAATAACTTATTTTTTTTACTTTTTTTTCACAATTTCACAGTGAACACAATACCGGTTTGTCACATGAAATTATCTGAGCAGAGAACAATGAGTAGCTGTCAAACAATGTATCACGCACCGGCGCCATCTACTTAAAATATTGGTTTGTAGTACATGCTATGTATCAGAGATGGCGCTGTATGTGAAAAAAGATTTTCCCTCTTTTCTGTTGAAATTTTTCCTGAATTTTCTTTGCCAGACCTCACGGAGCCCGAGACCTTTCCAACGAATGCAAAACCGTGGAAATCGGTTCTTGCGTTCTGGAGTTATAGCGTCAGGAAGGAAAACCCGACTTATTTTTATATAGTAGATTTAATATTTAACAATTAAGAAAAAAAAATAATCTATTAGAGGTCCTGAAGAATGGAGATACAAAGAAAATTGGAACTGAAAATATTGTCTCGTATATTGTTTAATATTGTTCCACAATAATTCAATTAATTAATATAGTAGGACATGATTTGGTTGGGCGGTGGTACTGAAGTGACTAGGGAGACGACTTTTTTTAATTTTTGAGTGGCATCTCGCTGTTCGATATGTGAGGTTGTCGTCTGCTTAACCGGACTTGCCTGTAGCGGCTTTAATTAAATTAAAGCCTCCAGCCAGGGTTTATAAAAAACTTTTTTACAAAAAATAGAACCGACTTCCGAAATTGAAGTTATTTTTCACTTTTTTTTTGGAAGTTGTTTTTTTTCTATTAATAAATAGTAGATTATTAACCAAGGGGATAAAGCAGTGTCTTCTGTCGCGGGAAACGATTTAAATCTCGAGCGTAACGAAAGACTCGAGGTTTACTCCCGAGCGTAGCGAGGGTGTTAAAAACTTAAATCACGAGCGAAGCGAGGGATTTAAGACGAGTCCTGACTGTAGCGAGACCCAAGACCAAGACAGCTTTATCACCGAGGAAAATACTCTACTTTTCGTACCATTTGCGAAAAAATTAACACAATAATAATATGAGATAAGCATTTATTAAAAATAATGACAAAAGTAAAAGTTAACATTCGAAACATTGGTCTAATTATTGATAGAGAGAGTTATATTTTTGTTTGGTGCATTTATTGTTGATGAGTTGATTTGAGTACTTCTCTGTTCTTGCGTCTGAGGAACTTGCGTTTCATTGTAGATAGTATACGTCGGAGATAGTGGTGGTGGTGCATCGTGAGTTACGGATGAATATAAGTTTTATATTTTTGTTAATTTGACTGCTTAACATGGTTTTATTCGCCATTGAGCTTTCGATATAACCCTCAGCTACTGTATCAGAGCTCCAACCACCGTGTCTTTTTATTGACGTAATATCCGCCCCTGAATCCGCCAAGAAAGTCGCCGAAGTTCTTCTATAGCAGTGACCGGTGTAGAGTTCAACATCTTTAAGTTTTAAATATTTAGCAATTTCCTTTGGCATATTGCTAATTTTATTTTTACCGATGGCTTGTCGAGTACATTTCCCATTCCGATAGTTTATAAAAAATCTATTGTTTTCCATGTTGGTAGGACGTAATGCTTGGTATTTATGAATGATTTTAGTATATTGTCTTTGTACAATGAATGACCGATTTTTCTTTGTCTTAGTTTCCTTTACATTAATCAGCAGCAACTCATTGGAATGATTTTCAACGTCCTCCACCTTTAAGTTTACAAGTTCACATCCGCTGCAAGCACCATTGAGTCCAAAAATTAAAGCCATAACAATGATAAAAAACAGGTAAATATATAGAATAATTACCATTACTAAGATACGAAATATTCATAGTTAAATCATGTAATACTTACTTTTGTGGCCAGAAAAGTTTCGTCAGGAGCTTCATTAAGAAATTTTTCCACATTTTGAGTCGTAAAAATTTTAGACTGCTTTGCGCAATGCCCTTCTGATTTTCTTTTTAAAAAAGCCAGTAATTTCGTGAATATATTTATTTCAATGCTGTATTTGATGCTTATAGTTTTTTTTTTTTTTTTTTTTGGGGGGGTGGGAAATCATCCAATGACTTCTTCCGCTCTAGGGTGGAGCGGAAGGGTGTGTCAGACTCTTACTGACTAAAACCCACCCCTGTTCCTCCCTGCCTCGAGTGCCCGGGGGCGAGGTAACTCTTTCGAATTTATCCTCCACCCCCGGGCAGGCACCGGCCGTGGCAGGCCCCTTCCCTTGGCTGACAACTCTTTGAGGCGCGCGTGGAACACTACGCGCCGTCGACTCTCGGGCCTGGTGCTGATCGGACGGCGAGTTACCCACTACTCGCCGTCCGCAGGCCCGGGTCTACGGTGGCCGGAGATCGTCTCGCGGCCCCTGGCGTCTCCTGCGGCGGTCGCGGCTGGGGGCGCTAGGGCGACTCGGCCGTTGCTGAGCCTCCCTAACGTGTGCCGCCTCCCTCTTCGCGAGCATTACTGCTTCGCAGAAGGAGGAGACGGCCTCCCATTCCCTCTCGCTCCGTACCATGGCCTGAACCAGGGCACGGCGCGAGAGGTCGCTGTCGCCTATCGCATCCACGAGGACACGGCGGTGCTCTGCCCAAGCGGGGCAAACCTCCACCGTATGCTCCACCGTGTCCTCTGGGCGATCCTCGCAGTGGAAACACTCAGGGGTCTCCTCCGCCCTGATCCGACACAGGTACCTCCCGAAACAGCCGTGTCCGGTGAGCACCTGCGTCAGGCGGAAGGTGAGGGCGCCGTGACGCCTCTCCAGCCACTCCTCAAAGAGGGGCACTACCGCCTCGATGGTGGCGTGCCCAGCGCTGGGTTGCGACAGTCGCTCTCTCCATGTCACCATGAGATCCTGCCGGAGCTCGGTCCGCCGAGCCGCGAGTTGTCGCGGCAGCGGAGTTTCGCCCCGGCGTTTGGCCTCCTCGCGCCACTCGTACAGGTGCGCGAGGATTTTTGCCTCCAGATCCCACGGTGACAGTCCGGCAAGGAGGCTCGCCGCCTCACGGGAGATCGTGCGGTATCCGCGGATGATACGGATCGCCATGACCCTCTGGGACGCGTTCATCAGGCGAGCTGATCGCTGCCTCAACGAACGCGCCCACACCGGTGCCCCGTAGAGGGCCATGGACCGCACGATCCCCGCGTAGAGCCTCCGGCAGGAGGCGTTTGGCCCCCTCAGATTGGGTAGGAGCCGCTTCAAGGCGGCCCCGGCCCTGTCCAATCTGGGAGCCAAACGTCGAAAATGTTCGACAAAGTTCCACCGGCTGTCGAGGACGAGTCCCAGGTACTTCATCGTACCCTCGACGCCGATGCGAACCCCTCCTACCGTGATCTGGGAACCCGCAGGTGGCGCGTTCCGACGACCATGAAAACACATGGCCTCGGACTTGTGCAATGCCACCTCGAGTCCCAGTTGCCGGATCCTCTCTATGATGCTTATAGTAGCTTTCAGTTTTGAGTATATGCACCAAAGTGTATTCGGATTCTTTGTCGTGGATAAATAATCAAAATAGACAAGAAGTACTGATTCTGAAATTATATCACAGATGGGTGCCTTTCGCACTTCTCCACGTTGAAAATTCTTCATAAGTTTTTAAATAATTTTCCTTGGATTTTGTTGGAAGCAAATTAGGATTTATAATTCCGGCAGCATTTGCACTGATGGAATCCGACAATTCACTGTCATTGTCGCTTTGATTTAACATCGTTACGTATTTATAGAACATTAACTTATTTATAAAAATTAATTAAAATAAACTTAACGTTTATGTATTTGAAGAAAACAAAAACGCGGCAAATTCCTAGACTAATATTTTTTTGTCGGAAAAGCAAAGGCATCAAGCTCATACGGCCTCGTCGGTTTTCGTAATTTTATTTAATAATCATAACTGTATTATAAATGCGTAATTCAAAAAGATGTATAATGCTTTATATACAAACTCAATGGTGTAAACACAGATGTAGATCAGTATAAATTTCGGTAAGTATTCCAAATTTAAATCACATTCTCCCCCTAGAGGTTGAATGAAATTCAGTACAATTTTCTTTCCCTGTTATTAACAGATTAAAAATGACTATTGTTATGTTCGCTTTTTGTGGCATAGAATGTCACTTTTTTGAGCAAGTGTTACGAAAAAGTTTTTATTTTTCACTTTTTAGTAATTGTGGTTCCCCATTAAATTGTGTTAACAATATATGATATTCAATAAGTTTCCAGAAGTTGGACACTCATATTTAGACTCAGACCGAGATTTTGAGAGAATCAAAAAGGTACTTAAAAAACACGAAACTGTAGTTGTACCAGAACAATATCGGGACATAATTTGCAAGGCGTAAAGATTAAATCGTGTTATTGATATGTCCGGACTTGTTAGAAACATAACTTGCTTGCAAGAAAAACTTAATCTGATAAATAGGAAAAAAGATGTGATGGCGACTAATAGAGGACTATGGAAGAAAAAGACATGTTACGCCGACCCCAAATAAATTCCAAAGAAATGCGAATGATGAGGAAAAAAGATTTTAATAAATCCTAAAGTCAGTTTCAGAGACTGTATTCGCTGGATGCGTGTGGAGGAATTTGGTTCGTATCTATACAAAGAAACATATGATGTGATGACACCCTTTAAAAAAGTGGATATATTAAAGCCAAAACTCCAGACCAGACGATTTTATTTTAGAACGCATAACAGGTAGCTATGGCATGATATCAGCAGAAAAAAAAGATAATATTCGGGATCAACTGAAATTTGTGAAGCCTGAATATTGATATTTTTTTGAAGCAATTCAAAGAAATTATAATATTTCAATTTTAATTTAACTTTTTTTACACACCTTCATACATTAAACGTGATTTAATTAACTAACTGATATTTTTGTGAATAAAGGTGTTATGTACGTTTTTGAAGTGAAAACTTCATAGGCATCGTTGTGATTTGAAAGTCGATGAAACGAAAAAGCGACATTAAAAAGAGACAGACACGTAAATAAAAATGAGATAGGAAGCAGTAAACAGTGTTTTGCTGAGGAGCTCGTGGCTAAAGTAATAACAGCCATACGGGTCGTTCCATCAGGTTATGCTACGGTTGCCGGGGTTGGTCCATAGATGGGTGACAATTTTTACATACCGAGACTCCTCCGTGTCTCGGATAGCAAGTTAAGCCGTTGGTCCCGGCTGTCAATCGTGGATCTATGACAGTCGTTACGGGTCGTCAGAAGCCCGAAAGTCTGACAACCAGCCTTATCAAGGGGTATCGTATTACCCAGTAACAGGGTTGTGGAGGTCAGATAGGCAGTCGCTCCATGTAAAATACTGGTATTCAGCTGCATCCGGTTAGACTGGAAGCCGACCCCAAGATAGTTGGGAAAAGGCGCGGGCAGATTGATACGGTGTTTTGTTTTAACCAAAATTTTTGAAGGTTTCACTTCTACCACGTGTGAATTGCACACGTTTTTTTTTTGTATAAATAACCCACTTAAATTGTATATTTTTTCTAATATAGATAATGGAATAATAAAGGATATAGATAATGGCAAGTCTACATAATTAGCTATAATTTTTAGAAGTCTCAGCATCATAGCTTAACTTTATTTTAGTTTCTGCATGCTTGAAATTGTAAATAAAAATCTTAGTTGGTAAAAAAATGTAATGTAATAAATTGGGAGAAGGCGCTGAAATCTGACATACAGGTTTTTACCTAGCTTGGGTTTCAGAGGTTTCATAGGTTTTTTGTAAATGATGCTTATTTCAATAAAGATTATTATTATTATTATAGCTAATAAACTACCATTTCTACAACCAAAAAACCATTAACTTAAATTTAGTCAAGTTTTTGTTTTTATATCATATCACCTTCATCCTCTCATATCTTCTTCATTTTCGATAATGGCAATTGAAAATGACTTTTTTCATTCGTGTATTGTCTTCTGTTACATTTAACAAGAATAAAGTTACAATTAGAACACCCGCGTCTCATTTTTCTTTCCTGCTCCATCATGAGACCGAGAGACGTTTTCATCTCATATAGGTACTATACCTAATGAGACCTGGATCACAACTTATCTATAACCTATTGATTAAAACCATTTCAGTGAGCCCAAATACAATACCTTTGCTGTAAGTTCCTGAGGAGCATCAGTCAGGTGATGCTGTTGATGCTGCAGAATCACATCACTCCACACATTGAAGTAACAGAACAGGACAGGATACCTTGAAATTTTTATTTAAAAAAAGTGGTTATTCTACTACTACTAATCTTATGATTTAAAGGTCAAATGTTATTCGTTATGAGCAACTGTATCATTCATGGCACGAGCAACGACGCTGTTGCTACGATCCAGTGAACACCAAGTACTTACTTGTATTGTTTTATAAGAGCAGTGGGGTGATTATTGTGATTAACCATTTTATTTCTGTGTTGCTTGTGACCACACATATCGAATGGTGTTTTTGTTGTAATCATTCAATAGTTTACTTTTATTAATCTGTATTTCTTAGTCAAGGAATTGTTTTGAAAAATGTTTTTAACAATAATATTTTCTTTAATTTGTGTGTGGCTGGCGTATGGATTAGTGTGTCGGCATTGCTTACCTACAGTAAATGAGCTTGTGCCCACATTTCCAGGCAAGTTGCCCCTCGTTGGGCATTCGTACTTGTTGATTAAAATTGAAAGTAAGTACCTAAGTTTCTACATACACAAAGGGTTATGTATTGCGCCATATTGGGCCTATCGTAGCTCGGCTCTGGCATCTGCTTGATTCGAAAGTGGATATAAGTGGAAAGTATGGTCTTTCTTACCTCTCCGTTGTTCTAAATAATCTCAACGTGGTATCCAAGACAGTTTAAACATGTCTCCGAGACAAATCGAGCTTCATTTCCTCGGGGCTTCTTTGGTTGTCGCCACTGTGGTTTATGGCATGCAGAAGATGCAGTGGTTGTAAGTACCATGGCGGACTAGTCCCTTAAAAGAAACTATCTTTAAAAGTTCGAGACCATAACTATAAAATCCCACGTAGGACTACAATCCAAAATGTCAGAATGCCCAGCCCTGGTTCATGTCATGGTACGGAGCGAGAGGAAATGGAAAGCAGTCTCCTCCTTCTGCGAAGCAGTAATGCTCGCGAAGGCAGAGGCGGGACGGTTATTTTTTTTTTTTTTGGGACAATCCCTTCACACTATTCCCAAACAACTGTAACTTCTGTTAGCCAGAATTAACAGTGGCAACCACCAGAAAAAACTCCAAGGTAATGAAGCTCGACGAGTCCCAGAGAAACGAATTAAACTGTCTTGGTTCCCGCAACGAAATTAATCAGAAAAGACAGCGGAGGAGTAAGAAAAACATAATTTCCACTTTCCTCCTAATCAAGCGGGAGACAGAACAAAACTAGGCCATTAGGCACAAAGGGGGTTTTTACAACTGGGGTAAGCCCATTTGCCAAGCACCACTGGTTAATAACACTAATATTAATAGGTCCTGAAATTGTGAGCTGTTACACGAGACTGCAAGGTATCGGCAAACAAACAGCCAGATGGATGGATGATGATGCATGAATGGCATTCCTAAGATCGCGCTTAGGCGCGACTCAAGCAGGTCTTACGACCTGCTTGAGTCAGAGCAGATCAGGAAAGTACGGACGACGTAACGGATCCTCAGCCTCGCTGGACCAGGCGTACCAATGAATTTATGAAACGCTAATCAAAAAACTTAGGAAACATTACAATGGAAACGCATGTGGTGGAAAAACAGGCAATGGAAAGACTTACAGAAAAAAAAAGGGTAATGGAGAGGGCTATGCTTGGAGTTTCCGTGCATGATTGGCTCAAGAATGTATACCACGCAGGATGGATTCTTCTATAGCTCGAAGAATCGCCAAACTTGAGTGGCAGTGGGCCGAAAGGTTCTGGAGTGACGACCACGTATCGGAAGATGCAGTTTGGAAGGCCTCTCTTAAGGTGGACCGCTGACCTGGTAAGGGTCGCGGGAATCCGATGGATGCGAAACGCACAGGACCGGTTCTTGTGGCGACACTTGGTGAAGTCTATGTCCAGCAGTAGACATCTTTCGGTTAAAATGATGAAGTATGTCCTATTTAATTATACATTTAATGTTTATTGTATAGTAATTTACTTCTGTTTTTTTTTCAGCTGTGTTTCAATCACTTATTTCATTTGGAAAATATTCTTTAAAAGTTGGAGATGTGACCAAAATCTTTATAGGACCGATGCCTATTTACGGTTAGTCAAACCTATACTCATAATTTATTATAATTATACCTTCATATTTTCTCTTTTTTAAACTTGGCTTTAACGTGGAGTTAATTAAGTGACCTACTTTTGTGTTTGTATTTATGTTTTTTGTGGGCAATAAAGAATAATAATGAAAAATCCATGACCGTAGATAGTGTTTTCTCACAGACAAAGTCATTATTTTAGCGTGCAATATGTTACGCTTATATGATTTGAAATTAAAATCACAGTTGCATTGAGAATATGTTAGTGCTCTCCTCCAAAGGCATAAACATGTAAGCTAATTGTGGGTGCTGTACATACTCCTCTGTCAATCTTTCAGGGATTAGGCGTGAAGGTACAGCGGTGGGTTTTAGTCAGTAAAAGTCTGACACGCCCTCCCGCTCCGCCCAGAGCGGGAGAAGTCATTGGATGATTTTCCAACCCGGGGTTGGGGATTTGGGAAATCATCCCCCCAAAATAAATGGGATTAGACGTGATGTAATGTATTACTTATTTTACAGTTATAACAGATCCTGAAGATGTGTCCATAATCTTAAACAAATGCCTAGAGAAGATGTTCGTGTACAGATTCGTTGAACCTATGTTGGGAAAGATGTTGATAGCTGCTGAAGGTAGCTTGTTTTACTTTTATTAATTACTGCAGCTGCTAGTAGAGAATTGCGTTAATCAGTAGCTTAACAGGTATTAATCAATTCAGAGATGAATTCTAATAAGGGTTTTTTTAAGGGTTCCGTAATCCGTCTGTCCGTCCGTCCGTCCGCAGCTTAGCTCAGAGATTCTAAGTAGGTACTAGAATGATATAAATACGCACGGTTATACATATTTATCACACCGACAAAGTGATACAATGAAATTATAAGTACACGTAAATTGGAGATGTTTTTTTTTTTCGTCTATCCCGTGGTGTGGGGTATCGTCGGATGGGCCATTCATAAAATATTAAGGGTCTGTGAAACCATTTTAGATTCAGGAATCCATTTGCGTAAAATTAGGCTTTAAATTGCAGTTTTAGAGTCAAATGTCCCCCCACATCTTACAGCTAAATGGTTGATTTTGGATATGTAAAAAAACCACGACAGTAGTATTATATAATGAAATTTTAAGGGAAAACTATCATGGCTAAGTTAGCTCTGTTAGTTATTTTGTTTTATTTTATTATATTTGGAAAACTTACAGCTAATACATATACATGCTTATATATTCTAGAAAAATTGAAGGCTAATTACAAGTTTTCAATTATAATGTAGAAAAATGCAGAAATCAAACTATACATCCAAAACGAAGTTAATGTTTTCTTCAAAAATAAAAAGAAGACAAAAAAAGCAATAAAATACAAACTTACAGTAATAAATTAAAATCGCCAACAAAACATAACATTTGTAACTACAAACTGCAAGATTATGAAACGCTCGTAAAGAAATGATTACATAGAGTTCTTATCAATTTATAAATACCAGTACAATAGAGATCGATGTTAACTTCTCGGCACGCCGAATTAAAAGCACGACTCGCTCTAATTAGGTCATGTAAGAAGTTGTCACCACTGTTGTCGCCAGTTGGTTAGGTTTGCGTAGACATCCACATGGCACACGTAATCCTATCTTATTTACCAACTCAGGTACATTAGCCGATCCGTTCATGATTTCGAACAAAAATGCCAAGTCTGCGATATTTCTGCGCTCATAGAGAGGAAGAATATGAAACTTCTTACAGCAAGCGACATAATTAGGCAAATATATTCTTGAGCGGATTTGTATGTACCTTACGAATTTTCGTTGAATGTCTTCCAAACGATTGACGTAAACGTTATATTTTGAGTTCTAGACTTGAGAGCAAAATTCTACGTGACTGCGAACGAAAGAACAATACAGTATCTTAATAGTCTTAATGCTTCTGCATTGTGACGAGATTCTAATGACAAATCCGAGTTTCCTAGACGCCCTTTTAACTATGTAGTCGACGTGCTTGCCAAAGAATCAGATAAGTTTTAAGTCAAAGGTCTCTGGCTATTGAAGAATCCGAGATTTTATAAACAAAGTGAATCGGGTTCGGTTTGCGAGTTACGGAACACACATAGCACTTTCTTCTTCTTCTTTTCGTATCGGTGGTACATTGTTTGTGCTTATACAATCATACTGTTTGTGCCCAGTAGGTGGCCACGTTTATTGCTTCAGTGGAAGCTTTACTCAGGTCTTCCAGGGTACAGGTGAATGGACATTTTGGGCACTCCAGTAAATGGGTCATAGTCTGAGTAGGAGCACCGCACTCGCACTCAGTATTTGAGGGATCAACTATCCCCCATTTAGACAAATACTACTTGCAACGGCCTACTTGGGTACGCAATCGATTCAGCGCTTTCCAAATAGGCCACTGCAAATCACGACCGGGAGGCAGGTGCTCCTTGGGCCCAAGAAAGTCACGTGGTGGTGGGCACTGCTCTTTCCACCGCTTACTCCTCTCCTTAGGTGTGCTGTCCTGGATTGCTTGTGTCGTTCTCATAAAACTCTTGCGACTTTTTAATCTACCCGTAGTTGTAGAGTGGTCGTAGAGGGGATGCCGGGAATCGGTTTCTTGGTTCTTTTTTCCAGTGCGCATGCGACATACCTTCGTACGGCAGGTGGTGCGATACCTGCTAGCGGGTAGATTTTGTTGAGTGGAGTCGGTTTTAAGCAGCTTACAGCATAGCACATAGCACTTTGAGACATTTAAATCCTATTTATTGGTACTACAGTAACTTTGGCAGCTATTTAAATCGTCTTGTAGTAAAATGGCGTCATCATAGGTAGATATCTGTTTCGTAATCTTCATCTGCATAAAGCAATATTTATGAGTGACGGAAACAGGATGTGACGTCATTTATGAATAAATTGAATAAAAGAGGCCCCAATAATGAACCTTGGGGTACCCCAGAAGGAATGCTCATTGGTCTGAAAGAGTATCCATTTAAAACAACCGTCTGACATCTATTCTCAATACATGACGTAAACGAACGGTAGAGATTACCCCTTATACCCATCGAGAGGAGTTTCTGTGAAAGGATATCGTGATCAATCCGGTCAAAACATTTTTTTCATAACCTTAGCGAAAACGCACAGCTTCGATATCGGTCTGTAGTTCTCAATCTGTGCTTTAGAGCCTTTTTTATGTATCGGCGTTACATATGCCGACTTCCAGACTGCAGGTACTACACCGGCGACTAGTGATCGTCTGAACAGGATTGAGAGGGGGACGTAGAGGCTTTTAGGATTTTTGCCTATTTTGAGGAGACGAACCGTCAGTACTGGTACCTTGTAGAAAGTTAGAATGTAAATATTTAGCGACATCTATGACGCCGCACACGAACTACGAGTAACATAACAAAAAAAAAATACACTAAAAATTTAAAAATAACTTTAATTTCGGAAGTCGGTGTTTGTATTTTATTTCTTCGATATTTGACACTGACTTCCGAAATTAAAGTTATTTTTAAATTTTTTGTGTATTTTTTTTTGGAAGTCTGTTGTTTTTTTTGTAAAAAAGTTTTTTTATTTCGCTTTTTAGTTGTTATACCCCAGAACTAAAATCCCCAATAACATGGAACGTGGAATTTAAACATTTGAAGAACACAAAAACGTCATCAAGATATGCCTATTTTTCGTTTTTGTTCAGTTTCTCAAAAAGCGCTGAAGCAATTTCGACAAAATTTATATGGGACCACCTCGGAAGTATATTCTTTCGGATAAAAACATAATTTTGAAAATCGGTCCACAACTGACGGAGAAATGCGCGGACATACATAAAAAAAAAAAAAAAACATACATGCAGTCGAACATAGAACCTCCTCCTTTTTCGAAAGTCGGTTAAAAATGCTACATCGAGCAAGCAGAGTTCTCCGCGCGATTTGAACATATACAACAGTCCGAAATCAACTATCGGGCAGTTGCCCGGACCAGACACAATACCCGTCTGGTCGGAGGATCCTCCCTTTTCAATGGAGGTTGTGGGACTTTACACTCTGTTCCGCATAACTCCTTACGTATGTCCGACTTAACGTATGTCCGATTCGATTTTGGTGATGTAATCATCAAACATATTTTTGCCAGATCTTTAGCCCATTGTCGCAATGTGTCATAAGATTGATAATCTGAGAGATTACCATATTTTTTAAATTTAGCGTGAAATTTGGCTTTTTCTTTTAATACCTTTACCAGTAGGCTTTTATACCAGGGAGGGTATTTGGCCCGGGGAATTATGGTTTTTGTTGGAATAAAGGCGTCGTATAGCGCGTAAAAATATGCTATAGAATCCTCGATCGACCCAATACTCAATTCATGCTTCCATTCTACTTGGTCTAAATCCTTTCTTATCGACTCGAAGTCAGCCAAATGATAAAGAAACTTAATGTAAGGGCGAATGGGCCGACTATGTAATTGAATAAAGTCTGCAGTAATGCACAGAGCTTTGTGATGCAGGTCTTCACGTATCAGCGGATCGCCGCAGCAAGTCACAGTGACTTCGTTGTTAGACAACAATATATCAAAGATCCCGTCATTAACAAAATCAGTCATTACCTCACCCTGTAGTACCTACCTATATGGTTACGTTTTCCACCTTCTTTAGTAATTTTTTAGTGTTCTAAACATTTCAGTGCCTACTTGGAAGCGGAATCGTCGAATTCTAGACTTGTGCTTCAAACAGCACCTTTTGGATGACTATCTTGAGCTGTTCAATGATCAAGCTGATCGGTTTGTTGAGCTACTAACCGATGAAGTCGGCAAAGGTGAAGTAGACCTCACGGATAAAATCATTAGGAGTGTTTTGGAAACCGCTTGCCGTGAGTATCTAAAAAATATTTTGCACGTCTAACACGAAGTGATTGAGGTAGTGCTCTACTCTCAACATTTCAAGGCCAAGTAATTATCTGGCCTTAAAATTACTCTATTACCTTCATATGACACCTTGCAGCAGCATATCACAAATGGGTTTCTGTGTTCATGTTTTACTAACATAGTTTATAAGTATAATGAGTGTCGTTAATCGAATTAAATGAATAAATATTTCATTCAAAGGATAATATGAATACACGTATATCAAGAAAAGGCTTGAGAAAACTTACTTTGTTTTTTACAAAAACATTTGTTCTGCTACTCTAAAGAAAAAAAGAGTTTGAAAAAAATTTACTTGGACGTCCGAATGTCTGTACGTGTTATCTCTTTTTGTATGTAGTCCGAATAACTGCCGAATAAATTATCGTACCGAGAGCGATTTTTTTTATTTTGTTCAGAATTTTCTCAAGATGAACCCTTTCGATATTCACTGTCGTAGTTTCTATCGTTCTTTTAATCTTTAATTAAAAGTGATGACTAGCATTTTTTATACATCAGGTGTAAAAAAGACCGTTTCCGAAGCCGAAATTCACATGGTCTACCCATTTATTTGCATATTTTTTTAGTAGAGGTCAGATAGGCAGTCGCTTCATGTAAAATACTGGTATTCAGCAGCATCTGGTTAGACTGGAAGTCGACCCCACGATAGTTGGAAAAAGGCTAGGCAGATGATGAATTTAGCAAAACAATTTATTTTCGGTACAAAAAGAAATGAATGATATGAGGCGTGCACTTTTGGATTTTCCAAACTTTGCTATTTTGGAATGCATGGTGTAGCACTTTTATTCATTTATTTAGGATTTCCGATAACGGGTCTATGTATATCACATGTAGGTATGTACATAATTATATCACATTCTTAGTTTTTAGGTATCAAGTTGGTTAATCTTCAGGCTTTCCCTTATTATGTTAATTTCGGACTTTGTCTTTTATAGTTACTCCCACACATCATTGCAATTTTCGAATTACGGCAGTATAAGGTTTTTGTGTGTGGGTTCTTTTAGATGCCTATGTTTCGCTGCCATTTAGCATAGCTGATCTGACGGCAGTTTTATATACCTTTCTCTTAGGTTTTTACAGTTATTTTTGGGTCACTGGAACTTCTGTTAGTGAGCGCCATTTGCTCCAAGCTACTTAGTTACTCTATGAGTGACGTCCGCTTCTATGGTCATCTGATATCATAAATCCCAAGTACTTAAATTTATGAACTTTTGGCAGCTTGATGTTATCTAGCGTGATGTTTGTGTCCGGTGGTTGCGTCTGGTTGAAGTGGCAAACCATATACTCAGTTTTTTAAACCACCACTTTTTAAACCCCTTCTCCACTGCTTGGATATCTTGTTAGCTTTCAGATAGCTCAAAGCATGTTCCATGGTATGGGCTTATATATATTTACAGTTAGGTAGCTCATGACATTGTTGATCAGTAGTGGACTAAGGGCGATGCCTTTTTTTTTTTTTGCACTGGTGAAACCCGACTTTAACGTCAATACTGTCTGGGAGTCCCGCTAGCTTCTGACAGTTATTCGAGCATGACTGTACGTATAAGTGTTCAGATATCTAATTCGCCCTCAAAGCTTGCCATACTAATGGCCTTGGAACTCTATCAAACGTTTTCTCAAGATCAATGAAATCCATCCAAAATGTTTTTTGCTTTCTCCATCAGCATTCTGACAGCATGAATCGCATCCATGGTGCCTTTCCATAATGCCATATACGCCGAAAGCCATTACAGCAAACGAGTATATATAGGTCAAATAAATGCCTGAATGTATGAAGTGGTGGTTGAGTATCAAAAAACGTAACGTAGCGTGCTACGCTCCCAGCCCGAATCAGATGTACCGAAAACCTTAGAAAGGTGACTTGAACAGACTAGATGTGGAAAACCATTTGGGTGTGGTGGTGCTACTTGGCAGATTTCTATCACAGCCAGCAGTGACTATAAACGCCAGAGGTTCTTTGCGTAAATCAATCTGATGTAAATATACAGTTTTAATTAATTCAAGTAAATTAAAATTACAGGAACCACACTTGGCGCTAGTGTGGATGGCAAGGACCTGGTAAATGATAACTATGTTGTGGCAGTCCACGAATGTCTTGATATTCTCACCACCAGGTTATTCAAACCTTGGCTTATCTTTGACTTCATATTCAACTTGTCGAGTTATAAAAAGAAACTGGCAAATGCCCTTGAAACTGTGTTTAGTCTGTCGGAACAAGTGAGTATGTAAATTAAGGTTTATAAATATCATGTACTAATTTCTGCCAGCGACTTCGCCCGCGTAGAATTAGTACTTTGCCCATTATAAATCATAACCCATGAGCTATTCCAGACTTTAATCTATCTCTGTGCCAAATCTTATTCAAATCCATTTAGCCATTCTGGCGTGATTGAGTAACAAAAATTTATTTATTCAAACCTATACACTATAGTAGGAAGTAGGATTTATAATACCTACTCGTACATATAGCTTAATGAAATAAAAATATCATTTTTATTTTTTACGTTTTCTTGTAGATGGTTCAGCTACGGAAATCAGAGCATTTGCAACGATTGAAAAATAAAGGAAACTTTGTTTACGAAGGTATGAATGTAGCTGGAGACATAACTAAACCTATTTTAACAAAGAAAATAAAAATATTTAAGATTTTGATCATTATTTTTTATTAAAAATATTGATTTTATTCCATTAGTAATTCAATGTCAAACTAATCATTTTAACCGACGGTTCAGAATTGCCAAACAGAACGTAACAGAGTATTAATAATCATGCTCCTAATCTGTGAATTGTTTACTCAACTCGACCGCTCAAATAAACTTTTTTCGATTCTAGGCCGCAAATTTCGAAGCGTCTTAGATGTCCTAATGGAGAATACTGTGACAGAGACCAGTAGCCTCTTTACTGATTTAGAATTGAGAAATATCGCGGATAATCTATTGTTGGCTGCCTATGATACCACTATCTATGAGATGCTATTCGTCTTCGTCTGCATCGGAAGTAACCATAAGGTACAGGAGAAAATTTATCAGGAGTAAGTGCTTTTAACGTTTTTTGAATTAAAATGTTGAAGGTCATAACGCTAAACAAATTTATTGAAGATACCTGTGAAGCCCCATGGCAAAATCCGGGTTGTCAAATTAAACCCCGAGGACAACCCGGGTTGACAGCCGATTTTTTTTTATTTTTTATTCTCAGTAATTTTTTTTTTTTTTTGGTCCGACTCACCTGTGAGTTTCGGGGCTTTACAGGTTAAGTATAACGGCGTAGGATTTACAAAGTTATTATCGTATTAGTGGTTCAGCAGCTTAAATTTCAGGTTTGGACCGAAACTATAATTATGTGTCCGTCGGCCTTGAGGCCGTAAGTCTAAGAGCTTTATACGAATCTTTTACTTTTTAACTCTCAGAATAACTCAAGTTTTGGGCGAACATGGTAAATTATCAAAAGAGAATTTATCGCAACTGGTATATTTAGAAGCAGTTATCAAAGAATCCATCAGGTTATATCCAATTGCACCGATTCTAGCTCGCGAAGCTACATCGAATACAAAGTTACGTAAGTACTACTAAGAATTCTATAAGCCTACTATGTATTTAACTGAGATAGATAATCAGTTCGCCTTTTTCTAAATAGTTTTGGAACGCTGAATAAAATAATAAATTCAGCGAAAAGTTCTTTGAAAAACAGATACTCGTAGAAAACAGTTTATTGTAAAACCAAAATTGTAACACAGCTCTTTTACAATAATAAAATTTCTTAATACCTACAGTCTTTTCACACGTTATTTTTTTAAGAAGTCGAACAGACAATGCTTTTATCAACATCTTTTTCTAGCTGATTCTTCTAATACTTACTCAGGTATTTTTATTTTATTTCCTTTTAGGTAATGTCACGATTCCCGCCGGCAGCAGCATTTTAGTCCATGTGTGGATTATAAACAGAAATACCAAATATTGGGGTTTAGATGCTGAAGAGTTTAAACCAGAGCGGTGGCTTAGTTCTGATACCTTTCCGGATAATCAAGCAGCTTATGCTAGCTTTTCACCAGGACGGAGAAGCTGTATCGGTAAGCTTTCGATCTCTTTTCATCACAACCAACCACGATACATGGATAGAAAGAAACTGTGATTGGAAGATAAGCTACTCGTTTATTGATTTAGAAAAGGCGTTTCACAGTGTAAATCACGTCTTAAATATTGAATAAGATACAGATTTAGCTTTAAAAGGCTGAAACATATTACTTATTTTATAAATTAGGTAAGTGTCAAATAAATGATTTTATCCAGTTACACATCAAAATAAACTGAATCGTCTAGAACCACTCTTACAGCAAGAGTCTCACAGGGTAGTATCTGGTGTCTTTGTTTTTACACCGCCACCTTAAAAGTACATTATAATCTGTAAAATAATTAATAATTTTTTATTTCAGGTAAAACGTACGCATTGATGTATTTGAAAGCTTCAGTGATTCCATTGATTCGCAAGTACAAACTCACTGCGGACCACACAAAGTTGAAAATGGAGTGTAAAGTTATGATGAAACCTATATCTGGACATTTAGTGAAGATTGAGGAAAGGTGAATTAATAAATAATATCACAAGACTCACCTTTTAGTTTTCCTTTATCTCTGAAAAAGTGTTTTGGATTCTAGACAAATTAATATTCTATAGCGGTAGGTAAGAATTGCCAATTTCTTTTTTTTTTAGAATCTTGCTCAGTGACGTTTCGGTAGCGTATGTTCAACATTTTTACTCGACTACGCGACACTTTACCCGACTAAACGACGCAAGGGAGGGTAATTTTGTTTATCAGCCTATGTATGTATGTTCGTTCCTTTGTGGCGCTTTAGAGACCAAACGCGTGGGCCGATATTGATAATTCTTACGTCAATTGATTCGTCTTAATCTTGCAAGTGTTAGTAAAGACATGATAGTAATCAAAATATAATATGGTATTAACCAGACGTCATATTGTGAAAAAGAAAGAAATTAAAGTCGACGAACTATATTAAGTGGGTATCAAAATAAAGGGTTAGGTGGAGGCGATTCCAAAAATAGAACTCACTAAAATGTAGAAAATGAGAAAGGATTGATTGTTTAAAAAAAAAACAGACTGTAAAAAAACAGCAAAAAAGTTGCAAACAAGTCGCTTTTCAAGCAGTCTGACAGTCTGGCAGTTGGTGGCTTGAAGTCAATAAAATAACTAAAATAACTGCCACTAACTGCATCAGACTGCTCAAAAAGGGACTTTTTTGGAACTTTTTAGTTTTTTTTTAGTCTGGTTTTTTAAAAAACATTCAATTTTTGACAATCAATGTCGTTTATAAAATGTCACTTTTTCTTGTTATACGCGTATTTAAAAGACAGTAATAAAAAATATATATGCGGTGAAATTGAGAACCTCCTCCTTTTTTTTGTCGGTTAAAAAACCTTAAAAAACAAGATATTGATCACAATATTTTTATTCGTCGAAACACATTCAGTAGGTATTTTTTACAAATTGATCGAATCATAACGAAGTATGAGTTATTATTCTGAGAAGCGTAGCTACAATATTGTCCTTTAATAGAAAACATAAAACAATTATTATAACACCAGAAATATCCTTGTAAAAAAAACAAAATAGATACCTACCATTTATTGCGTACAAAGAACTTAGAAAAAACTATTAAAATAAAATTGGAAAGAAATAAATTTCTTGTATTTTTTTAAATAAGTAGATAGAATTATGTAATAATAAGTTTTAAAAAAAACTGAATCTCAATGTGCGTATGAAATTTTAGTTTTCTTTAGACTAACGGTCAGCATCATCAAGGACGAAGTTTTCACAAAGTCTTAAAAAGATAATACTGAGCAAATAAATATCTTAAAAATCAAACAAACTTATTTATTCCTCTAATAATAATAACTTAATTCAATTTAGATAAAATAATTTCAAAATACATCATTATTTATGTCCATTTTGAACAAAACTTGCGCTACTTTTTCTTTGGAAAAAAATAATTTGTAAGCAATTTTTGTGATGAATTCAAAAATTCTATACGGACTTCAAAATATTATTAGATATTATGAAAAAAATAAAATTTTCATATCAAGTTAGTAAAGAACAGTCGTAATTCTATCTATTATATTAAGTTTAGTCTATTTCACAACATCGGGACTATGTGGCTTCACATTGGCAAAATAGAATTATAGGAAATCAATCTAAAATCTTACTCTTGAACAACTTGAACGACGCAATTCTTGTCACCGCCGGGGTGCCAGCTGTTTTAGAACCCAATGGCTTGGCACGTGACGATGGGAAGAGGCCAGACGGAATGACCATAATGCCTTGGAAGTTGGGTAGGCCTTTGGTGTGGGATGCAACATGTGTCGACACCCTTGCGCCATCCCATCTTCTTAGCACGGCAGGCTGTGCTGGGGCGGCTGCTGCAGGTGCAGAAAACTCAAACGGCGCAAATATAACAACCTTATTGGGAGTTACATGTTTGAGCCGTTTGGGGTTGAAACACTAGGGCCATGCGGTCCGAGTGCTCATCGAGTTTTCCGGCATATCAGCAAGCTGTTAGTCGACTCTTCACGTGACCAGAGGGCTGGGCTTTTCTTTGGCCAACGAATCAGCATTGCTATTCAACGTGGCAATGCTGCTAGCGTTCTGGGCACTTTTTCCATTGACAGCGATGTGGATGAATTTTTTGATGCCCAGTGAGTTGTTTTTTTATACGCATTTGTACATGTTAGGTATTATTGTTAGTTTGTATATATATCTTTTAAGTTATTTCTATTGTATTATATTATATTCTGTATGTTCCCCGATTCGAATACACGCTTCATAGTTTTAATAGAATATATTATTATACATTTTTAAACCGGTTGTAGACCATAGTCTACAACCAGTTTAAAAATTTAGCGTGTACAATAATGCGATTACTATATTGGTTTAGCTTTACAGACCACAAACTCAAGTATAAAATTACCTCAGCTTTTTTTACCACTATCTCACCTGATGGTAAGCGATGATGTGGTCTAAGATGGAGCACCCTTGCCTAGAAGAAGATGGAGGATCTGTGGATCCTAATAGACACAACCTGGGGATTGTGTCTATTAGGAACCACAGACTCCGTATGTGAATTCCACTCCTTAGCTCTACGCACAACGAATATGTTCCCAAAACTTTTTATGCGTGTGGGTTGGATATCCATCATGCTATGCGAACTAAATGAAACTAAGATTACCTTAGCTTAGCTCTTTGTCTAATACTAGCCTTAGACAAAAAGCGGAAAAAACAAAAATAACCAATACAAAGCTGTAAGTTCAAATTGCCAGAACATAGTATAAATATTTCAAACAAACGTAACTTTTTACGCCGATTAAGGAGTTAAATTGACTTTTATACTACGAAAAATATAAGTATTCTGTGACGGTCGTGAATAATTCCACCTTACAATAGAGCTATAAAAAGCGAAGAAAACAATAATTGAATATCGCGGGCAACTCCGGCGCTATTGTTTCGATTACAATAAAAAATCACAAGGTATTTCTATTCACGATATCTTCCAACCCTTGAATGAATTACTTTTAACTATCTTTGAAGAGAAACTATATTAAATAAGCTAAAATAAAAACTGTCGAAATAATAATCGAAAATTATCAACGCAAACAAAAAAAAAGGCTGATGAGGAATAAAACAAAACATCACTATAGCAAAAATTATGATTTCTTTTGTCTAAAACAAAAACAAATATTATGTAGTTACTGTTTCTATTTTGCCAATGTGAAAGCAGAATTCTAAGCTATTTTAACAACAGTAAAAATTGCACAATATTTGACATCGATATATTGTTTAAAAGGCTTTCTTAGTTAATTTTTCTTTCTAAAAAAGAAGTAAATACAGGATATAAAACGAACATTCTAATGTAGTTAATATTAATGTCACAAATTATATTTGTTACATACTAATTTGGACTACTTCACTGGTAAAAGACAATGTATTACGTTTCGTTACAGTTATTTTTTAATACTAAAACTGTTAATCCAAAAAGATTTAAAATGGAATTTAAAATTTTGCATACAGTTATCCATTTCATTATACACTGTCGTATTTGTAAAGACGATGTCTACCAATGATAGTGCATGGTAACATATCAATGGGTATCACTATATAACAATGGGTCACTATGTAGGTACAAAAGCCCATCTTTCTTGTACAGAAATCATTACACATTAACAATCCTAACATATTGCTGACACTTAAAAGTATTGGTAATAAAAATAATCTCAAATACATACTTTAAGACTGAATTGAATCAGCAATACATTATTGCACAAAATAAGCTTCATAAGCAAATTGGACGTATTATTACGTTCGACTGTAACATCAATAAATATCTATATATAACATAACACACGACTAGCATCATAATACTTTTAGCTCCAATAAATAAAAAAATAATTTAATTGAACGTTTATAATGTAAAATACGAAAACATCCCCTTACACACTTAGTAGTTATATCGTACATCATATTTCACAGGCCAAGAAACGATCATTCTATTTTAAAATTTAAACAGTCGATAGATCTTATAATATATTAGAAAAATATTATAAATATAGCTGTTACGCTGTACCAGAGCATAGAAGAATCACGTCATCAACAGTAAAGGCGAAAATAGCCCAACTGCTAAATAGGACTAGCTATAGGAAAATACAATCTCATCCTGCATTTCAGTATTTTACAAGATATTGAAGAAACAATGCAGGGGATTGCAACATAACTCGAAAAGTCGCACACTAATAAGACCCACAAACCTTGACTGCCAAAATTACTCGGAATTCCGAGTTCCATAAACCCGGAAAGACGATCTAATCTGTTGTTTTTAAAATAGAACATCGTGAAGTAATACTAGATCACAGTCTATGTAAATAATACATTTAATTAGATAAACATATATCTAAAGTTTGCTTTACAGGAAACAAGTTAACGTCAAAAAGACGCAGAGATTAAAATACTAAAAATTACTTTTAGTTTTTTTGTTCTCTAAAAATTTCATTCGGCTGAACGAAGTTAGGTGAGAATTTGAAAATTACTGGTTATGTCTTCAATATAGCATTTCATAACCAATCTTCAAAGTTTTCTGTTGTTGTATATATACTTTACGGCTACGTGTCACAACTACAATTTTATTTAATCCTCTAATTTTCTGTTTACATAAATATTTAAAAAAAAAAACATAATTTCGTTCAGCCACAACAAAAAACAAGTCCCACATAATCTACTTAATGCGAAGTCTCTAACAGTAGAAATGTACAACGGTAACGACTATTAGTAAAACGACATTTGACTCACAAGAGTCGAAGTAGAGAGTACAACCCAGTGCTTTCGCGTCACTTTGTACAACTCGCGTCAACATTTCCATCGTCAGCTTGTCGAAAAACCACTTTCACTTGTCAAGTACCAAATTTGACGTTAATTTTGCATCACAATTATTTGCTGTCACAGAAACTAACACCATTTAACAAAAACTCTGATTTTCGACTAACTTATTAATATTTGAACTCGGTTTTCCGACTTCAAACTGACAGTTTGACAATGAAGTGTTTTCTACAAAATGACGTTATAGCAACGACCCCCTTTGTGTCTAATCAATTGATTTGGACGGCTTCACTCTGTCCAGCTTATCAGGTTTTTCTGTACTATTCTGGCTACCCCTGTAAGAATAGACGGATAAACATTAAACAAGTAAAACTCAATGAAATTATAAATAGAATAGAAAAGAATAGAATTAAACTTTATTGTACACCAAAACAGTCACAAAACTCAAAATCGATGTTCTTCTGTAAAAGAAGAACATCGATCATCGAGCTCTGTCGGGGTACTATATTATTATATTAATTCGATATTTTGCTTGTTTCCTTCTACTTTGTCTTGGTATATATAAGCAAAATATGATGCGAAGGAATGACAGATATATTTTATTGTAAGGGAAGTTTTAAGTTTGAATGTGGAAGTTCACAAGAGCGAAGGAAGTCCAAAGAAACAATAGATATATTAGTATGAAAGAAAGTTTTTATTATGAGACTAGAAAGGACTGTTAAGGGGACAGTAAATAGAAGAGGATTTATGCAGCAGCGACCGAATAAGAAATTTGTTTAGGGTTAATAATATTTAGAAGCTGCTTCCGGCCTCCTGTAACTAAAATAATGACGAATATAAATTTAATAGATGAAGAGGGAAAAGGAGACCAAAAGGAGAAAAACTGCGCAAGGAATGATATGGAGACAAAGGAGTAACTGAAAAGCATGGTGGTAGACAGGGAATGATAGGTTAGATGATTCAAAAAATATCGGAAACGTATTTTTTCTTTTGTCTCGTTAACAAAAAACAGGACGGTACAGTCACAGAGTTGAAATCTCGCGTAACGTCACATCTATATCTAAAATGTACCACCGTTTACCTAAAAGTGACGTGACAAGTCCCCACTCCTGAACTTTTATCTTTGTCACTTTTCATTGGTTTGATAAAGCAAAAATACGTGGATAATATTTTTTGATAATCTGACTAGCGGACTAAATATACCTAATTATTATTATGATACCCAGAAATTATCCCTATTGTAAAAGGAAACGTGTTGTGCTGACTAGCAGTATGATAGTGTAACACTCGCCAATTCGAGCTCAACAGTAACAACATGTGGCACGACCCCGGTGCTTGCTGCGCGTCGGTAGTTCGTCAGGCAGCACGCTTGTCTATTTGTGCTATGTGCGCTAACTAGCAGTATGATAGTGTAACACTCACCAGTTCAAGCTCAACCGTCACAACATGTGGCACAGGCGCCCCCGGTGCTTGCTGCGCGCCGGTAGTTCGTCAGGCAGCACGCTTGTCTGTTTGTGCTATGTGCGCTAACTAGCAGTATGATAGTGTAACACTCACCAGTTCAAGCTCAACCGTCACAACATGTGGCACAGGCGCCCCCGGTGCTTGCTGCGCGCCGGTAGTTCGTCAGGCAGCACGCTTGTCTGTTTGTGCTATGTGCGCTAACTAGCAGTATGATAGTGTAACACTCACCAGTTCAAGCTCAACCGTCACAACATGTGGCACAGGCGCCCCCGGTGCTTGCTGCGCGCCGGTAGTTCGTCAGGCAGCACGCTTGTCTGTTTGTGCTATGTGCGCTAACTAGCAGTATGATAGTGTAACACTCACCAGTTCAAGCTCAACCGTCACAACATGTGGCACAGGCGCCCCCGGTGCTTGCTGCGCGCCGGTAGTTCGTCAGGCAGCACGCTTGTCTGTTTGTGCTATGTGCGCTAACTAGCAGTATGATAGTGTAACACTCACCAGTTCAAGCTCAACCGTCACAACATGTGGCACAGGCGCCCCCGGTGCTTGCTGCGCGCCGGTAGTTCGTCAGGCAGCACGCTTGTCTGTTTGTGCTATGTGCGCTAACTAGCAGTATGATAGTGTAACACTCACCAGTTCAAGCTCAACCGTCACAACATGTGGCACAGGCGCCCCCGGTGCTTGCTGCGCGCCGGTAGTTCGTCAGGCAGCACGCTTGTCTGTTTGTGCTATGTGCGCTAACTAGCAGTATGATAGTGTAACACTCACCAGTTCAAGCTCAACCGTCACAACATGTGGCACAGGCGCCCCCGGTGCTTGCTGCGCGCCGGTAGTTCGTCAGGCAGCACGCTTGTCTGTTTGTGCTATGTGCGCTAACTAGCAGTATGATAGTGTAACACTCACCAGTTCAAGCTCAACCGTCACAACATGTGGCACAGGCGCCCCCGGTGCTTGCTGCGCGCCGGTAGTTCGTCAGGCAGCACGCTTGTCTGTTTGTGCTATGTGCGCTAACTAGCAGTATGATAGTGTAACACTCACCAGTTCAAGCTCAACCGTCACAACATGTGGCACAGGCGCCCCCGGTGCTTGCTGCGCGCCGGTAGTTCGTCAGGCAGCACGCTTGTCTGTTTGTGCTATGTGCGCTAACTAGCAGTATGATAGTGTAACACTCACCAGTTCAAGCTCAACCGTCACAACATGTGGCACAGGCGCCCCCGGTGCTTGCTGCGCGCCGGTAGTTCGTCAGGCAGCACGCTTGTCTGTTTGTGCTATGTGCGCTAACTAGCAGTATGATAGTGTAACACTCACCAGTTCAAGCTCAACCGTCACAACATACTCAATACTCAATATCTTTATTGCTTTTCCATAAAATATAGGTATGCTTAGGTGGTATGTGTTTATAATAGGGATTGTTATGGACCCTGTCGGGCACAGCAAAAAGGTAGAAGAGAGGAAGCTCTATTTTAGGTAGTTATTAGATTTATATGAACTATATCGTAACTTAAAAAATAATCAATTAATTATTAAATTTAATTTTATAACCGTAGCTGGTATAAGTTTTATTTTTAGTAATGATTATATGTAGATTAATTTCTTCAATTTAATTCTATTATTTCTGTTATTTTTTCTTTTATTTATATTACTATTATTTACAAAATATTCATTTATGGAATAAAAACATTTGTTATAGATACTGATATTTAAATGTCATTCAATTTAATTCTGTTATTTATATGTCAATTATGTAATGCTAATAATTAAATGTCATTCAATGTACTTAATTCTATTATTTACATGTCAATTATTTAATACTAATATTCAAATGTCATTCAATTTAATTCTATTATTTATATGTCAATTATGTAATACTAATATTTAAAAGTCATTAAATTTAATTATATTATTTATATGTCAATTATGTAATACTAATATTTAAATGTCATTTTAATTTAATTCTATTATTTAAATGTCAAATAAGCAATACTAATATTCAAATGTCATTCAATTTAATTCTATTATTTATATGTCAATTATGTAATACTAATATTTAAAAGTCATTAAATTTAATTATATTATTTATATGTCAATTATGTAATACTAATATTTAAATGTCATTTTAATTTAATTCTATTATTTAAATGTCAAATAAGTAATACTAATATTTAAATGTCATTCAATTTAATTCTATTATTTTTATTATTTAAACTTGTCATTAAAATATTCATCTATGGAATAATAACATTTGTTTGTCAGAAATTCTTTAATCTTTTTTATAAATATATTTAACTTTTCCTCTTTCTTTAATAATTCGGGCAGTTTGTTATATATTTTTATAGACATCACATAGGGACCTGTAGAATGCATTTTTAACCTGGAGGTTGGTAGATTTAGTCTAGATCGGTGCCTGAGTGCGTAACGTGATTGGATGTCTTCGCGTTTTGTATAAAACTCATGATGCTTACGAACGAATTTGCATGTTTCTAAAATGTAGATACTGGGGAGGGTTAGAATGTTGTGTTTTTTAAAATAAGGTTTGCAGCTGTCAGTTTGATCAATATTTGCCAAAATTCTAATTAATTTTTTTTGTAGGGTAAAGAGTGTAGGTGCATCTGTGCTATTACCCCAGAGGGTTACGCCGTAACTTAGCCATGCATTAGCATACGCATAGTAGGTGGTGAGAGCAGTTTGTAAGTTGGTGGTCTTTTTTATTTCGCGAAGAGCATACGAGAACTTTGAAAGTTTTGCACGGGTTTTTTGTATTTGTGATTTCCAGTTAATATGTTTATCTATTGTAAGTCCAAGTAATGTGCATTCGTCAATGCTTTCCAATTTTGAACCATTAAATTTGAAATTCAAGTATAATGGTGCTTTTTGGTAAGGGTGGAAAGTCATTAATTTAGTTTTAGTGTAATTAATTTCTAGGTTATGCGAGTTCATCCAGTTACATGTTTTAGTGAGTGTGGAGTTAAGTATTTCCTCTACATTTGTGTTGTTGCGACATGAGACTAGTAGGGATATATCATCCGCGAACAAAACACACGGTCCCTCTATGGTTTTCGGTAAGTCGTTAATATATATGAGAAATAGTAAACACCCTATGACACTTCCTTGGGGGATGGAGGCGTTAATAGTTTTACTACTTGACCGGATTTTTTCTATTTCTCTACTATTTTTATTAAAGTATTCAATTTCAACTACCTGTTCTCTATTGTGTAAGTACGACGAGAGCCATTCATGGGCTTTCCCGCGAATTCCTATTCCGTATAATTTGTTAAGCAGTATTTTAAATTGTACCTTATCATAGGCTTTGGTCATGTCTAATAGTATTCCTATCGCGTACTCTTTGTTGTTTATAATATTAAGGGCTGCCTGGATGTATTTGTACACAGCTAATGTAGTAGAACGATTTTTCCGGAAACCATTTTGACAGTCGTTGAATATATTAAATTTTTCGCAAAAGGTATAAATACGATCACACATAGCTTTTTCGAAGATCTTTGAGGCTGAGGGCAATAGAGCTATTGGGCGGTAATTGTTAGGATCACTTTTTGTGTTTTTTTTATGAATCGGTTTAATTAAAGATTTCTTTAGCAATTCCGGGAAAGTGCCTTCTGTAAATGACTGATTTAATAAAAGATAAAATGGCAAGGTAAGTTCGTTCGCGCATTCTCTCAATAACATAGGTGGTATGTCGTCTATACCGTGACTTTTTTTATTTTTCAGGTTTTTAATTATTTTATTTACTTCCCAAGCATCTACTGGGCTAAGGAACATGGTATTCTCCGTGGGGTTTAGTACTGAGGTTACGTCCAGTTCACTGCCAGATGGATTGCTGCTGTTTTCTCCTATAGACGCAAAAAAATTGTTAAAGATATCAGCTACTTGTTTAGGTTCACATGTGGAAATGTTGTTGTGCTGTAGTTGTATGTTATACATTTCCTTTTTTGATTTTTTATTGGTTCTCTCATTTATAATGCTCCACATTGTTTTTACTTTGTTGTCGGATTTCTTTATTTTGTTTATGTATTGTATTTTTTTTGCCATTGTAACAGATTTTTTCAGTATTTTTTCGTATTTTTTATAATATTGTGTAATTACTTGATTTTTAGTTTTAGACGAAAGTAATTTTAGCAATCTTTTGTTTTTACAGGAAACTCTAATGCCTGTAGTTAGCCAGTATTTTTTAAAGTTGGTTTTTAGTTTAATTTTACGCATAGGGATACATTGATTTAAACTATTTACTAGGAGGTTGCTGAATGCATTATAATTTTCATTTATATTATTATTTATTTGTATAATGTCGTGCCAGTTTTGTTGACTTAATTTAGATTTAAATTCTTTTATGTTTGCAGAGTTATATAATCTTTTTTTTGTGTAATAGGTTATTTGTTTTGGTGTTTGGGGTATGCTTAGACTTATAATTGTTCCGTTGTGATCCGATAATCCGAATTTTTCCACGGTTACTAGCATTTTTTTGTCACTAAAATTGGTAAATATTAAATCAAGACATGTTGCGGTAGTTTTTGTAATACGCGTAGGTTTTTCTACATGTTGAGTGAATTTATATTCCAGCATGAGATCTAAAAATTGGTTAGTTTTTAAGTTATTGCCTAAAATATCAATATTAAAATCTCCACCTATAACAATGTTCAATTTACTATACTTAATATTTAAATAGTTTAAGATTAAATTTAATTTATTAATAAATATATCTTCCTCTTTTCTATTCCAATACATTGTAACTAATAAAAGGTTTTGTTTAGGTAACTCAGTAGCGCACACTTCCAGTACATATTCAGTAGACATGTTTGAGATATCATTCCTCTCTATATATTCGATTTGATCTTGTAAGAGTATACAGACACCGCCTCCTTCTCGAGTTCTTCTACAATATGATGATGAAATTTTGTAGCCACTAAATTGAATAAGAGGCATTTTTTCTTCGGATAGCCAGGACTCAGATATGCATATAGCTTGATAAATTGGGTTTTCTGTTAAGAAATCTTCTATAATGTGTTGTTTGTTGTTTATGCTCTGAATATTTTGAAAGAGTATTTTACAAGGTAGGTCTATGGTTTCGAAAGGAGTGGTTTTCAGCGTCTTGGTTGGTGTTGCGTAGGTTGCAGTTCCTGTCTATATTGTGGTTATTGGCTGTTCTTGTCATGTTATTGTTCTGTTCCGTTTTATATTTTTTATCATTTAGGTTTATTTTCTGTCCTTCAATAAACAGCTGATTGTTTTTGATGGTTGCAAATAACCCGCTTCTTCGAGCTTTCAGCATTTCTTCTCGCAATAATTGTCTCTCCTTTCGCGTATTGGTATCTAGGAATTCTGAAATAAACAAGCGCGTACCCTGAAGGTTTTGGCTATTGCTTATTACATATTTAGCCATTCTTTTACTGATTAATTCAATGACAAGTGGCCTATTGTTGTTGTTCTTATATCTCCCCACTCTGTATGTCTCCTCAATGTAACCTGTCAGGTCTACGTTCATAGTGGTGTGGAATAGTTCAATAATTCTGTTGTGTAGTTTAAATTCCGGTTCTTGGTAGTACTCAGCAAATCCGTAAAGCACTATTTTCTTTGTGTTTGTTTCAGTGCAAGTCGTAGCTGGGGTATCCTTGCTGTTTCTTATATTTATAATATTTTTTTTCAATTCTTCGTTTTCCTTGGTAAGGTTTTCAATTTTCAAGTTAATTTTCTCAATTTCCTCCATTCTTAGTTCGTTTTGTTTATTTAGGGCCTCTGTTTTATGTTTGAATTCATCCTTTACTTTAGTGATAGCTTCATTTATTTCGCTTTGGATTATAGTTTTTATTTCAGTTATAATAGATTTATTATTTTCCTTCAGGCGCAATATTATTATTTCGCTTAAATTTTGCAGCGTTAATTCGGTTCGATGGGCTGTTTCCCTTTCCTCTGTGTTCATCGTATCACCCAGTATACTTTGTTCTTCAGAATCAACGGTGTCATTGTTTGTATCTGTTGCCTTTTTCCTGATAGTGACATTATTTAGTTCAGGGGGTGATTTTGTCTGTTGGGGTGGTTCACGATCTTGTTGACGTACAGGAGTATCTGAATTACCGACTTTGGGAATTTTACAGTAACAAGTTTGGCATTTCCATTTGTTTTTATGCTCGAGAGTCATCAATTTTTTGAACCGATGAATTGATACATTAGCACATTCTAGATCGTATGTGCTTTTGCAACGTACGCAGGTCAGGTTTTCTCTTTCTGGTATTTTCTGATAGCATCCTGCACATACAGAAGCCATTTTTTATGTATGCTAATTGTACTACTAGTAGCGCTCCACAGTAGTGGATAGTGGTACTATTTGAAGTATTGACGTTTGTTATTTTCTCTACTCGGCAATAGATGGCGCTGTTTTCAATGTACCAAAGTGACTTTCTATATTTGATTGTTATTGTTAAGAGAAAGTTTATACATATTATTTTAATCCCCTACCTTTCTTGAGGTTTGCAATTCTAATAGCTGTTTATTTTTCACCGTTGGAACTTCATGTTGGTTATGTTCTTGTTGTTATTGAAGAAAAAAAAACTTAGATGTCGTTAAAAGTTATATGGCACTGTTTTACCTAAGTTTTTGAAAAATTCTTAGGTGCTTTAACTTTAGTCACTGTATATCCTTATTAACTTGAACTTCAATCACTTTTTTATAGGATTTTGCTTCAATCACTATTTTTTACGATTTTTTAAGTACGGAGCTAATGTTTGCTTTCGCTCAGTCTATCCTCTCTACATGTGGCACAGGCGCCCCCGGTGCTTGCTGCGCGCCGGTAGTTCGTCAGGCAGCACGCTTGTCTGTTTGTGCTATGTGCGCTAACTAGCAGTATGATAGTGTAACACTCACCAGTTCAAGCTCAACCGTCACAACATGTGGCACAGGCGCCCCCGGTGCTTGCTGCGCGCCGGTAGTTCGTCAGGCAGCACGCTTGTCTGTTTGTGCTATGTGCGCTAACTAGCAGTATGATAGTGTAACACTCACCAGTTCAAGCTCAACCGTCACAACATGTGGCACAGGCGCCCCCGGTGCTTGCTGCGCGCCGGTAGTTCGTCAGGCAGCACGCTTGTCTGTTTGTGCTATGTGCGCTAACTAGCAGTATGATAGTGTAACACTCACCAGTTCAAGCTCAACCGTCACAACATGTGGCACAGGCGCCCCCGGTGCTTGCTGCGCGCCGGTAGTTCGTCAGGCAGCACGCTTGTCTGTTTGTGCTATGTGCGCTAACTAGCAGTATGATAGTGTAACACTCACCAGTTCAAGCTCAACCGTCACAACATGTGGCACAGGCGCCCCCGGTGCTTGCTGCGCGCCGGTAGTTCGTCAGGCAGCACGCTTGTCTGTTTGTGCTATGTGCGCTAACTAGCAGTATGATAGTGTAACACTCACCAGTTCAAGCTCAACCGTCACAACATGTGGCACAGGCGCCCCCGGTGCTTGCTGCGCGCCGGTAGTTCGTCAGGCAGCACGCTTGTCTGTTTGTGCTATGTGCGCTAACTAGCAGTATGATAGTGTAACACTCACCAGTTCAAGCTCAACCGTCACAACATGTGGCACAGGCGCCCCCGGTGCTTGCTGCGCGCCGGTAGTTCGTCAGGCAGCACGCTTGTCTGTTTGTGCTATGTGCGCTAACTAGCAGTATGATAGTGTAACACTCACCAGTTCAAGCTCAACCGTCACAACATGTGGCACAGGCGCCCCCGGTGCTTGCTGCGCGCCGGTAGTTCGTCAGGCAGCACGCTTGTCTGTTTGTGCTATGTGCGCTAACTAGCAGTATGATAGTGTAACACTCACCAGTTCAAGCTCAACCGTCACAACATGTGGCACAGGCGCCCCCGGTGCTTGCTGCGCGCCGGTAGTTCGTCAGGCAGCACGCTTGTCTGTTTGTGCTATGTGCGCTAACTAGCAGTATGATAGTGTAACACTCACCAGTTCAAGCTCAACCGTCACAACATGTGGCACAGGCGCCCCCGGTGCTTGCTGCGCGCCGGTAGTTCGTCAGGCAGCACGCTTGTCTGTTTGTGCTATGTGCGCTAACTAGCAGTATGATAGTGTAACACTCACCAGTTCAAGCTCAACCGTCACAACATGTGGCACAGGCGCCCCCGGTGCTTGCTGCGCGCCGGTAGTTCGTCAGGCAGCACGCTTGTCTGTTTGTGCTATGTGCGCTAACTAGCAGTATGATAGTGTAACACTCACCAGTTCAAGCTCAACCGTCACAACATGTGGCACAGGCGCCCCCGGTGCTTGCTGCGCGCCGGTAGTTCGTCAGGCAGCACGCTTGTCTGTTTGTGCTATGTGCGCTAACTAGCAGTATGATAGTGTAACACTCACCAGTTCAAGCTCAACCGTCACAACATGTGGCACAGGCGCCCCCGGTGCTTGCTGCGCGCCGGTAGTTCGTCAGGCAGCACGCTTGTCTGTTTGTGCTATGTGCGCTAACTAGCAGTATGATAGTGTAACACTCACCAGTTCAAGCTCAACCGTCACAACATGTGGCACAGGCGCCCCCGGTGCTTGCTGCGCGCCGGTAGTTCGTCAGGCAGCACGCTTGTCTGTTTGTGCTATGTGCGCTAACTAGCAGTATGATAGTGTAACACTCACCAGTTCAAGCTCAACCGTCACAACATGTGGCACAGGCGCCCCCGGTGCTTGCTGCGCGCCGGCAGCTCGTCAGGCAGCACGCTTGTCTGCTTGCTGTCGGTCACCACTGTGCTCTTCTTCACTATTGGCGGCTTCTCGCTTTCCCGAGAGCTTGCCGCTGCGTACATTGATCTGAAACATGCTTTTGTTTTACTTTGATTTTACAACTGTTTCTTTTGGTGTTGTGTCTAACATGAATTTATTGCCCTACCCTTTGTCTCATACGGCTTTGAAGACTACATTTGATAGCAACATGACTGACAGTCACCTAGTTTAGGTGACTGTCAGTTATGTGGTTGCCCCATTATTAATTATCTACCTACGATTCTCAACTAATGTACCGGTAGGTGTTCTTAAGGTTGTAGCACACATATCGACTTGGAAACGAATAATTATCGCTGCTTCTCGAGTTGGTCAGTATTCTTTGTATGTAATCCGCATGTCCAGCTAGCAACCAGAAATTGCGATTTCCACCGAAATTTCATATTTGACAGTAAAATGACCATTCTAGAAATCCGCTTTTAAATCTTAGATTATGGAGATTGTGATTTATTTAGAGAATGAGTATAATTAAAAGTAAAATGGCTGTAAATAAGAGTACTTTGATAATGCACTACATAAGGAAAGCATATTAAAAGTTAATATTATCTGCAAGTTTGCCAGCCTAAACGACTACAAGAAGCACTTTCCATCTTTGTTTATGATATTTAATTCTCAAAATTCATCAAAAAAATTCTAGTCTACATAATAACTCGTAAGCACAGAAGCCAAGAAGTCCCAACAGCAACACAAGAGCCTTACCTCGTCAGCTTACTCCGCGCCGGCCTCGTCGTGAAGTTAGAAGTCTTGCCTCTCCTCAAGGAGTGGAAGGAAGTCTTTAGCGGCTTCACTAGTGCCATACTGCTGCTGCTCTCGGGGATCGGCTTCGTGCAGTTCAGGGTTTGAACTGTTAGCTCTACGTCTTTTATTGGCTCGTTTAATGCTGGAAAGAAAAGAACAACCTTCAAGAAATTATTCGCTACCTATACAACGTATCGCGAAAAAAAAAAACAACTGTTCAGAACATTTTGTCGAGTTACGCAAACGTTTAATAATGAGTACCGGTAAAACGTGGTAAATAGGGATGCAAGGGTGAATCGGCACGAATTTTAAAGCCCTACTACCGGTCAAATGGCGCCCTCATTTAATAAAAAATCGTAGCATAGCGTAGAAAATAAATATTAAAGAATCCAACGTCACGTTTGTTATAAAGAGGAGAAAGTGTTTTTACGTTGTTAAAACAGGACTCAAAATTTTTCACATCCAAAGTAGTAGGCAAAAGAGGCAAAAGTACCAAAAACGGCCGTTTCTGACTATTTTGCTACTACTTTGGATACGAAACATTTTGAGGCCTGTTCAATGAAATCCCTTTTGGTCTACTACCTGTCAAGTGGCGCCCACTTGACGGGTAGTAGACCAAAAGGGATTTTAACATTGAAATAATATAGTTTGTCGCCAACACACTTAATTATAAATTATAATTCAGTTAAAATACTCAAGTCCTTGTGTACAATAAACTATATTATTTCAGCGTTGAAATGCTTTTTAAAGTTTCGTCCCGATTCACCCCTGCATCCCTATTCACCACGCTTTACGGTATTGCTAGTGTTTTTACCCGAGTCGACTGCCCCAGAGGGTGGGTAATGTTTTTGAGAGTAGGTATGTTTTATATGTATTTATGTGTGTATATTTGTGTGTATGTATATAATTATGTGTGTGTATGTTTGTATGTCTATTTCTTTGGCACTAGTAGCCTAAACAGCTAGATGAATTTTTACTAATTAATGAAGTATTATAGATTGGTTTTGACCGCTGAAGTGAAAACAAAACAAAATGGCGACCGCCATTAGGTAAGTAGTCGTATTTTTTGTGATCTTTTCATGTGGGGTATCAAAATAAAGAACTCGAGAAGACGATTCCAAAAACATAACTCACTAAAATCTATGAAATAAAAATAAAAAAATATCAAAAACTCGCCTGATGAAGTTCCAAAAATGTCACTTTTCAAGCAGTTTGATGCAGTTGATGGTATAAAATCTGTTATTGAACTAAAATAAATTCCACCAAATGCATCAGACTGCTTTAAAAGTGACTTGTTTGATTTTTTTTTTTATTGTTGTATAATAATAATAATCCATCCCACATGACGAGAACCTCGTGAAAGCTGAGAAAGAGAAACAAATTAAATATCTTGACTTGGCACACGAGGTTGTCGATATGTGGAATGTGGACTCGGCTGTCATCGTGCCGATAGTCGTTACCGCCAATGGCCTGATGGCTAAAAGCTTCGACGACCACCTGTCGAAGCTGTCGTTGCGCGGTTGGATCAAGGGCCTGATTCAGAAGGCAGTACTCCTTGATACGGCTCGCATTGTGAGGAAGTTCCTGTCTCTGGAGCCCTAACCACCGGTAGCTTGGACCCTGCTCCCGATGCCGGTGGACTACTATTTTTATATTTTTAAATGTTTTTTTTATATGTTTTCTTTTAAAAATATTTAAAAATGTAAATAATATGTGTAAAAATAAATATACGAAATAATAATAATATATATTATTATTATTATATATATTTCATTTTGTTTTGTTTTCACTTCAGCGGTCAAAACCAATCTATAATACTTCATTAATTATTATTATATCATATTATTTACATTTTTAAATATTTTAATATAAAGGATAAAAAAAAAACATTTAAAAATATAAAAAATAGTATAAAAGAATAATAATAAATATTTATTGAAATAAATATCATTTACAAAAAACCTATGAAGCCTCTGAAACCCAAGGTAGGTAAAAACCTGTATGTCAGATTTCAGCGCCTTCTCCCAATTTATTACATTACATTTTTTTACCAACTAAGATTTTTAATTACAATTTCAAGCATGCAGAAATTAAAATAGAGATGTAAAATGTAGTGTGAAAGTTGTGTGTGAATGTGGAGTATGTGTGTGTGTGTGAGGGTGTGTGTTTACTTTACCCAATAAAATATCGTCGTGTATCGTCGTCCCTACCTTGTATAAAACGTTATATGGGTACTATCCCTATTTGTGTCCGTCTATTTAAAGTTATATGGGTACTATTCCTATTTGTGTCCGTTGTTTAAAGTCATATGGGTACTGTACCTATTTGTGTCCGTCTGTTTAAAATTATATGGGTACTATTCCTATTTGTTTCAGTCTGTTTAAAGTTATATGGGTACTATCCCTAGTTGTTTCAGTCTGTTTAAAGTTGTATGGATACTATCCCTATTAGTGTCCGTCTGTTTAAAGTCATATGGGTACTATCCCTATTTGTGTCCGTCTGTTTAAAGCGTGACTGGTGGGCATCAACACGCTAGAATTGGGACCTAAAGTTAGGTAGGAACACTCGGACGCTCGCGCGCTATCTCGCAGCTCCCTGCACTGTGCGCGGCGCTTCACCCGCTGAACCCGTACATAAGTGTCACGTGACTTATCGCAGGTAAAGGTGGGTACTGACCGGCGTTACGCGGCGTAATGCTACGTGTTACACCGCGAGCCTTCGTGCAGTCAGTACGCCGTGTTACGGGGAAATCAGCGAGCAACGAGCCGCTCGTTGCTCGCTGGGAGCGCTCCACCCGGCTGTCGGTTTTTTGGCGAATCCTTTGAGTGTTACGCGGTTCGGTCAGTACGCTCCTGCAAGTCGTCGCGAGCGCACGGGCGTCGCGAGTAATCACACGTCGTTCCTGTCGTATTTACTCTCGTACTCGTCGTTCTTAAAACATGGAGTGGACCCAAGAAAAAAGTCTATATTTTATAGAAAAATACAGAGAAGAGGAAGTGTTGTGGAACCCAGCTCATCTAGAGCATTATAATAAACTGAAGAAAGAAGACGCTTGGAATAGATTGGCTTCGTTACTCGACAGCGATAGACAAATATGTAAAAATAAGATGACAAGTTTACTGGCATCATTGAGGAGGGAAAAGAAAAAAATTAAACAGTCAACTGGTACAGGAAAACTTTTCGTTTTTTCTACTTCTTAATTTGGGTTAAACAATAATTAAGTAGAATTAAAGATACCAACACGTCTTCGCTGTCGGTCATCTTGAGTGAACTAACGGCGAAAGCGGAGCACAGAGTTTTGACGAGCATGTTACGCCGTTTGTACTGACACCGCGTATTCGCGGCGAGCGTGCTCGATGCGAATGGTCCATTACACCACGTAACGTTGGTCAGCAGTACCCACCTTAACGTCATTGCCATACGTTTTGTACTAAGTGTTAGCGTAAACCATAATAGAAAAGTAATATGGCTAGGGAGCAGATCACTCAGGAAATGAAAGTTGATTAATTAACGTGTCATCATAACACTATGCTCAATGTTTACATTTGGTTTTATATTTTGTTGATTACTGACTTACTACAAATGAGACAAACTATAAGTAGATAACAAGACTAAGACATACAGAAACATCGGTGAGATTAAGTTTAGAAGAAAAATGACGTTGACCCCAATTAGAAGTACTTTTGTCTCAGACGAGCGCTTTGCTTCTCTTAGTGGAAAAAAATAACTATTTTATTTGTTTTTTTTTTTACGATAGATGTCGATTCAGAACATCAATGGGTTTCATTTCAGAAGAAGACAGCTGACACGAAAATGGTGAAACTTAGTTCTAACACAATTAGTTTTCTTTTGGACTTCACTTTTTATGCGGTGGCAGTAACCTGCAAGGATACCAATAGGGTTTCACTACCGCCTATTTTCACCATGGATCTATAAAATCGAAGGCTTCTCCATGCGTCGTCTAGCTCAAATCCAAAACTGGACCAAAAACCTATGCTAATACCTTAAGAGCCGGTATTTCCTTACCAGTAAACTCCTCAATAGGTTTGTCAATTGTATCGTGGTCGATCCACGTGAGTCCCATCTCCACCTTCTCGGCCAGGTCCTGCCACCTCTGCCTGTTGTCCGCCGTGCCGGTGTACAGCGGCAGGATCCATGGGAACGTGTCGGACAGCACCTTGTACAGAGGCAGGCAGATCATGTCGATGAAGCCCACTTGCATTTGGGGAAGCTCGTCTTTTTTTTCTCTGGAAAATGTAATGGATTGGTTAGAGTTTTGGTTACTTTTATCCATTTGTCATAATCTAATATGCCCTAAAATCGTAAGACAAAGTCACGGTAGACCACGTAGATGGTAGGACGTCTTAGATGTCTTCCATAGAGATTGGCAAGGCACTATCATAATATTTACCCAAGTTAAGTATAAGTTATTATTAAGTACCTGTCCATCATAGCAATAGGTTGCTGATTAAGCTGCAGCTTCTCCAAGTCACCCTGGTCGAAGAACTCGTCGGCCACTAGCTTGGCCACCTTGTGTTGCACCTCCCACGGTTTGGCGATCGCGGACACGTCGCATGCAGTCATCATCATGCCACATAACACTGGAAAGTTAGAAGAAAAGAGAATAAATAATTGAGTAATTTCGATAAATATGCCTTTCATTAGTTCTGTTCACCAGCTTTCATCATGCAAGTCATTTATTTAATCTACTTCAAAAAGGACGAGGTTTTTAATTGGATGTTTATATATTTTTTTTTTATGTATCTTCGGGCATAACTTCTTCATATATATATGGATTTGCAAGGTTCGAAAGGGGTTTATTCCGAAATGGTCCAATTGAAATTTCATATAGACCTGATGATAAGTTTCGGAGACAGACAATAGAACTCTTCAAAAAACTACGGGAAATCAACCGCGTTTAGCGTTAGGTTATGGTAGCTCACCGTCCGAAAAGGACCAGGCCCGAGTCGACGGCGCGTAGTGTTCCACGCGCGCCTCAAAGAGATGTCAGCAACAACTGACGGGGTCGACTAGGACAGATGCCTGTCTGGGTCGCGGATAAATTAGAAAGTGAGTTACCGCGGAGCAACTGAAGGAACACGGGTGGCTTTAACCCCTCGGCCACGGGCATACCAGTATGCCGATCCAGATTACGCGGCTTAAACCTCTATTATTAAATAACTAAAGATCTTATATCCTGTGGCATGGTGCACATGCATTCTTAGATAGTTATTACATAGTGTTAGAAAAAAAACGCAACACAAAACGCAACGCAAACGCAGAAACGCAATTTTAAAAAGCCGTTATGTTGTTTTGATTTCGTAATTTGAAGTTTTGAGTGTGAATAATAGGAAAATATGATATCGGACTCTACAACTCCAACACAACAACTCTATTACTTGTCTATTCATAGTGCAACATGCAAAATTTCATGTAAATTGATACAGTGGTTTTAACAACTACCCACACACACACACACACACACTATTCCCGACAAATCGTTGATAACAGAATTTGAATAAAATTCAACTCTTGAATTACAAGTATTGTTTACATGTTATTCTAAGGTCTGTTTATTCAACAACCCAAAAAAGTTTACTTTAAGTGCCTCGCTCTAATAGAAACCTCAGCAAGTTGTTTTTTATGAGCCCGGTCGTAAATATGTCAAACTGCGATAAGAGGCGCGGCCGTTGAGGGGTTAAGTCAATATTTTTCAATAAATTTGAATCCTATCACATTTTTTTAAATCCGTGTTCTTGTGTATGTAGCCACATGAATCTGATACGCCCTCTTGATCCACCCAGAGCAGGAGAAGTCACTGGATGATTTTCCTTCCCAAAAAAAAAAAGCTGAGACATTTGTGTGAAAAAAAAAATTGCTTGGTTCAAATAATCTTACATTCTTTCTTCTCCTGACTCTGCCAGTCAAATTCTCCATTCTCGACGAGCTCGTGGAACTTGGCCCTCTTCTTGAAGTACATCGCCAGGTCCGTCGACAGGATCGCTGTCTCTACAACCCTCATCACGTCTTTGTAGTCGCATGGGGATAGCGCCTGGAAGATACAAGGAGGAATTTAATACCAGATTTTTAATACATGACAAAGGTGCTGTTGGTTGCAGAAAGTGCCTGGCGGATCCTATTTCTTTCTTTCTTTCTCGTTTTGAAGAAAAACAACACGTGTGGAGTAACCACTAGGAATTACTCCTGTGTCGCGGGTGCGTGCACAAGACACCCAAATCCGGAACAACTATCTGTAGGCCATACAAATATTTGTTCCGTGCGGGAATCGAACCCGCGGCACGCAATGCAGCAGCCAATCGCTCTACTACTGCGCCAACCGTGTCGTAACCAAATTATCTTCACGAGGAAGACTTTTATTTATTTATTTGAATGAGACGATTGATCATTTTTTAACCTGCTTCGAAAAAAGGAGGAGGTTCGTTCGACTGTATGTATGTTTTTTCTTTTTTTCTGTATTTCCACCGATTTCTCTGTCAGTTCTAGACCGATTTTCAAAATTCTTTTTTATCCAAAAGGTTATACTCTAGAGGTGGTCCATTTAAATTTTATCGTATTTTTTTTTTTAATAAACGTTACCCCACAATAGGAATTATTCTTGTATCGTGGGTGCGTTCACAAACATTTAAACTCACATACACAAGACACCCAGACCCGGAACAACTATCTGTAGGGCCACAAATATTTGTTCCGTGCGGGGATCGAACCCGCGACACGCAGCGCAGCAGCCGAACGCTCAACTCGATAGAAGGCATTTGCTCTGAAGAGGGACCAGGCTCTTAAAAAAATATTTATACCAAACTAACAAGCTTATAATCATAAAAATAACAGTCCACTCACCTGAAAAATATTATTACTCTCACTATTCAAAATCATGACACACTGATCGAAATGGTGATGTTCCATCGTCGAAGTCGAGTACAATATCGCAAGAGGGCTCTCCGTCTTCGTCTGGAACGCATTATTCGTCCCTCTATGGTCCAAGTCGTGGCATAGACAAGCTACGAGAAGGCCTAGGATTTCCAGGTCAGACATGAATCGTTCCATCTTGCCAGTCTTCAGCATAGCGAACATGGTTTGCGCTACGTTGAGGGCGTGTCTCCAGTTGTGGTACTTTACTGGACGGTAGTTTTTTTTGACACTTAGTATCCAACGGCAGAGGACCTGAAATATATTGAAATGGTTTCTGGTGATTGTATTTATTTTTGCTGTAGTTAATCTAATTAGTTCGTTAGCTATATTACCAAAAAATATTAGACACGTATTTTTTCTTTTATTACGTAAACCAAAGAAAAGGACGATATAGTGCGTTGAAATTTCGCGTGACGTCACACCTCGATATAGTTTGTACCGTTTAGTGACGTTACAAGCCCCCACTGCAAAGCTTTGGTAAAGAAAAAACAAGTGTCCAATATTTTTGATAATATAAGTTACGGACTGAATAGAATAGAATAGAATAGACTAATACTTTATTATACACCAAAACAGTACAGCACAGCAGCAGCAGCAGTGCAGTACAGTTTTATGCCCAGGAAATAAAAAGCACAAATCTTTATTTAGGTACTAATTTTGCTGGCAGAATAAAATAGGGATGTGTATTAATAAAGATTTATGTTGGCAGAAAGGTTTTCTTTCTTTTAAAAAAAATAACAGTATTCAAATCAATTGACAAACAACAATAAAGTATTACGAACACGACTGTACAGAAGCAGGAATTAGCGCGCGTGTGCAGTATACGGACATAACTCCGCCGCCACGTCCCCGTACTACGTCCCACTCATACTTACATTGCGTTCTGCGCATCAAAACGTACGATGTTCCTACACGCCATTATCTTTAAATTTTACTATTCCCCACGTAAGGTTAAAGTAATACTGAGACAATTACAGCCAGTTTTGAGAATAAAGTTAAGTAACACCGCGGGATAGGCGCACATCTTGATTAATAGATTAGCTTTGCTCTGAAACTTACATCGTAAGGTATGTGGAACTTCTCCACCAGGTTGCACTGTAAGAACATGCGGAGTGTCGCTCTACATGTGTCCTCATCAGTTAGGTCGAAATCTGAAACAGAATATTATTATGTATTTTTCAACTCGTGACTACCTTCAAGTATCTATCCTAGAAGGAGTGTAATGTTTTTCGTGCAACTACACTTAGCTTTTTTTTCAAAATTCGTATAGTCTGTGTCACTTTGGCGGTTAAGACCAATCTAATAAAACCTCATTTGAAATTAAAACCCGTCAAGCCGGCTACAGCACGTACCAAAGAAATAGACATACAAACATACGCACATTTATATACATGCATACAAACTCTCTAAAACATTACCCTCCTTCTCAGGCAGTCTGGTAAAAACTAGAACCGACTTCCAAAAAAAAACAAAAAATGTGCAAAATAACTTTAATTTCGGCAGTCGTTGTCTGAGGTTTTGATTCTTTGTTTTTTGACGCCGACTTCCGAAAATTAAAGTTATTTTGCACATTTTTTGTTTTTTTTTTTGGAAGTCGATTTTATGTTTTGTAAAAAAGTTTTTCATTTTTCACTTTTAAATTCTGAAAACAATACATAGACAAAACGATCGCAGTAATCGCGAGTGATTTGCTGTTAGTTATTGAAGAGTTCCACTGTCTAGCTCCGAAGTTCTTCATCAGATCCTAAAGTATTGTATACTTTTTTTTTTTTGGGGGGTGGGAAATCATCTTATGACTTCTTCCGCTCTAGGGTGGAGCGGAAGGGCGTGTCAGACTCTTACTGACTAAAACCCACCCCTGTTCCTCCCTGCCCTACGTGCCCGGGAATTGAATTTATCCTCAACCCCCGGGCAGAAAGTATTGTCTACTTAAACAATCCTTGAAAAATATGCATTTAAATAACGAAAACCCTATCCAAATCGGATCAGAAGTTTTCGAGAAAATCGCGGACAAACATATATACTTTTTTGAAGTCAGTCAAAAATAAGTATCTAGTTTTTGTACGTAAGTTAGCATGTTTGTGAGTAAGTTGGATAACTTACCGTGAAACTGAAAACTGTACAAATTGTAGATCTCTGCTGTGGGGATATTGTCTTGACACAGCTTGCTTGTATCTTCTGTTGATGCTGTTGCGTGGTACGAAAGGCATTCTAACGCCACCTGTAAACAAAAATATTACGTTAAAGAAGTAACTACAAAATGTATCTGTATCAAAAAGAGAACATTGTGGGAGGAGAGGATGACTTCTTGATTGACTGGGGAACCTGCTCCGAACCCTATCGCTTTAAGGCCCTTCTCGCGGTCCAGTGGCGCCCTCATTGAATAAAAAGTCGTAGCATAGCACAGAAAATAAATATCAAAAAATCCAACTTCACGTTTGTTACAAAGAGGATAAAGAATTTTTATGTTGTTAAAACAGGTCTCAAAATGTTTCGTATCCAAAGTAGTAGGCAAAAGTGTCAGAAACGGCCGTTTTTGGCACTTTTGTTATGCTATGATTTTTTATTCAATGAGGGCGCCACTGGACCGCGAGAAGGGCCTTAGGAGGAGGTTCTATGTTCGACTGTATGTATGTTTTTTTTTTTTATGTAGGTCCGCGCATTTCTCCGTCAGTTGTGGACCGATTTTCAAAATTCTGTTTTTATCCGAAAGAATATACTCCCGAGATGGTCCCATGTAAATTTTATCGAAATCGCTTTAGCTCTTTTTGAGAAACTGAACAAAAACGAAAAATACTATGCGTATTTTTGTGTTCTCCAAATGTTTAAATTCCACGTTCCATGTTATTGGGGTTATAGTTCTGGGCTATAACAACTACAAAGCGAAAAATAAAAAAAACTTTTTTACAAAAAAAAAAACAACCGACTTCCAAAAAAAAAATACACTAAAAATTTAAAAATAACTAATTTCGGAAGTCGGTGTCAAATATCGAAGACATAAAATACAAACACCACAACTTCCGAAATTAAAGTTATTTTTAAATTTTTAGTGTATTTTTTTTTTGGAAGTCGGTTGTTTTTTTTTGTAAAAAAGTTTTTTAATGCAATAACCTCCATAATGATTGGAAGTAATTAGGCGTCCTCGTAAAATTAAAATTGTGAAAAACAGCTACCCTCAATTATTGAAAATAAACAAGTTTTTTTAACAAAAATCTGTTAGTTTTTAATTTTGTGCTATGTGGAACGTGCACAAACTATAGGTGGCAGCACAAATCGACACGAGCGCCACAGTGTGGCAAGAAAATTAACTATTCAGAGCTGTTATCGTGTTGTCGTCTATTTGTTTACATTATATTATATCGTTTTTATTATGATTTAAATGACAAAATATGGGTCGATTAATAATGATCGTCCGCGTGGTCAGAATATGTCAAAAGGCCAAAAAGTGTTTGAATCCGGGCATGTCTTAGAAGTAGAAGATTATGTTTACTTACAGATTTATTTTTATTGAATAGTATCACTACAACATTATTAGTAGACTCTTCACGTGACCAGAGGGCTGGCGTTTTTTTCGGCCAACGAATCAGCATTGCCATCCAACGTGGCAATGCTGCCAGCGTTCTGGGCACTTTTCCCATTGACAGCGATGTGGACGAATTTTTTGATGCCCAATGAGCTTTACTCCTACCGGATATTTTATGCCTCTTGTACATATTTTATTTATTAAGTTATTTATTAGTTTAGTATAATTTGTATTGTAGTTACAGACTGTTGAAAATAAATACAATTAATTGCTAACTAATTTAAAACATTATTAGTAGTAGTAGTAAGTACTTAACTTCTAGATGACTAAACTAAACTCATACTTAAATGTTTTTTATTGCATTTATCCACTTTAATCGTTTATCGCATAACCATGGAAATTTAGTACTATATATATTAGTACTATAGTTTTTATGTTGAGATGGATGTGTGGAGTAACGAAGAATGGATAAAGTGAGAAATGAAAGTGGCGCCAGTCACAGAAAAGTTGAAAGGGAACCGCTTATCTTGGTATGGTCATGTAAAGAGGAGGGATGAAACACATGTAACTAAAAGAGTTGTGAATACAAATGTGAATGGATGGAGAGGGAGAGGGAGGCCAAAGAAAGGATGGATGGATTGTGTGAAGAGTGATATGAAAGAAAAGGGAGTTAGTGATAGCGTGACGGCTGACAGGACAGAATGGAAGAGAAAAAACGTGTTGCGCCGACCCCAAGTAACATGGGATAAGGGCAGGAAGATGATGCATAACCATAGAAATTTAGTAGGTACTATTCATAGGAAAGCAATAGAATTTTACACCATTTGACTTATTTTTATTTTTCTTTGAAGTGTTCAAGCATCCACAAATGCAACAAAACATTTTCAATTAGTTAAATGTTATTTTTCCTTCTAAATTTTGATTAATTTCTAATTGTTTCCATAAATGAATCGGATTTGCGCCACCAGGTGGCAGAGTCTTCGTAGTGCACGTTCCGTATAGTATCAGGCTGGTGGCTCGGCAGCACCCACCGCGAGCGCGGTAGCTTCCACCGAAGCACACGATAAAATCCGCGAGCCATTGCTCACAATAATTTGTTATTAAATATTATGTTTATGAACTTTTAACGCCTGCCCCGACGCAAAAAGAGGGTTTTATAAGTTTGTTCGCTATGTGTGTGTCTGTTTGTCTGTGGCACCGTAGCTTTTAAACGGGTGTGCCGATCTGAAAGTGGTCTTTTTATTTGAAAGCAGGTCTTCTAGCAATGGTAACTGGACAAACTGCCCACTTGCATCAAGATATACTATTAGCGAATCCAAATAAAGCAGTAATATTTCGGCCGTCAAATGAAACGTAGGATCTCTAGTGGATTGATTTCAATTAAAAACTAGCGAGTGTACCTTTTGTTTAGCCATCAGCTTACAAGCGTTTTCATACATCTGCGTGTTGTGTATGCCGAGACCGCAGAAAATGGCGAACGCTTCGAATATCGAAATGTCGCCTTCTGTGAACTGGCACCCATTCTCCTGGAAAACACAAAGTTAGTTTTAGGAATTTAAGATTATCAAAACTTTTCTCTCGTCTCGCCGATGCCTGCCAGTGTTGTGGGAGTCATTGAAAGAGCCAACTTGCCCTGGTACAGGTGACTGAAGGAACATGGTTGGGTTTTAATCAGTGAGAGTCTGACATGCCTTTCCGCTCCATGCAGAGCGAAAGAAGTTATTTGGTAATTTCCCATACTATCAAAAAAAAAAATATTGCGTGATACTGAGAGCCGATTTCACCAATTATAAACGCCCAGTTAAACGCGTTTACGCGAGCTTAAACGCGTTTAGCCGCTGGTATAAAGCTGAAGAGTTTTTTTGCTTGTTTGCTAATCTCAGGAACTACTGGATCGAATTGAAAAAATATTTTTGAGTTAAATAGTGCTTTTATCGAGTAAGGCTATATAATATCCCGCTGCGACCAACAGGAGCAGAGCATCAGGAAAAAATGTGGCAAAAACGGGTAAAAAAATCCTTTTGAGAGCTTCAGTTGCGTGCGCTGCGTAAACGGTTAAAGTTACGCAAAAATTAAAAATGATGGAATTGTTCTCCTTTTAAAGGAAAGTCCGCGACAGCATATGTTAACTCATTATAATCTTTTTTATGGTTTTTATTTTTTACGCTTAGCTTAGTTCAGTAAAACTTAGTTTATAGAGCAAATGGTGAAATCAGCCCTTAGTATTCCAAAAGGTTACTTGATTTTGTTGACCACTAAGATTGAAAAAAAAATGGTATTATTATAATCAGGACTTTGGCATCCTGATTCCTGCCAGAAGTAGTACTGCCTTCTCAGAATGCTGACTCTAGGTCTCTACATAATTCCAATTTAAGACATTATATCTCTCTCTCACATGGCTGAAGGCTTTTATTGCTATCTTTTATCCCTGAAGTCACTTATTCCACTACAAAATATTCTCTTTGTTCCTCTTCACTAACTTTATTGATAAGCTGCGCAACTCCGATGACATCTTTGTTGGCGTTGACGATGGGCATGCATAGCATGGTCCTGACGTTGGCAGCGTCGTCCACGGAGACGTCTGCCACGAACATGCCGTTCTCTCTCCGCCAGTCTGCCACGTCGGAGATGTTAAGTGCTTTGTTGGATTGGGCCACCTGGAAGAATAAAAAACAAATGGAGATTAAAAAAGGACAATAGAAAAGTTAGAGAGAAGAATTAAGATTGTTTGATTTTAAGATGCATTGGTACGAAAATGCCAAAAAAAAACAAGTTTTTCAATGTCTAACACTATTCACCAACATTAAACTTGGTTTTGTGGAGGTATGCGGAACAGGGTGTAAAGTTCCACAACCTCCATTGAAAAGGGAGGATCCTCCGACCAGACGAGTGTTGTGTCTGGTCCGGGCAACTGCCCGATGGTTGATTTCGGACTGTTGTATATGTTCAAATCGCGCGGAGAACTCTGCTTGCGCGATGTAGAATTCTTGCTATTTTTAGTTCGTGTGCGGCGTCATAGATGTCGCTACATCACTCCCCTCCGGAGATCGGAGATCGATGGTTCTTGATGAGTCGTCCATACATCTTGTGATGCTTGCCGGGCCAGTGGAAGGTTGGTTCCAGTGAGTCGGAACCGGAAGAGCCGCATAGTTCACGGTGAGTCGGAACTGTCTGCGGTGATGCCCCAGTGAGTCGGGGTGTTGCTATCCCAGTGAGTCGGGATGATGCCCCAGTGAGTCGGGGTGATGATGTCCCAGTGAGTCGGGATGATGCCCCAGTGAGTCGGGGTGATGATGTCCCAGTGAGTCGGGATGATGCTGCAGGCTCCAGTGGGTCGGAGCGGTGCTGTGCGACGTAGTGGCTTGACTGCTGGCGTCGACCAGAAGAGGTTCTTCGACCGGCCGAAGGTGCTGTTCGCTGCGCCAAGATCGCTGATGAGGTTGATGGTGATGAAAGAGGCTGAGGATGCTGACCAGGAATGCGCATCCGCTGCATGCTGGTGGTCAGGATACCCGTAGAAGCCGTTGGTACTGGCTGGCTGTATGACTCGTTGCTCAAGAGCTTGAAGGAAGCGATGATGATGACGTCACGCTGAAGTAGCTGCACGAAGGCTGCGCTGACGTTCATGGTCGAGGTTCACCAGTGTGGAAGTATGCGGAACAGGGTGTAAAGTTCCGCAAACCTCCGTTGAAAAAGGAGGATCCTCCGACCAGACGGGTGTTGTGTCTGGTCCGAGCAACTGCCCGATGGTTGATTTCGGACTGTTGTATATGTTCAAATCGCGCGGAGAACTCTGCTTGCGCGATGTAGAATTCTTGCTATTTTTAGTTCGTGTGCGGCGTCATAGATGTCGCTACAGTTTCTTTCTTCCTGTAGCATAAGCCAATGTAACTCTATTTTGCAGAGTTTTTTTTAACAGTATAAACAGTAGAAAATTGTCGTGTAGAATCAATATTTTACAGAAAACTATCACATGCTAGTCGTTGTACTGGCTGTTTTGAACCATTTAAATGATTCACTATCCGTGAAATCATTTTCAGTCATACGTCGTTTTGTTTTTTTTTTTATTGTAGGTATTCTATGTATTGGCGAACTGTGTTAAAACCAATAAGCCATGCAGTTGAGGTGTCACGTTCTATGATTTATTAGCAGAATAAGTGCTTGGGAGTTTTTTTTTTAAATAGTGGGAAGCGTAAGGATAATGCAAATAGTTTTTGAGGTAAATGTTTTAAAAGTCTTACCGCTAGCGCAATACTTGCGAGCGTAGACCTATAGTCATGTCTCGGCGTTAGGGTTGTCCTGGACTGATGAGCTCCCAGCTCGAACAGCGTGTGGAAGCGCGTGGGCGCAGGTGGTGGAAGAGCTGGCATCGCTGACTTCTGACCTCCTGGCCGCTGTACTATGCGCTCTAAGTGACTCTGAAAACAGAAGAATTTTGAAGTTCAAGTTGAGAATAAGAAGCATGTAAATGGAATTCCCATTTCATTCCGTTCAAAAGCAGAATAGAATAACTTTGTATAAAGAACGTTAGATGTTGTCGTCTTACAAAGCTTAAAGACGGGGTCCAGCTACGCACCCCTGGGCACTCAGGCAGCGAAGAAACAGGGGTGGGTTTTTGGTCAGTAAGAGTCTGACACGCCCTCCCGCTCCACTCAGAGCGGGAGATATCATTGGATGGTCCCCCCCCCCCCTCCCCTAAAACAAAAAGGGTCCAGGCACATCCCATGATTACTGCTGACCAAAGCAAACGCCTTCACTACACGCTACACTCACTCACGACCTTACTACTTACCGATTCACAGTGATCCGTATCCGAAATAAACACGGCACAACGTTCACACTTCAGCAGCTCCCTCGCCTCCGTCATGATTTTGGTCACCAGACACTCCAGGTTGCTCTGCTCCTCAAAGATGCTCCTCGCCAATGCCAAAAGGATCTGGTTCCTCTTATACTCCAGGACCGAGGACTCGAATAGCTGCGCGTTCTGGATGCCGATGCCGCAGAATGTGAGGTAGCGGCGGAAAACTTCCACGTCTCGGGGAGAGAACTCTTTGGAGCCTGGAATGGGGGTAAGCGAATAATTATTTTAAGATTAAAAGTTACTTTTCGAGCTGTCTAGTCTAGCAGCTGCTGAGACATACGAGTACAAAACAAATGTCTAGAAGTTGATAAATCTGGGACTAATTATGAAGTGGTAAGTATACCGCGGGTGATTATGAAGTGGTAAGTATACCGTGGTAGGGTTAAACTACCACGGTTTCAGCCGTATCGCACAAAATCGTAAAATGTAGTCCCCGACCTCAAATTATTATTAATGAGAGATACGCAATTAATGAATAATTTTGATTTGATAGGATGCTCCAATTTTCTCCAGTATTCTGTGCTTGTATGGCCTAATTTATAAAAAAAAAGAGTATCACTACAGAAGTGCCGACAGAAGTGAAAACTTGAACAAAAATGCCTAACGTGCCTAATGAAACTTTCACTTCAGTCCAAATAGCGGTGTCGGTGTCGGTGGCGAGTTCATTTGTTTGCGAGGTATTCCACATTGGGCACCCGTTTAAACGGCACCTGAGTGAATGGCACCTAAGGTATTTCGCATACGGCACCTATCAATATTTCTCGCAGGTGTCATTTGTGGAATAGAATTTTAAATAGTAAACTATTCCACTAATGGCACCTGCAAAAAATATCGATCGGTGCCGTATGTGGCATATCTCAGATGCCATTCACTCAGGTGCCGTTAAAGCGGGTGCTCAATGTGGAATACCTCGTTTTTCCCATCTCAAAAATGCCCAACGCGCCCAAAGAAGTTTTCACTTCAAAAACATTAACCCATTTGGGCTTTACTGTTCTATAGGCTACTTGTAAAACCAACAAACGCATCATCATCAGCCTTTTAATGACCCTACTGCTGGCCGGCGGGACGGCCCACACCTTCTCACAGAGGAGGCCTGTGCGCCTAATCTGTGAGAAGGTGTGGGCCGTAATCCACCACGCGGGCCCAATGCGGGTTGGTAAATGTCACATGTCTTAAAAATTTTTGGTTCTAGAACATGCCGGTTTCCTCACGATGTTTTCCTTCACCATTTTGAGAGCAGTCGTGATGAAATAATTAACACAAAGTAAATTGCCTGCCGAAACGAATACGAAAAAGGTAATAATGCATTCCTGCATCCTACCATGCCTTACCTATGCTAGCCAGACATGGGTTAACACCGAGAAGGTAAAAAACAAAATACTGTCGTGCCAACATGCAATGGAGAGGAGTATCTTGAAACTTCGAAGAATTCAAAAAACTAAAACCATAGACATCCGCAAAAGAACCGAGATAGCAGACGCCCTCAGTGGAAATGGGCAGGACATTTTGCAAGATACCAAGACAGAAGGTGGATCTACCTCACCACTAAATGACTGGGCCCGACAAGCAAAAGACATGTCGGAAGGCAGAAGAAAAGATGGGTAGATGACATTGTGGAGGTAGCAGAAAAAGGCTGCATGGTTGTCGCCACCGACAGAATACAATGGAAAAAAAACTTTTTTACAAAAAAAACAACCGACTTCCAATAAAAAAAATACTCTAAAAATTTAAAAATAACTTTAATTTCGGAAGTCGGTGTTTGTATTTTATTTCTTCGATATTTGACACCGACTTCCGAAATTAAAGTTATTTTTTAATTTTTGAAAGTCGGTTGTTTTTTTTGTAAAAAAGTTTTTTATTTTTCACTTTTTAGTTGTTATACCCCACAACTAAAAACCCCAATAACAGGGAACGTGGTATTTAAACATTTGGTAGTACACCAAAACGTCATCGAGGTAAACGTATTTTTCGTTTTTTTCAGTTTCTCAAACAGCGCTTAAGCAATTTCGATAAAATTTTTATGGAACCACCTCGAGAGTATATTCTTTCGGATAAAAAAAGAGTTTTGAAAATCGGTCCACAACTGACGGAGAAATCGGCGGACAAACGTAAAAATATTTTTTTTTTTTTTTTACGTTGCCCCACACTAGGAATTATTCCTGTATCGTGGGTGCGTTCACAAACATGTAAAGTCACATACACAACGTTCATACGCTTACCTGTTTATCTCCGTATTTTCCTTTGATCTTCCTCGATCATTTGAAGTAGGTATCTCAATAATCCATAACACAAACTTTGCGAGTAAAAAGCTGGCAAAATGAACACAACAGACTTAAAATCCAACAAAATAAAACTTCTTTAGTTGGTGTACTTTTTAAAATGTAGCACGAAGCGAGGCTCAGTCACGACTCTATCATAAATTTAGTTATAACAGTTAGAAACCAACAAAGGCTTTGAGAGTTGCGCGCTTCGGAAACTTGGAGAAAAGTCGATGCCGCGGAATCTGCAGCAAATTCAATTATGATTAACTGGCGAAATGTAGATCAAGATATATACGAGGATTTGGTTTGGAGGAATTTAATTTTGAGTTGGTTTGGTTTAGTAATATATTGAAGAGAAATTACAGCCATTTTCCTCAGCAAATTATCGAAAGAATTCTTACATTGTGAATGGGAGCAGAATTGAGGAGCTCGTGGCTATAGTAATAACAGCCGCACGGGTCGATCTATCAGGTTATGCTACGCTTGGCAAGGTTGGTCCATCGACGGGTGATAATCTTTACATACCAAGACTCCTCCGTGCCTCGGACAGCACGTTAAACTGTTGATCCCGGCTGTCAATCGTGGATCTTTGACAGTCTTTACGGGTCGTCAGAAGCCCGAAAGTCTGACAACCAGTCTTACAAAGGGGTACGTATTACCCAGTAACTGGGTTGTGGACGTCAGATAGGTAGCCGCTCCATGTAAAATACTGGTATTCAGCTGCATCCGGTTAGACTGAAAGCCGACCCCAAGATGGTTGGGAACAGGCTGGCAGATTCATTGAATAGAAGCAGAAAATTAAATAAGCTGTGTAAAAAACATGTAAAAAACAGAATAAGGCAACCAGTGTGTCCTCGGCCAGGAAGTGTTAAAGCCAAAACTTTGTCATTTAGTTCCATGTAATATTAAAATTGTTACGTAATGCGAACAAAATTGTTGTGTATAAGTTATTTAGTTTTTCTGTTGAATGATTTTTTTAAAATGATTAATTACCTACCTAGAGCCTTCTCCATTTCTACGTACATATTTGTTACTTTATATAATATTTAGAACACTTATTTGTGTAACTATTGTGGGTTCAAAAGGGCTTGTGAATTAATTATGTTATTGATACAACAATCATTTTCAGGTGTTTACACTACGACACATTTTGTCATATTTATCCATTGTATTCAGATTTAAATATAAGTATGCATTATGTTAACTAATATAACTGACTATTTGTCGCCAATAATTTAAACTTTATTTATTATAACAATTTGTAATTAACGGATGAAATTTTATTTGTTTATAAATAGTAAATAATCTTTGAAAGTCATCATCATCATCTTTCTGCCCTTATCCCATGTTGCTTGGGGTCGCCGCAACACGTTTTTTTCTTCCATTCTGTCCTGTCAGCCGTCACGCTATCACTAACTCCCTTATCTTTCATATCACTACTCACACAATCCATCCATCTTTTCTTTGGCCTTACTCTTCTTTTCTGTTTTTAACTCTTGTTCTCTTTGTTATTTTCTGTTTGCTCCATCTTCGACTACATCATCGCTTACCATTAGGTGAGAGTGGTCAAACGCGAGCCTATCAAACATAAAAAAAAGACTAATGATCCGAGTAGAAAAAAAAATAAAAATAATATAGCAGGACTGAGCGATGCGTGCGTGACGATTTGGATTCGTTCCGGATAGATTGGCAGGAGAAGGCAAAAAAACTGTTAGGGTTCCGTACTCGAAGGACGACGACGACGTGGGGACGGAGCCCTATTGCTGTCACTCACGTATTTGTCTGTCCGTCATGTGTCACAAAATTTTGTTCCGAAGAATTTTTTACCATCCCATTGACCTATAACTTGAAATTTGGTGATAACGTTTATTACGTATATTTTAATAAAGCAGTGGTGGCCCAGTGGTATTAGCCGCGACTTAGAAGTTTTAGGTCGTGAGTTCAAACCCAAGTAGGCTCTTTACTTTGTGTAAAGTTTTTCATCACCACTGCTCTCAAAACGGTGAAGGAAAACATCGTGAGGAAACCGGCATGTCCTAGAACAAAAAATTCGAAGACATGTGACATCCACCAATCCGCATTGGGCCCGCGTGGTGGATTACCGCCCACACCCTCTCATAGAGAGGAGGCCTGTGCCTCAGCAGTGGGGACATTAAAAAAGACTGATGATGATAGATAGATAGATAATAATAATAATAATGTGGACTCAGCGATCATTGTACCGATAGTCGTGTCAGCCAATGGCTTAATAACACTAACATAGCATGTAAGCACAATCTGTTACTAACCACTAACAACTTATGGACCGTAAGGTCTGAAATAAAGATATTTTATTTATTTTATTTATTTATTTAATAGCCACGAGCCTCGACCAACACCTCAGGAGGCTCTCGTTAGGCGGCTGGATCAAGGGCTTGATTCAGAAAGCAGTACTTCTGGACACGGCTCGCATTGTCAGGCGGTTTCTCTCTCTGGAGCCCTGTAGCTTGGACCCTGTTCCCGATACCGGTGGGATACTATTTTTTATATTTTTAAATGTTTTTTATATATTCTTTTTTAAGAAATATTTAAAAATGTATTTAATATGTTAAAAAGATAAATAAACAATAATAATAATAATATACCCTGTTCCCGATACCAGTGGGATACTATTTTTTATATTTTTAAATGTTTTTTTATCTTTTTTATTTAAATATTTAAAAATATAATATAATAATATGTACATATAATGAATAAACGTAATAATAATAATAAATAATAATAATATTCCACAACTATCACACAATGCCATCTAGTCCCAAGCTAAGCAGAGCTTGTGTTATGGGTACTAGACAACTGATAAACATATATTTCTAAATACATACATATTATAGATAAATTACACCCAGACACAGAACAAATGATCGTGCTCATTACACAAACATTTGTCCTGGGTGGGAATCGAACCCACGACCTCCGGCATAGCAGTCAGGGTCACTAACCACTAGACCAACAGGCCAGTCAAAAAAAATAGATAAATCAGATTTTTTTCTTTCATAATTCCCTCATTTCGTACGGAACCCTAAATGTGCGAAGTCTGACACTGACTTGGCCGGATTTTATTGTTCTCGGTGGGAAACCTTCAAAAGGTGCCTTGACTTTTGGGGAAAAATCTAGGGAGTGTGGGATTCTGTGGGATCCTAACCTTACTAAAACCACCACAGTGATCACTATCAGCAAATGGAAGAGGCCTCATTACCTCTTAAAAAGACTACATTAAAAAAAGGATCCCCTCTGCGCAACACCTGTTAGGGCACATCCCTAAGGAGACCGTAAAGGGGTCTTCCTTGAGCCTCGCCGTGCCATTCAGCACGTGATCACAGTGCCGCCGCATTCCCTGTAATCACTCGGTGGGCCATCAGAGTCACCAATCTGAGCGCTAGAGATGCAGGTGGGGTTTCGGCGCGTTAGGTATCGAGACGGTTTGGGCACGCTACAATTGCGGCGGTAAGGCTCCTCTTTGAGGAGTGGCTGGAGAGGCGCTACGGCGTCCTTACCTTACGCCTGACACAGACCCTCACCGGACGCGGCTGTTTCGGGAGGTCCCTGTGTCAGATAAGGCGGGAGGAAACCGGGGTCACCACTGTGTGGTTTGCCCAGAGGACACGGTGGAGCATACGGCGGAGCAGACGTTAACGCTCAGCTGCAAAGTAACAGTTATCAGTAAATGAATTTTAACTTTTAGGGATACACAACAGGCGCAGTCACACACAGCCGAGTCCGTTTGGACGAAGGCTGAGGACGTAGTCCTCTAATCCAAAAAATATATTATTTTGTAACTAGGAACCAACTATCAGGGGGTGTTCTACATGACCTTTACAAGTAGGACGAGGATCCGCGAATGCACCTTACTGCCAGTTGAGGAATAGCTCAATTTATTTGCAATTTCCTTCGAGGGTGATTAAGAGGCGGAGAATCTTAACACCTCGATTCAAAAACGTGACGTAAATTCACAGCGCCCTCTAGTAGCGTGTGTATACATAATAAACATTAAAAACGTGTGTTACATAGTATACGCCATAATAATAATGTCGTGGATCGAGGGCGCTACGATACAACAAACACCGCCCTCTGTAATTTGTTTCGAAAGTTAGTAATCACGCGATTGGAAACGCAAGCGCACCCCACCGCTTGGACATGATCGTTGGTAGAGGGGCTCCAAGGACGACAGTCAAGGTCACACAGTCTTAGCGGAACACTCAGTATCAACTTACGTGTTTGTTTCTTGTCCGTTACTTTGATAATATTTTAATTTAATCTAAATTATCTTTCCCTCACAAAAGCATTAAGAGAAAAGCTTGACATAGCACAGAGAGCAATAGAGAGGAGTATGACCGGGTATAAACGCCAGGATAAGATAAGAAACACCGATCTAAGGTCAATAACAAAACTTCCTGACATACTCATGCGAATAGACCAACAGAAGTGGAGGTGGGCAGGCCATTTGATGCGCGATAAAGTGAGGAAGTGGAGCAAGAGAGTCACAGAATGGTACCCAAGGGATGGCAAACGAAGACAAGGTAGACAACACACAAGGTGGAAAGACGAAATTAAACTGACAGCGGGACCAAACTGGAGAAGGCTAGCTCATGACAAGTAACAATGGAAGTCATTGGAGGAGGCCTTTGCCAATAGGCACACCGAATTAAGAGACTTTTTATAGTTGTAGTTGTTTATCTTAGAGTTTAAGGCTATTAACATTTAGCCTTCGGAATAAAGGGCTTTATTATTATTATTATTATAAATTATCTTTCATTAGTGACAACACCTAGCATAAATTATGTCGGATTGTGAAGAAGACCCGATGTTTCACATCTCGGCCACCCTTTTTTTTTTTTTTTTTTTTTGGGTTTTGGTTAATTATCTAATGACTTCTCCCGCTCTGGGTGGGGCGGGGGGGCTACCCCTAGTTATGCAGGCACCGGCCACAATGGGCTCCATCAGTAGTGGCTGACACTAATCTCTTTGACGCGCGCGTGGAACACTACACGCCGTCGACTCACGGGCCTAGTGTTGATCCGACGGCGAGCTACCCACTGCTCGCCATCCGCAGGCCCGGGTCTACGGTGGCCGGAGATCGTCTCGTGACGTCCTACGCCCAATACCTCTCCTGCGGTGGTAGCGGCCGGGGCCGGGAGGGCCACTCCGCTAAGCTTCCCTCACGCGTCCCGCTTCTGCCTTCGCGAGCATTACTGCTTCGCAAAAGGCGGAGACTGCTTCCCATTCCCTCTCGCTCCGTTCCATGTCCTGAACCAGGGCCGGGCGTGAGAGGTCGCCGCTACCTATCGCATCCACGAGGACACGGCGGTGCTCCGCCCAAGCGGGGCAGACCTCCACCGTAGGCATCACCGTGTCCTCTGGGCAATCCGCGCAGGGCCACCCTTGATGCGACATAATATTGTATCTGTTATACGTACCATCAGTCTTGTTGATAATCTGCGCTACTCCAACCACGTCACCTTCGTAGTTGCAGATGGGCATGCAGAGGATGAGCTCGGTCTTGTAGCCGGTGCGAGCGTCGATCTCGCTGTTGAATCTGCAAAAGCAAATTAAGATATTCACGAACTCTAACAGATTTTAGTTCAATGATTGATTTCATGCCACCAGACTGCTTGAAAAGTGACTTGTTTGGAACTTTTTACTTGCTTTTACCGTCGGGTTTTTTTGCTAATTTTTATTTTATTTTTATTTTTTACATTATAATTGAGTTTTATTTTTGGGATCGCCTCCTTGAACCCTTTATTTTGATATCCCACTCAATATAGTTCGTGAACTCTCATTTTTAGGGTTCCGTAGCCGAAGGGTCCAAACAGAGCGCTATTGTTGTCGCTCACGTGTCCGTCTGTCTGTCTGTCCGTCCGTCGTGTGTCACAAAATTTTGTTCCAAAGAATTTTTAAACTACCCATTGACATATATGAATTTGAAATTTGGTGATATGTTTATTATTACGTATACTTTACTAACAAATACCAATATTTGGTACGAACTATTTATGTGCGAAATCTGACATGCACTTGGTCAGTTTTTTTTCTGTTTCACAATATGGCGTCTGGTTGTCGCCATATTGTATTTTAGGTTCTACTTACTACTTGCAAGATTAAAACAAAACAATTGACGTAAGAATTATCAAAATCGACCCACGTGTTTAGTCTTTAAAGCGCTATAAAGGAACAAACATACATACATAATACATAGGCTGATAAACACATTACCCTCCCTTGCGTTTGCCCGGGGGTTGAGGATAAATTCGAAACAGAGTTACCTCGCCCCTGGGCACTCAAAGGCAGGAAGGAACAGGGGTGGGTTTTAGTCAGTAAGAGTCTGACACGCCCTCCCGCTCCGCCCAGAGCGGGAGAAGTCATAGGATGATTTCCCACCCCACCAAAAAAAAAAAAAAAAAAACATCCCGTGCGTCGCGCAGTTTGGGAAAAAGTTAGCAGACGATTGGGTTCAGAATATTCCGGTTTCTTTCGATGTTTTCTTTCACCATTTGAGAGCACTGTTGGTGTCTTTCTGTGTCTACAAATTCTGTATCGTCTCTTCTTAATTCATTAACCTATGGTTTTCATTGTAAGTGTCGTGATAAGCTCTGACGATACGTCATAATCTTATGTTAATAACACAACATGTACATACGATGGACCCAAAGAACAGCGACGGCTTTCGCTACTGACTTAGTATTAGCATTATTTAAAACTGGCCAAGTTCGAGTCGGACTCACGTGTACATCCGTACGATTTGTTTTTAATAGCATAGATTTTTTACAGGTTTTCCTGTAATCCATAAGTAAAGAGATATGGTAGTCCCAAGAGATAAGAGGGGAATAGTAAATTTTTATCTATTTTCTTAAATAACTTTAAGAATTATGACAAAAGTACAATTTAGTCCCGCGCAATATTCGCTTATTGTTTTATATTCCCTTTCATTTATGTCGCAAGGTACAGTATAGAACACTTTTAACGTAAATTTACGTTAAAAGTTTGTGTTTGGGTAACAGATACTCATGTTTGTACCTAATTTCAACTCAATGGTTCTAGTAGATTCGAAGCAAACTGGCTGTGCCAGACAGCCAGACAGACGAGTGATTTTATAAGGGTCCGTGTTATCATTTGGACGCACGGAACCCGTCAAATCATACAATAGTCGTTATCTTTCCTTTTTTAGTTCCCTTGTCAACTAGAAGTTTCAGCTCTCAATCCGAACACCTATCTCGTAGTAGTAAGTATCCAACGACTTCTTAAGGTCAACCGTTCCATGCCTCGTTCGACCACGACAAAGGGGTTTGCGACGTTTCGAAGCAATTATTTTTATAGCAGCCTACAATTTCATACAAAGAGAAGCTACATAAACTTCTAGCTTCTGCCGGCAGCTGCGCCCGCGTGTAATCAGTACTTCGCCCGTTATAAACTTTCGACCCCTTTTTCATCCCCTTAAGACTTGAATTTCGAAAAACCCTAACCTAGTGGATACCTACTTTTTACAAAAAATACACCCTCGAAATTTCATATCTCTAGGACTAACGGTTTAGGCTGTGTGTTGATATATCAGTCACTCAGTCAGTCAGTCAGGTCTTTGAATTTTATATAAGTATACCAGACTTTGAATTTTATATGAGATACACGTCTGGAACTTAGCCGTGGGCCATCCAATGACTTCTCCCGCTCTGTGTGGAGCGGGAAGGTGTGTCAGACTTTTACTGACTAAAACCCACCTCTTTTCCTTCAGTTGCCTGAGTGCCCAGGGGCGCGGTAAATCTGTTTCAAATTTATCCACGACCCCTGGGCAGGCCTCAGCCATGGCGGGCCCCGTCATGTATTTGTGACATCTCTTTGAGGCGCGCGTGGAACACTACGCGCTGTTAACTCTCGGGCCTGGTCCTGATCGGATGGCGAGCCACTACCTCCACTACCCTACCACTACCTATCCTTACCACTACCCACTATTCGCCGCCCGCAGGCCCGCACCCACTGTGGCCGGAGATCATTTCGCGACCCCCGACGCCCAGGGCGTCTCCTGCAGTAGGAACACATACCTTTTTTGGGGGGTGTGAAATCATCCAATGATATCTCCCGCTCTGGGTGGAGCGGGAGGGTGTGTCAGACAGTTACTGACTAAAACAGGAACAGGGGGAACAGGGGTGCCTGTTCCTTCCCTGCCCTGAGTGCCCAGGGGCGCGCTGCTCCTTCCCTGCCTTGAGTGCCCAGGGCCGCGGTAACTCTGTTTAGAATTTATTCACAACCCCTGGGCAGTCATCGGCCACGACGGGCCCCGTCATGATTGCTGACAACTCTTCGAGGCGCGCGTGGAACACTACGCGCCGTCGACTCTCAGGCCTGGTGCTGATCGGACGGCGAGCTACCCACTACTCGCCGTCCGCAGGCCCGGGTCTGCGGTGGCCGGAGATCGTCTCAGAAACACATACCTGGGGTCAGAATAAGCGTTCCTGATGTTGATGGGGTGTTTCGTTTGTGCTGCGAGTCCTGCCACTCCAACGCCGAAGGGGATCTTGATCTCCTGCGAGCGAGCAGTTCGGAGGGCGTCGTTTAGTTCTGGAAAAAATAAATAGGTTTATTTACTGAAGTTTATATTGAAGGATTGATGTTGAACTGTATTTGTGAAAAGTGAGTCTAAAATGATAGCTTCGCAGTTGTTTAGGAAGTGTGAATGTTTTTCTTTGTATACTCCAGTGACATCAGACAAGCGCAAAAAGATTAAATGATTTTATTCTTGTTAGTAGGTTTTAAACAACACTTTTACACGTCGACATTTTTTTTTGTCAGTTTTAGCTAGATGAGGCCGGTGTTTCCTAGCTAACTACCCTGAGAAGAGCATCGAAACAAACTCAGAGGTCAGAGTCTCTTTTAAAGTGTTCAGATCCAAACAATATGTACTGGTCAAATCATATGAAAACCATGAACGTTTATGTCTGGTTTGAGAAGCAACACGCAAATTTGAGTGGACCTGTCCAGAGAGTGCAAGCATTAATTGTCAGTTATCGTATAGCTCAACTCAGAACTTTGAGGAGCTCAACGAACCGACGATCAATACCAAAGTAAGAACATTTGGGTAAGCCGCAAAAATTCTCAATCTGACAGACAATCATAAAATCTATATGAATATAAGGAAATACATAGTTCTCGCATTCACATTTTGAATACAACTTCTTGTGATTATGATTTACTATTTTTTTTCCCGAAGCCTATCTATATAATTGAAAACCTCCTCTTTTTAGAATTTGGTTAAAAACGAAGAAACAACCCGTAATTTTTGCACTTTTTTTGTTTTTTCGGAAGTCGGTTCTATTTGTTGTAAAAAAGATTTTTATTTTTTCACTTTTTAGTTGTGGGTCCCTGTAAAATGTGTTAACAATACGTAGACAAACAATCGCAGTAATGGTGAGTCATTTCCACTGTCCATCTCCGAAGATATCCAAATCCTAATGTGTTAGGTACATTTTTCTGTGCTATATAAGAAGCCTAACACTTAGCGATTCATAACTACACCAGCACTTCCAGACATAAACTTTTATAAACAAACACGACGAGGCTGTTGGCGCAGTGGTTGAGCATTCGGCCGCTGCGCTGCATGTCGCGCGTTCGATTCCTGCACGAAAAAAATACTTCTTTGGCCTATCGATAGTTTTGCCGAGTCTGATTGTCTTGTGCATGTGAATTTATATATGTTTATTAACGCCACACGATACAGGAGTATTTCTCAGCGTGAGGCAACGTTTTTTAACCGACTTTCGAAAAAGGAGGAGGTTCTATGTTCGACTGTATGTATGTTTTTTTTTGTTATGTATGTCCGCGCATTTTTCCTTCAGTTGTGGACCGATTTTCAAAATTCTTTTTTTATCCGAAAGAATATACTCCTTAGGTGGTCCCATATTAATTTTATAGAAATTGCTTTAGCGCTTTTTGAGAAACTGAACAAAAACGAAAAATACGCATATCTTGATGACGTTTTTGTGTTCTCCAAATGTTTAAATTTCACGTTCCATGTTATTGGGGTTTTTAGTTCTGGGGTTTATTTTTCGCTTTTTAGTTGTTATCAACTAAAAAGCGAAAAATAAAAAAAACATTTTTACAAAAAAAAACAACCGACTTCCAAAAAAAATACACTAAAAATTTAAAAATAACTTTAATTTCGGAAGTCGGTGTCAAATATCGAAGAAATAAAATACAAACACCGGCTTCCAAAATTAAAGTTATTTTTAAATTTTTAGTGTATTTTTTTGGAAGTCGGTTGTTTTTTTTGTAAAAAAGTTTTTTTTAAAAAGAGAATAAGTAATAATAAATACCACTTTATAATAATTTATGAGTTTAGCTTCTGAGTTTAGCTTATGAAGAGAATCTAAAATTTTTTTTTACTGATGATATTTACAAGAAACAAAAATATATTTTAACCAAATATGATCTTATTTGGTTTGTAAAGTAAATACCGTCCTGAAAATTCACCTCCAAAAGCAGACTACATTAGACTTGATACAGAAAATTCAAAGGCAAAACTGAAAATTCACAGTTTTAAAATTACGTTACGTGAAGGCAATAACCCTTCGTACTCAGTCGGCAATTTTCGGGAATGTCAAGCATCCGAAGTATTTCACGTTTTTCCTTCGTTCCTGAAAATGAAAATTACTTTACGGAGAGTAGATATTTATGAAAATTGCGAGCGTAAGCTTAGAGGCGATACATTTGGAGCAACCATTACATCACATACCTATATGTAGGTCTAATTTGCTGGTAAATTGAAACAGAAAAGAACGATCGAAGGTACAGACATGACCATGACCCCATATTGGTGGTTTGAGATCCGGAAAAAAACGGTTAATAGTGTTCTTCACCTCAAAGTACCGTATGAAGAAAATCCTGATGTTACGGCAAAATGTTAAGGTGTGAAATAACCATTAATGGTTTATGTGAGAAGCATTAATAACTGAACCAAAAGTTTCACATAATCTATAAATACAACATGTAACAAAAACCCTGTCCGATACTGAAGGGTATTACTTGGTATCGTACTGCGTACAGCATTTACGTAATCATTTAATGGATACGAGGTAATTATTTTACCCCAATGAATATACTTAATTTAAAAAAAAGTAAAACTTATCAAAGGCAATACTGAGCGCTCGACAAAGTTCACCTACTGTTTCGTTTCAAAGATGCCGCCTGAGCGAGACAGAGAAAATAGGTAAAAATGAAAAGAATTCGTCGGCAGTGGAGTGTTGTCAACTTATGATTTGCCATATGTAGTGTTAAATTTCGCAAATTTAAAATAAAAATATAAAATCTTTAACTTTTGGTTTTTATGCGTTACATTTTTTTTTTTCAACTTTTTCTAGTACGTATGTTAAACCAGCAATACGCCCTTATTGGATCGGACAGGGTTTTTGTTACATGCTGTATAATAAAATCGTAGACTTGCCGTGTATGTACATTAATTTTTTTTTGCATAAAAATAACTGAGAAGCGTTAGGAAAAAGACAGAACGCAAAAATGAAATTTTTGAAATTTCTGTCTGTCTGTTTATTTGTTGTCATATGTTGTTTGTCACCCCGGTGATCACCATCAGCATATGGAAGGAGTCCCGTTACCTCTCAAAAGTAAATCCGTGAGGAGTTTGTAAAGGGGTATCTCCTGAGTCTCGCTGAGCACGGCAGCACGTGATCACAGTACCAATCAGTCAATCAGAATCTGGAAGCAATCAGAGGGTAATCAGAGTCCTCACTCTGAGCGCCCGAGATTCCAGCCTCTTGTTAGGCTACCATACCTCTTAACACATCAATAAGATATACGCTGTGTGGTCGCCATAAGAGGGTAAGTTCTAACGCCATTTTGATGCGCCATTGTCCTCCATTGAAACGCAATAAACTTTTCAATGGACGATAATATTTAATAATAAAATGTCGGGTCATTGTTCATTTGTAATTAAGCTGTATTGAATCCCGCTAGCTGTGATGTTGTGCATTCTTAATTAATACGTTATTTATTACTTTTTGTTTGGTTTTTGGTGACATGAACAAAGTGAAGAGGAAAGATTTTTAATTGCCGCCAGTTTTATTCATTCATGCTATTACTAAAATTCATCAGCATTTTGTATGCGTTTACTGATGAGTTTCCTGTTTTAAAGACATTTTGGATTACAAAGAGAAAAGTTTATTTTGACTCGCACAGGATCACAAAATAAAATAAAATATAAACGAACCATAAAAATTAAAAAATAACAATGTAGAAAACACCTGTTTGAGGCCATAAAGGCCAATAATATATAGTTTTGAGTTATTTAAGAAAATGGATGACAAATCGACCACTCTCCCCTTATCTCCAAAACCCCATTTGTTTTGGAGATAAGGGGAGAGTGGTCGATTTGTCATCCATTTCTTAAATAACTCAAAACTATATATTATTGGCCTTATTTATTTCTTAAATTTCGAAAAAAAAATATATAATGTAGTTCTTTATTTATAAATTACAGAAAAACCTATGTATATTATATAGTTATAAAAAACCTACAAAAAAAATGTAACCCATTGCGCGCGAATCTGTCTCGCACCTGTCTGGTTTTTTTCTACGTAGTATATTTCTTCTCGATGATCAGTGAAATCTTTTATTTAATTGACAATTTTTAAAAATCTGCGCCCAATAAATGCAGGTTACATAATAATATGTATGTATACTTCGCTCTAGGGTGGAGCGGAAGGGCGTGTCAGACTCTTACTGACTAAAACTCACCACTGTTCCTCCCTGCCCTGAATGTCCAGGTAACTCTTTCGAATTTATCCTCAACCACCGGGCAGGCATCGGCCATGACGGGCCCCGTCGTGTTTGCTGACAACTCTATGAGGCGCGCGTGTAACACTACGCGCCGTCGACTCTCGGACCTGGTGCTGATCGGACGGCGAGTTACCCACTACTCGCCGTCCGCAGGCCCGGGTCTACGGTGGCCGGAGATCGTCTCGCGGCACCGGAAGCCCCTGGCGTCTCCTGCGGCGGCTGCTGCTGAGGGCGAGTCTGTTGTTGCAGCCTCTCCCTCACACGTTCCGCCTCCTCCTACGCGAGCATTACTGCTTCGCAGAAGGAGGAGACTGCTTCCCATTCCCTCTCGCTCCGTACCATGGCCTGGACCAGGGCCGGGCGCGAGAGATCGCTGCCGCCGAATGTATGTATACTTCAGCCCACACCTTCAAGGAATAGGCGTGATATTAGACATATACTAACATTTTGTAGATAAACAAACACGTAACACAAGTGGGTACTGAATTACTGATGAAACTCGTAAAAGGCTTAGCGGCAAAAATGTGTGACTTGCGTGAATAGACTTTCTAAATATAGAACAGATCTGACGCGAACGAATTCCGTTCAGCTTCGGGGGTGTTTTCCGATCAAGATTTTATGCGTCAGAAATTGATTGGCCATCTATGATTGGTTTCATAGTTCGACTACCTTTTGCTAAGAATCTATTTAAAATTAAAGTTATTTTTACTTTTTTAGTGTTTTTTCATTTTTGGATATCAGTTGTATTTTTTGTAAAAAAGTTTTAGTGTAAATTCATTGTTTGAAGTCGATTGTATTTTTTGTAAAAAAGTTTTTTCTTTTTCACTTTTTGGTTGTTATACCACAGAACTAGAACTAAAATATTAAAGTTACGTCCAAATTGATAACCACAATAACATGGAACTGATGATGAGAACATGGAAATGAACGATATCAACAAAAACCAAAAATATGTCTACATCTATGTAAAAAATTTAAATTAAATAAATATATTATTAAATTATGTATGGTAAAATTTATATGGGACCACCTCTGAACAACACAACTGACAGAGAAATCGGTAGACATACAGTGGAACATAGAACCTCCTCCTTTTTTCGAAGTCGGTTAAAAATATAAATAATTGGAGATTACTGTATGTGACTTTATCCTAAGATTAAACAAATTCCATTTAAACTGGACAGGTCCACTCAAATATGTGTGTTGTTTTCCTCAAAAGCTCATCTCAGTTCTCATATGATTTGACCAGCACATAATATATTGTTTGGACTTTAAAAGAGAATTTGACCACTGAGTTTGTTTCAGTTTTTCTTCTCAGAGTAGTCAGCTAGGAAACACCGGCCTCATTTAGCTTAAACTGCCAAAAAAAAATATTGACGTGTAAAAATGTTTTGTAAAAACACTTTTACACGCCAATATTCTTTTGCCAATTTTTACTAATTTACAAAATATATATCATTTATCAATTACACAGGAAATATTTATCTAGCTGCACTGCACGACAATATAATAAAACAACCGTAATGCACGCTTATCCCTTCTGTATGATTTGCAATGTTGCCATAGGAATCTTATAGCACAATAGTTTTAGAACGGTTTCAGCACGGAAATTAAAATAGTCGACGAGCGAGTCAATGCCACTCGCTGATGGCTACTAGCTACCTTTCTGTAACATGTATATTTAATAATACAAATTAATGATAAAAATCTAAAAATAAATAATAGGTTCACTGATTACACTGCTTACACTGATTTTGTCAATTAGGTAAAATTTCAATTTGGTTTCCTTTTGAACCAAAAATTGCTACGTATTTCCAAGCTCAAGCTGCTTGAAGCTGATGCTTTGTAATTGTTTACATAATTTTGAAAAGTACAGTGTACATGTTTTTGAAATTTTGCTACTTATTTCCGAGCTCAAGCTGCTTGAAACTGCTGATTTGTAATTGTTAACATAAATTATAATTTAGTATACATGTTTGGCGCATAATGAGATAAAAATTAGAACATAAGTGCTGCTTACCGCTTGTTATAACCGGGGCCGTCTCAAGTGAGACATCGGCCGACGTGTCAATTTTACTGGTAGGGACGTCTGGTTAGAGTTAGGTAGATTTCAATTGACTCTTCAAAGGTATTTGTTTTAAAGTAGCCCATCCAAGAGGGCACATATTTATTTTTATTTAACAATGTAGAGTTAAGAGTGCAGTTCCCTCTTTAATTTCTTACACTCCACACATAAAAAAGTCACTTGCCCACACATATCTACAGCCAGCGAGTGAGTTAGCCCCCAGATAATAAGCACCCTTTTTTTTGGTTTGGAATCATTCTATGACTTCCCCGCTCTGGGTGAAGCGGGAGGGCGTGTCAGACTTTTACTGACTAAAACCCACCGCTGTTCCTTCCTTGCCTGAGTGCCCAGGGGCGCGATAACTCTGTTACGAATTTATCCGCGACCCCTTGGCATGCATGCATTGGCCATGACGGGCCCCGTTCTGAATTGCTGATATCTCTTTGAGGCGCGCGTGGAACAAATACGCGCCGTCGACTCTCGGGTCTGGTGCTGATCGGACTGCGAGCTACCCATTACTAGAGCTCCGAAGGTTGCACAATACCTAGATTTAATTTATATTATTATACATAGGACATAACTTTTCTTGTTTAATTGTAAACGCCCATTTACCAAACTTAGGTAACTACAGGTGTCACTCAATGAAATTAGCACCAGGTCCTCTATCTGACTAGTTTTTTTTCCGATTATCTTGGGGTCGGCTTCCAGTCTAACTGCACGCAGCTAAATACCAGTATTTTACATGGAGCGACTGCCTATCTGACCTCCACAACCTATTAACTTGGTAGGTAAAACGATACCCCTTGGTAAGACTGATTGTCAGACTTTCGTGGCTCTGTCGATCCGTAACGACTGTCAAAGACCCACTATTGACAGCCGGAACCAACGGCTTAACGTGCTTTCCGAGACACGGAGGAGTTTCGGTATGTAAAGATGGTCTCTCATCCATGGGGACCAACCCCGGCAAAGGTAGCTTAACCTGGTGCATCAACCCATGCAGCTGTTATTGCTTTAGCCACGAAATCCTACTGGTCCTACCCCATTAAATTCTCTGCTTACCCATTAGGGTCAACGACACATATTCTAATATAGATAGATAACTATGTATGTGCTACCAAGTACTGGGCACTAATCAGGCTAATTGTCTGTCGAACTACTGAAACCTGAAACTAATGGAGTTGATGAACTTTCAGTTTTTGCAGGAAACTATTTTGGGTCACAACTATACGGACATGTTGTTCTAATTTTGGACAAATTGTATCAGTGGTAGTTTGGTACAAGGTAGGAATGTGGCCCTATTTAGTTACTAACTAGCATCTACCAGAGCGGAATTAGGTACAGTTATTTATGTACTTGCATCGAAATGTTGATATTAATATGGATCTTCCCGGGATTTCTAATGGACAATCCCGTGTGGCCAACAATATTACAAATAAATAATAATAAAAACCTCTATCGTTTTCTTTTGTTCTCACAAGCTATGTTGTGTGAACTATAAATGTGGCAACATCGCGCGAATGCGCGTTGTTGGTCTAAAGGCAACTTCACGCGTGCAGTGGTTTAAATTGTGTAAAAGTAAATAGCTTTTTTATTTAATAAATAACGGGATTTTTCTGCTCTTTAAAATTAATCTCGGGATTTAAGGCATATCCACTTCACCTCATCTCGGGATTTGATAGGCTCGTTGAGTCGAAGCTCCATAGTCTTGAGCATAGACGCCGAGTTGCTAGCCTGTCGGTTTTCTATCGGTTACATTTTGGGGAGTGTGCGACGGAATTGCATAATTTGATTCCGCCAAGCCCGTTTCATCAACGGACCACAAGACGTACGGGGAAGTGCCACCAGTTCATGGTGGACATCCCATCCATACGCACAAAGCGTTTTGAGAACACATTCATTGTGTGTACACCTAGGGAAAATAGGGTGAATAGGTTACTTCTAGGCAATCGTGCTCCATCTTCGACCACATCATCGCTTACCATCAGGTGAGATAGTGGTCAAACACGTGCCTATCAATAATAATAAAACACTTTATTCTTTCGCTGTATGAAATCAGTGTAAGTACATAAATAACTCTACCTAATTCCGACCTTTGGTAATCAGTAGCTCGTTTATCGTTCTTTCCGATCGTGAAAACCGTATTTAATTTTTGACGTGGTTTAGGAGAAGTTAGCAGAGAAATCAGACGCGTAAAGTGACTTTGTTTTAACCAACTTCAAAAAAGGAGGTTTTGTATTCAACCCGTTTGTATGTATGTTTGTTTGTCCGCAATTTTCTCGAAAACTACTGATCCGATTTGGATGAGATTTTCGTTATTCAAATGAATATTTTTAAAGGAAGTCATTACCTACTTTAATTCAAAATTAATGGCTTAAGGAACGAAACGGATCATCATCATCATTTTCAGCCGAAAGATGTCCACTGCTTAACAAATGCCTTCCCCAAGTGTCACCACAAAGGACCGGTCGGATCCATCGCGACCCTCACCAGGGCATCGGTCCACCTTGTTGGAGGCTTTCAAAAGCAGCGTCTTCTGGTACGTGGTCACCACTCCAGAACTTTTCGGCTCCATCAACCATCTGTTCTGCGAGCAATGTGCCCTGCCCACTGCCACTTCAGTTTGGCGTTCTACGGGCTATGTGGCGGGCTAACCTTGTTTTTTTCTTTTATATTGTGATAACCAATCCCTTAGTCTAGCGTTATTATAATGTTACAAATAATAATAATAATAATAAGAAGAAACAATGAATAAGAAGTTTTTACATCCATCCTGAGAGCCAAAATTAACAATCATATTGACACAAATTTTATCATGTCTGCCTCTCAGAATGGATGTAGAAACGGGTCCCGTGGTACTAAGGAGCTGCTCCTCATTGATGTTGCCATTAGCCAACAGGTTCGTCGTTCTCGAAAAGATCTGTCGACATGTTGGATAGATTATAAGAAGGCCTATGACTCGGTGCCACATACATGGCTCATGAGGGTGCTGGAGCTGTACAAAGTGGATGCAACTTTACGCACCTTCCTGATGTCGTGTATGGGGCAGTGGAGGACGGTTCTTCACTATCCAGGATGTCGACAAATCCGGGAGAACAGCGAACCGATAAGGATCGAGCGTGGCATATTTCAGGGCGACAGTCTGAGTCCACTGTGGTTTTGTCTGGCCCTAAACCCTCTCAGTACTCTACTGGAGGGTTCGGGCCAAGGCTACCGGTTGAGAAGAGGTGGTCAGGTCATATCACACCTCCTTTACATGGATGATCTGAAACTCTTTGCCCCCAACAACTTGCAACTGATGAAGCTACTGAAGGTAACAGAAACCTTCAGTAGCGCCATCAGGATGGAATTTGGTGTGGACAAATGTTTCATGCATGTAAAGCGAGGGGAGATTATGGAATCCGTGGGAACTCAACTCTCGGATTCCGTACACCTTAGATCCCTCTGCTCAACCGAAACCTACAAGTATTTGGGTATGTCGGAAGCGTTAGGCATCAGTACTGCTGAAGTGAAACAGTCGTTGAGGGAGCGCTTCTTTGGCCGCCTGAATAAAGTACTGAATAGTCTTTTATCAGGCGGGAACAAGGTGCGCGCCTTCAACGGTTGGGTCATGCCGGTATTGATGTACTCTTTCGGCATACTCAAATGGACTCAGACGGAACTTGACGCCCTGGATAGGAGGGTCCGCACACTGCTGACCGCAAATCGGATGCATCACCCACGATCATCGGTGATGAGGCTGTATATCCCGCGGAAGTGTGGGGGTCGTGGGTTCTTAAATGCTAGGACCCTACACAACCGCGAGGTATGCAGCCTTAGGGAGTACTTCCTCAAAGCTGACGTGGGTATGCATCGAGATGTGGTCGCTGTGGACAAGGGCCTCACCCCGCTCTCCTTGGCAAAAGAGAACTGGCGCAAACCTACAGTACTGGATACTAATGACCGCAGGGAAGTATGGCAGAGCAAGGAGCTTCACGGGCGCTTTTACCGGGTCCTACATGGGCCCGATGTAGATCTCTTAGCGTCCGTATCCTGGCTGCGCTTTGGTGACCTCTTCGGAGAAACCGAAGGTTTTGTCTGTGCGATTATGGACGAAGTTATTATGACGAATAACTACCGGAAATATATTGTGAAGGACGGTACGGTTGACATCTGTCGGGCATGCCACCGGCCCGGAGAATCAATACGACACATTATTTCTGGTTGTTCTCGTCTAGCTAACGGAGACTATTTGCATAGACACAACCTTGTAGCCAGGATTATCCACCAGCAACTTGCTCTTAAATACAATCTTGTGGAATCTGAAGTACCGTACTATAGGTATGAGCCCGACCCAGTTCTCGAAAATGGCAATATCACGTTATATTGGGATCGATCTATCATCACTGACAGGACTATTGTTGCCAATAAGCCTGACATAGTGGTGATAGATCGACAAGAGCGTCGCACAATGATTGTTGATATAGCTGTCCCTCATGACGAGAACCTCGTGAAGGCTGAGAGAGATAAAAAAACAAAGTATCTTGATCTGGCTCGCGAGGTTGTCGACATGTGGGAGGTGGATACAGCAGTCATTGTGCCGATAATCGTGACGGCCAATGGCTTAATTGCCAAGAGCCTCGACCAACATCTCAGGAGGCTCTCGTTAGGCAGTTGGATCAAGGGCTTGATCCAGAAAGCAGTACTCCTGGACACGGCTCGTATTGTTAGGAGATTCCTTTCTCAGGAGCCCTGACCACCGGTAGCTTGGACCCTATTCCCGATACCGGTGGGCTACTACTTTTTATATTTTTAAATGTTTTTGTATTTATTTATGTTTTTATATGTAAGTACCTAAATATTTGAAAATGTAAATTGTATGTATATAAGATTAAATAAATGGAATAATAATAATTCTCTAAGATAAAAAAACAAAGTATCTTGATCTGGCTCGCGAGGTTGTCGACATGTGGGAGGTGGATACAGCAGTCATTGTGCCGATAGTCGTCACGGCTAATGGCTTAATAGCCAAGAGCCTCGACCAACATCTCAGGAGGCTCTCGTTGGGCAGTTGGATCAAGGGCTTGATCCAGAAAGCAGTACTCCTGGACACGGCGCGTATTGTTAGGAGATTCCTTTCTCAGGAGCCCTGACCACCGGCAGCTTGGACCCTATTCCCGATACCGGTGGGCAACTACTTTTTATATTTTTTATTTTTAAATGTTTTTGTATTTATTTATGTTTTTCTAAGTACTTACCTAAATATTTAAAAATTTAAAATTGTATGTATATAAAATTGAATAAATGGAATAATAATAATTCTCTATAATAAACAAATATTAAACAATTTTTTTGAAATACATTAATTTTAAGCTGTTATTATTTTTGAGTGAGTACCTAGTAAGAGCCTGTAATTCTTACTTTACAATCCTTGCATATACAAGTATAACAGCTACACTATCACGTAAAACACGTCCAAATTTTTCAAGTTTTTGTTTACATTATTTTTTGTTGGCGCGATCAATATTATAGGTACATATACCCGTACAAAATTACAGCTTTCTAATACTAATAGTCTGGCCGCGGACGGACTGACGGATAGAGCGAAACTATAAGGGTTCCTTGTTAGTACTACGGAACCCTAAAAACCGACCAAGTCCGAATGGGACTCACGTGCTTAGGGTTCCAGAAGAATCAAATTGTTTTTAATTAAAAAAAAAAAAACCTTTATAGTGTTTCCTGTAATTTATAAGTAGGAAAAGAAGTACTTATTTTATGTGTTTCGAAACGTAGAATGGCTGTGACAGACGTACAGACAGACACGAGTGATCCCATAAGGGTTCCGTTTTTAGGGTTCCGTACCCAAAGGGTCCAAACGGAGCCCTACTGCTGTCACTCACGTGTTCGATCTGTCTGTCCGTCGTCTATCACAAAATTTTGTTCCCAAGAATTCTTTAACTTCCCATTGACCAATGAACTTGAAATTTGGTGATAATGGTGTTACGTATATTTTACTAATAAATACTGAAATATTGATTTCCCTCATATGGTACGGAACTCTGAATGTGCAAAGTCCGACACGCACTTGGCCAGTTTTTCATTTGACCGTAGGACCCCAAAAAATGTCATACTCGTCATAACATTGCTTTTTTCACATCAGAAGATTGCAGACTCCTGTAATATCACCGGCACCAAAAGGATCAAAGAGTGAAATAAAAATCCGCAAACCAATTTAGATTTTTACGACAGGCCCATCAAAATGTTTCTGCCTTTCTCCTTTAGGTGTGACAAGCATTATTAACATTTATTTTCGACAATTCCGCAGACTACGCTCAGGGGTGCGACGGAATCGATAACGCGTAATTTTCCTGCCAAGGGTAGGAATTCATGAATCATAACAATTTGGGAGCGCCACCCCTTACGGAATTATCTGTTTATTTGGACAAGGATTTTCCAGGTTATATAAGTACTTGAACTATTGATATTTGGAGTAAAATGGCGGTTGATAATTTTCGTTTCAAAGGTAACCGCTAAACAGATGTAGCGATACATACTTATGAAACGAATCATTTTCATAAATCTGAAAGACTATTTCTTTATTCACGATTTATCTCACAATTTAATTATTTGTGTATTAGGTGCCATAAGGCGCAGTTATATGCCAAAAACCTTGAGTGGTTAGCTTGCGTGTTCTATACTGAACTCACGGAACGCGTCGTACGTCTACCCAGTAATAGGACTCGCCCATTAAGGAGCGTTGTCCCATATTAGACGTTTTATTAACTTGTTACGCATAAAACAACAGGTATTATATTATAAAACGTATACTAAAAGATAAATACTTAAATTATCTTTAAAATGGTGACAGATTTATATAAATAAGCTTAATAGTTTTTGCGTGATTCTCAATTTTGTATCTGCGTTAGACTTAACTTTACAAATTAATTACACTATAAATAATTATGTTTTCTAATATTCAGATAACAAATTACGAAGAAAATTGTCTAGGATAACATATGTTTTTCAATAAAGTAAGATTAGTAGTTTAAACGTGATTTTTAATCATTAAATGTCGTATTTCTGCGCCTTACTAGGTACAGTGCTACCTAGTGAGATTTTTATCCAGTACCATTTGTTAGCGGTTTAACCCGCGTGAAAGTCGTAAATTAATTTAAAGCAAGGTTCTATAGTATTATAAATTGATCTTAATCCATGGTCGATTCGTATGTTCATTCACATTCGTTGAGCTGTTGAGGTTTGATTGATCTGTAGCGTTCCTTCACACGCACAAAACGTTTTGGGAACACATTCCTTCATTGTGCGTACAGCTAAGATATGGAATTCCCTGCCGGAGTTTGTGTTTCCTGAAAGCTACAAGCTGGGAGGCTTTTAGACAAAAGTAAATAGATTACTTCCAGGTAAGCGTGCTCCAGATTTTGACCACATCATTGCTTACCATCAGGGGAGATAGTGGGCCGACGCGAGTATATTAATGTTTAAAAAATCTATAGGTACAGCTACATACAAACTACAAAAAATAAAACCGACTTCATAGAAAGAAAACACAAAAAAATTGCAAAATAACTTTAATTTCGGGAGTCGGTGTTTGTATTTTGTTTCTTCGTTATTTGACACCGACTTCTGAAATTAAAGTTATTTTGCAATTTTTAGTGTATAAATTTCTTTTTTGGAAGTCGGTTACATTTATTGTAAAAACGTTTTATTATTTTTCGCTTTTTAGTTGTACCCCAAGTAAAACTAAATGTTGAAGTTATGCCCGAATGGATAACCCCAATAACATGGAATTTGAACATAATTGGAGACAACCAAAACGTCATCTGTGTATTGTTTAAATTGATTTTTTTCAAAAAGTGCTGAATCAAGTTCGATAAAATTTATATGGAACCACCTCTGAGGATGAGGTACAAAAAAAGGTTCATCAAAATCTAGTGATAAATGCCGGAGAAATAGCGTAACAAACATGCAAAAAAAAACACACACAGACGAATTGAGTACGTTTGAATTCGATTGTAATTTTTTTTTTTGTGTTACCTCAGAACTTTTACCTAGGTAAACCGATTTTTGTGATTCTTTTTTTATTTGAAAGCTGGTGTTTTCCGTGAAATTTTGGTGAAGATCTGATGAAGAACTTCGGAGATACCCAATGGACCCCTCTTCAATACATGATAGCAAACCTTCCGGAATTGCTGCAATCTCATGTCTGTTTATTGTTTACACCACTTTATAACAACATCACGCTGATATGCTCTGAAGAGGTACATAGATTTGTACGGTTCACCCTGATATACCCTAATTTCACGAATGATGTTCAAATTCCATTTTTTTTTTGGGGCTATCAATTCGAACATAACTTTACTATTTAGTACAACAACAACACAACAACAACACACACAACACACAACTAAAAAGTGAAAAATAAAAAAAAACTTTTTACAAAAAAATACAACCGACTTCCATAAAAAAAAAAACAAATAAATGCAAAATAACTTTCGTTTCGGATGTCGGTGTCAAAAAACGAAGAAACAAAACTAGAAACGCCGACTTCCGAATATTTTTTTGTTTATTTCGGAAGTCTGTTGTATTTTTTTGTAAAAAGTTTGTAATGGAGGTTGCTGACTTCATACCCTTATAGATAGTACAGATCAACAAATATACAGACTTTCGCAATTAATTTCTAACAAATAATGTAGGATAGGAACAATTTCCTATTATCACGAGGGTGAAACTGGCGGGAAAAGCTAGCAACTTATAAAAGAATAAGGTAAAGAACGCATAATACCAACCAGTATCTCTAGTGACATCGAAGAGTTTAGCCTGCAGGTATCTGTGGGGTGGGATTCCTTTGGCCAGGAACAAGCTGCCTCGGTCTGCTGAGGTTAGTAGGCACACGTTCACCAGGATCTAAGGGCAAGAATACCGGGATTAGTATCTAAGTATAAGAGAAAAGGATGGGTACCTATCCACAATCCCACATATTCCACATACTGTAGAAGAATCTTTGACGTTTTTGTATAGTATTTTTTTGGAGATAAGTTTACCTCCCCGCCTGGTAATTTTTCATTAGCTTCTAAAATAACTAAAAATTATATACATATTTTAAAATATGAAAAAAGTGACACCCTTATAATACGCTCTTTAATTTGATATGTACCTAGCACGGTACAGTTTGAAGTCATCGGCACTTTTCCAGTCTCAAACGAAAGGCGAAATAGGCGTGTCAAGATCGAAGACAACTTGGGCGCACAAGTCCTCAGGGCAATTGCCGGTATCCTGTCGGGGCCACTAGCCTTGTTCACGTCTGATGAATGTAAATGCCCGACATAATCGACCCTCATCCATCAGGAGAACCAGGGGCCTCGCGCCACCAGGATCTATACTTGAAGATTCCGCAAACAGAGAGGCAAACAAGTTTGCTTTCTTCTCAGAGGAGTGGGCCAGTGACCCGTCGGGTTTCAGCAGTGGAGGTAGTGAGGGGCGGCAGAAGTTCAATTCAACCGACTTAACCAAGGACCAAAACGCTTTTCTACCAGCTGGGTATGAAGCGAGTTTGTTTCTAATTCGGCTAATGTGGTCAAACCGAACCCTCCCGAACACCTTCTTACAGGACTTGGTAGCCCTGTTGAAGACTCTCTTCTTCTGACGCACGTCATTTGTTTTACGAGTACGAGCGTTGTTCCCTTCGTTCATTTGAAGAGTGAAAAAAAGAGAGGAGAAGGAAGTGAAATGAGGTTCCACGCTGCTAACCTTGAGGCACGCTCTGACAGGATGGCATCATTGGGAGACTAGTCTGGAGACTGCGGGTGACGCCCGAGCCCCCACAGGAATTGGCGGAGCAGCCTTTCATATGTGGCTAGTACACTACTTAGGCCCCCAACTACCTGCAGTCAGCCAGGGGCACACCGTGCTTCGAATCTGGCTACCCTCCGCGACTAGTCTCCCGATACGCCCATATCAGCGCAAGTCTGGTTGGTCTGCCTGCATACAATACAACTATTTCGAACCAACTCCTCTGAATTGGCTACACTGAGCATCGTACCGGAACAGGGCTAGGCCGCTTGACGGTACGACTTTGCCCAGTGGGTGGTCACAAGCCATCGGTCGAAACCTACCACCAGTTAGCGTCACCTGATTAGCAACACCCGGGGACCACGTGTAGGGACTAGCTATGGGTATCCTCTTATGGATGCAGTTGACTCGGCTCCCCAATACATTCGGACTTTCGGAACCCTAAGAGTGTAGGTTCGTGTTCAAAAATCAGTCCTAGTACTTTAAATGTAAGGCAGTACTGAAGAGTCACCACAACTCTAAGATATGTAAAAGAGTTCAATACAATTAAACTTTAAAGTCACACTTCGCATTTTCGTAAACTGTCATTTCATTCCTTATTCCACAACGCTGCCGTCCAAATACTCTCCGAACACGGTCTAAACACGGTTATAAAGACAGCACAACTCTATAAGTTCAGGACAAATCGATACGGTTCTCATTTGACTAAATCAGTGAGTAATTTATATGCAATAGGATAAAGGAACTTCTTTTTTCTTTTGGTTTTTCAGCTTATTGTCAGCGCACGCTTTGGAACGAGATCTTATTTGCATCCGACGACTTAAGAATGGCTCTTTTCAAGATTATAGTTTTTGTAACGGGGTTGCGTCATCTGGCTTACTGGAATGAACGCAAACTGTGTACTGAATTGTTTTTGTAGTATTTAAGTATGGTAAATAGTATAAAATACTTTGTTTACAGATCTATCTGTGTGAGCGCGTTGTTTTTCTTAACTTTTCGAAGGCGTTTGCAGCGGTTTTAGCAATAATTTAGAGAATTTTATTCGGAAAGTTTATGTTTTTAGTACGCTGATTTTAAAGTAACTTTAAAAAAAATGGCTAGTGAGCTATGGAGTGCACTAGAAAAATGGACGTTACCCAAAAAGCAACAAAGCCTAAGGCGCTACTAAGTGCCAACGACCTTGAGTGGTTAGCTTGCGTGTTCTGTGCTGAGCTCAAGTAATGCGTCGTACGTCCACCCAGTAATAGGACTCGCCCATCAAGGAGCACTGTCCGAAATTAGACGCATCATTAATTTATTACACATAAAACAACAATTATTATATTACAACACGTATACTAAAATATAAATACTTAAATGATATCTAAAATGGTGAAGGTTTCTTCTAAATACTCTTAATAGTTTTTGCGTGATTCTCAATTTTTGATCCACGTTAGATATAATTATATGAATTAATTACACTATGTTATAAAAATATAATTTCAAATATACACTTACCAAATTACGACGGAAATTGTCTAGAGTAACATATATTTAAAAAAATAAAATAAAACTAGTCGTTGAGACGTGATGTTCAATTAAAAATCATTAGAAGTCTTATAACTGCGCCTCATAAGGGATTGGACCGGACATAATTATATCTGCCATATGTCAAATGAGAAATGAGAAAAAAGAGCTGTAAATAAAAAAAATTGTACATATTTTCAAAAACTCGACTGAAAAATCAACTAAATAGTTCCAAACAAGTTACTTTGCAAGCAGTTTGATGCAATTGGTGGCAGTTATTTTAGTTCAATCACACGACTAGATGAACATGCATCGCGGCAGATCAAGGCGAGATGGCGGGACGAGCTCGACTCCTACCGAAACGGCTGGCACCAGCAAAAGTAAGGATTCTGTAGAGATTTACAGATTTAAGTAGATGTAGGATCCCTACTACCTACAGGAATCTAATGGGCTCGCATCCTATAGGAATTATAACATCCCTGGCATAAGTAAGTCATCATCAGCCTTTTAATGTCCACACTGCTGGGGCACAGGCCTGCTATCTCACCACGCAGGCCCAATGCGGGTTGGTAGATAGAAAGAAAAGAAAGAAAGAAAACTAATTATTATTATTATTTTTTTGATTTTTTTTTTTTTTTTGATATTTTTTATTTTTTTATTTATCATGTTACCACTGGGGCCACCACTACTCTAGTATACGCAACTATTTATCAGCTGCAGGAATAGTGGGTCACTTCATATTTATGTTATACTGTGCTTAAGAACTAAAACTTTGAAGTTCCGAGCAACCGCCATATTGATCGAATATTTACTGGCTAGAAAGTGCAACAAGAGCTGATGTTCCAAGGAAACAGTTGTGGGTTGTGGAGCGTTAACTTTACGTAACTTTAAGTGATCTTCTGCATGGTTCTGCGCTCCTGGTAACCATGCGTTAGAATATTTTGATGATTTTATCTGGTTAAAGAGATATTAGCATAAAAACTCAGATAAACTGAGATCACTCACACAAATGTTTACTTTTTACACTTATCTAAACAAGAGCTTGAACAAGGACGAAGTCGCTGGCAAAAGGTAGTCTTAGAATAAGTATGGCGGTTCGGTATCTTTACAAATAATATAAATGCGAATGTGAATATGTTTTTGTTACCCTTTTCAAGTTTTTATTTAGACGAAACTAAGCACACAGGTTGACCATGTCATCAATACGACAGAATAATTTTTATCCCGAGAGTAATTTAATGGAATAATTTTAGAATTTCACGCGGGTGAAGCCGCTTGCTGAAGAAAAGGCTATCAAACCGCCATTTAATTAAGTAAGTATTCATTCCATTTAATGAACTAGAGATTTAAGTAGAGATAAAAGGTGGAGACGGCGATACAACAATAAATGAAAACAATAGTAACACAATACATCATTATGAACAACGTTTACTAAAGGAGCAACAATTTTTTTTTTGTGGTGTGGGAAATTATCCAATGACATCTCCCTCTCTGGGTGGAGCGGGAGGGCGTGTTAGACTCTTACTGACTAAAACCCACCCCTGTTCCTTCCCTGCCCTGAGTGCCCAGGGGCGTGGTAACTCTGTTACGAATTTATCCGCTACCCCTAGGAAGTGGCGAAAAAGAATCAGCTGTTCAGTACATTTTGTCGAGTTATGCGGACATAAATGTTTGAGGCAGCAGATTTTTTTTGCGATATCAGTATTGGTCCCATCATAATAATGAGTATGGCTAGTGTTTTCAGTAACTTTCGTATTGTCGTCTAAACCTTCTATACAATCAATCATGTCGCAGTCATCTGGTTGAATTGGCCAGTCAATTGGACGCCTAGGCCGTTCATTAAACGCCGGCATTAAATGAAATGGCTGAAGGACAACAAGCCAACTCATTGAACGCAACGTTTAACCAGATGGCTGGATGTTATCTAGAAATTTAGTTGAATTGGATATTGATAAATTTGTTATACCACTGATAATGACTATGTGTGTACAAAAGGCAATGTTATGAGGATCTCGTAGGATGCAAGAGCGAGCGTAGCGAGCTCGGGACATGGGGCACCCTGACTCGGACTTTTTTTTAACCATTGATCCTAGCGAAGCGGGGCTCCGAATACGCCTTTTAAATACATTGAAATACACATATATAATCATACTAAACAGTTTTCATTTCATTTGAAGTAAATATGTATTAATCACTTGGCTGAGTTTTCCAACTGGCTGGCTAATCAACCAGATGGCTGCGACCTACAAAAGGACAAAAAAAAACCAATTTGTCTACTAGCCTAATCTCTTCCAATTAACAAAAAAATAATTAGAATAATCCTGAAAGATATTAACAAAACGACAACGGTACGTAGTCTTAATCATCTGCTACAGGCACAGGTCTTCCGACAAAAGGGTCCCGTATTTCACTTTACCTACAAGGGATCGGATTATGTGGAATAAAAATAGCCTAGCTTGAGTTATAGCGGGGAATTAAGGGGTTTTTACGGGCACTAACTTTCCTTAATAACGCCATCTATCGGCATGAAGAGTAAATTGGGTTATGTGTTTTCGTGATTTAATTAACTGGTGCTCGATAGATGGCGTTGATGGTAGGTACTTAATGTGTGACATAAAAGAGTATGTAATTAAATTTATTTAATGTTGTGGTTGTAAAATTTGCAACGATTGAGAAAGGATTTGGCTAGTACGTGTACAGGGTGTAACGAAAATGGGTGGTGTAGTATCCATGAAATTTATCTAATAATAGTATTTGGCTCGCCTACGCACCACCACGTGCTTCCTGACTGACGGTCGCATTTTTGTACCACAAACTGGGGAAAAAGGTCGCTCACCCTACTGTCAACGTCGAATTAACAATAAATTACAAAATAAAACGGCACTAAACCCTATACAATCAGATAGTTTATTTCATAGCAATTTCAATGGACTGGGTTAGAGTTTTGAGTTTGAGCTACGATGCGTAATTTCTGAGATATCGTAGATTTAGTGAACGCGGGGAAATCGCAGTATTACCGGGCCGCGCTGATGTGCAGATGATGCGCAGTGACGTAATGAAGCTGTACGCTTGAGGGGATACAGACTGCCCGACTCAGCCCGCACCTTGTGACGTATGCGCTCAAAACAAATCATAAGTATTATATGGGGTGTAACGGAAAGGTGTGGTCATTATTTTAAAAACTGTATCTGCCCATCAATATGAACAACTTTCTTCAAGAAAACCTGAGTAAATTAAAAAAAAATGTTTAGCTCCCATACAAATATTGATCAGCTGATGATAACTTTGTATGGAAAGTCCAATTTTTTTTTTTGAGAATTTTTAATTTTTTCTTAGACAAAGTTGTTCATTTCCATGGGCAGAACCAGTTCTTAAAATATGACCACACCTTTCCGTTACACCCTGTATATACACCACCACCCACCCAGAGCGGGAGATGTCATTGGATGATTTCCCTTTCTGTCTTGCTAACGGCGAGTATTTGCTTGTGCAAATACTCGCAGGACACTCACTGACAGGAATATTGTTGCCAATAAGCCGGATATAGTGCTTATAGACCGATTAGCACGCCGCACAATGATAATCGATGTCACCACCCCATATGACGAGAATCTCGTGAAAATTGAGAAAGAGAAGCAAATCAAATATCTCAACTTAGCATACGAGGTTGTCGATATGTGGAATGCGGATTCAGCTATCACTGTGCCGATAGTCGTTACCACTAAAAGCCTCGACGAACACCTATTGAAGCTGTCGTTGGGCGATTGGTTCAAGGGCCTGATACAGAAAGAAGGCAGTACTCCTCGATACGGTACGTACTGTGAGGACGTTCCTGTCTCTGGAGCCCTAACCACCGGTAGCTTGGACCCTTCTCCCAAAACCGGCGGACTATTTTTTATAATTTTAAATGTTTTTTTTTTTCTTGTATGATTTGTAAAAAATATTTAAAATTATAATTTTTATGTATAGAAAATAAATTAACGGAATAACAACTGTTCTACAACTATAACTTCAAAACATAGTATAAATCTTCCCTTACAGAACACCCGTCAAAGCTTACTAACTACGTAATCCCGCTCAGGACGACTTTACGGCGAAAAACCTTTAAAGCCGACCGTTTTATTTAAAAGAACTCCATAAAGACAAGCGCCGGATAAAGACTGCGATGAACGAACAATTATTTTGTTGAAGAAATGTCCTTATACGGGGATGGGGCAATAGAAGTTCTTTTTACTTTTAATTTAAAAGAAAACGGGCTAAAAGCGAGTCGGACTCACGTACCGATGATTCCGTACCAACTTCGAATCTCAAACAAACTTAAATTTGCCATTGGAAAACTGTTGTCCCCATACATCGACAAAATTATTGCGGTCAGTGTACCAACAGTAAAATAAGTTTGTAATCACAAACTGACTACGCCTTTTAAATAAAGTGAATCACTAATCTATACATATAAAAATCAAAGTCCTGACTGACTGACTGACTGATATATCAACGCACAGCCCAAACGCTGGACCTAGGGACTTAAAATTTTTCACATAGATATCTTATACAGTGTAGGCATCCAATATGGAAGGATTTTTGGAAATTCCACCCCTAAGGAAGTAAAATAGGGGAAGTTTGAATGAAAAATCTTACTGCTTGGGTTTTAAAACTTAAAACTTGGCAGAAACGTGTCTCTAAGTAAATAAAAAGATTTGACGTAATAAGTTTGCCAAAACTACGCCCTGATGTGGGTTTAGAGGGTGTTAAAGTTTGTATGGTAGAATCTTAACGCTTGATCCGATAATGTTAAAACTCAGCAACTCATCTTGATTAAAAAATAAAAATTACGTGTTTTAGAGTTTTCCGAAAATAACCCCTATCAGAGTGAAAAGGGGAAAACAAGTTTGTGTGAAAAATCTTATTCCTTCCATTTTGAAACCTGAAACTTAGAACTAATACTTATCTGGGAAAATAATAAATATTCTAACAATTATTATTGCAATACTTCTTTTTAGGGGTGGGTATCCTACTTCCTATTAATATTATAAATGCGAAAGTTTGTATGTTTGGCTGATAATCACACAAAAACGGCTGAAGGGATTTGAATGAAATTTTACACACTGGTAAATTTAAACGTATCTTAGGTTTAAAAAAAAGGGCTGAAATCATGAGCAGTAAAGACTCACAAAGTACCAGGAGACCAGAATCATGACGAGATTTTTTCGGGCCTACAATCCTAAGCGGTAGGTATAACATCACAAACCACCAGGAGACCAGAATCACGAAGAAGTTTTCCGGGGCTGGAATCTAGAGCGGTATAGATTCACAACCTACCAGGAAATCAGAAATGAATCATTTATCTAATTGAGCAGTGGTGCTACGACATGATACATTCTGAAGGTCTGATGATGACCAGGTAAGTGTTTATCGGTACTCAATAACGTAAACAGTTAGAATAACCTAGCTTTCAACATTTATCCAATTGAGCACCGGTACTACTACATGATACATTTGGAAGGTCTGATGATGACCAGGTAAGCGCTTATCGGATTTCAATAATGGAAATAGTTAGGGTGACCTAGCTTTAAAAATGTATCTAATTAAGTACGGGTTCTACCACATGATACTTTCTGAAGGTCTGATGATGACCAGGTAAGTGCTTATCGGTTCTCTATAACAGAAATAGTTAGGATAACCTAGCTTTCAACATTTATCTAATTGAGCACGGATTCACATGATCAATTCAAATTCAAAATGGAAGTCTAATGATGACACACACTATCAATAGCAATGGTTTCATTTTGATAGTTCAACATCATGAATTGTATTATTGAAGTTGTTTAGCAGACAAATTTTTCGAACATATGAAGCAATGATAAAATGATTTGGAATAAAAAGGGCAGGAGTTTTGGGACTTTCTTTATGTAGAACTTTGACGTTCAAAAAAGTTCTAGCTCTCAGCCTAATATTACTACTACTGCTCTCAGCTTAATATTAGTACCTATTAGTACTTTGGATTTTTATTCCTACAGTGTTTTTTTAACGTGATACTCTCTGAAAATACCACTCAAATTTATAATTAAACTATTCACGCGAAGCAGTGGGCGGAAGCTACTAAATAATAATTTTAATAATTTTTCATTTAATTTAAATTAATATTTCAATTTGAAGACAGTCAATCTTCAAAAGGCTGACTTTCAATACGCCAAGTTGTTAAACGTTGAGTGATTCTAGTTCAGTTAACTATCGGCCTATTAATTGAATTCCGGCGTTTAATGAACGGTCTGGTCGTCCAATTGACTGACTAATTCAACCAGATGGCTGCGACATATTTTATATACTACCATCACATTTTTATTCAGATTTTTCAACACAACAGTTAAACTTTTAGTGGACCGACGCTCGACTCGAACAAAAAATATCACTGTAAAGTTTCATATTTCGCAAACGAATCACTAAATCGAAAAATAGTCTCAACAACCTCGCAATGATTTTGATAGACCTATCCAGCGATAATATATATTGTAAATCAAAATTTCAAGATATAATACTATAAGATAGGCGAGAAAAATAAAAGTTGACCCCACATTACAGGTACGGGAGCTTCCATAAAAAAAAAATGCAAAATTTTACTAATTTGTTTCTTTTAATACTGATGCAAAATTGCTGCTTTCTAGAACTAACTGTCTCTAAGTTATGCCTCAGACAGACGGACAGACCGAAACTATAAGAGTTTCTTGTCCTCGTCAGGACTACGGAACCCTAAAAAACAACATAATAACAATGTATAAAGAACCTGTGTAAGGCTAAAAAGGCTCTTGTCTCCGCATAAATGCAATGTATAAAATATGTTATATTATAGATAGAATTGAAACCACACGTCAAAGTCTCCATCTTGTACGTACAATATCTCGTTACCAGTACTTGGGAACTAGCTAGCCTGAACATTGAACACTGGACTAATTGTGTTGTTCAGAACTTTGGACCTTGTTAACTAGTAACTGGACTAGTCTACTAAATGCACTTCGCACGTATAGGTACTTTACCAATATTCAAGACAATGTACCACGTACAATGTCTTGAATATTGATTTAATTTTCTTTACGTCTACGTTCTATCCTAAAATTACAAATATTAAAGTATTTTTTAGATAATCATCCACACTTTATCAATGATGAATGATTATCTGTTAATAATTATTCACAGTTTAATAGCTGAACGGATGCACATTGGATAAATGCAACACAAGTAGATAGCCTATCCTTTTTTCAGAACGTTATGGTGGAATATCTCTTGACAGACGCAGGCGAAATTGCCGGCAAAAGATACCTACTAATCAATATTGAAGTACACGCAAAAGATAAGAGAAAAAAAGAGACGGTTGCAAGTAACGGTAATAGCCCAACGACTGAGGCAACAGATTATCTAGCAAAAGGTTGTGGGTAAGAATCCTAATCATGGCATTAAAAGTGATACGAAACTCTTCCTTTAATATGCTGAACCTATCTTTTGTTTACAGGGATATCATCATTCTCCTGCCCTTATCCCAATTTATTTGGGGTCGGCGCAACATGTCTTTTTCTTCCATACTCCTCTATTAGTCGTCATCTCTGTAGTCACCCCCTTTTTACCCATATCCTCTTTCACACATCGTTCATTCATCGTTCGTTCATTTCGTTTTTTCTTTCTTTCTTTTCTTTCTTTCTTTCTTTTGTTTACAGGGATATGCAATTCTTTATTTTATTTAAACATTGTTAGGCTCGTGCTTGAGCACTATCTCACCTGATGAGTTTTTATCGAAATTGCTTCAGCACTTTTTGAAAAACTGAACAAAAACGAAAAATACGTATACCTCAATGACGTTTTGGTTGTCTCCAATTACGAGTATGTTTAAATTCCACGTTGCATTATAGGGGTTTTTAGTTCTGGGGTATAACAACTAAAAAGTGAAAAATAAAAAACTTTTTTACAAAAAAAACAACCAACCCACCTCAGGAGTATATTCTTTCGGATAAAAAATTAAAATTAAAATTCGGTCCCCAACTGACGGAGAAATCGGTGGACATATATAAAAAAATACTTACAGTCGAACATAGAACCTCCTCCTTTTTCGAAGTCGGTTAAAAAAAGGGTATTTGCCTCAATTGTTATTATTAGTTGTTGTCTTGTGTATAGTTCAGAATGTTGGGTCACAAAGGGATGAATGAAAAGCAATTGCATGCAGCTGAGATGAGAATGCTAAGAGCGATGTGTGGTGTTAAAAGCGCATGGATAGAATAAGGAACGAATATACAAGAGGAAGTCTGAAAGTGGCACTGCTAACTGAAAAGTTGTGTGGAAATCGGCTGTCGTGGTATGGTCATTTGATGCGGAGAAATGAAGACAATGTCGTGAGGAAAGTCTTGTATATGGATTTGGATGGCTATAAGAGTAAGGGAAGGCCAAAGAAACGATGGATGGACTGTGTGAAAGAGGATATGGGTAAAAAGGGGATGACTACAGAGAATACGGCTAATAGAGAAGTATGGAAGAAACAGACATGTTACGCCGTCTACAAATAAATTGGGATAAGGGCAGGAGAATGGTGTTTTTATTAGTTGTATCAAAAAGTCACTTTATCCAAAATCGAAAACCGAAAGATTTTTTCTAATCCGTTCAAAATCAATTAAGTTAGAAATCTTTAAAATCTTGTGGACGGGGAAACTGTCAAGTCACAGAAAAAGGATGCATACACATAAGCATGACGTCACCGCCATTTGTTACGCGCGTACAAAAGAGATAGTGATATATCCCCACCACGCCCCCACTCTTCCTTATACCAATATTTTAAATGGTGATTGCTGCTTCATTTAATAACTAATTTTGATGCCGTTTTTAGATTTTTTTTTTAGTGTTATTTGCTGTTTGGTGGAGCTCGTGGCTAAAATAACAGCCGCACGGGTTGATCCATCAGGTTAAGCTACGCTTGCTGGGGTTGGCCCGTGTATTTACATACCGAGACTCCTCCGTGCCTCGGAAAGCACGTTAAGCCGTTCTCGGCTGTCAATCGTGGATCTTTGACAGTCGTTACAGGTCGCCAGAAGCCCGAAAGTCTGACAACCAGTCTAAGCAAAAGGTATCGTCTTACCCAGTTACTGGGTTGTGGAGGTCAGATAGGTAGTCGCTCCATGTAAAATACTGGTACTCAGCTGCATCCCGTTAAGACTGGTAGTCGACCCCAAGATAGTTGGGAAAAGGCTAGGCAGATTGATTGATTGTTATATGCTGTTTCATAAAAAATATTTTAAAAAATAAACACAGGAGAATACCCTATTCACTCTTGTCGGAAAGACAAGGAAACTCATACACACAGTTAAGGATACACAGAGACACAGGTTGTAGATATCAGGAAACACAGACTCCAGCAGAGAATTTCAGTCTTTAGCTGTACCTACCCATAATGAATGAGTTCCCAAACAGTTCAATTCAGCTTGCTAGCAGTATTTTCAAATATACATGGTGGTCTTCAAAACAAATCATGCATTAATCCACAGAACAAAACAGCTACGCAATATCTAATTTGACAAAAGCAATATATCTAATATTCCTCGTATATTAGAAGGTAAGTGTATTAAACAGATTGGAAAACACAACAAAAGTTAGAGAACATTTCCGACGACAGTTCTAATTTATCGACATGTTGTACTCGTATCATGCCAAAAAAGCAACTGTGCGAGAGTATTTATTGGTGTTCTGTCAGCGCTTACTTGAATCTAGATTGTTTGGTTGGATATTTACAAACTAGTATTATAGCGAGCTTTGAGAGCATACCTTCTTAGTTTATCAACTAATCAATCATCGGATAGTACCTAGGTATATCAAGAACTGAAAAAACCATATTGTCATGCCGTCTTAACATCCTGTGTGTGTGTTTACAAGGAGAAAAACTAAATTGACAATCTACAAAATCCTATTTCTATTAACTATAAAGATACATAATATTATCTAATACCTGTAAACGAGCAATTCTTGTAAATGTATATACTATATAATCAGAATTTCGGAAACGGCTTCAACGATTTTCATGAAATTTAGTATGCAGAAGGCTTCGGGGGCGATAAATCGATCTAGCTAGGTTTTATTTTTAGAAAATGTCGTTTTAAAACTAAATGCAAACCTAGGTCATCCACTCTTAAAATAAAAATAAAGCCCTAAAACAAACTGAAATATGGCGTCGAAAAACTCCTCATTGCTGTCGTCTGGTAATGTGCCCAAAAGACTGGCGACATGGCTACATGGTATGGCAATGCTTGTCTTCTGACCAAGATTCAAGTCAGCCTTTGGGTCTCGAGAAGTGTCAACCAGGCGTTAGTTAATACTAGATTTTATCATTACTGCGTGAATGATAAAAGATCATAAAACACACATAACAGGCCACATAATATAAATGAGAGAACAGAATATAAATCAAAGTCACTTTCTGCGTCTGTCTGTTTCTCCGCTATCTTCTTCTAAATCACGCAACGGATTTTGATGCGGTTATCACTAATAAAACTTTTTTACAAAAAAAACAACCAACTTTCAAAAAAGAAAATACACTTTAATTTCGGAAGTCGGCTTGTATTTTATTTCTTCGTTAATTGACACCGACTTCCGAAATTAAAGTTATTTTTTAATTTTAAGTATTTTCTTGTATTTTCTTTTTTGGAAGACGGTTGTTTTTTTGTAAAAAAGTTTTTTTAACCGACTTCGAAAAAGGAGGAGGTTATCAATTCGGATGTTTGTATTTTTTTTTTTTTTTTTTTTATGTATGTTCGGGCATAACTCCGTCATATGTTGACGGATTTGCAAAATTCTTTTTTTGTTCGAAAGGGGTTTATTCCGAAATGGTCCCATTTAAATTTCAAAAAGATCTGATGATGGGTTTCGGAGACAGACAACGGAACTCTTCAAAAATTGACAGCAAATCAACCGCGATTGCTGCGATCGTATGTCTATGAATTGTTATCACAGTTTAATGGGGAACCACAACTAAAAAGTGAAAAATAAAAACTTTTTTACAAAAAAATAGAACCGACTTCTAAAAAAAGTGCAAAATAACTTTAATTTCGGAAGTCGGTGTCAAAAAACAAAGACACAAAACAGGAACACCGACTTCCGAAATTAAAGTTATTTTGCACTTTTTTTGGAAGTCGGTTCTATTTTTTTGTAAAAAAGTTTTTTTTTTTTTTTCACTTTTTAGTTGTTATATATATACATAAATATCTCGTAGTCCTCTTCACCGTATCCGGCGACAGCGACCCAGACTACTTCTCCTTCCTTTGAGTGAGCTCTCTGATGACTGGCAAAACCAAATTTGGTCTTAAAAACCCGGTTAGTTGTTATACCCCAGAACTTCATCTACAAATACACATTTTTTGTTTTTGTTGATTTTTACAAAAGCGCTAAAGCAATTCCTATATAATATTAAAGAATTTTGAAAATCGATCCACAATTGACAGAAAAATCGGTGGACATACATAAAAAAAACATAAGTACATACAGTCGAACATAGAACCTCCTTCTTTTTCGAAGTCGGTTAAAAAGAGCGATAAATGAGAAAGGTTTTTGTGTATAATTTGTACCCGTGCGCCGTCGCTAGTATTCCATATTGTTTATAACCTTCTTCCATAATAACAAACATATTTTCACAAACATCATATCAAAGCCCACGTAAACAAGCTTCACAAGCACGAAACGAAAAAATAAACAACGGAATCCAGCCAAATCCTTCCCAGACAAACGCACAGACATAACCGTCATTTGAGAGCGTCTAATCGAAAGACGTATATCGTATGAGACGTTTCTTCATATCGTGAATGTTCGCTTATATCGTGAGATGTTCCTCCATACATCGCCTCATATCGCCGGGGCTATAACTGTTAACGTGTGGCGTCATGTGGAGAAGACATATTGCTCGTACGTTATGCGGTTATGGACTTTTTGTGGCTTTTCTTTGGCGTAGGTACTTACGTGATAGGTACAAATACTGCTCCTTCCTTCCTTGGTCCTTGTATTATACAAGGAAATAGAGGGCCATTTGGAAGTTTTGAAAACCAAAACGTTCTAAACCAACAATTGTAAGACATGTCACATCCACCAACCCGCACTGGGTGTGCGTGTTGTTGAGAGAAGGCTACATTAAAAGCGAATTATTTGGGCTTTTTCAACTTTACAGTTCCAACCGAATTGTAAAATATGACGTACAGTACAACTATTATCTTAATGTCCCTCAGCAATCATGGCATTTCCGAATACAAACGAATGCCATCAATTATTATTTAACCATCAACAATTATTCCATGTCCATCAATTATTCGATTTATCGTTTATGATAATTTGAATTCAGAACTAACTTCTTTATTGTTTTGTTTTTATTTCCGTGTGAACTAAGTACTTAGTTCTGAATTCAAATTATTATACACGATAAATCTATTAATTGAGGGACATGGAAGTTAGCATTCGTTTGTATTTGGAAATGCGATGATTGTCGAGGGACATTAAGAAAACAGTTGTAATGTAAGTAGATCGGTGCAAGTGAGTCACACTTGTCATGCTACGGACTTTTTTTTTGAGACAGGCCCGCCAAAGATTTCCAACCACTGCAACTCCTAAAAACCAGAATCAACAGCTGCATGGGACATTACTAACTTTCGGGTTCGGATTGGATGTACATATCTCTGAAACGCTTAAAATCTCCAACAAATCAAATCAAATCAAAGCATTTATTTCAAATAAACCAAGCGCAGGCACTTTTGAATTGTCAATAAGTCGGTCATTCAGAAAGATGAAGCTAATTGCACATTCTGAGGCGTAGATCTCTATGGAGAACAATGTGCAAGAAACTCCATGGACACTCTTCTAAACCATGTTATATGTTACAAAATTTCTGGTTACATATTTCGTGTTGCTTCTAAATCATATGAGAGCCACGTAGGTTTACGTTAATGTCTGAGATGAGCTTTTGAGGAAAGTACCACGCAGATTTGAGTGGACCTGTCTACACAGTGCAAGCATTTGTCAGTTAGCGTGAAACTCAACTCAAAACTTTGAGGAGCTCAACGAACCGACGAATAATACCAAAGTAACGACATTTGGGTAGGCCGCAAAAGTACTCAAACTGCAATCATAAAATCTACATGAATATAACGATATAACACATATACAAACAAATTTTGAGTACCAATCCCGGGCATAGGGCATCGAACTACTTGACTCATTAAACTAAAATCATTGCCTTGGCACCTAAGCAAAGAATTTAGTTTAACTTCATTCCGGTTACAAACCTAGAACATGAGAAGTTTAATTGCATTGATAAATAGTGAAACGGTTACATAACAAAATCGACAAAAAAACACATTTCAAAGAAGTATTTTCACGCATGAGATACAGAAAACAGTGCCTGGAAAATCTTGCACTGGACTTATTACGAGACTTTCCACGAATATTCTTAAAGTTGCCAGTAACAATTATCTGAGATGACATGCACTTAATGTTTTTTTCTCTGGCAACACTGACAAGGAATGCTACCTATCTCAAGAATACGTGGTTCGCATTTATCACAGAATCCCTGTACGAGATATTTTTCTTTATTTCTTTGTGGCTTGCGTTATAAGCGGTACGGGGTGGGTCGAATTATAATAGGTTATTTTAAAAGAACTGCGCTGCTTGGTTTGCTGAGTTATTAATGATGTAAGCAACATTTATTCAACATTTGTTTTCTTTTTCATTTGTATTTTCATGTCCTTCTAAGTTGAAAAGTATAACAATTTAGTTGTTTATAATTTTTTCTATAATTAATTTTTGATTTTGTATATAAAATTCGAACCGAAGGGAACGTACTAAGTACCGGAATAATAAATTAAAAGTAAAAAATATGATTCTAATTCAATTGTCCTACCACTTGCCGTCAGAGAGTTTAGTCCGTATATCCTGACGCCATCATCAGATCAGCCAGATGGTATCATAATATTACATTGTACATCACCGGATTTACATAAATATGCCAAGTTTCAGCTCTATCGGAAATCAACAAGTGGTCGGAAATAAACTTTTTTACAAAAAATACAACCGAAATCCAAAAAAGAATTTTGTTTGTTGTAGTTTGTATTTTATTTCTTCGTTATTTGAAACCAACTTCCGAAATTAGTTATTTTGCAATTTTTAGTGTATTTTCCTTTTTGGAATTCGGTTGTATTTTAAGTATAAAAAGTTTTTAATTTTGCATTTTTTGCAATTTTTAAATATTAGCATGTAAAAAATATCCTTACTCGTGTGATGCCAAATTTTATTCAAATCCGTCCTACCTCTAAAGTGTAATACATTAACTAAAATACAGACTTTCAATTAATAATCTGTTATCCTTTAGAAAACTCTCTCTAAACGTCCTCATCTACGAAACAGTTTGACAGACATTTCTTTAATAAGTTAAACAAAACGTACAGAAAAGGCCCGATACCAGCCCGCTAGCTAACAGATTTAGCTGAATTGACTTCCCCGGGGTACAATATACCCTATGATCGGGACAGAGTAATATTATCATTGCGTTTTGCGACCAATATTCACTAACTTAGGTCCCTGAGGGTTAGGTTTGACATAAGGTTATTTTTGTTTTATAGTTTGATAGTGTTTGAGGAAATTACGTTGTGAAGGGATGAAAGATGTAGGGCGATAATAAAATTGAAAGTCTAAACTCGACTAGGTAGTATATATTTTTATAAAACATGTAACAAAAACCTTGTCCGATAAAATAAAGGGGTATGTATTCCTGGTTTAACAAACGTACTAAAAAAAAATGTAACTCATAAAAACCAAAAGTTTAGGTTTATTTTAATAAAATATGCGAAATTTAACAATAAATGTGGCAAATTTTTATAAGTTGACAGCACTCCACCGGCCGGCGAAATGTTTTCATTTTTTACCTATTTTTATTTCAAACGATACCCCCCTGCACTAGCCGCGCTGTAGGCTTTGTCTCGCTCAGGCGGCATCTTTGACACGAAACAGTAGGTGAACTTTGTCGAGCGCTCAGTGTTGCATCAACTACGCAAACAGTTACGTCTAACAAAGTAGCTTTGCGCAAAAATTATTGCTGGGAAACGTCTTTTATTTTTAGGTATAAAAAAAACTATTTTTTATTGCGCCCAATGTACTCGTAACGCGAACCCAGGCAAATGGAGTTAAACCCCGCCCCTTCGCTTTCAGCCACGTAGGTACTTGTCGGATACGTTTGATATTCATTGCGTTTTTATAAATGCAAATGCGTAATTTCAAAATTTCGAAAAAAAATATATATATTTCAGGTAATGTTTATTTGGAAAAAAGTTTAGTAATAACACTTGGAACTCATTAACGTAAAAAAGATTTTAAAAAATTACGACTTTGACCTTCAATATCTCCTGAACCAGTGGATTCCCAGGTATGGTCTATTGGATAAAAATGATCCTAATAATGGGTAGAATATGTAGCTTTCAACTTTGGAAACTGTCTTTTTACACCCGTTATTGATACCGCCTCTGCCTATGGCAATGAACAACTTTCGTCAAGGTAGACATAGAAAAATCCCAAAAAAAAAAATTGACTTACAGTACAAAATTATCATCAACTAATAAATAATAATTCATATATTGATTCAGGTAATTTAAAACCAATTACCATAACATCAAATAATGAAAATAATCTCAAATAATTTGTTGTTATAGCGGCAACAGGAATACACATTCTGTGAAAATTTCAACGGTCTACCTATTAGGGATCATAAGATACAGCCCGCTGACAAAAAAAAACAGACGTATGGACGGACGGACAGCGGAGGCTTAGTAATAGGATCCCGTTGGTTACCTTTCGGGTACGGAACCCTATGAAGGCCAGCTCATAGTCAAATTGTTACCACTGACGACTGGTACCTACCTAATATTTATAGGTATATTTTAAGAACACCACACCATATTAAAACGAGTCAACCAATACTTATACAAATAGATAGGTAGTCTTAATTAATACTCGTATAGTGTATGAGATTCTAAAAATAAAAGAAAATTAAAAATTCCCGACTGCAAAAACAATTAAAAAGTTCCAACCAGTTACTTTTATAGCAATCTAATTCAGTTGGTGGTATTCGTCGTAGTTCAATCGCAGACTTAATGCCACCAATACTGCATCAGACTGTCCTTCTAGGGCAATCAGGTAAAAATAAACATTAATTGCAGAAAAATCCTATTAAATTAATTATCCTGAAGATAGACTACACAAAATAAGCTCTCATGGAAAAGACTGAATTGTTACAAATTATTTTAATATTCAAAATACAATTCCAGTTAACTGGCTTTATGGTTCCGGCAGTAAAACATAAAGCTTAATTGACTTCAACATCAAACCGACAAATAAATTGAACCCGAGACGTGTCCCACCGTCTTGTACCGTTGCCATAATTTCGTTATAACACAAGTCATTTCACGAAAATTGTATGACAACGTAAATTGACGTTCATCTCCATCTCCTGAAGAAAACAGCACTAAGGCGGTCCACACACGGCGCAACTTAGTTGACGCAACAAGCAACTATTACAAAATTACCGTTGACAGTTGCAATACTACCAATCTGCCTAGCCTTATTGCGTAAGTATGTCAGGACCGGCTTTCAGTCTGACTGAATGCAGCTGAATACCAACATTTTACATGGAGCGACTACCTATCTGACCTCTATGACCCAGTAATTGGGTAACAACCCTTTGGCAAGACTGTTGTCAATTTCCTGGCTTCTGACTACCCGTAATGAGACTCAAAGATCATAAAATGAGCGGGTACTTTCTGAGGCACGGAGGAATCTCCCCACCACACCAACCAGCCACGGGCTCCTGGTCTCTCTCCTGGCCTGGTGGAAAAGCACCAGTTTACATCGGTCGCGATTGACATAGGTGATGCAGAATGAAAGGGAGTGAAGTGGTTCGACGCGTTGCAGTTGCTGGTTGCAAAAAATAGTTACTTGTCACAACTTGTGCAAAGTCAATTACTAGTTGCGACTGGAATTGATCACCGAGTGCAGCAACCGAAAACTGCTGTCAAGCATCGAATTTTGCAATTTAGTTATATGTCATAATTGCGGGTTATCAGTTGTCGAAACTCTGAGATCAATGTTGCCCTGTCTGCGGACTGCCTTAAGGATAATAAGTCAATTTAAAACCTTCTCGTTTGGACTATAAAACGGACGTAACACTGATGAGTAGAGTCGGATGTTGTTTTTTGTAATTTAAACTGCCTTTTTATGGCAAACGATAAAGTTAGCAAAGCTGTTTATTTGTGAGACTACCTTTTGAAGCGGGTTTGCTCGATAAGTAAGATCTATTTATTTTTGTTTTTTTTTTACTTTTGATAGGCTGGCGCTGACCACTACCTCACCTGATGGTAAGCGATGATGTGGTCGACGATGGAACACGCTTGACTTGAAGTAACCTATTCACTCTAGACTTAAAGACCCCAGGATGTAGCTATAAGAAATCATAGACCCCCGGTAGGTAATTACCAGAGGTCGGAATTAGGTGGCGTTATTTATGTACTTGCATCGAATTGTTGATATTAACATGGATCTTCCCGGAATTTCTAATGGACAATGCTGTGCGGCCAACAATATTACAAATAAATAATAATAAAAACCTCTGTTGTTTTCTTTTGTTCTCACAAGCTATGTTGTGTGAACTGCAAATGTGGCAACATCGCGCGTGTACGCATTGGAATTTTGCAACTTTGGACATCCGATGTCGTTGATGTAAATTTGGCAACGTCGCGCGTGCAGTGGTTTAAAATGTGTAAAAGTAAATAGCTTTTCTATTTAATAAATCACGGGATTTTTCTGCTCTTCAAAATTAATCTCGGGATTTGAGGCATATCCATTTTATTCTTTTGCTGTATGAAATCAGTGTGATTACATAAATAAGTCTACCTCATTCCGACCTCTGGTAATTACACTGCTTAGCTGTTCGTACACAATGAATGTGTGAATGGATTAGATTTGTCACTTTTCCTGTATTTAAGATCATGATCATTTCGGTTGCTGATCAACCTAATCAAAAAACTGGTTGCCAAAAATCGCAATGATACTATATATATATAAGTTAAACTGTACTCTCTATAATTGGTCAGCGAATAAAGGCTTTTATTATTATCATTATCATTTCGTATCTGTGTTAGGAGTCTGCTATGTAAAACGTAATTGATCTGCATGTGAAATTTAAGTGAAGTTAAGCAGCTAAAATAAGGTATCGGTAATAAAAGATTAAAATAAATAGTTAGTAAGCTACTGCTAGAACTAGTCTACTTAATTTTTCTGAAGTTATACTTCGTTTGGCGCGTTATGGAAAAATTAGAAGAGCAAATTTTTACGTTGCGCGCGCACACCATCACAAAAAACCGACACACTGAAGCTAGCTATAGTCTGAGGTTCATGAAGAATGATTGTTTTCCTTTTGTAAACTTTGTCACTGTTTGGTTTTTTATCTTGTTACGCCAAAGAAGTGAAACTTCTTACATGCGTACATAAGTACACACACACTTTTTTTTGTCGGTACAAAAAAAATTAAATAAATAGTAAGCTACTGCTAGAACTAGTCTACTTAAATTTAATTCAATATCTTTAGTTTTGATTTATTTTGGATCTCTAACAAAGAATACACAGTTGTACAGAAAGTAACAAGGGCACAGAGGGTCATTTAACGAGTGATCTATGATACTATAAGAGTTTAGATTATAGTAGTTTCTACAGTTTAAAAGTTGATAATAAAAAAAAAACAGTCTTTTAAACAAGCTTTCAAATTCATACACAAAATTTCGTGTCTTTTTTTTTTTGTGCTGTTGATCGTTGAAAAGTTCTCTCTGTAACGAATCTTGAATGTCGATTCAGATCACACTTACCACAAAAATGCATTGTCATTGAAACTGAACCAACTTGTAGAAATTCAACTCCATAGGATAAGCAAAACTGGTTCTAATTCAGCTTGCAAGTTTGGACCCGAACAAACAAACATTGAGTTAAGGCGCGGTTATACGACTTCTAATGGTTTTTAATTGAACATCACGTCTAAACGACTAGACATATTTCTTTGAAAAAAAAAATTATGTTACTCTAGACAATTTCCGTCGTAATTTGATATGTGAATGTTTGAAATTTTGTAATTAATTTGTAAACTTATGTCTAACGTGGATAAAAAATTAAGAATCACGCAAAAACTGTAAAGCGTATTTTTATGAAACCAACATTATTTCAAAGATTTCATTATTTATATTTTGGTATACGTGTTTTAGTATAATACCTGTTGTTTTATGTATAATAAATTAACAATGCGTCTAATTTCGGACAGCGCTCTTTAATGGCCGAGTCCTATTACTGGGTGGACGTACGACGCGTGTGAGCTCAGCACAGAATAGAATAGAATAGAATACGCAAGATAACCACTCAAGGTCATTGGCAGCGAATAGCGCTTTAAGTAAAAGCTTGTAAAAAATGCATAAACAACTTAGCTACATCTTTCACACCACACAAACATTTACCGTACAGTCCGTATTTTATTGGCCAATAAAACCTACCCCTAATTACATCCCCTAAGTCCTAAATAATTCGTCTAAGGCATGTAAGCCAATTTAAAACTTCCCCAATTACTCAGAACGCGCTCTTTTCGCAGAATAGTGTAAAAATAAACTAACACAACTTATATTAAGTCGAAAACTTCGTCCGTTACTTGTTTCAGTAATAAAATATTTGCCTGAAATAAAAGAATTCAACAGTTTCGTATATTTAAAACTTGCCCGTTTCTCCTAGTTTTATGCTTGGCTGTATTCTCGTTTTAAATGTTAATGTTAGGAGGGTCGAAGTTTTCTTGAGGGGGAAAACTAACCTTTTACGAGTACCTACGTATGAAAATGTAATAAGGATGCTTTTTTTTTTATGCAAATAATTCTAGTTTTTCGTGTGTCTCTTACAAGCAAATAGGCAATTTTTTGGGTTTCGTACCCGAAGGGTCCGAAAGGAGCCCTTTTGCTGTCTTTATGTGTCCGTCTGTCACGCTGTCCGTCTGTCAGCATGTCCGTCGGTCCGTCTGTCCGTCTGTCAGCCTGATCATCTGTCCGTCTATTCGTCTGTCCGTCTGTCCGTTTGTCCGTCTGTCGGTCTATCCATCTGTCCGTCTGTCAGTCTGTCAGTCTGTCAGTCTGTCTGACTGACAGCGTGACAGACGGACACATAAAGACAGCAACAGGGCTCCTTTCGGACCCTTCGGGTACGAAACCCAAATACTTGCCTATTTGCTTGTAAGAGACACACGAAAAACTAGAATTATTTGCATAAAAAAAAAAGCATCCTTATTACATTCTACTATCTATTTATCAGTCTGTCAGTCTGTCAGTCTGTCGTCTGTTCGTCTGTCCGTCTCTCCGTCTGTCCGTCTGTCCGTCTGTCCGTATGTCCGTCTGTCCGTATGTCCGTCTGTCCGTCTGTCCGTCTGTCCATCAGTCCGTCTGACCGTCTGTCCGTTTGTCCGTCTGTCTGTCATCTGTCACACAGGTTTTACAGCCAAACGGTTGGCGCTAAAGTCTTCAAATTTTCACAGTATCTTGTTGACCCAAAGCCATACAAATAGTCAAAAATACATTTGGTACGGAACCCTACATTTGCGAAGTCCGACACGCACTTGGCCGGTTTTTTTTCATATTAAGGCTGGTTTTAGACTCACGCTCACGCTCAGCACGTAGCTCGTCAACGTTAACCGCGACGAGCGAACTGATCACCGTCAGCGCTGACAGCTACGCGTAATTCAGAAATGCTCCTAGGATAATCATACATATTGGGCCGTTAGCGTTACTCTAAAACCAGCCTAATAGACTATAAGACTCGCTGACCACTAAGCATTTAGTTTAAACACTGATTAGTGGATTCTAAATTCAAGATGACATAAGTCTCATACGGCAAATTCAAGTGTATACAGGACAAAATCTCTTTTAAATGATTACTCAGCACTTTACCACCCATATCTGCGTTTTGTTGAGATTGGCCACTGTGATCGAAATTCGGTCGGGAGGATTATTTTAATAAGATACATCAACCAGTAAACTGCATTACAAGTTTATACTTTCTGCAATCAAAAATAAAGCTAAAACTCTTGTCTAAAACCTACTTAGGCTTTTCTTGACTTTTCCTGAGTACAAGTTGTTTAAAGCACTAAACTTTTGCAATAAAACTAGCGATATGCATCGTATTTTACTGCATCTCAACTTAGTACTAAGCTTGTGTTATTTTGCAAGTCTCATCGCGTTCTGTATGACGCAAACTAAATCTCCCAAGTTTCGCAGCTTACGAAGAACTGAGATTAAATATAAAATCTTAAGTCCCTCGCCACCACTACAAGTTTGTGCATAAAAAACATAGCAAACAACGCCATTTTGCATTTTGTAAGGTTTACAGAGAAAAACGATAAAAGTTTGTTGTGAATCTTTGAAAATTATGAAGCAGTTTCCAGAAACAGATAATAAAATGCAAAAGTCTTTTATATGAATCCCTCCTAAAAATAAGGGAGTTTTACTGGGTTATGCGCACTTCGTCCTGTATGCAGTTAGTCCCATTCACGGTTAGTCCCATTCGCAGTTCGTCCCATGCAAGTAGTTTGTAAGGGAAGAGGTAGGTTATCACTACATATTATAAAACAAAGTTCCAAGCCGCGTCTGTCTCTCTGTCTGTTCGTGATAAACTCAAAAACTAATTAACGGGTTTCATGTGGTTTTTACAAATTAATAGAGAGTGATTCATGAGGAAAGTAATAATATAATTTTTACCCTTGCGAGTGGGGCGACCCGGTGGGGTGGGTTGCTACTTCCTAGTGCAAAACAAAAATCAAGCTATTAACACACACACACACACACATTAACATCATTGTTGTCATTGTGTTGTTGTTGTGTGTGTTATTGTGTTTTCATACACACATAATTATCGTTATTATTGTTTTTTATTGGCACTGGGGAGGAGCGGAACCACCCGTTTCAAGCATTACTACATGTTTACTGGGTTTTTTTTTGGGGTTGAATTTCGAAAAACTCTTTCTTAGTGGATATCTACTCTTCACAGAGCACACACCCTCCAAATTGCATGTGTCTAGGACCAGCAGTTTAGGCTGTGCGTTGATATATCAGTCAGTCAGTCAGGACTTAGAATTTTATAATTTTATATAAAAAATTACCATCATCAGTAATGATTTGCAGGCATTAATTTATCAGTTCCTACCGCCACCAGCAATGGAGACAGAACATGCACAACCTACGCTGATCTCAATTTGTACAAACAAACAGTCATCCGCCATTACCCTCTATTGTATTCTCGAACTAGTGAGGGTGTACCATCGTAAACCGAAGTTTAAATTATCGCGCTGCTCCGCGTAGGTTTTGTTTAACAGTTCAACTTTTTAGTACCTACGTACTGAAGTTAAAGCAATTGTCGATTTTGTATGGACGTGTTTCGAGGGGTATTTTAAAAGATGGGGTAGGATTTTTTTGCACAAATTGGAAACAGGAAAAATTCGCTGATCATGGCATCATATTTTGTGGCCATATTAGCCATGTGTGGTGTTACGTGCATGGATAGAATTAGAAATAAGTATATAAGAGGCAGTCTGAAAGTGGCACCGCTGACTGAAAGTTGTGTGGAAATCGGTTGTCGTGGTATGAGCATGTGATGCGGAGGAATGAAGAAATTGTCGTGAGGAAAGTCTTGTGTATGGATGTGGATGGCTATAAGAGTAGGGGAAAGCCAAAGAAACGATGGATGGACTGTGTGAAAGAGGATATGGGTATAAAGGACTGAATACAGAGATGACGACTAATAGAGGAATCAGGAAGAAAACGACATGTTGCGCCGACCCCAAATAACTTAGGATAAGGGCAGGAGAGTCATGATGATTATCCATGTGGAACTTCAGAACATTGATATGATAGACAATTAGACATACGTATATGTTCTGTGTGTTGCTAAATACTGTATTGTTTCTAGATCTGCATATAGTCTGATAGAATAAAATGTAGCTGTCAGCAGTGTCTGAATACTGCGGCGAATGTGAACTCTGCGCTCAACACTCTGCGTTGCTGGCTGGTTATAGTGTTTGATATTTGAAGAATAATTCGAATGATTAAGTAGAATAGATTGTTGAACATTGCCATTGTTTAATAAGTGAGTCCAAAGTAGCCCGTCGAAGAGGGCACATGTTTGTATTCTCTCAAATGTGGATTCCCTCTTTTCTTCCATACACTCCACACGTAGAAAGTAACTTGTCACACGACCCTCGGAGCCAGCAAGTGGGACAGCTCCCCAAGCTACATGAGCACCCCTTTTCTTTTTTTTTTTTGCACATGGGCACCCCTGGAGCTCTGAATGCTTCTGTTTGGGCGCGTCTCTACAAGACGTCATAGGGCGTGCGTACGCCCCTCACTATCTAGGGCACCTTGGTCTCGTTTCGTGCCCATATAAGGCAATACGCGACCAATTGAAGTGAGCCCGCCCACCGGTGCTGTCAGTAGGTCGCCTGCCAGTGCCCTTTGCGTAAGCACGCGCAAGCATCACATTATCAATTTATCAGAAATTCAGAACCTGTCTATCTGAAGCAGTCTCAACCTCTCAACGTTGTTTAAATTTAATTCACGTAAAGTAAACACCTTTAAAAGAACCAACGAAGTTTTCATTTGCCTCCATACAGTACCCTGAGCTACTGAGCTATCTAAAAACGGCACAGCCGTTACAGCTTCACAATATTATAATAGCAATCCAATGCGATGCCAACAATCCAATTGACGGCGCGGTAGGCGCAGTGTGGTTTTATAGTTTTAAATTGTAATGTTTACTTTTATTTAATTAATAATTATATGACATGTAATATTATTATAATTTTAATTTTATTCGGAATGAAATGATCTGAAAGTAATAGATTGAAATAAATGATTTTGAATTTGCAGTGATTGAGCGATTAACTGTTGTGCTTTTTCTTCTTCTTTTCTGTCCGACCAGTATGTAGCGGACCGCATACCGGAAGACGCAGCGTTAGAAGGCCTCCCATAAGGTAAACCGACGACCTGGTGAGGGTAGCGGGTAGCAGATGGATGCGAGACGCACAGGACCGATCCTTGTGGCGACACTTGGGGGAGGCCTATGTCCAGCAGTGGACGTCTTTCGGCTGAGATGATGATGATGAGTATGTAGCAACCTGGATAGCTTTGTCCTTGGCTTCGTTGAAATCATTCAAGGTGCAAGTGGTTGTGCCTGCTGGGCAAGCAAAGAGGTGACGCATGTCCTGTGAAAGGGCTACACACTGGCACTGAGTTTAGGATGGGTCAAGGATACCCCATCTGGCCAGATTATTTGTTCAGTGACCAACCTGGGTCCGCAATCGGTAAAGAGATTTCCAGGTTGGCCACTGCAGTTCCTGCCCAGGCGGGAAATGATCTACCGGATTAATGAAGTGTAGAGGGGTGGAATGACAGTTCCTCCACATTTCACATCTCACGTCTAGCCCGCTGTCTTCCGAGGAGCTTTTATGACTTTTGCTGCTGCGCTGCGTGTCGCGGGTTCGATTCCTACACGGAACTAATATTTGTATGGCTTACATATAAGTAGTTTGTTCCGGGTCTGTGTGTCTTGTGTACGTGAGTTTACATATTTGTGAACGCTCACACGATTCAGGAGTATTTCCTAGTGACGGGTGAAGATTAAAAAAGGACTTCCATCGTCAAAGGTTTGTATAGATAAATTGACGTAACATCATAATAATTTCAGCCGAAAGACATCCACTGCTGGACATAGAGTCTTCCCCAAGTGTCGCCACAACAACTGGTCCTGTGCATCTCGCATCCATTGACGAATATCAATATATTATAGTTTTGCAAAAATATATTATGGACAAGTTGCATCAAGAAAGTCAAAGGCAACAATTCCAGAAATTATGCCATAGCTGTAACGCCATATATAGTTACCAACATAGCTAAAATCGTAACACCAATCAAAGTTTCCTGATTTGCATTCGACAAGGTTTTCATGACATCTCTTCATAACAGTCGAGTTCATTACGATGTTTAGTAAAGCTCTGATTGGCACGTGTTTGGTGTTTGAGCCACTACAGGATTTCCACGAATGACGCTATTTTAGGTGAAAAGCTGTGGTTAGAATTTATAAATCGTGACTGCTAGCTGACCGTGAATTTCTAGGTAACATTTTCTGTTCGTAAATTATTAGCTTGAAACCTAAATGAAATACAGGATGTAACGGAAAGGTGTCGTTATATTTTATGAACTGCTTCAGTCATAGGCAATCACTGATACTAAAAATCGTAGGCAAGGTACTATAATAATTATTAATAATGATATGGCGACTAATATTAACAGAGGACACAAACAATGTATTATATCATTTGACACATCAAATTAACTAGAAATTTTACCACTGGTACGTACGTTGTCCAAGATCGAGCTAGGTAACTTCGGGCACCCCGACACGGATAGGTTAGGTTCGAAGGGGATCACGGGGGCTACAATGAGCGAGCAAAGCGAGTGAACGCAGCCCCCGACATCCCCTTCGTGTAAGGTTCCTTTAAATCTCCCTACACACAGAAATAGGAGCCTCACGCAGTGGGGATCCTTCAACCTACCCAGAACATTTTGAAAAAAACTTTACTGCCAACCTACTATTTTTGCTACATGCTTTAATTATTTTTTAATCCCAAATTCAGATTAATTTGTCGCCGCGTTAACTAAATCATGGAAAGCCATTGTCTGCTAATGGAAATTTTGGTAGCACGTAAGGGGAGAATCTCCCTTGTACTCTCTACTGTCAAATAGAAATGGTAGTTTTTGTAAATTAGGGGTTTAAGATAAAGATTTTTATTTCAGGCAGTACAGATCGACAAAACTTTCCAAGTTTTACTTTTTCGTTCCTTATGGGGAAAGCGTCAGGGTAACCCGCTAAAATCATTTTTTTTACTTTTTTTTTGCAATTTGCAGATCAGTATCAGGTTGTATGTTGATCAAAATATGATTCGCGGTCGTAGCAATCGTGTTTACAGAACTGTAATCATTAAAATCATCAATACAACTCTCTCAGTTAGAATTGATGTTAAATGTCATGAAAAACGCAAGAAAATTTGAATTTTGCGGGCTACCCTGGCGCTTCCACCTTAAAGAACGACAACAAATTGGATTTAAAAAAAAAATCTTTTATTCAATCGATGCTCAGAATCAGCATATTTTTAACGTCCAGCTTACTTAAGACAGTAGAGTACCCCAGTTATCCGTTTATGTGCGAGCTGGAGGACCGAAGTAACGACTTCGACGAAGCAAAAAACGTGGCCACCTACTGCGCCCAATCAGTATAATAAATACGATGTACTGTCAAAACAAAAAGAAGTAGAATTAAGACAGTCCCCTAAAAAGACCCGCACATCTACTTATGCTGAACAAAGTTCCTACAAACACATTCAAGAATTGTCTGTACAAGACATGAAGAAGAAGCCCTTACCTTATGACACAGCACATCAATGTCAAGCTCGTTGGCGACGTCTTTGATAAGGTCCATAAACAGGTCCGCTTCATCCAGCTGCTTCTGTGCTGATCCACTTGGTGATCTGGACCTCTGCAACAAAAAAAATGGTGTTGAAGAACAGTTTGAAGAAGGTTATTCTTTAATGGGATGAGTGAGAAGGCATCGTCCTTCTGAGAAAGCTTTTAGATCTACCCCTATAGAAACATGCATTGTTCTCATCAAATTTTGGGTATAGTTAGCCTTTGTACAGGTCAAGGGTCAAAAGTGCATTTGCATTCAACCAAAACATAAGTGTCAAATTTTGTTGAAGAGTGCCAATGGTTGCCATATTTCTTTCTAGAACTAATTACAGCGTAGTCTAGAACCTTCTACGCTTATTGCAATAGCTTTTCTACAAGAATAGTGCATGCAATTTTATGTAGCTTGAGTATATTTAATATGGAACATTTTCTCTGTACAAGAAATATGCACTTTTCAGTCTCTCGCTACAGACGAGTACATTCTGCAGCAGAACGAGAATAGTCGTAGCAAGATGAGCTGTTTCACATGCAAATATCACAAAGGAGTTATCATAGAGGCAAGTATTTTTATAAAATGGATGGATTGGTTGTTCCTTTTTTAGGGTTCCGTACCCGAAGGGTCCAAACGGAGCTCTATTGCTGTCACTCACGTGTCCGTCTGTCTGTCTGTCCGTCTGTCTGTCCGTCGTCTGTCACAAAACTTGGTTCCCAAGAATGTTTTAACATCCAATTGACCTATGAAGTTGAAAAAACTTGGTTCACAACTGACGGAGAAATCGCGTAACATACATACAAAAAAAAAAAAAACGTACCGACGAATTGAGAACCTCCTCCTTTTGGAAGTCGGTTAAAAATAATGGCAGCCACCCATACATTGTTTTAGCTGAGATTGATAGAATGAACAATAAATATTGTTTAACTCAGCGTCATCTTCTGAAATAGTTTGTGCAAAAATTTTTATTCGAGAAGGCCGAGAATATTCAATCATGAAAAATATTCAGTCATGAACTTTTGTAGGTTATGTACCTAATATTATTCAATTTCAAAGCAGTAAAAGGGCTGTATCGCATTAGTATTTCCCTTACCTAGTTATTACAGAATGAAATGTCCTGTAAAAATATTGTAAACTATATAGCTTTTGCCCGCGACTTTGTCCTCGTGGATGTTGGACAAAAAGTAGCCTATAACCTTCGGTGATAATATTTATTATTACGTGTATTTTACTAACAAATACCAATATATTGATAATAAAGAATTTTTCTTTGATATTTCTTTGTTATGAGAAAAGAGACACATTTGTAAAGTTCACCCTGATACACCCTAATTTCAACAATTAAGTTCAAATTACATGATTTTGGGGCCATGGGGCATAACTTCACTATTTAGTATAGTATTAGGTATGGTGCAACAACTAAAGAGTGATAAGAAAAAACTTTAATAGCGTATGTTCTTTTTAACCGACTTCCAAAAAGAGGAGGCTCTCAATTCGTCTGTATGTTTTTTTTTTTTTGTATGTTACTCGATTTCTCCGTCAGTTGTGAACCAATTTTCAAAATTCTTTTTTCATCTGAAAGAATATACTCCCGAGGTGGTCTCATATATATTTTATCGAAATTGCTTCAGCGCTTCTTGAGAAACTGAACAAAAACGGAAAATACGTGTACCTCGATGACGTTTTGGTGTTCTCCAAATGTTTGAATTCCACGTTCCATTATATTGGGGTTTTTAGTTCTGGGGTATAACAACTAAAAAGTGACAAAAAAAAAACTTTTTTACAAAAAAAACAACCGACTTCAAAAAAAAAATGCACTAAAAATTTATAAATAACTTTAATTTCGGAAGTCGGTGTCAAATAACGAAGAAGTAAAATACAAACACCGACTTCCGAAATTAAAGTTATTTATTAATTTTTAGTGTATTTTTTTTTGGAAGTCGGTTGTTTTTTTTGTAAAAAAGTTTTTTTTATTTTTTTTTTACGTATGTCCACCGATTTCTCTGTCAGTTGAGAACCGATTTTCAAAATTATTTTTTTCACCGAAAGAGTATACTCCAAAGGTACCAATAACAATTTTATCGAAATTACTGTAGTGCTTTTTGAAAAAATCAACAACTACAAAAAGGTGTATAAGTAGATGACGTTTTGGTCTCCTCCAGTTACGAGTATGTTCAAATTCCATGTTCTATGTTATTGAGATTATCAATTCGGTAGTAACTTTAAAACTTAGTTTTAGTTCTGTGGTATAACATCTAAAAAGTGAAAAATTAAAAAACTTTTTTACAAAAAATGCAAGACTTTCAAAAAAGAAAATACACTTAAAATTGAAAAATAATTTTAATTTCGGAAGTCAGTGTTTGTATTTAATTTTTACACGGACTTCCCAAATTAAAATTATTTTTCAATTCGAAGTGTATTTTCGTTTTTGGAAGTCGGTTGTATTTTTTGTAAAAAAGTTTTTCACTTTTAACTTTTAAGTTGTTGTACCCCAGAGCAAGAACTAAATATTAAATTTATGCCCGAATTGACAATCGCAATAACATGGAATTTGAACATAACTGGAGTAAACCAAAACGTCATCTCTGTATACATATTTTTATGTTGATTTTTTCAAGAAGCGTTTAATTAATTTTATATGAAATTTAAATGAGACCACCTCTAAAGATTGAACCTACTAAACAAAAAATATTACTAAAAAAGAACTCCTTTTTGAGGTCTGTAAAAAATAAAATGTTATATTTGTTACAAAAAAGTAACATTTCTTCAATTTGACAGTTGGAAAAGGAATCATCATTCAATTTTTCCACAACTGCCATTCATTTTGATTCAAATTGTCAGCCATTGTCAACCCTCGGGTGTACGCAAAATAAAAACGGACCGCAATTTAAAAATACCCTTTTTTGAATACAAGTCCATGGTTCCAAATGAAGCTTTCGTAAACAGTTTCCAACTGTGTAAACGGTCGAAGAGTCAAAGAGACCAGTTTAAATACAATGGAGGCGTCGGTCTGAAAGAAAAACCGGTTTGCACCGCTTTTTTCAGTTATTTCCAGTTATTTCCAGTTATATTCTCAGAATTGTAAACAAATATGGGCTATGAATAGAAATGAAAGTGTCTAGTTTTTGTATTTATAAAGTGGGTTTAATATTACCTACCGCAGTGTACTTCTCTACTTCAGTTAAAAGAAGAGTTAAGTCTTTGATGTTATATCACCCACACGGTTAGTTTTGTAAAATATAATGGGAATATATTTATAACACTTTGTATCTCTATAGCTCTTGTTTTAGATAGTTTTTTTTATATTTAATTCATGAAATTTCTCCTAATACAGGCATTGCTTGCTTATAGGGTGGCTCCAATCACTAATTCTGTTTGTGTTAAATACTTTGCTGTAAAAATAAATGACTCTTGATTTGTTTTTTTGGTTTTTTATTTGCAATACACCTTGTAAAATCTAAGTATTTGAGTTTAAGTATACTAATGGTTTTCTTTAATAAAATCTGTTTATAATGAGTGTTTTCTTTAATAACGTACGCGAAGGATCCAAACGGAGCCCTAGTGTAGTCACTCACGTGTCCGTTTGTCTGTCCGTTGTCTGTCACAAAATTTTGTTCCGAAGAATTTTTTAACTTCCCATTGACTTACGAACTTGAAAAGTGATAACCATATTACGTATATTTTACAAAAAAATACCAATATATTGATAAATCAATTTAAACATTGGCATTAATGTCGTATTCCTACTAGATAAGTTTAATTGTCCTTTGGTCAAAATTTAAGTCCTCTGCCATTCCGTCCCAGTGTGCGTAGGCCTTTTCGCGTCTGTCTGTTTCTCCGCTTAACTCCTCTTTTTTAACCAACTTCGAAAAAGGAGGAGGTTCTATGTTCGACTGTATGTATTTTTTTTTTCTTTTTTTATGTATGTCCACCGATTTATCCGTCAGTTATGAACCGATTTTAAAAATTCTTTTTTTATCCGAAAGAATATACTCCCGAGGTGGTCCCTTAAACATTTTAATGAAATTTTTTCAGCAGTTTTTGAAAACCTGAACCAAAACGAAAAATACGTACCTACACCCCGATGACGTATTGGGTTTCTCCAATTACGAGTATGTTTAAACTCCACGTTCCATTTTATTGGGGTTTTTAGTTCTGGGGTATTTTTTTTTTTGTGGGGTGGGAAATCATCCAATGACTTCTCCCGCTCTGGGTGGAGCGGGAGGGCGTGTCAGACTCTTACTGACTAAAACCCACCCCTGTTCCTTCCCTGCCTGAGTGTCCAGGGGTGCGGTAACTCATTTTCAGAATTTAGCCGCTACCCCTGGGTATAAGTTTAATTTTAACTTTAATATTTCGTTTTAGTTCTGGGGTCTAAAAACTAAAAAGTGATAAATAAAAAACTTTTTAATAAAAAAAAACAACCGACTTCCAAAAAAGAAAATACACTAAAAATTAAAAACGAACTTTCATTTCGGAGGTCGGTGTCAAAAAACGAGGAAGTAAAATGCAAACACGAAATTTAAGTTATTTTTTAATTTTTAGTGTATTTTATTTTTTGAAAGTCGGTTGTTTTTTTTTGTAAAAAAGTTTTTTTTTGTCTCCTAAATCACGCAACGGTTTTCCATGTTGTTTTCACTAATAGAAAGATCGATAAACGAGGTAGCTGTGTGTACCTATATGATTTGGAGGTCCTTTGGACGAGTCTCTTTTTTATCGTTTCTTAACCTGCCTGTAGGTACCTACTGAAATATTATAGTACCTACTTTTCTCGAATAAAGCAACAAAAACTATACAATTATTTAACTATATTAAGAACTTTTTGCACCAATGTTTTTATTTATTTTCTTATCTGAACTTGTAAAAGTACATAAGTATTTACTTACTCATTTTATTATAAATAAATTTTTATATGTTTTTTGTATAATAATGAAACCATTTGCTCCGTCAATCGTCACTCAACGTTCATTGGAAGACCAGTGTCACCTTTTTGGCGCAGCCTTGAGGCACACGCTATGTTACTTTTTTAAGATTGTCACTTTTTTAGTTTTAGATCATTTTGCTTACCTTACTGTAACCAAATAAATATTTTTTCTTTCTTTCTTTCAGTTTGAAATCCACGCGAATGAACTCGCGGGAAAAATGCTATCACTTAAACCAAAGAATATAATCTCTATTACCCACCGAAACTTCATAACTGCAGTAATAATGATGAAGAAGACGGATGTGGTCCGTGGCAGGCTGCCAGCCTCCACTGCACCTGACCTCAGTGTACTTGAGGTAGTGTTCACCTTCTAACAGAATAGAACGAAGTTTTGGCCGAAGCCAAAGATTTCCAGCAAGAGCCGAATTTGAAGGAAATTGACATACCTAATTTCAAAATGTTAATATTTCTGGCAAGTTGCATGGAAATTTTCATCATCTCCTTAAGTTGTTTTTGGGTGGTTCCAAAATACAACGCGAAGTCAGGGTTGGTTCCATATTCAAAGTTGTGGCTAATGATGAGTGTTGTCATTGTTTTCATCTATTGTTGTATCGTATTGTCGTCTCCACTTTGAATATGCCGCAGCCATCTGGTTGAATAAGCCAGTTAATTGGACGCCTAGGCTGTTTGTTAAACTCAATTAAATGGCTAGGCCGATAGTTAATTGAACTAGAATTACACAACGTTTAACAACTTGGCGTATTGAAAGTCAGCCATTTGAAGATGACTGACCAAATCTCAGCCAAGTAATTTAAATTTAATTAAATAAAAAAATTATAATTTATTCATTAGTGATTCAATTTATTTAAAAGGCGTAGTCGGAGCCCCGCTTTGGGGGGCTCAAAAAAAAAAAACCACGAAGCCTAACCTATCCGAGTCGGGGTGCCCCATATCCCAAGCTCGCTTTGTTCGCTCTTGCATCGTAACATTGCCTTTTGTACACACATAATTATGACCAGTGGTATCACAAATTCATCAATATCCAATTTAACTAAATGACTACACGGCATCCTGGTTAATTCAGATAATAAAATCCAATTTGTTAGTCTTAAAAATAGTGTTAGTACAGACTGTTGTCAACATTATCTGACCCACCCTAAAATCAAACGACTTTGGACCCTCTGCCTGTAACATTAAGGTTTATTTAATTTATATGAGCTTATCACACAAGTGCACGAGGACTCGATGAACAAAAATACAATAATAACACAGACACTCAAATTTGATCTTTAACACGTAACGTTAAGGTAAACCCACCCAACATAGTCGGAGCCACCGTTATTATTTATGTTTTTGTTAAGCTATTTTAATCATTATCTCGTTAACATTAAAGTTGAAAAGCTTTTAAGTCACACTACATAATTACAACCAAATCTTTAATTTCGCGTATTCCCAACAAGTTCTTGTGGCTTAGCGGTTTGATGCTGGATTGACGACGAACAGCATGTGGGTTCGAAAACACAGTCCACCACATCAGTTTCTTTTTTAATTTGTTTTCATTTCTACAATATTGCTTGCAATATTAAAGAACGACCAATATGATTTTCGCCTAACAACTTATCTTGTAAACGGGTGGGTAATTTAAAAAACTTTAAGTTCGCAGTTCTTTATAATGAATACGAATATTTATTTTTCAACTACCCACTTATTACAGGTTATGTGAAAATATTACCATTTTCAAAAGTTTATGTATAGTCTTTAGTTCTTTACAATAATACAAGAAATAGTTTTGGAATATAAATTCTATATTGAAAGCAAAACAATATCTTTGTCGCAGGATTTGATCTCGAACCTTGTTTTTCTCAGTCTTATACACAGACCACGAGACCAGAATTACTTGAATTCAATCATTAAAATAAGCTATTACACTTATCATATTATAACAAATAGTTATAAAATATAACCTAACGCTAACGTTTTAAAGATCAAATTTGCGTGTCTACATGCAGAGGGTCCAAAGTCGTTTGATTTTAGGGTGGGTCAGATAATACTGACAACAGTCTGTACATTAAATTTGATCATTCTTATATCGTTAATAATCACAATACAATAATCAATACAAATGCGATAAATATATACCTAATACCATAGACCGTACCACAAACAACATCACATCAATATCAAACGTTGCGTTCAATGACTTGGCTAGTTGTCCTTCAGCCATTTAATTGAATGCGTTCAATGAACGACCTAAAAAATATAGGCGTCCAATTAACTGGCTAATTCAATCAGATGGCTGCGACAGATACGAGTACCTTTACAACCTATTTTGAATGGTTTCTTAGGGTTATTAAACTTTCGGCTTCGGCTTAGACCGGTCGTTGTGACAATAGCCGAATATTCGGCTTCGGTCAGTAATCGACCTTAGGTTGGACACTACCCTACGGTCACTACCTCAGATACTAAGTGTTCTATTTTAGTGGGGCTTAGGAAATTGGAAAATGCAATGCAGCTGTAAGATTATATAGAAATTTTGGCGTCGGCTTCTGCTTTAGCCAGATGTTATGGTAATGTATTTTATATTTACAAGCATCTCCCTGCGGCTTTGCTCTCGTGGCCTACCTCACAGGAACTTCGTATTTTTCAGAATGTAAAGTAGACTGACAGTCAGCGATAGTGTAGTTTTCTGGCAGTAATCGTTTTGTTATAAGATTAGTACCACCTGGGATTACTTTTATGTGGACGATGAGCAATGGGTAGCTCACCGTCACCGTCCGTTGAAGACTATCACATCTATTCGCTAACTCAGTAGACATCAGTTTAATAGACACTATGCAGCACATTGCTGCTTTAACGTACAGAAAAACGGAAATATACTACGTAGTGCATAGTATAATCGATTTCCACCGAGCAAAGCAGCAATGTACTGCAAAGTGCCTATCAAATTGATGTCAACTGAGTTAGCGAATACACCTGCTGGCCCAGGTCGACGACGGGACGTTGAGTTCTACGCTTGCCACAAATAGATGTCAGTATAGTTGACGGGGCCCTCTAAGGCCAGTGCTACCAGGGTCGAGGGAGTGTTCGAAAGAGCTACCGCGACCCTGGAACGCAAAGGGCAAATGAACGAACACAGGTGGGTTTTCAGCGCTTTATTCACGATCCTTCTTGCTGTACGTCTCGCCAAGGCCATGCACGATGCAAAAGTAACGTGAATAGGCTTGACGTACGTCAAAAATTATTAATTGTTTGCTGGATTTTTTTTCGCTTACAATTACTTATAACATATTTTTGTAGCAGTAAAAACATATGTACAAAATAATAAAGATACGTATTCTTGTAATCCATGGGGTATTGGAACTGTTACTCCTTCATACAGGTTATACTGTAACCTAGTTAGGAGATCAGAACTGCACCCACTAGAATTGTAGCAAATCTGTAATTTTACCATGTATAAACCAAATACCCATATACTGCAATACTTGATAATGATCAGTAAAGATTTATTATTATTATTATTGTATTCGGAAACGCGATGATTGCCGAGGGACTGTACTGTACGTATAATTAGGTTGTGGAAAAAAAAGCAGTGGATTTGAACATAAGGTTCGTGAGAGTAGGTCCTACATTGAATGACAAATTATTTTTACTTTAATTTTATTGTGACTGAGTTGAATAAAATTAATTCTACATAAGCATTGAAATAGTAGGTTGAAATGTGAATTCTAAAGATAGATAATTCTAGTTTCTGATTATGATTAATACCATGACAGAAGATAGGCAGCTTTAAGTTTTAGCGTTCTATTGTGTTATTTAAAATAAGCCTTATTTATCTACTTAGAATAACTAAATTTTCTAGAATAACTTTTTCCAATAGAAACTATTAATTTAAAGTTAGAATACTTAATTATTTACTAAAACTATAAATGTGAAAGTTTGAATAGACGGATGGATGGATGTTTGTAACTCAATCACGCTAGAACGGCTGGACGGAATATGATGAAATTTGGTGAAAAGAAAGAGATAATAGTCAGTAGAGGTAATAGAGGTGATAGTCTGAAACAGCACATATTATCTATACTTAATTTTAATAGAGTTTGTGAGGTCGTAGGGGGTAATCTCTGGATCTTCCGAACCGATTTTGAAACCACGCCACGCCACGTGATTTGTGAGTGTCATAGGCTATCAGTTTTTGAAATCCACGCGGACAAAGTCGCGAGCAAAGTGCTTGGTGTGGCGAGTTGCCGCCACTCTGCAAGTTGGGTGGGGTTGGTATCACGTCGCGTGTGTGTCTCGCTTTAATTTGTCAGACAGACGTGAGTGGCCGGCTTTACGAGCTATAGACAATTTAAAATGCAACAATCGACGTCACGTCAGTTTGACGTTAGTGTGTGTGTCTAACGCCGCGAGGCACAGCGCGCATCTCACCGCAGACAAAATTAATGTCTTAAAAATAATATCGTCCCCGCAAATACGCTAAAATCCCGAGTAAATCCCGTAAACGTTGGGGATCCTCCGGGAATAATAAATAACCCATATTTACCGCGTCCGTTAACTACTGAACAACTATAATCAGGAGTGTTGGTGTGAAGAGAACGAGTGGCCACTCGACAATTCGACGTGCAACATCGAGAACAGCCCGGAAAGTAAGGTACCACTTGTTTTACAAATTGTAAGTAGGGCCACATTCGCCGACTGCTGCCGACCACTCCTAACTTGAAGTTATACAGATAAATATAGGCAATTTTGGGCCAGCATTCTCCCTTTGTGTTTGGCCGTAATCACGCCTGACCATCTCCATTTGATGGTCCTTTCGAGCCTGGATAGGCATCAGTAAAATTCAGTACAAATTAAGTACAAGTCATTACGGTAGGCACATAACTTTATTAGTGCCCCAAAATGGCGTCCCGCAAGCAAGAAGCTAAATTGGCTCAGCTTACCGCTAAAAAACAAATGATTTTCGAGCGAGTTAATCGCCTATATAATGATTCCAGAAACATCTCGAACTATGATTCACGTTCAAATGAGACATTCCTAGCGCAGTCAGAAACAATTACTGAGCAATATAACAAATTTGAGGAAATAATAGAACAAATGAATGAATTGCAATTCGAGATTGACCAAACCGCACCAGACTATTCGAGTCTATATTCTATTGAAGACTTATATTCTAATATTAAATATAAACGTAATCTCATACTTTCGAAAAACGAAACATCGGAACACAAAGTGGGTACTCGGATAAAATTACAGCCCATAGATTTGCCAACGTTTGATGGTAAAGCGGAAAATTGGCCCATATTTTATGAAATGTTTCGAAGCAATGTTCATTTAAATACCGATCTGGTTGACTCGCAGCGTGTCCAGTACTTGATCAGTAAGTTGACTCATGATGCCTTAAAACTGACCGCAGGCATTGTTCCTACAGGTGATACATACAACGTTATGTGGAACAGTCTCGTAAAAAGGTATCAAGATAAGCGTAGTTTAGGGATTCATTATCTCAATAATATACTGGACATTAAACAATGCGCCGGAAATGCCGCGAGCCTCAATACTTTTGTGGAACGATATTCAGCGTCCGTCGCAGCCTTGAAGCAGTTAGACATTCCAGACTTACTGGATTTTGTTTTATTACACTGTGGTTTAAGAAAGGTTGACGCGCAAACTGTCTTACAGTTTGAATCACGTGTGAGTGAAAAAGAATTACCTTCCTATGCGGAGTTTATAACATTCATGCAAGAATATGTTAAGGTACTACAACGCTCATACGGTAATAATTTACAGACGGAACCGCGCGCTAAGTCTAGTTCAGCGAATCATCAAACAAAAAATAATACCGCTAAGTCATTCGTATCGCGTAATGAACCGGTTTCGAATGGCAAATGTACGTTGTGCGATAAGGATGACGTACGACATCAGCTGTTCTATTGCCCGCAGTTTAAAAATATTAGTACACCGCTTGCACGTTTTGAATTTATAAAAGCAAAACGTGGCTGTATAAACTGTTTAAGTCTATCCCATTCTTTGGTTAAATGTAAGTCACGTAACGTTTGTAAAATTTGTAAGAAGAACCACCATTCTCTCTTACATTTCCGAGAAAAACATGAGTCATTATCGCCCGAGCCGCAAGCGCCTACTAAGGATACATCTGTTTCGCTCACTACAGCTGTTAAAACTGGGTCAACCATTTTACTAGCGACCGCGCAGTTATATGCATACTATAGCGACATCAGAGATAAGGAGGTGGTTCGGTGCCTACTAGATAACGGATCGCAAAATAATTTAATTACTGTGGACTGTTGTAAACGTTTGAACTTACCCATAATTAAATTACGCAATTCATTTTTACAAGGTGTTGGAATGTCATCGAAACCAATACACGGTTTTATTCATCTCAACATAGAATCTCGGTTTGACCCTCATACGAAGTTTTCGATACAAGCGTTAGTTGTTGATTGTATTACAGATAGACTTCCCGCGAAATTAATTAGGTTACATAACAATGATAACATGTCATACTTAAGTAACTTGCAGCTCGCTGATCCGCTTTGGAACGTGCCGGGCACGGTAGACGTCGTGCTTGGAGCACAATTGTTCCCCTTTATTTACCTGGGAGACAGGGTCGAAACAGGTACCCGCGCACCCCCTGCTGTACTGACTAGCTTCGGTTATGTACTTATGGGTGATATTGATTGTTGTAGTAGTGATGTGACACACATTGCATCTTCGTTTACCGCGCAGGCCGACATTGAAGTCGAGTCAAATTTATATAAGTTTTTTGAGCTAGAGGAAATTCCACCCGCCGCCACCGCCGCGCCGCGCCGCGCCGCGCCGCGTTCCGTTATTGGTCCGCACGAATTAGAGTGTGAAAATAATTTTAATTCTTCAGTCTTATTTGAAGACGGCAGATACTTTGTCGATCTGCCTTTTGCGCGCTCACCCGGCGGGCTAGGTAGCTCGCACGGTTACGCCCCTGGGCGCTCACTTGCGCTTGAGCGTAAGTTTGCGTTGGTGACCCTACGCGAGAATAATAATAAAACTATCGCGGATTATGTGACTCACTCGAGGTTGTCGCTCAATGACATTTTGCATGTCGGACCTAATTTGCAAGCAGACTTGTTTTTGTTATTGCTTGATTTTCGTACATTCCCTGTCGCGATGACAGCGGATATAAAACAAATGTTCTTACGTATCGGTGTAAGAGAGCACCACCGCAAATATTTACGAATCTTGTATCGTTTTAGCAAAGGTGAGCCTATTCGCACCTTTCATTTTAACCGCGTTCCCTTCGGACTAAAACCTAGTCCTTATTTAGCGATGCGCACATTGCGTAACTTGGCGTGTGAGCAAAGCGACCGCTTTCCTGAGGCTTCTAAATTGGTAGAAACTCAGTTTTACATGGACGACTACGTCTACTCTGTTTCGGACGAACAGACAGCTATGCGTCTATCCCGCGATTTAATTGATTTAATGAAGGTAGGTTCCTTTGACTTAGTCAAATGGGCTACCAATTCACCCGCTTTATTAGAGATTCTCCCAGAGTCTCACCGCTTACCAGTTAATTTTTCTGGCATGGATAATGATGTCCATAATTTCAAAATCCTTGGATTAACCTGGGAACCCGCTGATGATTATTTTTCTTTGACAACAATCGCCGTGGATGATAAATGCACGAAGCGCGCGATTCTATCGCTAGTTGCCCGCTTGTTCGACGTACTGGGCCTTGTAGGACCCGTTGTGCTGTACGCGAAGGTATTAATCAAGGAACTTTGGTTAGCTAAAGTAGGATGGGATGAGGTTCCACCGGAATCTATCACAAATCGGTTTGCCGCTTTTACGCGCGATTTTCCTTCACTCTCTTCTCTAAAGGTTCCTCGCCACATTGGCGTCTTTAGAGAAGCTGTAGTGAACATCGTAGCCTTTTGCGACGCCAGCTTTACTGGTTATGGCTGTTGTATTTATTTACACATTACCAACCCTACTGGTGATATCACTGTCCGACTCTTATGTGCAAAGTCCAAAGTCTCCCCCGCTAAAATAACAACGCTAGCGCGATTAGAACTTGTCGCCGCTTTACTTCTATCTAAACTTGTTCGCGTAGTCAAGGAAAAACTTTCCGCTCGTGTACCTATTACAGGTGTCCACGCTTTCTCGGACTCCACCATAGCTCTCTCGTGGATCCACTCATCTCCCCATAGATGGTCTATTTTTGTCAGCAACCGCATTGCTCAAATACAGGAAAACTTACCTGCCGCTTGTTTCCGTCACGTGTCCGGGAAAGAGAATCCTAGCGATTGTCTGTCTCGCGGCATGCTGCCGTCGGATTTAATAAGACACTCGTTGTGGTGGAACGGCCCCACATGGCTCCATCAGCCCATGAGCGAGTGGCCTTTAAAGTTCTCTCCTGCTCAATGTGAAACATTGCCGGAGTTTAAATCAAAGGTTTTTCTTGTAGAAACTTCGAATACTGAACCGCGTATTTTAGATACTATAGCTGACCGTGTTTGCTCATGGAACAAACTGTTACGTGTATTTATGTACATTCTTAAATTTACAAACAGACTACATAGTCATAGTTCTGTTGAAAACATAAACCTAAACAACCGCAAAAGGCTCTTGGATCAACTTGTGTTATCCTACTGGAATAAATGGCGAATTGAGTACTTGCACACGCTGCAAGTTCGCCAGAAGTGGTGCACTCCCGATCGCCCTATAGAGATAGGTACTGTCTTCTCTTGGGTCAAGATAACGTACCTCCATTGACTTGGCCATTAGGTATCATAGAGGAAGTTTTTCCGGGATCGGATGGTGTAATTCGAGTCGCTTCAATAAAAACCGCGTCAGGCACGTATAAACGTCCTGTCACTAAGTTGTATCCTTTGCCAACTCAATAGATTATTATTACTACATAATTTAGTTTAATTTAGTTTAGGGTTCATATTATACGTTCCAATGGTACGCCATTACATAGTTGTAATTTAGTTTATTCGACTTACCATAGTCAAGTCGAACCGCAATTCATTCTTAGGACACTGATAATTATTTTTCCCGAGCATTATATCAATGCGATGGTGTTTCGGACTGCTGCTTGGATTTCCCTCAAAGCTCTTCAACAAGTTAATGCTTACATATCATCACCGCTTCTTGAACCTCACTCGCTCCGCATAGATTAGCAGCTTTTGAAAGCTCCTGGACCTTTCAAGGCGGGGAGCATGGTGTGGCGAGTTGCCGCCACTCTGCAAGTTGGGTGGGGTTGGTATCACGTCGCGTGTGTGTCTCGCTTTAATTTGTCAGACAGACGTGAGTGGCCGGCTTTACGAGCTATAGACAATTTAAAATGCAACAATCGACGTCACGTCAGTTTGACGTTAGTGTGTGTGTCTAACGCCGCGAGGCACAGCGCGCATCTCACCGCAGACAAAATTAATGTCTTAAAAATAATATCGTCCCCGCAAATACGCTAAAATCCCGAGTAAATCCCGTAAACGTTGGGGATCCTCCGGGAATAATAAATAACCCATATTTACCGCGTCCGTTAACTACTGAACAACCATAATTTTTTTCATCTCTTTACGAGACGCGAGACTAAGCGGACGTGTGTATTTACTAAATATAATGAAATAAACAATGACGGAAAATATATAATTTTTGCGCCGTCAGTATAAAAGTAAAGTGTGTCGTTTATGACTTGTAGGTTTTTATTGACTTTCAAGATTGTTTTTTTGTTTTTGTTACCGAAGTTGCAAGATGAATTAAGTAATTTTTAAAAATAATATATAAAGTGTTTTGGGTAGTATGCCTAACCCAGTATCGAGCCCGTTTGCTGGCCGTAGCCAATTACTACGGCGAAGTCCTCCACCAACGCCTGCTGAACCATTACCTCCGGCCGACTCAAATCCACCAGCACCAGAAGAGAATGAATTGCCGAGTGAAGTCATCAGCACGACGGAGGTACAGAAATGGTTAGGATCTATAGATGCCATTCTGAATGAGGTTTGTACTATTGTCGGTGACGGTAAAATGAACTCAGACCAGAAGCTTCGTGTGTCCAATCTTTGCCGGAAGGTCTCGAGTGGGACTTCTCAGATGGCTGTATTATATCAATCATTGAAGCAGAAAACGATCCAGGCCCATACCACAATCCAGCACCTACAGGTTCACCAGAACGTTGTGAACTCTCTCCAGCAGTTCAAAGAGGTCGTAGAAACAAAGCTGAATCCAGAAATTAATTCTTATGCTAGCATGGTGAAGAAAGGTTCCGATAACTTCATCCGCCCTGCAAATTTGAGATCAGTCGCCATCTATCCCAGCGATAAGACCCAAACAAGCGATGAGACCAAGTCACTTGTTCAAAAGATTATCTCCCCGGAAGAACTTAAGCTTCATGCTCGTGGAATGAGAAAAGTAAAAAATGGGGGCGTACTGATTATCACCGAAAACAAAGGTGATATTGATAAACTTAGAAATTCCAAGAAATTAATATCATCAGGCCTTACAATAGAAGAACCTTCTAAACGCCGCCCTAGGGTCGTTGTAATTGGTGTTCCCGTTGCCCTTACAGAGAAGGAGGTATTTGACTGCATTTACGAGCAGAACCTTTCAGACAAGTTGCCGAATATAACACGTGAGTCTTTCCTTGAGAGCATCAAATTGAGCCATAAATCGGGTAAGAAAAACCTTAATACATGTAACTACATCTTGGAACTACCCCCTAGCATAAGAAAAATTATCATAAATCAAAGCCGAGTTTTTATAAATTGGACATCATGCCCTGTGAGAGATTTCACAATAGTCACCAGGTGCTTCAATTGCCAGCAGTTCGGACATGCAGCCAAGTTTTGCCGGGAAACTAGTCCTACTTGCAACCACTGTGGAGATACTGGACACTCCTTCAAGGAATGCAGCAGCAAATCTTCTGCCGCTCAATGTGCGACGTGCAAACGCTTTAAAAGGAAATGTGACCATCCAACTGGTGATGTAAGTTGCCCGGCGCGCAAATTTGCAGAGCTCAATTACATCAACTCTATAGACTATGAAGGCGCCTAAGAGCGTCACCGAATACTATATTTGGTTAGCACATAAACAGGTAGTTTATCCTCTATTTAATTTTCACTTAGTTTGTAACTATTCATGACAAATCAGCTAATTTGTGATCTAGATAGTTTTTCTGTGTCTGAATCTAAAGTCTGTAATGTTGAGGACTGTAAGCACCTTCTTCCTTCTGGTGACAAAACGTTGACCCTGCTCACACAGAATATTCGCAGCATTAATCGTAACATGAACGGATTTGAAGTATTATTACAGAATCTTGACATAAGCTGTGATATTATCGTCCTAACGGAATGTTGGTTGTCAAAGCAGACAGTCAGTTTACCATCTCTTAACGGTTATCATTCTTATAAAACTGACAGAAACATAAACCAAAACGATGGAGTAGTAGTTTATATTAAAAATAACTTACGAACAATCAAAGAAGAACCTATATTCCAAGACAGTAATTGCTTAATATTCAAAATTATTCCCGATACGGTAGTTATGGCTATTTACAGACCTCCGTCTCAAAATATGGACAGATTTTTAGACTCACTTGACACAAACTTAAAAAACATAACATCTTTTAAAAACATAATACTTTTAGGCGATATTAACATTAACATTTCTCCTGAGAAATCCGATACCCATGTACATAATTATCTGAATATTTGCTCATTTCATGGACTTCTACCAGCTCACTATCACCCAACGCACCAGAGCGGCTCATGCTTGGACCACATTATTCTAAAATCAAAAAATCCATCCATAACATTGGTTACTAATTCTTCGCTTACCGATCATCAAGCTGTTTTACTAACATTACAAATAAGTTCACCTAGAAAAAACTGCACGCGTAGCTACACTCAAGTCAATATGACAAACCTTGAAAATGACATACGCGGTATAAATTTTGACCCAGTTTATAATTCAAACGATGCAAATATTTCTTTAAAGTATTTCATAAATTCGCTACAAAATGAAATACGGAAAAACACAATCACCAAGACAATGCCTAGAAAGTATAGCTGTATTAAGCCCTGGATCACACCCGGTCTCGTTCGTTGTATAAGACAAAGAGACAAACTTCATCTGAAATTGAAGCTCGCACCTGATAACGAAATACTTTCTGTTACATATAAAAGGTATCGAAACTTCTGTAATAATCTTTTGAAAAAACTAAAAAATCAGTATGATAAAAATGAATTGCAGAAGGCGGGGAAAAATAGTAAACTTGTGTGGAAATTTATAAAAACTAATACATTTAGATCGAAAACTTCCGAACCTTCGTTTGATCTACTATTAACAGAGGCAAACCCATCCGAAGCAATAAATAAAGTAAACTATTTTTTTACCAACGTTGGTAAAAACTTGGCGGAAAAAACATTAAATGCTAGTGCTTTTTCCAGTCAAAACCCGACTACAACATCCTCTTCACTAAATTCTTTTGTTTTATTAGACACCGACGTTTTCGAAGTAGTAAGCATAATAAACGGGTTAAAAGATGTTTGTGCTACTGGGAGGGATGACATACCTAATAATATACTTAAAAAGTTTAAATATCTACTTGCCCCTCCGTTAACCCACATTTTTCAGCTATGTTTATCTAATGGAATATTCCCTAAACTGCTTAAAAAAGCTGTGGTCACACCTGTTTTCAAGTCTGGAGACAAATACTGTGTAAATAACTACAGACCTATTTCAGTGTTAACAGGCCTTTCAAAAATTTTAGAAAAAATAATTAACAGTAGATTAATAAAATATCTGGAAGATAACAGACTTCTTTCAGATAGTCAATTTGGTTTTAGGCCCAAAAGATCAACTAGCCAAGCAGTACACAAATTGACTAATTATATTACTACCAATCTAGATAATGGTATGCACACCATTGGGATCTTTCTGGACCTTGCCAAGGCCTTCGACACAATTTCTTGTTCATTACTTTTGCAGAAGCTTGAAACACTAGGAATAAGAGGAGCACAACTACTACTATTTTCTGATTATCTCAGTGAACGTCATCAATGTATAAAAATTGATCAGTATACAAGTTCTGAACTGAAAAATAGTGGTTTTGGAATCCCACAAGGAAGCATTTTGGGCCCTACATTATTTTTAATTTACATAAATGAACTGTGCAGCCTGTTACTCCAAAATAGTGTCATAATTTCGTATGCGGATGATACCGCTCTATTGTTCTCAGCAAAATCAAAGGTTGAGGTCTTTGAACATGCTCAGAAGGGTTTTAACATTGTGTCTAATTGGCTTCATAATAACCTCCTAACATTAAATGCAGATAAAACAAAATACATTTTATTTACAATGAGAAATACTAACATACCGCTTACTAATCTAAACATTTACGCTCATAATTGTAATTCGTTCGCTGACACTGCATGTACTTGCCCCACTTTAGCTAAAGCTGACCATTTAAAATATCTAGGTGTCACTATTGACTCCAATCTAAATTTCCGTAAACATATCGAATTACTATGTACTAGAGTGCGCAAATTAATATATGTATTTAAAAATTTACGGAACATAGCCGACTATAAATTAATTAAACAGGTTTATTTAGCTTTGTGTCAATCCATTCTTACCTATTGCATAACTTCATGGGGTGGTGCTGCAATAACAATTTTACTTCCTCTGGAGCGTGCTCAAAGAGCAATACTAAAAGTTGCTACCTTTCGCCCTTTTAGATTTCCTACGCATCAGCTCTACATTGCATGTAATGTACTAACAGTACGGCAATTATTTATTGTAAGCATAGTACTACACCAGCACACTGCACTTCCTTTTGATCCAGTACCTTCCGACAAGAGAAGGAAGGACTTGGTTTGCATAAAGCCTCAAACTAAACATGCATTTGCTAGTCGATTTTATGTGTTTTTAGGACCTTTTCTGTATAATAGGCTCAACAAGTTACTAGGATTCTATAGTGTTAGTTATAAAAAATGTAGTATTATGCTATCCGAGTATTTAGCGATACTAAATTACACAGACACGGAAAAGCTTCTAGAAATTTTGGCTTAATGATAATTTATTTCCTCGTAAGTATTTACTTTTGTATATTTACATAGGTTTAGTTTAAGATAATAATGTACAAATATGCTTTTTCTCATAGTTGTTAATAGATTATTTTGTATCAGTTTACCTTAAATTTTTACTGTCCCAAATTTTAATTATACTGTAAAGTGATGGCCTGAAACACAGGTTTGAATGAACCTAGTTCGGGCGGGTCGCTATCTAACATTGTAATTCCTAACCATCATCTTATTTTGAACCAGTAATGTACCATATTTTAGTTTTAGTTTATTTTTAAGCACTATAATTGTATAGGAAATGTTACTCCTGTAGACTAAATGTAAACTTTTTGTATACCATAATTCAATAAATAAATATTCTATTCTATATTCTATTCTATAATCAGGAGTGTTGGTGTGAAGAGAACGAGTGGCCACTCGACAATTCGACGTGCAACATCGAGAACAGCCCGGAAAGTAAGGTACCACTTGTTTTACAAATTGTAAGTAGGGCCACATTCGCCGACTGCTGCCGACCACTCCTAACTTGAAGTTATACAGACAAATATAGGCAATTTTGGGCCAGCATTCCCTCTAAGTGCTTGGTCGTACTTTACTGTCCTACTTCCGCAGAGACCCACGGCTATTTACACGCTTGGGCAACTCCAGTGCTAGTTGACAATAATTAATAAAATATAATTAATTACTAATACCACGCAGGCCAAGCCGTTGGCACAAGCTAGTTATTTATAATATTACAAGAAGCACTGAGCCAAAAACCTTTTGTCAAACAGATACAACAATTTTGCCGAACAGTATCTGAATATTAATATTCCTTATCTTTACTTAGCAGTGACTAAGATCCTTTCAATGTGGTCCATTCATCCATTACCAATGGCAGAATTAAATATTACCAACATTTCCAAATATTCGAAAAGGGCAACTAAGGTAGATACTCTAATAATATTAAAATACAAAGGCAAATATCTAAATATAGACGGATATCTGACTAAAAGGATTCCCTTCCATTTTATTTTTGCGGATTAAAAAAAAATAAACATCGGATAAACTAAAGACCCGTTACCCAGCCAAGCAAAAACCGACTTAAATTAAACGGAAATAGAAACGCTTTTCCAAATGAAAGCTTTCTTTGAAATGTATTTTTAACTAGAATCCTGTGTTTTGAAATTGGAATTTGTTTTTTTTCGGCCGGTTCTATGAGAAATAATTCATCGTTGGACGCTATTTTAGTTAGGATAATATTATCTTTGTTTTTAACTTTTTGTTAAGTATTTTGGCATCTAAAATAGGCTTCGAACTTTGTGTCTTAATTCAAAGTTACAACTTACGGGGCCTTAAGTTTCTGACACTTGTGTAAGTATTTGAGTTTGCTGAAAATTTGTCGAAGGTTAAGTTGTTGTTCAAAGGAAGAGATTTAACGCTGGCATTTTTGAAAGTGTTTTGACTTTCGAACTGGATTTTGAATCGAATGGTAGCAGAATAAGTAAGACTTTTGAAGTTATACTTCTTTAGGCGCGTTATGAAAATATGAAATTTACAAAAAAATTAAATTTATAAAATTTACCGCATCATCGCTTAACATCAGGTGAGATAGTGGTCAAACGCGAGCCTATCAAACATAAAAAAAAAAAAAAAAAAAAAATGATGAGAGTGAAATTTTAAGATGCGCGCGCATCGCAGTCACACAAAATTCACAGGTTGAAGTTAGCTAGAACCGATCCACCCTGAAGTTAGCTATGGTCTGTGGTTCATGAAGAATGATTGTTTTCCTTTTGTAATCTTTGTGACAGTTCGGTTTTTTATCTTGTTACGCCAAAGAAGTATAACTTCTTACGTGCGTATATAAGTACACACACACACACATTTTATGTAGATATAGAGAAAAGAGAGAGATATCTTAAATGTATGAGTAAACAGTTTATTAAGCGCACTATTAAATGGAAGGCAATTTGGGCTACTGCCACCTCGCAATCACCGAACCAATCTAGCCGTTGAAACTGAGGTGACCACGGTGGTTTTATTTTTAGGATAGCCGCCAACATTTTTAATAAGGGTTGCATGATAAAGATAAAAATGGTTACGTATTTTTAGATTTAGAATTTTTAAAATCGCAGTGTCAGGGACAGTTTTCTTCTTTTTTTTTTGTGTTGGAAATCATCCAATGACATCTCCCTACCGACTAAAACCCCTGTTCCTTCCCTACCTGAGTGCCCAGGGGAGCGGTAACTCTGTTACGAATTTATCCGCTACACCTAGGCATGCCGGGCCCGGCCATGATAGGACCCGTCAGTGGTGGCTGACAAATTCTCTTTGAGAAAAAAAAGGGGGTAATGTTCCTTCATCATTATCATCGCTTTTAATGTCCCCACTGCTGGGGCACCACCACCTCTCTGTCAGAGGAAATACTGGTTGGTGGATGTCACATATATTCGATTTTTTTATTCTAGGACATGCCGGTTTCCTCACAACGTTTTCTTTCACCGTTTTGAGAGCGGTGGTGATGAAATAATTTACACAGAGTAAAGCGCTTGCCTGGGTTTAAAGTCACGACCTACAACTTGTAAGTCGCGGCTGTTACCACTGGGCCATCACTACAATGTTTTTTACTCCTGCAGATTAGATCGGTATTGTTTATTTGGGTTATAATCACATTAATATTATAAAGGTGAAAGTTTGTTAGTGTGTTTGTTTGTTACTTATTCACGCTTAAACGGCTGAACCGATTTCGATGAAATTTGATATGTAAATAGCTTATTCCCTGAATTAACACATATACTAGTTTTTATCCTGGTCTACGCAGGCGAAACCGCGGGGCGCAGCTAGTATTATAAATTCGAAAGTTTTTATGGATAGATGGATGAACGTTTGTTACTCAATCACTCCAGAACGGCTAAACGGATCTGGATGAAATTTGTTACAGAGATAGATTATTTTCTGGAATAGCATATGGAGGCTATAATTTAAAATTTGCTCCGAATTTGCTGGACCGACACAGTTGAAACTTGGTACACACATGAATATCTGCGATCCAAATATGTAATCTAAATATAATTAATTTAAATATGGGGATCACTTTTGGGGTGAAAATCGTGAAATAAAAAAACAATGTTTTCCAAACTGTACCGTGCGACATATCAAATAAAAGGGCACATCGTGAGAGTCTTGAATGTATTATTTCCATAATATTTATTCCCTATTTAGCTATTTTTTTTAGTAATATGACCACTGGGTCCTTATAGTCCGTAACCACTAATCCTAAAATACTGTTAGTAGTTTTTTACTTATATATTACAGGAAAATCTATGAGGAGGTAGTTTTGACGACACGGTTGGCGCAGTAGTTGAGCGTTCGGCTGCTGCGCTGCTTATCGTCCGCGCGGAACAAATATTTGTATGATCTATAGATAGTTATTATGAGTCTGGGTGCCTGATATATGTGAGTAATTTCTAGTGTAGGGCAAGAGTTTTCAAGAAAAAAAAAGTTTCTAAAAACCTAAAAAAAATGTGATTTGTCCGGAACCCTATGCGCGTGAGTCTGACTCACTCTTAGCAGGTTTTTTTTTATCAGAGATTGGCTCGCGCTTGACCACGAGCTTGTCAACGATGGATTACGCTTGCCTGGAAGTAAGGTCACTCACTCTTGGCTTAAGGACCTCAGGTTGTAGCTAGATATACTCGTAACTTAGGTATTCTAACTAAATCTAGTCTCTGTTCGAAGGCATACTATTCCATCAACGACTACTTAGAAGATATAATTATTACGAGAATAATAGTTGGTCGCTGTGTTGAACGCAAGACAATGTTACACTTGATGTTCTTTCTGCATATTTAGCTTATGGTTATGACAGATTATATGAGTTCATACAATAATTGTTTACTTATTCTAGTGTGATGGCCCTAGTTCATCACTTGTTGCTTCGAATCACAGCCCTTTGATAGATTCTATCTTTGCTCGTGTAAGCAGGCACACCAGTTATGTATGGAGGCTTATTTAATTTGGTTCTGTGTTTATGCTTGAGTTCGTTTTTAGTGGCATAATTGAGTGTGCTAGCTAACATGTGGCGGATAATTTAATAAAATTTAGTTTAATTTTATAATTATATTTTAGACGATATATCTTTATTTTTCTGTTTTACATACGTTACATACACATAATTATGTTAGATTATTGCATATAATTGTATAGATTCAAGTTCTTCAAACTTAACAGACAGATGTGTTGCTGGGGAGTTTGTTGGCCACTTCTTCTATACAGCTAAAACACTAGGAAGTGGTGACGGGCGGGCGTTTTTGGGGGACTGTCTTTATGTAGAACTTTGACGTTCAAAAAGTGCTGGCTCTCAGCCTAGTTTGAATAAATGACTTTCGATTTTGATTTTGTTTTTAAACTTTTTTCTAAAAATTAAAATCCACCACTTCACTAATATTCATTAATTTAACTGCCAAAAATGTCGCGTCCAATAAAACCTCAGATATCTGGCTAACCTATCTGAATCGCAATCTGCACTGGTGCCGACAAAATTGCATTTCACTAGGAATTGATGGCGACTCCAATTAATTTCATTTTCTTTCTATCAATATTTAATAGCAGGACTGTTCGGTTATTTTAGCGATTGCTGTTCAGTTTTGATAGTACCTAAAATAGGACTAAAATAAAATTATATTTAATTGGGGAGATTGTGAATGTGTTGAAAATTGTGTGATTGTGTTTGGTTATTTTTTGTTAATGTGCCGCCGCCGCACCGACACCGCATCACCGCCGCACTTCTGCACTGTGTATACGAGACGCGTCCGCGCCGCCAAGCAATGATGCAGTCGGAGGCAGTTATTTATTGATTTCATGCCCCCAACTGCATCAGACTGCTTGGAAAGTAACTTGTTTGGAACTTTTTAGTTAAACTATTTATTATTTCAAAATTTAGTGACATATTTTTGGAATCGTCTCCTCGAACCCTTTATTTTGATACCCCACTTTAATATAGTTCGTCGACTTTCTTATTTTTTCTTTTTCACAATATGGCGTCTGGTTATCGCCGTATTGTATGTTCGTTACTGTCATGACTTTACTAGCACTCGCAAGATTAAGATGAATCAATTGACGTAAGAATTATCAAAATCGGCCCACGCGTTTGGTCTCTATAGTGCCACAAAGGAACAAACATACATACATAAATTAGCTGATAAACACATTAACCTCCCCTAGGCCTGCCCCACTGACTCATCAACTTCCAGCCTAAATCCTTGGACCTGGAAATCTGTTTTTATCACAAGTGTTGTTTTTAAGACGTAGACGAGGAATAAGAAAGTATTTTTCGAAATGAAAATGCAAATGTGCGGAAGGACATTCCTGCCGCACATTTGTTATCCAAATAGTTTACGGTCTACCCCTCTCTTTTTGGAACGAAGTTCCTTATCGCGCGTTGTGAAAGGGGTCTAGACGGAAAAAATTCTTACGAAAAGTTGTCACGACACTAATGAGGCTGTCCATCCAAAAAGATTGTGTTGGAAAAACAATCTAATAAAAAAAAATCTTACGAAAAGTTGTCACGACACTAATGAGGCTGTCCATCCAAAAAGATTGTGTTGGAAAAACAATCTAATAAAAACTTCTTGTATTTTTGGTGGGTAGGTACAAAGTTTGCAAGCAGATCAAGCATTATTAAAAAAAAAAAAAAATTACAATTACTTTTGTTATAGTTGTTGTTATTGCTAAAGAGTTTAGTTGAGTTGAGCTGAGCTGAGCTAAGATGAGCTGAGCTGAGCTGAGCTGAGCTGAGCTGCGATGAGCTGCGATGAGATGAGATGAGATGAGATGAGATGAGATGAGATGATGAAGTATAACTTCTTACGTGCGTGCGTGTGTGCGTAGTTAATAATAAAAAAAAATATTATAAATTCAAAAAAATAAAATTGTATTACAATTCCTTCACTAATTAATCGAAAGGAACTTCGTTCCATCCGGGTGTCCCTTGACACCTCTCAAGTTTTTTGTAGCCATGGAAAGGCACTTTTTACAAACTTTTATTTAACATGCAATGTATGTAACTATGTTTGTTCGGGTGGAATCTTGCATATCAAATTAGACCCACTTCCCGATGTCCGATTCGACTCAAATTTGGTGTATATGTGTATCTTCGGGGACAATACAATGATATGGTACCGTGAAGCTGGTCTGATGATGAAGACGGAAGATGGCCAGAACTTCTGAACTATACAAGATTAACCCATCGAGTCTGGGCTAGATCGATTCGTCTTGGGCAGCATTTTACAACTAGACGATATCCCGATTCTGATGATAAAGCTGGAAGGTGGCCACGGCATCTCTGTGATAAAACCACATAAACACACCAAGAGCATTTAATTTAAGATAGCCGGTATAAAAGCTTGTTTAAAAAAATGATTTTTTTAAACTATAAAATTATTCACTCTATGGTCATCGGGTCTACGCATAACATACCTACCTTCCTTACCACCGTAGCCTGGAATCTGTAATCCATTTTTGTCATGTGTAAAATAATATGGAAATAACATAATAATCTATAGAAATTTTAATTTTCTTTCCAAACCATTCACATTTAAGAATTCACGGCCATCCAAAATGCCCGACTAAATAAATTCATAACATTCGGATTGTGCAAATCTGATTACTCTCCAACTCTATTATGACAAGCACGTACTAACCGAAATTTCTCGGAAAAATGTAATTCAATCTTTTGCGGTATTAATTTGAATGGTCGATACGTCCCGACTAACTGTGAATATTTTGTGCTATGTATGGTCAGTGAGAGGATGGTGAATTGTATCTGGACATTGGATGTGTGTGTGAATGTTCTGTGTAGATTTGGTTGTTCTGACGATGAAGGGCTTTTGTCTTAGTGGAAGACGTCACAAGCATGATTTAAACTAATATTATAAAACTACATGATATTGCAATATTACACTCGCGTGACTCAAGGGCTGGCTTTAGCATTGGACAGAGGATAATATTACCATACAACGTGGCAATGCCACCAGTCTTTTGTACACATTACCAGTCGACAGCGATGCGGAGGAATTTTTCGACGCTATGTTTTACATTATTTTTTAAGGAGGCAGGAGCTCGTGGCTAAAGCTACGCTTGCCGGGGTTGGTCCATGAATGGGTGACCATCTTTACATACCGAGACTCCTCCGTGGCTCGGAAAGCACGATAAACCGTTGGTCCCGGCTGTCAATCGTGGATATTTGACAGCCGTTCCTACCGTGTCGTCATAAGCCCGATAGTCTTACTGGGATGATGAGGTCAGATAGACAGTCGCTCCATGTAAAATACTGGTATTCAGCTGCGACCGGTTAGACTGGAAGCCGACCCCAAGATAATTGGGAAAAGGCGCGGGCAGATTGATGTTTTACATTATTTTAGTTTTTAAAAGTTTTTAATTATTGTTTAAGTGTGCATCAGGACCTGTCAAAGGGGGCTAGAGAGGAGTATGCTCAACATAAGGAAGATAGAAAGGGTAAGACATACTAAGATAAGAAAAACCACTAATGCGACCGACGCCCTAACTTATGCACTAAAACTAAAATGGAAATGGGCTGGCCATGTCGCGAGATATACAGACCAGAGATGGACTACGAGAGTAACAGCGTGGACCGGCCCAGCGGGTAAGAGAAGTCGAGGGAGACCACCAACCAGATGGGAAGACGACCTCAGACGGACAGCTGGCCCAAACTGGATAGACGTAGCACAAGATAGAGACACCTGGGCATCTTTGGAGGAGGCCTTTACCCATGCCGGGGTTCTTGCTAACTAAATCTAAATAACTTTTTTTATAATTTACAACCCAACTATTAATACATACAGTTATATTTACTATTTTTTTTAAAACTTTGTACAAGCAAGAAATAAATGGCTTATTTATTTATTTTAAGTGTGCATAGCATTACAGAAAGAGGTTTTTTTTATATATCTGGAAGTGTTTATCTGATTCCGAAAACTCTTACTGGTAGAAAACTACACTACTGTCGAATTCCAAAGGGTACCGTCAAACGGGGTGAATAAGAACGCCAGGGTGAATAGAATCAAAACTTTGAAGGTTTTTTTCACGTTATTTAGAAATTGTTTGTAGCATTTAAGTACTCCGATTTATTTATGAATTGCTTTAAAAACTAAATCAAAGCTTTACTAGAAACCAGAGTCGGAGTCTGTTTCCTGATAGCTACAACCTGAGAGTCTTTAAGTCAAGAGTGAATTGGTTACTTCTAGGCAATCGTGCTCCATCTTCGACCATATCATCGCTTTCCAACAGGTGAGATATGTGAGAGTGAGAGAATGGTCAAACGCGTGCCTATAAACATTAAAATAAAAAAACAAAAAATCTTTCCTCTTTATAATATTAGATAGTATAGGTATAGAAAACTCAATTACACTCACTCTATCTTATATATAAAAATCTAGTGTCACGGTGTTTGTCGCACAACTGCGAAACGGCACGACTGATTTTAATGAAATTTTCTTCGATATTTGGTAGGTATGAGAATAGGTCGTGAAGTATTTTTCACCCATGTACCCCCAGTTTTTAATCGTAGAACAACGTTTGTTGGGTCAGCTAGTTTACCTACATAATTTGCAAAAGTAACGAAAGATTTTCAAAGGATCTGCGTCGTGTAATCATCATAATATCAGCTTAAAGAAGTCCTCTGGGGTGGGAAATCATCCAATGACTTCTCCCGCTCTGGGTGGACCGGGAGGGCGTGTCAGAATCTTACTGACTAAAACCCACCCCTGTTCCTTCCTGCCCTTAGTGCCCGGGGGCGAGGTAACTCTGCTTCGAATTTATCCTCAACCCCCGGACAAGCATCGGCCATGACGGGCCCCGTATCTATTGCTGACAACTCTTTGAGGCGCGCGTGGAACACTACGCGCCGTCGACTCTCGGGCCTGTTGCTGATCGGACGGCGAGCTACCCATTACTCGCCGTACGCAGGCCCGGGTTGCCCTATATGGATGGACCCTGTGCTTGTCGAATCTAGCAGACTCCCACAGCCCTCACTAAGTCATCAGTCCACCTTGTTAGGCTTCCGACGTCGCATAAAAAGAATGCAAAAATTAATTGCATAATTCAATTTTTCGTTCACCATTCTTCAAGCACCTGCAGTTCTCAAAAGAACTATTTCGAGCTCCAAATACAATTCAATGCAAAAAGAAAATGAGAAAGGCAAGTGAACCAAATTCCCTTTGCTAAAAAAGAAAGAAAAATACTTTTCAATAACAACCTTTTATAACTGAAGCCTGAACAGCAACCTTTGTACTAGCACAAAAGGTGCCCAGGAACTCCTGGACAAAAGGAAATAGCAATTCATTGTTAATTCTATTATAAAACACTTGTACTGGAATGGACACAAAATTAATGTTATTTTAATTTTGTAATTAAGCTGACTTTAAGTAGCTATTACTTTCAAAGGTGTAAGGGGCAGTATTGGACAGTGTCGGGTTTTAACAGTTCAGTCCTTTGTAAGGCTTGTTGGGATCGCCTTACAAATTAAATTAGACCTTATTATGTTTGGGTTTTTGTATAACTTACCATCAGATGCAGTAAAGTCAAATAACATTATGTAGGTACTGTGACGACCTTATGTTGGCGACCTTATGGTGGAGACTGGCACGTTGGAAGTTTGGAACATTCTAGATACTCTTGGAACGCCGATTGATTAAGAAGAATAAGGAAGACTTTTGTTTTTGGGTTCACTTCTGCTAGCCCGCTCGAATAGGGCACATGTATTATTTTTATTGTTCAATATAACGTATAAGTGCGCCATTCCTCTTTTCTTTATAACACTACACACATAAGCAGTCACTCTCGTACACCACACTCTCGCGCTGCCAGCGAGTACGACAGCCCCTAGACGCGTACGAAGAATCTCCAGGGACCCTGCACTACGAGAAGGTGCTCCAGGTCCCTATAATATGTATCTTCGGTGACAATACAATGATATGGTATCATGAAGCTGGTCTGGTGATGGAGACGGAAGATGGCCATAGGAACTTCTGAATTAAACAAGATAAACCCATCAAGTCTGGGCTCGATTGATTTGCCTTAAGAAGCATATTACGCCTAGAAGATATTCAGGGTCTAATGAAGAAGCTGGAAGATAGCCACGGCATCTCTGTGTTAAAAAAACATAACCATACCGAGTCTGTGCTCGATTTATTTGTCTTGAGGAGCATTTTACACCTAGACGATACCCAGGGTCTGATGATGAAGCTGGAAGGTGGCCACGGCATCTCTGTGATAAAACAACATAGTCATACTTAGTTTGTGCTCGATTTATTCGTCTTGAGGAGAATTTTACACCTAGACGATATCCAGGGTCTCATGATGACGATGGAAGGTGACCACGGCATCTCTTTGATAAAACAACATAACCCCACCGAGCACATTTACCCGGGCCTGCGGACGGCTAGTAATAGGTAGCTCGCCGTTCGTTTAGCACTAGGCCCAAGAGTCGACGGCGCGTAGTGTTCCACGCGCGCCTCAAAGAGTTGTCAGCAATAATGACGGGGTCCGTCATGGCCGATGCCTGCCCAAGGGTTGTGGATAAATTCGAAACAGAGTTACCGCGCCCCTGGGCACTCAGGGCAGGGAAGGAACAGGGGTGGGTTTTAGTCAATAAGAGTCTGACACGCCCTTCCGCTCCGCCCTGGAGCGGGATGTCATTGGATGATTTCCCACCCCACAAAAAAAAAACCGAGCACATTTAATTGAGATAGCCGGTATAAAAGCTTGCTTAAAAAAAATATTTTTTAACAATAATTTTATTATTTTTACCTTTTGAAAGTGAAACAAAAGAGAGCTTCCACAAACGTCCACTTTTTACACGAGGTTTTCACTCCGTGACTTTTGATGGTCATTTATTTTCGCCCAGACTTCCGAGCCCCTAAAATGTACTGAAAATATAGCACAATAATACTAAATAGCTCCAATAAAATGCTGCTTATTCATCCAGAAGCGGAATATATGTAGAGCTCTCCAGGATCGCTTACAGCTGTCCGGTCCACGGTGCCGGAATTTGCGCACTCAATATCTGAATTCCGGGCGGATCTCACCGTGGCGGAACACATTTTTGTGTATCCAACAGATATTTGTCGAGTCTCGCTGAATGTTTGGATGTGTGATTTGTATGTTGACACAGTTTTGTGGGGCTATCAGTAGGATGGTAGATTTCAAAATGAAAAATTATGTTAACAGACTTAAAATCACGCCTGAATACGCCGATGGGTTAGACAGACGTATACTCGTACCTTTTTAACCAACAAAAAAAAAAGGAGGAGGTTCTCAATTCGACCGTATATACATATTTTTTTGTTTTTAGTGTTTCTGTGTGTATAGCCCTCACTACGTTATTTATGAACCGATTTTGATGATTCTTTTTTTAATAGATAGTATATACCTCAAGGGTGGTTTCGTATCAAGGAAGACAGGATCAGATGATGGAATCCTGATAAAAATGAGAGAAATGCTCGAAAGTTGGGCACAAATAATAAAATGATTACGTAGAGCCTTCTTCATTTCACATCTATAATTTAGATATTTAATAATCAGATTATTGTTTGGCGCCGACTCAAAATTAGTTTACCTATATAAAATTAGATATTTTATGTAAATAAGCTCAATACCCAAGACCTAAAATGTTATTTTATTTTTTGCTTTTAAGTTCTTTTTCGTCGGTTATTTTTTTGTTAAAAAGTTTTTTACTGAAGGTAAACGTCTGCCCACTCACACTACAGTGTACTCGCTTATACACTTTGCCAGTTATATTTAATAATTTCAGCTGAAAAATGTCAACAACCTGCCCCAAGCGTCGCCACATCATCGACCGGTTCTGAGCTCCTCGGATTCAACGGATTACTGCCATCCTCACCTGGTCATCGCTTCATCAGTTATGTTTGAGTCCCATGAAATAGGGGCGAGCCTATTGCCATCAACTAGACACGAATCCTAATTCCGTGCTGCAACTGGGGAAAACCAATTGGGTTGATGACTTAATAATCTAAAGAGTCCGTCTGTTGGACAATTAAAAAAAAAATAGACACGTATTTTATCTTTTGCCACGGTTTACGTGATATGAATTGTTAACACAGTTCAATTTACAAAAAAATAGAACCGACTTCCAAAAAAAAGTGCAAAAAAAAAAAAAATTATAGGCATACGATAGCAGCAATCGCGGTTGATTTGCTGTCAGTTTTTAAAGAGTTCCGCTGTCTGTCTCCGAAACCCATCATCAGATCTATATGAAAATTAAATAGGACCATTTCGTAATAAATCCCTATATGACGGAGTTATGCTCGAACATAAAAAAAAAAATACAAACATCCGAATTGATAACCTCCTTCTTTTTGAAGTCGGTTAAAAATGAAGACGATACAGTGCGTTGAAATTTCGCATGACGTCACACTCTAGTTAAAATTGTACCACATTTTACTCAAAAGTGACGTAACTAGGCCCTACTCCTGAACTTTGATGCGTTTTATCTTTGTCGTTTTTCATAGATTTGATAAAGCAAAAAATACGTGTATAATATATTTTTTTGTTAATCTAACTTACGGACTAAATAGAATTTTTTTTTAACCTAACCATTAAACCAGTAACCATTCCTATTCTGAATGTTCGGTTGACACTATAAAAAAAATAACATGCTTATGAGCGTAACCAAGATACAGGTGTAATTCCTAGTGTGGGGCAACGTTTAAAAATATATATATACTTTCAGCGTGTAACATAATAAACGCAAAACCCGAAAGTAGTTTGATCAGAATCGGTTTCTGAAACGATTTTCGTCATTAAAGGAGGTGTTAATATTTTCCGGTAAAGTACCCTATGTAACTTAAAACACAAACATCCATTTCGTTCCAAGTTAAAACAGTCGTTCATTCAAGAAAATTTAAGCTTTAACACAAAGCAATAAGGCATATTTAAATGCACGACCGAGTTTTTAGTTAGCTCATAGGTCCGCCATACATACACGTAAATAATACCAAAGCATTACATTTGAGGTGAACATGGGTATTCACGTCAAGAGCTAAACAATAAATCAGAACAACACAACGAGCTATGGAGAGAAGTCTAATATTAGAAAAAATCAGACGGTCAAATGTGAAGAAATCAGACAAAGAACAAAGATAACTGATGCCCTTACGCAAGCTCTAAAACTGAAATGGCAATGGGCTGGTCATGTAATACTCTATCCAGACTGCAGGTGTACGCTGAGAGTAACACGTTGGAAAGGATCAACAGGAAAAAGACGAGTGGGCAGGCCGAAAAGAAGGTGGACTGATGACATTATAGACACAGCAGGAAATAATTGGCAAACTATTGGCAAACATAGAAGATGCATGGAAAAAGTTGGAGTAGACCTTCACCCGAAGAGGGGTCCATATCCGTCAAAACAACTTATCTATACTATTTAACACCTTAATATTAAGTAAATCTACTAACAACCAAGTATTAACAACAATTGCAATGTAATTTAAGGGATATGGAAATAAAAGGCTTTTTATTTATTATATTTATTATACACTAGCTGTGCCCGCGACTTCGTTCGCGTGGTTGTCGAGAACAAAACAACGTCGTTTAGATAAGAGTATATCACCTTTTTGATGATTTAGATAAGAGTCCTGACTTTGGTATAGTTGATTACGTTAATGCTTCTCTATATACTATGTTAGCGGTGGAATTACCCGGAGCATATACAAAAAGGTTGTTTGGGTTGCTAACACGTGATAGAGAAACATAGAGTTGGCCGTGTGAAAAACAATCAAAAGTAAGGTCTACACCCGCAACGGATAACGTCTGGCCTTGGGCTTTATTAATAGTCATAGCGTAACAGAGGCTTACAGGAAATTGCACACGTTTGAAAGTAAACGGAAAATTATTGGGGATAATGGGTATCCTGGGAATGAAAACAACATCACCGGAGCCGCAACCTGTTAAGATTTCGGCTTCGATGACATTTCGTTGGAGATTTGTTACTCTCAACCGAGTTCCATTGCATAGTTTTGGTGGGCTTAAATTTCTGAGTAGAATGATTGGTACTCCGACTTTTAAATAAATTTTGTGTGCTGGAAGACCTGGTGTATTTAGAGAGTCTAAAAACTCTACTGGATAGTGGGTGGCATCTCCTTCTTCTAAAACCGTGTTAATAGATAAATATTCCCTACTTTCTCCAGAAACATGTACCAATATTTGAGAATTTATTGCTGCTGCTTGGTCGTTGCGAGGTGCCAAAATAGCTCGTTGGCATAGCCAAGCAGCGTCATGGTTCGAGATCTCTGATGGATCTCCGTATACAGAGGAAATGAGTTCCTGCTGTGAGGCAACAGAAGAACACAGGCTTTCGACTAAAGTTACTTTACCTCCTTCTTGAGTCGGGTATGTGCCGTTACCAATTTGAAGTAGTAAATTTGAGAAAACCTGCGCGTTTGCGTCACCTCCCAAATATGCTCGCATATTAAAGCTCAAATTAGTTAATATGACACTACGCCATAAAATAGAGCTCTTTAAACAGGCACCTATTTCATCGGCCCTCGTTCCTCTGGGTATTATAGGGAGTGTCTGCCTGAAGTCTCCACAGAATAGCACCGTTAAGCCTCCCATCGGTCGTCATTTTGTCTTATATCTCGCAACGTTCTATCTACAGCTTCCACAGCTTTACGATTTGCCATCGTACACTCGTCCCAAACGATAAGGGCGCAATCGCGTAAAACCCTTGCTTTATCACTATTGCGAGACACGTTGCAAACAGGGTTTTCTGTGCGGTCCAAGTCGATTGGTATTTTAAATGTTGTATGTGCAGTTTTTCCTCCTGGTAATAAAGTGGCAGCTATTCCTGAGGAAGCGACGGCAAGGGCAATTTTGTTTTGGCTCCTTATTTGAGCCAAGATAACTTTAGTGAGGAAAGTTTTACCTGTTCCACCAGGTGCATCTAAAAACAGCATTTCTCCTAATGAATGTTCTACACTACAGCATACTCTATCAAAGATTTGACGTTGTTCTGACGTCAAATTTGAACAGCCATTTCGCAATATTTCTGCTAACTCTTCGGGGTTGTAATTTATTTCAGATGTATACTCCCTATTAATTCGTTCCCCACCAACTGTCGGTGTCGGCAAGCCGTATTGACTGAGGGGGTTCCCTCCTATACTTGTAACTATATCTTGTATAGCCAGCAAAGCCCTATTATGGCAGCTTTCACGTACTTGGTCAGAAGTTTCACTATTTATATTTTGCTGTCTCAAAAAATCTTCGGCAAACGCGTCTTTATATTTTTGCCACAACTGCCCAGCGTCCGATAGGCCACAAAATGTCAACAAAATGGCAAATAAATGGCGCAAACGATGTGGACTATCACTGACGCATGCTTCGGCTAAAGCATCATCCCAATGCTGATCGCCATCTAATAAATGCCGTGCGCGGCAAGCAGCTTGAAATGTGGGATATTCTATATCGTCCACTTTGCGGAGCTCAGCAATAGAAGTAGGTCCTCGCACTGTGTGAAGAAGAAGGCGTAAATAATAACACTCTGCATTACTTGGGTGCACCGTGTATACTCTTCCAATCACGTGTTCTTTAAAAATGCCGGACTCGCCTTCTACAGCAGTTCCACGTCTCCTGCGATTAAAAACACCTTGCTGCTTGTTATAAGTATAATAATGTGGCACTTCATTGTACAACAGAGACTTAGCGAAATTGTCTCTTTCGCAAAGGCGAAAGAATGCGAGCAAGGTGGTTTGTCTTGGGTTGTTCATTCTTTCTGCCACATTTTCTGGCTGAAAGTAAACTCGCTGCCCGCCTTCCAGGTGCACGTCAAGATGGATGACTGGCGGATACCTTTCATGAATAGGGAAACTCAAAATGCGCCAAACTGCCTCCGAAGAGCTTATGTATCGGCCAGATTGATACCTTGTCACTTCATCAAATTGGTTGTTATTTCTTAGTGCTATCATGGCTTGATCACTACCTTTATTAACATATTTACATATATATTTTATAGATTCGACGCTATTACAAATTTCAACATTAATGTGTGCTTGAAAAGCGTTTGACAAAACTGGAGAATACGGTACCACCCAACTATTATTTAGAATTATTTCTTGTCCACGGAATCTGACAGTAGCTGTGAAACCACCTTGTGACGGTGATCTTCGCCGGTATTGCGGATACCCATTTTCCCCAGCCATAGTTAGTTCTTTCAGTGCTCTGGGGTATTTTTTTGAGCATTGACCATCTTTCATGCACGGTGATTCCCTGTTTAAGAGGCCACATGGCCCGTGAACCATATGTGTTTTTACTATGTCATGCAAAATCGGATCTGCATTATAGTCCGGAAATTCTGCACTTATGACACTGTCTATAGCATCGGGACGAATTTTTTCTTCCAGCCACAGAAGAATGTGCGCGTGGGGTAAACCACGCTTTTGCCACTCGACGCTATACATAAAACAAAGAGTTGAACCGAAAACTTTCTCCTTTGTAAGTAGATTAATCAAGACTTTGAGTTTTAAATGAAAAATCCTAGCAATAATGTCATGTCTGTCGTATGACGCCTGTCCTGTGAGAAGTGCCTGGCAAATCTCCGTCCACTTTGGATTTGTTGTAAATGTTATAAAAAGGTCCGGCCGGCCGTATTTACGGACGTAACAAAAAGCATCTTGCGTTCGTTCGTGCATATACCGCGGACCGCCTGTGAAACTGGATGGCAAAATAACCAATCGACCCAAGTTTTCGACGTTATTATCTGATTGCATGGCGTCCCGCAAGTGCACGTATTCTTCAGCGCGTAACCGTCGCTGGTTAGTGCGAATATACACTAAACGTTCAGTTTCTATTTTTGCGTACATGTCCACAATAAATTGGCTGAACAAACCACGAAATCGTTGCAAATATACGAAACTGTTTTGCCTTATTTGTAAAAGGTAGGAATAGTATTGTTGAGCAGATATTTTTTTTCGATAATTAGTGACTCTCGTAGTAGGGTTCACTTGGTACAGCCCAAAATTGTACCCATCTTCACCATGACAATAAATTAGTGGATATTGCAGGGCGTCGTAAGCTCGGTGGGTTTCCAAAATGCGTTGAAGGCGATCGTCGCGTGTACGCAACACGATATCACGTCTCTCACACTCCTGGTCGACTAAAACAACTGCAACTTCATCTGCGACGGGTGCATTGTGTCTTCCACGGTGTTCACCCACAGGACGTCTATCGGCACTTATAACAATTTTGAAATCATTGCTGCCTTGTGGAATTGACTCCAATGCAGCTTTGAATTCACGAACGTACTGGTTAACGTGATGCAGCAATTCTTGAAGTTGACCCAAAAGCTCAGCATTGAGCTGGGGAAAATTGTGATTTCTAACATTGAGCTGTTGCGTGTAATCGGATACAAAATAAATTTGGAGAAATTTGGGTTCATTTTCTGGCAGCAAAGATCCAATAAGGTGATAAACTTGACCTTGTACTTTGAAGGTTGGCATGAACGGTCCTTCCGTTATTTGTTTTGCCCCAAAGGAAGTCATTTGGAAAGCACTGTTATATAAACGAATATTATCCAAAAAACGGTTCGACTGGGGATGATCGCCATTCAGGAGACTTTTAAGTAAGTGTGGTGGATCTTGGAAATTTGGAAGAACAATTTTTCCATTTGAGCAGCACATTCCATCTGTCTCTTTCCTCCATTTCAAAGCATGACAAAAATTACAAATTTCTCTCATGTCACCCACGAAAGTAAAGCCAGCATAATTAATTCTAGACGAATATGTGAACCCTGATTTTTCCCTATTGTCCCAAGGTAATAAAATATTTGCATCGTCATTTTCCATGGACTCATCAGCTCCGCTATTTGTTTCTCTATTCATATGGTATCGAGCTCGTTCTATTTCTAGGCGAGATTGACGTTGTTCTGCTGTTTCTGCTCGTCTTAGTTCATCTATTCTTTCCCTTTCAGATGCAAGATAACTTTCATTGTTTCTTTGTACACCTACATAGTTATGTCTAGCTATTTGTAATCGTTCTTCTCTTTGGGAGAGAGATTCAGACTCGCGCGAGAGAGCGTGTCGCTCTCGGTCAGATGACAGACGTGCTTGGCGTTCCTCGATACTCTCTTGAGAACGCAAAGTCGCGGTCCGAGTTCTTTGCGAACTTAAGCGCGACTCCCTTTCTGTGAAAGTCTCTGACTCGCGTGAGAGAGACTGGCGCTCCCGATCAGCAGACAGCCGAACTTCGCGTTCCTGGATATTCTCTTGAGAACGCAAAGTCGCGGTCCGAGTTCTTTGCGAACTTAAGCGCGACTCCCTTTCTGTGAAAGTCTCTGACTCGCGTGAGAGAGACTGGCGCTCCCGATCAGCAGACAGCCGAACTTCGCGTTCCTGGATATTCTCTTGAGAACGCAAAGTCGCGGTCCGAGTTCTTTGCGAACTTAAGCGCGACTCCCTTTCTGTGAATGTCTCTGACTCACGTGAGAGAGAGTGGCGCTCCCGATCAGCAGACAGCCGGTCTTCGCGTTCCTGGATACTCTCTTGAGACCGCAAAGTCGCGGTCCGTGTTCTTTGTGAACTTAAACGTGACTCCCTTTCGGTGAACGTTTCCGATTCACGTGAAAGAGCGATGTGCTCTCGGTTAGCAGATAACCGTGCTTCACGATCTTCTTCCGATTCCTGAGACCTACAAAGTCTCATCCTTTTCGCATTTCGGCTACGCAGCGAAAGGTTAGTTTTTTTTCTTTGAGGCATTTTCAAGGAAAATTAAAGCAATAAACAAAACTAACAACACTTATGACTGAATAGCCTACAAACTTAAAAGATCGGTGCGTCGAACAGTCTAGTGTGACAACGTATCGTCTGTTCGTGGTCGTGACTCAACGAATTGGCAACACTAACTTACTGTATAACGATTGGCACTATTGGATTCAAACTACGAAGTAAATCAAATACAATCTTTACTTCGTACTTCAAACCAATGACCAAAGTTGACCAAACGAAACCAATAAGATAAGCAAATACTTTTTTTTCGACCAATTTAGAAAATCGATAAACCAAGCAACCAAAGAACTTTTACGACACACGCAAGAACTTTTAAGACACCTAACGAAACCCAATTTGCCTAGTAAACACGGTGGACGTCATCCTCGCGCGGAAAATCTTAACACCGCGATTCAGAAAATGACGTCATTTGCACAACGCCATCTATCGGATTTAGATTTCAACTATCAACATTAGTTCTATTTTTAGTCTTAAGATGTCGTTGCAAGTACTATACTTAATTGCGTAACGTAATATTTTACTTCTTGAACTCACTAAATTAATCATATCTTTTGATAGAGTGAACCGATTTCGATGAAACAAAAACTAAGTTAATCCTCAAGTTGCGTATAATTTTTGTATATAAACATTGTCAGCATTGAATTCGTAGATTTTACGTGATGTGCGCACAAACAAACAGACAAACAGACAAACAGACAAAAATTTCAAAAATGATGGAAATGGGTTCTGTTACTTATCTTTTCACACGCTGGCTATTTTTTGTTTCAATTTCTTCAATGTACAAAAATGACTTTTCTACAGATTTATTATATGTATAGATTTGAGGTTGTTCACGTTAAATAAAATAGTTAATTTAAAGGAATTTGATCCTTCTTTCCAACCAATAAGGTTTATTAAATGCACGACCGACTGTGTATTCCGCCTGTGACAGTGATTGGTAGAGAAATGGCAAATAAGTAGGTTTCATACCAACTATGGTACTTTTTTTCCAAATACTACATATATGCTATATGGTACTTTTTTTAGTATAGTAGTTATTTTAGATATTTAAGAGCTATCAATCCATCAGGTTAAGCTACGCTTGCCGGGGTTGGTTCATGAATGGGTGACCATCTCTACATACCAAAACGCCTCCGTGCCTCGGAAAGCACGTTAAGCCGTTGGTCCCGGCCGTCAATCGTGAATCTTTTACAGTCGTTACGGGTCGTCAGAAGCCCGAAAGTCTGAAATCCATTCTTACCAAGGGGTATCGTATTACCAAGTTACTGGGTTGTGGAGGTCAGATAAGCAGTCGCTCCATGTAAAGTACTGGTATTCAGCTGCATCCGGTTAGACTGGAAGCCGACCCCAAGATAGTTGGGAAAAGGCTAGGTAGATTGAGTAGTAATTTTAGATTTATAATTTAGTATTGTAATTAAGATGTCTGAGTATACCTTGTCCTACCAGAACATTCAGAACCTCACGCTCAGCGGTATTTTAACCGACTTCAAAAAAGGAGGAAGTTCTAAGTTCGACTGTATGTTTTTATTTTTTTATTATTTAGTTCCAACGATTTCTCTGTCAGTTTTGGACCGATTTTCAAAATTTCTTTTTTTATCCGAAAGAATATACTCCCGAGGAGGTCCCATATTATAATTATGTATACATAGATGACATTTTGGTTTTCTCCAGTTATGAGTATGTTTCAATTCCACGTTCCATGTTATAGGGGTTTTTAGTTCTGGGGTATAACAACTAAAAAGTGGTAAATAAAAAAACAACCGACTTCCAAAAACGCAAATACACTAAAAATTTAAAAATAACTCACCAAGAAATAAAATACAATCATCAACTACCGAAATTAAAGTTTTTCAGAAGAAATACACTAAAGAAACTCTCAAGTACCCGTATAAAAAAGCTTGTTTATTTTTGTTTTCTCATATTTCCTCGTTATATCAAAGGTAAGTGAAGGAAAGATTTTCCTCAAACGACTTGCTAACGTTTAAATGATAAATGATTGAAAGTGAGTTATGGCGGTTAAGAACGAGGTTTACGTGAAATCTTGTTTCATGTTTGATAAACCAGGTGACTGGTACTAAGAACAGACACAGATAAATTAAAGAAAAATATTAAACAAGGAGTGAAGTTTGGACTGCATAAAAAACTTTTTTACAAAAAAATAGAACCGACTTCCAAAGAAAGTGCAAAATAACTTTAATTTCGGAAGTCGGTGTTCCTGTTTTGTGTCTTCGTTTTTTGACACCGACTTCCGAAATTAAAGTTATTTTGCACTTTTCTTGGAAGTCGGTTCCCCATTCCCCGTTTTAACAATTCATAAAAATACGATAGCAGCAATCGTGGTTGATTTGCTGTCAATTTTTGAAGAGTTCCGTTGTCTGTCTCCGGAACCCATCATCAGATCTTTTTGAAATTTAAATGGGACCATTTCAAAATAAACCCCTTTCGAACAAAAAAAATATTTTGCAAATCCGTCAATATATGACAGAGTTATGCACGAACATACATAAAAAAAAAAAAAAAAAAATACAAACATCCGAATTGATAACCTCCTCCTTTTTCGAAGTCGGTTAATAAAACCGTAGAAAATGCTATACGGGAAAATACATAAATTGATAGACATGTAATACTTACACAATGTCATAGTCAAATTAGTTAATTAGTCACAATCAAGGATTGGTCAGAAATACTTTTGACTAGTCAAATTTTAAAACAACTTTAAATTAACATTTACTCAAACACCAGTTAGTCTTTTATTTTATTTTTTTGAAACCATTTTAAAACCATTTTTGTAGTAATTCTGGGTACAGATAGTCAAAACATTTCGTATGTTTGTGATACTTAACGGTGTTGAGCGAAACCAGTCAAAACTGATTTCACTGAAGCTAAGCGGTGAGTTTGACAAAAAAAAAAAATTAGTGAAAAAAAAAACATCGGCTGTCAACTCGGGTTGTCGTCGTGGTTCAATTTGACAAACCGGGTTTGTCCGCTGGGGCTGAAGGGTTCACAGTATTGACTGTAACACATAATTTCACCAATACCTCAAAAACATTAACAAAACTTTCCAAAATTGCAGTTACAAAAGCAATTTGTCCCAAAACGATTCATTCATTTCACCCGTCAATTCGAATATAGCGCAGTCGTCTCCTATTATTAAAATTGACGACAAGAATCTTCCCATTGTGAAGCTATCGAACACAGGTTACGTTAACGACATTCAGTTGTAAAAGGAAATTGAAGATAATGTTATTTATTATTGTGTTTTGGAAACAAAGATTTTTTTGTTTGATATGTAGGTATTATTCTTGTAAATTGAGTAAAACCGTTTGATGATGACATTCTAAGACAGATCGTTATTCTAAGACATGTAATATCCACCAACTGGGTGGGTGGATTTGCCTATTCCTTTTTGTTTTTTTGGAGGGTGGGAAATCAACTCTTCATTACTTCTCGGTCGGTCGTGTCAAACTTTTATTGTCTAAAACCCACAATTGATCGTCATCGTCAGTTGCCTGCGCCAAGGGCCGCGGTAACTCTATTACGAATTTATCCACGACCCCAGGCAGGCATCGGTCCTAACGGGCCCCGTCAGGTACTGCTGACATCTCTCGTGGAACACTACGCGCCGTCGACTCTCGGGCCTGGTCCTGATCGGACGGCGACCTACCCATTACTCACCATCCGCATACCCACGCCTTCGGTGGCCGGAGATCGGCTTGCGACCCCCGACACCCAGGGCATCTCCTGCGGCGGCTGCTGGGGGTGTAAAGGCGTCTCCTTTGAGTCTTCCTCACGCGTTCCGCCTCATCCTTCGTGAGCATTACTGCTTCGCAGAAGGAGGTGACAGCTTCCCATTCCGTCTCGCTCCGTACCATGGCCTGGACCAGGGCCAGGTGCGAGAGGTCACTGCCACCAATCGCCTCGACGAGGACTCGGCGGTGCTCCGCCCAAGCAGGGCAGACCTCCACCGTATGCTCCACCGTATCCTCCGGGCGATCCACACAGTGGTGACACCCAGGCGTTTCCTCCCACCTAATCCTGAACAGGAACCTCCTGAAATATTCGTGTCCGATGACGGATCTGCGTCAGGCGGAAGGTGAGAACGCCGTGGCGCCTCTCCAGCCACTCCTCAAAGAGGGGCCGTACCGCCGCAATCGTGGGGTGCCCAGTGCTGGGTTGCGATAGTCGCTCTCTCACAGAGACGAGGACTATGCCCCATTAGTGACAACGTTAAAAGGCTAGCTATGCACGTTTGACGGTGATGAATATTAATGCAGATAGATGAAGAGGCAGTTAATGATAGTGTAACGGTGATAATAAAAGAAGGAAACGTGTAGCTCCAACCCTAAATACCATAGGTCGAGGGTAGGAAGACGAAGATGAGAATCAAACCTTTGTATTCTTTTTTTATTTTTATTGTTGATAGGCACGCGTTTGACCATTATCTCACCTGATGGTAAGCGATGATGTGGTCGAAGATGGAGCACGCTTGCCTAGAAGTAACCTATACACTCTTGACTTAAAGACTCCCAGGTTGTAGCTATCAGGAAACACAGTCCCCAGTAGGGAATTCCACTCCCTAGCTGTACGCACAATGAATGTTTTCTTAAAACTTTGTGAGTATGGATGGGATGTCCACCATGAACCGGTGGCACTTCGCCGTACGTCTTGTGGTCCGTTGATGAAACGGCCCTGGCGGCATCAAATTATGCAATTCCGTCGCACACTTCTCAAAATGTAACCAATAGAAAACCAACAGGCTAGCAACTGGGCGTCTATGTTCAAGACTTTGGAGTTTCGACTCAACGAGCCTATCATTGCCGATGATCCTCTTGGCTCGTTTCTCAATTGACTCAAGGGCATCAAGCTGGTATCTGGCAGATCCTTCCCAAAGATGAGAGCATCACATACAATTTTTCTTTAAACTAACGTAATAAGATGTAGCGATGCTTGAAGAAAGCATGCCCAGCAACGAACCTCTTTCGGCTAATATGGAGTTATGAATGCACGAAATTATTTAATCCTTTACTTCCCAGGGTTCTTACATCAAGAGTATCATCGCACTTATTACAAATGAAATCCCCGTTTCATCCAATCTCATTAAAATCATTTAATATAATGTCATGTCTACACCTATTATCTCCAGGGCTTACAGCTACCGTATTGCTACAGCTGCCGCAAAAGTTTCTGATAACGATCTTTGTAATTATTCCGCGCTCATTAGTGATCGCTCGTCAACTGGTCTTTGGGAACAAGTGTCGTTCTGTAGCAGGAACTTGCGTTAAATTTGTCACGTCTGGATTAATTTTTATTGTGTTTCAAAGCGAGATTATATATCTTTTAATTAATATTCGGTGCGTGATAGAATTAGAAATGAATAGATATTTAGGAGAGCTCGTGGAGAGAGTGAGAGAAGGAGCTCGTGGTTAAACTAATAACAGCCACACGGGTCGATCCATCAGGTTATGCTGCGCTTGCCGGGGTTGGTCCATAGATGGGTGACCATCTTTACATACCGTGACTCTTCCGTGCCTCGGAGAGCACGTTAAGTCGTTGGTCCCGGCTGTCAATCGTAGATCTTTGACAGTCGTTACGGGTCGTCAGAAGCCCGAAAGTCTAAAATCCATTCTTACCAAGGGGTATCGTATTACCAAGTTACTGGGTTGTGGAGGTCAGATAGGCAGTCGCCCCATGTAAAGTACTGGTATTTCCTCATAACTTTAAAAGCATTTACTTGTAATTATTAAAATAATAGATTGGACCTTCACGATGTGCCCTTTTATTTGATATGTCGCGTGGTACATTTTGAATAACTTATTTTTTACTTTCCGATTTTCACCTCAAAAGTGACCCGCCTATTAAAAAAATATTTTATTTACACACAAAGACACATATATACTATTTCATCACAGATATTCATGTGTGGGTCGCGGGAGTGTTTGAAAGTGTCACCACGGCCCCTGGCACAGGCAACTGAAGAAAAACGGGTGGGTTTGCGTCAATGAGAGTCTGACACGCCCTCCCGCTCCACCCAGAGCGGGAGAAGATATTTGATGATTAACCACCCTAAAAAAAGATATTCATGTATGTTCCAAAACTCAATTGGTGCAGTAGATTCGGAGCAAATTGACTGTGACAGATGAACAGATGGACAAACACAAAAGTGATCCTCTAAGGGTTCCGTTTCTTATTCAGACATTCGGAACTCTAAAAAAAATATAAACGGACAAAAACTGCGTCGGAACTGTGGTGTATGTTTTTGTGTGTTCAATGAAACAAATATTATTGTCAAAGCATGACCTTTTGTAGATTTCGTTTGACGCACACGCAAAAACAAAGTAACAAACCATGAAAATTTGTCACAAAACCAACAATAACAGCGAATCGCAATATTTGACAAATAAAAACACTTCTGTTTCACAGAATATCGAAATTGCTGCAAAACCGTTCACAGCAAAAATGGCGCAACCTATTTCAATTCCCATAAAATACGCAAATACAAAATCACGTATCCAATATGGCAACAAAAAACATAAAATCCGTAGATTCCCCCGAGGGTTACAAGAAACAATATAGGAAGGTAATGGAAAGTGTAACGCCCTGTGTACGTTGTGAAACGGTAGCAGAAGCCATAAAAATTTGTATTGACTGCGTGACGTAATACAGTGTTCACTAGAACTGCTACAAATTGTCGAAGCGATTCTCTGATGGGAAGGATTGAGCGTTTTATTTGGTGTGAAGTGTTTGTGGCTGAATGAGTGATCGGTTTTGCGGTGAGTGAATTTATATTGAGTGATACCTGAGTTTTAGCAAACGATCAATAACGAAGTTATTCGAAGTGGACTAAAATTTGTAGTTTTGGAACATTCTGCGTAAGACAGCCCTTAACAAGGGCCCTTCCTTTCATCACTGTGTTTCAAGTGGTTAAAATTGAGAGCCTGGGACTTAAGTCTAAGTTGAGTTAGTGATATTTTATCAGCGACAATGATTGTTTAGAGTTCAAGATCAAGTAGTGTTGAAGCAATATTTGATCACGTGATATATTCAATATCATACCATTTAGAATTTTTGACAATCATTATCGCTGTCAGAATGTCCGTTTGTCTGGGGTTTATTGATTCTTTAATTTTTGACAATCATTATCGCTGTCAGAATGTCCGTTTGTCTGGGGTTTATTGATTCTTTAATTTTTGAAAATCATTATCGCTGTCAGAATGTCAGTTTGTGGTATATTGATTCTATAATTTTTGACAATCATTATCGCTTGTCAGAATGTCCGTTTATGGTATATTGATTCTTTAAATTTTGGCAATCATTATCCCTGTCAGAATGTCCGTTTATGGTCTATTGATTCTTTAAATTTTGACAATCATTGTCGCCGTCAGAATATCCGCTTATGGTCTATTGATTCTTTAAATTTTGACAATCATTATCGCTGTCAGAATTTCCGTTTGTCTAGGATCTATTGATTCTTTAATTTAGATAAAGCATACATATCCTTAATATATTCATATTTATATTAAGTATGGCAATAAAAGTAGTCACGATCATCATTCGTAAGGATATTTTTAGCTGACTTCGAAAAAAGGAAGGGATAAGTTAGTTTATTCGAAAGAATAGTCTCCTGAGGTGGTCCCATATAAATTTGATCATAATTTATACGGCGCGTTTTGGAAAAATCAACAAAAACCTGTTTGGTTTTCTCCAATTATGTTAAAATTCTATGTTCCATGTTACTGGGATTATCAATTCGGGCGTAACTTTAATATTTAGTTTTAGTTCTGGGGTATATAATATAACAACTAAAATGTAAAAAATATAAACTTTTTTACAAAAAATATTGGGACTTTACATATGAAATTGGCATTTTTTTCTCACAAATAGATAACCTTGTCACTTCTATGAATTAAAATATTTATTCAATTCAATTCAAATCATTTAATTCAAACCAGTAATAAATTTTATGTCCATATTATGTTAGTAGCAACAAACTTAAATCTATGTTAGTCACAAAAATAATAATAATAAATCAATTTACAATCATGTCATCATTCAAAACCATTCATAATTAAGCTGCAAATCTCTCATAAAATATGCAGCTTAATAAATCTATCCCACACTGCCGACCCTGGTCTTTCTGCGAACGCCCTTAAGATTCCGTTGTCACTACCTCTAATTCGACGTATCAGTGAGGCCGACTTCTTACGCATTAACGCGTAAAAGTCATCCACTCTTGCGTCAGCAAACATGCCCGAGGCACTGCAGAACCGAAGAAGTCGCAACAGAACCCTAAAGGCGTTGTTGTACTGAACTCTTAGAGCATTGTAGGCCCGCTGCGTGTAGTTGGTCCACAGGGCACTAGTGTAAAAGCTTTGGCAGTAGGCTCTGAACAAAGTTACCTTTACTTTCGCTGAACACTTCGCAAACCTGTGCACCAACATGTTAAAAAAAACCTTATTACTTATAATTTTATAAACTAAAAAAATACCTTAAAAATGACTTCTCTTTATGTTAGCAGAAATGAGCACTATATGGGTTTTAACTTAGACAAAATTTATTTTTGTTGCTTAACTGTGGCATACGTTATCTTAGTTTTTAGACATTTTTGCATAAAAGTTTTAAAACATAGTGTTCATAGTGGTTAAATAAATTATGAAAATGTTAGTATGAAAAATGCAACTTCTTTTAAATGGTCCCTTCAAAACGCTGATTTCATAGGTCCCTAATACAACCTACTTCCAAAAAGAAAATACACTAAAAATTTAAAAATAACTTTGATTTCGGAAGTCGGTGTCAAATAACGAAGAAACGAAAAACAAAAACCGACTTCTGAAATTTAAGTTATTTTTAAATTTTTAGTGTATTTTTTTGGAAGTCGGGTGTATTTTAATAAGAATAAAAAAAAAACAATTTTTTTTTTTTTTTAATTCGGCCTTTTTCTACAATTTTTTTTACTACAGCCATTCTGGCGTAATGAGTAATAAAGCTCCATCCATCCAAAGGAGGCTTGTTACTCATCACGACAGAACGGCTGTATAATTTATAGTGTAATATATAATGTATAATAGGAGAAGTACTAATTCCACGCAGCCGAAGCCGCTGGCAGAAGCTAGTTTGAATATAAAATCTCGCCTGGTTAAACCCATAAAGTAACCAAATCTTCGAATAAGCTCATAGGTGATACATGCCTCAGTCGTTCCACCTTTATCTCATGCTTATCTCTAATGCTACGTAGAAGCACGTCCTCAGTCAGGCACACAACGATCCCTGTATTCCTGGTCACGTCTCAGATATTCGTTTTTGTCAATATTCCAATAAATGTGCGTGCGTATTCAGACTCAGATTGGTATATTTATTGTCTTTAGGATTTTACGAGTAGATTTCAGGTTTTTCAGTGTTTTTGTTTCTTGAGGTTATGAAAAAAAATCCAAGCAAACCTTCAAGTGTAATAGGGATAGTTGGGTTGACGACGAAAAAAATCAAATAAATCCGTCAGTTTGATTAATAAATAATATTAGACACTGTAAGGGTGGGTTATTACATTAAAGTTCGCACAATCGTTTTTAAAAAATGGTATATTGTCAATGACACAGTTTATCTCAGTTTACAAGGGTGAAAGTTAAGAAATAACGATATAACAAAAGATTCGGGACGCGGTCAGGCGCACACGTGTGTCTCACTGTCTTGCTCGGGAGAAAAGGGGGCTAGAGAGGTATAAGGCGCGGGTGGCAGGACGCGGTTGTTTGGTTGGCGTCTCGGCGGCGTACACACTGCCAACTTAACGGCGTGGCGTCATATTTAATGCATTTGGAGACGTTCGGAAACGGTGCGCGTTACAACACGTATTTTTTCTTTTGTGACGATAACAAAAAAATAAGACGATACAGTGCGTTAAAATTTCGAAAGAAATTCACAGTCAATTTCGAGATGAAAACCGGCCAAATGCGAATTAGTCTCGCGCATGAACAGGACCATCGTATAAAATTATACGCGTCTAGTCATTACCTATTATGATCGAGCAAAAAAATCAAATTATTTTATTTTCATTTTTTGTTGTTATAGCGGCAACAGAAATACACATTCTGTGAAAATTTCAACTATCTACCTCTTAAGGCCCCTCTCGCGGTCCAGTGGCGCCCTCATTGCATAGCGCAAAAGTGCCAAAAACGGCCGTTTCTGACACTTTTGCCTACTACTTTGGATACGAAACATTCTGAGACCTGTTTTAACAACGTAAAAATTCTTTATCCTCTTTGTAACAAACGTGAAGTTGGATTTTTTAATATTTATTTTCTGTGCTATGCTACGATTTTTTATTCAATGAGGGCGCCACTGGACCGCGAGAAGGCCCTTAAGGATTACGAGATACAGCCCGCTGACAGAGAGACGGACGGACCGACGGATGGACAGCGGAGGCTTAGTAATAAGCTCCCAATGGTCGTTACCCTTTCGGGTACGGAACTCTAAAATTGGACCTCCTATATCAATTTTGATCAGCTGATGACAACTACGAAAAGTCCAATTGTTTTTCGGGAATTAGGTTGGAAAAAGTGGTTCATTATCATGGGAAGAAATAGTAGGTATCTAAATTATGTTACACCCTGTATAGCTAGGTTGCAAGAAACATAGTCCTCTCAACAATATTGACGACATGTTGACCCGTAACATATCGCAACCCGGTGAGTTTGACTACTACCACCTATTTGCGGCTGTCAAATTGGTTAACGTACCCGTCTGCGTTGTCGGCTACCCAATTACTATCAAACGATGTTTCCGAATAGTGCCAGCGGGAGTATTTTGAAGAAAATTCAATTGGAGGCAAAAGTTTGTGGTTATTGGGGACTGTTGGTAGTTATTATGAGTACGTATGTCAGATCACCTACCATTTGGACAAGGCTAGGAAAAAGAAGAAAGAAAATATTAATAATAATAACTTGGTAGCTTGGACCCTGCTCCCGACGCCGGCGGACTATTATTTTTTTTTATAATTTTATATGTTTTTTTTTCTATTTTTATATGATATGTAAGAAATGTTTAAAATTATAATTTATATATGTATAGAAAATGATTAAATGACATAATAATAAAAATAAATAATTGTGCCTCAAATTGGTGTGAGGTACAATTACATATTTTTATTATTTATTTATTATATTTTATTTTGATTTTTCATATTATGTATTAATTTTAAGTAATGGAACTTAAAACAAAAAACTGTACGAGGCCAAAAAGGCTCTAAGGGTAAGTAAGTCTACAGTTAAGTAATTGTATTGAAATAAAAAAACTTGACAAAAAAATCCCCAACGCGCCTAAAGAACTTTTCACTTCAATCCGCTATCTGTAGAGTGCTACGCGTCGTAGCACTCGTAGCGGATCGCGTAGCGGTGTCGGTAACAGTGTCACGAGTTCAAATTGTTTTTTCCCATCTCAAAAATACCCAACGAGCCAAAAGAAGTTTTCACTTCAAAAAATGGCTGCCTTAGTTCGAATCTTGGCTACGTACCAAAAGATCATTGCAAAGCTTTAATTTAAAAATCAAATGTAGAAAATGAAGACCATTAACAGACTTGCGGAGGATGCTTACACCAGAAAAGATAGTACCAGCAGTTCCACATCAAATATCGCATCGCCTTGCTTTAAATCCAAGAATTGACAAGCGACATGTCACTGAGCGCACTCTAGACACGCGCTAGCGATCAACTGTGAGGTAAACTGAGGGCCAACGTTCATACGAATCGCAATCAGTCAAAAACACAACTTATTTCCATACATTCTTGCTTCTTGAATTTTATATAACCCAACATACGCATAAGCAGCACCTTTGTGCTCTTCTATCTGTATTTGATCATTTTTCTCTTGTAATTGTTTTCGTGTGTGCATAAATAAATAAATAAATATATTAAATACTAGCTTCGGCCAGCGGCTTCGCCTGCGTGGTATTAGTACTCCCCTCATTATATATTATAGCCAATGTGTTATTCTGATGTATTAGCAATATTACTGTAAAGTTTCATCAAAATCCGCTCAGTAGTTTTTTGCGTGAAACATACTCACAAACTTTCACATCCTACTTAATCATACTGACATTATAAATGCGAAAGTTTATATGTTTGTGTTTCAATCACGCAAAAACGGCTAAAGAGATTTGAATGAAATTTTGCACACAAATAGATTATGACCTGGATTAAAACATAAGCTACTTTTTACTAGCTACTTTCTAATATTAGTAGGATAATGGTGCTGATTCTGTTGTGCACGAACTAAACTTTATTTAGGCTATAAAAGAATGAAATAGGAAAAAAAGAGCTATTGCTATCTTTTTCTTTCTTTTAAGACAAGAAAGAGACGGACGTAAATTAGAGCTGTCAAATTTAGTTGAACTAATATTTCCATACAAATTAAGGGTACACGTAAAACATTGATCAACTCTCTGGTCATGGCATGCTAAGACAAACCCCAGAGGTCTAAAAACTTGTTTTGATGAATAAATATAAAATAAAAAAAATGTCGACCAAAAACACGGTAAACCGCAAGGCGTAAACAAGTTTGACGTCTCTAACTTAGTTCATAGCTATAGCCGTCTTTTCTCGCACTGCCTTTTAGTAAAAGATAGCGATTCTCTAATTTTAGTTTAGTTATTGAATATGAGAATCGGCACCGATGTATAAATTACCAAGTTCTTAAAAAAAGTAAGACAGAAGCAATACCAAGGGGCTTACTAAACGACAAAGTTTAATAAATAGACTAAGTTTAATTGTCACCAACCATCACCAAACTCTAATATGGCCCGTAATTATAAGGCTTTATTTATAAAAAAAAAACTGGCAAAGTGCATGTCGAACTTCGCACATTAAGGGTTCCGTACCAAGTATTGGTATTATTTAGTAAAGTATACGTAATAAAAAACATTATCACCACATTTCAAGTTCAGAGGTCAATGGGAAGTTAAAAAATTCTTCGTAACAAAATTTTGTGACAGACGACGGAAGAACAGACAGACAGACGGACTCGTGAGTGACAACAATAGGGCTCCGTTAGGACCCTTCGGATACGTAACCCTAAAAACTGGCCAAGTGTGTGTCGGATTTCGTACATTAAGGGTTCAGTACCAAATATTGGTATTTATTAGTAAGGTATACTTAATAATAAACATTATCACCAAATAAGGAGATCAAGGGAAGTTAAAAAAAAATTCCTAACAAAATTTTGTGACAGACAGAGGGACACGTGAGTGACCACAATAGGACTCCGTTTGGTTCCTTTGGGTACGGAACCCTAAAAATAACGATGTGAATTATTTAAACACTGATTAGCAGTTTCTGAAAGAAAGGAAGATATTGGTGGTAAAATGCTAACTAACCATTTAAAGGAGGTTTTGTCCTAAAGATGTTCACTAATCAGTGTGTAAACTAAGCACAATTGTTAGTAAGTTTTATAAATAAAGCTGATCTGGCTGGTCAATAAAAGTTAGTTTCGCAAGGCCGCAAAATATGACGGCAGGGCAGTTCAATTTGAAGGAGGAGGCGGAACGGATGAGGGAGACTCAACGGAGTGGCCCTCATGCTCACAGTCGCAGCCGCCGCAGGAGACGCCCTGGGCGACGCGGGTCACAGGACGATCTTCGGCTACCGTAGACGCCGGCTTGAGGACGGCAGGTAATGGGGAGCTCTGAGGATCTGTCGCAGGTCAGTCTGCTGAAATGCTGTGACGTAGTCACTCACCGGCTTAGGTCAAGTGATCGCTGGCTTGCCTGCTACTTGGCGGTACAAACTAGCATGACAGTTTATTTTTCGTCTAAAATTGACCTGCTATAAGAGTTCATGGTAGGCTCCTGATTCTTTGAAGAGAATCTTTTAAACATTTTAAGGGAACCACAGATACACTAGTCATTAATCCGATACCAATCATTCTGCCCAGCTGTTCCGAACTATATTCAGGCCAGTATTATATTTTATCTAATACCGAAAGACAAAAAACCGGCCAAGTGCGAGTCGGACTCGCACACGAAGGGTTCCGTACCACAAACTGAAAAAAAAACCCTACAAAAAACTCCAGAAACGTGTTTTTTTAGTCTTTTTGGGCTGTATCTCACGATCTGTAATAGGTAGGCACACAGCATGTATTTTTATAGCCGTTATGATAACAAATAATAAAAATATAAATTACCGATCGTGAGATGCAGCCCGCTGACAGACACATCCCGTTGGTTACCCTTTGGGCACGGAACCCTAAAAACCATCAGTAACTAAACATCATAAATCTATCTTCCTTTCCATGTACACATTGCCAATCGCATCGTACAAACTTCCGAATCGGAACAAATTCGTGGCACCGACACGGCGACACGACTTCCATCGCTCTAACTCGACGCTATCGATTTGACTGCTGGATTTTATGTTCCACTAGATTTGCACGCTTCACTGAGCACCTTGTATGCGACGGAACCTTAGATTGGCTACCTAAAGTATGGCTAGTTGGGGGAAAATATTGGCTCGTTATATTGAGATAGATTTTCATTAAAGGTACTCGAAGTCAGTTGAAGATAAGTTTTGAGTATGGAAATGTCACTTTATCAGAGGAGCAATTCTCATCCTCGTTCTCCTGCCCTTATCCCAATTTATTCGGGGTTAGAGCAACATGTCTTTTTCTTCCATACTTCTCTATTAGTCGTCATCTCTGTAGTCACCCTCTTTTTACCCATATCCTCTTTCACACAGTCCAACCATCGGAAGAAAAGGAGGAGCAATTCTCGTAGTTTGATTTATTAACACTTTTTTGTCAGCCTCGTAAATGGTATCACTGTAATTGAAAAAACTTACTCTATCTCATCATCATCATTTCAGTCGGAAGACGTTCACTGCTGGGCATAGGCCCCCCCTAAAAGTCGCCGCAACGACCGGTCCTGTGCGACTCGCATCCATCCGCCACCCGCGACCCTCACCAGGTTATCGGTCAACCTTGTGGGAGGCCTTCCAACACTGCTTCTTCCGGCACGCGGTCACCACTCCAGAACTTTTCAGCCCCATCGACCATCTGTTTCTGCGAGCAATGTGCCTGCCCACTGCCACTTCAGTTTGGCGATTGTTCGGGCTATGTTCGGCTAGGTAACCTTAGCTCTCTTGCGGATATCATCATTTCTGATTCTATCACGCAAGGAAACTCCGTGAATTGCCCTCTCCATTGCCCTTTGGGCTTTAGGTTTTTTACTCTATCTATTTTAACAATATTACAAGTACATAAACATCGATATTTAATTAAGTATATATTTTGTTTACCCTCGTCCGTGCGTACTGCACCAACTGAAAACCAGCGCTGGGTGTCCAACGCCCAGCAAATGCTGAGATGGTAACCCTTTCGGTATGGGCACGCTCAGCACAATTTTATAGTATTTTGTGTGTTATTTCTAAAAACTTATAAAATACCCAACTATCTGTAATTAAAACAAAAACTCCTAACTAAATAAAACTTAAGATATGGCGTCAAAAAAATCCTCAACATTGCTGTCGACTGCAAGTGTGCCCAAAAGACTGGCGGCATTGCCACATTGTATGGTAATGCTTAACCGCTGGCCGAGGTAAAAGCCAGCCCTTGGGTCACGCGAAGTGTCAAATAGGCGTTTAGAAAGATCTTTAAATAATATATGAGCACTTGGACCCCACGACCCAAGGGTTTCAACTCCAAATGGCTCGAAAATGTAACTACCGACGAGGTTGTTATATTTCTGCCGCATGTGGTTCTCCGCAGCCGCAGCGGCAGCACCGGAATAGTACGACAAACTAGGAAGATGTTTTGTGATGACATCACAAAAATCTATCTATCCATGTTCAACAATTCCAATGCTTCAAATTGTAACCGCTCGTTCACAAAAAAAAAAATGCTACAAATTGTAACCGCTCGTGTGCTCCTGCCCTTAGCGCTCAGCTTTTAATTAGTGTAGCACGCCACTAAACGTTGTTTTAATAATAATTGCATGCAGAGTTGTTGCATGTGTGCGGGATGTTCTCACAACTAGTGGCAAGACTGGGTGAGAGTTGGATAGTTTCATTTAATATTCTCACTAAAGTGCTTTGTAAAATTGGTCAAGATTTTTATTGGTTCCTCATTTCATAAAAAATCGTCTAAGGGGGGCTCTGGGAGTTGACTTCACCCTTTAGTACGCCTTCCAAAATGTCCGGGACCTCAGTGTCCAAAGAAAAATTTGAAAAAAAAATCTATATCATTACTGAAAGGCACACGTTTGACCACTATCTCACCGTATAAGCGATGATATGGTCGACGCAGAAGCAAGTGTACCATGAAGCACAGATAATATTATAATACTAGAGTACCATTTTTTTTTTGGGGTTGTAAAATACTACAGTAGGTATCTGAAATTACCTTTTCACCCAAGACCAGATTAAAAAGAAAGCACTAACCATAATACAATTCTACCAATGATTTAAATGAGAAAAATTTACAATCTGCACCTTTTTTTTTTGGGGTGTGGGAAATCATCCAATGACTTCTTCCGCTCTAGGGTGGAGCGGAAGGGCGTGTCAGACTCTTACTGACTAAAACCCACCCCTATTCCTCCCTGACCTGAATGTCCAGGGGCGAGGTAACTCTTTCCTGGGCCTGGTGCTGATCGGACAGCGAGTTACCCACTACTCGCCGTCCGCAGGCCCGGGTCTACGGTGGCCGGAGATCGTCTCGCGGCGCCGGAGGCCCTTGGGTCTCCTGCGGCGGCTGCTGCTGAGGGCGTGAGGGCGACTCTGTTGTTGAGTCTGGGATCGCCCATGCCGCCTCCCTCTTCGCGAGCATTACTTCTTCGCAGGAGGAGACGGCTTCCCAGTCCCTCTTGCTCCGTACTATGGCCTGAACCAGGGACGAACGCGAGAGGTCGCTGCCGCCTATCGCATCCACGAGGACACGGCGGTACTCTGACCAAGCGGGGCAAACCTCCACCATATGCTCCACCGTGTCCTCTGGGCGATCCTCGTAGTGGAAACACCCGGGGGAATCTGCACCTCTCAGACTGATAGTTCTACTCGAACATATTATAATACTTGCTTCGAACTAATATCTATACAAGCAAACGTACGTAATACCTAGCTTACTCAGCTTAGTTCTCCCATAAGCTTATGTGATAGTCTACAGGTATATAATCGTTACGTACCTGTTCTCAGCTCGGCTGCGGAGTAATTAATATGTAGTCGAATATGCTAAGCTTTTCGTGGTTCGAACGGTGCAGGGGCGCATCGATTATTTCAACCTTTACAGTGATCAAATACGGTGGGGTTATTTCATAGTTTTAAAATTTAAATAAATTGTAACACCCAATTATAGACGACTCAATTTTTTTTAACTTGACCCAAAATCAAGTCCTTGATCCAAAGTAGTAGGCAAAAGTGTCAGAAGCACCCGTTTTTGGTACTTTTGCCTACTACTTTGGATACGAAACATTTTGAGACCTGTATTAACAACATAAAAATGCTTTATCCTCTTTGTAACAAACGTGAAGTTGGATTTTTTAATATTTATTTTCTGTGCTATACTACGATTTTTTTTTTAAATGAGGGCGCCACTGGACCGTTAGTAGGGCCTTAAAGTTTCATATTTCACAAACGAATCCCTGAATCGAAAACTAGTCATTAGACCCCCTTCTGAAAGCCCTATCCAACAAAAAAAAATTACACCCTCTTTACATGTAGGGGTGATACCATAAAATTTGGTTTCGATTTCTTGGCGTGATTAATGTAACTATACAGGGTGTAAGGAACATGAACGCACTGTATACGTGTACTAGTGATTCAGTACATTATTATGGACCCCCTAGCGTTGAAATTTTTCGTCGGCCTTTTCCTAATTTTAGAAAAAAAAAAATTTTTTTTTTTCACTTTAAACTGTACAAAATCGTTATACCTATCTACCCCAAAGACATTTTTAATGAAAAAATAATTAATTAATTTCTTTCATTTCCCGCCCACCCAGAGCGGGAAAAGTCATTGGATGATTTCCCCCCCCCCCCCCCCAATAAAAAAAAATCCTGTTCCTTTGCTTTTCGCTACCCCTACGCGGATAAATTCGTAACAAAGTTACGGCGCCCCTGGGCACTAAGGCAAGGAAGGAACAGGGAAAGTTTTTAGTGAGTAAGAGTATGACACCCCTCCCGCTCCACCCAGAGCGGGAGAAGTCCGAGGATGATTTCCCACCACAAAAAAAAAGGTGTAGAGAATCCTGCACAAGGGTCGTGGATAAATACGAAACAGAGTTAAAAGGAACAGGGGTGGGTTTTAGTCAGTAAAAGTCTGACACGCTCCACCCAGAGCGGGAGAAGACATTGAATTTTATTATTTCACAACCCACAATAAATGGGGTATAGAATAGCGTGTAAGGCAGCTTTCATCAAAAAAAATACTGTTTCTGAGAAAAAAAAAACATTTTTACAAAAAAAACAACAGACTTAGAGAAAATACACAAAAAAATTAAAAATAAGTTTAATTTTTAGTGTATTTTCTTTTTTGGAAGTCGGTTGTTTTTTTTTTGTAAAATGTTTTTTTATTTTTCACTCTTTAGTTGTTATACCCCAGAACTCAAAACCCCAATAATATGGAATGTGGAATTTAAACTTACTCGTAATTGGAGATAACCAAAACGTCATCTAGGTATACATATTTTTCGTTTTTGTTAAATTTTTCAAAAACCGCTGAAGCAATTTTTATAAAATTATATGGGACCACCTCGGGAGTATATTCTTTCGGATAAAAAAAGAATTTTGAAAATCGGTCCACAAATGACAGAGAAATCGGTGGACATACAGATTGTCGAACATAGAACCGCCTCCTTTTTCAAAGTCGGTTAAAAATAACTTTCGACAGTCACAATTGCTTTAGGACCCAAGATGGCGCTACGTCTCTTTCGAATCATTTTGCTCCCATGCAAAGCCGGAGCGGGTTGCAATGGATATCCGATGAAAAAATTACTAAACTAACATTATCGCAACAAAAGGGCAGGGAAATGAAGCCTTCATTATTGGCTAATATTGGGTAATGGCCACTATTACCCGTTGGTGTTGGAATTTGGGATCTTTAGGGGCTAGTCGCCTAAAAAACGCTATGTTTTTGTAATCTGTTGCACGTATGATGGGTTGGTTACATTACGACCCGTAATCAGAGATTGAAATGAAATAAGAATGATTACTGGGTACACAAATAATAATTCTATTTAATCCGTAAGTTAGTGGTCAAAAGCAGTTTTACCAAATCAATCAAAATTACTAAGATAAAACGCATCAAAGTTCAGGAGTGGGGGCTTGTTACATCTATTCTAGGTAAAAAAATAAAAAACTTTTTTACTAAAAAAACAACCGACTTCCAAAAAAGAAACAAAAACGAAACTAATTAAAAAATGACTTCAATTTCGGAAGTTGGTGTTTGTATTTTATTTCTTTTTTATTTAACACCGACTTCCGAAAGTAAGTTTTTTTTTAATTTTTAGTGTATTTTCTTTTTTGGTATCGGTTGTTTTTTTTGTAAATCAGTTTTTTATTTTTCAATATTTAGTTGATATATCCCAGAACTAAAAACCCCAATAACATGGAACGTGAAATTTAAACATACTCGTAATTGGAGAAAACAAAAACGTCATCTAGGTGTATACGTATTTTTCGTTTTTGTTCAGTTTCTCAAAAAGTGCTAAAGCAATTTCAATAAAGTTTATATTGGACCACCTTGGGAGTATATCCTTTCGGATAAAAAAAGAATTTTGAAAATCGGTCCACAACTGACGGAGAAATCGGCGGACATACATAAAAAAAAACATACATACAGTCGAACATAGAACCTCCCCCTTTTTAGAAAGTCGGTTAAAAAGTGGAACATTTTTTTGTCAAACGAAAATTTAACGAACTGTAGTAATAATTATTAGAGTTCCGTACCCAAAGTATATAACGGGACTCTATTACTAAGACTCCGCTGGCCATCCGTCTGTCACCTGGCCGCGTGATATTTAGACAGCTGAAATTTTCACAGATGATGCATTTCTGTTGCCGCTATAACAACAAATACTTAAAAACAGAATAAAATAAATATTTAAGGGGGCTACCATACAACAAACGTGATTTTTTTGCCGTTTTTATAGATAATGGTACGGAACCGTTCGTGCGTGAGTCCGACTCGTACTTGGCCGGTTTTTTGTTAACGTGACAAAATACGTGTAGTTTTTGGTAATCTAACTTGACGGACCAATTTTTTTTTGAGTAAGTAAGTAAAAGTAGTAGTTTAGTACTACTCGTACCATTGCCGAGTCAAGACGAACAATCATTATTTTAAGAAAATGGCTGGTAGAAGCTAAACAAAAATTGAGCCGATTTTAATGATTATTTTTGCACTAGACCCATTAAACCGGTTTCAAAAGTGTCAAGAGTAAGTTTTTAATAATATTATTTTTTTTAGATTATGTAATTGATTTTGAAGTCGATGCCAAGTAAAAATTATAATCATATTAGCTAAGTAAATAATTTACTTGGTACCAACTTCATTTTCACAATTTTAGTAATTAATTAATATCTGGAACTGAGAGCAGTGGTGGCCCAGCGGTATTGGCCGCGACTTACAAGTTGTAGGTCGTGAGTTCAAACCCAGGCAGGCGCTTTACTTTGTGTAAATTATTTCATCACCACTGCTCTCAAAACGGTGAAGGAAAACATCTTGAAGAAACCGGCATGTCCTAGGACCAAAAATTCGAAGACATGTGACATCCACCAATCCGCATTGGGCCCGCGTGGTGGATTTCGGCCTACACCCTCTCACAGAGAGGAGGCCTATGCCCCAGCAATGGGGACATTAAAAGGCTAATGATGAATGATGATTTGGAACTGATTAATAGTATTAAATCTATCTCTTATTTAATTAGAAATAAATATGTGATTTTATGGAAGAATACTAACTGTAGTAGCTGATATCATTATTTACGCACACAGAGACACAGACGCACAGTGTAAAACACCGGCCGTACGCACACATGCTTCAAATTGTTTTGCTCGTTTTCTTTGTTTTGATTATAGGGCGACGCTCCATCTAGACATCTTCTTTCTGTCACGTTAACATCCACCCTTAATTTTGGGCCATAAATCGAGGCAAAGACTCAAATGGCTGCCAAAAAGTTGGAAATCCTAGCAGAGGTGAGATGGTACTTCACGCCGGAACAGCTGCTCAAACTTTATCAAGCGCAAGTTCGATCGTGTATGGAGTACTGCTCTCATCTTTGGAATGAATCTGCCAGATACCAGCTTGATGCGCTTGAGACAAAAGAGCTCGTCGAGTCGCGGCTATAGAGTCTCGAGCATCGACGCCGAGTTGCTATCCTGTCGGTTTTCTATCGGTTGCATTTTGGAGAGTTTGCGACGGAATGGTATAGTTTAATTCAACCAAGCTCGTTCCATCATCGGACCACAACACGTACAGCGATGTGCCACCGGTACATGGTGAACATTCCATCCACGCGCACAAAACGTTTTGAGAACACATTCATTGTGCGTACGGTTAGGGAGTGGAATTCCCTGCCGGAGTCTGTTTCCTGATAGCTACAACCTGGGAGTCTTTAAGTTAAGAGTGAATAGGTTACTTCTAGGCAAGCGTGCTCCATCTTCGATCACATTATCACTTACCATCAGGTGAGATAGCGGTCAAACGTGTGCCCAGATGATAAAAAAATAAAAATAATAAAAGACATTATATCATCAAGGCTACCGATGTAGTTACTAGCTTGTATATAATATTTCAAGTATTGCGTTTCGGTGTTTCCGCTATCACACTCCTCATGTAAGAACACTCTTAGATATAAGACAGAGCCACACGCCCCCAAGCATGACGTTATATGATAAGATAAAGCCCCACTTATCATGCACACAAATCAAAAGAAACATCAGCGCAATTTTATAACCCCAAAGGTACACACACGTAGTTACAAGAAATTCATTCCCACCCCTCTTTAGGGGATGGATGGGAGTGAAGAGTAACGGCTACCACACATCTTATTATACTGATGCTGACTCCCAAAGGAAATCTCAACTAATACAGTATAGAGGTTTTCTATGTTTGTTTGTTAATATGTTTGTAAAGAGGTTGCCTCTGTTGTAGTAATTAAAAAAAAAGATCTAATCAGGAGGTCTTATTCATTGCCTTTAATTCGTAACCAGTATCTAGCCTTCGATAAGAGAGCTAATAGATAAATTCAAGTTCTTCCAACTTAGGAGGCGTGAGTTTGTCGCGCCACTTCTTCCCAGCTAAAACACTAGGAAGTGGTGAAGGGCGGGCGTTTTAGGAGTATTTATGTAAATGACCTTTATTGACTGAAGTAATAACAGTCGCACGGATCGATCCATCAAGTTAAGCTAGGCTTGTCGGGGTTGGTCCGTGGATGGGTGACCATCTTTACATAACGAGACACCTCCGTGCCTCGGAAAGCACGTTAAGCCGTTGGTCGTGGATCTTTGACAGTCGTTACGGGTCGTTGAAGCCTGAGAGTCTGACAACCAGTCTTACGAAGGGGATTCGTATTACCCAGTAACTGGGTTGTGGAGCTCAGATAGGCAGTCGCTCCATATAAAATATTGGTATTCAGCTGCATCCGGTAAAACTGGAAGCCGAACCCAAGATACGAGTAGTTGGGAAAAGGTTAGGCAGATTGATTGCCTTCTATTGACGTTCAAAAGGTTCTCAGCTTAGTTTGGATAGATTACTTCTGATTTTGGATGATGGGTAGCTTGACTTAAAACGTGGTTATCGTGATCGTTAATTGACTGTTGAAACTGATCTTAATTGTAATTTGCTAATTTAGCAACGTGAATGCACAGATACTATAATACTAGCGTGAACATGCTTCATCTCACACGAAGAAAAGTGACCGCCCTTTTTTTTTGGCGGGGTGGGAAATCATCCAATGACATCTCCCACTCTGGGCGGAGCGGGAGGGCGTGTCAGACTCTTAATGACTAAAACCCACCCCTGTTCCTTCCCTGCCTGAGTGCCCAGGGGTGCGGTAACTCTGTTGAGAATTTATCCGCTACCCCTAGGCATGCTGGCACCGGCCACGATGGGCCCCGTCAGTGGTGACTGACAAACATCTCTTTGAGGCTCACGTGGAACACTACGCGCCGTCGACTCACAGGCACCGCCCTAACTACGGTTTTTCGACAGCCAGCAGGCAATATTTTCTGCGTTCAGGACCACCATCTAGCGCAGTGTGCCAAACACATCGCTAGATGGTGTTAGCAGCGACGGCTTGCCAGTTGAATGGAGAGGGAGCGTGCAGGCAATATAGATAGGGGCACATAAATGTCAATGTCAAGTATTTAAAGAGTAAAAGTTGCGGATTTCACTCACTAGATGCCAGTCTACGTTATGCGTGCTGCATACATGTACGATGCGTGTTTGTATAGATATATGGCACAGAGATGTCAATGACAAGTTTTTAAATGGTAAAAGTTTTGAATTTACTCCACTAGATGGCATAGACTACGCCGTGTACATTCCCTATAGTTCCACGAATATTTTTATTATTGCCACACATTGAGGAATAATAATAATAATCTTTATTGCATGAATATGAGACAACCATACTGAGCAACTTAATAATAAACACAAGATGGACAAAAATTGTTTAAAGTTATTTTGACAATAAAATTTAAGCAGGTCAACAGTTGGAGAATGTGAAATGGTATTTGTAAAAATGGTTTGGTTGTCTTTAGACTGATTCACCCTATCCTCTTGTACTAGTATAAAACTGTATCACGAGCGGATAGTCTTCCTCAACCTTAGAAACAACGGATTTCCACAAGGTTCCAATTACAATTCACATAATTAAGCAGATTGATTACATAGGTACTTTATAGGTAATAAATCATAGTACAGTTATATTAATTAAGTTACATGATTGGAATTGTCTGTGTTGTTTGTGTTTGGGTATGGATGGGTATAGGTATATGTACATGTGTATATGTTTTATGTATGTTTCTGTATGTATACAGTTATGTGTGCTTCATTATTTATGTGCCCTATTTATACAAACTTTTCAGTAAATTTTCAGTGTTGTTGTAGTCTAGTGTTTTCAAATATTTCTCCATAGTCTTTTTGCATGTCTGGCTATCTATATATAGATTCTTTAATGTTAGATCTTTACTTACTGTTATAGAGGCTAGGACCGAGATAATTGTGAAATTTGTGTGGAAAAGATGTTCTATATTTGGGAATGTTGTAAACTATAATTATCTAGTCGTCGCCTTTTTGCAAAGTGCGGTTTTACTTTATGTTGTCCCATGATCTCTAAATAAATGAATAATTTTCGTACCGTAAGGACTCCTAGTTCTGAGTAAATTTGTTTTGAAGTATTTTTTCACTTTATAACATTTTAAAGAGAAGAATGGAAAAACCTCTAAAACTTTTAGGTTCACTGATAGAAAGCTGAACTATTCATTTTAAAAGTTGCGTGACTTTTTAGTAGACGGTAGGTAGATAAAGTAAACTCAGTTGCAGATCAGAACGAGTGTGTATTTTTCCAAAATTGCTAACCTATTTATAACCTCATTTTGGGAATGTCAAAAGGTGGTGGTCATACATAATGAATCGCTCAGTCGGGACTAGGCAGAATGTAACGAATATCGTATAAAATAATAAATACTAGGTATGTCTAGTATCTTTTATTTTGCTACCCTACAGTTAATTGATATTTATTTCCGATATTATTAATATCGATGGTAGCAAAATGTGCGGTGCTTCATAACGCGCGCCGCTACAATTATTTATCCCGAAAAAATGTAGTCTCTGGAGAAAAGGCTACGAGAGCAAAGCCGCGGGAACGAGCTAGGCTAAAATAGATTCAAAGTAGCGAACAAAAGTGTGAAGACGTTTGGGAAATGGGATGTGTATAGGGGTAAAGTTTCGAGTCGATTGTGTGCACAGGTAACTAAGTTTACTTGAAACTCTTGGGAGCTTCGTCAAGTTTGGATAAAGCTGAGCTATGGGGCTTATAGTTTCGTAAACATTATACGTAAATATAATTCATGTTGACTGGTAGAAAATGGCTGAGGCATTAAGTCCGCCTCTGTACTTGTATGTGCAAAAGTAATAAATAAATAAAGCTTTTTGAGCCTTTATTCCTTAGGGTACTCTCTGTCTCTCTAAACTCATGGACAAATTCAGAATGAAGCTTATTGAAAATCAAATATTGTGATGTTTATGGAAAGGGAAGGATAACTCAATAAATCTGTAAGCTGAAGGAATATTTCACAATAGGTACCTACCTACCAACTTATTTTTTTGTTTAAAAATAAATTAACAATTAAACAATGCTTTGTTAGAAAATATAACACAGTGATGCTAAGTGTACGAGTCAAACTCGCAAACGAAAAGAGCCGAGATAAACAGAAAAAAGCACGTTTCTGAAATTGGGGTACTTATGTACCTTTTCATTTTTAATTTAAGTATTTTTTTATTATTGGTTGTCACAGCGGAAATAGAAAAAAAATTCTGTGAAAATTTCAACTGCCTACCTATTACGGTTCATGGGATACAGCTCGTTGACAGACAGACGGACGGACGGACGGCGGAGGCTATGTAATAGGGTTTCATTGGTTACCTTCAGTTGATCACAAATTCTATTGAATCTTCGTATATGCTAGGCTAGCTCAACATCACAATTTTAACAGGTGCAGCCAACTATGCCGTTAGTCCGTTTCAAATAAATCTTACTTAATCTGCCTAACCTTTTAACTATCTTTGGGTCAGCTTCCAGTCTAACCGGATGCAGCTGAATATCAGTATTTTACATGGAGCGACTGCCTGTCTGACCTCCACCACCCAGTCGCTGGGTAATACGATACCCCTTGGTAAGACTGGTTGTCAGACTTTCGTTCTTCTGACGACCCGTAACGACTGTCAAAGATCCACGATTGACAGCCGGAACCAACAGCATAACATGCTTTCCGAGGCACGGAGGAGTCTCGGTATGCAAAGATGGTCACCCATCCATGGATCAACCCCGGCAAGCGTAGTTTAACTTGATGGATCGACGTGTGGCTGTTATTACTTTAGCCACGATAAATAATATATTTTAAATTTCCTATCCTTAGACAGAAATACTTCATTAAAAGCACAGTATACACTCATGTACACTTTCACAAAGAAGAGCGAACAAGGCGTCGGTCGTAATGAATTCGTAATAGCCGCCCACTTCCCCTCCTCTCCCCTCTTCCTCATTTAGAAGATAATCGAGAAGAAATTGTTTCCTTGATGTAGTCAGATATTATGGAAATGTGCTGAGGATTACATTTAGATTAGGACGTAATTATTATGGTTTAGAAACGAATTGCTGTCTTGAGTGATACCTAATGGTCTGAAATGGGCTGCGGAGTTCTTTTAAGAAATTATTTTAAGGGCATTTATTCCTTACAGTGCTCTCTGTCTCTCTAAAAATAAAATAAAATATAATTATTATGGTTTAGTAATGAATGTTGTCTTGAGTGATACTTAATGGGATGCGGAGTTTTTTAAATAAATTATTTTAGGAGAATTTATTTCTCAGGTCACAAAAGTAATAACAGCCGCACGGGTGGATCCATCAGGTTAAACTACACTTGCCGGGGTTGGTCCATGGATGGGTAACCATCTTTACATACCGAGACTCCTCCGTGTATCGGAAAGCACGTTAAGTCGTTGGTCCCGGCTGTCAATCGTAGATTTTTGACAGTCTGACAACCAGTCTTACGAAGAGGTATCGTATTACCCAGTAACTGGGTTTTGGTGGTCAGATAGGCAGTCGCTCCATGTAAAATACTATCCTTATCCGGTTTCCCCAACTATCTCGGGGTCGGCTTCCAGTCTAACCGGATGCAGCTGAAAACCAGTATTTTATAAGGAGCGACTGTCTATCTGAACTCCACAAATCAGTAACTGGGTAATAAGATACCCCGTGGTAAGGGTTGTCAGACTTTCGGGCTTCTGACGACCCGTAACCACTGTCAAAGATCCACGATTGACAGCCGGTACCAACGGCTTAACGTGTTTTCCGAGGCACGGAGGAGTCTCGGTATGTAAAGATGGTCACCCATCCACGGACCAACCCCGGCAAGCGTAGCTTAACCTGATGGAATTGACCCGTGCGGCTATTATTACTTTAGCCACGGTCATCAAAACTGCCCTCAAAACGGTGAAGGAAAACATCATGAGTAAACCGGCATGTCCAAGCACCATAACTTAGAACATGTGACATCCACTAACCCGTTGGCTTTCGACCTACATACTCTCACAGAGAGAAGACCTATGTCTCAGAAGTGGATACATTGTTGGCTGATTCTATCACCACATATTATAAAACAAACTCCCGCGCCGCGTGTGTACGCGCTAAACTCAAAAACTACTGAACGGATTTTCATGCGGTTTTCACCATATACAGATTGATTCATGAGGAAGGTTTAAGTGCATAATTTGTAACCGGGCGAAGCTGGGGCGGGTCGCTAGTATATAATTATATATATACAGGGTGTAAAAAGACACATCACGTAGCCGTTAACTACGCATACTGTACGTCAAACAATGTAACTTAGTGCAAAAATGTTTGCTGGAAAACGACTTTTAGTTTTAGGTATGAAAAAAAAACATTTTTTTGTTGTGTGCAATGTAACGCGAACCCAGGCAAGTGGAGAAACCCCGCCCTTTCACTCTAAGTCACGTAGGTACTTGTCGGATACGTTTGATATTCATTGCGTTTTTGTAACTGCAAATCCGTAATTTCGAAATATCGAAAAAAAAAAATTAAAATTCATGAATTCCAAGTGTTATCACTAAACTTTTTTCCAAACAAACATAACCTTTTTATGTTTGTTTGGAAAAAAGTTTAGTAATAACACTTGGAATTCATTTTCGTTATAAAGTATTAAAAAAAAACTCTAGAACCAGTGGATTCCCAGGCATGGTCTAGTGGAAAGAAATTATCCAAATAATGGGTAGAATATGTGGCTTTCGGCTTCGGAAACTGTCTATTTACACCCGATATTATAAAACAAAGCGCCCCCCGCGTCTGTACGTGATAAACTGAAAAATTAATGAACGGATTTTCATGCGGTTTTAAACAATAGACAAAGTGATTCATGAGGATGGTATAGGTACATTATTTGTACTCGTACAGACTGTTGTCAACATTACCTGACCCACCCTAAAATCAAACGACTTTGGACCCTCTGCGTGTAACATTATGGTTTATTTAATTAATATGAGCTTATCACACAAGTGCACGAGGACTCGATGAACAAAAATACAATAATAACACAGACACTCAAATTTGATCTTTAACACGTAACGTTAAGGTAAAGCCACCCAACATAGTCAGAGCCACCGGCATTATATATGTTTTTGTTAAGCTATTTTAATCATTATCTCGTTAACATTAAAGTTGAAAAGCTTTTAAGTCACACTACATAATTAGAACCCAATCTTTAATTTCGCGTATTCCCAACAAGTTCTTGTGGCTTAGCGGTTTGATGCTGGATTGACGACGAACAGCATTTGGGTTCAAAAACACAGTCCTCTTATACATCAGTTTCTTTTTTAATTTGTTTTCATTTCTACAATATTGCTTGCAATATTAAAGAACGACCAATATGATTTTCGCCTAATAACTTATCTTGTAAACGGGTGGGTAATTTAAAAAACTTTAAGTTCACAGTTCTTTATAATGAATACGAATATTTATTTTTCAACTATGTGAAAATATTACCATTTTAAAAAGTTTATGTATAGTCTGTAGTTCTTTACAATAATACAAGAAATAGTTTTGGAATATAAATTCTATTTTGAAAGCAAAACAATATCTTTGTCGCAGGATTTGATCTCGAACCTTATTTTTCTCAGTCTTACACACAGACCACGAGACCAGAATTACTTTAACTCGATCATTAAAATAAGTTATTAGACTTATCATATTATAACAAATAGTTATAAAATATAACCTAATTCTAACGTTTTAAAGATCAAATTTGCGTGTCTATATTATTATTGTATTTGTTCATCAAATCCTCGAGCAGTTGTCTGATAAGCTCATATAAATTAAATAAACCTTAATGTTACACGCAGAGGGTCCAAAGTCGTTTGATTATAGGGTGGGTCAGGTAATGTTGATAACAGTCTGTACTATTCAAAACAAAATAAAAAAAAAGGATTGAAGCTGATGTATACTATGTTTTAGATAGTACATAATTATCAACTAAACCCTGCGGGAAATTATATTTAGGATGAAGTTTTTGAAAATTATAAAAATACCGGCCAAATGATGCGTGTCGGACTTCACACATTTAGGGTTCCGTACCAAATGAAGGAATTAGCAAAGTAAAGCTGTGACATATCCATATATTGGTATTTTTTTGAAAAATATTCGTCATAACAAACCATCATCAGCCTTTTTAACCGACTTCAAAAAAAGGAGGAGGTTCTCAATTCGAATGTATTTTTTTTTTTTTTTTTTTATGTGTGTTACCTCATAACTTCTTACTACGTGAACCGATTTTGAAGATTGTTTTTTTATTTGAAAGCTGTTGCTTCACATTTGGTCCCATTTTAATTTTGTGAAGATTTGTTGAAGAACTTCGGAGATACACAATGGAACTCTTCTATAAATGATAGCAAACCTTCCAGAATTGCTACAATCGCATGTCTGTATATTGTTTTCACCACTTCACAACATTACATCACGCTAATGCGCTCTGAAGGGTATACAGATTTGTACAGTTCACCCTGATACACCCTAATTTCACCAACTACGTTCAAATTCCCTATTTTTGGGGCTATCAATTCGGGCATAACTTTACTATTAATTTAGTTTTAGAATGGGGTAAAACAACTAAAAAGTGATAAATAAAAAACTTTTTACAAAAAAAATACAACCGACTTCCATAAATAATACTAAAAAATGCAAAATAACTTAATTTCGGAAGTCGGTGTCAAATAACGAAGAAACCAAACTAGAAACACCGACTTCCGAAATTAAGTTATTTTGCATTTTTTAGTATTATTTATGGAAGTCGGTTGTATTTTTTTTGTAAAAAGTTTTTTTTAATGTCCTCACTGCTAGGGCACAGGCCTCCTCTCTGTGAGAGGGCGTGGGCCGTAATCCATCACGCAGGCTCAATGCGGACTGGTGGATGTCACTTGTCTTCGAATTTTTGGTTCTAGGACAAGTCGGTTTCCTCACGATGTTTTCCTTGACCGTTTTTAGAGCAGTGGTGATGAAATAATTTACACAAAGTAAAGCGCCTGCCTGAGTTTGAACTCACGACCTACAACTTGTATGTCGCGGCGATAACAAACATTATCACCAAATTTCAAGTTCATAGGTCAATGGAAAGTGAGTCCAAAATTTTGTGACAGACGACGGACAGACGGACATGTGAGTAATAGCAATAAGGCTCCGTTTGGACCCTTCTGGTACGGAATCCTAAAAAAAAATCGATACTAAATCCTTTTGTATATTATTATAACACCTTTATTTTCTATACTTGTAACATATTTTCCAACAAAACACGTCTCGAAAATGACTTGGAAATAACTCAATGAAAGGCCCCTTACCTTTCAAATTGAAACGGCACGCAGCTAAAAAGGTGGACCTTTCAAAAAGATGATTGTACAGAATACAGGTAATAGGCAACCCTTTTGTGAAATAACGAATTTTATTTCGCGTTGAATGGCTTTGGTCCCTGATCTGAACGATCACCTGGCATCGGAAAAGTTATTGTAGGTAGGAAAGATGGGAGGGTATTGTGTTGAATTTTGATTTGAAAAGCTAATTTGGGAACGTTTTTAGGGTTCTGTACCCGAAGGGTTACCAACGGGACCCTATTACTAAGCCTCCGCTATCCATTCGTCTGTCTGTCTGTCAGCGGGGTGTATCTCAAAATCCGTAAAAAATAGACAGTTGAAATTTTCACAGAATGTATAATTATTTTTGTTTTAACTTTGCCCTTTACTACGATAAAATTTCTTTAGAATATAAGATACACGATTATACAACACATGAGAACGAAACCTTGAAATAACGTAAAACAAAACAATATTCACATAACGCTCAGTTTAAGTGCGTAACCACATTACTTATACGAACATAAGCGACTGTTATATAACAGTCCTTTTCTTGTTATGTAACAAGAAAAGGTGAAGAAGAACAACTAGAAATAATCCCCCGAGTTTTGAGGGCCAGAAAAACTCTCAGGAGCTAATCATTCACGTCCCTAGTAACCGCCGCAGGAGACACCCTGGGCGTCGGGGTTTTTTTTTTTGGGGGGTGGGAAATCATCCTATGACTTCTTCCGCTCTAGGGTGGAGCGGAAGGGCGTGTCAGACTCTTACTGACTAAAACCCACCCCTGTTCCTCCCTGCCTCGAGTGCCCAGGGGCGAGGTAACTCTTTCGAATTTATCTTCCACCCCCGAGCAGGCATCGGCCGTGGCAGGCCCCGTCCTTTGCTGACAACTCTTTGAGGCGCGCGTGGAACACTACGTGCCCGTCGACTCTCGGGCCTGGTGCTGATCGGACGGCGAGTTACCCACTACTCGCCGCCCGCAGGCCCGGGTCTACGGTGGCCGGAGATCGTCTCGCGGCGCCCGAACCCCCTGGCGTCTGATGCGGCGGCTGCGGCTGGGGGCGCTAGGGCGACTCGGCTGTTGTCGAGTCTCCCTAACGTATGCCGCCTCTCTCTTCGCGAGCATTACTGCTTCGCAGAAGGAGGAGACGGCTTCCCATTCCCTCTCGCTCCGTACCATGGCCTGAACCAGGGCACGACGCGAGAGGTCGCTGCCGCCTGTCGCATCCACGAGGACACGGCGGTGCTCTGCCCAAGCGGGGCAAACCTCCACCGTATGCTCCACTGTGTCCTCTGGGCGATCCTCGCAGTGGAAACACCCGGGGGTCACCTCCGCCTTGATCCGATACAGGTACCTACCGAATCAGCCGTGTCCGGTGAGCACCTGCGTTAGGCGGAAGGTGAGGGCGCCGTGACGCCTCTCCAGCCACTCCTCGAAGAGGGGCACTACCGCCTCGATGGTGGCGTGCCCGGGCGTCGGGGGTTGCAAGCCAATATCCGGCCACCTTAGGCACGGGCTTGCGGACGGCGAGTAATGGGTAGGTTGCCGTCCTATAAGGACCAGGTCCGAGAGTCGACGGCGAGTAGTGTTTCACATGCGCCTCAAATAGATGTCAGCAGTATCTGACGGGGCCTGTTAGGGTCAATGCCTACCTGGGGTCGCGAATATCTGTTGTAAAAAGACAGTTTCCGAAGCCGAAAGTCACATTTTCTACCCATTATTTGGATATTTTTTTTCCAATACTTATACATGGGAATCCACTAGTTCTGGAGATATTGAAGGTCAAAGTAGCAATTTTTTTTTTACTTTTTAACAAAATTTAATTCCAAGTGTTATTAATAAACTTTTTTCCAAACACACATAACCTGAATTTAAATTTTTTCCGAAAATGACGCATTTGCAGTTACAAAAACGCAATAAATATCAAACGTATCCGACAAGTACCTACGTGGCTTAGAGTGAAGGGGCGGGGTTTAACTCTACTTGCCTTTCATGCAATGACATCTCCCGCTCTAGGGTGGAGCGAGAGGGCATGTCAGACTCTTACTGACTAAAACCCACCCCTGTTTCTTTCCTGCCCTGTATGCCCAGGAGCGCGGTAACTCTGTTTCGAATTTATCCACACCCCCTGGGCAGGCATTAGCCATGACGGGTGGCCATGACACCCTGTATTTTCAAAAGAGATTTACCGCGGCCCGTGGCACTGACAACTGAAGGAACAAGGGTGGGTTTTAGTCAGTAAAAGTCTGACACGCCCTCCCGCTCCACCCAGAACTAATTGGATGATTTCCCACCCTCCAAAAAAATAAAAGTAGCTTATAATTCGAATGACAAAGTTATCAATGAACGAAATTATTATTTCCATGGTATCGAGATATGTAACTAATCACAATCATACAAACTCCAAATCAGAATATCTCAGAAGCCAGGTAAATCAGTATTTACCCAGACCAGACCCAGTCTTGTAGCGTGTGGTTGATTCCAGTGACTCAACCACACGCTACAAGAGGTTCTCCCCAGTTCTTCCCAGTACCGTGTCTCTCGCACTCTCTCTACACTCAAAGTTCTCTTGGACGCGAATACTGACTGGAATGGCTTAATCAAACTTAATAAAGGAGAAAGTTTGTGAATGTGTGTGTTTGTTACTGCTTCACGCTCAAACGGCTAAACCGATTTGGATGAAATTTGTTTTATTTTTACGCTGGCTTAAGGCGCTATTAGCTGCCCATTACCTTGAGTGGTTAGCTTGCGTGTTCTGTGCTGAGCTCACGTAACGCGTCGTATGTCCACCCAGTAATAGGACTCACCCATCAAGGAGCGCTGTCCGAAATTAAACGCATTATTAGTTTATTACAAATAAAAGAACAGGTATTAAAATAAAAAACTGAGACTAAAATATAAATAATTAAATGATCTTTAAAATGGTGAAAGTTTCATAAAAATACGCTTTATAGTTTTTGCGTGATTCTCAATTTTTTATCCGCGATAGACGTATCTTTACAAATTAATTACACTATGTTATAAAAATATAATTTCAAATATTCTGAGATCAAATTACGACGGAAATTATCTAGAATAACATTTTTTTTTTCAAAGAAATAAGACTAGTCGTTTAGACGTGATCTTCAATTAAAAACCATTAAAAGTCGTATAACTGTGCCTTAACAGATGGGCCGGTTCAAACCGCGGTGCGCGGCTAGTCGTTAAATAAATAAAAAATTACAAAAAAAAATGTATCAGTGGGAGCTTGTCACGTCACTTCTAGATAAAAAGTGGTACATTTTTTGACATAGGTGTGATGTAGGTACACGAAATTTTAACGCACTGTATCTTGGTCTTTTGTTTCGGACGGACTAAATAGATTTTTTTAGTCACTAACCCGTGTATTTAAATCTAACGTTCAGCATTCAGATGGTGTTTTTAAGAGCGGCTGTCAATACATTTAGCTGAAGTCTAGACTGGGAGGCAGCTGGGTTTTGAATTATGTAATGCGATAGGAAACGTGGTTTTACAGTTGATTGGCTTTTTTTAGCGTTGTGGGGATATTTTTTGGTCATGGTTTTTAATTGGATCAGCACCTTTAGATTACCACCCACCAGCAAATATATAGATTTACAAGACAAATCTGGGAACTAATAAGTGAAAATGAAACAAATTAAGCGTACACGTAAACTAGTTTGTCATCTCTAACTTAGTTCATAGCTATAGCCATCCTTTTCTCATACTGCCTTTTAGTAAAAGATAGCGATTCTCTAATTTTAGTTTAATTATTCAACAAGAGAATCGGCACCAATATCTTTAAAAGAAAATCAACCATCAATTCAAAAGTGCAACCTGAAACAACTCAATCGAGACCTATTAAAAGAAATTTCAATAATTCATTTCAAAACAGCACAAAACATTTATGAAGAAACAAACTTCAGATATCTTGTACTTTCCCACATTCCCTGCTTATAAAACCATTTCATACTTATCAACAACCTTAGCTCCTCGTCTATAAAATCAGCAGGTTGGTGGAAATTTTCTTTAAAAAAACATTTCGAACTTAACAACATAGCTAGCTCCTCGACTGTAAAACATTTTATACTTACCAACATCCCAAGTTCATAATTATCATACTTAGCGTATACGTCTATAAAACAAGCAGGTTGGTGGAAATTTTGGCAAACTTACGTATCAAAATGTACTTACCAACATCCCTAGTTCATAATAAATAATTATTATACATAAGGCCAATTTCACCAATGAAAATAATCTCGATTAGTTTAACTAAACTCAGTTCAGCTTCATTTTGCGTTTCACTACTACAAACTAAACTAGTTTAAGCTTAACTTAGTTTAAATTCTAAACGCCCAGTTTTCGCGTGAAACGCAAAATGAAGCTCTAATTTCGATTAAGAGCATGAAATGAATTTAGTTTAAACTAATCGAGATTGGTTTCATTGGTAAAATCGGCCAATACCAACAACACTAGCTCCTCGTCTATAAAAACTTTTTAACAAAAAAATTAACCGACGAAAAAGAACTAAAAAGCAAAAAATAAATAAAACTTTTAAGTCTTGAGTAATGAGCATATTTACCTACATAAAATATCAAATTTGTTATAAACTAATTTTGAGTCGTCGCCAAGCAACAATCTGATTATTAAATATCTAAATTTTATAAGTACTTACAAATGAAGAAGGCTGTAAGTAGGTAATTAATCATTTTATTAATTGGCGCCGACTCAAAATTAGTTTATATAAAATTTGATATTTTATGTAGGTAAATATGCTCATTACTCAAGACTTAAAAGTTTTATTTATTTTTTGCTTTTTAGTTCTTTTTCGTCGGTTAATTTTTTTGTTAAAAAGTTTTTTATTTTTTGATTTTTTGTGGCTCGCATCATCTTGTAACACTCTGAGGCTAATTTCTAATTCCTCATCATTCCTCTTGCCACTGAGCTGATGAAATAACCATCCTTCCATGAAGTTCCCAGGATATTGACCAGTTGAGGTTACCTCCAATACTGTAAAGACGTCTTTTCTTCAAACCATATTAAGTGGTATTTGTCACTAAAACTAGTTTTTATATATAACTTCTATTGTTTAGGAAAGCTATGGTTTCCATCATCAGCTCAGTTTCATGATGTGATGGTTCCTAAATGCAAATACCTGATTAAGATATGAAAAGTAAACAGAAACAATATTCGTGCCCAATTTTCGAGGTTCTCTCTCAATTTTTTCAGGATCCCATGATCAGATCCTGATGTCCTTGACATGGTACCACCCTTGAGGTATACCCTATCCAAGAAAAGAAGAATCATCAAAATCGGTTCATAAATAACGGAGTGAGGGCCGAACATACATACAGAAACGCTAAACGTATCCACAATTTTCGAGGTTTTCTCTCAATTTTATCAGGATTCCACTGTCACATCCTGATTTCCTTATTATGGGACCATCCTTGAGGTATACCCTATCTAACAAAAAAAGAATAATCAAAATCGGTTCATAAATAACGGAGTGAAGGCCGAACATACATACAGAAACGCTAAACGTGCCCACAATTTTCAAGGTTTTCTCTCAATTTTATCAGGTTTCCACTGTCAGATCCTGATTTCCTTGACATGGGACCACCCTTGAGGTATACCCTATCTAATAAAAAAAGAATAATCAAAATCGGTTCATAAATGACGGAGTGAGGGCTGAACATACACAAAAAAAAAAAAAAAAAAAAATATATATATACGGTCGAATTGAGAACCTCCTCCTTTTTTTCGTCGGTTAAAAACAGCAGGTTAGTGGAAATGACAAACTTACTTATCAACATCTCTAGCTATAAAAACATTTCACACGTATAAACGACTCTAGCTCCTCGTCTATAAAATGAACTGGTTGATGGAAATTTTGGCGAATTTGCATTTATTTTGTAAGACGTTGATAACTGTGCCCTTTTGTCTCGTAACCCGTTCGTCTGTTTACGTTAGTTCATCTAGAAAATCACTCAACGGGTTCCGCAGAAAATTATTTTGAAAGCCTGCGGGAATTCTGTGAAGTAAGGAAAACGATTTATTTTTCAGACAGTTTAGCGTCGGTTTATTAACGTCTCGCAAAATATCTTCACAATTTTGTTGATAGTTTTAGAAAGTAAATTCAAGAACTTAGACTATGAAAGGTTATAGACGGAGTGTCAAAATCCAGCAATCTGAAGTACCAGAATAAGAAGCCGGTTTGTTTCTGTACACGCGAAATAAGCTCACATAGACAAAATGAGAAGCCGATACGTCATCGTTTCGTTCATCAAGGCCACTCCCACATTATAACGATCCTGCTTCATTTAATGTCTAATGACGTGCCGTCTACAACCTTTCAAAGTCTAAGTTCAAAAAGTTACCATGATTTTCATCTGTCTACCAAGGGAAGTTTTAGCAACTATTTTACATTTGGCCGGTAATAAAGTTTTGATAGTAAGACGTTCAAAAATTGTCATTAAAGCGTGTTAAAATTCAAAAAACCATCAACGCTTAAAAGAAAAGCGAACATTTAAAAAACACAAAAGAGCTCATACTCATAACCTTGAAACGTCTGAACCAACTTTAATAAAACATGTCTAAGAACCATCGCTAGAAAACCAGCTTTCAAATGAAAAAACCGCATTCAAATCAGTTCACCCGTTCAAGAGCTACGATACCACAGACAGAGATACGGACAGACAAACATACACACACAGCGGTCAAACTTATAACACCCCTCTTTTTGCGTCGGGGGTTCAAAATAGCAAACCCCTTCATCAGCTGCCTAGTTTTCCCAATTATGGTATAGTCCAGTCATAGATAGTTTTACTTGGAACGTTTTCCGGGACTTTTGAAAATTTTAGATTTTATAAATTTCGACGTGCTCTTTTCGAAATTTCACTTTGCCACCTCGTGAATTTCGTGCATATCCGCTATATGCACGAATTTCACGATGTGGAAGTCTACTAGGGATACGGCTAAAAAACGCGCCACTTATTATATATCATGGTGGACTGAAATCTTTCCAGGTAAATCCCCTATTGAACACAAAATGACTTGACTAGTATGGTTGGCTCCCAAATTAACCAAATGCAGCTAAATACTAGTATTTTAGAGCCAGTAGCCTGTGTGACCTTCACAACCTAGACCCGACCTGACCCCTTGAGAGTAGGTAATTCTTTGTTACTCTAAAATAAAATGGGCCTCACCAGAAGGTTTAAGGTCATCCAAAGAGCAATGCAGAGGGCTATGCTCGGAGTTCCCGTGCGTGATCGAATCAGGAATAAAGATATCCATAAGAGAAATAAGGTTACCGACATAGCCCGAAGAATCACCAAACTTAAGTTGCAGTGGGCGGAGAAAATTGCTCGTAGTACGTAGTGGTTGATGGGGCTGAAAGGTTCTGGAATGGCGACCGCGTACCGGAAGATGTAGCGTTGGAGGCCTCCCACAAGGTGGACCGTTAACCTGGTGAAGGTCACGGGAATCCGATGCATGACGGATCAGACGTACAGGATAACCGTCATTGTGGCGATACTTGGGGGAGGGCTATGTCCAGCAGTCAGTGTGTCTTTCGCCTGCAATGGTGATGGTGATGGAGAATGACTGCAAAGAACAAGGACTTCCTGATGACCAGTGGTTGGCATTAGGTAGAGTTATTTATGTGCTTACTTACACTGATTTCATACAGCGAAAGAATAAAGTTGATATGCCTCAAATCCCGAGAATAATTTTAAAGAGCAAAAAAATCCCGTAATTTATTAAATAAAAAAGCTATTTACTTTTACACAATTTAAACCACTGCACGCGGGATGTTCCCAAATTTACATCAACGACATCGGATGTCCGAAGTTGCAAAACTCCAACGCGCACACGCGCGATGTTGCCACATGTGTAGTTCACACAACATAGCTTGTGAGAACAAAAGAAATCAATATATGTTTTATTGTTATTTATTTGTAATATTGTCGGCCACACGGGATTGTCTATGAAATCCCGAGAAGATCCATATTAATATCAACATTTTGATGCAAGTTCATAAATAGCTCTACCTTATTCCGACCTCTGGTAACCATATCTATCGATAAAAGCTAACCTCAATGTTCAATCAAACAGAAACATTAAACGAGATCCTGAAGGAATACTCAAAGCAAGGAAACGATGGTTAATTTCTTATTTCTTACTTATTAATAAAGTTGGGACTTTTCCTTGCTTCGCAACAAATAAATTGAAGTATTTTGAATATTCATTTAGTTCACAAAGCTATTTAAAGTCTGAGGAAACAATGTTACCAAGTTTTGTTGATTCGAGAAGTTGCCATCAGAAAATAACATAAATATTCGGTTTTGCATTTGCTGATTTGTTGTGTTGCTATTGAAAATAATCAGGCGTCATATTCCTTCTGCAGCTGATAACAATATAATTATTATCTCTTAGGATTACCAATATGTCAAACGTGGTAGCTATTTAAATGTTTCTATAATAGTTAATTTAAGAGGTGGTCTATGTTTAATAACAGAATAAACCAGCCAAGTGCATGTCGGTCCACGCGCGATGTAGGGTTCCGTAGTCACCCGTTATAACATGTGGGCTTAGAAGGCGGCTTTATGTATATTACTATGAACATATTAATTGAGTTCACAGTTTTACAAACATAGAAAACATCCCCAATTTACATATACGGGCACTTTACTATGCCTCGGACGGACAGACCTAAACTATAAGGATTCCTTGTCCTTGTTTGTCTGTACTACGGAACCCTAAAACAAGAGATTTTCCAAAATCTCTATTTTTAAAGACTAATACTTTAAGGTATGTCAGCCCCATCCCAAGTTTAAAATACTTTAATATAACACTCACGAAAATCCAGCCAAGTGCGTGTTGGTAGTGTTGCCCAAAATCGGTCTTGGTCTTGCAGTCTTGGTCTTGTTCTTGCATTTTCGCAAGACCAAGACCAAGACCAAGACCGCCTTATTGTAGCAAGACCAAGACCAAGACTGAGCCCTGCAAGACTTGAGCAAGACAAGACTTAAGCCTGCAAGACTCTTGCGTCTTGCAGTTAAGACAAACTGTGATTTGGGCGTTATTAAGTAGGTATTTGGTTTCAATCCCGATTTTGAGAGACGTTCCCCAGTATCAAAACCGTAGGTATCGTCATAACACTAAACTAAGGGTTGCAGTTGTATCTGCAGTTGGCAACGTGCCGCTCGTCTGAAAGAACCCTAAAAGGTTGTATTGATTAAGTAGGTAAGTACTTATTATGTTTCAACTATTTATTAAGTAGGTAGCGTGTTAATACTCACAAATCTGTTCCCATCATCCCATGTGATAAAATGTACCTAGAATAACTTTCTAGCAAAGTTCATACCTTCTAAGTATCTACCTATAATAATATATTATGCTTGTTTATGTTTAATGTGCAGATCTAACGTTAGTACTCGTAGGTTGGTATGTGCTTAAAATTATAGCCAACCAAATTATACAGAGTGGTGATGACAATACGACAATAAATTAAACCTCGCATACCTCAAGACGTTCTCAGTCTACATACAAAAAATCATTTGAATATATCCAGTAGTTTAGTCACAGGAAATTATTTTTCATTTTTAACATTTGCTACATGATGTATCTGATAATAGGGAAACACTGTCAGGTTAACGACCCACATCGGTATAAACATCAAAACATTAAAGTCACGTTGCCAACTCGCTACTTAAGCACTTTCGCCAAATTAGTATTTTCATCTGATTTAGTGAAAATTATACCTTAATTCTGAGTAATAAGAGTCTTAAAGCGTGTCATCAAAGTTGGATAAGAAAGTAACGAATGCGGAAATTGCAATGCACTCATAATATTAATAGAAAATTTAGTGTGTGCGAAAGAGATAAATCTAGTTTCGTTTGTTACTTCGCTTTCTTGAAGAAATTTGCTACTACTTTTACTTTAGCTTAGTGTGTCGCCGCGGTCCTGTGAAGAGTCACGCGTCCTCGCTTTGTAAGAGCCGCAAACTTTCGTGTAGGTACTTCCCCGCCGCTCGTGTTTAAATTTGTAAATTCATTTACGACGGTATTAGTGCGAAATTGAACGCTTTATTTTGGTGACAGGACACGTAACGTTTTAATAGGTATTTAGTTAAACAGTGAGTGAATTGTGCGAAATTAGACGCTTAGTTTTTATTGTTTTCGTGTTTTTTTTAACGCAACCCAACGTGTAGTTCGCGAAGGGCAGGTCAGGTGTTGACCATACAACTATTCTTAAAGTTTTAAAACGCGACAAACGGAAGCTGTATAAATACAAGAAATTGCATGCATTGTTACCTAGAGACAAACCAGTTAGGGAAAACTTTTGTCGCTGGATTGAAAATAAACATTTCGAGAAGCCGGATTTCTTGTACAATGTGATGTGGACTGATGAAAGTACATTTACAAGGAACGGTTTATGGAACAGACAGAATCTTCGTTACTGGAGCCGCGTGAATCCGCGTCTAGGACGCGAGACTTCGCACCAGTACAGACTTGCAGTCAATGTTTGGGCTGTGCTAAATAATCTGTGATTCAGTGTAATTTTACTGAGCATTAATCCATAATTAAAAGCCAAAAAATCAAGTCGCTACAGGACCGGGCGTTGTTGCCGCTCTTACGACAGGTTAGTGAACTCATATTTATAAATGGTGTTCTATTTCGTTTCCAGTTTTATGCCATTTAGTTTGTTTCAAATTTTTATTTTTTTATTTTCGATGTTAGAACATTTTTGATAGCTTAAACTTATTCTTATAAACTAGTATTGTCCGTGTTTTCATTTATTGTCGTATTGTCTTCTCCACACTGTATAAACATTATGTAGGTACCTACTTATGTTTCAAAGTTTATATTATTCTTCTATTCAGCAAAATTTAAAACTAACAGCGAGTCGAGTAGGTCTCGTAACAGTTTCTACGGCAGCCAATGTTATGGTACAGACGCCAGCACATCAAGCTAATTTCTTTAACAGATTTTCAACTTTATCGCTAAAGAATTAAGGTTCAAGGTTGATTGGGAAAATGTGACGTTCTGCGAATAAACTGTTGGTCGGTCGGTGTATTATATACCTACTTATTTGATAATTTACCGACAAAGACGCCGCGGTTTGCAACAAGTGTATCACAGCATTTGACACTGTTTGAGCGCCGCATTCGCCGACAAAGAGTACGGACAGAGGCACACAAAATTGTTACCTATTTTGGTAGGGTTGGTACAGGAGGATAAAATTTAATGACCTTGAAGATGTCTCAGCAGTAAGTAGGTATAAATTGAATGCTCTGAGTTTCTTGTATAAATACATTCTCACACTGGCTCGAATTCGAACACTACAGCGTTTAAAGCTGTCGGGCGAGATGATAATTAATAACTAAGTAGGTATTGCATCTATTGAATTGCGAATATTTTGATTTCGAAATAATCATTGTTAATATCGGTAAATGATAGATAGTGAGTGATATACCTAGGTACTAAAATGTGAGCAGCAAGATTGAAAATTGATATTCAAAGGTCGAGGAATGAGTTTGACCTTGAAAAAGTCTTTTTTTTTAAATAATTCCTCGACCTTTATGAACTTGGAGGGTTGTATTGATGATTTTGATGATTATAATTCTGTAACTACATACATCTTATAGCGCGAATCATAATCTAAAATCTAAACTAACGTGTTCAATAAATAGCAATAGGCTAATAGGTATTTGCAAGACTTGCAAGACTTGCGAGACTCTTGCTGCAAGACCAAGACCAAGACCAAGACTGAGAGCGCAATACCAAGACCAAGACCAAGACCAGGTGTATTGACGCAAGACCAAGACCAAGACTGGCCTAACCCTAGTAGCATTTTCTGTTGGCATCAAGTGGCCAACAGTGGGGAATCCGTTGGGATACAGTTAGTTAGATTCCCTACATCAAACTTACAATGACCCAACGCAGTAAATTATTATCATTATACCAACCATTTACCAACGTTGGGCCAATGCTACTACTGCCTACCTTTACTTAATAGCTGTTGGCGTTTTTGCAGTGCTTATAACGTAGGCCCTACAAATATCAACTGCATTGGGCCAATGACTGCCCAATTCAGTTAAATATTATCATTACGCCAAAGTTTTTACAAAACGCTCCATATTTTCAAAATGGTTGCTCGGATGAAAATCTTTTCAAGAAAGACATTGTTGCTCTACTCGAAAACCATGAGATAATGAAAAAAACTCGAAAAATTATTAAGAAAAAAAAATTATTGCAAAATTCTTCTAAGTGTCGGGCCGGATCATCAAAGGACTTAGTAAAATTTTCAGAGATTTTTTTTTTAATAGATTTCTGCCCTTTTTATTGTAGCACCTTACTAACCTTGTCCATAGAAACCATTTAGGCTCTGAGAAGGATGGCCCTCCGACGCACCGTTCCCGAGTTATGGGCCTCCAAATTTTATTTTATTTTTTACAAAACGATCCATATTTTCAAAATGGTTGCTCGGATGAAAATCTTTTCAAGAAAGACATTGTTGCTCTATTCGAAAACCATGAGATAATGTGAAAAACTCGAAAAATGATTGAGAAAAAAAAATGATTGCAAAATTCTTCTAAGTGTCGGGCCGGATCATCAAAGGACTTAGTAAAATTTTCAGAGATTTTTTTTTTAATAGATTTCTGCCCTTTTTATTGTAGCACCTTACTAACCTTGTCCATAGAAACCATTTAGGCTCTGAGAAGGATGGCCCTCCGACGCACCGTTCCCGAGTTATGGGCCTCCAAATTTTATTTTATTTTTTACAAAACGATCCATATTTTCAAAATGGTTGCTCGGATGAAAATCTTTTCAAGAAAGACATTGTTGCTCTATTCGAAAACCATGAGATAATGTGAAAAACTCGAAAAATGATTGAGAAAAAAAAATGATTGCAAAATTCTTCTAAGTGTCGGGCTGGATCATCAAAGGACTTAGTAAAATTTTCAGAGATTTTTTTTTACATATTTCTGCCCTTTTTATTGCAGCACCTTACTAACCTTGTCCATAGAAACCATTTAGGCTCTGAGAAGGATGGCCCTCCGACGCACCGTTCCCGAGTTATGGGTCTCCAAATTTTATTTTATTTTTTACAAAACGATCCATATTTTCAAAATGGTTGCTCGGATGAAAATCTTTTAAGAAAGAAATTGTTGCTCTACTCGAAAACCATGAGATAATGTAAAAACTCGAGAAATTATTTAAGAAAAAAAAATTACTGCAAAATTTTTCTAAGTGTCGGCGATCATCAAAGGACTAAGTAAAATTTTCAGAGATTTTTTTTTAACAGATTTCTGCCCTTTTTATTGCAGCACCTTACTAACCTTGTTCATAGAAACCATTTGGGATCTGAGAAGCATGGCCCTCCGACGCACCGTTCCCGAGTTATGGGCCTCCAAATTTTATTTTATTTTTTACAAAACGATCCATATTTTCAAAATGGTTGCTCGGATGAAAATCTTTTAAGAAAGAAATTGTTGCTCTACTCGAAAACCATGAGATAATGTAAAAACTCGAGAAATTATTTAAGAAAAAAAGTTTACTGCAAAATTTTTCTAAGTGTCGGCGATCATCAAAGGACTTAGTAAAATTTTCAGAAATTTTTTTTAACAGATTTCTGCCCTTTTTATTGCAGCACCTTACTAACCTTGTTCATAGAAACCATTTGGGATCTGAGAAGCATGGCCCTCCGACGCACCGTTCCCGACTTATGGGCCTCCAAATTTTATTTTATTTTTTACAAAACGATCCATATTTTCAAAATGGTTGCTCGGATGAAAATCTTTTAAGAAAGAAATTGTTGCTATACTCGAAAACCATGAGATAATGTATAAACTCCAGAAATTATTTAAGAAAAAAAATTTATTGTAAAATTTTTCTAAGTGTACGCGATCATCAAAGGACTTAAAAATTTTCAGTTTTTTTTTTAACAGATTTCTGCCCTTTTTATTGCAGCACCTTACTAACCTTGTCCATAGAAACCATTTAGGCTCTGTGAAGCATGGCCCTCCGACGCACCGTTCTCGACTTATGGGCCTCCAAATTTTATTTTATTTTTTACAAAACGATCCATATTTTCAAAATAGTTGCTCGGATGAAAATCTTTTCAAGGAAGAAATTGTTGCTCTAGTCGAAAACCATGAGATGATGTAAAAATCTCGAGAAATTATTGAGAAAAAAAAAATGATTGCAAAATTCTTCTAAGTGTCGGGCCGGATCATTAAAATTTTCAGAGATTTTTTTTAACAGATTTCGGCCTGTTTTATTGGAGCACCTTATTAACCTTGTCCGTAGAAACCATTTAGGCTGTGAGAAGCATGGCCCTCCGACGCACCGTTCCCGAGTTATAGGCCTCCAAATTTTATTTTATTTTTTACAAAACGCTCCATATTTTCAAAATAGTTGCTCGGATGAAAATCTTTTCAAGGAAGAAATTGTTGCTCTAGTCGAAAACCATGAGATGATGTAAAAATCTCGAGAAATTATTGAGAATAAATTGAGTAATTGGAGGGTAGTCCCAAATAATACAGTTACAATTTTGAGCTCTCATATAATTAATTTAATAAAATATTAAAAACAACTTTTAAATGCAAGAAACATAATAAAGTAGTACATTAACCTCTGGTGCACTCAGTCAGTTCATCAAATCTCCTTGACACCACTTCTCTACACTGCAAGCACTGCTCTTTGCTGAAATGGACCTGTACTCCAAATCGTCAAGCACTGTGGAGGAGCTGTCTCCTACATTTGCTTCAAGAATGTCACAGTATGAGGAAGACTTGAAGAATGCCAGTGGTGAAGCTTCACATAAGACTATTGCCAGCCTATCCAAGGACTTCACTGAGTTGAAGACCCTAGTTTGGAAAACATTGAGTTCACTGAAATCCCAGATGGAGTTGCTTGTGTTTGGCTGGATAGGCACGAAATGACAACCCGTGCTAAGGTTCTTCTGTTGCATGGCCTGAGTGAGGACAAGGGAGCAGATCTAAGCAATGGTTTCCTGAAGGTTTTGTCGGAGCGTCTGGAAATGGCCAACGTCGCCTCTAAAGATATAACAGCCTGTCACCGCCTTGGAAGCAACACCAGCAAACCTCGTCCCCTCTTAGTTAGATTTGAAAGCCGCATCGTAAGGAATGAGGTGTGGCGAAATAACAACCAAGCTGAAAGGCTCTGGTTTAACGCTTTCTGAGTTCCTGACTAAGCTCAGACACGATATTTTTATGAATGCTCGGAAGTACTTCGGAATACATAAGTGTTGGACGTCTGAGGTGAAGATTGTCATCCAGGTTTCCGAAAAATCGTGACGGAAGATTGAGTTTGCTTCGGAATATCAAGAACTTGTGGCTCAGTTTCCCGTTGCTGAGCCCTCAGCCGTAACTTCGAAGCCAGTGCCCGATAAGAGAATTTGCTAGACAGTAAAGTGATGAGTCTTCGTTGCGGGTCTTCCATTTTTCTGAGTATATAATATACTAGGTACTTATAATTTTTATGTTTTATGTCGTTCATGTGTCGGTCATTCAATTTTTTTTGTTTTGATTTGATTTTTTACTTATGTTATTATTGTCATTTGACATTTAGACCGTTCGGTGTTACTCAAAGTTTTCGTTCGGAAACATACTAACGTGTATTTATTTTGTTTGGACTACAGGCTTTTTATCTTTTAATTATAAAACTAATGTAGCCGGCGAGTGCATCGAGGTTTGAGTGCTGAAATTATTTATTTCTTGTTTATTGTTAGATTACTTAATTTTTTTTTAAATTATTTATTTATTTTTATTGTTATTTGTATTTAGTTAAAATGGAAATGGACTGGTCACATGATGAGATCAACAACAGGAAAGTGGACTAAAAAAGTAACAGAATGCTACCATGACCTCATTTACCTTTCCTACAAAATTTGACTTCCTCAACGCAAGGCCAAATTTCTCTTTCTTCGCAGTTTTAAAAACGTTGATTTGGAGCGTTTGAGGGCTGATGCGGGTGGGATTGACTGGTCTTCTGTGTTCACCGGCGAGAATATGGACTCTATGGTGTCAGTTTTCAGCAGTACTATATTGTATTTGTATGATGCACCCCTTAAAAAGGTAAGAGTCAAACACCTTCCTGCACCATGGCTTTCCCCAGCTATGAAAAACCTGATGGCGAAACGTGATAAGGCCAAGCGTTTATACAGGAATCGGGCTACTGAGGAAAACTGGGACCTTTATAAGAAGATGCGAAATCGCTGCAGTTGTTTGTGTAGGAATGCCAAAAGGCATCACATTCACAACTCAATTGATAACTTCAACCCGACACAAGTATGGCAATTTTTAAAGACTATTGGTATTGGCAAAGCCTCTAGCAAGAGTTCTTCTGATAAAATGGACCTCAATGCACTTAATGCGCACTTTTCTACATCACCAATTATACTCGATATCGATATTAAATCTTCGACTCTCAATGATCTTTCCAATCTTCCTTTACCAGCAAATACTTCTTTCACTTTCCACCCAATTACTGAGCTAGATATTAAGAAATGTTTTCAGTCCATCTCCATTAAGGCGTTAGGTGACTATGGTCTTCAGTTCCAAATGTTCCTACCTATTTTGAGTGAAATAGTTCCTGTTGTAACTCACATAGTAATTTTTTCTCTTTTCACTAACACGTTTCCTTCTGCTTAGAAGAAGGCTCACGTCTTACCACTTCCTAAAGTTTCGAATCCCTCTTCTCCATCTCAGTTCCGTCCAATATCCATCCTCCCAATCCTTTCCAAAGTTCTCGAGAGCGTTGTTCAGAAGCAACTGTCTTGTTATCTATCCTCTAATGGCCTGCTGAGTCCTTACCTCTGGTTTCAGACCTGGCCATAGCACTGTGACAACTCTTGTCAAAATAACTGACGATATAAGACTGGCTATGGAAAACAAATGCTTGACAGTGTTGGTTTTACTGGACTTCAGCAGTGCCTTTAATTCAGTGTACTTTGACATTCTCTTAGGAATCCTTTCCTCCCTTAATGTCTCTGCGCCAGTAATTGAGTGTTTCAAATCTTATCTTCGAGGCCGCTCGCAGTATGTTCGGTCTGATGAGGGTTTCTCTGAATGGTGTGATTTGGCTGCGGTTGTACCTTAGGGTGGCGTCCTCTCTCCTCTTCTTTTCTCAGTTTTTATAAACGCTATCACTAAGGTCTTTACTTCTAACTATCATCTCTATGCAGACGACTTGCAGTTATACCGTCACTTTAGAATGGGTTAACTCGCTGAGGCTGTGGATGCCATCAATGATGACCTTGAAAATATCAACAAGTTGGCTAAATCCTTTGGACTCTTACTGAACCCAACTAAGTCGCAAGCTACATGCTCAGCCTTTTAGATCATCAGTCTCTCCCGCCAGTAGTGTATGATTCGGTGCCCATATTGTACTCGAAAAGCGCTAAAAACCTAGGCGTCCATATAGACACTAACCTCTCTTGGGAGGTTCATATTGCTGACGTTAGTAAGAGGGTTTTCTACTCTTTTCAGTCTCTTAAACGTCTCCAAAAATTCTTATTATTCTTCCATTTCACACTAAGGTCACTCTTGCACAATTTCTTCTCCTACCGCTAATAGACTATGCGGATGTCTGTTTTCTAGATGCAACGGAGGTACTTCTTAACAAACTCGAGCGGCTGCAGAACTTATGCATCCTTTTCATTTTTGGCCTCCGCAAGTACGACCATGTGTCGAAGTTTCGGACCAGATTGAGGTGGCTGCCAATTCGGCATCGCCGAGATACCCATATCCTATCTCTTCTCTATACTATCCTGCATAATCTTAATTCTTCTCAATACCTTCGTGAACGGTTTGAGTACTTCGTTCCGAGGGGTAAACCCTATCGCACTGCCAATTCTCTTCTCCTTCATATTCCGCGTCACACTTCCAGCCGCTATAATGGCTCCTTTTCCGTTACTGCATGGCGTCTCTGGAACTCTCTCCCACACTCCCTACGCGACAGTCCTTCTCTAGATGTCTTCAAGAAGAAAATAAAAAAGCACTTCCTTTCAAATTGACATAATATTAGTATTATATTGGTATTAATATGTATAATATATATTTAGAATTATTCATGTAGGTTTATAAGTATTGTACACTGAATCCTACCCTCAACAGTGATCTCTCTCTATTACTCAAAGGTTTGCTGGGAGAAAACTCAACATTTAGTTAAGCTCGCCTTTGTACATGTATTGTGTAACCATATGTAATATGTAAAATTTTTGTGTACAATAAAGAATTAAGAAGAAGAAAAAAATTGCAAAAATATTTCCAAGTGCCAAAGGATTTAGACAAATTTTCGGAGTTTTTTTTTTAAACTGATTTCGGCTATTTTTATTGTAGCACTTTATTATACCTTGTCCATAGAAACCATTTAATTTAAGGTCTGAGAAGCATGGCCCTCCGACGCACCGTTTCCGAATTACGGGCCTCCAAATTTTATTTTATTTTTTAGAAAATAAATTAAAATTTGGAGGAAAAAGGAAGAAAAAAGGAAAGTCTAAACCACCACATCTAGTGGAAAATCCACTGAGTTGGCAACACTGTGATGTGCTAACACTTTTAAAATGGCGTCGTTTCACGTTTGGTTTCACTTATCGGCAATAGCCGGTAAATTATTGTAAGTGTTAATTTAAATAACACTTATTTATATCAGCGAAAAATATGTAATAATAATAAAATATGCCTAAAAATTATCTAAATCACTAGATATACACAAATCAGAAAGACAAAAAAAAAAACGAACTAACTGATGACTAGGCAGCATGGTCTCTGACCGTAGTCTGTTCCACAAGGAACAAAAGCCAAAAAAGTGACAGACGTCAAGACGTGACAGTTATTTTTTTCTTTCGGAATGGTAGTTTTTACTAGAAATAATGTTCCAACTATATAAAAATACTTAATAGATACTAATATCCGTTTAGTGTGTATAAAGTGCATTTTTTGTGTAACACGAGTTCAAAAAGCTTGTGAGAATTGAACCTTTGTGGTATGGATGAAAATAGAAGGAAATGTTTAAGTGTGACTGTTCACCAGCCAAACAAAACGAAAAACTGTTCCGCTTTCCTAAAACCCGGAGTTTGAAACCTTCGTATTCTGAGGCTACTGCAAACAGATTGTAAATAAATCATTTGAATACATGAACATAATATGCAACTTGGAGAGACTGTGGTGAGTGCCCTCAGAGATGTTGTTGTTATTGTTAGGTGACCTTAAAAAGGGCTGTTGTACATGGCTCTGAAGAGAGCTGTTTGTATTTACCATTGTGGTGAAAGGAATGATCAGCTAGACTCTGCGTTACCAGCTGCTAGCCGTCCAGGGTGTGCAGGGCGTTTGGAATGGCAAAACGATATAGTTAACACCACTCGGGAAGGCTCCTTTAATGCACCCCTGAAAACCATGGGAAGACCAATACCACCCAGCTCCTGACTTCTTAGAACCCAGGGAACACCTGCCACCTGGACGTGAACTGCAGTGGCCTATATGGAAATCACTCAATGGGTTGCAAATTTCGGTAGGCCGCTGCAAATACAACTTGGTAAAATTCATAGACTGGTCTGATACCCAATGTGAGTGCGGTGTCCCTGTCCAGACCATGAATCACCTACTGGGTATCATCAACGACAACAACAGCCCCGGTATCTGCACACCTTAATAATAAATGATTATTTTACAGATCGACTCTAAAGTCAGACAAAAATGTAAAAAGGCTGAAAGTAGATCGGAATTGGCTTCAACCGTTATAGGAGTAGAAACCGAAAAATGGACAAGGAAGTTCGTCCTTTTCAAATTGACAGTGATGGCCATCTGCTGCCAAAAATAATTTTACCACCAGTATGTACACCAACACCTAGTTCATCACCAAATCTTATACAAGATTTTAATGTTGGTAAGTAACAAAGTTTGTCACTTGTAAGAAAATATAAGATTTCAAAATATTTGTCAGCTAACTTTTACTATGGGACCAACCTCAAAATAAATAAAATCTATGCATATAATATTTAATATTATTTATTTATTTAATCAGACAATTAAGTTATTATTTCAGTAACAATAAGTATTCACAAAATTATTACAATACATAGAAATATAAAAACTTAAAACTTATCAGCCCGGGATTGAGTCTGACAATTACTTGACCATTTTTTACCCGCAATTTTGAGGTTGATTCTTTAGCAAAAATTGCTTGTGTTGGTAGGTTATGTCACCCCCTAATATAAAATACAACAATCCTACATCCTACTAATATTATAAATGTGAATGTTTGTATGTTTGCCTGTCAATCACACAATAACGGCTGAAGGGATTTGAATGAAATTTTGCACACGGGTAGGTCACAGCCTTTTTATTTTTGAAGTTATAATAATAATATGATTATATTATATAATGTTGATATGGGTATCGTGTAGTTTTTCGGGGGCGCCGATTGCAAATCTGACAGTCATTTTAAAATCAAAGATGGCGGATGCCACTTTTTCTCAAACATTCGATATGGGTATCGTTTAATAGGTTTTTGGGAGTGCCGATTACAAATCTGACACTTATTTTGAAATCAAAGATGGCGGATGCAACTTTTTCTCAAACATTCGATATGGGTATCGTTTAATAGGTTTTTGGGAGTGCCGATTACAAATCTGACACTTATTTTGAAATCAAAGATGGCGGATGCAACTTTTTCTCAAACATTCGATATGGGTATCGTGTAATAGGTTTTTGGGGCTGCCGATTGCAAATCTGACATTCATTTTTATATCAAAGATGGCGGCTGCCACTTTTTCTCAAAAATTCGATATGGGTATCGTGTAATAGGTTTTTGGGGGTGCTGATTGCGAATTAGACATTCATTTTAAAATCCAAGATGGTGGATGCAACTTTTTCTCAAAAATTCGATATGGGTATCGTGTAATAGGTTTTTGGGGTTGCTGATTGCAAATTAGACATTCATTTTAAAATCCAAGATGGCGGATGCAACTTTCTCTCTAAAATATGATATGGGTATCGTGTAATAGGTTTTTGGGGGTGCCGATTGCAAATCTGACATTCATTTTAGAATCCACGATGGTGGATCATTGTTTTTCTTAAAATTGTGAATTTATTTTACTTTAAATCTATCAAAAGAAACAGTAGTAGGCATACTGTTTTTGAAGTTATACTTCTTTAGGTACGTTAGGGCAAAATCATGAGAGTAAATTTTTACGATGCTCGCGCACACCGTCACAAAAACCTACAGCCTGAAGTTAGCTAGAACCGACACCGTTAAGTTAGCTATGGTCTGTGGTTCATGAAGAATGATTGTTTTCGTTTTGTAAACTTTGTAACAGTTTGGTTTTTTATCTGGTTTTGCCAAAGAAGTATAACTTCTTACGTGCGTACATAAGTACACACACACTTTTTTATATTGTTTTGGAATCTTCTATCTAGGAAATGTATTACTTTATTATTATTATTATTTTAGATGTCATTGCCCAATGTCTTGGACACATTCGAACCGCAATGGAGGACCTGAAGCAAACTCAAAATGATATTTTACTGAGAATATCACTCTCCTTCAACACATGTGTCTAGTGCAGCCACTTTGCTGGTAGATATAGACATACCATTAAAATCACTTGACGATATTAGATAAATAGAAAATTGGCTTGAAGATGAAGAACACAAAGAACAATTGGTAAGTACAATATTCTGATAGAAATATACAAGCTTTACAAGCAAGCAAGACCACAGGACGTACTGATGATATACTATGTAGTTATAATACTACTATTATATGAAATTTAATAGATAAACGAGTATACATACTCGTACATATATAATAAATACTTTTTCTTTCTTTCTTTCTTTCTACATTGTTTTACGTTTATTTATGATTGCTTATTGACTATGAGCCGATAAATGTTTTGGCCTATGTTGGTGGCAAAGGAACTGCCACAATTACCAGAAGAAATCTGGAACGGGTTTTCACCAACTCTCTGGCAATTCAATGCAACTGGACTGGATAAAATAATAAGTTTAGTTTGAAAAATTTACAATTATTGTCAAAAGTCATTGTAAGTAGGTATGACTATGAAAATTACACATAATATTAGATATATTTATGTAACCATATTAGATTCATTTATTTATGGAGAAGCTCGTGGCTTAAGTAATAACAGCTGCACGGGCCGATCCATCAGTTTAAGCTACGTTTGCCGGGATTCATGGATGGGTGACCATCTTTACATACTGAGACTCCTCCGTGCCTCGGAAAGCACGTTAAGCTGTTGGTCCTGGCTATCAATCGTGGATCTTTAACAGTCGTAACGGGTCGTCAGAAGCCCGAAAGTGACAACCAGTCTTATCAAGGGGTATCGTATTACCCAGTAATATTATTTGTGGTTTATTATTACTTTATCGATTGTGTTATTCTAAATGAAATGCTAAAGTACTGCTTCGTAATATTTACAGTTGCAGTGTGAAGAAACAAGTTGGCAGAGACAGCAACTGATGCTGGAATCACAGGTGCCATAACAAACTGGTTTAGATTTGCTAGAGATTGAGATGGCGGAAGAGATAACAGAAGAATATGATGAAGCTAATAACAGCAGCTCTACACGACAATATTCTGGACTATCTGCAAGAACAAAGAGGCGTCATCTAAATGCAATAAAAACTGAATTAAGAGGTAAATTAAGGATCAACGATAAAAGTAATGTTACTAGTAATAATGCAGGTACTAATTCATCATTTATTAATGAACATCATAATAATTGTATATCAGAAAATTATACTGATGATTTTAATGCCGAGGAAATCACTTTCACGCGTAATATATCTACTGGTAAAATTGAAAATGCTGATTTTAAGGATACTGATCTTACCTGTTTGATCTATAATTAAGGAGGTGGTAATTTGGAGGTAAAATTAAATACTGCACCCGCGGGTTTTAATGACTTAGCGTCATATTAACAAATGGCAAACATACAAATGACTCACTGTCCTCAAAATTAGGTAGAACTAAATGATGCCCTAAAAATCTAGAAAAAATATATGTTTAAGTGTCAAATAGGTACTAATTTTTTAAAGGCGAATTGAAATTTTGGAGCCCTTACGTGGAGATTCTAAATGTGGGTAGTCATCTTGACATCAGAATGACTGCCCAATTTTTGAATTCATTTTCTCAGTTATTAATTAGGTACCAATTATTTAAACAAACGTATCAAATAGTAGCAAATAGGCATTCGATTTTAGTAATATTTTAAAGCTGATCGGTCATTTTGGCCAGTCATTCTGATGTTCACAAGTGTCGTTAGTCACGTTTTGGTCTGTATTAGTGTCAGCCACTATTTATTTTTCTAATAAAAAAGTTTCTATGAATGTATGATTTTCTGCATTTTGTAATTAAACGCAAAAATAGCATTTTTTTCTTTATACGAGTAAGTTTATTTTTGTAAAGTGTCATTCTTATGATTGTGCTGTATTCGTTTCTGTTTCATTTAAAAAATACGACTATTTTGAAATTCAAAGTGACGTTTGTCAGTCACGTTTTGGTCTGTATTAGTGTCAACCACAATTTATTTTTCTAATAAAAACGTTTCTATGAATGTATAATTTTCTGCATTTTGTAATTAAACGCAAAAATAGCATTTTTTTTATTTATATGTTTATTTTTGTAAAGTTCCTATGTTATGATTGTATTGTATTCGTAATGTTTCATTTAAAAATACGATTATTCTGAAATCCAAAGTGACGTTAGTCAGTCACGTTTTGGTCTGTATTAGTGTCAGCCACAATTTATTTTTCTAATAAAAAAGTTTTTACGAATGTAAGGTTTTCCATTTCAACACATCCCAATTTTTTTTTTCATGTACAAATACAAACACAAATTACGACTACTATTACAAATTAGTTATAAAACATGCATCGAGAAAGATTTGTAGTTCAAAAACACTTCATCACGAGTTAATTTTGCATGAAGTGTCAGTCACATTTACATTTGTTTAAATAAACCTTAACTTTTTTAACCTCTCAAGCCCGGGACGTGTCACGTTTCAGCATATGTCAGTCCCCGTTGACAGGCGGCCATCGTGTAACTACAGACTTGGTCAGGTTCCGTGTGTATGAACCTTGTTACAGGTCTAAAGACCTTGGCTAATAGTGATAATAGCGGTTTAAAACGCGTGAATCGGGTTTTTGGCAAGGCAAACTAGCGGAAAACTAGCGGCACACATGAGAGCCACCGGGGTTATAAAGTACACATTTATTACCACGGAGGTTTAATTAAAGGATATTTATACAAAATTACTGAAATTAGTACTATAAAAATAGTGGAATTCGTAAAACAATGCAAAATAAAACTCAAATCGTGTCAAATGTAGAGTTAGTCACATATGGCATTACCCTAACATATTTTTTGGAACAGTGGTGGCCCAGTGGTGACTGTCGCGACTTACAAGTTGTAGGTTGTGAGTTCAAACCCAGGCAGGCGCTTTACTTTATGTAAATTATTTCATCACTACTGCTCTCAAAACGGTGAAGGATAACATCGTGAGGAAACTGGCAAGTCCTAGTACCAAAAATTTGAAGACATGTGACATCCATCAATCTGCATTGGGCCCGCGTGGTGGATTACGGTCCACACCCTCTCACAGAGAGGAAGCCTGTGTTCTAGCAGTGGGGACATTAAAATGCTGATGATGATGATTTTTTAATTCTAATTATATTTGTACCACAGCTGTAATTCTAAAATACTACACTTAAGGCTAGCTTCACAGCTATCCAGGAGACCCGTACGGGCCGCCTGTAAGGGATCCCAGAACGGAGACTTACGTAGGCGCTAGAACATCGTTTCACAGCGACGCGGATTGGTCCGTATGCGACCCGCTCCGCGTCGCTGTGCAACAATGTTCTAGCGCCTCACGTATGTCTCCGTTCCGGGTGCCAGTACGGGCGGCCCGTACGGGTCTCCCGGACAGCTGTGAAACCAGCCTAACCAAACCCTAACCATTTCTCAACTGTAGGATAACTGTCAATATTGTGTAAGAAGGCCGCACAATGCAAAACAACCAATGGAATAAAAATCTACAATGGCCCCCCCCAGGCCCAGTTGTTGGCCCCCCCCAGGCCCAGTTGTTGGCCCCTTTTTGGCCATTTTTTGTGGGCCCTTTGATGTAGGCCCTACCTCTATTAGATGGCCAAATCTAACAGTTGGCCAACCCACGAAGTGCACGTGGCCCAACTGAATGCCCACAATAAATGCTATTAGGGAAGTCTCGTCTTGGTCTTGCATTTGGGCAACACTACGTGTTGGACTTCGCACATTTCGGGTTCCGTGCCAAATGAGGGAATTATCAAAGAAAAAATCTGATTTATCATTATATTGGTATTTGTTTGTAAAATTTACGTAATAATAAACGTTATAACCAAATTTCAAATTCATAGGTCAATGGGACGTTAAAAAATTCTTCGGAACAAAAATTTGTGACAGATGACGGACAGACAGACAGAAGGAAACGTGAGTGACAGCAACTTCCAAGTATCATGCCCGCCCGTCTCCACTTCCGTCTGTCTGTCGTCTATCACACAGGTTTACAGCCGAACGGTTGGGTCTACAGACACTGAAGAACTACAGAGAGAAACTCTTCAAATAACCCTAAATATGCAAGGTCCGACTCACACTTGGCCGATTTTTGACTATCTGGGAAGTTTGTTGCTCCACTTCTCCATCCCAGCTAAAACACTAGGAACTGGTAAAGGGCGAGCGTTTTTGGAAGACTATCTATAGATAATAATAATCGTCTCTAATTTCATTTTGTCAATGTCATGCATACCTGTTATTTGCATGGTTACTGAAATGCCGATTTTAGATGTTATTTTATTTGAATTGTAAGTGACAGTGCTGTTGGTGTGCTTATTATTATAAATAAATAAATAAAAATTTGACGTTTTAAATGTGCTGGCTCTCAACCTAGTCTGAAAAAAATACTTTTCATTTTGTTAATTTTCTGTAATCTTGACAGTTAGCTCTATAGCCGTCTGCTTCTAGATACATTGCACCAGAAGATCTTTTATATCGCATATGTACGTCTCATCATTGACAAGCGGTGATAAGTGTAGGATTCTATTCAATTTAACGCGACTATCTTATCAGATAATGATAATGTTTTACTGCGCCAAAGTGTTGTGTATTAACGTAGAATATGTTGGAGATGTGAGAATCAAATGATGTGGTGATCATCAAAGAAGAGGAATATGGCTGACCGATTGTTGGTCATCTGTAAGCTGGAAACCAAAGATATTAATAAATGTGATGTTCGGTTTAGCCCTCATGCGATATTTTTAACTGATTAATATGAAAAATACACCCTGATGTAACGGAGAGGTGTCGTCATATTTAAAGAACTGCATCTGCCCATCGATATAAACAACTCTCTTCAAAAATCTGACCATAATCTTGGAATACGAGAATGTCTTTGCTGAACAAATAAATGACCTGAGACTCTAGACAAGTGGCATTATACCTATTTAATTGATAGCGCTTCAAAATAAAAATTGAAAATAAAAAGTAATTTATTCAAACTAGGCTGAGAGCCAGCACTTTTTGAACGTCAAATTTCTACTTAAAGACTGTCTCCCAAAAACGCCCGACCGTCACCACTTCATAGTGTTTTACCTTAGTCAATGGTTTTACCTGGTAAACAGAAGTGGCGCAACCAACTCCCAAGATTGTCAAAAACGTATGAGATTGACAAGCGCTATCGAAATGTCACGTCATCAATCCCTTTCATTTTGACAATTATTGCTATCGCTAATGGATTGACAGTTTATCTAGAACCTCAGTTTAGAACAATTTAACTGTCAATTACCAAAACCAAAGCCATACTACAAATCAACCCGACCATCATCCATTAGTTCTCTAATGGAACGCTACTACAAAGGTACTATCTATAGATAGATCCTCCTGATTGACTAACTGTGGTTCAATTAAACTGACGGTGATTTCCTTCACACGGGGAATTGGTAACAGACCCCTTGTTTACATTGAATGGCATTTGTTGATCCTGATTGAAACTAGGACCCTTGTCTAAACAAATTGGATCTAAAGACTATGTAATGAATGAGACGGTCAGTTGGTTGCTATCGATATCACTTAAAACTAACGTTTTACCCACAACTTCTTCTTCTTATCATCATTATCATCATCATCATTTCAGTCAAAAGACGTCCACTGCTGGACATCGGCCTCCCCTAAGTGTCGCCACAAGGAGCGGTCCTGTGCGTCTCGCATCCATCGGCTACCCGTAACCCTCACCAGGTCATCGGTCCACCTTGTCGAACGCTATCCTACGCTGCGTTTTCCGGTACGCGGTCACCACTCCAGAACTTTTCAACCCCATCGACTGTCTGTTCTGCAAGCAATGTGCTTCTTAGCATATCGATGGCAAAATAACTTTTTAAATATTATAATGTTTGATCCAGTATTCACCCACGGCAACAGCGTTTACTGACGCAGCCATAAGGTCCTCACATGTACAGGTGACGAGCATGCAAGACGCCGCATAAACACTGAAGATCGGAGCCATCCAGGAACCAACATCTGTGGAGGGTGTCTTTACTGCGGTCGACCTGAGTACAGAGACTTTTTATATATATACATTCTGTATTTTTGTGTTTTAGTGGTTTCGGAGATAATTGGGGCGGAATGGTCATTTTTCATCTATATTCTGAAATAACATAAAAACATCACCACCACCACATTTTAGAATTATGAAAAAATATATTTGAAATTCTTACAATAAGCCCTTTCATATAATATGTAGCACATTACAGTTTAAAAAACTTTTTTTTTATTTTCTCATTTGTACCCCCAAAGTTACCCCCATATTCCAAATTTATTTATTTATGATACACGTTTGTATTTGGGTCACAGGTATTCTCAACCGATTGAATTGAAATGTGTGTGCCAAATTTCAATTCAATCGGTTGAGTAGATTCGGACTAAATTGGATGTGACAGACGGACGGTCCGTCCGTCTGTCAACGGATCGTCAGACAGACAGATGTTTCGTAGCTGACTTTCCTGTAAAGAAACACCGAAACAAACTCAGAGGTCACAGGCTCTTTTAATGTTCATACAATCTGTACTGGTCAAATCATATGAGAACCATGCGTTAATGTCTGAGATTGAGCTTTTGAGGCAAGTACCACGCAGATTTAAGTTGGCGGTAGCGACCTCTCGCGCCCGACCCTGGTTCAGGCCATGGTACGGAGCGAGAGGGAATGGGAAGCAGTCTCCGCCTTCTGCGAAGCAGTAATGCTCGCGAAGGCGGAGGCGGGATGAGGGAGGGAGACTCAAGTAGTACGGAATGGCCCTCACGCCCCCGGTCGCTACCTCCGTAGAGGACGCACTGGGCGTAGGACGCCGCGGGACGACCTGCGGCCACCGTAGGTGGGCCTGTGGACGGCGAGTAATGGGTAGCTCGCCGTCCGATCAGCACCGGGCCCGAAAGTCGACGGTGCGTAGTGTTCCACGCGCCCCTCAAAGAGTTGTCAGCAAATAATGACGGGGTCCGTCATGGCCGATGCCTGCCCTGGGGTTGTGGATAAATTCGAAACAGAGTTACCGCGCCCCTGGGCACTCAGGGCAGGGAAGGAACAGGGGTGGGTTTTAGTCAGTAAGAGTCTGACACGCCCTCCCGCTCCGCCCAGAGCGGGAGAAGTCATTGGATAATTTCCCACCCCGACAAAAAAAAATGTAAATCATTGAAGCAGCTCAATCCCAAGCTTTTGTACTGTCCTTTACGTAGTCAATTTTCCGTCAATTTTCCTGAAAAACCTCATTGAAACCACACACTTTGTCATATAAAAAAACACTCGAAACTTTATTTAAAATAACACTGAATAAAATGTAATACCATCGAGTAGTTTTAGCGGTACCCTGCAAACAAAACGGACGCGGTTGGGAACTTTGTTTGACAAACTGAAGTGGTTAGCCGAAAAGCTCGCGGCTATTGGTTTTATCGACCTACTGGGTCAACCAATGAATGGTTGACCGCTCTTTTAAGAACAAGACCCGTGGATAATTTTAATTGAGACAGTATATAAAACGCCATATTGTTTTTGTCTAAAATAACATTTTATTTTATTATTATGAATCCACGCGCGTTTGACCACTATGGTAAGCAATGATGATGTGGTGGGTTCCCTCTATCTGGCAGAATCTTGATGTTCCGAAATTTATTTGGAATTACACATTTGGTATAATCTTCTTTAAACGAATATTTATAAGGCATGAAAATGATTAAAACTAATTATTTCGAATTTACAATGGCATACTTTTAAGATGGCAGAATTTTATTTGGTATAATTACCTTCGGCAAAGTTAAAATTCCGCATAATTTTGTTTAGCATAATGTTTACTTAGAACGACGATTATTTGATACGAGTACAATTTCACTTTGCATATTATGAAGATGGCAGAATTCCATATATTATTATACTAATATTATAAAGAGGTAAAGTTTGTGAGTTTGTATGGTTGTAGTGGGTAATCTCTGGATCTCCTGAACCGATTTTAAAAAATCTTTTACCAATAGAAAGGCACATTATTTGTGAGTGTCAGTCTATAAATATTTTTGAAAATTTATTAGGCATATTGCTATTGTTACAAAATATAAATTTTAACCTTTAATTATAGTTAAAACACTGTCTTAAAAAGTAAATATGTGGGGCTACAAAAGTAAGTGATAGAAACGAATCGCTGTAAAACCGACTCCACGTAGTCTTGTCTGCCCTACCCCTTGAGTGTAATTTAAGCCCGCGTAGGCGCGGAGGGGTGAGGTGGCTTGCGAACTGAGGAGCAGGTGGTGAACGTTAAAACCATCTACGAAGATAAGCTCGCCGTGACACCATGTCTGTTGCATGTTGCGTGCTGCATGCTTTCCGCATGCACGGTGTATGCTTGTTTGCATGTTTGCATGCTTCTTACAGGGGAAAAAAACACTTATTTATGTTCACAATCAACTGTTTTATTGAGTGATAATACATGTAGAAAATAATTAAATAATTAATAAAAACCAAAAATTTAGACAATTTACGTTAAACTAATATTAAATCAGCTTCTATTGCCTTCATAAACCTACTAAAAGTTGTTTTAACTGGCTTTGCTGGTACTAAGGTGCTTGTACCTAGTTTATCAATTTCTATGATTGAGTATTTTATTTCTTTGATTAGTTGATTTGATATAGTATAGAATTCCACATGATTTGCGCTCACTACGCTATGTATCCTGTGATGCCACGATTCAGCATGATTTTGTGTTCTAGTGATATCCTGGTCGATTAAATCTTTTGTACTCCAGTGGCTAGGGCGATATATTTGTGCGCCATTCATCAAAATAGAATAAAACTTTATTGTATAACAAAAAAAAAATAACAAAAAAAAACACAAAAAATTCAAAAAAAAAACACTTAAAAATACTTTGGTATATAATAGGCGATAAGTAAGAAAGAGCAAATAAACATTTCATTTCCATGGCAATACACTTCACTACTCAGATCACTCGTCTATAGGTGCCTCCATACAATTTCTCGTTGTTTGTAGAAATGGTGGTTCAACTTCAATTAAACACAACACTTGACTGAAACTCATGGGTTTTATTTCATTTAAACCATGTACAGACACTTGTGGAACTGCATAAGAGTTGATCAGTCATCTGAAGCTAACAAACTAAAACCACATAATATGTGGCCTGCCAGTTCCAAGGCATTGTTCTCTCAGAGAAGAACTGACAGAAAAGAAACTCTGAGGACATTCTTTTAAACATTAGAACACTTGTCGAGAAACACAATCTATCAAGATTCCTTTTTATTTTTAGTCTACACAAAATTACTGCGAGAGCATACTCTCTAGTTCCGCGCGCAGAACCATGGCAATACACTTGCCATGGAAATGAAATGTTTATTTGCTCTTGCATCATTACTGTATAGTTTTTGGAAGACACTTTTCTGTATTTATCGGTATTAGATTTGCCCTAAATGGAAATTGAATCCTGTGATTATGACATTATCGAAATATTTTTAAAAGTAATTTGAGGCGCTTGTTAAAAGACCATTATTATATAACGGGGTTATAGGACTTTATCAGCAGATGCACCACATCCCAATAACATTTCAATAAATATATCAAAGCTAGCTTTAACCTTATTAGTCATCCGAGGATACCGCACGATCTCCCGCGAGGCTGCGAGCCTCCTTGCCGGACTTTCACCATGGGATCTGGAGGCAAAAATCCTCGCGCACCTGTACGAGTGGCGCGAGGAGGCCAAACGCCGGGGCGAAACTCCGCTGCCGCGACAACTCGCGGCTCGGCGGACCGAGCTCCGGCAGGATCTCATGGTGACATGGAGAGAGCGACTGTCGCAACCCAGCGCTGGGCACGCTACCATTGAGGCGGTAGTGCCCCTCTTTGAGGCTTGGCTGGAGAGGCGCCATGGCAACCTCACCTTCCGCCTGACGCAGGTGCTCACCGGACACGGCTGTTTCGGGAGGTACCTGTGTCGTGTCAAGGCGGAGGTGATCCCTGAGTGTTTCCACTGCGAGGATCGCCCAGAGGACACGGTGGAGCATACGGTGGAGGTTTGCCCCGCTTGGGCAGAACACCGCCGTGTCCTCGTGGATGCGATAGGCGGCAGCGACCTCTCGCGCCGTGCCCTGGTTCAGGCCATGGTACGGAGCGAGAGGGAATGGGAGGCCGTCTCCTCTTTCTGCGAAGCAGTAATGCTCGCGAAGAGGGAGGCGGCATACGTTAGGGAGACTCAACAACAGCCGAGTCGCCCTAGCGCTCCCAGCCGCAACCGCCGCCTGAGACGCCAGGCGGTTCGGACGCCGCGAGACGATCTCCGGCCACCGTAGACCCGGGCCTGCGGACGGCGAGTAGTGGGTAACTCGCCGTCCGATCAGCACCAGGCCCGAGAGTCGACGGCGCGTAGTGTTCCACGCGCGCCTCAAAGAGTTGTCAGCCAAGGGAAGGGGCCTGCCACGGCCGATGCCTGCCCGGGGGTGGAGGATAAATTCGAAAGAGTTACCTCGCCCCCGGGCACTCGAGGCAGGGAGGAACAGGGGTGGGTTTTAGTCAGTAAGAGTCTGACACACCCTTCCGCTCCACCCTAGAGCGGAAGAAGTCATAGGATGATTTCCCACCCCCCAAAAAAAAAAAAGAAAACCAGACGACAACCGTCGCTATATTGTATTTTGAATATTTGCCATGTCATTAGTAGCACTCGCAAGATTAAGACGAATTAATTGACGTAAAAATTAGCCCACGCGTTTGGTCTCTAAAGTACCACAAAGGAACAAACATACATACATAAGCTGATAAACACATTACCCTCCCTTGCTTCGTGCAGTTGGGTAAAAAATATGTAATATATCCTTACGAAAGCAAGATCTACCTTAATTTCACCAATTATTGCAGCAATCCCGGAAGTATTGCTATTATTTATTGAAGAGTCATTGTCGATCTTCGAAGTTCTTCATTAAAATTAAACGGGACCACTTCAGGAATATACTCTTGCGAAAAAAAAAATATGAAAATCGGTCGATAATTGTCGGAGTAATCGGTGATCAAACATAAAAAGATACAGTCGAACACAGAACCTCTTCCTTTCCTTGAGTTCGTTTGAATACATGTAATAATATCCTTACTAAAGTAACGTTACAGGTGGAGACTCTATTATCGTCTTTGCCATGAAGTTATAGCAAGACATACAGGCATAATCAACTTCGTAATTCCTTCTGATTTCGTTGGTTACTTGCGTCATTGACATAATGTTTAACCACATTTACATAAAAATGCGGTATACTAGTTTATCCGCTTAGCTACTTAGGTATAATATCATGAATGGGGAAATCTATAGGAGTTTACGTACACATTGTCCTGTAATATTTATGCGAGCATAAAATAACACTGGCTCATTCTGACGTATGATTTTTACGTAGATTCATGTGAGGATCTACTATTTTTTATTTATGATCAAGTATTTAACCTATTTCTAAATTGAGAGCATACAGAGATTCCAATTACTTTCAGAATTCTAAAAAGTCACAAATATATTACTGCTACTGAAAAGCATGAACAATAATTTTATCAAAAGAAAACCGTGTTCAATAAAAATGCCATATCAACAGAGACCCACCTCCACGCAAGCGCCATGATAGGCCCCTACAAAGTGGACACAACACTTCAAATGCTTTTACCATATTATCTTTATCGAGTGGCAAGCTTCACGATTGATATCAATGCCCTTCGCTACCTGCCTCTCTCCTACAACCACAATACCAAGACCTACCGGAAAATAGCCAACTAACCTCAAAAGTACGAGGTTTGACGTTAGGTCTTTGACAGATCGCGGCCATCTTGATTCTAGTTATATTGGCTGTTGTTTATATGGTAATGGAGGGATGAAAGTGTGACGTCGATAAAATAAATTTAAATATCGTTACGCGTGAGTACGGGTAGAGGTATTCACGTACTCACATACCGTATCTGATTTTCGGTTGGAATGTGAATAGGGAGTTAGTATACGAAGGTATACTAGGCACATAGCTTTTTGAAAAAGGTCGGATTTTTGAAGTGAAAACTTCTTTAGGCACGTTGGGTACTTTCGGAATAGAGAAAAAGCCCACAACTCGCGAGACCGTCACGCTCAGGTACTAAAATACAGATGTGTGTATACATGACACACATTGACATGCGTTATTATGATTAGTCCTTGGATGACCGAGCTTGGCTCGGTTTTTGCACGGATAAAACGACGTTTTTGAAAAATAAAATCTAATACATCGATTTATCACCCCTCAAACTCCCTGCATACCATGAAAATCGTTGGAGCCGTTTCCGAGATTCAGATTATATATATATATATATTTATACAAGAATTGCTCGTTTATAGGTTATAGATTTTATTTGTTTGTATTCAATTTTATTTTGTGTTTCAATTTTTAATTCCATTTACGTACCTAATTAATGTATTATATTATTTGGACATTTGTTTTTTTTGTGTGTTATTTTGATAAATTGACATTTTTTTATATATCCGGAGCTCTATAATACTCAATAACGTGTAAGCTGTGGTTACCTATAATTGAGTATGCATCACACGATAATATGTGCTCTCTAAGTTTATATGTTGAAGAAATTGTAATGTGTACTCGTCAGTAATCCTTAAATAATTAAATAAATACCCATTATTTGATACGTAGGCACGTTGGGCACTTTTGGGATGGGGAAAAAGCACTGAACTCGCGTGACCGCAAAGTCGCGCCGTGTTGCGTGAAGCTAAGAAGTTTTCACTTCTTACGTGCAGTCCTACGACTGATAGTTTTTTATGTGTCTTTGTCACTGATTTACTTTTGCGTCTCGTTGGTTACCTCGGACTATTTCGTAGCAGAGAACACAACATTTTTTTCTTGTAACGCAATTCTGATGAACGTGGTATGGTACATGATAGGAGGCAGTTAGTTACACAGTTCGATCTTACATCTTTTGTAATAAAACTATTATAAAGAACTTGGCCTTTTTCAAAGAAAACGTTGCGCCGCACTAGAAATTACTCCTGTATCGTGGGTGCGTTCTCAAACATGTAAATTCATATACACAAGACACCCAGACCAACTATCTGTAGGCCAAACAAAATATGATTGTTTCGTGCGGGAAACGAATCCACGACACGCAGCGCAGCAGCCGAATGTTCAACCACAGCGCCAACAATGTTTAAGTTTTTGGGTAGGATATTATTGTGTAGATTCTATATTTTTGATATACTCACCTGGGTCCTTAGGATAATGGCAGGTCTGGTATCACATCGCCATTCGAGCACAAATGCTAAAGCACTTTTATGTAATCGTTGCATTAAGTTTAGAGACATTTTTTCGATGGGAGATTGTAGATGTTTGTTTTTATAATAAAATATTGATCCTTAAATAGGTAGGTATGCAAAACTTGGTATAGTACAGACTAGTTTTACAATATCATTATATTTCTCTATTTCTTAGCAAAACCCATGAGTATTATTAGATTTGTTTTCCAGCGTTCCTGTCTTTTATTTTTCTTTAACTTTTTCACAATTTTACAAATTTTTATTTCACTGCTTTTCATAAAAGAAACGATTTTTTGTTGGGATACTCGAACACTTATTTACGGTATCACATATTTATTTAAAATCCACCCGATTATTTTTGAAATCGAACCGAGCTCTTAGATACAAGCTCATCTCGCGTCGAAGTCACAATACGAACTGACATAATTAATAACATGCAAATGCAAATTTTATTGTTATCATTTTCCCCAAAGAAGTGCCTACTTACCGAAATGTCGCTCATCAAACTGTACATATAAATGTCCGAGCGATGACCGCATGGCATAGCATAGTAAAGTTACATCACATAATATTATTGCACTATGTTATGGACAAGGCAAGCCATTGTTTCTCCCAATCACTCTTTGTTCTTGATCTTACTGACTAATGCGCGGAACTTCCAACAAAGGTTTAGTGGGTATTTTGAAGAAATACTTCTTCATTATCATTTTGATTTTCCTGTATTAGTAAATTTGGCTTCCCTGTATACCCTGGGTATGACTTAAATGGAATGAGTCTATATCCTCGAAAGTGGACAAGGTAACTTACTTACCTACTGAATTATAAGATGTTTTTTTATGAAACAAAGAGTTTTAAATAATAGAATCTATTTCATTCTTATAATTTATTTTAGAAAGTTTTATCTCTTTTAAAGATAATAAGAATAGTTAATGTACTCGTAGGTCTGTATTCAAATAAAATATGAATATAAACAGTTAATAACTTAAATGTCAAAAGGAGCTCAAAGACTGAATCAAAAAGGAAATATGAAATAAAATTATTTCAATTCCATTCTAAGAATCTTGAATGTTTGTGAAGCTGGATCGAAAATTCTTACTAAAGAGAAATGAAAGAAAAACATTTATTGTACCTAATTACTTAGCAGAGCAAAAGAGAATAATAAGAGGAAAGTAAGTTACCATACCATGGAATTGGATTCGAGGATTTTAAAATCTTGTGAGATGCCAAAAGAACTATAAAATACCTAAAATGAAATGATTTTGAAAGGTAAATAATATTGTTTTCTCAAGAACAGAAATTCAATGAAGGCAGCAAGAAATACAAGTGGAGTCAAACTTGAATTATCTAAGAGAAAAGGGTTTTCTGTAAAATAAATATTTCAAACTATTTTCCTCCGCCAACCATATAAACATTTCCGTCTGCCCAAAATAGTTCTGCTAAATACTGTTATTAAAAACACATTAATTAGGTACTTATTCAATCATCACGAACATTAGCATGTCCAAGACGTGATAAAACATTAAAAATTATCACCAACCTTAACTGGAGACGACGACAACCATAGTTGGAAGAGATCTGATGTCACCGATGTACTCCTTGCCTCATGGTGTGGCCTTGGGGATAACGGACCCGATGATGTTAGACTATGAAGCCTCGTCACCTCATCCGTCGTCGCACATTCCCGTATATATCTATCCAAAACCCTAGGCTTCCCTTCCAAAAGCTTCTTTAACTCTAACAAGTCTTCATCACTACAGTCGTCCGGTGATGATCTGTCTATAACTTCCTTAAATTCATCCGCACAGTGCATTATCAGTTCATTGGTTGCTAGTACGTCGTATACCACCTTATTGCCTAAGTCCTTGGGACTGCCGTCTACGTTAAAATAATCGTTATCACATTGAGTAGCATTTAACTCAGCACAACCATTCTGTTCAGTGATCTCCACGATGGTGATCGGTGGGTTTTCTTTCAACATATTGTTATTTTCTATTATTTCAGGGTTTTTAATTTCATCTGGTAGCTCGTAGACTAGCCTCATGAGTTCATGTGAACGGTTTTGTTTTTGATCAACTACACTTTTGTCCTTTTTATGTTCTGGTATATTGAAGTTGGCGCACTCATCAGTCTTTTTGGCGTCTTTTTTAGCGACGACATCGATAGGTTCCTCGGATGTCATGGCAGTTTAATTTTCGGACACTTTCGTTTCGTTTCTCACTTCGGGCATGTTCGTCATCTCTTGGCTATATTCGATTACCTGAAACAAACAGAGTACAATGAGGGTCGAATCCAACTAGACTAGACAAATAGTCGGTATTGTTTCAAGTTGTTTGTGGATACGAAGTTCTGTTGGCTATTCTGTTCGCTTGGAGTGGTAACAAAATAAAGAGAATAATAACATTTATATTGGGCTTTCTATTGCTAATGTAGATTAAGCAGATTTAATCGTTTTCATTCAAATATACTTTGGGTTAATGCTAAATTAACGATAATAATTCACAGACGAGACTATCTTTTAATTTATGAGCTGGATTCTGGTTATAAGTCAAATATAAATAAAACATACAGTAGGACATCCTGATTGCGTAAATTCATTCGTTGCCAAAGAAAACATGCGTGTATGACGTAAATACTATAATACTAGAGTAACAAACACTATATTATGTTTGTTGCTTAAACAGCACATACACACGCGAACACAGAATGTATCAATAAAAATGCTCAATTACACCGATATTGTAGTCTATTACTATATTTTTCCTAACATTCGTTTAGTTATAAATTTTTGCGCGTTTATGACCGCCATTTACACTGACAATTGTTTGCGTAATATCAGAAGCCATTGCTGTCAAAGTGCATTAAAGTTTCAGAAGGATAAAAGATCATACAAAATACCTGAGCGTTAAGTTCTTTGTTCCACGAATTGCTAGTGTACTGTACGTCACTCTTATTTTATTATTTGTATCAAAAATTAACTTTATCCAAAATGGATAAAAGAAAGAATTTTTTCAAATCCGTTTAAAATTTAGTATTAGAAATCTTATCAATCTCGTGGAAGGAGAAACTGTTTAAGTAACAGAAAAAAAAAACTGGCAAAGTGCATGTCGGATTTCGCACATTAAGGATTCCGTACCAAATATTGGTATTTGTTAGTAAAGTATGCGTAATAATAAACATTATCACCATTTCTATGTCAATGGGAAGTTAAAAAAATCTTCGTAACAAAATTTTATGACAGTCGACCGACGGACAGATAGACAGATGGACACGTGAGTGTCAACAATAGGGCTCCGTTTGGACCCATCGGGTACGGAACTCTAAAAAGGATGCACTCACTGACGTATAATGTCACCGACACGTAGAAAAGACCCCACCTATTCCTTATATCAATATTTGAAATATTAATTATTGCTTCATTTAATAACCAATTTTGATGCGGTTTTCAGAAAAATATTTATTTTTAATATCATTTATTGTATCATATAAAATATTGTACAAATATAAACACAAGAGGATACTGTATTGGGAAATATGGGTGTTCCATAAACCCTCTGCCCAGCCCTTCGGGGATCATAAGTGATGACGTTCTAGTCGTTTTCGTAGGCTTTAATTTGACTTATTATCAAAACACCTCTGCCCACTCCTTCGGGGAAACAGGTGTGGTACAACCCACATTAAACAAAATGGTATTAGTAGCCCTTCTGCCTACGCCCATATTTTAATTTTTCCCGTGAGTAGGGACATAATTCCACGAAACCCATTTAGGTTGGGTGCGGAGTTACTATAACATGGTGTAGCGATGGATTCTCTCGTTATGGGGTAACTATGAGAGTTTTATTCAAATTGTAAGGGTTTTGGTGAAGATAATGTTGTGTAGAGGGATTTTATAGAGGAGGCTTAAGGCGAAAATGTGAGGGAAAAATTGTTGACTTGAATATTTTATAACCCAAGGTAATAGTAGGAAGTCAGCATTACGCATGACAGGACGGAATTTAAGAAGAAAACGTGATGCGCCGACTCTCGGTCACATGAGACAGGGGAGATAATGAAGGGTGTGACGATGATAATGAACAAATCTCAGAAAGGGAGCATTGACGAAGAAAACGTGCTGCGCGTTGGATCCAGGTCACATGAGACAGGCGCAGGAAGATGAGATGATGAAGGGTGCGAGGATGATAATGAACAAATATTAGATTTCTTTTTTTTTATGATATCCAAAGTATATGTCGACACCCTTGCGCCATCTCATGTTCCAAGTACGGCGGGCTGTGCCGGTGCAGCTGCTGCAGCTGCCGAGGCCCTCAAGCGGCGCAAATACTGTAACCTTATTGGGAATTACAGTTTTGAGCCGTTTGGGGTCGAAATGCTCAGGTCATGGGGTCCGAGTGCGCGTCTCCTTTTCAAGGATATTTCTCGCCGAGCGACTGATCGACACTTTACGTGACCAGAGGGCTGGCTCATTCTTTGCTCAAAGAATAAGCATTGCCATCCAGCGTGGCAATGCTGCCAGTCTTCTGGGCACGTTTCCAGATGACAGCGATGTGGAGGAATACTTCGACGCCTGAACGTATTTTGTTTTTGTATATATGTACGTAGTTAGGTAAGGTTTTATTTTGGTTTTAGTGTAGATATAGTTAATATGAGAAAAGGATCATTGACGAATAAAACGTGATGCGCCGACAAACCCAGGTCACATGAGACAGGCGCAGGAAGATGAGATGATGAAGGGTGTGAGGATGATAATGAACAAATATTAGAAAAGGATCATTGACGAATAAAACGTGTTGCGCCGACGACCCCAGGTCACATGAGACAGGCGCAGGAAGATGAGATGATGAAGGGTGTGAGGATGATAATGAACAAATATTAGAAAAGGATCATTGACGAATAAAACGTGTTGCGCCGACGACCCCAGGTCACATGAGACAGGCGCAGGAAGATGAGATGATGAAGGGTGTGAGGATGATAATGAACAAATATTAGAAAAGGATCATTGACGAATAAAACGTGTTGCGCCGACGACCCCAGGTCACATGAGACAGGCGCAGGAAGATGAGATGATGAAGGGTGTGAGGATGATAATGAACAAATATTAGAAAAGGATCATTGACGAATAAAACGTGTTGCGCCGACGACCCCAGGTCACATGAGACAGGCGCAGGAAGATGAGATGATGAATGGTGTGAGGATGATAATGAACAAATATAAGAAAAGGATCATTGACGAATAAAACGTGGTGCGCCGATGACCCCAGGTCACATGAGACAGGCGCAGGAAGATGAGATGATGAAGGGTGTGAGGATGACAATGAACAACTACAAGAAAGAGCATTGACGAAGAAAACGTGTTGAGCTGAGTCCAGGTCACATGGTAGTACAAGGGCAGGAACATGATAATTGAATATTTTGCGAACTTCTGAATAAGTAATTAAACACTGAGAATATGTCAAGGCATCAATCAATAAACCTAAGTGGATTACTACCTAAAGAAACGATGCCAATTGCGAGTTACACTAAATTTAGTATAGCATAGCTAAGACTTCTAAATTCGACAAACAAGGATAATCCATTGTAATTACATTCTGTCACACATTCTTTACTCCCTAAGCACCTTTACAAATACAGTTTATGTAGGGTTTCTGACCTAGCAAACACGCACAAACCGAATGTATCACAATTGATGGTCTGCTTAAAACTTAAACTGTTTAAAACTAACGATAAGATACACATTAACTCACACGGCTTCCTATGGGGGTAAATATAAACTACAAAACTCTACCTGCTACGATTCTTACATAGTAAATGTATTTTTTTTGCTTCCTTTACGTTAAGATTCGCCATCATTGCGCTTCCGCCAGGGTAATCCGCAAAATTCCAATTTTCTTACGTTTTTTGAATAACTGGTCAAACGCGTGCCTATCAACAATAAAAAAATAAAACATTTGACATCAATTATTCTAACTTGAATCTATCTATCTAAATTATTCTTATCCGCATTGGGCCCGCGTGGTGGATTACGGCCCACACCCTCTCACAGAGAGGAGGCCTGTGCCCCAGCAGTGGGGACATTAAAAGGCTGAGATGATGATGATGATGATGATTATAACTTAGTGAGTTGTATTGATGATTCCAATGATTACAATTCTACAAATACATACTTGTTACGGCCGCGAATCATATTTTGACCAATATACAACCTAACACTGACCAGCAAATTGTAAAAAAACGTGAAAAATTTGAATTTCGCGAGCTACCCTGCACATTTAACCCTAAACATTTAGTTATCCACGCACGCCTGTTGTGGGTCCTACGCACCTAACTTATCTAAAGTACATCACCTATAAGGTATGTTAGTGTCAGACCGAAGGCTCGGTTTCGACCAAAAAATGGATTCGCCCAAAAAGTCGCCAAAGAATAGGCTCTGACGAAGGAGAAGAATCAGCTGTTAAATTATATTTTTAACCGATTTCGAAAAAGGAGGAGGTTATCAATTCGGATGTTTGTATTTTTATTTTTTTTTAATTTTTTTTTTATGTATGTTCGGGCATAACTCCGTCATATATTGACGGATTTGCAAAATTCTTTTTTTGTTCGAAAGGGGTTTATACCGACATGGTCCCATTTAAATTTCAAAAAGATTTGATAATGGGTTTCGGAGACAGACAACGGAACTCTTCAAAAATTGACAGCAAATCAACCGCGATTGCTGCTATCGTATGTCTATGAATTGTTAACACAGTTTAATGGGGAGCCACAACTAAAAAGTGAAAAATAAAAAACTAATAAAAAAAAGACTACTCTAAACCATGGGCCTTCTAACAAATGTCGGAACAACAATTAAAGATAATTATAAAAATCATAGTAATCATCAAGATTATCAAATCAATTATTGATCTTATAAATTATAAATGATGTTTATTCAGTAAATAGGTTACAAGGAACACTTTTACACGTCAACGTTTTTTGTCAGTTTAAGCTAGATGAGGCCGGCTTAGTTACAGTAATGACGATCCATCTCCCTAACGCCAACCACCTCAAATTCAATGTGGTAATAATATGTCAATTAAATTAATGGTTTAATCATAATTGACAATTAATCTTAGTAATATCCCTCAGCAGCGTGCGTCACGTAATCAAGAGACAGGCTAGTATAATAAATTACCTAATATAATTGACGTATTCAGGTTGATGTTATAGGCCATCAGTGTTGAGAACCATTCTGTTTCAAGGTATTTAAAGCCTGTTTCAAAGGTAAATTTTATTGCATGCAGCTAAAATGAGAATGCTAAGAGGAATGTAAGTATTTATATTTATTACTTTATATATATATATATAAATATTTATTGGTAGTTATTATATTAAATATATATGTATGTTTATTATTAATATATATATTTTCGTTCACTTTTTTTTTTAATATTTCTACTTGGTGTTGCTTTGTTTGTTTTTTTTTTATGCACCTGCCATATTATCTCTCCACCACCCTTGGTTGACTGGTAGAGAATGCCTAAGGCATTAAGTCCGCCTTTGTACTTTAGTTGCATGAAGTGTAAATAAATAAATAAATAAGTATTACGCAAAAGGGATGACTCGTGGTTAAAATAAATAAGTTTTTTACAGAAAATACAACCGACTTCTAAAAAATAAACAACACAAAAATTGCAAAATAATTTTAATTTCGGAAGTCGGTGTTCGTATTTTGTTTCTACGTTATATTATTTGATGACACTGACTTCCGAAATTAAAGTTTTTAAGTTGTTATTTATTTTTTACTTTTTAGTGTGCCCGAATTGATAACCCCAATAACATGGAACATGGAAATTGAACGTAATTGGAGGAAACCAAAACATCATCTGTGTATACATAATTATTGGGATAGACCACCTAAAGAGAGAATCAAACTGTGGGAAGAGAAGTACCCACCACCTTACGACTTCGTAAAGCCCAAGGAACAGTTGCCTCTCGGTTGAGAACTGCAGTGGCCTATATGGAGGGCCCTGAATAGGTTGCGTACCCAAGTGGGCCGCTGCAAGTACAACCTGGCGAAGTGGGGGATCATCGATTCATCTAATACACAGTGTGAGTGCGGTGCTCCTGTTTAAACTATGTCCCATCTACTGGAGTGTCCCAAATGTACTTTCACCTGCACCCTCGATGATCTGAACAGGGCCTCCGATGCCGCTATAATCTTAAAATCTACCACGACACGAAAAGAAGAAGAAGACATAATTATTATTATTTTTGGTGATTTTTTTAAAAAGCGCTGAATCAATTTCGATAAAAGGACAGGGCCAATATCTCTATGGGCGGTGGCATAGTTATCGAATTTAGTGTACACCAATGATTTTGGTCTTTTATATTCGTGATGATATTCACATGAAATTGTCATAAATAAAAAGATCAAAGAAGTTATCATTACAACGGACTAATAAATAACGTATTGAAAAAACCGGACAAGTGCGAGTCGGACCCGCACACGAAGGGTTCCGTACCATAAACTGAAACAAAAGATAAAGGAGAGAAAAAACAAATTAAAAATTATGGGGAGCTCCCTAATTTTTAACCGACTTTCGAAAAAGGAGGAGGTTCTATGTTGTATGTATGTTTTCATTTTTTTTTTTTTTTATGTATGTCCGCCGATTTCTCCGTCAGTTGTGGAGAGATTTTAATTTTTTTTTTTCCGAAAGAACATACTCCCGAGGTGGTCCCGTATTAATTTTATCGAAATTGCTTCAGCGCTTTTTGAGAAACTGAACAAAAACGAAAAATACGTTTACCTCGATGACGTTTTGGTGTTCTCCAAATGTTTAAATTCCACGTTCCATGTTATTGCGGTTTTTAGTTCTGCGATATAACAACTAAAAAGTGAAAATAAAAAACTTTTTTACAAAAAAAACAACCGACTTCCAAAAAAAATACACTAAAAATTAAAAAATAACTTTAATTTCGGAAGTCGGTGTCAAATAACGAAGAAGTAAAGTACAAACACCGACTTCCGAAATTAAAGTTATTTTTTAATTTTTTGGTTTTTTTTGGAAGTCGGTTGTTTTTTTTGTAAAAATGTTTTTATAATTATTTGTTAAAGAGTGGCAACAGAAATACACATTCTGTGAAAATTTCAACTGTGTAGCTATTACGGATCTTGAGATACAGCCTGCTGACAGATGGACGGACAGCGGAGGCATAGTAATAGGGTCCCGTTGGTTACCCTTCGGGTACGGAACCCTAAAAACACGCTTTCGTTGCTTTATTTTTTGGATTTTTCTCATAAAAACCCTTTCTTGTGATACCCACATCATGGGAATACATAAAAAATAACTAGTCCGCTATCTTTGGGGGTCCGCCATGTCACTAAGCTTTACATACATTGCCATCTAAAATGAACATGTTTGCAAAACTTCAGCTCCATCGGATACCGGGAAGTGGGTCAAATTTAAGTTCTAAGATTAAACTTAACGTGCTTTCTGAAGCATGAAGGAGTCTCGGTATGAAAAGATGGTCACCCATCCATGGACCAACCCCGGCAAGCGTAGCTTAACCTGATGGATTGACTCGTGCGGCTGTTACGAGTATTACTCTAGCCACGAGCTCCTCCTAAATAATTAATGCCAACCACACATCCAATGTTAAATGGTAACAGAACCTCATTAGCGCTGAGCTCATTTAATGAAGTATTTAACCAAAACACATTATAATCTTAAGTGTCAAACAGTTTCGGTTATTACTGCATCATCAGGCAAGCACGAGTGGACAGTGATACTTGATATGAATAATAAGAGCCCTCTCTGTTAGCTAATGGATTACTCTTATAATGTTGTGGGTTCCTGGTACGTCGAGTTATGGAGGTGTTAAAGATCGTCCATAAGTGTGCGGTAATATAATGGATGAATTAATTACATTATTCTAGCTTCTAGCTACGGCATCACGCACGTGGATTTAGTACTTACCTCGTTATTAAAATAAAAACTTAAATGTTTTGTTTCGTTTTTACACGTTATTTAAATATTATACAGTTGGTGGCGACTCCTTTTAAGCATATAGATGCCTGTGCCAGGAGGCGCCACTCTTTTATAATTTACAAGTGTAATATATCGCTAAAACAAAAGTATAACGCTGATTGTCTATTTATTTTTATATCATTACTCTGTTGGTGTATGTGTGTGTGTTTGTGCGTGCGAGTGTTTGTTCGTGTATGTGCGTGTGTGTGGTTGTATTATACAGAAGCGGTTCGTGTAGATAGTTAAAATTAAACAGTGTATCTTATATTTAATAAAAGATTCTCTACTTCATCGTAGCATTACTTGTTTATCCACGTAATGAGCAACGATTTGCATTCTTTAAATGATTTAGTATGTATATCTGTTTGTTTATTTATTTTATTATATAAGTAAGACGAGCGTTTGTTGTACTGAAAATTTGCAAATTCTGTTTTTACAAGACGGGTGCAAGCAACATTGTATTTCCTTCTTCTAGCTAATATATTGGGATCTAAAGGTAGGGTACATTAAATTATAGCATATGCTATAATTTAATGTACTCTACCTTTAGATCAATGACATTATAAAGGAAAGATACGCTACGTTCAGATATCGTTGAGTTGTTATTACAAATGTCATAGAAATTATGGTATGAAATTCCTCCACTCTTATTTATATTAGAACCATAGTTTTTTCGCTCGCTGCTGTTAGCAGACTAAATCAAATTGCAACAATTGTCTGGATTTTTCGGCAAGAATTTGCACGCGCTAGTCTGATATCTACCTCTTTTTACCCGACTGCGCGACGCAAGGGAGGGTAATGTGTTTATGAGCCTATGTATGTATGTATGTTTGTTCCTTTGTGGCACTATAGCGGTCAAACGCGTAGGCCGATGTTGATAATTCTTATAACAATTGATTCGTCTTAATCTTGCGAGTGCTACTAAAGACATGACAGTAATCAAAATACGATATGTCGAAAACCAGACGGCATATTGTGGAAAATAAAAAAGTGAAAGTCAACGAACTATATAAGTGGGGTATCAAAATAAAGAATCCGAGGAAGCAATTCCAAAAATATAACTCACTTTTTAGTAAGTTATATTTTTGGAATTGCCTTTTTTATGTGCCGTGTCGTGCCCTCGTTTCGGAAGTCGGAGGCGACCTGTCGCTGCCGACCGTCGTTCGTTCCTTGGTCGCCCGTGCAGATTTCTGGGATGTGGTGATCTCCTTTTGTGTTAATCTCATCTCGCAAAAGCAGGCTGCCGAAAGGGAAAAGGAGCAGAATATTCCACAAGAAGTGCACTGGACATCAGAGAACGGCAGATAGTACCCGCTTCCAGCCCCCCTAAAATGGTCCGGGGTTGGCAGATTCAGAATAGCAATTAGTCGTGCCATCAATTTGGACCCGCGAGTGTGGCGACCATGCACCTCTCTTGGACGTATAGGGGAGTTAACATCTATCTCCGAAGCCCACAGACACGGCGGGCCAGTACTCACACAGACAAAGACGTACCCGCTTAACCTGATGGAACGACCCGTGTGGGTGTTATTACTTTTATGCAATCATTTACAATGCAGTTAGAGTTCTACAAGATATAGAGAGAGTTGAGGAGCTCGTGACTAAAGTAATAACAGCCGCACGGGTTGATCCATCAGGTTAAGCTACGCTTGCCGGGGTTGGTCCGTGGATGGGTGAACATCTTTACAGACCGAGACTCCTCCGTACTTCGGAAAGCACGTTAAGCCGTTGGTCCCGGCTGTCAATCATGGATCTTTGACAGTCGTTACGGGTCGTCAGAAGCCCGAAAGTCTTACCAAGACGTATCGTGTTACCTAGTTACTGGGTTGTAGAGTTCAGATAAGCAGTCACTCCATGTAAAATACTGGTATTCAGCTGCACCCGGTTAGACTGGCAGCCGACCCCAATATAGTTAGGAAAAGGCAAGGCAGATTTTTTTTAGAGTTCTACAAGATACTTATGCCATGCCAATGCCATGATAAGTATATTCAGTAGCAGTAGCTCGTTTAACCAGAATGCAGACTATTATTGCATTTGTTTCTGCAATTATGCACATTATTCCACTACTTCTTCTCACTCATTATTCTAATAACTTAATTGAAACAATCATACATACTTGGCAGATCCTACTTATGTACAAGATTATCACCTGGCTGCAAAGAATTTCATACTTATTTCTCGTTTTTTAGAGTTCCGTTCGCGAAGGGTCCAAACCGAGCCCTTTTGCTGTCACTCACGTGTCCGTCTCTCCGTCATCTGTCAGACAGGTTTTACAGCCGAACGGTTGGATCTATTGACACTGAAGAACTACAGAGAGAAACTCTTCAAATTTTCACAGTTTAAGCATCTTGATGACCCAAAGCCATACAAATAGTCAAAAATACATTTGGTACGGAACCCTAAATGTGCGAAGATGACACGCCGGGTTTTTTTTTATCTGTGGTCCTGCCCCCCACTTGAGTTTGAGCAAAGACACCTGACTTTGTGTAATTTATTTCATCAACCCTGCTCAAAAACGGTGAAGGAAATCATCGTGATGGCACCGGCATGTCTCCGCGTCACTTCCTCTCACCGAGTGGAGGCCTTTTTGGTGGAGCGGGAGGGCGTGTCAGACTTTTAAGTTTCAGTTAGGGGGTGGGGGGGAGGGATTTTTTTCTTGCTATAGTTGTAAGCCGTGCGGCGTGCGCGTGTTTCTCTGTCTGTCTCTCTCTTACAGAAAGCAAGCCAGTTATTTTCGTTTCGTCTTTCTATTTCGCATTGAACAGTGTAAAAAAAAAATTATTACAATTCCTTCACCAATTAATCGAAAGGAACTTCGTTCCATCCGGGTGTCCCTTGACACCTCTCAAGTTTTTTTTTGTATATTATGGCATTACTCCGTCATATATTGCCGGATTTTCAAAATTATTTTTTTCTTCGAAAGGGGTTTGTTCCGAAATGGTCCCATTTAAATTTCATATAGATCTGATCATGGGTTTTGGAGACAGACAACGGAACTCTTAAAAAGTTGACAGCAAATCAACCGCGATTGCTGCGATCGTATGTCTATGAATTGTTAACATAGTTTAATGGGGAACCACAATTAAAAAGTGTAAATAACCGACTTCCAAAAAAAGTGCAAAATATCTTTAATTTCGGAAGTCGGTGTTTCTGGTTTGGTGGTCTTCGGTTTTTGACACCGACTTCCGAAATTAAAGTTATTTTGCACTTTTTTTTTTTGAGTCGGTTCTATTTTTTTGTAAAAAAATTGGTTGCCTGTAAAGTCGGTATACGGGCGAAAGTTTTACGTGACAACGACTTTGAGTGGTAAAATAATTTTAATGTGAATATTCATTCGTATAGTAGGAAGAAGGATTAAATTGGTTTATGTTAAATCAATCAGTTGTTATAAGTTATTAATAAATTTAACTTGTTTTACATTGTTATAAATATAAAAACTAAATTTAAAAGTTAGAACATTTATTTAAATCACATTAATTGTTAATATCAATCGATTTTAATTCAAAGTGTATTTTCTAAAAGGAGAAAACTAATTCACATTTGATCTTTGAATTTGTAAATCGCGCGCTTACGACCTTGCGCAGTGATTAGTCGTCTCGGTTTGAATGTTTGAAAGTTTCGATTTGACAGGTTGGAGGTTAAACATTGTTATTTTAATTTTTTACATAGCAAGTCGCGCTCATTTTTTCAAGTTAAACAAATTATTATTGGTTGAGAAACGATTTATACTACTTTTTTGATTGAAAACTACCACAACATTGTGATTACTACAACATAACCTATTCACTTATGTCTTAGTCATTTATTTCATCATGTTATATTATCAGTCTGAAATTATTTACCTTTGCTGTTTGAATTGTTGCGATGGACGAAACTACCTTCACATTATCACTACACAATCGTTTTACAATTAACTGGCAACGTGTAGACTTGTATGCAGGCGCCTAAGCGAAATAGAAGCGCAAGACATGAACCGGTGTGTATGCCTATCTCTCTCACTCTCTCTCTCTCGCTCTGTCTCTCTCGCTCTTAGGCGGGCTAACTGTGCTCGAGTGGAAGGGACGCGTGCCTTTCACTTTTTATGTCTGTCTCTCTCGCTCTTAGGCGGGCTAACCATGCCCGAGTGGAAGGGACGCGTGCCTCTCACTCGCTCTCATTGTGAGCGCATAACGTGAGCGGAGCGTAACGCAGTTTCTTGAAGTGTCACCCGGCAAACCAATTTATAAGACGTTGTCACGTCAAAAGTTCTTTTCTTAATTTTGTCTTCGCATAGTTTGTACATTTAGTCAGTGACAAGTTTATAAAGTATTTACTTCTTAGATATACAATACAGTCACATTGTTTTTCATTAGAATACGGATGTAACACATTCTAATGTTTGCCCAGTATTTAGCAGCAACTGTATCGTCAGCCTTCTCGGCTAGCTTCGCTGAGGTAGTCAATGCTTGAATAAAATTCTCAGTTTCATTTTACCGAGATCGCGCATGTTTCAACAATACCAATTTAAAAAAAAATCTTTACCCGCTTTTTAGGGCTGTCGGGTAAAAAGAAGATGTTTGACTGTATGTTTTTTATGTATTACCCAGTAACTGGGTTGTGGAGGTCAGATAGGCAGTCGGTCCATGTAAAATATTGGTATTCAGCTGCATGCATCCGGTTAGACTGGAAGCAGACCCCAAGATAGTTGGGAAAAGGCGCGGGCAGATGATAATATGTTCACCGATTTCTCTGTCGATTGTGAACCGACTTTTATACTTATTATATATTTTTTAATGAATTTTATCGAAATGGAAGCAGCGCTTTTTGAATAAATAAAAAAAAAATATGTGTAAGTACACAGATGACGTTTTGGTTTCCATCAATTATGATAATAATATACTTTAATATAAATTAAGTGTTATTTCTAGGGTACAACTAAAAAATTAAAAATAAAAAGTTTTTTTACAAAAAATATAACCGACTAACGAAAAAGAAAATACACTAAATATTTAAAAATAACTTTAATTTCGGAAGTCGGTGTCAAATAACGAAGAAATAAAATACAAATACCGACTTCCGAAATTAAAGTTATTTTTGATTTTTTTGTGATTTCATGTTTTGGAAGTTTGTCGTATTTTTAACCGACTTCAAAAAAGGAGAGATTCTCAATTTTTTTTTTTATGTTTGTTGTTACCTCAGAACTTTTTTCTAGGTTAACCGATTTTTATGATTCTTTTAGTATTTGAAAGAGAAAAGGTAAAGATCTGATGAAGAACTTTGGAGATACACAATGAAACTCATTAATAAATGATAGGAAACCTAGAACCATGTCTGTTAATTGTTTACACCATTATCATAACATAACATCATCATATTTTTCACTTTTACTTCATATTATCCACTAGAATTCAATATGCGGATAATTAAAACAACCACTCGAAAATAAGAAAAAATCCGTCAAAAACTCTCACATTTCATCTTGCTTGCTACCCTCAAATGAGATTGAGCGATGAATAGTCATCGCCATCTTAACCAAAATATCCCTAATGTCTGTTATTTAAAGTAAAGCGTGGTTTGATATAACCGAGTGTCGTTTGATGTCACCAAGTGTCGTTTGTCGTCAAAATTGTATGTCGTTGCGCAAATCGGCGAGGGTAGATTTGAATGAAGAGGTCGTTAATTTGAGGGTAGTGCGAAATGAGAATATAATGGTTTATGTTTTTAAGTAAAAGTATTAGAAATATCGTACCTTATTTCTTTAGATTTTAGTCTTTTACATTTTAGGGAGAAATATTTTAAAATAAATGTAAAAAAAAAAACAAAATAAGTCCAAACTTGGGTACACATTCAAAAATAAACCATAAGTAAATACAGTCGAACAATAGCACCTCTTCCTTTTTGACCGATTTTCAAAAGAAGGAGGTTATCAATTTTTGTATGTATGTTCGTGCATAACTCCGTCATAATATAGACGGATTTGCAAAATTCTTTTTTTTTCCGAAATGGTCCCATTTAAATTTCATTATAGATCTGATCTCGGCCGCGACTTAAAAGTTGTAGATCGTGAGTTCAAACCCAGGCAGGCGCTTTACTTTGTGTAAGTTATTTCATCACCACTGTTCTCAAAACGGTGAAGGAAAATATCGTGAGGAAACCGGCATGTCCTAGGACCAAAAATTCGAAGACATGTGACATCCACCAATCCGCATTGGGCCCGCGTGGTGGATTAAGGCTCACACCCTTTCACAGAGAGGACGCCTGTGCCCCAGCAGTGGGGACACTAAAAGGCTGATGATGATGATGATAGATCTGATGATGAGTTTCGGAGACAGACAACTGAAATCTTCAAAAATTGATAGCAAATCAACTGCGATAGCTGCGATCGTATGTCTATGTAGTATTAACACAATTTAATGGGTAACCACAACTAAAAAGTGAAAAACAAGAATTTATTTACGAAAATAGAACCAACTTCCAAAAAAAGTGCACTATAACTTTAATTTCAGATGTCGGTGTCAAAAAACGAAGACACAAAACCAGAATCACTGACATCCGAAAATAAAGTTATTTTGCACTATGTTTAACCGACTTTCGAAAAAGGATAAATTCCACGTTCCATGTTATTGGGGTTTTTAGTTCTGGGGTATAACCACTAAAAAGCGAAAAATAAAAAACTTATTTACAAAAAAAACAACCGACTTCCAAAAAATGAAATTCACTAAAAATTTAAAAATAACTTTAATTTCGGAAGTCGGTGTCAAATATCGAAGAAATAAAATACAAACACCGACTTCCGAAATTAAAGTTATTTTTAAATTTTTAGTGTATTTTTTATTTGGAAGTCGGTTGTTTTTTTGTAAAAAGGTTTTTTGTGTAGTCGGTTAGAAATGATAATCGTTCGGAGCCCTTTGTTCTCCTCGAGTCCAAAACGTACTTACTTATGTTACTCGTATCTTCTGTCAACGGCTTTGCCCGCGTGGAAGAGTCAAAAAATATCCCAAGTAAACTTACTAACGGAATTAAAAGTATAGTTTTTATGTCGTAATCCAAGACATGATCTACCCAAATATCAAGGTTCATCAAAATTCTTTCAGCCTTCGAGATGTGATTGATTAACAATCATTTAAATATTCAGGATACTCAGCTTTTTTGTTAATTGTACTTTAAATTCTTCATTCTTGTGGTCCCAAGATACTACTCAAAAATAATATAAGTGGAATCCGGGACCGCGGTCCCGGTCCCAAAAGCCCCACGACCCATGATTAGTTGAAAGTAGAAAGTGAAAGTTTTTTAATTGTAAGTGAACATTAATAAATAAAAGGTACATTTTCTAAGCGATATACCTCAGGATAACGATAACATTCCTATTAATGGCTAATACATTACATTATTCCACGAGTCTCGACCAACACCTCAGGAGACGCCCTGGGCGTGTGGGGTAGCAAGCCGATCTCCGGTCACTGTAGGCGCGGGCTTGCGGACGGCGAGTAGTGGTGGCTCGCAGTCCAATAAGGACCAAGCCCAAGAGTCGACGGCGCGTAGTGTTCTACACGCGCCTCAAAGAGATATCAGCAATATCTTACGGGGCCCGCCAGGGCCGATTCATGGCTGGAGTCGCGGATAAATTCGAAAAAGAGTTCCCGCGGCTTTTGGCACTCAGACAACAGAAGGAACAGGGGCGGGTTTTAGTCTGTAAAAGTCTGACATGCCTTCCCGCTCCACCCAGAGCGGGTGAAGTTATTGAATGATTTCCCAGGTTCCTCTCTCTAGAGCTCTGACCGCCGCGGTAGCTTGGAGCCTGTTCTCGATACCGCGGTGTGGTACTATTTTTTTATTAAAATATTTACAAGAATAATTTATATATAAGTGAATAAATGAAATAATAACGTAATATAAACACATTTTATTAGTTCATCGTTTCTACCTACAACCCACATGTTTGTTTAAGCAAATTAAAGTACAAAATTGCCCTCTAATTTCCATTACCCTGGGGAAATAAATAATACAAATACTGGTACAAACTATGTCCCATTTCTGGGAAGAACATGACATGTTCAAACAGTTTGTATTTCATTAATTCGTTGATTTCGCTGGAATATGAAATATTTAGCTTGAAACATTTAATTCGCCGGCAATTGCTTCATTTGAGGCTTTTGAACTACAATTAAGCTATTCATAGGTATTCAAAATGAGTTATTAATAAAATGTTATTCATAAGTCCGCCTATGTACCAAGATTGTACATGAAGTTTAAATAAATATATATACACTAATTTCTGCGTATTTAGAGAAGTTCCCTAATTATCATTATTAATTTATTATGTGCTATTGAATGAAGAAAATGTCGTGAGGAAAGTCTTGTGTATGGATGTGGATGGCTATAAGAGTAGGGGAAGGCCAAAGAAACGATGGTTGGACTGTGTGAAAGAGGATATGGGTAAAAAGGGGGCGACTACAGAGATGAAGACTAATAGAGGAGTATTGAAGAAAAAGAGATGTTGCGCCGACCCCAAATAAATTGGGATAGTGGCAGGAGAATTATGAATTTATTATGTGCTATCCCAGACTATAATCTGAGAAGGACTACAGGAAAACAGACTAAGATTCGGAGGAGCTCGTGGCTAAAGTAATGAGACTGAGACAGCCGCACGGGTCGATCCAACAGGTTAAGCTACGCTTGCCGGAGTTGGTCCACGGATGGGTGATCATCTTAACACAGGTACCGAGACTCCTCTGTGTCTCGGAAAGCACGTCAAACCGTTGGTCCCGGCTGTCAGTCGTGGATCTTTGACAGTCGTTACGGGTCGTCAGAAGCTCGAAAGTCTGACAACCAGTCTTACCAGGGGTATCGTATTACCTAGTTACTGGGTTGTGAGGTCAGATTCGCAGTCACTCCATGTTAAATACTGGTATTCAGCTGCATCTGGTTAGACTGGAAGCCGACCGCAAGATAGTTGGGAAAAGGCTAGGCAGATTCCAGACTATAATCTATCTCTGTGCTGAATTTCATCCAGATCCATCCAACCTTTTTGCATGTACATAATAGTAGGATTACTAAAATCTAAACACTAAAACCACCTGTTTATCAAAATGCCTATTAGGTCAGGATCATTATTTTCCTTGAAAAGATTTCAGAGGCAATTTTTCCAGTAAAAGACCAAAATACATACCATTCCGCGAGATAAAATGGTCAGATCCATTTATACGGTGTGGTAAAATAATTAATTACTAATTTGTGTGCCACTAATAACCAATCAGGCTTTGAATACCCTGATTAATAAGTAAGTCATTAATCATAATTATGACCATAATATATACTCGTATGGCGACTAACACTATCACCAGTCACATAATTATGCCGTATATTTCTGTCGACGTCGTGTAATTAATCTAATAATTGGGTAAATTAATAATAATATTATTAGGGCCGGGCTGGTCGCATCTGCCGCATGTTGGAGGAGCAATGGACATCCCACCCATACACACAAAACGTTTTGCAAACACATTTATTGTGCGTACAGCTAAGGAGTGGAATTCCCTGCCAGAGTCTATGTGTCCTTACTTGATTGAGCTTCAACCTGGGAGTCTTTAAGTCAAGACTGAATAGGTTACTTTTAGGGAAGCGTGCTTCATAGCAGACGGACAGACGGACACGTAATTGGCAGCAATAGGGCTTTATTTGGACCCTTCGGGTAGGGAACCTTAAAAATGGGCAAAGATTACCACACAGTGGATCCCAAACGCAAGAATGCGATAACTTGGCAGGCCCAGAAAGAGATGGCCGCCCTTCTCAAAGAACTGGCCCAAAATTGGAGAAGACCCGGGAAAGTCGAAGGAGGGAAGGGAGGCATTTGCTCTGCAGTGAGATAGCACAGGCTCGTGATAATAATAATATTAAGGGTTCATTTGAATAGAATACCAATTAAACATAAACATGTGATTAATACCAAACTATTATGTGTAGGCCCTTACTGAGTTGTGTTATCGTAAGTGGTAATAAGATAAATGTTGTGTTTAATTAATAATTATGTAACTATCTACTTATTATTGGAGCCCAACGATCAAACAGGTTGTTGGGCGCCAATATTCTTGGTCGTTTTATGGTTGTTGTTGGCGCCACTTGAGAAGCTTATGCGTACTGGTAGTGAAAGGTTAAATTCTAAGTCATCCATAAATCTTCCATAATGCTGGTAGTATTAGTATTAGAGTAACGTACATTGCTTGCAGAACATGATCGATGGGCCGAAAAGTTCTGGAGTGACGTCCGCTTACCGGAAGACGAAGCTTTGAAAGGCCTCCCAAGAGGTGGACTAATGACCTGGTGAGGGTCCCAAGTAGCCGATGTATGCGAGCCGCATGGGAGTGGTCATTGTGGCGACACTGTGGGGAGGCCTACCCGCAGTGGACATCTTTCGGCAGACAGGATGTGTACTAAAAGTAAACATATTCTATGAATTGCTCTAAAATCCGAATTTTCAAGCGACACAAACTCTCAAAAACTTTTCGCAGCCCGACCATCAACCATGACTTAAAACGTTGTGTTTGATAACTCGGTCATTAAGAACAAATCGATTAACACCTAGCGTGTCAAGCGGACACCATGTGGGCGTAAGCTGTAAACTACGTCATGGTCACAGCTGCCACGGGAAAAAAAAAGACAGAAATCTCTCTGAACTAGATTGACACGGGAAGGGGTTGAGTTCATTATTTTTTCATTATAAAGAATTAATATTATCCAAGAACATACTATAAATCTCATGTTCAGAAGTTAACTGCTGCTATATTGCCCATGTGCGGCATTCGCAAGCCACACGAGGCAATGAAGCAATCGTGTGTCTGTTACGCAATCCCAGCTGATCCGAAATGGAGAAAGCGAGAAGGACACTCGCTATAATACAATACCCATAACATGTTTATTTAAGTACATATTTCATCACCACTTCTCTCAAAACGGTGAAGAAAAACCGCGAGAAAACGTCCTTGAACAAAAAAATCGAAGATAAAGAAAGAAAAGAAAGAAAGAAAGAAAGAAAGAAAGAAAGAAAATAGTTTTATTGGCTACAGTTAGAGGCACACAACAAAAACGAAACAAAAACAAAATAAAAAAAAAAAAAAAAACGGTGTCAATTGAGAACTAAAGAAAAAAAACTTGAGAGGTGTCAAGGGACACCCGGATGGAACGAAGTTCCTTTCGATTAATTAGTGAAGGAATTGTAATATAATTTTATTTTTTTTAATTTATAATATTTATTTTATTATTAACTACGCACACACGCACGCACGTAAGAAGTTATACTTCATCATCTCATCTCATCTCATCTCATCTCATCTCAACTCTTCGCAGCTCAGCTCAGCTCAGCTCAGCTCAGCTCAGATCAGCTAAGCTCACCTCAGCTCAGCTCAGCTCAGCTCGGCTCAGCTCAGCTCAGCTTAGCTCAGCTCAGCTCAGCTCAGCTCAACTCAACTAAACTCAACTCAACTCAACTCTTTAGCAATAACAACAACTACAACAAAAGTAATTGTAATAAAATTTTATTTTTTTTACTATAGCAAAAAGTGTCGTGACAACTTTTTCGTAAGAATTTTTTCCGTCTAGCCCCCTTTCACAACGCGCGATAAGGAACTTCGTTCCAAAAATAATATAAGATAGGTACCTGCACTGGGTACGCGTGGTGGACTACGGCCCATTCCCTCTCTTATAGAGGAGGCCTGAGGCCTACCCGTAGGAACATATTAATAAAGTCTGACTATGTCCTATGAGGAGTCAAAAACATCTCTAAAAACTGAGAACATGTCAGAGAGGAATGGAAACAAGTATGATAGGCGTCATGATAAAAGATCGAAGAAGAGCAGAAGAAGACTCAAAATTAGTTTGTATAAAATTTAATATTTTATGTAAGTAAATAAGCTCATTACTCCAGACTTAAAGGTTTATTTATTTATTGCTTTTTAGTTCTTTTTCGTCGGTTAATTTTTTTGTTAAAAAGTTTTTTATTTTATTATTTTTTGTGGCTCGCATCATCTTTTAACACTCTGAGGCTAATTTCAAATTCTTCATCATTCCTCTTGCCACTGAGCTGATGATATAACCATCCTTCCATGAAGTTCCCAGGATATTGACCAGTTGAGGTTACCTCCAATATTGTAAAGACGTCTTTTCTTCAAAGCATATTAAAGGGTATTTGTCACTAAAACCAGTTTTTATATCTAACTTCTATTATTTAGGAAAGGTATGGTTTCCATCATCAGCTCAGTTTCCTGATGTGATGGTTCCTAAATGCAAATACCTGATTAAGTTATGAAAAGTAAACAGAAACAATATTCGTGACCAATTTTCGAGGTTCTCTCTCAATTTTTTCAGGATCCCATGACCATATCCTAATTTTCTTGACAGGGGACCACCCTTGAAGTATACCCTATCTAAGAAAAAGAGAATCATCAAAATCGGTTCATAAATAACGGAGTGAGGGCCGAACATACATACAGAAACGCTAAACGTGCCCACAATTTTCGAGGTTTTCTCTCAATTTTATCAGGATTCCATTGTCAGATCCTGATTTCCTTGACATGGGACCACCCTTGAGGTATACTCTATCTAACAAAAAAAAGAATTATCAAAATCGGTTCATAAATGACGGAGTGAGGGCTGAACATACACAAAATAAAAATATATAAATATATATATATACGAGTATACGGTCGAATTGAGAACCTCCTCCTTTTTTTTGTCGGTTAAAAAGAGGTAGACAGGCAAAAAGATAGATAGATGGTATTAGAGATGTTGGAGAAGCTATCTGGTCAAGAAAGGCTAAAGATAGAAAAGAATGGAAACAGCTGGAAGAGGCCTATATGTCACAGATACACTGATTAATAATCCGGAAAACTACCTAGATGTGTTATTTTATAAGTTACAAAAAATAAATAAAAACAATGTTATGAATACATTGTAGTTTAGTGTCAGCAATAAAGGCTTATTATTATATTCTATCAGACATTATACAATGACATGCTCTATGTTCCTGAATAGTAGTGAATAGTTCCCAAAGCATTTTCAAACGGTGCATACAAATTACGTATTAAACTGTTTGCTTTCCTGCTTGCTTGGCTGACATCTAGATTATATTATTCATAAAGAGTTATTTGTAGACCGAAGTTTTAGGATGTACTTTTTCTTCTACTATCTATTATCACTATCATTACTACATATTACAAAAGAACCCCACCGCGTCTATATTTCTGTCTGTTCCCGTGAGTAAGGTTTAAGTGTATAATATGTACCCGTGTGAAACAGGAGCGGGTCACTAGTAGTACTTATGAAGAAGTTCAGGTTAAAATTTGGATGTAGAAGGTAATCTCCGAAACTTTCCGATCTCTTCGTCCGATTTAAGATATCTACCAGAGCAGTGGCATGGGTTTCTTATTTGGCCCGGAAAATATACAGCTAGGATGACCACGTGAAAAAGATGGCCAAAGCCCCTGAAGATAGTAAAGAAATAATTTAAATTCTATTATTGGACTGTTGGCTCGAACCAACAATAACCTAACAGCGCGAATGATGAAGATTTGCGCTAGTCGGAATTAAGAGAATTCCAGAGAATTTTTTAACAAGACTCACTGTAATTTCTTTCTGGACTTTATGGTTATGGTGTTTTAAGATATTAAATAGAAATTCATAAAAAATAACCTGAACATTTTTATATGTTCAGATACCATTTCATAATCAGTCCAAAAGTAGTCTGTTACTTATGAAGCTACCATGAACTAAAAGACAAGTCCTTAGAACCAACTATCACAATGATATTTATATGAAGGTTACTAGAACCTCCCAGGTTAGCAACCTATCACAACTTTACACAACCGTATTATATTCCCCACATGACGCACGCGCGTGTAAGTCAAGTGTTAAACAATACGGGCTCCGAATACTAACGAACGCTTCCGAATTCTGCGCGCCTGGTAGCTCGTGTGATGTAATGCTCGGTACAAGGAGGTGAGGAGATGACAGGAGTGCGGTGTAACGGTACATTTGGGATTTGTGAACTGCAGTGAATACTCCTCTGTCGATCTAATTTCCTGATATCTCTTGGTCAATTTACTAGTGCAATCTCCATGATTGACTGACTGACCGAGTCTGTGTTTCTTGATAGATACAACCTTTTTTTTGTGGGTGGAGGGCGTGTCAGACTCTTACTGACTAAATTCAAATTTCAAATACTTTATTTCAGACATGAGTCTTTCCCTACTAATATTATAAATGCGAAAGTAACTCTGTCTGTCTGTTACGCTTTCACGGCTAAACCACTGAAACAATTTTAATAAAATTTGGTACAGAGTTAGACTAGCCCTTAAAAAAGGACATATAAAACTTTTTATCCCGGTCTACGCGGGTAAAACCGCATGGCGCAGCTAGTAGCTAGTAGTGTATAACAAGATTATTTAAAGACTAGTGTTATTAATTCAAATAATAAAAAACTTTTTACAAAAAAAATACAACCGACTTCCATAAATAATACTAAAAAATGCAAAATAACTTTAATTTCGGAAGTCGGTGTTTCTAGTTTGGTTTCTTCGTTATTTGACACCGACTTCCGAAATTAAAGTTATTTTGCATTTTTTAGTATTATTTATGGAAGTCGGTTGTATTTTTTTTGTAAAAAGTTTTTTATTTTTCACTTTTTAGTTGTTATACCCCAGAACTAAAAACCCCAATACCATGGAACGTGGAATTTAAACATTTGGAGAACACCAATACGTCATCGAGGTATACATATTTTTCGTTTTTGTTCAGTTTCTCAAAAAGCGCAGAAGCAATTTCGATAAAATTTATATGGGACCAACTTGGGAGTATATTCTTTCGGATAAAAAAATAATTTTGAAAATCGGTCCACAACTGACGGAGAAATCGGCGGACATACATAAAACATACATACAGTCGAACACAGAACCTCCTCCTTTTTCGAAATTCGGTTAAAAAGGGAAGGTATTCATCATCAACTAGTGTTTATCCTTACCCAGAGGCGCAGCTGAGGGGAGTCCCAGCGACCTCGGAACACACTCAGGAGACTATTTTAGTGGTGGTGCGCAGCCAGCCGGCCATGGATGCGGTCCCTTTTATTATTATGGTGTAAAAATGATCTGTGTGCGCCTCCGCAAACATACCGGACGCACTACAACGACACGACAGCCCCAACAGTATCTTGTTCTAAAACCGACCCGTGTTCCACGCTGCCGTTGCCGCGGTGACTTTTTTAAACACACCAGCGACCCTTTTTTGTTTTTTTAGGCTTTCGGAAGTCATCCTATGACTTCTCCCGCTCTATGTGGAGCGGAAGAGCGTGTCAGACTTTTTCTAACTAAAAACTACAGCTGTTTCTTCCTTACCTGAGTTCCCAGGGGCGCGGTATTTTTGTTTCGAATTTATCCGCGACACCTGGAAAAGCAGTGAGAGGAGCGGGTTTACGAGTAAGCATGTTGAAAATAATACTTATCTATACATGGTCGTATTAATACTCCGCATACGTAATAGTTCATTACGACCGTGTGTCTAAACCGCAGTACTAACGTACTCGTATTCTATGAGTTTTATATCACCACAATATACTACGTGTGGTCACCTGTCCTGTGTGGAGCCTGTGGTCTGAGGCAGCGTTCAAATTGGTCAAATAACTTGCCTAGTATGTGGCACAGTACCGATTACATACAGCCTTCCATTAAGATATAATTTATAGTCTGCACATTTGAGATTTGCACCCCGTCAGTGATGGCTGACAACTCTTTGAGGTGTGCGTGGAACACTACGCGCCATCGAATCACGGGCCTGGTGCTGATTGGACGGTGAGCTACCCATTACTCGCCGTCCGCAGGCCCGCGTCTATGGTGGCCGGACATCGTCCTATGATCACCGACGCTCAAGGCGTCTCCTGCAGCGGCTGGGGGCGTGACGGCCACTCCGTTGAGTCTCCCTCACCCGTTCCACCTCCTCCTTCGCGAAGGAGGAGACTGCTTCCCATTCCCTCTCGCTCCGTACCATGGCCTGAACTAGGGCCGGGCGCGAGAGGTCGCTGCCACCTATCGCATCCACACACCCGCGACCCTGGTAGATAGATACAACATATACACAGCCTTTTTTCCCAACTATCTTGGGGTCGACTTCCAGTCTAACCGGATGCAGCTGAATACCAGTATATTACATCTCACAGATACCCCTGGTGATTCTGGTTGTCAGATTTTCGAGCTTCTGACGACCCGTAACGGCTGTCAAAGATCGACGATTGACAGCCGGGAGCAACGATTTACCGTGTTTTCCGAGGCACGGAGGAGTATCGGTATCTAACGATAGTCACACATCCATGAACCAACCCCGGCAAGCGTAGCTTAACCTGATGGATCGACCCGTGCGGCTGTTATTACTTTAGCCACGAGCTCCTTAGCTAACCATGCATTGTTATCGATCCCTGATAAGTGTGCGGAGTTTCAATTCCAGTGGGTGAAAATCACGTTCAAATATTCCGTTACAGAGGTACATACGAAGTTAATAAAAGCGTGTTAAAAATACAACCGACTTCCAAAAAATTTCTTTTTTGAAGTTGAAGTCGGTGTTTGTGTTTGTTTTCTTCATTAATTGACACCGACTGCCAAAATAAAAGTTATTTTATAATTTTATGTGTATTTTCTTTTTTGGAAGTCGGTTGTATTTTTGTATAAAAGTTTTTTTTTATTTTTCAATTTTTAGTTGTACCTTAGAACTATGCATTAAAATTTTTCCCGAAGTGATAACCCCAATAACATTGATTTTAAACATAATTGGAGGAAACCAATACGTCATTTTACACATATTTTTCGGTTTTGTTGATTTTTTAACCGACATCAAAAAGGAGGAGGTTATCAATTTGGATTTTAATATTTTTTCAACACATTTGCTCAAAAAATGCATTTACGAAGCCTGTATACATTGTTCGAAAGTTAAAAATTACGCACCCTATAATGGAACGGGCGGTAAAATAGGTACTCACACCTAAGTACCTATTTTACCGTACGCTCCATTGTATAGCGTGCGGTAAAACCGTGCGTATCCTTTATGGCTTTTTTTTATTTCCTTAAAAAAACATGTTAGAAGAATTTCTATTTTGTTTTGTTTTTTTTTTTGTGTTGTTATTGGTTGTGGTGGTTGTTGTCGTTGTTAGTTCTGTTTTTTTTTGTTGGTTGTTATTGTTACTTGTTGACGTTGTTTGTTGTTGGTTGTTGTTGTTGTTTGTTGTTGTTGGTTGTTGTTATTTTTGTTGGTTGTTTTTGTTTGTTGTTGTTGGTGTTGTTTGTTGTTGGTTGTTATTAAGGTTGTTGTTGGTGGTGGTGGTGGTGGTGGTTGTTGTTGGTAGTGTTGTTGTTGTTGTTGTCGGTGGTTGTTGGTGGTTGTTGTTGTTGGTTGTTGGTTGTTCTTTGTTGTGTTTGTTGGTTGTTGTTGGTTGTTATTGTTTGTTGTTGTTGTTGGTTGTTGTTGTTGGTTGTTGTTGTTGGTTGTTGTTGTTTGTTGTTTTTGTTGGTTGTTGTTGTTTGTTGTTGTTGTTGGTTGTTGTTGATTTTTGTTGTTGTTTGTTGATGTTTGTTGTTATTTGTTGTTGTTTGTTGTTGTGGTTGTGGTTGTTATTAATTGTTGTCGTTGGATGTTGATGTTGGTTGTTAGTTGTTGTTGTGTTACTTTTTTCGCATAGATGTTTCTAGGGAGAAGGGAGTCGAGAGTAGGTAGCGTAGTGGGAACTTCGTGGCACGACGGCGTCATGCCGTCACGACATTCGAGTCGGTTTTACTGCCAAGCCGCGCCAATAGATGTTTCAAATCCATTTTTTTCATCACCGTACCGAACCGAACCGGTACGGTTCGGTACGGTTTCGGCCGTTTCAGTATCGTAGGTACTGTTTTCTCGCAAAAGTGTTGAAAAACGTTGTATGACACACGTGTGGATTGGTTTTTACAAACTCGTGACTATGGTAAGCCCTCGACTTCGTCTCGGGCTTACATTCGTCTACTCGTTTGTAATAACCAACTTACCGCACTAGTATCATAAATAACTATTTTTTGTTTTTTTTTTATGTATGTTCTACTTCGTCATAAATAGACGGATTTGCAAAATTCTTTTTTGTTTCGAAAAGAGTTTATTTCGAAATGGTCTCATTTAAATTTCATTTAGATCTGACGATAAGTTTCGGAGACAGACAACGGAACTCTTCAAAAAATGACAGCAAATCAACCGCGATTGCTGCTATCGTATAAATATGCATTGTTAACACAATTTAATAGGGAATCACAACTAAAAAGTGAAAAATAAAAACTTTTTTACAAAAAATAAAACCGACTTCCAAAAAAAGTGCACCACCAGTATGATCTTTTGAATAAAAAAAGAATTTTGAAAATCGGTCCACAAATTGACAGAGAAATCGGTGGACATACATAAAAAAAACACATACAGTGGAACATAGAACCTCCACCTGTTTAAAAGTCGGTTCAAAAGGTTCTGATGCGGCATTGCCATTTATTTCTCATCAACTTTTCAGTAATAACACGAATTATATGAAATGTAAAGAAGTACTTAATTCCAGAAAAGCTAAACATTTTTCCATCATGTAAAAATATTACCGCCAAAACCAAAAAAAAGGAATTACTTTGAGTAAATTGCTCGCCGTAGGTAACAAAATTGGTTTAGCCCGTAAATCTGTTTTCAAAGGGTTTTTTATCCTGTCAGGAATCTCTAAGGCGGGTTCTAATTGACGTGTCTTTAGTTCGGGTCCAGTCCGGCTTATCTGAGGCCGATGGGATAACAATACGCATAGGGTACTTATTTACCAAGATGTGGGGAAAATGGTGAATTATGGTGATGCTTTGAGGCAAAAAATTAACCTATTTCATGCTGCTTGACTACTTAGTGAGTTTTCTTTTGATGGAGTTGAGATGAATCGTTGAGGAGGTTCATTCTCAGATTAGGTTTGGTCCAAAAAAGTTTTGGTATGAAGACTGTTAATCAACTATGGAACGTACCTCCCTACCTAAAATATTTAGGCAATATTTTGGACAAATAATGTTAGAAGATAATTATAGGGTAAATCCGTTAGAGATGGCCATACGGGAGAGATGGCCAATCAATATATTTCGTAAATTTATTCACAAGGTGGCACTGTGTTTAACTCAGTACGCTCTGTATGGCGTCACGGTCAACGTCAAAACTAAACTTTGCACAAAAATAATTCAAAAAGGTGAGTAAATAGTCCTTAACTGTATATAGTTGTGCTAAAATTTTGTAGTAGGTTCATATATCATCCTAAAGTAGCACTATTTATATAAGTTCTTTGTGTTTTTCTTCGTTCTAACCTCAAAATGACAAAGTTTTTGAGTTTCGTTGGTTTGAATATTTAAGTGGCCATCTCACTCGGACTAAAAAGAGAGATGACCATATTGAAAGCCTGAAAAGCTGTCCATAGGATTTCTGAAAGTAGTACTGGTGAAGAGCAACCTACATTATGTTACACTTCTAATGAAGAAGACACATGAAATGAAGCTGTTTATTGTGCTGAATGTGGCGAAAATTATTATAGGACCTATATCATTGAAGACTGGATTCAATATTTAGTTTGTGATGTGTGGGTCATGAGAATCGTACACCGCTTGATGACATGGTGTTCTAAATGTGGTCAAAAAAACTTTTTACAAAAAAAATACAACTGACTTCCATAAATAATACTAAAAAATGCAAAATAACTTTAATTTCAGAAGTCGGTGTTTCTAGTTTGGTTTCTTCGTTATTTGACACCGACTTCCGAAATTAAAGTTATTTTGCAATTTTTAGTATTATTTATGATAGTGGGTTGTATTTTTTTGTGAAAAGTTTTTTATTTTTTACTTTTTAGTTTTTGTATGCCAGAATTGATAGCCCCAAAAATAGGGAATTTGAACATATCAGGTTGAACTGTACAAATCTATATACCCCTTCAGAGCGTATCAGCGTGACATAATGTTGTGAAGTGGTGAAAACAATATACAGACATGCGATTGCAGCAATTCTGGAAGGTTTGCTATCATTTATTGAAGAGTTTCATTGTGTATCTCTGAAGTTCTTCATCAGATCTTTTCCAAATTAAAATGGGACCACATGTGAAGCATTAGCTTTAAATAAAAAAAAATCTTCAAAATCGGTCCACGTAGTAAAAAGTTATGAGGTAACACACATAAAAAAAAAGTGTCGTATTGAGAACCTCCTCCTTTAAAATAGCAAGCCAGCAAAAAAACAAAATCAACCAAGCAGATAAAAAAGGAAAGGCAAAGGAAGATGCAAAACGAGTACCGGTCGTCTGCCCCGTACTACTACGGCCATCACTCCCGAATATGCGGGGTGAGATGGCCAGTTATGTGTTTTTTTTTTAAATAATATTTTAACTATGTTCTTTACAATAAAATAATATATTTAGGTTGATTTTTAAAAGACTGATTATGATTGATTTTATTAAAATCAAAAGTATTATTGTGAGCTCAACATTTTCAATTTTATTATTGTTTGAAAAAACTATGGCCAACTCTATGGATTTACCCTAATATACAATATAATATTATATCATGTACAAGATTTACTAAATCAACCCCTTTCCAGCAGAGGAGGGGCCTAAAAATTATTGTTATTAAAAATTATAGTTATAATTTGTAATATTAATTATTGTTATTATTAGTTATTATTATTAAAACCCTATTGTCACGGTAACGCCGCCGTACCTGACAGGTTAACTTTATACAATATATATATATTAATTAATAATAACAAAGAAAAAGTACTTACAAAGCTCAAATAAAAAATCCAAGGTATAAAATAATCTTATAATAACTCAGACGAGAACAACAAAAACAGGATGAAGGTGGGCAGAGGAAGCAAGGAGGTGGGGCCAATGGATGCGACGTCACTTAAATCAGGTGAAATACCCGTTAAAGACAGGATAATGTCAAAGGTGCTTTGTGTAGAGATGCCAAGATTTTGTGAGGAATTGACCAGGTCAATTTTCTTTCTTGTAACGGTTGTGTTTTTGCTTGAGCATTTTTCTTTTATAAAAACGTTTCCGCACTCTAGGAATTACTCCGGTATTGTGGGTGCGTTCACAAACTCACATAGACACCCAGACGGAATGCGGAACAAATCTTTGTTTCGCACGGGAATCGAACCTGCCACAGACAAATTAAGAATTACGTCAAAGAAACTGAATTCATTCAACACATTTTGTTTAGGGTTCCGAAAGTCTTAATGAAAATAAGGAACCCTTATAGGATCACTCGTGCGTCTGTCCGTCTGCCACAGCCAAATTGCTCCGAATCTGCTGGACTGATAGAGTTGGGTACATACATGATTATCTATGACTCAAACAGGAACGTGTACCTTAGGTAAACTACCTTAGGTAATTTGGTATTTGGGAGTCACTTTTGGGGTGCAAATCGAAAAATTAAAAATTTAAGTTTTTCAAACTGTACCGTGCGCAAATAAAAGGGCGCATTGTAAGGGTCTTGAATGTACATTTAAAAAAAAAAAAGTTATTTAAGAAAATAGATGAAAAATTTCCATTCTACCCCTTTATTTCCGAAAAATATAATATATATCAAATATAATATAATATAATATAATATAATATAATACTGTCGCTCCTATTACTACCGGTATATATTATATTATATTATATTATATTATATTATATTATATTATATTATATTATATTATATTATCACCTTTTCAAATACATAATATAATATAATATATACCGGTAGTAATAGGAGCGACAGGAATAGTAGCAAAAAGCATTCATAGATATTGTGACAAATTAGACTCAGGTATAAACATACACATAATTCAAAAACAAGCAGCCATTCATACCGTTACTATTTTAAGCAAAGTACTGGGGGACACAGTATTTATTACGAGTTAGCAGGGGATCCGAACCTCCTTTTCCCTGAGGGTCTCAGGGCGGGAGCAAGGAAAATCACCGGGATTCGTCCCGAGTAGAAATCACCTTTTCAAATACATAATAATATAATATAATATAATATAATATAATATAATATAATATAATATAATATAATATAATATAATATAATATAATATAATATAATATAATATAATATAATATAATATAATATAATATAGGGCGGGAGCAAGGAAAATCACCGGGATTCGTCCCGAGTAGAAATCACCTTTTCAAATACATAATAATATAATATAAATAATGATAATATAAAGACCTGTCGATGGTAAGTGTCGGCTATGTCTGACGAAAGATGAGATCACTCAACATATCATCTCTGGATGTGAAAAACTAGCTGGCACTTACTACACCAAACGGCACAACAATATCGTACAATATACAGAGTGGTGATGACAATACGACATTAAATTAAACCTCGCATACCTCAAGACGTTCTCAGTCTACATACAAAAAATCATTTGAATATATCCAGTAGTTTAGTAACAGGAAATTATTTTCGATTTTTAACATTTGCTACATGATGTATCTGATAATAGGGAAACACTGTCAGGTTAACGACCAACATCGGTATAAACATCAAAACATTAAAGCCACGTTGCCAACTCGCTACTTTAACACTTTCGCCAAATTAGTATTTTCATCTGATTTAGTGAAAATTATACCTTAACTCTGAGTAATAAGAGTCATAAAGCGTGTCATCAGAGTTGGATAAGAAAGTAACGAATGCGGAAATTGCAATGCACTCATAATATTAATAAAAAATTTAGTGTGTGCGAAAGAGATAAATCTAGTTTCGTTTGTTACTTCGCTTTCTTGAAGAAATTTGCTACAGCAAATTTATGTTAGTGTGTCGCCGGCCGCCGCGATCCTGTGACGAGTCACGCGTCCTCAGATGCCGCTAACTTTCGTTCGCGCCGCGCGCCCGCCTTGTTGAGGGACTTCCCCGCCGCTCGTGTTTTTTGTAAATTCATTTACGACGGTATTAGTGCGAAATTGGACGCTTTATTTTGGTGACAGGACACGTAACGTTTTAATAGGTATTTAGTTAAACAGTGAGTGAATTGTGCGAAATTAGACGCTTAGTTTTTATTGTTTTCGTGTTTTTTTTTAACGCAACCCAACGTGTAGTTCAGGTGTTGACCATACAACTATTCTTAAATTTTAAAACGCGACAAACGGAAGCCGTATAAATACAAGAAATTGCATGCATTGTTACCTAGAGACAAACCAGTTAGGTAAAACTTCTGTCGCTGGATTGAAAATAAACATTTCGAGAATCCGGATTTCTTGTACAATGTGATGTGGACTGATGAAAGTACATTTACAAGGAACGGTTTATGGAACAGACAGAATATTCGTTACTGGAGCCGCGTGAATCCGCGTCTAGGACGGGAGACTTCGCACCAGTACAGATTTGCTGCCAATGTTTGGGCTGGCATTGGTTTGCAGCTGTGATTCTGTGCTAAATAATCTGTGATTTAGTGTAATTTTACTGAGCATTAATCCATAATTAAAAGCCAAAAAATCAAGTCACTACAGGACCGCGCGTTGCTGCCGCTCTTACGACAGGTTAGTGAACTCATATTTATAAGTGGTGTTCTATTTCGTTTCTAGTTTTATGCCATTTAGTTTGTTTGAAATTTTTATTTTTTTATTTTCGATGTTAGGATATTTTTGATAGCTTAAACTTATTCTTATAAACTAGTATTGTCCGTGTTTTCATTTATTGTCGTATTGTCTTCTCCACCCTGTATATTCTGGACACTAGCAAGAAAACACAAATTTGAAGTTGCTAGCCTCTGGTGGCAAGAAGCCCTAACACAGCCACAAATAAAAGAAAATGAGACAGCAAAGTTAATGTGGGAGATTCCAGTCCAGACAGATGTAACAGTTACTCATAATAGACCAGATATCATATACATAAATAAAATAGAAAATAAAACATATTTAATAGACATTACAGTACCATCAGACTATAACATAGGACCCAAAGAGATAGAAAAACTAAGCAAATACCACCTGCTTAAAACTGAAATAACCCGATTGTGGAACACATCTACTGAAGTAATACCGGTAGTAATAGGAGCGACAGGAATAGTAGCAAAAAGCATTCACAGATATTGTGACAAATTGGACTCAGACATAAATATACACATAATTCAAAAACAAGCAGCCATTCATACCGTTGCTATTTTGAGCAAAGTACTGGGGGACACAGTATTTGTTACTAGTTAGCAGGGGATCCGAACCTCCTTTTCCCTGAGGGTCTCAGGGCGGGAGCAAGGAAAATCACCGGGAGTCGTCCCAAGTAGAAATGACTTTTTCAAATATATATATCTCTCTTTATCTTTTGTCTACGCCTGTGTCTACCGTTCGCACAGCGGTGATGTGGAGACAACTAAAAAAAACTAAAAGAAAATATAATTTGTAAATAATAAAGGGCTAAAAATGAAATAGTTCACGTGTCGGTAACAATGTCTCGGGCAACCAGGGCCTGCAGTCTCGACATTGATAGCGATCGCTTTGTCCTAACGATCGGTAAATCGGTCGGAAAAATAATTGATTTTCTTAAAATATGTACAGAGACGGCGTAAATTTTAACTTGTAAGCACTATTTTTCATGAAAACTGATCAACTGATCTGCTGGTCTCTGTACATATTTCAAGAAAATAAATCATTTTTCCGACGTAGCGACCGATCGTTAGGAGATAGCGATGGCTATCAATGTCGAGACTGCAGGGTCAGACCCTAAAGTCTGGACTTCAGCAATACTGCTTAACGACATAAATAGGCACAATTACTAAGGAAAATCTACTCCTTCACACTTCCTTTAGATCCCAATTAATATTAAAGCTATTTTTAGGGTTCCGTACTCCAAGGGTCCAAATAGAGCCCTCCGTCTGTCTATCCAGCGTCTGTCACTAAATTTTTTTTCGAAAAGTTTTTTAACTTTCCAATGACTTCACTTGGGTGAGAACGTTTATAATTACGTATATTTCACTAACAAATATCAATATATTGATAAATCAGATTTTTTCTATGATAATCCCATTTGGTACGGAAACCTAAATGTACAAAGTCCAACTCGCACTTAGCCGATTCTTTTTTTATATTTACTCCCAAGAGAGATAAATCTTTTGATACAAAAGAAATAATAACAGGAACGGCTATTAATAGAATAATTGTTCGGGGTAAAATATAATATGATATTGTTTTCTCCTGTAACGTAATTACAGGCTAAACAAAGCTATTCGTAGATGATAATAGTCTTATGGTGTGGGTTACATGAGCCAGTACTAAAATATTACCTTGATCAAAGTTGTTTGTTGTGATTCACTTCAAGTCAACCTGCCTGTCTTTTTAACCGACTTTGAAAAAAGCAGGAGGTTCTATGTTCGACTGTATGTTTTTTTAACCGACGAAAAAAAAAGGAGGAGGTTCTCAATTCGACCGTATATATATTTTTTTTCTTTTTTTTTTGTGTATGTTCAGCCCTCACTTCGTTATTTATAAACCGATGATCTTGATGATTATTTTTTTGTTAGATAGGGTATATCTCAAGGCTGGTCCCATGTCAAGAAAATCAGGAGTCCTGATAAAATTGAGAGAAAACCTTGAAAATTGTGAGCACGTTTAGCGTTTCCGTACGTATGTGCGGCCCTCAGTCCGTTGTTTATGAGCCGATTTTGATGATTATTTTTTTCTTAGATAAGGTATACCTTAACACAATCCCGATGTACGATCCCGATGTACATTAACAGATCCCGATGTTCTTCACATGGGACCACCCGGTCCCATGTGAAGAACATCGGGATCTGTTAATGGAATCCTGATAAAATTGAGAGAAAACTTCGAAAATTGGGCACGAATATTGTTTCTGTTTAGTTTTCTTAACTTAATCAGGTATTTGCATTTAGGAATCATCACACCATGAAACTGAGCTGATGATGGAAACCATACCTTTCCTAAACAATAGAAGTTAGATGTTAAAAAACTGGTTTTAGTGACAGATACCACTTAATATGCTTTGAAGAAAAAAAGTCTTTAGAATATTGGAGGTAACCTCAACTGGTCAATAAATATCCTGGGAACCTCATGGAAGGATGGTTACATCATCAGCTCAGTTCCAAGAAGAATGATGAAGGATTGGAAATTAGCCTCAGAGTATTAAAAGATGATGCGAGTCACAAACAATCATAAAATAAAAAACTTTTTAACAAAAAATTCAACCAACGAAAAAGAACTGAAAAGCAAAAAATAAATAAACCTTTTAAGTCGAGTATTGAGCTTATTTACCTACATAAAATATAAAATTTTATATAAACTAATATTGAGTCGGCGCCAAATAATAAAAATGATTAATTACCTACATATAGCCTTCTTTATTGCTACGTACATATAAAATTTAGATATTTAATAATCAGATTGTTTATTGGCGCCGGCTCAAAATTAGTTTATATAATATTTGATATTTTATGTAGGTAAATAAGCTCAATACTCGACTAAAAAGGTTTTTTTTTTTTTTCTTTTTAGTTCTTTTTCGTCGGTTGAATTTTTTGTTAAAAAGTTTTTTAATTATTTGAAAGCGTATATCTAATGCTGAGGTAGCCCCGTATAAATTTTATTGAAATTGATTTATGGATTTTTTAAAAATCAACAAAAGTATATAGTACGAGTATGTATACTCAAATGACATTTTGGTTTCCTCCAATTATGTTTAAATTCCATGTTCCATATTATTGGGGTTATCAATTCAGGCGTAACTTTAATATTTCGTTTCATTTCTGGGGTTGGGTTCTGGGAACTAAAAAGTGAAAAATAAAAAACTTTTTTACAAAAAATACAACCGACTTCCAAAAAAGAAAATAAGTACTTACAATTAAATTGAAAATTAACTTTAATTTCGGAAGTCGGTGTCAAATAACAACAAAGAAAAAAATAATCAAACACCGACTTCCGAATGTGAAGACATTTATATTTTTTTTATTTTTTTCTTTTTATCTGACTTCAAAAAAGGTTACCAATTCGGATGATTATATTTTTATTTGTTCGGGCATAACTTCGTCATATACAGACGGATTTGCAAAATACTTTTATTGTTCGAAAGGGGTTTATTCCGAAATAGTTCCGTTTAAATTTCATAATTATAGATTCTAATGATGAGTTTCGGAGACAAACAACGGAACTCTTCTAAAAATAACAGCAAATCAACCGCGATGGCTAGCTGCTAATCGCATAAATATGCATTGTTAACACAATTTAATGGAGAATCACAACTAAAAAGTGAATAATAAAAACTTTTTTACAAAAAATAGAATAGTTATTTTGCACTTTTCTTGTTTTTTTTGTTGGAAGTCTGTTATATTTTTTGTAATAAAAGTTGTTTTTGGAAATCAGCATTTTTTTTCTATATTCGGTTTTCAGTCCTGAATGCCTCTGTTGTACATGGAGCCTGTAATGTCCATATTACTTTTGATTTAAATAAAAAAAATTGTTGGTTACATGTCCAGTTTACTTGTTTTTTGACTACCACATTATAAGTAATTCGCACTAAAATATTTTGGCGGTTCGCAGATTTAAATTGTTTTCTCTTTTTTTAACTTAAGTGTACGAGATTATGAAACCTCACATATCAACCATCATTATCTATTTCAACTGTTATGTTTCAATCTATCAACTTTGACTTGACAGCACAGTTGGCGAACAGTGGTTGAGCGGTTGGCGCTGCGTGTCACAAGTTCGATTCCCGCACGGAACAAATATTTATATGGTCTACACATAGTTGTTCCGGGTCTGGTTGTCTTGTGTATGTGAGTTTAAACGTTTGTGTGACAATTCCTAATTTGTAGCAATTTTTTTTTTATAAAAAAAAAAATTGGCCTATCCTAAGTGGGACAAGGAACTCTCTGCAACCGCTTATCTAAATATAAAACAACATTATAAAGTGTTAGGTATATCAACAGCATTGTAAGTATTGTAGTCATTAGTAAGGAAACAGCATCTTCCATTAACACTACAGATTGCGTGACGCCGCGGTGATGTATTGGTGGCGCCTAATTATACGGGCGATAATATACACTGCTGTAGTATTACTTTATATTCGTATATGGACGATCTTGGAGGAGCTCGTGGCTAAAGTAATAACAGCCGCACGGGTCGATCTATCAGGTTAAGCTACGCTTGCTGGGGTTGGTCCAAAGATGGTTGACCATCTTTATATACCGAGACTCCTCCGAGCCTCGGAAAGCACGTTAAGCCGTTGGTCCCGGCTTTCAATCGTGGAGCTTTGACAGTCGTTACGGGTCGTCAGAAGCCCGAAAGTCTGACATCCAGTCTTACCAAGGGGTATTGTATTACCCTGTAACTGGGTTGTGGAGGTCAGATAGGCAGTCACTCCATGTAAAATACTGGTATTGAGCTGCATCCGGTTAGACTGGAAGCCGACCCCAAGATAGTTGGGAAAAGGTTAGGCAGATTGATATGTGGATGATCTTGGAGCATTCATAGAGTAAAGATGGACAGACTCGAACGCCTTGATAATGATGCCTTAACTGATTCGAGGAGGATAGAGTCAAAAAACACTATGCAGTCCTAAGACCCTTTTTTTGTGGGGTTGGAAATCATCCAATGACATCTCCCGCTCTGGATGGAGCGGGAGGGCGTGTCAGACTCTTACTGACTAAAACCCACCCCTGTTCCTTCCCTGCCTGAGTGCCCAGGGGAGCGGTAACTCGGTTATGAATTTATCCGCTACCCCTAGGCATATCGCCAATGACCTTGAGTGGTTAGCTTGCGTGTTCTGTGCTGAGCTCACATAACGCGTCGTACGTCCAGCCAATAATAGGGCTCGCCCATCAAGGAACGCTGTCCGAAATTAGACGCATTATTAATTTATTATACATAAAACAACAGGTATTAGACTAAAACACATAAGTAGGTATACTAAGATACAAATAATTAAATGATCTTTAAAATAGTGAAAGTTTCATAAAAACACGCTTTATAATTTTTGCGCGATTCTCAATTTTTTATCCGCGTTAGACATAACTTTTCAAATTAATTACACTATGTTTTATAGATATAATTTCAAATCAAATTAGGTCGGAAATTGTATAGAGTAGCATATACTTTTTTCAAAGAAATAAGACTAGTCGTTTAGACGTGATGTTCAATTAAAAACCATTAAAAGTCGTATAACTGCGCGTAATCGAGAGGTATTGAAACGAGAAATAGAAAGCTCATCAGTTGGATACAAGTAAAGAGCTGCTGACGAACAAATTAGACAAATGAGGAATTTCAGACAAACGTAAATTTTGACTTACTGTTTAGTTGCTCTAGACAGGAGAGAGTAGTTTCATTGTGGCACGGGGTCTCACCTTGAAGAAAGAAAATTAAGTTCAAATAAATTTCTACAGGTTACGTGATATGTTTTGATTTCTTATTGAAGTATAAGTAATGTTACGATTTTGAAAAAGTTACTGCTAAGAACTATAATGTTCATCTAAAAAAAACCCCGATTATTGTAACGAGTCTTTTAACATTTACATTTTTTGCACAAATAAGTGGTGCTGGTTGAAGTATTAGAAGTCTTCCATTCTCCTCATTAAATTTTCTCTAATAACATATTTTGATACAATGAAAAAATAGGGCTAATATAAGGTAGGGCTGTATGTGTATTCAGTCAACTTGCCGTCGCTGGCTTATACAATTTCTAGCGATATAATGCTGCCAGTATAATGTTGACCGTGATAAAAGATTTTATTTGTAACTACCTATCCATGAAAGTATTATTTTTAATTCATCATCTTGAGCCTGTAGCAGTCCACTGCTGGACGTGGCCTCTTTAAAATCACACTTACACATATTATATCGATACTCTAGGTACATTGGGCCGTACAAATAGTAGAAAAACTACGACCTACCAAAGTTATGTAGGTACAATCTATGTACATAACTATGGGAGATATCGCAGTTTTTTTTTGCTCATATGTTATAAACAATTTAATAATTTTTATTATTAATGTCAAAACAGTTTTCATTAGTACAAGTTACAGCATAAAAACGAATTTACTGAGTTTTAAAAAATAACAAAAGAGATAATTTTTCCGCTTTTGTTTCAAACTGAACTGTCATTTCAAAACATTTTTTGGATTGGTGGGGCTGTATTCAGTGCAACATCAACTCACTAACACCTGAAGAAAGCACACGAATTATTACTAAGATACAAAAAGAAGAAGTTAGCGTAGCACTGCTACTGCCAGGGGTTGTGGATAAATTCGAAACAGATTTACCGCGCCCCTGGGCACTCAGGGCAGGGAAGGAACAGGGGTGGGTTTTAGTCAGTAAGAGTTTGACATGCCCTCCCGCTCCACCCAAAGCGGGAGATGTCATTGATTGATTTACCAACCCCAAAAAAAAAAGCGTAGCACTTCTAGAACAGAGAGAATATCTTTATCGCCGGTCCAAAGAGTACTTCAGCGATTTCTCTCCACCTAGTCCGAGGGTAGGTATCACACTAAAGAACAAACCACTCCATAGTTTATGCCAATACGATATCAGAATATAAAGTTATGGTCTTCATCAATGTATTAAGGGGTACTAAACAACATTAATTACCCACCACGGAAGTCACAACAGTATACAAGGAATCGTGCCTCATTAACACCAGATCGCGTGCCTCACAGATAGAGACGAGTGTCTCTTGATTGCCTCATACTTAGACAACAATAGTAAAGTACTGTCGCGCTCATATTGTTCGCTTGATGGCTAATAAATGACAAGTAGCTGTCAATTGTTTCATGGTGTTATATTGTTTTGTTGTTAGGTTATAATTGTTTGTTCAAGGATTGATTTTATGTGAGCTGTGTATAAAAGAAATTTGTCTTTGGTTCAGTAATGAATTTGATAGTTTTGTAGACGGCAGTTAACTGACGTGTACAAAACAGTACAAACAGTACAGTTACTAAAGTAACAGAAATGCCCAACTTTTTTTTCATGAAGCCACTTATTTAACAAAATATAGAACTGACTTCCAAAAAAAAAGACGAAAAAAAGTGCAAAATAATTACAATTTCGGCAGTCGATGTCAAAAAACGAAGACACAAAACCAGAAACACCGACTTTAAAGTTTTTTTATTTTTCGTTTTTTAGTTGTATTTCATAGACATACCTACATATTTTCATAGACATGCAGCAATCGCGAGTTATTTGCTGTTAGATATTGAAGAGTTCCACTGTCTATCTCCGAAGATTTTCATTAGATCCTAATGTATTATATACTAAAACTGTAGCCAATAAATGTATTTTCTTTCTTTCTTTTCTAAAACCGTCCTGTAAAAATATGCATTTGAATAACGAAAACCCCATCCAAATCGAATCAGTACTTTTCGAGAATATCGCGGATAAACAAGATACATACATACATACATACATACGGGTCAAATACAGGACCGCCTTTTTTGAAGTTGGTTAAATACTTGTATTTAGCTGCATTAGTTTAGACTGGAAGCCGACCCTAACAAAGTTGGGAAAAGACTAGGATGATTATGTAGATTAAAATAGGGATGGGTAAAAAAAAATTATAATTCTATTTAGTTCGTAAGTAAGATTATCAAAAAATGTTGGACACGTATTCCATTTTATTATTGTGGGTATAGTAGAAAACTATAATTTGTAATCAGCATGGCACATTATATATTATTTAATATTTTCTTCTTACTTTACACTATTTATTTACGTATTTTAATTATAATATTACCTATTACATAAACATTGATATTTAATTCAGTTAATATTTTATTTACCCTCGTCCGTGCGTCACTGCGAGGTGCTAACTGAAAACCAGCGCTGGGTGTCCAACGCCCAGCAAATGCGAAGATAGTAACCCTTTCGGTATGGGCACGCTCAGCACAATTTTATTGTATCTTTGTGTACCTACTATTATTTTCTTTACCTTTTGTTTGTTGCTGTTGTGTTGTATCTGTGTCGAATAAATGTTTATTCTATTCTATTTTTTGCTTTATCAAATCAATAAAAAATGACAAAGATAAAACGAAACAAATATCAGGAGTGAGGGCTTGTTACATCACTTTTAAGCAAAAAGTGGTACAATTAAACTCAAGTGTGACGTCATGCGAATTTTCAAGATTGAGGCTCTTCAGTTTTTGTTAACGTGACAAGAATAAATACGTGTACAATACTATTTGATCATCTAACTGATGGACTAATTAAATTTTTTCAGTAGTATTTTCCTCTGTCCCTTATCTCAATCGTTCTCCCATTACTGAGGATCATGACTCCATTTTCGACTATCAATTGTCTGCCTCCAATTGATCCGGTCTGTCGGCCGATGGAGGGTGGCGACAAATAACTCCATCTATTCGGAGATCTGATACTACCTTCTCTTCCACTAAGTGGCCGCATTATTCAGAATTTTATACTTCCAGGAATTTATATGTAAAGAGAAACTATTCCTGTGTGTTCTGCACCTAGGGATAGCGCGAATATGTACTGTTGACGTGCAATCTAACTCAAACGTGGCTTTGTAAACATTAATTCTAGAAATAGGTATGTCAATAGAGCTACTGAGATACGTACGATACATTCTCAGGAAAGGCTTTATGGGAACGGAAATGTTGGAGCCATTTCTATTTCTATGAAACAGAAGTAACTTGAATCTGCCTTATGTGGCCGTAAACATGAAACATTGAGTTTTTCTAAAAGTAAATAGAAACATAGATATACTTTTCTTTATCTATATATTTATATATTTGACTTCAAAAAAGGAGGTTCTGTATTTGCCCTCTAAGTATGTATGTATGCATGTTTTTCTGCGATTTATTCGAAAACTACTGATCCAATTTGAATGGGGGTTTCCTTATTTAAATGAATACTTTTCAAGAAAGGTTTTAGTATATAATATATTAGGATCTGATGAAGATCTTCGGAGATAGACAGTGGAACTCTTTAACTACTCACAGCAAATGACTCGCTATTACTGCAATCATGTGTATATGTATTAGTTAAAGAACCACAAGTAAAAACAATAAAACTGTATTCCAAAATAGTTGAACAGACTTCCAGAAAAACACTAAAAATGTGTAAATTATCACACTAATATTATAAAGGCGAAATTTTGTGAGTGTGTATGTTTGTTACTTCTTCACGCTCTAATGGCTGGACTGTTTTGGATGAATTTTGGTATGTAGATAGCTTATACCCTGGACTAACACATAGGCTACTTTTATCCTGGTCTACGCGGGTGAAGCCGCGGGGCGCAGCTAGTAATGTAATATAATAAAATTCAAGTTGTAAAAACGGTTCCATATTTTTTGTAAAAACAGTTTTTTTACAACCCATTGTGAGTGTTTAGTATGTACCGAAACTTTATTGGCTTTCAAATTAATATTGTTTATACTCAAAATTGGTTAAGAAATCACAAAAAAAAAACTTTTTAATAACAAAAAATTTAACCGACGAAAAAGAACTGAAAAGCAAAAAATAAATAAACCTTTTAAGTCTTGAGTATTGAGCTTATTTACCTACATAAAATATCAAATTTTATATAAACTAATTTTGAGTCGGCGCCAAACAACAGTCTTATTATTAAATATCTAAATTTTACTTGTATGTAGAAATGAAGAAGGCTAGATGTAGGTAAATTTATCATTTTATTATTTGGCGCCGACTCAAAAATCGTTTATATAAAATTTTATATTTTATGTAGGTAAATAAGCCCAATACTCAAGACTTAAAAGGTTTATTTATGTTTTGCTTTTTAGTTCTTTTTCGTCGGTTAAATTTTTTGTTAAAAAGTTTTTTATTTTATGATTTTTTGTGACTCATATCATCTTTTAATACTCTGAGGCTAATTTCTAATCCTTTATCATTCCTCTTGCCACTGAGCTGATGATGTAACCATCATTCCTTGAGGTTCCCAGGATATTGACCAGGTGAGGTTACCTCCAATATTCTAAAGACGTCTTTTCTTCAAAGCATATTAAGTGGTATCTGTCACTAAAACCAGTTTTTTATATCTAACTTCTATTGTTTAGGAAAGGTATAGTTTCCATCATCAGCTCAGTTTCATGATGTGATGATTCCTAAATGCAAATACCTGATTAAGTTATGAAAAGTAAACAGAAACAATTTGAAATTTTATCAGGATTCCATGATCAGATCCTGATGTCCGTGACATGGGACCACCCTTGAGGTATACCCTATCTAAGAAAAAAAGAATCATCAAAATCGGTTCATAGAAAATGGACTGAGGGCCGAACATACGTACAGAAACGCTTAACGTGCCCACAATTTTCGAGGTTTTCTCTCAATTTTGTCAGGATTTCATTATCAGATCCTGATTTCCTTGACATGGGACCACCCTTGAGATATACCCTATCTAACAAAAAAAGAATTATCAAGATCGGTTCATAAATGACGGAGTGAGAGCTGAACATACGCACAGAAACGCTAAACGTGCCCAAAATTTTCGAGGTTTTCTCTCAATTTTATCAAGATTCCATCATCACATCCTGATTTCCTTGACATGGGACCACTCTTGAAATATATCCTATCTAACAAAAGAAGAAATATCAAGATCGGTTCATAAATGACGGGGTGAGAGCTGAACATACACAAAAAAAAAAAGAAAAAAAATATATATATTGTCTAATTGAGATCCTCCTCCTTTTTTTTCGTCGGTTAAAAAAATACAATGAACTGACCATCAATTTCAACTGCCTATATCTAATCTTGTACACGTGAGAACACCCGCATATACAATGTTCTCGACAAACCTCTTTCATATTACTTTTAATGTATTTTTAAGTACCCAAGGCATGTCTAGAATTTAATTTTTTCATCGTAAGAGTTCTATTTTAATCACACAGACTTTCATAAACCGCTGTACTTACGTTTATATTTAGTACGTGCGAGGCATATGAAAATATCCAGCAAATAAGGTTATTTACAAAGTTTGAATTTCAAGCTGTGTCTAGCTGAGAAATGGGATGTGTACCTAGACACATTTCCGTAACCCATGTCGTCTTGATGTCATTAGGTAACCCGAAAAAAAAGCTGTTTAGACTTTTAACTTAAATTCTGTTGAAGAGTTGTTTAGTTCCGTACCCGAAGGGTCCAAACGGAGCCCTATTGTTGTCACTCACGTGTCCGTCTGTACGTCCGTCTTTCTGTCCGTCTTTTCATCTGTCACAAAATTTTGTTCCGAAATATTTTTTACCTTTCCGTTTGACCTATGAACTTGAAATTTGGTGATAATGTTTATTTATTTATTTATTTATGTACACAAAACACAAGAGAAAAAAAAAACAATTACAGAAACAATAGTACAAAGGTGCTGCTTATTTCAAAAGAAATTTCTTCCAGCAGACCTGCGACTGGAAAGTTGGATATGAGACACAGTGTGTATAAATAAATAAAGACTATGTTTATTACATTTACTAACATAATTTTGTGACAGACGACAGACAGACGGACAGATGGCCACCTGAGTGACAGCAATAGGGCTCGGTTTGGACCCTTCGGGTACGGAACTAAAAAACCCTTCACCAGAAATCAAACATTACACAACTCCAACAGCTTACAAGTATATATTTACCTTTACAGTACAAGTCATACTTGTATATAGGGAAGTACATGCACGAGTAAACTTCTGAATAAAGTACTTTTAAGGCACGTACAGACACATCCGTCACGTTATCGTCAAGTCGCATACGTCACATCAAATATAATTTTCTAGCTGTCGTAATAGCCCCAACATCATCATTTCAACTGAAAGATTACAGGACATAGGCCTCCCCTGAGTGTCGCGACGTCGACCAGCCCTGTGCATCTCCCGCCTGACGCAGGTGCTCACCGGACATGGCTGTTTCGGGAAGTACCTGTGTCGGATCAAGGCGGAGGTGACCCCTGCGTGTTTCCACTGCGAGGATCGCCCAGTGGACACGGTGGAGCATACGGTGGAGGTTTGCCCCGCCTGGGCAGAAAACCGCCGTGTCCTCGTGGATGCGATAGGCGGCAGCGACCTCTCGCGCCGTGCCCTGGTTCAGGCCATGGTACGGAGCGAGAGGGAATGGGGGGCCGTCTCCTCCTTCTGCGAAGCAGTAATGCTCGCGAAGAGGGAGGCGGCACACGTTAGGGAGACTCAACAGAGACCGAGTCGCCCTAGCGCCCCCAGCAGCAGCCGTCGCAGGAGACGCCAGGGGCTGCGAGACGATCTCCGGCCACCGTAGACCCGGGCCTGCGGACGGCGAGTAGCGGGAAACTCGCCGTCCGATCAGCACCAGGCCCGAGAGTCGACGGCGCGTAGTGTTCCACGCGCGCCTCAAAGAGTTGTCAGCAAAGGACGGGGCCTGCCACGGCCAGTGCCTGCCCGGGGGTGGAGGATAAATTCGAAAGAGTTACCTCGCCCCCGGGCACTCGAGGCAGGGAGGAACAGGGGTGGGTTTTAGTCAGTAAGAGTCTGACACACCCTTCCGCTCCACCCTAGAGCGGAAGAAGTCATAGGATGATTTCCCACCCCCCTGAAACCCTGTGCATCTCACATCCAGCGGATGCCCGTAACCGTCACCAGGTCATTGGTCCACCTTGTGGGAGGCCTTCCAACGCTGCGTCTTCGGGTATGCGGTTATCACTATAGAACCTTTCGGCTCCATCGACCATCTGTTATGCCAGCAATGTGCCCTGCTCATTGCCAATTAAGTTTCATTAGTTATGTAGTTTCCGTGTATCAGGTAATTATCATTGATATATGTATGGAGCAATGTAATCTAGCTCGTGGATAAATTCGAAAGATAGTTACCGCGGCCCTTGGCACAGGCAACTGAAGGAACAAGAGTGGGTTTTAGTCAAGTCTGACACGCCCGCCGCTCCACCCAGAGCGAGAGAAGTCATTGATGATTTACGACCCGCCAAAAAAAAAAAACAAGGTAATTCAATAGCATTCGAGTCGATTTTACTGCCAAGCCGCGCTAATAGATGTTTGACATCAAAAAAAGGGCGTACCACGCGTTTTTCTGATGCCACATTTTGGTCATACAAAGGACAAACTTGACCAAATCAAATTCACCACGCTTCGGCTTTCTTCAGGAGTGGGTGCATGCGCGAGATATTAATATTTTTTATTTATTTTAATAATAACATTTTTTAATTATTTTAATAAAAATATTTTTTAATTATTTTAATAAAAATATTTTTTAATTATTTTAATAAAAATATTTTTTAATTATTTTATTATCCTGTACACGTTATGCTTAAAGGCAAACGTTTGGCCCCCAAATATTTAATTATTGTAGTATCAATCAAAATCATACTCGAAACTCACGTGATAATAATGAAATAATTATAAAAATTAAAAATTTTGACTAGAAAAAGTTTTCAGACCATTGCTTTTTAGGGCACGCGGGCGAACCCGCTGGCACAAGCTAGTTGCGTATATTTATCGAAAGTTTTACAGGTTCGGTGAATTTAAAAAGATCTGCATGGATGTTACCAAACTACTCCCTTCATTTTTAGGGTTCCGTACCCGAAGGGTTCTATTGCTTTGCCTGCCTGCCAGTTTGTCCGTCGTCTATCACAAAATTTTGTTCCGAAGAATTTTTTAACTGCCCATTGACCCATGAACTTGAAATTTGGTGATATTGTTTATTATTTTACTAACAAATATCAATATATTGATAAATATTTTTTTTCTTTGATAATTCCCTCATTTGGTATGAAACCCTAAATGTACGAAGTACTCGCACTTGGCCTTTAAATATAAAAATGAATCTTTATTTTCCGTGGTCACAACATCACGCGTGAGTGGTTGGACAGATTGTAAGGAGAAGGTTTTTACGAAAGAAAAAATTAAGAAAGTTGCGCGGAAAATTTGAAAATTTCAGAAAACTTAACGACTATTTAAACTTCGCGCTTTTGACAGTTCATAGCTAAGACAGAACAACGTCTGTCGGGTCAGCTAGTTACAGATATTACTAATAAATACCAAAATATTGATTTCCCTCATAGGATACGGAACCCAAAATGTGCGAAGTTCGACACGCACTTGGCCCGTTTTTTTAATTCAGGCCTAACTTTAATAAAATACTAAATAAGCAAACAAAACGATGGTAATACATTATGATTTTAGTCAAGTCCAATATTCGGCCAATTTTTGGCCGAAACCAGTTTTTTTGGCTAAAACTGACAGAAACCGAACCTTGGGTTTGATACTACAACCTATATAGGGTTTTTTTTTTTTTTTTTTTTTAAAAAAAAAAAAACCTATATAGGGTGACAGATAATTAGTGACCGATACTTAAACACGTGAATGTACTCATGATTATAAACAACTTTCCTAAAGAAACATTTTATTTATATTTATACTCATTCGATTTTATCACAATAACACAACAGCCGTATGAAATTCGCGCGCGCGGGGCAGTGACCTATTAGCTGTTAGCCGCGTGCGCTGTCCTGTCTTACTATATGTTTCTTTGGGAAAGTTGTTTGTTATCATGAGTACAATCACGTGTTTAAGTATTGGTCACTAATTACCAGTCACCCTATATATATTTAAATCTGTGTCTCGATCACACACAGTTACTGAGCGGGCGACGACTTGACTGACGAGTGTGTATAAACCTTTACTCAACACAGGAAGAGAGCTTGAACGATGTTTTAGAAGTTACCGAGATATTGCCATGTTCGGGAACTCGTCAAAATCATTAATTATGGTAATTTGACTTGCCTTTGAAGGGAATTCGCGGCTAATTGGCTGTCGGTTCAATGGTTTTGCGAGGGAAAGCTGGATTCAGTCTATTGACGGGTGATTTATAACTGAACATGGAAACATTTGGAGTTTTTAATAAAACCAGCCAAATGCGAGTCGAAATCATGCATGAAGGGTCCCGTACCACCGTACAAGATTATACGCGTCTATTCGTTGCCATTATTAAGATCGAGCAAAAAAAGCCAAAAAAACAAGTTCCTAATAGGGGGATCCCCTTTAATTGTTAATTTACTTTTATTTTTATTACAACAGAAATACACATTCTGTGACAATTTCAACAGTCTACCTATTACGGATCACGAGATACAGCCCGCTGACAGACATATGGACGGTCGGACGGACGGACGGATGGATAGCGGTGGCTTAGAAATAGGGTCCCATTGTTTACCCTTCGGGTATAACGCTAGAAACTAAGCGTATATGAGTCCACACCTCCTCGTTCACCTCGTTCGTGGTCCTCGTTGTGTAAATTACTAAAACAGTCTTTATTAGGTAGATCGACGAGACAAATGGGTATATTTTTACTGGACTTCACTCTGTCTGTGTTCCTTGCAATAGAACAAAAGCAGAAACATCATAAAACTCTCAATTAAACTATATTTATAGTAATTATGACACTAGCTACACTAACCCATTATCTTAAATCTACAAGATTTAGAAAACTGTAATTTTGCAAGGAATACAGGCTTATTTATTTTTATCTTATTATAACTTTACGTAAATTGAACATAATCTGAAGTTCCTTTTGCTGTATGAAACTTATTGTATAGTTGTATTAAAACTAGTTTTTTTTCCTCGAGGCAAAAAGGGTTCGAGGAGGCGACTCCCAAAAAATCGGTTAGTCCCCCTATGCTCTAGTCCTGCTATGCTCGACTCATAAAATACCTACTAAAAAGTTTCGCTATGCACGAAATCACATTCGCGGACAGTGATGAAGAAAACTGTTACTGTGAAATTTTTTATTGTTAAAAATCAAGCATTGCCATCGACAACTAAATTAAAAATTTGACAAGATCCTACGAAAAGAAAGATATCTGCCTGAAAATCTTTTTGGACGCTATCACCCACATAACTATTTTTTGGAAAGATAAAGCAAAGAACAATTAAACCAAAACCTAATTATCGAGAAGGAAATGTTATTTTTAAATTAGTAATAATAATTTGATTCGTATTAAAGTCTGCGACTTAAATAGTAAGAGTAATATCGCATTTCTGTAATTTAAATATAATACTTATATCTCATTATTTTTTATTTATTTTTTAATTAACATTTTTTATTTTTTTTAATAGTTGATTATTTGTATTTTATTTGTGTAATTAATAAGACTGAATATTATGAACGATTTTTTTATTTACCTACTCTCTTCTATATTTTACTACTTTCTGCCCGCGGCTTCATCTTTATGTTAACAGGATTTGAACTATCTGTGTATCTAACAAATGTCAAAGCATGAGTAACAAACATTAAAACATTGTAACTTTCGCATTCATTCGGTAATTAATGTAATATTAGTAAGATAAGATTTGTAATGAAGTCTATACACTTTGCTAAATCTTGTGGTTCCAGTTTTGACTAAAAGCTCTATTCATAAACATTTCTTAACTTAGAAATGCTCTGAAATTCGTTTGACCTTATCTGTCATTTTAAATTGTTTGATTGTCAGAACGAGACAAAACCAATTTTAACTTACAGAAACTTACGTATATACGAATAGCGCTATAATTTTTTTTACTTTAATTCACACACTTTTCTTTCCAACTGTACCTTCCATATATAGAATCGAAGAATTGTGTGCATAGCGAAACTTTTTAGTAGGTATTTTTCAAATCGAGCATAGAGGGACTAGAGCATAGGGGGACTAACCGCAAAAAATCACTCACTAAAATGTTGAAAATAAAAATACATACGAATATTTTCAAAAAATCAGACTGTAAAAAACAACTGAAAAGTTCCAAACAAGCCACTTTTCAAGCAGTCTGATGCGATTGGTGGCATCAAATCTGTTATTGAACTAAAATTGGTTTCCTTTTAATTTTAAAACTATCTCCAGCAGATAACAAGGACCAACGACTTATTAATCCGAAATCTGTTACATTAATTGTGGCGACTGAAGAAGGGTTGTCCCCCAACTAAGTTTACTCGATTCCAGCAAGGCATTTAAATGTGATCCTATCTAAGTAAGCACTTGTCCAATCTTGAGACAACACTCATTATACTAAAGTTATCCCTGTCTATTGTCCAGTTTACCTGTAAGCCCTTTGCAAATAAACCCCTTACTTTAATTATAGGAACAACTCTAAATACTCCCTCAGACAGGCAGGAAGCGACAATACGGCAAATCATTTTCAAAGAAATGTTTCATAGGTTGTGGTCGGCGCAACACGTTTTTTCTTCCATTCCGTCCTGTCAGCCGTCACGCTGTCACTAACTCCCTTTTCTTTTATATAGTCACTCCTCACTCTCACTATCCATCCATCTTTTCTTTAGCCTCCCTCTCCCTCTCCATCCATCCATATTTATATTCATAACTCTTTTAGTTACATTGTGTTTCATCCCTCCTTTTCACATGACCATACCAAGATAAGCGGTACCCTTTCAAATTTTCTGTCACTGTCGCCACTTTTAAACTACCTCTAATGTCATTGTCATTTTTCACTTTATCCATTCTCGTTACTCGACACATCCATCTCAACATTCTCATCTCCGCCACAACATGCAATCTTTTTAACCGACTTTCGAAAAAGGAGGAGGTTCTATGTTCGACTGTATGTACGAGTATGTTTTTTTTTTATGTATGTCCGCCGATTACTCCGTCAGTTGTGGAACGATTTTCAAAATTCTTTTTTTATCCGAAAGAATATACTCCCGAGGTGGTCCCATTTAAATTTTATCGAAATTGCTTCAGCGCTTTTTGAGAAACTGAACAAAAACGAAAAATACATTTACCTCGATGACGTTTTGGTGTTCTCCAAATGTTTAAATTCCACGTTCCATGTTATTGGGGGTTTTAGTTCTGGGGTATAACAACTAAAAAGTGAAAAATAAAAAACTTTTTTACAAAAAAAACAACCGACTTCCAAAAAAAATACACTAAAAAATAAAAAATAACTTTAATTTCGGAAGTCGGTGTCAAATAACGAAGAAGTAAAATACAAACACCGACTTCCGAAATTAAAGTTATTTTTTATTATTTTGTGTATTTTTTTTTGGAAGTCGGTTGTTTTTTTTGTAAAAAAGTTTTTTTCATCCATCTTTTTCACATGTTTTTTTATCATTGATAGGTTTGCGTTCATCACTATCTCACCTGATGGTAAATGATGATGTGTGAGCACTTTTACCTAGAAGTAACCTATTCACTCTTGAATTAAAGAACCCTAGATTGTAGCTATCAGGAAGCACAGACTCTGTCAGAGAATTCCACTCCTTAGCTGTCACAATGAATGTGTTTCAATAAAATTATCATCGTTGCCTCATCGCTGTCGCATTATTGTGTCACCGTTATCACGGTGTTGCGTTGAACCTGCCTGTGGGAGCCTTAAGGGTCTACTACCCTCCAAGTGGCGCCCTCATTGAATAAAAAATCGTCCTCTTTGTAACAAACGTGACGTTGGATTCTTTAATATTTATTTTGTATGCTATGGTACGATTTTTTATTCAATGAGGGCGCCACTGGCGGGTAGTAGAGCCTCAAAAACCGAGTCCCTCAGTTCGATGTCCATCATTAAAAGCAATTTATTTCTGGCCATTAGTGAAACAAAATATTTATGAAGAACAGTAGCGTAGTGAAACGGTCGTTTGAGATGAAAATGTAATTGAATTATAATATGATTTGCGAAGTAATTGGGCAAGGTAATGTAGGGGAATAATTTGGGTGAGGCACTTTATAAATAGGTACTACCCTACTTTCTTATGTTTTATGAAATTTATCGCTTAAAAGGCACAAAGGAATCACGAATAAAATTGTATCGTCAGGCCCCGCGCGTCCGCGATTATGTTTATGATACGCGACAATAGGTTTTTACTTGTTATTCTGGGGCCTGACGGATTAAGTACCTACTAACCTCTGCCAGCGGCTTCGGACGCGTTGAATTGATTATCTAAATTTTATATGTACGTAGAAATGGAGAAGGCTCGACGTAGATAAATTAATCATTTTAATATTTAGCACGTACTCAAAATTAGTTTATTTAAAATATAATCGTTTATGTAAATAAGCTCAATACTCAAGATTACATAGGTTTATTTATTTTTTGCGTTTTTGTTCTTTGTCGTTGGTTTAATTTTTTTAATTTTTTATTTTATTTTATGTGGCTAGCATCACTTTTATTCCTCTTATCACTGAGCTGATGATATAACCATCCTTTCTTGAGGTTCCCAAGATATTGGCCAATTGAGGTCACCTCCATTATTGTAAAGACGTGGAAAGACGTCTTGTCTTCAAAGCATATGCAAAGGTTCGATCATTCAGCTTATTTATTCTCGTAATGTGAAACTCCTTGGTGAAATTCTAATATATTTTTTGGGGAAACTAAAAAAAAACCGTAAAGGATACGCACGGCGCTATACAACGTAGTATGCGGTAAAATAGGTACTCAGGTGAGAGTACCTATTTTACCGCACGTACCACTGTCTGGTGCGTAATTTTTAACTTTCGAAAAACGATACAGGCATCGTATATGTATTTTTTTGAGTAAATATGTAACTAACATGTATACAGTGTATGACTAACACAATCCTACTACATTTTGATTAAACTTTATTTCCTCAAAATAAATTAAAAACATGCTTCGTCTTAAACTAAAAGGTACACGACCTCATGACTATAAATTGAATCGTTAATTGGATACCTTTAATATTACTAACATAACAGCGTATAGACAATGTGACCACGTTTTTCCTTAAACGCGTGTGGTCGATGCGTCACATAACAAGAGTTACGGGAACTACACAGGACTTACTCATTGTATATCGCTTTACGTTTATGACAGCCTGGTAGCTATAGGTGTTTCCTGGGTGAAAAAAAAATGTGTGGAACATTGGATTTGTTAATTAGTGACATAGCATTGTAGTGTTTATAGGTAAAATGGTTGTCTGAATCATTTGAAACGATCAGCATTTGAAAAAGTAATGCTTCACAAGCAAATAAGTTTCTTTTTAGGCCGTAGGAACACCGGGAACTTACGACAACTGAATTTTCTCCGAAAATAAAAGATAAATCTAATTATTTTTTAAAAGAGGTTTCATCAACAGACATTTAATTTTCATTTCATATTTTTTCTGTACCGAGATATTTTGGATCAGATCTTAAATTCGGTCCCCGTATAGGTGTCAGTTAGTTACGAACGCCATAGGTGGAAAGTCAGTTCTTTGGTGCTCAGTACAGACAGCAACACGCTTTTCCTGAACATCATCCTTGTAACAGTAATTATATCATTATGCCCGCAATCGCTTTACGTTTATGATATCCTGGTACGTATTGGTGTTTCCTGGATGAAGAAATTATTATGGAATAAAGGATTTATTAATTGGTGACATAGCATTGTAGTTTCATTTAGAAGTAGTAAAATGGTTTTCTGAATCATTTGGAAGTTGAAACGATCAAGCATTTGAAAAACTTGTACTTATAATTCAAATAGGTTAGGTTAAGACCGTAGGAACATCGGGAACGTACGACAACCGAATATTCTGCAAAAGTAGAAGAGAAAAAAAATATTGGTGGAAAGTCAGTTCTTATGATCGTTGTAATTTAACAGACCTCTAAGATGTACCCGGGCCTGCGGACGGCGAGTAATGGGTAGCTCGCCGTCCGATCAGCACCAGGCCCGAGAGTCGACGGCGCCTAGTGTTCCACGCGCGCCTCAAAGTGTTGTCAGCATACATGACGGGGCCCGTCATGGCCGATGCCTGCCTAGGGGTTTAGGATAAACACGAAAGAGTTACCTGGGCATTCAGGGTAGGGAAGAACAGGGGTGGGTTTTAGTCAGTAAGAGTCTGCCTCCCGCTCCACCCAGAGCGGGAGAAGTCATTGGATGATTTCCCACCCCACAAAAAAATAAAAATAAAATGTGTACGTCGTTAGCATCCACAGCTAAAAAAAAAGTAGGCCGTCACGGGACGCTCGACAGATGTGAAACATCTATTTTAATATTAGGATTAAAAATTGTTGTTAGTTGTTATTGATGTTGTTGTTGTTGGTGTTGTTGTTGTTGTAGTTGTGTTACTCTTTTTCGCATAGTGTTTCTAGGGAGAAGGGAGTCGAGAGCGGCGGCGTAGTGGCACGTTAGTCGTCACGGCATTCGAGTCGATTTTACTGCCAAGCCCAGCCAATAGATGTTTCATACCAAAAACCGGCCAAGTGCGTGTCTGGCCACGCGCCAGGTAGGGTTCTGCAGTCGCCCGTTTTTAACCGACTTTCGAAAAAGGAGGAGGTTCTATGTTCGACTGTATGTACGAGTATGTTTTTTTTTTTTTTTTATGTATGTCCGCGCATTTCTCCGTCAGTTGTGAACCGATTTTCAAAATTCTTTTTTTATCCGAAAGAATATACTCCCGAGGTGGTCCCATATAAATTTTATCGAAAATGCTTTAGCGCTTTTTGAGAAACTGAACAAAAACGAAAAATAGGCATATATCTTGATGACGTTTTAGTGTTCTCCAAATGTTTAAATTCCACGTTCCATGTTATTGGGGATTTTAGTTCTAGGGTATAACAACTAGAAAGCGAAAAATATTTTTTTTTTTTTACAAAAAAACAACCGACTTCCAAAAAAAAATACTAAAAATTTAAAAATAACTTTAATTTCGGCAGTCGGTGTCAAATATCGAAGAAATAAAATACAAACACCGACTTCCGAAATTAAAGTTATTTTTAAATTTTTAGTGTATTTTTTTTTGGAAGGCGGTTGTTTTTTTTTGTAAAAAAAGTTTTTTATTTTTCGCTTTTTAACTTGTGGACTTAGGAGGCTTTACGTTTATTAATTCTTAAAAATACGGAATCCTTTTTTTGGAGTGTGGTATCATCACATAACTTCTCCAAGCGAAAAGGCGTGTCAGACTCTTACTGACTAAAACCCACCCGTGTTTTTTCAATTGCCAGTGCTTAAGTTCCACGCTTGGCAGTCTAGACAGCAAGATGCTGTTCATAACAATTACATAATTATAACCGCAAAGTCATTACCTACTCTTGCACCGTTGACGCTATTTTTTTTTTTGGGGGTGGGAAATTATCCTATGACTTCTCCCTCTCTGGGTGGAGCGGGAGGGCGTGTCAGACCCTTACTGACTAATACCCACCCCTGTTCCTTCCTGCCTCGAGTGCCCAGGGGCGAGGTAACTCTGTTTCGAATTTATCCTCAACCCCCCTGGCAGGCATCGGCCATGACGGCCCCGTCTCTTGCTGACAACTCTTTGAGGTGCGCGTGGAACACTACGCGCCGTCGACTCTCGGGCCTGTTGCTGATCGGATGGCGAGCTACCCATTACTCGCCGTCCGCAGGCCCGGGTCTACGGTGGCCGGAGATCGTCTCGCGGCGCCGGAAGTCCCAGGCGTCTCCTGAGGCGGCTGCTGCTGAGAGCGTGAGGGCGACTCCGTTGTTGGTGCTTTCTCACGCGTTCCGCCTCCGCCTTCGCGAGCATTACTGCTTCGCAGAAGGAGGAGACGGCTTCCCATTCCCTCTCGCTCCGTACCATGGCCTGAACCAGGGCAGGGCGCGAGAGGTCGCTGCCGCCTATCGCATCCACGAAGACACGGCGATGCTCTGCCCAAGCGGGGCAAACCTCCACCGTAAGCTCCACCGTGTCCTCTGGGCGATCCTGGCAGTGGAAACACCCGGGGGTGACCTCCCGCTTGATCCGAATCAGGAACCTCCCGAAACAGCCGTGTCCGGTGAGGACCTGCGTCAGGCGGAAGGTGAGGGCGCCGTGAGGCCTCTCCAGCCACTCCTCAAAGAGGGGCACTACCGCCGCAATGGTGGCGTGCCCAGCGCGGGGTTGTGACAATCGCTGTCTCCATGTCGCCATGAGGCACCGTTGACGCTGGAACGATGCACTTGGACTTTAGGTATAAAATAACATATAACATAGCAGGCTTGAACAAACTCAGCTGTTTTGGACAAACAATCGAGTCACGCATGATGGTCGCTTTGTATGTCGTTGTAGGAAACTGTACAGCTGCGCTTACTCATAGATTATCACTCGCATTTTATGAATGCCTGGTACATTGTTTCTCTATTTTCCGGGTAGTAAAATTTATTGGTTAGTTGAATAAACTTATTCATTGTAGTTTACATTGTTTCTGAGTCAGTACAGGCTAGTTGAAGGTTAAAAATGTATTAATTTTATTTTCCTTTAAACTAATAATATAAATACGAAAGTTTGAATGGATGTTTGTTACTCAATCACCCCAGAACTGCTGAACGGATCTGGATGAAATTTGGCGCAGAGATAGATTATAGTCTGTAATAGCACATAGGCTGGAAATAATAATGGGCAAAATAGAATTCCACGCCGGCGACGCCACTGGTAGAAGCTATTTTGAAAAAAAAAAAACTGTAAGAAAAATGACAGCTTGAATTTATTTTGTCCACTAATTACTCTAATTTCCAAAAAAACTGGCCAAGTGCGAGTCGGACTGGCACATGAAGGATTCCGTACCATCGTACAAGATTATACGCGTCAACTTGTTGCCATTATTAAGATCGAGCAATAAAAGCCGAACAAAACAGGTTTCTAGTAGGGGAGCCCCCTTTTTAACTTATTATTTGTTGATAGGTAAAGCGGCAACAGAAATACATATTCTGTGAAAATTTCAACTATCTACCTATTACGGATCATGAGATACAGCCCACTGACAGACAGATGGACGGACGGATAGCGGAGACTTAGTATTTCTTATTTATAGTCCCATTGGTTACCCTTCGGGTACGGAATCCTAAAAACTAAACGTATATGAGTCCACACCTCGTTCACCTCTTTCGTGGTCCTCGTTTTGTAAATAATTTACGGAACATTAAAAAAGCATAAATACTTAAGGTTATGGGCGTAACAGGCCTGAATACTTTGTACAAACGAAAAAAGATAATAGAAATTGAGTTAGCATACTGTCATCACATCGCTCACAAAGACATCAATCAATTGAAAAATATCGCTTACCACTTTGTGTGATAGGTCCCGGATAAAACGTTATTATTTTATTTTATTTATTGGCGACATAAAACAGTTACATGCTACAGAAAATACAAAATATCCTCAAAAGCTAAAAATCACAAACATATAACCCTCAGCAATATTTACGTGTTAACAAAAGAACAACAGACTGTGGTAGAAGATTTTCATAAGATCCAGGTCCTTGATTTTTTAAGTTTAATTAAAAAAAAAGTACAGGGTTGCCAGAAAAAAGGGTTGCCCGCGAAATTTTAATTTTCTCACGTGTTTTTGCAACGCGAGCCTTGATAGGCTCTATCGGATTAAAAAAAAATATTGCAGAACAGTGTTAGGTTATATGTTGGTCAAAATTTGATTCACGGCTGTAGCATGTACCTACGTATTTATGGAATTCTAATCGTTAGAATCACAAATACAACTCTAAGTTAGAATTGTTGTCAATGATGTTGATTCTGTTGTGCACAAACTAAACTTAATTTAGGCTATTGCTATCTTTTTCTCTCTAGTAACACAAGAAAGAGACAGACGTAAATTAGAGCTGTCAAATTTAGTTTGAACTAATATTTCCATACATTAAGGGTACACGTAAAAACATATCGTATAAAAACACGGCGAAGCGCAAGGCGTAAACTAGTTTGACATCTCTAACTTGCATAGCTATAGCCGTCCTTTTCTCGCACTGCTTAGTTTAGATATTGAACAAGAGAATCCGTACCAATGTCATGATTACATGAAATAGTTATTCCAAAACCTTAAGAAATTGCATTTCAAAACAGAGGAGCTCGTGGCTAAAGTAATAACAGCCGCACTGGTCGATCCATCAGGTTAAGCTACGCTTGCTGGGGTTGGTCCATGAACGGGTGACCATCTTTACATACCGGGACTCCTCCGTGCCTCGGAAAGCACGTTAAGCCGTTGGTCCCGGCTCGTCGATCTTTGACAGTCGTTATGGGTCGTCACAAGCCCGAAAGTCTGACAACCAGTCTTACCAAGGGTTATCGTATTACTCAGCAACTGAGTTGTGGAGGTCAAACAAGGCAGTCGCTCATTGTAAAATACTGGTAAATAAACTCGTATTCAGCTGCATTCGGTTAGACTGGAAGCCGACCCCATGATTGTTGTGAAAAGGGCAGGCAGGCAGACCAAATGTATTTTTGACTATTTGTATGGCTTTGGGTCAACAAGATGCATATACTGTGAAAATTTGAAGATTGTAGCTCTAACTGTTTGGCTGTAAAACCTGTGTAACAGACGACGGACAGACAGACAGACGGACGCGTGGGTGACAGCAATAGGGCTTCATTTGGACCCTGAAGTTAAATCCAAAATATAAAAAATACTGGCTCACCGTAGGCATAAAAAAATCTTCCAAAAATAAAAGATTATTAAAAACACTGACAACTAAAATAAACAATCCGATATTAACTCAATATTATAAAAAATATGAAAAAATTCTAAAGAATACAGTAACGACAGCAAAAAAACTACACTACAAAAATAAAATGAAGTTAGGACACTGTGGAGTATAGTAAATGAACGTACAAACAAAAAAATAGCAAGTGAAAAATGTAACATAACCCTACAAACGAATAATAGCGTAACTTCTGAACCCAAACAGGTAGCAAACATATTTAATAATTTTTTTGCTTCTATCGGGGAAGCTACGAACAACACAACCGGAAAACCGAAAGGATCTCCTGTTGTATGCCCTACAGAGAATACAATCTTCCTCAGTCCAATTGATCCTTATGAGGTGAACTCATTAATTAAAAATTTGAAAAATAAAAAAAGTCACGGCGTTGATGAACTTCCACCTACCTTATTGAGACAATGTGCAGACGAATTGACCTTACCATTTTATATATTATTAAACCAATCATTTGAAGAAGGAGTTTTTCCCAATCTCTTAAAAAAAGCTCTTATAAAACCTATTCATAAGAAGAATTATAAAACTGATCCGAATAATTACCGCCCCATTGCCCTCTTACCGACAGCTTCCAAAATATTCGAAAAAGTTATGTGTAACCGAGTTTATGCGTTTTGTGAAAAATATCATATATTTAATGACTGTCAAAACGGTTTCCGAAAAAACCGTTCCACCGTCTTGGCTGTTTACAAATATATTCAACAAGCCCTTGATATCATTAATAATAAAAAGTACGCGATAGGACTTCTGCTCGATATGACTAAAGCATATGATAAAGTACAATTTGAAATATTATTAAATAAACTATATAGTATAGGACTCCGCGGCAAATGTTATGACTGGTTTGTATCTTATTTGAAATATAGGGAACAAATAGTTGAAATCGAATATTACAATAACAGCAAAAATGAAATAGAATTAGCAAACAAATCACCGCCTCAATCCCACAAGGAAGCGTAATAGGGTGTTTCTTATTTCTTGTTTACGTAAACGACCTTCCTAATAATATAAATGAGCCATGTGTCTTGTTTGCGGATGACATATCTATACTTACGTCATGCGAAAATAATACCAATTTAAATGATAAATTAAATTCTATATTAGATTCTACAGTAAATTGGATGTCTGAACACAATCTAGAAATCAACTTCAATAAAACTAAAATAATTTCATTCCACCCTTGCCAAAAAATACCAATAAATATAAACTTTAGCTTTAAAAATAATAAATTAGAAGTAGTTGATAAATTCACCCTTCTAGGCCTAAACATTGATACATACATAAATTGGAAGTCACACATTCAGAAAGTAAGAGCTAAAATATCTAAATTTTCATTCGCCCTCCGCGAGATCAAAAAAACTACAGACCTTAAAACTGCACTAGTAACGTACTACGCGTACGCCTACGCATGGCTGAAATACGGTATTATCTTATGGGGCAACAGCACAGACACGCCCATGCTATTTACCCTACAAAAAAAACTGATTAGAATCTTAGTAAATATTGAAGTCACCGATAGCTGTAAACCTCATTTTCAGGAACTAAATATTTTATCCCTACCCTGTCTCTATATATTTGAAGTTTGTAAGTTTGTGCGTCAGTACCCAGAATTCTTTACAAAAAGAGAGGACATACAAACGAACATTATTTTAAGACATAAAAATAGACTAAACTTACCAACATCGCGGCTAAAAATGCACTCCAATAGTACCTTTGTCATGTCCATAAAAATTTATAATAAGTTACCCGAAATAATAAAGAATTTAAATAAATACAACATTTTTATAAATAAATTAAAGCTTTTCCTTGTAAGCAAATGCTACTATAGTATAAGTGAATACTTAAATGATAAATTATAAGTAACTTCTTATCTATCTATTTCTATGTACAAATACTCACTAAAAGATACGCCTACCTACTCATAGTACGAAAATTTTATACATATATATTTAAGTATATTTTAATAAATATGGAGCGTCCAATAAATAACTCAACTGTAGTAATAAAAAAAAATAACAATAAGTTAAAAATAATTAATTGATATGTATATACGAACGAATAATCAAAGTGAATAAAACTATAATATAATAATTGTTTTACACAATGTTAGGTACTAACTTATTAGTACATAATTAAAAAAATAATAATAAAAAACTATATAATTGTTTAATTGAATTCTATTAATTGAATTAATAAAACAGTAGTTGTCTTCCTCCTCTCTCCTACTTGATCTATGCTGTGCCCGACAGGGTCCATAATTGTGACTAATATAATAATTTCCCTACCAACTATAAACATTATGGTACGCAATAAAGAATTGAGAATTGAGAATTGAGAAACCCTTCGTGTACGGAACCGCATATTTTTCGTAGGGAGGCACTGTCACGAGTGGTCGACAATCGTGATTTTTCCTCCTTTCTCTGTAACACAATCTTGTGAAATACCAATTTGCTTTTACTTCTAAAAGATACCAAATCCAATTTCCATACATACAAATGAAATAAGCTACATAGCCAACCGCGTTTAAAGTCAAGATTTTATCCAATTTCGTGGCTAACTGACCTCCTGAGATATAATTATACGAGTCTGGGGGTTATCGATTCAATTACCTCGCTCTCTGCATATTCAGTAGAATTAGCTGCATGCGACTAGCGCTTTAATGGGTTTTTTGATTTAGTTACTCCGCTGGTTTATGCTTGCCTGGTAGCTTTAGAATAAAGTAAATGTTGTTAAATATTTTTTATTTTAATATTTAAGTACACAGTAAAAAAAATGACGACGTTTTTGTCGGACAATCAGGATATTCAAATGAGTCGGGGTTTATAAAGCACTACTTCTTTTATTCAAGGGTTTTATTTATCTTCTCTGGCAACACTAAAGCAACGAGGTTCTATTTTTACAGCAATCCTACTATCTTACAAATATTACAAGTGTGAAAGGCTGTGTGTTCAGTTGCTTGAGACAAATTACATTCCTGTTAGCGTTCACGCTAACGTTTAGTAAAAATTTATGGCAATGACATTACCAGGCCCTGCAGTCTCGACATTGAAAGCGAAACTTACGTTAACTACCGATCGCAAAACTACTGTGAGGAAACATTTTAGATCATAACCTGAAAAAAATATTGATTTTCTTGAAATATGTACAGAGACGGCGTGCATTTTACCATGCAAACACTATTTTTCATGAAAACCTATAATTTATTTAAATTTTAATGAATAAATTTTACCTCTTAGAACAATTAAATTAACTTGTCAAAATATTAAAGAACATAAAAGTATCCCTACTTGCAACATTAATTCCATAGCGAAAGAATTCGGTCGTTCGTTACTCGATCGTTAACTATGTCCAGACTGCAGGCTCTGGACGTGAGTCACGTGACACTTCTCTCCGCAACTAATGTCATTGCCATACATTTTTTACTAAGCATTAGCGTGAACGCTAATAGAAAAGTAATTTGTCTCACCCCCCTGATGTTTGTTGATTAATAACGGCTCTACAACTGAATTATTATTATTTTTTTTTTTTTTTAGGTTGGGGAACCATCAAAAAACTTCACCCGCTCTGGGAGGAGCTAGGGCGTGTCAGATTCTAAGGCCGCGTACACGAAGTCAGCGGGCGGCGGAGCAGCAGCGGCGGCGGCGTGAGGAGGGGCACGTTTCATTGCATAGAGCGCTCGTACGCCCCTCCCCGCGCCGCTGCCTTCGAGGCCAGTTTCATATAAATCTGTGCTGACTAAAGGGTCAATTACACCTTCCGATTTCATGGGACCCAATTTAGGAAACAGGAAGGTGTAATAGTAGTTAGAGCAGTTTGTGTCGGATTTAGTGAGATTGGGAGGTCCTGATTTGACTTCCTAAATTGTGTACGATTTAGGATAGTGTAATCGCATCATCACAGTTTAGAGCTAAGTGTTACCAATTTAGCGACATCGCTACAAATAGGCTATTAGTAGTTTTATGTATTTAAAATTAAATTAAATTTCTCAAAGTCCCTTTGCCAGAAAAAAAAAATGAGGCCACTCTGTTTCTTTTTTGGTCCGCTTCTGGTACAATCAGTTTGAGAGACTTTCTAGTGACTTTTGATATTCTGTCTAGGGGCTGGAATCCGAAAAAGTCGGCAACACTACCGATTTAAGATTCCGATTTAGGAGTCCAATTTAGGATAATGTAATTGCTAGCTTCCTACTTACTAGTTAGCTTGTTCCTAAATTGGGTCAATTTAGGAACAAGCTAACTAGTCCCTTGAAATTGGAAGGTGGAATTGAGTCTTAAAACCTACCCGTGTTTCTTCAGTTGCATGTGCTTGCGAGGGCCGCGATGTATTTCAAACGCTCCAGCGACCCTGACAGGAACGGATGTGTCCTGGATTAGGACATTGTAAGATACTTTTCTCCCGGTAAGAAGTTCCAGTGGGATAGAATGAAATATACGTTATTGTGCATCTTAAGGCGCTATTAACTGCCAATGACCTCGAGAGGTTAGCTTGCGTGTTCGGTGCTGAGCTCACGTAACGCGTCGTTCGTCCACCCAGTAATAGGACTCCGGGACGATCAAGGAGCGCTGCCCGAAATTAAACGCATTCTTAATTTATTATCTTTAAAATGGTGAAGGTTTATATACGCTTTATAGTTTTTGCTTAATTCTCATTTTTTATCTGCGTTAGATATAAATTTACAAATTAATAACACTATGTTATAAAAATATGATTTCAAATATTCACATAATAATTTACAAAAAAAATTGTCTAGAGTAACATATATTTTTTTTAAAGAAGTAAGACTTGTCGTTTAGACGTGATGTTCAATTATAAACCATTAAAAGTCGTATACAACTGTACACACGAACTTAAAATTATGCGTAGAATGGCGGTACAATTTTCGACCTACAGGGAAACCGCCTGCAGAATCTAGTATAACTAAAACAATGAAAGTTAAATATTCCATTAAAATTTAACAACAAAATCAAACTCATTATACCCAACATTCCATGCGCCACAAAAATGATTTATACATTTTAAATCATAAAAGTCGGATTTAACGCGATTCGCGATAGCCACATCCGTAGAGCACCGCCGTATCACGTTATAACCACACAGAGGTTTTAATTAAGTCCGTGTGAGGCAATTTAAAACTTAAATGACGAGATTCGCCTCCAAATTAACTGGGTTTTCAAACCTTTGCGTGTATTTTAGTGAAATTTTCATAAGAGGACGACGCGTTGAGCGGCGGTTACATGGGCTCGGAATTAACAGCTTATTTCTAATTCTAAGTACTGTCGGTTTTTGTTTTGTTTTCTGAAAGAATTAATTAGCAAAGGTAGAAAGAAGTAGGACATTTATTTTAATATCTTGTATAGAACTCTATGACTGCCTCGCTGTTCTAATTGTTGTTCCAACGTAACAAACGCATCAAAAAATATTGGACACGTATTTCTGCTTTACAAAAACAATAAAAGTGACACAGATAAAACGCATAAAAATTTCAGGAGCGGGGGCTTGTTACGTCACTTGTAGGTTTAAAGTGGTACATTATTTACATAGCTGTGACGTCATGCGAAATTTCATCGCAATGTGTCGTCCACATTTTTTTTTTTAAGTGACAAAAGAAAAAATACGTGTTTAAAAGTTTTTAGTTATCTAAATGACGGACCAAATATATTTTTTTATAATCTAAATGACGAAACAAATATATTTTTTTATAATCTAAATGACGGAACAAATATATTTTTTTATAATCTAAATGACGGAACAAATATATTTTTTTATAATCTAAATGACGGACCAAATATATTTTTTTATAATCTAAATGACGGAACAAATATATTTTTTGATAATCTAAATGACGGAACAAATATATTTTTTGGTAATCTAAATGACTGATAATCTAAATGATGGACCAAATATATTTTTTGATAATCTAAATGTCGGACCAAATATATTTTTTTGTCATCTACATTGCTGAGCATGAAGTCCTCGTAACTGGTATTAATTCCCGGTGACACAAAGTGGTATTAGGTTTTGTCTATCTGGAATTTCTCAGCAGCGGTTCAGAGACAGGATTCCTGCCTGGCTGATGGCAATAGGCTCGCCGTTTTATCGGGCTTAAACTATATCAGCCGTATTTATAAAATTCGCTATGTTAATATACTTACTTTCATTTTTTTGTATAAAATAATGTACTTACTTTATTTTTTTTATATTTAATTAATATTATTATACTTTAAATACTTATTAGCGGATTCTAATTTCAAGAGCATCAAATTCAACCTTAAACGGGCCTTTCAAATTATTTGTCAGTATTTTACCACACGTCATTTCTACCATTCTTCCACGTAGAATAATTATGCGGAAATAAGGACCTGCTCATCAGAGTTTAAATCAATCGCAGGGTTATTTTTTATGAATAACGCCCTATATGCACAACTTTTCCTAAACCTTTGGAGATTACAGCATAAGCGCAATAGGCGTAATCATCCTCGTAATGTACCAACTACTGGGACTCAAGCCTCTTCTATATAAGAGGGAATAGGCCGTAATCCACCACGTGGACCTGTGCGGGTTGGAATTACAGGTATTATGGTATTAAACTAATATAGTATAATCTTTGAACTTTTCTAGAGCAAAGGGCGATACATACATACATAAGCTCTCACTTTTTCCTTTGAAGATAGGTAGAAGCTACATATATACATATACTGTAAGGAACAAGTTACTTCAAACTTCGCGAAAAGGTTACACCTAATGCCACTAACAAAATTATGTTAACCATTAATCTCAGTAATGATCGATTACAGAAATTGTCATTTTTGAGCGCGAAATGTATTGTAAATAATGCGATCTCAACGCTCCACCATACTACCTACAATCGCGCCGCCCGTAGGTATGTAGGTACTAGGCCGGCGACGTGAATGAACTCTAGTGAAACAGCTGTACGTATTTTATGTACATTGCTGTTTTTAGTGTAATTGGTTTTTAATTCAAACTCTCTTAGGGTTGCATAGGAATAACGATTTTGAACAGTCTAAAGTAAAAAAAACTGCAGAAAAATTTAAAAAATTTGAGAAAAACGCCACCAAAAATTCCAACGGTACCTCCAGAATCATATACTGAATCACTAGTACACGTTAACACGTATGTGCGTTTATGTGCCTTACACGGTATATATTTTTTTTAGGGAGGAAACCTTCAAATGGCGCCAGGACTTATGCGGAAAAACGACCAGGGAGCATGGAATTTCTATCTCACTTAACCACCTCGGTGATCACCATCAGCACATGAAATGATGGCACCGTGATCTCATGACGACCACGGAACCCCCTCTGTGTCTCTGTTAGGGCACATGCCTGGGGCCTCCTTCTCGGAGCAGGATCGGCCCTCTCACGATCCCCTGCCACCCGGACGGGAACTGCAGTGACCTATATGGAAAGCACTCAATCGGCTGCGTACCCAGACAGCTGCAAATACAACTTGGCAAAATGGGGTTTTATAAACTTGTCTGATACCCAATGTGAGTGCGGTGCCCCTGTCCAGAACGGGAGTCACATACTGGAGTGCCCCAAGTGCCCATACACCTGCACTATGGAGGACCTGATGAACGCTACTAACGCTGCAATTGATGATGCCAGCTTCTACATCCAAAATATTTGAAAGTTAGTGAACCTGCCTGCCTGAATAGCCTTTTCCCAACTATCTTGGGGTTGGCTTCCAGTCTAATCGGATGCAGCTGAATACCAGTATTTTACATGGAGCGACTGCCTATCTGACTTCCACAACCCTGTTACTGGGTAATACGATACCCTTTGGTAAGACTGGTTGTCAGACTTTCGGGCTTCTGACGACCCGTAACGACTGTCTATGTAAATATGTTCACCCATCCATGGACCAACCCAAGCGCAGCTTAACCTGATGGATCGACCCGTGTGGCTGTTAGTACTTTAGCCTCGAATTCCTCCTTGAGACTTAGTGTATCATCGATTCTAAAGAAGAAGGAATCTTGCCTGCAGTTTTTTGTGCGTCAGTATAGCCTTCATTCATTACACATAAAGCCAGCTGCTTTGATCTTTACTTACACACTATTTTTGCTTCGAAAAAGCCCATATTTTATCAAAAAGTATACTTAAATGTTCTTTTCGTTTTGCAGAGTAACAAATCGTAGTAGTTACTTACAGCAACGATACATTCAGTGACTTGCGTTGAAACGTTGGGAAAACTGCCAAGATGAAAGCTGGAAGCCAAGCTAAGTATTGCTACTATTAAAGGTAAGGAAGATGAGGTATTATTAATAAAATCGCTAGTGAGAGTCCAGAAAATATTGAAGTATACCAACTTATAGGTTGTGATCGTGGGTTTGAACTCAGGCTGGCGCTTTACTTTGTGTAAACCATTTTGTCACCACTACTCTCTTAAAACGGTCAAAGAAAACTAATTGTGAGTTTTGGAAGAGAGAAATGTTCTAGAACCAAACACTTCGAACACACTTCATGTGACTTTCACCAACTCACACTGGGCCCGCATGGTGCATTACATCCCACAGCCTCTCATAGAGAGGAGGCCGGTGTTCCAGCAGTACGAAAGTTAAAACGCTGATTATGCTTAGGTATGTTACTACTATTTGACGAATTTTCTCTTGAGTTGTTAAAAATTATCTTCTAAGAGGTGGCTAGTCTATTGACACTCATCAGACAGAAATCTAGACTCTGGGTAGTTAGTTTCTAATGGAATAACTTTTAAAATGCCCGCTAACCTCCATCGAAGAGTGAGGATCCTCCGACCAAACGGATAATGAGTCTGGTGGGTAAATGGTGATGGTTTATTTCGGCCTGTTGTATATGTCGCAACCATCTGGGTGAATTAGCCAGTCAAGTGGATGCCTAGGCCGTTTATTAAACGCCGACATTCAATTAAATGGCTGAAGCCAAACCAGCCAAGTCATTGAACACAACGTTTAACCAAATGACTGGATGTAGTCCAGTCATTTAGTTTAACCTTTATAGTCCCGAAGAAGCCCGATGACAACCCGGGTTGTCATCGGGACTATAAGGGTTAAATGGATATTGATGAATTTGTGATACCACTTATTATGATTATGTGTACGAAATGCAATGTTAGGATATAAGAGCGTCGGCGGCAACGACTTCTCGCACCCGACCCTGGTCCTGGAGCGAGGGGAAACGGGAAGCAGTTGCCTCCTTCTGCGGATCAGTAATGCTCGCGAAGCAGGAGGTGGAATAGGTTAGGGAGCAGCCACCCTGGGACACCCTGGCATTGGGGTTCGCAAGCCGATCTCCGGCCACCGTAGGCGCGGGCCTGCGGGTGGCGAGTAGTGGGTAGCTTGCCATCTGATCAGGACGAGGCCCGAGACCACGTGCGCCTCAGAGAGATCTCAGCAATACCTGACGTGGATAAATTAGAAATAGAGTTTCCGCAGCCCTTGGCACTCAGTCAACTGAAGGAACAGAGGTGAGTTTTAGTCAGTAAAAGCCTGACTCGCTCTCCCACTCCACCCAGAGCGGGAGAAGTTATTGGATGATTTCCAACCCCCACAAAAAAAAAATGCAAGAACGAGGGAAGCGAGCTTAGGACATTGGTCACCCCGACTAGGATAGGTTAAGTTCGAAGGGGATGGAGGGGTCTAGAGTCGGACTCAGACACTCGCCATCCTCTTTGTGCGGCGCTCGACTGCGCCTATTAAATAAATTGAATCACTAATAAATAATCATTTCAATAATTTTTCATCTAATTTTAAGTAAATCTGAATCACTTGGCTGAGTCTTGGTCAGTCATCTTCAAAAGGCTGACTTTCAATACGCCAAGTTGTTAAACGTTGAGTGATTCTAGTTCAATTAACTATCGGCCTAGCCTTAATTAAATGCCAGCGTATAATAAGACGTCCAGTTGACTGGCTAATTCAACCAGATGGCTGCGACATATACATATTTACTTAGTAGTACTTTGATTGCGCTATGTAGGATTTGTGTGTATTTAGTTCGCATGTGGCGTCATACTATGCCGCTATACAGGACTCAGCAGTTGTGCAGGCAAGTTACAGTTACTAAAAAAAGACTTTGAAATCAAGAACGTGGCAACTATTATTACACATTTTTACAGGTTTTCATGCCAAATAAAGCTTGAGTAGTTTCAATTTCTAACTCTTAATTCAGAAACCTAGTGGTGGATGCCACCAATTCTATTTTTATAACGACGAATAAATAAAAGGAATGGTAGAGGTAAAGGAAACGTAGGCAAATATAAAGAAAAACTAACATTTAAATAATTATTCAGTGAAAATTGTACAAAACAAAAATTTGTTGTATCCATGTTATTGAAAAACATTCCATAGCGTATTATTTCAGGCCTGAATACTTTCCAATGCAAAATATATCTGCGAGTGCATTATTAAAATGTTCGTTATTTTCAGCAGAAGGATTTAATGGAACTCTTAATTGGTACATTGTAATTAATATTATGTTGATTTATCTGGAATCAGGTGTTAGCGTTGCTACAATGCCATTTTGCGCTTTGTGGTTTTAACGATGCGTTTGGTGTTTCAATAAATTTTTAGCTTATTACAAGTTTTATTAAAAAGCCAGCCTCGTTGGTTCAGTGACTGCAGATCTTCTGCTGAATTTGGGGTCCTAGGTTTGATTGCCAGGTCAGGCAGACTGTCATATTGGTCTTTTCCATTTAAATCTCTTAGTAGCAGCCTCCAAACGGTATAAGCACACGTGTCAAAAGCGCAAAATGCCAAAGCGCAAAATGTCCAAAGCGCATAAAGTCAAAGCGCAAAACGTCAAAACTTCCAAAAATACTTCTAAAAATATGATGCTAGCTATAAAATTGATTTAGTTAAGTCTGTTTCAGTCCAGATTGTAGTTCTGTCAAATATATCAAATGTGCAGATCATAAATTATATCTAAATGGATGGCTGTATGTAATCGGTACTGTGCCACATACTAGGCAAGTTATTTGACCAATTTGAACGCTGCCTCAGACCACAGGCTCCACACAGGACAGGTGACCACACGTAGTATATTGTGGTGATATAAAACTCATAGAATACGAGTACGTTAGTACTGCGGTTTAGACACACGGCCGTAATGGACTATTACGTATGCGAAGTATTAATACGACCGTGTATTAGATAAGTATTATTTTCAACATGCTTACTCGTAAACCCGCTCCTCTCACTGTTTTCTCCAGTTACCTGGGCACTCAGGCAAGGAAGGAACAGGGGTGGGTTTTAGTCAGTAAAAGTCTGACACGCCCTCCCGCTCTACCCAGAGCGGGAAAAGTCATCGGATAAATTCCCATCGCCACCAAAAAAAAAAATTAAAACACTGCTTTTAGGCCGCGGACACGAAATCAGCGGGTGGCGGGGCGGAGGCAAAGGCGGCGCGGGTTAGCGGCGCGTTTCAGTTTGAAGTTTTTAATTTTACGTGATTTTTTATAAACTAACGGTGTTTGAAATGATACGGTAACATTTAGGCACTTGGACGCATTATAATTCATCATCCTCCTGCCCTTATCCCAATTTATTTGGGGTCGGCGCAACATGTCTTTTTCTTCCATACTCTTCTATTAGTCGTCATCTCTGTAGTCACCCCTTTTCCATCAAAAATAATATTGAGGCTTAGGTCATCCGGTTTGCCGTACAAATAAGCATAATCGCGTATTCGCGCGATAGTCGTTTTATATTAGGAAAATACCTAAGAAGTTTCCTTTTCCCAATTTATTTTTGGTTGGCTATACCAGATTAAGTAGGTATGATTGATATTGTTCAGTAGGTACCTACCTAATTTAAAAACTCGGACTTCGCACATTTCAGTTACCGCGCCCCTGGCACTAAGGTAGGCAACTGAAGTAACAGAGGTGGGTTTAACTCAGTAAAAGTCTGACACGCCCTCCCGCTCCACCCAGAACAGGAGAAGTCATTGGATGATTTCCCACTACCATCATAATCATCAGCCTTTTAATGCTCCCACTGCTGGGGCACAGGCCTCCTCTCTGTGAGAGGGTGTGGGCCGTAATCCACCACGCGGGCCCAATGCGGATCGGTGGATGTCAATGTCTTCGCATTTTTGGTTCTAGGACATGCCGGTTTCCTCACGATGTTTTCCTTCACCGTTTTGAGAGCAGTAGTGATAAAATAATTTAGACAAAGTAAAGCGCCTGCCGGGGTTTGAACTCACGACCTACAATTTGTGAGTCGCAGCCACTACCACAGAAAAAGGGTTTCATAGCAAATGTATTTTTGGCAATTTATAAATATGGCTTTTGTTCAACAAGATGCTTATACTGTGAAAAATAAAGACTGTAGCTCCAACCATTTTTGGCTGTAAAACCTGTGTGACAGACGACGGACACGTGAGTGACAGCAATAGGGCTCCACTCCCTTGAGTGGAGCCCTATTGCTGTCACTCACGCGTCCGTGTAGTTTAGAAACTTGCCCTTGCAAGTTTCTAAACTTAGCACCTCACCACAATATTAGCACAAGCTTTATCAATGAACTAGCTATTTCCATACCCGTTTATTTTTGCAGGTCGGCTCACAAATATTCCGCATCAATTTCCAAACAGCCAAATAATAAGTAGAGTCCTTTGACCAGCACAACATTGATGTCATTTATTAATATTCTGCATAAATATTGTTTCAGCACAAAGTATGGAATTGCATTAAAATCATTGGATGTGCAATAAAATGGACATCAAAGGGAATATTTACGTCAGCGAAAAATTTGTTGTGTTCAACGGTTTTTGGGTCAAGACTGTGGGGTAGGGCTGGCACGAATGCTTTTATGGTTTTGGAATAATATAATTATTGTGGTAAGATTATTTTTTTGTAGTCTCTGCAAGTAATGATACGAAAAAAGATTTGGCAGATGTGAAACATAACAGTTGATAGTAGAAACCCTGTGCTCGGTCAACGGAAATGGGTAGAATAGATGCGGGGAAAGAATAGTTGGTTGGTTGGGTTGGTTTGGTTTTTTGTGTTGTGTTATTGTGTTGTGTATAGTTGCTGTTGTAGTTGCGTGTGTCTTATGTGTTAATAATTAATAATAATGTATTTATTAAAAACCACATTTGTGAACAAAACAATTGTAACGTTAACAACTGCAGAAGTGCAACACTGTGTCGCAGTTATTAACGCCCGCAACCGTAGTTAACATGATAAATGGATTATATCTTAAAAGCTACGAAAATTAACAGATTAAAAATGAATTACATAAATCGAAAATCAAACCAAGGTCAAATCCAAAACAAAAACAAAATCAAAAATTATCCAATACATAATCAAAAATTAAAAACAAAATTCAAAAAATAATAATCATAATAAAAACCAAAACAAAGTCCAAAATAATCCGAATTAATTTAAAATAAAGTGGGAAATAATAAAAATAAAATAAAAATATTTATCAAAAATAATCAAAAATAAGTAAAAAAAAAATAAAAAACAGTAAAATCATAACAAAGCAAAATAAAAATAAAATAATCGGAATTAAATTAAGTGTGTGTGTTGTGTGCTGTGTCTTGTGTGTGTTTCTGTTACCTATATATAGCAGAAGTAAACTTCAAGAAGAATGTCGTGTATTGCATTTGTTTCTCTTTAAATTTCTTTGTTTTATAATTATTTAAATCTTTAATTATTGATTCTATCTAACTTTGAAATGACGAAGGTACTCGTAATAGAAAATTTATGAAAAGAAAAGACCATTAAACTTATATTTGTCCCTAATTGGTTGAACTTGAACTTTATTTTTTTATTCTGAAATGAAGATGGAAAATTTTTCTTAAAAAATATTTCGACTTCATTTATCTCAAAAGAAAAATGTTTCCATCTGCTTACTCAACGTAATGGGATGTGAATGTTTTCGTTACAAATTTATTTCATCTAAAAAACCGGCCAAATGCGTGTCAGACTTCACACATTTAGGGTTCCGTATCAAATCTATTTTTGACTGTTTGTATGGCTTCGTGTCAACAAGATGCTTATACTGTGAAAATTTGAAGACTATAACTCAAAACGTTTGGCTGTAAAGCCTGTGTGACAGACGACGGACAGACGGACAAATGGATAGACGAACACGTGAGTGACAGCAATTGGGCTCTATTTGGAGCCTTCGGGTATGGAACCCTAAAAATAAGGTACGATTATTCATACAATATCGTTTTACCTCCGAATTCTACTTGAAATAATTAACTTTACATGAATTAGGTAATGTATCAAATGTGTCTGTTTTGTTTAATCACATAAGTGGTCTAGACATTACATAATTTAAAGTAACCTAATTACGAGTATTTTATAATAATAAAAAACTTGAATATTTGGATAACGTAATAAGAATCAGAATCAGAACTTTATTTGCTATGAATGTAGGTACAGGTATAAGATGTTGTACATAAATTAATGAGATCGGCTACAGTCTACCTTACGGCGTGCAAATTATTACATAAATTAAAATATTAAAACAATGTCAACAAAAAATACAACCGTACAAGTCGGTTAATTGCAAAATAACTTATATTTCGGCAGTCGGTGTTTCTATTTATAACCGACTTCGAAAAAGGAGGAGGTTCTATGTTCGACTGTATGTATTTTTTTTTAAGAATATTCTCCCGAGGTAGTCCTATATAAATTATATCGAAAATGCTTCAGCGCTTTTTGAAAAACTGAACAAAAACGAAAAATACGTATAAAAAAGCACTTTCTGAACAACTGAATAAAAACGATAAATACGTATACATACATAGATGACGTTTTGGTTGTCTCCAATTACGAGTATGTTTAATTTCTACGTTCCATTTTATTGAAATTTTAAACCGACTTTCGAAAAAGGAGCAGGCTCTATGTTCGACTGTATGTATTTTTATGTATGTCCACGCATTTCTCCGTCAGTTGTGAACCGATTTTCAAAATTCTTTTTTTATCCGAAAGAATAGACTTCCGAGGTGGTCCCATATAAATTTTATCGAAATTGCTTTAGCGCTTTTTGAGAAACTGAACAAAAACGAAAAATACGCATATTTTGAAGACGTTTTTGTGTTCTCCAAATGTTTAAATTCCACGTTCCATGTTATTGGGGTTTTTAGTTCTGGGGTGTAACAACTAAAAAGCGAAAAATAAAAACTTTTTTACAAAAAAAACAACCGACTTCCAAAAAAAAAAATACACTAAAAATTTAAAAATAACTTTAATTTCGGAAGTCGGTGTCAAATATCGAAGAAATAAAATACAAACACCGACTTCCAAAATTAAAGTTATTTTTAAATTTTTAGTGTATTTTTTTTTGGAAGTCGGTTGTTTTTCTTGTAAAAAAGTTTTTTTAGTTCTGGGGTATCTATTATACAACTAAAAAGTGAAAAATAAAAATGTTTTTATTTTTCACTTTTTCTTTACACAAAATTTATATGGGACCTCTGAATGTATGGTCTACCAAACAAAAAAAAAATCATCAAAATCTATTCACAAGTAGCGGAAAGTTCGCGTTAAAAACATACAAAAAAAAATACAGACGAATTGAGAACCTCCTCCTTTTGGAAGTCAGTTAAAAACAAAACAGATATTAAAGTGAAGTCAAACCAAACCAAACCTCTTTTTTGTGTACCTTTTAAGCAATTAAGATCTTTCCCCGGGCTATGTCTAGCCTATTTAGCCTACAAATGAAGAAAGAAAGAAAAAACATTTATTTGTACCTCTCACACAATTACTCATACTAACAATACAAATAAAAAATAGGAATAGACTTTGAGAGGCCAAAAAAGGCGCCTAACTCAGCATAAGCTACGATATTTAAAAAATATATAACGCAGCGCTGATATTCTATTAGGGCCCAAATGACAGCAGGAATAACATTTCTATAATTAATACTAATATTATTAACACGAAGGTAAATTTTTAGGGTTCTGTACCCGAACGGTTCAAACGGAGCCCTATTGCTGTCACTCACGTGTCCGTCTGTCCATCTATCTGTCTGTATGTCCATCTGTCCGTCTATTTGCCTGTCCGTCGTCTGTCACAGAATTTTGTTCCGAAGAATTTTTTAACTTCCCATTGACCTATGAACTTAAAATTTGGTGATACTGTTTATTATCACGTATATTTACTAACAAATAGATATAGATTAATAAATCTGTTTTAATAATTTTTTCTTTGATAATTCCCTCATTTGGTACGGAACCCTAAACGTGCGAAGTACGACACGCACGTGGCCAGTGTTTATACGACTTTTAATGATTTTGAATTGAAATTCAAGTCTAAACGACTAGTCTTATTTCTTTGAAAAAAATATATATTACTCTAGGCAATTTCCTTCGTAATGTGATATGTGAATATTTGAAATTATATTTTTATAACATAGCGTAATTAATTTATAAATGTATGTCTAACGCAAAAGCTATAAAGCGTATTTTTATGAAACGTTCACCATTTTAAAGATCATTTAATTATTTATATTTTAGTATACGTGTTTTACTATAATACCTGTTTTTTTATGTATAATAAATTAATAATGCGTCTTATTTCGGACAGCGCTCCTTGATGGGCGAGTCCTATTACTAGATGGACGTACGACGCGTTACGTGAGCTCAGCAGAGAACACGCAAGCTAACCACTTAAGGTCGTTGGCAGTTAATAACGCCTTAACGCCTTAACCATGGAACTGAACATCATTAAATTATGCATACATTGTCAAGGGTAGAGAAAAAAACGTTCTCTTTTGGACGCTAGATGGCGCTACGTGTGTGTCGAATCATTTTGCTCCTGTGTCTAGCTGGGGCGGGTCGCTAGTAGTTAGTTAATATTTCATTTCAACCGTAAGTTTTCAATTATCTTCTTTCTTCATTTGTATTGGCTGAATTGGTATTAAACCCATTTTTACAAAGAGTCTCAATAAGATTACATAGTGCTAAAAAGCCAATAAAAAAATTATTTAATCAATAAGTGCCATAAACTTGCATTTAAATTTTACATTTTCAAACGCACGTAATTGGACGAAAACGCTTGACGCAGTGAACGCCGTTGCTCTGTGGTCATGACGTCAGTTGGCTATGTAAATAAAAGTACATAACATAAATACGCTGATCAGTTGACAGCTGTTGGCACTTTGCAGTTTACACAGCCGTATGACGTATAACATGGCGGCTACTATTTCATGGTGTTAGAAAACAGATTAAAAAAACTGAAAACTTTAAATTGAGTTTTAAAATTTATTTTGTTATTTTATGAACTTTAACTTAAATTTTCCGACTGCTTTTTGCCTAAGCTATCTTAATAACATATTTTTAGTTTTTTTCTCCTAAAGAGTAAAATACCCTACTAAGGTCTCGATAATCTTGAAAAATAATTTTATTGAGGAAAAATTACATAGATTATTGATTAGTAGGTAGCTACTCGAATTGAGAAATATTGAGTTTTCTTATTTTCCTCCTTATTGCCTATAACATTTTATTTCTAGGGTTGCGTACCCGAAGGGTCTAAACAGAGCCTTATTGTTGTCACTTACGTGTCCGTCTGTCTGTCTGTCCGTCCGTCGTCTGTCACAAAATTTTGTTACAAATACTTTTTTAAATTCGTGGTCAGCGTCGTCGTTAATTACGTGATACGTATACTTTACCACAGATAATATAATATTAGCATACAGATGCCTCATCCCATACAAAGAAACGGAACCGCCGTAACTACGGGTTTTCGACTGGCACATGTAACTTTAGTTCTTCGTTCGGGCCCGTCCTCTACGCCTCGCTAGATGGTATTAGCAGCGACGGCTTGCAACACTTGTAAGTTGAATGAATTTACTTAAAGTCATACCAATAATTTCTCACAAAATGAGGAAATAATTTATAGATTTTTTGGCACTTCATAAGAATTTTACTGTATCAAAATGTGTCACTATACAAATTTTAAAAGATAATAGAGGATAAACTCTAAAACTTCAAACAGCGCCATCTATTGGTACAAGAAATATAGATGTCTAAGGATTCGTTCAAATAATCATCTAAATTTGAATTAGGAGCCAATTATTCCACAATTTTATGCTTAGGGTAGTTTATTAAATAAAAAATACAGTTTTTACCATTTTTTTTTCAAAATTACCCATTTTATTACCCATCAATAATAAATCGATGCATAGTATGCCATCTATTTCAATTTATTTGGCCTAAATTTTATTTGTTTGAGATAAGAGCCCGTGACTTTACTAACAAATACCAATATATGGTACGGAATCTTTAATGTGCGAAATTCGACACGCACTTGGCCAGTATGTTATTGTCCATAAGCTCACGTTTAACCACTATCTCACCTGATGGTAAGCGATGATATGGTCGACGATGGAGTACGCTTGCCTAAAAGTAATCTATTTACTCTAGTCTTAAAGACCCCTAGTTATGATGATTTCTCCAAAAACCATAAAACTAACTTAATGCCAAGAAATACAGCACAACCCTAGCCAAGATGCAAGCGGACGCAGATTGTCAACAAGAATAATGTGTCAGATAAATGTAGGTCCGACTAATGCGCACAACTGTACGCACATATACACACAACAAATATTACACCCATACAAATATAACTGTGGGAAAGTTATATTTCTGTGCGAGTTTGTACGTTTGTGTACTTGGTTGGTGTGTACGGATGTATTATGTAGTATTGCGCTTATTTCAGGCTTTATTCAAGCTCAGCATTGGTGTCCTAGTGGTTACGGTTGCAACTTACGTGTTTTAGGTCGGGGGGTTGAACCCAGACAGGCACATATGCGGGATTGCTTAATAGAGTTACCGCAGACCTTTTTTTTTTTGGGGGTGGGAAATCATCCTATGACTTCTCTCGCTCTGGGGGGCGGGGTGGGAGGGCGTGTCAGTCTCTTACTGACTAAAACTGTTTCGAATTTATCCTCAACCCCCGGGCAGTACCGCAGTCCTGCAGGTGTATAGGTGCGCTGACTCAGTTGACATCAATTTGATAGGCACTATGCAGTATATTGCTCGGTGGACATCCATTATAATAGGCACCACGGTTTTCCTATACGTCAAACCAGTAATGTTCGGCAAAGTGTCTGTCTCAATAAATGACTTTAAATTATAATGTTGGGAATTATTTCATCATTACTGCTCTTAAAATGGTGACGGAAAACATCGTGAGGAAACTGGCATTTCCTAGAACCAATCGAAGACATGTGACATCCACCAACCCGCACTGGGCCCGCGTGGTGGATAACGGCTCATCTCCTCTAATTGAGAAGAGGCATGTGTCCTAGAAGTTAATCAAGGTCCAGTGTTTACTTTCACACACACCAGAACCTAGAACTGCACATAAGAAGTACACACTCTTTTACCCGACTGCGCGACGCAAGGGAGGGTTATGTGTTTATCAGCCTATGTATGTATGTATGTTTGTTCTTTTGTGGTGCTTTAGAGACCACACGCGTGGGCTGACATTGATAATTCTTACGTTAATTGATTCGTCTTAATCTTGCGAGTGCTACTAAAGACATGACAGTAATCAAAACACAATATGGCGACAATCAGACGCCATACCTACTGTGAAAAAAAAAAGTCAACGTGATAAATTAATTGAGATGAGTTAATTGAGATGAGTGAGTTATATTTTTGGGTGGGTTATTTTTTTTGGGTTATATTTTTTAAAAATATAACTCACTAAAATGTAAAAAAGAAGGAATATTATCAAAAAACCCGACTGTATAAAACTAAAAAGTTCCAAAGAAGTCACTTTTCAAGCAGTCTGATGCAGTTCGTAGCATGAAATCAATAAATGAACTAAAATAGCCTCCACCAACTGACTGCTTGAAATGTATTTTTTTTTTGGTATGGTAGAGAGGAGGGCATGTCAGACTCTTACTGACTAAAACCCAGAAGTGTTCCTTCAGTCCTGTGCTAGGGCCGCGGTAACTGGTTCAAACACTCCCGCGCCCCAAGTCTCACGTCCCCAGATATTACAGTATGTAGGTATAATGTTAATAGTAAACAAAAAACATACTGAATACTCATTAAAACTTTATTTTGTTTCCAACATAAATGCGTTACCCAATATTTTACTATCCCCATTTAAGTACAGTAACAAAGGAATACCCCGAGTACAAAGTTTCGAGTTCCTTCAACTTTTAATACGCGCCCATCAAATATTCCGAGTTGAACTTACGAGTTGCCTCATTGTGGTGGGATCAATACCTACTTATTAAGTGCCACTGTATAGGTAGACGCAGAAGTTTAAAGAATTCTAATTCCAAAAAGGCCTATGGGTCACAGTCTTTTTTAAAAGGCTGTGACCCACATTTAATATCTCTATGAGGCGTCGTCGTTAACTGGCTCGGTTACGTGACTAGTTAGGGTACAGCGCAGCACTAGCCGCTATGCTGTTCGCGGATACGAATTCCTGTTGCGATATTATTGTACATAGTTTGTCATCGCCACTCGCTAGTAGCACACGCGCTCGACGCTGGCGCCACCGTGAGTCAACCAGTTGTGATGTGAACGCTCTAAAAGTCTTAATATAAATATAGTAATACGCACTGTATTTTATGTTCAACAACACAATAAACACAGTTTCACACGTAATACAGTTGGCCTTTTCTTTTTGTGCAAAGTACCCCAACTATAAGGTGATTTTGAAACAGTAGATACCTAAGCAAATTCGTTTCCCCGTAATAGGTTTTAAAAATACATGAAGCCGATTGGCGCAGTGGGTTGGTACCATGACAAATTACATTATAATTCTCGTAACAGTTTAGTATTAGGGTAGTTGTAAAATAATGTTCACTGGAATCTAAGTGCACGACGCGTCGTATGCGCATCGCCACTGCGGGTAGATGTGCTTTAACTGAGGGATACAATACATAAATGTTTATTAAGGTCTATGACACAGTGATTGTTTCACTGCGTTTAAAGAAATTATATGCTTGTTGTTATTGTGTACGTAAATTTATATTTTTAACTTTTTGTTTTTATGTCATGGCTTATGATATATAACTACATATAATTTATATATTAAGATTACTTGAGTTTATTTATTAATCTATTATAATAAAATATATCTATTATAAATAAAGAGTTAGTATAGTGTCAAATATGTATATTAAAATATTTATATAATTATTATTAGTAGATGTCTTTATTTAAACATAATTTTATGTAGATTAAAATATAGTGTATGTATGTGTAAATTTTGTTTATATGTGTGTTTTAGGTAGTGTGTAATAGGTGAATAGAAACCTCCATATTATGAAACAAATTTAGTGGCATCACGGAAAATCTGTGTCAATGGTTCTAGTTTGCAAAAGTAGTCTACATAATAGTTTTGTCGTCACACTTTCATCTGAATAATCCTTTAGATCCCAAGGAGTAAGCAGTAGCAAGAATTTAGATGAGATGCACTTAATTCTAAGCTTAATGTCAACGCTGCTACGATATCCAATCCCGAAATGACTTCTTCTGTTTATGCATAAACTAAAGACCTTCCCCAGCTTCACTCGGGTACAAATTATAGACCTAAACCTTTCTCATTAATCACTCTGTCTATTGGTAAACAACGCATGAAATATGTTCAGAAGATTTTGAATTTATCACGAACATACAGATGCGGTGGGGGGCTTAGTTTAATAGTATGTAGTGAAGAATAATAATAATAATAATAATAATAATAATATTCCACAACTATCACACAACGCCATCTAGTCCCAAGCTAAGCAGAGCTTGTGTTATGGGTACTAGACAACTGATAAACATACTTATATATTTCTAAATACATACATATTATAGATAAATTACACTAATAATTAATTAGAATAATAAGAAAGAGCTCATATACACATCTTGGCTTCGTGCAAAATGAACCTTCTGTTATTTTTATTTGGATGATTTCTGAGCGTTGCCAATAAAGACGGAATGCTACGAGTACCTTTGATATTTTAAGAAAAATGACGAAAAACTTTGCATTTTATTTGGGAAATGGAGCGAATGGGAAGAAATTTAGAGAATGTTACGATTTAAAGTCGGTTAAATGGATGTTCTTTATAAAGTGTGTGAATAAATAAAATAGGTACTGTATTAAATGTGTTTAATAGTAGAACCAAGGTTAGGTAGCGATGTCAGCAATAACCGACGGGGCCCGCCAGGGCCGATGAATCCCTAGGGGTTGTGGATAAATTCGAAAGGGAGTCACCACACCGCTTAGCACAGGCAACTGAAGTAACAAGGTTAGGTTTTAGTCAGTAAAAGTCTGACACTCCCTCCTGCTTCATCCAGAGCGGGAGAAGTCATTGGATGATTTCCCACCACCCAAAAAAAAAGAGTGGCACTCCGGGAGTGCCGACAGAAGTGAAAACTTGAACAAAAATGCCCAACGCGTCTAAAGAAGTTTTCACTTAAGAAAGAAAGAAAGAAAGAAAAAGTATTTATTTGCCACAAATTAACGACATACACAACAATATGATTTTGCTAACTTAAGTCTTAACCCTTATCGATAGTGTTAGTAGATCTTATATTTCTATGTTAGTAACAAGTTTAACAAAAAAAAGGAAAGAAAAAAAAAAAAGTTAAATAGGTAGGTAGAAATAAATAAAAAACAGATGCATGTCGTGGCTGTGGCAAGAAGGCTTCCACTCAGCATAATGCTATACCGTGGGGGACCCACAGCACGGCGCTGATTTTCAGTGGTTGCCTATGACGTGACGTACGGAAACCAAAACCTTTAAATACTTAAGACAGGATAATTAAAAAAAAAAAGAAAAGAGAAAAAAACTGAGGTACAAACACAGTGAGATAATAATAAACTACTTAAAATATGATGTGTGTCACTTCAATCTAAATAGCGGTGTCGGTATCGGTGTAGATTTCAATTTTTCCCCAACGAGCTTCGCTACGAGGGCTACGATGCTACGCGTCGTATCACTTGTAGCGGTATCGGTGGCGCGTGAGTTCAATAGTTTTTTCCCATCTCAAAAATGCCCACTGCGCCCAAAGAAGTTTTCACTTCGCGGGCTCACTTCTTTTCACTTCGCGGGCTTACTGCACACATGTGTGCGTGTCCTACGCTAGAGGCTGTCGACCGGCACACCTATCTCGGACTCATTATAGACAAGCACTTGAATTGGGGACCACACATTGAAAGTGTATGTAACAAACTAAGATCTATTAACGCCAAGTTGGCTATCCTCAAATATAAACTTCCCTTCCAGACGCTACGCATGCTGTATCTCGCTCTGGCGGATTCAGTCATAAGCTATGGGCTAACTAGTTACGGACGTGCCTACAAAACTTATGTTGATAAAATATATAGACTACAACTAAGTATACTCAAGACTATTGTGCCAAAGAATATTAAACTTAAATATAAAGATGACGAGTACGGATTATTTAAATATTGTAAAATTATTTCAGTCTTTGATAAATTCAGGTCGGCAATTTATCTTGGATAAATTTAATAATATAAGCTCCCTAGCTTTAAACAGTAGACCAAAATGGTTACGTGATCTTGATTACTTGCCAACATATAAACTACCTAAAACTGTAAATGTATATGGCATGAGAACGTGGAATTATTTATTACCTGATACCCTGAATAAAATTCCTAATATTGTGCAGTCAAATATTGTCACTAGTACGTATAATAAATGTAAGTTAACCTTAAAAAAATATTACACTGCTGGTGACATCACATCTTAAGTTATAAGTTTTTACCTACCTACTCGTATATTTAAAGTAACATGTTGTGAGCGAGCTTGCTTCCTCCACTTTGTCACCCTTTAGGTTTTAGACAAGTGATAATTTTTGTATTTTTATGTAATATTTTTACTGTATTGAAAATAAACGAAAAAAAAAAAAAAAAAAAAAAACTTCAAAAAATAAAGGTTAGGTACCAATATAGCCCGAAGAATCGCCAAACTTAAGCGGCAGTGGTCAAGGCACTTTACTCGCAGAACTGATGATCGATGGGGCTGAAAGGTTCTGGAGTGGGGATCACGTACCAGAAGGCGTTGGAAGGTAGCTGTTGGTTAATAAATAATGGTAGATAAGTATGTATTTATTGAATAAATGAATGAATGACTGAATGAATTTATTTTATTTTATTTTTACAATTTTAAGAAAGCTTACAGACTAATACAAGTACATGGTAACGAAATAATATCAACTGACAATTGCTAATTACAAGCTTCCACATTTATATCACAATGTTATAAAAAAAAAGAACACCATAAATATTATTAGGATGAATATTATTAGGTAATCTCAACAGGAAGTTTTATAGCTGATAATAGCGAAACACTGCCTTTTTAAGAAATTTTCTCATCACTTTTTGAATACCATTTAAGAAAATACTTCGGGATCCCCTGTAGTGAGGCCCCATGGATCTGACAGCATTAATACTCTTTATCTTGAACATTTTGTAAAGATGTACGGGTAAAGTACATTTAAAATGATAAACTGTTTTTAAGTCTTTTTTTAAGTTTTTTCTTTCTTAAATGAGTGATTTTTATTCATTCACTACGCGTCGATGTCAGGATAAAAATAAAACTATTGATATGTACGGGTTTGCTCGAACAAAAAGAAACCTTATCAATACAGGCAACTTTTTCCTCTTTGAAGCAAAAAGTTGAAAGGCGAAAATATATGTTTCAGAATGTCTTTATGACGAAAAACGTTGCTGCGTTTTGCTGATATTTTTCCAGAAAGTTTCCGTCATATTTTCAGTGGGTTTGCTTTGAATTCTTCTTGTATGACAAATGTTATTTTTTTCATATGTTTAGTCGTGACATTGTCTTGTTGTGCGGCTATGGCAGCCTTTGAAGTGCCGGGATCCATTATATTTTATTACTGTAGTGTAAAGCATTGTTCAGATTTTTTCTAAAGGAATAGCAGTTTTATATTTTCTACAGAAAAACATATTTTTTCTAGAGAAACATCAGTACCCTGCATCCAACTAATATTATAAATGCGAAAGTTTGGCTGGATGGATGTTTGTAACTCACGCCAGAACAGCTGTATGGATCTGGATGAAATTTGGCGCGGGGGTAAATGTCTCATAAATTCCGGTTTTTTGATAGCAGTGGCAGCCAGCCCACTGGCAACGGCTCCAATGTGCGAAGTTTTAGGTAAAGAAGAAAGAAAGAAAAAATATTTATTTGGCTACAATAGGTAAGGTTCACGGAAATGAACTACTTAAAACTAAAAAAAACAACCGACTTCCAAAAAAAATACACTAAAAATTTAAAAATAACTTTAATTTCGGAAGTCGGTGTTTGTATTTTATTTCTTCGATATTTGACACTGGCTTCCGAAATTAAAGTTAATTTTAAATTTTTAGTGTATTTTTTTTGGAAGTCGGTTGTTTTTTTTGTAAAAAAGTTTTTTATTTTTCGCTTTTTAGTTGTTATACCCCAGAACTAAAATCCCCAATAACATGGAACGTGGAATTTAAACATTTGGAGAACACAAAAACGTCATCATCAAGATATGCAAATTTTTCGTTTTTGTTCAGTTTCTCAAAAAGCGCTAAAGCAATTTCGATAAAATTTATATGGGACCACCCATATAAATTTTATCGAAATTGCTTTAGCGCTTCGGGAGTATATTCTTTCGGATAAAACAAGAATTTTGAAAATCGGTCCTCAACTGACGGAGAAATGCGCGGACATAAATAAAAAAAAAAAACATACATACAGTCGAACATAGAACCTCCTCCTTTTTCGAAAGTCGGTTAAAAAAAGTAACAATCCAAAAGTAAAAAAAGTAATAATAGCATAGCGTGTGCCTCACGGCTGCGCCAAAAAGGTCTATTGCAGCAATGTTGCCAGACAGATACTGTCAGACAATATTGCCAGACACGGGTGGGTTTTAGTCAGTAAAAGTCTGACATGCTTTCCCAGCTCCACCCAGAACGGGAGAAGTCATTGGATGATTTCCCACCACCACAAAAAAAAAGACAAGCTTTAAGGCCTACGTACACTGGGAAACGAAATGAAGCTCGTCGAGTCTCGGATAAACGATTTAACTGTCTTGGATCCTGCAACAAAATTAATCAGAAACGAATAGCGAAGGAGTAACGAAACCATACTATGCACTTCCCTCCTCATCAAGCAGGAGACAGAACAGAGCTCGGCCCATCGGCCAATAGACACCAAAAGATGTTTACAACTGAGGTAAACCCAGTAGCCAAGCACCACGGATTAAAATGAGCATCACGTTAAAATACACTTTATTGTCATAAAAAAATGAATAATTTCAAAAAACCCGACTGTAAATAAAAAACAACAAAAATGTTTCAAACAAGTCACTTTTCAAGCAGTCTGATGCAGTTGGTGGCAGTTATTTTAGTTCAACTATTAATTTCATGCCACCAACTGCATCAAGCTGCTTGAAAAGTGACTTTTTTGTTGTTGTTTTACACTCGGGTTTACTGAAATCATTCAATTTTTTTATTTTCTAAATTTTAGAGAGTTACATTTTTGGAATCGTCTCCTCGAACCCTTTATTTTGATACCCCACTTAAAATAGTTCGTCAACATTATGTTTTTTCTTTTTCACAATATGTCGTCTGGTTGTCGCCATATTGTATTTTGATTACTGTCATATCTCTAGTAGCCCTCACAAGATTAAGACGAAACAATTGACGTAAGAATGATTAATATGGGCCCATGCGTTTGGGCTCTATAGTGCCACAAAGGAACAAACATACATACATACATTAGGTTGAGAAACACATTACCCTTCCTTGCGTCGCGCAGTCGGGTAAAAAGCACCTTAATAAAAAAACCAGCATAATAATTTAATAGCATTCTCTGTTAATCCCCGAGAGGCTCACAGTCCGTGTTGCAACACCAACAGGTGGGCCCTTAACCTGGCCTTTTGTTTTAACGTGCTGTGTCTCGCCTTAAACACTCTCATATTCACTTTAGTTAATAAGGTTTGTATTCAAAAAGTGAGGAGCTCGTGGCTAAAGTAATAACAGCTGCACGGGTCGATCCATCAGGTTAAGCTACGCTTACCGGGGTTGGTCCATGGATGGGTGACCATCTTTATGGATGGCTGTCAATCGTGGATTTTTGTCAGTCGTTACGGGTCGTCAGAAACTCGAAGCCCGAAAGTCAACCAGTCTTACCCAGGGGTATTTTATTACCCGGGCCTGCGGACGGCGAGTAGTGGTAGCTCGCCGTCCGATCATCACCAGGCCCGAGAGACGGCGCGTAGTGTACCACGCGCGCCTCAAAAAGTTGTCAGCAATCATAACGGGGCCGTCATGGCCGCTGACTGCCCAGGGGTTGTGGATAAATTCGAAACAGAGTTACCGCACCCCTGGGCACTCAGGGCGGGAACAGGGGTGGGTTTTAGTCAGTAAGAGTCTGACACGCCCTCCCGCTCCACCCAGAGCGGGAGATGTCATTAGATGATTTCCCACCGCAAAAAAAAAAAGTGGTATCTTGTTACTCAGTTACTGGGTTGTGGAGGTCAGATAGGCAGTCGCTCCATGTAAAATACTGATATTCAGCTGCATCCGGTTAGACTGGAAGCCGACCCCAAGATAGTTGGGAAAAAGGCTAGGCAGATTTATTTTTGTATTCAAAAAGTGTTCATTGGGAAATTGTAGAAAAAATTAAAAGATAAATTAATTTTGTCGCAATAGGTTTATACAGGGTGAAAAGGAAGCTCAACCTATTCCATGAAAGAAATATTATACTAGAGGTCATTAGCAACAAATTAAGTCTAGTTAACTAGGGGTCATTTCTTTGTTAGGTTGCGTAGGTGACCTGAGATCGACCACCAGGCGCGACATGGAGGAGGAAAGCTCACGATCGTGAACTTTAAAAGTAAGGAATCCATTAGTAAAATCACCACGACCATAAACTTTGAAAATGCACTAAAATATTTACAGGAAAAAAATATTGCAGACTTGCTTTTTTGTGACGACCCGAATTTGCTAACAGATAAACTCATTCAAAAACTGACTGATTCTATTAAATATAACACTAACACGAAATGTATCCCTAGCAGCAAACGTATAATTAAGCCGTGGATCACCCCAGGATTATTAAAATGTATTAAAAATCGTAATAAATTACAAAAAAGCTATCGATCAGATCCGTATAATAACATTTTAAAAATAACCTACAGTCGGTACAGAAATTACTGTAATAATCTCATAAAAAAATTGAAAAGAAAATACGAAAGAGAATTACTTGCTAAATCTGTTACAAATACGAAATTATTATGGAAAAATATAAAGTCAATCACCTACTCAAATAAACCCAAAAAACAAAGCACTGAACTATTAAATATCTTGCCCTCTCCAACTGCATCAGTGAACTCTGTTAATAGCTATTTTGCTAATATTGGAAAACAATTAGCTCAGCAAATTCCGATTAATAAAACTTCTGGTCGATCTAACATTCCACCTACACAAATTAATTCTTTTGTGCTCTTTGACACTGACCCCAAGGAAGTAGAAAGTGTTCTGATGAGTTTGAAATCCGACAGTGCTCCGGGATGGGATAATATTCCAACTAAATTTCTAAAATATGTAAGCAAGGAAATTGTTCCTATCATTACTCATCTGGTAAATCTTTGTTTTGAAAAAGGTATCTTTCCGACACTACTGAAGCAATCAGTTATTACACCGGTTCACAAGGGAGGGAACAGCGACGATCTCAATAACTACAGACCTATTTCTGTCTTACCAGGCTTATCCAAGGTTTTAGAAAAAATAATGAATATAAGACTCTTACATTATCTAAAACAATTTCAAATATTATCATCTTCACAATTTGGTTTTAGACAGGGAATATCAACTGAGGATGCAGTTACTGCGCTCAGCTCGCTGGTAACTGACTATGTTGATTCAGGGAAAAAATGTTTGGCATTATTCCTTGATCTAAAAAAAGCCTTTGACACCGTTTCTGTTCCAACCCTTTTGTTCAAGCTAGAAAGAATTGGAATAAGGGGAACCTCTCTTAGGTTTTTTAAAGATTATTTATCGAACAGACAACAGAGGGTTAAGATAGGAACATACATCAGTGATGACGTGGAGGTATCATTCGGCGTACCTCAAGGAAGCGTATTAGGTCCAACACTTTTCCTATTGTACATTAATGACTTATGTAACTTAAGAGTAGATAACGCAAAAATCTTCTCTTACGCCGATGATACTGCCATTGTCTTTTATGGGAATAACTGGTCCGAAGTAAAGCTCAAAGCTGAAATAGGTATGGCTAAAATTGCTAATTGGCTTAATGAAAATCTCCTTACTTTAAACGCAACCAAAACCAATTATATATGTTTTACAATCAGAAATCGCACACAACCAGATCAAGATTTAAATATCAAAATACATTCTTGTAAACGAGCCATGTATGATGCCTGCACATGTCCTATAATTAATAAAGTAACACAAACAAAATATTTAGGTGTCATAATTGACCAACATTTAAATTGGTACTCCCACCTCGAACACGTTACTGGTAGAATACGAAAATTGGGATGGATATTTAAATCATTGAGATACGCGGTCCCTGCAAGTATAGCTACAAAAGTGGGTGCTAAGAGAAATCTTCTAAATGAAATCTACATAGCCCTTGCACAATCTGTGATAGTCTACTGTATAGCTGTTTGGGGTGGGGCAGCGAAATCAAAATTTATAGACGTAGAACGAGCGCAAAGAGGTCTGATAAAAATAATGTATTTTAAGAAACGGAGATTCCCTACGGAAAGTCTTTATGAGATCAGTGGCCTGCTGTCTGTTAGGAAATTATATATCTGTGCCACGATCTTAAAAAAGCATAAGACACTTACCTATGATAAAAATACAATATTAAAAAGAAGAAAGGATATTATTGCGCAAGTCCCACAATCTAAAACTACTTTTGCTGCAACTCAATATAATAAGCAATCAGCACAGTTATATAATAAAATAAACAAAGACATATACATATTCACTAAACATCTTCATAAAGGTAAAAAAATGCTAATAGAATGGTTAAAATCACGCACGTATGCAGATATTGAATCATTATTACATTAAGTGGAAATTAGTTATATTTGCAACGCCACACCCACACGTACATTCTCCCCTTACACACATTCACAGCACCCACACACCTCTCACACCCCACATATCTCACACACTCCACACACCTCACTCTCACCACAAACATCACACAACACACACACTCGACACTCCTCACACACTCCGCTCACCCAAAACACCCACATTAATGTATTCATTCTGTTCAATTCACGAGCGAGCAAGCGTGTTTGAATTTATTATACTTTATGTAAATGGCAATAAAGCACGCATCAACCCGTTCAAGAAAAAAATAAAAACAAAATCTAAATATATATTAATAGCGGTTAATATCAATTTAATTTAAAAAAAAAACAAACGAAATGACTAATTAGTAGTCTTTAATCAAATTACATAACATAACACAATTTCACATATATTAAATATAGTTCCAGATTTATATAGTGACAATAAATACTCTTACGAAACGATGTTATCACGACGGCTGCTTGCGACGAAATGAGGGCCGAGTACTGCCGCGCTCTGCTTTTATAGTCTCGACCGCACGGTACTTTAAAAATAACGTTTTGACGCTAATACGGCCTCTCCTGACGTGTGGTTGTCCTCAGCCACATTGTCCTGACGATGGTCCTTGCTGCAGTTCGCTGCAGTCATCTTCGGCAACTGTTCCCGGGTGACGTGAAGGGCTCACGTCCTCAATAGCTGCATCCGTACTTGGTGGACCCTGGTGTATGTCTGCATTTCCACGACTTGAATGGCCTTTGCAGCTAGTTGCACTGATAAAAGGTGCTGTGAAATTTTCCTCTTCAGCTAAAAATGAGAAAATGACACACATTAGTAATATCCTTATTACACAATGTAAACACATGTTATGTTGTAATTAAATACAACATATCTAGACAGAGGCACCCAGTTAGCTTGTCTTGGCAGAGACACATCTCAATGCCCTTTTGAATAAACAGACAGAGGCACCCAGTTAGCTTGTCTTGGCAGAGACACATCTCAATGCCCTTTTGAAAAAACAGACAGAGGCACCCAGTTAGCTTGTCTTGGCAGAGTTACGCCATAACTCAATGCCCTTGTAAATAAACTGAGACGGAGGCACACAGTTAGCACGTCTCGGCAGAGCCCTCGCTCAATGCCCTCACAAATAAACTGAGACGTAGGCACACAGTTAGCACGTCTCGGCAGAGCCCTCGCTCAATGCCCTCACAAATAAACTGAGACGGAGGCACACAGTTAGCACGTCTCGGCAGAGCCCTCGCTCAATGCCCACACAATAAACTGAGACGGAGGCACACAGTTAGCACGTCTCGGCAGAGCCCTCGCTCAATGCCCACACAAATAAACTGAGACGGAGGCACACAGTTAGCACGTCTCGGCAGAGCCCTCGCTCAATGCCCTCACAAATAAACTGAGACGGAGGCACACAGTTAGCACGTCTCGGCAGAATTTCACTATAATTCAATGCCCATATAACCATTACGCATTTACACATGACTCTTTCAGTCCGTGTCATATAGATTGTATCAAACATATTTCATAAAATGCACGACTATGCATCTTTTAGACCAGTGTTTTTCAAACTGTGGGTCACAGATTCAAAAATATTGAGAAACACTGCTTTAGACAAAAAGTAAATACAACGGTCTACTTACTCTCAAAATACGTGGCATACGACTCAGGGGTCCACTCTTCTCTCCAAGCAACCATACGCTCAGCGGCAGCCTGAGTGACTTTACCATACGAACCGGTTAACAGCTGTTAGTAGTTCGTATCCATCGTGTGGAAGGATTTTCATTACACGATGTGGCCCTCGCATCCCCGAGTCCAGCTTGACTGTCACTTAGGAAGTTTTTATTACAAACACATCATTTAGATTAAATGTACGCTTGACCTTCAGACTCCTATTAACATATTCATCTTATTTACGTATATTTCAAGTAGTTCACTAGCACGCTATCTTTGTAACTATCTTAACCCTTCGCGATTCGGTCGCAAGTCATCAACAGCAACATCGCAAATAAGAGATCGTATGACTGGCGTGACTGCTTCAACACCAATAAGCAATTGTGAGGGTGAGATCTGAGTGGTCAAGCTGCATTTTCCACAAAGAATTGGATCATGTGTTCTCTGGCTTAGACGTCTCTATGCATAACATATTGAGTAAAGTACGACCGTAGCTTTCGACCTGACCATTCTCACGATGCATCTCAGAGGGAAATCAATTAAAACTTTAATTTTTTTGTTCGCTCGGTCTAACCTGACCCACAGAGATAGTTTGACCTAGCTACTCAACCTCTGTAGCCAGAAATGTACCTACCTACTTTTCTTTAAGTTAATATGAAACTTCGCAGAAGTAAGTGATTTCAATACCTCCCGTACAAATACGTTCAATTTTTCGTTGATTGAAAATCTGTACTGAACTCTATGCGCTTACTACCAGTTGTGACTTTTGATAAAACAGTCACAATTGTGAACAATTCCTTCAACTGATTTAAAACAGACATTAATTTTTCACGATCGCTACCTTGAAGCGGTGTGGACACTTGAAAACTGTTCACTTGAGTTTAGACCAACTGAACTAGGAGTTCGAGTAATGCGTGGCTCATTGTTTACACGAATGTACGTTACCCCGTCATGGTTCAAAACATCTTTTACTATTAGTACTGGCACGTCTAGGCATTTCAGCGAGATACCGCAAAATTCTATAATTAATGTTACGCGGCTATTACACTCAATGGTGCGGATTCTGTTTAGTACGAACTAAACTTAATTTATGCTATTCACATCTTTTTCTCTTTAATAAAACAAGAAAGAGACGGACGTAAATTAGAGCTGTCAAATTTAGTTGAACTAATATTTCCATACAAATTAAGGGTACACGAAAAAATATGTCGATTAAAAACACGGTGATGCGCAAGGCGTTAACTGGCTTGACATCTTTAACTTCGTTCAAAGCTATAGCCGTCCTTTTCTCGCACTGCCTTTTAGTAAAAGACAGCTATTTCTCTAATTTTAGTTTAGTTATTGAATAAGCGAATCGGCACCAATATTTTGATTACTAATGTCACGTAATAAGTGGGTAGCCGGGTACACTTAAAATATGTATTTTGAAATAAATGAAACACGTGATCCGCAATCTATCAGTACGTCTGTATTATAGCCGTTGTGACGTCACTATCTGTTGATGCAAATTTCAACTTTTACGGGTATGCCGTCGGGCGTTCAGGGGTTAACGCTATTTTATTTTAGTTACGCGTTTCGGATCTTTGTTAAGCAAAACAGACAGAAATGTCATGGCCTGGCTTTTCACAGAATGAACACGGCATATTCGGTTTCTTATTAATCGTTTCCGTCGGTTCATCGATTTTAACAGTTTTCGATTGTTTAGGGCACGCACGCTGCACGTGACCCACACTACCGCAAGAAAAACATGTTACTTTGCGATTTTCATTATGATGTGGACGTTTTCGAGAGTTTAGGTCAGACTGTTTACTTTGGGAAGATTTTACAGAGGTGTCAGATGAGTTGGGATTCGGTTTGGTATAAATAGAAAAGAATTCAACAAGATCTTTGGTCTTTAAATGAGCGTTAGTTGCAGCGGCACGTACTTGTGCGTCAGTTACACCTCGTATGACAATCGCGACCGTTAAATCATCGCTTAACCCTCTAACAATATTTAGTCTTAAGATGGAGCGCCTGGCATATTCTGCGTACGTGGAATACTTGTCGGAGCTAGTACTCATGACGTCAAACAAAATATTTGCAACATCGATTCGTCGTGAGCAAAGAGGTTTAAACTCGATCTTAAAGTTAGACCAGGTGCGGTCGTTTGTGACCCAGTCGTTTAACCAACTACGAGCATCTCCTTTCAGGCAATTAGCAATTCGGGATAAACACTCGTTGTCGTCCCATCTATTAATATCACGTGCCCTTTCAACCTCTTCACACCAAGAATCAATATCATGTATACTGGGATCAAAGTTTGATATATAATAGTGGTTGGATCTGACCTTGGTTAACGCACTCAATGCTCCAATGAGGCGATCTGTAGCATCCAGTGACGTCGAAGTACTTGCAAGCGATTCTCCAACGATGCTGGTATTAGACTCTGGCACTGCTGGTTGTACCACCTGAGGCGAACACCCGAAGATCTGCCCAGGTGCCACAATGGCACGTTCTTCTGGATTTGTTGTTGTTGCCGACAAGGTACTAGTTGCGGGTAGGCTGGTGTTTTCTAGCGCGGTTAGTCGCGCCAGAATAGCTCCAAGAGTTTCTTGGAGCTCGGTTGCATCATTATTTTGATCACGCCTATTTCTACCTCTATTACGAGTGGTAGCTCTTTCGGACATGATTGAAAAGTTTTTCGCACGACACAAAAATAAGATAGGCAATGGAGCCTATCCCACTTCTGATAATAGCGGTTAATATCAATTTAATTTAAAAAAAAAACAAACGAAATGACTAATTAGTAGTCTTTAATCAAATTACATAACATAACACAATTTCACATATATTAAATATAGTTCCAGATTTATATAGTGACAATAAATACTCTTACGAAACGATGTTATCACGACGGCTGCTTGCGACGAAATGAGGGCCGAGTACTGCCGCGCTCTGCTTTTATAGTCTCGACCGCACGGTACTTTAAAAATAACGTTTTGACGCTAATAATATATATATTTAAAGTAGTCTAGCTTAACGAAAAAGTGTAACTTAAGAAACTAAAAATAAATAATAACAATTTTGTAAGTTGTACAAACAGCCAAAGCTATGGAGGAGCGGAGTCTCCTAACACAGGCATCATCATGCTTAAAAGGAGGCTCCAATCATAAACTAATGTATACACTAGTTGGTACAGAAATAAATATTTTGTATTTTGTATTTTGTATTTTTTTGTATTTGTGAACTGTGGAAGAGTCTGGGGGAGGCCTGTGCTGGAAAGCAAAAAAAATCTTTACCTACCAATGTCTGATAAATAAAATATTTTATGTAAAATTGTTAAATTTGTAACTAAAGGTCATTTAAATTTGAACAAGGGGTCAAAACTGGATGGTTACCGAGCTGTGTCCGTCGATTGTTTTAGAAATTTTCTGTCTTGTTCCCAAAAACAATTAATTATGAAAATACTACTCCACTGAGGACACGGTGGAGCACACGGTGGTCTGCCCCACTTGGGCAGAGCACCGTGTCCTCGTGGATGCGATAGGTGGTGGCGACCTCTCGCGCCCGGCCCTGGTTCCAAGCCATGGTAGGGAGCGAGAGGGAATGGGAAGCAGTTTCCTCCTTCTGCGAAGCAGTAATGCTCGCAAAGGCGGAGGTGGGACGCGTGAGGGAAGCTCAACGGAGTGGCCCTCACGGCCCCGGCCACTACCACCGCGTGCCACTGCGTGCTTGACGTCGCGAGACGATCTCCGGCCACCGTAGATCCGGGCCTTCGGATGGCAAGCAGTGGGTAGCTCGCCGTCCGATCAGCACCAGGCCCATTAGTAGACGGCGCGTTGTGTTCCACGCGCGCCTCAAAGAGATGATTGTCAGCCACACTGACGGGGCCCATTGTGGCCGGTGCCTGCATGCCTAGGGATAGCGGATAAATTCACAACATAAGTTACCGCACCCCTGGGCACTCAGGCAGGGAAGGAACAGGGTGGGTTTTAGTCAATAAGAGTCTGACACGCCCTCCCGCTCCACCCAGAGTGGGAGATGTCATTGGATGATTTCCCAACACACAAAAAAAAAAACTAAACCTTTAAGGTGAAAGCCACAGGGTAGCCCGCGAAATTCAAATTTTGTTACGTTTATTTTTTGCAAATTACATGTCATTGTCAGGTAGTAGGTATGTTGGTCAAAAATTGATTCGCGGCCGTAGCAAGTACGTATTTATAGAACTTTAGTCATTAAAATCATCAATATAACTCTGAGAGTTACAATAAATTGATGCCAAATGTCATGATTTCATAAAATACTACATTTAATATCAGTTCTATATGAAAGAGTTGTATTGATGATTTTAATGATTATAATTCTATAAATACATACTTGCTACGGCTGCGAATCATATTTTGACTAAGATACAACCTGACACTGACCTGCAAATTACAAAAAACCTAAAAAAAAAATGAGTTTCACGGGCTACCCCGCTTCCACCTGAAATTATAATTTTTGACAGTTTTGATCCCTAGTTTACTGGTCTTAATTTGTTGTTAATGACCTTTAGTATAACCCCTTTCAAGGAATATCTCGATTTTTCCTTTCACTCTGAATGAGGCACAAATACAATTCATATTTTAAGAATCGATGACCTAAAAGGACAGTATACTAACCCGACGGCCTTAGATTGCGAATGGCTTGGTGATATCCTTCACGAAGGTCAAGTGCGTGGGCATTCGAATACATGTGACATCCAACAACCGTCACTGTGCCCGCGTGTAGATTATGGCTAGCTCCCTCTCACAGAGAGGATGCTTGTGTAAATACAATTTTACACCATTTGACTTATTTTTATTTTTCTTTGAAGTGTTCAAGAATCCCGAAACACAACAATACATTTTCACTCAGTTAAATGTTATTTTTCACTTCCTTAATGTGATTATTTTCTAAATTCCATATTATGATTCGGATTTGCGCCACCAGGTGGCAGAGTCTTCGTCGTGCACGTTCCCTATAGAATGATTATTTATGCTTATGGATCAGATAGAGCAGTTCCATCTTTAGATTTTGTTTAAACGGTACTTTTAGTAATAACTTCAATTTCGGAAGTCAGAGTTCGTATTTTCTTCGTTATTTTGAAATTAAAGTTATTTTTTTATTTTTAGTGTATTTTCTTTTTTGGAAGTCGGTTGTTTTATTTTGTAAGAAATTTTTTTGTTTTTCACGTTTTAGTTGTTATGTTGAACGAAAAACCCCAATAACATGGAAAGTGGAATTTAAACATACTCGTAAATTGGAGAAAATGAAAACGTCATCTATGTATACGTATTTTTCGTTTTTGTTTACGTTTTTAAAAAGCGCTGAAGCAATTTAGATACAATTTATGTGCGACCACCACACGTCATCCGTCATTTACATCTTTTGTTTTTGTCGATTTTTTCAAAAAGCACTAAATCAATATCGATAAAATTTTTATCGGAGCACTTTTGAATCTACCAAATAATTGGCGGAATCATCGCGTAATAAACATACAATAATAAAAAAAAACATTCAGTCCAGAAAAACCCTGAATATTATACCATCGTATCATTATTTTATTTTATTTTTTATTTTTATTTTATTTGGGAAACAAACAGATACAATATCATATGAAGTTAGTACAAAAAAAAAAAACTTAATCCAAAACAGTTTCCACACATTATAAATACAATTTCGAAAGCTACGACGGACGCTATAAAAAAAAGAATATAATTATAAGTACCCAAATGATTCAACATTGAGAAAAAAAAAACAAAACAAAAATTAGAACAATATTTAAACATGAAAATTATAATTTTGCTGAAAGAATGTCTTGAACAGACTTTCTGAACTTTGGGAGGGAAAGGTGAAATACATCCATACAATCACATTCACTTTTAGCCATTAATTTGTTATATGAACGACAAGATCTTTTTATAAATGTGCTAGCACCATAATTAGTCCCAGCAAAGGGAATGCAGAAAAGAGATTTCCTACGAACACTATTATATTATCATAACGTTGTCGCATTGTCGTATTTGAAAGAAAGAAATAAAGAAAGAAAAAGTAAGGAAGTAAGTAAGGTGTGGTCATATTTTAAGAACCGGTTTTGCCCATAGAAATTAACCACTTTCTCTAAGAATAAAATAGAAAATTCCAAAAAAAAAAAAACCTGACTTTCCACACAAAGTTATCATCAGCCGATCAATATTTGCATGGAAGGTAAAAAAATTTTTTGAGAATTTCCTCAGGTTTTCTTGAATAAAGTTGTTCATATCGATGGGCAGATGCAGTGCTTAAAATATGACCACATCTTTCCGTTACACCCTGTATAAATAACTAGCTTCTGCCAGCGGCTACGCGTGGAATTAGTATTACCCCGTTATATCTTTCAACCCCTTTTATACACCCTTCTTTTTTTTTTTAAGGGTTGACTTTCGAAAATCCCTTTTTTAATAAATAGGTAACTACTTTTCACAAAGAACACACTCATCAAATTTCATGTCTGTAGAACAAGCGGTTTGGGCTGTGCGTTGATATCTCAGTATCCCAGGATTTCGGGTGTGAAAAGACAGTTTCCGAAGCCGAAAGCCACATATTCTACCCATTATTTGGATCATTTTTTTCCACTAGACCATACCTGGGAATTCACTGGTTATGGAGATATTGAAGGTCAAATTCGCAATTTTTTTTTACTTTTTTAAGAAAATGAATTCCAAGTGTTATTACTAAAAAAAAAAGTTTTATTACTAAACATTTTTCCGAACAAACATTACCTGAATTTTCGATTTTTCTTAACAAATTACGCATTTGTAGTTACAAAATCGCAATGAATCTCAAACGTATTTGACAAGTACCTACGCGGCTTAAAGCAAAGGGTTGCTGGGTTCGCGTTACATTGCGCGCAATAAAAAATACCTTTTTAGGATTTCGTACCCGAAGGGTCCAAATGGAGCCCTATTTTTGTCACTCACGTGTCGATCTGTCTGTCCGCCCGAACTTCATTGACCTATGAACTTGAAATTTGGTGATAATGTTTACTATTCATCATCATTTCAGCCGAAAGACATCCACTGCTGGACATAGGCCTCCCCCAAGTGTCGATACAATGACCGGTCCTGTGCGTGTTGCATCTATCGGTTACCCGCGACCCTTACCAGGTCATCGGTCCGGTTTATACCAATATTTGATACGAAACCCTTAATGTGCGAAATCCGATACGCACTTGGCTAGTTTCTTTCATACCTAAAACTTTTTTACAAAAAAAAACAACCGACTTCCATAAAAAAATACACTAAAAATTTAAAAAATAACTTTAAATTTTTTTTATTTTTCGCTTTTTAGTTGTTATACCCCAGAACTAAAAACCCCAATAACATGGAACGTGGAATTTAAACATTGGGAGAACACAAAAACATCATCAAGATATGCGTATTTTTCGTTTTTGTTCAGTTTCTCAAAAAGCGCTAAAGCAATCTCGATAAAATTTATATGGGACCACCTCGGGAGTATATTCTTTCGCATAAAAAAAGAATTTTGAAAATCGGTCCACAACTGACGGAGAAATGCGCGGACATACATAAAAAAAAAGAATAAAAAAAAAACATACATACAGTCGAACATAGAACCTCCTCCTTTTTCGAAAGTCGGTTAAAAAATAAAAGTCGTTGCCCAGCAATAATTTTTGCGCAAAGCTACTTTGTTAGATGTACATTATGCGTAGTTGACGGCTTCTGATGTGTCTTTTAACACCCTGTATACAGATACAGTTAATCAAGCCAAAAACGAAAAACACTAAGGCCTCGAAAACGTTCTTCACAAACGTGTTTCAGTCATTCATGCACGTTGAAAGCTATCCTCCTCACAAACTAACGAACAGACTCGTATTAATGTTAATTAGACGCGGCTTGTTACCTGCACACTAATCAGACCTTCATTACTGCACACAGATTTACGGATACGGATCCACGGATCCGGTTTCGGATCCAATTTAGTAATTATCTCGTGTTTTGTTTTTTTCGGAATCCGAAACACGTAAATTGGTTTATTTTACTCTCCTGTAGGGGTAGTAATTGTGTACAAAAATAAGTATTAAGTATGTTTTTTTTATTATCCTGGTTGTATATTTTTTTTCACTCTTTTTAGGGTTTCGTCCTAACAAGTACAAGAAACCCTGTCCGCCTGTCCGTCCGAGGCATAGCTAAGAGACTCAGTACTGAAAGCTGCAACTTTGCATGGATATAAATGTATATTAATCACGCCACGACAACGAAATAATAAAATCATGAAAAATATTTATTTTTATGGTAACTCCCATATATGTAAAGTGGGGTAGTGTGGGGCGTATCGTAGGATAGGGCTATCAAAATCATTGCAGGGTTTAGACAGACTATTATTCGATTTAGTGATTCGTTTATTTTTTAGTGAAATTTTTTGTTCGACTCCTGCGTCCTCCCCAATAGTTTAGTTTTTAGGCAGGAGTCTAAAAACTAAACTGGCTTGAAAAATCTAAAAGTGCGTGTCGGGCCACGCGCATGGTAGGGTTCTGTAGACGTTAATTCACCTCAGTAATAATTTTACAAGGATTTTGTATTTTGCGTACAATTTCACAAGTAGAAACATTTTATAAATTTGGCAACTATTACTCTAAAACTAACAGAACTAACTTACCACCACCACGAACCACCACGAACCACCATCATGAATTTATTTAGATTTTTCAAGCCAGTTCAGTTTTTAGGCGGGGGGTTACGTAGCCATCCGTTATAACATGCTGCCTTAGAAGGGGGCTTTATGTTTATTACTACGAACATACTAATTAAGTTCGTGGTTTCACGTTTATATTAAAAACGAAAAAATAAACTTTATGTAGGAGAGGGACCATACATAAAAAAAAACAATTGCATATAACGATAAAAAAATGAGTTGTATTTGATGTGAATTGACTAAAAGCATGCAAGCAAGGAGCAGTGGTGGCCTAGTGGTACTGGCCGCGACTTACAAGTTGTAGGTCGTGAGTACCTAGGCATGCGCTTAACTTTATGTAAATTATTTCATCACTACTCCTCTAAAACGGTGAAGGTAAACATCGTGAGGAAACCGGCATGTCCTAGAATAAAAAAAAAATGGCCCACACCGTCTCACAGAGAGGAGGCCTGTGCCCCAGCAGTGGTGACATTAAAAGGCTGATGATGACCAAAAGCAAGAAAATGTCACAACATTTATAACTTTACTCTGTTACATGCTTATTCCTCGTAACATCACTTCCACGTGTGCATTTGCATTAAAGTCCCGAACACATACACTCGGCACAAAGCGATGTAAGTTTGTTCGTTAATTAGAGAAGCTCGTTAGTTAGCTACTAATCAGGCTCTCACTGTACTGCCCGACAGAGATGTTACCCTGTACTAACGTGGAATACGGAACCATACGGTGCCATTATACGCATAGATTTAATTCGCTCATTTGGTACAGAACCCGAAATGTGTGAAGTCCGATACGCACTTGACTGGTTTTTATTTGTTATTTTGTATTGAATTTCCAGGTTTGGCAAGCATATTATGTTAAATATGGGATAAGAGACTGGCCTGTTGGTCTAGTGGTTAGTGACCCTGACTGCTATGCCGGAGGTCGTGGGTTCGATTCCCACCCAGGACAAATGTTTGTGTAATGAGCACGATCATTTGTTCTGTGTCTGGGTGTAATTTATCTATAATATGTATGTATTTAGAAATATATAAGTATGTTTATCAGTTGTCTAGTACCCATAACACAAGCTCTGCTTAGCTTGGGACTAGATGGCGTTGTGTAATAGTTGTGGAATATTATAAGACACGAGTCCATAACTTTCTTCTTTTAAATTCTTTATTGCTCCAGTATTTTTATTTACCTATTATATATTAGTATAGTAGTATTGAGAGCTCGTGGCTAAAGTAATAACAGTCGCGCGGGACGATCCATCAGGGTAAGCTAAGCTACGCTTGCCGGGGTTGGTCCATGGATGAATCTTTACATACCGAGACTCCTCCGTGCCTCGGAAATCACGTTAAGCCGTTGGTCCCGGCTGTGAATCGTGGATCTTTGACAGCGTTACGAATCGTCAGAAACCCGAAAGTCTGAAAACCAGTCTTAAGTCTCAAGGGGTATCGCGATTACTCAGTAACTGGGTTGTGGAGGTCAGATAGGCAGTCATTCCATGTAAAATACTGGTATTCAGCTGCATCCGGTTAGACTGGAAGCCGACCCCAAGATAGTTGGGAAAAGGCGCGGGCAGATTGATCCTACTTCCTACTAATATTATAAATGCCAAAGTTAGTCCGTTTGTGTTTAAATCTCGCTAAAACGGTTTAAGGGATTTCAATGAAATTTTACACACAGATAGATTATGACCTGGATTAACCTCTGAAAGCCGCCATTCGTAAAACGTACCATCCTTCAAGCCCCGCCCGCATACGACAAACCGGATACAAATGTCAGTTTGTCATTTTTTCTCAGTTATGACAGCATATATTTTTTGTCGGAGGGCACCTGAGACGACAAATAATGTCTATGGCCAAGCGTGTAAATGTTGCCACAGCATAAAATACATTGCGTTTTGGTAATAATAGAGGTAATAAACGAGTGAATCGCAAGAATCGCAAAACTCACTGGTGAGTTTCAGTGCTCAACGTGGTTTCGATTAATGAAACTCACCAGAGAGTTTCCGGGCTTTACAGGTTAAAAAATAGGCTACTTTTTACCATGCGGGCGAAGTTGCAGATAGAAGTAATAAATAAATATTTAAGAAAAAATTATTGGTATTGTTACTTTTTAGGGTTCCATATCCGAAGGTACAACGGGACCCTATTACTAAACCTCCACTGTCCGTCCGTCTGCCTATCAGTGGGCTGTATCTCATAATCCGTAATAGGTAGACAGTTCAAATTACATTTTTCATTCACAGAATGTATATTTCTGTTGCTACTCTAACAACAAATAATAAAAACAAAAATAAATTGAAATGTACCTATATAGTATTCAATCTTGTACAATGTTACGGAACCCTTCATGCGCGAGTTTTGTCAACATTACCATCACTTCAGTTAAAAGACGTCTACAGCTGGACATGAGCCTCCCCCAGGTGTCACCACAACGAACATAATTGGTGACAACCAAAACGTCATCTGCGTGATCATATTTTTTGTTTATGTTGATTTTTTCAAAAAGTGCCGAATAAATTTCGATAAAATTTATATGGGTCCACCTGTGAAGTATGACCTAACAAACAAAAAATAATCATCAAAATCTATTTACAAGTGACGGAGAAATCTCGTAACAAACATACAAAAATAAAACACAAAAATAAAGTCGGTAAAAAAAGGGAAAACCAACACAAAACCCATTTCCTTCTTATACAAAAAAAGTGAAAACGGCAAGTTCTACAAATGAAATTCTAAAGGCTGCCATACAAAAATTCAAACTTCAGTAACAATCTTTTATTTTCTAAATTTTTTTCCTGTTGACTTTTAACCAATCCCAGTATTTAAAAATAACAAAAGCGTTTTCTTATCGAATGACGTCAACAAAGAAAGCTATTCCTTACTTAGTAACCTATTCCATCTCTTGCAGCACTTCTGAACCCTATTTATTAGATCAGATCTATTCTCAAAGCGACCGCACAGTCAACAGCAAAAATATGTACACACTTTGCAAAACTCTAAAGAGTGGGTCTTGTCGAATATCGGTTCAAAACTTCAAATAATGCAGTATATACATGATGCTTGTGTCACTACAGTGTGCAGACAACTTATTGTATAAACGCTGTTCTCAAAATGATGCAGAAAAGTATTGTAAGGAAACTGGTGAGTCCTGGAACCAAAAATTTATAGATATTCTGACATTTACAACCACCTATTGTGACGGAGGAAGGCCCACTCTTTCTAATAGAGGTAAGGCCTGTGTTCGAGCATTATGCCGGCCGTTCTTTTTTATCCAGTTTACCGTCAAGTTTAAATGACGCTGCAAGCTTGATCAAGTCGGCAGAATAGAAAGTAGACTTATCATGCACACTGCCAAACACCATCAAGTTTACCTGACGCCGCGCCGCTTCAAGCACGTTGCAAAAATGACGGTAAACTGGATCGTGTATGGCCGGCATTAGGAACATTATGGACTGATAATGCTTATCTATCATTTTTTATTTTTTTCTCAAATGCCACTGTTTTTTTTTATTTTTATTTTGTTTATTTCGTTTTTGTTGTGTGCCTCTAACTGTAGCCAATAAATGTACTTTCTTTCTTTCTATCTATGCTATTTAATCACAACACCCCATAATTTAAATCTCTAATTCTACAAACTATGTAGTATAAATTGAAGTCTCTTTCCACGTCTGTCTTTTTAATAAATGTATTTTCTTTCTTTCTTCTTTCTTTTCTTTCTTTCTTTCTATCTATGCTATTTTACCACAACACCCCATAATGTAAATCTCTACCCCTACAAACTCATCAATCTCCATCATCATTCTCCTGCCCTTATCCCAATTTATTTGGGGTCGGCGCAACATATCTTTTTCTTCCATACTCCTCTATTAGTTGTCATCTCTGTAGTCACCCCCTTTTTACCCATATCCTCTTTCACACAGTCCAACCATCGTTTCTTTGGCCTTCCCCTACTCTTATAGCCATCCACATCCATACACAAGACTATCCTCACGACATTTTCTTCATTCCTCTGCATCACATGCCTATACCACGACAACCGATTTCCACACAACTTTTCAGTCAGCGGTGCCACTTTCAGACTTCCTCTCACACATCGCTCTTAGCATTCTCATCTCAGTCGCATGCAATTCTTTTCATTCATCCCTTTTGTGGCCTAACATTCTGAACCATACAAGACAGCAGGTCTGACCATTATTTTATAAATCTTTCCCTTAAGTTTAAGGAGAATGCGGGAGTCGCAGATAGTCCCAGTGACCTGCCGCCATTTCATCCATCCAGTGTTAATTCTGTGCTTAACAATCCGATCTATTTCGCCATCGCTTTGCTCGAGTGAACCGAGATACCGAAAATCGGAGCAGACTGGGAGAAGCGCGTCATCTAGCACCATAGCTTCAGAACTGGAGAGACCGCTGAAATCGCTGAACATGTATTCAGTTTTGGTTCTGCTGATTTTCAAGCCAACTTTCTCCAGTTACTGTTGCCATTTCTCCAATCTGCTCTGGATCTCAGGTCTATCTTCACCGACCAAAACAATGTCGTCGGCAAACAGCCTGCACCAGGGTGCCACCTCCTGTATTTCCGAGGTAAGAGCGTCCATAATCAACAAGAAGAGGTAAGGACTTAAAGCCGACCCTTAGTGTAAGCCTACAGCCATACTGAACTCACCGGTGTTGCAAGCAGCCAACCGGACATAGGTACTAGATTGTCTGTACATAGCACGAATCAACTCAACATACTTCCCAGGTAAACCTTTCTCTTTCAAGGCCCACCACAACACATCCCGAGGTACCCTATCATACGCTTTCTCAAGATCGATGAACACCATGTGCAAGTTCTTGTGCACACGTCTGTACTTCTCGCACAATTGACGGAGAGCGAAGGTGGCGTCCATTGTCCCTCGACCTGGCATAAACCCAAACTGGTTCGGGGTAATCTCACTCTCCGCTCGCAATCTTTTCACTATCACTTTCTCCCATACTTTCATAGTATGTGACATGAGCTTTATCCCTCGATAGTTGTTGCAGTCCTGTACATCCCCTTTATTCTTGAAGATGGGCACTAGCGAACTATTGCACCCTTCTTGTGGGATCACTTCTTCATACAACAACTTATTGAAGAATAAAGTCAGCCACATACATCCATCCTCTTTTAAACACTTCCATACTTCTACTGGTATGTCATCAGGGCACATGGCCTTTCCATTTTCCATACATTGAACTGCCTTTCTTACTTCATCCATGCTAATTTCTCTCACCAAACCCATATTTACTTGTACCTCTTTGAACACACCATTCCATTCATTCTCTCCGTTCATCAACTTTTCAAAGTAAACCTTCCATCGCTCTTTTATTTCTCTCTAACCCTACAAATTATGTTGTATAAATTGAAGTCTCTTTCCACGTCTGTTTTTTTCTCTGCTAATTTCTCTGAATCCACGCAACGTAATTTAATGTGGTTTTGACTTATTTTGAAGAACTCTGTCGACATTATGATCTGTGAAGGACAGACGCTGAAAAAAAATATGGGTAGAGTGAAAGTCAAAAAAGATTGAATAATTTTAAAGATCATTAGTGAAGAATTTCAGTAAGTGTTTACATATTTCTGGTCTCGACTGTACTTAGCCAGGAATAGTTTAAAATTCCCGGTTATCTGCGCGTTGTGTAAGACGGTATTACCCGCGGTTCACCGACGAGGTCACCGTACAGATGAACTTAGTGCAAGTTTCTATGTTTTCTTTGTAGATTGGCATCTAATATTATTGTCTAGTTTTAAGAGGAAATCCTCTATTTCTACTCAGTATTCGGACAAATGTAGAGAGACAACTTATTTAGAGGGTCAAACTTGAGTTTTTTTAAACATTGGTAAAAATATAAAGGCTCTCGCAGACAATCGTGACGAAACAATATTTTGTTATATGATTTTTTTTTTTATTTCGTAACAATTTCTTTGAAAACGCGTTTTTGCGTCGTCGTCGTGCCTTGCTGTGAAAACTTTAATACTATGTATGATTTCTAATTCGCTACTTACGCTCGTAAACTCGGTCTTATGTGCATGTTGTTGGTATTATTTTAGGAGAAGTCTCTTACCCTGAAAACAAAAGAAAAATAATATTAGCACCAAGGTACAGCGACAATAATATTTATAGTTTCAAAAAACGCTTATTTTAAGGCGCAGTTATACGACTTTTAATGGTTTTTAATTGAACATCACGTCTAAACAACTAGTTTTATTTCTTTGAAAAAAATATATGTTACTTTAGACACTTTTTGACGTAATTTGATCTGAGAATATTTGAAATTTTATTTTTATAACATTGTGTAATTAATTTGTAAAGTTATGTCTAACGCAGATAAAAAATTGAGAATTACGCAAAAACTATAAAGCGCATTTTCATGAAACCATCACCATTTTAAAGATCATTTAATTATTTATAATTTAGTCTCAGTGTTTTATTTAAATACTTGTTGTTTCATGTGTAATAAATTAATACGTCTAATTTCGGACAGCGCTCCTTGATGTGTGAGTTTTATTACTGGGTGGGCATACGACGCGTTACGTGAGCTCAGCGCAGAACACGCAAGCTAACCTTGAGTGGTTAGCTCATTCATTCATTGGCAACTAATAGCGCCTTAACAGATTTCAAAAAATGAGGTTCTGTTTTCGACCCGTATGTATGTATGCTTGTTTGTCCTTGATTTTCTCTCTCTCTTTCGTTATTCAAAGCATATTTTTCAAAGAAGGTTTTAGTATATTAAACATTAGGATTTGATGAAGATATTTGGATATAGACAATGGAACTTTTCAATAACTAACAGCAAATGACGCGCGATTACTGCGATCGTGTGTCACCACAGCTAAAATGTGAAAAAAAAAAAATTACAACAACCGAAATTACCGAACCGACTTCGGCGACGGTGTTTCTAAAATAAAGTTATTCGAAATTAAAGTTATTTTGCACTGTTTTGTTTTTTTGTTTAGGACTTGTCACATACATATAGGGTTTCGTATCATATGAGGCAAATCAATATTTTGGTATTTGTTAGTAAAATATACGTAATAATAAAAATTATCATCATTAAAAAATTTAATACTTTATAATTCCAAATGTATCAAGAAAAAAATTGTCTAAAAAAAAAGAAATGCCTAACTTCTGCAGAGATAATGATAGACAAGCCCACCACACTACTACCAACCACTGCAGCTCCTGAAAGCCAGAATCAACAGTGGTGACCACCAGAAAATTCCGAGGCAATGATGCTGGACGAGACCCGGAAAAACGATTAAACTGTCTTGGATTCCACAACGAAATATCAGAAAAGAACACCGGAGGAGTAAGAAAAAACACAATAAGGGGTAAGCCGACTTGCAAAGCACAACGGAAAAACACAATAAAGGGTAAGCCAACTTGCAAAGCAAAACGGAAAAACACAATAAGGGGTAAGCCGACTTGCAAAGCACAACGGAAAAACACAATAAGGGGTAATCCGACTTGCAAAGCACAACGGAAAAACACAATAAGGGGTAAGCCGACTTGCAAAGCACAACGGAAAAACACAATAAGGGGTAAGCCGACTTGCAAAGCATAACGGAAAAACACAATAAGGGGTAAGCCGACTTGCAAAGCACAACGGAAAAACACAATAAGGGGTAAGCCAACTTGCAAAGCAAAACGGAAAAACACAATAAGGGGTAAGCCGACTTGCAAAGCACAACGGAAAAACACAATAAGGGGTAATCCGACTTGCAAAGCACAACGGAAAAACACAATAAGGGGTAAGCCGACTTGCAAAGCACAACGGAAAAACACAATAAGGGGTAAGCCGACTTGCAAAGCACAACGGAAAAACACAATAAGGGGTAAGCCGACTTGCAAAGCACAACGGAAAAACACAATAAGAGGTAAGCCGACTTGCAAAGCACAACGGAAAAACTTTTTTACAAAAAAAACAACCAACTTCCAAAAACAAAAATAAGTCAGTACACTAAAAAATTAAAAATAACTTTAATTTCGGAAGTCGGTGTTTGTATTTTATTTCTACGATATTTGACACCGACTGCCGAAATTAAAATTATTTTAAAATTTTCGTTGGGGTACTTACTTATTTTTTTTTGGAAGTCGGTTGTTTTTTTTGTAAAAAAGTTTTTTATTTTTCGCTTTTTAGTTGTTATACCCCAGAACTAAAAACCCCAATAACATGGAACGTGAAATTTAAACATTTGGAGAACACAAAAACGTCATCAAGATATGCGTATTTTTCGTTTTTGTACAGTTTCTCAAAAAGCGCTAAAGCGACTTCGATAAAGTTTATATGGGACCTCGGGAGTATATTCTTTCGGATAAAAAAAGAATTTTGAAAATCGGTCCCCAGCTGACGGAGAAATGCGCGGACATACATAAAAAAAAAAAAAACATACATACAGTCGAACATAGAACCTCCTCCTTTTTCGAAAGTCGGTTAATAAAACACAATTTAAATGGTGTTGTATGGAGGATACCTTTGCTTTTTTTTTTGGAGTGTGGGAAATCATCCAATGACATCTCCCGCTCTCGGTGGATCGTGAGGGCATGTCAGACTTTTACTGACTAAAACCCAACCTTGTTCCTTCAGATGCCCGTGCCCATCTGAAGGAACAAGTAACTCTCTTTCGAATTTATTCGCGAACTTTCGAATGTATGTATTATGTAGGCATTCTGTTCAGAGCCTTTAGACAAAATACTTTTCTGTAAACGTTAACGCTAACGCTTCATGCAAAATGTATGGCAAAAACATTACTGGGCGTGAGTCACGTGACAGTTCTCTGTGTAACGCTTCGTGCAAAACGTCGTTGCCATACATTTTGCACGAAGCGTTAGCGTTAACGTTTACAGAAAAGTATTTTGGCTAAGGGGGCAGTTCAGTTTGTTCAATTCAGAAAAAAAAAGTCATTCAGTTAGGACTTCTGCAGAGATGATGACAGATCTTGATAGTAGACACTGTTGCAAAACTAAATTATAATGTCCCAACCAAAACATGCAAAATTCCAAGACACGCAACTCAAAATCATAACCTCCTCATTTCAAGGTATTTAAACTTAAACCTTTTAAGGTTCTGTCGGGTATTTCACAATAATCTCGGCTCATACGACCCCTTTTCATATTTACGCTAAGCCTCTCTCACCTACTGCGAGCCTGGTACTAACTCTGCCGTACAATAGTCGGATTGCTCGCTAACGGCACAGAAATGTCTTGAACCTTTACTGTTAAACGGGGATTGTGAGGCAGTTTTTTTAATAGAGACTAACTTAATACCTACTCTACATTAAAAATACGGTCAAGTGCGTTTCGGACATCGCACATCCAAACCAAATGCATTTTTGACTATTTGTGAAAATGTGTGTAGTGTGTGGAGCTACAGTCTTAGAATTTTCACACTATAAGCATCTTGTTGACCCAAAGCCATACAAATTGTCAAAAATACATTTGGTTCGGAACCCTATATGTGTGAAGTCCGACACGCAATTGCCTGGTTTTATTTGTTATTTTGTGTTGAACTTCCAGGTTTGGCACGCATATTATGTTAAATATGGGATAAGACACGAGCCCATAACTTTCTTCTTTTAAATTCTTCATTGCTCCAGTATTTACGGTTATGGTTTTTGATTATATAACTGCTAATATTTGTCAAAAGTTGAATTGCAATCATTTGTTGCATTTCAAAATACCTGCATGTACCAGAACTCTTTCCGCATTTTTGAATTGCCCGCAAACACAACATCTTTTAAATCCAAAACATTTACATCTCTCCCGCAAGTCCAAATATTATAATCTGGCAACCTCATCAACTAACATTCATTACATCCCAACCCTATTTCCTCCCCAAAAGCTTATCTCGGTCCACTGCTGGGCAATTTCCCCTCACATTAACACTGGAACCTTCATGATTATGCTAAACCACATTCACGTACAGTAGCGGGATTGCACGGTTCCAGAATTATATTAACCTTTAAGGTAACAAGGGTCATGGAATAGATAAACACAGAAGTTCAGCTGCACAGAACACCGAGGTACCTCAGCAAGTAAGTAACTTTCGATAAAACCGTGACAAATTTTAACTCTGGCTATGATAGCCATTTTACTGTGTCTGCAATTAGGTGTGTGTTTTCTTTTTTTTTACTAACAACCTACTCGTACTAACATATGCTGTGATTGTATTTAATTTTAACTGAAAATAAAGTATAGTCGGAACTATGTGTGTGTGTGTGTATTGTGGAGCTTTGCGTGGCCACTAATATTACTAGCAATGGCGTCTATAATCTAATTGTTTCTCTGTTGCGGGCTCCAACCAACGAGCAAAAGTGCACGCACAAAAGACACGTTTCACGTACAGCGAGTGCAAGTGTACGCGCGGTCGGCATTGTTTGAGATAGCTGCACGTACGCGTCTATGTGTGCGTGCGCCAGTTTACGCACGTTGTAGAGTTGACCTTCTGTGCTTTACTTTATTCTTTTAAGTGCCCACCGTGGCCGCCATTTTGTTTTAAAATGGTGAACATTCATAAGTGGGATTATAATAATTAAGTCTCACGGATTTAACGCGGCTGTTGGCTTTAATATTAATTATAATTGCGGAAAATATAAACTGCGTTGAAAGTATATAGTTTTTATGTTGCACTTTTACTAGTGATTTTGCGAAAACATTTCAACTGCCCACTTTGTCGGACAGTATTTTTCAGGGAACTAGGCTTTCAGGAACTACAATAACAATTTTAATAAACACTTTTATTCCGTTTTCAGCATAAATATTTTGCTATAGAAGAGTTTAATGTTTTCAGAGAAATTTACGGTCTGTTTTAGGGTTCCGTACCCGAAGGTTCCAACGGAGCCCTGTCACTCACGTGTGCGTCTGTGTGTCTGTCCGTCGTCTGTCACACAGGTTTTACAGCCAAACGGTTGGAGCTACAGTCTTCAAATTTTCACATTATAAGCATCTTGTTGAACCAAAGCTATACAAATAGTCAAAATACATTTAATACGGAACCCTAAATGTGCGAAGTCCGACACGCACTTGGCCGATTTTTTATAATACTGCCATCTGATATTGGCAGCATTATAAAAAATCGGCCAAGTGCGTGTCGGATGCAATGAAAAATTGGAGTGTCTTTGACAGATAACGACTAAGATACGAACGCGAACGCTCCTTAAAAATGCAGGGTATTCCCCCTTAGATTTCCGTTTCCGTTTGAAAACCGTTTTGTGCATATGGGTGGGATGCCACCATGTACCGGTGGCACGTCACCGTACGTTTTGTGGTCCGATGATGGAACGGGTTCGGCAGAATTGCAACCGTTAAAAAAACAACTGGTTAGCAACTCGGCGTCTATGCTCAAGACTTTGAAGCTTCGATTAGACGAGCCTATCATTGCCGATGAGTCACTTGGCTCGTTTCTCAATTGTCTCAAGGGCGTCAAGCTGGTCTCTGGCAGATCCGTCCCAAAGATGAGAGCAGTGCTCCATACACGTTCAAACGATTTTCTATAGCAAATTAATGGCACCACCGTATTCGACAATAGGGAATATGCATGATATTTTTTTATTTGTTCAATTGAAGACGTATTAACTATATAATAGTGAACAAATATGAAGGAATTTTCAAAATATCATCATCAGCGACGAAGTTATAAAGCTTTAAAGTTGATAATTAGTGTTCTTTGACGTCAAAAGACATGACGCCCGTACAACAGCCATAGAAAACAGCGTTTTTGAGAGAGGGACAGATATATTTGATTAAAATTGTCATATCTCGTTTAAATTTCGATCAATTTTGATTCTGCTTTCACTGTTCGTACTATATTTTAGTATATTCATCGATAAACCGGTTAGATAACAAATAATTTTTTCATGCATATTCCCTTTATTCTGCTGTGTATTAAAAAAATAGGTAGTCTGGCGGATTGCGACTAAGGTACGAATGTGAATGTTCCTTAAAAATGCATACACACACACACTTCCATCTAAAACAAAAATTACAGCCATTTTTAGGGAACGGACTTACTAGAATACTCGTGTGTCTATCTGTCCGTCTGTCACAGCCGATTTGCTTTGAATCTACTGGACTGATTGAGTTTAAACTTGCTACACACATGAATATCTGTGACCAAAATATGGACGTGTAAAGTAAATATATGAATTTTGAATATCGGGGTTTTTTGGTGTGCAAATCGGGAAAAAAAATAAAAATTGTTTTTCAAACTATACCGTGTGGCAAATATTGTGATGGTTCAAATATATATTTTCATAGTTATTTTAAAATAAATAGATTTTAAGTAATTTTTGAAAATAGATGAAAATTGTCCATTATCTCCGAAAGCACTAAGTCTAAAATTTTGAAAAAAATACAAAATATAGTTATCTATTTATAGATTACAGGAAAACTTCTATGGTATATATGGTTAAAAAAAAAAACACATAAAAAAAATCGGCCAAGTGCGTCGTCGGATTCCGCACATTTATAAGTTCCGTAATATTTGTATTTGTTACGTAATAATAAACATTATCACCACATTTTAAGTTTTTAAGTCAATAGAAAGTTAAAAAATTCTTCGGAACAATTTTTGTGACAGACGACGAATAGACAGACAGATGGACAGACGGACATGTGAGTGACAGCAATAGAGCTCCGTTTAGACCCTCCGGTACGGAACCTTATAAATATGATACGTTCAGAACCCTTTGCACGCAAGTCGGACTCGAACTTGGCTGGTTTTGGATTATTATTTCGACACGCCTAGCGGTAGACCACAATTCACACGAGCCGTCGGTACGTGCCCAGAAGTGATTCAATAATAAACGACCCTGTGGCTTAAGTTTCAGTGAACACCATTGTTTGGATTTGGGATTGTGTGAAAAGTTAGTTATTTTCCCATATTCAACTGGACCTAGTTGAATAGAGATCATTCCTGGGTACAAAAACAATAATTCCATTTGGTCCGTGTACGAGCAAACCCGTACATATCAATTGTTTCATTTTTATGCTGACATCGACGCGCAGCGAATGAATAAAAATCACACATTTCAGTAAGCGTTTTTTTTCAGTAGTTGCATAGCATCGCTGAAAAACTCATTCACGGTCGATCAGCCATCGTTACGGGTGTTTATATTAATACAAAATTCAACTTAAAAACAGTTTATCATTTAATTGTACCTTACCCGTACAATCCGTAAGTGAGTGATTATCAAAAAATATTAGACACGACGTATTTTATCAAATCATCAATAAAATATTATAAAAATAAAACACATAAAAGTACATCTCTAGGTAAAAAGTAGTTTTTGACGTAACTGTGACGTTACGCGAAATCTCAACGCATTGTAACGTCATTTTCATCATTCAAACAAAAAATAATCATCAAAATCTATTCAAAAGTGGCGGAGAAATCGCGTTACATATATACAAAAAAAAAACATATAAACGAATTGAGAACCTCCTCCTTTTGGAAGTCGGTTAAAAATACAACCGACTTGTAAATTTTTTTTTATTTTTTTTTAAAAACGTTACCCTACACTAGGAATTATTCCTGTATCGTGGGTGCGTTAACAAACATGTATATACACACATACACAAGACATCCAGACCCGGAACAACTATCTGTAGGTCATACAAATATTTGTTCCGTGCGGAAATCGAACCCGCGACACGCAGCGCAGCAGCCGAACGCTCAACCACTGCGCAAACCGTGCCGTCACAAAAATAACTTGAATTGCAAAATAACTTTAATTTCGGGAGTCGGTGTCAAATAACGAAGAAACAAAATACAAACACCGACTTCCGAAATTAAAGTTATTTTGCAATTTTTAGAAGTCGGTTGCATTTTTTGTAAAAAAGTTTTTGATTGTAAAATTACTTGTGCAATATTTGTGAATGCCCAATCAACTCCTTGAACTAAACGGTACCAACAAATAAGTATAATAAAAAGCTCTCAGTACCACCTAGTACCCTAGTACCCTTACAACCACCGTCGTTATAAGGACCTGCAAATGAGTGACAAATAGCGCGAATTTAGTTCCTCATTCATTAAGCTCTTTAGAAGTCTGGAGTTTATTTAAGTGCCTGCCATTTGAACGTAAGTAATCGAGTTATTTCAGAGCGCTTCGAATTGAATTAATTCGAGTTTTAAGAGTACCTGGAAAGAAAATTGGGTCTGTGATAATTAGGGCTGTCATTTTGAGTGATTATAAAATAAAAAGCTTGCCCTCTTTTTAACCGACTTCGAAAAAGGAGGACGTTCTATGTTCAACTGTATGTATTTGTGGACTGATTTTCAAAATTCTTTTTTTGTCCGTAAGAATATACTCCCGAAGTGGTCCCACATAAATTTTATCGAAATTGCTTCAGTGCTTTTTGAAAAACTGAACAAAAACGAAAATACGTATACATAGATGACGTTTTGGTTTTCTCCAATTACGAGTATGTTAAAATTCCACGTTCCATGTTATTGGGGTTCTTAGTTCTGGGGTATAACAATTAAAAATTGGAAAATAAAAAACTTTTTTACAAAAAAAACAACCCACTTTCATAAAAGAAAATACATTAAAAATTAAAAAATAACTTTAATGGTTTGGGCTCGGCTCGCCCCTTGGATCTTGCCCCTGATTGCCTAAGTCTATCTACTTGCCCCCTTGAATATTAGATACCCCAAATCACCCCCAATTGTTAGTAAGTTAAAAGTACTGTCAGCACTCTTAAGTTTTTTTTAAAATTCAACTGTTCAAATTGTTTATTTATTAGAACTGCCAGGAAAGTAGGAAGGAACTGGAACTAGAACTAAGACTTCTATCGATATAATAGTGAATGCTTTATATTTCTCTCTATGTTTAATCATTGGTCCACATTTTAGTAAGATGGTTTGTCTATTTTCTGTTCATTTCTGTCACCCTGGTACTTTCAAAAGAACAAATGATTCAATTTCATAACCTGTATTTCTACCATTATTGAGCTAAGTAGTAAGTCGCTAAGCACCAGATTCAGTTAATTTCTGCTTCCCTGATAGTTTGAATTAATAAACAATTATGACTGTTCAATTTTTATATTGATATCATTTATTACGAATCGTTCTTGCTCTTCTCAATGTTTTATCGTTGGTGCGTTTCGAGGAATACCCCGGTGAAATTACAGATAGAGTTGTTAAAGTAATCAAACATGGCGTTATTTATATTGTGTGTTTTTTTTGTCTTACCATACCTTTTTTGGTTCAATTTCAAAGGAAATGCCGAAAGGGGCGAATCGATTCTCCAAAATAATTATTTAAATATGAATTTTCAACTCGCCCCATCGTAAGGGGCGAGTCATTACACAAAAAAAAAACGGGGTGAGAGGATCATTTTGGCATTTGAGCCGAGCCTTTGATTTCAGAAGTCGGTGTCAAATAACGAAGAAATAAAATACAAACACCGACTGCCGAAATTAAAGTTATTTTTAAATTTTTAGTGTATTTTCTTTTTTGGATGTCCGTTGTTTTTTTTTTTTTTTTGTAAAAAGTTTTTTATTTGGAAAAAACTTCATTTTACCAGTAAACACGACGATGACATGTCTACACACAGTGTACTACAGTTTCGGTCTGACCGTCTGTCCAACCGAGGCATAACTAAGACACTGTTAGTACTAGAAAGCTACAATTTTGCATGCGTATAATACATATTATATTAATCACGCCAAGAAAATGAAACAATAAAATTTTGAAATTTTTATTTTTATCTACTATAAAAATGAAATCGGCCCCCACATGCATAGTGTGACTTTTTTTTAATGTATACAATTATAAATAATAATAAACCAATTATTTCAGGCTACAGAAAAATACATTAAAACATATATTCACATAATACATACATACTGTCGAAAATTATTACCCTCCTTCTTTGTTATTCGAGTAAAAATAACAAAACGAAATATAACCGTACAACGGCAATAATATATAAACAACAAAGCAAAAAATCTCAATTCTTCTTTGACCTAACTGGCCCAGTACATTTCCCAAGTTGGTAATCTCCAAACCAAAACATGGCATTGTGGCGGCGTTATCAAGAGGACAAGATTTATAACTACACCAAACAAAAGTGGAAAAGCCACAGTAACAAATTAAACTTCAAAAAAAGTCTTCGTTTGTAAAACCAGCCGTATTTTAGATTCAGAGTAACGCAAACAAAATCTTTGGTACAATACCAACGGAGGTTTATTTCGTAATAAATGTCTAATAAGAATGAGGATAGGAATTGCTTTATCTTTTACCAATTCTGCAAAGAATGTCGTTAAAGATGAAGAGAATTGCAATCATAAATTAAATGGTTTTAACACATTCTTCGCCTAATTGTAGTTTTGATTTAATGGTCAGTTTTTGCGTTTTTTGAGGGGCAATACTTATAGGATCGCATCACCGACATGCTACTCGTAGTAACGTGTTGCGCCAGACCGGTGACTCGCAGCGGCCTGTGTAACTATATATGTTTATAATTATACATAATTAGAAGTGCCAATAGATGTGAAAACCAGACTAAAGTTATGAAAACATTACATTTACAAATTATGAATTTTTTATTATTCATACCATAATTAATTTAGTTATTCCAAAATTAAAATCTTCACTTCTGTTTGTAGTTCCCATGACTGCCTTTTTAGGGTTCCGTACATAAAGGGTAAAGCGGGACCCTATTACTAAGACTCCGCTGTCCGTCCGTCTGTCTGTCTGTCCGTCTGTCACCAGGCTGTATCTCATGAACCGTGATAGTTAGACAGTTGACATTTTCACAAATGATGTATTTCTGTTGTCGCTAACAATAAATACTAAAAAACAGAATAAAATAACATTTAGGGGGCTACCATACAACAGACATGATTATTTGCCGTTTTTATAGATAATGGTACGGAACCCTTCGTGCGCGAATCCGACTCGCACTTGGCCGGTTTTTTGTGTAGTTTGAGTTGTGATAAAGCCGTTGGTCTCCGGTCATGTCCATCAGACTATGAGAGTATAGGAACAGAAAATGTGTTTGCATGTATAAAATTGTTTTAAAATTCGTTGTACAATTAAAAAACATTTTATATGGAAACATTGTCGTATCTAGTACCTGCTTCAGATTCCCAGATTAAAATTAATGCAATTTTCCGGTAACATCATATTAAACCGAACTACCAAGTACCAGAGCCGCATAACCCCGACGGAGCCACACCGTGTTACCAAGAATCACTTATAAGTCCCATAAATACGGCCGACCCGATAGGGGTCGCAAGTTCGCAACAAATAATTTCCGATGGTGAATTTATGAACGTTCGGTACGTGCCATCCCTGGGGTCACCAGATGATATATTATTTATGTATGTATTAAGGCTTCGTGTATGGGCTAGTGACGTCAAAGAAAAGACGAATAGTTTGCGAAGATATCGGATTAAAAGGTCGTAGGTGTGAAGGTGTCGTATTGGCTTCAGCTAAAGAGCTTATGTTTTTTAATTGACTTGGAAAAAAGGAGGAGGTTCTATGTTCAACTGTATGTATATGTTTTTTTTTATGTATGTCCACCGATTTCTCTGTCAGTCGTGGACCGATTCTCAAAATTCTTTTTCATCCGTATTCTCCGGAGGTAGTCCCATATAAAGTTTATCGAAATTGCTTCGGCGCTTTTTGAAACAATCAACATAATCAAAAAAAAAAAAATATACATTGATGACATTTTGGTCTCCTCCAATTACGAGTATGTTCATATTCCATGTTCCATGTTATTGGGGCTATCAATTCGGCCGTAACTTTAATATTTTGTTTTTGTTCTGGAGTATAAAAACCAAAAATTGAAAAAAAAAAGCATTTTTAGAAGTCGGTTGTATTTTTTGTAAAAAAAGATTTTTATTTAAACCAGTCTTTCTGTTTTGGGAGGGTAATCATCAAATAACTTCTCCCGCTGTAGGTGGAGTGGAAAGGCGTGTCAGAGCGGAGAGGGTGGTAAGGTCGAAAATTCTTAAAATTTTTATTTTGGAACAACTTCGAAATTAAAGTTATTTTTTTTTTTTTTTGGTTTTTTCTTGAAATTCGGTTCTATTTTTTGGAAAAAAAAATTTTTTACTTTAATTCTTCACACTTCAATTGCAAACCAGTTGTGCAGATAACAATTAAAATCTATTGTGTCTGATAACTGGGCGTGCGACGGGTTAACATTCATCGATATTTAAATAACTAAATTATTTACTTTTATCCACGTGATACACAAATATACTTAACTTACCATAACTAAAGTTTTTATTAAAGTGGATATACTCGTATTTCCACTTAAATAAAATCTTTTAACTAACTATAACTAAAAATAATTTATAATATGGCGTTGAAAAATTCATCCGCATAGCTGTCGACTGGTAATGTTGTAAAGAAATTTTTTCTTCCACCGGCTAGCGTCAGAGATACTTTTGGCCTGAGACCCTGTTACCTATCTTCGGGTTTTGTACATGAGGTATGCATGCAGTAAATAAGAGTCCTTAGATTTGGTCTTCACATATATCACGTTTATTTATTGCACTTCAACACACTATATAACACTCCGTTCTCAGAAAATTGTATGTTCAACTTACAATTTATGTCGAAACACTTTTACCACATCGTTCGATGATTATGGGTCCAGTTCAGAGGTCCTCAAACGGCATCTATGCCGTGGTCATCTAAACCTGGGCATTTCTGGACACGTGGATGCTTGTGTTCGAAACCGTTCTATGATCCGACCATTTATAAAGTTTTTTTATCCTTAAAATAAATCTAACGTAGGAACCCTGCCAACAAATAGAAAGATTTGATGAGACTCCTGAATGCCACGCGCTTAAGACTTAGCATCAGCACAGAAAAAAAACCCAAAAAAGATACTCACAGCGTCCAACATCCGAATGCTTAATGCATTTGAACTTAACTCTGGTTCCAGCTACCTTTCGAGACATCATAGGTGCCTTTTAAGAACTTATCCAATAAATAAAGTTTAACGTGGCAGACTCGCTCCAGATCAACTTGGAAAAAGCTACGTCAAACGACAATCTGTCATCTGTCAACTCGCAAAACAACGCTTCATTCCACGAAACTAAATTTATTCTATTTTTAGGTGTTACAATACACCTTACCCCGGTTAAAAAAATTTTTTTTTTTTACTCAAAAAAAAATTTTTTTTTTTTTTTAAAGACTACAATGCCATGTACATTTAGAATCTCACCAAAACCCTCGGCAGAAGCTGAGGCATCTCGAACCAAATCCGAATCAAGATTCCCCTCAGACACAAAGATTAAATTACTACTATATAAGTAAGTACCAATTCAATTTAAGTTTTCAATTAAGTATTAAGTACCAAATAAAAATCAAGAAACAGGATGAGAAGGTATGCATAACCCCCAATACTCCTTAACAAAAGTCTGTATGTAGGTATGCACACATTTAAATAAAGTTTTAAGTTTAATGTATCACACAATTACTTATTTTAAATCTAAGTATTTGTGATATACAATTACTAATAAGTTTAGTATAATTAAATAATCAATACTCCTTAACACAGAGTATTGTTATTCCAAAGGATCTATAAATTTTATATCTAAATAACTATGATACTAGATGTATCAAGTATTCACAAGTAATTATTTCAAAACTAATAAAAAATAAATATTTAGTTTTGACAACATTAATCTCTTATTCAAGTAATTGAGATTCAATGAGTAAGTATTAAGTTTTATTTTATTACCCTCAATCTCCTATCCTAGTAAGTAACAGTAATACCATAACAACAAGTTCCTAAAGAAAGTAATATCACATCACAAATCGTAAGTGATTGTGATTTATCAATGTATTGAGTTTAACTTTGTAGTTAAGTAATTTACAAAAGTCATATTCTATATATTTGAAATTCAAAAGCATTAAGGATAATTTAATTAAACAGGATTATCAGAAACTGCTCAATCAAATTTCTTAAGTATTGGCTTGGGAGCAATTCAAGCATGAACCCCAAGCCAAAAACTAAAAGTGAATCGAGGACTATTTGCCCATCTAAACGAATTTGGGTATGCAATACCAGACACACTTACCGTGTATCTTTTAATGGACAGACTTACGAGCATCCTAGCCAACCGTTAACAAAATAAACGAATTGGGGTTCAACTATCCATCTAAACAAATTCGGATATTCAATATACCAGACACATTTATCATGTATCTTTTAGTGAACAAATCTTAAGATGTCCTATAATCAATTCCAAAAGTTAATTATAAATATAATAAATAAAAGTTAAATTTAGTTATCTAAGAGTGAATTGAGGACTATTTGCCCACCCGAACAAATTTGGGTATTCAATATACCAGACACACTTATCGTGTATCTTTTAATGGACAGACTTACGAGCATCCTAGCCAATTGTTAATAAAATAAACGAATTGGGGTTCAACTGTCCATCTAAACAAATTTGGATATTCAATATACCAGATACATTTATCATGTATCTTTCAGTGAACAAACCATAAGATGTCCTATAACCAATTCAATATGTGAATTAAACATAAAATTCCATAAGTGAATCCAATTAAAAGGATTAAATAAGTAAAAGTTAAATTGAGTTTTATTTAATTAAGTTGGGCGCCTGTGGGATCATCAATAAATAAATTTGAGTAAATATCCCACATTTATAAAAGTTGGTATCACTAGTTACTAAGAGAATTGAGAGGTTTTTTTATACTAATAAAGTAATTAAGTAAAGTGAGTTTAAATTTTAAAGTTTTAATAACTCCGGTGAAGTATCCGAGAAATTCTCATTAAATATTGAGACCAAGTTAAAATTCGTTTGACTATTTCACTATCAATCCACAGTCAACTATCTAAGTAGACGGTATAAGTCAGCAATTGGTCAGCAATTGGTTCCGAACACATGCGTACCTCATCGGCCACCATAGGTGCCAGATAGTCCTCTTACTTGAAACTGCCACACAGACCCAGATACCGCTTGCAGATCTCATCCCAGGATACATTTGGATTGACTGAAACATTAAAATAATTCAATTCATGTACAAATTCCTACCTAAGAAGGTAATCAATCCACAATTTATACACCCTGAACAAAAGAAATCTATCTTAAGTTTCTATTCTTAAGTTAAATTAACAAGTTAATATTATATAAGTCAATAAACAAGTTAATATTACATAATAGTAAGTGTAAAAAAAAAATTACCATAAGTTGAAACAATAGTGATCAATACAAATTATAGTTTAAGTTTCACTAAGTGAACATAAGAAGCTAATATTAGACACTCATAGGTGCATCTAATATAAATGAGTTGTTACAATCATAAAAATTAAAGAATACATATCAAGGGATGAGGATCAACAGACCATGTGCTGATAACCTCAAATTAAGTACCTTCACAATAATATTCGGTATTGAACAACTCCAATAATTAAGTTAATCACTATTTTAAGTTTAACCCTTAATTAATAAGGCATAAGACAGGCAACCTAAAATTTTGCCATGTGCTTATCAAATCAGTGAAATAATTGTCACAGCAATTTAATTAACATTTAACATGTTTACAAATTAAGTTAAACACTATTTAAGTTTTAACTAATAAACATAAAGGCTTAAATTGGAAACTATAAATTTTCAACAATGTGCCTTTTAACTAGAATAGTGTCAAAATGTTTGACCTAAAAGAAAATAATTAAATAAGAATTAGCTAAAGATTACCAATTAATCTTAACCTTATTACCACAAATAAACCTCATGCATCACGTTGGGCGTACATTGTAAAGAAATTTTTTCTTCCACCGGCTAGCGTCAGAGATACTTTTGGCCTGAGACCCTGTTACCTATCTTCGGGTTTTGTACATGAGGTATGCATGCAGTAAATAAGAGTCCTTAGATTTGGTCTTCACATATATCACGTTTATTTATTGCACTTCAACACACTATATAACACTCCGTTCTCAGAAAATTGTATGTTCAACTTACAATTTATGTCGAAACACTTTTACCACATCGTTCGATGATTATGGGTCCAGTTCAGAGGTCCTCAAACGGCATCTATGCCGTGGTCATCTAAACCTGGGCATTTCTGGACACGTGGATGCTTGTGTTCGAAACCGTTCTATGATCCGACCATTTATAAAGTTTTTTTATCCTTAAAATAAATCTAACGTAGGAACCCTGCCAACAAATAGAAAGATTTGATGAGACTCCTGAATGCCACGCGCTTAAGACTTAGCATCAGCACAGAAAAAAAACCCAAAAAAGATACTCACAGCGTCCAACATCCGAATGCTTAATGCATTTGAACTTAACTCTGGTTCCAGCTACCTTTCGAGACATCATAGGTGCCTTTTAAGAACTTATCCAATAAATAAAGTTTAACGTGGCAGACTCGCTCCAGATCAACTTGGAAAAAGCTACGTCAAACGACAATCTGTCATCTGTCAACTCGCAAAACAACGCTTCATTCCACGAAACTAAATTTATTCTATTTTTAGGTGTTACAATGTGCCCAAAAGACTGGCGGCATTGCCACGTTGTATGGCAATGCTTATTCTCTGTCCAAGGCAGAAGCCAGTCCTCGGGTTACACGATGTGCCAACAAGACGTTTAAACAGGTCTTTTAACAATTTGTGAGCACTCGGACCGCACGATCCGTAAGTTTTTTTTTATTATATTATTTTAATTTTAGATGGGTTTGCTCTTGACTCTAGTCTAGAAGGTGACAGAGATAAAGTCGACGATGGAGCGGACTTACCCAGAAGAAGCCTGTTCGCTCTAACTTTGAAGAGATTAGGGTTGTATGCATTAGGAAACACAAACGCAGGTATAGAGTTCCACTCCTTAGCTGTGCGCATTATGAAAGACGTTTGGAAACGCTTAGAGCAAATTTGTGTAATAGAAAATTTGTGGAACAAGGTAGGGATGGTAACTTGCAGTGCCTCTAGATGTCCGAAGGTAGAAGGGGACCAGTGGAATGAGGTCGTGGAATTCTTGGGCACACTCTCCGAAGTAAATTCTGTAGAAGACCGACAGCAAGCAACCTTGCGGCGATGAGCCAAGCTATGAAGGTTGGCTTTCACCAGTTTTACGTCACCAATGAGCCTCTTAGCTCTGCGCTCCACTGAGTCAAGCGCAGCAAGTTGGTATTTAGCTGAATCATCCCAGAGGTGGCTGCAATACCCCATACAGGATTGGACTTGTGCTTTGTGAAGGGCTGTCCACTTGTCCAGGCGTGAAGTATCGCTACACTCTGTTTGGGATGCCCAGTTTTTTTGCCGCAGTTTGGGCTTTGTACTCAATATTGGCGCCAAAGTTGAGACTGGATATCAAGTCCATGCCAAGGAGCTCGAGCCGATCAATTAGAGGAACAGATATACCTCGAAAAGTAGGAGTTTGGTTAAAACGACTCCTTTTTGCGATAAAAAGACACGCCTGTGTTTTGTTGGCGTTAAAAGAGACCAGATTGTCATCACCCCACTGGGAGACAAGAACAAATTTGTTTGCAGTACCATATCCCCGCCGGTTTTTGCGCTGGACAAGTATCTCTCTAAAATCGTACTGTCATCTGCGTACCCAATAATATCAGGCTGAAGTTGGTCATTGATGTGCAGCAAGAAAAGAGTTGCAGAGAGAACAGACCCCAGTGGAACTCCGGCAATAGCCATAAGGTCAGGGGAGCAGCCGTTAACGATTACTCGGATCGACCGTTCACTAAGGAAGTCTGATATTCAGCTACAAAAACCAGCTGGGGTGCCATAAGCAGGAAGCTTGCTGAGTAAACTTGCGTGCCAGACCTTGATAAAGGCCTGCGTGATATCAAGCGATACAGCTAGTGCCTCACCGTGCTTCTCAATGGCTTCGCCCCAGCAGTGCGTAACATACACAAGAAGATCGTCAGTTGACCATCCCCAGCGAAAACCATATTGACGGTCACTGAAGAGATCATTGTCTTCGAGGTATATCAGCACCTTACTGCTAAGTACCCTTTCCATAACCTTGCACAGAATGGAGGTAATGGTAATGAACAGGGTCTGCACGGTTGCCCCTTTTGGGCACAGGTTGGGCATTTGCAAGCTTCCAGCATTTTGGCACTGTCCTTCATCCCCAAAAGGCACGAAATACAGTTACCAACCAGGTTATTACATTTCCGCCGTTGAAGTTTTCAGCAGCCGCAGCGGCAGTGCCAGCACAGCACGACGACCAAGGAAGATATCGATGGCGCAAGAGTATCGACACAAATAGCGTCCCACACAAAAGACCTACCCATCTTCCGTAAAATAACTTAAATAAAGTATAAGAAAATTCTCAGTCAACTAAAACTTAATAACTTAAGCATTCGTTTTGGCACTCAATTATTTTTCTTCAATAAACTCAACTTTTCCTTTGAACCCAAAACGTTGATATAATTAACAATCTTAATTTATCTAGCGTTAATTAAATTTTCGATGATAAAGAAAAAATACGTTTAAGGTATGCGGCATAGTAAACGGGTAGCGTGGCAGAGGCGGCAGCGGGTTATGACGCTCCAGTTTACTAGCATAGCCCTCACTACTGCTGGCAAAGCCAGGTCTCGCCCGATCCTGGCGACCAAAGCCTGCTCAGAGGCCCACGCAGGGCACACTTCGAGCGTGTGCTGTGCAGATTCTAGGTCGCTTCCACAATGTGGGTCTCACGCCCTATCCTATTCAGGTACCCAAGCAAGTGAAGCAACCGTGCCCGGGCAGTACTTGAGTGAACACCCATTGCCGCCACGATTTAGAGTTATATGCAGCTATTATTGCATTGACCTTAATGTTATATTTATATGCTTGCTTCGAGTATTTTATTTATGTATGTACATAGGTTATAAATGGTTAGTTAATATTTAGATAATATTTAAGTCAAGTACATGCTGCAAACATGCCAGACAGCAACGGAAATAAACATGCTTAGCATAAGAAAATCAAACCGAATAAGCAACACATATAAGAAAAAACTTTTTAACAAAAAAATTAACCGACGAAAAAGAACTAAAAAGCAAAAAATAAATAAAACTTTTAAGTCTTGAGTAATGAGCATATTTACCTACATAAAATATCAAATTTTATATAAACTAATTTTGAGTCGGCGCCAATTAATAAAATGATTAACATTGGCCGAACATACGTACAGAAACGCTAAACGTATCCACAATTTTCGAGGTTTTCTCTCAATTTTATCAGGATTCCACTGTCACATCCTAACTTCCTTATTTTGGAACCATCCTTGAAGTATACCCTATCTAATAAAAAAAGAATAATCAAAATCGGTTCATAAATAACGGAGTGAAGGCCGAACATACATACAGAAACGCTAAACGTGCCCACAATTTTCAAGGTTTTCTCTCAATTTTATCAGGTTGCCACTGTCAGAGCCTGACTTCCTTGACATGGGACCACTCTTGAGGTATACCCTATCTAATAAAAAAAGAATAATCAAAATCGGTTCATAAATGATGGAGTGAGGGCTGAACATACACAAAAAAAATAAAAAATAAATATATATATACGGTCGAATTGAGAACCCCCTCCTTTTTTTCGTCGGTTAAAAACGAACAAAAATAGACGATGTCACTTTGGACCGTATATATTTTTGTTGTATGTTTATTACGCGATTTTTCCATCAATTGTAAATAGATCGTGATGATTCTTTTAATGTTTGGTTGGTCATACTTCAGAGGTGCCAGTCCCATTTTAATTTTATTGAAATTAATTCAGCACTTTTTAAAAAATCATCATAAACAATAAATATGTAGACACAGATGACGTTTTGGCTGTTTCCAATTATGTTTAAATTCCATGTTAATTGAGTTATCCATTCGGACATAACTACATTATTTAGTTTTTGTTTTGGGGTACATACAACTAAAAGGTGTAAAATAAAAAAACTTTTTTACAAAAAATACAACCCACTTCTAAAGATTGCAAAATAACTTTAATTTCGGAAGTCGGTGTCAAATAACGAAGAAACAAAATACAAACACCGACTTTTGAAATTAAAGTTATTTTGCAATTTTTAGAAGTCGGTTGTACCTATTATTTGTAAAACAGTTTTTTCGTAAGATAGAGATCACAAAAGCCCTGGATACTGCTAAGCTTTACTAGACTATGATTTAAAACCATATGCCCCCTAGCTGGCGTAATGGGCGTCCACCGAATTCCTCCATCACGAACGGTATGGAACTTCACGCTTTACCTCGCACGTCATTCTGGAGCTCGTCATTTTTGCCAACACGGTGCATCGTCAGGTTTTACATCGTCACTAAGCTACTTCTTTATTGCAATGGGATGGGCAATCATCAAATAACTTATTCTGCTTGGGCGGAGCCCCCCCTTGTTCTAGTGGAGGTGATTGGGGGCAACCTCTCTCGACCGGCCCTGGTTCAGGCCATGGTACGGAGCGAGAGGGTATGGGAAACTGTCAACTCCTTCTGCGAAGCAATAATGCACGCGAAGGAGTAGGCGAGATGCATGAGGAGAGAAAATCCACATGTCTCACGCCACCGTATGCTCCACCGTGTCCTCCGGGCGATCCACACAATGGTGACACTCGGGCGTATCCTCCTGCCTGATCCCCAACAGGAACCTCCAGAAACAACCATGTCCGAGGAAGGCGAAAACGCCGTTACACTAGGCTATGGGCTCACGCCTTTCCGCTCCGCTTACTAGGTAGCAAAATTCATCCACCTTTTTGCCGCCGTATTATCATTCGCTTCTCAATTCAATATTGAAGGGAGATGATAATTAATTATCACTATCTGAAGACGTTTATTGCTTTTCGTAATAAAATTTAAGACGTAAAATTGATGAATAGACTTTAAGACTCCTCTTTCTGTGGTAGGAAAAATGAAAGCTTTTGAAGTCCAGAATTAAGTGCCTACCGGCTTTGTCAAAAAGTGTATTGTAAGTTTTTTTTTTTAATTCTAAGAGTAGGTACTGAATATAACGGCCATTGTGGAAAATCATCTAATAACTTCTCCCGTTCTGGGTGAAGTGACTAAAACCCACGCTTATTCCTTCAGTTACCAGTAATTCTCTTTCGAATTTATCCGCAACCCCAACAACGCATATATGCAGAATTTCATGTTTTTATCGGTTCACTGGTTTAGGCATGAAAATGTTATAAACAAAAAAACTCGTCATCATAATCATCATTATCATTCTCCTGCCTTTGTCCCAATTTATTTTGGGTTGGTGCAACATGTCTTTTTCTTCCATACTTCTCTATTAGTCGTCATCTCTGTAGTCAACCCCTTTTTACCCATATCTTCTTTCACACAGTTCATCCATCGTTTCTTTGGCCTTCCCCTATTCTTCTTATTCACATCTATGTGATGAGCGTAACACCACACATCGCTCTTAGCATTCTCATCTCAGCTGCATGCAATTGCTTTTCATTCATCCCTTTTGTGGCCCAACATTCTGAACCATACCAGACAGCAGGTCTGACCATTGTTTTATTAAATTAAATACTTTTATTTCAGACCATTGTCCATATGTTACATCCAACATGAAAAAACAAAAACAATAAAACACACAACACAAAAAGAAAAGGAAAATAACAATAGACAATACACATTTAAGTTAACATTAAGTTCGGAGAGGCGGAACTGTCCACTGCTCACCGAACAGCATGCAAGCGTATCCAGTGGCGTAGCAGTGGAGAGTCCCACCTGTCCGCGAACACGCTCAGTATGCTGTTGCTCCTGGACCTAACGCGACTCAGCAGCGACGCACACTGTTTCCTAATAAGGGCGTGAAAGCCATTAGTGTGCGCTTCCGCGGATATAGTCGAAGCACTGCAGACACTACACTTTATAAATCTTCCCTTAATTTTAAAGGGAATGCGGGAGTCACAGAAAGTCCCGGTGACCTACCACCATTTTATCCATTCAGTGTTAATTCTGTGCTTAACAGTCCGATTTATTTCGCCATTGCCTTTTGCACGAGAGAACCAAGTTACCGACAATCGGAGTAGACTGAGAGAAGCACGCCATCTAGCGCTACAGCTTCAGAACTGGAGAGACCGCCGAAATCGCAGAATATGTATTCAGTTTTGGTTCTGCTAATTTTCAAGCCAACTTTCTCCAGCTCCAGCTGCCATTTCTTCAATCTGCTCTGAATCTCAGGTCCATCTGGTCTCTCAGGTAAAAAAAAACTAACTTTTAAATTTTTGATATTAGAGATTCTGATCCTGCTCATCTTCTATAGATAGTTTCTTCGTAACCTTTGATATACATACAAACGACTTTTTCCCAATAGGGAGGGCAAAACCTACAACAAGCCCCATGTCCAATGATGCACTTTGACACAGTGATAGATTATAGTCTGGAATAACATAGAATTTAATTTATAATGTGGAAAGTACCTACTAATTCAAAGCGGGCGAAGCCAGTGAGTGAAAAAAAAAAAACCATACGATTCAAAAACAACACAACTAAAGAAAACACAGCTTATTTATGAATCTGAAGCGTACAGCATAAACTGTACGTTCTATACAAAGACTGCGGTACTTAACACTAATGCGTTTCCAACTACTCCGCCTGTCAATCGATACGCGCTGCGGGTAGCTGCACATGTACCAATTTGTTCAAAGTACAATAAATGGGTTCGATCTAATCGTGGTGGAATGAAGAAACGATTCCGGTTTTATGTTTTTCTTGAGAATAATTCATTGGTATGACTAGATAAAATTACAAGGATATTTATCATCATCAAATAATCATCATTCTCTTTGTATACAAAAACAACTTAAAAAATAGAACCGATTTCCAAAAAAAAAGTGCAACATAATTTTAATTTCGGAAGTCGGTGTTTTCGGTTTTGTTTCTTCGTTTTTTGGCACCGCCTTCCGTAATTAAAGTTATTTTGCACTTTTTTGTTTTTTTTTGGAAGTCGGTTCTTGTGAAAAAGTTTTTTATTTTTCACTGTTTAGTTGTGGTTTACCCATTAAATTTTGTTAACAATACATCGTAGACAAACGATGGCAGTAACTGCGAGTCATTTGCTGTTAGTTATTTGAGAGTTCCACTATCTATCTCCGAAGATCTTCATCAGATCGTAATGTATTATATACTAGAACCTTCCTTGAAAAATATGCAATTGAATAAAGAAAACCCCCTCCAAATCGGCTCTGCAGTTTTCTATAAAAACGCGGACAAACAAACATACATTCATATATACATACGTACGGGTCCAATACAAAACCTCCTTTTATGAAGTCGGTAAAAAACAGAATACAACTAGGCGTCGAAGTACTCCTCCACATCGCTATCATCTGGTTAAGCCAGAAACGTGCCCAGAAAATAGACTCTTGAGGTAGTCCTCTATAAATTATAGCGAATTTGATTTAGCGCTTTTTGAAAAAATCGACAAACACAAAAAATATGTATACATAAATGATGTTTTGGTTTTCTCCAATTATGTTCAAATTCCATATTTAGTTTTAGTTCTGGGGAACAACAACTGCCTGCCTAGTCTTTTCCCAAACTATCTTGGCAGCTGAATACCAGTATTTTACATGGAGCGTCTGCCTATCTGACCTCTTCAACCTAGTAACTGGGTAATACGATATCCCTTGGTAAGACTGGTTGTCAGACTTTCGAGCTCCTGACGACCCGTAACGACTGTCAAAAATCAACGATTGACAGCCGGGATCAACGGCTTAACGTGCTTTCCGAGGCACTTAGGAGTCTCGGTATGTAAAGATGGTCACCCATCCATGGACCAACCCCAGCAAGCAACAATTACTAAAAAGTAAAAATTAAAAACATTTTTACAAAAAATACAAACGAATTTCAAGTGTTTGTATTTTATTTCTTCGTTATTTGACACCGACTTCCGAAATTAAAGTTATTTTTAAATTTTTAGTGTATTTTCATTTTTAGAATTGTCAGTTATATTTTTTGTAAAAAAGTTTTTATTAATGCCTGTGTCAAATTAAATTGTAAAATGGTTTACAGTTGTTGTGGATTGTCTACGTTTTGTTATTCATTTATTTTTAATTTGTGACATTAAAGCAGTTGTCATCCAGAACTGTCTTTGAATATACAACATGGTGACAGCGGTGAAAATTTAATTTAGTTTAAATAATTTAAGACATTAATACGCTATGAAACACGCGCGACCACCAGCGAAATTATGTCTGGAGGGCAACTCCGTCAGCCGAGCTGACGCATGGCGGCGGTGGGAGTTGCAATTCGAGGTATTTTTAAAAGCATCAGGGGTGCAAAAGGAAGAAGCTGGGGTAAAGGCCAGCTTATTGATAAATTTAATCGGATCCGATGGGTTAGAAGTGTTTGACACATTTTCTTTTGACCAGGAGAGTGAAAAGGATAATGTCACATTATTAATTTAAAAAATTGACTTTTTTGTTGAATTTAATTTAGGGGACAGTTGAAGCAATGAGTTTTATTTATGTTTGTTGTTTTTATATTTTTGTATCTTATTTAAGGGGAAGGCGTTGTGGATTATCTATGTTTTGTTATTCATTTATTTTTAATTTATGACATTAAAGCAGTTGTCCTCCAGATCTGTCTTTGAATATACAACAACAGTAATGCAATTAATATCATTTGATCAATATGTCTGCAAAACTTGCGACCTTATACATAGAAACGACGTAGTTACTAACAAAAACGAGACTATCAATCTTTCTTAGCTGTTTACTAATGCGTTTTTATCTGTTGTTTACTAGATACATGGTAATGAAGGAAATTATTGATTGGGAAGAAGAAAGTAATTTAGGTCAAGTGGCTCAATACGTGGCTAAGTCGTGGTGGATGATTGATCATGGGGTTAATAGTAATAATTACAAAAACAGACTACTAAACCCCATAAAAAGTACCTACCTAATAATTATTAATAATTATTAATAACTATAATAACTATTATTCATCATCATTCTCCTGCCCTTATCCCAATTTTATTTGGGGTCGGCGCAACATGTCTTTAACTATAATAACTATTATTAACAACTATTATTAATATAATAATATGTATATTATTTATATGTTATTAATAACTATTATTAATAATTATGAATAATTATTAATTTCTTATATTTTTAAATGGTTTTCAACCGACTTCAAAAAAAGGAGGAGGTTCTCAATTTAACTGTATTTTTTTTTGTTATGTGTGTTACCTCATAACTTTTTACTACGTGAACCGATTTTGAAGATATTTTTTTTATATGAAAGCTGTTGCTTTACATGTGATCCCATTTTAATTTGGTGAAGATCTGATGAAGATCTTCGGAGATATACAATGGAACTCTTCAATAAATGATTGCAAACCTTCCAGAATTGCTACAATCACATGTCTGTATATTGTTTTCACCACTTCACAACATTACACCACGCTGATACGCTCTGAAAGAGTATATAGATTTGTACAGTTCGCTCTGATACACCCTAATTTCACCAACTATGTTCAAATGCCCTATTTTTGGGGCAATCTATTCGGGCATAACTTTACTATTAATTTAGTTTTAGAATGGGGTACAACAACTAAAAAGTGAAAAATAAAAAACTTTTTACAAAAAAAAATTACAACCGACTTCAATAAATAATACTAAAAAATGCAAAATAACTTTAATTTCGGCAGTCGGTGTCAAATAACGAAGAAACCAAACTAGAAACACCGACTTCCGAAATTAAAGTTATTTTGCATTTTTTAGTATTATTTATTGAAGTCGGTTGTATTTTTTTTTTTTGGAATGTTTTTTTTTTATTTTTTTTTATTTTGAGTGGGTTTGCTCTTGACTCTAATCTAGGTCAGAGGTGACAGAGACAAAGTCGACGCTGGAGCGAGCTTACCTAGAAGGAGCCTGTTCACTCTAACTTTGAAGATATTAGGGTTGTATGAGCCTCGACCTGAGGCTCTCGTTAACCGGCTGGATCAAGAGCTTGATTCAGAAAGCTGTACTTCTGGACACGGCTCGCAATGTCTGGTGGTTCCATTATCTGGAGCCCTAACCGGCGGTAGAGTGGACCTTGTTCCCGATACCGGTGGGATACTATTTTTTTATTTTTTTTTTATCATTGGTTTTGAAATATTTAAAAATATAATTTAATATAACAAATGAATAGACAAAATAATAATAATACAATTTATTACAGACTTAGTATTTAACAACAATAATAACAATAGAAATCATATTTAATTATAAATAAATTATGTAAATTATAATCAAATTAAATATGATTGCTTAGCATAGCGTAATCAGCCTTTTAAAATGTTCCCACTGTTGGGACCCAAGACTTCTCACTGCGAGAGGGAGTGGGTTGTAATCCACCACGCGGGCCCAGCGCGGGTTGGTGGATAATATCTTCAATTTTTTTTTGGTTCTAGAACATGTCGGTTTCCTTACGATGTTATCCTCCATCTCCAATTTAAATACATAAATTAAATTACATTAGAATAACATAGCAACAGTTACAGCCTTGATTTTTACAAAAGCAAATGATGTATTTTGAAAATCTTGCTGGTTGTTTATTGCGTAAATTGATGATGTTACTAATAAATATTAAATCTTGTGAAGCAATGCTATTGAAAAACAAATAGCTTTTTTTGTGGTGTGGGAAATCATCCAATGACATCTTCCGCTCTAGAGTGGAGCGGAAGGCCGTTTCAGACTTTTACTGATTAAAACCCACCCCTGTTCCTTCCCTGCCCTGAATGCCCAGGGGCGAGGTAACTCTTTCGAATTTATCCTCAACCCCCGGGCAGGCATCGGCCATGACGGGCCCCGTCTTGTTTGCTGACAACTCTTTGAGGCGCGCGTGGAACACTGCGCGCCGTCGACTCGGGCCTGGTGCTGATTTAAATCAAATCAAATCAAATCGTTTATTTGTGATACATGGGTTACAAATGGGTGCTCACTACATAATTATACTGATTGGACGGCGAGTTACCCACTACTCGCCGTCCGCAGGTCCGGGAAAACAAATAGCTCATGGTTTAACTACAAAAAGGTCCAATGTTTTCATTTCACCAAAATTAATGTTTTTTTTTTATAATTTGTAAGAAATATTTAAAATTATAATTTATATGTATGGAAAATAAATAAACGGTATATTTACTATAACTCCCAATAAAGTTATTTATTATATTTTCGCCATTTGAGCTGCCCTAACACAGCCGTGCTAAGAAGATGGGATGGCGAAAGGATGTATACTACCTACTCACTTAACTCTTTATTTATTTTGAAATCATCTCAAGCAAATAACGTTGCATTCCACGATTCTCAAGATTGCATTGGAAATATCACAACAATTCTAGTTTTATTGAGGAAAACAGCATTTCCATCGGATGCAAGATGAGGGCCGCACAGCATTTTTCCTTGATTGCAAGTAATGCATATTGATGAGATTATCGACAGGTTCTTGTATTTGTAAGTTATTTAGTAATGAAGAGAATTCTATTTTTAACCGACTTCGGAAAAGGAGGAGGTTCTATGTTCGACTGTATGTATTTTTTTTTATGTATGCCCACCGATTTCTCTGTCAGTTGTGGACCGATTTTCAAAATTCTTATTTTATCCGAAAGAATATCTTCCCGAGGTGGTCCCATATATTTTTTTTTGAAATTGCTTCAGCACTTTTTGAAAAACTGAACAAAAACGAAAAATGTCTATACATAGATGACTGTTTTCTCCAATTACGAGTATGTTTAAATTCCACATTCCATGTTATTGGGGCTTTTAGTTCTGGAGTATAACAACTAAAAAGTAAAAAAAAAACTTTTGTTGCAAAAAAAAACCGACTTCCAAAAGTTGTTTTTTTTAGTTTTTTTTATTGATAATTTCCTGTTTAAGTTCTCGTAAAACATCTATTAGGTTTTGATTTTGGTTGGAACAATCAAGCAAATCGTACGGAACACCCTGGATTTCGTGTTGAACTAGTTCAGAGATTTTTTTTGTCCAATGGCAGTTGTGGCGATGACGTAGTTTACAGCTTACGCCCACATGGTGTCCGCTTGACACGCAAAGGGTTAAAGTCTAAATGCAGTACTGACTTACCCTCCTTTTGAGGTAAACGTCGTGAGTTCAAACCTAGACAGGCGCTTTACTTTGTCTAATTAATTTCATCACCACTGCTCTCAAAACGGTGAAGAAAAATATCATAAGGAAACCGGCATATCCTAGAACTAAAAAATCGAAGACATGTGACATTAACCTGATGGATCGACCCGCAGGCGTATTCGTTAACTCAGTCGACATAAATTTTATAGGCACTTTGCCGTACATTGCTGCTTTGACGTATAGGAAAACCGTAGTGCCTATTATAATCGATGTACAATGAGCAATGTACTGAGTTGATGCCTATCAAATTGCTGTCAACTGAGTTAGTGAATACACCTGCCGTACGGCTGTTATTACTTTAGCGAGGAGGCCTATGTCCCAGCATGTAAAAATGGTCACATATCCATGGATCAACCCCGGCAAGCGTAGCTTTACCTGATGGATTGACCCGTGCGGCTGTTATTACTTTAGCGAGGAGGCCTGTGTCCCAGCATGTAAAAATGGTCACCCATCCATGGATCAACCCCGGCAAGCGTAGCTTAACCTGATGGATCGAACCGTGCGGCTGTTATTACTTTAGCGAGGAGGCCTGTGTCCCAGTAGTGGGAATAAAAAAACGCTAATTATGTTATTTACTGAATCGTGATGAACACCAATACACCATAAGCACGCATAAGTTCACCATTTTAATTGGATTCATTAATTAAGCTCCGTATTAAATTCAAGGCAGTAATTACTCTACATGTACCAAATAATTACAGATTCCCTCACATAATGCTGTTTCGCTTAATTGCGTTCCAAATTGTCCTAATTGTATCGTGTTGAGTTACTTGGAGGGTATAGGGTTAAATCATTATATTTAACCGACTTTAAAATAAGAAGGTTGTGTGTTTGAGCCATTAGTATGTGTGTATGGGTGTGTCTGATTGTTCCTCATAAATGACTAAACCTAATTTGACTCTTGAGATGCTTATTTAACTCCCTTATTGGACGCCACATTTTAAGTTTTATTTAATGAGGAGTTTTTGTTTAGATATAATTAGCTATATCTTTGCTGTGACTGCTCACTTCTACCTGAACTCATCCACACCGTGTTCATGTCCTGCACTAGCTAGAAGTGACCGTGTTAAGTATCTAGGTCTGCAAATAGATGATGGCCTACGATGGGACAAGCAGATAGAAATGATAACTAGCAGGACAATGCGTCCCATATATGTTTTTAAATCCCTTAGAGAGTCGGCTGACATAAACACATTAAAAATGGTTTATTTTGCACTGTGTCAGTCGATTATCGGATATTGCATTACTGCATGGGGTGGCGCTATTAAAACAATCTCTTGAGGGAATAGCGAGCTCAAAGATCCGTACTTAAAGTTATGTCTAAGAAACCGTACTTATATCCAACCAAACAAATTTATGACGAATGTAAGGTATCAACAGTTAGACAGCTGTTCATCTTGCAGTCTGTCCTCAGAACTCATAGAGTCATGCCCAGATCCATCCCACAAAAACGCACAAATGTCCCATCAGGTGTAACACATAAAACTACATTTGCCGAACGCCAATATTACGTCTTAGGTGCTTATATATATAAAAAAAAACTTGAGAGGTGTCAAGGGACACCCGGATGGAACGAAGTTCCTTTCGATTAATTAGTGAAGGAATTGTAATATAATTTTATTTTTTTTAATTTATAATATTTTTTTTTATTATTAACTACGCACACACGCACGCACGTAAGAAGTTATACTTCATCATCTCATCTCATCGCAGCTCAGCTCAGCTCAGCTCAGCTCAGCTCAGCTCAGCTCAGCTCAGCTCAGCTCAGCCCAGCTCAGCTCAGCTCAGCTCAGCTCAGCCCAGCTCAGCTCAGCTCAGCTCAGCTCAGCTCAGCTTAGCTCAGCTCAGCTCAGCCCAGCTCAGCTCAGCTCAGCTCAGCTCAGCCCAGCTCAGCTCAGCTCAGCTCAGCTCAGCTCAGCTCAGCTCAGCTCAGCTCAACTCAACTCAACTCTTTAGCAATATCTGGCTTGCTTTCTATAAGAGAGAGAGAGACAGACAGAGAAACATGCGACGCCGCACAGCTTACAATAGCTTACTATAGCAATAATGCTTGATCTGCTTGCAAACTTTGTACCTACCCACCAAAAATATAAGAAGTTTTTATTAGATTGTTTTTCCAACACAATATTTTTGGATGGACAGCCTCATTAGTGTCGTGACAACTTTTCGTAAGAATTTTTTCCGTCTAGCCCCCTTTCACAACGCGCGATAAGGAACTTCGTTCCAAAACTAAACAAAATACTAGACATACTTGATTTAAACAGACACATGCTAAACCAAAAAATCACTCAATGTCTACTACAACAGGACTACCTCACAACTGAAAATCTTCTAGCATATATCTCGTAAAAATAAAATCGTAATACCACGCACACATACACACACATGGACGCACATACACACTTATGCACACGCACTCACACCAACACTCACATACACTACACATTAAGCACAGAGTACATTATAATATAAGACAATAAGTAACCTCTACCTACACTAATTTCATAGAATAACTTTAGCTTATGTAATATAAACACTCTTTCACTTGTTACAGAATGTCAAGTATTTGTTGTACCCATATGGCTGAATCTTATCTCTTAAGATACAGGCTAGACCTCGTTTAAGGGATAGGGGAAGTCTATATAATTGTGCTTTATAGTGTGACAAATGTAAAAAAACATTACATTTACATTTTTTATACATTTACATTTTAATTCAGTGTAATGTGTTCTTGTTTATAAAATAAATATTATATCATTATCATTATATCATAGCTATTTAGGTATTTTAAAAGTATGTAAATAGTATATACATAAATGTTTTTATCGATTATGTATTTTTTCTGTGTCTGAAATTTGTCACAATTTTGTCACAATACTCGTTGTACACGTACAAATAGTTGCAAAGCATATTTTATATTAGCAGCTGTACGTGAAATCACTTTATAATAAATTATCACTCACTCGTTACTTCATTTAAAGAATTGTTCTCAAAATAATTTGTCGATAATTTTATAGTGTACACTAGTAACCCGCCCCAGCTCTGCATGGATACAAATCAAACTTATACTACCTTCTGCCAGCCCAGAGGGTTTTTTATTTTATTTTCGGGGAGTGGGAAATTATCCAATGACATCTCCGGCTCTAGGGGGAGCGGAAGGGCGTGTCAGACTCTTACTGACTAAAACCCACCCCTGTTCCTCCCTGCCCTGAATGCCCAAGGGCGATATAACTCTTTCAAATTTATCCTCAACCCCCAGGTAGGCATCGGCCATGACGGGCCCCGTCGTGCTGGCTCTCAACTCTTTGAGGCGCGCGTGGAACACTACGTGCCGTCGACCCTCGGGCCTGGTGCTGATCGGACGGCGAGTTACCCACTACTCACCGTCCGCAGGCCCGGGTAGCCCAGGGAGTCAGGATTAAATTTCGAAAATCCCTTTCTTAGTGGATATTTACTCTTTACAAAGAACACACCCTAATTTTCATGAAGCAAATTTCATGTCTCTAGGACCAGTGGTTTAGGCTGTGCTTTGAAATTTCAGCCAGTCAGGACTTTGAATTTTATATACACAAAAGATAGCTGCCTCGTTTATTATCACTCTTTCAATACAACCGCATTAAAAATTCATTGCGTGGTTTAGAAGGATTGAGCGGAGAAACAGACACATGTGGAAAGTGACTTTGATTTATGGTATGTACCCTAATTGCAGTTATTGTTGGGCCAACAATAGAATGATAGCATTTATTGTTGGCCCAACCAAATGCCAACACTAAATGCTATTACGGTAGAGATTCATGACCTCTCGCGTCCGTTCAGGCCATGGTACGGGGCGAGAGGGAATGGGAAGCAGTCTCCTCCTTCTGCGAAGCAGTAATGCTCGCGAAGGAAGAGGTGGAACGGGTGAGGGAAGCTCAACGGAGTGGCTCTCACGTCCTCAGCCACAGCAGCTGCAGGAGACGCCCTGAGCGTAGGACGTCGCGAGACGGTCTCCGGCCACCGTAGACCCGGGCCTGTAGACGGCGAGCAGTGAGTAGCTCGCCGTCCGATCAGCACCAGGCCCGTGAGTAGACGGCGAGTAGTGTTCCACGCGCGCCTCAATGAGATGATTGTCAGCCACCACTGACGGGGCTCATCATGGAAGGTGCCTGCATGCCCAGGGGTAGCGGATTCGTAACAAAGTTACCGCTCTGCTGGGCACTCAGACAAGGAAGGAACAGGGGTGGGTTTTAGTCAGTAAGAGTCCACCAAGAGCAGGAGACGTCATTGGATGATTTGACCCCCCCCGAAAAAAAGGGTAGGGATTCATAAACTTATTAAAAAAAAAAACTAAATTCGGTCGACCTTAAGTGAAGCCCGTCTCACTCGTAAATTGACGTGACCTATTTCTGTTTTATTTTTGATATTAATACCTATAATTATTTTGTCTAGATAAACAGAATACCAGTGCTGAGTTATTTTTTTTATATCGCTTATATGCTGGGATAGGAGATTTTTTGGCCTCGCATAGGTCCTTTCTATACACAAAAATATTAAGTTTTTTTGTTTATTTTTATTAGTTTTCGTACCTTGTTAATATTTTACTTTATCTTGTGTTTTTCTGTACGAGTTGCTAATAAACTGTTTTATTTCTTTAAATTAATTACAGTTTCTTTAACAAAACAAAAGAACTATATTATTTTATCAGAAATAAAAAATAACTAAACAGAAAACTACAAGTTTGACCTTTATCAGTAAGTACTAATTGGTCTGTGACCCGACATGTTCGCATGTCAACATGTCTTTTGGGCTATTATCACGTGTTTTCCTCTAGTAACGAACGACTTCTGAGGGGTGGGCGATGAGTGGGAAGTGAATTACATTACAATTTGTTGCGTATATCTCGTTGTGACATTTAACGCTTAAAGTGTCAAAATACGTGGTGTATTATATTTGTTGGTTTGAATATTTTATGGATTTGAATTATCACATTTTAAGTTAAATAGAACCATTTGTTACAGAGTTATGTGAATTTTAATGCAAAGGTTTTTATTAAAGGGTCATTTTTATTGTAACAAACCTTACTTGATATAGCTAAGTCTAGCGATATGCCCGGCTCCGTACGGGATTGTTTATGTTCTATAAGTACAAAGTTTTGAGTTGATTTTCTTTAGAAAATGATATTTCATTGTGTGATATATATTAATAAAAAATATATAATTTCTTTCATTTGTACATGTTGTTTTTTACTATAATATAATAATAAATCATTCCCTCACTCCGTTAATCATTCCCTCATTTATTTATTTTTGAAAACCTCATTTTTATAGGTTATATACAAAAATATGGAAGACCAATACCCCTGGACAGATCTCTAAAAGCAACTTTCTGATCTCTGCAAAAAAAAATATCTACGTTTATAAAAAAAAAAGTAATTTCAATAATATCTTAAATTTTGAGATTTCATAAGAAATACCCTAATTATACATTTAAACCTTCCTGGAAAATCACTCTGTCTATTGGTGAATGCACCGCATGAAAATCCGTTCAGTAGTTTTTGAGTTTAGCGCGAACAGACAGACAGACAGACGCGGCGGAAGACTTTGTTTATAATATGTAATGATATTGAAATTAAAAATCTCATCATACATGGTATTTTTAACCAACTTTAAAAAAGGAGAAGGTTTTCAATTCGTCGGAATCTTATTTATTTTAATAATGTTCCCCGATTACTCGAAGACGCCTGAACTGATTCGGAATATGCTTTTTTTGTATAAAAGTGTATACTTTAAAAGGTGGTTCCATTTGAATGTGGTGAAAATCTTATGAAGAACTTCGGAGATAGACAATGGAACTCTTCAGTAAATGATAGCAAACCTTTTGGAATTGCTGCAATTGCATGTCTGCTTATTGTATACACCACATCAACATAACATCACGCTGATAAGGATTAAGTTAGCAAAACCATATTGTTGTGTATGTCGTTAATTTGTGGCAAATAAATTCTTTTTCTTTCTTTCTTTCTGATATACTCTGAAAGGGTACACAAATTTGTACAGTTCACCTTGACGCGCTAATTTCACCAATTATCTTCAAATTCCATGTTTTTGGGGCTATCAATTCGGGCATAACTTTACTATTTATTTTTAGTTATGGGGTAACACTACTAAAATATGAAAAAAAAAACTTTTTTACAAAAAAATACAACTGACTTCAAAAAAAAAAACACTAAGATTTGGAAAAAAAGTGTGTGCACTTATGTACGCACGTAAGATGTTATACTCCTTTGGCGTAACAAGATAAAAAACCAAACTGACACAAAGTTTACAAAAGGAAAACAATCATTCTTCATGAACCACAGACCATAGCTATTTTCAGGGTGGTCGGTTCTAGCTAACTTCAACCTGTGAATTTTGTGTGACAGTGATGCGCGCGCATCTTAAAATTTCACTCTCATTGTTTTTTCATAACGCGCCTAAAGAAGTATAATTTTAATACCTTTAATTTCGAAAGTCGTTGTCAAATAACGAAGAAACAAAACTAGAAACACCGGCTTCCGAATTTAAAGTTATTTTGCAAATTATTGTGTTTTTTATTGGAAGTCGTTAGTATTTTTCTTTTTGTAAAAAAGTTTCTATCACACGTTGTAGTGCAATGTTTTAACAAACTCATTAACTCAAGAGACAATTAATAACTTCTACACAAGCATTCTCTATTGTCAACCATATCATTGCTTACCATCAGGTGAGATAGTAATCAAACACGAACCAATACCAAAAAAACCTCTGATTCAAACCTGGTAACTAAATACATTACTTTAATTTAATTTATTAAAAAAAAAGTACCTACAAGTTTACAGTTTACAAACAAAAACGCTTATATATGCTAACAATTAACACACTCAAATTTCAAACATAAGTATCATTATAATCATTAATTTAGACGTGACCAGAGGGCTGGGCTTTTCTTTGGCCAACGAATCAGCATTGCTATTCAACGTGGCAATGCTTCTAGTAGGTATTTACAAATCAAAAAGCTTTATTAAATTCGAAATTTTAATTTAGAAACATTAAATAAATTTAAAACTAAATAAAAAATTTAAAAATTTATAAGTAGGTATGTCAAATACAAAAATGTCAAAGGAATTCAAATAACAATATCAAAACGCACTCAAATTCAAATGTCAAAAATAGTTATTCATTGAAAATAAATTAAAAATTAAAAACTTCAAAAAGATAAATGACTAAATCAAAACATTATTAACTACCAGAGTCTTGATTAAAAAAGAGAAAATCACTAACTTAATTAAAATTACTAGTAACTACTTCTTTGACCTTTAAACGTAAAAGAAATCACTGGCTAAATCACAATATGACATGTAATGAATAAAATACCTACCACACTATTATCTGAAAGCTTTTCCACTAACGTAGAAAAGGTGACAGATTGCCGCCACTGCGTCGCCATATTGTCTTTGTTAAAGCTTCCGGCGTCTTTACAAAGGTGACAGCCGACAGCCCGGTGGGTAGTCTTCACGCACCATCTATTTTGCTTTATTTTTTACTTGTGTTAGGAAGTTGGGTCAGATATTTTGACAGGCTTTTTTTCTTTAGCTAGGTATATTTGTTGGTCGGTTGCTATGGATAAGTTATTTAATATTTTCCCTGTAGGTAAGGCGATAAAGAGATCTCTAGAATAAAACTTTCGACTTTGCACCAAATCCCGTTCAGTAGAAGAAATATTTTCAAACCATTGCTTGAGCAATACCTAAAACATATAATTATTTATTTATTTTGTTTATACCTTAAAACAATACAGGGGCATTGAAGCACATGATAGAGTAGGTGAATGTCAAAAATTTTTGACGTTCAATAAGTGATACCGACTGTCAAAAAGTTAAAAATGTGTATTGCTGAAAATGTAGTGCGTACGGCTAAGGAGTGGAATATCTTCCGTAGTCGTGTTATATACCTGATAGCTACAACTTGGTATTCTTTAAGTCAAGAGTGAGTAAGTTACCTATGCAAGATGCGCCTCAAAGAGATATCAGCAGTAAGTGACGGGGCCCGCTAGCAACAATTCCTACTGTTCACTCTTTCAAATACTGGGAGTATTTGAAAGAGTCAGAACTGATGGAGTCTGATACGCCCTCCCGCTCCACCTAGAGTGGGAGAAGTAATCTGAGGATTTCCCGTCCTCAAAAAAAACAGTGGCACTTCGGGAGTGCCGACAGAAGTGAAAACTTGAACAAAATTGCCCAACGCGCCTAAAGAAGTGTTCACTTCAATCCGCTACGAGATCCGCTACGAGTACTACGCGTCGGCGTCGTAGCACTCGTAGTGAATCGCGTTGCGGTGTCTGTAACAGTGTCGTGAGTTCAAGTGTTTTTTCCCATTTCAAAAAAACCCAACGCGCCCAAAGAAGTTTTCACTTCAATCTGCTACGAGTACTACACGTTGTAGCACTCGTAGTGAATCGCGTAGCGGTGTCTGTAACAGTGTCGTGAGTTCAAGTGTTTTTTCCCATCTCAAAAATGCCCAACGCGCCCAAAGAAGTTTTCACTTCACGAAAAAGGCTCAAAGTAACAACACGTCATTACACGTCACCTACATAGATATTGATTTAGGTAGAACCAATACAACAGATGATCAGGCTTACCATATAAAACCACAAAAGTAAGGCTACAGCTGGAAGCCATTAAAATGGCGAATCAATACAGCCTTTATTTAATGAGATTGTCATTAAACACTGTGACGACGATAATGTGCTGTAAATGGAAACCAACAGACTCACACATTTTCTCCAATACTGTGAGTTGGTATTGTTGGATGAAACATCAAAGGTTTGAGATTACTCAGTGTAAAATGGTCCTTTTTTGGGTTCTGAAAGTCCGAATGAAAAAACGGAACCCTTATAGTATCACTCGTGTGTCTGTCTGTCTGTCCGTCTGTCACAGCCAATTTGTTCCCCACCTGCTGGACCGATAGAGTTGAAATTTTGGTACACACATGAATATCTGTGACCCAAACACGGACATGTACCCTAAATAAATTGATTTGGAATATGGGAGTTTCTTTTGGGGTGAAAATTGGAAAATTAAAAATCAAAGTTTTGCAAACTGTGTCGTGCGACACATCAAATAATTTTGGAGTTATTTAAGAAAATAGATGAAAAATCACCATTCCCTCCCGTATCTCCGAAATCACTAGGCCTAAAATTTTGAAAAAAATACAGAAAGTAGTTCTTTACTTATTCGATTACAGGAAAACATATAAAATGAAGGCAGTTTTAAAAAAAACCTGAAAAAAATATGATTTGTTCGGAACCCTCTGCGCGTGAGTCCGACTCGCTCTTGGCCGGTTTTTTTTATAAAATATTTATAACTATGTGATTAGTTTAAACACTGGTTAGCAGGTTCTTAAATCAAGATGATCTACCCGAAAGAAGGATAAATGCGGGCGGTGTAGTACTGACTAATCATTTAAAGGAGGTTTTTAACCGACTTCGAAAATGAGGAGGTTCTCAATTCGTTTGTGTTTTTTTTTATATATTTGTTACACGATATCTCCGCCACATGTGAATAGAATTTGATGATTATTTTTGTTTGGTAGGCCATGCTTCAGAGGTGGTCCCATATAAATTTTATTTAATTCAGCATTTAAAAAAAAATCAACATATATATATACAAATAATATGTATACACAGACGATGTTTTGGCTGTCTCTAATTATGCTCATATGCTATGGGGTTATCCATTTGGGCATAACTTTATTATTTAGTTTTAGATCTGGGGTACAACAACTAAAAAGTGAAAAATAAAAAAAATGTTTACAAAAAATACAACCGACTTCTAAAAATTGCAAAATAACTTTAATTTCGGAAGTCGATGTCAGCTAACGAAGAAACAAAATACAAACAACGACTTCCGAAATTAAAGTAAATATGCAATTTTTAGAAGTCGGTTGTATTTTTTGTAAAAAAGTTTTTTTTTCTTTAAAAGCAACTGTATTTTTTTTATTTTGGGAAGCCCGCCACACTATTTCCAAACTACTGTAACTTCTGTAAGCCATAATCAACCGTGGCAACCACCAGAAAAAACGCCGAGGCAGCCGATTAAACTGGCTTGGGTCCCGCTACGAAATTAATCAGAAAAGACAGCGGAGGAGTAAGAAAAACATAATTATCACTTCCCTCCTAATCAAGCGGGAGACAGAACAAAGCTAGGCTATTAGGCACAAAGGGGGTACAATTGGGGTAAGCCCAGTTGCCAAGCACCACTGGTTAAAACACTAATATTAATGGGTCCTAAAATTGTGAGTGGGAAAGTGTATATGTTACACTTGCAACTGTATATAATGGATTGACTGGTAGAGAATGCCTAAGGCATTAAGTCTGCCTTTGTACTTTTGTTGCATAAACTAGCTATTCATCATTTTCCTGCCCTTATCCCATGTTACTTGGGGTCGGCGCAGTAGGTACGTTTTTTTCTTCCATTCTGTCCTGTCAGCCGACACTCTATCAGTAACTCCCTTTTCTTTCATAACACTCCTCACACAATTTATCCATCTATACTGTGTATACTATAATCTATACTTATAGACCAACAATATTATAAAGAGGTAAAGTTTGTGAGGTTGTGGGTAATCTCTGGATCTACTGAACCGATTTTGAACATTCTTTTACCAATAGAAAGCCACGTTATTTGTGAGTGTCATAGGCTATATATTTTTCAAATCTACGTGGACGATGTCGCGGCGAAGTGCTAGTAATATACAGGGTGTAACGCAAAGGTGATACCATATTTTTAGACCATGCACCTGCCCATTGATATGAAAATTTTTCTTCAAGAAAATCTGATCTTATCATAAAAAAAAATTACCTCCAATACAAATATTGATCAGCTGATGATAACTTTGCATGGAAAGCCCAATTTTTTTTTGGAATTTTCTATTTTTCTTAGAGAATGTTGTACATTTCCATCGGCAGAACCGGTTATTAAAATATGACCACACCTTTCCGTTCTCTCTCTCTGTGGTCGGTCCCTCATGTCTGAGGATCGTGGTCAGCATCAGGGTTGCATCTGGAGCGGATGATTTACCGGTTTCTGTCCAGCGCGTCTTTAAGACCGTGTAGAATTTGGAGGAGGACGAGTCTTTGACTTGATCGGTCCATCTTGTCGATGTCCGGCCGCGCGATCTTTTGCCTTCGGTTACATCCTGTATAATATAATATTATAAAGAGGTAAAGTTTGTGTGTTTGTGATGTTGTAGGGGGTGATCTCTGAATCTACTGAACCAATTTTTTAAATTCTTTTACCAATAGAAGAAAGTTATTTGTGGGTGTCAAAGGCTATAAATTTTTGAAATTCACGAAGTGCTAGTCTCGCATAAAGTTTAGTAATTAAGTAATAAATGGATGACACGTAGGCTATCTTAAATTAAGAATCTGCTTATCAGTATTTAAATTTAACTTATGGTTAGCGGGTTTTATAAATACTGTATGTCTATTGACGTAACGGCTGGAAGATTAAGTTGTGCACCGGTTGCGTGTTCAATTTAAACTAAACAAATATTGGACTATTTCACTATTTTTTCGGAACAATTCCTACATTATATTCCTATCCACTGCAACTCCTTTAAACCATCTGTAGGGGTAAATTATTTTCCTTCAAGCTTGTAGCCTCGCCCATATGTCAATGTTCTACACCTGATTGCGAATACGAACAATCCGCACATTATATCCTGTGGGAGTGCACTCTTTGGCAAACTGAACCCAATATTATGTTGGATAGTATTCAGCCTACGTCTGGCGTTGTCTATTAACCGAACCTTGTGGAAACTGGATCAAATTTCTATGGTGTTCAAGCGTTTTCCCATACCTATTATTGAAATCAAATGTAATAGCTCACAATTTAGGACCCATTAATATTAGTGTTTTAATCAGTGGTGCTTGGCAACTGGGCTTACCCCAATTCTAAATATCCCTTTGTCTAGCCTATCCTAATGGTCTAGCTTTGTTCTGTCTCCTGCTTGATTAGGAGGGAAGTGGAAATTAGGTTTTTTTTACTACTTCGCTGTTACTTTCTGAGTGATATCGTTGTTGGAGCCAAGACAGTGTAATCGTTTCTCTGGGACTCGTCGAGCTTCATTGCCTCGGAGTTTTTTTAGGTGGTTGCCACTGTTGATTCTGGCTTACAGGAGTTACAGTGGTTTGGGAATAGTGTGGCGGACTTGTCCCAATTAAAAAAAAACTCCTGTAAACCAGAATCAAAAGTGCTGGCCATCAGAAAAGCGGTGAGCAAGTGAAATAACAAGTCCCGGAAAATGATTCATCTGTCTTGGATCTCCTAATGAAAATTATTAGAAAAGGACAGAGGAGGAATGAGAATAAATATTAGCTTACTGTAGAAAAAAATATTATATTAGCTACTGTATTTTGGGCCTATGAGATTTGTGTCTTATCAGCATCGCCCATGATTAAAGAGAATAATTACTGTAGTAGTTTGAGCAATACTGATCACATTCTAATTTATTTTTTTATGTTCTCAGAAAACACTTAAAAGAGAAAAAAATATAGATGAGCACAAAGGTGCTGTTGATTTCAAAAGAAACTTCTTCCAGTAGACCTGAGACGAGAAAGTTGGATGGGAAACACAGTGTTATAAATTGATAAGGAAAGTTAAAATATACATAACTAATACATAATATCGTGTGTAAAAAGACAGTTTCCGAAGCCAACAGCCACATATTCTACCCAATATTTGGATATTTTTTTTCACCAGACCATATCTGGGAATCCACTGGAGATATTGAAGGGCTAACAAAAATTACCTGAATTTTCGTTTTTTTTTTTCAAATGTTCGAAAATACGCATTTGAAGTTACAAAAACGCAATTAATATCAAAATTTATCCGATAAGTACCTACGTGGCTTAGAGCGAAGGGGTGGGGTTTAACTCCACTTGTCTGGGTTCACGTTACATTGCGTGTAATAAAAAATAGTTTTTTTTTCATACTTGAAAATAAAAGTCGTTTCCCAGCAATAATTTTTGCGATAATCTAGTTTGTTAGATGTACAGTATGCGTAGTTAACGGCTATGTGACGTGCCTTTTTACACCCTGTATTCTTAGTACTCAAAAATGTATGCCATTCCTAATTAAAATGGTGCCAGAGATCCACATACTAATCACATACCTAGTATACCTTTACCTAATTATAAGTCAAACTGTGTCACTATTCTCCGCTATTTGGGAGATTCTGCAAGATATATTCAGCCCGGAAATCGACTGGTCTATAATAGATTTGCTGACACGTGTACACCCGGATGAAGCCAAGATAACGCCGGAGTTGGAACCGGAGCAGCAATATTTCCAGCTATACATATTAATTTGGTCGGGAAGGAAAAAGTTTAAATCTTACTAATATTATAAATACGAAACTTTGGATGGATGGATGTTTGTTAGTCAATCACCCCAGAACGACTGAGTAAAATTTGGCGCGAAGATAGATTATAGTCTGGAATAGCACGAGGAGAAGCCCGCTACACTATTCCCAAACCTCTGTAAGCCAGAATCAACAGTAGCGACCACCAGAGAAAACGCCGCCGAGGCAATGAAACTCGACGAGTCTCAGAGAAAAGATTAAACTGTCTTGGGTCCCACAACGAAATTAATCAGAAAAGACAGCGGAGGAGTAATAAAAACATTATTTCCACTTTACTCAAGCAGGAGACAGAACAAAGCTAGGCCATTAGGTACAAAGGGGGTATTTACAACTGGGGCACGAGGAGGCGGAACGGGTGAGGGAGACTTAACAGAGTCGCCCTCACGCCCCCAGCAGCAGTCACGCCGAGAGTCGACGTTGCGTAGTGGTCCACGCGCGCCTCAAAGAGATGTCAGCAACACCTGACGCCGCCCGTCATGGCCGATGCCTGCCCAGGGGTAGCGGATAAATTTGAAACAGAGTTACCGTGCCAATGGGCACTCAGGCAACTGAAGGAACAGTGGTGGGTTTTGTCATTAAAAGTCTGACACGCCCTCTGGCTACACTCAGAGCGGGAGAAATCATTGGATGATTTCCCACCCCCATAAACAAAATAAGGCTATAACTTATAGTAGAGGAAGTACTACTTTCACGTGGGTGAAGCCGCTGGCGGAAGCAAGTATAACCTACTTAATTTATGCTATGTTAGCCCTCTTGTAAGAAGGGAGGAGCATTGAACTCAATACATGCTTACTGCGTGTTTTCTTTAAACCATAATCAGTAATGATTTAGTATGAGTACTATAGAAAATAATGTTAAAAATGAAAAAAAAACTGTGTGAGTGATTTCTGAAACTGAGTAGTTTCTTGCAGAAGGGGTATTTCAAACCCCTAGTGCTAATAAATGAGGATAAATGTAAAACTCTAGAATCAGAATCAGAATTTTTATATGTGAACTTAGGTACATTTACACGTTGTGTGAGATGTTAAATCTTTACAGGCTCTCAATGTTTTGCCATTAGGCGTACAAATATTATCATTAATTTAATTATTCATTTCACATTATCAGTTAAAATTATAGGAAGAACTAGAATATAATAAACAAAATATTTCCATGTCGATTAATTCAATTTCAAATAAAAATAGGTACTAGATCAATCCAAATGTCAACGTGTGTATACAACATGTGTATTCAATTTGTGATATAACATAAGATAGATGTGAAAATTAAAATATGATAATGTCAATTAATTAAAGTTCAAATTAATACAAGAATGTCAAAGTAAGTAATCAATAAAGTAATTTCAAAATGTCAACAATAAAATTTAAAAAAGTACAGAGCTGTGCAATTTAAAAATCTACTAAACATTTTAGATTATTCGTAAAATTGTAACATTGATTTTACAGTGAGTTGATGTAGCCTAGCCTGCTGTGACACAGAATGTTTGTACATGTAACTGGCAATATGTGGGTATTGTGAGTGCAATATACATACCTACCTATAGTTACTCTCTGTCAACACATATAATTACAGAGTATAGTGACCCTACGTCCACGCGACACCGACGTAAAGCGAAAGATTACTGGTATTCGTTTGCATTTAGGCTGTATATAATCTACGTTCTGGCTTTGGTAGGGTTCCCCTTACACCCTGTATGGTAAGTGCATGTTACTATAGATACCACAGCCCATAATGGCCTTGTCCAAATGCGCCGGTCGCGACTGCATGCAAATCTTTAATTTTGCCTATTCGGACGTAACACCGACTGTTTTGCATACAAACGATCATTGTGTCAACTACTGCACTTTACCTTGTCTCGTTATGAGTTAGTTGGTCAGTTGTGTGGTCCGATTATGAGTAGGAATGGAAGTTATCTGAGTCTTTCAGTTGCATTGATTTTTAACCTACTTCCAAAAGGAAGAGGTTCTCAATTCGTCTGTATGATTTCTTTTTATTTGTTTGTTACGCGATTTGAAAGCACGTTAAGCCGTTGGTCCCGGCTGTCAATAGTGGATCTTTGACAGACGTTACGGGTCATCAAAAGCCCGAAAGTCTGACAACCAGTCTTACCAAGAGGTATCGTATTACCCAGTAACTGGGTTGTGGAGGTCAGATAGGCAGTCGTTCCATGTAAAATACTGGTATTCAGCTGCATCCGGTAAGACTAGAAGCCGACCCCAAGATAGTTGGGGAAAGGCTAGGCAGGCAGATTTTTTTTGTTTGTTACGCGATTACTCCGCCACTTGTGAATAGATTTTGATGATTCTTTTTGTTTGGTAGGCCATACTTCAGAGGTGGTACAATATAATTTATCAAAATTGATTCAGCACTTTTTGTAAAAATCACATAAACAAAGAATGTGTATACACAGATGACATTTTGGTTGTCTCCAATTATGTTAAAATTCCATGTTATTGTATTTAATTTTAGTTATGAGGTACCTACAATAACTAATAAGTGAAAAATAAAAAACTTTTTTAGTTGGTGTTTGTATTTTGTTTCTTCGCTATTTGACACCGACTTTCGAAATTAAAGTTTTTTTGCAATTTTTATAAGGAGGTCGTATTTTTTGTAATATTAATTTTAACTTTATGCAGTAACCGTACAAACGCAGACCCAAAGATCAGTACCATAACCTCAGTATACATATATTAACATTAATAATACTTAGTTGCACCAAATCTTTGTACGTTCCGCTGGCACTTGTCTCCAAAAGCGGCGGAATACCACATCTTGTGGCCAAAAGCTTTATTCCATCACCTGACAGGTAGCATGTTGGTTTGTCTACCACAAACGCCTTAAAGTTGACGTTGCGATGCTACTCCAGCAGCTGCACTCTCGGCGCACACTTCAGCCTCTGGCGCACGTACTTCACGATGTCTTCCTCGACAGTCAAGTGGTGTATTCGGCTTCGCAGCATGCAGTTTTTCATTTGGCTCCATAGGAGCCTTGCTGCTGCTGTTCTTACAACTTTGACAGCGCTTCCTCCTTTGCACCGTCACGAAGCCGTCATTTATCAGCCTGGTAAGTTTCCTTTATAGGCACTGGCTTTGCGGGGAGAGCAGTGGGGGTGCTCACAGGGACCAACGGGGCAGGGGGAGGTCGGTGTTCTCTGCCAGTCAACCAAGAGTGGTAAATATAGCAGGTGCATAAAAAACAAAAATTTGTGACACATAACATGGTTAATAAAAAGAGTGTCCATGGAGTTTCTTGCACGTTCTTCCTAGATATCTACGCTTTGGAATGTGCAATTAGCATCATCTTTTTGACTGACCAACGCGTGACGTGACAAATCAAAAGTGCCTGTAAATGGTTTATTTGTAATAAATGATTTGAGTTACAGTTTGAGTAGCATTAGACGTTCTTGTAGTCAGCATTTATCTCATGAAATGAGGATATATGACCCTCTTTCAATGTCCATAAGTCTGTTTGTTTATAACGAAAGTGAAAAAAGGATAAGTATTAAAATACCTGACTGAAAAAGACTACCACAAAGTTAAAACAAGATCAGTTTTAAGCAGGCTTATGCAATTGGTGGCATATTTCAAGCTGTGAAGGCTAGAGAGCACGCTAAAAAAATAGACTTATATACATACCATTCGGAAGAAATTGAATACACCTTGCACATGGGAAAGTCGAATAATAAGACATTGCCTAATATTCACAACACTCACAATGGCAGCAAAAACCGTCAAATGATTTGGATAGGACAGTAAAATTGTAGTGGGATCACTTTCACGCATGAACACTTTAGCTATATTTATACTTACCACTAAAATAATGTCAAGAGGGCCTAGAGTGTACCTAGCTATACCTAACCATGTGTATACAGAAATTCCATCCACATAGTAACCAAACCCCAACATACTAAGTTGGGAGACAACTAGAAATTATGATAAATAAACTAGGTATTCCGGAGAGGGTTCCAACGTTCCACCATCCAAACATTTGATGCTCTGTGGCGGTTACTCTGTTAATATGTTAGTTAATAATAACCACTTAGCACTCTGCCAAGCACTAATTGAAAATACATTTAACACATTCACGGTGGGTTGAAACGCTTTCAACAATATGGCAAGTGACCTTTGTGGTTTTAATGCAGGCATCGCTACTGGGACTGTTATTTTAAATTCGTGTGGTAATGAAATGGTTTGAAGAGGCCTATGTTATGTTAAACGGTAGATAGTGATAGATCATGTTGATGTTTGTAGATAAAATGATATGTTGAATGTTCTAGAATTTGCTGTTTATATTTTACTTGCTTCTACCAGTGGCTCCGCCCGTGTGAAAATCGAAATCATCCCAAAGGAACATGGTCGTGTGGGTGCTTTGGAATGTGCTATTCCAGACTATGATCTATCTCTGTGCCATATTTCATCCAGATCCGTTCAGCCGTTCTGGCGTGATTGAATAACAACATGATATTAGTAGAATGATTTAATTAAGCGAGTATTATCCAAGGATTGGCAAAAAAAGTTTTGGTCGTCCGAAGACAAGATGGGAAGACGGAATTGTTGCCATTATGGTTGGAACCTGGATGAAGTTAGCATAGAAGCGAGGGCATTATGCCCAGCAGTAAGTGAAGTGTGGTTAAGATCATGATAATAATATTGCAACAGATACAGAAGGATGATGCAAAGGTATATGTATACGTAGCTATTTAACCAAAGATAACAGATAGTTAGATACTTCACTCCATTCTTAAGACGCTATTAGCTGCCAACGACCTTGAGCGGTTAGCTTGCGTGTTCTACGCTGAGCTCACGTAACGCGTCGTATATCCACCCAGTAATAGGACTCGCCCATCAAGGAGCGCTGTCCGAAATTAGACGCATTATTAATTTATTACACCTAAAACAACAGGTATTAAAATAAAACACTGAGACTAAATTATAAATAATTAAATGACCTTTAAAATGGTGAAGGTTTCATTAAACAACGCTTTATAGCTTTTCCGTGATTCTCAATTTTTTATCCGCGTTAGACATAACTTTACAAATTAATTACACTATGTTCTAAAAATATAACTTCAAATATTCTGAGATCAAGATACGACAGAAATTGTCTAGAGTAACATATATTTTTTTCAAAGAAATAAGACTAGTCGTTTAGACGTGATGTTCAATTAAAAACCATTAAAAGTCGTATAACTGCGCCTTAAGGGATATAAAAGCGGTCGATAATGATTTAACTACGGCTAGAAATAAAGACCACACTGCTAACAAGGAAAATAACCAGTACATGGTGGGCATCGAACCCACACGCACAAAACTTTTTGGGAACACATTCATTGTGCGTACTAGTTAGGGAGTGGAATTCCCTGTCGTAGTCTGTGTTTCCTGATAGCTAGAACCTAGGGGTCTTTAAGTCAAGAGTGAATAGGTTACTTCTAGGCAAGCGTGCGCCATTGTCAACCACATCATAACTCACCATCAGGTGAGTTACTGGTCAAGTGCGAGCCAATAAATGTAAAAAAATATGTTTAAAGACTGAGTTTGTTTTCACGAAACAGTGACACGCATATCAGGCGATTCTTGAGATAGGTCTATCTTTGATATCATGATGATGATAAGGTTTCTCTACGCAACCCAGATAGGTCGAAAAAAAGTCTCAAGTTCTGGCCATTATAATAATTCAAGTTCATTGTTTACCACTTGATAAAGGTTTAAGATAGCATGTAAATGCAATACTTAAACAAAATGAAAGCAAAAGATGAAGGTCCACACAATTGCTCTGAAGAGTTGTATATCTAATCTCTAAATGCAACTATTGATTGCATTCGAGTTGATGCCGCGATACGGTCATAATATTAGTCTGTTCACTGACCTGTGAGAGGCTACATATTAATATGGACAGTCAACTATGCATAGTAACAGCTTGACTATAATAGCGCCTTCATTTCAAAGCAGTAAGAGCGGTTTTTGCAGTTCAAGTGTTACCATAAACGGACTTATAACGCAGTGTTATGTATGATAATAATGTGCATTGGTTTGGTCGAAATGGGGTGACTTCAAGTTTTATAGGACTGAACCCAAACTTTCTGAAGCACAAACCTTTAAAAAGTTAAAGAAATATATGAACTATATTTCCTATTAATTTCTATCGTATGTATTATTATTACATAGGATAGCAAAACGAACTATGTCGGTGATGAACTACAGTACTTACATAAAATTTTACGAACCCTATAAAGCTACTAAAGTAAACGTAAATGACAAGACAATTTATTTAAATTGAACACCATGTGATGTTTATAATTATTTATTATTGTGACTATGAACATACTACCGATCTCAATAATCACTAACTAGCAAGTAAAAGTAATAAACACACACACAAAATTAAAACAACCTTAAGACAGCCAGGACCTCAAGTTAAGGTCAACAGGTTGGAAGTTATTGCACAACTTATTTATGTATATCGCACTTGGCACTGCAATGAGCAATGCGAGATTCTCTCTGAATCCACTGATTTAAGTGTGTCATTATCGTTAAATGTTTTATTGATGTGAGTGCTTATATGCCAAAGCAAATTGCTATTTTATAATAACAATTTATTTAATATTTTTAAGCTAAAATTAATTTGCTAAAAATATTTTTTTTTACGTTTCGTGAGACTTGCAATATGTATTAATAGCACTACATCTCGTAACCCTTACAGATTTATTTTAATCAGATTACTCATAAAAAATTGATAATAATAAATATTGTATAAAAATGCTTTGCTTATAACTAAGGTCAAGGGTCACAATTTTCCGGCGAGAGTCGCGCGAGTGTTTTAAGCTTATGGACTGTAGGTCTGAAATAAAGATATTTTATTTATTTATTTTATTTATTTTAAACAATCACCGCAGCCCTGGTACAAGCAACTAAAGGAACACGGGTGGTTTTCATTCAGTAAAAGTCTGACACGCCCTCCTGCTCCACCCAGAGCGGGAGAAGTTATTTGATGATTTCCCACCCAGTGGTGTCGATTCTTTTGTTCAATATCTAAACTAAAATTGGAGAATCCCTATCTTTTACTTAAAGGCAGTGCGAGAAAAGTACGGCTATAGCTATGAACTGAGTTAGAGATGTCAAACTTGTTTACGCCTCGCGCTTTACCGTTGTTTTAGTCGATATATTTTTACGTGTACCTACCCTTAATTTGTTTATCATGCAGGCATGTCTTAGAACCAAAAATTCGAAGACATGTGACATCCATGGAAATATTAGTTCAAATAAATTTGACAGCTCTAATTTAAGTCCGTCTCTTTCTTGTTTTATTATAGAGGAAATGATAGCAATAACCTAAATTAAGTATAGTTTGTGCACAATAGAATCAGCACCATTGTCACAATTTTTTACAAGTAGGTATACAACGCATGTCATATGCTGATCACCTCTAAGACATCAGAATGTTTTATTTTCCTCAAAACAATCAAAAAAACTGGCAAGTGCGTGACAGATTTTTCGCACATTTTAGGGCATTTGGTACGAAACCAAATATTGGTATTTGTTAGTAAAGTATAATAAACATTATCATCAAATTTCAAGTTCAGTTGGCAAATCAATGGGAAGTTAAAAAATTCTTTATAACAAAATGTTGTGACAGACGACGGACGGACAGACAGACAGACGGACACGTGAGTGACAACAATAGGGCTCCGTTTGGACCCTTCGGGTACGGAACCCAAAAAAGAGAAATTATGTGAAAGTATATCATAAGGATTTTACTGCTCAAGTACTAGTAAGTACCTACGAGCAAAAATGACTATACGTTTGTGAAATTGAACAACATTCTAAGCAAAAGTATAGTCTTAGCTACATAATATCATGTAAATACAGAATATCGATCGGCACCCGTTCTACAAAAGCCTGAAATTCAATTCTACAAGACCTAGGGAGCTATATTTCTACACAGCTGGGCTGTTAATGAGACCGACAGACAAAGCCAAATTAAATTAGCCGATCCGCCATCCTTCTAGTACGCATTGCATGTTGGATAGCTGGCAGCAATGGCGACTGGATTTGTTGAAATGTTTGAAGTTCTTTGGTGAAATGAAGGAATGGCCTTCAATCAATTGTATATCTGTCTTGCTTTAATTTGCATCTGTGTTTTACAAAATGACACTTCATATTTATATTTGTACAGGTTTAAAAAAAAAACTAATATGTGACCCCAGTTTACGAAGTGTTGAAAAAATAGTTTTATTCTTCTGGTTTCTGAAAAGCAATAACTAAGCAGCGAATACGTAACTAAGGGACTGGGTGAGACGGATTGTTTCAACAGCTCAAACATCAAAAAATGCAGCCTCTCAAATATTTCCAATGATTTCAAGAATTCTCTTTTCAACTGTAGGTATAAGATAAAGACTACCTACGGAGCCAAGATTCAGGGTTGGTTCCATCCTACTGGGTCAGCTTATTTTTCATATTGAGTTCTCCAATGTCTACTATACAGGGTGTAACGGAAAGGTATGGTCATATTTCAAGAACCGGTTCTGCCCATGGAAATGAACAACTTTATCTAAGAAAAAATAGAAAATTCCCAAAAAAAAATTTGGACTTTCCATACAAAGTTATGCATACAAAGTTATCAGCTGATCAATATTTGTATGGGAGGTAAAAATTTTTTTGGAACGAAGTTCCTTATCGCGCGTTGTGAAAGAGGGCTAGACGGAAAAAATTCTTACGAAAAGTTTTCACGACACTAATGAGGCTGTCCATCCAAAAAGATTGTGTTGGAAAAACAATCTAATAAAAAAAATTCTTACGAAAAGTTGTCACGACACTAATGAGGCTGTCCATCCAAAAAGATTGTGTTGGAAAAACAATCTAATAAAAACTTCTTGTATTTTTGGTGGGTAGGTACAAAGTTTGCAAGCAGATCAAGCATTATTGTAAGCTGTGCGGCGTCGCATGTTTCTCTGTCTGTCTCTCTCTCTCTTATAGAAAGCAAGCCAGACATTGCTAAAGAGTTGAGCTGAGCTGAGCTGAGCTGAGCTGAGCTGAGCTGAGCTGAGCTGAGCTGAGCTTAGCTGATCTGAGCTGAGCTGAGCTGAGCTGAGCTGAGCTGCGATGAGATGAGATGATGAAGTATAACTTCTTACGTGCGTGCGTGTGTGCGTAGTTAATAATAAAAAAAAAATTATAAATTAAAAAAAATAAAATTATATTACAATTCCTTCACTAATTAATCGAAAGGAACTTCGTTCCATCCGGGTGTCCCTTGACACCTCTCAAGTTTTTTTTTGAGAATTACCACAGGTTTTCTTGAAGAAAATTGTTCATATCGATGGGCAGATGCTGTCCTTAAAATATGACCACACCTTTCCGTTACACCCTGTATACACATTTTTCTATTATTTGTAAAAGGTTACTAATAAACTCCCAGTCTAATCTTCATTCATTCTGATTTAATTTAATATCTATCAAAATTTCAAGTACCGTAACTCCATTTATTTAAGCGTCTAGACATTTGACTATCTTGTAATACATATATTATGCAATAACGTTGCTGAAAAAAGTTCTTAAGTTTTGTCTGTATGTAAATTTAATATTTCCAAGATTAAGTCCAGTTATACTTTCCTTTTTTCGCCTTTACCATCCTCCAAAGTTTGCTTTCCATATTCATTCTCTTATATATTGAAGTTGTTTTGTAACTAGTTTTTTCCTTTGGCTTTGCTCTCATTGTTTATCCCAAAGGAGCCATGACTTGATGAACCTATGGCACTCCGCGATATTGTGGTTTTGTATTAGTAAATATTTTTTTAAAAGGTAACTTTGCTTCGAATTTCGTAATCGAAGCAAAATTACCTTTTACAAATCTATCAAACAATAGGCGATATGATTATGCATTTTTTCTAATCTGCCGCCCTAGCCATATTACTTTTCTATTATCGTTTACGCTAACGCTTAGTACAAAATGTATGACAGTGACATTACCTGCGATAAGTCACGTGGCAATTCATCGCCGGTAATGTCATTGACATACATTTTGAATTAAGATCCTCCTCCTTTTAGAAGTCGGTTTAAAACAGAATTAAAATAAAACCAAACAAGACAACAATTTTAAACAAATATAACTGTCTCTCTCTCGAAAACGCTGTTTTCTAGAGCAGCTGTAGGAGCGTCATGCCTTTTGTCATGACTTTGACGTCAGGTGTTACCAACGTAACGTCCAACGTCAAAAGACATGACTTCTCTTTCTATTTATCAGCTTTAAAGGTTCATAACTTCGGTTCTGAAGTAGATATTTAAAAAAAATCTTTCATTGTTGTTTACTATATAGGTAATACGTATTATATTTATTAAAATCAAAAAGTTTACATTTGACAGCACTTAGATCAAGAACTCAAATATTCCATAGAATTTAAACACTAAATACCATTTCCAACTGGCTGTCACTGACACCAAAGTAACATGGCATCGGAATACAATAATTACGGGCATTTCATAAATAGACACTTCGGATGACGTCGCCGATTGTTGTGCATTGTTACCTTCACAGTGCATTGGGTTTTGATCTGTCGATGTATTTGGTTAGTCCATTAATAGCTTTGCCAAGACCACTATGTCGATAGTAGGTAGTCCTGCTGCCCGCTAGCCGCCTCAAGTTAAAGTATATTTTGAAAAACAACAGGTGCAGACCAATATTTATCGTAAAAATGTAGAAATCGTAGAGGATCTTTTTGCGCTGCTAAAAGAGGAACTTACTAAAAATCATGATGGCAGTCATGATTTTTGAGGTTCCGAACATCCGAATGTACAAACGGAACCCTTATCACTCGTACGTTTGTCTGTATGTCTGGCTGTCTGTCCATCTGTCACATGATTTTGCTCCGAATCTACATTTTTTTTTGTGGGGTTGGAAATCATCCAATGACTTCTCCCGCTCAGGGTGGAGTGGGAGGGCGTGTCAGACTCTTACTGACTAAAACCCACCCCTGTTCCTTTTTGCCCTTAGTGCCCGGGGGCGAGGTAACTCTGTTTCGAATTTATCCTCAACCCCCGGGCAGAATAAACGAACATGCATAAAATACGATCCGTCGGTCCACACAGTTCAACACGTAACAAACAGAAAGGTAGATTTGGTGTGCGGGCGGTGCCCGTGTGAACGGCCAGTGCAGCCGCGAAGACGTATGCCGCCGCATGTCGTTTGAAAATAATGAAACACGTTTTGCAGCAGTGCCGAGAGAGCAGTTTTTATTAATATGTATAGAAATATACAATATAAAAATTACCAAAATACAACACAAACTACAGAAATGTTACAAAACTCTACAAAAACAACATCACAACACACATCTCCACAACAACAGCACACAGCGCGCACCGAAAAACTACTTTTTCTATTTATTCAACTTCGTCACAGTCGCCGTCGCATGCGCACTCCGTACGTTGTACGAACCGCAGCGTCCTATGACCTCCGAATCTACTGAACCGATACAGTTCAAATTTGTTATTTAGACATATTCTCATGACTATTTCACAAATGTAGAATAGAATAGAATAGAATAGAATACTCTTTATTATGTAGACAGCAAGGCCTACCAATCACAGTTATTCCAACGTCAAAATATGAATGACAAGATTGTCAGCGGTCTAATAAGCTTCATCAGCACTAGTCAACAGTATTGCAAAATGTTGATAATATAGATAATTGCATAAACCCTAACAGCTCCCGCAAACAGGCGCAACGCAACAACGCTTTACAGGTAATTTATTCTGTGGAACTTTTATTTTAGTTATTTCAAACACCAAAATACAAACGCAGATTCGCCATCACTGAACTGTCCCAATTTAACATAACGAGCAGCTGATTGCTTCCAGCGATGAGTTCCACAACTTCATCGCATTCATCTGACAACACATTGCCATTTAAAACTTGAAATGTTCGATTTTCACGTACCTACCTTTCTATTAATTCTATGAATTTGTGCCACAGCCCAAGGGATAGTATATTGGGGTAGGAAAGGTTAAACTTAAATTATGTCGTTAAAATGTTCAAAGGTTAATAAAATTGTCCCCCGTTAAAGAATAGGGCTAATACATCTTGTGATGCTTGCCGGGCCAGTGGAAGGTTGGTTCCAGTGAGTCGGAACCGGAAGAGCCGCATAGTTCACGGTGAGTCGGAACTGTCTGCGGTGATGCCCCAGTGAGTCGGGGTGGTGCTGTCCCAGTGAGTCGGGATGATGCCCCAGTGAGTCGGGGTGATGATGTCCCAGTGAGTCGGGATGATGCTGCAGGCTCCAGTGGGTCGGAGCGGTTCTGTGCGTCGTAGTGGTTTGACTGCTGGCGTCGACCAGGAGAGGTTCTTCGACCGGCCGAAGGTGCTGTTCGCTGCGCCAAGATCGCTGATGAGGTTGATGGTGATGAAAGAGGCTGAGGATGCTGACCAGGAATGCGCATCCGCTGCATGCTGGTGGTCAGGATACCCGTAGAAGCCGTTGGTACTGGCTGGCTGTATGACTCGTTGCTCAAGAGCTTGAAGGAAGCGATGATGATGACGTCACGCTGAAGTAGCTGCACGAAGGCTGCGCTGACGTTCATGGTCGAGGGTCACCAGTTTTTAGTGCGTGTGCGGCGTCATAGATGTCGCTACAGATTCATCCGTCGAGTTATGGTTTATCTAGTGTTTAAACTTTTAAAGAACTGAATATAATAAGAACATTTACAAGAAAATGGGTCACACAACAGTCCATTCCTAGGCTGCACTACCCACGATTGCAATTCTACGGTGACCTGAATTTAACGAAGGGTACGGGTCTGTGTGATCAAGGTTGCAGGCTGAACCCGGAGCAATGGTACATGTCAAGCTATGTAACCTTTTTTCTCTCAAGTAACAAAGTTTTGAGTTCATATCAAAAGTCACGCGCTGATGTGTTTTCCAACGACAAAAATGAAGATCTTTCAGCCACTTTTCAACACCTCTAAACGACCATTGACGTGGTGGTATAAAATTGTGAGAGACCTCAAGTTAGCCCAATTGCCAGAGATATAATAACCTGGCGCAGAACAGTGAGGAGACCTGATCCCAAATAATGGGAACAGGAGCGGTCAAAGAAGAAGAAGAAATAACACCTTTAGAGAACGAATGTAATTTTTAATTTCTATATACTCACCCTTTATTAAAAGAAAAAACTTGAGAGGTGTCAAGGGACACCCGGATGGAACGAAGTTCCTTTCGATTAATTAGTGAAGGAATTGTAATATAATTTTATTTTTTTAAATTTATAATATTTTTTTTATTATTAACTACGCACACACGCAGGCACGTAAGAAGTTATACTTCATCATCTCATCTCATCTCATCGCAGCTCAGTTCAGCTCAGCTCAGCTCAGCTCAGCTAAGCTCAGCTCAGCTTCGCTCAGCTCAGCTCAGCTCAGCTCAGCTCAGCTCAAATCAGCTCAGCTCAAATCAGCTCAGCTCAGCTCAGCTCAGCTCAGCTCAGCTCAGCTCAGATCAGATCAGCTCAGCTCAGCTCAGCTCAGCTCAACTCTTTAGCAATAACAACAACTATAACAAAAGTAATTGTAATTATAATATTTAATATTATCAATAATAATAATTAATAATTAATCACTGTTCAATGCGAAATAGAAATGAAAATATCTGGCTTGCTTTCTATAAGAGAGAGAGAGACAGACAGAGAAACATGCGACGCCGCACAGCTTACAATAGCTTACTATAGCAAAAAGTGTCGTGACAACATTTTCGTAAGAATTTTTTTCGTCTAGCCCCCTTTCACAACGCGCGATAAGGAACTTCGTTCCAATATATTTGAGACTCTCATAATCAGCCCTTTATTTTGGTATGACGCACGGTACAGTTTGAAAAATTTACTTTTAAATTGTCCGATTTTTCCCCCAAAAGTTACACCTATATTCCAAATTAATGTATTTACGTTACTTGTCCGTGTTGGGGTAGAAATACATTTGTGTAGCCACTTTCAACTTAATCGGGCCAGTAAATTCCGAGTACATTGGCTATAACAGACGGACAGACAGACAGACGCACGAGTGATCCTATAAGGGTTCCGTTTTTACATTCGGATGTTCGGAACCCTAAAAAGGGACTTTTGTGTAAACTAATATGCTTTTAGACCTAGCGTTTTAGACCTAGTGATCAGTGAATAAAGTAAAATTTTTTATTAAGTATAAAATATTCGTTTCTATTGGTTGAAAATCGGAATTGAAAAAGAAAACGGGTTGCGCCGACCTCAAGTAACATGGGTCAAGGGCAAGAAGGTCGTACGTAGAACATTCAGATAATTTAATGCTACTTTTGCTCTTAGAACCTGTCATGAACGGGCTATAAATGATCAAACTTTACAATTCTGCTTTCCACTTTGAGTAAGACAGTCTTGATGTTATGTATTGGTTGAAAAAATATTCGATATCTCCAGGATTATACACTCCATTTCCATTGTTATAACTTTTAGGATCTCACGAAGTTTTTGAATGTGGTCACGTTCGATATCGTATACCACTCCCATTCGTGCATGACTATAAGAGTTGACGTTGGAGACGTGACGTTAAGAGAAAACTTGCGTTCGTCCTTTGGGTAGCCCTTTTTAAGCTTCAGGTACGAGTACGTTACCCTTTTTTTTAGAGGGTGAAAAATCATCAAATAACTTTTCCCGCTCTGGGTGGAGCGGCAGGAGTTGTCAGACTCTTACTTACTCTTACCCGCCCGTGTTCCTTCAGTTACCTGGGGCCCAATTCTGTAAAATAACTAACTTGTCAATAGTGTGTTGGTAGTGTGTCAGTGGTGTCTCAATAGAATAGGCATTGGCATTTGGTATTCTATAAATTATTTATGGTCATTGACTTGCCACTGTAGTGCCATTGAAACGCCATAATAAGACTATTGTAATAATTGGTAGTCTGCTCTACTATATTATGTCAATAGCATATTGAAGTTATTGCAGAATACCAAATTTGCAACAGTGGCAAAATAATGTCTGTTGTGTGTCGATAGAGTGTCAGTGGCGTGTTGCTTAACTCAAAGTTACAGAATTGGGCCCCTGTTCCAGTCCGAGATGACTCTTTCAAACACTCCGCGACCGTGGAGGTAAATGTACCTCCAGGGTCGCGGAGTGTTTGAAACGCAGGATAATGATCTTGCGTTGTCTATTATGTAAAATAAATGTTTCGTTGATATCAGAATCTTTCAAGGTAAGTCTCAGAAAACCGAAATTGTGTCATAATATTAGGTGTAGTGTCAATTTCAGTGTTTTTTTTTTATTAAGTTGGCAAGACTTTCTGAAAGCAGCCACGTAATTTATTGTCTCGACAATCTACAACTTTAAAAAAAAAACATATTTTTATTTGAAAACCTGATAATCTTTGTAATCCACATAAGCATGAAAAACGTGGCCTCATAGAAACAGTTTCTCTTTGAGTCCTTCAAGTGTTTACGTCGTCTTTTGTACGAAACACTTGAGATTAGATAAAGGTTTCATAATACTATTGTTTGATTGACATGCTTATTGTACTTGACATATCGGTTTCCGTGTTCTAGATCATGCAGTGTTTGAGTATTAAGGCTTTAAAATATTACATTTAGAGTTTAAAATAAAACTTTGAAAAAAATCTGTCCTTTAAATTAAGGCAGTCTTTTTAAGAGGCATTTGATTAGGTAGTTCAGGAAAAAATACTTAGTGAGGGGCTATTGCTATGCCAATAATATTTTGATTCATACCTATTACTTTCAAAATAATAGGATTTAAATTAGTTAGCCTAAAACTAGAGATTTTCTCCTCATGATGTTACAGCAGTTGTATCACAAGGGGCAATGCTAAGACCTATTTTATTTCATCTTGATACATCAACTAACATTATCTCATAAGAGATAATCACATAGTATTGTTGTTTGCACACAATACGTCACTGCTATTTGAACTGCGACGACCACAGAGCACAGCTATTGACGTTACATTTTCAATTGTAACAATGTAAATATTGGTCTTTTGAATTAGTGTACTAGTTTTTAGAAAATAACATAGCTTGATTAATACACGTGTGATGTGATTGTTACTTAACTAGTAATAGCCTTAAAATCTGTAGTCAACTTAACTCACCTGTTTCTCAAAAGGTAAGGTAACGGTATCCAATGGTTCCCTGAATGAGGGCTGACTTTCAAGACGCCAAGTTGTTAAACGTTGAATGATTCTAGTTGAATTTACTATCGGCCTAGTCATTTAATTGAATGCCGGGATTTAATAAACGACCTAGGTGTCCAATTGAATTACTAATTCAACCAAATGGCTGTGATAGATATCATCAAAAACTGATTATACATGTTTCTTGGTTTTCTTTATCTTTTAAACATCGTAGGAAAATAAACTTTTCTATTAACGAAAATATCTCCGGAATGATAAACCTTACACGTGTCTTAAAATTAAAGTTAAGTATGGCTTATACAAAGTTTTTTAGAAGAAAAACTTTTTGTATTTCCTCTTCAAAGTTTTGGATGCTCACACTATTTCCATACAATTTTAAAAATACGATCGACCTCTAACCATCAACATTTGCGTTCATCGAATACCTGATGTCGACTATGGTCTACTTTTTGTATATGCCGTTTTAAATGAAAATAAATTTTGAATGATTACGCAATTCATTAATCAAGCTATCAATTTGTTAAACGAGCCTAACAAGAAAACTTTTAATAGCTACATTTTAGTTTTTCACCCCGTCTATTTTATCTTAGTCTTTCGTCTGAGCGATTACTTCATTAAGTTAATTCATGTCTTGTAAAGAATCCTTTAATAACTAAATCTTCCTTTATGAAACAGACACAATTACACTTTCATTGTCACTAGTTTTTATACTCTTCATTACGCAAAGTATTCTTTGTAGTCATTTCCTGGACCGCTGAGATGGATTTAACGTCATCTGGCGGAAGAAATTAGCTTTCTTATTAAGAACAGTCTGCAGCAGTATCTTTATAGTACCAGCTGTCTTGTCCCGCCTGATGTTAAATTGTTGAAATATACCTACTTAAGTTATATTCGTTGCCAAATAAATGATTTATGATGTTCTTCTTAAAGTTAGGACAGTCGCTGTTTTGGAATTATATTTTGTATTACGTAAACTGTCACTTGAGGAAATGAATGTGTTGCAGTTCAAACTAAGCAATTTTATCTGTACTTTGCTTCTTAAAAATTTTGTTGGGAATTCTACCATCAATGTAAAATGTAAACTTTTGGTGGCCATAATGTCCCTCTCTGAGAAAAGACCTCCCTACTCCCTACTCCAATTCTATCATCCTCTACTCATCACGCCTTATACATTACCATCATAACCGACCCGCTACACCGAGTCGAAACTACATCTAAACTATGAAAATGATTTTGCCATTATTTTCCTAAATACATGTTTAATGTCAACAAAAAAAACATTTGTGAAAAATCTGCTAAACATACAACTGAACCTTACTTACTGATAATATAATAATATCTGCTGATCCTTCTAAGCAAATTACACAAAGCTGGTAAAGTCATAAGGATTAGAACGAAGACTGTCACGTCCCTCACATCAAATTATGCAAGTCTTAGCGAGTTAATCACCAACAATAACCTACTTATTGTACTTACGAGTAAAGTGTGTCACAGTATTTCATATTCCCGCTCAAAAGCTAAAGGAATGTGACCCATTTGGGTGACATTTTTACACTTTCATTAATTTATTGTTTTATGCGATGACAAATTCTCATTTTGTTTTCTTCGGCAATTACTGATAACGACAAATAATCCATTTCAACCTACATGATTGAAATGGATTATTTGGTATTCTGATATTTGGTATTCTGGCTGGTTAAAAGGGGAAGATTTATAAAACAATGGTCAGACCTGCTGTCTTGTATGGTTCAGAATGTTGGGCCACAAAAGGGATGAATGAAAATCAATTGCATGTAGCTGAGATGAGAATGCTAAGAGCGATGTGTGGTGTTACGCGCATGGGGAATTAGGATGACTGAAAAGTTTTGTGGAAATCGGTTGTCGTGGTATGGGCATGTGATGCGGAGGAGTGAAGAAAATGTCGTGAGGAAAGTCTTGTGTATGGATGTGGATGGCTATAAGAGTAGGGGAAGGCCAAAGAAACGATGGTCGGACTGTGTGAAAGAGGATATGGGTAAAAAGGGGGTGACTACAGAGATGACGACTAATAGAGGAGTATGTTAATTGGGATAAGGGCAGGAGAATGATGATGGCTGGTTTAGAAATTTGTTTGTATAAGTTGAATATCCTCTGAGATAAACCTCTTTACTAAGTTCAGTATTTTCATTTAATAACTCAATATCATCTTGTTGTACTTTGTTTTTGTTTTTTAGAGAGGGATATCATCAAAAAACTTCTCGCGCTCAAGGTGGAGCGGGAGAGCGTGTCAGACTCTTTTTGACTAAAACCCACCAGTTGAGTATTCCTGCAATTGTCTGTGCGCTTCAGGGCCGCGATGACTCTTTGAAACACTCGCGCGACCCAATCTTTTTTATTTTTATTCTTATTTAAATTAGGGACTTGTATAAACGCAATGCGTATGACAGTCCCATCACCCCCTAAATAATTACTCTAAATCATTCTATAGCATTTAGGCCATGAACCTGGACCCAATCTTGTTCTACTCCTACTTTCCAAATATTACACTAGACACTTAATATGTATCTCTCTTTATATTTTCACTCTGCCCTGAACATATGCACAACATAATGCAACATATGCTTAAATACTAAAACAACTAAACGCATAAACAGTAAATCTTTAGAATGTTCCCAGAGCACATTCTTCAATAGCAATCGTAGTAAAACCAACACCTACCGCATTTTCATTTAAATAATGGTCTGCTTTCCGCTTATCTTCAGCAAATACACCGTACGAAGCATACTCATATGTATACTTCTGTATTTATAATTTGTGTACGTATACGTATGTCGGTATTATTTGCATAGTACGCAACTCCATTCATGTTTGTCCTTATAACTGCAGTATCATTGATTAATTATCTTCCAACGTATCTGAGATCTTTATCTCGAAAAGATTCCAAGTTGCATCTGTTGTGTTTTCCTTGACATTAGTGAATTTATTGCCTCTGGCGTTAAAATACTTACAGTAATCATTCATGCAGGCCATTGGTAAAATTTCGTGATTGTTGCAAAAGTATGGAGCAAGTTTTGCTGCAGGGCTTTGGTATATAAATATTCCAAAAGTATTCTTTTCATTTTCTTTTAGAATTTGGTCAATGTTTTGAAGTATTACCAAATAATTATTAAATAAGTTTATTTTTAAATATTACATTCCAACTTGCAGTAGGTAATAATATAATTTAAGTGACCAGTTTATCATTAATGTCAATAAACTGAAAGATATCAACAGGCGATGTCAACACGGGATATGGGTCCTCCAAACTCTGGATGTAGGTCATCTTTCGACCAGTCCTGTTATTCACAAACATCTTCACGACCAATCTTGTTCTTTCCACATCTCAGCAAAATCCCGATACCTTTAGTGGAACTCTATTAACAACTAGCTTCTGCCAGCGGCTTCGCCTGCGTGGAATTAGTACTACCCCCGTTGTAAACTTTCAACCCCTTTTTTTGGAGGGTGGAAAATCGTCCAATGACTTCTCCCATCTGGGTGGAGCGAAAGGGCGTATCAGAGTAGTTTTGTTACTGACTAAAACCCACCCATGATCTTTCAGTTGCCTTTGCCAAGGGCCACAGTATGTTTGTATGTCGGTCTGGTTTCCGCAACTCCACGCTCAAGGCGCGTATTTTGCGTACAAGGGCCGCAGTAACTCTATTTCGAATTTATCAGCGACCCCAGGCAGTTTTTCACTATCTTAAGTGTTGACTTTAGACAAATCCTTTCCTGGAGTATACCCACTCTTCACAAAGAGCACAATGTATTCTTTGTGAAGAGTGTTACATGTCGTGTAACGTAGTGGCGTTACAATCTCAATTAAAATTAAACATAAGGAAAAAACCACAGTGGTCAAAAGCCACTAATTAAATTTTGGAAATCATAAACAATATTAGTTTGCTGATAACACTATTGTCTTTGGATTCGTTGTCGTCTGTCAATGACGGCGTAGAGATATAAGGGCCGCTCGGGCGGCGTGGAGTCCCTTTTTTTTTATTCGAGCTGCTGGCGGAGTATTCACGTTCTCTTGTTCTGTCGAACACTTTTGAGACTTCACCCGTGAACCTCCCGCCAAATTCTGGCAGTTGCAGTTAACATTGGCAAATATTTGCCAATCTTAGTAAGTCGGGTGAGATCTACCCCGTTCTCGGGGTCTCAGATTCGGAGTCACAAATTCGGAGTCACAGGTCCAAGCTCCCAGATCAGAAAACCCGAATATGGAGGGGGAGGATTTGGAGCCCTACGCTCAGAGCACGCACCTGCATCGTCCTCCATCGCGGCCATCCTGCCGCAGTGCCTCGTGCTGTCACCACTAGGCCACTTACCACAACGGCGGCCTCCACGCCGGGTACTTATTTACCCGCTTTGCTTCTGCTAGCCTCTCTACCACCGAGCCGGCGCTACCACCTGCCGGCTTACATCTCCGGGGCGAACTATATCAGTCAGTCAGTCAGGACTTAGAATTTTATATATACAGATAGCGATAGTCAAAAGCTCAAAATGTTTGGGATTAATCATATGACATTTCGTTCAAAACACTTTGAACTTAATGACCGTTGTTATACTTTCTTCTTCGTCTTCCACCTCACCATTTGCCGTTACTCCGAGTCGGCTTTCCGTGTTTCGAGGCGCCACTAGTTCCGCTGTTAAGCATCGTCAGTTACTGACGCACATGGACTGGCCAGATGTCGTAGATGGACTGTACTTCTTCATGTCCTTCTAGACACTCGTCATCCGAGAGGTTAGCGATCTACCTCTCCCTCTCCATTGTGTCGAAATAAAAATGCACTTTTTTACCGCGTGGTCATCAAGCCTCCGGACTACAAGACCGTACCGATTTAAGCCAGGTTCTCATTATTGTGTCGTATCGTGGCGCCTTCTGACGCAGTTGATTGGCTACAAAACTTGTTGTGATGTGACGTAGACTTGAAAAAAGTCGTTTGATTGGTGTATCCCGCGCAACGACACGACACGATCCAGTTAATGTGCCTGTAGCTTCAGTCACGATTTGGTTAAATCTATAAATATTAATAAGGAAAAACTTTCGACCACTTTTTACGAAAATTTCGCTGATGGAGGAGAATGAAAGGCACAGTTAAAAACTATAATCTAATACCTTTAAACGAGCAATTCTTGTATATATGTATATAATCTGAATCTCGTAAACGGCTCCAACGATTTTCATGAAATTAAGTATGCAGGGGGTTTTGGGGGCGATATATCGATCTAGTTAGGTTTCATTTATAGAAAAGGTTGTTTCTGTCTGTGTAAAAACAGAGTAAAGCTCGGTCATCCAGGTACTTTTTATAAAATATGCATTAGAAACAAAATAAATAAATAAAAATATAGATTATACACTATCATTCCTTTGACACGTATATACTCTTTTGTTTATGGTTAGCAATCATGTCATGTTTATGGTCATTGACAATAAAACTTTGATTGTCGAATTTCGACCACCGGGTGACCACTGGTTTTATTTAATACAAGAGAGTACTACAAATAAGTAAATATCGATGTTATTGTAAGCAGTATAAAGATATTCCTAAATTTTTAAGTTTCAAGCTTGGTTTGAGAACTGTCAAAACAAATACTTATCTTGAAATTACAAACTCTGTTATGTCTTTAGAGATTTCACCAAAATTTTTCAAAGTAGTTTGAAGAGTTAAAGTTGAACATTATCAAAAAAAAACAAAAATTCAAAAATCAAAAATTTTATTAAATATCAAAATTGATGTTTAAGAATTTTGTATTAAATGGGGAAACAATACAACAATACATGAAAATATTAGCTATACTCATCGTTATGAATGAGTATTATCGTTTACTATGGGACCAGCACTGAAATCGCGAAGAGAAAAAAGCAAACGTAAATTGTTTTTTTTTTTCGAAATGTCATAATTTAGCAGTCCGTTCATATCAAAATATGAAAGAAAGGCTGATATAAAAATAGCAAAGGAAAAATCTGGAACTTTGAGTTCGACCAACTTTCCCGTTCAGTGGCTTCGAATGTGTAAACTTTTAAGTATCCGAGTTGAATAAAATGCCCTTTTTAAACAAAAAAATACCTCTCTGAGAAAAATAACACAAAAATATCAGTATCGTGGCTCGAACTGAGAAGTTGTCGGAAATTATATGTACCGGCCGATTTGTCGCTAGGTCTATGTCCAGCAGTGGTCGTCTTTCGTCTGAAATAATGATATCAATGACACTAAGTTGGCTTAAATCAAAATCTAATCTATTATCGTCCAGTTTCTCGTGACATTAGCAAGCATTTAGTCGACTCTTCACGTGACCAGAGGGCTGGCCAAAAGAATCAGTATTACTATTCAACGTGGCAGTGCTACCAGTATTCTGGGCAGTTTTCTCATTGACAGCTATGTGAACGAATTTTTCGATGCCCAATGAGTTTTACGTCCCTGTTTTTTTATGCCGCTTAAACATATTTTATTAATCGTTTCTTAGTTTAGAAGAAAAAGCTTAAAATAAAAAAAAAAATAAAAAGTATTTACAATATTTTGTATTTATTCTAGACGATATTATTTGTTTCAACTTAAATTTACTTAGATCCGGATATAGAGACCAAGAAATGCTTTTACAAAGAAATTTTAAGTACTGAATCAGTCAATCCGTCAGCTGAAAGTTAGAGAGGTCGTGAACGTGGTGCGTCAGACTGTCAATCGTCACTGACCAACCTGCAACTAGGTGAATGACTTCTCTGAACTAAACTTTGGGTGAAGGACTTCGTTATGTATTTGGTGCGTACTTTCCATGTTACGTAAGAGATATGAAAATATCAACGTCATAAACGGTTCAAACTTTTCAGTAGTTGCGGCTAAGTTTTTCGGAAGACTGTCTAGACTACGATGATGCTTTTACTAAACTTAAGATTACATATCTAAATGTTTTTATTATTATTGGTAGACTCGCGTTTGACCACTACCTCACCTGCAGGTGTATTCGCTAACTCAGTTGACATCAATTTGATAGGCACTATGCAGTACATTGCTGCTTTGACGTATATGAAAACAAAAATGTACTACATAGTGCCTATTATAATCGATAATCACCGAGCAAAGCAGCAATGTACTGCAGAGTGCCTATCCAATTGATGTCAACTGATTTAGCGAATATACCTGCTGATGGTGAGCGATGATGTAGTCGACGATGGCGCACGCTTGCCTAGAAGTAACCTATTCACTCTTTACTTAAATACCCTCAAGTTGAAGCTATCAGGAAACTACCGAATCTAGGAACTCCGGCAGGGAAATTCACTCCTTAACTGAACGCACAATGAATGTGTTACCTAAACGTCTTGTGCGTGTGGGTGGGATGTCCTCCATGTATCTTATATTGTAGTTGAATGAGGTTAAATTATAGCGTAAATTTAGGATAATGACCGATAAGTAATTATCACACAGCCAATCCAATGTGGCTATCGAATTGATTAGCGAGACAACACATAGGTTTCGATTCAGTCCCATATAGAGCCAATTATCATCAACATAAAACCTTCGATCCACATATACATATCTATCTCTTCATAAACATTTTCACACATCCAAATCCAGTTGTTTTGTGTATTATAAATGGAAAATTTAGATAGCTCGCAGTTGAATGACACAATCTTAGAGATTATGGTGCAGATATTTATTTCCGTGTTGACAGCGATAAGGAAAGACATCAATATTATGAGCCGACACGAAGGAAGAGCTGCTATCGCAATCATGGACGCCGTTGAATCTTTGTTGTGACTAAAAATTACAACCGACTACCATAAATGGAAATACCTACAGTAAAAATTTAAAAATAACTTTAATTTCGGAAGCGGTGTTTGTATTTAGTTTCTTCGTTATTTGAAACCAACTTCCGAAATTAAAGTTATTTTTTCATTTTTAGTGTATTTTCTTTGTAAAAAAGTTTTTTTATTTTTCACTATTTAGTTGTTATACCCCAGAACTAAAAACCCCAGTAAAATGGAACGTGGAATTTAAACATACTCGTAATTGGAAAAAACCAAAACGTCATTGAGGTATACGTATTTTTCGTTTTTGTTTAGTTTTTCAAAAAGCGCTAAAGGAATTTCTATAAAATTTATGTGCGACCACTTCGGAAGTATATTCTTTCGGATAAAAAAAGAATTATTAAAATCGGACCACAACTAACGGATAAATCGGTGGACATATATTAAAAAAAAACATACAGTCGAACATAGAACCTCCTCCTTTTTCGAAGTAGGTTCAAAATTGCAAAATAACTTTAATTACGGAAAACAAAATATTAAAGCTATGCCCTTATGAATGACCCCAGAAACAAGCAATTTGAACCTAATTGGAGAAAACCAAAACTTCAACAGTATACAAATTTTTGTTTTCATTGATTTTTTCTAAAATATCCAAGGGACAAAAAAAAGAATCATCAAAATCTATTCACAAGTGGCGGAGTAATCCCGTTACAAACATACAAAAAAAAGAAACAAAAAGAAAACATAATCGAATTGAGAACCTCCTCCTTTTTAGGGTTCCGTACGCGAAGGGTCCAACGGAGCCCTATTGCTCACTCATGTGTCCCAGAATTTTGTTCCGAAGAATTTTTGAACTTGAAATTTGGTGATAATGTTTGTTGTTAGGTATATTTTACTTACAAATACCAATATATTGATAAATAAGATTTTTTATTGATATTTCCCATATTTGGTACGAAACCCTAAAAGTGCGAAATATGACACGCCAGTTTTTCAAGTCGGTTAAAAATATAGATTTATAATTAACTAGCGACCCGCCCTAGCTTCGTATGTGTCAAAGCCTCCTCACGAATCACTCTGTCTATTGGTGAAAACTGCATAGATATTCGGTTCGGGTGGTTTTTGAGTTTAGCGCGTACAGACACGGCGGGGGACTTTGCTTTATAATATGTAGTGATTATATATTACTTGAGTCATGTATAACTACTTAAGTTGATTGATTTGTAAATTAATAATCGCCTTACCATTTAAGTTATGACTCAATCAATCCAACCTTTTTCCAATCATGATGGATAGATAGTTAGAGATAATTATAGCCATTGTACAACATATACAATTTACAATATGAGCTTAAGAATTAACAGGGTGTAACAATGGGCCTTCCGCTAAAAGCGATCTTTTCTAGACAACCTTTGGATGAAAACAGAAATGGTAAAATTGATTAAATTTATTTATTTTAAAAACTTTATGGATTAGTTAAATACTGTACAAAGGCGAACTCAATACATTAGGCATTTTCTACCAGTCATCCTTTGGGTAGTGGAGAAACAGAACATGGCAGGTGCAACTTAATGTAAAGATCAACAGAAAATATATAGAATAAGGAATATATACTTGATACAAACATACAAATAAACAAAGTTATTGTGAAAAACGAATCCAACAAATCAACGCTGAGATCATGAAATGTGACGTAAGTAAACCGTGGAGTAGTAGTAGGGTAGTTTCCTGAAATCATGACATTTGGTATCAATTCTAACTGAGAGAGTTTTATTGAAGATTTTATTTATTATAATTCTATAAATACATACTTTAAATTTTGACCAAGATACAACCTGACACTGACCTGCAAATTGCAAAAAACGTAAGAAAATTTGAATTTCGTGGGCTACCCTGGAGCTTCCACCTGGCGCTCCCATACAACAAATATTTTTTTTCCGTTTTTATAGATGGTGATGGTACGGAACTCTTCGTACGCAAGTCCGACTCGCACTTGCTCGGTTTTTTGCTTTACCAAACCAATCAAAAATTACAAAGATAAAACGTATCAAAGTTCAGGAGTGGGGGCTTGTTACGTCACTTTTCACGTCATGCGAAATTGCCACGCACTGTATCGTTGTCATTTTTTATTTACGTGATAAAAGAAAAAATCATATCCAATATTTTTTGGTAATTTAACTGACGGACTAATTAGATTATTTTAGTCATCAACCTAATTAACAGGGTGTAAAAGTGGGCGGTAACCTATCGACAAAAGCGATCTTTTCCAGACAACCTTTGGATGAAATTGACGGAGAGGGAAAAATGTGACGCAGGTAGACCGCGGAGTAGTTATTACATATCTATCAATCTGTCTTGCCTTATCCCTATCTTGGGGTCGGCTTCCACTCTTACCGGATGCAGCTGAATTCCAGCAAGTATTTAACATGGAGCGAATGCCTATCTGACTTCCACAACCCAGTTACTGGGTAACACGATACCCCTTGGTAAGACTGGCTTCTGTCGACCCGTAACGACTGTCAAAGATCCACGATTGACAGCCGGGACCAACGGCTTAACGTGCTTTCCGAGGCACGGAGGAGTCTCAGTATGTAGAGATGGTCACCCATCCATGGACCAACCTCGGCATGCTTAGCTATACCTGATGGATCGACCCGTGCGGCTGTTATTTTAGCCACGAGCTCCTGCGTAGTAATTACATATATACCTATACAATACATAACTTAAACTCAAACTCATAGCATTTAATTTAAATAAACCATTTAGGCAGGCACTTATGAGTTGTGAATAAGTCGGTCAGTCAGAAAGATGAAGCTAATTGCAAATTCCAAAGCGTAGATCTCTATGGAGAAGAACGTGCAAGAAACTCCATGGACACTCTTTTTAACCATGTTATTACAAAATTTCTATTATGCGAGAACAAAGTATCACGAAAAAAAAGCGAACTATTCATAAAATAAAGTTTCTTAAAGTTATTTACTCGATAACTAACAAAATTCATGTTTTCGTCTACTTCCTATCTAACCAGATTCGAACCGAACTGCATATAATCCACAACTAAATGAATGGGTGACACAATACCCACTGGCAAGACTGGTGTCGGATTGTATGGCTTCGGAATACTTTAGCGACTGGAAAAGATCTTCAAATGAGCCAGGAGGACCAACAGTTTAACGTCCTTCCGAGACACAGACGAGTTTCGGTTTGCAGTAGGTGGTCACCTATCCACGCACCAACCTCGACAAGCGTTTAGTGATAGACAAGAGCTGCCTGACAACTTGGAGATCGACCCATAACGATATTATTAGTATTACGTAGGAGAGCATCGGCAATGACGCACTCGTTGAGTCAAAGCTTTCAAATCTTGAGCATCGACGCCGAGTTGCTAGATTTTCGGTTTTCTATCGAATACATTTTGGGGAGTGTGCGTCGGAATCGCATACTTTAATTCCGCCAAGCACGTTCCATCATCGAGCTATTAGACGTACCACGATGCTCCACTGGTGCATGGTGGATATCCCACCCCTAAGCAAAAACCATTTGGGAACACATTCACTGTGCATACAGATAAGGGGTGAAATTCCCTGCCGGAGTGTATGTTTCTTGACAGCTACAACCTGGAGGTATTTAAATCAAGAGTGAATAGGTTTTGGTCTATCCAAACGTGATTCATCTGCGTCCACATCATCGCTTACCATCAGGTGAGATGGTGGACAAGCGCGAGCATAACAACGAGCTCGTCACCTTTAAGATTTGACTCTAGATCATTAAAAGGCATGCAGTGCTACTGTGCAATTCATCATCTTCTTTCTCTTTTCCCAATTTATTTAGAGAATTACTTTGTCATAATTAGATCTCGTTTATACCGTCAGATTCAATATAGTATTATTCATCATCATCATTAAGCATTTAGTATTATTTGTTACATAACTAATTTATTATTCAGGAGTTTGTTAACACTTGGAAAAATTACATATTCATGGCGATTTTTGTTGACACAATTTTTCCTTGAAAACTACCAACAATGTGAAGGATTTCCCTGATAATACGGGAAGAAATATATAGCGTTATATCAGTCTATCTAAGGCCTTATCTTCCGCCGAGTTTAAGAGTCAATGGTCGGGAATAACTTATTGGATGGAGCTCCTAGAGTTATGCTGATACAAGGGAGCAGCGTAGCTTCGTCCTTATTGAAGTGATTACTTTGATGTGCTGAGAGATTGAATGTAAGATGGATCTTGGAAAGAAATAGAGTGATATTAACAGGATTGCAGTAATTAAGGTGAAGTAACCATATAATGTACAACCAGATTTTCTAAAATTACAATTTTAAGAGCATTTTTTGTAGTGGATAAATTGTTCAACATCTGCATTAAGTAAATACAACAGATTTTTAAGAAATTACTGCCAAAAATTTAAGTTAATTTAAAATTATATATGCAGATGATTAAGTTGTTTCTTGGATTGATATAATATATTAAATTCGACTGAATCATGTGGGCTCTTGTTGGTACAGCATATTAGCTTCTTTCTGCCAAGTGCATGGTTTTATTTTTCATCATAATCATTATGATTTTAGCCTATTTTTTTAAATCATGGTGATGATAGACATGGGCCTCCTCAAGTGTCAAGTGTAACCACAACGACCGGTCCTGTGCGTCTCGCATCTATCGGCTACCCGCAACCCTCACCAGGATATCGCTTCACCTTTTAGTTTTAGTTGATTTTAGTTTTCCAGCTCCAAAATAAAACAACAATACGTCTGACTACGTAGGCACTAGAGTTACCAGACAGACAGTACAGACCGTACGTATGGACCAATACTATAAATCTTGTCAGCTTTGAATATATCTGCATGAACCTGAACGTACTTACCGTACATATTGGCTTGCGTCTAGAACCTAGACTTACAGTAGAATATAGACTGGGTGCTAGATAAAAAATTTCAATGATATGTAGGGCAAAGTCTAAGACAAACACAAAGAAGGTGAGCTTTGAGTATAACGTTAGCTCACTGAGTGTGAAGGATTTCCGTCAACTAAGTTAAGGGCAGAGCTGGTAGGGTTTTAAAGCCTTGTACGAACTGAAAACACTCCCGATGCTTACAGCTAAAGTAATAAATCCATAGACAAAAGAATACCATCTTTACTTTATTTTAACATGTATTGTCCCACTGCTAGCCATCCTTAAGTCCTTATCGGAGCTCTTCTTTCCGCGCTTTCTCAAATCTGCCCTCATGAAATACGTCTAACAGCTGAACCCAACAACGTCAGTAGATTTGGCTACAGAAAATAATTTGAGATAATGTCTGTACAAGTAATATTAAACTATGTGTACTAGGCAAATCTACTGAGAGATACGTTATTGGGTTCGGTAGTAAGTCTTATATATAAACCAACATAAGCTTAAAATATTCCGCCTTTATAAATCCAGCACCATTATGTCTTCAAGAAGGTCGCAATATTTCAAACTTATCAGTTATCATTTTATCTCTCGAAGGAGAAGATCTACTTATAGTAATATTTCTCGAATCTCGAAGATCACAGACACGCGATAACATTGAAAACGTGGCATTTATTGACAAAATGGCATTTGATTATCTGTCTTGTTGAATTAGAATAAGCAAACATTAATGCAAAATATAATGATTATGTTACACGGGTTTTAATGGAAATCCAGATTAGTAGATACAGGCTAGTTTATAATAAATGTTAGAAGAACACTATCCTTTTAATCAATCTGCCTAGCCTTTGCCCAACTATCTTAGAGTTGGTCTAACCCGATGCAGCTGAATAAGTACCAGTATTTTACATGGAGCGACTGCCTATCTGACCTCCAAAACCCAGATTCTGGGTAATACGATATCCCTTGGTAAGACTAGGTGTCAGATTTTCGGACATCCGACGACCCGTAACGACTGTCAAAGATCCACGATAGACAGCCGGGACCAACGGCTTAACGTGCTTTCCAAGGCACGGGGGAGTCTCGGTATGTAAAGATGGTCACCCATCCATGGACCAACCCCAGCAAGCGTAGCTTAACCTGAAGGATCGACCCGTGCGGCTGTTTTTACTTTAGCCATGAGCTCTTCCTATCACACACAGACACCATCCTTCTAATATTTATTATAAACTTGCTTGTACAAGGTGCTTCGCCCACTTGATTGTTAGTAATTTTCCCAAAAGTACGATTTCAGGCATAAAAGTATCCTAATGTCCTTCTACAAGGTTCAATCCATTATTCAACAAAATTCATCATAATTGCAAAAATACATATTGGTAAGAATGTAAGTTTAGTAACTTAATCAGTCACGCCCAATCGGTGGAAAGAAAGGATTTCATGTTTTGAAGACGCGTATACCTCTCACAAAGAGGAGGCCTGTGCCCCAGCAGAGGAGACATTAAAAGGCTGATGATGAAGACGGGTAGACCATGGTCTAAAGTAGGGCATAGGATGCTTTTCATACCGGTAGAACATTGCCGTAGAATTTGTTTCACGTAGATAAGCCGCTTACATAAACTATTTTTGTAAAGTACTTAAAACTATAAACAACTTAAGGAATATTCCCCGTATAATCCCTTGCGAAATAGAAACTATTCAGATTAAGTTACCACAAGTTCTCCATTTTCACTTTATTCAAAGGTAAGTTTCGTTCTAAATAACCTCAGAAAAGCCGCAGACAAGCAACACAATTCACTTTTACAATAATAAAACTTCCATCTCAAAAACTTTCCCGTACCGGGACATGATTTATATTGCGAGAAAAAAACTCAAAAGTTACAAAAACGTTACGTAATCTTTTCCTCATACCTTGAACGGGAACACAATTGTTTTTGGAAGTTTTGCTCTGGAATTGGCTTTAGCAGTAGAATTTATAGTACACCATGTAGGTACTGAAATATGTGAGGAGGTCGCGGCGCGGTAGGCGCATGAAAAACAAACCTTGTCAGCAGACATGCTGATCCGGCAAATATACTTTTACGTGATGCTAATTTAGAACAGGATTCAAATACAAATGAAAAGTGTTTATTTGTTTATAAGACAGTCGGTTGTGATTCGTCGACGAAAATAGTTTGATTTTACGATACAAGAATATCAAGCTTAAAAAAAAAATTATTGCAGTCAAGTTTTTATTTTCTGACACACCAGAAATTCAAGACCCCAGACTCAACAGTACTGAGGTACATAGATTTAGATACACAGTAAGCGATTGTTACCCAAATATCATGTGAAGTCGAGTTTCTGTAAACCGATGAGCTGAAGAGAGCCGTGGGAGTAAGCTGGATACGAAAAACACAGGACCAATCGATGTGCCTTGAGGGATGCCTAGGCCCAGTAGTATCTTTTAGCTGAAATAATGATGTAGATGAAAATCTATTGAATTAAGAGAATTAGAATGAGTTTAAAATGAAATCTTATCTTAGATCGTGCTTGATGATAATAACCTTAATACTCTTGGCTTAATTAGGGGCTATGTATTGTGTACCTATCTACTACAAGACATGTTTGGGATAGGTTATTTTTTTTTACAATTCATGACGATTAAACCATGGACAATGAGTGGTTATCGGAGCGCCACGCCAAACCTCTTAAATTACCTCTTCACAATAACAAGAGGGATTCTAATAACCCGTGATACAATAGTTATACAGTACTCTAAACGACTAATGATAAAAGAATTTAACAATAACTGAAAAACGTAATGCGTAAGTTGTAATTAAATTTTTAGTGTCGAATGTGATCCAATTGGTCACAGCGTTTTCCTCAAACATGCACTTACACATAAATGTTATTATTACTTGAAATAATTTTATACGGAAATTATTACAAATATTTTTTTTATATTTAGAGTTCATGAAGTATAACGAAATTTTAAGGGCACACCACTGAATACGATCCAAAATATTCCTCATTAGGCCATCCCTTATCAACTACGCTCACAACCGTAAATGTAAATTCGTTGATACGCTTATGTAATTTAATTCCTGTATCCCTATTATTATATTCTTTTTCCTAAATCGGCGTTTTACTTTTACCAAGGGCCTGTAATCTTATTTTCTATGTAATTTTATTATGAGGAAACGACTCAGTAAACTTGAATTTTAACGTTTTCCTTGTGCTAGTGTGGAGCTTATCGACTGAGGTCGCTCCTAATTTGTCTAATAAATGAACGGAGATTACCTTATTTTTTCTTATTTCTGCGACTGCTTCCAGTAACACAGCGATATTGGGATGTTGTGACAATCAAGATTTATTTTTCTGTAACGGTAAACAAAGTCTGGAAACGCTTTTGTCTGAAGTGGGCCATACATCATTTTAGTTATAAGTGTTGTTCCAGTTTTATGTAGTATATTATACAAAACAATAGCAGTGTCTTCGTATAAATCCACATACAAATTATGCCGTAACATTTCAGTACGGCATACTAATAAGACTTTAAAACCTAGTAGACAAATTCCCTACAAGAATTATTGAAAGTCATATTAATGCATCACAATTTATACCGCAAACTATTGCACTTGCACAATAGAATTGTTTCATAAACATATTGAATAGTTTACACTTGATTGGACTTTCCAGTTCCATTATATAAACCTAAAGCGGTCAATTTCCTATATAAACCCAAAAACTAATTGTTTCCTTAATTAAAACCATAGCCACGCCTCATGGCTTCAGTAGTAACAACATTAGACAACAAAGCCGTAATATTTACATACAATAACCATGTGTTATTATACCCAATTAAAGTGCTCCCTTCTAATCAATTCAGGGTATCCTTGTGATAGCTAGCGGCCACAGTATTGCGGTTTTCCCAAGCCATTGTCCCTAATGAAGATGTAACATAGGTATTAGACATTGTATTCTAGTGAATTGATGATGAGTTTATAAGAACCGTGCTTTGTAGTGGTCAATTAGGTGGCCGATGTTCAGTAGAGGATTAAGTTATGATTGAAAACGAATTCAGTAATGAGGATGTCGTGACCAAAAGAACATTTAAAATTGTTCTTTTACTTGTACTTTTGTATTTGCATTGAAAAAATAATAGCTGCCGCTAGTGCACTCATTGTTAAGTAAATGCAAGTTTATAAATAATAATAATAAAACTTTTATTTAAGATAATTAAGATTCAATTTGTTAGTAGTATAATAACTTATACCTAGTGTTAATAATACAACCTTAATATACTCGAACCCTGCCTAACCCATGAATCGAGACAACAATACTCATGTGAGTACTAATACGTCGATTCATGTGTAGACAGTCAAGTCTACTGACTATCATACTTAAAACGCTGTTGCGACTAGCCCGTACACTGCTCAGCATTGAAGCGCACCGCTTGCGCAGAGTTGCGTAGAAGCAATCGATACGCGCCTCCGCAAACATACGTGATGCACTACAGTGGCGGGGTAGTCGCAACATCGTTCTAAGCGCATTATTGTATTGTAACCGTAGGGCACTGTACGCTTTTTGAGTATAGACTGCCCACAGGCTGCAGGTGTAAAAAGATGTACAGAAGGCTCTGAAGAGAATGATTTTTATCTCATCTGTACATCGGGCAAACCTGCGACCCATCTAGTGAATATGGCTTTCAAATTTTATCAAGTCACATTAGTTTGCTAGTGTATATTGATGATAGTATAACATGCTTAGTGAAACACGAATAGTGGCAATAATTATTCGGATTTACAATGAATATAATATAAATGCAGAAAAAGTTCGAATAAATGTTCCAGTCCTGTTTTTCACGTTCGGACAAACATTAGTATGTTTAGCAGATATTTGTTCTGTTAGTGTACGTGACATTTGACTGTAATAGCAGTTACTCCCACAACATAGGGAATCCCATGGAGGGATAATATGCGTGAAGCAGTTTATTTGTTTACTCGTCTGGTGCGTTCAGACGAAACGTGTTATGGTGTCTGACAAATAGAAAAGACAATCAGAAGCCTTCAAATGTCAGACAACTTATTCAACAAAGAGGAAACTAAAATAAAATTCGGGAGACAGGTTTAAAAGTCTACGGTTTTAATTTTAAACTGAAACGCATGCTTTAAAATTCTCAGGAATAAGTTAAGGTGACGATGATTTATATGCAATTAATAAAAAAGAACCAGGTCAAATACAACAGAAGGTTACTAGTCTGAATTGTAAAGAAAAACATAACGTGTCAGAAGCTAGTGATACCGCAAGTAGTATGAGTCAACTAAAGGAAATTGGTCATTGTGGTCAGTACGTATTTACGCTCAGCGATCTAGCCAACACGTTAACTTGCCTTTGAGGCAGCCACTTAGACATTGTACACACATTTGATGTAAATGTAGTCACATGTCACGAGATCGTGATGATTTTGACAAAAATATTCGTTGAAACAGATCGTGAATCCTAGGAAAATAATTGAAGAAGTGAAGGTTTCAATTTTGTTGAATTAAGTCAAAGTTAAGAAATAAAATAAAATTCTAGAGCAGTTTTGACAACGTCGATTGATACAATTAAGACATTGGCAGCACCATTGAATTATATACAGGGTGTAACGGAAAGGTGTGGTCATATTTTAAGAACTGCATCTGCCCATCGATATGAACAACTTTCTTCAAGAAAATCAGAGTAAATTCTAAAAAAATATATATTATTTTTTAGAGAAAGTTGTTCATTTCCATGGGCAGAACCTAAAATACGACCACACCTTTCCGTTACACCCTGTATAAGATAAGACATGAAAATTTAATACAGAAAAATATTCCTCTAAAACATAAAAGAAGAAAGAAAAATAAAAACAGACTTCTTCAGGCTGTCGCCCCAGCGTATGACAAGGGTCAAACAGAGAAGTTGGTTATTGTGATCCTCGGTAAACGTTGGGCTAACAATTTGTCATAATTCATTCAAGTGGTTGTGGACTTTAACCATAGTAAGATTTTTACCTTGATAGAAATAAATCTACCAGATACAATGAATATTATAAGTTTTGATGTATGAATAATGGGTATCATTATCAAAAGAGAAAAATAAGAACAGTAGTATAATCTCCAATCCAAACACACAAATCGATTTACAGTGAACGTAAACACTTTTATTATCATTATCCAGATATGGTCTTAGTATATAGACACAAAACTGCGAATAGGAATTGGTTAAAACCCAACTTGTAAGTCCACATTTAAAAAAAATGAAAATTGTTTTCTTCGCTTATACCCTATAGTACCCGACTTTCTCAAATAATCTAGGATCGTTTGACACTTTCAGTTAACTGAAAATAATTAATGATGTTTCATTGTATGACCGGCATTGAGGAGTGAGTCTGAAAACAGGGTCTCGCTGAAGCGTAACAAAGAAAATTTTGGGACAACCACTGACCTTCAAGCGTTTAACAGAAAAGGAAGACTACTGACAATATAGCCTATACGAATATTCCTCCATTGACTTTGTTTTGTACCAGCAAATGTAGAACAAATGTTTTTATTGTCTTTATAAACGACCGAAACCGCGGTATAGGGCTAAAAAAAAAACGATATCTAGGTACTCTTCCATATTTGTCAAAGAGATTTGCTGTGGCCTTAGTCTTTGCTTAGGCTGCTTTTTGTGTAATTAAACGCAAAGCGACGGTTAAATCACTTCGGTCTCTTAAATGAAAAATGAAACATCACATTCAAGCCTTAACAAGTCTTGGGAATCATCCAATTTTGGTGGTGCAGGTAAATAAACAACAAATCAATATTTCTGCAGACGGTTTAATATTCTTCACATAAACGTCTTGAGTGGCACTCATCCTGATGACATACAATACATGCCCCTACTGATCCGAGGAAACAAATACCTAAAAGCAACATTCAGTAAGCACTACCAATCATATAATAACATCTACGATCCGTCTACTTACTTCCACTGAAAATACTGTTTAGCCCTCGAACGTTTAGACACAATCGCCTCCGAACTTAAGCCTTCGTTTATGACGTCACTGAGCAGGGAACAAAACACTACCCACAAAATAGGTTTACACTAGCAATTTAATTTAGCAATCTTTATTTTCAACACGCGGTTTGGACGTGCGAGATGTTTGGACGGGCGACGTGCGCTCGACGTCGCGTCCCGCGAAAGACTGAAGGCTGCGAGGTGAGCTGGGCCAATAGAGCCCGGTGCCCCCCCCACCCCGCAGCCCCCGCCCGCCCAGGCACACGCGCCGCTCTACGACCGCGCATAGACTAGATAATGCAGATGAGATAAGTGCTGAAAGACCTTGGTGGTCAGCTTAGAACCGATACCGTATTGATGTTCAATTGTTTCCTAGGAATCAAACGACAAAGTTGATATTAGCTGGCTATGAAATTAGCGTGTAAACCTGTGGTTACACCTCCCACAAAGTAAACACATGACTTGATGAAGGTTGGTGAAATAGAGTATTAAATGCAATAAATGAATATGAATAAACCACTGGATACGGAAAGCGATGAACTGGTGGTAGTGGCGATGCAAAAGGAGATCTTTGTTGAGCAGAGAACGTCATTCGTCTGGATGACGACAACCCCGAGCACAACTGAAAAGTTGAGTGGGTAGAAGATCAAGGTGATCTAGCCAATGGAATTTTCTTATAAGGATTATCCATGATTTTATGATTGATGATCTCAAAGCCGTAATCCTCTAATCTTAGGATTACAGATATTTTATGATAGTGTCCACGTAACGCACTATAATGCGTAGTATTGTGAAGATCTAATAAAATATGTATTATGTTTTTATCGTGACTTCAAGAAACGTGATTGTGATTTTAATTGTTTAATTAGAGATGTTATATCTTTTTAATGGGCGTATTGACTATTACTTGAGCTTTAACATAACAGGGAGCACTGTTATTTTTTCTTGAGCAGTAACGTGTTATAGGTTTTTCCATAATACTCTTATAGTATTCCATGCTCATCTTCTATTAAGGCCTTATTGCCCACTTATAGCCCTTATTCATTGGCAGCTTACATCAATATCATCCTCATTCTCCAGCATATATTGCTTTTCCATACAAAACTCTATTAGCCTTCATCTCAACGGTCTCATTGGCAGCTCAGTTGAAGTAGGGGATCATGCATTCAGTCCCACTTTCAAATTTAATTATTTTTATTGCAAACCATAATGTACACAAAGGTGAAAAAATAATTAGGAATAGACCCTGTCGAGCACAGCAAAACCTTGCTTAGTATCTAAACTTTGACGAACGGTATTAGTTTGTGCCGATATAAAAAAGAAAGTAAAAATAAAATAAAATATTTTACTTCAGACCTTGATCCATAAATTAATGATGTCAGTAAATATCTGTATCCAAAAGCAATACTGGAAAGAACAAAAAAAATAAAGAGGAAGAGTGAATATATTACTTCTGGACAAGCGTGCTCCATCGTCGCTTACCATCAGGTGAGATAGTGGTCAAGCGTGAGTCTATCAATGGTAAAAAAAGAAATGATGAGACCACCAAATTCTTTGTAGTTGCATAATCCGTGACCAATATTCCAAGTTCGTTTTTCGTATCTGGCGTCTCTTAATCTTTGACGTCTTCCATCGCCCACTGTTTTAGATCAAACTCAAAAGAATGTTACATTCATGAAACAATTAGTTTTATGTGATTATTTTCAAGAAAACTCCCATTACATTCCAAGTTAACGTTTAGGTGCCAATACTTTTTTATCAGAATGTAGGTAGGTCTTTCATGTCGTGCGGGTGTATAAACAGAAGGTATGTAGTAAAAACAGTACCAACTTATAATTAACCCCATGTTATAGGGCATAGGCCTCATCGTGTAAATTCGACGAATGTTTGTTTCATGTTTTTAATGAACTTAATATATATAATATAAAACTGATAATAGGAATATGTACAAAAGCGTATGAAAACAACTCATTGGGCATCAAAAAATTCATCCATTTTGCTGTCAGTGGGAAAAGTGCCCAGTACGCTGGCAGCGTTGCCACGTTGTATAGCAATGTTGATTCGCTAGCCAAAAAAAGGCCCAGCCGTCCGGTCACGTGAAGAGTTGACTATCTGTTTGCTGACATCCCGAAAGACTCGATGCTCCAAATGACTTAACATACCTCTCAATAAGGTCGTTGTACTTGCGCCGTTTGAGGTTTTCTGCACCAGCAGTAGCCACCCCTTCACAGCCTGTTTGTTGGTTATGTATATAGGGTGTAACGGAAAGGTGTGGTCATATTTTAAGGAGTGCATCTGCCCATCAATATGAACAACTTTCTTCAAGAAAATCTGAGGAAATTCTCAAAAAAAATTTTGTTTCCCATACAAATATTAATCAGCTGATGATAACTTTGTATGGTAAGTCCAATTTTTTTTTTGGGAATTTACTATTTTTTCTTAAAGAAAGTTGTTCATTTCCATTGGCAGAACCGGTTCTTAAAATATGACCACACCTTTCCGTTACACCCTGTATATAACGATCCAATCTAGATTAAGTTGAGTTCTAATTTATAGGTATTCTTTACTAAGGCTTCTTTTAAGAGTCTTAGGGCCGGTTTCTGAATTAAGTAGGTTTTGCAGTTACGTATCAAATCCTACTGTAAGGCGCAGTTATATGACTTTTAATGGTTTTTAATTGAACATCACGTCTATACGTCTTGTCTTATTTCTATGAAAAAAATATATGTTACTCTAGTCAATTTCATACATCATTTGTATATTTTTACAACACAGTGTAATTAATCTGTAAAGTTATGTCTAACTCGGATAAAAAATTTAGAATCACGCAAAAACTATGAAGCGTATTTTTATGAAACCTTCACCATTTTAAAGATCATTTAATTATTTATAATTTAGTCTCAGTGTTTTAGTTTAATACTTGTTGTTTTATGTGTAATAAATTAATAATGCATCTAATTTCGCACAGCGCTCTTTGATGGGCGATTCCTATTACTGGGTGGACATACGACGCGTTAGGTGAGCTCAGCGCAGAACACGCAAGCTAACCACTCAAGGTCGTTGGCAGTAAATAGCGCCTTAATGGGAAATTTGACAAGATTTCAGGCTAAAGCAGACCTTGACAAACACTCAATTTCAAATTCTTTATTCAGACATCGGGGTTAGTAAACGCGATCTATACATTCCAGGCATTTGTGAGCAGAGATATAAATTCTGTTACACTAAGACTAGACAGTAAACTATCTGATTGGTACGGTTGCCAAAAAGTGTCGGGCTCACTGAGCTAAGTTCACTGGTCTTGATTTAGTAAGCGGGAGTAACCAGCCAGTAATTTAATGGCCACGAACGGCGATACTTTAATGCACGTCCGGCACACCCTGGGAAGCCATCTACCTCCTTGCAGTATGGCTTATATGCCACTTCATGAGCTATTCTTATGCAAAAGTCTGCTCTGATACAAAGGAAGATGAAATCTCCTATATGCCTTTCGTTATTATATTTTAAATTATATTCTGTTACTTGGCGATCTGTTTTAAACACATTGAGACATTCAGTTGAGGTGTCACATACTGTGTTTTATTAGCATAAATAATTCTTGGGAGTCCCTTTCATATTATAGTGTCATCAAATCTTGCGGTAAGCGTACATCATTTTTTTTTTTTTTTTGGGATATCTTCCTTCCATGATATCTCCCGTTCTTCGTGTCAGACTCGAACGATTTTCAGAGGATTATTCTTATTTTATTTGTCTTGTTTTTTTTGTTATTTGTCTAATGAACATAGTAATTTTAAGTTCTGTTTTTGTTATTTAATGTTCAAAATCTTTTTTACTAGCTTGTCTCTGTGTGTACATAAATAATTAAATAAATAAATATTTTTCACATGAACAACCGTTTTTCTCTTGACTGTACTTATCTGTCAAAAGAAATAAGGATAGCTGACCGGAATGTCAAAGTTTATAGTGGTTCAGACAGGAATTAAAACATAAAAATAACCAGCAGGGGATCAAATCAAATCAAATCAAATCTCTTTATTGCATTCATGTGTTTTACATTTAGTTGTGAAAATATGTAAGTAAGTTCCATGAAACCCGGTTTGGACACGGCAACATAATAATAAGTTTTACATCATAATAATAACATAATATAATAGTAAGATTATGTATATATATATATCTATCCCAATCTTTAATTACTAATCATAATACCTTAGACTATAATATTTTGATCAATTTAAATTCACTAATTGAACTGCAATGTCTATAGTTAGAATGAATTATTAATTCTTTGAACAATTACTGTAACAATTTAATTATTTTTGTTATTATTAACTTACTACTATTGCTATTGTTATTATCGAATTATTGTTGTTATTACTGAATTATTATTGCTATTTCTGAATTGATAATTTAAATATATAATTGGAATAAATAGGGTATTTTGTAGATTTTTTATTTAGTTTTCAGATCAGGGGATCTGACAACTCCTCTTAACTGCCACTGGCATAGTTTAATCTTTATTTTTTTGAAATATTTTTTTATTATCATTTTTCTCACATAATATCAACGTGAGCAACCAGGATTTATAATAGATAATATGGTTTAAAAGAGTGTCCATGGAGTTTCTTGCACGTTCTTCTCCATACAGATCTACGCTTTGGAATGTGTAATTAACTTCATACTCGTATTTCTGCCTGACCGACTTGTCAATTAAAAAGTGCCTGTAAATGGTTCATTTGAAATAAATGCTTTGAGTTTGATTTTGATTACAATCACATAGGAAAATGCGGCCAAAAAGTGTCTGTTGAACAAACACTTACTACCGAGATGCCTTGACGTCCAAAGCTAGAGACGGTACTGTCAAAATATTCCTTAAAGCAAGAGTGTCCGAGAGGGTCATCATTTACTAATGGAAATTGACAGCTCTGTGACAACACTGACTATAGCTACGACAGCCGAAAACTGTGCTCAGCACTATTCTGTGGCCAAGAGTATTTTTGACGTGACAACGTCTTATAAATTGGTTTGCCGGGTGACACTTCAAGAAACTGCGTTACGCTCCGCTCACGTTATGCGCTCACAATGAGAGCGAGTAAGAGGCACGCGTCCCTTCCACTCGGGCATGGTTAGCCCGCCTAAGAGCGAGAGAGACAGACATAAAAAGTGAAAGGCACGCGTCCCTTCCACTCGAGCACAGTTAGCCCGCCTAAGAGCGAGAGAGACAGAGCGAGAGAGAGAGAGTGAGAGAGATAGGCATACACACCGGTTCATGTCTTGCGCTTCTATTTCGCTTAGGCGCCTGCATACAAGTTTACACGTTGCCAGTTAATTGTAAAACGATTGTGTAGTGATAATGTGAAGGTAGTTTCGTCCATCGCAACAATTCAAACAGCAAAGGTAAATAATTTCAGACTGATAATATAACATGATTTCATTTCATATTTCTCCTATCATCGCCCTGTCCTCAACAAAATCACTCAGATAGGAACTTAAGTTGTAGTAAACGCTGTTTCATTGTACGAAAATGTATTGCAAGTTATTGTATGTATATTTGTATATAAATACGTATGTATGTGTAAAGGTAAAAATAAAATTTTGTTAATATGAAATTCAGTGCGAGATTCTTTGTATAAATAAATGTTTTAAATTGTTACTATTATTTCATCCTTCTTCCTACTATACGAATGAATATTCACATTAAAATTATTTTACCACTCAAAGTCGTTGTCACGTAAAACTTTCGCCCGTATACCGACTTTACAGGCAACCAATTTTTTTTTTATCATTTATAGGCTAGCGATTCAACACTATCTCAGCTGATGGTAAGCGATGATGTAGTCGTCGATAGAACACGCTTGCGTATAAGTAACCTCTTCACTCTTTACTTAAAGACCCTTATGTTGTAGCTATCAGGACTAAAACATACTCCTGCAGGGAATTCAACTCCTTACTGCTGTATGCATAATGAGTGTGCTCCCAAAAGATTTTGTGCGTATGAGTGGAATGTTATACAAAACGGCGTTTTCAGTTTCTGCCGTTCGCGGCGTTCAAGAATATGAAGTACCAATGCCTTCATAAACCCAGTGTGAGAGTGAGACGGACCTATACAGGACGAATAGCACTATCTCTTTTTTATAGCGGATTCATGATTGCAATGGCTCATCATAGTGGGGGAGCAGTGCTCTGTATTTTATTAACCGACTTCGAAAAAGAAGGAGCGTGAGTACCAACTTCCAAACTCCGGGCTGCTATTGAGAAGTTTTTGTGGAAAAACCCAATAGCACCTTTGATCCGACTCCAGCATCCAACCCTGGACCCCTCGCTCAGCAGTCGCACTTGCGAGCATGAGACTAACAAGGCAATTAAAAAAAAACATTCTCTAACATCATCGTTTCCAGGCCTGCGGACGGCGAGCAGGGGGTAGTTCGCCGTCCGATCAGCACCAGGCCCGTGAGTCGACGGCGCGTAGTGTTCCAAGCGCGCCTCAAAGAGGTGAGTGTCAGCAATCACTGACGGGGCCCATCGTGGCCGGTGCCTGCATGCCTAGGTGTAGCGGAAAAATTCTTAACAGAGTTACCGCACCCCTGGGCACACAGGCACGGAAAGAACAGGGGTGGGCTTTAGTGAGTAAGAGTCTGACTCGCCCTCCCGCTCTACCCAGAGCGGGAGATGTGATTGAATGATTTCCCACCACGCCAATAATAAAACAAAAAAAAAACAACATCGTTTAACACAATCCAGCTAACACATACATCTCAACGGACTGGTTGCGTGACGAAATTATTTTTCGGCACAAATCTCATTTCAGTGGCCTCAAGAGAGAAATAAGTGATACATAGTTGATGTGGTGGAAAGTTTTTCAAAGTCATTATAATCTATGTTGCCAACTTTGTGTGCCTTTGGGAGAAGACGAGTTAACACTTTTATGAGGATAACAAGTTTTTAAATTATGAGACTGAAAAGGGTTTCTTGCTGTGGTAGCTTCATGGTTTATGGAATTGCTTCTAGAGTAGGATTACATAGATTGCTGTTATAAAATTGGCAAATTTCTAATGTGGAGTTTTCAGAAACGTTTTCCAAGTTAATCAAAGATCTGTCCAGGGGTCGTGGATAAATTCGAAACAGAGTTGCCTCGCCCCTGGGCACTCAGGACAGGAAAGGAACAGAGGTGAGTTTTAGTCAGTATGAGTCTGACACGCCCTCCCACTCCACAGAGAGCGGGAGAAGTCATCGGCTGATTTCCCACCCCCAAATAAAAAGAAAAGTTAATCAAAGACATACTAAAGTAACCAGTGCATTGGGCCCGAGTTGTGGATTAGGGCCCACACCGTCTCACAGAGAAGAGGTCTAGGTCCCAGCAGTGGGCTAATTATTCTTTCGTTTATTTATTTTTACACATATAGTTAACATTTTTAAATATTTTTAAAAGAAAACATATGAAAAAAACTTTTAAAAATATAAAAAATAGTAGTCCGCCGGTATTGGGAGCAGGGTCTAATTATTCATATTATTATGTCACTTGAACTCAAATCTTATGTTAGATATATAGAACAGTAGCGTAGCTAATTTGATTAGCTATCAGAAATGATAAAAGCCAATTAAATTCGAGCATTCGATTTGATAGCAAAATAAATAAAATAGACTAGGCTATTAGGTTTTGTATCCACAATAGCCTTGTCTATTCTAACTCATCTAAGTTAAAGCATTTTTTTGAAGTGAAAACTTCTTTATCAGCGTTGAGCACTTTTCTTGGGATGGGTATAAAATGTTAAACTCGCGTCAGGACACGTGACCTGATCGAAAATTCGTAAGACGATTCAAAAATGCACAACGTTAATGTTCAAGTTTTCACTTCTGCCGGCACTCCCGGAGTGCAACCCGTTTTTTTTTTTAACCCTAAATAATGTCCCGGACCGAAGCCAACTGGTAGAGGCCCCTTTAGACACTTTTTATGAAATGAGGCACCAACCGACGATTATCCCTGTACGCGTTATGCAAGTGCACCCAAGGACAACCCGCGGTTAGTGTGAAACTATTGCTTTTGGGAAGCTTAAGTGGACTGGTAACCAAGAACTAAGTAAAGACTATGGGCCCAACCTGAACAATGCCACTATAATATACATCGATACCAAAAGGCCAAAAGGTGACTTGCACACTCAATAAATGGGCCCCTAAAAACGGTCGCTAGCACGTAGTGTGACGTAGCAACAAGGAGGCAACATATTCTGAGGTGCTTAAGGAGTGGAGAGATATACCACGGCTATCAGGACAACCTCGGCAGTATGGTCAAGATCCCTACCAGATCGCCACCCAAGCCAGCCAATGAAGGCAAGAGAGAGGTGGGAGCTCTGTTCCTCGTCAGTTTTCACTACAGCCGGCCAATAAAGGCAAGCCGGAAATATGGAACAAAAATTCTCTCTCTTAGTCTGGCCTTTAACCCTAGGCATGTTGCGGCAATATTAAGTCTCCCGACACAGACCTAGGGTTAATTGGGATACGCAAGCCCCACCACGACGTCAAGGTAGAGATACGCTGGTGGGGAAAAAACAAACAATTATTATTATTACTGAATAAATTCTCAAAATAAAAAACAAACGTAGAATTTTAACGCCACTTCTCTGTAAATACCACTTCAAACCCTTTCAGATAAAGTTTCCAATAACATAAAATTCCTCAGAATCTCCGAATTCTGCGCAAACATGGAACTGGAACAAAACTGTGCGGTGGAATGTTTTTGCCGTGGTTATAGAACTAGCTTCAAACAAAAGACGACCACTCCACCGCAACTCTTTGACCACTAGAGTAAAGGTAGTTGTGCGTAACTTGATCACACCAAAACCCTTGGCGGTTCTATAACTAACTTTTAAAGAAGTGACGAATCTATCGTCAGAAATATTGAGGAAAGTGATGAAAATGCCCTAAAAAGTGCATCCTAAATGTACAATGACATAAAAAAAAAATCTTGGGAATAGGAACCTCGAGCTATTCGCTAGGAATTTTAATGGCCCCCAGTTTCATAAGATACCTAGTTAATATAATAATTTGAAACCCCTAACGGTTAAAAGAAAAACGAGAATTTAAAAAAAACAAAAGAGCAGATGAAATTGAACGGCTGAACCGATTTTGATAAAACATGTCTCAGATCCATCGCTAGAAACCTGTTTTAAATAAAAAAAACCTCATTTAAATCCGTTCACTCGTTTAAGAGCCACAGTGCCACAGACAGACACACAAACATACTAGCTGTCAAACTTCTAACACCTCTGTTTTTGCATCGCAAGTAAAATCGTGACTGCTTTCTAAAACAGACTTATTAACCTATAGCGTTCCCACTGAGAGCTGTGGTAACCCAATGGTAACAGCCGTGACTTACGAGTTATTGGTCGTGGGTTCAAACCCAGACTTTACTTTGTGTAAATTATGTCATCACCACTGCTCTCAAAACGATGAAGGAAAACATCGTGAGGAAACCGGCATGTCCTAACCAAAAATTCGAAGGTATATGACAAGTACCAACCCGCACCGGGCCTGCTTGTGAATCACAGTCAACATCCTCTCGCAGGGAGGAGGCCTGTGTCCTGTGGCGCATGTACACACAGCCCACAGCTTATAAATTTTGGAGAGTCTTTCGATTAATATTACAATAGTTTTATTCGAACGTTGCGATTGTTTAAACAGTTAGTGCAGATTAAAAAAAAAACAAGCCCGTCGAAGAGGGTACATGTTTATTAATAATTAATGTAGTAATGAGTGCCGCTCCCTCCTAGTTTGTACTCCTCGCACTACTCATGTTATAAGTTACACTTGCATACACAACACTCTCGCATGCCAGCGAGTGAGACAGCTCCCCAAAGCTACAAGAACGCTCCTGGAGCCCTGCAGGCTCTACAGTCCCAACCCCAACAGAGGGAACTAAAACAAGACAAGAGGAAATGTTGATTATGGTTATGCTATATGTTCCCACGGTTGGGACACAGATATCGTACCTGCCAAAAGGAGTGGACCTTAATAATACCTACCACATGGTACGAAAGGTGTTTTTTTTTGTGGCGTGGGAAATCAACCAATGACATCTCCCGCTTTGGGTGAAGCAGGAGGGCGTGTCAGACTCTTACTGATTAAAACCCACCCCTGTTCCTTCCCAGCTCTGAGTGCCCAGGGGCGAGGTAACTCTGTTTCGAATTTATCCTCAACCCCTGGGCGGGCATCGGCCATGACGGGCCCCGTCATTCTTGCTGACAACTCTTTGAGGCGCGCGTGGAACACTACGCACCGTCGACTCTCGTGCCTGGTGCTGATCGGATGGCGAGCAACCCATTACTCGCCGTCCGCAGGCCCGGGTTTACTGTAGCCGGAGATCGTCTCGCGGCGCCGGAAGCCCCAGGCGTCTCCTGCGGCGGCTGCTGCTGAGGGCGTGAGGGTGACTCAGTTGTTGAGTCTCCTTCAACCATGCCGCCTCCCTCTTAGCGAGCATTACTGCTTCGCAGAAGGAGGTGACAGCTTCCCATTCCCTCTCGCCCCGTACCATGGCCTGAACCAGGGCCGGGCGCGAGTGCGAATGGTGTAGCAGTATGAGTGGACGTATGTGTGTTTTAAAGTTTTTAGTTACGGGACATGCTGGTTTTAAAGTTTTTAGTTACGGGACCTGCTGGTTTTCTCACAGATCCTTTTTTTTGTTTTTTTTTGGGGATTTTTTTTTTTGACGTGTAATATCTTTCTTCTCGCTTTTCTACAATCTTTGGGAGTGATTTCGTGAAATGGGACGGAAGTGTGTACCAGGATACCGGAGAAGCGCGCGCTTTTTGATTTGACCAATAAGCGCGCGCGAATTGATTTGATCAATGAGCGCACGCGGTAGTAGAGTTGGCGGTCAGGTTGCGCACGGTCGAAATCTGAACTAAACGTTTTCATTTTATTTTTCAGAACAGTATGTTAATTTCTTTATTTATTTAACACTTCATACCCACAAGTACAGAGGCGGGTGAGATGTCAAATGTTACACATCATATGCAAATACTGTAAGGCATTCCTGGTGTTTTTTTTTTTTTGTTGATGTTAGGCGCGCGTTTGACAACTATCTCAACTGATGGTAAGCGATGATGTGGTCGAAGATGGACCACGCTTACCTAGAAGTAACCTATTCACTCTTTACTTAAAGACTCCCAGGTTGTAGCTATCAGGAAACACAGACTCCGGCAGGGAATTCCATTCCCAAGCTGTACGCACAATGAATGTGTTCTCAAAACGTTTTGTGCATGTGGATGGGATGTTCACCATGTACCGGTGACGCATCGTTGTACGTCTTGTGGTCCGATGATGGAACAGGCTTAGTGAAATCAAATTATGCAATTCCGTCACAGACCCCAAAATGTAACCGATAGAAAACCGACAGGCTAGCAACTCGGCGTCTATGCTCAAGACTCTGGAGCTTCGACTCGACGAGCGCATCATTTTCGATGATGCTCTTGACTCGTTTCTCTTTTTAGGGTACCGGACCCGAAGGGTAACCAATGGGACCCTATAACTAAGCCTCCGCTGTCCGTCCGTCTGTCTGTCAGTTGGCTGTATCTCATGATGCGTAATACGTAGACAGTTGAAATTTTAACGGAATGTGTACTTTTATTGCCGCTATTACAACAAATAATAAAATAAAAACAAACCAAAAATTAAAGCTCTAGTAGGGGAGCCCCCTACTAAACATGTTTCTTTTTTGGCTTTTCTTGTGTATGGTACGGAACCCTTCGTGTGCGAGTCCGACTCACATGTGGCCGGTTATTTTAAATTTAATGAGATCACCTTTTTCCTTCCTTTTCTATATATCTATCTGTCCTTATAAGAAGTACCAGTTATGTACCTACCTACATATACGTATAGGTGCCAAAACCAATACCCACAAATTGACCCTCGCTCGTAAAGCGCTTGATACAATACAAAGCCGTTGCTTTAAATTTTATCCCTCATCCGCTGCAGCGCTTTACGTCCGTGACCAAGAATATATTGACGCAGGTCGAGGGGACAATGCTTTACGACTGTTTTTATTTTGCTTGTTAGATTGGGTTTGCTTTTAACTTTTTGCTAGAGGATTCGAAAATGTGAGCAATTTTTTAAACTACTACTACATTTTTTTGGTCATATCCAGCTAGTGATTAATAATTTTCCATTGAACGTGGCAATGCTGCCAGCGTTCTGGGCACTTTTCTCATTGACAGCGATATGGATGAATTTTTCGATGCCCAATGAGCTGTAATCCTCCCGGATCTTTTATGCCGCTTGTACATATTTTTAACCGACTTTTGAAAAAGGAGGAGGTTCTATATTCGACAGTATGTATATTATTTTTATTTTTTATGTATGTCCGCCGGTTTCTTCATCAGTTGTGGACTGATTTTCAAAATTCTTTTTAACCGACTTCCAAAAGGAGGAGGTTCTCAATTCGTCTGTATGTTTTTTTTTTGTATTTATGTTACGCGATTTCTCTGCCACTTGTGAATAGATTTTGATGATTCATTTTTTTGTTTGGTAGGTCATACATCAGAGGTGGTCCCATAGAATTTTCTCGAAATTGATTAAGCGCTTTTTGAAAAAAAAACAACAAAATCAAAAAATGTGTGTACACAGATGACATTTTGGCTGTCTCCAAATGTTCAAATTCCCTGTTATTGGTGATAATAATATATTGAGTTTTACTTCTTATGTACAACACCAATAAAAAAAAATTAAAATAAAATTAAAACTTTTTTCAAAAAATACAACCGACTTCTAAAAATTGCAAAATAACTTTAATTTTGGAAGTCGGTGTCAAATAACGAAGAAACAAAAAGCTATATACACCGACTTCTGAAATTTAAGTTATTTTGCAATTTTTAGAAGTCGGTTGTATTTTTTGAAGAAAGTTTGTATTTTTCCGAAAGAATATACTTTCGAGGTGATCCCATATAAATTTTATCGAAATTGCTTCAGCTCTTTTTGAGAAACTGAACAAAAACGAAAAATACATAGACCTCGATGACATTTCGGTGTTCTCCAAATGTTTAAATTCCACGTTCCATGTTATTGGGGTTTTTATTTCTGGGGAATAACAACTAAAAAGTGAAAAATGAAAAACTTTTTACAAAAAAAACAACCAACTTCCAACAAAAAAATACACTAAAAATTAAAAAATAACTTTAATTTCGGCAGTCGGTGTCAAATAACAAAGAAGTAAAATACAAACAGTGACTTCCGAAATTATAGGTATTTTTAGTGTATTTTTTTTTTGGAAGTCGGTTGTTTTTTTTTTGTATTTTTTTATTTATTTACTAAGTTATTTATTAGTTTAGATAAGTATATTGAAAAACAATAAATAATGAATTAAACAATCTCAAAAAATAAATCAATTCCTCAATCCGTGATTAATAATTGGTGTTGGTGAAGATATTTGTAAGACCTGCTATTTTTAATGAGATTGAATTTTTACTGAAAGGAATTATAGGCTTTAAAGTGAAGAGTTTCTGCAGTAGCCATGACAGGAACACACTCTGAACGTAACGTTACCTTTCTGGCCATGTAGCCGTTTATTTTGTATAATAATTGAAAAATCTTGTAACACATAAAAGATGCGTAATTTAACTGTCGTACAGCAAGGTATGACAATTAAATTACAGCGGCTAAATGAAACGGGTTGGTGATTTCAAGCCATCATAAGTCGAAGTTTCAGTTTATTTAGTAATATAGTAATAATTTATTGAATAAGTAGTTTGTACATGGCATACAGAGTTGTCTTTTATACTTAATTATTATAAAGAAAAACCAGTACAACAATTTATATAAAATGGGTCATAGGACTATTTCCTAAACTAGGCAGAAAACCTGTCTGTATCTTAGGAACGAGTTGTGGGCTACACATATGTTATTTTGTAATTGCTTAGCACTTGTATATTAGGATTTTTGTTAAACTATTTGTTTTCCCGAACAAAATAAATAATAAAACTATATACCTATATATGTATCGTCATAAGTAAATCTATTTGTCAACCTGAGGTTTACTGTAAGAAAACCCTAACGCTGTGGTAAGCTGGCCCTTGTCATTAACTGTCTCTTTGTGTTTGTATTTATATGTTTTATGTTAGCAATAAAGAACAATTAAGATAATAAATAAAACAGTAGTAGTGGTAATGAAAAATAAATGTTGTGCTGCGTCTCTGTCTGTCTGTTCATCTGTCATAGCTTGCTTTTTCTTCAACATCACTCAGGATCCTTAAAAAGGTGATCTGAAATTAATAAAAACATATTATAAAATTAACATAATTTCTCATATCAAATTATGGACAAAAATACTCAACGTACTTGAGAAGACTCTGACACTACATAGCATCGCAGTTTATGCAAATTTTAACTTGGCGACAATCCAGCAAAGTTTTATGAGAAAAGACAAATAACTTGGTACATTTGCTTTATTGCTACAAGGGTAATTTAGAGGGTAAGCAGCGGGTTATTAAATTAAGGGGTAAGACGTGGCACTTAGAAGAGAATGTGGAAATGATTGGTTATTTTTATCTTTTCTGATAAGTGATAAGTCTAGGAAAAATCATTTTTTATCAAAGCGGGAAACAGTTTAAGTTCTGTTATGTTTGGGCTGTAAAATTTATTTATTTAGCTCAATAAATAGATTTCATGCCACCAACTGCATCAGACTGCTTAAAAAGTGACTCGTTTGTAACTTCGTAGTGGTTTATTTTGTTGAGTGTTTTGAAAATATTTATTTTTTACATTTTAGTGAATTATATTTCTGTAATCGCCTCTTTAAGCCCTTTATTTTGATACCCCACATCATCAAGTCACACAAAAATATGACCTCACTAACCGCCATTGCCCGCTGCAGGCCGCCATTTTGTTTTCTTTTTTTTTAATCGTATTGTTTACATCACTTCGGTAGTCAAACCTAATGATATTTCATTTATTGAAATCCATCCAGCGGCGAGAGGGCGTGCCAAAAAATAGACATACATTTATTCATCCAATCATTTTTACATTAAAATTAAAAACTTACAATTAAAAAAAAACAATACTGACATACATACATACTCTCGAAAAACATTACCCTCAATATGAGGCAGTCGGTTAAAAAATTTAATATTTTCAAAAAACCCAACTGTAAATTATTTTTGTTAAATTATTGATTTCATGCCACCAACTACATCAGACTGCTTGAAAAGTGACTTGTTTGGAACTTTTTAGTTGTGTCTTACAGTCGGGTTTTTTTTTATTTTCTACATTTTAGTGAATTATATTTTTAGAATCGCCTCCTCGAACCCTTTATTTTGCTACCCCACTTAATATAATTCGTCGAGTTTATTTTTTTTTCTTTTCCAAAATATGGAGTCTGGTTGTCGCCATATTGTATTTCGATTACTGTCATGTATTTAGTAGCACTCGCAAGGTTAAGACGAATCAATTGGCATGAGAATTATTAAAATCGGTCCACGCGTTTGGTCTCTATAGTGCCACGAAGGAACAATAAGGAAGATTAGTTAATTAGTTTATTTTTATTTTCTTTTAGCTTGGATACTAGGCTTTTGAAAATTAATGTGCGTTTTGTAATCTATACAAAATAAATAATTTTTCTTTCTTTTCTTTATTTCAAACATACATACATAGGCTGATAAACACATCACCCTCCCTTGCATCGCCCAGTCGGTTAAAAAGTCTTCAAATGCACATTAGACTAAACGAATATAAGAACTTTTTGCGGCCCATACTTTATGGTATCATCATGTTGTTTTATTGTGTCGTTGTTGCAGGGAACCACTCCTTTCTTTTACGGGCCCATAACTTGTTCGGCATGCTACAGACATAACCTGCCCAGGCCACGTTTCTACGAGTAGCTTGCCCAGATGACAGTGATGTGGTGGAGTACTTCGAAGCTTAAGTGTATTCTGTTTTGTATATATACGAGTACGTATGAAGTTAGGTTATAAATAGTTAGTTAGGATGATAATATTGAAGTCATTAATGCACATAAAATAAAAGTTTCTCGTTTGTCTGAACAATAGATAAAACCCAAGTGGTAAAATGAGAGCTGGGTTTTAGTCAGTAAGAGTCTGACATGGGCTCCCGGATTGATTTCATCATTGGATTGGATGATTGCCCACCCCACCAAAAAAAAAAAGAAAAAAGTGGTCATAATGTTACAGTGCAATTTAATTTTAGCATCTTTTTAAACCACAGTGATCAGCATTTTATGATGTTGAACTGTGTTACCCGATTTTAATAACACCATACGACATGTAAATGAATGCCCAGAGCGGGAGAAGTCATAGGATGATTTCCCACCCCACAAAAAAAAAAAAGTCTTTATTTAGGCATCTGGTGTTGAATAAGGTCTTTCGTAGAAATTTTTAATTTTTTTTTTTTTTTTTCGTATGGAATTTTTTTACGTTTCGTGAGCTATGCTCACGTGTGGGGTGTCAAAAGTTGCGTCTCTGCACGGGCTAACGGATTTTATAAAAATAAAAACTTTACTAGAACGAAAATTTTTCAAAATGGGCCAAAAACTAGATTTTTTGAGAAAAATTTGGAAAATTTATACCAAAACCAGAACTCGGATACGCGAAACACGCACCGGGACACAGGTAAGGGTTGGTGGAGTCCTATAAAGTTTAAACCAAAAGAATCTAACGAGTAGAATTTAAGATAACTAAATTTGAAATTTTTAGAGTTTAGAGATATTTTTAGAGTTAGATTACTGCTGCGCTAAAACTCGTAGCTGCGTGGCCACGTAGCAAACACTTTCGGTTACAAAAATACCATTACTGAAGAATGGGAGGATAAGATAGGATAGGAGAGGATTGGAAAGAATAGAATAGGATAAAACAGGATAGGATAACATAGGATAGGATAGGATAGGATAGGATAGACTACAAAAGAATAGAACAGGATAGGATATAATAGAATGGACAAAACTTTATTGTACACCAAAAAAGTTACACAACTGTACTCCTCCATCAAATAATAGTGCTTAAGTTGTATGAACGAAAAACCTCAAAATCAGCCAATTTCGATCTCAACGATACCTATATATTAATGAGTAATAATAAAGCTATTAAATCAGAGTAAGTGGCGTTGCCTAAATCCAAATGGACATCATCATCATTTCAGCCGAGACATTCACTGCTGGACATAGGCCTGCCCCAAGTATCGGCACAATAACCAGTCCTGTGCGTCTCGCATTCATCGGATCGCGACCCTTACCAGGTCATCAGTCCACCTTCTAACGCTGCATCTCCCGGTACGCTGTCGCCACTAGCTCCATCAATCTCCTGGGGAAAACATGGGGTATAAATAGGAGATATTTAACAAAGCAGGTGAGCAGTGTTGGCCCGGTGGTAACGGCCGCGACTTACAAGTGCCTGCCGAGCGGGACGCAAAGCGCCTGCCAGAGTTTGAACTCACGACCTACAGTCGTGAATTCAAACCCCGACAGGCGCTTTACTTTATGTAAGTACATTATTTCAACACCACTGCTCTAAAAACGGTGAAGGAAAACATCGTGAGGAAACCGACATGTTCTAGAACCAAAAAATCGAAGACATATGATATTCATCAACACGCATTAGACCTGTGTGGTGGATTATGGCCCACACCCCCTCACAGAAACGTGGCCTGTGCTCCAGCAGTGGGGACATTAAAAGGCTGATGATGATGATTTAACAAAATGATGTAATATGTTGTTGATGATAAATAAAACCTTAACTACTTATACTTGCGGACGGCGAGTAGTGGGTAACTCGCCGTCCGATCAGCACCAGGCCCGAGAGTCGACGGCGCGTAGTGTTCCACGCGCGCCTCAAAGAGTTGTCAGCAAAGGACGGGGCCTGCTACGGCCGATGCCTGCCCGGGGGTTGAGGATAAATTTGAAAGAGTTACCTCGCTCCTGGGCACTCGGAAGAAGTCATAGGATGATTTCCCACCCCCAAAAAAAAAAAAAAACTACTTATACTTTTTAACCGACGAAAAAAAATTATATATTTTTTTATTTTTGGGGTGTGTAATCATCAAATAACTTCTCCCCCTCTGGATGGAGCGGGAGTCCATGTCAGACTCTTACTGACTAAAACCCACCCGTGTCCTTTCAGTTGCCTGTGCCAGGGGCGCGGTGACTTTTTGAAACACTCCTGCGACCCTGGCAGGCATCAGCCGTAGCAGACCTATCCAATTGTCTACTACTTATACATAAGGTGCCAATGATATCGAGTAGTTAGCTTGCGTGTTCTGTGCTGAGCTCACGTAACGCTTCGTACGTCCACCCAGTAATAGGACACGCCCATCAAGGAGCGCTGTCCGAAATTAGACGCAATATTAATTTATTACACATAAAACAATAAGTACTAAACTAAAACACTTAGACTAAACTATAAATAATTAAATGATCTTTAAAATGGTGAAGGTTTCATAAAAATAGGTTTTATAGTTTTTGCGTGATTCTCATTTTTTTATCAGCGTTTGACATAACTTTACAAATTAATTACACTATGTTATAAATATATAATTTCAAATATTCTCTGATCAAATTACGACGAAAATAGTCTAAAGTATATAAAATCCGTCGCTTGGACGTGATGTTCAATTAAAAACCATTAAAAGTCGTATATCTGCGCCTTAACACTCTGACGTATCATGAGCATTATCCTTTTGTGCCAACGTGTATATAGGTTGTGTATGTGCTTAACAACGAAAGGCCTAAGTCAACAACGTAACACCACCCCCGTATTTCCCAAAAGGGTTGGCAGAGAAGTGCAGTACATCAACATTTCACCGGTAAATTTGTCCACGACGGAACGAAGAAGGCGTTTAGGGTGTGTTCTTGCAATTTTTTTTATTTTATTGATAGACTGGCGTTTAACCAGTCTCACCCGATGGTAAGCGATGATGTGGTCGACTTTGGAGCATGCTTGCCCAGAAGTAATCCATTCACACGTGACTTAAAGGCTCCCAGGTTGTAACTATCAGGAAACAGACACATAGGGAATATGCATGTTTTTTTTTCATATCTTGCCGGTTAATCGATAAATATACAGAGATTGAATTCTAACAGTAATAAATTAATAGTGTACTGTAACGAAATTCTTCAGTAAACTGATTTCAAAAATAACTTTTTTTACAAAAAAAAACAACCGACTTCCAAAAAAGAAAATACACAAAAAATTTAAAAATAAGTTTAATGTCGAAAGTTGGTGTTTGTATTTTATTTCTTAGTTATTTGACTTCCAAAATTAAAGCTGTTTTTAAATTTTTAGTGTATTTTCTTTTTTGGAAGTCGGTTGATTTTTTTGTAAAAAGTTTTTAATTTTTATACTCCAGTACTCAAACCCCAATAACATGGAACGTGAAATTTTAACATACTCGTAATTGGAGGAAACCAAAACGTCATCTATGTATATATATTTCTCGATATTGTTCAGTTTTAAAAAAAAAGCATACAAACAGTAACATAGAACCTCCTCCTTTTTCGATGTCGGTTAAAATATAAAATCACAGCTTCAGACTAGAACTTCTTAACAGTAAACTAATTTCTAAAAATCTAAGATCACAGCTTTAGACTAGAATTTCATAACAGTAAACTAATTTCTAAAAATACAAGATCACAGCTTTAGATTAGAATTTCTTTACAATTAACTAATTTCTAATAAGATCACAACTTGAGATTAGAATTTCTTCACAGTAAACTTATTTCTCAAGCAAAATTTACATTCTTAAGAAAACCGGAAGCTGTCATTTAGCTTTTGACCCATTCTATTTCTAGCCTAGAGTATATCATGGTTTTTAATGATATTTTAATAGTGAATCGTACTTATATACCAATGATTATCTGTGTCTGCCCCTAAAACTCGTGTGTTTTATTTATGAAACCTGCACTTTTGCTGTTGACTCTACCAAAACTGTTTTGGGGTTGAAGTGGAATTGAAGTACCGTATAGAAATATTTCTTAAATTAATTTAAATTAAAAATATAAAGGGATACTTCTACCGAATAAACTACACACGGATTCGGTAAAACAGTTTATATTGATAACAGCACAATAAACACACAATCAGTCTGGATAATTAGGTTACGACAAAGTATGGCGTTACTAGATGCGTAGCGGGAGCCGACTTATAATGTAGTCTGTGGAGCCGACTGACTGAATACGCGAGCGAGCGCCTAACCTAACCTAACCTAACTTTGACGCGGCGACGCAGATGCAACACATCGCTACAAAAGTTCTTTATAATAAACTAATTTCCAAAAATATAAGATCACAGCTTTTTTTTTTGGGGGGTGGGAAATCATCTAATGACTAGCTTCAAATTAGAATTTCTTTACAGTAAACTATTTTCTCAAGCTGAATTTACATTCTTATGAAAATCAGAAGCTGTATTTTTACCTTTGACACATTTTATTTCTAGCCTAGTGTAAAGCATAGTTTTTTTTAAATATTTTACTAGTGAATCGTTGTTGTTATAATTATGTGTCTATAGGCCCTAAAACTCATGTGTTTTATTTATGCATTCTGCAATTTTGCTGTTGATTCTACCAAAACTGTTTTGGGGCTTAACTAAGTGGAGTTGAAGAACCGTATAGAAAAATTTCTTAAGGGCCTATCTCCGCATAAGTGGCGCCCTCATTGAATAAAAAATCGTATCTTAGCATACAAAATAAAGATTACCCTGTGAAGCCCCGCGGCCAAATCCGGGTTGTCAAATAGACTTTTGCTTACTATTTTGGATACAAAACGTTTTGAGTCCTGTTTTAAGAACGTAAAAATACCTTATCCTCTTTGTAACAAATGCAACATAGGATTCTTTTATCTTTATTTTCTACCCTTTGCTACGATTTTTTATTCAATGAGGGCGCCACTTGACGAATATATACGCCTTAATTAAATTTTAATACTTACCTAAAATCACTTTGGGGTTTAAGGTGGATTGAATGTATAGACCGTAGAGTTTTGAGAACAATGGCTTTGAGGTTTCAGTGGAACAAGCCGGACAATGACCTAAAAAGTAAAAAATATGATCTAGTAAGTAAGTATTTGGCGTGTAGATACTTACCCATATTCTTAAAAGCTTGAGGCACAGAACTATATAAGTACCTAACCTTTGACCTGTAACGGGTAGTATCTCAAGCTTTTAAGAATATAGGTACTTACTAGAATTATTTTGAACTTTCTAGTTCATTGTCCCCGATAAAAGCTTGATTTTAAAAATACGTATTTTTTAATTTTAATTTATTTTTCGATGGATGTTTTGAATTAGGAATCACTAAACAATATTTAAACTAAGCACATGATTAGCAAGTTTTATAAATACGGCGTTAATAGACCGTATAAGTATACTAATATGTAAATAGGTACCTACGCAAGTTACAGGTGTTAACTTATTTATTTTTATGTTGAACTTAGATCCCTCGAGCACCAAACTAGGATGCGCGACACCTCTCGGTCCATCTCTTTTATAGCTATTTTACGAGTAGGTATCAAACATTTGCTTCAGCATTTCCTACTAGTCATCATCATCTCAGCCTTTTAACGTCCCCACTGCTGGGGCACAGGCCTTCTCTTCGTGAGAGGGTGTGGGCCGTAATCCACCACGCGGGCCCAATGCGGATTGGTGAATGTCACATGTCTTCGAATTTTTGGTTAGATTCAAGGACATGCCGGTTTCCTCACGATGTTTTCCTTCACCGTTTTGAGAGCAGTGGTGATGAAATAATTTACACAAAGTAAAGTGCCTGCCTGGGTTTAAACTCACGACCTACAACTTGTAAGTCGCGGCCAATACCACTGGGCCACCACTGCTGTCCTACTAGTCGTTAAGAATATTTTACTTTAAGTTTTGCTGCTCTAACGATAAATATGGGTCAGAGTTCCCAAGCTTGTTTATAGTTGAACATAAATGAAATATCGATGGTTGTCAAGTACAGTTAATAACTTTGACTCTCGCAAAATATTTTCAATGCAAAATTCAATAATCATGCAATAAAGCATCTGTATCTTTTATCCTTTTTTTATGGGGGTTTGAAATCATCTAATTACTTCTCCCGCTCTGGGTGGAGCAGGAGGGCGTGTCAGACTGTTACTGACTAAAACCCACCCCTGTTCCTTCAGTTGCCTGAGTGCCCAGGAGTGAATATAGTTCTATCCTAACTAGATAATTTTATAAATGCGAATGTAAGTCTTGTTTGTTTAGTGGCCTTTCTAGGTTAAAACGCAGTTTACTTTGTGGTGGACTGGTTATCAGACTTTCGGGCCTCTGACGACCCGTAACGACTGTAAAAGATTGACTGTCGGGACCAACGGCTTAACGTGCTTTCTGAGGCACGGAGAAGTCTCAGTATGTAAAGATGGACGCATCCTTGTACCAACACTGGCAAGCGTACCTTAACCTGATGGATCAATCCCCGCGGCTGTTATTACTTTAGCCACGAGCTCCTCCTCTCTCTCTCCACGAGAGCGCGTGAGGGAAGCTCAACGGAGTGGCCTTCATGGCTCTGGCCGCTACCACCGCAGGAGAGACACTGGGCGTAGGACGTCGCGAGACGATCTCCGGCCACCGTAGACCCGGGCCTGCGGACGGCGAGCAGTGGGTAGCTCGCCGTTCGATCAGCACCAGGCCCGTGAGTCGACGGCGCGTAGTGTTCCACGCGCGCTTCAAAGAGATTAGTGTCAGCCACCACTGACGGGGCCCATCGTGGCCGGTGCCTGCATGACTAGGGGTAGCGGATAAACTTTGAAAATCAGTTACCGCACCCCTGGGCACTCAGGCAGGAAGGAACAGGGGTGGGTTTTAGTCAGTAAGAGTCTGACGCGCCCTCCCTCTCCACCTAGAGCGGCAGAAGTCATTGGATGAATCCCACCCCCCAAAAAGAAAAAGAAGCCTCGGAACCGGCATGTGATATCCATCAACTGATGGATCAAGGCCCACTCCCTCTCACAGAGAGGAGGCCTATAACCCATTAATAGGAACATGAAAAGGTTAGTTATGCTTATATTAGGTCCCCACCTATGAAATCAGCGTTTTGTATGGAGAATTTTAAAGAAGTTGCATTTTTCATACTAACATTTTCTGATTTTATTTAACAACTGTGAATACTAATGTTTTAAAAACTAAGATAACATATGCCCTTTAAATTATGCAACAAAAATAAGTTTTGACTAAGTTAAAACAAATAGTGGTCATTTCTGCTAACAAAAAGAGGAAGTTTTTTTTTTGTTCATAAATTTATAAGTAATATGGCTTTTTTTACTACTGGCAGTTGTCTATGACGGTCATTATTTGATAGAATATCAAGCAATTTGATGAATATTTTTATAGAAGTGACGAGGTTCTCTATTTGTGACAAAAAACGCCAGTTTCATAGGTGGGAATCCAATATTATGCTATATTTTAAACAAACACACATTCTGGATCTTACTTTACTATTATTATTTACCTTTAATCTCTTAACAGTTACTGCGATTTCAATATTACGTACCTCACCTACGTTACCGAAGTGCGCTGCAAAAAAATATGTTTTCGCGATGTTCTAAGAAACTACAGTACCTAGAGACTACTCTACTTACCAACCCACGCGCGCTATAAAAGGAAAATGGTAGCTTGTTTTTATCATGAAGGTAATCTTCCTACGCACAGAAAAGGAGTTATACTTGTCTGTTGATTCTCACGGTTTTTGCATAAATATTGAACATTCTGTGGTTCGAAATAGATGAAGGTTTTCTTTGTTTGTTTTTTTTATTTTTGGATAGAGTACTTAAAGTGTAGTGCATCGTCTGTATCTCGGCAAAAATAATGGGCCACCTTAATTCATAAGTTGGCTCTAAACTTCAAGGAGTGTAAGAATTTAAAAACATCCTGAACATTAAACATTGTGAACAACGCAACAGCAATAAGACACGTAAGGCAGTTGTCCCACCGAGGAAGCGACTAGTCCTCGGCTATTTTGACGCTCAAGAAACGTACATTAGATATTGCATTTGCTGTTGCACGTTCTAGCGTGTGACAGCTGTGGGCTGCAGTTGAAAAGTAGCGTTAGGTGCTAACATTATGCTGAGCTGAGGCCCTTTTGGCACAACGATGGCGCCATAAGATCCTACAGAAGCTCTGTCCGCCGAGCCACAAGTTGTCGCAGCAGCGGAATTACACCCCGTCGTTTCGCCTCCTCGCAGAGTACGGTTGCCTTTTTTTTTTTGGGGTGGTGGGAAATCATCCAATGACTTCTCCCGCTCTGGGTGGAGTGGATTATGGTTGCCTGGACATTATATTGTATGAAATTACAGTTTTCTACAGTCTTGTACGTAAAAGGATTCAGTAAGTTTGTCACGGGGCTGAATAAGAAGCATAACATAATCAACCTTTTTGCACGACTGCGCGAAGAGAGGGTGATAATTATGTTTATCAACCTGTGTATGTATGTTTGATCCTTTGTGGCACTTTAAAGACGATTTTGATAATCCTTACGTCAATTGATTCGTCTTAATCTTGCGAGTGCTACCAGGACGGCCATCAGTCAGTATGCATTTAAACGAAAGTTGCGGAATTACTTTCTTAACAAGTAAAGGAGTGTTCTCAAAATCCTTATCTCTTACTTTATTTATATGTGTAGGTATTTTATATTAAATATAGAATTATGTGTATTTATTTTAACTATATATACTTACACTACTACTACTACTGATACTTTCTTAGAAATATCTTTTTCAGTTTATGCACCTGCCATATTATCTCTACCACCCTTGGTTGACTGGTAGAGAATGCCTGAGGCATTAAGTCCACCTTTGCACATTTCTGTTGCATGAAGTTTTAATAAATAAAGATATGACAGTAATCAAAATATAATATGGCGACAATGAGACAGACAGACAGAAAGAAAAAAACTGAAAGTCGACGAACTACATTCAGTGGGGTATCAAAATAAAGGGTTTGAGCAGGCGATTCTAAAAATATAACTCACTAAATCGTAGAATATAAAATAAAAAAATATTTTCAAAAAAACCCGACTGTAAAAAACAACTAAAAAGTTCCAAACAAGTCACTTTTCAAGCAGTCTGATGCATAATTGAACTAAAATAACAGCCACCAAGCATCAGACTGCTTGAAAAGTGACTTGTTTGGAACTTTTTAGTTGTTTTTTTTTTTTATTATCCTCTCTGCGAGAGGAAATGAGCTGTAATCCACCACGCGGGCCCAGTGCGGGATGGTGGATGTCACATATTATGTTTTCGAAATGTTTGTATTAGGACATGCCTGTTTCCTCACGATATTTTACTCCAGAGCAGAGGTGATGAAATAAATTACACAAATTAAGATGCCTGTCTAGGTTTGAACTCATGACCCAGAACTCGTAAGTCACTGCTATTATCACTGGGCCACCACTGCTCTCCTCCGTTCTTTGACTTTAGACAACAGCCAATAATATCACTGACAAGGAATCCTGAGCCTAGGTGCCCTAGTATCTTCACTCGTGGACGTTTTAATGCATTTCAATAAACATAAAAGTGATAAAAAGAACAGCTATTTAAATGAAATAAAAGGCAATCTCCGTGCGATGCGGCTGCTGCCTACGTATAGCATAAGGAAGTAGGCGGTTGGATGATGTTTTATGCATAAAAGATCTAACTTTAACAACCAAGCCATCAATAGAACATCTGAACTGTGTGGGCTAAAATATCATAGCAATAAAGACTTCGTGTATTTTATGATTTGAAATATGAAAGAATAGTAGTGAGGACTTTATGAAAGAAGAGGAAGTGAATGATAGCATAATGTTGTCAGAGGAGAATAGAAAAATCGGCCAAGTGTGAGTCGGACTTGCACATGAAGGGTTCCGCACCATAAACTGAAGAAATTTTTGGGCTATATCTCATAATCCGTAATAGGTAGACAGTTGAAATTTTCACAGCGTGTATTTTTATAGCCGCTCTATCAACAAATAATAAAATTTAAAATTAATTAAATTTAAAATTAATTAAATTTAAAATTAATTAAATTTAAAATTAATTAAATGTAAAATTAATATAAGTGTTTATTTTTATTATTTGTTATTATAGCGGCAACTGAAATACACATTCTGTGAACATTTCAACTGTGTAGCAATTACGGATCGTGAGATACAGCCCGCTGACTGACAGACGGACAGCGGAGGCATAGTAATAGGGTCCCGTTGGTTACCCTTCGGGTACGGAACCCTAAAAAGAAAAAAGCAGCGTGATGTGCTGATCTTAAGTAACATAGGAAAAGATATGATGGCATTTCAAAAATTACAGAAGAGATTTTAATATGCAAATAATTCGTTCTTGTCTCAAAATTTTCTTAAAGAATGTTTGTGATTTGGATTACATGTGGAGCCTCGGAGAATGCTGCGAAAGCAAGCATGCATGACCCACTTCATATGATATCTATCACTTTGCCGCGCACATGATGTTGGAAACGTTGAAAAGCTGATGATCCTGAAGTAATTTGCGCTCCATTGGTATAATTGCAACAAGGCGTTCCGACGCGTAGGTTAACAAATCATACTAATATTATGAATGTGAATGTAAGTTTGTTTGTTACGCTTTCACGCAAAAACTACTAAACCGATTATCATGAAACTTTGTATACATATTCGGTATTAAAAGTAACATGATACTTTTTATGAATAAAAAATTTATTTTTTACGAAAGATACTTAAATGCGGGTGAAACCGCGGGCACAGCTAGTAAATAAATAAATAGATAAAACATTTATTTGACGCAACACACAAAAAAAATACAATACACACAAGAACAATTAAATTATAAAAGGCAACACCGAAACAAAATTTTAAAAAAAAAGTAGAAAAGATCACAAATATCATTTACAATAAACAAGGAAAGTAACGTATGACACAGGAGACTTGAAAAAAAAACTAATACAGATAAGGAAAACCATAGAACATTTATTATTATCTTTCATACACAATATCGTCAGGGGAAATGATATTAAATATAATAAAAAATCCGGCCAATAAAAACGGCAAAAAAATCACGTTCGTTGTATGGGAGCCCCCTTAAATATTTATTTCATTCTGTTTTTAGTGACAACAAAATACATCATCTGTGAAAATTACAACTGTCTAACTATCACGGTTCATGAGATACAGCCTGGTGACAGACAGACAAACAGATGGACAGAGAGCGGAGTCTTAGTAATAGGATCTCATTTTACCCTTTGGGTACGGAACCCTAAAAACAAACAAAAAGTTCCAAACGAGTCACTTTTCAAGCAGTCTGATGCTTAGTGGCAGTTAGTTCAATTATTGATTTCATGCGACCAACTGCATCAGACTGCTAGAAGCTAGAAGTGACTTGTTTGGAATTTTTTAGTTGTTTTTTATAGTCGGTTTTTTTGAAAATATTAATTTTTTTTATTTTGTAGATTATAATAACTTATATTTTTGGAATAGCCTCTTAAAACCCTTTACTTTGATAACCCACAATATAGTTCGTCGGCTTTCATTTTTTCTTTCTCATAATATGACGTCTGGTTGTCGCCATATTGTATTTTAGTCACTGTCATGTCTTTATTAGAATTCACAAGATTAAGACGAATCAATTGGCGTAAGAATTATCAGAATCGGCCCACGCGTTTGGTCTCTAAAGCGCCACAAAGGAACAAACATACATACATACATACATACATACATAGGCTGATAAACACATTACCCTCCCTTGCGTCGCATATTCCGTAAAAAAAGAGGTAGATATCGCACTAGCGCGCGCAAATTGTTGCAGACAAATTCAGACAATTGTTGCAATTTGATTTAGTCGGTCAACAGCAGCGAGCGAAGAAAAACGTGCCCGTGGAGTGACAATAATATATCTCATCACAATTTGGTATCTATGATACCAATCTTAACATATTTGTATGTAACGTATGTAAAACAGAAAAATAAAGATATATCGTCTAAAATATTATCATAAAATTAAATTATCCGCCACTTGCACACTCAATTATGACATTAAAAACGAACTCAAACATAAACACTAAACCAAATTAAATAAGCCTCCATACATAACTGGTGTGCCTGCTTACATGTGCAACGACACATACGTACAACTCTTTATAGTCCATTGTTAACAGGTCTTTCGTCACTTGGCCTCGATCTTGTTTTTCTTTACAATTTCCACACAAACTTTCCCACATGTTTACTAACAGCGCCCCCTGACCAATGATATTATAAAGGAAAGATACGCTACGTTTATTCAAAGCGGCGGCGGCGTTCAGATATCGTTGAGTTGTTATTACAAATGTCCTTACATATAGGTGTATGGTAATTAGGGTTTGAAATTCCTACACTGTTATTTAAATCTTGGAACCATAGTTTTTACACTCTTAACACACGACTATACACGAAGTGACAGCGTCGTGTTACGCTGCAAGGTGTCGCGTAGCTGGCCGCGGAAACGCCGATACAGCACACCTTTTGGCAAAAACTCTTCCTTGAGGAAGGTCATCAAATGGTGAGTGGGAATGCGCACCACGAACGACTTGAAATTGGTGTTATGGTGCGCTTCAAACTTCTCCACCATCAAGGTCCAGTTGGTCTTCACCCTAAAGACCTAGCTTTGTTCTATCTCCTGCTTGATTAGGAGTGAAATGGAAATTATGTTTTTCTTACTCTTCCGCTGTCTTTTCTGATTAATTTCGTTGCGGGACCCAAGACAGCTTAATCGTTTCTCTGGGACTCGTCGAGCTTCCTCGGCGTTTTTTCTGGTGGTCACCACTGTTTCTGGCTTAAAGAAGTTACAGTGGTTTGGGAATAGTGTGGCGGGCTTGCTCCACCAAGAGCGGGAGAAGTTATTTGATGATTTCCCACGACAAAAAAAACCATCACGGTATCACTCCGTTTCAGCAAGCAGGCATCTTAGTACCTAATTCAAATGTAGTTAAATAGCGCTTGTTTCGCATTCCCAGCCACAAAGGTGTCTCCACATGTCGCCGCTCAAGGCCACAAATTCCAATCTCCCTCGGCCCCATCAGGCTATAGGCCATGAATCCATTGACGTCGTTAAATCTGACGTAATACCACGCCCTCATAACAGGGTGTTACTTGCAAAAAAGTTATATTTAGATCACAAACAATGGAAGCCGACGTGACCTTGAGCACTGAACGAAATTCAATGCCCTAATTTAATAGGTTTAGTGGATCAGTTTAGGTATTAGCGGGGTCTAAACTTTTGGGCACAGTTGATGTCATATTGTCCCCAAAGACAATGTTAAAGGCCTTTGGAATCATTATTCATAATGTTAATGTTCATGGCCTCAATTAAAAAATAATTAGTAATTCAATATTTTTATTAACTACTAGCTTCTGCCAGCGGCTTCGCCCGCATGGTAAGCAGTAGCCAAAATTTCATTCAAATCCCTTCAGCCGTTTGTGCGTGAAACACAAACATACAAACTTTCGCATTTATAATATTAGTAGGATTTATTTGAGTTGGTGATTGAGGTCGTAATACTCTTGAAAGTATAAACTTATATCTATTTTTTTTTTACTTTTATTAGGCACGCGTTTGACCACTATCTCACCTGATGGTAAGCGATGATGTGGTCGAAGATGGAGCACGCTTGCCTAGAAGTAACCTATTCACTCTTGATTGCCAGGTTGTAGCTATCAGGAAACACAGGCTCCGGCAAGGAATTCCACTCCCTAGCTATACGCACAATGATTGTGTTCTGAAAACGTTTTGTGCATGTGTGTGTGGGATGTCCACCATGTACCAGTGGCGCATCACCGTCCATCTTGTGTCTTGTGGAACGGGCTTGGCGGTAGGCTCTTGTTCTAAAAAAATCTAATTAGTTCACACGTATTATTTTTTTGGTATTGTAAACCAAAAATGAGGTCGATACAGTGCGTTGAAATTTTGCGTGATGTCATATTATGTCGTATCGTGTTCAATACACTTTGTAATAATAAGTGATGTAACAAGCCCCCACTCCTGAACTTTGATGCGTTTTATTTTTGTCATTTTTTGTTGGTTTGGTAAAGCAAAAAATACGTGTCAAATATTTTTTGATAATCTATTTAATTATTATTTTTAAACCCAGGATAAGACCCTATTATGCAATTCCGTCACACAATCCTCAAAAGTGCAACCGATAGAAAACCGACAGGTTGCAACTCGGCGTCTATGCTTAAGGCGCTATTAGCTACCAATGAGTGGCGTTTGAGTGGTTAGCTTGCGTGTTATGCGCTGAGCTCACGTAACGCGTCGTACGTCCGCCCAGTAATAGACTCGCCTATCAAGGAGCGCTGTCCGAAATTAGACGCGTTATTAATTTATTACACGTAAACCAACAGGTATTAAACTAAAACACTGATACTAAATTATAAATAATTAAATGATCTTTACAATGGTGCAGGTTTCATAAAACACGCTTTATAGTTTTTGCGTTGTTCTCAATTTTTTATCCACGTTAGACATAATTTAACAAATTAATTACACTATGTTATAAAAATATGATTTAAAATATTCTGAAATTAAATTACGACGAAAATTGCCAAGAGTAACATATATTTTTTTCAAAGGAATATGACTAGTCGTTTAGACGTGATGTTCAATTAAAAACCATTAAAAGTCGTATAATTGCGCCTTAAGACTAAATATTATAACGATACTAAATTGATTGCTAGATTTGTGGGCGGTTTTCTCTGGAAAGACCGATCCGATTACTAACATTTTATCACTGGTTTACAGCTACACTGCCGCCAAGCTACTTTTATTACTAACATTCTATCACTGGTTGCAAGCTACACTGTCGTCAAAGTATTTTTATTACTAACATTCTGTCACTGGTTGAAAGCTACACTGTCGCCAAGCTACTTTTATTACTAACATTCTGTCACTGATTGCAAGCTACACTGTCGCCAAGCTACTTTTATTATTAACATTCTATCACTGGTTCAAAGCTACACTGGCGCCAAACTACTTTTTATCCAGGAAAAATGGTAGCGAAATTTAAAGTAGTAATCGACATCCACGTAAGTACATAAAGGCCTCATTATCATCATCGTCATCATTTTAGACGAAAGACTTTGTTCACTGTCCACTGCTGGACATAGGCCTCCTCCAAGTGCTGTCAAAACGATTGGTCTCGCACGTATCGCATCCATCGGATGTCCGCAACTCTCACCAGGTCATCGGTCCACCTTGTGGGAGGCTTTCTAAAGCTGCATCTTCCGATACGCGGACAAAAAGGCCTAAAAACGATGGCACTCAGCGCTTTTGCAAAGATTCTGGAGACAACTTACATATTCGCACATGCATGGCTTATTTTTGATGCCTCACTAAAACCACCCTGGTGATCGTGACCTCTTAAAAGACCAACCTGGAATCCGCTCAGTAAAACTCTTGCTAGGGCACATCTCTGAGGAGACTGTAAAGGAGTCTCCCATTTTATTTTTGGGTTGGTTAATCATCCAATGACTTCTCCCGCTCTGAGTGGAGCGGGAGGGAGTGTCAAACTTTACTGATTTAACCCCATCCCTTTTGCTTCAGTTGTCTGTGTGTCAAGGGCCGTGGGAACTCTATTTCGAATTAATCAGCGACCCCAGGCAGGTATCGGCCCTGACGGAGCCCGTCAGGGTATTGCTGATATCTCTTTGAGGCGCGCGTAGGACACTACGTGTCGTCGACTCTCGGGCCTGGTCTTTATCGGACAGCGAGCTATCCACTACTCGCCGTCTGCAAGCCCCCGTTACGGTGGCCGGAAATTGGCCTGCGATCCCCGACGCCTAGGGCGTCTTCTGCGGCGGCTGCAGCTGGGGGTGTAAAGGCGACTCTGTTGAGTCTCCTTCACCCGTTTTGCTTCACCCTTCGCGAGCGTTACTACTTCGCAGAAGGAGGCGACTGCTTTCCATTCCCTCTCGCTCCGTACCATGGCCTGGACCAGGGCTAGGCGCGAGAGGTCACTGCCGACGATCACCTCTACGAGTATCCTCGTGGAGGCGATCGTCGGCGATGCTCAGCCCGAGCGTGGCAGAACTCCACCGTATGCTCCACCGTGTCCACTGGAAATGAGTCTCACCTGAGCCTCATTGTTCACAGCAACACGTGATAACTGTGCCACCGTCTTTCCTGTTATCATTTGGTGGGTAGTCAAAGACCAAACTCTGAATGCTCACGACCCCGGAGTCCCGCCTGCCTTACATAGTGCGTAGGGTTCCACGCGCGCATCGCTTAGACGTGAAGAGGAGTTAAAACCTTACTCCCCACCACGGGACGAGGCCTCATTCGCACCCGCAGCCCGACTCAAGCATATGAGGAGACACCGAGGTGGTTTTTAGTTAATAAGTGTCTGCCAGACCGCTCTGCCCACCCGACGCGAAGGCCATCCATGAGGATTTTCCGCAACGGCAACAAAAAATAAAAAAGGCTTTGTTTCAGAGTTAATCCAAAAATAAAATCAAAATGTTTATTTGTACATACAACATTATACAACTTCTATATCCTGCCTCAACAGAAAACCAGTAATCTGTAAACGAGTCTGACCCTTGGAACTCAACAGTTCTCTTAACTTATACAGGGCTGTTAAAGAAACTGCGTTCAATAGCTTTAAAAAAAAAAAAAAAAAAGGTGTAGGTTCAGTATCGATAAAGGAACCCAGGAAAAAAAAAATATTAGAAAAGTAAAAAAATATAAATTGTAATTTACATACCGTCGTAGTGTTAGGGGCGCAAATGTTGCGCCATTTGTCGCGAGCCGTTTTCAATAGCAATTAATAATGCGCCGGCCCATAGTATACGCGAGAAGTGAGGGACAAAATGACAACATGTTCGATAGTAGGTAAGTAATTAAAGCATTTAAACAAATAAAACAATTTTAATTCTAAACGATTGCTATTTTAAGTTACGAGTAGTAGGTATTAAATTAGGTTGATCTGTAGTTTTGTGTCTCAAGTGTTTACGCAACTGGACAATATGCGGAATCATTAAAATAGGCGCGATCTCGGTAAAAATTAAACTGACAATTTTATTGTAGTATTGATTACCTCAGTGAAACTAGCCGAGATGGCTGCCAAATACTGCAAAAACATTAGAACGTGTACATTTGCATTCTAATAAGGAAAAAAACAACCGACTTCCAAAAAGAAAATACACTAAAAATTAAAAAAATAACTTTAATTTCGGAAGTCGGTGTTTGCATTTTATTTCTTCGTTTTTTGATATTAAAGTAATTTTTTAAATTTTTAGTGTATTTTTTTTTTGGAAATCTGTTGTTTTTTTTTTGTAAAAAAGTTTTTTGTTTTCCAGTTTTTAGTTGTTATAAGTACCCCAGAACTAAAAACCCCAATAAAATGGAACGTGGAATTTAAACATACTCGTAATTGGAGAAAACCAAAACATATATAAACGTATTTTTCGTTTTTGTTCAGTTTATCAATAAGCGCTGAATCAATTTTGATAAAATTTATAAGGAACCACCTCGAGAGTATATTCTTTCGGATGAAAAAGAATTTTGAAAATCGGTCACCAACTGACGGAGAAATCGGTGGACATACATAAAACAAAAAAAAAAACATAAGTACAGTCGAACATAGAACCTCCTCCTTTTCCGAAGACGGTTAAAAAGTGACATTGGCTTAAAGGTCTTGTAACCAAGCCAGTGGCATAGCCACAACTCTACATACACAGTCTATCAGTAATGGTTGTATCTTTTTTTTTTTTTTTGGGGGTGGGAAATCATCCTATGACTTTTCCTGCTCTGGGTGGAGCGGGAGGGCGTGTCAGACTCTTACTGACTAAAACCCACCCCTGTTCCTTCCTGCCTCGAGTGCCCAGGGGCGAGGTAACTCTGTTTCGAATTTATCCTCAACCCCCGGGCAGGCATCGGCCATGACGGGCCCCGTCTCTTGCTGACAACACTTTGAGGCGTGCGTGGAACACTACGCGCCGTCGACTCTCGGGCCTGTTGCTGATCGGACGGCGAGCTACCCATTACTCGCCGTCCGCAGGCCCGGGAATGGGTGTATCTGGCAGATCTTTTTGATATAACTGGTACCTTATCATAATTCTTCAAACTTAGAGACAGAGTTGATGAGCCTATGCTATGCTTTTTTTTTTAAATACTGATGGTCTCACGCTTGACCTGATGGTAAGCGATGATGTGGTTTAGGTGCTCAGAAGCTGGTTGCTTATAATATTTCATGGTAGGAAATAAATGCTACAAAGACGGTGCTGGGTAGCCACAAACGGGAGTTCCCAAAAAATGCCTGAAATGGACAGAAACTACTAATAGTTCTTAATTGGATTCTATTGGATGTTTGTGACAGGTATGTTGGGGAGCACGGTTTGAGTTACAATGCCAAAAAGAGTGAGGTTCTTATTTTTGGAGCAAAATCCTCAGTAACTTTTCCTCCTATTAGACTGGCAGGTACCTAGTGTCTTGAATCGTTTTCAACAATTTAAATATCTCGGCCATATTGTCACCGCGGGCCTCAAAGATGATCTAGATGTAGAAAGAGAACGAAGAGCATTGGCGGTTCGATGCAACATGCTTGTCCGTAGGTTTGCTCGATGCACGTGTGAAGTGAAAGTGACGCTTTTTAAAGCATATTGTCAGACTTTTTACACGTGCAGCCTCTGGACGGGTTGTACGCAGAAAGCCATCAATGCTCTTCGAGTTCAATACAACAATGCATTCAGGATGCTGTTGGGGCTGCCACGCTTCTGCAGTGCTTCGGGAATGTTTGCTGATGCGCGCACTGATGGCTTCGCAGCGATCAGACGTAAGCGTGCCGCCTCGCTGCTGCAGAGGGTCCGGGGCAGCTCGAACAGTCTCCGGAGTGAAATTGCGGGGAAATTTGATTGCCCGCTCGTCCATTATTTGTCCAACCTGCATGTATACATACTAACATAGTTATTAAGGTTAATGTTTACTAACAAATTATGGAATTCCTGGAATAAAATGATTATTATTATTAATTCTATTTAGAATAAAATAGGTATGGTGAAATAATTCTTTAGTTTGTTTAACTAGGGTAAAAATATAACGATCACTAAATAGCTAAATCACTAAACTTGATTTCCGCTTATATTTATATGGAGGTCGTGTTTATTTGACGTGAGTAAGTGACATTCAGCCAAAAAATAAACATCAAATATTCCTTATCGAACTATTTTATACAACAAGTGTACAGTCATCATTAATTAAGTACAATTCGACCTGTAGGTACCATAAATCTAATTAAAATAATCTAAGTATGTAACTCAAGTCGCAACTGCAAAACCATAAACACGGGGTCTCATCTAGAACAAAGAAAATTTAGTTTATAGTTTTATTAATTTACTCACTGTGACCATGTTCTTGTTCTAGCTGTTTTTTTTTTTTATTATCAATTGTTGTCACTTATTTTCTTGCCTATATATTTAGTATGTATGTATTTATGTATCTATAATTGCATTGTACTGTATTGTAATCTTTATATTTGCACCAAGTGCAGCCCCATTTAGTGTCCAGGCAATCTCTGTCCATTCCAGGTTGCCTGGAAGAGATCGCGGAATGCGATAAGGCCGCCAATTGTATGTTTTTTAGTATAAGTTTTCCTTATTGTGTGTATTTTTTTGGTGTACAATAAAGTATATAATAAATAAATAATAAATAAAGAAAATTTAGTTCAAATAAATCTCAATAGATGGCGTAATATGTATCGATTTTATATTGAAGTTTAAGTAATATTAACATTTAGAAAATAAATATGGTAAAAACTGTATTTTCTTATTTAATAAACTACCCCAAGCATAAAATTGTGGAATAATGGGCTTGTAATTCATATTAAGACGATTATTGGAACGAATAGTTAGACATTTGTATTTCTTGTACCAATAGATGACGCTGTTTGAAGTTTTAGAGTTTATCCATTTGCCTCTTTAAAATTTGAATAGTGACACATTTTGATACAGTAAAACTGCTATGAAGTGCCAAGAATACTATGAAATATTTCCTCAATGTGTGAGAAAATATTGGTAAGACTTTAAGTAAATTCATTCAGCTTGTGAGCCGTCGCTGATAACACCATCTAGCGAGGTGTAACAGAAGTTACTTGTGCCAGACGAAAACCCGTAGTTAAGGCGGTACCGTTTCTTTGTATGGGATGAGGCATCTGTACTCTAGTATTATATTATCTTTGCCATAAACGATATAAAACAAGAAATGCAGTAATGTCAAAGTGTCACTAAAGCAAAGGACATGTGATTCATACAGCCTAGATAAGTTTTCTATTTAAAAAATAATTGATTTGACATATTCACAAGCATATAATATTTTAATTAGACTTAAGCATACAAGTCGTATAATACTAAATTAATGATAACTGTGCACTAAATGTATAAAATAGTACCATAATTATGGATTACTAATTGATGATTCCTCTATGGCTGAATGTCACTTATGTACTCATGTCAAATAAACACGACCTCCGTAAAAATATAAGCGGATATCAAGTTAAATATATTTAGTGATCGTTATATTTTTACCCTAGTTAAACAAACTCAAGAATAATTTCACTATACACAATTTATTGTAAATAGAATTAAGGACTATTAGTAGTTTCTGTCCATTCCAGGCATATTTTTATATGGCAGATGTGCATTCCCCTTTAACTTCTCAATTTTTAAACCAAAAAGGCAACATGCCTTTGCCCGATCCTAAAACTTGACATTTGATTGCATTACCGATTTAGATTTATAGTATTTCATTGTGTGGTCAAACGGATCTCAACTTCATCATCATCATCAGCCTTTTATTGTCCCCACTACTGGGGCACAGGCCTCCTCTCTATGAGAGGGTGTGGCCCGTAATCCACCACACGGGCCCAATGCGGATTGGTGGATGTCACATGTCTTCGAATTTTTGGCTCTAGAACATGCCGGTTTCCTCACGATGTTTTCCTTCACCGTTTTGAGAGCAGTGGTGATGAAATAACTTTCACAAAGTAAAGCGCCTGCCTGGGTTTGAACTCACGACCTACAACTTGTAAGTCGCGGCCAATTCCACTGGGCCACCACTGCTCTCAACATACGATCTGACACTGACCTGCAAATTGCAAAAAACGTAATAAAATTCGAATTTCGCGGGTTACCCTGGCGCTTCCCCCTTAAATGTAAATACAATTTTCAAAATTCATATTGATGTGTGGAATGAAAAATGCCAAAAAACGTTACTAAACATACAAAGTACCTATATACCAATTTAATTCAGTCACAGACAAACTGTTGGCCTTTAATCAACTCTGTCCATACATTGTTAGGAACTAGGCTAAACTAAAATGGAGTCCGCTTCGGGATACACAACTTATTTATTTGTGGGCGTCCAAGCGAAAAGAGTCCAGTAGTGGGGTATTGAGTTAAGACTAGATTTGGTATTCAGTTACTGTGTAATACGATACCCCTTGGTAGTCGATTATAAGGAATAATAAGGATTAAAAAAATATTCAAAAACTGGCACATTTTTTATTAGAGATTTTGAGGTTGAAACTTTGAAAAAGTTTGATTTGAGAAAAAACATAAAAAGAGATTAAAAAAACTTTTTTACAAAAAAAAACAACCCGACTTCCAAAAAAAAAATACACTAAAAATGAAAAAAATAAGTACTTTAATTTCGGAAGTCAGTGTTTGTATTTTATTTCTTCGTTATTTGACACCGACTTCTGAAATTAAAGTTATTTTTTCATTTTTAGTGTATTTTTTTATTGGAAGTCAGGTTTTTTTTTTGTAAAAAAGTTTATATTTTTCACTTTTTAGTTGTTATACCCCAGAACCAAAAACCCCAATAAACACAGGCACATGGAATTTAAAACATACTCGTAATTGGAGAACACCAAAACGTAATCTAGGTATACGTATTTTTCGTTTTTGTTCAGTGTTTCAAAAAGCGAATTAAAAAAGAATTTTGAAAATCGGTTTACAACTAACGGAGTAATCGGTGAACAGACATAAAAAAAAAACATACATACAGTCGAACATAGAACCTCCTCCTTTTTCGAAAGTCAGTTAAAAGAGGAATTTAAGCCAAAAATAAATTTGTGGTACGGAGCAACATCAAAAAAGTCATTTATTCTAAACTAGCTGTGCCCGCGACTTCGTTCGCGTGGTTGTCGAGAACAAAACAACGTCGTTTAGATAAGAGTATATCACCTTTTTGATGATTTAGATAAGAGTCCTGACTTTGGTATAGTTGATTACGTTAATGCTTCTCTATATACTATGTTAGCGGTGGAATTACCCGGAGCATATACAAAAAGGTTGTTTGGGTTGCTAACACGTGATAGAGAAACATAGAGTTGGCCGTGTGAAAAACAATCAAAAGTAAGGTCTACACCCGCAACGGATAACGTCTGGCCTTGGGCTTTATTAATAGTCATAGCGTAACAGAGGCTTACAGGAAATTGCACACGTTTGAAAGTAAACGGAAAATTATTGGGGATAATGGGTATCCTGGGAATGAAAACAACATCACCGGAGCCGCAACCTGTTAAGATTTCGGCTTCGATGACATTTCGTTGGAGATTTGTTACTCTCAACCGAGTTCCATTGCATAGTTTTGGTGGGCTTAAATTTCTGAGTAGAATGATTGGTACTCCGACTTTTAAATAAATTTTGTGTGCTGGAAGACCTGGTGTATTTAGAGAGTCTAAAAACTCTACTGGATAGTGGGTGGCATCTCCTTCTTCTAAAACCGTGTTAATAGATAAATATTCCCTACTTTCTCCAGAAACATGTACCAATATTTGAGAATTTATTGCTGCTGCTTGGTCGTTGCGAGGTGCCAAAATAGCTCGTTGGCATAGCCAAGCAGCGTCATGGTTCGAGATCTCTGATGGATCTCCGTATACAGAGGAAATGAGTTCCTGCTGTGAGGCAACAGAAGAACACAGGCTTTCGACTAAAGTTACTTTACCTCCTTCTTGAGTCAGGTATGTGCCGTTACCAATTTGAAGTAGTAAATTTGAGAAAACCTGCGCGTTTGCGTCACCTCCCAAATATGCTCGCATATTAAAGCTCAAATTAGTTAATATGACACTACGCCATAAAATAGAGCTCTTTAAACAGGCACCTATTTCATCGGCCCTCGTTCCTCTGGGTATTATAGGGAGTGTCTGCCTGAAGTCTCCACAGAATAGCACCGTTAAGCCTCCCATCGGTCGGTCATTTTGTCTTATATCTCGCAACGTTCTATCTACAGCTTCCACAGCTTTACGATTTGCCATCGTACACTCGTCCCAAACGATAAGGGCGCAATCGCGTAAAACCCTTGCTTTATCACTATTGCGAGACACGTTGCAAACAGGGTTTTCTGTGCGGTCCAAGTCGATTGGTATTTTAAATGTTGTATGTGCAGTTTTTCCTCCTGGTAATAAAGTGGCAGCTATTCCTGAGGAAGCGACGGCAAGGGCAATTTTGTTTTGGCTCCTTATTTGAGCCAAGATAACTTTAGTGAGGAAAGTTTTACCTGTTCCACCAGGTGCATCTAAAAACAGCATTTCTCCTAATGAATGTTCTACACTACAGCATACTCTATCAAAGATTTGACGTTGTTCTGTCGTCAAATTTGAACAGCCATTTCGCAATATTTCTGCTAACTCTTCGGGGTTGTAATTTATTTCAGATGTATACTCCCTATTAATTCGTTCCCCACCAACTGTCGGTGTCGGCAAGCCGTATTGACTGAGGGGGTTCCCTCCTATACTTGTAACTATATCTTGTATAGCCAGCAAAGCCCTATTATGGCAGCTTTCACGTACTTGGTCAGAAGTTTCACTATTTATATTTTGCTGTCTCAAAAAATCTTCGGCAAACGCGTCTTTATATTTTTGCCACAACTGCCCAGCGTCCGATAGGCCACAAAATGTCAACAAAATGGCAAATAAATGGCGCAAACGATGTGGACTATCACTGACGCATGCTTCGGCTAAAGCATCATCCCAATGCTGATCGCCATCTAATAAATGCCGTGCGCGGCAAGCAGCTTGAAATGTGGGATATTCTATATCGTCCACTTTGCGGAGCTCAGCAAAAGAAGTAGGTCCTCGCACTGTGTGAAGAAGAAGGCGTAAATAATAACACTCTGCATTATTTGGGTGCACCGTGTATACTCTTCCAATCACGTGTTCTTTAAAAATGCCGGACTCGCCTTCTACAGCAGTTCCACGTCTCCTGCGATTAAAAACACCTTGCTGCTTGTTATAAGTATAATAATGTGGCACTTCATTGTACAACAGAGACTTAGCGAAATTGTCTCTTTCGCAAAGGCGAAAGAATGCGAGCAAGGTGGTTTGTCTTGGGTTGTTCATTCTTTCTGCCACATTTTCTGGCTGAAAGTAAACTCGCTGCCCGCCTTCCAGGTGCACGTCAAGATGGATGACTGGCGGATACCTTTCATGAATAGGGAAACTCAAAATGCGCCAAACTGCCTCCGAAGAGCTTATGTATCGGCCAGATTGATACCTTGTCACTTCATCAAATTGGTTGTTATTTCTTAGTGCTATCATGGCTTGATCACTACCTTTATTAACATATTTACATATATATTTTATAGATTCGACGCTATTACAAATTTCAACATTAATGTGTGCTTGAAAAGCGTTTGACAAAACTGGAGAATACGGTACCACCCAACTATTATTTAGAATTATTTCTTGTCCACGGAATCTGACAGTAGCTGTGAAACCACCTTGTGACGGTGATCTTCGCCGGTATTGCGGATACCCATTTTCCCCAGCCATAGTTAGTTCTTTCAGTGCTCTGGGGTATTTTTTTGAGCATTGACCATCTTTCATGCACGGTGATTCCCTGTTTAAGAGGCCACATGGCCCGTGAACCATATGTGTTTTTACTATGTCATGCAAAATCGGATCTGCATTATAGTCCGGAAATTCTGCACTTATGACACTGTCTATAGCATCGGGACGAATTTTTTCTTCCAGCCACAGAAGAATGTGCGCGTGGGGTAAACCACGCTTTTGCCACTCGACGCTATACATAAAACAAAGAGTTGAACCGAAAACTTTCTCCTTTGTAAGTAGATTAATCAAGACTTTGAGTTTTAAATGAAAAATCCTAGCAATAATGTCATGTCTGTCGTATGACGCCTGTCCTGTGAGAAGTGCCTGGCAAATCTCCGTCCACTTTGGATTTGTTGTAAATGTTATAAAAAGGTCCGGCCGGCCGTATTTACGGACGTAACAAAAAGCATCTTGCGTTCGTTCGTGCATATACCGCGGACCGCCTGTGAAACTGGATGGCAAAATAACCAATCGACCCAAGTTTTCGACGTTATTATCTGATTGCATGGCGTCCCGCAAGTGCACGTATTCTTCAGCGCGTAACCGTCGCTGGTTAGTGCGAATATACACTAAACGTTCAGTTTCTATTTTTGCGTACATGTCCACAATAAATTGGCTGAACAAACCACGAAATCGTTGCAAATATACGAAACTGTTTTGCCTTATTTGTAAAAGGTAGGAATAGTATTGTTGAGCAGATATTTTTTTTTGATAATTAGTGACTCTCGTAGTAGGTTTCACTTGGTACAGCCCAAAATTGTACCCATCTTCACCATGACAATAAATTAGTGGATATTGCAGGGCGTCGTAAGCTCGGTGGGTTTCCAAAATGCGTTGAAGGCGATCGTCGCGTGTACGCAACACGATATCACGTCTCTCACACTCCTGGTCGACTAAAACAACTGCAACTTCATCTGCGACGGGTGCATTGTGTCTTCCACGGTGTTCACCCACAGGACGTCTATCGGCACTTATAACAATTTTGAAATCATTGCTGCCTTGTGGAATTGACTCCAATGCAGCTTTGAATTCACGAACGTACTGGTTAACGTGATGCAGCAATTCTTGAAGTTGACCCAAAAGCTCAGCATTGAGCTGGGGAAAATTGTGATTTCTAACATTGAGCTGTTGCGTGTAATCGGATACAAAATAAATTTGGAGAAATTTGGGTTCATTTTCTGGCAGCAAAGATCCAATAAGGTGATAAACTTGACCTTGTACTTTGAAGGTTGGCATGAACGGTCCTTCCGTTATTTGTTTTGCCCCAAAGGAAGTCATTTGGAAAGCACTGTTATATAAACGAATATTATCCAAAAAACGGTTCGACTGGGGATGATCGCCATTCAGGAGACTTTTAAGTAAGTGTGGTGGATCTTGGAAATTTGGAAGAACAATTTTTCCATTTGAGCAGCACATTCCATCTGTCTCTTTCCTCCATTTCAAAGCATGACAAAAATTACAAATTTCTCTCATGTCACCCACGAAAGTAAAGCCAGCATAATTAATTCTAGACGAATATGTGAACCCTGATTTTTCCCTATTGTCCCAAGGTAATAAAATATTTGCATCGTCATTTTCCATGGACTCATCAGCTCCGCTATTTGTTTCTCTATTCATATGGTATCGAGCTCGTTCTATTTCTAGGCGAGATTGACGTTGTTCTGCTGTTTCTGCTCGTCTTAGTTCATCTATTCTTTCCCTTTCAGATGCAAGATAACTTTCATTGTTTCTTTGTACACCTACATAGTTATGTCTAGCTATTTGTAATCGTTCTTCTCTTTGGGAGAGAGATTCAGACTCGCGCGAGAGAGCGTGTCGCTCTCGGTCAGATGACAGACGTGCTTGGCGTTCCTCGATACTCTCTTGAGAACGCAAAGTCGCGGTCCGAGTTCTTTGCGAACTTAAGCGCGACTCCCTTTCTGTGAAAGTCTCTGACTCGCGTGAGAGAGACTGGCGCTCCCGATCAGCAGACAGCCGAACTTCGCGTTCCTGGATATTCTCTTGAGAACGCAAAGTCGCGGTCCGAGTTCTTTGCGAACTTAAGCGCGACTCCCTTTCTGTGAAAGTCTCTGACTCGCGTGAGAGAGACTGGCGCTCCCGATCAGCAGACAGCCGAACTTCGCGTTCCTGGATATTCTCTTGAGAACGCAAAGTCGCGGTCCGAGTTCTTTGCGAACTTAAGCGCGACTCCCTTTCTGTGAATGTCTCTGACTCACGTGAGAGAGAGTGGCGCTCCCGATCAGCAGACAGCCGGTCTTCGCGTTCCTGGATACTCTCTTGAGACCGCAAAGTCGCGGTCCGTGTTCTTTGTGAACTTAAACGTGACTCCCTTTCGGTGAACGTTTCCGATTCACGTGAAAGAGCGATGTGCTCTCGGTTAGCAGATAACCGTGCTTCACGATCTTCTTCCGATTCCTGAGACCTACAAAGTCTCATCCTTTTCGCATTTCGGCTACGCAGCGAAAGGTTAGTTTTTTTTCTTTGAGGCATTTTCAAGGAAAATTAAAGCAATAAACAAAACTAACAACACTTATGACTGAATAGCCTACAAACTTAAAAGATCGGTGCGTCGAACAGTCTAGTGTGACAACGTATCGTCTGTTCGTGGTCGTGACTCAACGAATTGGCAACACTAACTTACTGTATAACGATTGGCACTATTGGATTCAAACTACGAAGTAAATCAAATACAATCTTTACTTCGTACTTCAAACCAATGACCAAAGTTGACCAAACGAAACCAATAAGATAAGCAAATACTTTTTTTTCGACCAATTTAGAAAATCGATAAACCAAGCAACCAAAGAACTTTTACGACACACGCAAGAACTTTTAAGACACCTAACGAAACCCAATTTGCCTAGTAAACACGGTGGACGTCATCCTCGCGCGGAAAATCTTAACACCGCGATTCAGAAAATGACGTCATTTGCACAACGCCATCTATCGGATTTAGATTTCAACTATCAACATTAGTTCTATTTTTAGTCTTAAGATGTCGTTGCAAGTACTATACTTAATTGCGTAACGTAATATTTTACTTCTTGAACTCACTAAATTAATCATATCTTTTGATAGAGTGAACCGATTTCGATGAAACAAAAACTAAGTTAATCCTCAAGTTGCGTATAATTTTTGTATATAAACATTGTCAGCATTGAATTCGTAGATTTTACGTGATGTGCGCACAAACAAACAGACAAACAGACAAACAGACAAAAATTTCAAAAATGATGGAAATGGGTTCTGTTACTTATCTTTTCACACGCTGGCTATTTTTTGTTTCAATTTCTTCAATGTACAAAAATGACTTTTCTACAGATTTATTATATGTATAGATAAGTTTGTAGATAATTGAGCATTCATTAATAATCAATTAAAATCGGAAAATGCATATTTTCATATACGCAATTCAGGGTCCAGTTCTCGGCATTTGTTTTCCTTACTGGACCCTTTTTGCTTGGACGCCCACATATTGTTCGTAGAACCGGCGGGCGCAAGTGTGTGGTGAGGAGCCATTGAATGGGTTACAGCTTTTTGAGTTGTAGATGAAGTTCTTAAGGGTCTACCTCCGCTTTAGTGGCGCCCTCATTGAATAAAAAATCGTATCATAGCATAAAAAATAGAGATTACAGAATCCTATGTTGCGTTTGTTACAAATAGGATAAGGTATTTTTACGTTGTTAAAACAGGACTCAAAATGTTTCGTATCCAAAGTAGTAAGCAAAAGTGTCAAAAACGGCCGTTTTTGGCAAACAATGTAAAAATGTCTTCATATCTGTGCTGTATCTCTGTGTGAATAGGATCCTATTGTTGTGCAATGTGCATTAAATTCGAGGTTGCTTCAAGGCTGTAAGCTTTATGGATGTTTTCAGCATAGTCATTTAATTACCTAGGTAGCTGTTTGATATCTAATTAAGGGTTTTTAAACTGGTAGCATTCTTCTACTGTACCTATTATGCTACTCGTATCAAGTATTTTAATGTCAGACTATCAATAAGCAATCATTGCTGCGCAAAAGCCTTTCCACTAGCACGCTGCTTCAACAAACTCACATGAACTGACGTCTTTTTCAAATGAAGGTAAGCAGAAACTTCAGAACGCTGGCACCCACCGATCCTTTTATACTCATTTTGCTCCTTTTATTGTTCATACATCATCCAGTAGTGCCACTTTTTTTTGTGTAGTGTTGGGAAATCATCCTATGGCGTCACCCACTCTGGGTGGAGCGGGAGGGCGTGTCAAACTTTTACTGACTAAAACCCACCCCTGTCCCTTCCCTGCCTGAGTGCCAAGGGGCGCGATAAAAGAAAAAAAGTGACGTGGAAACTCTGTTTCAAATTTATCATCAACCCCTGGGCGGGAGTACGACGCCTCTGACCTTTCTGAAGAACATCTCCAATACGGTCTTAGATTCCGATGCGTGACTATTTAGTAGTTCGAAGACACCTGCTTTCCCCACAATTCCTTATGCGTAAAGGTATATTTACTGACGCATACAAGGCCATGCCCGATGCACATAACATAATGCACAGTGAGAAATGAGAGGTTCAAAGGTGTTTATTAATAACTACCCTATAGGGGTGCTTATTATAAATGCACATTGGTGTTGATTCTGTTAGGCACAAACTAAACTTAATTTAAGCTATTGCTATCTTTTTCTCTCTAATAAAACAAGAAAGAGACGGACGTAAATTAGAGCTGTCAAATTTAGTTTGAACTAATATTTCCATACAAATTAAGGGTACACGTAAAAACATGTCGTCTAAAAACACGGCGAAGCGCAAGGCGTAAACTAGTTTGACATCTCTAACTTAGTGCATAGCTATAGCCGTCCTTTTCTCGCACTGCCTTTTAGTAAAAGATAGCAATTCTCTAATTTTAGTTTAGATATTGAACAAGAGAATCCGTGCCATTGTCTGTGAACTAACTTCAGCATGTGGGTTTGCTTAAGTTTCAGTGTTAGTTGTGGAGTTTCTTATTAAGTAAGCGAGTTCAGGGGTGTAGGTGCTATTTCTGATTTAATTTTAGCATTATTGTGTTTTGTGAAAACTTCTTTAGGTGCGCTGGACAGTTTTGAGATGGGACAAAAACTTATTTACAAAAAAAATAGAACCGACTTGCAAAACACAACTTCTTCGCGTCGTGGCACTTTCGTAGCGAATCGCGCGTTGGGCATTTTTTGTTCAAGTTTTCACTTCTGTAGGCACTCCCAGACTACCACTGTTTTTAAAAAAGCTCCTGCTCAATAATGCCGCCGGCACGTGCCGCCAGCTATTCCCGGGCGTTTGTTAGAGTAAGAGCTCATCATCATAATCATAATCACACAGCGTCACACTTCCAGCCGCTATAATGGCTCCTTTTCTGTTACTGCAGTGCGTCTCTGGAACTCTCTCCCACACTCACTAAGCGACAGTCCTTCTCTAGATGTCTTCAAGAAGAAAATCAAAGAGCACTTCCTTTCAAATTGACATAATATTAGTATATATTGTATTTATTAGTATGTAGGTATAATATACATTTGGAATTATTTATGTAGGTTTATATGTTTTGTGCACTGGATCCTACCCTCAAATGTGATCTCTCTCTATCACTCAAAGGTTTGCTGGGAGAAAACTCAACATTGAGTTAAGCTCGCCTTTGTACATGCATTGTGTAACCACTAAGTACTATGTGAATTTTTTGGTGTACTATTGATGACAAAGGTGCATGGAGAGCCTAAGGTCGACTTTTGACTGTGAGGTTTTGCATTACGTATCATGACTTTCATGAGACGACTAGATGGCGCTGTTAAATCATGAAAATAACACTGCAAAGCTTATAAACCTTATTATGCAGAGGCAGATAATAAGGTTTTTTAAGGGTAATACCTAAAATAATTACTAAGTAATAATAATATATTTATATTCAAATAAACAAAAATTACTATATTTTCTTATTTCCGAGTACTTAATACAGCGCCATCTAAACCAAACTAAATAAGTCAATTGGTATATCGGTTAATTCGACTACAGATGGCGTCGATCATAAATAATAAAAATCCCTACATTCACAAAGTAGCTCTTATTTTCACGTTCCAGAATAAATAATCAGTAGCTCAGGTGGATAAGCATGGCAGAATAACATAGATCGTTCAACAGGGCACCGGTTCGCAACCCAGCTCTCTGTCAACTTTTTTTAAATTTAATTATTATAATATGTAATTTATATTCTATTTTTTGTATTTTTAAACGTTTTTATTTTATTTTTTGTTATAAATAATATAAAAAATATGAGGTATAAGATGTATAAATGAATATAGGGATAATATACAAGTATACATATACTACTATATATAACATTATATAAATATATATTATATAAATTACTTTCATAATTGGTGGTAAGTATTAGTATTATTAGTAAAAAACATTTATGTAAGAAGATTTAGATATATTTTTCTTACAGCTTAAGATTTACTAAGTTTAATTCTCGTAAAGGATAAGAAATGAAACTATTTTATTGATTATAGTTTAAGACATTTAATTCTCAAAGAAGAATACAATTTATGTCTTTCTTTCTTATAGAATGTATAACCTAACCTAGCAGTTTTACATCCAATTAACAATGATTTAATTCACTTGTTAAGGAGAAATACAAGTAAAATTTATAACTGAATAACTCTATTACAAAATAGAAGACCATAACAAAGTAAAACTGTATAATAGATATTATAAGTATTCTAAATCAAAACTGTGTTGTGCTATTCTTCTATTATTTAGTTTTATTTACATTATGTTATAATAACTTTCACTATATATGCAACCTTAGTTCTGTAAATATTTTACCTACTCATAAATTATAAAAATTTTACGTTTTGCATAATTATGTTTAGTGGTATTGACTATAATGATTGATTTGTGCATTATGTTATGACTAAGGTTCATATCTTAAGTATTCGTTCCAGAAGGAGGAAGAAATTGAAGCTAAACCTAAAATCAATAACAATTGTAAGACCGGGTTATAGCTGTCATTTTGGGACCGAGTTGTTTATAATAATACATAAATAATTTATTATGTTGGAAAGGAATCTATATTTATATTGCTTTTATTTTAATTTCTTATATTATATAAGAAATCAAAATCATTAGTGTAATAACATTTTGTTGTTATAAAGTAATGTATAAATTTATCCAACTTACACCAAGTTTGATTACTGTAATTTATCATATAAATTATAGCTACCCCGGTCTTTTCATTTTTACTCAATCATTATTACTCAATTCAATAGTCAACACTTTATATTTTTTAATATTTCGTGTATCCGCCATTTTGATCGATTACAGCTTGCAACCGCGAACCCATGGAGTCTATTAATTTTTCACATAAATTGTGACCCCGTATAGAATCCCATACCTCCATGCAGTGAGTACTCAGTGCTTCCTTAGTCCTTTCGTTCCTATTGTCCCACTTTTGAACCATAACGCCCCATAAATTTTCAATGGGGTAAATCTGGCGATCTCGCAGGCCAAGGAATAATTCGTATGTCCGATTGCTGGCTAAACCACTCTTGCACAATTATGGAACGGTGTATAGGACAATTGTCCTGCACGAACGTTATTACTGGCATGTCTTCTACAGGAAAAACATTCCGCACAGTGGGCAACATGACGTCATTCAGCACATCTAAGTAGTTAACACTGTTTGCACGACTGGGTATTACAGTAAGTTCTCCTGGTCCTGCAGCTGTCATCCATCCCCAAATGTTCACTGTTATACGACCGGATTCAGAGTTAGGCACAACGTGATCACTATCATAACGCGTATTATTCCTACGCCACAACCTAACTCGCCCGTGCTGGCTAGACTTGAAAGTCTTTTCATCACTGAAGATAACGTTGCTCCAGTCGAAATGTCTGTATTTCAAAGCGAACTCCAATCGTGCTCTTTTATTAGCTTCGGTTAGCAATGGCTTAATAGCATGTCGACGATAATGCAGACCTTCACTATGAAGAGCACGATACACCGTCCGCAAAGATGTATCAAACAACTCTGCGTAATATCTTGTTGGTGTAAAGCCATTTTCCTCATAACCTTGCACTATAAGTTGACGCTGGTCTGAGTCAATATGGCGTCTTCTGCCAGATCTACTGCGGTGTTCCAACGAACCCTCTTCTTGAAACCGCTTTATCCATAAAGTGACAGTCTTTACCTATAAGGGAAATATATTATTTATTATTTTCGTGTATCGATAACCATGGATAATAAAATAAATAACGAACAGTGATTTTAAAACATTACTTACGTTTAAGCCAGTTTCTCTCGAAATTTCAGAATAATTTAGGCCTTGATTATGCAATGCTATTATTTGGGCCCTCGTAGCCATATCAATATTAGAACGCGAACTCATGGTAAAGATAAATATTAAAAAATTGTTAAATGCAATCGTAACTGAACTCACTCAAAGATAGTAAAGAACGTTATGATTGAACAAAAAGATTTAATTTTTATACAGTCAATATTAAACTACCCTCAATTCTTTTGAGATTTATGATACAGGTTAAAGTCGCTAAACAACTTCGATATAATAAAGAGTAGGATAATTTCAACTCATTGCGTAATGACGCAATAGTCCAGTGGCTATGGTATCGGTAAATTTTATGCCACCGAGTTCGAATCATAGTTATTACGAGCTTTGCTTTATAAGGTTTGTAATGTCGTAGGAGAATTTGTGTTAAAATTAAGTAATATTGTAACTAGCAAAAAACAAGATGATGTTCTTTAACGAGAGATGTATATTTTCCAATCCAACTACTATACTAGCGCCATCTATGTCGTTCAAGACGTATTATTAAGGCGATGAAACCCTGTACAAACGATTTTGGTTTGGAACTCTCCATGCACTTCTGTCTTCATTAGTACAATAAAGAATTATGAATTATAATCACTATTTCAGCCAAAAGACGTCCACTGCTGGACATAGACCTCCCTCAAGTTCTACCACAACCACCGGTCCTGTACATCTCGCATCCATCGGATTCCCCCAACACTCTCCAGTTCATCGGGCTATATAGTAGGAGGCCTTCCAACGCTGCGTCTTCCGGTACACGGTCACCACTCTAGAACCTTTCGGCCCCATCGAGCATCTGTTCTGCGAGTAATGTGCCCTGTCGGCTGCCACTTAAGATTGGCAATTATTCTGGCTATGTCGGTAGCCTTGGTTCTCCTGCGAATATCATCCCTGACTCGTAGCTCTCTCCATTGCCCTTTGTGAGCCTTCGAGTAAGTATTGGTGAAGACTAAAGAAACGATAGCTGGACTGTGAAGAATGACATGGCTAGCAAGAACCTGCTGACTACAGAAGTATGGAAGAAGAAAAAAATGCATTTTCATCGGAATTGAATCAGTATAAGGAGGAATCGGCCCTGGTTCAGGCCACGCCCAGAGGACACGGTGGAGCATACGGTGGAGGTCTGCCCCGCTTGGGCGGAGCACCGCCGTGTCCTCATGGATGCGATAGGCGGTAGCGACCCCTCACACCCGGCCCTGTTGGAATGGGATGCCGTCTCCTCCTTTTGCGAAGCAGTAATGCTCACGAAGGCGGCGGCGGGAAGGGTGAGGGAAGCTCAATGGAGTGGACTTCACACCCACGGCCGCTACCGCCGCAGGAGAAGCACTGGGCGTAGGACGTTGAGAGACGATCTCCGGCCACCGTAGACCCAGGCCTGCGGACGGCGACCACTGGGTAGCTCGCCGGCCGATCAGCACAAGGCCCGTGAGTCGACGGCGCATAGTGTTTCACGCGCACCTCAAAGAGATGATTGTCAGCCACCACTGACGGGGCCCATCGTGGCCGGTGCCTGCATGCCTAGGGGTAGCGGATACCCGGGCCTGCGGACGGCGAGTAGCGGGTAACTCGCCGTCCGATCAGCACCAGGCCCGAGAGTCGACGGCGCGTAGTGTTCCACGCGCGCCTCAAAGAGTTGTCAGCAAAGGACCGGGCCTGCCACGGCCAGTGCCTGCCCGGGGGTGGAGGATAAATTCGAAAGAGTTACCTCGCCCTAGGGCAGGGAGGAACAGGGGTGGGTTTTAGTCAGTAAGAGTCTGACACGCCCTTCCGCTCCACCCCAGAGCGGAAAGAGTCATTAGATGATTTCCCACCCCCCCAAAAAAAAAAAAAAAAAGGGGGTAGCGGATAAATTCTTAACATGAGTTACTGCACCCCTGGGCACTCAGGCAGGGAAGGAACAGGGGGGGGTTTTAGTCAGTAAGAGTCGGACACGCCCTCCCGCTCCACCCAGAGCGGGAGATGTCATTGGATGATTTCCCACCAACAAAAAAAAAAAACCATAAGGTGTGTGTGTGTGTAAGATTTGACCCCATTTAACAAACATTGCAAGTTCAATCTAATCTGCCCGCGCCTTTTCCCAACTATCTTGGGATCGGCTTCCAGTCTAAACGGATGCAGCTGAATACCAGTATTTCACATGAAGCGACTGCCTATCTGACCTCCACAACCCTGTTACTGGGTAATACGATACCCCTTGGTAAGACTGGTTCAGACTTTCGGGCTTCTGACGACCCGTGACGACTGTCAAAGATCCACCATTGACAGCCGGGACCAACGGCTTAACGTGCTTTCCGAGGCACGAAGGAGTCTCGGTATTTAAAGATGGTCACCCATCCATGGACCAACCTCGGCAAGCGTAGCAAGCAATTACTGCAAGTTAAATAAAAGCTTACAAACAATGTCAATAAATTACATTCATACTTGACGTTTTGCCAGATCACTGGTAAGCCTCCTCAGTCTTCTAAATTCTTTGTTATAAATATCTTCAGGAGGTTTTGCTTGCGCCATTTTATTTTTTCTTTGTAAAGTATTGGAAGTACGATAAAAACAATGACACTCCGGGAGTGGCGACAGAAGTGAAAACTTGAACAAAAAATGCCCAGCGCACCTAAAGAAGTTTTTACTTCAATCCGCTACGAGATCCGCTACGAGTGCTACGCGTCGTAGCGGTGTCGGTAACAGGTCACTAAAGGTTGTTCCAAATAAGCGTGCAATAACGGTCATTGACCCACCTACATTTATTGACATTTTTAATTTGAAAAACGGAATTATTGACTCAAAGCTGTCCCGAATCAACATCTCTCGTGATCCTTAACATTGTCTAATAATGAAAAACGATTTATATTTAATTGTTCAGGTACCTACGAAGAGTTATTCGGGAAAGGTCAATGTACTTTATTGCAAATTTATCTGAAACATAGTATAGTTCAATTGTTTTTTCCCATCTCAAAAATGCCCAACGCGCCTAAAGAAATATTCACTTAAAAAAAAATTAGATAAAGACCGAATTACTTGACTTACTAGGGTTTGCTTCCTAGGTCGAGTAAAATACTTATACAATTATCCATCAAGAAATCAATATCAGATCAGAGTCAGGATTTGTGCTCGATATATAAACAGGCACGCTCCCTATGTCATGCTTTATTTAAATCCCGTGCAATGGAATCAATGGGTCGTCAACGTACATGTAGGAGAGCAGCCCAGTGGTAACACCCGCGACTTACGAGTTGTACGTGATCGGTTCAAACCCAGACAGGCACTTTAGGTACTTTGTGTAATTTATTATATCGCTCTCAAAACGGGGATGGAAAACATCGTGAGAAAACCGGCATGTCATAGTATGAAAAAAAAAACTTTTTTACAATACATAAAATACACTAAAAATTAAAAAATAACTTTAGTTTCAGAAGTCGGTGTCAAATAACGAAAAAATAAAATACAAACACCGACTTCTGAAATTAAAGTTATTTTTGAATTTTTAACCGACGAAAAAAAAGGACGAGGTTCTCAATTCGACCGTATATGGTATATTATATTATTATACGTATATTTTTTGGAAGTCGATTGTATTTTTTTGATAAGTTTTATACGAGTATTTTTCTTTTTTTAGTTACGGCCGAATTAATAAGCCTAATAACATGGAACATAGCATTTGAGCATACTCGTAATTGAAGGAGACCAAAACGTCATCTACGTATATTCTTTTTTTTGTTGATTTTTTCAAGAGGTGCTACAGAAATTTCGTTAAAAATTATATGGGACCACCTCTGGATTATACTCTTTCAGATAAAAGAAGAATTTTCCTCCTTTTTTTTCTTTTTTTTTTTAGGGAGGTGGGATCATCCAATGACTTCTCCCGCTCTGGGTGGAGCGCGAGGGCGTGTCAGACTCTTACTGACTAAAACCCACCCCTGTTCCTTCCTTGCCTGAGTGCCCAGGGGTGCGGTAACTCATTTTCAGAATTTATGCGCTACCCTTAGGCATGCAGGCACCGGCCACGATGGGCCCTGTCAGTGGTGGCTGACAATCATCTCTTTGAGGCGCGCGTGGAACACTACGCGCCGTCGACTCACAGGCCTGGTGCTGATCGGACGGCGAGCTACCCACTGCTCGCCGTCCGCAGGCCTGGGTCTACGGTGGCCGGAGATCGTCTCACGACGTCCTACGCCCAGTACGCCCAGTACCTCTCCTGCGGTGGTAGCGGCCGGGTCCGTGAGGGCCACTCCGTTGAGCTTCCCTCATGCGTCCCTCCTCTGCCTTCGCGAGCATTACTGCTTCGCAGAAGGCGAAGACTGCTTCCCTCTCGAACTCAGAACGTTCTGCTTTTTACAAAGTCGGTTAAAAATTGAAGACATGTAACATCCATACCTAACATAACGGTCTGATTCCCAGAACTGGGAGCATTTTAAGCTGATAATGCTTGTTGTATGCTTAACCTTCCATTGCTGGTGAATATGTGGATGTCATACTAGTATTACAATTCTGCCTACCCTTTTGAAAAATGCAGCATGTTTATCAGCCCTTCTAATCACCTAACAAGCGTGGTCAAAAGTAACCCCCAATTAAAACACCAAACAATCTAAGTAATCCTATTTTACTAACTCAGTTTACGTATCAAAGCAATCAACTAATAGCCAACATTATTCAGTCGAGTCCAGTCCCCATTGAAGGACACACCTCATTCAAGGACAAAGGACAGTTGTTAATCAAGGACAAAGGACCAAACAAACAATGCTAGACGAATTCATTTGCACTGGACTCGAACCCGCGTCCCACGTTTTGCATAGAAAATTATAATCAGCTGTATTGTTCGACGGTTCGGTGGGTGGTCGAAAGTGGAGTTTTGAATTCAGAAAGCTTAAATTGGTGAATTTTTAATGAAAATTATCATGTTTTTGTGCACTAACACAAATACCTAGGGAACTTCTTTATTAAAAATTTTCAGGGTAGACCAGACGAAGCTTTGTTTTCTTACTTAAGTAAGTAAAAGAAGAAACTTTTTATTTTTAGCGGTGTCTGGGCCTTTAAAACATACCTACTTACTTCACCAGTTATTTACAAAAAAATATTCGAAAAACAATTGTTGCCGAAATTGGAACCGTTGGTCTCTATTTTCCACAACGTGGGTATTATGTACCTAGCAAGTCGGTCAACCTTTCCTCTTGAAATGACCCACTGCTTGTTATAGGCCTCCTTTTATTTAAGTCATACTTCCTAGTTCCGTGCGTCCCTTATCCAGGTGTTTCCCACGACTTAGGTGATATTGTCGAACCCATAAGATATTGGACGACCTTGATTTCTATGTTGGCTTTGGCCACTATTCGGTCAACACCTTAATACTTCTTGCCCACCTCCACGTCTAGCCAGATGTCTTGCCCAACTTCACTTGAAGCGTTTCATCCTGTCTCCAACGGCATAGAAGAGAGAAGAACTTTCTTCTGACGACGGATTTCAGTTTTACGAACAAATAATCATAATCCTAAAAAGAATGACTCACTTAAAAATCAAACGTAACATCTTACCGACGTACCATTATCTCCCCACCGCGAAAATCCAACGAGAAGATGGTCAGATCGCAAAACATGTTTTGCTCAAAATTTTTTACAAAAAACTACCGACTTCCAAAAAATAAAATACACTAAAAATTAAAAAATAACTTTAATTTCGGAAGTCAGTGTTTGTATTTTATTTCTTTCTTCGTTTTTTGACACAAACTTTCGAAATTAAAGTTATTTTTTTAATTTTTAGTGGTTTTTTTTTTGGAAGTGTGTTGTTTTTTTTTTATTTTATTTTTCACTTTTTATGTTATTTATTTATGCACACATAGTAGTAGTAGTTGTAGTCAGTAGTAGTAGTAGTAGTTATACCCCAGAATTAAAAACCCCAATAAAATGGAAAGTGGAATTAAAACACACTCATAATAATAATTGGAGAAAACCAAAACGTCATCTACGTACGTCGTAACGTATACGTATTTTTCGTTTTGTTAAGTTTTTGAAAAAGCGCTAAAGCAATTTTGATAAAATTTATACGGGACCACCTCGGGAGTATTTTCTTTTGGATAAAAGGAGAATTTTGAAAATCGGTCTACAACTGATAGAGAAATCGATGGACATACATAAAAAAAAGAAAAAATATATATACACTTACATACAGTCGAACATACCTCACCCTTTTTTGGAAATAGGTTAAAAATGACCTAGTCGTTTGCGATTTATATCAACTTTGTAAAGCGGTAGCTTGTAACATTCGCAGAGAGACTATGTCTACAAACTATGTTACAGCAATTAGATAATGAAAGCAGGTTTATCAATGATAAATGATAAATGATGTTTATTCAATAAATAGGTTACAAGGAACACTTTTACACGTCAATGTTTATTGTCAGTTTAAGCTAGATGAGGCCGGTGTTTCCTAGCTGACTACCCTGAGAAGAAACACCGAAACAAACTCAGAGGTCAAAGTCTCTTTTAAAGTGTTCAAATTAATACAATGTGTACTGGTTAAATCATATGAGAACCATGTACGTTTATGTCTGGGATGAGTTTTTTGAAGAAAGCAACACACAAATTCGAGTGGACCTGTCCAGACAGTGCAAGCATTTGTCAGTCATCGCGAAGCTCAACTCAGAACTTTGAGGAGCTCAACGAACCGACGAACAATACCAAAGTAAGGACATTTGAGTGGGCCGCAAAAATACTCAAACTGCCAGACAATCATAAAATCTACATGAATATAACGACATACATAGTTCTCGCATTCACATTATTCTATATGAGGACCATGCAGCTTAGTGTCTGTAGTGGTCTTTTGAAGAAAGAACCAAACATATTTGAGTGGACCTGTCCAGTCATTGCAAGCATTTGTCAATAGTCGAATAGCTCAACTTAAAAACCACTAAGGAGCTCAATGACATGACGAACAATACCAAAGAAAAGACATTTGGGTAGGCCGCAAAAGTACTCAAACTGTCAGACAACGTTAAAAATTTCTGTAAAAAGGAGGAGAAAATAATAATAATAACCCACATAGTCCTCACATTTACAATAATTCAAAAAAAAATATAATATTTTACTAAGTAAATATTCGTGTCAAACAAAATAGTAATCATAATATGACATGACGAACAATACCAAAGAAAAGACATTTGGGTAGGCCGCAAAAGTACTCAAACTGTCAGACAACGTTAAAAATTTCTGTAAAAAGGAGGAGAAAATAATAATAATAACCCACATAGTCCTCACATTTACAATAATTAAAAAAAAATATAATATTTTACTAAGTAAATATTCGTGTCAAACAAAATAGTAATCATAATATGTCAATCAAAAAATAAAAATAAATATACTACTTAACAAAGTATTCAAGTAAAAAAAAAAAAATAATAATAATAAAAGTCAATAAAAAAAATATATAATATAATACTATACAAGTATTCATGTCAAAAAAGAATATTAAAAAAATATATACATATAAAAAAATTTCATCAGTACATGTGAAAACAATGGCTCATGGATATCATTGAAGCAGCTCAATGCCACGCCTTTTTGTCCTCAAGAAAGTCATTAATTGTGTAAAAAGCTTTCTGGCATAGCTTATGTTTAATAAATAATTCAAATTTATTTATGCTTAGTTCTTGAATTTGGCTAGGAAGTTTATTATAGAAATGTATACATTGGCATCTAAACGAACCACCTATTTTTTTCTTGAGTCTGGTTTTAGGTACAATAAATTTGTGTTTGTTCCTAGTATTTATGCTATGGATATCACTGTATCTTTTAAACAGATTAATATTTTTATATGCATACATGAGATTCTCATAAATATATAATGAATCCAGCGAAGACCAAAGTAATGACGAATTCAATAAAGGAAAATAGTAATAGGAGAAGAGGTTATCCATTCATCACCATCATCATCATCAGCCTTTTAATGTCCCCACTGCTGGGGCACAGGCCTTCTCTCTGTGAGAGTGTGTGGGCCGTAATCCACCACGCGGGCTTAATGCGGGTTGGTGGATCTCACATAACATGTATTCGATTTTTTTGGTTCTAGGACATGCCGGTTTCGTAAAACGTCGTTGCCATACATTTTGCACTAAGCGTTAGCGTTAACGTTAACAGAAATGTATTTTGGCTAAGGGGGCAGCCCGCTAGTCCTTAGTCGTTAAAAGAAATAGCTAAAAACGATAAAATACCAATGTCAGTGAAAAGCAAACACGTGCATTCTCCCGTGCCTTATTTAAGAATGTCATACTTGGCCTGCTACGAGCAAAAACAACCTTATAGACTTAAAGTTTGCCAACACAATATCGAGCGAAGCATGCTCAACTTAAGGCTAAATGGCATGTGGACGATTTCCAAAATTTGGACAAGTAAAATAAACGATGTTTAACCGACGAAAAAAGAACCAAAAAGCAAAACTAAACAAACCTTTTAAGTTTTTGGCATTGAGCTTATTTAAATAAACTATCAAATTTTATATTATTTAATAAACTAATTTTGAGTCGGCGCCAAACAACAAACTGATTAGTGATTAATCATCTAGTCGGTGTTTGTATTTACTTTCTTCGTTATTTGTCACCGACTTTCGAAATTAACAGTTTCGGGAATCGGTTTCAGGAATTCGGTTGTATTTAGTTTTTTTTTCTACACACACTCATTTATTCGAAGTACCCAACATGCTGTAGTTATTCATGTTCAATTAAAACAATAAATAACTGGTTTTTAATTCAAATAAAATGACTAAAATAAATTGTACAAGCGGCAAAGGGAAGCGTATTACTCAAACTGTATGACCAACCCTTTTTTATGCCGCTTGTACATATTTTATTTATTATCTTTTGACTTGTAACCCCAGTAGCATTTATTGTTGAGCCAATAATAAAATGGTAGCCGTTATTGTTGGCTCAACCAAATGCTAATACTAAATATGTAATTATTGTAAATATTTATATCAATTAGGTTGTTCAATAATAAATGTTTGGTATAAATGATAATTGGCGGTTCAGATGGCATATCAAACGAAGCCACATCAGGAAAAGCTCTCCTAGTACAACCTTTAACCACCCTGTTCAATAAAATACTTGACTCCCAATATGGCTGGTCATCGCGGCGAAAGACTACAACCCTTCAAAAGTAAAAATAAAACAAAAATATAAACTCTATGTTGCCACTTTCAATGTAAGGTCCCTAGCAAATGAATCGAGAATGTTGGAATTGGAGCACGCTGTATCATCACTAGAATGGGATATCATAGACATCAGTGAAACGAGACGACAAGGTTTTACGATAGAAGACAGAGGTAAATACCACCTCTACAACTACGGGCATACTAAAGGCAAATATGGAATAGGATTCCTAGTTAAAAATCAACTGTCAGTAGAGGTCCTTGATTTTATCGGCTTATCAGAAAGAGTCGCCTTAATTCACATCAAGATGCATGGTAAATTATACAGTATCGGTAAAAATTATGCCCCTACCCAAAAAACTTTTACAACAGCCTAGATATGATACTGGAAAAAAGCAACCCAAATCTTATATTTCTTGGGGACATGAATGCTAAAATTGGGCAACCAGCAGAAGGCGAGAACAGGGTGATGGGCAGCTATGGATACGGTAACAGAAACAAGAGAGGTGAGAGATTTGTTCAATTCTGTCTTGAGAATAATTTGAAAATAGCTAACACTCTGTTTCGAAAACCCGGAAAACTAAGATGAACTTGGCTGTCACCTTGTAACAAGGCAGTGTTAAGGCCCTGTTTATTTTTTGACCTCTATTCCAAAACTACGTTCTTTCCTACCTTTTTTAATTTAAAATTTAAAAATTACTTGTTATCTCTGTCAAGTCTCTGTTTTTATATTAAAAATCAGTTCAGAGCTAGACTAAGCTCCTATTCATCATTGTAATTTTTCCTTCTATTCAATAAATGACAGTTACCTACCAGTTTGTAAGAGTTAAAGTTCAGCTTTTATAATTAGGCAGTTTCTAGCAATAATACAATTTAATTACGTTACAGTTTAGTCACAGTGTGTGTTCGTACTATTAATGAGTGCTTCTTATATTCAAGCCTACTTTTGTAAATAATAAAATATACGTGTTAACTTGTCGTGTATGATTCCTTCATCCAACTCCTCATCTACGGTCCTCCTACTCTTCGTCCTCCTCTGCGTGTCACCAATGCCGGCACCTGCAACGTGACACCACCTCCGTACCGTGACACTGGCGCCCAACGTGATCGAACCCAGCCCATCCCATACCAGAACCCAGCAGCCACCTCATCGTGAACTCAGCTCGTCATCCCGGAGCCATTAGCATCAGCAGGATAAGCTCTGGTCGTGAAGCTGTTCTGGATTAGTCTCGACCCCGTCTGTCGAGTGAAGCCCATCCCATCATCTAAAAGATTTTTTTTAAATTTTTATAATATTGTGCTGTTTTGTGTTATTTATTGTTTTAAGATATTGTTATTTCATTTCTCAAAATTCCAAAAGGAACTAGTCTTCCCAAAAAAAAATAGCGGCCCCTTTTGACTACATCAACTTCATTATTCCATTAAAAATCAAACAATAATTATTATCATTTCTTACAGATTCCAATTTACCCCATCCTTACTACCAACAGAGTGCATACCATCGACAGACTATTATATATATTTTATAATTCACTTTCAGTCGGAACTCAATACATTACTTACTAACAAAACTCAAAACAAAACATAACCACCCCATCCAACAGACAGTAACATTACCCAAGGTTCACATTTGAACCCTCATAAGCTGGTAGCATTCACTTGTGCTAAACTCTTCGGAGACACTTGTGTTTGTGACCAGTACTTACTTACGGGAGTGCTGTTGGAGAATATCCACAGCGTATCCTACATACCAACTATTGATTAGAAGGTGACTCTTCTAGGGCATCCTGCCGACATACTAGGGGTCACTGTATAGTCAAAGTTGGCTACTTTACAGGCACAACACAAATTACTATTTTAATAAATAACGTAACACTTCACTTTCGAATATCTTTAATCATATATACCGTATCCGAGTCCTGGTTTTGGTATAAATTTTCCAAATTTTTCTTAAAAAATCGTGTTTTTGGCCCATTTTCAAAAATTTTCGTTCTACAAAAAATTTTATTTTTATAAAATCTGTTAGCCCGCACGGAGACGCAACTTTTGACACCCCACACGTGAGCCTAGCTCTCACGAAACGTCAAAAAATTGTAAAACGGGGCTACTCGGGACACATTTTGACATACTTTAGCAAATATCTTGTTTATTTCGCATAAAATGCTATGGTAAAAAAAATGCTTGGGTCTTAGATAACCCTTTACTTATGCAGATATACGTTTGAAGTAGTTACTTACAACAGGCAAAGAGAAAAAAGAAACATGACGCTGTTCCAAATATCGCTTATTTGGGGCGATTATGGACAGCAATGAAAAACGGATGTTTAATCCATATTGTGAGCCAAAACCGTCACTTTAACAAAACTAAACAAGTGTATCGATATTTGGGACAAAGAATAACAAATACCACATCAAATCATGTTGATTTTTTCAGGGATTGGTAGAATTCGAAGAAGAAAAAAATATTTTTCATAAACTTTGGTTTATTGAAATCATAAACTTGTAGAAGTTTAACTTAAAAAATCATGTTGATTTTTTCAGGGATTGGTAGAATTCGAAGAAGAAAAAAATATTTTTCATAAACTTTGGTTTATTGAAATCATAAACTTGTAGAGGTTTAACTTTGGTTTATTGAAATCATAAACTTGTAGAAGTTTATGATTTCAATAAACCAAAGTTTGGTAATAAGAATGTTATAAACTTACAGTTTTGTGCCAAACTGTTGCTCGAGCAAGATTAAAATGGAGATTAGAATGGAACATGTTCTTACTAAAAATCAGTCTGAAAATCTCTTTTAAATCAACGTTTTCTAAGCTTAGGTAAAACTTATTCACAAACATAATTAAGACATTGATTACATCCAAACAAAACAAAATTTTTAAAAATAAACAATAAATTCTTACAAAATTAAAGTCTCCTGAACAAAACAAATCTTCTTAGTTATTAATAATAAACAGTCATTAAAAAACTTTTTACAAAAAAAATACAACCGACTTCCATAAATAATACTAAAAAATCCAAAATAACTTTAATTTCGGAAGTCGGTGTTTCTAGTTTGGTTTCTTCGTTATTTGACACCGACTTCCGAAATTAAAGTTATTTTGGATTTTTTAGTATTATTTATGGAAGTCGGTTGTATTTTTTTTGTAAAAAGTTTTTTATTTTTCACTTTTTAGTTGTTTTACCCCATTCTAAAACTAAATTAATAGTAAAGTTATGCCCGAATTGATAGCCCTAAAAATAGGGAATTTGAACGTAGTTGGTGAAATTAGGGTGTATCAGGGTGAACTGTACAAATCTGTATACCCCTTCAGAGCGCATCAGCGTGATGTAATGTTGTGCAGTGGTGAAAACAATATACAGACATGCGATTGCAGCAATTCTGGAAGGTTTGCTATCATTTATTGAAGAGTTCCATTGTGTATCTCCGAAGTTCTTCATCAGATTTTCACCAAATTAAAATGGGACCAAATGTAAAGCAACAGCTTTCAAATAAAAAAAAAATCTTCAAAATCGGTTCACGTACTAAGAAGTTATGAGGTAACACACATAAAAAAAAAAAAAAAAAAAAAAAAAAAAAAAAATACAGTCGAATTGAGAACCTCCTCCTTTTTTTGAAGTCGGTTAAAAAGCAGTCTTTTAGGATTCATATCAGTGTAAACTTATTCATTAATCAACATTTAATTAAATATCTACCTAGGTACCTACTTAAGGTATTCAAATCAGCCTTTAAGTTTACATTGCTAAACCTAGATATCACAATTCACAACTTAGATATCAATATTAAAAAAAAAAAATGTCTTCATCATTCAAAAACACGAATTCTGTTTCTTTTTCATTTAAAGCCAACAGCACAATCTGTTTAACAATCATGTCGATATTTACTGTTTCTATATCAACCTTCTTAGTCTTAATAAATCTTGTACTTAGCGCCAGTTTTACTCAAAATATGTCCCACAAAATATTGCACCTTTTTTTTAAAAACGTATCTCACCAAGACGGAGTCATCTACATTATATTCACAGTCAACCACTTCCATTTCTCTACTTGGTCCTGGGACTGGACTTAGACTGTGTTGCACCGGATTCATGTTTTTGTAATCTTGGGAAACAGGTGTGTCGTTTTGTTGGGCCTCTTTTAATTTCAGGGTCGTCTCTGGTGTGTTGTTCGTCATGGGGTTTGCTGATAATGGTTCAATCTGCTGATTAAAATTTTCAAAGGACACTTCATGAATAGACTCTGGAGACAGGACCTCTTGACGAAATGAGGACTTATCGAAACATTGGAGAGTATCATCACTGACATTTAAGATGTCTGAGTCACTATGAACGCTTATTTCAATGTATCCGAGGAAGAGGTTTCACTACGTAGTCGCCTTTTTTTTCTTTCAATATTTTCTGTAAGAATTGTATGTTCCATCGTTACATTTTCACATGGCTGAGTATTTTCATTCATTGTTAAAAGTTCAAGACCTCTTTCTGTTTCTGATGGTGTTAGTTTTTCTTTACCCTTACCCATCCCTGTGTTGCTCAATTTTTGCTTGTGTAATTTGCAGGATGGCTGAGTTAAATTTTCTATTATCGGTAAAATAGTAGATGTTGTTGTCACAGGACGTGTTTTTTTTCCTTTTCCTTTAGCTTTACTCTTCTCTTTGTTGCTCCGTTCTTCAGTGCTTAAATCAGCTAATGTTATGCTTTTTCCGGGAGGAACATTGCAGCGCTTCTTCCTGGTACTTTTTGTTTCACCGGTACAACCCCTTATTTCTTCTAACATCTCTATCATAACACCAGAAGCACTGGTCTGTATATCCAAATCTGATATTTGCCCAGGCAGTCTTTCTTTCGGTCTATTTCTGTCGACAGGCAGCAGGCCGCATTTGGCGAAACCAGACTTGAGATTTCGTGAAGCAGCGTCCTCTGTATGCAGCATTTTTAATAATTCACTTAATAGGCCCGGAAAGCTATTTTTAGCAAGCGTTTTGCATTTCCGGCCTTCACCTTTTTTCCAATTAGTCAAAATAATTCGCCAGTAATGTTTCAAAGGAGCGAAAAAGGCAACATCAAGAGGCTGCAGAATGTGTGTGGCCTTTGGTGGTAAGCATACAAAATTTATATTAAATTTTCCACAATCTTACAAAACTTTTGACGAGAAATGTGACGATAGATTATCTCCTATAAGAACTATCTTTTTTCCCTCTTTCGTTTTTGCATATGGAATGATGATCGTCTGGAACCAATTTTCAAAACATAGCGAATCAATCCATCCGCTTTTGGATTTATTATATCTAGTGCCTTCTGGGCCTCCTAAGAGCCACGTGTCGTACAAGTGCTCTGCTTTATACACAACATATGTTGGTAAAAGTAGTCCTGATGCTGTGCCAGAAAACATCAGACTCACGGATGATTTTGAATTGTTAATAATTCTCTCTGGGTACTTTTTTCCTCGCTTGAAAATATACTGTTTGGATCCAGGGTCGTTTGTCAGGTTTGTCTCGTCATAATTTACTACACAATCAGGTGTAACATCTTCCAAATTTTGGTCATAATGGTCAAAAAATGCGTCAATCACCTCTGAGCTTAAAGTTGCTCTATCCGAGGATATATTTGCAGCACATCTGTTAGAAATCTCATCTTTATGCCTTTGTAAAAAACAAGCCGCCCAATCCCGTCCCGGTAAATTGTCTTTCAAACTATAGACTGTCCTTCCTATTCTATGTAAATATATTTGGGCGAAGACTCTCAAATCCATTAGATCTAAGGGGAATCCCCATTCCCCCATATGCTTAATATAATTGACGAACGTTTTCTCTTCCGCCTCTGAAAATAATGTAGGATGCCCTGGTCTTGAATAGAGTAGGTTTCCATCTTTTAAATGACGGTTAATTGTGCTTTTGGGGACGCCGTATTTCTGTTCCGCTTCTCTGGTAGACAGTTTTTTTGATTTTACGTCTGATACAGCCTTGTTCAACTCATCATTAGTATAAGAGACGTACGGCATGAAACGTTTACCGTTTCTCATGTTTGTATAGGTTCTTTTATATTTTCGAACCATGGTATTTTATCTGTAAACCACAATAAACCGTAAAATAAATATAATGATAAATAAAAATTGGTTGTTTACAAATGCACTAAAGTGATGGGGTTATTTGGGACACTGTCCCATAAAGCCCCGCATCGGTGTCCCAAAAAGCCCCATACACATTTTCAATAATAAATCAAAAACTATAAGCAAAATTATTTATTAGCAAGTAAACATCGTGAGATAATCCATATACTGGTGATTTAAAAATAACAGCACTCTTACCAGTCAGAATTTTGCGCTGCGGAAGAAGTTTTGACACCAAAAATTTTAAGTAAAAAACGGTCTCTGACTCTTTCACTCGGATTTGAAACTAAACTGTGAAAAAGACTGACACTGACAGATGACAATTTGACGTAAACTATCAACGTGTTGCTAGAGTTTGTAAAATAAATCCTACCATACACCAACCGAAAGTAATCGATATTTTTGTTCAAAATTCTGGGTCGTCCCAAATACCACCCAAAAACCCATAAACCCCGTTAACATAGTTATTATAAACGTACCAACCCATTAATAAATTTTAAATCCATTTTGAATCCCAATTTATTATAAATCGAAGCATAGCTATGAGATAAAGTTTCGAACTATTAATTTTTAGTTCTTTCCTCCTTAACCTCTGAAGAAATCCGTAGGCATGTATTACTATGGTGTTTTCACATAATCTCATTATGCACCTTAAAAAGTACGCATAAAGATAAAATACATACTTATTTAAACATACTACTGAATATTTAACTGAATAATTATTTAATTTATTCAAATCTGTCTGCGAAAAATATTTCAAATGTCAGACACTTTTTGACAACACAAATCTTTCTTTTAATTTTCATTACGCAACCTCCGTACAATACAGAATTAGACCCCACTGCTGGGGCACAGGCCTCCTCTCTGTGAGAGGGCGTGGGCCATAATCCACCACGCGGGCCCAATGCGGATTGGTGGATGTCACATGTCTTCGAATTTTTGGTTCTAGAACATGCCGGTTTCCTCACGATGTTTTCCTTCACCGTTTTGAGAGCAGTGGTGATGAAATAATTTACACAAAGTAAAGCGCGTGCCTGGGTTTGAACTCACGACCTACAACTTGTAAGTCGTGGCCAACACCACTGGGCCACCACTGCTCCACTCACGACCTACAACTTATTAGTATTTTTAAATTGAATGACAGTGTTTAGGTATTGCTTGATTTATTTAATTGTATTTTTAATTAGTGACATCTTTTATTGGATTGTTTTATGAATTGTATTAATTGTTGTATTGTATTTTTAATTGATTGACATATTGAATCGGATTATTATTGATTTGTATTATTTATTTAATTGTTATTTAATGAAACTGTTAATTGAATAAGTAGATATTATAATTATTGTACTCTATCGCATTAGGCCCATTGGCTTGAAATGATAGTTGTTACTTAGATAATTTAAAATAAAAATAAAAAACTTGTAAGTCGCGGCCAATACCACTGGGCCACCACTGCTCCGTAAAAACCATAATGACCCAAAAATGGAAATGGGCTGGGCATGTCCAAAGATCACCAGGGAAGAAATGGGCTAAAATTGTCACGAATTGGTACCCTATATTCAAGAAAAGACGAAAAGGAAGACCATTCAAAAGATGAAGTGATGACATAGTTGCCTCGGCTGGAATTGCTTGGAGCAGACTGGCAAGAGATAAAAGAAAGAAAGAAATGGAGGAGGCTTTCACCGCCAGAGCGTTCCTTATAACAAAAACACACATTAATTAATTAATAAGTTATACTAACAAACTAGATTAAGCAAAAAAAAAAACTAACAGAACCAATAATTTAAGCAATAAATTAGGCTATTATTATTATTTATATAAGAGGAAGTCTGAAAGTGGCACCGCTGACTGAAAAATTGTGTGGAAATCGGTTGTCGTGGTATGGGCATGTGATGCGGAGGAATGAAAAAAATGTCGTGAGGAACATCTTGTGGTGCATGGATGTGGATGGCTATAAGAGTAGCGGAGGGCCGAAGAAACGATGGTTGGACTGTGTGAAAAAGGATATGGGTAAAAAGGGGGTGACTACAGAGATGACGACTAATAGAGAAGAATGGAAGAAAAAGACATGTTGCGCTGACCCCAAATAAATTGGGATAAGTGCAGGAGAATGATGACTCAAACTACTATTTTAAATATTTGTAAATCTAGACGTGCCAGATTTTTATTATTTTTTCGGGATAACTTATTTTTTTTAAAAAAAAAAAAGACGTTGCCCCACATTAATAATAATAATAATAAATAATAATAATCTCCGGGACCGGACGGACTGCATAACTTTTGGCTTAAATGGTATAGTAGCTCACACGCGCTTCTGGCATCTCAATTCCAGGCATCCTTAGAGTCTGGGTCGCTGCCTCAGTTTCTAACAACTGGTGTTACCCACCTGCTCCATAAGACAGGTAGTCCCACGGAACCCAAGAATTATAGACCGATTACATGTTTATCGACGGTCTATAAACTTCTTACATCCATCCTGAGAGCGAAAATTAATGTACACATTGAGAGCAATACAATTATGTCTACCTCTCAGAATGGATGTAGGAACGGGTCCCGCGGTACTAAGGAGCTACTCCTCATAGACATGGCCATAAGCCAACAGGTTCGTCGATCCCACAAGGATTTGTCAACATGCTGGATAGATTATAAGAAGGCCTACGACTCTGTTCCACATACATGGCTCATGAGGGTGTTGGAGTTGTACAAAATAGATGCAACTCTACGCACCTTTCTTGGGTCATGTATGGGGCAATGGAAGACGGTCCTTCGCTATCCAGGATGTCGACCAATCCAGGGGAATGATGAGCCTATATGGATTAAACGGGGAATATTTCAGGGCGACAGTTTGAGTCCACTTTGGTTCTGCTTAGCCCTGAATCCTCTAAGCACGTTGCTGGAGGATTCAGGCCTGGGCTATCGGTTGAGAAGAGGTGGTCAGGCCATATCTCACCTTCTTTACATGGATGATCTGAAACTCTTTGCCCCCAACAACTTGCAACTGATGGAGTTACTGAAGGTAACTGAAACTTTCAGTAGCGCTATCAGGATGGAATTTGGTGTGGACAAATGTGCAGTCATGCATGTAAAGCGAGGGGGGATTATGGAATCTGAAGGGATTCAACTCTCGGATTCCATACACCTCAGATCTCTCTCCTCAACCGAAACATACAAATATTTGGGTATGTCGGAAGCGTTAGGCATTAACGTTACTGACATGAAGCAATCGCTGAAGGAGCGCTTCTTTAGCCGCCTTAAAAAGGTATTGAGTAGCCTTTTGTCGGGCGGAAATAAGGTGCGCGCCTTCAACGGTTGGGTCATGCCGGTTTTAATGTACTCTTTCGGCATACTCAAATGGACTCAGACTGAGCTCGACGCCCTGGACAGGAGGGTCCGTACGCTGCTAACCGCAAACCGGATGCATCACCCACGTTCGTCGGTGATGAGACTGTACATCCCGCGGAAGTGTGGAGGTCGAGGCTTTTTAAATGCTAAGACTCTCCACAACCGCGAGGTGTGCAGCCTCAGAGAATACTTTTTAGAATCCGACGTGGGGATGCACCGAGAGGTGGTCGCAGTGGACAAGGGCCTCACCCCGTTGTCCATGGCTAAAGAGGACTGGCGCAAACTTGTAGTACTTACTACTGATGACCGCAAGGAGGTATGGAAAGGCAAGGAGCTTCACGGGCGCTATTATCAGGCTCTTCATGGGCCTGATGTAGATAGCCTGGCGTCCGTAGCCTGGCTACGGTTTGGTGACCTCTTCGGGGAAACTGAAGGTTTTGTCTGTGCGATTATGGACGAAGTTATCTTGACGAACAACTACCGGAGGCATATTATGAAGGATGGGACGGTTGACGTGTGTCGGGCATGCCACCGTCCGGGTGAGTCCATTAGACATATTATCTCTGGATGTTCTCGTCTGGCTAACGGCGAGTATTTGCACAGACATAACCAAGTGGCCAGGATTATCCACCAGCAACTTGCTTTAAAATACAAACTTGTGGATTCTGAGGTACCGTATTATAAATATGTGCCCGACCCAGTTCTCGAAAATGACCATGTCACGTTGTACTGGGATCGGTCTATCATCACTGACAGGACTATTGTTGCCAATAAGCCGGATATAGTGGTGATAGACCGATTAGCGCGCCGCACAATGATAATCGATGTCACCATCCCACATGACGAGAACCTCGTGAAAGCTGAGAAAGAGAAACAAATTAAATATCTTGACTTGGCACACGAGGTTGTCGATATGTGGAATGTGGACTTGGCTGTCATTGTGCCGATAGTCGTTACCGCCAATGGCCTGATGGCCAAAAGCCTCGACGACCACCTGTCGAAGCTGTCGTTGCGCGGTTGGATCAAGGGCCTGATTCAGAAGGCAGTACTCCTTGATACGGCTCGCATTGTGAGGAAGTTCCTGTCTCTGGAGCCCTAACCACCGGTAGCTTGGACCCTGCTCCCGATACCGGTGGACTACTATTTTTTATATTTTTAAATGTTTTTTATATGTTTTCTTTTAAAATATTTAAAAATGTAAATAATATGTGTAAAAATAAATACCGAATAATAATAAAAAACATGGCAACCCACTGGCAACACATGCCATATTTTTTCTATTCCACTTTAAAATCATAAAATCCATATTTTTTCACCCAAAACTGGAATCAATTGTACCAAACAAGAAGCCCATACAAGAAATATTATAGCAAAACCTTCAAATACTCAAACAAACCAAATAATAAACAAAAAAGAAGAATATTTATGCAGGATTGCAGTATGACGTCTGTCAATGGCGACGTACATTATGTAAACAGAATGATGGAAAAATGGAATAAATAAAATTAAATGTTGACCAGAGCAGCTGCCCGTAGCGCACGCCTTCCACCCCCGGACTCGCTGCTCAGCTCCGCCTTGCCGCCGCCGGACCTCGGATCACCAGTGTCACCGGCGGCTGCAGCCGCGTCGAGCTCGAGCGACGAGTATTTCTCCCCGCTGACGTCGCCAACACCTGTACGTCGGCAGGGGAGAGGCCGGCCACCGAACAGCCTGGGACTTAGGGGCCAACCGGCCCCGAGCCGGGTCCCCGCTGCCGGTGGTTGTGTGCAGCGTATGAGATGGACTCAGTCCACTAATGAAAACGTCATGCGCGCATACTATGGGTCTACAGAGGGGGGAACTAACCTCACTGCGTACCGTGTCAGGATGCTATCTCTGTTCCAGGAACTAGAACCAACCGTAGACGTCTCGGCACAACGATTGTCGGATCAGGTGCGAGTCATCCAACGTAATCACAGGTTGGACGATGCTGCACTTGATAGGCTGCGCTCAGAGGTACTGAGCAACCCTATCATCTCTACTCCGATACAGACCGTGGAACAAGCGCCTGCTATTGATGCAATGCCACCGCGGCTCAATAATATAAGTGATGAGGCAGATGTCACGGTAAGTAGCCAGTGCAACAATCGACTGAGGAGCGCACTGGAGGATGCGCTTCGCGAGTATAGATCCACTCCGACCGAACTTAGACCCCGTTTACCACGGTTACCCATGCACAAAAAAAATAGGGCGTTGGTGTGTGCTTTGGACTCGCTGCTTGAGAATATCTTTAATAGCAGCGAGAACCTCGTTGATACGCACTCAATCTTGTATTGCGGGGCTGTTGCGGCATGTCGTTTAGCTAACGTAAAGTTCCCAAATAGTGACGTAGCTATTCGACCAAAGCCTGCTGTACCAGCCTGGCAATGCAGAATCGAGAGGCGTATCGATGGGGCCAGGGTACTCATCGGCAAACTAATCTGCTTCAGGAAGGGCAATACACGCCCACGTGTGATGCGCTTTGTGAGGCGGGCGTTCTCGGGGACTGAAATCAGCCCTCGAGAATACATGTCCCATGTCACGGAGCGCATCGACTTCCTGAAGCAGAAAGTTTGTGCATGGGCAAACCGTATTCGGCGGTATAAGCGGCGAGTTGACCGGTACTCGCAGAATCGCATGTTCCAGAGCGATGAGAGGTGGGTATATAGAGCTTGGGAGCGACCTGAACAAAATGTGACGGACGGCTGCCGCCCGGATGATGTCGCCACAAGTACATTCTGGCGCAGCATTTGGTCGGTGCCCGTCTGTCACACTGAGGGTGGCTGGATGCGTGATGTTGAGCGCGTGTGCGAAGCTATACCAGAAATGGAGAAAGTTAATATCAGCCCAACAGATATAGCCAGAGTAGTCCGTCCGTTACCGAATTGGAAGTCTCCAGGACCGGACGGACTGCAAAACTTCTGGCTAAAGTGGTATAGCAGCTCACACGCGCTTCTAGCATCTCAATTTCAGTCATCCTTAGAGTCTGGGTTGCTGCCTGAGTTCCTAACAACTGGTGTTACCCACCTGCTCCATAAAACAGGTGGTACCGCGGTACCTAAGAATTATAGACCGATAACGTGTTTGTCGACGGTCTATAAACTTCTTACATCCATCCTGAGAGCGAAAATTAATCATCACATTGAGAGTAATTTAATTATGTCTGCCTCTCAGAATGGATGTAGGAACGGGTCCCGCGGTACTAAGAAGCTACTCCTCATAGACATGGCCATAAGCCAGCAGGTTCGTCGATCCCACAAGGATTTGTCGACATGCTGGATAGATTATAAGAAGGCCTACGACTCTGTTCCACATACATGGCTCATGAGGGTGTTGGAGTTGTACAAAATAGATGCAACTCTGCGCACCTTCCTTGGGTCATGTATGGGGCAATGGAAGACGGTCCTTCGCTATCCAGGATGTCGACCAATCCAGGGGAACGATGAGCCTATATGGATTAAACGGGGAATATTTCAGGGCGACAGTTTGAGTCCTCTTTGGTTCTGCTTAGCTCTGAATCCTCTAAGCACATTGCTGGAGGATTCGGGGCTGGGCTATCGGTTGAGAAGAGGTGGTCAGGCCATATCTCACCTTCTTTACATGGATGACCTGAAACTCTTTGCCCCCAACAATTTGCGACTGATGGAGTTACTGAAGGTAACTGAAACTTTCAGTAACGCGATCAGGATGGAATTTGGTGTGGACAAATGTGCAGTCATGCATGTAAAGCGAGGGGGGATTATGGAATCCGAAGGGATTCAACTCTCGGATTCCATACACCTTAGATCCCTTTCCTCGACCGAAACATACAAATATTTGGGTATGTCGGAAGCGTTAGGCATTAACGTTACTGACATGAAACAATCGCTGAAGGAGCGCTTCTTTGGCCGCCTGAAAAAAGTATTGAACAGCCTTTTGTCGGGCGGGAATAAGGTGCGCGCCTTCAACGGTTGGGTCATGCCGGTTTTGATGTACTCTTTCGGCATACTCAAATGGACTCAGACCAAACTCGACGCCCTGGATAGGAAGGTCCGTACGCTGCTGACCGCAAACCGGATGCATAACCCACGATCATCGGTGATGAGACTGTACATCCCGCGGAAATGTGGAGGTCGAGGTTTTTTAAATGCGAAAACTCTCCACAACCGCGAGGTGTGCAGCCTCAGAGAATATTTTCTTGAAACCGACGTGGGTATGCACCGCGATGTGGTCGCAGTGGACAAGGGACTCACCCCGTTGTCCATGGCTAAAGAGAACTGGCGCAAACCTGTAATACTCACTACTGATGACCGCATGGAGGTATGGAAAGGCAAGGAGCTTCACGGGCGCTTTTATCGGGCTCTTCATGGGCCTGATGTAGATTTCTTGGCGTCCGTGGCCTGGCTACGTTTCAGTGACCTCTTCGGGGAAACTGAAGGCTTTGTCTGTGCGATTATGGACGAAGTTATCTTGACGAATAACTACCGGAGGCATATCATGAAGGACGGGACGGTTGACGTGTGTCGGGCATGCCACCGTCCGGGTGAGTCCATCAGACATATTATCTCTGGTTGTTCTCGTCTTGCTAACAGCGAGATTATTCACCAGCAACTTGCTTTAAAATACAAACTTGTGGATTCTGAGGTACCGTATTACAAGTATGCGCCCGACCCAGTTCTCGAAAATGACCATGTCACGTTGTACTGGGATCGGTCTATCATCACTGACAGGACTATTGTTGCCAATAAGCCTGATATAGTGGTGATAGACCGATTAGCGCGCCGCACAATGATAATCGATGTCACCATTCCACATGACGAGAACCTCGTGAAAGCTGAGAAAGACAAACAAATCAAATATCTTGACTTAGCACACGAGGTTGTCGATATGTGGAATGTGGACTCGGCTGTCATTGTGCCGATAGTCGTTACCGCCAACGGCCTGATGGCCAAAAGCCTCGACGACCACCTGTCGAAGCTGTCGTTGCGCGGTTGGATCAAGGGCCTGATACAGAAGGCTCCTCGATACGGCTCGCATTGTGAGGAGGTTCCTGTCTCTGGAGCCCTAACCACCGGTAGCTTGGACCCTGCTCCCAATACCGGCGGACTACTATTTTTTATATTTTTAAATGTTTTTCTTTTTTTTATGTTTTCTTTTAAAAATATTTAAAAATGTAAATTATATGTAAAAAAATAAATAAACGAAATAATAATAATAATAATAATAAATCTTTATTGATCATTATAAGTATTGCAGTACATGGGTATTTGGTTTATACATCGTAAAATTTACAGAATTGCTACAATTTTAGTGGGTACAGTTCTGATCTCTTATCTAGGTTACTGTAATAACCTGTATGAAGGAGTAACAGTTCCAATCCCCCATGGATTACAAGAATATGTATCCTTATTATTTTGTACATTATGTCTTTACTGCTACAAAAATATGTTATAACTAAGCGACAAAAAGAAAAAACGTATATATATATATATAAGTGAGAACAATTTTGAAAAAAGATGTGCCAAAAATTAAAATTAAAAAAAAACTATTTCTATGTGGGTGAGTGTGTGTGGTGGATGAGCTTGTGTGTGTGTGCGTGCAAGTGTGTGTGTAGGTGATGGTGTGTGTGGTTGTGTATGTTTGCTTGTGTGTATAAGCGTATGAGTCGAGTGTGTGTTGTGAGTGTTTGTTGTGTTAGATATTATGTTGATATTGTTTAAGCTCCTTTTCACTTACCCTTAAATAAGCATTTGTTCTGTTTCGTCATATAAATAGTATAGAAGAAATGAGTAGATCATTTTCTTACAGTTATGATGTGATAAGCCGTATACTGGACAATGTTTATTTATTTTATTATATAAAGAAGGACCAAGATAATAGAAGAATCTTTTAATGAAAGTGGAACGTGCACGTGGGAGAGTACATATTATATCTTTTCTACGTTTATCGATTGCCCTATATGGCGTTCTGTGGTGTTGTAGGAGAACTGCTTGCATGATAAACTGTTGTCTTACGTTAAAAATATTCCACTTATGGTATAATTCATTAGTAGGGAATATGATAGAGCGAAAGGTAGCAACTTTTAGTACTGCTCTATGTGCAAACATAGAGCAGTAACATTAAGAATTATTCCTGTATCGTGGGTGCGTTCACAAACATGTAAACTCACATACACAAGACATCCAGACCCGGAACAAATATCTGTAGGCCATACATACGAGTATAATTGTTCCGTGCGGGGATCGAACCCGCGACACGTAGCGCAGCAGCCGAACGCTCAACCACTGCGCCAACCGTGCCGTCTGATCCAATCCAAGTATAACTAGATCCAAATAAATAATAGTTCACAACTTTCAACTAGTGAACAAAAATAGTGGAACTTATGTAATTATTAATACTTATTAGTATATTTTTTCGTAATGTCGACCATTTGAGACAAATTAAAAATTTTGTTTCATTTTCTACCAACTGTTCTTATACGTAATCATCAGAGGTTGAAATTAGATAGAGTTAGTACTTACACTGCTTTCATACAGCGAGAGAATAAAGTGGATATGCCTCAAATCCCGGGATTAATTTTAAAGAGCAGAAAAATCCCGTGATTTATTTAATATAAAAGCTATTTACTTTTACACAATTTAAACCACTTCACGCGCGACGTTGCCAAATTTACATCAACGACATCGGATGTCTGAAGTTGCAAAATTCCAATGCGCATATGCGGGATGTTGCCACATTTGTAGTTCACACAACATAGCTTGTGAGAATAAAAGAAAATAGAGGTTTTTATTATTATTTATTTGTAATATTGTTGGCCACACGGGATTGTCCATTAGAAATCCCGGATAGATCCATATTAAAATCAACATTTCGATGCAAGTACATAAATAACTCTACCTAATTCCGACCTCTGGTAATCATACAGGGAGCGAGTTTTTTTTAGGTATTGTAGGGGGGGCGCCAAAATTTGATTTCGTTCCAACCTAAATTAGGCCTCTTGCGGGCACTTACGGGAAGTACCGTAAAGGTTTTGATTCCCTTGCAAATTAAAATCGGTACGCAACTGACGGGAAAATCGAAGTACATAAAAAAATACATACAGTCGAACATAGTAGCTCCTCTTTTTTGAATTCAGTTCAAAATTATACGTTGCTCGCTGGTAAGCTCGTCATTTGAGAACAGTCCATGGTAAATTTAAGGTTCCACCACACCCTACCTAAGGGTAACCACCAGCAGCCTATTATAGCCTCCACAGTCCGTCTGTCTATCAGACGTAATTGAGAGGTTGAAATTTTCACAACAAAATCTTTTTTGCAAAAAATACAAACTTCCAAAAAAGAAAATACACAAATTTTTTTTTGTATTGATGTATTTTTGTAAAAAGGTTTTATTTTTCACTTTTTCATTGTTGTACTCCAAAACTACGACTTAATATTAAAGTTATGCCCGAATTGATAACCCCAATAATATGGAACATGGAGTGGAACATAATTGGAAGAAACCAAAACATTCTCAGTGAATAGTTACATATTTTTTGTTTCTGGTGATTTTTTCAAAAACCCCTAAATAAATTTCGATAACATTTATATGGGACCTCGTCTGAAGACCTGAACCATCAAACAAAAAAAAAGAATCATCAAAATGTATTCACAAATGACTCCTTTTCTGGAATCGGTTTACAAAAACAACTAATAACATGAAAATCTTACGTAAACGCCTTCGCTAGGCTTAGAAAATACACTTCTGGACACATCTATTGGCCCACCTTAGAGTTTAGGTTTCGATGGCCCCTACCGAAATATGATTGCTAGATTGAACAAAAACTGTTGATGCAGTTTTAAACCTGATACATTTTACCATCTTTTTCGATCGTATTGTTTTAAATTTGAATTCAGAATACCATACGACATGAAGCTACGCCTTACAAGTCGAATATGCGCCTTGTTAAAGGCAATTGATTTTTGAATAAAAAACATGTTTTATCAAATAAAGGTTTAATTTAATAACGCGTGTTGCCTCCATGGGCATCTACCACAGCTCTCATACGATTAGGCATAGAGTTTATCAACCGCTCTATGAAATTTTGAGGGATCATCTCCCATTCCTCTTCTATGGCAGTTTTCAACTCCTGCATCGTCTGGGCAACTGGCTGACGAGCCCTAACACGTCTTTTTAGCTCGTCCCACATGTGCTCAATGGGGTTCATGTCTGGGTTTCTGGCTGGCCAGTCCATAACTGTGATGTTCACATCCCGAAGATATTCCCTGACGATGCCGGCCGCATGGGCTCTTGCATTATCATGCATAAATAGGAAATTTGGGCCCACATAGTCCGCGTATGGTATCACGTGAGGTTCTAAGCACTCACGAATGTACCTTTCAGCATTTAATGTTGGCAGCCGTGGTCCTGTAACAACCTCAAGTTGAGTTTTGCCGCTCGCGGATATACCGCCCCAGACAGTCCATGAGCCACTGCCATAAGCAACCCTCTCTTCAAAGCAGCATTGTGCGAAACGCTCTCCCTTACGTCGGTAGACCTTCTTCCTTCCATCATTGCCATGTAACACAATTTTAGACTCATCAGAAAAGAGTACACGGCTCCAATCTTGCTGTGTCCAATTTAAATGACTGCGTGCGAAATGAAGGCGCGCTGTTCGGTGGGCTCGCGTTAGTTTGGGACCATTAGCTGGCTTGTGTGGTACCATATCGCGTTCTTTTAACCTTCTCCGAACAGTTCGAGCGCTCACAGATACTCCGTGGAAGTCGCGAAGTTGGTTTTGTATCTCAATGGAGGTAAGGTGACGATTTCTCAAGCTGGTCGTCACGATGAATCGATCCTGCCTTTCAGTTGTGACCCGAGATCGTGGCCTTCCTTGGCGACGAACAAAGCCGCCAGTCTCTAGGTAATTCCGATAAACATTTCGGACCGCAGATCGACTTAAATTAAGTTGAGCACTCACGTTTCTTTGGCTGTGTCCGGCCTGAATAAGTGCCACAGCTTGGGCGGCGACTTCAGGTGAAGTATCCATAGATTATTGATAGAACCTCACCTTAATGTTAAGAATAAGTAATGTTTGTTGCAAAACCAAAGATATCAATCACTTTTTCAAGAATTAAATCCAAGTAAACCAATAAAACCAAGTTTTCTTAGTATTCGATTGTTTGATATCAACAAACAGGCTCCAAATTGTCTTTAGTTTCTTTAAACTCTGTGTTCGAAATTCAAAAAAAGACTATTGAATGAAATTGTGAATGTGCCAGGTTCAAAACTGCATAAAAACTTTTTGATCGACCTAATATAAAATTTTAGCTAGGACCAAACGAAACTGAAAATACAAGGTGGGCCAATAGATGTGTCCAGAAGTGTATATTATTAAACCAAGTAGGAGCCTGCTTCTTTTTTTGCCCCTACTTCGAGAGTTTCGCAAGACTTTAAGGGAGTTCCCTTACAAACGTTTTCTTAAAACCATGAAGTTTTATGAAAACATTTCGGCAAACAATCATGTAACCACGACATAACTACAGCATCTCATAGCAACTCCTTGACGTGAAGCCAAGCAGATGCGTCGGCACGCGCGAACATTCCCTTCGCAAGGCGTCGCACAAAATCGTCCAGGCTCTCAATCCCGAGGTCTCGTTGGATGACGTCATTTCTCACCATACGAGGGGCGTCAAGCACGCTCCGCAGCGCTAGGTGTTGTTGCGCACGGAGGGTTTTGCGGTTTCCCTCGCTGGTGAGGGCAAACCAGCGGCGTACGTCAAAATTGGGCGGATGTATAACTTGTACACGCCCAGCTTGACGCGCTCCGGGAGTCGGGACGAGAGCACAGACTTGAGCAGGTGGCGGGCAACCCTGCCCTGCGCGGCGACCCTACGGACATGCGGTCCCATTGTGAGCCGACGGTCGATGGTCACACCCAGGTATTTGGCCCGGGGCGCCCAATCGACTTCTGCTCCATGCAGTTTCAGACGTGGTGGGAGGGGCGCCGATCCGGTGATCAGCGCCTGCGTTTTACTCACGTTAACCGACAGACGCCACTTGGCAAGCCAGTCGGGGAGAAGGTCGAGGGCGCGCTGCATTTTGACGGCCGCGTACTTCGCGTTGAGCGAGGTAGTAATGTTCGCGGCATCGTCAGCGTACAGCGCGAGCGTCGACTCTGGAGTAGTGGGGGCGTCGTCAGTGTAACGTGAGTAACACGCTGGCGACACGCAGCTGCCCTGCGGCACGCCCGCCTGGACGGGGCGGGGGGCGGACAGCGCTCCGTCGACCACCACTCTGAAGCTCCTGTGGGACAGAAAAGATGAGACCACTCTCACTACGCGACGGGGCGCGTCTGACGTGGACAGTTTGTAAATAAGGCCGTCGTGCCACACGCGGTCGAAGGCCTTCTCCATGTCGAGGAATACTGCAACCGCGTACTCCTTTTTATTCATAGCTGACGACAGCAGGTGCAGTATCCTCGACAGCTGGAGCGTCGTGCTATGTTCCGCGTGAAACCCGAATTGCTCCGGGCGCGGTTGGATGTGTGGAGTGAGATGTCGCAGCAGGAGCGACTCAAACACCTTGGAGATGGTCGGCAGCAGGGTGATAGGCCGATAGCTCTCCGGCTTCAGGACATTCTTTCCCGCCTTGGGCAGCATAATGACGCGCCCCTCCTTCCATGCGGCGGGGAAGGCCCCCGTGCGCAGTATCCCCGTAAACAGGCGCGCCAGGGCCGCGACCATACTGTACGGCAAGTGGCGCAGCGCTGCCTTGGAGATACCGTCGCCCCCAGGGGCCTTCTTAGGCTTCGTTTTCAAGATGGCGCGTCTCACTGCGCCAGGCGAGAAAAATATGGGGTCCTCATCGGGAACTATCGGCGTTGCGAAGTAGTCCCCAAGGTCGAGGAGCCATAATGAATCTGTCGAGGGTCACTAATTCACGGAGAATCTTAACACCGCAATCCAGATTCGTGACGTATTTGTATAGCGCCATCTCGTAGCGTCCGGCGGGACTATTATGATATGGATGATCTAAGGATACTACTTGACAGGCTGTGTTCATAATTAACTCTAAGTACATGTGGTACAAGCGCTTTTAAAATAAAATAAAAAATTGCATATCTGTATATTTAAGACGGAGTTAAAAATACAAACATCCGAATTCATAACCTCCTTCTTTTTAAAGTCGGTTAAAAAGTAAAAAGATGGATCAAACTGATAAATTGTTTTTATCGAGAAAATTTCTAAGTTACATGATAGGTACATTCCTTCAGTCCAATCGGAGATCATATAGTCAAAAACAAAATGTTATATCCCTATTCCAAGTACTTAGCCAAGATACACTAAAAACCCGACTGTAAAAAACAACTAAAAAGTTTCAAACAAGTCACATTTCAAGCAGTCTGATGCAGTGTGTGACAGTTATTTTAGTTCAATGATTGATTTCATGCCGCCAATATTTTGTAGTCTTTTACAGACTGGTTTTTTTTTTAATTTTTCTATTTTTAGTGAGCTTTTGAAATCGCCTCCTCATACCCTTTATTTTGATACCCCGCTCAATATATTTCGTTGACTTTCATTTTTTTCTTTTTCATAATACCTTTTAGGATTGGTTGTCGCCATATTGTATTTTGATAACTGTCATATCTTTAGTGACACTCGCAAGATTAGGACGAATCAGTTGACGTACATAGGAATCATTAAAACCGGCCCTCGCGCATTTGATCTCTAGAGCGCCACAAAAGAACATACATACATAGGCTGATAAACAAATTACCATTCCTTTGCGTCGCGTAGTTGAATAAAAAGACAAACAGCTTTGTTATCAATTTGTCCTTTAAACAGAAAAAATTACAATTTTAGTAACTAAAAATTTACCTATGTAAATCCCTCATAACATTCGGGTACCTTGTAAATAAACCTTAGTCCCTTCGAAAATCACGCAGCTAGAACTGAAATCATAAAATAGTCCTCTTCAAATAAATTTTAACTCAATTAAGTGTCAAAGCCTAAAACATTTATCTTGTTCACTTCGACTTCTATTTTTAGCTTCGCCGTTTATATCAACGGAATATTGATTAACCAAAACAGTTGCGACATTGTGAGAACTTAGGCATTAGAGCTAGCTCGGGCAGGATGCTGCGTTTCATCGCTCCAAGGCAGAACTTTTTCGAATCGGTGAGCGACCTGGGTCTGAGTACGCCGTTTATATCAACGGAATATTGATTAACCAAAACAGTTGCGACATTGTGAGAACTTAGGCATTAGAGCTAGCTCGGGCAGGATGCTGCGTTTCATCGCTCCAAGGCAGAACTTTTTCGAATCGGTGAGCGACCAGGTCTGAGTATCGTAGGTTAGGATGGGTAGAATATACATGTCGATAAGTTTTCGCTTCAGGGAGATTGGCAGATCACCCTTCATTAGCGTTTTCATGGACCAGTAACTTTTCTAGGCGTTATCTATTCGGCGATCAATTTCTCTTTCTTGCCTGTTTCGAAAGAAACTTAGTGTTAGGTTACCTGTATATCTCTATACTCATCGACATAATTTTTTTCCTGCCCATCAAGTTCGACCCTACGCTTAGTGCTGTTGGTCATAAGCTGGGTTTTAGGCCGATTCATTGCAAGTCCCACAAAGAACTATGTCGTCGGCAAATCGGCAGTTTGTCAGCCTCTTTTTGCCGACTTCAATGTCCTTGGTCGTCCATGAGGCTACCAGTATTCGAAATATCTCCTCAAATGTGCTCGTATATAGTTTTGAAAAACGCGGATCACCCTGTTTGACACCCTTTTCAGTTCTAATTGAAGGTCCAACAGAACTCATTTTTATGTTTGCAAAGCTATTGTTATGTTTTTTTAAAGGTCGATGTATGGTTTTTCAAGTTCCTGGTTTTCCAGGGATGTAAATACTTATACCCGTATTTCTGAGTGTTTAATATTATCGAAGGCCTTTGTATAATCTACAAAGGCCAGATATAACGGTATATTAAACTCTGTATACTTCTCTAGGGTCTGGTTTAGTATCTGAAGGTGGTCGGTTGTTATAAAACTGGGGCAAAATCTGGCTTGTTTTGGTCGCTGGTGCATATCCAGGTTCCAGTCTATGCGATTGTGCATCAGTTTAATAGAAGTTTTATTAATGTGTGACGTCAGACTTATTGGGCGGTAATTGCCGATTCCACTTTTATGAAGAATATTGTTGAATGGCATATTGGTTTACGTAATCTGATGGATGTTAGAATTGTGTTTAATAGGTTCGAAAGGTGGGGCAACAATGTAGTAGAGCTAATCTTTAGTACTTCGGTAGTGATTTCATCCTCATCTAGACTTCTACAATAGCGATGATAGTGCTTATTAGGCGAATGGAATCTGGGAGACTATATTCTGTGATAATAGGAACTGGTGTGTAATCGGAATATAACGACATACAAAATTTGGTTGCAATGTCCATGATTTTGTCTCTACCGTAGTGTTTGATTCCCTCATTGAGTATTAATCCAGGCTTTTCCTTTTGTGACTTTATGTTTCAAGACCCGCAAGGATGTGTGTTTTTCTAAGGCACTTCTTACTAAATGCGTATTGATATTTCTTAAATCTCTCCTCATAGTAACTTCTTTTGACTTCTTTATAATTTTTTATGTAATCTGTTGTCCGTGATTCATAGTTTATACGTTTCTTTTTTTTCCACACTTTGAGCTGTTTTTTTTTGTGAGGTGGGAAATCATCTAATGACATAGCCCGCTCTACGGTAGAGCGGGAGAGCGTGTCAGACTCTTACTGACTAAAGCCCACCCCCTATTCCTTCCCCGCCCTGACTGCCCAGGGGTGAGGTAAATCTGTTTTGAATTTATCCTCAACCCCTGGACAGGCATCGGCCATGACGGGCCCCATCGGTATTATCGACAACTCTTTGAGGCGCGCGTGGAACACTACGCGCCGTCGACTCTCCGGCCTGGCCTGGTGCTGATCGGACGGCGAGCTACCCATTACTCGCCGTCCGCAGGCACGGGTCTGCGGTGGCCGGAGATCATCTCGCAGCGCCGAAAGCCCCAGACGTCTCCTGAGGCGGCCGCTGCTGAGGGCGTGAGGGCGACTCTGTTGTTGAGTCTCCCTCACCCATGCCGCCTCCCTCTTCGCGAGCATTACTGCTTTGCAGAAGGAGGAGACAGCTTCCCATTCCCTCTCGCTCCGTACTCTGGCCTGAACCAGGGCAGGGCGCGGAGCTGTTAATTTATTATTATTTCTGCTCAAATTCTTTATGTTTTTACTGCTTTTGATTATACAGGGTTACTGGTAATATTCCATACAGGACGTCATAGTAGCGTTAAAATGCAATAAATTAAGCCACTAAATGTTCTACGGAAGTTCAGTAGTTTTTTTAGTTACGTTAGATTTTTAGTGTTTTATGAAAAATCCGAGATTAAATCACTTGATGCCATTTTTTAAATGATTTATTGCGCGACTGTACTGAAATTTAGGTTATTATCATAGTTGACGCTATAGCAGATCTTTATTAATAATTCAAATATACCTAGAACTTTAGCAAATATCATCAATTAAACATTTTTCTTTTGGTAATTATTGCTAACTGCTTCATAAAAAATGTTGTCTAGTGCAAAAAAAAATTACGACGCCTGATGCACAAATTACAAGGAAAATATCCTTGTCTTACTAGCCATCCAAAAAGGTAAGAAACTTAATACAAAGTCATGGACTACATTATGAAAATCATAATGTAGGTACATTATTATTACTGCCGCAATTGTGGCGTGAACATCATTACGGTCCCCTAAGCCAAAGTTGCCTAGAGTATCTTAACTGTTCAGTTCTTGCCTCCTTTCTACTTTAGCGCTAAAGTCCCCAACGACCATGTTCCAGTTGCTCCTATGTTCGTCACAAGCTCGATTGACAAGATCATAAAAATCTTCTACGTCTTCATCAGTACGTATCATGTGCAGATTTCGGTGCATATATGGTGTAGATATTTAGCAAATGTTAAATAAAACAATAATATTAGAAGATAATTGGAGGGATAAGAGGAGCTCGTGGCTAAAGTAGTATAACAGCCGCACGGTTCGATCCATCAAGGTTAAGCTACGCTTGCCGGGGTTGATCCGTAGATGTGTGATTATCTTTACATACCGAGATTCCTCCGTGCCTCGGAAAGCACGTTAAGCCGTTGATTCTGACTGTCAATTGTGGATCGATTGTGATGACACGGTTGGCGTAGTGGTTGAGCGTTCGGCTGCTGCGCTGCGTGTCGCGGGTTCGATCTCCGCACAAAACAAATATTTGTATGGCCTACAGATAGTTGTTCCGGGTCTGGGTGTCTTGTGTATGTGAATTTAAATGTTTGTGAACGCACCCACGATACAGGATTAATTCCTAGTGTGGGGCAACGTTTTTTTTTTTAAAAAAAAAAAGAAAGAAAAAGATCTTTGACAGTCGTTACGAGTCGTCAGAAGCCCGAAAGTCTGACATCCAGTCTTACCAAGGGGTATCGTATTATACTACCTAGTAACTGGGTTGTGGAGGTCAGACAGGCAGTCACTCCATGTGAAATACTGGTTTTCAGCTGCATCCGGTTACACTGGAAGCCGACCCCAAGATAGTTTGTAAAAGGCTAGGTAGATATATATATTAGAAGATAATTATATTTTACAAACATTTATTGTACAGTGGCAGGGCATCAATCTTAGTCCACTCCGTAACAATTTTCCATATACGTATCGCTCATCGTAATCTCACAATGACAATTCAACTCATGGCTTTTACGGCTCATATAAACATTCCTCAATTACAATTAAACCCAGTAATTCGCCACTCCCCTAAAATACAACCCATCATAAGAAACTCCAGTAAAAGCAGAGATCGTAAAACCTACAGACTTTTACTCCGCTTTAGATTTATTTGTGACAAGTTAGAGCAAATAAAGACGCATACTCAATTGACTGTTAAATCACTTTAATGGGCCTCTTCCGTTTTCTTACTTTTAGGGAGGTCAATCACGACAACTTTTTGCATCAATTCAGTAACAATACGGTCGCGATATAATCGCCATACAGTCGCGATACAGTCGCAAAATAGTCGCAGGTTTTAGGCATCCATTACACGCTGATGCAAGCGTCACTCAATTCCAAAAGTCATGAGTCATGGATCATCATCAGCCTTTTAATGTCCCCACTGCTGGGGCACAGGCCTCTCTGTGAGAGGATGTGAGCCGTAATCCACCACGCGGGCCCACTGCGTTTTAGTTCTTGGACATGCCGGTTTCCTCACGATGTTTTCCTCCACCGTTTTGAGAGCAGTGGTGATGAAATAATTTACACAAAGTAAAGCGCCTGGCTGGGTTTTATTCAATAACGATACAGTTGCGATACAATCGCAGGCCTTAACCTCCATTACACGCTCATGCAAGCATCACTCAATTCCAAAAGTCATAACTCATGGTTGCATAGTGCAAAAATCAAAGTATATTGATTTTTTCATCAGTCAATGTATTAGACCCATAAGTCACAAGTTCACAACCATGACTGTGGTTAAACTGACAGCAAAACCTATCGTGTAATGGATGCCTTATACCTTTGAGCACGTAATCACGTTTCTGTATCGCTATAGTAACGCGCGATTACTTCAATGCAGACGCGATGCAGCATCGATACAGTCATTCACTGTAGTGACTACCTTTTTTTTGTGGGTTGGGATATCGTCCAATGACTTCTCCCGCTCTGGGTGCAGCGAGAGGGCGTGTTAGACCTTTTTGACACCCCTATTCCTTCAGTTGCCTGTGTGAACCCCAGCCATCGGCCCTGGCAAGCCCCGTCATTTATTGCTGACATCTCTCGTCGACTTTCGGGCCTAGTCCTTATCGAACGGCGAGCTGTGAATGCCTGTTGACACTGTTGTTTGCACCGATGCAGTCGCGCTTTAGTATTTCAAATGCGCTGCTGAATCGATGCATAAATTTGTCCCTTACTGTTTCTTTGTAAGGAATAGGACATTCGATGTGTTGGGATGGGAAGGTAGGTGGACTAGGAGTACCTGTGTTTATTTAAGGGTCTTTAGACTGTTTTGCGTTTGTTCAATGTAGGCGTTTTTTAACGTATTTTGTGCAAGAGCAGAGCTAATAATTTCTATAAGGTTTTCTGACGTGGAAATAATTGACGGCACGGTTGGTGCAGTGGTTGAGCATTCGGCTGCTGCGCTGCGTGTCGCGGGTTCAATCCCCGCACGGCACAAATATTTTTATGACCTGCAGATAGTTGTTCCGGGTCTGGGTGTCTTGTGTATGTGAATTTACATGTTTGTAAACGCACCCACGATACAGGAATAATTCCTAGTGTGGGGCAATAATTAAAAAAAAATTAAAAAATTACACAAAATCATGACAAGTACGAGAAAACAAATTTAATAATGCTATCTATTATTTTTATTAACCGACTTTCGAAAAAGGAGGAGGTTCTATGTTCGACTGTATATATGTTTTTTTTTTATGTACCTATGTCCGCCGATTTCTCCGTCAGTTGTGGACCAATTTTCAAGTTCTTCTTTTATCAGAAAGTAAATACACTCGAGGGGCCACCCATATAAATTTTATCGAAATTGCTTCAGCGCTTTTTGAGAAGCTGAACAAAAACGAAAAATACGTTTACCTCGATGACGTTTTGGTGTTCTCCAAATGTTGAAATTCCACGTTCCAAGTTATTGGGATTTTTAGTTTTGGTATACCCCAAAACTAAAAACTGAAAAATAAAAAACTTTTTTACAAAAAAAACAACCCACTTCCAAAAAAAAAAAACTACACTGAAAATTAAAAAAATAACTTTAAATTCGGAAGTCGGTGTCAAATAACGAAGAAGTAAAATACAAACACCGACTTTTTTGGAAGTCCGTTGTTTTTTTTTGTAAAAAAGATTTTTATATTGAGAAGTTGCATCTACGGTGCGTTTAAGTGTAAAGCCACCCTAATAATGAAATGCACTCGTACTCGTGGTTTTTTAACACATAATTAGCTTTATCTGTAACTATGTTAGCAAATCTTAGAAGTAAAATATAACCCACTTCCCGGTTTCCGATTAAGTCGAAATTTTGCGTACATGTTTGGTTTGTATGACAATGTATGGTTAGCTAAGTGACGTCGTTCTAAATCCATTACGGCGGACTCAATTCCTTTCCTCTGACATCAGTAAAAATCTTCGGTCTGCAAGTAATCGTCGTAGGGAGTTAGTGATAGCGTGACGGCTGACAGGACAGAATGGAAGAAAAAACATGTTGCGCCGACCCCAAGTAACATGGGATAAGGACAGGATGATGATGATGATGATGCAAGTAATCGTCTTTTACGATGTCCTTAACATCGCTCTGGGTTTATCCATTCCTCCTTCTTTGTCCCGGTGATCTTTCTTTGGAATGCGTTCCCTTTGCACACCAGATTGGCAACCAGTCAGTTCACCTTTAAGGTGAGGGTACGTGAACACATTCGTAAGAAGTTGGTAGAATCATCTCAGCGTTGATTTGTTAGATTCGTTTTTATTTCAAACGAAAAAAAAGGAGGAGGTTCTCATTTCGACCGTATATTTTTTGTGTATGTTCATCTCTCACTCCGTCAACCGATCTTGATGATTATTTTTTTGTTAGATGGGACCACCCTTGAGGTATACCCTATACCTCAAGGGTGGTCCCATGTCAAGGAAATCAGAATCTGATGATGGAATCCTGATAAAATTGAGAGAAAACCTCGAAAATTAGGCAAAAATATTGTTTCTGTTTACTTTTCATAACTTAATCAGTTATTTGCATTTAGGAATCATCACATCATGAAACTGAGCTGATGATGGAAACCGTAATGTTGATTCATCACCTCAACGCAGCGAGCGAGTGAACCAGGAAGGGGAGCGGGGAGAGAGCGGCGCGTCAACAGCTGCGTCATCGCGCCCAACCAGTACCCGAAACCAATCGACATAGCACCAACGCGCTCGCGCATTCTAAACCCATTTTTTTGTTTACCATTTTTTAATATTTATTGTTTCAAGTATCATATTGTAATATACGTGTCATATTTATACAGTCCACTCATTCTTACCTAAGTATATACTCCAACTACGCTCAGACCCAGTAATCCAACTGTACATATGGTCCTTCTACCGTCAATTTTGAACCGAGGAAAGAAGAATTCAGAAGACAAAGAGTTTGACAGTTGGAATCGGCGTTATCGAGATCAAGCCAGTGACTACTAGCATTTTTCATCATCGTAGTAACATCATCAACATCGTGTCATAGTTTTGGACGTCGTAAACATCGGCACGGTCTGAATACCTACTTCAGCCGTCTTCGCCTTCTTCAACCCAACGGACATCAGAAGAGGATTATTGGCAGCAAGCGGAATAGCAAATTCACATCATCAGATTGTCGTCGTGCATTGAGAACATCCGTCCATGGCATAACTCCTCGTCACAGTCATCATCAGTGGTTTGCAGCAGAAAAACCGTGAGCCCGTTCCAATTCCTTTATTCATCACATAGCCATACAATCATTCATGTCCATAATCATCATCCTTTTTTCTTTATTTCAACTTCAAATTGTTGTCATTTTTTAAAATAAATTATTCATTCTCATCTTTAGCCATAAACATTGAATTTAAACGGTTTCATCTCATCATCAATTCATAAAGTTGCATAGAAAATCAAATAATTCAACATTAACAAACTCAAATAACAATCTTTTCTCTATAGACACTGGTGTATTTTAACGTTGTTTATATTACAGTGCATTATTTAATCGGGGTACCAGAGTGCCTTACATTATTAAGGAGCAAATACATTACAGAGCTACTTATTGCTATTCACTTTTCAACGTTCGCATAATTTTGAAACATTGCCTTTGACTTTTATCAGGCACTTAATAATTTTTTTCTAGGACTTTGCTGCAATTTTGTGAAAAAAATTCTACTTGTTTATTGGTTTCGTGGGCTTGCTTTGGTTTCTTAATTATTTTCTTTCTATATCACTTAAAATGACCGACATAAAGACGCTTATTAAAAAACGCGCTTCAATTAAAGCTAAGCTTACGCAATTTTCATCGTATCTTGAAGTCTCTCAATCCTGTGAAAAGCTGAGTGAGGTACAAGTAGTTGAAATAGAATACCGGCTTAATATTTTCGAAAAATTATATGAGAAATATGATGCATTTCAGAACGAACTGGAGGAGTCAGTGGATGACCCCAGCGATCAGTATGCGGAACGTGAGCAATTTGAGAAATTGCAAATCTGGTGGCTTCCGCGCGCCAGCTGATCAGCCGCGCTCGCAAGCTTCTCGCGGAGGACTCCCCATCCGAGTTTGATTCTTGTTGTAAGCACACACACAAACATAATACGATTCGCCTACCTAAGATCGATTTACCTAAATTTTCGGGCAGCTATCATGATTGATTAGAGTTCAGAGACACATTTCTTTCGATTATTCACAATAATGAAAGTATAGATAAAATAAATAAACTACATTACTTGCGTGCATCTTTAAAGGGTAGCGCTTCTCTTGTAATCGATAACCTCGACTTTAGATCAGCCAACTACGATGTGGCGTGGAGGTTGCTCTCTGATAGGTTCGAAAATATCAGGTTGCTTGTCAATAACCACGTTCAAGCCCTATTCAATATAAATCCTGTCAGCAAGGAGTCAAGTAAGGCCTTACGCTATGTTATAGATACAGCTAATAATAATTTAAGAGCTTTTCATACCCTAGGTCAACCGGTTGAACACTGGGACACTCTTCTCATTCATATTATGACAAATAAGCTTGACCAGGTGACCAATCGAGAGTGGGAGGAACACCGAAATACTTTGACGGAACCTCCAACACTAACCGCGTTCATACAATTTATAAGTAATAGGGCAGATTTACTTGAGACTCTTGAAGAATCCAGGTCATCTGATTCAATCAACGAGGGTATAAATGAAACCAAATCCAAACTCATGTCACACTGCACGAGTCTTGCTCGACAATGGGAGTACGGCAAACTTCGTATCGGAAGATTTTGCTCGCAAAATCAATACACTCACATATAGTATCGCTTCAAAGGTAAGTGGAATTAATGATCAAACTTTCAAATGCGCACAAGGGTGTTCAATTTCATTAAAATCGGTTCACAGCGACTATGAACTCTATATTGAATGCCATGTCTTGTATAAGATTGCATCCTCCATACCGAACACACATATCAACATAGACCACTTAAATATGCCTTCAAACATAATACTTGCCGACCCTAACTTCTATGTTCCGTCTTCGATCGACATTCTTGTCGGCGCGGAAGTCTTCTGGGGTATAGGCACTAGTCGTATTTCTTTAGGTAAATCCATGCTGAAACGTTACAGCCAGACTTAGACCGTTTTTTGGAGTTAGATTCGGTATCTTCTAAACACAGACTCACTTGCGAAGAGAGATCTTGTGAGGAACTTTTCTTTGAGTTTACGTATCGTGATTCGAACGGACGGTTTGTAGTAAGCATTCCTCTTAAGGAGTCACCGGACATATTAGGTGATTCATATGCAATGGCTAAGCGCTGATTCTTATCACTCGAACGCCGTTTGACTAAAGATCCTTATTTAAAAACATTATACGAGTATGTCGACTTCATGAACGACTACATTAATTTAGGGCATATTTCTAAACATAATCACCAAACATCTAACTCGACTGTTTCAAATTACTTACCACATCATGGTGTTTTGAAGGAGTCGAGAACTACAACTAAATTAAGAGTCGTCTTCGATGCTTCAGCCGCCACCACTACTGGAAAATCGTTTAATCAAATACAAACAGACAGACAGTATAGAGACAGTGGGATGAGCCGCTCTGCAGGTTGGTACGGAATAATCTCATTAATACGTCCACCAATACTGCTGAGCGTGCCCGCCTACTGGCTGTGGGTGAATGGGAGTCGTGCCTTTGGCTACAGGCACTACCGTCACCCAACATTGGTACCATGCTGAGTGACGCCACTTTCCGGATCGCTACATGTTTGCGTCTGGGCGCTCCGAGTGGAGCTCCACATCGCTGTCAATGCGGTGAAGCAGTCGACCGCCTCGGACACCATGGCCTATCCTGCGGTAGGAGTGCTGGTCGGATAGCACGGCACGCCAGCATTAATGACATCATCCGTCGGGCTCTTGTCACCGCCGGGGTGCCAGCTGTTTTAGAACCCAATGGCTTGGCACGTGACGATGGGAAGAGGCCAGACGGAATGACCATAATGCCTTGGAAGTTGGGTAGGCCTTTGGTGTGGGATGCAACATGTGTTGACACCCTTGCGCCATCCCATCTTCGTAGCACGGCAGCTTGCTGTGCTGGGGCGGCTGCTACAGGTGCAGAAAACCTCAAACGGCGCAAATATAACAACCTTATTGGGAGTTACATGTTTGAGCCGTTTGGGGTTGAAACACTAGGGCCATGGGGTCCGAGTGCTCGTCGAGTTTTCCGGCATATCAGCAAGCTGTTAGTCGACTCTTCACGTGACCAGAGGGCTGGGCTTTTCTTTGGCAAACGAATCAGCATTGCTATTCAACGTGGCAATGCTGCTAGCGTTCTGGGCACTTTTTCCATTGACAGCGATGTGGATGAATTTTTGATGCCCAGTGAGTGGTTTTTTCATACGCATTTGTACATGTTAGGTATTATTGTTAGTTTGTATATATTTCTTTTAAGATATATTATACTAACATTCTGAGTATTATGAAATAAATAATAAATCTGTATTTGATAGATATAGATATAGATAGGTTGGCCCTCCTCTCCAAGATGATTTACTTTCAATCCTCCTTAGATTTCGTCCATAAAATTGTAGTCAGTGCGGACATCGAAAAGATATACCGTCAAACAATTATAAATAACATTCATCGGCCTTTACAAAGGATTCTTTGGAGGGAAGAACCAACTCATCGATTAAAAGCTTACACTCTGAATACGATTACGTACGGCACTGCATCGGCGCCTTTCTTGGATACTAGGTGTTTGATTCAGCTGGCAGAGGAATGCGATTTTTATGTGGATGACTATTTGTCTTGTGAATCATCAGTCAATGAAACATTGGATATGTGTCGTCAAGTCATCGCTGTTCTCCAATCAGCCAAGTATAACCTACGCAAGTGGCAATCTAATTCAAATGAAGTAATTCAAGCTTTATGCAAAGATCATGTCATTTCTGACTTTGTTAGTCTTAGCGACAACGAGATGTCCAAAACTTTAGGGCTGAACTGGCCGTGTGCAAGTGATACATTTTCATTTTCCATAAAATTGACTTCCACCACCAGTGACATTGCCACGAAACGTAAAATCTTATCAGTCATTGCGCAAATATTTGATCCAATTGGTTTAGTTGTTCCATGCATTGTGGAAGCCAAATTTATCATGCAACAACTAGATTGCAAGGTGTTCATGGGATGAACCTGTCCCTGAAAATATTCAACAAGCATGGAATCATTTTCAAAATAGCTTACCTTATTTAAACGAATTTACGTTGCCGCGGTGGATAACCTGTGATTTACCTTCTTCTGTACAAGTGCATGTTTTTACTGACGCATCGACGAGAGCATATGGTGCCTGTGTTTACATCCGCAGCGCATCTCAGGATGAAAAGCTTCACGTCCATTTACTTACCGCTAAAAGTAAGTTTGCTCCGGTAAAAGCAACTACCATACCGCGTCTCGAACTGTGTGCTGCCTTATTAGGATCGAGGTTATACCAGAAGGTGCGTCAGTCACTCACCTTACATATTGACGACGTCTACTTTTGGTGTGACTCCACCATAGTTTTGGGCTGGTTGTCTGCATCTCCGACTCAGTTAAAGACCTTCGTTCGCCATCGAGTGTCTGAAATCCAAGAAGCTTCCGGGGGCAGGACTTGGCGCTATGTTCCCTCGCTTGAAAACCCCGCAGACCTCGCTTCGCGTGGACTCGGAGCTGACAAATTATTGACTACTTCGTTATGGTGGTCAGGACCACGGTTTCTTCACAGAAACCCTTCTTCGTGGCCTCAATTTCCTGAATCCCATCGACAAGAACTCATAAATTTACCAGAGATAGTGGCGTCTTATCATGTCGATGCTTCTGATCATACAGAAGATCTTATAACACAATTAATTTTGAAATACTCAAATCTTTATAAAATACAGCGCATGACGGCCTATGTTATACGATTAATAAATTTTAAAGTAAAAAACAAACTAATATTGGTCCACTCACTTCTACAGAATTAAATAGTGCATTGTACGTTTTACTTAGATTTAGTCAACAGGAGTCTTTTCCTGAAGAGTACAACCTTCTATCAAAGGGCAAAGACTTACCTGCAATAAATAAATTTATATCACTGTCTCCATTTTTTGACAAAACCTCATGTTTGATCCATGTGGGAGGCAGATTAAATAATTCATTCTATGATTTTAAAATTAAACATCCTATTCTTTTATCTAGCTCTCATAGAATTTGCGAACTCTTATTTCATATGACATGTGTCATCTACGACTTTTGCATCCAGGACCTCAGCTCTTACTTGCTACAATTCGTCACCACTACTATCCCATCGGGGGTAGGGGCCTTGGCAAAGAAGGTCACTCATACATGCGTGAAACGTTGTAGGATAAAGGCTAATACCGTACAACCTATCATGGGTAACCTTTCAGAGCAGCGTCTGCACTTAGAGTTTCCCTTTTTAGACTCAGGAGTCGACTACGCTGGCCCAATTATGATTGCTGACCGTAAAGGTAGAGGATGTAGACTAACAAAATGTTTCATATGTGTGTTTGTGTGCTTAGCTACGCGAGCCGTACATCTAGAGCTGGTGTCAGACCTCACAAAAGACGCATTCTTGGCTGCCATGAACCGCTTTATTGCTCGTAGGGGAAAACCACGTAACATCTTTTCCGACAACGGCACAACTTTCGTTAGCGCTTTCAACGAATTGGCCAACCTTCTTTCACAGGACTTAGATCTCAGTACGATTGATCCTGGCATCAGCTTTTCCTTTATTCCTGCATACACTCCACACTTTGGTGGATTATGGGAGTCTGCTGTAAAGTCGACAAAACACCATCTCAGACGTATCTTAGGCTTAACAAATTTAACTTTTGAAGAGATGGCAACTTGTTTAATTCAAGTGGAGGCCATCTTAAATTCAAGGCCTTTAACTCCAATTTCCGACGATCCTTCAGACCTCACTCCTCTTACTCCTGCACACTTCCCTAATGGACGTTCGCTCATCATGCTGCCTCATCCCCAGGTGCAGAATGCTAACGTCTCCAACATACAACGATTTCGACGCATAGAATTCTTGAAACAACACTTCTGGGCTCGCTTTTCCCACGAATACATTCTGTGGCTTCAGGAAAGGACAAAGTGGTGCCGATCCTCAGGCGAGCTAAAAGAAAGAACTCTAGTAGTCATTAAGGACCCTCACCTCCACTGTTATGGCTTTAAGGACGCATCGTCAAGGTTCTTCCTGGCAGAGATGGTATCGCTCGAGTAGCTGACATACGTACGCGCAAGGGCATCATTCGGCGAGCATTCAATACCATCTGTCCCTTACCAGTAGTTACTACTGTTGAAGACACTTCAATGGGGGGAGTATGTTGATTCATCACCTCAACGCAGCGAGCAAGTGGACCAAGAATGGGAGCGGGGAGAGAGCGGCGCGGTAACAGCTGCGTCATTGCGCCCAGCCAGTACCCGAAACCAATCGACATCGCACCAACGCGCTCACGCATTCTTAACCCATTTTTTGTTTACCTTTTTTTAATATTTATTGTTTCAAGTCTCATATTGTAATATACGTGTCATATTTATACAGTCCACTCATTCTTACCTAAGTATATACTCCAACTACGCTCAGACCCAGTAATCCAACTGTACACGTACCTTTCCTAAACAATAGAAGATAGATATAAAAAGTGGCATTAGTGACAGAAACTACTTAATATGCTTTGAAGAAAAGACGTATTTACAATATTCGAGGTAACCTCAACTGGTCAATATCCTGGGAACCTCACTAAGCTGATGATGAAACTGTCCGGTTTCATCCTCAGCTCAGTTCCAAGAGGAATGATGAAGGATTAGAAATTAGCCTCAGACTATTAAAAGATGACGCGAGCCACAAAAAATCATAAAATAAAAAACTTTTTAAACAAAAAAATTAACCGGCGAAAATGAACTAAAAAGCAAGAAATAAATAAACCTTTTAAGTCTTGAGTATTGAGCTTACTTACATAAAATATCAAATTTTATATAAACTAATTTTGAGTCGGCGCCAAATCATAAATTGAATAATTACCTACTAAGAGCCTTCTTCATTTCTACGTACCTACATATGAAATTTAGATATTTATTAATCAGATTGTTGTTTAGCGCCGACTCAAAATAAGTTTATATAAAATTTGATATTTTATGTAAGTAAGTTCAATACTGACTTAAAAGGTTTATTTATTTTTTGCTTTTTAGTTCTTTTTCGTTGCTTAAATTTTTTAACCGACGAAAAAAAAAGGAGGAGGTTCTCATTTCGACCGTATATATATATATATATATATGTCGGAGATGGTTGTCATTACAAATGTGGGTAGTTAACAGAATTTGTTATGGGAGTTGGCTGTGACTACAATTGTGGGCAGTCAACAGAATCTGTTATGATATTGTTTTTCTTATTATTAGTTTTTGTGATTTTACCATCAATTATTATCTGATAAATCTAAACATAGTTTATGGAGTACTTGGTGTACACACTAATTGATTTTTGGCACTTATTACGATAATTTGTAAGCGATGGTTTTGTTCGTACTTGGTACAGCGCTGCTGTATATTCACATAGCTGTATAGGCTTGCTGCTAGCGAGCGATACACTTTGTATTTGGGTGGCTTACGTCGCTATACGAACTGTGAACCGTAAGGTTTGTTCGTACCTGGTACAGCGCTGCTGTATATTCACATAGCTGTATAAGCTTACTGCTAGCGAGCGATACACTTTGTATCGGGCGGCTTACGACGCTATACGAACTGTGAACCGTAAGGTTTATTCGTACCTGGTACAGCGCTGCTGTATATTCACATATTTAGGCTTGCTGCCAGCGAGCGATACACTTTGTATTTCGGTGGCTTTTACCGCTAGACGAACTGTGAACCTTAAGGGTTTGTTCGATTAACCGTATGTTTACTATACCTTTACACCTGTATGTGTATTTTTTTTGTAATATAGTGTAACTAGACTGTAATAAAAACCCTGTAATTGTTTATACAGTCTTGTTTATCCCAATAAAATGGGAACTCCAAATCCTGACGATATACCTCTCGGCTCTCCTGATCCTACATATATATATATATATTTTTTTTTGTATGTCCTTAAGTGTCTAAGTAGGTATGTATTCATTATTCTATATCTTTTCTTTCGGTCTTTAGATTAAGTTGCATCTACCACGTTCTGGTTCTGCACCACGCAAAGGTCGACTGGTATAAAATGTCTAAGGCATTAAGTCGCCTTTGTAAAGTAATTTTTACTTGTGCATAAAGGTTAATAAATAAATAAATAAATCTATCTCATGATCCATTTGCAGATTTGTATCTATAGCGGCAATAAAAATGCACACTGTGAAAATTTTAGCTGTCTACCTATTATCACAATATAAATATGGACAGTAGGGAAACTACAAATAAATGGTCGAAACGGCACACTCACACAGACGCGCGCATCTACGCTAGCCCTAAGCGATAGTCGCGGTGCTCGCAGTTGCGGCCGTGTCGAGACGAGTGGTCGTGTTACGTTTATTTCCTGAGCCACGGACCGTTTAAAAATCCCACGAGCGTATTGCACAGTGTATAGTTGTATGAACTCGGCTTCTTCAAATTCGGGGCTTTGGTTTTTTAAACTCCCCGCTGATCTTGAAAGGTAAGAATGATTTAATTGTTAGTATTTTATAAATTACGTCTAGGTGTGTTAAACTAAGAATAAAGAAACAATCCTGTGAAGATCTATATAAAATGGATATCGAATTACGGTCCGTGTGATCATAACAATTTCGTAAATGTGTTTGTAAGTCCAAGATGGCGGCTGCAAAAATTTTCAAATTCTCGTCATTGGTATTGTTTTCATAGTTTTTGAGAATGAGTGATGTCAAAATGTAAATACAAGATGGTGGCTGCGAAAATTTTCAATTTTTGAAGTTATACTTCTTTAGGCGCGTTATGAGAAAATGATGAGAGTGAAATTTTAAGATGCGCGCGCATCACTGTCACACAAAATTTACAGGTTGAAGTTAGTTAGAACCGATCCACCCTGAAGTTAGCTATGGTTTGTGGTTCATGAAGAATGATTGTTATTTCTAATATATTTGATAAGGGTTTGGGGGTTTTTGGGGGTGCCTATTGCAAATCTGACAGTCATTTTAAAATCAAAGATGGCGGATGCCACTTTTTCTCAAACATTCGATATGGGTATCGTGTTTCTTTTTTTTTTGGGGGGGTGGGAAATCATACAATGACTTCTTCCGCTCTATGGTGGAGCGGAAGGGCGTGTCAGACTCTTACTGACTAAAACCCACCCCTGTTCCTCCCTGCCCTGAATGCCCAGGGGCGAGGTAACTCTTTCGAATTTATCCTCAACCCCCGAGCAGGCATCGGCCACGACGGGCCCCGTCGTGTTTGCTGACAACTCTTTGAGGCGCGCGTGGAACACTACGCGCCGTCGACTCTCGGGCCTGGTGCTAATCGGGCGGCGAGTTACCCACTACTCGCCGTCCGCAGGCCCGGGTATGGGTATCGTGTAATAGGTTTTTGGGAATGCCGATAGCTAATCAAACATTCATTTTAGAATCCACGATGGTGGATCATTGTTTTTCTTAAAATTGTGAATTTTTTGAAGTTATACTTCTTTAGGTGCGTTATGAAAAACTGATGAGAGTGAAATTTTAAGATGCGCGCGCATCACTGTCACACAAAATTCACAGGTTGAAGTTAGCAAGAACCAACACCCTGAAGTTAGCTATGGTCTGTGGTTCATGAAGAATGATTGTTTTCCTTTTGTAAACTTTGTGACAGTTTGGTTTTTTATCTTGTTACGCCAAAGAAGTATAACTTATTACGTGCTTACATAAGTACACACACACTTTTTTTTTCGTCATGGGTATCGTTTTCATAGTTTCCGAGTGTGCTAAAGCCGATAGTGAGGTCAAAATGTAAATCCAAGATGGCGGCTGCGGAAATTTTGTTTTCGTTTTAACACGTCAGGCCCCTCGCGTCGCCATAACAATAGGTTTTTAATTGTTTCTGCTAATGAGGGACTTGACGCGTTAAATCATTCGTGAGAAGGACCTCCTGAGTTGTAAAAAGTGGCTGCCATCTTAAACTTTTGGTTATTGAACTTTCAAAATGGATATCTAGGGATCTGCGTGGTATCCTGTTACTCTTGAAGTTAATAAGACTTTAAGATATTTTTTATGCAACAATTTTTTAACTTTTCAGACATTCCCAGTGGCTTCGCTTAATATCTCATACCAATAACCATGAAAACGATATACCTACATGAAGAAAATTTAAATATTTTCGCAGCCGCCATCTTGGATTTATATTTTAACCTCACCAACGGCTTTAACACCCTCGTTAACTATGAAAACGACACCCCTGCCAAAAAAATTGAAATTTTTCTCAGGAGCCATCTTTTAGAAAACGAAAGTGGCATGGAATAACATGCACTAACGCATTTTTGCGTGACTATTTCTCCCAGTCAACTACCGCAAGCCGCGTTATAGAACATCGTTCCAAAAAAAAAATTGTTTTCCAAACGTGCACAGTGACAACCCTAACTCTGTAACGGAGCGTAGGTCATTATCTCAACAAATAGGCTTAGCTTCCCTACTGTCCATATTTATACTGTGCTATTATGGTTCATGAGATACAGCCCACTGATAGACAGAGAGACAGGCGGACGGACAGCGGAAGCGTAGTAATAGGGTTCCGTTGGTTATGCTTCGAGAATAAAACCCTAAAAATACTATAAAAAATAAATTTATCGCACTCTATAATTTATTTTCTTTGCCACAAATCCAGTGCATTAATATTTCAGTTATAAAAACTGATATAAAACTTTAATGTCGATGTCCATTGTCTTACGATTCGATTCGCGTCTCGCTGTGGTGGCAATAAAGCGGTTGTTTCAGTTTGCGTGGCAATGCTGGCAATATAGATAGTTTTGTGGCATTTATTTTGCCACGCCAGTTGGTATTGGTTGGTGAATTTTATTGCTTTCGGATGTGGAGGATCGTTTTCTTGATGCATAATGGATTGAAAGAGATAATGCTAATGCTTTGGTACCTAGGTGCGTTCCTGCGCAGTATTTTTAAAGGACTTCAAAAAAGGAGGAGGTTCTATGTTCGACTGTATGTATGTTTTCGACTGTATGTATGTTTTCGACTGTATGTATGTCTTAACCTTGAGACTAACCAATGCGGTTGTTATTAATTAGCCTCGAACTTCTCCCTGTCAGGGGCATGAGCGTTTCAAATAGTCACCGCATCCCTGGTACAGGCAATTGAACGAACACAGGTGGGTACTAGTCAGTAAGAGTCTGACACGCCCTCCTACTCCACCTAGAGCGGAAGAAGTTATTCGATGATTTACCACCGTCGAACTAAAATTAAGCAGAACACAGCACAGTGAAGAGACCATTAAAAATAAGAAACACTTCTCTCCCTCCCCCATTGCGCATTGTCTCAAAGAATTATAAAGAAAACAGTACTCAGCAAGAAAATGGCCGCAACTTATTAATATTAATATCTCGAGTTTGGGAAACCGTCTCTTTTGTGATGGAAGTTGGAAGTATGAATAAGCTATAGAGCGAGTATTGTGTTGTGATTGAAATTCTGAAGTACTGGTATCTTAACCAGGTCAACGTCGATCGATGGTCGAGTGCTCTGTCTGAGCCGTACAGGTTGGAGTGTGGGGTGAGTCAGGGAGGGCTGACCTCGCCGAAGCTCTTTAACCTGTACGTGAACGCACTGATAGAGGAGCTCAGCGGCACCCGTGTCGGCTGCCATATTGACAGTGTTTGTGTTAATAATATTAGTTACGCGGACGACATGGTGCTGCTGAGCGCCTCGGTGTGTGGTCTGTCCAGCTTGCTGGGCATCTGCGAGCGTAACGCGCAGGATCACGGTTTGCTCTATAACGCAAAGAAGAGTGAATGCATGGTCTTTCAGGCCAGAGGTCGGAGGTGCCTGGATTCTGTTCCACCTATCAGACTGAACGGTGTTAAATTAGAGAGAGTTAAATAGTTTAAATATCTCGGGCATATCGTGACCTCTGACCTGAGGGACGATGCGGACATTGATAGGGAGCGGAGGGCGTTGTCTGTGAGGGCCAATATGATCGCCCGCAGGTTTGCTCGTTGCTCGGGGGCTGTCAAAATAACTCTTTTCAGAGCGTTTTGTACGTCCCTGTATGCGGCTGGCTTGTGGGTGTCATATACCCAGAAGTGGTACACCGCTCTCCGTGTTCAGTATAATAATGCGTTCAGGGTGTTGTTGGGGCTGCCTCGGTACTGCAGCGCGTCTGGGATGTTCGCCGACGCCCGTGTCGACTGTTTTTACACGACGATGCGAAAGCGGTGCACATCTCTGGGGCGCAGGCTCCGAGCCACCTCCAGCACCATCCTGAGCGTATTTGCGAACAGGTTTGATTGTCAGTACATTAACCATTGCTATATGATTAATGTGATGACAAACAAACAAATGACTCAGAGGCAGGCGTGTTATTATTTAAAAAAAAAAGAAATGTATTTTAATATAGGACTTAATTTAATTGTGATTTTGCTTGTGTGTGTGCTTCCGCATTTCATCACACTCGACCAGGTATTGGCCCGCATGAATCCTGCCCGGGGGTTGAGGATAAATTCAAAAGAGTTACCTCGCCCCTGGGCATGTAGGGCAGGGAGGAACAGGGGTGGGTTTTAGTCAGTAAGAGTCTGGCACGCCCTTCCGCTCCACCCTAGAGCGGAAGATTTCATAAGATGATTTCCCACCTCCCAAAAAAAAAAAAACCCCTGTCACTTCCCTTGTTATTAAATGATAAATGATAAATGATGTTTATTCAGTAAATAGGTTACAAGGAACACTTTTACACGTCAATGTTTTTTTGTCAGTTTAAGCTAGATGAGGCCGGTGTTTCCTAGCTGACTACCCTGAGAAGAAACACCGAAACAAACTCAGAGGTCAAAGTCTCTTTTAGTGTTCAAATCCATACAATGTGGACTGGTTAGATCCTATGAGAACCATGTACGTTTATGTCTGGGATGAGCTTTATGAAGAAAGCAACACACGAATTCGAGTGGACCTGTCCAGACAGTGCAAGCATTTGTCAGTCATCGCGAAGCTCAACTCAGAACTCTGAGGTGCTCAACGAACCGACGAACAATACCAAAGTAAGGACATTTGAGTAGGCCGCAAAAAATACTCAAACTGCCAGACAATCATAAAATCTACATGAATATAACGACATACATAGTTCTCGCATTCACATTATTCTATATGAGGACCATGCAGCTTAGTGTCTGTAGTGGTCTTTTGAAGAAAGAACCAAACATATTTGAGTGGACCTGTCCAGTCAGTGCAAGCATTTGTCAATAGTCGAATAGCTCAACTTAAAAACCACTAAGGAGCTCAATGACATGACGAACAATACCAAAGAAAAGACATTTGGGTAGGCCGCAAAAGTACTCAAACTGTCAGACAACGTTGAAAATTACTGTAAAAAGGAGGAGAAAATAATAATAATAACCCACATAGTCCTCACATTTACAATAATTAAGTAATCAAAAAAAAATAAAAATATAATACTTTACAAAGTAAATATTTGTGTCAAACAAAATAGTAATCATAATATGTCAATCAAAAAATAAAAATAAATATAATACTTAACAAAGTATTCAAGTCAAAAAAAAAAAATAATAATAATAAAATGTCAATAAAAAAAATAAAATAAAAAATATAATGCAATACTATACAAGTATTCATGTCAAAAACGAATATTAAAAAAAATATATATATAAAAAATTTTTCATCAGTAAGTAGTACATATGAAAACAATGGCTCATGTATATCATTGAAGCAGCTCAATCCCACGCCTTTTTGTCCTCAAGAAAGTCATTAATTGTGTAAAAAGCTTTCTGGCATAGCTTACGTTTAATAAATGATTTAAATTTATTTATGCTTAGTTCTTGAATTTGGCTAGGAAGTTTATTATAGAAACGTATACATTGACATCTAAACGAACCACCTATTTTTTTCTTGAGCCTGGTTTTTGGTACAATAAATTTGTGTTTGTTTCTAGTATTTATGCTATGGATATCACTGTATCTTTTAAACAGATTAATATTTTTATGTGCATACATGAGATTCTCATAAATATATTGAGAGGGAACAGTCATAATATTAATCTCTTTAAATTTGTCTCTGAGGGAGTGTCTGGGACTTAATTTATAAATTGCACGAATAGCCCTTTTCTGTAAAACAAAAATTGTCTGAATATCGGCGGCATTTCCCCACAACAGAATGCCGTACGACATCACACTATGAAAATAACTAAAGTATACTAAACGAGCTGTCTCTAAATCAGTTAAACCACGAATTTTCCTTACGGCGTATGCTGCAGAGCTAAGTTTTTTGGACAGTTTATCTATATGGGGGCTCCACTGAAGCTGCGCATCCAAAGTTAAACCTAAGAACACTGTGGAATCCTCGGGTTTCAACTCTTCACCCTTTATTGACACACTAGTGTTCACTTGTATTACATTGGGTAATGTGAACTTTATGCATTTTGGTTTTTTCTCGTTAAGGAGAAGATTATTGACATTAAACCAGTTAACTACAGTTGAAAGAGCATTATTTACATTATCAACAACCACCTGCTGACGTTTGAGTTTAAATAAAAGTGAAGTGTCATCTGCAAACAGCACTATATCATGTTTATCCTTTATGAGGTAAGGCAAGTCGTTGATATAGATTAGAAACAAAAAAGGACCCAGAATTGAGCCTTGAGGAACCCCCATTCTGACTACAGACCCGGAAGACCTTTTGCCGTTCACATCAACTCTCTGAATCCTATTACCCAAGTATGAAGTAAGAAGATCCAGAGAGGCGCCCCAGACTCCGTAGTAGTGCAGCTTCCTGATCAATGTATCATAAATGATAAATGATGTTTATTCAGTAAATAGGTTACAAGGAACACTTTTACACGTCAATGTTTTTTGTCAGTTTAAGCTAGATGAGGCCGGTGTTTCCTAGCTGACTACCCTGAGAAGAAACACCGAAACAAACTCAGAGGTCAAAGTCTCTTTTAGTGTTCAAATCCATACAATGTGGACTGGTTAGATCATATGAGAACCATGTACGTTTATGTCTGGGATGAGCTTTATGAAGAAAGCAACACACGAATTCGAGTGGACCTGTCCAGACAGTGCAAGCATTTGTCAGTCATCGCGAAGCTCAACTCAGAACTCTGAGGTGCTCAACGAACCGACGAACAATACCAAAGTAAGGACATTTGAGTAGGCCGCAAAAAATACTCAAACTGCCAGACAATCATAAAATCTACATGAATATAACGACATACATAGTTCTCGCATTCACATTATTCTATATGAGGACCATGCAGCTTAGTGTCTGTAGTGGTCTTTTGAAGAAAGAACCAAACATATTTGAGTGGACCTGTCCAGTCAGTGCAAGCATTTGTCAATAGTCGAATAGCTCAACTTAAAAACCACTAAGGAGCTCAATGACATGACGAACAATACCAAAGAAAAGACATTTGGGTAGGCCGCAAAAGTACTCAAACTGTCAGACAACGTTGAAAATTACTGTAAAAAGGAGGAGAAAATAATAATAATAACCCACATAGTCCCCACATTTACAATAATTAAGTAATCAAAAAAAAATAAAAATATAATACTTTACAAAGTAAATATTTGTGTCAAACAAAATAGTAATCATAATATGTCAATCAAAAAAAATAAAAATAAATATAATACTTAACAAAGTATTCAAGTCAAAAAAAAAAAAAAATAATAATAATAAAATGTCAATAATAAAATAAAATAAAAAATATAATACAATACTATACAAGTATTCATGTCAAAACGAATATTAAAAAAAAAAATATATATATAAAAAATTTTTTCATCAGTAAGTAGTACATATGAAAACAATGGCTCATGTATATCATTGAAGCAGCTCAATCCCACGCCTTTTTGTCCTCAAGAAAGTCATTAATTGTGTAAAAAGCTTTCTGGCATAGCTTACGTTTAATAAATGATTTAAATTTATTTATGCTTAGTTCTTGAATTTGGCTAGGAAGTTTATTATAGAAACGTATACATTGACATCTAAACGAACCACCTATTTTTTTCTTGAGCCTGGTTTTTGGTACAATAAATTTGTGTTTGTTCCTAGTGTTTATGCTATGGATATCACTGTATCTTTTAAACAGATTAATATTTTTATGTGCATACATGAGATTCTCATAAATATATTGAGAGGGAACAGTCATAATATTAATCTCTTTAAATTTGTCTCTGAGGGAGTGTCTGGGACTTAATTTATAAATTGCACGAATAGCCCTTTTCTGTAAAACAAAAATTGTCTGAATATCGGCGGCATTTCCCCACAACAGAATGCCGTACGACATCACACTATGAAAATAACCAAAGTATACTAAACGAGCTGTCTCTAAATCTGTTAAACCACGAATTTTCCTTACGGCGCATGCTGCAGAGCTAAGTTTTTTGGACAGTTTATCTATATGGGGGCTCCACTGAAGCTGCGCATCCAAAGTTAAACCTAAGAACACTGTGGAATCCTCGGGTTTCAACTCTTCACCCTTTATTGACACACTAGTGTTCACTTGTATTACATTGGGTAATGTGAACTTTATGCATGGAGAACGCAATCGAAAGCCTTAGACAAATCGCAAAAAATGCCCAACGCATCGCATTTATCTTCCCATGCATTATAAATGTGTCCCAAAAGTTCAACACCAGCATCAGTTGTTGAACGACCCTTTGTGAAACCAAACTGTTTGTTGTGTAATAATTTGTGTTTATTAAAATATCTTTGAATTTGATCTAAAATAATTTTCTCAAAAATTTTACTAAAAGTAGGTAGCACTGATATAGGTCTATAATTAGTAGGGTCTGATGTACTACCCGATTTAAACAATGGTATAATTTTACTATATTTCATTAGATCAGGAAACTCACCACAATCTATACAATTATTAAAGATTACTGCTAAAGTAGGTGCTACAATGTCTATAATAGACCTAGCAACGTCAACAGAATTACCCCATAGATCTGCAGTCTTTTTAACATTTAAAGTATTAAAAGTTTTGATTACATCATTACAAGTGACATATTGGAAATAAAATTGGGATTCACAAACTGGAACGTTTTCTTTAAGTAAAATTTCTGCAGCAGTTGGTGATGAATTTAGAGATTTTGTAGTCGATACGGGAATCTCTGCAAAGAAATTTTCAAATGCCGCGGCGACTTGCGAATCTGATTTAATGATACTGTCATCAATAGCAAGGCTGTAATCACTACTTCGGTTGCAAGACCTTCCCGTTTCGCTATTAATAATATCCCAAGTCATTTTAATTACATTACTACTATTTTTAATTTTTGAACTTAAGTAGCGAGATTTCGCCAAATAACATACTTTTTTAAATAATTTAGAATAATTCTTAACATATAAATTAAATTCTACAGTGTTAATATAAGTCCGTTCTTCATACAGCTCATACAGCCGTTTTCTACTTTTATTAATACCAATGGTGGCCCAGTCACTGAAGGAAGTATTGCCATTTACCGAAATCGTCTTAGGAATAAAAGTAGTATCAAATTGCGTGCAATACATTTTGAAAAAATCATTATAATGTTGATTAGGGTCATCATTAGTTGACAAAAGTGGGATTTTATTTGAGAGTTTAGTTTTAAATGTTTCCAAGCGACCTTTAGATTTTGGGTTAACAGTGATATCTTTTTTTCGTTTATATTTGTTTATATTTGGTATAGTGATCAATAGTCCACTATGATCAGAGTCTAATAAATTAATAATTTTTTTGTGGGTAGGTAAAATATCTGCATAAATATTATCTAGGCAAGATGCAGTAGTGGGGGTTATTCTAGTAGGCTCCATAAATAGATTTACAAGATTGTATGACTGAAACAAACTTATAATTTTAGTGCTTAGGCTAGAAGTTTCTAACAAATTAACGTTGAAGTCGCCACAAACGATGACAGACTTACTAGAGTTACAAATTTTTTGCAACACTTCATCCATTACTTTTTCAAAACAATCATACAATCCTTTAGGTGGTCTGTACACACTTAATATAACAAACTGCTCCAATTCAATACAGGCAATTTCAACTGTCTGTTCAACAGAGAGGCTCACAATATCCTTGCGGTCTTTAAACTTAAGTATATTATTTATGAAAATTAATGAGCCACCATGTATAGCGTTTACTCTGCTGAACGAACTACCAACCTGGTGATTACTATAATTAAACATAATCTGATGGCTTTTAAGCCAATGTTCAGTTATACAAAGAATATCTACATTGTTAAATTTAAGGAATAATTCTATTTCTAAATCCTTGCCCATACAACCATAAATATTTTGGTGCACCAGGTTGATACTATTTGTTGATTTTAAAACATTGTTTTCACCATTCTTTAAATAATTGCTAGAGATTGTCTCTGTTGTCTTAATTTCTAATTTAAATTATTACTAATGTCAAAATTTGATGCCAAGACATTGGCAGAATTATGAAAAATGTCATTGCATTGCTCAATAGAAGCAATTTGTTTAGCCAAATTCTTGGCTGTTATACAAAATAAATATGATAGCGACACAGCTATCTGTCTCCTACAATAATTTGAAAGATAGTATCTATCTATATGATTCCTATCTTTTGTCAAATAAAAACGATTACCAATATAATTGTTAAGGTCAATTAGATGGAATAAGTTATTATTAAATAACAAATTGTGCAATTTTATATTCATATGATATCTAATTTGATTTTCTTCCTGTGGCAAACTTTGGCTATAAGGGAAAGTGAACATCACAATTTTTCTTAAATTAAGGTCAGACAAGGTTCTATAATATTGGAGCAATTCTCCTTTGTTCACGGTACCCCTATCACCAACTAAAATTATGAGTATAGTATCCTGGTTAAAATTACATTTTATAATCTCTTTCATTATTTCCAACAAAGTACAACCAGGCATGCAGTTATTCATTATAGAGTGTCCCGGATATTCATTTATCAAAAAGTGGCCTAAATCCTTTCCAATCTCATCACAATAGATAACTATTTCTTTATTTACACTTTGTTGCGATAAACAATTAGTCATTTCTACTGGCAAACTGGCACAAGACTGCGGTAAGGTGGTATTATATATTGGCAATGAATGGTCCGGAGTAGATGCCATTGATGGTGATTGGCAATGTTCACAGTTTGATTTTTGTAAGCTAACCAGCTCATTCATTGCCAACACATATTCCTTCATTTGTTTCTCTGAGGCTCTATATTTAGTGGTCATTGAGCTTAGTTGCTGTTGTAACCGGTCAAGTTCACACTGCAAGTCTTCCGTGTCAGTTTGGTATTTCCTAGTACTTTTCTCTAAGTTCAAAGCATACATATCTAATTGTTTTAATAAATTTAACCTTTCCCTATTAAGTTTTACATTTTTAATGAAGAACTTTTGTTTTTTAACCATTTTTTTAGTTTTAACAATGTATTTGTTTATTTTAATATATTTTTTAAGTTTATTTTTACTAGAGATTATCCTGACTTTTTTACTTGACTTAGAATCATCATCACTTGTCAAATCTATAATGCAAGAGTGTCCTACTAGATCAACCATTGATGGGGCAATAGGAACCAACTCATTGAATAAACTTTGATTCAGAGAGGCTGTGATGTTCAGGTTAGTTGTCTCAAGATGTGAAATTTGACTTTGAGCCTCTTGTAGCTGTTGTTGCAATAAAAATTTGTGATTAAGAGCTTGTTCATACTCTGTGCTACACTGGCTGAATCCGTCCACAACAAGTTGGAGCCTATCCCGGGCTTCTATGGCCTCAGTGTATTGAATGTATAACTGAGCCATTTCATTCTTTAACTTCCTATTCTTATCATGGGCTTCAAGGAGCACCCTTTCACTATCATCCATTTCCTTAATCAGTTGATCACAGCACTTCTTAGACGCCTTTAATTCGCTCAAAGCCAGATTGAGTTTAGACTCTTCTTGGCGAGCATAGGCGCTTCGAGTGATAGGCATGATTATAAGGAATAAAAGTGAATATTAGAATAGACTAGGTAGATTGTAACAGAAGTGGAAAAGATAATTAGTTAAAAGAAAATGAACTAAGGAAAGGTAAGACCAAAGGTAAGGTAAGTTCGCAGCGTTAAAACACATTTATTTAGGGTGATCGGAGATAGCACACTCACATATGAGGAGTTATCTACTGTTTTAGCACAGGTCGAAGCCTGTCTTAATTCTCGACCAATCACAGTAATGAGTGATGATCCTAACGAACCTCAAGCTCTAACACCGGGACATTTCCTCATAGGTGAACCGTTGATAAGTATTCCCGAGGAAGATAATTCTATTCATAACATTGTAGGTTTGGATAGATGGCGATTAACACAAAAAATAGTAAATAACTTTTGGAAACATTGGTATAGGGAGTACTTGGTTAATCTTAATCAGCGATACAAATGGAACACTAAAAAATCTGAACCCGAAGTTGGTGATGTTGTAATTTTAAGAGATGATAATATCCCACCTGCTAAATGGATTTTAGGGAAAATAACTAAAAAATATTTAGGGCCAGACAATATTGCACGAGTTGTATCTGTTAAATGTAAGAATGGCGAATTTAAACGTCCCATTAGTAAATTATGTTTATTACCTAAGTGAATTTTATTGTTTACTCACTATTATAATGTTAACTAAACTACTTAACTATGATGTTACAATAATAGATATCTATGTACCTTGTACCTTCTTACCAGCTATCAAGAACCGTAAATGTAAAATACCTAAAATTTACAAAATGTATAATAACTTTTATACTGTAAATGTTATGTCTTCTTTGTTATATTTCTATGCAAGGTTTTGTTTGCTAAATCATTAGCATTTCGTCGCTTAAATGTTGTCTTTTGTATCACGGTGGGCGGAGTTCTCTCATCATTGTAAAAACGTTAACATTTTAAAATTTTAAAGACATGTATTTTATATGCATGTTATTTTTAAGTATAGCATTTAAGTACATACCAGTATTACTAATAGGTACACATACAAAGATTGTTAGACATAAGTAGGTACTCACAATGTACACTTTGATGTGTTCTGGATCTTTAATTTATGTTCTCAGGCTTTTTTGTGTTTTGTATATCGATCATTTTTTTTTTAAAGTTTATAAAGTACTACATCCTTTGGTGGGCGGTATGTCTAAGTAGATTAAGTTCACATTACGTTAGTAGCAACCTTTCACGCACACAGTCATACTTCACACACTCAAATTACGTTCATACAGTCCACTCATCTAAAAATAAATTGTAAAGAAGGCAGTGTGCAATAAATACCCTTTGAGTAAAGACGTATTAAAAAGTTTTATTTCACCAAACAAGCCGATATAGACCTTATCCTCGTAGACATATGGTCCAAATGTGTATGGACCAAAGGTATACCAAAGTACATAGGTTCTTTAACAAATATTTTCAAGCAATATCTCTCGTCACTGGACACAACACTGAAAGTCTAAATAAAGAATTATTTTGGTTAGACAGGTATTTAAAATTAACCAGAAAGTCTAAATTGCTGTTCCTAGTAGAAACTATTGATCGACGTCGAATTCATTCTACCATCGATCGATGCCGTCAATCGACGATTGATCGATCGGTCCAATAGAAACTATCGATTGACGTCAACGTCAACTAATCCATTCTACCATCGATCGATGGCATCGATCGATTGGTGTAACAATACCAAAACAAAACAACAGGAGGTAAATTCTACGAGAGCTGCCATAGCTTATCTAAACCATACCCAAAGACACAAAATTTTCTTTGACGTAATAACTTTTTTTTATAATCATACCTCTCGCCCACCCGCTGTTTAAATATTAAAAGTTGGAGACGCGCGACCGACGGTTATTGTTTCAGTTTTTTTTTTATAATTTAAGTAAGTACGTATAAATTACCTAGCCAAGTAAAAACAATCAAAAAAAACAAGCTTTACACCCTCGCATCACGTGTAATGGAAAGTACTCAACTCATGATAACAAAATATAGGTAGGTACTACCCCAAATTCAACTGTCCTACCACTTGTTATAAGTAGTGTTGCCCAAATGCAAGACCAAGACGAGACTTAGGCCAGTCTTGGTCTTGGTCTTGCGTTAATACACCTGGTCTTGGTCTTGGTCTTGGTATTGCGCTCTCAGTCTTGGTCTTGGTCTTGCAGCAAGAGTCTCGCAAGTCTTGCAAGTCTTGCAAATACCTATTAGCCTATTGCTATTTATTGAACACGTTAGTTTAGATTTTAGATTATGATTCGCGCTGTAAGACGTATGTAGTTACAGAATTATAATCATCAAAATCATCAATACAACCCTCCAAGTTCATAAAGGTCGAGGAATTATTAAAAAAAATTACTTTTTCAAGGTCAAACTCATTCCTCGACCTTTGAGTATCAATTTTCAATCTTGCTGCTCACATTTTAGTACCTAGGTATGTCAGTCACTATCTATCATTTACCGATATTAACAATGATTATTTCGGAATCAAAATATTCGCAATTCAATAGATGCAATACCTACTTAGTTATTAATTATCATCTCGCCCGACAGCTTTAAACGCTGTAGTGTTCGAATTCGAGCCAGTGTGTGAATGTAAAGAATGCAAGAAACTCAGAGCATTCAATTTATACCTACTTACTGCTGAGACATCTTCAAGGTCATTTAATTTTATCCTCCTGTACCAACCCTACCAAAATAGGTAACAATTTTGTGTGCCTCTGTCCGTACTCTTTGTCGGCGAATGCGGCGCTCAAACAGTGTCAAATGCTGTGATACACTTGTTGCAAACTGCGGCGTCTTTGTCGGTAAATTATCAAATAAGTAGGTATATAATACACCGACCGACCAACAGTTTATTCGCAGAACGTCACATTTTTCCAATCAACCTTGAACCTTAATTCTTTAGCGATAAAGTTGAAAATCTGTTAAAGAAATTTGACAGATTGTAGTAGCTTGATGTGCTGGCGTCTGTACCATAACATTGGTTGCCGTAGAAACTGTTTCTAGACCTACTCGACTCGCTGTTAGTTTTAAATTTTGCTGAATAGAAGAATAATATAAACTTTGAAACATAAGTAGGTACCTACATAATGTTTATATAATTTTGTTGGCTATAATTTTAAGCACATACCAACCTACGAGTACTAACGTTAGATCTGCACATTAGACATAAACAAGCATAAATATTATTATAGGTAGATACCTACAAGGTATGAACTTTGCTAGAAAGTGGAACAGATTTATGAGTATTAACACGCTACCTACTTAATAAATAGTTGAAACATAATAAGTACTTACCTACCTAATCAATACAACCTTTTAGGGTTCTTTCAGACGAGCGGCACGTTGCCAACTGCAGATACAACTGCAGCCCTTAGTTTAGTGTTATGACGACACCTACGGTTTTGATACTGGGGAACGTCTCTCAAAATCGGGATTGAAACCAAATACCTACTTAATAACGCCCAAAACTCGGTTTGTCTTAACTGCAAGACGCAAGAGTCTTGCAGGCTTAAGTCTTGTCTTGCTCAAGTCTTGCAGGGTTCAGTATTGGTCTTGGTCTTGCTACAATAAGGCGGTCTTGGTCTTGGTCTTGCGAAAATGCAAGAACAAGACCAAGACTGCAAGACCAAGACCGATTTTGGGCAACACTAGTTATAAGCAGAGATCGGAAACTGGGCGTCATTCAAGCCAGGGCCGTGTATAGAAAATTGATTAATCAATTGAATAGATTTTTGAATAAAGAATCCTACTGCATTTTTAACGGACTTCGAAAAAGGAGGTTCTAGGTTCGACTGTATGTATGACCACCGATTTCTCTGTCAATTGAGGTCCGATTTTTTAAATTCTTTTTTTATCCGTTAAAATATACTCCCGAGGGACCACCCATATAAATTTTATCGAAATTGCTTTAGCGCTTTTTGAAATACTTAACAAAAACGAAAAATACATTTACTTAGATGACGTTTTGGTATTCTCCTATTACGACTGTTTAAATTCCACGTTCCATGTTATTGAGATTTTTAGTTCTGGGGTATAACAACTAAAAAGTGAAAAATAAAAACTTTTTTATAAAAAAAACAACAAAATTCCAAAAAAAAACACACCTAAAATTAAAAAATAACTAATTTCGGAAGTCGGTGTCAAATAACAAAGAAATAAAATACAAACACCGACTTGCGTAAAGCTATTTTTTAATTTTTAGTGTATTTTTTATTGGAAGTCGGTTGTTTTTTTCGTAATTTTTTTTTTTTGTAAGTGTTTCAATTTCAGTTATTTCTTTACTCCTATCAAGTGATACCAGATACCTACAAAGTGCCAATGCAATTATGATCCCGTCGTGAAAAAAGGATAGTGCTATTCTTCCTGTATAGCTCCGTCTCTCTCTCACACTGGAATCATGATGTCATTGAGAAGTAACGATCCAAGTTCCGAGTCCAAGCGGTCCACATTACAGAAGACCGCAAAACTTGGAGCCGCGTCGTATGTGGTCGCGATCCTCAGCAGTGAGGAAATGATGAAGAAGTTTTTTTTGTAAAAAAGTTTTTTTAATGTCCCCACTCCTGGGGCACAGGCCTCCTCTGTGAGAGGGTGTGGGCCGTAATCCACCACGTGGGCCCAATGCAGATTGGTGGATATCACATATCTTCGAATTTTTGGTTCTAGGACATGCCGGTTTCCACACGATGTTTTCCTTCACCATTTTGAGAGCAGTCGTGATGAAATAATTTACACAAAGTTAAGCGCCTGCCTGCATGGGTTTGAACTCACAACCTGCAACTTGTAAGTCGTGGTTAATACCACTAGGCCACCACTGCTCTAAGCATCACCATACGCATCAAACGTTAATTCTTACGAATAAACAGAAGAATCAAACAAAATGTCGTCGTTTTATTTTATCATCTGGCTGTTGAATGTTGCACATAAAAGTTTACTGGCTCTCCGCCTACGAGGGGAAATGGCGGATTAAGTACTGAATGCAAGGAAGGACATAAAGTTGATGTTATATAGATAGGTGCAATACCAGCACCTATCTTTCTTTTTTAAATTTAATAGGTTCGGGCTTGACCACTATCTCACCTGATGGTAAGCGATGTTGTGGTCGAGGATGGAGCACGCTTGCCTCTTTTTTTTTACAAGTAACCTATTCACTCTTGTCTTAAAAGCCCTAGGTTGTAGCTATCAGGAAACATAGGATCCGGCAGGGAATTCCACGCCTTGGATAGAAAATCCCGTAGGTGCTCATCATCATCATTCATCATTCATTTCATTCCATTCATTTCATTTCATTTTTTTTTCATTTTTCATTTCATTTTTTCATTTCATTTTTTTTTTAATTTTTTTTTATCGTTCATTTTGACTGGCCTGTTGACCAACAGGCCAGTCAAAAGGTGTAGTGGTTAGTGACCCTGACTGCTATGCCGGAGGTCGTGGGTTCGATTCCCACCCAGGACAAATGTTTGTGTAATGAGCACGATCATTTGTTCTGTGTTTGGGTGTAATTTATCTATAATATGTATGTATTTAGAAATATATAAGTATGTTTATCAGTTGTCTAGTTCCCATAACACAAGCTCTGCTTAGCTTGGGACTAGATGGCGTTGTGTGATAGTTGTGGAATATTATATTATATTATATTATTATTATATCTGTTCTGCGAGCAACAATGCTGCCCACTGCCACTTCAGTTTGACGATTCTTCGGGCTATGTCGGTAATCTGGTTCTCTTGCGGATGTCATCATTCTGATTCGATAACACAAGGAAATTCCGAGCATAACCCTCTCCGTTGTCCTTTGGGTTTTTTTTTTTGGGGGTGGGAAATCATCCAATGACTTTTCCTGCTCTGGGCGGAGCGAGAGGGCCTGTCAGACTCTAACTGACTAAAACCCACCCCTGTTCCTTTCATGCCTGAGTGCCCAGGGGTGCGGTAACTTATTTTCAGAATTTATCCGCTACCCCTAGGCATGCAGGCACCGGCCACGATGGGCTCCATCAGTGGCGGCTGACACTCATCTCTTTGAGGACTCACGGGCCTGGTGCTGCTCGCCGTCCACAGGCCCGGGTCTACGTGGCCGGAGATCATCTCGCGACGTCCTATGCCCAGTACCTCGCCTGCGGTGGTAGCGGCGGGGGCCGTGAGGGTCACTCCGTTGGGCTTCCCTCACGCGTCTCACCTCCGCCTTCACGAGCATTACTGCTTCGCAGAAGGCGGAGACTGCCTCCCATTCCCTCGCGCTCCGTACCGTGGCCTGAACCAGGGCCGGGCGCGAGATGTCGCCTCCACCTATTGCCCTTTAGGTGACTTTAAGCCATCTGATGAGGCCATTTGTGAGCGACCACGTTCTGTTCCATATGTCAACACTGGCAACACGCACTGGTTTAAATAGACTTTCGTCTTGAGACACTGTGGTATGTGGGACGAGAAGATACCGCGCAGCCTCCCGATTGCCGCCCAGCCGAGTTGGATTCGACGATTGACCTCTTTCTCAAAGTTAGTCCTATCATTACTCTACCGTTACTGGACCGATTGTCCCAGGTAGACGTACCTATCTACTCGTCTACAACTTCGAGTGTAGAGTCTCCTATCTTGATAGAAGTGGGTGCTACATGGGTGTATGCCAATCTTGGTTTTGTCCATGTTCATTTTAAGTCCTACTCTTTCGGAAGCTCTACTGAGGACATCGAGCATTGTACTGAGGTCTTCCATAGTCTCAGCCGTGACGACTATATCGTCGGCAAATCGAAGATGAGTGATGTTCTCGCCATTGTTGTTAATGCCTAACCCTCTCCAGTCCAGAACCTTGAAGACTTCCTTCATTGCGGCCGTGAAGTTTCGGAGAAATGACGTCTCCTTGCCTCACAGCCCGCTGCTGGAGGATAGATTTCGAGGTCCGGTCCTGAAGTCGGACTGACATGGTGGCGTGGCTGCTCAGCAGCTCATTTGAGGACTTGTTTAATATACCTAACTGACAAAGTCTCAGAAAGAATACCTACTTATCGATTGACGAATGTCGGTACTGTAGAGCCTACAAGGCTCCAAGGGCGTTCCTGTACCTGTAGGGAGCTGTCTCTGTGTCAAGTGACTGGTTTTAGGTTCAGTGTTACAAGTAAAAACTAGGAGGGCGCGCACTCTTAACTCTTATATTTTTCAATAAAAATTGATACATACTCTTCGACGGGCGAGTAATAACTCCACTGTTTAAAAAATCGCAGCGTTCTAATAAACTATTCTAATCTAAGTCAGTTAGATAGATAGAAGTTTAACCCTGGCAAGTGGGCACAGATGTATTTCGTTAATTCAATATAGATAATTTAAATCGCCCTCAGCTCTTTCTCTTATTCGCCCGTAGTCAGATCCCTTCGAATAGTCCTCTCGCGCCAAGAAAGCGAGTCCCCAAGCTTCGTGACATCCCCCGGAGTTACGAAGACCGTCCCAGGATCCCTGCAGGCCGTAAAGGTGCCTTGGGGTCCTACAGTACCTACATGCGCCACAGTACCCACCGTTTTTACGATTGGGTAAACCGTATTAATTTTGATTTACGTAGATATTATAAATATACCTATATAAGCGCTTCGGGGCACACTAACTGACCGTCTTCCTGACACAATAATAGTTTTAGCCGAAAGTCGTCCGTATGCTATGCCGTTATCTGACAAGATCACTCTTTGAGTTACGCACAAAAAAGCAGCGTAAAAAATCCGCACTCAGATAACGGCACTTTAGTTTAAGGACGGCAGAGCTGGACATAGGCCTCCCTCAAGCCTCGCCACATCGACCGACCCAATGCTTTTCGCATTCAGCGGACTCCTGTAAGTAGCCCTCATCAGCGGGTACACGATCCGCAGCCCTGTTACATTAGATAAGATAGGTATCTATATAAACTCACTCTATATCTGCAATCTGCCAAGCCTTTTCTCAACTCTCTTGGGGTCGGGTTCCAGTCTAACCGGATGCAGCTGAATACCAGTATTTTACATGGGGCGACTGCCTATCTGACCTCCACAACACTGTTACTGGGTAATACGATACCCCTTGGTAAGACTGATTGTCAGACTTTCGCGCTTCTGACGACCCGTAACGACTGTCATAGATCCACGATTGACAGCCGGGGTCAACGGCTTTACGTGCTTTCCGAGGCACGGAGGAGTCTCGGTATGTAGGTAAAGATGATCACCTATTCAAACCAACCCCGGCAAGTGTAGCTTAACCTGATGGGTCGACCCGTGCGGCTGTTATTACTTTAGCCACGAGCTCCTCTCACAAACTCACTCTATATCTACACAAATAAATATCTGAAAACCCTTAGATCGCAAACATCTCGAAGAACGGAAAAGCTAAAGTAATTACAGGGGTCGTAAACAGAAACAATTGAGTCTTTACGAGTTTCGAGAATGCGATGTGACGCGTTATTCTTGGAGGGGTCGTAAACATTGGGTTTATGTGGCTAATTACATGGGGTTATTACTTGGTAGGCTGGTGGGGTCGCGAAAGCGGGTTTTGGACTTCAAGGAATCCGCAAGCAATTTCTCACAATAATTAATTACAAAACTAGCTTCGCCCTCGCGGAATTATTACTTCCCCGATTACTATGCCTATGTACTATTCCAGACTATAATCTATATCTGTACCTACCAAATTTCATTCATATCCGTTCAGCCGTTCTGGCGTGATTGAGTTACAAACATAACATAAGTAGGATACTTTTTTTATAAAGTTTAGCATATCTATTATTTTCGAGTACCTGTGTTAAAAAACGTCATTCAATCACGTCAGCCATGTGATTCACGTGGGCAATTAATTGTCATTGCAGTTTCTCGGCTCCAAAACGCCGCCGCCTTCGGCTCGGGCCTATATTCCAAAACGACGTCGCCCTTGCCTCGGGCCTATATTCCAAAACAACATCGCCTTCGGCCCGGGCGTGTATTGTGTATTCCAAATCAACGTCACCTTCGGCTCGGGCGTGTATTCCAAAACAACGTCGCCTTCGGCTCGGGCGTGTATTCCAAATCAACGTCGCCTTCGGTTCGGGCCTGTATTCCAAAACAACGTCGCCTTCGGCTCGGGCCTGTATTCCAAAACAACGTCGCCTTCGGCTCGGGCGTGTATTCCAAAACAACGTCGCCTTCGGCTCGGGCCTGTATTCCAAAAAAACGTCGCCTTCGGCTCGTGCGTGTATTCCAAATCAACGTCGCCTTCGGTTCGGGCTTATATTCAAAAACAACGTCGCCTTCGGCTCGGGCCTGTATTCCAAAATAACGTCGCCTTCGGCTTGGGCGTGTATTCCAAATCAACATCGCCTTCGGCTCGGGGCTGTATTCCAAAACAACGTCGCCTTCGTGACCCTGGCAGTAATCGGCCCTAGCGGGCCTCGTCACTTATTGCTGATATCTTTTTAAGGCGCGCGTGGAACACTAGGTACGCGGCGTCAGCAGGAACACAAAAAATGTTTTGATGTTTTCTAGCGAATTACTGGCTAAATGAGTCGGGAATCAAATATCCATTCGATTGTGCAAGTTAAAAGTGCACTCAAAGGTCCATGAATACCTATACCTACGAGAAGAGCTACAGTACTGGAGGAATAATTCGTAATTTGTGGGAGATTTAGTCTTAACTAAGCCGAGGCCTGTAGGTACCTACTATAGATCTCCAGGCCCCCCAATTCATAGTAGGTACTCGTATTGTATAGATTGTCAATAATTGTGAGAAGCGAACATGAGTGTAGTGAATGAGTAAACGGGAACAGGTTTTAGTGTAAGATAATCATATACATTTGTGTGTGCGGGGTAAATAATTTTGGCAAATAACAATTTTGCATGTTTTAACATAACTATTTATTTAGTTAAAGAGTTCTTAATTATTCTGGGTAGTAGATAAATGTAAGTATATCTAATAAATAATTATAACAAAATAAGAATAAAAATTGTAAACTCAAAACAAAATAGGGCCCACCTCGAATCAGTCACTATTTTGGTCTAAATAAAGTTATCTGTGTAGTTGTTGACAAAGTTATGGCTTGAACCGTCAAGGTGACATGTTTAAGAGCCCTTATTAATATTTATTCCGACAACATTCATATTGATTTCAAGAGGGTAGCTAAAAAAGTGAAGTACCTACTCGAAAAAAACATCGAATGCACAAATTCTCAGTCACTTAAGTTTTCAGTCTACACCAAACGCTGTTGTGGAACACTCACGTTTTTAACCATTTTGTTTGTTTCCTGTGTTAGTTGTGATCACTATGCCTGGTTCTCGACGACATAGGGACATGGAAACCGCTGCAAGAGCAGTAGGTAGGTCTGTGTATATTTGCTACAAGAGGGACAGTTTCAGAGATCTGTGGCTATACACTATACACCTCGGTGTTTCGCGACGAGCGATCCGAAACGTTTGGGAACGGTATCAGGAGACCGGAAGTGTAGCTAGGAGACCTGGCACAGGAAGAGTTAGGGCTACAACTGCCCAGGAAGACCGATACCTAAGGTTAACCGCACGTCGGGAGCGTACTGTAACCGCTCGGACCTTACAAACTCGACTACGGCAATCTACAGGGACGAGAGTCAGCGATCAAACCATTCGGAATCGGCTTCACGAAGATGGACAACACTCCAGAGTACGTGCTATTCGACTAAAACTAACGAGGGCTCATCGTGCAGCACGCTTAAGGTACGCCCGGGAACATTTGGAATGGACTACGGATAACTGGAGGAATGTTCTTTTTACGGACGAGTGTAAAGTGAAGTTTTACAGTGACGACAGACGGATACGCGTGTGGAGAAGAGAAGGGGAACGTTTTTCTGAACCATGCGTGCATGGAACAGACCGATTTGGGGGTCCCAGTGTTATGGTATGGGGTGGAATTAGCTTACACGGCAAAACAGAGCTGGTAATTCTGAATGAAGGTACCGTAACCGCCGCCAGTTACATCGAGCAAGTAATCTGGCCACATGTCATCCCATTTTCACAAAGAGTGGGCAATAACTTTGTCTTTATGCATGACAATGCTCGCGCACACACAGCCCGCACTACACAAAGAGCTCTCTGAAGCCAATATCACCGTTTTGCCATGGCCAGCAATGAGTCCCGACCTCAACCCCATCGAACATTTATGGGATCAGCTCAAAAGACGCCTGAAAGAACGTTACAGTGATGTGAACAGCCAGCAGGAGCTCATTAACGCTTTGAAAGTCTGTTGGGAACAAATACCGGAACTAAACGTAACTCACTTGATTGAAAGTGTCCCAGATAGGCTCAGAGAGTGCATACGGAGCAGAGGAGGACCCACTCGTTATTAAAAAATAACAAGCACCATATTTTTTTCCAGAATAGCTGTGCTTTACAAGATTATGTTTTTCTTTTATTTTGTGTTTTTATTAAACAAAATAAACAAAATTAAATGTTTCTATTGTTCATGTTTACACTATTCCTAAATGCTCACTTGAAACTTGTGTATTCATAAAAACTGAATGTTTTGGTTCAATTTTAAGTTGCAGCAAAAAAACATGGTGGGCCCTATTTAGTTTTGAGTAGTTTATATAGGTAGGTATAAAATAATGTGATATATAAAATTAAATATTGTAGATGTAATATATCTATATGTGTATATATTGTATAGGTACCTACTAGCACTTCACCCGCCTGGATTTCAAGAATTCAGCCTATGAGACTCACAAATAACGTGGCTTTCTATTGGTAAAAGAATTTTCAAAATCAGTTCAGTAGATCCAGAGATTACCCCCTACAACCTCACAAACTTTACCTATTTATAATAATATTAGTGTAGATATCAATTTATATAACCTTACCTATAGGAATGGCGACGGGATGTGGGTCGTGGGAGTGTTTCAAAGAGTCACCTTGCCCTGGCACAAACAACTGAAGGAACACGGGTGGGATTTAGTCAGTAAGAGTCTGACACGCCCTCCCGCTCCACCCACAGCAGAAGTTTTGATGATTTCCACACTCTAATAACAATCCCCGGCGTGACGACCAAGAATTTGACGGCTCCAAGAGTTTGACGACGAATAAGAGTAATTCTTAGAATTAGACCTACATACACTTCAAGCATTAGAAATCCTTCGAAAAAGGTGTAAATATATGCAATTGTCCCTCCCTGCAAAGAAAACAAGTGTTGTCTATGGGCCAAGACAAGATTAACAAACAACATTTTTATAATAATTTTATTACAAAAAGAAATATTCACATACGTAATTCCAATTATTTAATAAAAGTAGTCATAGTAAATTTTACAATAATATACTCTATAACTTAAGTCTAACACATAACTTCGTAGGATTTCCAATTTAGTTTTTTTCTTTGTTTGCAACATTTATAATCTAATATCATTTTTAATCTGTGCATTTTATACATTATACCTAGTTACATGCAAAATTATGTGATAACATTTAGATATTTATATTCTAAGTTACTTTAGATAAATTCTTTCGCTAGTATCTTGACTACATCTACAAGACTTTGTAACAAAATAAAATTATTTTATCTAAACACAGCTTTGACTCCCCAATGTTCGGTCGCAACACATTGTGGCTGAAGGCTACGACTTAAGTATAGGCTTAATAGCCTGTTTGGTCCGTCGCGTCGGTTAGATTACCAGAAAATACAGGACACGTATTTTTTCTAATGTCACGTAAAAAATCATTGAGACGATACCTACAAAGCGATGAAATTTCGCGTGACGTCACTTCTTATTTCTTTATACCTAGAAATGACGTCCTGAACTTCGATGCACTTTATCTTTGTATTTTTTTATTGACTATGATAAAGCAAAAACTACGGGTCCAATATTTTTTGAAAATCTAGCTGGTGGGCGAAACCCATTATTTTTTTTTATCCAGTCATCATCTCTAATGATTTAAAGTAAGTAGGTATTGACACATAAACAAATATCATTAAAATGTGACATTTGTAGCTAAAACAAAGTTAAAGTCCTGTAGATGCACCACACACTATGAAATCATTTTTCTCGTATAAAAATGACAAAATGCTTCCATTAAACACTAAATGTGAAAATGGAGGCGAAATTACGTACAGTCTACAAATTATTACAAAGATTTTATACACACATCTAGGTTAAAAGGACCGTACCTTGATAATAAATTATATTCAAGAAAACATGATAGATGACATGACACTTTTACAAACATCATAGACAATATAGTCCAACCGTTATTACAAGTTCTTTAAAAAAATTGTTCCAATTACAAAACAAATGGTAAAATTTTGAAAAGATTGCATTTGCCATCCATCGTATGGTAAAATCACAGCAGTCAACTGCTGGACATAGGACAGGCCTAGGACTAGCAATGCACAGTAGCGATTGCTTTACAAAAATAAGAACATTTAAACTTTTTATTTGAAACAAATTTCGCAGATGTTTTAAAAAGAAAAGAAAATTACACTTATATGTTTTTAAATGTAATTATAAATAATTGTGAATCCTATCCTAAAAAGTAATAATAATAAATAACATGAAATAAATGCTGAAATGAAGGAGTCATACTGGGACTCGCCCCCATAAAGGCTCCCGAAGTTACTGCGATGCCACAATGGTGTGATAATAACGCGGTTTCATAGAAATTCTGCATACATGTTTAGTTTGGATGACAATGCATTGTTAGGTAAGTGGCGTCATTCTAAATCCAATATGGTTAATTGTGGTAATTACTCCCAAAGATGGCGGAGTATTTGTTTTTTATGCATTCGTGATATGGGTACCAAATGAAAAGGTTTGCTAGGAACAATACGACAAAAAAGCGTTTTTTAGTTTTTTCTTTATACAGGGTGTAAAAAGACACATCACAGAGTCGTTAACTACGCATACTGTACGTCTAACAAAGTAATTTTGCGCAAAACCTAACCTAATTATCAAAATATTATTTAAAATACTTCATCCTAGTTATTGATTTTTTTTAATTTACAACATGTCTTTTATAATGTCATCGCAACTCCGCAACTCGCAACCCCAAGATACAGGCGCTGCCTAGTTTGGGACCAATGTACCTATCTCTTACTTTGTAAACAAAACAATGGTTTTAATAAATTATTTCTTATTCTTAAAAAAAATTGTTGCTGGGAAACGACTTTTATTTTTAGGTATGTAAAAAGATACTATTTTTTATTGCGCGCAATGTAACGAAAATCCAGGCAAGTGGAGTTAAACTCTGCCGCTTCGCTCTACGCCGTAGGTACTTGCCAGATACGTTTGATATTCATTGCGTTTTAGTAACTGCAAATGCGAAAATTTGAACATTCATGTAATGTTTGTTAGAAAAAAAAGTAATAACACTTGGAATTCATTTTCGTAAAAAAGTTTTAAAAAATTGCGAATTTGACTTTCAATATCTTCAGAACCAGTGGATGCTCAGGTATGGTCTAGTAGAAAAAAATGATCCAAATAATGGGTAGAATATGTGGCTTTCGGCTTCGGAAACTCTTTTTTTAAATTTTCACAGTGTAGGTATGCATCTTGTTGACCCAAAGCTATACAAATAGTCAAAAATACATTTGGTACGGAACCCTAAATGTGAGAAGTCGGACACGGACAGACAAAAACCGGCCAAGTGGGTTTTTTTATTATTAACTACATTAATTTCAATCATTAGTCACTATCATCACTATATATTATAAAACAGTCTCCCGCCGCGTCTGTCTGTCTGTTCGCGATAAACTCAAAAACTACTGAACGGATATTCATGCGGTTTTCATTTGTAGACAGAGCGATTTGAGTATAATTTATACCCATGCGGAGCGGGGGCGAGCCAGTTTTTATTATATTATTAGTCAAATGAATTCAAATCATTAGTCACTATCACCCAAATAAAGAAAAATTCTAAAAACACTTGCAAATTTTAAATCGCCAATTTTAATATTAATATCGCCAGTCGGTGTTTGTATTTTGTTTCTTCGTTATTTGACACCGAAATTAAAGTTATTTTGCAAATTTCAGTGTAAGCATTTTTTTTTTCGAAAGTTGGTTGTATTTTTTGTAAAAAAAAAATGTTTTTTTTTTTACTTTTTAGTAGTTTTACCCCAGAACTTTATGCTCGAATCGACAATCGCATTAACATGTAATTTGAACATAATTGGAGCAAACCAAAACGTCATATCTGTAGATATACCTATATATTTTTTGTTTTTGTTGATTTTTTCAAAAAGCGTTGAATCAATTTCGATAAAATGTAAGTATATGGGTGGTCCCATATAAATTCCCTCTCAAGTATGACCAACCAAACAAAAAAAAAGAATCATCAAAATGTATTCACAAGTGACGGAGTAATCGCGTAACAAACATACAGACGAATTGAGAACCTCCTCCTTTTTTCCTCGGTAAAGAAGGTAAAATTGTTTGAAGAAATTTGAAATTTTAGAAATTTCTGGAAGAACTGATCCGACCAGGGCTAAACTCTCTCACTCATTGAAAACTATACTAGCGCAGAATGCCATAGACTTCTTTATATCCTGGAATAAAGTAATCTTCATGTAGGATGAGACTTTGGAAGCGAAGACACGGGCAAGAGTTACTTTGCAATCAATCCGCCTAGCCTTTTCCCAACTATCTTGGGGTCGGCTTCCAGACTAACCGGATGCAGCTGAATACCAGTATTTTACATGGAGCGACTGCCTGAGATCTGACCTCCACAACCCAGTTACTGGGTAATACGATACCCCTTGGTAAGACTGGTTGTCAGACTTTCTGGCTTCTGACGAGCCGTAACGACTGTCAAAGATCCACGATTGACAGCCGGAGCCAACGGCTTAACGTGCTTTCCGAGGCACGGAGGAGTCTCGGTATGTAAAGATGGTCACCCATCCATGGAACAATCCCGGAAAACGTAGCTTAACCTGATCAACACGTGCGGCTGTTATTACTGTAGCCACGAGCTCCTCAGAGAGTTAAGAGTTAGTTTGCAATGTAGTTTAAAATTAAAACCAGAGACTAATCTTTCAAATTTACCATAGATTTTTTCCCCAAACTGTGTGATGATTCTTCATATTGCTATTCATTTCTATTGACCTTAGTTTAACCAAATATTGTTGAAGTTGTGTGCAATTATACGTGAACATAGAAATTCAAGCAAACTTGTATGCCTTTACGGTGATTGAATACATTCGTGAAGAACTTAGTCTGAACGTTAAGCACCTGAATAAATCTAAGGTTGAATCACCTGGCGTTTTGCAGAAAATAATGACGGAGTGTTGCCAAAAATTACAAATCGTGAGAAATTCAACTTTAATACACTTTATTTTATTAAAGTACAATATTACTACTTGGCAATAAATACTAATACCTAGTGTACTTTAATACAAGTGCATTTAAGTTGAATTTTCCAGATTCGTTATTGTCGGCAACACTCCGTCATTATTTGTTGTTTTCTGCAAAACGCTAGGAGAATCACCCCTAAGGCTTTAGAAAAACGTAATATTGTAGTAGCGATAAAGTTGGTTATGAAGTCAATAGTTTGTGATTGACTATGTAAGGGCTCCCATAGATGGACTACTTGGAGCAGTCAGTGCTAACAGCTTCAAGAGGTCTGTTGAGCGATCTGCAGTTTCAATTCAAAATTGAAATTCGCAATACACAGACCGCTCAAACACTTAGAAAGAAAGAAAGAGAGAATAAAATTTATTTAGCAACAGTACATGAAACACGCACGGTACACAGAAATAACAATGAAGAAAAAGAGTTCAGTTCATTTGTAGTCGCAACTAAAAATGCAAATGGCGTGCGGTCGAGTTTCACCGTGCTGCCGGCATCAAGGAGCTGCTCGAGGTTTTTGGCGAGATTTTCTCGAGTGAAGTTCAGTGGCTGTTTCATTTATTCGCTTATTGATTCCTAGTGGATATTGTGATATAAAATTGGTGTAGTTTTGTGTCTCAAGTGTCTACGCAACTGGACAATATGTGGAATCATTGAAACAGGCGCGATCTTGGTAAAATGGAGAAGGCTAACTAAATACTGTTGTTGTTGCCAAATACTGCAAAAAACATTAGAATGTGTTACATCTGCATTCTAATGGAAAAAAAATATTAAAATACACTACTGATAACTAGGCAGTATGGCCTCTGACCTTAGCCTGTTCCAAAAGGAAAAGTGCTGCTCGACCTGCCGCACACGGACCACTTGAAGCGGTTCACTCTGACTGGTCACCGCTTCCTCTCCTCGCCCCGCCTAGCCCAGCCAGCAACTGAATGAACAGTGGCATTGGAACAGTCGTGTTGCAGTCAAACACAACTGCACAAGGACTGCTTAGAGCAGTCGCGTTGAAGTCCAACCGCCACTCTTCCCACCGCCGCCGGCGATGAGCGGGTAGCGAATAGAGCTTCAAAAGAAAAACGAGTCGGCGAGCAGCGAGTAGTAGTGGTAGTGATGGTAGGCCTTACTAACGGGCAAGTGGCGCCAAAAAATCGTAGCATAGCATAGAAAATAAATAATAGAAATAAATAAAAAAAAAAAAAAATATTAAAGTAGTAGGCAAAAGTACCAAAAACGGCCGTTTCTGACACTTTTCCTACTACTTTAGATACGAAACATTCTGAGACCTGTTTTAACAACGTAAAAATACTTTATCCTCTTTGTAACAAACGTGACGTTGGATTCTTTAATATTTATTGTCTGTGCTATGCTACGGTTTTTTAATCAATGAGGGCGCCACTTGGCCGGTAGTTATAGACCCTTAAGCGAGTGTTCGAGTGCGACGGACAATTACTCGCGCCTCTCGCTCGGCTTGGTCCCTCGGCGTGAGTTTTGACCGCCGAGCGAGCATCGCTGAGCGAGTAAGCTTTGATAGGTGTAAACAGTCAGCGATCAACTATTAATATATTATGCAACTCTTTTGTTTAAACGGAATTTATATCTATTGTACGTTTCTTGAGCGTCATAATAGCCGACAGTTACTCGCTTCCTCGCCGGTGGGACAACTGCCTAAGCAGTCAGTCTATGGAGGGACCAACATTTCTATAACGAATGTCAAACTCATAAATTTTGGCCTAGCGGTCTTACCCTAGTAGGAGGCTGTCTTGCCAAAACAAATTACCCATCTTAAAGATCAAGCATAATCTTTGTAGGTATAATTCAGTTCAACGCCAAGACACAAAGTTCAGTGGAGCATACTAATTACTGAGTGCACAAAAGTGAGTGTGGTGATAGTCTGTTGTGTGTGTGTGAATAGAGATGGGCCGTCAACTGGGTTGCCGACTATTGGGTTTAAACCCGTCTTTTACCCGTCCCTGCGTGCGTGAATCTTATTACTTAAACACACCGCACACCTAATTTGATCACACTGTAACCAAGGCGGACAGGCACAATTTTCAATACAATAGATTTGACAGGTTAAGGTGGAAGCGTTAGGGTAGCCCGCGAAATTCAAATTATCTTACGTTATTTGCAATTTACATGTCAGTGTCAGATTGTATCTTGGTCAAAATATGATTCGCGGCCGTAGCAAGTATGTATTTATAGAATTATAATCATTAAAATCATCAATACAACTCTTTCAGTTAGAATTGATGTCAAATGAATTGATTCATGGCATTTGGCATCAGTTCTGTAAATACGTACTTGCTACGGCCGCGAATCCTATTTTGACCAACATACAACCTGATACTGACCTGCAAATTGCCAAAAGCGTAAGAAAATTTTAATTTCGCGGGCTACCCTGGCGCTTTCACCTTAAATTATTAGATAAGTATAGGACGAACACGTTGAAGTTTGACCCACTGATGAAATGATGTTCAAAAGAGAACAATCAGAACCTATTCTTCTTTTTGCTGTTTAGTGTTGCTTCCACACCGAAATTACTTTTTGTGGAGCAACATTTTGTAACACGATTATGACAAAGGATTTTTGTTGCAAAATGTAGCTTCACAAAAAGTAACTTCAGTGTGGACGCACCATAACAGTGGTCAAAAGGACAATCTTGTCCTTAAAAAAACGTTCCAATTGGGTTGAGACTAAATAAATCTAAGTAGTCCGTCAGATTACCAAAAAAATAGTGGACACGTATTGTTTCTTCTGTCACGTAAACAAACAACCGGCCAAGTGCGAGTCGGACTCTGAAAAAAAAAAGCTCTGAGCTGAAAAAAAAAGTTTCAAGAAACGTGTTTTTTATTATTTGTTGTTATAACGGCAACAGAAATACCTACACATTCTGTGAAAATATCAACATTTTCGTAAGATACAGACAGACTTACAGCGGAGGCATAGTAATAGGGGCCCGTTAGTTACCCTTCCGATATGGAACCCTAAAAATTGAGACGATACAGTGCGTTGAAATTTCGCATGACCTCACACTTGAGTTAAATTTGTAAGTACCACTTTTTACTCTAAATTGACGTAACAAGCCCCCACTCCTAAACACGTATTATTTCTTTTGTCACGTATACAAAAAATGAGAGCGATACAGTGCGTTGAAATGTCGAGTGACGTCACGTTCACACTCTTGGGGACTTAGACAAAGTAACAATTTAAAAAACAATAACGAAGTTAGAAAAGACTAAAATGTATGAGATTGACATAAATTGCGCTAAGTCACGTGGTCAGTCGACTGTCGACATCGTTATCGCAAGTTGGTAGACAATGTTATAATTCGTAACGAAATCATAAAGAAACGAATTGCTATCGTGTTTATCCCATACAAATGCGTAGACAAGCAGCGCTTTCAGAGTTCGCCTTCGCCTCGATCGTGATCGCCAAAAAAGATAACGAAGGAACGCTAACGCTAGGAAATGTTTATCGATATCTCGGAGACGATGACGAATTAAGATATCGTTTCGCTACGAAGCGATGTTACTTTGTCTACAGGGCCTGAACTTTGATGCGTTTTATCTTTGTCATTTTTTATTAGTTCGGTAAAGCAAAAAATACGTGTCCCATATTTTTTGGTTATTTAACTAACGGATTAATTGATTTTTTTAGTAAAATACTGCATTGCTAACCACTGCTCAGCAAAGATGAAGAGGTTCTGAAATTAGATGGGTTGTAACCCACCTAATATTTGATTTGTAAATCAAATTGATCGAGTACCTACACACAACAATATTTCCAGAAAAAAAAAACGGATACGAAATAAAATTTAACACTTTCAGAATTATGTGTTAAAACGCCATATAGAGCTTAACTTTTATATTATGTACAAAATCGACACAAATACAAGAATAAGAAAGAATTTTTGCTATACAAGTCCTAAAGCCAATCATAAATAAAAATTCAATTTACACGTAAAAATATAATTAAATTAGTGAATAGATTTATAATTAGTACTAATAATTAAGATACAACGTATAATAATATAGGGGGCCATAATACAGGATGATGTTTATTTCTTTGGCAATTATTTATGGAGTGAAATACTCATAACCTATAAATACTTTTTTTTATCACGGAACCAACATTAAAAATCGCGAAAAACGATCAGCTGTGGTCTTAGTGCAACGCACTCGATCGCGTTAATATAAACGTCAATAGTCCTTGTATGAGCGCCATCTGGTGACCATAAGGGAAAACTTCTTTTTAACATGTTTTTCTAGCTTCACATTTAACTGTGTAAAAAAATGTAGTAGTTATATTTGACCCACTTCCCGGTTTCCGATTGAATTGCTTAAATGTTTAGTTTGGATGGCAGTGGTGCCGATTCTCTTGTTCAATAACTAAACTAAAATTAGAGAATCGCTATCTTTTACTAAAAGGCACTGCGAGAAAAGGACGGTTATAGCTGTGAACTAAGTTAGAGATGTCAAACTAGTTTACGCCTTGCGCTTCACCGTGTTTTTAATCGACATGTTTTTACGTGTACCCTTAATTTGTATGGAAATATTAGTTCAACTAAAGGCAGCTCTAATTTAAGTCCATCTCTTTCTTGTTTTATTAGAGAGAAAAATATAGAAATAGATTAAATTAAGTTTAGTTTGTACACAACAGAATCCGCACCAATGCATAGTTAGCTAAGTGACGTCATTCTAAATCCAATACCGCCATATTCGCCACTCCCAAAGATGGTGGACTAGTAATTTTTTTATTCATTCGCATGTTAAAGGTATCTAATGAAACGGTTTGCTGAGCAAAACACGACGAATACAATGACGTCACTCTTACCGTCTTTTTTAACTATGACATTATTTTATCCGCTTTTAAATAAGCGAACGTTTACGTAAACGCGATCAAAGAACGTTAAATAACTCGCACTTGACCCCTCAGGTGACTTCTTTTCATTTTTAAGAATTGATCTTGTAGAAAAAGTTATTCATAATTATGAATATTTTTTCTCTCAGTAATATTGTGTTAACGAATTAAATACCATCCTGTATATTGGGTCGTTTTTATACAAATACCTTAATTTATGTTTCGGTTATTCACAATATTATGTTCGGCATGTATGGCCCCTACAACTGAATCACAATTTTGAGTCTTAGTTCATGTGGTTTAGGGTTTAAATTGGGTTTTGGGGAAGTTGGGATAAGTACATTTACACTTTAAGTTGCTTTTTGATTATTTCACTAACATAATAATAATAAGAAAATCTTAAGTAAGTAATAATAATGGAAGTAAAAATTTTTTAGGAGGTAACCTCTGGAAGTCGTGCCCCTCTACTATGCCATTTTAAAATCATCATAATTCCGGTGTGAGAAAGGGATAGTGCTATTCGTCCTATTTAGCTCCGTCTCGCTCTCACACCGGAATAATGATGATTTTAAGACGTAGTTGTAAGGATACGATTACGAAAATTCTTATACTAAAAGGTGTCCTAGCGCTGAATCTCATATCGTCGTTAAAGTTCTAACACCACGTATGTTAGATCCGGAACTTTTCAGGAGAGCAAATAAATTGTTTAGTAGCACATAACACAGCTTTTTCAAAAAACTGCGTTACTTGCTGTTGCTATGATGATACAACTGAGTTACTTGCTGTTGCTATGGCAATACAACTCAGTTATGTGCTATTGCTGTGGCAATACAACTGAGATTCTTACTGTTGATATGGTAATACAACTGAGTTACTCGCTGTTGTTAAGGCAATACAACTGAGTTACTTGCTGTTGCTATAGGAATTCAACTGAGTTACTTGCTCTTGCTATGGCAATACAATTGAGTTACGCGTTGTTGTTATGGCAATACAACTGAGTTACGCGCTGTTCTATGGCAATACAACTGAGTTCCGCGGTTTTGCTGTGGCTTTTCTGTACAACGCGGACAAACGTATTGTTTTGGTGTTAAATTACGCGTTAGCATTGGTTCAAATCCTAGTGTTTGATTGTCAAATGCTGCGTCTTTCGATTTGATAGGGATTGAATGATAAACATAACGTATTTTGTCAATATAATGAGTTACGGCGTATAAGAACTTAAGCGACGATAGGTTATTTTTTTATCTCAGCAATGCAAGGTCCCTGTGAACAAGAGATTGAAGCCACGGGGAAATGCTAGTACTTCATTAATTTGTCAAACAGCAACTTGAATTCTTCATATAAGATAAAAGTATCTAAAAATGGAGTCTTAATACCAAAAGGATTTTAAAGGTAAACCAACATACACTTATAAAAAAACACATGTAACTAAATCGTAAATATTATTTGCTGCACATAACTTACATGGAATGGCGATTACAATACTAAAAAGTATTTCTATTATTAAAAAATCTATTACTCCATACTATTTTTGTATACATCCACATGAACTAAGACTGAAGCCCTCTTGAACCACAAATCACTAAATGGAATCAGCGCAAACATTTTGCCAAGCTTTTGTTTAACTTTCCACCACTACAAGTAGCGGCACGTAAGTCTAGCGCTGAACGATAATTGCTGCGCATGGGTGGGTGGCGCGGGTGGCGCGCGGGGGCGCGCGGGGAACAGAATGCGACTGGAGAGCCAATCGGCGCTACGCAAGCTCGCCCTTCATCCCGCTAGCCCCCTCAGGTACCTTAATTTTTACTTCTGCGCAATAACGGTCAGCGCTAAAGATTCGTGCCGCTACTTGTACCTCTTATCCTACGGAGTTGAATTTTTACATGCTGGTTCAGTTCTGATAACAACGCATTCTTATTGTAAGTATGACCTGAATCGACCATCATAATTATCTCCAGATAGAGAAACTCTTCAAAGGTCAACAGCACAGACACGAAATTTCGAATTTAGAAGCTTGTTTTTAAAACATAGTTCTGTTTCATTCAATCGTTTGGTGATGAAAGAGAATATGTTTGAACAAAGTTTAACGTTTTCATTCAGTGAATTGTTCGGCAAGTGGGCTGAAATGTACTAGCGTTGATAAAATCGTAGATAAAATGACAGAGGCGATGGTTTAGGTTATCTCTATGTTACAATTTGTTAATATCGCCTATCATTTCACTATTTCTGCTATCGATGAGAGATATCTTGCTGCGAATTCTCGTATACAAAGTTCTGTATGATTTTTTTTTTCTTTAACAAAGTTTATGTACAACCTTTACTGTTCAAAAATAAATAATATACAGTCTGTTTTCTATGGCTGGCAACATTGTTAATACCAACCATTGATCATTCCTTTTTTTTTTTTGCAAAAACTATTTTTGTTTAAATCAGCTTTTAGTTACATTTTGTACAGATACTACGCGAGCAAAATTGTTCTGTACAGATGATTTGTTTTCCTACTTACAGCAAGAAACTTAAATCGTTAACGCTAGTACATTTCCCTACTCTAGATTAATAAGCCACCGAGTCATACATACATTCAAATAAGTATTAATAAAATAATCTAAAGAACATTCTTCATTCACATTGGAAGAACAATTTGGCAAACGGAGTTCTGTCATTCTAACGAAAATTAAATAAAATCAGTCATTAGATCAAAATTGAGTCACTTTTAGTCTTGATGTACTTAATTTAGTTCGAGTGATCTACTAATGGAAGAGGGAATTAGAAAGTAATGGTGGCTAGGAATTTCGGTACAGTATTATTTTGTGTTAATATGAAAGTTAATGTCGGTAATGAAATAATGACAGTACCTAAGGTCAATTTTAAGTGGTCAGCATTTTTGGAAAATTACACTCTCAGCTACAAACCATTTACTCGAATTGAATTGTCAAAATTTTATAATTGACATAACAACCGAGAAAGATTTTTAATTATTTAATACACATTAAAAAACACCCTGTAGGTACATGCAAAATATTTTAATCAACACAAGCCGACTTTTACGCCAGAATTTTATTCAAAAAGTCAACTTTTGCAGCAGTGTTTTAATTCAAAATATCAACAAAAGTTCAGCCACTACTTTTTAATCCCCCTCAAAGCAACCGTGTCAGTTCCAAAACAATTCAGCTACGTACAAAAATTACGTTCATATAGAAAACCACACGGTGGTACTATTTACACATTTACACATTTCACTATGACTCGAAGGTAATTTATTTATTTATTGGAAATAGTCTATTAATATAAACTTTGTAAAAAATCCATCTCCATGATATACGAATTTAGCTCTCATTACACTTTACTCACACACGAAATTTTAAAATCAAAATATGTACTCTAAAGGCGCTTGCAGACCAAAGGCTGAGCTGTGTTCGTTTAGATTAGTAAAAACGAACACCTGCCACCTGGCTTATATGAAAAGCACTCAATCCAAATATTAAGATTGTTACATATAATTATATAGATTCAAGTTCTTCAGACTAACAGACAGATGTTTTGCTGGGGAGTTTGTTGGCCACTTCTTCTTCACAGTTAAAACACTACGAAGTGGTGACGGGCGGGCGTTTTTGGGGTTATGTTGAACTTTGACGTTCAAAAAGTGCTGGCTCTCAGCCTAGTTTGAATAAATGACTTTTGGTTTTGATTTCCAGGTGAGTCACTGCAAACACAACTTGGCAAGATTGGGTTTTATAGACCCATCTGATTTCCAATGTGAGTGCGGTGCCTTTGTGCAGAATATGAACCGATGAAGACCATTGACGCTGCAATTAACGTAGTCACTTACTGGGCCCAAAATTTTTGGTTTTCGATACGAAATTTGGCATACTACAGTAAGTCTAGTGACAATGCAATGTTATGATACCATCGAGCTGATCTGATGATGGCACCGGGATGTAGGGACTAGAACTGCCTGATGACAAATGGTAGGACAGTTGAATTTAGGCTAGTATGTTTTATTATCACGAGTACTTTTCAAAACACATGATACGAGGGTCTAAAAAATTACATTTGCAAAAAAAAACTTATAATTTTAATTTTTTAAGTAGTCTAAAATTAAAATAAAATAAAAGGCGAACTCTGTTAAACTAACTCAGTTTAGCTTTAGGTCTGCAACCGCCTCAACTCTTGTTACAATATTACGTCTGATACCTTATCTAACGTATATGTCAAAGATTCAAAATGATGCGTCACTAAAGAAATATTACACTATCAGATAATTTATTTATCATCTGATAATGTTTTACAGTTATCTACGTAATTTCATGTTATAACTACATAATTAGAAACGGATGTTTTGTAAGATAATAGTTGCCATAGAAAATCTTGTCGATCTCATCCTTCTTTGAAGTTAAAAGGTTCATAAGTTCCATACGTTCTTTTTTATGGGTCTAGCCCGTCACACTATTCTCAAACCACTGTAACGCCTGTAAGCCAGAATCACCAGTAGCAACTACCTGAAAGTGTCATCACCTCAAGGCTGCCTGCTTGTCGGTCTTCTACAGAATGTACTTCGGAGAGTGTGCCCAAGAACTCCACGACCTCATCCCACCGGCCTACTTCTACCATCGGACTTCTATACGCACTGCAAGTTACCATCCCTACCTTGTTGCTATTCCACCAATTCGCACTAAGCGTTTCCAAGTGCTTCATAATGCGCACAGCAAAGGAGTGGAACTATCTACCTGCGTCTGTGTTTCCGAACGCATACAATCCTAATATCTTCAAAGTTAGAGTGAACAGGCTTCTTCTGAGTAAGCTCGCTCCATCGTCGACTCTGTCTCTATCACCTCTGACCTAGACTAGAGTCAAGAGCAAACCTATCTCCAAACAAAAAAAAAAGAAACGCCGAGGCAATGAAACAAGACGAGTCCCGGAGAAACGAAAAACGAAGAAAACTGTCTTGGGTCCCGCAATGAAATTAATCAGAAAAGAACAGCGAGTAAGAAAAAAGAAATTGTATGTATCTTTTAACCGATTTCAAAAACGGATGAGATTAGGCATCGAGAAGTTTTCTAAGATAACTATACAAAACTTCAGTTATTAATTAGTTATAATTCAACATTCTAATTCATACTATATAAAGTTGATGCTATACCAACTTTATACCTTTATTTGATTAACTTTCATAACAGGAAATTACACAGATACCTATTACTTATTGCTTTACTTTATTAAAAGCAGTCAAATAATGATTTTAACAGTGCCCAGTCTATCATGGCAGCGTTGCCTTCAAAGGCAATTAGTCAAATTAAAACATATTTACATCTAGCCAGTAAATACTCAGTTTCTTTTCTTGCCAAAATAAACTGGACACACTGATATAAAAACAGGACACCTATTTCATATAATAAAATCACCTATCAAAAAATTGCACAATCATTGCCATGATTGCACAAAAATTTGACGCAACCGCCTCAAACGAAACACAGAAAAACAAACCTCATCACACACAACATAAGAGCCAAATCCTTACATCAAGAAGAGTCTTGTTGGTTACATGAAGAACTCCCTATTTTCCTGTGGTGGTCATGTATGTCGCATCTGGTTGTTGGAGTTGCCAGTCGGACTCTGGCAGTTGGGTACGTCTATGATTGTGATCTCTATCACTCTGAGACCTCTTAGTATCGGGTCTGTGATGTGTATCCCGCGCGGGTTGTATACTCTTTCGTTTTGCGTCGCTATGAATTTTGATACTTTTCTTAGGTGCTGTGAAGGAGAAAAAATAAAGGTTACAATAGAGTAGATAGATAACTTAAAAAATATATTTAGTCCGGCCTTTAGATTAATAACAACTATTTGACACGTCATCATCATCATCTGCTGCTGGGGCACAGGCTTCCTCTCTGTGAGAGACAGGTATTCGTATTTTTTTCTTTTACAACTTAAACAAAACATGCGGACGACACAATGCGTTGAAATTTCGCGTGACGTCACACCTACAAATAAAATGTACTACTTTTTCTATAAGTGACGTAACGCCTCCACTCCTGAACTTTGACGCATCAAAGTTAAAATTATGAAGATAAAACGCATTTTATCTTCGTAATTTTATTGATTTGGTACAGCAAACATGCGAGTCCAATATTTTTTGATAATCTTAACTACGGGCTAAATAGAATTGTTAATAAGCAGCAAAACGCAGGAATCATACAAACTGATTGAGAAACCGACTACTAGAGAAAGTCCTTAAAATTAATTTTGTTTCGTTATTCGAAAGCTTAAGAGGGAACACGGGCTGCGATTTTCCATACAAATGTATTGCCCTGTTTTCTTCCTAAATAATGCCTCTAGAGCAATCATTTTTTTTTTCATAAAGTCAAGGTCTGCTGTTGACACGTCCCTGTCAATTCCTTTTTTTCAGCAACTAATAAGTAAAGAAAATATGACCCTTCAAAAATGACCCTATTTTACCGCCGTTCTTAGAAAAGTACCAGACAAATTAGAAAAGTTTCTACATAAAACATTTAATAGGGACCTAGAAATACTCTTTCTTAAAAATTTGGTGCCAAAAATAATTGACTCGGCTCAGTTTTCGAGGAGAAAAAAGGGGAATACGAAACGTCGATCTCGTCAAAAATTTTGTGCTAAAATCGGTCTGAGTTGCAGCTGTCCCTATCGCACTCTACAGGGGCAGGCTAGAGGGAGCACGATGGCAATAGTTTCATCAAATACATATTTTGTAAATTCCTCGCAGGCCCTGTTCCCTCTTAAGCGATTTAACTGAAAGAAATAGGGTATTCTCCTGCACCACATTATTTTATATGTGAAACCGCAAATATCACTAAAATGAAATCAGAAATCTAAATTACTGAAAACAGTATCAAAATTGGTTATTAAAGGTCTACTGCCGGCCAAGTGGCGCCCTCATTGAATAAAAAATCGTAGCATAGCCTTTTTTTTTTTTTTTTTTTGGGGGGTGGGAAATCATCCAATGACTTCTTCCGCTCTAGGGTGGAGCGGAAGGGTGTGTCAGACTCTTACTGACTAAAACCCACCCCTGTTCCTCCCTGCCTCGAGTGCCCGGGGGCGAGGTAACTCTTTCGAATTTATCCTCCACCCCCGGGCAGGCACCGGCCTTGGCAGGCCCCTACACTTTGCTGACAACTCTTTGAGGCGCGCGTGGAACACTACGCGCCGTCGACTCTCGGGCCTGGTGCTGATCGGGCGGCGAGTTACCCACTACTCGCCGTCCGCAGGCCCGGGTCTACGGTGGCCGGAGATCGTCTCGCGGCCCCTGGCGTCTCCTGCGGCGGTCGCGGCTGGGGGCGCTAGGGCGACTCGGCTGTTGCTGAGCCTCCCTAACGTGTGCCGCCTCCCTCTTCGCGAGCATTACTGCTTCGCAGAAGGAGGAGACGGCCTCCCATTCCCTCTCGCTCCGTACCATGGCCTGAACCAGGGCACGGCGCGAGAGGTCGCTGTCGCCTATCGCATCCACGAGGACACGGCGGTGCTCTGCCCAAGCGGGGCAAACCTCCACCGTATGCTCCACCGTGTCCTCTGGGCGATCCTCGCAGTGGAAACACTCAGGGGTCACCTCCGCCCTGATCCGACACAGGTACCTCCCGAAACAGCCGTGTCCGGTGAGCACCTGCGTCAGGCGGAAGGTGAGGGCGCCGTGACGCCTCTCCAGCCACTCCTCAAAGAGGGGCACTACCGCCTCGATGGTGGCGTGCCCAGCGCTGGGTTGCGACAGTCGCTCTCTCCATGTCACCATGAGATCCTGCCGGAGCTCGGTCCGCCGAGCCGCGAGTTGTCGCGGCAGCGGAGTTTCGCCCCGGCGTTTGGCCTCCTCGCGCCACTCGTACAGGTGCGCGAGGATTTTTGCCTCCAGATCCCACGGTGACAGTCCGGCAAGGAGGCTCGCCGCCTCACGGGAGATCGTGCGGTATCCGCGGATGATACGGATCGCCATGACCCTCTGGGACGCGTTCATCAGGCGAGCTGATCGCTGCCTCAACGAACGCGCCCACACCGGTGCCCCGTAGAGGGCCATGGACCGCACGATCCCCGCGTAGCCTAGAAAATAAATATTAAAGAATCCAACGTCACGTTTGTTACAAATAGGATAAAGTATTTTTACGTTGTTAAAACAAGTCTCAGAATGTTTCGTATCCAAAGTAGTAGGCAAAAGTATCAGAAACGGGCGTTTTTATCGTAGACGTAGTAGGCGCTTGGTCTGTTTACGATAAAATGTGACAGGTGGTAATGTTTGACTTCACTTCGGGATGAAGGTAGATAAATGATGTACTCACTGTTTTTGTCAGTTTTTTTGTAGTTCATCGTAAATATTATCACCAGATTATAACACAGTATTGTACTACACAGTTTAATCTTCAAAATGATGTGTATCAACCACTATTTGCGTAACTATTTGCACTGCAAAAATTTTATTTGCGGGAGCGAAATTTTGCACGTCTGTCTGCTAATACAAATTTTGACAGCTCCAGGTTGTACATTTCTTTGGACAGCAACAGTACCTATTTAAAATATGACCAGCCATTGCCGTTACACCCTGTATAAGGATTTCCGCAACCAAGGCAAATCAAACCACCCATTAATTTCCGCTACAAATCAACTTATGCGTGACTAAAAAAATTTAATGCACCATAGATTCCATACAATACAAACAACAAAGGGCGTAGTTGTTTGCACAATGACTAATGACTAGTTTTTGCTTAATTGCCTTGCAATGGCGTGTTTTCCCTCCATTAAGAACTAATCTACTGTCCTCCACAACAGTTTATTGCATGATTTTTGAAGTGATACTTCTTTTGGCGCGTTATGAAAAAATGATGAGAGTGAAATTTTAATATGTTAGCTAGAACCGACACCCTGAAGTTAGCTATGGTCTGTGGTTCATGAAGAATGATTGTTTTCCTTTTGTAAAATTTGTGACAGTTTGGTTTTTTATCTTGTTACGCCAAAGAAGTACAACTTCTTACGTGCGTACATAAGTGCACGCACACTTTTTTTTTAGCTTGTTTTAAAACTATTAGAAAAACCGGCTGAAAATAGAATAAGTAATCCAATTATTTTGCCTTTATCCCAATAGGGATGTTTCTTGGGTATAAAAATAATTTAGTCCTTAAGTTAGATTATCAAAAAATATTGGACACGTATATTTTGCTTCACCAAACCAATAAAAACGACAATTAGAAAAACTATTTTCCAAAAATTACAACCGACTTCCAAAAAAAACAAAAAGTTCAAAATAACTTTAATTTCGGAAGTCGGTGTTTCTGGTTTTGTATCTTCGTTTTTTGTACTTCCGAAATTAATTATTTTGCACTTTTTGTTTTTTGTGGAAGTCGGTTCTATTTTATTGGAAAAAATGTTTTTATTTTTCACTTTTTAGTAATGTTTCTCTATTAAATTGTGTTAACAATGGATATCTAGGCGATAGCAGCAATCGCGGTTGATTTGCTGTCATTTTTTTGAAGAGTTCCGTTGTCTGTCTCCAAAACGCATCATCAGATCTTTATGAAATTTAAATGGGACCATTTCGGAACAAACTCCTTTCGAGCAAAAAAAGAATTTTGGAAATCCGTCCATAAATGACGGAGTTATGCCCAAACATACATAAAAATACAAACATCCGTATTGATAACCTCCTCCTTTTGGAAGTCAGTTAATAAAACGATTCAAAGTTTAGGAATGGGGGCTTGTTATGTCACAAAACGTTACAAAGTGTATCAAGGGGTGACTTCACGCGAAATTTCAACGCACTGTATCGTCCTCATTTTTGGTTTACGTGACAAAATAAAAAATACGTGTCCAATATTTTTTGGTATTTTAACTGACGGACTAATTAGATATTTTTTGAAAACTAGCCTATTTGTGGTCAGAGCAACATGTCCACTTCTTTCATAGTTCTTTACACACACAATTTAATTAATAGAGAAACACAACTAAGCAGTGAAAAATAAAAACTTTTTTTCCAAAAAAATAGAACCGACTTCCAAAAAAAAAACAAAAAGTGCAAAATAACTAATTTCGGAAGTCGGTGTCAAAAAACGAAGAAACAAAACCAGAAGCACCGACTTCAGAAATTAAAGTTATTTTGAACTTTTTGTTTTTTTTGGAAGCCGGTTCTATTTTTTTGGAAAAAAGTTTTTCTAATTGTCATTTTTACTGGTTTGGTGAAGCAAAAAATACGTGTCCAATATTTTTTGGTATTTTAACTGACGGACTAATTAGATATTTTTTGGAAACTAGCCTATTTGTGGTCAGAGCGACATGTCCACTTCTTTCATAGTTATTTACTATTATCCTGTTCTTTTCTTGACCTGCCTTTTAATGCATTTAAAACTAAAGTTAAATCTAGTCTCTGTTCGAAGGCATACTATTCCATCAATGATTATTTAGAAGATAATAATAGTTGGTCGCTGTGTTGAACGCAAGACAATGTTACACTTGATGTTCTTTCTCCATATTTAGCTTATGGTTATGACAGATTATATGAGTTCATATAATAATTATTTACTAATTCAAGTGTGATGGCCCTAGTTCATCACTTGTGGCTTCGAATCACAGCCCTTTGATAGATTCTATCTTTGCACGTGTAAGCAGGCACACCAGTTATGTATGGAGGCTTATTTAATTTGGTTTAGTGTTTATGCTTGAGTTCGTTTTTAATGGCATAATTGAGTGTGCTAGCTAACAAGTGGCGAATTATTTAATTTTATGATTATATTTTAGACGATATATCTTTATTTTTCTGTTTTACATACGTTACATACACATAATTATGTTAAGATTGTTGCATATAATTATATAGATTCAAGTTCTTCAAACTTAACAGATAAGTAGATGTGTTGCTGGGGAGTTTGTTGGCCACTTCTTCTTCACAGTTAAAACACTAGGAAGTGGTGACGGGCGGGCGTTTTTGGGGTTATGTTGAACTTTGACGTTCAAAAAGTGCTGGCTCTCAGCCTAGTTTGAATAAATGACTTTTGATTTTGATTTTATAGAGTAAGATCCCAGAGCCACCATACATTGCGGCGGTAGTGCCCCTCTTTGAGGAGTGGCTGGAGAGGCGCCACGGCGTCCTCACCTTCCGCCTGACGCAGGTCCTCACCAGACACGGTTGTTTCGGGAGGTTCCTGTTTCGGATCAGGCGGGTGGAAACGCCCGGGTGTTTCCACTGCGAGGATCGCCCAGAGGACATGGTGGAGCATACGGTGGAGGTTTGTTCCGCTTGGGCAGAGCACCGCCGTATCCTCGTGGATGCGATAGGCGGCAGCGACCTTTCGCGCCCGGCCTTGGTTCAGGCCATGGTACGGAGCGAGAGAGAACATACAGACGGACAGACATACACGTGAGTGACAACAATAGGGCTCCGTTTAGACCCTTCGGGTACGGAACCCTAATAAACGAGTTCTCACACGTAATTGCAAAGAGGAAAATGTCGTGTGTGTAAAGTTTGAACCTGAATGCACAACCACTTGCACCTTGGATGATTCAAACGAAGCTAGTGAAAAAGCTATCCAGGTGGCCACATAGGTCGGCGGCAGCAACCTCTCGCGCCCGGCTCCTGGTCCAGGCCATGGTACGGAGCGAGAGGGAATGGGAAGCCGTCTCCTCCTTCTGCGAAGCAGTAATGCTCGCGAAGAGGGACGCGGCATGGGTGAGGGAGACTCGACAACAGAGTCGCCCTCACGCCCTCAGCAGCAGCCGCCGCAGGAGACGCCAGGGGCTTCCGGCGCCGCGAGACGATTTCCGGCCACCGTAGACCCGGGCCTGCGGGCGGCGAGTAATGGGTAACTCGCCGTCCGATCAGCACGAGAGATCAGTCGACGGCGCATAATGTTCCACGCGCGCCTCAAAGAGTTGTCAGCATTCATGTCGGAGCCCGTCATGGCCGATGCCTGCCCAGGGGTTGAGGATAAATTCGAAACAGAGTTACCTCGCCCCTGGGCACTCAGGGCAGGCAAGGAACAGGGGTGGGTCAATATTTGTAAAATCAAAGAGTGTTTTGCAGCCTCATGCACAAAATTCGACCTTTTATAGAGGATCTCTGAAAATAAAGCAGGTATACGTTCTAAGTACACACTAACATTACTCAACCCCACACATTTAGTTAATCAGAAAATAAATTATGTCTGGCGCTCTTGGATCTCTCTATATTACTCGTCACCGCCTTTCTAGCCAATTTACGAGTATCTTGGTTTTTTTAGTGTTCCCCTACTTATTATAAGTAGTTAACCACATTCACATTCTTCTTCTTTTAGTATCGATTTTGACTCAAATTTTGTCCGACCAGTACCTTTGTGGCCACCTTGTTTTTTTTTTTTTTTGAGGGTGAGTTACCATCCAATGACTTCGCCCGCTCTGGTTGGAGCGGGAGGGCGTGTCAGACTTTTAGTGACTAAAACCCATCCTTGTTCCTTCAGTTGGCTGTGCCAAGGGCCGCGGTAACACTCGAATTTATCCGCGACTCCAGGCAGGCATCGGCTCTGACGGGCCCCGTCAGGTACTGCTGGCATCTCTTTGAGGCACGCGTGGAACACTACGCGCCAACGACTCTCGAGCCTGGTTCTTATCGGACGGCGAGCTACCCGCAAGCCCGCGTCTACGGTGGCCGGAGATCGGCTTGCGACCCCCGACGCCCAGGGCGTCTTCTGCGGTGGCTGCTATGGGCGTGATGTCTTCGTTGCGTCTCCGTCACGCGTTCTACCAACTCCTTCGCAAGCATTACTGCTTCGCACAACGAGGTGACAGCTGTTCCCATTCCCTCTCGCTCCGTACCATGGCCTGGACCAAGAGCCGGGCGTGAGAGGTTGCTCCCACCGACCTATGTGGCCACCTGGATAGCTTTTTCACTAGCTTCGTTTGAATCATCCAAGGTGCAAGTGGTTGTGCATTCAGATTCAAACTTTACACACACATTTTCCTCATTACTTCATAAATATCACATGCTCTATTATAAAAATATCACATGCACTATTGTCTACATTTCTTTTTCACTTCTCTTTTCGCGGGTCTGCTGGCAGAAATTTCTTTAGAAATAAGCAGTACCTTTGTGCTAATTTTTATTATGTTGTTTATCTATAGTTATCTTGTGTGTACATAAATTGTTAAATAAATAAATAAATGCTCATTGAATGAACAGCCAAAGTCATGACTCAAAAACATATTTAGTCCTTGTTAGGCTAGATTCAGTTGGTGACGTGACAAGAACTGTTTTCTATACAACACAGTGTTGTTTAAATAATTACCTACAATCTCAATGACCGTTCAAATGCTCGTGACGCAGGGTCTTTTGCAATGCTTGTTTATTATGATTTCGTACCCGAAGGGTCCAAACGGAGCCCTATTGTTGTCACTCACGTGTTCGTCTGTCTGTCTGTCCGTCCGTCGTCTGTCACAAAATTTTGTTACGAAGAATTTTTTAACTTCCCATTGACCTATGTACTTGAAAGGTGATAATGTTTATTATTATTAAACCTTATAAATTAAAATCATTAGTACTACACACCTTTTCATAATGCGTCTCTGTACAAATGTAGATGAAGTAGGCAGTCAGGCAAGCCAGGCAGCCCTCGCAGTACGTGCTGCAGTCTGCCGTCTCCGCCATCTCGAAGTGTTCGTTCAGTCGCTCCATCGTGTACTCGAAGGTTTGTCTGTCTATCTGAAATGTTATTATTACTCAGTTATTGATAGTTAGGCATTTCTCAGTGGCAGCCATTTTTTTTTTGGGTTGGGTAGTATTCAAGTTAAGTTATCCCGCTCTGCGGCTGCGGCTGGGAGTGTGAGGGCCAAACCGTACTCTCCCTCACCCGTTGCGCCACCTCCTTCGCGACCATTACTGCTTCGCAGAAGGAGGAGACTGCTTCCCATTCCCTCTCGCTCCGTACAATGGCCTGGACATCATCCGCGAGGACACGGCGGTGCTCCGTCCAAGCGGGGCAGACCTCCACCGTGTCCTCTGGCTGATCCACGCAGTGGTGACACCTGGGCGTTTCCTCCCGCCTTATGCGACACAGGAACCTAGGCTTAGTGGCAGCCTGGAGTTTGGATTAGTGTTGATGGCATTAATATCGCCCCTACCACGCCAGCAAGGTTACCATAGAATATGGAGAAACGTTGGCGTACCTATTAATTTTATCGGTACACCTCCGCTTAACTACTCTGGATCGGGGAATACAAGCAACATTACCCCACTGCCCTAGAAGGAGGGTTATTTTTTTCGAGAGTATGTTTATATTCAAGATTACATAATATTATGTCTTGTCCATCAAATTCAACTGTATTAGAACAAAACCTCCTTTAAATAGTCAGCACTTTACCACATCTACCTTTCTATTGGGTAGAAAATGTTGAAATAAAACCCTGCTAATCAGTATAAAATAACCACATGGTTATTTTTTTATGAATAAGTCCATAAATGATAATAATAAATGATTTTATTTTTATAAATAGGTTTTAACAACACTTTTACATGTCATTTTTTTTTGTCACTATTAGCTAGATGAGGCCCGTGTTTCCTAGCTGACTACCCTGAGAAGAAACACCAAAACTAACTCAGAGGTCAAAGTCTCTTTTAAAGTGTTCAAATCCATACAATATGTGCTGGTCAAATCATATGAGAACCATGTACGATAATGTATTTTTTTTTTGGCGTGGGAATTCATCCAATGACATCTCCCGCTCTGGGTGGAGCGGGAGAGCGTGTCAGACTCTTACTTACTAAAACCCACCCCTGTTCCTTTCTTGCCTGAGTGCCCAGGGGAGTGGTAACTCTGTTACGAATTTATCCGCTACCCCTGGGCATAATGTATATTAATGTCTGGGATGAGCTTTTGAGGAAAGCAACACGCAGATTTGAGTGGACCTGTCCAGACAGTGCAAGCATTTGTCAGTTATCGTGAAACTCAATTCAGAACATTGAGGAGCTCAACATACCAACGCACAATACCAAAGTAAGGATATTTGGGTCTGCCCGGGGGTTGAGGATATATTCGAAAGAGTTACCTCGCCTCTGGGCATTCAGGGCAGGGAGGAACAGGGGTGGGTTTTAGTCAGTAAGAGTCTGACAAGCCCTTCCGCTCCACCCTAGAGCAGGAGAAGTCATTGGATGATTTCCCACCCCACAAAAAAAAGAGGACATTTGGGTAGGTCGCTATAGTACTCAAACTGCCAGACAATCATAAAATCTACGCGAATATAACGACTTACATAAGTCTCGCATTCACATTATGCTACTCGTATATAAGGACCATAGAGTAATAAACTAGAGTAACATAAACAATCACAGGTAAAAATATTGATTCAACTAATTTTATTAGACTTATAATTTAAAATGTCACTATACACAACCAACAAACAATGAATAACTAGCCGGTAATTAGTTGAGTCCATCACATTTCCCTGCGCAGGTATGAATCAGAATCGCTACCTTTTATTGAACAGTAGTTAATGGAGCATTTATTATATTATTAATTCAGCTATGATTCATGAACTGCAACTAAAATGTAGGTACATGATTTATAATCTATTGCAGTGTCAGTTTGTTCACACTCAATTTAAAATTTTCAATAGGATAAAATACTATCTTGGTATGGTCATGTGAAGAGGAGGGATAAAACACATGTAACTTAAAGAGTAATGAATATAAATGAGGATGGATGGAGTGGGAGAGGGAGGGCAAAGAAAAGATGGATGGATTATGTGAGGAGTGATATGAAAGAAAAGGGAGTTAATGATAGCGTGACGGCTAACAGGACAGAATGGAAGAAAAAAACGTGTTGCGCCGACCCCAAGTAACATGGGATAAGGGCAGGATGATGAATAGGATAAAATACCCCCAAATTAAATAACTTCTACCAATCTCATGAGAATGAATGAGATCACAGAGGCAATTAGTTTAGTTTTATTTTATTTTTGCTTGGATACTAGGCTTTTGTTAGTTAATGTGCCTTTGTAATCTGTGCAAAATAAATATTTTTTCTTTCTTACTTTCAATCTGACTTTTTTGTCCCGGGCTTTGTAGATAATCAAGGGAGTGTGAGATTTTTATCTCCTAAAACCAAGAGGCCCCATTACCTCTTAAAAGACGACTTCGGAACCCCGTCTGTGCAACGCTTGTAAGGACACATACATCCCTGAAACTTGCACGGCATCACTGTACCACTGTCATCCCAGGAAATAGGAATCACTTGATGGGTGAACAGAGGAATCTCAGGCTTTCAACTCTGAGAGCCTGAGATTCCAAAGACTATCAATTTTCATGACTTTGTTTTAGTCGGCTTCTATCAAATGTAAAAGAATGAATACCTCCTTATTTCACAGATGTTAATAAAATAATACAATTTGTGAAAAAGTAATTTAAATCTCTATTCCAATTATTCCAACTCCATTTTTCCACCAGGAAAAATGAAGGTTTAGCATGCTACATTTTGAGAAATGAAAATTAAGTTTATCGATACAGCCTTGAGGAAAAATAATGAAAATTTTAAGTTCAGTTAGGGACCTTCTCCACTCCAGTCAAAGTATATTATTATTTATTATATACTTTATTGTACACCAAAAAAAAAAATACACACATTAAGGAAAACTTATACTGAAAAACATACAATTGGCGGCCTTATCACATTCCGCGATCTCTTCCAGGCAACCTGGAATGGACAGAGATTGCCTGGACACAAAATGGGGCTGCACTTGGTACAAATATAAAGAATACAACACAATACAATACAATTATAGATACATAAATACATACATACTAAAAATATAGGCAAGAAAATAAGTGACAACAATTTAAAAAAAAAAGAAATGGTCACAGTGACAAGTAATGCTCCCTTACTAGTCTTTTAAATATTGGCAGTGATTGCGCGCGTTTTATTGCAACTGGCAATGCATTCCACAGACGAGCAGCCTGGACTGTAAAGGATTTATCTTGGAAAGTAGTGGAATGCATTGGCATTTTAAGTCTCAAGTTAGTATAATGTCCATCAAAGTCACTCACACTAAGATGAGGATAATGACATGTTGCCAGCATTATTAAATTCATAATATGTCATTATTATTCAAATTACTGTTATTGTTTCCACACAAACACTGTCAATTAGACATGTTGAGAGCAACTCTATTGAAAACTTAATTTATTTGAAGGCCGTGTTAGTAAACTGATGTTTTAACAAGAATGTTAGGTAATAATTCAATTGGGTTGCGGGAGTGTTTTAAAGAATCACCCTCCTCATCTGACACACCCACCCGCTCCACCCAGAGCAGAAGTCATCAGTTTGAGCAATGTGTTATTGGGGATTCAACCTGGAATCTCTCAGTAACAGCCCAAAATCTGGCTCTGTGCAATGAAAATATGCTTACACACTATTCTAACTAAGTAATTCTACTATTCCACTATTTGGTTAATCGGTACATAATGTCTAAGGCATTAATGCCTTTGTAGTGTTTTATATTTGTGCATTTTTAATCAAAATCTCGTGTCACGGTGTGTAACGTATTTCCTTTGTAAACGTCACATGTACAATGTTTATTTTGTTTTATTGCCATTTTTTGGACATATTTGTTGGAGATGAAGTCAAAATTCGCTTCTGGCAACATCAAAATTCCTAAATTGCGTCTTAGTACGTTATTTTAGTTGCAACACTGTGATTTTTTATCGGTGGTGACAGGAAACGTCAAAGTTTGACAGTTCACTTTTTCGACTGGCGGGTTCTCGAGTCACTTCGCTTCTTTGCAAGATTATCTAAATCCATGATAATCATGGTTTGTTGGTGCCCAGTTCGCATAATCCTGGCGGCTGGAGCCCAAATATTGAATGGACGTTATGTTCCAGAAATGATTTCGGTGGAATCATAAATATAAAATGGTTATATAGACCTTGTGTCTAACATGATTTTTTTCCTTTGTTAAAAAGCGGTAAGTTATTTGATTGAGGAGATCAGTAGTGTTCGAAATCTGAAGTTCGCATTCCCTAACGTGAGATTTATTTTTTTCAGCTGCCAAGCGCTTTTTTTTATTTTTGATTGATAGTTTAACTTTGAATTTGAAGTTTGGAGGCACCCCATGGAAAGTGGACAATTCCAGACGGATGTTTCTTACAGGAAGATTTGGTTTATTTTTTCCTTATTATAATTTAGCATACAATAACAGGGTATGTAGTTAAACCCTTTTTTCCCTTTTCACAATGAAAACGTGGTACAGTGCATTATTGAACAAAATTATTGAACTAAATTATTAACCTAACCAATGGACCAAACTTGTTAGTAAGTAACCTAAATAATTGTTGAATATACAGGAGAAATAATCTAAAATGTTGTAGTTTGAATTCTCTCTGTTGTCACCTTCCCTAAGATTAAAAGCCATTTTTGCCGCTGACTTCTATCCAGGTAATTACTGTGTTAATTTGTTTATTGACGCCTGGCGCCCGAGGTTTTTTTATATTATTATTTTGGCGTTCAATAACCTAATTTTGTTTAACACAGATGAAATTTAAATTTTGTTACACACATGAGTGGTAAAATCATACCCCTATGGCAATTGGCCCCGATGAACAGGGACTTGAAACAATTTTTATTAGGTTTTCTTGGTCATTTTATTATTGGTTAATTAATGCACTGTTTATTATGTAGTACAGTTTTCAAACATACTTTTTGAATTGTAACCCTAACCTTTGAACTACAACTTATGTATAACTTATATATTTAGTTGTAAACAGTATTAACACTGTATTGTACTGTTATTTTTCTATGTGTCTGTTTCAGCATTGTTTAAATCTTCCAAAATCAACTATTACATTGTGTAAACCGTCATTGTTATCTTAGTTAACCTAAAATTTGATAATAGTTAAAGTTAAATAGTAAATAAATACTTTTAATGTTTTAATTAAGTAAATTAAAATAACTAAATAACTGTTTTAAGTAAGTAAGATTTCTTTGTGAGTCAATACTGCACCTACTAGTGTTTCAATAAGTGAAATTAACTTTAAAAATCTTCATTAGTTCACAATAATAATTACTTAACTTTTATACTCTATAAATTTAAAATATTGCCTTTGCAATGGATAAAGCAGTTCAGTTTCCTCCACTTCCTGCGTTGAAGGACAGTCATGATCCTGTTGATGTTACACCGGTTGTTGAAAATCCTGCGGCACCTGAGATTGTTAATTTGACAGAAGTTCAAAATCCATTTGAACATAATGATAGAATTGCTCATTCTTCCTCTGCTTTTGCGGTTAATGCTTTGCCTTATTTTAATTCTTTGAATGCTGATGTTTATGAACATATTAAGAGGAATATACCGTCTTCAACTAAGTTACCTGACTTGAAAAGGGGTAAAATTAATTTTGATGGAAAAACATGTGTGCGTGAATTCATAACTCAAGTTGAGGAATATTTTTTGTATAAGAATTTTGATGAATTTGTATTGGTTGGTTCTTTTTCAGATTTGCTTAGTGGCATTGCGACTAAATGGTTTCGCACAGTTAGAATTCGCATTAACTCTTGGCGTGAACTTAAACTTGCATTATTAAAGCGTTTTGATAAACCGGATTATGATTACTTTTTGGAATATGAGTTGCGGACTAGGAAGCAACAATCTTCTGAAACTCTTCCGGATTATATCACTGAAATTTTGGACATGGCTAGTAGACTTTCTTTACCGTTGTTTGACCCAGTTTTGATTAATATTATCAAACATAACATGCTACCACTTTACTCACCTTTCTTATTTGGAAAACGTATTGATTCTGTTGAACAATTTTTGGATTTATCTAGAGAACTGGAGGTTCTTGTTGATAGGAAACCCAAGGTAAAATCAGAAAAACCTTCTGTTAAATCTAATGCAGTTTCTACTAATTTAGTTTGTTTAAAGTGTAAAAAAGATGGTCATACTTATAAAAATTGCCCTACAATTTCTGGAGTAGTTTGCTTTAAGTGTTTGAAACCAGGTGTTATCACCAAGAATTGTGATGTCTGTTTGGCAACTCCAAAAAACTAATTAGGTCCCATCGATTCCCAGTTTCTGAGATAACTGAGCGTGAATCGATCTCAAAAGGTCTTAAACCTGATGGTGATACTCAGAAAAAAGAATTTTCAGACTGGTTAGGTTATTTAAAAACATTCTTTAAAATTTATAGTTCTGCTCCAATATTATTTGTTAAACGTAATGATAGTAGACCATATTTGGAATTCTTAGTTAACAAAGTTAAATATTCGGGTTTGTTAGATACCGGTTCCAGTAGTTGTGTTTTAGGTTCTAATAAACATAAAAAATTTTTGAATTTAGGTTATAAAATTAATACTGTTTCTAATGTACTATGACATTGCCAGTCACTTGTGATAATTTAACTAAAATTATAACTTTTTTAATTATACCTTCTTTTAAACCTGATATAATTTTAGGTTTTGATTTTTGTTTGGATTAACTGTAAATTTGAAGAAATGTCAATTTTGTAAAGATAGACTTCGGTATCTTGGTTATATTGTGGACAGTAATGGTTTGCATACTGATCCTTCTAAATTAGAAATTATTGAAAATTATCCTCGCCCTGAAACCATTAAACAACTTAGAAGTTTTCTTGGCTTGTGTTCTTATTATCGTAGATTCATTTGTAAATTTGCTGATATAGCTTCTCCTTTAACTAAATTAACAGCTGGTAGTAAGAATTCTAAAAGACCCTTAATTTGGAATGATGATGCTGAGAATGCATTTATTAAATTAAGAGAAACATTAATTTCTGCTCCTGTTTTACAATGCCCTAATTTTGAAAAACCTTTCTTTTTACATTGTGATGCTAGTGCTGTAGGAATAGGTAGTGTTTTGAGTCAGGAAGATGATAATAGCGATCAACATCCTATTGCATATTATTCTAGATCTTTAAATAAATGTGAACGTAACTATAGTACCACAGAACGTGAGTTATTAGCTATGTTAGATTCAATTGAACATTTCAGACCTTATATTGAAGGAATGAAGTTTACCGTGGTCACAGATCATGCTAGTTTGAAATGGCTTTTAGGTCTTAGTAATCCTAGTGGACGTTTAGCACGTTGGGCCGCTAGAATTTCCCAATTTACCTTTGATATCATACACAAAAAGGGTTCTTTACATTTAGTTCCTGATGCTTTATCTCGCCTTGAAATAGCTGCGATTGATGTTACTCAGAATAATTTAATCTTGCCTGATGAAGATATTCATGATCCTTGGTATAGAAAAACATTTATTAATTGTCAAAAGTATCCTTGTAAATTCAGAAATTTTCGAGTTGAGAATAATACTTTGTATAAATATTGTAAAAATAAATTTGATCTTAACAGTAAACTTAACTGGAAAATTGTTATTCCTAAAGAACATATTTTAGATACTATTCGTTCAAATCATGATAATTTAAATTCTTGCCATCTTGGAATGCATAAAACCTTAAATAAATTAAAACAACACTATTTTTGGAAAGGAATGTTTGGTGATGTTCAAAAATATATTTCTTCTTGCGATATTTGTAAAGCATATAAACATAATACTTCACCACCGCTTGGTATGATGATAAATCCTAAAAAAGTTGATCATCCCATGCTTATGCTTTCGGTTGATATTATAGGAACTTTACCTAAATCTTATTCAGGTCATAATTATATTCTTTCAGTTGTAGATGTATTCACTAAATATTGCTGGATATTTCCTATGATTAATGCTACTTCCAAAATAATTTGTAAACTTTTTGAAAAGGAAATCTTTCTAAAGTTTGGTTGTCCTAAAATAATAGTATGTGATAACGGTTCTCAATTCATCTCTAAATATTTTGTAGAATTTTTGAAAGGATTTAATATTACTAATATTTTTTATAACACTTTATACACACCTCAAAATAATCCGGTAGAACGATACAACAAGACGGTTGAAACTTGTATAGCGTGTTTTGTTAAAGATGATCAAAGAACTTGGTCAAAATTTTTGCCTCATGTTCAATTAGCTTTAAATAATAGTGTGAATCTAGCTACAGATTTTACACCAAACTTTTTGATGTTCGGAAGAGAGCTCATTTTCGATGCTTCTCTACATCATTTTAGTAGTTCTATTGATAACTTAGAAAATCTCGAAGTTGGTGATAGAAATACTTTTGCTGTTTCTTTAAATTCACTTAGTGAAATTTTTGTTAGGGTTCAATCTCATTTATTAAGAGCTTATAAGCGTAATGCTCATTATTATAACCGCCGTCGGAAAGTCATTTCTTTTGATGTGGATGATATTGTGTGGAGAAGAAGTTTTGTTCAGTCTAAGGCTCCGGCTTTCTTTTCTGCTAAGTTAGCACCTAAGTTCATTAAGTGTAAAGTAGTCTCAAAAGTTTCACCTAATGTGTACGTTTTGGAGGACCTTAACAAAGGTACTTCAGGTCGTTACCACATTAAGGACATCATTAAATATTAAAATTATTTTGTTTTGGTTTCTCAAACTTTAGTCTTGATATTTATAACTTAGTTTGAAGTGTTTACCAGTGTTTGAATGATGAATGAAAGGGAATGGTAATGTGAAAGTAAGCAGTATGATAGGTAACTTCACGACAGGTTCTATAAATCGATTTCTAAATCTTGTCAAAATAACTTAGGTCATTTTTAGATTTTATAAAATTGAGCTTCAGCTTCATGCATATTTTTTATTGTTCCATATCAAAAGATCTTATTGTATATTGTTTTTGTAATAATATATTGATATTATATTATTATATCTTTTAATTTTAGCTAATCTTTATTATATTAGTTAAGATTATTATTTACTTTAGTCTTTAATGTTCGAGTAAGTGTATTATAATGCTACTTAGCTTGTAAGATTCTCGGATTTGACATTTTTTTTGCGTTTCGCTTCAGTTTTGGACGGATGCTTTTGCTGGGTCTTTCCTACGACTTTCCTCGTGGAATTCCTATTCTTTTGATTCGGTTTTCCCCCGATATCATATTTTTTGCTATTGTGCCCGGAAGATTGGTGGTGTTGAGCCGATCACAATATGCATCTTTTTTGATTATTCGGTTTTCCCCCGAAGGTCATTTTTTTGTTTGCTATTGTGCCCGGAAGATTGGTGGAGTTGAGCCGATCACAATATGCAACTCTTTTTGACAGCGATTGTGTTCGGGAGTTCGGTGGAGTTGTGCCGATCACAATTTGCTTGTTTTGCTTAAGGTCGTTTTCCACGTCCGTAGTTATGCCTTTTATGTTTGCGTCTGGAAACGTTGTTCTGTTGTGCCAGACACGAACTTAGGATTTTTTCATACTTGCTTAGTATGAATTCTTACGCTCTGTTAGTCAGTGGCGATAGCGCCTAACTGCACTCTCTATGGGTTTTAAGTGTTCTTCTGAGTAATTAATTTTGATCAGCTAGTCAGTGGCGATGGTGCCTAACTGCACTCTAATTTGGATAGGTGTTTTGGGTTTCTTTTGTTAGTTAGTCAGTGGCTATGGTGCCTAACTGTACTCTAACTGAACCATTGTTTTGAGGTTTATCTCTCAAATTCTTTTCGAATTTATTTTGAAAATCTTTTTTTGATTTTGATTTTTTTTAGATTCCTATGGTTTCTTGACCTAAGTTGGTTTCTCTTGTATGTTTCTTCAAGTATCTTTCAAACATAAAAGAAAGTTCCTTTCTTTTATTTTTTCGGGGAGGGATGTAATGTAACGTATTTCCTTTGTAAACGTCACATGTACAATGTTTATTTTGTTTTATTGCCATTTTTTGGACATATTTGTTGGAGATGAAGTCAAAATTCGCTTCTGGCAACATCAAAATTCCTAAATTGCGTCTTAGTACGTTATTTTAGTTGCAACACTGTGATTTTTTATCGGTGGTGACAGGAAACGTCAAAGTTTGACAGTTCACTTTTTCGACTGGCGGGTTCTCGAGTCACTTCGCTTCTTTGCAAGATTATCTAAATCCATGATAATCATGGTTTGTTGGTGCCCAGTTCGCATAATCCTGGCGGCTGGAGCCCAAATATTGAATGGACGTTATGTTCCAGAAATGATTTCGGTGGAATCATAAATATAAAATGGTTATATAGACCTTGTGTCTAACATGATTTTTTTCCTTTGTTAAAAAGCGGTAAGTTATTTGATTGAGGAGATCAGTAGTGTTCGAAATCTGAAGTTCGCATTCCCTAACGTGAGATTTATTTTTTTCAGCTGCCAAGCGCTTTTTTTTATTTTTGATTGATAGTTTAACTTTGAATTTGAAGTTTGGAGGCACCCCATGGAAAGTGGACAATTCCAGACGGATGTTTCTTACAGGAAGATTTGGTTTATTTTTTCCTTATTATAATTTAGCATACAATAACAGGGTATGTAGTTAAACCCTTTTTTCCCTTTTCACAATGAAAACGTGGTACAGTGCATTATTGAACAAAATTATTGAACTAAATTATTAACCTAACCAATGGACCAAACTTGTTAGTAAGTAACCTAAATAATTGTTGAATATACAGGAGAAATAATCTAAAATGTTGTAGTTTGAATTCTCTCTGTTGTCACCTTCCCTAAGATTAAAAGCCATTTTTGCCGCTGACTTCTATCCAGGTAATTACTGTGTTAATTTGTTTATTGACGCCTGGCGCCCGAGGTTTTTTTATATTATTATTTTGGCGTTCAATAACCTAATTTTGTTTAACACAGATGAAATTTAAATTTTGTTACACACATGAGTGGTAAAATCATAACCACATGGCAGGTGTTTGTGGTTACACTCCTTCGAAACGGCTTCAACGGTTTTAATTTTTTGTTTTTGGTGTATTTGGTAGGTCATAGGTATGATAATAGGTCGTAAAAATTATTCTCACAGTGAAAGTAGAACACTGTCTCTCAAGTCACAGGATCACTTAGTTTAAGATTCAGGGTTTACCTTATCCGTATGACCTTTTAATTAACCAATTATGCATCCTAGTTTTAAACAATCCCAAAGGTTTTTGTATCAATAAAGATTTTTATTATTATTTATTATTTTACACCCTCCTTCCTACCCCAAATAACAACATTTGCTGGGTCAGCAAGTAATTAATAAATAGATGTTATAATATGATATATTCTCTTCAACAATCAAATTGATCTGAAAAAAGCATAATAATAAATTGACTTACCCTATTCCCTGGTGGGCTACAATTTTTTAGGGTTCCGTACCTGAAGGGTCCAAACGGAGCCCTATTGATGTCACTCACATGTCTGCCTGTCCGTCCTCTGTCACACAAGTTGTACAGTCAAACGGTTGAAGCTACAGTCTTCAAATTTTTGACAGTATAAGCATCTTATTCAGCCCAAGGCAATTCCAACCCAAAGCTATGCAAATAGTCAAAAATACATTTGGTACGGAACCCTTTTTTTTTACCTAAATGTGTGAATATTAATACTTAAAAATGTAAATCATAATATGTACATACAATTAAATAACTGTCTAATACTTGTTCCAGGCAAGGTGTCTGTGTGTTTACATATTTGTAACCCATGGTACAGGAGTAATTCCTAGTGCAGCCATCATTTTTTTTTATAAAATAAATGCCTTCTTCCATGTACGTATTTGCGGTCAACTCAATAACTTACAAATAAATTTCACCAAGACCGTCTATCATTTCTTGGGTCTGCTTGCTCCCATAAAACTGTTCATTGAATATTCACACCCAAAACATGAATAAGTAGTGTAGTCAGTAAGTATATGTAGGTAAGTAGTTCACCTGTAGACAATTTCATTAGGCAAGTGACCTCTGCACCCCAGCTTCACCCCTTGATTAAATATGATTATTTTATGTTCTAGTACCTAGGTCATACGGAGTCCACTCCTTATTGGCTTAGTTATTAATGAGGTCATTAATTAATTTAAGCTAAAGGAACCGAGTATGACCAGTTCTTGAATCATACAACAAACAATATCATTTAGAATGATTTTCTGATTCAAAATCACAGCTAAGTATAGATCTTTATCACAAAATAAGGAAATTGAATTACATTTTTCTATTGATTCAACTAAACACAACTTCAGCTATAATTTTGTACAGAAATAATTAAAACTCACTCATGATGGAACAAGGATAATACTAAGCACAAGTTGACATCATTTCTCAAGTGCCACTGACACTCGGAAAGTCGACGAACGCGCCCACGACCCAAGGTTCACAGACATCGCGTAAACAACTGACTTTCACTTACTCGATCTTCCAGTTCTGGCGGGAAACGAGTCTGGAACTTCACCGCAGTCCCTTCAGAATAGTCCCTCTGCACGAATACCTTAGTTCCTCCATGGGTGGGAGTCTGTTGACTTCCAGGCGTATTCGGCCCCGAAGGTATACGATTATTTGCCATCATTAGGAACTCACAAACTAAAGTCCATCAACACAGAAATAAGTCTAAAGGAATGCTTTGTGTTATGAATGTATCATAGTTTCAGCATGATCGTAGAGCAGATAGAAATACGAAGAGAATTCTGTTTTCTCGCGATTATTTCGATAAAAGTACAATGACGTGCGTCAGAGACTGACAATCTGACGTTAACTGTCAGGTGGCCAGGCAGACATGTTTTTGGCATAGTCTAGAAAGAGATTCGTTCAGAAATATTACAAACTTTTAATTTTGCCTATAAAAGAGATTCCCAACAATAAAAAAATCGATTTTATAGTTGCAGTCAATTATTAACGTGTTCCATCAGTGAACCAATTCGATGTTCTGCTATATAGGTATTTTTTGAGGTTGAGAAAATAGTTTATTCGAATCATAACAGATAGCGCTTTGCTACGTTTCGAAAATTGACCGCTTGTGAAAACTTGTTTGGATGATGATACCCATAGCATCATACAAAAAATAGAGAGAGATCGATAACAATTTTTGCACTATAAAATTGCTCATAATCTGCAAAAATTTATTTTATCGCCGTTATGAACTCCATAGCAATTTTGCGACACAGTGCCCCCTCTAATTAGGGAACAATCAATGAACTAAAATTCTGAAATGTCCCAAGTAGTGATAGCATGGTGATCGCGATTATTTCGATAAACGTATGAACTTTGACAGCGGAGCGACAGTCACCGACAAGCATTTTTAGCTGTCAAATTTAAATGACTGATGATGATGAATCGGACTCGCGCGCAAAGGGTTTCAAACAAATCATATTTCTTTCAAGTTTTTTTAAACTAGGTACCTCCTCCTTATAGATGTTCCTGTAAGTAAAGTACTACTTTCAGTATTTATTTCAAAATTTTAGGCCCAGTAGTTTCGGAGATGAGGGGGCGGAATGGTCATTTTTCATATATATTTTAAAATTATGAAAAAAAATAATTCGAGATTCTCGCAATGTGCACTTTCATTTGATATGTCGCACGGCACTGTTTAAAAAACTTTGCTTTTTAATTTTCCGATTTTCTCCCCAAAATTGACCCCCATAATCCAAATTAATTTATTTATGGTACACTTTCGTGTATGGGTCACAGATATTCAATATGTGTACCAAATTTCAAATCTATCGGTCCAGTAGATTCGGAGCAAATTGGCTGTGACCGACGGACGGACAGACAGACAGACACACGAGCGATCCCCGGGTTCCGTTTATCCATTCGGACTTTCGGAACCCTAAAAATCAACCAGCACTGGGCCCGCGTGGTGAATTACGACCCAGTCAGGAGGCCTATGTCGCAGCAGGGGGGGCAAAGGGGGCTTGTTAAATGATACCTTACATTGAGAGACAGGATAGAGAAATGGACCAGAATAGAAAAATAACCGAATGGTACCAGAGAAAGCAGAAGAAGTAGCAGAAGACAGCCCCACCGATGGACGACGACTTGAAGAAAGTAGCAGGCTCAGAATGGTTACGTACTAATGAAGACAGAAGTGCATGGAGAGTTCCAAACCAAAATCGTTTGTACAGGGTTTCATCGCCTTAATAATACGTCTTGAACGACATAGATGGCGCTAGTATAGTAGTTGGATTGGAAAATATACATCTCTCGTTAAAGAACATTATCTTGTTTTTTGCTAGTTACAATATTACTTAATTTTAACACAAATTCTCCTACGACATTACAAACCTTATAAAGCAAAGCTCGTAATAACTAGGATTCGAACTCGGTGGCATAAAATTTACCGATACCATAGCCACTGGACTATTGCGTCATTACGCAATGGGTTGAAATTATCCTACTCTTTATTATATCGAAGTTGTTTAGCGACTTTAACCTGTATCATAAATCTCAAAAGAATTGAGGGTAGTTTAATATTGACTGTGTAAAAATTAAATCTTTTTGTTCAATCATAACGTTCTTTACTATCTTTGAGTGAGTTCAGTTACGATTGCATTTAACAATTTTTTAATATTTATCTTTACCATGAGTTCGCGTTCTAATATTGATATGGCTACGAGGGCCCAAATAATAGCATTGCATAATCAAGGCCTAAATTATTCTGAAATTTCGAGAGAAACTGGCTTAAACGTAAGTAATGTTTTAAAATCACTGTTCGTTATTTATTTTATTATCCATGGTTATCGATACACGAAAATAATAAATAATATATTTCCCTTATAGGTAAAGACTGTCACTTTATGGATAAAGCGGTTTCAAGAAGAGGGTTCGTTGGAACACCGCAGTAGATCTGGCAGAAGACGCCATATTGACTCAGACCAGCGTCAACTTATGGTGCAAGGTTATGAGGAAAATGGCTTTACACCAACAAGATATTACGCAGAGTTGTTTGATACATCTTTGCGGACGGTGTATCGTGCTCTTCATAGTGAAGGTCTGCATTATCGTCGACATGCTATTAAGCCATTGCTAACCGAAGCTAATAAAAGAGCACGATTGGAGTTCGCTTTGAAATACAGACATTTCGACTGGAGCAACGTTATCTTCAGTGATGAAAAGACTTTCAAGTCTAGCCAGCACGGGCGAGTTAGGTTGTGGCGTAGGAATAATACGCGTTATGATAGTGATCACGTTGTGCCTAACTCTGAATCCGGTCGTATAACAGTGAACATTTGGGGATGGATGACAGCTGCAGGACCAGGAGAACTTACTGTAATACCCAGTCGTGCAAACAGTGTTAACTACTTAGATGTGCTGAATGACGTCATGTTGCCCACTGTGCGGAATGTTTTTCCTGTAGAAGACATGCCAGTAATAACGTTCGTGCAGGACAATTGTCCTATACACCGTTCCATAATTGTGCAAGAGTGGTTTAGCCAGCAATCGGACATACGAATTAGTCCTTGGCCTGCGAGATCGCCAGATTTAAACCCCATTGAAAATTTATGTGGCGTTATGGTTCAAAAGTGGGACAATAGGAACGAAAGGACTAAGGAAGCACTGAGTACTCACTGCATGGAGGTATGGGATTCTATACAGGGTCACAATTTATGTGAAAAATTAATAGACTCCATGGGTTCGCGGTTGCAAGCTGTAATCGATCAAAATGGCGGATACACGAAATATTAAAGAATATAAAGTGTTGACTATTGAATTGAGTAATAATGATTGAGTAAAAATGAAAAGACCGGGGTAGCTATAATTTATATGATAAATTACAGTAATCAAACTTGGTGTAAGTTGGATAAATTTATACATTACTGTAAAACAACAAAATGTTATTACACTAATGATTTTGATTTCTTATATAATATAAGAAATTAAAATAAAAACAATATAAATATAGATTCCTTTCCAACATAATAAATTATTTATTTATTATTATAAACAACTCGGTCCCAAAATGACAGCTATAACCCGGTCTTACAATTGTTATTGATTTTAGGTTTAGCTTCAATTTCTTCCTCCTTCTGGAACGAATACTTAAGCTATGAACCTTAGTCATAACATAATGCACAAATCAATCATTATAGTCAATACCACTAAACATAATTATGCAAAACGTAAAATTTTTATAATTTATGAGTAGGTAAAATATTTACAGAACTAAGGTTGCATATATAGTGAAAGTTATTATAACATAATGTAAATAAAACTAAATAATAGAAGAATAGCACAACACAGTTTTGATTTAGAATACTTATAATATCTATTATACAGTTTTACTTTGTTAAGGTCTTCTATTTTGTAATAGAGTTATTCAGTTATAAATTTTACTTGTATTTCTCACAAGTGAATTAAATCATTGTTAATTGGATGTAAAACTGCTAGGTTAGGTTATACATTCTATAAGAAAGAAAGACATAAATTGTATTCTTCTTTGAAAATTAAATGTCTTAAACTATAATCAATAAAATAGTTTCATTTCTCATCCTTTACTAGAATTAAACTTAGTAAACCTTAAGCTGTAAGAAAAATATATCTAAATCTTCTTACATAAATGTTTTTTACTAATAATACTAATACTTACCACCAATTATGAAAGTAATTTATATAATATATATTTATATAATGTTATATATAGTAGTATATGTATACTTGTATATTATCCCTATATTCATTTATCATCTTATACCTCATATTTTTTATATTATTTATAACAAAAAATAAAATAAAAACGTTTAAAAATACAAAAAATAGAATATAAATTATATATTATAATAATTAAATTTAAAAAAGTCGACAGAGAGCTGGGTTGCGAACCGGTGCCCTGTTGAACGATCTATGTTATTCTGCCATGCTTATCCACCTGAGCTACTGATTATTTATTCTGGAACGTGAAAATAAGAGCTACTTTGTGAATGTAGGGATTTTTATTATTTATGATCGACGCCATCTGTAGTCGAATTAACCGATATACCAATTGGCTTATTTAGTTTGGTTTAGATGGCGCTGTATTAAGTACTCGGAAATAAGAAAATATAGTAATTTTTGTTTATTTGAATATAAATATATTATTATTACTTAGTAATTATTTTAGGTATTAAAAACCTTATTATCTGCCTCTGCATAATAAGGTTTATAAGCTTTGCAGTGTTATTTTCATGATTGAACAGCGCCATCTAGTCGTCTCATGAAAGTCATGATACGTAATGCAAAACCTCACAGTCAAAAGTCGACCTTAGGCTCTCCATGCACCTTTGTCATCAATAGTACAGCAAAGGATTGAAACAAGTGGAAAGTCTTTGAGGATGCCTTTGTTGAAAGACAAGTTGTTAAGAGGGGAGACCAATCGAATGCCGAGAATATGATTTAGTTTAAGTTAATCAGTTTTCTTACCTCTAATATGTTTGTCAATGTTAAAATAGCAGCAATAAAGGCATATTTTTTTTTTTATATGACACATATAATCGTACCTTCAGTTTTTTGAAATTTTCTGGTCAGTGTCAGGTTGTAGGGGAGATGGAATTGGAAGTCACTTAAGGATTAATCTCGTTATTGTAATCACTAATATTAGTGATTACAATAACGAGATTTCCAGAACAAATTATAAGACTGATTATTTAATCAGTCTTAGAATTTGTTCACACTTACTTATCTTTAAAAACTAATCAGGAATCGAGTTATATAAATCTTTTTTGCTATTATTGCCAAAATTAAACGTAATTATAATTAAAAAACAGAAAAGTAGTTTTGACTCCAATTACCCACATGTAAGGGAAATGAAAATCAGTCCACGGGGGAAAACGATTCAAAATTATAAAACGTAAAGTAACAAAATTATCCTCTCTTTTGAAAAAAAAATAAGAAATAATCCCCAAGGATTATTTCTTATTTTTTATCCATCTCTCCAGTCCTCGGATCCAGTCTCTGCCAGCCATTCTAGTATCTCTGTTAAAATTATGAGATAGCTTCAAATTTTCAGCACATTGAAATGTTATTTTTCTTAATTGATTTGTGGTCAAACCATGAAACATAATTATTACTTAATTTTAAAATACGCTCTGTAAGTATATTTTCTTGATCTTCATTAAAAACGGCATGCCTTCCTAGTTTTGGAGGTTTGACTATATCTTTCTTTTATCCTTCTTTGTAATGTGCTGAAAGCAATACCAGTTTCCTTGGCAACTTTGCGTATTGAAACGCCTTGTCTAATGCGTACAGCAGCTGCCTGTAGGTCACCTGCAGTCCAACTCGCTTTACAGGTATTTCTTGTCCAGTTTCTTGGTTCATCTGAAATAAACAAAAAAGTTTTAGCATAATGAAAGATGAAGCGGGGAATGGGGGTATATTGACTCTCATTACCCCAATGGCGGTTTGTTTGCTAGATTTAAATCATTATACAAAAAACATCTGAAAATAACTTGCATTAATTTATGCTAGAATATGCTAGATTATGCTAGAATATTTATGCTAAAATTTATTATTATTATATTTTAATGTAATGTTTTATTTTTTAATTATGTTGACTATTTAATTAGAATAATTTAATGATGTGTGTTGAAAAATGTTTAACCACGACAGTATTTGTACGCCGCTGACGGCTAGACATAGCGTTCTTAAATTATTACAACATCTGTACCTAACCTACCTATGTTCAACAAATAAAATATTTGTATTTGTATTAATAAATGTAAGATTAGTTCCAGTACTACTCTTTGAGATTATTTTTTACTTACGTTTTTGTTCGAAATTCCGGAAATTTTACAACGGCCCCTCCCCTGTGACATGTGTGTCGCTCCCGGTGATGCGAGCGTGACTGGCGGGCCCGGCGTATGGGGAGTGCGGGAGAGGTGCTGAGCTAAACCCAGTGCGACATAGCCGTATTCTGTAAAGCTTAAGGCTCAATTCATTTTGAATTGACCCTCATTGCCCGCTGACTCCCGTTCCCCCCGGCTTCCCTATCTTGGTCAAAATATGATTCGCGGCCGTAGCAAGTACGTACGTAAAGAACTGTAATCATTTAATGATTAAAATATCATGTCATATGAATAAAACTCTCTGTTAGTATTAACCAGTAGACGCTAGTATTATATTTATCTGTGCCAGTAGTCACCTTATAAGCCGGTCAGTTAGTTCAATGATGCTGTGTGTTAAACGCACGCTCACCGTTCCATTTCGGCGGTCGTAGGTAGGTACTGTAGCACCCCAAGGCTCCAGTAAGGCCTGCAGGGCTCCAGGGGGTGCTCTAGTATCTTCAGGGTAGTGGTTTCACTCGCTGCTTGCAAGAGTGTGGTGTACGACAGTGACTGGCTTAGGTATATGTGCAGTGTAATAAAAAAAAGAGGGATAGGGCACTCTTTATAACTATATTGAATCACGTACATATATAACTAAAAAAATCGTTGCATAGCCTAGAAAATAAGTATTAAAGAATCCAACGTCACGTTTGATAGAAAAAGGGTTAAAGTATGTTTACGTTGTTAAAACAGGTCACAGAATGTTTCGTATCCAAAGTAGTAGGCAAAACTACCAAAATCGGCCGTTTCTGACATTTTCTGTGTTAAGCAACGATTTTTTATTAAATGAGGGCGCCACTTGGCCGGTAGTAGACCCTTCAACGCACGCTCGTCGTTCCATTTTGCGAGTTACGAGTAAGTAGGTTACCTACTTAGGTACCCTACTTACTCGTACTTCTAAATTTGCGGATAACATAACGACTGAAAACAATGGTCTAATTAACTTGGTCGGCTAGTAGGTACGTCCTTTTTATGGCCAGCACTTTTATTACTTTGTACCTTTAAGAGCAGTGGTGACCAAGTGATCTTGGCCGCGACTTACAAGTTGTAGGTCGTGAGTTCAAACCCAGGCAGGCGCTTTACTTTGTGTAAATTATTTCATCACCACTGCTCTCAAAACGGTGAAGGAAAACATCGTGAGAAAACCGGCATCTCCTAGAAACAAAAATTCGAAGACATGTGACATCTACAAAACCGCATTGCTCCCGCGTGGTAGATTACGGCCCACACCCTCTCACAGAGAGGAGGCTTGTTCCCCAGCAGTGGGGACATTAAAAGGCTGATGATGATATTGATCGGTTTTTAGGGTTCCGTACCTCAAAAGGAAAAAGGAAACCAATAAGATCACTTTGTTGTCTCTCTGTCTTTCCGTCTGTCAATACGCTTTTTTTCAGAAACGCGTGAAGGTATCAAGCTGAAGTTAATACCAAAATACTCAAGTCTGCAATCCCTTAAAGCAGTGAAAAAATCAAACTTCTAAATCAACGCAATTCAAAAGATACTTACTGCAGTTTATGCCGCATATTTTGACAATCTCAAGAGAATCAAAACCTATAGTACTTCTCTTCTCTGAACTAGAATAATGAAATTTGGCAAGAAGCGTTGGCGTAGAGCACAATTGTAAAGGGAAACATCTGAAAACCGTAATGGAGGTGTCTCAGGATCGGCGCAGTGGTAACGTATCTCAAAAATAAGTGTCTATTTTATATAATGTGTTTTTCTAAAACAGAATAAATTCTAAATCCGGTGGCTAAAGTGGTATTTTTGCCATAAAAAGTTTTGCAGGCGTTCATATTAAAAACTGAATTTTTGACAATAGGAGCGGTTGCGTACTACGTTCGATACTTATCCGTCAAAATACAGATCTACAGAAAACTCGGACTGAACTCGGATCGGTAGTGCGTAACCTACCTTACAAATTGTTCTACGACCACGTCGGACCGTCTTTTCACGGATAAATATCGGATAAGTATCGGACGTAGTGCGCAACCGCTCTAAATCGTAATACCCGTCAGGCCCCGGAATAGCAGACACAATTAAAAACCTACTGTCGCGTCTCCGATTGGAGACGCGCGGGGCCTGATGGATTACTAGCTGATTAGTTCAAGTGTCAAAACACTAAATAGTAATTTAAATAAACAAAGTATCATTTTTGAAAGACTAGACCCAAACACTCCAGAAGTTTCAGACTTCCCGGAATTAAGCGAAGAAGAAAAAATAGATACATCAAACATTCAGCAATGAAAATGTGTAGGTTAAAGGTTCATATGTAGGTAAGTACCAATTACAGGTGTGCACAACATTCTCATAAGTTAGGATCGCACGCTCGTATTGTGGTGAACATTTAAAAACTTATTTACAAAAAATACAACCGACTTCTAAAAATTGCAAAATAACTTTAATTTTGGAAGTCGGTGTTTGTATTTTGTTTCTTTGTTATTTTACACCGACTTCCAAAATTAAAGTTATTTTGGAATTCATAAAAGTCGATTGCATTTTTTGTAAAAAAGTTTTTTTATTTTTCACTTTTTAGTTGTTGCACCCCAAAAGTAAACCAAATATTAAAGTTATGCTCGAATGAATAACCCCAATAACATGGAATTTGAACATTTGGAGACAACCAAAACGTCATCTGTGTAGATAAACATATGTTTTGTTTATTTTAATTTTTTCAAAAAGTGCTAAATCGATTTCGATAAAATTTATATGGAACCACCTCTGAAGTATGACTTACCAAACTAAAAAAAAACATCAAAATCTATTCACAAATGACGGAGGAATCGCGTAACATACATACAAAAAAAAACATAGAGACGGATTGAGAACCTCCTCCTTTTTGAAGTTGATTAGAAAGAAGCGCCGTTTATGAAATAGAATCGTATAGGTACTCTGACTAAATAACAATGGCAAACAACCAAATCCTTTGTGCCGATAAATGAATGATAAATGAATGATAAATAAATGATAAATTAATGGTAAATTAATGATAAATGAATGATAAAAGATTTTATTTTTGTAAATGGGATAATAATACCATTTTTATACGTCATTTTTTTTTTGCCAGATAACCTAGATGAGGCCGATGTTTCATAACTGACTACCCTGAGAAGAAACACCGAAACAAACTCAGAATAATTCAGTCTCTTATAATGTCCATACAATCAGTACTGGTCAAATCAAGAGAACCATGATGAGCTTTTGAGGAAAGCACCATCAAGGTACCTATAATAATAAAAGAAAACTATTGCTCATATACACATGGAAAAAGAACATTAGGATGTTGTACTCACGTAAGGTGCGTAATACACTATCTGGCTTGGGCAAGGCAATAACAGCAGGTTTTTAACCATGCGGCTATATGCTTAGGTACTTAAAAAAAACTTTTTACAAAAAAATAGAACCGATTTCCAAAAAAGTGCAAAATAACTTTAATTTCGGAAATCGGTGTTTCAGGTTTTGTGTCTTCGTTTTTTAAATTTATTTCGCACTTTTTTTGGAAGTCGGTTCTATTATTTGTAAAAAAGTTTTTAATTTTTCACTTCTGAGGTGTGGTTCCCCATTAAATTGTGTTAACAATACATAGACACTAGATCGTAGCAATCGCGGTTGATTTGCTATCACCTGCTATATGAAATTTAAGTGGGACTATTTCGAAATAAACCCCTCCCGAAAAAAAAAAGAATTTTTCAAATCCGCCAATACAATATGGCGTACCCGGTGGGTACCAACCTTTAGTTTTTCTCTATCGTTCTACACCATTGGTTCCTAACAAGTGTCCGCGGTCTTACTATTGGTCCGCAAGAGTTAAAGTATGGTCAGCGAAAGTTTATTTCAAACCATTCACTTAAAAAGAAATAATCTTATAATATTCATCGGTACCAACATTTATAATTTTTATGATTTTATTAAGCCTAGCTACTGTCCCAGTGCAGCTGCACAAAGGTGGTTCCCGTGGTGAAATCTGAACTTTAACGCGTCCGGATATCGTTTTGCTGACCCACCTCGAACAAGCCATAGCGTCATCAGCCTTTTTTTTTAATTTTCCACCATTGGGACACAGACCTCTCTGTGAGGTGTGGTCCGTAATCCACCACGCGGGCCCAATGCGGGTTGGTGGATGTTGCATGTCTACGAAGTTTTCGGTACCGGTTTCCTCACGATGTTTTCCTTCACCGTTTTGAGAGCAATGGTGATAAATTAATTTACACAAATTATGGCGCTTGTCTGGGTTCAAACCCACAAACAACACCCGTAAGTCACGGCCGTTACCACTAGGCCACCACTACTCTAAACCAGCCAATACAATTAGAAATATAAGCACTAACCACTTAATTCCACGTCTTCCTACCACATCGTAACACAAAGTAATCATATTAAAATCCTCTATTGATTAGCGGTGCGACACTCGACTAGCTATTCAGGACGATTTCGCTTCGCTCGCCCGCTGCATACTAAGCGCGCGACAGTGTGAAGCCTCCACCAACTTTATATCAATTAAACTCTTGGGCATGCCGACTAAGTTTCATTTCTAATTTCATTTTGTGACATGTGTTTATAATCTAATCAGTCTGTGATTGTTCGACTGCAGGTCATTTTTGATGTGAAACATTTATTGGCTCGGCTTGGCGGTAAAATCGACTCAAATGCCGTGATGGAAAACGGCATGACACTGTCGTGCCACGATGCCCCCACTACACCGCCGCTCTCGATTTCCTAAGAACGTCTATGCGAAAAAAGTAACAAAACGGACTAATACAACAACATAATACCACCAACAACAACAACAATCAACAACAACAACACAACACCACCAACAACAAGTACTAATAACAATTTTTAATTCTAATATTAAAATAGATGTTTCACAACTGCCGGGCGGGCGTCCCGTGACGCCTAACTTTTTTGTTTTGTTTGGGAAATCCTCAAATAACTTTTTCCACTCTAGGTGAAGCGGGAGGGCGTGTCAGACTCTTACTGACTAAACGCCACCCGTGTTCCTTCAGTTGCCTGTGCCAGGAACTGCGGTGACTTTTTCAAATAAACCCGCGACCCCACTACAGGTCCAAGGCCTATATTCTAAGTTCTTTTGAAGGCTGCTTTGGCCGCTCCTATCGACTCAGTCACCATGACAACGAGTAATACGCTCAGTTTGTGTAAATAAACAAGATAACTGTTAATTGGAATGACTAACAGTCGATTTCTGAATTGACGACTAGAGTGTAAAATGGGTAAAAAACCCAACCGATCCAGTAGTATTACGGTTTTTTGTTACCTTTGTGTTTCTAGTAGTAACACTGGTAGGACCACGGGCAACAAACGGAGAATTTTGGGTTCAAAACGTGTCAAAACCAGTCAAACAGTAGTGTTGTTTGACAGGTTTTCAGACTAAAGTAAAGTTTAACAATTATTACTCAACTTCTTTTTCATTTAGTAATCGGGGATGTTTCTCTTTTTATTTCTCTCTCTTGTGATTTTTACTTCCATTGCAGTCTAGATAGAGTGGTCACACTATTGTCTTGTTTCCTCCAAAAGCCTATCTGCTTGTGGATGTTTGTGAAATGACGTGTTACAGTAGTATTATAAAAATAAAAATAAACCGGGTAAGTGCGTGTCGGACTTTGTACATTTAGGGTTCCGTACCAAATATATTTTTGACTATTAAATTAAATATATATTTGTATGGCTTTGGGTCCACAAGATGCTTATGCCTACTTTGAAAATTTGAAGATTGGAGCTCCAGCCGTTTGGCTGTAAAACCTGTGTGACAGACGACGGACAATTAGATGGACAGACATATAGACTGACAGACGGACACGTGAGTGATAGCAATTAGGTCTCCGTTTGCACACTTCGGGTACGGAACCCTAAAAAGGATTACTTAAACAGCCAGGCTTTGTATAGAAAACCTACCTTTCATCATTTCTTAGAAAATTTTATAGTCAAGACCATCACTAGTCGTCTTTGACAAAGAAGGAAAATCCGAAAGTCTTGTACTGACTTAGATCAACTTCACATATCAAGTTTTTACTTTTCAAAATACCTACCTGTGTTTTCACCAAAGGTTCAGCTGAAACCTAAAAAAGTATTTTTTATTTCACGTATTCAAACCAAGTACACAAACACTAATTAATTAAATAAAACTTAGTTCACACTATCACCTATTCGTCCCATAAATCAAGCTAATGTCCCATTTATATGCAGACACCGCGGTGTCCGTAAGTCCATAGTAGTCTACGCACTGTCAATGAAAGTGTGTGGCTACTAGCAGTCCCTCTTCAAAACTAGGTAACTCAGTTTCGCGGTCACAACGTATTTGTTGTGTCAAAACGAAATAATATCAGGCTTGATTATGGTATTGGAATGTCTGACGTCCTTGTGTTCTATTGGCGGACTTTCCTATTATCTACGTACTGTTTTGTTATGTGTAGCATGACTTCGATTTCAAGATTACGTTTAGTTTTTTAGCTTGGCAGGTTTGGGTAGACCTTCCGGTAGGTGTCAAGCTCGTTGCGCCAAAGGGATGAAGGTTACTTAAATTATACTAGATTCTTCCAGTGGCTTCGCCCACGTGGAGTTAGTACTTCCTCACTATAATAATAATTATAGCTTATGTGCTAATTCAGACTATAATCTAGCGTGATTTAGTAAAAAACAGCCATTCACCCAAACTACACATAGTAGGATATTATATAGTAGGCTTAGATCGCAAATTAGGATAGGCTAAGTGAAACGACAATGATAATGATAAATGATGTTTATTCAGTAAATAGGTTACAAGGAACACTTTTACACGTCAATGTTTTTTGTCAGTTTAAGCTAGATGAGGCCGGTGTTTCCTAGCTGACTACCCTGAGAAGAAACACAGAAACAAACTCAGAGGTCAAAGTCTCTTTTAAGGTGTTCAAATCCATACAATGTGTACTGGTTAAATCATATGAGAACCATGTACGTTTATGTCTGGGATGAGCTTTTCGAAGAAAGCAACACACAAATTCGAGTGGACCTGTCCAGACAGTGCAAGCATTTGTCAGTCATCGCGAAGCTCAACTCAGAACTTTGAGGAGCTCAACGAACCGACGAACAATACCAAAGTAAGGACATTTGAGTAGGCCGCAAAATACTCAAACTGTCAGACAATCATAAAATCTACATGAATATAACGACATACATAGTTCTCGCATTCACATTATTCTATATGAGGACCATGCATGCAGCTTAGTGTCTGTAGTGGTCTTTTAAAGAAAGAACCAAACATATTTGAGTGGACCTGTCCAGTCAGTGCAAGCATTTGTCAATAGTCGAATAGCTCAACTTAAAAACCACTAAGGAGCTCAATGACTTGACGAACAATACCAAAGAAAAGACATTTGGGTAGGCCGCAAAAGTACTCAAACTCTCAGACAACGTTAAAAGTTATTGTAAAAAGGAGGAGAAAATAATAACAATAACCCATATAGTCCTCACATTTACAATAATTAAGTAATCAAAAAAAATAAAAATATAATACTTTACAAAGTAAATATTCGTGTCAAACAAAATAATAATAATAATATGTCAATCAAAAAATAATAAAATAATAATAAAATGTCAATAAAAAAAAAATTAAAAATGTAATATATACAAGTATTCATGTCAAAAACGAATACAAAAAAAAATATTAAAAAACACAGACAGATCTGCAAGATCTGTCGTTTCACTTAGCCTATATCCCATAGCCAGGCCATATCCTATAGGCCTATATCCTATAGCCTATATCCTATAGGCCTATAGCCAGACTGGTTGATAGTAGCAAATGGAGGGCCTATGCCGAACAGTGGACTGCTACAAGCTGACGATGGTGATGATGATAGTGTTTTGTATATGATGTAGTTCATATACAAAACATCATCATTTCAGAACTCAGCAGATCATTGACTGTGGAATTACTTTTATACCAAGGAGATTTTCTTCAATCACATAGGAAAATAAGTGTGTAAGGTATAAGAATTATGCAAACAGAAGCATCCAAAACAAATGTTTACAATGATGTTAAAATAATAAGGAGGTGTTTTTATTATAGTTTAAATATCAAGGAAGGATATTACAACCGATAAGATTAAAATGAACTTATATAGTAAAACTGGTGAAGTCTCTCCCATGAAGGACAAGCCTTGTTGACAAACACCTACAAACATACAGACCTACTGACGTTCCTACTTAAAGCTCGATTTATTTATAGCTGAGAGTTAAAGGACTCTGAACGTCTATGACCTCCTAGTATGTTGGTATAGATTCTTCAACAATAGTTGTTGCTACTAAACAAGAACATAATTATATATAATAAGAAAAGGAGAATTAAAATTTAGAAAGTTTTTTTTATGAAATGCCATTACGACCACAGACTTAGCTTATACATTTGATTGAGACAATTACATTAAAATTACATTATTTGTTTGATGTTAATCGAAACCTTCATATTCTTCGATAAAATCTTGTGTGATAACTATGAAACAAAAGATAGTTAATGGTAGCATGACGGAAAATGGATGAAGTAAATATGTTGTGCCGACCTCAAGTAACAAAGCACAAGAGCAGAAAAATTATGATGATGGAGATGTTAGTTTGAAGTAATCCCTGGAAGTACTAATCCGATTGTAGTTTTCACTGAGTCCAAGCAACACTATTACGGAGTAAATTCACTTTTATCCCGGAAAAATAGACGATTTCCGTGGATATAGTGCCTGTATGGAGAGATAGATAGTGAGCATTGGCGGAAAAAAAAAACTAGTTTCTAAAATATATCCTGTAACAGGACCTCAACAAAATGAAACTCGATGACGCCAATACCTCAACCCAAATTGACGTAACATAGATCCAATCAGCTGTTCATATTTTCATGTCCCCTACACCGGATGGCAACGCGTGTCGGGCTGTCAAATTAACGTTCGTCTCACGTGCCATGCATCCGTTTTGCACCAACATCTTTCACTTGACTGTATGTACAGAATGAAGAGCATTTGAAACGTTGCCTGTTATGTAAGCTGTAGCGGAATGATCATCTGTTGATTCACTTTCTTTTATTGCCTTTGTTGGATAGCTTTTTGGTATTGTTTACATTCTATTATAAGTTTATCGGTCACTGCTATATCCTTGCGACTGTAGGTTAACTTCAAACAAGCTTACGAGTTCTCCAAGGTCATTTATTTCGGTAATTAGTAATACGGGCCTTTTTAGTTGATTTTATATTGGTCTATATTTAATTACATTAACAAAGTAAGCTATAGATTAAGCTTAAAAAAGAACCGATCCGACTAAGTTACGTATTTTATGGGAAATAAACAACACTGTGTGAATTTTAATGAGCTGCAGGCTATTCGAATTATCTTCAGTGACTTACTTGAAGTTCAGAAGGTCAAAACATTGGAAAAGGAAAACCAAAAATATAATAAATAATTTTGTTTACATGTTTCTTTTTCGCACATAAAACGACTCACTTTTATAGACCAGGAGATCCCCTTAAAAACATGAGTCTAAGAATAATAATAAATATCAGCTTATAAGCACCGCACGTGTGAGATAAAGGTAAACTTAGACCAATCCATCACTATTTACGCGCTCAGAATGTTGTAGGAACATTACCGTAAGATTTATTTTCATGCTAGCTTGGGCGTTATTGAATAACACTACGTTGAAGCTAGTATGAATCTAAGACTAGTCTGAGTGGGTACTTATTTACTTAACAATAAATACACACACAATAATACACAGACAAGAAAAGAAGACAGAAAAAATAGGTACAAAGGTGATGCTTATTTCTAAAGAAATCTCTTGCAGCATACCTGCGAAAAGAGAGTTGGAAAAAAGAGAAGCAGTCACCGTGTCTATGTGGTAGTACAAAAAATAAAAAAATAATAACAATAACATACAATTTAATGATGTACTTACAAGAATTTTGACAGTACTGGTCCTAAGAGATAGTGGGAAGTTGTGTATCGGCGTCCCCATGATTGCTAATGACAATCATAGTCAGCAATACACTTGTACGAATCTAAGAGTTGGGTGAAGTGTAGTTTAGGTAAATCATGACATCAGATTCGTTGAGTATCGTCAAGATTGTTCATCAACACCAATTCATATAGGGCAGCTTTTCCAATGTCTCTTTCTGAGATCTTTTTCATAAAGCTTTTCAATTTATGTTTATTGCTTGTTTAATGTTTATGGCAAACACATCTAATTTTCTTTCGATTTCCCTTGGCAAATTTCAAGTCCACAGGACCATCGTTGAGGCAACAAAGTGATAGTTTTCCAATACAGTGTAGCCTTACGCACACATGCAACTAAAATGTACCACAAGCTTACGGCCGCGAGTATCACCGAAGATAGTATCATTGCGCATTCTGATAACACGTCACGTATTAATGCTCGTATATAAACCAAGCCCAGGAGTACCCTGGCATACATTGTGATCGTTCATCGGATGGCAGTAAGTCGTCTGCCATCAAATAATTAAAAAAATAAAAATTAGTGAAAAGTGCAACATGGCTAAACTAATAGTGCTCCTTACCCTCGCGGCAGTCGCCAGTGCAAATTCATATACCGCCTCCAAATTAGTAAAGAACATTTATAACGAATGTTTGAGCCAATATTCGGTGGAATGTGTGAAACCGAGGACCCTGCAGTGGATTTCGAAAGTGTCCAACGATGACGAGATCAAGATCACGGATGACCTCTCCATTGTGAAGACTGGAACCTTGGAGGACGACATGGGAGTAGACCCTAGGATGGCACAGGACCCTGCTTACCAGATCGTGGATAAAGTAGATCGATTCCTCCAGACACATACGCTCAGAGTCAAAGTTCCAGAGGAAATCTCGAACAGTGCCGCTTCTGAGTATGTGCCAAGATCTCTGCTTACTGACCTGCCATCAGAGTTAGACATGCCTTTGGATGGTGAAGAGGACGGCCAGGTGTTCGAGGGCAGGAAGAAGAAGATCAAGCTCCCCAAGCCTTTGAGGATCAAGAGCAGTTAGTAGCACTTCCCAGCTTTACCAGTTTATCACTAAGATCAAGTTTTTAATTACGTGTTTATTTTTCCAGAGCACGGTTTCATCAAGAAGGTGCTGCTGCCCTTCCTCCTCGGTCTGAAGTTCAAAGCGTCAGTGCTGGTCCCGTTGGCTCTTGCCCTCATCGCCCTCAAAACCTGGAAGGCTCTGACCCTTGGCCTCATCTCTCTTGTTCTATCTGGTATGATAATTTATTCAGAGATGATTCATGATTCTGTTCATCAAACTTAGTATATAGAGTTGCAACTATCGAGACTGTTTGAAACTAGATTTCAATAACATTAATGTAATTTGCACTTTGCCATGTAGAGTGAAAGATTCTGCATTTTACAATACTAAATTACTAGTAAATTAAAAAATTAACCAGAAAGTCTACTTACCAAAATACATCTTTATAAAACGATTCAAAAGATAATCCAGTACGATTTGGTAAACATTTGCAACAGAATAAGATAAACTAATAGTATGTTTTTGTCTACTAACAGGTGCCATGGTTATCTTCAAATTCACGAAACCCAAAGTCGTGAACTACGAAGTAATCCACTACCCTCAGCACCACGTTGAGCACCATGTCGACCATCACGCACCAGCCTGGGACGCGCATGGACCCTACCAGGCCAGGAGCTACGAAGACGCCCAAGAAATGGCATACTCCGCACAAATATAAACAAAATGAAACAAATAGCTTTAAAACTACGGACCTCTGACTAAATTATTTAATTTATTATTTATTTATTAATTTAATGTAAATAAAATTCTGTATAAAGTAAGTTTCACATTCGATCGAGAGTTGTTTATTTCCAAAGAGTTTAAAAAATTATCACGTCCTCTATAATTCCCTCTCCTATGTTATCCATTCGAATTGCTTCTGGATTTCTATCACTGATTTTAGGAAGCGTGTCGATGTGATTACCAGGTATAATTTTACTGTTGGTTATTCCTAGCATTGCCTCATTCTGATTTGACACTTGTGAATATGGAATAATGGTATCGTTGACAGGCAGTAGTTTCGTAACAGGCATTTCATTATCAGCTTCATTACTCCCAATATGATCGAATAACGAGCTAAAGTCTTCCCAGATATTATGATTATCAAGTAAGGCTGTCTGAAATTCTTCCTTTGATAACACTTTATTGTTAACAATGAACTCGGCTTTAAAATTTTCTGTACTCACAATGTCATCTAAATCATAAGCAGGTCGTTCGTAATTCTTAGCTGGTTTTTTATTCTTTGTGTGTATCATCTTTTCTATTTCATTAAGATTCGTTTTCACATGTTTGTTAACTATTACACTTTCACTTGATTCTGAATTCAAGACGACACGGTCTTTATTGGTACGGCCCAGACCCATGAGCAAGTTTTTGGAGAATGATTGGTATACTGGAGAGCCTTTCAAAGGATTTATTTTGTATAATCCCAGTAGGAAATCGAAGACATTATTATTTGCGTTGCTGTTTCTGCTCGATGCCACTGGAGAGCTGAGACTGCAGTTTAATAGCTGGAAATTGAAAAATATTGTTTATCATCTATATTGTGTATGGTTATAGCCATCATTTGAGTAGGTGCTGCGCAAATTCTTTAAAATTTCCCATTTGCCACTAACCAATAAAGAACTTCAATTCAAAAACGATACGAGTCAATTTAGCTTGGAAGCCAACAGGAAGTAAAATTGGGATCACGATCCCTTAAAAATGAAATTCGTACACTTACAATACATTTATATTAATGTAAGGCATGATGGTATGACTGTAGAATATATAATGAGAGAAAAACAGAATCCGTTGGCTACTTGGCATGCAATGTATGCTACTGATATTCAAAGAGGGAAAAGTGTCACCGAATGCCAACTATTGGCACAATGACTGACACCTGATTAGGTGCACCTGCTTCAAGGTGAAAGGATAAAGTCGTGTTGGTTTTCGAGAAAATATCAGTCTTTTGTACGAAGAGATAAATATTTTATGCTTAAATGTTGGTAGTTTTAAAGTGGACACTATAACCACAGATAATATAATACTAGCGTACTATTACTAACAATTATTACTTCAGCGGAAAGGCGTGCTGGACATATGCCTCCACCTATTGATACCACATCTACAGGTCCTGTGCGTCTCGCATGGATTTCCGCGGCTTCCACCAGGTCATCGGTTAACCTTGTGAGATGCCTTCCAACGCTGCGTTTGCCGGTACGCGGGCGACACTCCAGAATCTGTTGGCTCAATCTGTTCTGCGAACAATGTGCACTACTCTCTGCCATTTAAGTTTGGAGATTCTTCGGGCTATGTCGAAAACCTTGGTTCTCCTGCGTAAATCTTCATTCCTGATTGGAGCAAGGATACTCCGAGCAAAGTCCTCTCCACCTATGACCAACCACGTTTCAGTGTCATATGTAAACACCGGCAACATGCATTGATCATAGACTTTCTGTGTGATTAGAAGTTACGCACAGCATCCCGAATTACTAATAAGATTGTGTTTTGAAAACGTAATTTTAAAAATAAATAAAATTGTCAACTTTGGATCACGGAACTATAAAGCATATAAACGATGATTTTGGCGATTAAAAGAGAAGGTCTTTGTGCCGTCTAATTAATGATAATGACGAAGACAATAATTTTATTGATGCATGAATATTCGTAACTCTAACAGGACCAAGATATGAGATATATACAAATGAAGACACAATGATTCCGAAAAAAATATCATTTTAATTCCTTACCAAGCCAACAGCAAGGAGCAGCACAAATGCAGAATGGTTACACATTATCAACAATAAGTTAAGAGCAGGTAAACTGCTGACGCAATAACCAATAACAAGGTCCGTTATCCGAGGGTTATTTACAAAATTTTCATGATTAGGCACTTCTGAATTTCGAGATTAAGAACCAACTAACGTGCGCATGCACTGAGAAATAGTCAACTAGTTGTAAATGATGTAATGACTCACTATGCTGCGATTGTTTAATAAAAGGGTTTTATACAAAATAATTGAAATAAAATTCTATATTTTTGACATGACTGACATATTTTAGACATATCAATTAATGATAATATATTTTGACATGACTAATAATATTATAATGAATTTTATGGCATGAGTAATAATACTAATTAATTATAATGTATTTTGGAATGAATAATAATATTAAGGAATAGGTTTTAAATACCGTAATGCGTATGACGTACGTGTTAGTGGGATTATTAAATATTGTACGCCTTATTAAGGGTATGTTACAGCGACCTATATTATATTACTATGATAAGAACGTACTGCTTTTCCACCTGTACACAAACAATTAATGAATTTGAATTTGAATTCCTACTAATATTATGAATTCGAAAGTATGGATAGATATTTGTACTTAATCACAACCAGAACGGTTGAACGGATCTGAATGCATTTTGGAACACTGACAGATTACAGTCTGGAACAGAACATAGGCTTCATTATTATCATTATCAGTGCCCAACGTAACCCACACCCAGCTAATAAGTCTTTGCTTGTGCTGATCTCCACAAACAAATGAACTACGTAGCTTAAGTGCCTTTTTTACAGGTTGGAAATCACAAAATAATTTCTCCAGCTCTGGGTGGAGCGGGAGGGCGTCAGACTCTTTCTGACTAAAAACCCACCCGTGTTTCTTCAGTTGCCTATGCCAGGGGCTGCGGTGTCCCTTTTTAACACACCTGCGGCCCAGGCAGGCATCGGCCCTAGCGTGCAGACATCTATTTAAAGCGTGCGAGGAACACAACGCGCCAGCGATCTGAGCGTGGCCTCTATCGGACGACGAGCTACCCATTGATCGCTGTCCACAAGCCTGCGCCTACGGTGGACAGGAATCGGCTTGTGACTCCTGGTACGGGGCATCTCCTGCGGTGGCTAGGGGCGTGAGGGCGCGAGGATTGCCTCTCCCTCACGCGTCCCGCCTCCTCATTCGCGAGTATTACTGCTTCAAAGAAAGAGGTGACAGCTGGCCTCCACGTGGATACGGCGGTGCTCTGCCCCAGGGTGGCAGACCGTCACCATATGTTCCATCGTGTCCTCCGCACGATCCACGCAATGGTGACACCCGGGCGTATCCTCTCGCCTAATCCGGCACAGGAACCTCCCGAAACAGCCATTACCGATAAAATAAGAAGAGAAAATATAATGACATCGTTAATGTTGAAAATAGGTATATCTACTTAAAGGTTACCTAAACATGAAAATACACAAGCATCGTGCATGTTAAGCGTCCAAAGTTAAAAAATATATATATATATATGTTAAAATAAACCGTGGCAGTTAAAAGATGACCGGTCTCAACTGACGGCGCCCGTTTACGAACATGAGTGAATCAGCTCAAATATTTTGATGGGAACCAACTAACAGTTGCACCAGACACAAGACGTTTGAGTAAACATCATAGAGACTTCGTCGCGCTAGGGACATTAATAATAAATAAAAAAAGCCTTTATTGTTGATCTTAGTTATAACAAAAGTTTTGTAAATATGCCTAAGATCTTTACTATTAAGTTACTAATAACAAAATTTACTAATTATAATACTATCTATACTTCGGCAAACGGCATTTACTCCTCAACTTGTCTTCCGACAAAGGCCTCCTCTAAAGATCGCCATTCAATTCTGTCCCTTGCCGTTCGAGTCCATGTTGGACCCGCTATTTTCCTGATATCATCTTCCCATCTCTTGGTTTGTCTTCCTCTGTTCCTGTTGCAGTCTAGCGGGTACCATTCTGTTATAAGTCTTGTCCATTTTTCCTTTTTCTCTCTTGTCATATGTCCTGTCCATCGCCACTTTAGTTGTTTGTATGTCATGTATGCATTCTTGAATTTAGTTTTACTTTTAATGTTTTTTAATTTTTCTCGGTCTTTTCTTTTACCTTTATGCCGCTGAACAACAAAATATTAAATGCTTATGATTTACTGAGGACTAGATGTAATTCTCTCCCTTCCATCACAACAGATATAAAACAATAGCAACTAAATGTCGGTAAACGGAAAACACAACAATCATTTAATAAAAATAACAAAGTAAAACTAATCATAATACTCCCCCAAGCCGACTGGTCCTCGTGGGGGAAAATGACCACGACCCTCTAAAGGTTAAAAGTAGTGCCAACACACACGATCAAAAGAAAACAAATGAGAAAACAAATGATATTCATATAGCAACTATAAACTGTCGATCTCTTAGAACCGCCGAAAAACTTCAAGAATTAGAAATAGCATTAGAAGAAATAAAATGGGATATTATAGGAATATGTGAAATGAGAAGATTTGGGGAACAAATTGAAGATCGTGGAAAATATATACTACAGTATAAAGGAGAGACGCCAGGACTTTATGGAGTCGGATTCGTTGTCAAAAAGAACTTAGTAAACAACATAATAGAATTAAGAGGAATTTCAGAACGTATCGCAATTCTTAACATAAAACTAAACGAAGAGGAATGGTCTATTATCCAGGCGTATTCACCAACGGAATCGGACAAAAAGGAAGACTTAATGAAAACGGAAAAATTCTATGAAGAACTCCAGAACACCATCGAAACGACACATAAAAATGTGATAGTGATGGGCGACTTTAATGGCCAAATCGGAACACAAAATAGTGGAGAAGAACATACCATAGGAGGCCACGGTTTTGATACTAGAAGCAGGAATGGTACAAGGTTGGTAAATTTTTCACTAGAAAACAGATTAAGTATTCTAAACAGCTATTACAAAAAGAAAATAATAAAGAAATGGACATGGATCTCACCTAACGGTCTTCATAGGAATGAAATAGACTTTATTATGTCCAATAATAGAAAAGTTTTTAAAGATGTGTCGGTCATACATAATTTAAATTTTAACACTGACCATAGAATGGTACGGGCTACAATGACAGGAACATGCCCCAAGAAAACAAGAAAATTTCATAACAGATATACAGTTGTTCAGTACACTGGCGACACAGAATTACTGCTTAAAAATCTTCAAACATCATTAGATAGTAAAGAACATTTACCAATACAAGAAAAATACAACAAATTACTACACCAACTAAAAACTGTAACTAGGAAAACAAATACAAACAGCAAGAAAGAAATCTCATTTAAAAGCAAGGCTTTACTACAGAAACGCAAGGAACTACTACAAGATAGGAAAACAAAAGAAAACCGTCAGAAAATATCAGATATAAGTAAAATGATTAATGAACAACTACGGAAAGAAAGAAAAACAAAACGAACTAATACAATGAAAAGTTATGTAGAAAAAACAGGAGGAATAAAAAAGGCGCTAAAAAAATTAAATTGCAAAAAGGATTGGATACCAAATATGAAAAAGAAAGACGGTAAAAGAAGAGATTGGAGATACTCAAAGCTGCTACAGATTTTTACCGAAATCTGTACCAAAGCCAAAAGATGGGACAAGCTGTAAAGGAATACGATACATCAACTGGTGAAGAGGAAGTACCTGAAATACTAAAGGAAGAGACTATAAAAGCGATTAGTACACAGAAGAACGATAAGGCTCTCGGATCAGATCTCGTTACAAATGAAATACTGAAAACAGCACTACCAGTGATTGCTCCGAAGCTTACAGAAATATTTAACGAAATTATCATAACAGAAAAGATACCCGAGGATTGGACAAAATCAACCATTATACTATTGCATAAAAAGGGCGATAAAGGAGACATATCAATTACATTACATATCCCATTAACTTAATGTCAAATGTCTATAAGGTGTTTTCAAAAATTATATTATCAAGAATTACCAACACTCTTGAAGAAAATCAGCCCAAAGAGCAAGCTGGATTTCGTCGAAATTTTTCCACCATAGACCACATCCACGCCCTTAGACAAATATTGCAAAAATATAAAGAATATAACAAGACTTACTATCTGGGGTTTGTTGATTTTAACAAAGCATTCGACACACTAGAACACGAGTTTATATGGAATGCACTAAAAACACAGGGCGTACAAACAAAATACATTCGAATACTCCAAAATGTATACACCAAGAGTACAGCGCAAGTTAAGTTACAAACTATAGGCGAAGAATTTCCTATCAAAAGAGGCGTACGACAAGGAGATCCCATCTCACCTAAATTATTCTCAGCCGTGTTAGAAATGATATTTAGGAACCTAGACTGGATGAATAAAGGATTAAATATAAACGGCGAAAATCTGAGCCACCTACGTTTTGCAGACGACTTAATCATTTTCTCTGAGAGCCGAAAAGCATTGGAATTAATGCTACAACAATTAGCTGACGAAAGTGACAAGGCAGGTCTAACAATGAATCTAAGTAAAACCAAAATTATGTCAAACTCTACACAAAAAGATACCATATTAGTGAATAAAGAGCAAATAGAATATGTACATGAATACGTTTACTTAGGAAAATTAATATCTACCAAAGACTGCATGAAAAAGGAAATAGAAAGAAGAATAGCTAACACCTGGAAACGATATTGGTCACTTAGCGAAGCTATGAAGAACAAAGAAATGCCGATGAAAGACAAAAGAAAGGTATTTAACAAGTGTATTTTGCCATGCTTGCTATACGGGTGTCAAACCTGGGTATTGACAGAACAACTGGTAAACCAAATAAAAGTTTGTCAAAACGGAATTGAGAGAAGTACAATAGGTGTTAAAAGAAAAGACCGAGCTAGGGACATTAATCGCTCTTTAATCGCAAATCCGTATCCGTATCAGCGAGAGACCATAACAATTTGACGATAGTGCTGCCTCTATGAAACAAGTAATGAACTAAAAGATCACATAGTGTTTGCCATTATTTCGTATTACCACGTATTACGTATGGTTTTTAGGGTTCCGTAGCCGAAGGGTAACCAACGGGACCCTATTACTATGCCTCCGCTGTCCGTTCGTCTGTCAGCGGGCTGTATCTCACGATCCGTAATAGCTACACAGTTAAAATTTTCACAGAATGTGTATTTCTGTTATAGAAATACAATTGTGGCTTGTGGCAAATAAACGCTGTGTGACAATTCAAAGTAATAATAATAATTTATTTTTCTCACCACAATATAGAGGTACATTTAGGAAGTATCATTATGCACATAACAAAGGTAATTATACTGTGGGAGACTGGTACCTCTTTCATCATTTTTTTTTCAGTTTATGGTACGGAACCCTTCGTGTGTGAGTCCGACTTGCACTTGTCTGGTTTTTTTCTATTGATTCTTTTAAACAAGTCGTAAGTTGGTCGCCATAACGGGTGTATGTTAAGGAAGGACTATCATTATATAAATGGTATGGTTAAAAAACAAGGATGTGTTTTTTTACCATTGATAGGCTCGCGTTTAATTCCTATCTGACCTGATCTAACCTATTCACTCTTGACATAAAGACTCCCAGGTTGTAGCTAACAGGAAACAAGGACTTCGACAGGAAATGCCACTCCTTAGCTGTACGCACAATGCATATGTTCCCAAAACGTTTGAAATAAGTGTTATTGTTTTAAAACTTATCAATTTATTAATAAATGATTTTATTACACGCTTTTATTTAACTAGCAAAGTGTGTATTTATATAGCTATGTTTGTATGTATGTAACTATGTTTGTTCGGGTGGAATCTTGCAACTCAAACCTACTTCCCGATGTCCGATTGGACTCAAATTTGGTGTATATATAAGTATCTTCGGTGACAATACAATGATATGGTACCATGAAGCTGGTTTGATGATGGAAACGGAAGATGGCCATAGGAACTTCTGAACTAAACAATATAAACCCAACGAGTTTGGGCTCGATTGATTTGTCTTGAGAAGTATTTTACGCCTAGACAATATCCAGGGTCTGATGATGAAGCTGGAAAGTGGCCACTGCATCTCTGTGATAAAACAACATAACCCCACCGAGCACATTTAATTTGAGATAGCCGGTATGAAAGTTTGTTTAAAAAAATGTTTTATTAACTATAAACTTATTTATGTAAGTAGGTTTTAACAACACTTTTATACGTCAACATTTTTTTTTGTCAGTTTTAGCTAGATGAGACCGGTGTTTCCTAGCTGACTACCCTGAGAAGAAGCATCGAAACAAACTCAGAGGTCAGAGTCTCTTTTAATGTGTTCAAATCCATACAATATGTACTGGTCAAATCATAAGAGAACCTTGTACGTTAATGTCTGAGTTGAGCTTTTGAGGTAAGCAACACGCAGATTTGAGTGGACCTGTCCAGACAGTGCAAGCATTTGTCAGTTATCGTGAAGCTCAACTCAGAACTTTGAGGAGCTCAACGAACCGACGTACAATACAAAAGTGAGGACATTAAAGATAATTCAGACAAATATAGTTTGAGTCCAATTAAATACTGATTTCATCTGCTTAATGGATTTTACAACCGACGACGTGCACGGTATTTTTCATAAACAAGCATTTATGTGGATTTTATTCATAAAAAACCTTTGTTACACGTGTTTGAGACTTAGCCTTCAAATAAAGTTGATTGGGGACATTGCCACTTGATTGTTTTTGGCACTAGAATAACGAAAACCCCATCCATATAGGATCAGTAGTTTTCGAGAAAATCGCCGACAAACATACATACATACAGACGGGTCGAATACTGCAGGACCTTCTTTTTTGAAAGCGGTTAAAAATAGATACAATCAGTGTGATTTCCGCTGTTTCAAATTATCTAGATTTTTAATGTCTTACACTGGCGTGTCCGAATTATTACGCTGGGTGCCATCGCTGGCATGTGTGCCATAGGTCATCACTACATGCTTAAAAAATTTTTTTTTTTACAAGAAATACACGACTTCTCATCATCTTCCTACCCCTAGCCCATGTTACTTGGGGTCGGCGCAACACGTTTTTGTCTTCCATTCTGTTCTGTCAGCCGTCACACTATCACTAACTCCCTTTTCTTTCATATCACTCCTCACACAATCCATCCATCCTTCCTTTGGCCTTCCTCTCCCTCTCCATCCATCCAAATTTATATTCATAACTCTTTTAGTTACATGTGTTTCATCCCTCCTCTTCACATGACCATACCAAGACAAGCGGTTCCCTTTCAACTTTTCTGTGACTGGCGCCACTTTTAAACTACCTCTAATATAGTACTCATTTCTCTCTTTACCCATTCTCGTTACTCCACACATCCATCTCAACATTTTCATCTCTGCCACATGCAATCTTTTTCATCCATCTTTTTCACAGCCCAACATTCTGACCCATACAGTACGACAGGTCTAATCACGGACTTACAGATTTTCCCCTTTAACTTAAGGGGCATCCGTCGGTCGCAAGTTGTTCCAGTGACCTGTCACCATTTCATCCATTCTGAGTTGATTCTGTGCTTTACGTCTCGGTCTATATCGCCATCCCCCTGAACAAGCGACCCGAGGTACCGAAAGCCGGAGAGAAAAAGTACACGACTTCTAAAAATTGCAAAATAACTTTAATTTCGGAAGTCTGTGTCAATTAACTAAGAAACCAAATATAAACACCGACTTCCAAAATTAAAGAGGATGCGGAACGGGCGAGAGAAGCTCAACGAAGTGGCCCTCACGCCCCCAGCCGCAGCCGCCGCAAGAGACGCCCTGGGTGTAGAACGATCGAGACGATCTCCGGCTACCAAAGACCCGGGCCTGCGGACGGCGAGTAGTGGGTAGCTCGCCGTCCGATCAGCACTAAGCCCGTGAGTCGACGACGCGTAGTGTTCCACGCGCGCCTCAAAGAGATGTTTGTCAGCCACCACTGACGGGGCCATCATGGCCGGTGCCTGCATGCCTAGGGGTAGCGGATAAATTCGTAACAGAGTTACGGGTCCCCTGGGCACTCAGGCAGGGAAGGAACAGGGGTGGGTTTTAGTCAGTAAGAGTCTGGCACGCCCTCCCACTCCACCCAGAGCGGGAGATGTCATTGGCTGATCTCTCAACACCAAAAAAATAATGTACCCCAGAACTAAAAATAAATAATAAAGTTATGCCCAAATGGATAACCCCATGGAATTTGAACATAATTGGAGACAACCAAAAAGTCATCTGTATAAACATATTTTATGTTTATGTTGATTTTTTCAAAAGCGCTAAATCAATTTCGATAAAATGTATGGTACCACCTCTGAAGTATGGCCTACCAAACAAACAAAGAATCATCAAAATTTATTTACAAGTGGCGGTGAAATCGCGTAACAAACACACAAAAAAAAGAAACATACAGACAAATTGAGAACCTTCTTTTGGAAGTCGGTTAAAAATTTAGTCCCCCGCCGCGTCTGTCTGTTCGCAATAAACTCAAAAACTACTAAACGGATTTTCATGTGATTTTCGTCAATAGATCATATAACATATTAGCCGATTGGCCGATTTCACCATTCGCTCTATAAACTGAGTTTTACTGAACTAAGCTTAGCGTAAAAAATAAAAACCATAAAAGATTATAGTGAGTTAACCTTAAAAGATAGACTCATGCTGTCAAGGACTTTTTTTAAGAACTTCAAAACGAGAACAATTCCATCATACATAATTTTTGCGAAACTTTAACCGTTTACACAGCACACGCAACTCAAACTTTCAAAAGGTTTTTTTTTTCCCGTTTTTGCCACATTTTACATTGATGCTTCGCTCTTGTTGGTTGCAGAGTGATGTTGTATCGCCTATAGTTCATTTAAAATGTCTTTGGGGTAGATAGGTATAATGATTTTATAGTTTAAACTAAAAAAAAAATTTTTTTTTTCAAAAATTAGGAAAAAGCCGACGAAAAAATTCCAACGCTAGGGGGTCCAGAATCATGTACTGAATCACTAGTACACGTATGTGCGTTCATGTACCTTACACCCTGTATTTTGTTCGATGTTCACTATCGTAGTTTCTATCGTTTTTTTTAAAATTAAAAGTGATAACTGATAGCATTTTTTGTATATCGGTTGTAAAAATACAGTTTCCGAAGCCGAAAGCCACACATTCTACAATTATTTTAATCATTTATTTCCGCGTGACCATACCTGGGAATCCAACTGGTTCTGGAGATATTGAAGGTCAAAGTCAGAAATATTATTTTCAGTACAAAAAGAAATGACCGTTTTATGAGGCGTGCACTTTTGAATTTTCTAAAGTTTTTGTTCACGATTGAGAACAAAAACGGGGATTCTTCTTCCTGGCGCGAGCTGTATCAAGTGATAGTTCATGTCTTTGTAAGTAAATATTATTATAATTATTAGCGAGACACCAAGATGATACTTTGGCTTATTACCCAGAGTTCACTGGACGTATATTTTAGTAAGCAGGGTACGAGAGTGTGGTGTATTAGAGTGACTGGCTTATATGTGCAGTGTAAGAAAGGAAAGAGGGATAGGGCACTCTATATAACTATATTGGTAAACTCAGAATAATACAAGTGCCCACTTCGGCCAGGCAAGCAGAACTGATCCCTGAAACAAATGTGATGCTTTCTTTTTTTTATTTACCCCGAAGGGGAGGCTAAAGTCTTTTGACCATATTGCCTAGTCTTACGTAGTATATTTTTACTTTTTTTCCATTTGAATGCAGATATAACACATTCTAATGTTTTTTGCAGTATTTGGCAACAAATGTGTCGAGAGCCTTCTCGGCAAACTTCGCTGAGGTAGTCAATACTAAAATAAAATTCTCAGCTCCATTTTACCGAGATCGCACCTGTTTCAATGATTCCACATAATTTCTATTTGCGTTGATACTTGAGACACAAAACTACACCAATTTTACATCACTATATCAATTAGGAATCAATAAACGAATAATTAAAATAGCCACTGAACTTCACTCCAGAAAATCCCGCCAAAAACCCAAATGTGATACCCTATTCATTCCATAATCTCAACAGCCAGCTGAAGGCCGTTACCCACACGTGGACTTAGGCAGTGTGCACAATCACCACAGTACCTACCTATCGCTAATCGAGCAGGCTATTATTTTAATGATACTTTGTGTCTCCGTAGTTAATGACACGCTTGGACACCATTTTAGTGTTTATTTCTATTAAGTACTTACCTACAGAAAACACGTAAAAAATATAGGTAAATGGTAGGTACCTACCTACCATTTTCAAACTGGTCTGCTTAATTTGATCAGAATGAGGGCTACCATTTTTAGAGTTCCGTTCCCGAAGGGTCCAAACAGAGCCCTATTGCTGTCACTGACGTGTCCTTCTGTCCGTCTGTCTGTCTGTCCGTCGTCTGTCACACAGGTTTTACACCCAAACGGTTGGAACAACTAGGCGGCAGCGACCTCTCGCGCCGTGCCCTGGTTCAGGCCATGGTACGGAGCGAGAGGAAATGGGAAGCCGTCTCCTCCTTCTGCGAAGCAGTAATGCTCGCGAAGAGGGAGGCGGCATACGTTAGGGAGACTCGACAACAGCCGAGAAGCCCCTAGCGCCCCCAGCCGCAGCCGCCGCATGAGACGCCAGGGGGTTCGGACGCCGCAAGACGATCTCCGGCCACCGTAGACCCGGGCCTGCGGACGGCGAGTAGTGTGTAACTCGCCGTCCGATCAGCACCAGGCCCGAGAGTCGACGGCGCGTAGTGTTCCACGCGCGCCTCAAAGAGTTGTCAGCAAAGGACGGGGCCTGCCACGGCCGATGCCTGCCCGGGGGTGGAGGATAAATTCGAAAGAGTTACCTCACCCCTGGGCGCGTAGGGCAGGGAGGAACAGGGGTGGGTTTTAGTCAGTAAGAGTCTGACACGCCCTTCCGCTCCACCCTAGAGCGGAAGAAGTCATAGGATGATTTCCCACCCCCCAAAAAAAAAAAAAAAACGGTTGGAACAACAGTCTTCAAATTTTGACAGTATAAGTATCTTGTTGAGCCAAAGCCCTACAAATAGTCAAAAATACATTTGGTACGGAACCCTACATGTGCGAAGTCCGACACGCGCTTGTCCGGTTTTTATGTATGTTATGTAAGGTCCTTAATTAAAGCCTTAAAAAATTGTTACTCATCATCATCAGCATCATCATTTCAGCCGAAAGACGTCCACTGCTGGACATAGGCCTCCCTCAAGTGTCGCCACAATGATCGGTCCTGTGCGTCTCGCATCCATCGGCTACCCGCGACCCTCACCAGGTCATCGGTCCACCTTGTGGGAGGCCTTCCAACGCTACGTCATCCAGTACGCGGTCGCCATTCCAGAACTTTTCGGCCCCATCGATCATCTGTTCTGCGAGCAATGTGCCCTGCCCACTGCCACTTCAGTTTGGCGATTCTTAGCGCTCGCGTAGTAAAAGATTGTTACTACGCGAACGGAATTAAAGTTTGTATAAAAATCATTCCTAATGCCGTGAAACTACGATAAAGTATTGATATTTTCATCGTGTCGTGGAGTATCAATATAATTATTAGAAAAAAAAAGAAGAACATACATTACTTAATTATTTTTATGTTTCCGACAGCAAAACTAGAGAGTTATGCTGTCGGAAAACTCTTAAAGCAGTGATCGGTACAACCGTAAATAATTGGTTATAAAGTGGCATAAACCCACAAACAATGATGTTTGACATTTTGAAGACCTCACGCTACACTAGCACCTCTAGCAGCGAATTCTATCGCCCTTTATAGCCCTCATTGAGCCGTTAAAGAATGAACGAAATTATGAGTTCTTTTCCGAAGCAATCATAGCCGACTGATCTTTACTTTAATTTAAATAAACAGAAACTTAATTCGATACATCATTACTCTACGTATTTGTAAATGTTTTATACTAGTGATCCACCCCAGCTTCGCTCGGGTAAAAATTATACACCTAAACCTGACTCTACTGAACTAAACTGCCTGAAAGTCCATTTAGTAGTTTTTGAGTTTATCGCGTACACATGCGTCGGGGAACTTTGTTTTTAACTGACTTCGAAAAAGGAGGAGGTTCTATGTTCGACTGTATGTATTTTTTATTCTTTATGTACTCGTATGTCCACCGATTTCTCTGTCAGTTGTGGATCGATTTTCATAATTATTTTTTTATCTGAAAGAATATACTCCCGAGGTGGTCCCATATAAATTTTATTGAAATTACTTCAGCGCTTTTTGAAAAACTGAACAAAACTTTTAGGTTAGCGTGCAACTGAAAACGTCTTCGAACCAGCGCGCAGCGTGCGTCGCAAAATACCGGTTAAGTGCGTGTCGGATTTCGAACATTTAGGGTTCCGTACCTAATATTGGTAGTTGTTAGTAAAATGTACGTGATTATAAACATTATCACCTATGTTCATAGGTAATGGGAAGTCAAAAAATTCTTCGGAACAAAATTTTGTGACAGACGACGGACATACAGACAGACGATCAGACGGACACGTAAATGACAGCAATAGGGCTCTGTTTAGACCCTACGGGTACGGAACCCTAAAAAAGTAAAAATGCTTTTTTGGGAGTCGTACAAAACGAAGAACAAAATGAAATTAAACGAATATAAAAAGGTCTGCGCGAGGTCAAACACGTGATTCTGAACCTACATAATATTTACATAGTACACATGTACGTAATTACATATACTTATATCTCTCCCATTGACAACGATGTGGATGAATTTTATGATTCCCAATGAGTTGTTTTTATACGCGTTTGTACATATTATTAATATTGATCGAGTCGAGTGTAACTGCCCCGTTAATCTAGTGGTCGTACGTATTGCACGACTGCTGAGCGTAAGTTCCTTTTCTTTTGTGTGGTGGTAAATCGTCCAATGTCTTCTCCCGCTCTGGGTGGAGCGGGAGGGCGTGTCAGACTCTTGCTGACTAAAACCCACCCCTGTTCCTTCCCTACCTGAGTGCCCAGTGGTGTGGTGACTCATGTTCAGAATTTATCCGCTACCCCTAGGCATGTCTGCCCGGGGGTGGAGGATAAATTCGAAAGAGTTACCTCGCCCCCGGGCGCGTAGGGCAGGGAGGAACAGGGGTGGGTTTTAGTCAGTAAGAGTCTGACACGCCCTTCCGCTCCACCCCAGAGCGGAAAGAGTCATTTGATGATTTCCCACCCCCAAAAAAAAAAAAAAAAAAAAAAAAAAAAAAAAAAAAAAAAAAAAAAAAAAAAAAAAAAAAAAAAAAAAAACCCCTACGCATGCAGGCACCGGCCACGATGGGCCCCGTCAGTGATGGCTGACACTAATCTCTTTGAGGCGCGCGCGGAACACTACGCGCCGTCGACTCACGGGCCTGGTGCTGATCGGACGGCGAGCTACCCACTGCTCGCATCCCAGCGTAAGGTCCTGGATTCGATTCCCGGGTCGTGCTAAGTGTTATTGGGTTTTCCCATTAGGATTTCTCAGTGACTACCCGAAGTTTGGAAGTCCGTGGTGTGAACTGTGACACCCCCGTGCCTCGGAAGGCACGTAAAGCCGTTAGTTCTGCGCCTGATCTCTACTCGGTAATGTCAAATTGTTGTCCCATCGAAATAGGAGAGTGAAGGAACGGAGAGTGTATCTGTGTTTGCGTACGTATTTGTGCACTATAATGACTCCTGCCTACTTGGCCAATCTCCGAGCAATGACATTACCTGCGGAGAGAACTGTCACGTGACTCACATCCAGTAATGTTATTGCCATACATTTTGTTCTAAGCGTTAGCGTGAACGCTAACAAAAAAGTAATTTGTCTCAAGGAACTGCGCTTCTTGTCACTCTCATCAGTCACGCGCGCTATCGTGTATTAGGAGGTTGTCTGGATACACGTCAAATTCTTGCGCACAAGCATTAGACAAGACGGCGAACATACGCACGTGGAGTAAAACAATAATAGTGGAGTACTCGAGTTAATTGCACTATTCAAGTCTTTTCCTTGCCTCTGGAAAATTAAGACCGAAGAATATAAAAACAAAAATCTTAAAGAGGAATAGACAATTTTTGTAAAGAAAAAGTATTTATCGACGCTAATCGAGATTTTGTAGTAATTATTGTTTTAATTTTTCAAAAATCAAAATCAAAAGTCATCTATTCAAACTAGGCTGAGAACCAGCACTTTTTGAACGTCAAAGTTCTACATAAAGACAGTCCCCCAAAAAACGCCCGCCCGTCACCACTTCCTAGTGTTTTAGCTGTGAAGAAGAAGTGGGACATACTCCCCAGCAACACTAATAATAAAACACCATAACACTAATAATAAAACACCGTTACTTCAGTAAAACCGTGCGAACTGCATGCATTCCAACACGCACTAGTTTCGCAAACACGAGTAATCGCGCGCGAAAAAAGTTAGCTTTTTAAAAACTTCAAAAACACTTTTTATCAAAAAAGTCGGTGCACTTATATATTTCTTTTGTTTCTTCGTTATTTGACACCTACTTCCGAAATTAAAGTTATTTTGCAATTTTTAAAAGTCGGTTGTATTTTTTGAAAAAAGTTTTTTATTTTTACTTTTCAGTTATTTTTTTTTTATTAAAGTTATGCCCGAATAGATAACACCATGGAATTTGAACATTTGGAGGCAACCAAAACGTCATCTGTGTATACATATTTTTTGTTTATGTTGATTTTTTTAAAAAGTGCTGAATCAATTTCGGTAAATTTTTTATGGGACCACCTCTGAAGTATGACTTACCATACAAAAAAAAAAAAGAATCATCAAAATCTATTCACAAATGGCGGAGATATCGCGTAACAAACATACAAAAAAAAAAATACAGACGAATTGAGAACCTCCTCTTTTTTGAAGCTGGTTAAAAAAGATAATCGCACACGATTGAACGTGCAGGCATTCCCACCCGCAATCCTGTACGCTCCTGAGAACGCTAAAGAGTTGCTGTATAAAGTGGGATAATAGGTAATGAAGTTGAATAAAGGAAACAACATTGCACAATTATATTACACTTCATATTTCATAGATCCTTTCGAGAAGGTTGAATGTACGCAACAGACTCACTCTGTTCCGTGTAAACTGTGTGTGTGTGTGTTAACTGTATTACGGTGGAACAGTTTTCCTTGAACTCTGCATCTACACCATCCGCATCTGGTTTAGTTAGTTCTTAATAAAATAATAAAACTCAAACTATAAACTTTTATTACATGGCACGTGGATGACACACAAGAATACAAAACTGGCTAACTGTATGTCGGGCCGTGCAGTGTAGGGTTCCGTAGTCACCCGTTACAACACACTTACCACCCTTTTAATACATGTAACAATTTTGATCTAAGTAATTTTGTAAGAAATTTTGCGAGTAGGTACATTTTTTTATTTTGATTTCTTTTAAAATAAACATTGCTCCACACTAGGAATTACTCTTGTATTGTGGGTGCGTTCACAAACATGTAAAGGCCATACAAATATTTGTTCCGTGCGAAAATCGAACCAGCGACACGCAGCGCAGCAGCCAATCGCTCTACCACTGCGCCAACCGTGCTGTCAGCCGTGCACGTGCCGTGCGTCCGGTACCTTAGGGCACACCGACACGGACAGGTTAGATATGAAGGGAATGAAGGGGGCTAGAGTGAGCAAGCAAAGCGAGCGAACGAAACCCCCGTCATCCCCTTCGTGTTAGGTTCCTTTAAATACTGCAGAATTATATGTATAGGGGCCACGCACAGCGGGGTTCCGTTGACTTACGGTGGAAGCGCCAGGGTATCCTGCGAAATTCAAATTTTCTTATGTTTGTCAGGTTGTGTCTTGGTCAAAATATGATTAGTGGCCGTAAGAAGTATGGATTTATAGAATTATAATAATTAAAATCATCAATTCAACTCTCTCAGTGAGAACTGATGCCAAATGTTATGAATTCATGAAATACTACAAAAATATTTGTGTGTAATATAAAAAATGAATTTCGCGGGCTACCCTGGCGCTTTCACCTTAACTTACTTACGACCGTCGTGGTTAGCACATCTGATCAGGCTGAACATCCGGCATTGTATAGAATGTAGGAAAAGTATAGAATAAATAATATTTCAGTGCCGCCTAGGCCAAAAAAGAAGTAAAAAGTATAGAATAAATAATATTTCAGTACCGCCTAGGCCAAAAAAGAAGTAAAAAGTATAGAATAAATAATATTTCAGTGCCGCCTAGGCCAAAAAAGAAGTAAAAAGTATAGAATAAATAATATTTCAGTGCCGCCTAGGCCAAAAAAGAAGTAAAAAGTATAGAATAAATAATATTTCAGTGTCGCCTAGGCCAAAAAAGAAGTAAAAAGTATAGAATAAATAATATTTCAGTGCCGCCTAGGCCAAAAAAGAAGTAAAAAGTATAGAATAAATAATATTTCAGTGCCGCCTAGGCCAAAAAAGAAGTAAAAAGTATAGAATAAATAATATTTCAGTACCGCCTAGGCCAAAAAAGAAGTAAAAAGTATAGAATAAATAATATTTCAGTGCCGCCTAGGCCAAAAAAGAAGTAAAAAGTTAACAGTTAAGGTGCAGTTATACGACTTTTAATGGTTTTTAATAGTATTTAAATGAACATCACGTTTGAACGACTAGTCTTATTTCTTTGAAAAAAATATATGTTACTCTAGACTATTTCCGTCGTAATTTGATCTCAGAATATTTCAAATTATATTTTTATAAAATAGTGTAATTAATTTGTAAAGTTATGTCTAACGCGGATAAAAAATTGAGAATCACGCAAAAACTATAAAGCGTATGTTTATGAAACCTTCACCATTTTAAAGATTATTTAATTATTAATAATTTAGTCTCAGTGTTTTAGTTTAATACTTGTTGTTTTATGTGTAATAAATTAATAATGCGTCTAATTTCGGACAGCGCTCCTTGATGAGCGAGTCCTATTACTGGGTGGACATACGACGCGTTATGTGAGCTCAGCGCAGAACACGCAAGCAAACCACTCAAGGTCGTTGGCAGCTAATAGCGCCTTAAGTTAACAGGGATAGGGGTACAGAGCTGCGAGATTCGCCCTCCGAGCGGAGATCAAGCGGGCCAAAGAATTGGCCCGCGAGGAGTCGCTGGGGACTCTGAACAGAGATCCGTGGGGGCGCCCATACAAAGTGGTGCGGGATAAACTCCGCCCATGGGCGCCCCCGCTGACGCAGAGTCTCCGGCCGCAGCTCGTGGAGGGCGTGGTGAGCGCTCTGTTCCCTTCGCGAGGGGAACATACTCCCCCGCCTATGGCTCCGCCTCCTTCTGTGGTACCTGACGCGGACCAACCCGACGACGACGACGATGCTCCCGAAGTGACCGAGGTAGAGCTGAGAGCGGCGGTGCGTAGGCTGAATGCCAAAAGCACCGCCCCAGGACCAGATGGCGTGCACGGTAAAGCCTTGGTCCTGGCTTTGCAGGAGGCTCTCGGGCCTCGACTCAGAGGGCTCTTAAGCGCATGCTTGGAGAAGGGCCAGTTTCCACTCCGTTGGAAGACGGGGAAGCTGGTCCTCATCAAGAAGCCGGGGCGCCCCGCGGACTCTCCGTCCGCATACCGGCCCATCGTGCTGCTCGACGAGGTGGGCAAGCTCTTTGAAAGAGTAATTGCAGACCGCCTCGTCGGGCACATGACGCGGGTGGGGCCGGATCTGGCGGAGAGCCAGTACGGCTTCCGCAGGGGGCGCTCTACGGTGGACGCCATCATGCGCGTACGAGCCCTCACGACGGGGGATGCAGTAGCCCGGGGTAGGGTCGTCTTGGCGGTGTCTCTGGACATCGCCAATGCCTTCAACACCCTGCCCTGGAGTTGCATAGTGGAGGCACTCCGGTATCACCGGGTGCCGCCCTACCTCCGTCGCGTAGTCGAGGCGTATTTGACGGACAGGGCCGTCATCTACCCCGGTCACCAGGGAGAATGGAACCGACGAGAGATGTCGTGCGGTGTTCCACAGGGATCGGTCCTTGGGCCGCCTCTGTGGAACATCGGGTACGACTGGGTGCTGCGCGCCGACCTCCCTAGCGCCGTCAGCGTAGTATGCTACGCTGACGACACCCTGGTCCTGGCGCAGGGGTGGTCGCACGAGGCGGCGGCCAACATCATGACACGCGGGGTTGCGATAATCGTGGACAGGATCCGGCAACTGGGACTCGAGGTGGCATTGCACAAGTCCGAGGCCATGTGTTTTCATGGTTCTCGGAATGCGCCACCGGCGGGTTCCCAGATAACGGTAGGAGGGGTTCACATCGGCGTCGAGGGGACGATGAAGTACCTGGGACTCGTCCTCGACAGCCGGTGGAACTTCGTCGAGCACTTCCGACGTTTGGCTCCCAGACTGAACAGGGCCGGGGCTGCTTTGAGGCGGCTCCTGCCCAATCTGAGAGGGCCAAACGCCTCCTGCCGGAGGCTCTACGCGGGGATCGTGCGGTCCATGGCCCTTTACGGAGCGCCGGTGTGGGCGCGTTCGCTAAGGAAGCGATCTATTCGCTTTCTGAACGCGTCCCAAAGGGTCATGGCGATCAGAATGATCCGAGGATACCGTACGATCTCCTGCGAGGCGGCGAGCCTCCTTGCCGGATTATCGCCATGGGATCTGGAGGCAAAAATCCTCGCGCACCTCTACGAGGAGCGCGAGGAGGCGAAACGCCGGGGCGAAACTCCGCTGCCGCGACAACTCGCGGCTCGGCGGACAGAGCTCCGGCAGGATCTCATGGCGACGTGGAGACAGCGATTGTCACAACCCCGCGCTGGGCACGCCACCATTGCGGCGGTAGTGCCCCTCTTTGAGGCTTGGCTGGAGAGACCACACGGCGCCCTCACCTTCCGCCTGACGCAGGTCCTCACCGGACACGGTTGTTTCGGGAGGTTCCTGTTTCGGATCAAGCGGGAGGTGACGCCCGGGTGTTTCCATTGCACGGATCGCCCCGAGGACACGGTGGAGCATACGGTGGAGGTCTGCCCCGCTTGGGCGGAGCAACGCCGTGTCCTCGTGGATGCGATAGGCGGCAGCGACCTCTCGCGCCCTGCCCTGGTTCAGGCCATGGTACGGAGCGAGAGGGAATGGGAAGCCGTCTCCTCCTTCTGCGAAGCAGTAATGCTCGCGAAGGCGGAGGCGGGACGCGTGAGAGAGCACCAACAACGGAGTCGCCCTCACGCCCTCAGCAGCAGCCGCCTCAGGAGACGCCGGGGCCTTCCGGCGCCGCGAGACGATCTCCGGCCACCGTAGACCCGGGCCTGCGGACGGCGAGTAGTGGGTAACTCGCCGTCCGATCAGCACCAGGCCCGAGAGTCGACGGCGCGTAGTGTTCCACGCGCGCCTCAAAGAGTTGTCAGCAAGAGACGGGGCCCGTCAGGGCCGATGCCTGTCCGGGGGTTGAGGATAAATTCGAAACAGAGTTACCTCGCCCCTGGGCACTCAAAGGCAGGAAGGAACAGGGGTGGGTTTTAGTCAGTAAGAGTCTGACACGCCCTTCCGCTCCACCCCAGAGCGGAAAGAGTCATTGGATGATTTCCCACCCCCCAAAAAAAAAAAAAAAAAAAGTTAACAGGGATACGTTTACTGTCTTCTGCACTGACGGTGTAGCAACCGTTAATATGCAAACGAATTATTAAATCGAAAAATTGTCTCCACAAACACCGCAATGATTTTGAAAAACCTTTCCAACGATATCTCACATTAAAGGATAGGCAAAAAAAAAATATCCCTACTTTACATCAAAATTCGCGGCAAAGTAATTCCGTTGCAAAGTCGCGGTGGATTCAAATTACGCAATATCATAATAACTGTACCAACTTTGAGTTGCAAGTTATGTGGTGGAAATCCTGGTAACTCCAGAGAGTTCAAAAACTCCGTTGGATAATTTACTACATCATCGGGATTTGTTATGGAATCAACGGATTTGTATGTCACCAAATCGCCAGCAATTTTTGATTGATTGGTAAAATTCAGTGCGTGTACATCTTTGCGGCAAGAATTGCTCGTTGACTTAACCAAGCATAATTCTGATAATTCTCACTAATGTTTGGGAAAACATTTTCAATAAGAGCTAATTGAGAGTCGTCTACAAATCGGCAAAAGTCGTTGGTAAGAGTAATTAATCCAGATGTCGCATCAACTGGGACTTTTCCATTTCCAACAGCTAACAATTGTTTGGAAAATTGTGCAGCACTTTGATCATTTTAAAGTTGAACTCTCATATTAGTGGTTAGCGATAATGTTTTTACGTTATTCCATAAAGGTGATGCCTTCAGGCAAGCATTCAATTCATCTGCAGGCGTTCCACGGGAAATTACTGGCAACGTCTGCCTGAAATCGCCTGCCAACAATATCATCAAGCCGCCAAACATGTTGTTATTTCGCCGAAGATCCTTCAGTGTGAAGTTAAGTGCTTCAAGTGATTTCTTATGTGCCATTGTGCACTCATCCCAAACAATGAGCTTGCATTGCATCAACAATTTTCCCATTGCACTGGATCGGGAAATATATATTGCATGTTGGAGTATCAATTGTGTTTAAATTGAGTGGCAACTTAAGCGCAGAATGTGCAGTACGACCGCCATCTAGAAGAGTCGCCGCAATTCCAGATGATGCTAACGCCAAAGCTATGTCACATCTTGATCGAATAGTGGCCAAAATCAATGAAATGACAAATGTTTTCCCTGTTCGACAATCATTCCTACTTCAATCAGTAGCTTGTTTGCAATAGTCAAGCATTGATCCTCAATCAGAATCAATCCTTCATTGTAGATTTCATCGGTTATTTGGATGTCAGGATTATTCGTTTGAATGCGCAAGCGATGCAGGATATCTTCACATATGTCGTCTTTGTATTTGTTCCATAAAAGAATTTGAAGGAGAAGGTTGTGAAGGAAAACATGTGGTGATGATAATTGCGAACAGCGTTCGTATTTGGTACGCATTTGATGAAACAACTGAATCCGCAAGTGTTAAATCCCAATGAGAATCGTTCTCCAGCAAACCCAATAGTTGACATGCTTCTCGATATGTTTGGCATTGGTGGCCATTCACAGTTTTCAAATGCGCAAATGATTTTGGTCCACGTACATTTACCAACAGCGGTCACAAATAAAAACATTCATCATTTCTAGGATGAACAGTATACATGCGACCTAGTGCATCAGTGGAAAACACCTGTGGCCAATCTAGAACTGGGGTTCCTTGTTTGCGACGTTGGAATTTCTTTGTTGATTGATTCCAAGTGTAATACTTGGGCATTTCAACGTACATCAGCGTCGCTGCGAATGGATCTGCTTCACACATTGCAAAGAAGCTAATCAATATTGTCGATGGTGGTCTCTCAGCTCGTTGTGCCGCATTAGCCTCAGTGAAGTAAACTCTTTGACCATTTTCCAAATGCACTGCTAAATGTACAATTGAAATTGAAATTGAATAAAAATTTGCACAATACACGTGATTGATTTGATGGTTTCCAATTGTAATGTTAGGAAACGAATAACTTATTTTTTTTACTTTTTTTTCACAACTTCACAGTAAACACAATACCGGTTTGTCACATGAAATTAACTGAGCAGAGAACAATGAGTAGCTGTCAAACAATGTATCACGCACCGGCGCCATCTACTTAATATATTGGTTTGTAGTACATGCTATGTATCAGAGATGGCGCTGTATGTGAAAAAGATTTTCCCGCTTTTCTATTGAAATTTTTCCTGAATTTTCTTTGCTATAAACCTCACGGAGCCCGAGACCTTTCCAACGAATGCAAAACCGTGGAAATCGGTTCGTGCGTTCTGGAGTTATAGCGTCAGGAAGGAAAACCCGACTTATTTTAACTAGAAATAACCCAAAATAGTATTATATGCGTAAAATACTGGGCGTATTTTCCAGCATAAATGCCAGGTTGCCTAACGCTGGTTTTCAACTGGACCCTATGCTACGACTGACGTAAATCAGTTTTATAGTTTAGGTAAATATTTAAATAATAAATAAATAGATATATACGAGTATGAAGGAGATATTAAAATATGAATTTTGGGGTTGGGAAAACCTGTAATATCCTACTGCTGACCAAAAACCTCTCCATATCGTTCCAGACACTTTCATGCTTTCTTGGCTGACGACACCATCCATCCTCTAGCACCCATTGCGTGAAGACTTTCGCCCAGCGGTCATCATCCATGCGGACGACGTGACCCGCCCAGCCCTATTTGAGCCTGACAGCTTTTTTGCCCACGTCTATAATCCCCTTTGGAGCGCAGCGTGGTGTCGTACCGTCTCAATCAATCTGCCCTGCCTTTTCCCAGGCGTCCTCACCATCCGCCTGACGCAGGTCCTCACCGGACACGGTTGTTTCGGGAGGTTCCTGTTTCGGATAAGGCGGAAGGAAACGCCCGGGTGTTACCACTGCCCGGATCGCCCAGAGGACACGGTGGAGCATACGGTGGAGGTCCGCCCCGTTTGGGCGGAGCACCGCCGTGTCCTCGTGGACGCGATAGGCGGCGGTGACCTCTTCCGCTCGGCCCTGGTTTAGGCCATTGTACGGAGCGAGAGGGAATGGGAAGCAGTCCCCTCCTTTTGCGAAGCAGTAATGCTCGCGAAGGCGGAGGCGGGACGGGTAAGGGAAGCTCAACGGAGTGGCGCCCGTCGGCCCGAGACGCATTGGGCATAGGTCGTCGCGAGACGATCTCCGGCCACCGTAGACCCGGGCCTGCGGACGGCGAGTAGTTGGAAGCTTGCCGCCCGATCAGCACCAGGCCCGTGAGTCGACGGCGCATAGTGTTCCACGCGCGCCTCAAAGAAATGATTGTCCACTGACGGGGCCCTTCATGGCCGGTGCCTGCATGCCTAGGGGTAGCGGATAAATTCGTAACAGAGTTACCGCTCCCCTGGGCACTCAGGCAAGGAAGGAACAGGGGTGGGTTTTAGTCAGCAAGAGTCTGACACGCCCTCCCGCTCCATTCAGAGCAGGAGATGTCATTGGACGATTTCCCACCACGCCAAAAAAAAAAGGGTTGTCAAATGTCTTCGGGTCGGCTTCCAGTCTAACCGGATGCAGCTGAATACTAGTATTTTACATGGAGTGACTGCTTATCTGACCTCCACAATCCAGTAACTGGGTAATACGATACCCCTTGGTAAGACTGGTTGTCAGTCTTTCGGGCTTCTGACGACCCGTAACGACTGTCAAAGATTAGACAATTGACAGCCGGGACCAACGGCTTAACGTGCTTTCTGAGGCACGGAGAAGTCTCGGTATGTAAAGATGGTCACCCATCCATGGACCAACCCCGGCAAGCGTAGCTTAACCTGATGGATTGATCCATGCGGCTGTTATTACTTTAGCCACGAGCTTTCTTCTTTCCGTACTATTCTTTTTAATCTCAGAAGACTGCGCTGCATTGCAGGCCAAGGCAGAACTTATGCGAGTCCGTGAGCGACCAGCAGATGTATTTGCTAACTCAGTTGACATCAATTTGAGTTGACATTGAATATAATAGGTACTACGTAGTACATTTTTGTTTTCCTATACATCAAAGCAGCAATGTACTGCATAGTGTCTATCAAATTGATGTCAACTGAGTTAGCGAATACACCTGCTGGTCTGAGCACCGTAGGTTAAGATGGACAAGATACACAATCGCTACTTCGAGGTAGAAAGGTCGTATAAGCCGTTTTAGGCAGAAATTACTTAATAATGTAGCTCTGTACAGTTTTTTGAGCTATATCGATCTGTATTTTTAAAGTTTAAATATTCACATATAAATAGTTTTTACTACCCAGTTTTTTTACACCTAAACCATTTTATACAAAAAAATGACGTATAAGACAATAAGTAATAACTTTAAATGAAGATTGCCGTATCACAATAATGTTAAAGAATAATTGGTAGTAAATGCAATATTTATTATGAATTAACTTTTACAACCTTTTTTTACTTAGCAATTTAAATACGATTTGCCTTTTACGCCCTTGAAACCTTACGAATGAAATAAAAATAATGAGTTACACCATTCAAGTACCTACTACCATATTAATTTGTTAAAGTAATAAGAGAAAGACAGAGAGAGAGAGAGAGTGTGAGAGTGAAAGAGAGAGAGAGAGTGTGAGTAGTATTTCACCCATAATTGCACAGATGAAACCTTCGGTTTCCCCGAAGAGGCTTCAAAAGAAAAAAAAAAACCATAAAAAACACGCGAGAAGCTTCTTGCTCTGCCATACTTTCTTCTAGCAGTCATTATCACTTCTAGGAACATCGGCATCTAGGACTATAGGTTTGCGCCAGTTCTCATTAACCAAGGATAGCGGGGTGAGGCTCTTGTCGACAACAACCACATCTCTATGCATACCCACGTCGGCTGCGAGGAAGTATTCTCTAAGGCTGCATACCCCGCGGTTGTTTAGAATCTTAGCATTTAAGAAGCCACGACCCCCATACTTCCGCTGGATATACAGTCTCATCACTGATGATCGTGGGTGATGCATCCGATTTGCGATCAGCAGTGTGCGGACCCTCCTATCCAGGGCGTCAAGTTCCGTCTGAGTCCATTTGAGTATGCCGAAAGAGTACATCAATACCGGCCCTAATAATGACCCAGCCGTTGAAGGCCTTGTTCCCGCCTGATAAAAGACTATTCAGTACTTTATTCAGGTGCCAAAGAAGCGTTCCTTCAACGACTGTTTCACGTCAGCAGCATTGATGCCTTACGCTTCCGAAATACCTATATACTTGTAGGTTTTGGTTAAGCAGAGGGATCTAAGGTGTATGGAATCCGAGAGTTGAGGTCCCACAGATTCCATAACCTCCCCTCGCTTGATGCATGTAAAGCTGATGAAAGTCTGCATATTTGTCCACACCAAATTCCATCCTGGTAGTGTTACTGAAGGTTTCTGTTACCTTCAGTAGCCTCACCAGTTGCAAGTTATTGGGGGTAAAGAGTTTCATCCATGTAAAGGAGGGGTAATACGACCTGACCACCTTTTTCAACCGGTAGTATTGACCCGAATCCTCCAGTAGTATACTGAGAGAGTTGAAGGCAAGACAAAATCACAGTGGATTCAGACTGTCGCCCTGGAATATGCCACGCTCTATCCTTATCGGCTCGCTGTTCTAATTATTTTTTTGGGGGTTGAAATCATCCAATGTCATCTCCCGCTCTGGGTGGAGTGGGAGGGCGTATCAGACTCTTACTGACCAAAACCCACGCCTCTTCCTTCCCTGCCTCCCGGGCCTGCGGACGGCGCAATGGGTAGCTCGCCGTCCGATCAGCACCAGGCCCGTGAGTCGACGGTGCGTAGTGTTCCACGCGCGCCTCAAAGAGATGATTGTCAGCCACCACTGACGGGGCCCATTGTGGCCGGTGCCTGCATGCCCAGGGGTAGCGGATAAATTCTCAACATGAGTTACCGCACCCCTGGGAACTCAGGCAGGGAAGGGTAGGTTGTGGGAGCGGGAGAAGTCATTGGATGATTTCCCAATCCACAAAAAGAGAACCCCTCTTCCTTCCCTGCCTGAGTGCCCAGGGATCTGTCGACATCCTGGATAGTGAAGGATTGTGCTCCACTGCCCCATACACGACATCAGGAAGGTGCACAGAGTTGCATCAACTTTATACAGCTCCAGCACCGTCAAGATGATGTGATGTATGTGGCACTGAGTCACAGGCCTTCTTATTATCTATCCAACATGTTCATATTATTATTTAATTTTATGTATATACAATCGCTGTTAAGCGATAAGACCACCGTTGTACCCATAGATTTAAGCTCGTGTATAACAATTGTGTGACTGTTTTGGTGTACAATAAAGTTTTATTCTATTCTATTCTATTCAATATTACAATATAAATAATTATATAAAAAAAAAACATTTAAAAATATAAAAATTAGTAGCCCGATGGTATCGGGAACAGGGGCTAAGCTACCGTTGGTCAGAGCTCCTGAGAAAGGAATCTTCTAACAAATACGTGCCATGTCCAGGAGGCCTTCTGGATCAAGCAGTGAGGCGAAGACTCTCGCATCCAGCAGCACCCAAGGCGATGGCGCGTAGTGTTCCACCCGCGCCCCTGATGGACGTCGCGAGGGGAGGACACCATACTCTCCCCGCGGGCTGGCACTAGCCGGGGATCATGGAAGTCGTATTAGCTCTCACGATTCACGTTCCAAGTGTGGGAAGGAACACCGGGGTGGTTTTTAGACAGTAAGAGTCTGACAGACCCCTGCGTTTGCCCCAGGCGAAGGACATCAATGAGGATTTTCTACCCAGGCAAAAAAAAAAAAAGGCTCTTGGCTATTAAGCCATTGGTTGTTACGACTATCGGCACAATGACTGCTGTATCCACTTCCCACAACCATGTCGACAACCTCGCGAGCCAGATCAAGCTATACTTAGTTTGCTTATCTTTCTCAGCTTTCACGAGTTGCCTGTCATGAGGTACTGCTATATCAATAATCATTGTGTGACGCTCTAGTCAATCTATCACCACTATGTCAGACTTATTGGCAACAATAGTCCTGTCAGTGATGATAGACCGATACTAATAATAATCTGATATTACCATTTTCGAAAACTGGGGTCGGGCACGTACCTATAGTACGTTACTTCCGATTCCACAAGATTGTATTTAAGAGCTAGTTGCTGGTGGATAATCCTGGCTACAAGGTTGTATCTATGCAAATGCATTGAAAACTTAAAATCTAACAACATTATAATTATTCTAAATTTACTTTCAAAAATAATTGTAAAAAGCACAGTCAACCAGTCTTATCAAAGCCCAACCAGGGTATCGTATTACTCAGTAACTGGGTTGTGGAGGTCAGATAGGCAGTCGCTCCATGTACAACACTGGAATTTAGCAGCTGGTAACCGTTTACACTGGTAGCCGACCCGAAGATAGTTTGGAAAAGGCTAGGCAGATTGATTGAACAAGGACAAGAAACCCTTACAGTTTCAGTCTGTCCGTCTGAGGCATGGCGTAGAGACTTACTAGAAAGCTGCAAATTTGCATGGATATATTATTAAAATTGACAAACGAACACGAAAATTGAAACGCCGCGATAACGAAATAATTAAATCTTGAAAAAGATTATTTTTATGGTAGGTCTAGGTATCATTGGGTAGATCCCATACCTACATGTAAAGTGGAGATGGCTTTTTTTTTCTTGCCTATCATAAAGTTTGGGATATCGTTGGATAGGTTTATTAAAATCATTAGGGGGTTGTACAGACTATTTTTCGATTCAGTGATTCGTTTGCGAAATATTAAACTTTAAAGTGTTTTTTTTTGTTCGAGTCGATGGTCCCCCAACCTAAAAACTCAACTATTGACTTGAAAAATCTGATAAAATTCATGATGGTGGCGTTTTTATCAAACTTTTAAGGAAAACTATAACGGCTTAGTCAGATCTGTTGATTTAACAGTAATAGTCGCCCAATTTATAAATGTACCTACTTAGAAAATATCTTACAAGACAAAAAATCATTTGAAAAAAATATTAGGTGAAATTGTTACTTATTAAAGGTGGTAAATTGTCCGTTAAACCATGATTTCCATTAATAATTATGTTTATACTAATAAACATAAACCCTTTCTAAGTCCGCGTGTTACAACGGGTGACTACGGAACCTTACACTGCGCGTGGCCCGACACGCACTTTGTCGGTTTTTCCAGCGTCATTTTACGCATGGGACGTTCTGCGCCAAGCTAGGAAATCACCGTCACACGGTTGGACAAGTACGATGATTAATAATTTATTGTTTTTATCTGTTCTACGACTTTTGACCTGTACTAGGGCAATATCGCACAAGTTACGTCTTTTTTACTTAATCTTGGACAATTCCATTGTTTTTATTACACTACGAGTCGTAATATTAACCTTTAAGGCGCTATTAACTGCCAACGTCTTTGATTGGTTAGCTTGCGTGTTCTGTGCTGAGCTTACATAACGCGTCGTACGTCCACCCAGTAATAGGACTCGCACATCAAGGAGCGCTGTCCGAAATTAGACGCATTGTTAATTTATTATACATAAAACAACAGGCATTACACTAAAAAAACGTATACTAAAATATAAATAATTAAATGATCTTTAAAAATGGTGAAGGTTTCATGTAAATGAGCTTTATAGTTTTTGCGTGATTCTCAATTTTTTACCTGCATTAGATTTAACTTTACAAATGAATTACCTACACTATGTTATAAAAATATGATTTCAAATATTCACGTAAATTACGAAGAAAATTGTCTAGAGTAACATATATTTTTTCAAAGAAATAAGACTAGTCGTTTAGACGTGATCTTCAATTAAAAATCGTATAACTGCGCCTTATCGTTTTAATGATGTCATTGTTTTATTTCTTGTTAATAATTATAAAAGTATGGAAACGTGTAGATGAATGTCGCGTGCTGATTATATCTGACGCTTACCATGACTGTGACATGCTATATGACCATGACCTACGGACTTTTACTGAAGTAATAAGGGATTTGTTCCTGGGTCTGTAATATCACCAGTAAACAGTTATTCTGCACCAAATTCTAACTATCCTCTTTTGTCACTCTGTAAGCCTCCTTCTCCACATTCGAGATCATTCGGCATCCAAACGTTTTTGGGCTTAAAATAAAAGTACATTTAAAATGAATGTACCGCGAAAATACGTGTTTTTCTGTATTTTTTTTTATGGGGCCAACTTTGTAGGGTTATGCTCCGGCAAGTTATAGAAGATATTAAAACATTTTTTTCATACTAAAAAAGTGATGCAGTGAATTTAATTATGCTACCAGTGTTCTGGGCACTTTGCCCATTGACAGCGTTGTGGACGAATTTTTCGATGCCCAATGAGTTTTACGCCTGCCTTTTTTATGCCGCTTGTACTTAGTTTATTTTATTAAGCTTGTGTTTTTACAAAATGCGGGTGTTCATATGCCCAGAGTACTGTCGTTGTTTTTTAATTTATGCCTCTCACACTCGTACCTTCCGCTTGATCTAATGAAGACGTTGGTGGTGCCTATCATTAAAAATCGCACTGGGGACGCTTCTGACATAAATAACTACAGGCCCATATCGTTGGCTACGGTAATTGCGAAGGTGTTGGACAGTGTGCTGGACAAGCAGTTAAATAAACATCTGTCGCTTCACGACGCTCAATTTGGCTTCAGAGCTGGCCTTTCAACTGAACACGCTGTTCTGTGTCTCAAGCACACTGCTCGATACTATACGGACAGGAAAACCCCTGTGTATGCGTGTTTTCTGGACTTGTCAAAAGCCTACGATTTGGTGTCCTACGGTGTTTTATGGAAGAAGATGTATGATGAGACAACGCTTCCAGGTGAGTTGATCGAGTTATTTAAGTTTTGGTACGGCCATCAAACCAATATGGTGAGGTGGGCAGGCGCGCTATCCGATCCGTACAGGCTGGAGTGTGGGGTGAGGCAGGGTGGCCTGACCTCACCGAAGCTCTTCTGTCTGTATGTGGATCGGCTGATTCGTGAGCTCAGCAGCACTATGGTAGGTTGTTCAATTGACGGAACATTTGTCAACAACATAAGTTATGCCGACGACATGGTGCTGCTGGCCCCATCGATCAGCGCCCTCAGGAAACTGTTATCGGTTTGTGAGCAATATGCGGAGGCCCAGGGCCTTAGATATAATGCAAGGAAGAGCGAGTGTCTGATGTTCAATGCAGGCACTAAAAGCTATGATGTCCCACCTATTACACTTGGGGGGACCGCTCTAGAGTGGGTCACTTCTTTAAAGTATCTGGGGCACTGGGTCACTGCTACGCAGACCGATAATAATGACATGGAGAGGGAACGTAGGGCGCTGTCAGTCAGGAGCAATATGTTGATCCGTAGGTTTGCAAAATGTTCAAATGATGTTAAGGTGACTCTGTTCAGGGCATACTGCCAATCTTTTTACACTTGCAGCCTATGGGTCGACTACACGCAGAGGGCTTACAGCGCCTTACGAGTCCAATACAATAACGCATACAGGGCACTGTTGAGGCTGCCGCGATACTGCAGTGCATCAGGGATGTTCGCTGAGGCACGTATAGATGACTTCTATGCAATCATACGTAAGCGTGTCGCTTCCCTGATGTGGCGGGTGCGGGGCAGCGCCAACAGTCTCTTGATGACTGTGGCGGATAGGACTGATGGCCTCATATTAAAACACTGGACGAGGACCCAAGTGTTGCCTACAAACCGTGCCCAGAAATAGTGTGTCGTTGTGTTGTTACTGTGTGTTATTATTATTATTACTATTATTCTGACATATTATTATTATTATTTCTGACATGTGTACTGATATCAGACATGTTTTTTGAATGTAATACTTGACATAGGTGAAATTATTATTATGTACTAACACTAGTTTGTAAGTTGTTTATGTTCTCACTAACTATAATATGGATTGTACTGATCTGACAAATAAATCATTATTATTATTATTATTATTATATATATAGATACTATTGGGAAAAAAAATTAAAATTGCTATCTTGTGACTAGTAAAAGACAGCAATTGCTCAAACACTTAAGGGTGCCCTAGTCATCATCAATATAATAAAAAATAAAAAAAATAAAATAAAAAAATTATTCAGTTCATTAACACATTGTACAATAATTATACAATATTGCGATACATAAGGGCCTTAAGTGCTAGGTTTCTTCAAATTCCCTGGATCCCACACTAGGATTCCCTGTGTCGTGGGGTCCAGTCTCTTCCCAAGTAAGACAAACAATATTTATTTATTGATCAATTAATAACTAGACAATAACTAAAACAAAAAATCTTTTTTTTTTTACTTTTTTTGTCTCCATACAGGGCTAAATAATAGCGAAATAAATTGATATTATTTTTTGTTTTGTTATAACACCATCAAATAGTAAAGTAATCGCCATACCACGTTTGTATGGAAGAAAACCGACTAGGGGATCCTTAAATTGCTGAGTTAGTGCAAATTGCATGCATCTAAGTCGTTTCCCGTATGTATGGGCTTGAAACACAATACAACCTCCATTGTGACTACGTTTTTTTAACACACTTATGTTTCACTTGTATTAAATTTTTGAGGAATTTTTTGACGCTATATTTTAGATTCATCATCTTCCTGCCCTTATCCCATGTTTTACTTGGGGTCGGCACTTCACGTTTTTTCTTCCATCTGTCCTGTCAGCCGTCACGCTATCACTAACTCCCTTTTCTTTCATATCACTCCTCACACAATCCATCCATCTTTTCTTTGGCCTCCCTCTCTCACTCCATCCATCTACATTTATGTTCATTACTCTTTTAGTAACATGTGTTTCATCCGTCCTCTTCATATGACCATAGCAAGATAAGCGGCTCTCTTACACCATTTCTGTCACTGGCGCCAATTTTAAACTACCTCTAATGTACTTATTTCTCACTTTATACTATATACTTTACCTCAACATTCTCATCTCCGCCATATGCAATCTTTTTTCATCCGTCTTTTTCACAGCCCAACAATCTGATCCATACAGTACGACAGGTCTGATCACGGATTTATAGATTTTCCCCTTTATCTTGACGGTCATCCGTGGGTCGCAAATTGTTCCAGTGACCTGTTGCCATTTCATCCAATCTGAGTTGATCCTGTGCGTTACGTCGCGATTTATATCGCCATCGCTCTGGACAAGCGACCCGAGGTACCGAAAGTCGGAGCAGGTCGGTATAGGCATTCCGATGAGAGCTATAGGTATAGGACTGGAGAGACCACCGAAATCGCAGAACAGGTATTCTGTTTTGGTTCTGCTCAATTTAAGGCCTTTGACACTTTCCAGTCTTTGCCACCACGTCTCCAATCTGCTCTGTGCCTCTAAGCCACTTTCGGCAACCAGCACAATATCATCAGCAAACAGCATACACCAGGTACACCAGGGAACCTCTTCTTGGATGTCCGACGTCAGAGCGTCCATTATCGTCACGAAGAGGTAAGGGCTGAAGGCTGACCCCTGGTGCAAACCAACTGCCACACTGAAGCTATCAGTGGTCCCCACTGCAGACCGGACTTGGGTACTGCATCGACTGTACATCGCTGGGATCAACTGCACATACTTCCCAGGCACAACTTTCTCCTTAAGGGGAGCACTACAAAACCTCACGAGGCACCCGGTCATATGCCTTTTCGAGGTCAACGAACACAACGTGCAAGTTTTTATGCACAGCTCTGTATTTCTCGCACAGCTGTCAGATAGCGAAAACGGCATCCACTGTACCTCGACCCGGGTAAAACCGAACTGGTTCTGTGAGATATTAATCTCTTCTTTCTCAGCCGCCTTTCAATAACTTTTCCCATGCTTTCATACTATGTGACATTAGCATTAGCTTTATTCCTATATAGTTGTTGCACTCCAGCACATCACCTTTGTTCTTGAAGATGGGCACCAGAGAACTGTTGCACCATTCATCAGGTATGGCTTCTTCCAGCAACAACTTATTGAAGAACAAAGCTAACCATGTTCATCCATCTACCCGTAATGACTTCCACACTTCAATTGGTATTCCATCTGAACCCGTATCATTCTTCATTCCATTCAGTGCTATTCTCACTTCATCCACACTTACCATTCTCACTAATCTCTCGTTCACTGGTTTATTCTCTAAAACACCACTCCAGATATTTTCCTCATTTATCTGTCTTTCTAAATAGCCCTTCCATCTATCCTCAATAATTTCATCCTCCGATAGAAGCGTTCCAGCTTCATCCCTTATACATCTTATCCGACTAACATCCTTCGCCTCCCTCTCTCGGGCTCCATCAAGCCGGTACAGATCTTTTTGGCCAGCTGGACGGTCCAGGGTGTCGTACAGTTTGTCCTGAGCTTTTGCTCTCGCTATTGTCACGGCTTTCTTAGCTTTTTTCTTTAACTCATCATACTCACTCTTTTTTCAGCTTTCAAACTCACGTTTTCCAGTTTTTCACCTTGCCATTCCTTGAATTCTATTCTAACTAGAAAATAGTGAATTTGGGTCTTGTGGTTATCACTTTTGTATATGACTAGGTGTTCATCTCTCTTCTAGAACCAAGTGTTGGATACTGCGAGGTCAAATGCGGTAGCGGATTGCAAAAGCGTCTCTCCCTCGTTATTGGGACATCCAAATCCCATCTTCCATGTACTCTTTCATAAAAAATTCTTGTTCTTCCTACATGCCATTAAAATCACCTCCAACTATTAATTCCTCATGCATAGCGATGGTCATTACAGTTGTATCAAAATTCCTTCCAAAACTTCTCTTTCACCCTTTCATCACCTCCTACCTGCGGGGCATACACACAAACTATATTCAGCATCACATTGTCCATCATAACTTTCACAACTAACAATCTATCATTAATCCTTTTAACCTCCATCACACTTTTTTTACTATTCCCACGCCATTTCTTTTACCGTCACTTTCACAATAGAAAAACTTGTATCCTTCTCCAGTTTCCCTCGCCTTTGTTCTCTTCTATTTAGTATCCTGTAAACACGCTATATTTATTCGTCTTCTTTTTATTACATCAGCTAACTCTCTACCTCTTCTAGTCATAATGATAGTCCCAACATTCCAACTTGCCCCCGCCCGGGGACCACCCCGGGCGGGGGCAACTTGAAATTTTGCACCAGCAACAACCCTAGTCCATTTCCCACAGCAGCCGGGTGCTGCCCCTGCACTTCGCCTGTGGGGTAAGCCCTAACCCTATCACACATTCCGTTTAGACCCATCATGTTACTAGAGACTCGGCTAATATTTTACAGTCAGCCGCCAACCTGACACCAACCCTCCTTGGGAATGCTATTGTTGATGGTTTACCCACCACCACGCGGGTGACATAAGGTGCTGTAATAGTATGCACGGTATCAAAATTTCCCTTAGTCGTCCCATTAAATTTGTGATTGAACTAAAATTCACTTCACCCTATATCTATGTGCAGAATAACCCCCGAATCTCAGTTTCACAGTAACACACCATAACTGTGATGTTTACTGTCGTGACAGCTATTACCAGGTATATCTAATTGGGTCACTGTTATTCAAACTTGTTTCGTCGACATCGCAGGGAATGGCTGGAGGTATTCTTCGAATGTATAATATGTTTTTTGTGTTTGGTTGACTTTCATAATTAATCCCAAAATTAATGACGTTCTTTGAACATTGCACTTTTCCACTGTTTTTGGCTATTGCGAGCCAATCTTCTCAATTAGGAGTCAATATAAAAAATATATTCGGCCTAGACTCACTTGAACTCTGCAGCTTCCTGGGTGCATTATACACCGGCTCGGGCGTCCTCGCAGTTTCCAGATTAGTCCCCAAAAGATGCCGTCATGTCAGAGCATCCCTGAAGGTTAGCAGCGTTTTTTTTTTTTTGTGGGGTGGGAAATCATCCTATGACTTCTCCCGCTCTGGGTGGAGCGGCAGGGCGTGTCAGACTCTTACTGACTAAAACCCACTCCTGTTTCTTCCTGCCTCGAGTGCCCAGGGGCGAGGTAACTCTGTTTCGAATTTATCCTCAACCCCCGGGCAGACGGTTAGCAGCGTGGAACCTCATTTCACTTTCTTTTCCTCTCCCTCCTTCACGCACTCGGATAACTTCTTAAAACCAGGTTACCTGGTGACTGTGACATTCAGAAGGTTACGGGGACGCTGCGGGCTCTGTAACTTTTGAAAAACTTATTATCATCAAATACGAAGGCAATGCTTGTGCAGATCCAAATTTTTCCTATCATCGATTATGGCGACGTGTGCTACTACCTGAATGCAGACCTCCTCAACAAACTTGCCCGTCTTCTAAATTACTGCATTCGATTTGTTTTCAATCTGCGCAACTATGATAATGTCTCTGAGTTGCGCAACAGTTGCTTCTGAATTGGTTGCCCTATCCCATACACCAGCGCAGAGAGCAAAGGGCGCTTACTATATTGTTTTTATTTCGTGTTACTCCTAGTTATGTAACTCTTCATTTTCATAATTAAAAATTATGGTTATTACATAACGTTCGTTATGAATTGAGTATATATTTATATTTTATTTGTAGATTATATGTATAATTATTTATCTTTTTATTTTAATCACGTTTAATTTTCTATATTGCACCTACTATAAATTATTGTATCTGCGTCACAAAAATGTTGACTGGTAGAAAATGTCTGAGGCATTAAGTCCGCCTCTGTACTTGTATGTGCATAAAGAATTAAATAAATTAGTATGACTTGAAAGGGGGAATTACGTAGCAGTACTATATTAAGACCGCCGACATTACAGTGACCCCAGTACCCCAACAGTGGATTTTCAAAATTATTTTTTAATCCGAAGAAGTGGTCCTATATAAATTTTATCTATTTGCTTTAGCGCTTTTTGAAAAATCAACAAAAACAAAAAACGTGTTTACGTAGATGACGTTTTGGTCTTCTCCAATTACGAGTATGTACAAATTCCATGTTCCATGTTATTGGGGTTATCAATTTGGAAATAACTTTAAGATTTAGTTTTAGTTGTGGGGTTTACAACTGAAAAGTGAAAAATAAAATACTTTTTTTACAAAAAATACAACTGAAGAAAACAAAATTACTCCTAAATTTGAAAAATAACTTTAATTTCGGAAGCCGGTGTCAATAAAATTAACAAAGAAATAAAATACAAACACTGACTACCGAAATTAAAGTTATTTTTCAATTTTAAGTGTATTTTCTTGGAAGTCGGTTGTATTTTTTGTAAAAAAGTTTTTTTTTAAATTATTTTAATTATTATTTTTGCAAAAATAGGGATTCCATATTTTAGCATCGAATAGGTTTCACCTTTAAATATAGTTTAATTGTAATTTCTTTTAAATCATTTCGGTTCTTTTAGAACCTCCGCCTGCAGCAGTCAACGTAATTGGGGTGATTACAGAGATGAGGACTTGAAAAGTAGGGAAAAAAATGTTGAACCGTCCCCAAATAAATTGGGGTAAGAGAATGTTGATAAAATCTGATACTCGAACACTTTTACGAGAAGCTTTATCACAACAAAACCATCTAAATGTTCACACGTGCCTGTTTACATATTATTATGCAATCTCCCATGATCTGGCACATAGCCCAAAATGACATACAATTATTTTTTTTCGAATCCGCAAAAATTAGCTACTGCGTCAAAGTAAACTATTACCGGTCTCTCGGAAAAGTATATAGCCTCTCTCAGCATCTAGCTATTGCTTAGACCAACTTCAACCGTACTATGTTAATCTTGGCGTGGATAGTTTGTGTGTTGTGTTCGGTGGTACTGTGGATCAAGTATGTTCGGGATAAATCAAACATTCCACTACCGCCGGCTGTGCCGGGAAAGTTACCGTTTATTGGACATGCACATAAGCTGTTTCAGTACTTTACAAGTTAGTATTTTTATTTTTTGGAGGCAAAGTTTTCGTCGTCCCATCTGGTGACCTCTTCTCACTTCAAAGCCATCGCAAACGCGTTGCTTCTCCGGAGATCGCTGACATATCTCACTCTCCTATCACTTCAGCACTGACAGCAAAATTAGGAATTGTGTTAAATTTTAAATCATAAATTATTAATACTAAATATTATTATTTTCATTTTTTTTTTTTGTAAATTGGGTTAAGGGCAGGAGAATGATGATGATTATGAAATTATTCCATTAATGGCACTTGCGAAAAATATCGATCGGTGCCGTATGTGGAATACCTCAACTGCTGTTAAAGCGGGTGCCCAATGTGGAATACCTCGTTAGTACTACCGCAGAGGTACTCCTTCACAAGGAGCCCTATTATCTATGCCTATGTTTACTTATTTAATACGTCATTTTTGCAAAAGACACCAACCAATATCATTCTGGGCATTAGTTATTATTATAAATCAAAGTCAGGATTTAAGCGAAAAATAACTATTAACAAGTAAAGAAAATCTGCTGCTCAGTACATTATTGCTCGCTTAACTCGACCTAAACCGTATATTTGATTGATTCCTACTAATAATAAGTTTTTGATAGTGACCAAAAATCAGGCGGAATATGATAGATAGATAAGACATTTATTTGATGTAACACACAGGGAAAAAAATATAATACGGAAGAGCACAATTAAAGTATAAAAACCGGCCAAGAACGAGTCGAACTCGCGCGTAAAGGGTCCCGATTTTCACCCTAAAAGTAAACGTTAGTGTTAGATATTCATGTGTGTATCAAATTTCAACTCTATCGGTCCAGCAGATTCGGAGCAAATTGACTGTGACAGACGGACATACAGACAGACACACGACTGATCCTATACCTAAGGGTTCCGTTTCTTCATTCGGATTTTCGGAACCCTAAAAAGCAAGTGTCTTAACAAAAATAAAGAATTGAAACGATCACAAATACGAATATTATCATCATATAAAAACACGTAAAAAAAAAAGGAAAGGGACACTATGAGACAGATGTAGCAGAAGATACTTGGAAGAAAAAAAACTAAAACATAAGTAACACCATAGTACGATATGCACCTCAAGGTTGCTCCAAATGGACGTCCAAGTCAGCATGTGTCAGGAAAATATACGGACGGAATAGGAGGGCGTGTCTAACTGCCTAAAACCCACTCGTGTTCGTTCGGTTGCCGGTGCTTTCCATTGCCGCGGTCGGTGAAATTATATTTTTATACCATAGCGCAATTAATGTGTAAAGTTATGTCTAACACGAATAAAAAATTGAGAATCACGTAAAAACTATAAAGCGTATGTCCATGAAACCTTCACCATTTCAAAGGCCATTTAATTATTTATATTTCAGTATACGTGTTTTATTATAATACCTGTTGTTTTATGTAACACATTTATAATGCGTTTAATTTTGGACAGCGCTCCTTGATGGGCGATTCCTATTACTGGGACGTACGACGAGCTACGTGAAATCAGCACAGAATACACAAGCTAACCGCTCAAGATTGTTGGCATTTAATAGCGCCTTAATACTTAAATATTTTTATGTTTTACACGAAAACCTATATAAAACCTAAATAAGAGTGATAAGTTTTAAGCACATTATAATACCTTTGGTTGATGTATTGTTTGTGTTTGGATCAAATCAAACAAATGCAAAAGTAATTTGTTCAAAATAAGCTGAGAGCCAGCACTTTTTTAAAGTAAAAGTTCTACATATAGACAAACCCCAAAAAGCGCCCGACCGTCACCACTTCCTAGTGTTTTAGCTGTGAAGAAGAAGTGGCGCAACAAACTCCCAAGCACACGTCTAATAATTCTTAAAAACTTGAATCTATATGATTACATACAATAATCTTAACTTAATTGTATGTAACTTAAGTAAAACAGCAAAATAAAGATATTTATCGTCCAAAATATAATCATAAACATTTAATTATCCGCCACTTGTTAGCAGCAACTCAAGCATAAACATTAAACTAAATTAAATAAGCCTCCATACATAGTTATGTATGGCACACTAGTTAGTGTGCCTGCTTAATCTGTATTAACAATCGCTATATATAATGAAGTATCTATTTTTTTTTCTGTCACCTAAATTACAATAATAATCGTTTATTAGGAACAAAACAACAAATAAAGGCAGATAAAAAATAACGTACAACGATGGTAGCTGCAAAAGTTAAAAACTGTGAAATGATTGTTCCAGACTAATGCAATAAGTAACAAGTAATTTAAACAAAATCTTTAGGTGTCATTTTTATAATTTTTGAGAAAGCTCATGCCAAAAAATTAAGTGAAAATTGCAAATCCAATTTATCAAACAACTTTCAAGAGACAATACTTTTTCTACACTATTTAATTGGTAAAACCCTAACATTACATAGCTGTCACAAATACGACCGGTTACATTTAAAGCTAAAGCTTTGGTTTCCTTTAGCGGTTCCGTCAGTTAGCAGATGCAGTATAATGGCCGTAAAAAGACGACACGTGGAATAACGACGTGAAGACAGCTGACTTTTCACGGAAAATAAAAAAAAACCTAAAAAAAAAATACATCCGTCTTCCAAAAAAGGAAATACACTTAAAATTGCAAAATAACTTTAATTTCGGAAGTCGGTGTTTGTATTTTGTGTCTGCGTTATTTAACACTGACTTTTTCACTTTTTAATTGTTGTACCCCAGTACTAAAACTACTATTAAAGTTATGCCTGATTTTCGAACCCCAATAAATTGGAATTGGAACATATTTGGAGAGAACCAAAACGTCATTAGAAATGAATGTTTTTGTTGATTTTTTCCAAAAAGCGCTGAATCAATTTCGATAACCTACCAATCATCAAAATCTAATCACAAGTCGCGGAGTAATCGCGTAACAAACATACAAAAGTCCTCCTTTTTGAAGTCGGTTAACAAAACGCATGGCAAATGGATAATGGACGACCTTGTAAAGCATTATTAGTATATATTTTGGAAGATGAGCAAAGGAATTAGAATCAGAAGACGACAATAATCGTATGCTGGAAAGTTCCCCACTTCACAGCATAATTAGGGTTCCGTACCAAAATGGTAAAAAGGAACCCTTATGGTGTGACTGAGTCTGCCTGTCTGTCTGTCTCTCTGTCCGTCTGTCACAGCTGGATCGATGCTTGATTAAAAATGATCTACGAAGTTTGCACATAGAAAAATCTGAAATTATTCTATGTGATAGAAGTTTATGTAAACATTATAGGAAAAATAAAATAATGTCTCTAAATAGCACACTTTTTCAGAAATTATCAATTTAAAATATATTAGTTCCACTATCGATCAAGAGATCGCGCTGATCTAAAACTGCAATTTTCTACACCGCAGTGTTAAAATTCTCTGACGAAATAGTAACTCATCCAAAATATTTATTTATGATGGATACGCAACCCTCGCTGCGTGAGTCCGACTCGCTCTTGACCAGTTTTTTTTTTGTTTCAACTGCTTCTACTGTTGTATTTATTCTTAACATTATAATAGTATTTCACTAACCCGCACAAAATCTATTAAAATTTCGTCATCTTTGCTGCTCCAGACTGCTGACATTCATTTTGAAATTAATTATTCACTGCTACTGAAAAAAAGTTACACTTCATCTTCGTAAAAACGGCCGTCATGCAAATGGCGGTGCTACTATTTGACATTACTGTGTCCAAAAACGCTGTATAAGAAACCCCATCCCATCTTGTTTACATAAATAACGTTTTAGTGTCATTCACCGCTTTATGACGACCTTCACGTAGCGGCACTGTAATTTACATTATTTAAACTTTATGCAACTCAAATGTCTATGACAAGTGCGTGTTGCCAGTGATGACATGTGAAACAGAAACGTGGTCGCATACAATGGGCCTCATGAGAAGGCTTAAAGTCACCCAAAGGGCAATGGAGAGGGCTACGTTCGGAGTTTCCTTGCATGATCGAATCAGAAATGATGAAATCCGCAACAGAATTTCCATACGTACCAGTCAACCAAGGGTGATGGAGAGATAGCATGGCAGGTGCATAAAATAAGAAAATACATAATTATTATTAAAAGGAAAATGGAAGAATCGTAATCTTGGGAAACCAATATTATTTATAGCCGTGCAGTCGCCACTGTACTCTTAGTGAAAAAATTGAATATTTTCAATAAAAACGACTGTAAAAAATGTTCCAAACAAGTCACTTTTCAAGCAGTCTAATGCACCGCACCCCTGGGCACTCAGGCAGGGAAGGAACAGGGATGGGTTTTAGTCAGTAAGAGTCTGACACGCCCTACCGCTTCACCCAGAGCGGGAGAAGTCATATTAAGATGATTTCCCACCCCACAAAAAAAAAGCAGTCTGATGCAGTTAGTGCAGTTGTTTTAGTTCATTTATTGATTTCATGCCACCAACTGCATCAGACTGCTTGAAAAGTGACTTGTTTGGAACTTTTTTATAGTCAGGTTTTTTTTAATGTTCTTTTTTTATTTTCTACATTTTAGTGAATTATATTTTTGGAATCGCCTCCTCGAACCCTTTATTATGATACCCCACATTTTTTTTCTTTTTACAATATGGCGTCTGTTCGTCGCCATATTGTATTTTGATAACTGTCATGTCTTTAGTTGACGTGAGAATTATCAAAATCGGCCCACGAGTTTGGTCTCTAAATTGCCACAAAGAAACAAACATACATACATACTTAAGCTGATAAACACATTACCCTCCCTTGCGTTGGGCAGTCGGGTAAAAAGGACTTCAATGACGTTGATTTTTGCATTTTCTCAATAATACAGATCTTCAGGACTTGTTGAAGTATGCAGCTGAAGATTGCGCAAAGCAAGGAGGAGTAACTCATTTCAACTTTGGAAGCGAGCTTTATTATTGTAAGTACATAATTATGTTCGCATAATGCTTATGACTATAAGGTTCAATTACAACTTCCGATTTCAAGAGACCCAATTTAGGAACTATCTAAATAGGAAGTAGGAAGCTAGCGATTGCAATATCCTGAATCGGAATCCTAAATTGGCAGTGTTGCCAACTCTTACAAATTCAAGCCCCTAGACAGAATATCAAAAGTCGCTAGAAAGTCTCTAAAACTGATTCTGTCAGGTGCGGACCGCAAAAGAAAAAGAGCGGTCTCAGGTTTTTTTTTCTGGGAAAGAGACCTTGGGAAATTTAATTTAATTTTAATCACATATAAAAATACTAATAGCCCATTTGTAACGACAAAGTCGCTGAATTGGCAACACTTAGCTCTAAATCGTAGTGATGCGATTACACTATCCTAGATCGTACACAATTTAGGAAGTTAAATCGGGACCTCCCAATCTCACTAAATCGGACACTAACTGCTCTAACTGCTATAATATTATACCTTCCTGTTTTCTAAATTGGGTCCCTTGAAATCGGAAGGTGTAATTGAGCCTTTACACGTACAGTCGACCCGTGGCCTAGCTTTATACGGAGTTTCCATACAACATCAGGCCAGTTTATACAGGTTGTTGTACTGAATAACATTGGTGAGACTGTCAAATGCATTAACGACAGAATTTATGAAAATTTTGAAGATATTTAAAGTATTTATTAGAACATTATCTACTTGCAGTGATATTCGATCCACAGGATGCATTCACGGCAGCAAATGTATGTTTGATAAAACATTATGGTTTCGATTTAGGCAAAGATTGGATGGGAGATGGATTAATTATTTCATCAGGTCAGTAATAATAATCCAAAAAATCACAAAACTATTATAATTACAATCAATTTATTATGTTTGTTAATTTTCTGTTATTATATATTTCTTGAAAAAAACTTTAATGCAAAATATTTATAATAGTAGCCATTTATAATAGAACTACCAATGGTTAGGGCTTCATGGTTATTTTATTTTATTTTTATTTTATTTGGGAAACAAACAGATACAATATCATATGAAGTTAGTACAAAAAAAAGCAAAGCATTTTTTTAATATAAATGCATTTATTTATTTCGCAGGAGACATTTGGAAGCGTCATCGCAAGTTGCTGACTCCAGCATTCACTCTGCCAGTGGTTTACGGGTTCCTAGATGTGTTTAACAGCCAGTCTAAGAAGTTGGCTAGTTCTATGGAGCCTCACAGTGGAAAAGGAATTTTTGATCATTTTCCATATTTGAAAAATAATGCGTTGGAAACGCTTTGTGGTGACTATAAATTTTTCGGCACTGTTTTTCTGTCTATACGGAAAATATTATTTTTAACCGACGAAAAAAAAGGAGGAGGTTCTTAATTCGACCGTATATATGTTTTTTTTTTCGATTACTCTAAAAAGTGTCATTGTACTTATCATTATGAACATTTAGTAGTTTATACATATAGTAGTTTTTGCAAAACAAAAAAATATTGTTTTCTATTACATAATTATTTTTTGTTTATGTTTGACGAATCGTTTTGTGGTTGGGTATTCTATTAATTATTTATGATGATATTTCTGTTTTCAGTCGGTACGTTTGGGATAAACGCTATTGATGACAAAGAGTTTACGCAAAAATACATGAAATCAGTAAATGAAATGATATACATTGCCATCAGCAGAGCAGTCAAATTTTGGCTGCAGAATGACTTCATATATCGTCTGAGCGGACTGAAGAAGAAGGAAGAAGAAGTAATAAACAATCTACATGCAATGGCTAATGCAGTGAGTAATATTATATTAAGTTTGGTAATAAAGGAATTACTGAAGAATTAAAAATATAAGACATTAACGAAACTTAACAGTTTGAAATAAATCAATATGTTTTTGCAGGTTTTACAAAAGAAGAAAGCTATCATGAAAAAGGAAGCTTTGAACAATAATACTGAATTTGAAACTACGGGTTTGTACAATTTTCATGAACGACTAGTTTTAGAAATTAGCTAGTATTATTATTAGAACCATGTAAGAACATCATAGCAAAACCATTTGGGTAGCCAGACGTGTTTTTGAGTGGAGACAGTAAATCTAGAAAAGAAGGTTCTCGTCGCGTGCTAAAAGAGTCTGCGATCGAAGATGGCTATGTCCTGTTTTAAGGGTTCCGTCCCCGAAGCGTAACCAACGGGACCCTATTCCCTATTACTATGCTTATGCTGTCCGTCCGTCAGTCAGCGGGCTGTATCTCACGATTCGTAATAGCTACACAGTTAAAATTTTCACAGAATGTGTGAATTTTATTGTTTCTTATTATAGCGGCAACAGAAATACATATTATGTAAAAATTTCTACTGTCTACTTATTACGAATTATGAGATACAGCCCAAAAAAAAAACTTACTAGGATCGTGTTTTTTTTTAGTTTATGGTACGGAACCCTTCGTGTACGAGTCCGACTCGCACTTGGCTAGTTTTTGTCTAGATGTGGACTTCCCAAATAATAATAAAAAGATGATGATGATGCCTAGAACATTATATTTATTATGTTTCTTTTGTGGCTATTTCGTGTTAATAGTATTAGAGAATATTATTTAAGGTATACAGCCGCCAAGTGGCGCCCTCATTGAATAAAAGTCATAGTAAAGCATAGAAAATAAAGATTTTAAGTAATCTATGTTGCGTTTGTTACAAAGAGGATAAGGTATTTTACCGTTGTTAAAACAGGACTCAAAATGTATCCAAAGTAGTAAGCAAAAGAGTCAAAAACAGCCGTTTTGGTACTTTTCATAGGATTCTTTCATCGTTATTTTCTATGTTATGACACGATTTTTTAAGAATCTCTTGATTCTTTAATCTTAAAAAGTATAATTTTATTATTCTACAGAGACAAGATACAAGCCATTTCTAGATCTACTCTTAGAACTTTCGAAAAACGGTTCCCTAACAGATAGAGAGATTAGAGAAGAAATGGACACAATTATTGCCGCTGGATTTGAAACGACATCCACCCAGCTCACATACACTTTGCTACAGCTTGGGGCACATCCTGAAGTTCAAGAGAAATTGTATAAAGAGTGAGTTAGATTTATAATAGAACAATTTTAGAGTAATTCATAGTGCACACAGGTGTACTTCCTGTTCCTTTACTCTCATCGCTCCGCACCGCTCTAGGTGGAGCGCGAGGGCGTGCCAGATTCTTACTGAGTAAAACCCACCCTTGTTCCTTTCCTGCCTGAGTGCCCAGGGGAACGGTAACTCTGTTACGATTCATAGTCCAGTGAGGCGGCAATTCGACACGACCGGGTAGTGGTCAGAACGGCTTTACGTGCTGTGAGAACGAGGGAACAGAGAGTGCGTTTACGAATATACTTTTGCAAAAAAGCCAAGACCGTGGTATGGAAAACTATTATATCATAATATTTGTTACTGTCGATAACTCTGACAGTTCTTGAAACCAAGCATTACGTATTCAAAAGTATTTTGGTTGAGATAACTTTTTGGTTTTTGCAGATTATTAGAAGTACTGGGGCCAGACAGAGACGTAGAAAAGGATGACGTGAACAAATTGGTTTATACAAACGCAGTGTTGATGGAGTCACTCCGAACGTTTCCTTCCGTTCCTGTTCTGTTAAGATATGTAGATAAGGATGTTAGGCTCAGTAAGTTACTGTTTTCTTTTTCTCAATAGTCATCTGTCCAATTTATTTGGGGCCGGCGCTACATATCTTTCTGTTCCATACATATCTTACATATCTTTCTATTAGCCGTCATCTTACTCACAATCAATTCTTAGTTTCTTTTGGTGTTCCTCTACTCAAACATACATCCATATTCCGCACAATATTTTACTAATCGATTTCACTTTCGGACTCTTTATTATTTATACTCATTTCAAACAATCCTCTGAGTATTTTTAAATAAACTGCAAGTTATTCATTCATCCCTTTATCATCAATGGCAATATTGCCTGCTGTAGTCTAGTGGTTGTAGACGTGTCTGCTAGGCTCGAGATCTTGTGTTTGATACTCAGGGTCGGGCAATTTTTTTTTTATTTTTTTTTATTTTTTTAAAGAACACGTTACCCCACACTAGGAATTACTCCTGTATCGTGGGTGCGTTCACAAACATGTATACTCACACACACAAGACACCCAGACCCGGAACAACTATCTGTAGGTCATACAAATATTTGTTCCGTGCGGGGATCGAACCCGCGACACGCAGCGCAGATTAAAATTATTATTTTTTTCAGAAAAATATACGATGCGCGCTGGCAGTTTTTGTGTGATATTTCCACTAGCATCTTATCATGATCAGTCTTGGGGAGCTCATACTGATCAGTTCCGACCAGAACGATGGCTGGATGGTGATTTTAGAAACAACAAGGAATTTGCAGCTTTCGGATTAGGGAAGCGAGCTTGTATAGGTATACACAAAGTTGCATATAGATAAAACTAAATATTACTAAAAATGTAGTTGATGATGAAGATGTAATAAAATCCTGTTAATATTTCAGGTAGAACCTACGCCATGATATCGATGAAAGTGACTCTAGCGCACCTCTTACGACGGTACCGAGTCAAAGCAGACTTAAGCAAGTTGAAGCAGAATTATGAGTTCGTCATGAGACCCGTTTCAGGACATGAGATTAGTATAGAACGAAGAACGTAACATTATACACGATAAATCTTAATAATTGATGAACATGGAAATTACCATTCGTTTGTATTCGGAAATGCTATAATTGCCGAGGGACATTAATAAAAAATATTGTACTGTACACACCTATTAAACTAGTATTATTCAATTTATAAAAAACTGCATTGAAGGGCCATCTATAGAGCTACGATACCACGGATAGACACGCACACATAACGACATTATCGTCAAACTTAGAACCCTTTCTAGATGTTTCTAGAGGCCCTTCGAGGTTTAAAAATGGTTTGCATAGTACTTCTTTTCCAATATTGGTCATGACGGCTAATCTCAGTGGACTAGCCGGAAAGAAAGTAAGAAAGAAAGAAAGAAATCATTTATTTGCTGATAATGTAGGTATACATATAACTTGGAAGGTTGAAGCTAAAGGTATTTATAGTTCAATGGGTTAGGAATTCAACATGACTAGGTAGAGATTAGGCACAAGACCAACGGCTTATCTTGCTTTCGTGGCAAGAGGGCATTACTCCGTGAACTTCTAAACTCTGGGCTACTACTGAGAATTCCATACTATCTTATACACTAGTACTATGCCCGCGGCTTCGCTCCCGTGGCCTATCCCGCGGGAACTGTTATTTTTCCCGGGATGAAAAGCCTATGTTACTCGCCGATAATTTAGCTTTCTATTGGTGAAAAACGTTTTTAAAAAAAAATTGAACCAACTTCCAAAAAAGGTGCAAAATAACTTTAATTTAGAAAGTCGGTGTTTCTGGTTTTGTGTCTTCGTTTTTTGACATCGACTTCCGAAATTAAAGTTATTTTGCACTTTTTTAGGAAGTCGGTTCTATTTTTTTGGTAAAAAGTTTTTTATTTTTCACTTTTTAGTTGTGGTTCTTCATTAAACTGTGTTAACAATTCATAGACATACGATCGCAGCAATCGCGGTTGATTTGCTGTCAATTTTTGAAGAGTTCCGTTGTGTGTCTCCGAAACTCATAATCAGATATATATGAAATTTAAATGGGACCATTTCGTAACAAACCCCTTTCGAACTAAAAAGAATTTTGCAAATCCGTCAATATATGACAGAGATAAGCCCGAACATACAAAAAAAAAAAATACAAACATCCGAATTGATAACCTCCTTCTTTTTCAAGTTGGTTAAAAAATGATTAAAATCGGTTCGTAGTTTCGAAGCTTATTCGGTACAAACAAACAAGCAAAAAAATCTTTCCTCTTTATAATATTAATAAAGCGGAGGCTAGTGACCAGAATAAATAATTAAGCAAACGAATGATTAATGATAGAGCGCAGCAAACTGTGACCTGCACTGAAAATTACCTACACACGAAGTAATGACTTTTTACTGTGTCCTCGACCATTCCATGTTTTTTGTGATACATAGGTTTTTGAATCGTATTAACCATTAACGTCTAACGACCAAAGTCTCTGTTTCCATAATAGCTAGCTTGGTAAATTAAAAGCTTATCCGTTTGCAAATTCAAATGTGCCGTTTGGGGGGCCGAGTCACCCGCGTCCGTAGGAGTATACCCATTGAGTCCCTACACGTGGTCCCCGGGTGGTGCTAATCAGGTGACACAAACTGGTGGTAGGTTTCGACCGATGGCTTGCGACCACCCACTGGGCAAAGACGTACCGCCAAGCGGCCTGGCCGTGTTCCGGTACGATGCTCAGTGTAGCCAATCCAGAGGAGTTGGGTCGAAATAGTTGTTCCATTGCAGGCAGACCAACCGGGCTCGCGCTGATATGGATGTATCGGGAGACTAGTCGCGGAGGGTAGCGGGATCCGAGGCACGGTGCGCCGCTGGCCGACCGCAGTTAGTAGGGGGCCCAAGTAGTGTACTAGCCACACGCGAAAGGCTGCCCCGCCAACTGACGAAAAATCCCGGAATGCACCATCGTGCTGGTTGGCGACCAGACGAGAGGGCCCGATGGACATTCCCGGGGGGGCTCGGGCGTCCCCGCAGTCTCCAGACTAGTCCCCCAATGATACCGTCCTGTCAGTTCGTACCTGAAGGTAGCCAGCATGGAACCTCATTTCACTTCCTTCTCCTCTCCTTCCTTCACTCTTCACAACAATGAAAGGCATTAAAAAGAAAAAAGCTGTACAGCGGCAGCACTCCCTCTCACACAAAGTGCACCTATCCAACATTCGAGGTCTGCACTCAAATCTCGCCGCAGTCCACCACCACCTAGAGACTGAGAGACCAGCTCTCTTATTCCTTTCGGAGACGCAGATCGGATGTCCGTCTGACGTGGCGTACCTATCTTACCCAGGGTTTACCCTGGAGCACAATTTTAAGCCACGCGCTGGTATATGCACGTACGCCCGGGACGACATCTGCTATCGGCGTCTCCATAACCTTGAGGACTCCAGGTTTTCAACTCTTTGGGTCCTAGTGGACACAGGCCTAGATAAAATTGTCTACGCCTGTGTCTACCGTTCGCACAGCGGTGATCTGGAGACAACTGGGCTCACACAACACCTGAGTAAGCGGCGGATGTGGCTCAGCAACGGTACCCATCAGGCCAATTGGTGTTACTGGGGGACTTCAACGCCCACCATCAGGAGTGGCTCTTTCCATACCAGTACACAGACCATGCTGGACAAGAGACGTATAAGCTAGCGCTGGCGTTAAATCTTGCCCAGCTGGTCCAGGGGGCAACGAGGGTGCCGGATGTTGATTCGCACACAGCCAATTGCTTGGACCTTCTGCTGACAACAGATCCAGACCGTTACTCAGTGTCGATTTCTTCACCATTGGGTACTTCCGACCACTGTCTGGTGAAATCTGTATCCGTCTACTCCGCGCCCGATCCTAGCCCTAGAGGCACCAGGCGGGTTTGGCGATACAGGTCAGCAGATTGGGATGGCATGCGATCTTTCTTCGCATGTTATCCTTGGCGGCCCACTTGCTTTTCTTCGACTGATGTTTCGTCTTGCGCGGACGCCGTGACGGATGTGTTGCGGCGGGGAATGGAGTACTACATTCCATTCTCTGACGTGACAATGTCTGGTAGGGCTCGACCATGGTTTGGTGCCGAGTGCAATCGCGCTGATGCGCTTAAACACGCGGCCTACCTGGCATGGGTCGACGCTCGGACGCGTAAAGCGAGTGACGTGAGTCAGAAGAAGAGAGCCTTCAACAGGGCTGCCAAGTTCTGCAAGAAGGTGTTGCGGAAGGCTCGGTTTGACCACATTGGCCGAATTGGGAACAAACTTGCTTCTTACCCAGCTGGTAGTAAGGCGTTTTGGTCCCTGGCTAAGTCGGTTGAATCGAACTTCTGCCGCCCCTCACTACCTCCACTGCTGAAACCCGACGGGTCGCTGGCCCACTCCGCTGAGGAGAAAGCAAGCCTGTTTGCCTCTCTGTTTGCGGAATCTTCGCGTCTAGACCCTGGTGGCGCGAGGCCCCCTGGTACTCTTGGTGGATGCGAGTCGATTATGTCAGACATTCGCATTCATCAGAAGGATGTCCGGAGGGTACTGCGTAACCTGGACGTGAACAAGGCTAGTGGTCCCGACGGGATACCGGCAATTGTACTGAGGACGTGTGCGCCTGAGTTGTCTCCAATCTTGACACGCCTATATCGCCTTTCGTTCGAGACTGGAAAAGTGCCGATGGCTTGGAAGCAAGCTAACGTGCAACCCGTACCCAAGAAGGGTAGTCGAGCTGACCCAACAAATTATAGGCCCATCTCGGTAACTTCCGTTCTCTGTAAGAGTATGGAACGTATACTGAATGGTAAGCTCCTAGCATACCTAGAAGCTAACGATATCCTAAGTGACCGACAATACGGCTGCCGCCGAAATCGGTCAACGGGAGATCTTCTAGCGTATGCCATTCACATCTGGAGTGAGGCCATCGACAAACAAGGGGAAGCCCTTGCGGTCTCCCTTGATATCTCGAAGGCCTTCGACCGGGTCTGGCATGACAGCTTAATTGGCAAGCTTCCTTCCTTCGGTCTGCCCGCTGGATTGTGTGATTGAATAGCGGATTTCCTGAGGGATCGGTCTATCCGAGTAGTCATAGATGGCTGCTCGTCCGGACTGCTGGCTATTAATGCCGGTGTTCCTCAGGGGTCGGTGCTCTCGGCAACATTGTTTTTGCTGCATATTAACGATCTGCTAAAGCCCGGTACCTTTGGGTATGTAGACGACAGCACTGTTGCCGAGAGATACGTGCCAGACGCACGAGTTAGTGGGTCTCAGGTCCGGTCTCTCCGAGAGGCTATGGTTGGGCGCTTGAACATGTCCTTGCACGCTGTCTCAGAATGGGGCGATGCCAATCTGGTTAAGTTCAATGCTGCTAAGACCCAGGCGTGTCTTTTTTCTGCTAAAAGGAGCTAATTTCACCCGGCTCCATGTTTCCGAGGTGTAACCGTGCCGATAACCGACCGACTTGATCTTCTTGGTGTTACTTTAACATCTACCCTCAATTTTGGTCCCTTCATAGAGGCTAAGGCTCAAGTGGCTGCCAAAAAGTTGGGGGTCCTCGCAAAGGTGAGACGATACTTCACGCCGGAACAGCTGCTCCAACTCTATCAAGCGCAAGTCCGATCGTGTATGGAGTACTGCTCTCATCTTTGGGACGGATCTGCAAGATACCAGCTTGATGCCCTTGAGTCAATTGAGAAACGAGCCAAGGGGATCATCGGCAATGATAGACTCGTTGAGTCAAAACTCCAAAGTCTTGAACATAGACGCCGAGTTGCTAGCCTGTCGGTTTTCTATCGATTACATTTTGGGGAGTGTGCGACGGAATTGCATGATTTGATTCCGCCAAGCCCGTTTCATCTAAGGACCACAAGACGTACGGCGAAGTGCCGCCGGTTCATGGTGGACATCCCATCCATACGCACAAAGCGTTTTGAGAAAACATTCATTGCACGTACAGCTAGAGAGTGGAATTCTCTACCGGAGTCTGTGTTTCCTGTAAGATACAACCTGGGAGTCTTTAAGTCAAGAGTGAATAGGTTACTTCTAGGCAAGCGTGCTCCATCTTCGACCACATCATCGCTTACCATCAGGTGAGATAGTGGTCAAACGCGAGCCTATCAAACATAAAAAAAAAAAAAAAAATGTGCAAGCTGTAATCTCCTGTAAGTGGAGGGGTACACCAGCTAGATACCTAAATATTTAAATTTTATGTAAAAAAGTTTTGTGTTTCTTTCTTAGAGATTCTATATAAATAAATTAATCTTCCTCAGACTCATCATCAGCTTTTTTAATGTCTCCACTGCTGAGGCACAGGCCTCCTCTCTGTGAGACTCATACCTCAAATAATTATGAATATATAGTATGTCGTGGTTCAGTCAGTGTCTCGTCCAGTAGGAACAAAGAACGGCCTCCACCCAAAATCAGATGGCGTATGATAGAAAATGAGGAGTGTGCAAGTATGTTTAAGAGTCAAGTGGTGGATAAAATGATAGAAATGAAGGATATGGAAGTAAAATCTCTGGATGAATGTTGGAAAGAGATGGCGGATTGTATAAGGCGAGTAACAAAAGATGTGTTTGGAGAATCGCAAGGTAAAGGCATGATAGGAAAGGATACATGGTGGTGGAATGAAGATGTGCAAAAGATGCTAAAAGAAAAGAAAATTTCGTTTAAAGTATGGCAGAATGTAGAAACCGGAAATGATAATTTGAAAGAAGAGAAAAAGAAAATTTATAAAGAATGGAAGAGGAAGGCAAAAAAGGCGGTTGCAGTTTCCAGGGCTAAGGCGCAGGAAAAGTTATATGATTTACTGGACAGCCCTAGAGGCCAGAAGGAGCTCTACCGGATTACAAAATTAAGAGAAAGGAGAACGAGGGATATAATGCATATAAAATGTATGAAAGATGAACTCGGTAAAGTCTTGTCGAAAGATGACGAAATAAAAGAGCGATGGAAGGTTTATTTTGAAAAGTTGATGAACGAAGAGAATGAATGGAGTGGTGTGCTCAAAGAGGTACAAGTAAATATGGGTTTGGTGAGAGAAATTAGCATGGATGAAGTAAGAAAGGCAGTTCAGTGTATGAAAAATGGAAAGGCCATGGGCCCTGATGACATACCAGTGGAAGTATGGAAGTTTTTAAAAGAGGATGGATGTATGTGGCTGACTTTATTCTTCAATAAGTTGTTGTATGAAGAAGTGATCCCACAAGAATGGTGCAATAGTTCGCTAGTGCCCATCTTCAAGAATAAAGGGGATGTACAGGACTGCAACAACTATCGAGGGATAAAGCTCATGTCACATACTATGAAAGTATGGGAGAAAGTGATAGAGAAAAGATTGCGAGAGGAGAGTGAGATTACCCCGAACCAGTTTGGGTTTATGCCAGGTTGAGGGACAATGGACGCCACCTTCGCTCTCCGTCAATTGTGCGAGAAGTATAGACGTGTGCACAAGAACTTGCACATGGTGTTCATTGATCTTGAGAAAGCGTATGATAGGGTACCTCGGGATGTGTTGTGGTGGGCCTTGAAAGAGAAAGGTTTGCCTGGGAAGTATGTTGAGTTGATTCGTGCTATGTACAGACAATCTAGTACCTACGTCCGGTCGGCTGCTGGCAACACCGATAAGTTCAGTGTGGCTGTAGGCTTGCATCAAGGGTCGGCTTTAAGTCCTTACCTCTTCCTGTTGGTTATGGACGCTCTTACGTCGGAAATACAGGAAGAGGCACCCTGGTGCATGCTGTTTGCCGACGACATTGTTCTGGTCGGTGAAGATGGACCTGAGATCCAGAGCAGATTGAAGAAATGGCAACAGAAGCTGGAGAAAGTTGGCTTGAAAATCAGCAGAACCAAAACTGAATACATGTTCTGCGATTTCGGCGGTCTCTCCAGTTCTGAAGCTGTAGTGCTAGATGGCGCGCTTCTCCCAGTCTGCTCCGATTTTCGGTATCTCGGTTCACTCGTGCAAAGCGATGGCGAAATAGATCGGACTGTTAAGCACAGAATTAACACTGGATGGATGAAATGGCGGCAGGTCACCGGGACTATCTGTGACTCCCGCATTCCCCTAAAACTTATGGGGAAGATTTATAAAACAATGGTCAGACCTGCTGTCTTGTATGGTTCAGAATGTTGGGCCACGAAAGAGATAAATGAAAAGCAATTGCATGTAGCTGAGATGAGAATGCTAAGAGCGATGTGTGGTGTTACGCGCATGGATAGAATTAGGAATGAGTATATAAGAGGAAGTCTGAAAGTGGCACCGCTGACTGAAAAGTTGTGTGGAAATCGGTTGTCGTGGTATGGGCATGTGATGCGGAGGAATGAAGAAAATGTCATGAGGAAAGTCTTGTGTATGGATGTGGATGGCTATAAGAGTAGGGGAAGGCCAAAGAAACGATGGTTGGACTGTGTGAAAGAGGATATGGGTAAAAAAGGGGTGACTACAGAGATGACGACTAATAGAGGAGTATGGAAGAAAAAGACATGTTGCGCCGACCCCAAATAAATTGGGATAAGGGCAGGAGAATGGTGATGAGTATGTCGTGGATTGAGGGCGCTACGTTACAACAAACAGCGTCCTCTAGCAATTTGTTTCAAAATTAAGAATTACGTGATCGGAAGCGCAAGCACGAGGACAGTCAAGCTCGCAGTCTTGGTGGAACGCTCAGCCCCAACGCACGTGTTTGTTTTCTGACAGTTAATTTGATAAAGTTATTTTGATTTAATCCAAATTATCGTTCGTTCGAGTACCCATGACAGTGGCCACATTTAGCAAAAGTTATGTCGGATTGTGAAGAAGACGTGGTGCTTTGCATCTCGGACACCAATGATGCGACATGAGAACTGGGATATACTCTAGCTGAAGAAAACATGCGATGCATTTGCAATGATTGAGGGCCGAGCCGAGCGGTGCAGCAGCCAGCAGCGGAGACCTGGAGATGCTACACGTGCACGAGCAGCGCGGGTGGCAGCCTGATGGGAGGGCTGCGCAGGCGGCGCGTTGTCGCATGCGTCGTGAAAACTCGTACGAGTTTTTAGAACATGACGGGTGAGCTGTATCGTTTTTCTTATGCTGGTGCTGAATTCTCGTTGATTAAAGAAAGTATTGGAACGCGATTTGGTGTCGCCGTGTGCGCACGTGCGGTGTGTGTGTGTGTTATGGTTATGACTGGTATTGACCAATCACGCGTATTCAGCACAGAAAAAGTTTAATGTCGTGAACCGAATAACAATCACCTTCTTGAGATATTATTGCACTTTTAATCGAATAATTATTTACACATGAAATAATGGTTGCACGTGAAATACTTAATTTAGGATTTTCTATTAATATGACGTCTAGTGACCTTTCATTAAATAAAGTGATTATAGTCAATTTATTAGATAATGTTACTGAGCGTATAGTTGATTTAAGCGCGACGTCAAGAGTAAATCAGTGCAAACTTTGAATAATATTGTGGACATTTTATTACGGGAATACTGAGTACTTGAGTGAATACAGGTGAATTAAAAATTCGATTAATCGAACAGTGTAGTGCAGCCGCGACCGTATACGAGGTTCGTGAATGAACGCAATCACCGACGAATGAATGATGAATCCCTCTTTGCAGTCAGTATATTTTATGAGTTCCAAGTGTAGATCGTTTTAGGAAGATACTCGAGCCCAAGTACTAATTGACGTTGTGTGAAGCAGATGATGAATTGCCATCACTTTAGTATGTTTGAACAGGTTCTGAGCTCAGTGGGTTGATGACTGTACCAGAGTATTGTTGCGATAGTCCTGGATGGTATAGACGGGAGAGTCTGTACCAGGGTGTCGTTGCGGTAGCCTTGGGTGGTATAGTCAATAGAGAGGACTCAGCATTCCCGTGGCGAAGCGCGAGTGTAGCAATAGGGAATATGCATAAAAAATATTTATTATCTAACCGATTTATCGATGAATATACTAAAATAGAGTGCGAACAGTGAAAGCAGAATCAAAATTTAAAATTAAACGACATATAACAAATTTAAACAGATATTTTATTTATTTATTTAAACTTCATTTACAATAGTTGTACATAGGCGGGCTTAATGCAACAAGGAATTCTCTACCAGTCAACCTTTTGGTTAAATAAACAACTCTGTGGTAGGTGTACAACCAAACGCTTACCATTAACAAATAGAACAAAATATAAAAATACTAGACCAATACTAAAACACAAATATATTCTAAAGTAATATACTAATAAATATTATAATAAATACCAAATAATACAGTACATAAACACAAAAAAAAGAAAAAAAAACTCAAAAAACAATGATTACGACGAGGACCTAACTACGCTTGAGAGGACTTTAAGTAGTAGTTCCGTATTTTACGCTTATACGAAAATTTACTCTAAGCTTTTTTGATGTCAAGGGGAAGCACGTTATCGAGTCTAATCGTTGAAATAACGTAAGAGTTGGACATAAACCCGGTGCGGTGAGAAGGAATGTGCAGAAGCAAGTTTTTGGATGCAAGAAGGCTCAGACTGTGAGAACTGCCCAATACCTTGAAATGTTGTTTTAAGTAATCAGGAGCACAAGGATCGTTCATAATAGTGAAAAGCATGCAGAGGGATCTGAGGGATCTCCTGTGTCGGATAGGCAGCCATTTAAGCTGAGAACGTTAAGAAGAAATGTAGTCATATTTCCGAAGGCCAAAAATAAAATGAATACAGCTGTTGAGAAGACGATCCAATTTGTTTAGAAGTTCCTGGGATATATCAGAGTAACAAACATTAGCATAGTCAATTATAGGCAGCACTAGCGATTGGACCAAAGTTGTTTTAGTGCTTGATGGAAGGAAGTGCTTGAATCTATAGAGAGATCGCAGTGTGAATATGACTCTCTGGCTTACTTGAGCAATCTGCTTTTTCCAATTCATCCTGTCGTCAATGTAAAGGCCTAAGTCGTTGACGTGTGGCGAGAGAGGGATGACAGTATTGCCGAAAACAAGCGGCTGCAGTTTACTGGAGTCCAATTGACGTAAGAAATATGAACTACCAATAAGAATAGCCTGACATTGACAGTAACTCCAAATCTGCTTGACCAATCTTCGATAACTAAGAGAGCAGCATTCAGCAACGAGATGCAGTCATCCAGGTTGTCAATGTCAGATTGAGCGTAGAGCTGCAGGTCATCCGCATACAGATGGTAAGAGCACTTGAGCAAATAAGAGTGGAGACAGTATACCGCCTTGTGGAACGCCAGATCCCAGAGCGCACCAGTCAGAAGATTTCTGTTCAGCACGTACCGTCTGCTGGCGACCACGAAGATATGATGCAAACTAGTCCCGTGCCAACGAAGAAACCCCAATTTGAGACAAGATAGCCAGGAGAAAGTCGTAATCACCGGTATTAAAAGCATTGGAGAAAACTATTAAAACTAACACTGTTAACCTCGAACTCTCCAGGCCGATCCTAACATCTTGAGTAACATTAAGCAAAGCTGTGGCTGTACTGTGGCCAGGCCGAAAACCTGATTGGAAGGGGGATAACAGATTGTTCCCAAACACAAAGTTAGACATTTGTTTAAGAGCAACTGCTTCCAGGATTTTAGTAAGAAAAGGCAGAATAGAGATTGGTCTATAGTGATTAGATAAAGTGGGGCTGAAAATTTTAGGAAGATGAATAATGAATGCTTTACGCCAGATTGTAGGAAACACCCCAGTCAGCAAGGATGAATTTATGAACATTTCTTTTAATGGCTGGCGACACTTTTTGGAAGCACATTAAGGAAGGGACCCTAATTAACAGCAAAAAAGATGTGCTATTCATTCAAAATACTATAAAATTTGAGAGTTTTGGAAAGTGCCTATAGTAGTAGTATATAATAAAGTTTTGTGTTTTACTGCAAACATATGCCTGAAGGGTCGCTGAGAAGCGATATCTTTACAAATTCTAAGAGGTTGGGATACAATTAAGATTTGGTACAAAAACTAACATAAAAAGCTATTCGCTGCGAAAGCGTGGGAGCGGGCTAGCTAGCAAGGCTTGTAAAGGTGGAAGGGAGCGGCATTAGAAAAAAATTATATTGTATTCGAGCGGGGAGGTAGGCAGGAGCGGAGAGGAGACAGACGGCGTTGAGACCGGGTGAAGCGCAGGTCATGGTTGTGGAGTTGGGAGGCCTATGTCCAGTTGTAGTTTTAGAAGTACTAGTATTGTTATTATGTTAAATATAAATGGACTAGTCCAGTTATGTTAATTAATATTTAAAGTGTGTGTGGTTACGTCTCTGAAGAGATTAGGCAAGAGTATTAGTTTATGCTTGAATATTATAAGTGTGGTTTAAACTAGGGTTTAAATATCCGTAAGTAGAGTGTAAAGATACGTGTGCGAATCTCGGTGACTGCGATGGAGAATGAAGGGTGAGTTTTAGCTGTTTTATGTGAGCTTCTTATTGAACCTAGCTTTGGTTAGGTATTGGAAATCCATCACAATTTAGGATATGTGTGAATGTCCGTGAGTGTGACAGGAAGAGTGTTCTGTTATCCTGATTTATTCTAGGCTGATATTGTGTTTAAGTAATAATTTAAACAGACACGCGAGTGGAGCTGCGAGGAGAGCTAGTTGGCTAAAGTTCTTAGAACTTAACGGCAGAAACGTGTTGTTAGCGCTATTGAACTGTCTGTGTAGGATTTCAAGGGAGTTGGAAAGTTCAACTCTATTTACTTCTTGAGTGAAGACTCAACTATATTACCAGTTAGTATTTGTATTAATTCCTGAATTTATATTCTCTATTTGTGACCTTTGTTTCGGTCAGATACGAGCACTGCACTTTATGGATGTACTTGTTGTACGAATGATGCACTTTCATTGGGGTTGGGTCGACTATATTTACCAAATTATACAGTCTACGACTGTTTAGGGACCATGTCTCCTAAGAGCATGTTTTCGACGTTCTGTTGCTGAAAAAGCCGCCCCGTCACGTTTTACAGCTTGAGAAAGCTGCTAGGGAACATGCTTCTTATAAGCATGGTTACGACGTATTGACGCTGGAAAGCCGATTGCGTCACTAAAGGAGTGTTAATCTGAAGTATTATGAGTGCAGATGTGAAGTATCGTGTGAGTAGATGTTGACCAACTACCTATTACTACACACGAACTATCGTTAATTAAAGATTTACTTAGCATCCCTTAGTTATATAATATGTTTCTAAACCACTTCTTATGTGTTTCACAATTAGAATTCCCAAGTCTCACAAATCATTTCTTTCGGGCCCTTCCTTGTTTCAACAACAAGGCTTTGGGCTGATTTATACTTATGGAATTCGAATTTTAATCGGCGGGAGCTCATCCAGTCAGGACGGCGAAAGCTACGAGGCCGTACGGGGAGGGGTGCGGCCTTTTCCCCTAGGGGAAAACCGATCCTCAACACTAAATCTATGTTAGGAAAAACGAAAATTTTTATCAGCCTGGGGTCATTTAGGAACAGTCACAAACGGAAGTCGACTACTTAGGTAGAGTGGTTAGCTTTGGTCAGGTGCGGTCAAGCCTATGTAAACTAGAGGCCTTAAAAATTCACCGATGCCCGGGAACGTCAAACAAGTTCGTCAATTACTGGAACTTGCTGGATATTTTTGTAAGTACATTAAAGGGTATGCAACAAAGACTGCGTGCATCGCACATTAAACCAGAAAGGGGGTTGAGTTTCGTTGGGGTGAAGAGCAAGAACATGTCCGTCAAGACTTGATACGTTGCTTAACTAGCGAGCCTGTCCTTACAATATTTAAATCTGTACTCCCCACCAAAGTTCACACAGACGGAAACTCTGCTGGCTACGGAGCCGTACTCTTGCAGACGCACGCTGATGGTAGAAGGCATGTGGCATACTTTAGTAAAGTCACGCAGGGAGCAGAGAGCAAATATCATAGCTATGAGTTGGAAACGTTAGCGGGCGTGAAGGCTCTGCAGCATTTCTGCCATTATTTGGTGGGCCTGCAGTTCAAGGTCATCACAGACTGCAACGCTCTCAAATCCACCGAACGCAAGAAAAATCTGCTCCCACGCGTCGCCCGTTGGTGGATCTATCTACAAGATTTCTACTTTTCCATTGAATATCGAAAAGGAGCTATGCTGCCACATACCGACTATCTCAGTCGACACCCTGACATTTTGGTAAATCAAATATAACTGCGGACCATGGAAAAAGAGATTTAATACAAAAACTCTCGGCAGGACAGCTCCATCCCTGTGAAGCCCCGCGGCCAAATCCGGGTTGTCAAATTGAACCCCGACGACAACCCGGGTTGACAGCCGATTTTTTTTTATATTTTTTTCTCTCTAATTTTTATTTTTTTTGTCCGACTCACCGGTGAGTTGCGGGGCTTCACAGGTTAAAATCGCTACTACATAAGTAACGATCTGTTATATTACAAATACACAGCAGTCGGTGAAGAACCGCATTTCCTCTGCTTCATACCCAAGGGCCATCGACTGAGCTTACTACGGATCTTTCATGATGAGCATGATCAAATTGCTGTCGATAAAACCATGCACCTTGTTTTAAAACATTTTTAGTTTCCCGGACTCCTTCAATTTGTTTCTAAATACATTTCGCATTGTTAAGTCTGTATTTCTAAAAATCGAGTTCCCCGTGCCCCACTACAGAACATTTCATCGTGACCAAAACTTAATATACCATTCGATACCATACAAGTCGATGCCCTGGGACCATTACCTGAATCGGAGGGCTACAAGTTCTTCCTAGTATTGGTCGACGCCTTCTTTTTATTTAGCGTTCCTAAAATGCTATTCACTGACAGAGGTATAATATTCGAATCAACGGACTTTGTTCAGTGGATCTCTGAACTTGGTTCTGACCTGCATTACATTACCTCTGAAATGCATAGCTCAAACAGTCAAGTAGCACTATATAAGAACCGTTCTCAACATGCTTCGAATTGAAGTGGGACACAATAACGCATCGTGGTCAATTACGGTTTGGAAGTTCAAGTTGGTGGTGAATATCAGCAAGCAAAAGAGTGTGCTGAGCAGTGGTGGCCCAGTGGTATCGGCCGTGACTTACAAGTTGTAGGTTGTGAGTTTAAACCCAGACAGGGGCTTTACTTTGTGTAAATTATTTCATCACCACTGCTCTCAAAACGGTGAAGGAAAATATCGTCAAAAAACCGGCATGTCCTAGAACCAAAAATTCGCAGACATGAGACATCCACCAACCAGCATTGGGCCCGCGTGGTGGATTATGGCCCACACCCTCTCACTGAGAGAAAGCCTGGGCCCCAGCAGTGGGGACATTAAAAGGCTGACGATGATGATGAAAAGACTACTCAAACGTCACCGATCAATTTAATGATTGGCACTGACGCCTCTACTCCAGCCATACGGTCGCTAGTTCTAGATCTAGCCGCAGTCACTTCAGACACTAATAGAGAAGATTTGCGGCAGGTACGTTGAAGCCATGCCAGGGAAATCCTGAAGAAAAATCAAAATGAGCAGGATGCCTCAGTCAACCGGTCTAGACACCCGCCACGGAAATACAAGGTCAACCCTATACATGGTACCATGGAAGGGAGAATGGTGCCCTGAGATGTGTGCTGCGAGTATCTTTTTGAGAGAGAGTATACTTACAACCTCTGTTAACACGCCCGGTTTCAGTAGTAGATCAGACTTGGGGTGTATTTCCCGGCACGTGTCGCCACATGTGAATGTGATGTGTTCCCCTCAAAGGCGTATGTCGCCCAAAATGTTGGTGTGTTCCTCCTCAAAGGCGTATGTGGCTCAACATGTGGATGTGGGACACATCCACATGTTGAGCCACAAAAAAGGCGATTATCAGTTTCGCTATCTGCTTTTCAGATGTTGACAGCGGTTTAGATCAATTTGAAAACAACGAACCTCTGGTGGGAGGAATTTCATGCCTGGTTTTGATGCAGAAGTAGGAGCTGCGACGCAGCAGAATCATTCTGTTGAAGACAAATCCCAGAAAATTAAAGTCGAGGACGACTTGGTGTCAGGAGAAGCCATGTTAGGAAAAATCTTGTGACGATTTATTTATTTATTTATTTATAATAATAAGCACACCAACAGCACTGTCACTTACAATTCAAATAAAAATAACATCTAAAATCGGCATTTCAGTAACCATGCAAATAACAGGTATGCATGACATTGACAAAATGAAATTAGAGACGATAAGAAAAAATAAAGAGTGTGTCCAATAAGTCTAAAACCAGAACACTACAAAAACAAAAACAATTTGAGCTATATAGACATACATTGTTCGCACTGTTTATATAGAGAACGTCTGTATGAAGCGAAACTCATAGAGAAAACTTCGATAGGGTAATCCGTCAAGTTGGACCTTTCATTATATAGCCTTGCCATACGTGTTAAGGGGCTATTATAGGTAGTATTTAAGGTGGAGGTAGGCAACTGAAAAATGCGATAATGTCGCTTGCTCAGATTTGTCTCTGGTATAAAAGGAGCACGCGTCATCATTCGTTTTACTTTTCGGTTGTCACTCGTGGCAGTAACATCGCTCAAAGGGCTGTAAGTTTTAAATTTTCCTTTTCTTCTCATATTAAATTGTTAAAACCAGTTAAAAAGACATTAAATTCAATTAGTTATACAAGGGGTTATTTATGATCATTTTAGCGGTTATAATTTGGATCGTAAAACGTATGTATTCAAATAAATAAACCTTTTAATTATGGTTTCATGTGGTTGCTAAAAATACTACTCCACGAATTTTTCAAGCCAACAGTTTGGCTTTTACTTAGAGGAAGGGGGGAGGGGGCATGACTCAAACAAAAAAAAACACTATAGATACCCGGCTACAATGTACACCGGGTTAAAAATTAATATTTCACAAACGAATGACTTAATCGAAGTATGTATTAACAATCTCTAAGCTATCCCTCGGACGGACAGATGGTCAGACCGATGATACGTAAGGGTTCTTTGTTCTTTGTTAGGACTTCAGAACCCCAGAAAAGGTATTTAATAGCATTATTTTAAAAAATGACAAGGATCCGCAAGAAAACCAAGGTTACCTAAGGCTAAGGCTGAAGTGGCATTGGGTAGGGCACATTGCTCGCAGGACAGACGGTCCATGGGGCCGAAAAGATCTGGATTGGCGACCGCATACCGGAAGACGCAGCATTGGAAGGCCAAGTTCGACCGATGGCCTGGTGCGAGTCGCGGGTAGCTGATGGACGCGAGACGCACAGGACCGGTCATTGTGGCAACACCTTGGGGGAGCCCTATGTACAAGAATGGACGTCGTTCGGCTGAAATGATGATGATGATGATGATTTTGTTAAGTAAGGTTTTATTGAATTAAATTTTATTGCAGTTGTCGTGGATCAACTGTCAAATGCGTGAAGATTAAACAATCGTTAAGTTTTTTGAAATTTTCTAATTTTTTGCGCCACTTTCTTATTTTTTTCTTTCATAAGAACCTACTCCTGACAGTAGAAAACATCAACATCACAATCGGTCCAGTCGTTCACGTGTGATGCCGTAACCCAGGGAAATAGGGATTGATAAGGCTAATAATAGGGAATATTAGGGAATAAAAAGGATTGGATAAACTTTATGATATGAGAGTACTCATAGATATAAAACACATTTATTTTGTACAGCAAAAGTATTACACATTGTCTATTATATCACAAATATACTTGACACGTGCAGAAAAGTTGGTACACAGAAGCTCACACAAATTGTTTTTGTAAATACACTAAAATTTGGGCCATTCCAGGCGAATAAAAAAGGTATTAATTTACAAGGCAGACGGGAGTGGAAACGCCGAGAGGAAAAAACATAGATCAGAATGGTGACGTTTTTCAGGAAGGTCAGGGGCAATTTCTGCCTACATCTATGGGAACAACGCGTGAGTACCTATATGTAAGAGTATGTCTATATGAATTTATATTATATTCCCTCCGGCAGAGTATAATGTTACGTTCTCCGTTCTATACTAATCTCGTGTCCTGAAAGTGGCCTCATCACGAACTCATATTTCTCCTTCAACTTGCTTAAGTCTGCTTTGATACGGTACCGTCGTAAGAGGTGTGCTAGAGTCACTTTCATCGATATCATGGCGTATGTTCTACCTGAAACATTAACATGATTCTATTTCATTTTCATCATCAACTACAGTTTTAGTATTATTAAGATTTTTTTTATCTACAAGAACAACAACATACAACTTTGTGTAAATACCTATACAAGCTCGCTTCCCCAACCCGAAAGCTGCAAATTCCTTGTTGTTTCTAAAATCACCATCCAGCCATCTTTCTGGTCGGAACTGATCAGTATGAGCTCCCCAAGATTGATCGTGATAAGATACTAGTGGAAATATCAAACAATAACTGCCAGCACGCATCGTATATTTTTCTGCAAAAATAATTTCAATAATTTAATGACAAATCAGTAAGCCAAAGCCCTATAATAACTATTTTTCCTGACCTGGGTATCAAACACAAACTCTCAGGTCTAGCAGACACGTTTACAACCACTAGAGTAATAAAACAGGCAATAATTATAATAATTTGCCCTTGACGACGAAGGAATGAATAGAAAACTTGCAGCGTAGATAAGAATACTAAGAGAGATTTTTGGTATTACACAAATGCATAGATCAGGAAACGAGAATATATATATAACGAGTCTGAAAGTAATATCAGTAAGTAAAAAAACCGGCCTTGTGCGAGTTGGACCCGCGCGCAAAGGGTTCCGAACGAATCACATATTTTTTAAAAGGCTTATAAAAAAAGTAAAAATCTTTTTAGGACAAACTTTTACATGAAGTTGAAAAAAGTTACACGCGACAATATTATAGTTGTACGCTTATGCGTACCTTTTACTATAATTTTAGGCTTATCCTTAAAACAGTTTAAGAGACATTCACGCCTCAAGCTTTCAGGAATTGTTAGAGTTACAACTACAACATTTTCAGTTTACGTTTTTATTTGATTTAAGCTTGCCTTAAAAAGATTAAAATTAATGTATACTTTATTTTATATTTTTTAATGTTAGAATTTATTGAAATACTTATTCTGACACCAGGAGCGTATCTACTGTAAGGCCGAAACTGTCAGTACCTGGGGCAGCAGCAATCTGACATTAGTCTTCTAGCCAGCTGCCTTGTAACCAGGGACTCAAACTGTAACCGCTATAAGTGTTTTTAACACTGTTTTTTTCAAACTGTTTTAAAAAGAAACCTTTATAAATGTAACAGAAACAATGATGTTACCGAATCAAAGTGTAACCTTTTATATCTGTTAATATGTGTAACAGAAATAAGTAGCTTTAGCATGGTTTTAGACATAATTGCACGGTATGGCAACAACGCGCGCGACGGCGCGGCGTTGAGGCCGACTACACGATCATAATAGGTATTGCAGTTGCGATTCCTACTTCCTATCGTGCGCGCGCCATTTTTAGGGTTCCGAACATCCGAATGTAAAAACGGAACCCTTATACTCGTGCGTCTGTCTGTCTGTCCGTCTGTCACAGCCAATTTCCTCCGAATATACTGGCCCGATTAAGTTAAAATTTGCCACACAGGTGTATTTCTATGACCCTAACACGGACAAGTAACGTAAATGAATTAATTTGGAATATGGGGGTAACTTTTGGGGGGAAAATCGGAAAATTTAAAAATAAAGTTTTTCAAACTGTACCTGCGACATATCAAATTAAAGGGCTGATTGTGAGGGTCTCAAATATTTTTTTTTCATAATTTTAAAATAAACTGTTTTAAAGTTATTAAAGAAAATAAACGAAAATACACCACGTAAACTGAAAATGGTATAGTTGTAACGCTAACATTTCTTTAAAGCTTGAGGCGTGAACGTCTTTTACACTGTTTTAAGAGGCCGTATACGAAATTTCACCGATTTCGCTGATTTACGTGATTTTAAAGTTAAAATAATGTATTTGTAAAGGTTTTAATGCACAAAATGAAAGATTATTTCAATTATGATCTAATGTATGAGCTAGTTTTTAGTTTTTTATTATAATTACGATTAATCAACCACAAACCGACGACGGTTTTATGAATTATTGCTGTAAGGCGTTTAGAATATCACATAATTACGAATCGTTTTGTCGTATAAAAGGTATGAAAAAATTTGAATTTATTGTTGCAAAAGTCGTTTATATAATGTATGTATGTATGTCGTAATTAAAATTATCTTTCATGTTGTACATTAAAATTGACAAACGACTAATTGACTAAACTCATAGAAATGCATAATTTTGACTGTGAAATCACGTAAATTAGTGGAATCGGCCAAAATTTCGTGTACAAGCCTAAATATTATAGTAGTAGGCACGCATAAGCCTCCAGAGGACACGGTGGAGCATACGGTGGAGGTCTGGTCCGCTTGGGCGGAGCGCCGCCGTGTCCTCGTGGATGCGATAGGTGGCAGCGGCTTCTCGCGTCCGGCCCTGGTCCAGGCCATGGTATGGAGCGAGAGGGAATGGGAAGCAGTCTCCTCCTTCTGCGAATCAGTAATGCTTGCGAAGGAGGAGGCTTAACGGGTGAAGGAGACTCAACGGAATGGCCTCACGCCCGCAGCCGCAGCCGCCGCAGGAGACACCTTGGGCGTCACTCAGGCAAGGAAAGAACAGGGGTGGGTTTTAGTCAGTAAGAATCTGACACGCCCTCCCGCTCCACCCAGAGTGGGAGAAGTCATAGGAGGATTCCCGAACCCAAAAAAAAAAAATGGTACGCATAAGCGTACAACTATAATACAAATACTAATTAAAACAAAAACACCTATGTATCTAAGTTTTAATTAGTATTTTTAAGTTCGTGTAAAAGTTATTAAAAAGATTTTACTTTTTTTATAAACCATTTAAAAAATATTTGTGATTCGGAACCCTTTGCGCGCGAGTCCGACTCGCACTTGGACGGTTTTACGGAGCGAAAGGGAATGGGAAGCAGTCTCCTCCTTCTGCGAAGCAGTAATGCTTGCGAAGGAGGAGGCGCAATGGGTGAAGGAGGCTCAACGGCATGGCCCTAACGCCCCCAGTCGCAGCCACCGCAGGAGACGCCCTGGGCGTCGGGGGTCACAGGACGATCTCCGGCTACCATAAACGCGGGCCTGCGGACGGCGAATAATGGGTAGCTCGCCGTCCGATCTGCACCAGGCCAGAGAGTCGACGGCACATAGTGTCCCACGCGTGCCTCAAAGAGATGTATGTCAGCCACCACTGACGGGGCTCATCATGGCCGATGCCTGCATGCCAAGGGGTCGCGGATAAATTCACTCAGGCAAGGAAGTAACAGAGGTGGGTTTTAGTCAGTAAGAGTCTGACACACCCTCCTGCTCCACCTAGAGCGGGAGAAGGAGAATTCTTAGGATTTCCGACCAAAAAAAAAAAATTTAGATTGCTGCTAGCCTGCCCCCAAAAATATAATACAAATACTAATTAAAACATAAATACTTATGTATCTAAGTTTTAATTAGTATTTTTAAGTTCGTGTAAAAGTTAGACTTAAAAAGATTTTTATTTTTTTATAAGCCATTTAAAAAATATGTGATACGTTCGCCCCTTTGCGCGCGAGTCCAACTCGCACTTGGCCGGTTTTTTAAAGAAAGGATTGATTGATCCATTGCAGCGAATATTTTAAATAGTTCGAGTACGTGTTTTGCACGGATATAACAGACGGCGCGCGGCGACTGGGTTGCGACTGTCTAATAGTAAATTTGGCAACGTCGCCTTTACCTGTTACACTTATTAACACTGTTAACACTTTTATATCTGTTACAGATATATTACGGTTACACTTTTGTAAGTGTTTTGGGTTAACACATTAAGAAACACATATAAAAGTGTTACATTTTTGATTCTGTTATCCATTCAATATGTAACACTTATAATTCTGTAACCTTTATGAAGGTGTTTTTAAGTCCCTGCTTGTAACTTCTTGTCAGTCAAAAGAAAACAGAATTTATCTACGCTGTGCTATAACCTGTCAAAACAAATCTAACTAGCCTTATCACATCGGGCTACATTGTTAAGTTGAGGGTTTCCTATGATGACCGTCCAGATCCATACTTGAAACTATAGTTTTAGTCAACACAAAATTGACGAGACCAAACAATACGGCACTTTCTTGTCTAGTATCTATGGTACCATTCTGGTTCTACTAGTCACCACCTAGTTTAAAATGACACTTGTCAGAAAGTAGGTACATATCCTATAACTCTAAACACGACGGTGCTATGTTCTATGGTTGAACATCCTATATATATAAAACATTTTTTCAAAAAAACAACCAACTTCCAAAAAAGAAAATACACTAAAATTTAAAAAAAACTTTTTTACAAAAAAAAATAGAACCGACTTCCAAAAAAAGTGCAAAATAACTTTAATTTCGGAAGTCGGTGTTCCTGTTTTGTGTCTTTGTTTTTTGACACCGACTTCCGAAATTAAAGTTATTTTGCACTTTTTTTGGAAGTCGGTTCTATTTTTTTGTAAAAAAGTTTTTTATTTTTCACTTTTTAGTTGTGGTTCCCCTTTAAACTGTGTTAACAGTTCATAGACATACGATAGCAGCAATCGCGGTTGATTTGCTGTCAATTTTTGAAGAGTTCCGTTGTCTGTCTCCGAAACCCATCATCAGATCTTTTTGAAATTTAAATGGGACCATTTTGGAATAAACTCCTTTCGAAAAAAAAAGAATTTTGCAAATCCGTCAACATATGACGGAGTTATGCCCGAACATACATAAAAAAAAAAAAAAAAAAAAAAAAAATACAAACATCCGAATTGATAACCTCCTCCTTTTTCGAAGTCGGTTAAAAAATAACTTAAATTTCGGAAGTCGGTGTTAGTATTTTATTTCTTCGTTATTTGACACCGACTTCCGAAATTAAAGTTATTTTTTAATTATTAGTGAATTTTTTTTTTTTTGGAATCGGTTGTTTTAAGCTATTACATAGCTTCTATCGCGGGCCTTGAGCGTGGAGACCGAATCCAGAAATTCCGTAACGAAAATAACCTAACACCCCTCACTCCGACCGGCACAGCGGTGATACTTTTCAGTTTTGCCATCTATCGATGAATAGTGATGACGATAACAATGACGATGACGATGACGATGACGTTGACGATGACGATGACGATGACGATGACGATGCCGATGACGATGACGATGACGATGACGATGACGATGACGATGACGATGATGATGATGATGATGATGATGATATTTATTTTGTAACGCCAAAGAAGTGTAACTTCTTACGTGCGTGTAAAAAGTGTAACTTGAATTAATAAAAAAGAAAAAGACAGGAAAAAAAATACTGCATAAATAAAATAAATAAATAATTATAATTGCATAAGTTGATAAAAAATGCTATGCTATAGCTTTACCGCGGTAGTCTCCGAATGCCACACGTCTTTTTTTTTAAGTTTTTTATTTTTAGTTGTTATACCCCAGAACTAAAAACTCCAATAACATGAAACGTGGAATTTAAACATACTAGTAATTGGAGAAAACAAAAACGTTATCTAGGTATTCGTATTTGTTCGTTTTTGTTCAGTTTCTCAAAAACTGCTTAAGTAATTTTGATAAAATTTATATGGAACACCTCGGGAGTATATGCTTTCGGATAAAAAAAGAGTTTTGAAAATCAGTCCACAACTGACGGAGAAATCGGCGGATATACGTAAAAAAAAAAAACACCCGAACATAGAACCTTCTCCTTTTTAGAAATTCAGTTAAAAATTAGACCTTGATCACCTTCTAGTGTAATAACACAAGTCAGTACAAATTCAGTAAACCCAAACACGATAGTGTTATCTTGTTTAGTTGAGGAGTTGTTATGGATGGTCACCTTCCGGTTTTTATATCATCAGACCCTGTGTACCACCACCACTAAATGTTATATCGCTTGTCAATACATATCCAACAAGCTGAAATACGATGGTGCTATCTTATTTGGTTGCGAAGATCCGATGGCCATATTCCGACTCCATCATAAGACCCTAGGTACTACCAAATGTAAAATCACATTTCAATACACATAAAATGAGTCCAAATACGATGGAGCTTTCTGTTTTGGTCGCGAAGATCCTATGGACACCTTTTGGCTCCATCATCAGACCTTAGGCATCACCTATTCGAACGTAACCAAACACGATAATGCCATCTTGGTTGGTTGAGGCGATCCTTTGGCCACCTTCCAGCTCTATCATCAGACCAGCTTCATACTACTATTTTTTGCATTGGAAAGTTCTAAAAATAGATCTAAGTCTAAAGTTTGTAAAAAACTTTTTTACAAAAAAATAGAACCGACTTCCAAAAAAAGTGCAAAATAACTTTAATTTCGGAAGTCGGTGTTACTGTTTTGTGTCTTCGTTTTTTGACACCGACTTCTGAAATTAAAGTTATTTTGCACTTTTTTTGGAAGTCGGTTCTATTTTTTTGTAAAAAAGTTTTTTATTTTTCACTTTTTAGTTGTGGTTCCCCATTAAACTGTTTTAACAATTCATAGACATACGATAGCAGCAATCGCGGTTGATTTGCTGTCAATTTTTGAAGAGTTCCGTTGTCTGTCTCCGAAACCCTTCATCAGATCTTTTTTTAATTTAAATGGGACCATTTCGGAATAAACCCCTTTCGAACAAAAAAAGAATTTTGCAAATCCGTCAATATATGACGGAGTTATGCTCGAACATACATAAAAAAAAAAAAAAAAAATACAAACATCCGAATTGATAACCTCCTCCTTTTTCGAAGTCGGTTATAATTTGTAAGTAAATTATAATTTATCTTTATTTCAGACAATACAGTCCATAAAAAAAAAACAACACAGTATAACAAAATTATAAAGAAGGCATTAGTAGGGCTGTTAGTAGTACACAAAAAATAAAATAAAATAACAAGGTATTAGTAATTTGTTAGTAAATGAGACAAGACGAGACGAAGAGTAAAGAACTATTTCCTGTAATTTTTCAAAATTTTAGACTCAGTAGAAAAATTACCATTCCCCCCACCATTCCATTCCATTGCCCCTTATCTCTGAGAGATAAGGAGCTTCATAGATAAGGAATGGTCAATTTTCATTTATGTTCTTATATAACTTTAAAACGATTCATTTTAAAATTACGAAAAAAATATATTTGGGAACCTTACAATCAGCCACAGTTACAATCAGTACAGTTTGAAAACCTTTATTTATAAATTTTCCGATTTTCCCCCCAAAAGTATGTATGTATGTTTATTATTAATATATATATTTTCGTTCACGTTTTTTTTTTAATATTTCTACTTGGTGTTGCTTTGTTGTTTTTTTTTTTTATGCACCTGCCATATTATCTCTCCACCGCCCTTGGTTGACTGGTAGAGAATGCCTAAGGCATTAAGTCCGCCTTTGTACTTTAGTTGCATGAAGTGTAAATAAATAAATAATAAATAAAAGTTACCCCCATCACAGATAATATAATACTAGCGTACAGATGCCTCATCTCATACAAAGAGACGGTACCGCCGTAACTACGGGTTTTCGACTTGCAAAAGCAACTTTTATTCTTCGTTCGGGCCCCGGGTCCTCTAAACCTCGCTAGATGGTGTTAGCAGCGACGGCTTGCAAGTTGAATGAATTTACATACGTCTTACCAATATTTGGCCGTGTTGGGGTCATAGTAATACACTTGTGTAGCAAATTTCAACTTAATTGGGTCAGTAGATACGGAGTAAATTGGCTGTGACAGCCGGACAGACGGACAGACAGATGCAAGAGTTTCCGTTTTATTTCTTATCTCGGCGAGGGGACCAGGAATCCATAGCACAGGGTATCCTAGTTTGGATTCCTGACTTCCACAAATCCTTGTAAGCCCTATATCTATTACACTTATACTGTATAAAAATGTACTTTGTGGGAGGAAAGTAAATCTTTATTATTATTATTATTTTACACTAAGATATTCGGAACCCTAAAAATGATGAGAAAGGTGGATTTGAGTAGAGGAAAACCAAAAGAAACGATAAATTGATTGTGAGAAAGATGATGAATAATAGAGAAGTATATACAAGGAAGACACGTGATCTCAAATAATTTGGATGAATGACGATTGAGAAGACAAAAAAGTAACTTACTGAGCCTAACATCCTTATCCACGTATCTGAACAGAACAGGAACAGAAGGAAACATTCGAAGTGACTCCATTAACACTGCGTTTGTATAAACCAATTTGTTTACGTCATCTTTCTCTACGTTTCTGTCTGGCCCCAGTACTTCTAATAATCTATAAAAAGAAACAAGATGATCTTAGCCAAAATACTTTTGAATGCGTCATTAGTGATTTCAAGAACTAACAAAAGTTATCGGCAGCAATAGGTATTGTGATTCAATAGTTCTGCATAACAAGGTCACGTGCGCTTAATCTCTGCAGACAGTGAATCTTTGACACGGTGGCCATTTTTTGCAAAAGTATATTCGCAATCGCAGGTGAACTTTCTGTTCCCTCACTCTCATAGCATTTAAAATCGTTGGTCCTGCGCCTGATCTCTCCTTGGTTGTGTCGCATTGCCGACTATCCGAGTATCCGAACAGAAAGTGCACCCGTGTGCACTATATAGACATGTATCTAAAATCTCTCAAACTCACTCTTTACACAATTTCTCTTGAACTTCAGGATGTGCTCCAAGTAGCAACAAAGTATATATGAGCTGGTTGGAGGTCGTTTCAAAGCCAGCTGCAATGAATGTGTCCATTTCTTCTCTGATCTCCCTCTCTGTCAAGGCACCATTTTTCGAAAGTTCTAAAAGTAGATCTAGAAATGGCTTGTATCTAGTCCCTGAATAAAAATAAAATTATGTTTGATAAGGTTAAGGGTCTACTACCGGCCAAGTGGCGCCCTCATTGAATAAAAAATTATAGCATCGCATAGAAAATAAATATTAAAGAATCCAACGTCACGTTTGTTACAAAGAGGATTAAGTATTTTTACGTTGTTGGAACAGGTCTCAGAATAGTTCGTAACCAAAGTAGTAGGCAAAACTGTCAGAAATGGCCGTTTTTGGGACTTTTAAATACTTTATCCTCTTTGTAAAATAATAGTTTCAAAAACTAAATATAAGATAAATGCAGTACTCAGCCTGAGGGCATCTCACCTCGTTTATCGATTTACTGTCTCCGTTCAACAAGACGTCTGGCTGCCCCAAAAATAATGCAATCTAATTTCTAAAAAAGTCTTTCAAGAAAATTGTACTAACCTGTAATTTAAATTCAGTGTTAGTGTTCAAAGCTTCGTTTTTCATGGTAGCTTTCTTTTTTTGTAAAACCTGCAAAAACATATGATTTATTTCTATCTGTTAAGTCTTGTTGATGTCTTATGTTTTTTACTTCTTCAGTAATTTATTGGTTCCAAACGTCTTGAATATATTACGTACTGTATTAGTCATTGCATGTAGATTTTTTATTACTTCTTCTTCCTTCTTCTTCAGTCCAGTCAGCCGGTATATAAAGTCATTCATCAGCCAAAATTTAACTACTCGATTCATTCCAATGTTTATCATTTCATTTACTGATTTCATGTATTTTTGCGTAAACTCTTTGTCATCAATAGCGTTTATCCCAAACGTACCGACTGAAAGCAGAAATGTCACCAAAAGTAATTGTTGGAATACCCAACCACAAAACGATTCGGCAAACGTACAAGCAACTGCCCGGGGGTTGAGGATAAATTCGAAACCGAGTTACCTCGCCCTCGGGCACTAAGGGCAGGAAGGAACAGGGGTGGGTTTTAGTCAGTAAGAGTCTCTGACACGCCCTCCCGCTCCACCCAGAGCACCTTTATAAAAAAGGAATTTGACATAGACAAAGAAAAAACAATGCTGTTAAAATCAAAGTCCATACCACAAAGCGTTTCTAACGCATTATTTTTCAAATAAGGATACTGATCAAAAATTCCTGTCCCAACGTGAGGTTCCATAGAACTAGCTAACTTCTTAGACTGGCTGTTAAACACTTCCAGAAATGCGTAAGTCACTGGCAGAGTGAATGCTGGAGTCAGCAACTTGCGATGACGCTTCCAAATTTCTCCTGCAAAATAAATGCATTTATAAATAAAAACTGGCCAAGTGCGTGTCGGGCCATGCGCAAGGTAGGGTTCCGTAGCCCGTAATTCACCTAAGTAATTTTTTTTTTATCATTTTATTCAACTACTTTGTCGGCGTGATTAATATGTGTATCCATGCCAAAATTACAGCTTTCTAGTACTAAGAATCTCTGAGCTAAGCTGCGGACGGACGGATAGACGGACATGACCAAACTATAAGGGTTCCTTGTTGACTTTGTGAGGTGTAAACTTTGTGAAGTTAAGGCCCTACTACCGGCCAAGTGGCGCCCTCATTGAATACAAAATCGTAGCATAGCATAGAAAATAAATATTAAATAATCCAACGTCACGTTTGTTGCATAGAGGATAAAATATTTTTACATTGTGTGAACCAGCGGTCAGGTCAGAATGGTCACAGTCACAGTAAAAGTACACGTATTTACTTTCGTAGTTTATTTTTAAAAACTGGTCAGTTTTCCTCGTAGGTACAATTTTATATCTCTTTCTTGGTAGCCGGTTTGCCAGGTGTTTTGGAACTGCTCAAAACTCAACCCACCGGCTTTTAAATGTTACATAGACTATTATCTAAGTGTTAATTAAACGGAATTCCCTAAATAAATAGCTTACATCAAATAAAGTATATTAACTATAATATTTATCGAGGGACCATGCGTAATCATTAAATTTTACTAGGTAATTATTTGGCGCACCGGAAGCTGACAAGCGAAAAAGGCGCCGTAACTGTTTATCGGATTAATAATTATTGCAAAAGATTAATAAAATCAAATTAAATTGACTAAATAACTAAGTTAAGATTATTAAGATACAACAAGCTTGGTTTTACTGGTTAAGGTGAATTACGAGATCGAGCTGGTATGTGTAGTACCGGAAGCCGGTAACATTATTGTTCAAACAGGACTCAAAATTTTTCGTATACAAAGTAGTAGGCAAAAGTACCAAAAACGGCCGTTATTCACACTTTTGCTTGCGAAATGGATTCTAATTTAATTTTATACTTAATATCTGTGAGTTTTTAGATTGGTGTTTACTGACCTGATGAAATCAATAATCCATCTCCCATCCAATTTTTGTATAACTGGAAACCATAATGTTTTATTAAACATACATTTCCTGCTGTGAATGCATCCTCTGGATCGAATATCACTGAAAGAAGATAATGTTTTATTAAATACTTTAATTAAATATTTTCAAACTTGTCTTAAATTCCGTCGTTGATGTTGTTCAGTACAAAATCCTGTATAAACTGGCCTTTTTTATGGGTTTGGGAAATCATCTTATATATAATCATCGGAATTTTCCTTGTTTTCTGGGTGGAGCGGGAGGGCCATGTCAGAATTTTACTGACTAAAACCAACCCCTGTTCCTTCGTGCCTGAGTACCTGGGGCCGCGGTAACTCCGTTTCGAATTTATCCACTACCCCTGGGCAGGCATCGGACATGACGGGCCCCGTCCTTATATTGCTGACATCTCTTTGTGTCGCGCGTGAAACACTACGCGCCGTCAACTCTCGGCCTGGTCCTGATCGGACAGTGAGCTACCTATTACACGCCGTCCGCTGGCCTGCGTCTACGGTGGCCGGAGATCGTCTTGTGACTCCCGACACCCAAGACGTCTCCTGCGGCGCCTGCTGCTGGGGGCGTGAGTGCGACTCTGTTGAGTCTCACTCAACCGTTTTGCCTCCTCCCGTATCGTCCTCCTTTGCGAGAATTACTGCTTCGCATAAGGAGGCGACTGATTCCCATTCCCTCTCGCTCCGTGCCATGACCTGAATCCGGGCTGGGCGCGAGAGACACGGCGGGGCTCCGCCCAAGCAGGCCACAACTCCACCGTATGCTCCACCGTATATAAACTGGCCTGGTTTTGTATCGAAATAAGTACAACGCTAGGCATATAGGCGAATGTAATTTCTGTACTTACAATAATAAAGCTCGCTTCCGAAGTTGAAATGAGTTACTCCTCCTTGTTTTGTGCAATCTTTAGCTAAATACTTCAACAAGTCTGGAAGATCTGCATTATTGAGAAAATACAAAAATCAACGTTAAGGTGGAAGCTCCAGGGTAGCCCGCGAAATTCAAATTTTCTTACGTTGTTTTAATTTGCAGATCAGTTTCAAGTTGTATCTTGGTCAAAATTTGGTTCGCGGCCATAGCAAGTATGTATTTATAGAATTATAATCATTAAAATCTTCAATACAACTCTCTCAGTTAGAATTGATTCCAAATGTATTTCAGAAATCATGACATTTGGCATCAATTCTAACTGAAAGAGTTGAATTGATGATTTTAATGATTACAGTTCTGTAAATACGTACTTGCTACGGCCGCGAATCAAATTTTGACCTAGATATAACTTAACACTGACCTGCAAATTACAAAAAACGTAAGAAAATTTTAATTGCGCGGGCTACCCTGGCGCATCCACCTTAATACACCTTGTTCATTAAGAGCACAATGGTGATTCTAAAGTGCCGTAAAAGAACAAACATACATAGTTACATAGGCTGATAAACACAATACTTACCCTCCCTTGCGACGCGCAGTCGGTTAAAAATAGTCTTCATTACTCCCCAACGGTACCCAACACTATAGGATAGGCAAGAAAAAACCAAGTCACCCGCGCTTTATATGTAGGGCAGATGCCAGCTTTCTAGTTCTAACAGTCTCTTGGCTATGCCTAGGACGGACAGACGGACAGACTGAAACTATAAGGGTTCCCTAAAAAAAGGAAGGCTAAATAAATAATAAAGAAATGAAATTAGGTACGGACAATATAGAATTATAGGGAAAGAAAGTTGTTTAATAGTTATTTTTCGCTGATATCCGGTCTTTGATAAATAACTAATGCCTGGAAAAAATATTGGTGGTCACGTATTGCCAAAATGACGTTATGCAATTTATGTAAATATGTAGGTATAAATAATAGGCTTCTGGGCGAATACTGTAGGCATACTTAATATTACTGTCTGTGGAGCGACAGGTGAGTGAGATATTTCAGCGATCTCTGGTGAAGCAACGCGTTAACTTGCGATGATGGAACGAATTTTTGCATGCAATAAATTAAAAATACTAACTTGTAAAGTACTGAAACAGCTTATGCGCATGTCCAATAATCGGTAATTTTCCCGGCACAGCCGGTGGTAGTGGAAAGATTGATTTATCCCGAATATACTTAATCCACAATAACACGGAACACAGCACACAAACTAACGACGACGCCAAGATTAACATTTTACGTTTGAAATTGGTCTAACCAATAGCTAGATGCTAGATGGTGACAGAGTTATATAGGTACTTTTTCGAGAAACTGGTAATACTAGTTTATAAAATCATTAAAAAGTTTTAGGGTTTCGTAGTTCTAACAAGAAGTCGTATGGTCTGTCCGTCTGTCCATCCGAGGCGTAGTTGAAATACTGTTAGTACCAGAATGCTGCAATTTTGCATATGTATACAGGGTGTAAGGTACATGAAAATCAAATTAGATATCATATTAATATAAAATTGCACAATTTGTTATTTAATAATAACTTATTCCATCTAATTGACCTTAACAATTACATTGGTAATCGTTTTTATTTGACAAAAGATAGGAATCATATAGATAGATACTATCTTTCAAATTATTGTAGGAGACAGATAGCTGTGTCGCTATCATATTTATTTTGTATAACGGCCAAGAATTTGGCTAAACAAATTGCTTCTATTGAGCAATGCAATGACATTTCTATAATTCTGCCAATGTCTTGGCATCAAATTTTGACATTATTAATAATTTAAATTAGAAAGTAAGACAACAGAGACAATCTCTAGCAATTATTTAAAGAATGGCGAAAACAATGTTTTAAAATCAACAAATAGTATCAACCTGGTGCACCAAAATATTTATGGTTGTATGGGCAAGGATTTAGAAATAGAATTATTCCTTAAATTTAACAATGTAGATATTCTTTGTATAACTGAACGTTGGCTTAGAAGCCATCAGATTATGTTTAATTATAGTAATCACCAGGTTGGTAGTTCGTTCAGCAGAGTAAACGCTATACATGGTGGCTCATTAATTTTAATAAATAATCTACTTAAGTTTAAAGACCGCAAGGATATTGTGAGCCTCTCTGTTGAACAGACAGTTGAAATTGCCTGTATTGAATTGGAGCAGTTTATTATATTAAGTGTGTACAGACCACCTAAAGGATTGTATGATTGTTTTGAAAAAGTAGTGGATGAAGTGTTGCAAAAAATTTGTAACTCTAGTAAGTCCGTCATCGTTTGTGGCGAGTTCAACGTTAATTTGTTAGAAACTTCTAACCTAAGCACTAAAATTATAAGTTTGTTTCAGTCATACAATCTTGTAAATCTATTTATGGAGCCTACTAGAATAACCTCCACTACTGCATCTTGCCTAGATAATATTTATGCAGATATTTTACCTACCCACAAAAAAATTATTAATTTATTAGACTCTGATCATAGTGGACTATTGATCACTATACCAAATATAAACAAATATAAAAGAAAAAAAGATATCACTGTTAACCCAAAATCAAAAGGTCGCTTGGAAACATTTAAAACTAAATATTATTATTATACTCTATAATAAAACCCCACTTTTGTCAACTAATGATGACCCTAATTAACATTATAATGATTTTTTCAAAATGTATTGCACGCAATTTGATACTACTTTTATTCCTAAGACGATTTCGGTAATTAGCAATACTTCCTTCAGTGACTGGGCCACCATTGGTAGAAAACGGCTGTATGAGCTGTATGAAGAACGGACTTATATTAACACTGTAGAATTTAATTTATATGTTAAGGATTATTCTAAACTATTTAAAAAAGTATGTTATTTGGCGAAATCTCGCTACTTAAGTTCAAAAATTAAAAATGGTAGTAATGTAATTAAAATGACTTGGGATATTATTAATAGCGAAACGGGAAGGTCTTGCAACCGAAGTAGTGATTACAGCCTTGCTATTGATGACAGTATACATTTCAATGATATACATGAGCCATTGTTTTCATATGTACTACTTACTGATGAATTTTTTTTATATATTTTTTTTTAATATTCGTTCTTGACATGAATACTTGTATAGTATTATATTATATTTTTAATTTTTTTTATTGACATTTTGTTATGGTTATTTTTTGTTTTGACTTGAATACTTTGTTAAGTATTATATTAATTTTTTGATTGACATATTATTATTACTATTTTGTTTGTCACGAATATTTACTTTGTAAAGTATTATATTTTTATTTTTTTTGATTATTTAATTATTGTAAATGTGAGGACTATGTGTGTTATTATTATTATTTTCTCCTCCTTTTTACAGTAATTTTTAACGTTGTCTGACAGTTTGAGTACTTTTGCGGCCTACCCAAATGTCTTTTCTTTGGTATTGTTCGTCATGTCATTGAGCTCCTTAGTGGTTTTGAAGTTGAGCTATTCGACTATTGACAAATGCTTGCACTGACTGGACAGGTCCACTCAAATATGTTTGGTTCTTTCTTCAAAAGACCACTACAGACACTAAGCTGCATGATCCTCATATAGAATAATATGAATGTGAGAACTATGTATGACGTTATATTCATGTAGATTTTATGATTGTCTGGCAGTTTGAGTATTTTTGCGGCCTACTCAAATGTCCTTACTTTGGTATTGTTCGTCGGTTCGTTAAGCTCCTCAAAGTTCTGAGTTGAGCTTCGCGATGACTGACAAATGCTTGCACTGTCTGGACAGGTCCACTCGAATTTGTGTGTTGCTTTCTTCAAAAAGCTCATCCCAGACATAAACGTACATGGTTCTCATATGATTTAACCAGTACACATTGTATGGATTTGAACACTTTAAAAGAGACTTTTACCTCTGAGTTTGTTTCGGTGTTTCTTCTCAGGGTAGTCAGCTAGGAAACACCGGCCTCATCTAGCTTAAACTGACAAAAAACATTGACGTGTAAAAGTATTCCTTGTAACCTATTTACTAAATAAACATCATTTATCATGAATTCACATACGTGTGCTAGTGATTCAGTACATGATTCTGGACCCCCTAGAGCTTTTTCCTAATATTTGTAATATATAAAACTGTATAAAATCGTTATTTATTATTTAAAATGTCTTTGGGGTAAAAAAAATACTAAAGCGATTTTTTTTTTTTTTTTTTTTAATATTAGAAAAAGGCCGACAAAAAATTCCAACGTTAGGAGGTCCAAAATCATGTACTGAATCACTAGTACACGTATGTGCGTTCATTTACCTTACACCCTGTATATATTAAACACGCCCAGAAAACAAAACAATAATTTTTTTATGATACTCGTAGGTTGGTACAAGCCAAATGGGTTTTTTTTTCTCGCCTTTCTTATAGTGTGGGATATCGTTAGATGGGTCTTTTAAAATCATTGCAGACTTGTCTAGACTAATTTTTGATTCAGTGATTCGTTTGCGCAATATTAAACTTTAAATTGATATTTTTTGTTCGAGTCAAGCTTCCCCCCCCAATAAAAGCTAAAAAGTTAGCTCTGTTGGTTAAAAGAGTAATGGTCTCTCAACTTATAAAACGTACCTACTTGGATAATTTCATACAAAACACGAATGTGTGTAAAGTTGTTACTTATTTAATATAAGCTTCTACCAGCGGCCTTGCCTGCGTGGAATTTTATTAGCCTAAGTAACTTCTTTTATAGCTACCTGCCAGTAAAATCTTATCAGAATCAGTCCAGCTATTTCAAAGATTAGCCGGAACAAACAGACAGATAGACAGACAGCAAAAAATTAAAATTTTTAGGTATAGGTATATACATACAGCAAAAAAAATAAGTAACCAGCACGCACACTACAAAACTACATCGCTACTGTTAAGACAAATCTAACGATTCGTCACACACATTGCATTCGTAGAGTGCTACGAATGCAATGTGTGTGTACCTACAAATTTATATGAAACATAAATTTATGAACGCAAGAATCAGTTCAAATAGCTAAGGCACACGAGGATTGAATTGTCAAGCTAAATGTTCCAAGATAGAACCTCACCGCTAGCGTCAATTTTTAGCATTTTTGAAAACGTATTTTTCATTTCGTTTTATTTTAATTTTTGTAATTTACCAGATAATAATGTTACGTCGACCGTATTACACTGGAACGTTCGAGAATGTACTAGAAGTTTCCAGAAGTTTCCACTAGGTTCGGAAACATTCCATTGTGGAACTGTGTAGAAGTTCATAGATGTTTCTAGAATATTCCACTGTAGGATAGTTCGACAATGTTCTAGAAACTTCCATGACTGTATAAATAGGCCCGACGGCGGGCGAGTTAATCAGTCTGTTTTCGACTACGGATGCGAACGAAAGCGAATACAAGCGATTACGAAGAGAATAGTGATTATTAGCGATTTAGTGTTTGTGTAAGTAAGTTGTTGAGTTAATAAAGGATATTTACATAGTTAATTAATTGGTGTAAAATAATTTATCCCATACCCAGCTCGTAACAAATTGGTGTCAGAAGTGAGGGATAAATTATGCCAATTTTACCAAAGGACAACACGGAGGGTATTCGTACAAGGAGTCAACGGCAGCAAGATATGGATCAGAGGTGGTTTGGAGATTGCCCGATACAGACGCCAGGTGTTGTTCAGCCTACGACAGTTTCTTCAGCACCAGCGGTGCCAGACTTGTCTGCGCTAATGGCGCTGTTGCAGGAATAGGCTCGCCGTCAAGAAGAGCAGGCCCGTCGGTTGGAAGAGAAGCTTCAACAAGATAAAGAGGATCAGGCTCGCCGCCGAGAAGAGCAGGCCCGTCGGTTGGAAGAGAAGCTTCAACAAGATAAAGAGGATCAGGCCCGCCGCCAAGAAGAGCAGGCCCGCCGCCAAGAAGAGTTACAGGCCCGCCGCCAAGAAGAGCAGATGCTCCTCACTAAAGACCTTCACTCAACACTTGGCAAAGAGTTCAAAGTGATGAAGGAGCAGGTTCACCAGCATGAGAATCGCATCTCAGAAGCTGAAGTTCAGATTGCCGGGGTGAAGAAGGCTTTAGGTGAACTTAGGGCTGGAGACGGGGTTGTGCCTTCAGTGGTTGCTGCACCTTCGGCACGTTTATTTAAGGTGCCGCCATTTGACGGAACATCTTCATGGTCGGCCTACAAAATTTAATTTGAAGCCGTTGTGAAGGCGAATGGGTGGACCAAAGAGCAAGCTATGACCGCACTCACCTTAGGCCTCCGAGACCAAGCCCTAACCATACTTGAGGCTCTTGGCAAGGATGTGACCTACGAGCAGCTGCTGGAAGCGTTAGAGTCCAGATACGGCGACGCGCACTTGGAGCACGTATTTCGCGCTAAGTTAAGGGATCGCGTTCAACGTAGTGCCGAGAACCTACAGCAGTGGGCCTTGGAAGTTGAAAAGTTGGTTCGGAAAGCATACCAGTCCGCCCCTGCACTCATCAATGGCTATCTAGTACAGGCGTTCGTCGACGGAATACGTGACTTGAAAGTTAGAGCCGCTGTAAGACTTGGGCCTCATGAGATACTGAAGGACGCCTTGGCCCATGCCTTGGAAGTAGAGGCAGTGAGGCAAGACCATCGAACACATCGTATCAGGGAGGTTGTGGCATCACCTGTATGCGATCGTCCGCAAGGATATAGCCCTAGATGTTACACTTGTGGAGAAAGGGGTCATCTTCGGTCAAGCTGTCCAAAGCGAAGCACACTGAGAGAAGATCAATCCCAGCAAGAAAAGGCGACTGATACGACTGCCCAGCAATAGCAGGGAAACTAGTAAACGCCAGGACTGGGGGGCGGGTGCTGGCTGGTATTGAAAGAGCCCCGAGGATTTCGATCTCACAGGCCCGTGACGAAAATAGCCTGATCATAAAAGGCGAAGTCAACGGAAAACCATGTAAACTGACGTTGGATACTGGAGCTTCTCACACGGTCGTCAATTCTCACCTAGCAAGTCGGTTCCTTGGGGACTTCTTCAATAACCACGACCGTATAAAATTACTGACAGCTTCCGATCAGCACATAATCGTCCGAAGCAGGAAGAAGGTGGAGTTAAAATTAGGTAACAAAATCTATCGGCATAATGTTATCGTGGCCGACATAGTAGACGATTGTATCCTGGAATTAGACTTCATGCGGAAACATCGTTGTGAGATCGACGTTGATCAAGGAGTATTGAAGTGTGGTACAGAGGAAATCTTCATGGAAGGTGTACCATCAGGAAAAGTGTTCCGCTTGAAATTTGACGTGTCAACACTTTTGGAAAACTGCAATTTAACGGAAGTAGAAATGGATAAAGCTAAGAAGATGTTACTTCAGTACGCCGACTCTTTCTCTACAAATGATGCTAACATAGGAAGAACAGGACTGGTTCAGCACAAAATTATTACTGGCAATGAGTCACCAATCCGTCAACGACCAAGAAGATTGCCGGTTGCACGTGAAAAGGAAGTGAAAATGATGATTGAGGGTATGGTGAAGGATGGTGTTATAGAACCTTCATCGAGTCCATGGTGTTCTCCTGTGGTCCTGGTGAAGAAAAAGGACGGCAACACACGCTTTTGTGTGGACTATCGATGATTGAACGACGTCACGAAAAAGGACAATTACCCACTGCCTAGGATCGACGACACATTGGATACACTGACTGGAATGAGGTGGTTTACCACGCTAGTACTGAAAAGTGGCTACTGGCAAGTGGAAATAGACCCTAAGGATAAAGAGAAAACTGCATTTTCAACAGGAAAGGGGCTATGGTAGTTTAAAGTTATGCCATTCGGATTGTGTAATGGTCCTGCGACGTTTGAAAGGCTAATGGAGCAAATACTTGCCGGATTGATTGGAGACGCATGTCTTGTCTATTTAGACGACATCATTATCGTGGGCCGTACATTTGAAGATCACCTTCAAAATCTCAATCGAGTGCTGTCAAAAATCCGGACGGTAAATCTTAAGTTAAGTCCGAAAAAGTGCTCATTTTTCAGACGACAAGTGAACATTTTAGGTCACATAGTTTCGGAGGAAGGTGTGCAGACAGATCTGGAAAAAATCGTTGCCGTCAAGGATTGGCCAGTTCCAAAAGACAAGATGCAGGTCAGAGCATTTCTGGGTTTGTGCTCCTACTATCGGCGGTTTGTCAAGAATTTTGCTGACATTGCAAAACCTCTACACAAACTCACTGAGGAGAAGCAACAATTCTGTTGGGACGAGAATTGTGACATCGCATTTCGGGAATTAAAGAAACGTCTGTGCAATACACCTGTTTTGGAGTATCCTGACACTGAAAATGACTTCATAGTTGACACAGACGCAAATAATACTGGCATTGGAGGCGTGTTGTCTGAACGGAAAGGAAACCAGGAAGTTGTTATAGCTTACTACAGCAAACCTTTATCCAAACCAGAAAGAAATTACTGCGTCACGAGACGGGAGCTACTCGCAGTAGTAAGGACATTGCAACACTTCAGTATATATTTGCTGGGACGGAAATTCCAAGTGCGGACTGACCGTGCTGCATTAAAGTGGCTATTGCAGTTCAAGAATCCGGAGGGACAAGTGGCAAGATGGATCAAACTACTACAAGAGTTTGACTTCGTAACGGAACATCGTAGTGGGAGAACTCACGGTAACGCAGATGCACTGTCTAGAAGACCTTGCCCTGAAGACTGTAAGCACTGTACCAAGCAAGAGACTAAGGAAGTAGTTCCCGTGAATCCTCACGGGAACTACATTCATTTCATTTCTGAGATTTCATTCATTGCTGAGATCCATTCTTAACATCCGTTAAGAATGGATCTCAGCAATGAATGGAAGGAAACCCTACATCTTGCTCAGCAAAACGACACGAACCTCAAACCGATCTTTGAGTGGATTAAAGCTGGTGCTCCGAAGCCCAAGTGGAGTGATGTTGCGGCGTCAAGTTCCGTCACAAAGAGCTATTGGGCACAATGGAACAGCTTGGTTATCCAGGATGAACTCTTGTGCCGTAAATGGGAAAACGCTCGAGGAGACAACTGTCATCTACAAATTATGTCCCCAAAGACAAAGTACCTGATGTTTTACGGCTCTACCATGATGGATGTTCAGGAGGATATATGGGGGTAAAAAGAACTCTACTGAAGATACGAGAGCGATTTTACTGGATTCACTGTCGAGAGGTGAGGTGTCGCAAATGTACCAGTTGTGCGGCTGTGAAAGGACCCCAGACACGCAGCAGAGGTGCTTTACAATTATACAAAATGGGAGTCCCCTGGGAACGGATAGCACTAGACGTTGCAATACCATTTCCGGAAAGTGAAAACGGAAACAAGTACTTCATGGTTGTCATGGATTACTCCACGAAGTGGCCAGAAGTCTTCGCCATTCCTAACAAAGAAGCTACAACAGACGCAGATAAATTGGTTCAGGAAGTCTTCTGTCGTTTTGGAGTACCCTTGGAAATTCACAGCGACCAAGGGAGGAATTTTGAATCGCAAGTATTCCAGGAGACTTGTCGAATGATGGGTACTTACAAGACCAGAATTACTTCTTACCATCCACAATCTGATGCAATGGTAGAACGCTTCAACCAAACGTTGGAGAGATATCTGGCAAAAGTTGTGGAAAGCAGGCAAAGGGATTGGGACAAGCACATACAGCCATTTCTTCTGTCCTATCGTAGTGCAGTTCATGAAAGTACGACTGTGACACCAGCCTTCGCGAACTTAGGAAGGGAATTACGGTTGCCTGCAGATTTAACCACCGGAACCCCCCCTGATGCCCCACGCAGTGTAACCGATTATGCGAATGACTTGCGTATCAAGTTGAATGATGTATATGAGCATATCAGACAATCCGGCCAACAAATGTCTGATAAAATGAAGATCCGATACGACCGGAAGGCAAATCATAGAGGTTTTGACGAGGGTTCACTGGTGTGGTTGCATAACCCAGTGCGCAGCAAAGGGATGTCTCCCAAATTGCAAGCAAAATGGGATGGACCATACAAAATCGTGACCAGTATCAACGATGTTACCTACCGAATACAGAATGGTCCACGAGGTGCGCCTAAGATCGTCCATGTAGACCGATTGGCGCAATACTACGGGACTAATGATGCTCGGGACGAGCATGTCTGAGGAGGGGGCAGTGTTACGTCAACCGTATTACACTGGAACGTTCGAGAATGTAGTAGAAGTTTCCAGAAGTTTCCACTACGTTCGAGAACATTCCATTGTGGTACTGTGTAGAAGTTCATAGATGTTTCTAGAATATTCTCCTGTAGGATAGTTCGACAATGTTCTGGAAACTTCGATGACTGTATAAATAGGCCGGACGGCGGGCGAGTGAATCAGTCTGTTTTCGACTAGGGATGCGAACGGAAGCGAATACAAGCGAGTACGAAGAGAATAGTGATTATTAGCGATTTAGTGTTTGTGTAAGTAAGTTGTTGAGTTAATAAAGGATATTTAGTTAATTAATTGGTGTAAAATAATTTATCCCATATCCAGCTCATAACAATAAGAACATTATTCGAGATAAAAAATATTTGAATGTAGAAATTAAACAATTTGTAATAAGAAATCAACGACTGAAAACAAAAAAAAAATTAACAAGGTTTTTTAAAATTTTAATTACTAATTATGAAGTTTTGCGCATGACAAATATTCTAAGTAGGACAAGGATTATTAATGTTATTTTTTATATTCAAGTGGGTAATTTATTTTTTAGTGATATGAATAAACATGTTAGTAAGTTAGATATAAGATACAGGATACTCCTAAGTTGTAATCTCACTAACAATAACATCAGTCAGCTATAATAAATTTAATTACCCCTGATATTTTAATTAATAGATTACACTAATTCACTGGGAATTGATGACATCTAAGAAGATTTTTTTTTAATCGGTCACCATCTTTCCGCCACAATATTTCACATGACTTTCAAGTGCGAAGATGAAAGTTTGAGTCTAGCACGTTTATTTTTTCGGTGATTGTTTTGTTTATTTTAAAGTACCTATTATCATAATGAAAACATGTCATTCGATTTTTTTTCCATTCTTACTACTATTTTTATAGACTTACGAGTACCTAATAAAAAAATGGCAAAAAAAAGGTTTAAAATTATTGTCATTCCTTAGATAAGATTAAATACATTTTTCGTAAATAGGTGTGCAAACAAGAGCAGCGACCAGTCTACGTAGTCTTTGTAGAGTACTGTGATCGATCGAGACGTGACCAAGTTCCAGTCTGGTCTCTACATCAGCACTGGCGAGGCAGTTTGGCGGACAACAGCCTTCTCTATACATGACCGAAATCCAAAGTCATGCATTTGAACGTCCATTTTTATAACGCATTTTTACCGATCCTGAAAATGACACAGAACGTTTAGAAAATCCGCGACAAATCACGGTCTTGGCATTTATTCAGCTTGCGAACTACCTTACGTATGACAAAGTGCTGCCAACTGGCGTACTATACGTGAATTAAGCAAAGAGGTCTATTTAATGACAACGGCCGCGCGCAAGCGTAAATTATTCTTTGATTGTATGGAATGAATACTCTATGGCAAATAGAAAAGGTGATTGTTAAAATCAGCAGGAACTAAGACATGCTGTTTGGCGGGGCTTTCTTTCGAACTCTAACTTTAATGTCACGATATACTCGACCTGACGTAGTGAACGCTTTATCACGTCTCTATGGTCACCAGTTCATAGACTGCGCTTGACTCAGAAATTCGCTAAAGTTCTTTCAAAAGATGGTAAAGGCACCCTTCTAGAGTCTCTCGGTAGAGTAGTTCCCACTATAAAAGAACTGATTTGTCTGATATACGGGGACGTCAGTCGAATTCCGCACCAAAAAAGTTCTTGCCTGCGTGATCGGGTTATTTAAAAACGTCTAAAAATGATCAAGCTGCAGCAATCACAAGCATTTCGTCGCAAATGAAAGAGAACGAAGTTTTATACGCCTCCATAAATACTATTGTGAAGCAAGATTTTTTTTGGGTGGGGAATCATAAAATAATTTCTTCCGCTGTGGTCGAAGCGAGAGGACGTATCAGACTTTTTCTGACTAAAATCCACCCGTGTTCCTTCAGTTGGCTGTGCTAGAGACGTGATGACTCTTTCTAATACACCCAATATTGTCGAGCAATATGACGGGATGATTTTTTGTGTAGATTATTTGAAGTCGCTAACATCAAGTAAACTATCAGCGTACGTCATCCAGCTGAAGTCAGTGTCAATATTTCACTACTTTGGAATTAACACCGCCTAAGTTCTTTAAAGGATCCCTGCTTAAACTCTGCAGAGAAATATCAGGAACTTTAATTTCGGAAGTCGTTGTTTGTATTTTATTTCTTCGTTATTTGACACCGACTTCCGAAATTAAAGTTATTTTTAACCGACTTCGGCAAGGAGGAGATTCTATGTTCGACTGTATGTACTTTTTTTTTTATGTACTGATTCTCTGCCAATTGAGGACCGATTTTCAAAATACTTGTTTCATCCGAAAGAATGTACTCCCGAGGTGGTCCCATTATGAATTTTATCGAAATTCCTGCAGCGCTTTTTGAAAAATTGAACAAAAATGAAAAATACGTCTACCTTGATGACGTTTTGATATTCCAATCACGACTATGTTTAAATTGCACGGTCCATGTTATTGGGGTTTTGGTGTAACAGCTAAAAAGTAAAAAACATTTTTTCGAAGAAACTCTTCCTTTTCCAAAGTCGGTTAAAAACTGTATGTCACTTGCTCCCGCGTCACCACACCTGACTCTCAGTACATTTTGGTTGTTGAAAGCAAGACTACTAGCATATAATAGATAAGTTTTATTAGTATCTAATGTTATTCTTTTTTCCACTTTTATGCTGTGACTATACACTTTCCGCTTCGTTGACGTACATACATCTGGTCATAATACATACATAACATATTTACCAAATTAAATTATGTGAAAGTAAAATAAATGAATAAGATCCTTTCGGAATGCATCGCAAGCACAGAATTATAGTTTAATATGTACAGGTTTACGAGCTTCACGCGGATGAAGTCGCGGGCGACAGATAGTACGAGTGAATAAATAAAAAATGCATAACAATACGTTGGTTTATTAATAGAATCTGCGTTCCACAACATTAAATTAATTAAATTCAACTAATCTGGTTATTATTATCAGTTTGTATCTAGACTTTAATTTTAGTTGTTATTTAGTTGTATTGTAGTTATAGTCCGTTGAAAATAAAGCACAAATCTGGTTCGTGTCTTTTTTTTTTTCTTTATCTCCTGATTAGTAATTTGACGTCAATGGGACTGGTTGGTAACCCCGCTATTAAAATGACTGTCTTAAAATAATTATACATTTATATTCGAATATGTGGGTGCGAGGTTGCTAGCAGTGGTGGCCCAGTGGTATTGACCGCGACTTACAAGTTGTAGGTCGTGAGTTCAAACCCAGGCTGTCGCTTTACTTTTTCTAAATTATTTCATCACCACTGCTCTCTAAACGGTGAAGGAAAACATCGTGAGGAAAAAGGCATGTCTTAGAACCAAAAATTCGAAGACATGTGAGATCCATCAATTCGCATTGGGCCCGCGTGGCGGATTATGACCCACACCCTCTCACAGAGAGGAGACATCTGCCCCAGCAGAGGGGTCATTAAAAGGCTGATGATGATGATGATGATGATGACGTTGCTAGAGAAAAATCTATAAGTCAAGCATGTTTGGTTGTTCTAATTGGATGTTTCTCACACAAGTGAAAACTTTATATGACCGATTTCAAAATGGAGGAGGATCTCAATTCGACTGATTTTTTTTTATGTTTGTTACAAGATTATTACGCTTATTATTAATTGAATTTGATTTTTTTTTATAGATAAGGTATATAATAGGCCATATAAATTTTATCGAAATTGAAACAGCGCTTTTTGAAAAAATCAACGTGTACAAAAAATATATACAAAGATGACTAGCTTCTGCTAGTGGCTTCGCCCGCTTAAATAATCATCGCAAGTCATCCCAAGGGAATATGTTCCAGGAATAAAGATGTGTATCCTAGACTTTAACTTATCAAATTTTTTCAGCCGTTCCGACGTGATTGAGTAACAAAAGGCATCCATCAATCCAAACATTCGAATATTTTTTTTTTTTGTGTTTTCGGGACCTTGAGGTCCCGGATCTTTAGAAGGCGTACGAAGGGCCGAAGCTGACTCTTAGAGGCCTCTTTAGACGCTTTTTATGAAATGAGGCACCAACCGACGATTATCCCTGTACGGGTTATGCAACGCCGTGCCCTGGTTCAGGCCATGGTACGGAGCGAGAGGGAATGGGAGGCCGTCTCCTCCTTCTGCGAAGCAGTAATGCTCGCGAAGAGGGAGGCGGCACACGCTAGGGAGGCTCAGCAACAGCCGAGTCGCCCTAGCGCCCCCAGCCGCGACCGCCGCAGGAGACGCCAGGGACCGCGAGACGATCTCCGGCCACCGTAGACCCGGGCCTGCGGACGACGAGTAGTGGGTAACTCGCCGTCCGATCAGCACCAGGCCCGAGAGTCGACGGCGCGTAGTGTTCCACGCGCGCCTCAAAGAGTTGTCAGCCAAAGGAAGGGGCCTGCCACGGCCGGTGCCTGCCCGGGGGTGGAGGATAAATTCGAAAGAGTTACCTCGCCCCCGGGCACTCGAGGCAGGGAGGAACAGGGGTGGGTTTTAGTCAGTAAGAGTCTGACACACCCTTCCGCTCCACCCTAGAGCGGAAGAAGTCATTGGATGATTTCCCACCCCCCAAAAAAAAAAAAAAAAAAAAAAAAAGGGAATATGTTCCAGGAATAAAGATGTGTATCCTAGACTTTAACTTATCAAATTTTTTCAGCCGTTCCGACGTGATTGAGTAACAAAAGGCATCCATCAATCCAAACATTCGAATATTTTTTTTTTTTGTGTTTTCGGGACCTTGAGGTCCCGGATCTTTAGAAGGCGTACGAAGGGCCGAAGCTGACTCTTAGAGGCCTCTTTAGACGCTTTTTATGAAATGAGGCACCAACCGACGATTATCCCTGTACGGGTTATGCAACGCCGTGCCCTGGTTCAGGCCATGGTACGGAGCGAGAGGGAATGGGAGGCCGTCTCCTCCTTCTGCGAAGCAGTAATGCTCGCGAAGAGGGAGGCGGCACACGCTAGGGAGGCTCAGCAACAGCCGAGTCGCCCTAGCGCCCCCAGCCGCGACCGCCGCAGGAGACTCCAGGGACCGCGAGACGATCTCCGGCCACCGTAGACCCGGGCCTGCGGACGGCGAGTAGTGGGTAACTCGCCGTCCGATCAGCACCAGGCCCGAGAGTCGACGGCGCGTAGTGTTCCACGCGCGCCTCAAAGAGTTGTCAGCCAAAGGAAGGGGCCTGCCACGGCCGGTGCCTGCCCGGGGGTGGAGGATAAATTCGAAAGAGTTACCTCGCCCCCGGGCACTCGAGGCAGGGAGGAACAGGGGTGGGTTTTAGTCAGTAAGAGTCTGACACACCCTTCCGCTCCACCCTAGAGCGGAAGAAGTCATTGGATGATTTCCCACCCCCCAAAAAAAAAAAAAAAAAAAAAAAAAGGGAATATGTTCCAGGAATAAAGATGTGTATCCTAGACTTTAACTTATCAAATTTTTTCAGCCGTTCCGACGTGATTGAGTAACAAAAGGCATCCATCAATCCAAACATTCGAATATTTTTTTTTTTTGTGTTTTCGGGACCTTGAGGTCCCGGATCTTTAGAAGGCGTACGAAGGGCCGAAGCTGACTCTTAGAGGCCTCTTTAGACGCTTTTTATGAAATGAGGCACCAACCGACGATTATCCCTGTACGGGTTATGCAACGCCGTGCCCTGGTTCAGGCCATGGTACGGAGCGAGAGGGAATGGGAGGCCGTCTCCTCCTTCTGCGAAGCAGTAATGCTCGCGAAGAGGGAGGCGGCACACGCTAGGGAGGCTCAGCAACAGCCGAGTCGCCCTAGCGCCCCCAGCCGCGACCGCCGCAGGAGACGCCAGGGACCGCGAGACGATCTCCGGCCACCGTAGACCCGGGCCTGCGGACGGCGAGTAGTGGGTAACTCGCCGTCCGATCAGCACCAGGCCCGAGAGTCGACGGCGCGTAGTGTTCCACGCGCGCCTCAAAGAGTTGTCAGCCAAAGGAAGGGGCCTGCCACGGCCGGTGCCTGCCCGGGGGTGGAGGATAAATTCGAAAGAGTTACCTCGCCCCCGGGCACTCGAGGCAGGGAGGAACAGGGGTGGGTTTTAGTCAGTAAGAGTCTGACACACCCTTCCGCTCCACCCTAGAGCGGAAGAAGTCATAGGATGATTTCCCACCCCCCAAAAAAAAAAAAAAAAAAAAAACGGGTTATGCAACACCCAAGGACAACACCCGGTTGGTTTGTCTTGATATTTTATTTAGTTGATCGTGGTTTTATATATCTCTTTATCTCTATTTACACGTATGACATTTTTAATTATTAATGCCACCGGTTTATAAAATTTGCTCTTTTTTTACAAGCTTTTATTTACTATGTCTTTGTGAGCGCCGCCAAAACAGCGTCTTTTAGAGTCCACATGATAATTTATTGTTCTGTGCCACGGAACAATGATTAATACGTTTATTTTATTTATTGTTCTGAGACAACGACACGCTGAAAACCAGCGCCGTGGATTCGTGCCTGCGTGCATGGGCCGCTCTAAAATAGCTGAGCGTTAGCCGTTTCGCATGATAATGGCGCATATATCCGTCTAGGATATATTTTGTAATAATTGTTTATGTATCAAAATGTATGTGCGTCGCTTTCACGTGACTAAACAGTTTTTTTTTCTTCTTTCAAGACAAAAAAAAAACAAAGACATCCTTCCCATCCAGGCTATGGTTTTGGGAGGCTTAAGAGGACTGCTTACCAAGAACTATATAAAGACTATGGACCCTTCCTGAACAATGTTACTATATATACATCGATATAAAAGGCAGGAAGTCACTTGCACACTCTATAAATGGGCCCCACAAAAATATTTTATTAGGATTATGAAACCATTGTCGGGACACGAGATCAGTATAGAACGAAAGGTTTAACTACATCAACTACCAGTAGCCAAACGGAATTCTCATCAATTTATTTGTGGTTCTCTTATTGAGAGTCTCATCATTGTCGTCCACATCCCGACTTTGTCCACTGATGAGCATAGGCCTCTTTTGTGCTCCACGTTCCTGTGCTAGCCTCATCCAGATTCTACCCGCGATGGCACAATGTTGTCTGCCCGTGTCTGTCTCGCCGCGTGACGATCATCATTTCCTCTTCCAGTCCTTGGACGCCACTCGGTCACTGTCCTATATACTCCACCTATCATCACTGCACCTTGTCAAGCCACAAATTTCCTTCATCACAAATCACAAAGATCTCCGTCTTCTGCTTTTAAATTAGTAACGACGTCTGCAATTCCTTGAGTTTAATTATATAATATTATTATTATAAGTATGGACATAATAGAACTCCTTAAATTCTTTCTCCATATTTACAAACCAGTTTAAAACCTCAGGTTTTGTCGTCAAAGCTTTGCATAATATTAATTTAAATGTTGATTTCTTAGTATCAAGAACTTTTTATATAGTTTTTGTACTATAGTTACGTGTAAAATCTAGATTATTTTGTTACTATTTATAGGTTCGCATTTGACCTGTCTACTGTGAACTATCTCACTGATGGTATGCAATGATGTGGTCAACATTGGAGCCCGCTTACCTAGAAGTAACCTATTCACTTCGACTAAAAGATTGTACACTAGGAAACACAAACTCCGGCAGGGCATTCTAATCCTTAGCTGTACGCACAATGAATGTATTCCCAAAAGTTTAGTGCGTATAACCGGTGGCGCATCGCCGTAAGTCTTTTTTTAGGGTGGAAAATCATCAGATGTCTTCGCTCGCTCTTCTTAACAGACTCTTACTGACTAAAACTCATTCAGTTGTCTTAATCGCCGTAAACTGATAATGGAACGGGCTTGGCGGAATTAAACTATGCAATTCTGACGCACACTCCCCGAAATGTAAACGATAGAGAACTGACCGGCTATAGCAACTCTCTCAATCTACTTAAGCGCATCTAACTGGTATCTGGCAGATCAGTCCCAGAGGTGACAGCACTATACACGCACTTGATAGAGGTTAAGCATCAGTTGAGGAGTGAAGTACCTTCCCAACTTTTTGGGAGACGGGGGTGCCTTAGCCGCAATGTTAGGACAAACATCGAAGGAAGTAAACGTTACACCAAGAAACTCAAGATGGTCGGTTTTTTTTTTTTTTTTTTGGGGGGTGGGAAATCACCTTATGACTTCTTCCGCTCTAGGGTGGAGCGGAAGGGCGTGTCAGACTCTTACTGACTAAAACCCACCCCTGTTCCTCCCTGCTCTACGCGCCCGGGGGCGAGGTAACTCTTTCGAATTTATCCTATCGGCACGGTTATCGGCCAAGCGAAGCGCCGGGGCATTTCTTACTTTTCTCGAAGCGCATTATACCAGTCTTAAGGACCAGAAGTGGTTATTATTTAAATGAAAATTAATGACTCATCAACCAAGAAAGTTATATTCCTTAAAAACAGTTTATATAACAAGTTTGTTCCTACTTCTACAACATTATAAACACGATCCTTGAATAACATTACAACGACACTAAAATACGTCAGTCGCGTCTGGAACCAAATGAAGAAGAGAGCTCGTACCGGCCCAGACTCGGGCGTAGGGGAAATTGCTGAGTGGGGGAGCTTGCTAACACGGCCGTTCCTGACAGCGAGGCGTCCTCGACCGCATCTTGCCTTGCGCCATCACCAGGTCCACCATCACCAGACTAGCCGTCATCCTCAGACTGGCCATAATCATCTGCAAAGTAACACATACTGTACATTTGTTTTCTTGCGTCACTTATGTGTCTGAAGCCAAAGAATAGTAAACACTTGAACTAATGTTGTTAAGTACCCGATAGTGAGCGTACACTCCCACCATCAGGTACCCAACAAAACAGGAAGGTTTCTTATGTAATTGAAATGTAAATTTAAATGCTTCGACTAGAAAAAAAAAAATATACATAGCAAAAACAGTAATTTTAAGCATTAAAACGTAAATGAGATGTGAGAGTGGTCAAACGCGTGCCTATCAACAAAAAAAAAAAAAATAATAAAAAATACATACAGTCGAACATAGAACCTCCTCCTTTTTTGAAGTCGGTTAAAAACAACCGACTTCCAAAAAAGAAAATACACTAAAAATTAAAAAAAAACTTTAATTTCGGAAGTCAGTGTCAAAAAACGAAGGAATAAAAAAAAACAAGAAACCGATTCCTGGCATCTACGACCACTCTACAACTACGGGTAGATTAAAAAGTCGCTAGAGTTTTATGAGAATGAGAAAAGCAATCCAGGACAGCACACCTAAGGAGAGGAGTAAGCGGTGGCAAGAGCGGTGCCCGCCACCACGTGACTTTCTTGGGCCCAAGGAGCACATTGCTAACTATAGACCTATCAACTTGCAATAAAAAGTCTACAAACAATTCGCCTCTTGTTTGGAAAAACGCATCTCTACCCTTACAGAAACTTATCAAGCAGTTGAACAAGCGGGGTTCAGGGCAGGATTTGCGATCACAGACCATATTCACGCCCTAGAGCAAGTCATAGAGAAATACCAAGAGCATAGACGACCTTTCTACTGGGCATTCATAGACAACGCTAAAGCATTTGACTCAATTTCTCGTGGGAGCATGTAGGTGGCTCTACAAGATTGCAAAATACCACGAGAAATAATTGAACTCATACAAGACATCTACAAGAAAAGCGTTAGTCGAGTAAAACTGGGCAGAAAAGGTGAGGAGATATGTAGAGGCGTAAGACAGGGTGATCCTTTATCTCCAACTATATTCTTTTCTGTACTCCAGAGTATAATGAAAAAACTAAATTGGCCTAAAAAAGGTATTAATATCGAAGGAAACTACCTGAGTAACTAAGAATTGCAGATGATATCGTATTGATCTCAGAAAATGCATCACAGCTTAAACAAATGATAAACGACCTTAACTTTGTCAGCCATGATATAGGCTTGGAACTGAATACAGACAAAACAAAAATTATGACCAACAACACTATAGAACCCATCGAGATTAACAACATACCACTGGAGTACGTACAAGAATATATATATCTAGGAAAGCAGATATTTTTCAAATAATATAGACATAAGAATGAACTAAACCGGCGAGTGAATATGACTTGGAACAAATTCTGGAGCTACAAAGAAGTTCTAAAAGCTGATTTTCCTCTTACTCTAAAAAAGAATATTCTAGATTCATGTCTCCTACCCTACCTCTCATACGCAAGTCGTACATGGATTTATAATTCATATGCTAAACATAAAATTGAGACCTGTCAGTGAGCGGATGGAGAGGATCATACTCAACCTGAAACGTAGGGATAAGAAACGAAATACAGATATAAGGAAGCGAACCAAAGTAATTGATGCTCTATCACACTGCCAAAAACTAAAGTGGAAATGGGCAGGACATATCGCTCGAAGGCACAATGCAAAATAGACTAGGATGGTTGTTATTTGGTCTGGCCCCACCGGTAAAAGGAAAAGAGGAAGACCACTAGAAAGATGGTCAGATGAAATAGAGAAAATGGCTGGAGATAACTGGATGACATTGGCTCAGGAAAGAGAAAAGTGGAAAACATTGTTGGAGGCCTATACTCGTCAAGAGGTCCCTAATAATTGAAAATATGATAATGAAAAATATATACTAAATAACTGTTGCCCGTGACTTCGTCCGCGTGAAGCTCGTAAACTTATACAGATTAAACTATAATTCTGGGCTTGCGATGCATTCCGAAAGGATCTTATTCATTTACTTTATTTTCACATAATTTAATTCGGTAAATATGCTATGTATGTATTATGACCAGATGTATGTACGTCAACGAAGCGGAAAGAGTATAGTAAGCATAAAAGTGGAAAAAAGAATAACATTAAATACTTATAAAACTTTTCTATATGCTAGTAGTCTTGCTTTCAACAACCAAAATGTACTGACAGTCAGGTGTGGTGACGCGGGAGCAAGTGACATACAGTTTTTAACCGACTTCGAAAAAGGAGGAGTTTCTTCGAAAAAATATTTTTCACTTTTTAGTTGTTATACCAAAACCCCAATAACATGGATCGTGGAATTTAAACATAGTCGTGATTGGACAACATCAAAACGTCCCCTGGGTACACGTATTTTTCGTTTTTGTTCAGTTTTTCAAAAAGTGCTGAAGTAATTTCGATAAAATTCATATAGAACCACCTCGGGAATACATTCTTTCGGATGAAACAAGAATTTTGAAAATCAGTCCTCAATTGGCAGAGAAATCAGTGGACATACATAAAAAAAAATAAAGTACATACAGTCAAACATAGAACCTCCTCCTTTCCGAAGTCGGTTAAAAATAACTTTAATTTCGGAAGTCGGTGTCAAATAACGAAGAAATAAAATAAAACAAACAACGACTTCCGAAATTAAAGTTCCTCGATGATATTTCTCTGCAGAGTTTAAGCATCCTTTAAAGAACTCAGGCGGTGTTGAAATATTGACACTGACTTCAGCTGGATGACGTACGCTGCTAGTTTACTTGATGTTAGCGACTTCAAATACTCTACACAACAAATCATCCCGTCATATTGCTCGACAATATTGGGTGTATTAGAAAGAGTCATCACGTCTCTAGCACAGCCAACTGAAGGAACACTGGTGGGTTTTAGTCAGAAAAAGTCTGATACGTCCTCTCGCTTCGACCACAGCGGAAGAAGTTATTTTATGATTCCCCACCCAAAAAAAAATCTTGCTTCACAATAGTATTTATGGAGGCGTATAACACTTCGTTCTCTTTTATTTGCGACGAAATGCTCGTGAGTATTACTGCAGTTTGATCATTTTTAGACGTTTCTAAATAGCCCGATCACGAAGGCAAGAATTTTTTTGTGCGGAATTCGACTGACGTCCCCGTACATCAGACAAATCAGTTCTTTTATAGTGGGAACTACTCTACCGAGAGACTCTGGAAGTCTGGGCCTTCACCATCTTTTGAAAGAACTTTGACGAAATTCTGAGTCAAGCGCTGTCTATGAACTCGTGACTATAGAGACTTCGTTTCAATAAAGCGTTCACTACGTCAGCTCGAGTTTATCGTGACATCACAGTTAGAGTTCGAAAGAAAGCCCCGCCAAACAGCATGTCTTAGTTCCTGCTGATTTTAACAATCACCTTTTCTATTTGTCATAGAGTATTCATCCCATACGATCTAAGAAAAATTTACGCCTTGCGCGCGGCCGTTGTCATTAAATACACCTCTTTGCTTATTTCACGTACAGTACGCCAGTTGGCAGCACTTTGTCATACGTAAGGTAGTTCGCAAGCTGAAAAATACCAAGACCGTGATTTGGTGCGGATTTTCTAAACGTTCTGTGTCATTTTCAGGATCGGTAAAAATGCGTTCTAAAAATGGACGTTCAAATGCATGACCATTGGATTTCGGTCATGTATAGAGAAGGTTGAAGGTTGTCCGCCAAACTGCCCCGCCAGTGCTGATATAGATACCAGACTGGAACTTGGTCACGTCTCGATCGATCAGTACTCTACAAATATTACGTAGACTGGTCGCTGCTCTTTTTTGCATACCTATTTACGAAAAATATATTTAATCTAATCTAAGGAATGACAACAATTTTTAATCTTTTCTTTGCCATTTTTTTATTAAGTCTATAAAAATAGTAGTAAGAATGGAAAAAAAATCGAATGACATGTTTTCATTAAGATAATACTTAAAAGTAAACAAAACAATCACCGAAAAAATAAACGTGCTAGACTCAAACTTTCATCTTCGCACTTGAAAGTCATGTGAAATATTGTGGCGGAAAGATGGTGACCGATTAAAAAAAAAATCTTCTTAGATGTCATCAATTCCCAGTGAATTAGTGTAATCGATTAATTAAAATATCAGGGGTAATTAAATTTGTTATAGGTGACTGATGTGATTGTTAGTGAGATTACAACTTAGGAGTATCCTGTATCTTATATCTAACTTACTAACATGTTTATTCATATCACTAAGAAATAATATACCCACTTGAATATAAAAAATAACATTAATAATCCTTGTCCGACTTAGAATATTTGTCATGCGCAAAACTTCATAATTTGTAATTAAAATTTTAAAAAACCTTGTCAATTTTTTTTTTGTTTTCAGTCGTTGATTTCTTATTACAAATTGTTTTATTTTTACATTCAAATATTTTTTCTCGAATAATGTTCTTATTATCTGGTAAATTACAAAAATTAAAATACGACGAAATGAAAAATATGTTTTTAAAAATGCAAAAAGTTGACGCTAGCGGTGAGGTTCGATCCTGGAACATTTAGCTTGACAACCCAATCCTCGTGTGCCTCAGCTATTTGAACTGATACTTGCGTTCATAAATTTATGTTTCACATAAATTTGTAGGTGTCACTCTACGAATGTGTTAGATTTAATAAATTATGTGATATCATTTCATTATATATTTTGATTTTCCAAGAATATTTTTCATTGCATTTTAAACATTAGTCACATTATAAACCTCGGAACAAATGTAGACGTACCTACCTAAGTAAATCTTATTGTGTGTACAAATATAAAACGCTTAACTTTTAAAAAGCTGCATTGATGATACTCCTGTAAATTATTATGCATTTTTTAATGATCGTTGTGATGTATCTTGGATTTTATATTGCTACTTTAATTTAATAAGTTGTTTGGAACGTATGGGACAATACTATCAGATAGTGTTGATATTCTTCGAATATCTACTAAAAATTAAAGATCTAGTGTTATTAAATTGCTTAATACAATCTTATTATGTTTTAAAACAATTGGACTATGCAATAGTTGATTATTATCACATCTATTAATAAATTATTCATGATAATCTGTGATTGGTAGAAAATGGCGGGCTATTATATGTGACGTTTAAGAAAAGTGTCTACTCATAACTTAATATAAAAGATGTGTTACTAGTTACTCTTTTTCATTATTAAGCTGCTGAAAGTGTAGTTTATACAACCTCATGGAGAAGAGGCTCTGTTCTAATAACTTTTAATCTAATTGATGTGAAAGATTGATTACAAAGGCTCACGTAAGTTAATTGATGTTATATCTTGATTGCTGCTAATGATTGTGTTGATTCTGTGTATGTGCTATGTTAAGGCCATTTTTTTCTAATTATATTAAATGGTATTAAGGAATACCTATTCATATTCTTTGCCTTTTCAATGTTATTGTTTCTAAATGACAATATATTTCACGTTGTAAATTGGCACAAGTGACAGATCATAGAATTGGAATTATTGTGATAAACTATTATTTATGATGTGTGGGTATAATACCCTAAGAAAGCAGCCATGGAGTTTCTTAGTTCGTTCTTCTCCATGAAGACCTAGTTTTGCGAACGGGCCATTAGATTTTAAATAACTAGTAAATCAAAGCTTGATATGTAGGTAGATATAAATGTTTACTCTTAGATACCTCCATCCTGCTGCTGCTTGACTCGACCAAAAAAAATCAACTTAAAGTTTAATATGGCGCAAACGAATCACTGAATCGAAAATTAGTCTAGACAAGTCTGCAATGATTTTAAAAGACCCTATCTAACGATATCCCACACTATAAGATAGGCGACAAAAAAAACCATTTCGCTTGTACAGAAATACCATAAAAAAAATATATTGTTTTGTTTTCTTGGCGTGATTAATATACTCGTAAATACACATGCAAAATTGCAGCATTCTGGTACTAACAGTATCTCAACTATGCCTCAGATGGACAGACGGACAGACCATACGATTTCTTGTTAGCACTACGAAACCCTAAAAAGGTAGACGTATCATTGACTAATTGAGCACAACTTTTTATTTTTTTTATAAACTAGTATTACCAGTTTCTCGAAAAAGTACCTATATATCTCTGTCACCATCTAGCTATTGGTTAGACCAATTTCAAACGTAAAATGTTAATCTTGGCGTCGTTAGTTTGTGTGCTGTGTTCCGTTTTATTGTGGATCAAGTATGTTCGGGATAAATCAAACATTCCACTACCACCGGCTATGCCGGGAAAGTTACCGTTTATTGGACATGCACATAAGCTGTTTCAGTACTTTACAAGTTAGTATTTTTATTTTTTTGGGGGCAAAGTTTTTGTCGTCCCATCTGGTGACCTCTTCTCACTTCAAAGTCATCGCAAACGCGTTGCTTCTCCGAAGATCGCTGACATATCTCACTCTCCTGTCACTTCGGCACTAACAGCAAAATTAGGAATTGTGTATTTGAAATAATAAATATTATTATTATTTTTATTTTTTTGTAAATTGGGATAAGGGAATACTTCAACTGCTGTTAAAGCGGGTGCCCAATGTGGAATACCTCGTTAGTACTACCGCAGAGGTACTCCTTCACAAGGAGCCCTATTATCTATGCCTATGTTTACTTATTTAATACGTCATTTTTGCAAAAGGCGCCAACCAAAATCATTCTGGGCATTAGTTATTATTATAAATCAAAGTCAGGATTCAAGCGAGAAATAACTATTAAAAAGTAAAGAAAATCTGCTGCTCAGTACATTATTGCTCGCTTAACTCGACCTAAACCGTATATTTGATTGATTCCTACTAATAATAACTTTTTGATAGTGACCAAAAATCAGGCGGAATATGATAGGTAGACATTTATTTGATGTAACACACAGAGAAAAAAATATAATACGGAAGAGCACAATTAAAGTATAAAAACCGGCCAAGAACGAGTCGAACTCGCGCGTAAAGGGTCCCGATTTTCACCCTAAAAGTAAACGTTAGTGTTAGATATTCATGTGTGTATCAAATTTCAACTCTATCGGTCCAGCAGATTCGGAGCAAATTGTCTGTGACAGACGCACATACAGACAGACACACGACTGATCCTATAAGGGTTCCGTTTTTTCAAAAGTCTTAACAAAAATAAAAAATTTAAACGATCACAAATACGAATATTATCATCATAGCAATATAACAAAAAAAAAACACGTAAAAACAAGGAAAGGGACACTATGAGACAGATGTAGCAGAAGATACTTGGAAGAAAAAAAACTAAAACATAAGTAACACCATAGTGCGATATGCACCTCAAGGTTGCTCCAAATGGACGTCCAAGTCAGCATGTGTCAGGAAAATATATGGACGGAACAAGAGGGCGTGTCTAACTGCCTAAAACCCACTCGTGTTTCTTCGGTTGCCGGTGCATTCCAGGGCCGCGGTCACTCTTTCAAAGACTCCCACGACCCAGGGCACTCCCACGACTCATTAAGGCGCAGATAGACGACTTTTAATGATTTTGACTTAAAGTTGGTGCTTTTGTTTTAGTTCATTTATTGATTTCATGCCACCAACTGCATCAGACTGCTTGAAAAGTGACCTGTTTGGAACTTTTTAGTCAATTTTTAACAAAAATTTTTATTTGTTATTTTTTACATTTTAGTGAGTTATATTTTTGGAATCGCCTCCTCGAACCCTTTATTTTGATACCCTATTATTATTATTATTTTACAGTATGGCATCTGTTCGTCACCATATTGTATTTTGATAACTGTCATGCCTTTAGTTGACGTAAGAATTATCAAAATCGGCCCACAAGTTTGATCTCTAAATTGCCACGAAGAAACAAAAATACATATATACATAAGCTGATAAACACATTACACTCCCTTGCGTCGCGCTGTCGGGTAAAAAGGACTTCAATGACGTTGATTTTTGTATTTTCTCAATAACACAGATCTTCAGGACTTGTTGAAGTATGTAGTTGAAGATTGCGCAAAGCAAGGAGGAGTAACTCATTTCAACTTTGGAAGCGAGCTTTATTATTGTAAGTACACAATTATGTTCACATATTGCTTATGACTTTACACGTACAGTCGACCCGTGGCCTAGCTTTGTACGGAGTTTCGATACAACATTAGGCCAGTTTACACTGCCCGGGGGTTGAGAATAAATTCGAAAGAGTTACCTCGCCCCTGGGCATTCAGGGCAGGGAGGAACAGGGGTGGGTTTTAGTCAGTTAGAGTCTGACACGCCCTCCCGCTCCACCCAGAGCGGGAGAAGTCATTGGATGATTTCCCACGCCATAAAAAAAAGGCCAGTTTATACAGGTTGTTGTACTGAATAACATTGGTGAGACTGTCAAATGCATTAACGACAGAATTTATGAAAATTTTGAAGATATTTAAAGTATTTATTAGAACATTATCTACTTGCAGTGATATTCGATTCACAGGATGCATTCACGGCAGCAAATGTATGTTTGATAAAACATTATAGTTTCGATTTAATCAAAAATTGGATGGGAGATGGATTAATTATTTCATCAGGTCAGTACAGTAATATTAATCCAAAAAATCACAAAACAATTATAATTACAATCAAATTTTTATGTTAGTTAGTATTCTGGAATTATTATTTTTATTTCTTAAAAAAATGTTTTATGCAAAATATTTAAAATAGTAGCCTACCGGTATCAGGCACTGTAGGGTAAAAACTACCGATGGTTAGAGATTCATGTTTAAGAAGCATTTTTTTTATATAAATGCATTTATTTCGCAGGAGACATTTGGAAGCGTCACCGCAAGCTGCTGACTCCAGCATTCACTCTGCCAGTGGTTTACGGGTTCCTAGATGTGTTTAACAGCCAGTCTAAGAAGTTGGCTGGTTCTATGGAACCTCACGTTGGAAAAGGAATTTTTGATCATTTTCCATATTTGAAAAATAATGCGTTGGAAACGCTTTGTGGTGACTATGAATTTTTCGGCACTGTTTTTCTGTGTATACAGAAAATACTTTTTTCGTTTCCTGTAAAAAGGGTTATTGTACTTATCATTATAAACATTTTTGCTAACCCAACCATTTTTTTTGTGGCTTGTAGTTTTTGCAAAATAAAAAAATATTCTTTTCTATTACATAATTATTTTTTGTTTACGTTTGACGAATCGTTTTGTGGTTGGGTATTCTAACAATTATTTATGATGACATTTTTGTTTTCAGTCGGTACGTTTGGGATAAACTCTATTGATGACAAAGAGTTTACGCAAAAATACATGAAATCAGTAAATGAAATGATATACATTGCAATCAGCAGAGTAGTCAAATTTTGGCTGCAGAATGACTTCATATATCGGCTGACCGGACTGAAGAAGAAGGAAGAAGAAGTAATAAACAATCTACATGCAATGACTAATGCAGTAAGTAATATTATATTAAAGACGTTTGGTAATCTATGAATTACTGAAGAATTAAAAATACAAGACATCAACAAAACTTAACAGTTTGAAGTAAATCAATATGTGTTTGCAGGTTTTACAAAAGAAGAAAGCTATCATGAAAAAGGAAGCCTTGAATAATAATACTGAATTTGAAACTACAGGTTTGTACAATTTTCATGAACGACTAGTTTTAGAAATTAGCTAGCATTATTATTAGAACTATGTAAGAACATCTTTATCATAACCATTTGCGTAGCCAGACGTGTTTTTGAGTGGAAGGTTATCGTCACGTGCTAAAAGAGTCTGCAATCGAAGAAGGCTATGTCCTATTTTTAGGGTTCCGTATCCGAAGGGTAACCAATGGGACCCTATTCCCTATTACTATGCCTATGCTGTCCATTCATCAGTCAGCGGGCTGTATCTCTCGATTCGTAATAGCTACACAGTTTAAATTTTCACAGAATGTATGATTTTTTTTTTTTGCAACAGAAATACACATTCGGTGAAAATTTCTACTGTCTACCTATTACGGATTATGAGATACAGCCCAAAAAAAAAACGTTTCTAGAAGCGTGTTTTTTTTTAGTTTATTATACGGAACCCTTCATGTACGAGTCCGACTCGCACTTGGCTGGTTTCTGTCTAGATGTGGACTTCTCAAATAATAATGAAAAGATGATGATGATGCCTAGATCATTATAATTCTTATGTTTCTTTTGTGACTACTTCGTGTTAATATACTTAGAGAATATTTTTTAAGGCGTATATAGCCGCCAAGTGGCGCCCTCATTGAATAACAAATCGTAGCAAAGCATAGAAGATAAAGATTAAGGAATCTTATGTTGCGTTTGTTACAAAGAGGATAAGGTATTTTTAACCGACTTTCGAAAAAGGAGGAGGTTCTATGTTCGACTGTATGTATGTTTTATGTATGTCCGCCTATTTCTCCGTCAGTTGTGGACCGATTTTCAAAATTCTTTTTTTATCCGAAAGAGTATACTCCCGAGGTGGTCCCATATAAATTTTATCGAAATTGCTTAAGCGCTTTTTGAGAAACTAAACAAAAACGAAAAATACGTTTACCTCGATGACGTTTTGGTGTACTCCAAATGTTTAAATTCCATGTTCCATGTTATTGGGGTTTTTAGTTGTGGGGTATAACAACTAAAAAATGAAAAATAAAAAAACTTTTTTACAAAAAAACAACAGACTTTAAAAAAAAATACACTAAAAATTAAAAAATAACTTTTATTTCGGCAGTCGGTGTCAAATAACGAAGAAAGAAATTACAAACACCGACTTCCGAAAAAAAAGTTATTTTTTAATTTTTAGTGTATTTTTTTTTGAAAGTCTGTTGTTTTTTTTTGTAAAAAAGTTTTTTATACCGTTGTCAAAACAGGACTCAAAATATTTCTTATCCAAAGTAGTAAGCAAAAGAATCAAAAACAGCCGTTTTGGTCCTTTAATAGGATTCTTCTTTATTTTCTATGCTATGATGCGAATTTTTAAGAATCTCTTGACTCTTTAATCTTAACAAGTATAATTTTATTATTTTACAGAGACTAGATACAAGCCATTTCTAGATCTACTCTTAGAACTTTCGAAAAACGGTTCCCTAACAAATAGAGAGATTAGAGAAGAAATGGACACAATTATTGCTGCTGGATTTGAAACGACATCCACCCAGCTCACATACACTTTGCTACAGCTTGGGGCACATCCTGAAGTTCAAGAGAAATTGTATAAAGAGTGAGTTAGATTTACAGTAGAGCAATTTTTAATAATTCCTATATATGCAATAGAAATCCTGTGCACACAGGTGTACTTACTTTTTGTTCCTTTACTCTCATTGTCCAGTTTTTTTTTTGGGGGTGGTAAATCATCCAATAACATCTCCCGTTTTGGGTGGAGCGGGAGGGCGTGTCAGACTCTTACTGACCAGCCCTGTTCCTTCCCTGCCTGAGTGCCCAGGGGAGCGGTAACTCTGTTACGACTCATAGTCCGGTGAGGTGGCAATTCGACACGACCGGGTAGTGGTCAGAAAAGCTTTACGTGCTGTGAGAACGAGGGAACAGCGAGTGCATCTGCGTTTACGAATAGGTATATTTTTGCAAAAAAGCCAAGACCGTGTTATGGAAAACTTATGTCTCAATATCTATTGTGTATTACCCATATTTGCAAAATAAATGTCTATTCTATTCTATTCTATTCTAATATTTGTTACTGTCGATAACTGCTGACAGTTCTTGAAACCACGCATTACGCATTCAAAAATATTTTGGTTGAGATCACTTTTTTGTTTTTGCAGACTATTAGAAGTACTGGGGCCAGACAGAGATGTAGAAAAGGATGACGTGAACAAATTGGTTTATACAAACTCAGTGTTGATGGAATCACTCCGAACGTTTCCTTCAGTTCCTGTTCTGTTAAGATATGTAGATAAGGATGTTAGGCTCAGTAAGCTACTGTATTTGTTTTCTCAACAGCCATTCGTCCAATTTATTTGGGGTCTGCGCTACATATCTTTCCGTTCCATGCTTCTCTATTAGCCGTCATCTTACTCACTATCCATTCGTAGTTTCTTATGGATTTCCTCTACTCAAATATATATCCACATTCCACACCATTTTTTACTAACCGATGCCAATTTCGGACTCTTTATTATTTATTCTCGTTTCGAACATCACTCTGCTAAACTGCAAGTTTTCCATTCATCCCTTCATCCTCAATGGATATATTGTCTGTTGTAGTCTAGTGGTTGTAGACGTGTCTGCTAGGCCCGAGATATTGTGTTTGATACTCATGTCGGGCAAATTATTATAGGGCTTTGATTTTGATGATTTGCAATTAAATTATTGAAATTATTATTTTTCCAGAAAAATATACGATGCGCGCTGGCAGTTATTGTGTGATATTTCCACTAGCATCTTATCATGATCAATCTTGGGGAGCTCATACTGATCAGTTCCGACCAGAACGATGGCTGGATGGTGATTTTAAAAACAACAAGGAATTTGCAGCTTTCGGATTGGGGAAGCGAGCTTGTATAGGTATTTACTCAAAGTTGTTTAAAGTTAAAGCTAAATATTACTAAAAATGTAGTAGATGATGAAGATGTAATAAAATCCTGTTAAAATTTCAGGTAGAACATACGCCATGATATCGATGAAAGTGACTCTAGCGCACCTCCTACGACTGTACCGAGTCAAAGCAGACTTAAGCAAGTTGAAGAAGAAATATGAGTTCTTCATGAGACCAGTTTCAGGACACGAGATTAGTATAGAACGAAGAACGTAACATTATTTTCTGCCAGAGGAAAAATGTCATATACTCACTCGTTATTCCCAAGGGGGTAGACAGAAATTGCACCTGACCTTCCTGAAAATCATCACCAATAAAATCTATGTCTTTTTCCTCTCGTTGTTTCCACTCCCGTCTGCCTTGTAAGTAAATCTTTTTTATTCACCTTGAACAGTGAATTTAAGCGGATTTACAAAAATAGTTAATTTAATCGAATTATTACTGTTTTTAAACTTCGTGCATTAATTGAGTAGTATTTTTTTTGAACTTTTTTTTAGAAATTATGTGGTTAAGGATCTTTTATGGTCTGCAATAAAGTTTTATTATTATTATTATTATAAATGTTCCGTATCATCATCAACCTTTCAATGTCCCCACTGCTGGGGCACAGGCCTCCTCTCTGTGAGAGGGTGTGGGCCGTAATCCACCACGCGGGCCAATACGGGTTGGTGGATGTCACAATACATGTCTTCGAATATTTGGTTCAAGGACATGCCGGTTTCCTCACGATGTTTTCTTCACCGTTTTGAAAGCAGTGGTGATGAAATAATTTACACAAAGTAAAGCCCCGCCTGGGTTTAAACTCATGACCTGCAACTTGTAAGTCGCGGCCGATACCACTGGGCCACCACTGCACTCTAATGTTCCGTAAACTAATTATGAATTATGAAATAATACTCGTACCTTATTGAGAGACTTTATTCACTTCACAGACAACTCTAATAAAATTAAAAAGTTATTGTATAGTATAATTATCTTCCATAACAAAACAATGTTAACAGAAAGAAGTCATTTCTGTTAAAGTTCTTTTTGTATGTTTTTTATGTTTAAATTACAGTTAGACCATAAACTTTTCAAATCATAGGCATTACTTGACGTTGACGACAAAAATAATTAAATAACGCAACTTAATAATGTCATTAAAATTGAAAAATGGGTAAAATTAATTGTTCCTATCTATAAAAAAGATGATCCGGCAGACGTAAAAAACTATCGTCCAATTTCAATACTGTCGTGTTTCCCTAAAATATTTGAATCGCTTAGCTGTCCCAGAATCACACTTCACTTCGACTCATGAAAACATTTCACTTTGCCAACACGGTTTCAAAGTAGGTCGTTCAGTGGAAAGTAATTTGATTCAGTTTGTGTCCGACACATCTGAATCTCTAGACAAACGACTGGAGGTAGATGCACTATACACAGACTTCAGCAGCGCTTTTGATAAAGTGCAGGGCTCAAGCTAATCTGGTTTATTACGTAAAAATGTATTCCGCGTTGATGTCTTTTTGAAAAGTGGGATTTCAATATTAGAGTATTGTCAATACGCCTGTCCATTTCTAACTGTGTAGTGTTTTCTATGTTGTAGTGCTTTAACAACTTAAAACATACTTCATGTTGATGAAATTATTGATGTTCCATAATGGTAAAAAAAATAATATTACTTATAATATTTACATTTTAGATTGCCAAATATTCCGGAACTGAAAGAAAAGTGGATTAATGCAGTTCACAGGGAAAATTGCTTTCCAAAAAAATATAGCGTTGTTTTTTCAAGACATTTTACAGCGGATTGCTTTAAAACTGTAAAAAAAACCGACACCGTCTATTTAGTTCAGCAACACCGACATTGTTTTTGCCTGTTTTGGTATGTTTTATTAGATCCATATTTCAGTTGAATATTTCTAATTTTTAGAAAAATGTGAGTCACGTAAAATAAAATCTGAAGTGTTACGTCACTATTTTATTTGCACCCACCACCCAGTTAACACTAGAGTTTAAAAACATGTAATGTTATATACATCGGTTCTATCGATATCGATATTATTGTTGTAAAACTGACTTGTGCATCACTACGAGTATGTTTGGAACATTCGGCTTGACCTTGTGCATCGGCCAATCATAACTGCTGTATTTTCTCCGTCCCCCGGCCCGCAGTGGTGAGTCGTGTTCTTAGACGAAATAAGTCTATTAGCCGGTCTATTAGTGGTTTTATTCTCTTTGTGTGCTACCAAGGTTAGTACGACTTGCAGTTGTGGAAAGGTCTCACGACTAGTTCTAAATGTTTTGTGTCGAGGTACAGCTGTACTTAATTCCGCCAAAAGATGGGGAGCATTTAGTAAACCGATAGCGATTTTACAAAGAAAGATTTGGTCTGTGACGTCTCTCCGGTGTTCGAGAGAACATATTTTGAAATGACGCCTTTGATCATAAGAAGAATCTCGTGGACAGTCAGAACTTCTAAAACGAAGATATCTGGTGAAGCTTCTTTGGATACGTTCAATCCTGTTTACGTGAACACGGTAAGTAGGGTTCCAAACTGGAAATGTAGACATCTTACGAGAGTATTGAAGAGTACCTTTAGGGTAGAGATGGATTGGAAATCCTTATATATTCTTTTTTTACAAACTTGATATTTTTGCAGCTTTGTCAGTGATGTTGTCAATGTGGTTGACGAATGTGAGTTTAGAGTCGAGGTGAACTCCCAGGTCACGAATCGTGTCCACTGTTTGTAGTGTTATCCCATTTATTAAGTAAGATGTAGGTAAAGGTTGCCGTTTTTTTGGTAAATTTTGTGTGGTAGCACTTTTTCGCATTAAGGGACTTGCGGTGTTTAAAGCATCAGTCTTGAACTGCGTTGAGGTCAACCTGGAGTAAATGAACGTCAACGAATGAGTTTGTTTCTTTACATATTTTTAAATCATCAGCGAAAATGGAGCAATTGCTGTGTTCTACTGAGAAAACTGTCATTGACGAATATTAGAAAAAGAATTGTGCCCAGGTTTGAACCTTTGGGGAATCTAAATGTAGATAAATAGAATTGTGACTCATACTCTTTTACAACCACTCTTTGTTTTCTTTCTGTGAGATACGATTTAAACCAAAGAAGCAGTTGACCAAATATTCCGAATCCTTCAAGCTTCTTTAAGAGGATTTAATGGTCCACCTTATCGAACGCACTGCTGAAATCAGTGTAAATTGAATCCACCTGGGCACGAGAACCCATCAATTTACTCACTTCATTGACGTAATGAACCAAGTTACTAGTCGAAGATTTACGAACACAGAAACCATGTTGTTGGGTTACTAACTGAGGATTAATGTGCGATGTAAGTAAAGGACATAGCAGGTATTCAAAGAGTTTTGTGAAATCTGAATGAAGTAAAATAGGACGGTACTAGTTCTGCACGTCATTAGAATCTCCTGTCTTAAAGATATGCTCACAAGGTTATTTTACACGTTTTAATTGTTTATACCAGTACCTAAATGAATATTTCGAGATAAATTTACTAATTTTGAGTTTAAAAAAATGAGTTGGAGTATAAAAAAAGAAACCAGCTACTAGGAATATAAAACACAACTTAAATATTTTAATCCTAAAATAGTCATGTGTGTTTGCTAGGTCTACCCTTTACAGCAGATTTTTTTATGTCATAATATTATTTTCTAGAACTCCATACCATGCTCCAAGAACTGAGCACGGCTATCTCCAGGGTGGGACTTAAAATTAATCGGTCTAAAACCCAACTTATGACAGCACTAAGCGTAGGGTCGAGGTTGATGGGCAGGAAATACAGTATGTCGATGAGTATATCTATTTGGGCCTTAGTTTTTTTCGAAAACAGGCAAGATAGAGAAATGGATCGCCTAATCGAAAACGCCTGCAAAAGCTACTGGTCCAAGAAGATGCCAATGAAGGGTGATCTGCCGATCACATGATATCAACATGTGTGTTCTGCTGGTCCTAACCTACGTTCCGCCTTAGAGTTTGCCAAAGAGCGTTGGAACGCAACATCCTGGGAGTAAAGAGACAGGACAGGATTGTAAGATTGTTAGTTGGGGTGCGGCTGCGTTCTAAAACTGCCATCGTAGACGTAAGCAAGAAGGCTGCCAGGCTCAAGTGGGATTGGGCCATGATAATGCGGTTGAAGTGACCCAACGCGACGGGCATGACGAGCGCTGGGCAAAAGTCTCCAGGCAATGGGTACTTGGAAATAGAAAGGGCCACCGAGGTCAGCCACGAAAGAGGTGGCAGACGACCTCAACACGTAGCGCGAACGCTGGTTTGAAGAGGCACAAAAAGTAACCATCAAATCGCAAAAAGTTCACTGTCAGAATCGTCTTCTGGCATACATTTCATATCAATCAATCTGCCTAGCCTTTTCCCAACTATCTTGGGGTCGGCTTCCAGTCTAACCGGATGCAGCTGAATATCAGTATTTTATATGGAGCGACTGCCTGTCTGACCTCCACAACCCAGTTACTGGGTAATACGATACCCTTTGGAAGACTGGTTGTCAGACTTTCGGGCTTCTGACGACCCGTAACGACTGTCAAAGATCCACGATTGACAGCCGGGACCAACGGCTTAACGTGCTTTCTGAGGCACGGGGGAGTCTTGGTATGTAAAGATAGTCACCCACCCATGAACCAAACCCGGCAAGCGTAGCTTTACCTGATGGATCGAACCGTGCCGCGTGCGGCTGTTATTACGAGTACTTTAGCCACGAGCTCCTCCCGAGCATACATTTCATATCGATAGTCTTTAAAAGGCAGAACTATCATATCTCAGAAAGTTAACAGTTAGGATCATCTTTTGGCATACATTTCATATCCGTAATAATGGAAAGACTCATTTATCACAATATAGAAATTTCATAGTTAAATAATTTTGTATTTCTTACCATATTATTAAAATTGATTGATCACAATTTTTTTTTCGCCACGGACATACGACGATAATGATTATTGCTACATCTTTCTGTTCAGGCGTTAAACAAATAAATTTTTAGGGTTCTGTATCCGAGAAGAAATGGATGAAGTGTTGCAAAAAATTTGTAACTCTAGTAAGTCTGTCATCGTTTGTGGCGACTTCAACGTTAATTTGTTAGAAACTTCTAGCCTAAGCACTAAAATTATAAGTTTGTTTCAGTCATACAATCTTGTAAATCTATTTATGGAGCCTACTAGAATAACCCCCACTACTGCATCTTGCCTAGATAATATTTATGCAGATATTTTACCTACCCACAAAAAAATTATTAATTTATTAGACTCTGATCATAGTGGACTATTGATCACTATACCAAATATAAACAAATATAAACGAAAAAAAGATATCACTGTTAACCCAAAATCTAAAGGTCGCTTGGAAACATTTAAAACTAAACTCTCAAATAAAATCCCACTTTTGTCAACTAATGATGACCCTAATCAACATTATAATGATTTTTTCAAAATGTATTGCACGCAATTTGATACTACTTTTATTCCTAAGACGATTTCGGTAAATGGCAATACTTCCTTCAGTGACTGGGCCACCATTGGTATTAATAAAAGTAGAAAACGGCTGTATGAGCTGTATGAAGAACGGACTTATATTAACACTGTAGAATTTAATTTATATGTTAAGAATTATTCTAAATTATTTAAAAAAGTATGTTATTTGGCGAAATCTCGCTACTTAAGTTCAAAAATTAAAAATAGTAGTAATGTAATTAAAATGACTTGGGATATTATTAATAGCGAAACGGGAAGGTCTTGCAACCGAAGTAGTGATTACAGCCTTGCTATTGATGACAGTATCATTAAATCAGATTCGCAAGTCGCCGCGGCATTTGAAAATTTCTTTGCAGAGATTCCCGTATCGACTACAAAATCTCTAAATTCATCACCAACTGCTGCAGAAATTTTACTTAAAGAAAACGTTCCAGTTTGTGAATCCCAATTTTATTTCCAATATGTCACTTGTAATGATGTAATCAAAACTTTTAATACTTTAAATGTTAAAAAGACTGCAGATCTATGGGGTAATTCTGTTGACGTTGCTAGGTCTATTATAGACATTGTAGCACCTACTTTAGCAGTAATCTTTAATAATTGTATAGATTGTGGTGAGTTTCCTGATCTAATGAAATATAGTAAAATTATACCATTGTTTAAATCGGGTAGTACATCAGACCCTACTAATTATAGACCTATATCAGTGCTACCTACTTTTAGTAAAATTTTTGAGAAAATTATTTTAGATCAAATTCAAAGATATTTTAATAAACACAAATTATTACACAACAAACAGTTTGGTTTCACAAAGGGTCGTTCAACAACTGATGCTGGTGTTGAACTTTTGGGACACATTTATAATGCATGGGAAGATAAATGCGATGCGTTGGGCATTTTTTGCGATTTGTCTAAGGCTTTCGATTGCGTTCTCCATGATACATTGATCAGGAAGCTGCACTACTACGGAGTCCGGGGCGCCTCTCTGGATCTTCTTACTTCATACTTGGGTAATAGGATTCAGAGAGTTGATGTGAACGGCAAAAGGTCTTCCGGGTCTGTAGTCAGAATGGGGGTTCCTCAAGGCTCAATTCTGGGTCCTTTTTTGTTTCTAATCTATATCAACGACTTGCCTTACCTCATAAAGGATAAACATGATATAGTGCTGTTTGCAGATGACACTTCACTTTTATTTAAACTCAAACGTCAGCAGGTGGTTGTTGATAATGTAAATAATGCTCTTTCAACTGTAGTTAACTGGTTTAATGTCAATAATCTTCTCCTTAACGAGAAAAAAACAAAATGCATAAAGTTCACATTACCCAATGTAATACAAGTGAACACTAGTGTGTCAATAAAGGGTGAAGAGTTGAAACCCGAGGATTCCACAGTGTTCTTAGGTTTAACTTTGGATGCGCAGCTTCAGTGGAGCCCCCATATAGATAAACTGTCCAAAAAACTTAGCTCTGCAGCATACGCCGTAAGGAAAATTCGTGGTTTAACTGATTTAGAGACAGCTCGTTTAGTATACTTTAGTTATTTTCATAGTGTGATGTCGTACGGCATTCTGTTGTGGGGAAATGCCGCCGATATTCAGACAATTTTTGTTTTACAGAAAAGGGCTATTCGTGCAATTTATAAATTAAGTCCCAGACACTCCCTCAGAGACAAATTTAAAGAGATTAATATTATGACTGTTCCCTCTCAATATATTTATGAGAATCTCATGTATGCACATAAAAATATTAATCTGTTTAAAAGATACAGTGATATCCATAGCATAAATACTAGGAACAAACACAAATTTATTGTACCAATAACCAGGCTTAAGAAAAAAATAGGTGGTTCGTTTAGATGTCAATGTATACGTTTCTATAATAAACTTCCTAGCCAAATTCAAGAACTAAGCATAAATAAATTTAAATCATTTATTAAACGTAAGCTATGCCAGAAAGCTTTTTACACAATTAATGACTTTCTTGAGGACAAAAAGGCGTGGGATTGAGCTGCTTCAATGATATACATGAGCCATTGTTTTCATATGTACTACTTACTGATGAAAAATTTTTTATATATATATTTTTTTTAATATTCGTTTTTGACATGAATACTTGTATAGTATTGCATTATATTTTTTATTTTATTTTTTTATTGACATTTTATTATTATTATTTTTTTTTTTTTGACTTGAATACTTTGTTAAGTATTATATTTATTTTTATTTTTTGATTGACATATTATGATTACTATTTTGTTTGACACAAATATTTACTTTGTAAAGTATTATATTTTTATTTATTTTTTTGATTACTTAATTATTGTAAATGTGAGGACTATGTGGGTTATTATTATTATTTTCTCCTCCTTTTTACAGTAATTTTCAACGTTGTCTGACAGTTTGAGTACTTTTGCGGCCTACCCAAATGTCTTTTCTTTGGTATTGTTCGTCATGTCATTGAGCTCCTTAGTGGTTTTTAAGTTGAGCTATTCGACTATTGACAAATGCTTGCACTGACTGGACAGGTCCACTCAAATATGTTTGGTTCTTTCTTCAAAAGACCACTACAGACACTAAGCTGCATGGTCCTCATATAGAATAATGTGAATGCGAGAACTATGTATGTCGTTATATTCATGTAGATTTTATGATTGTCTGGCAGTTTGAGTATTTTTTGCGGCCTACTCAAATGTCCTTACTTTGGTATTGTTCGTCGGTTCGTTGAGCACCTCAGAGTTCTGAGTTGAGCTTCGCGATGACTGACAAATGCTTGCACTGTCTGGACAGGTCCACTCGAATTCGTGTGTTGCTTTCTTCATAAAGCTCATCCCAGACATAAACGTACATGGTTCTCATAGGATCTAACCAGTCCACATTGTATGGATTTGAACACTAAAAGAGACTTTGACCTCTGAGTTTGTTTCGGTGTTTCTTCTCAGGGTAGTCAGCTAGGAAACACCGGCCTCATCTAGCTTAAACTGACAAAAAAACATTGACGTGTAAAAGTGTTCCTTGTAACCTATTTACTGAATAAACATCATTTATCATTTATCATTTATCATTGAAGGGTAACCAACGGGGCCCTATTACTAAGCCTCTGCTGTCCGTCGGTCCGTCCGTCTGTTGGTCAGCGGGCTGTATCGTATGATCCGTAATAGTTACAAAATTGAAATTTTCACAGAATTTGTATTTCTGTTGCCGCTATACAACAAATAATACATTAAAAATTAAAGAGGGCTGCCCTACCAGAAACGTGTTTTTTTTTGCTTTTTTTGCCCGATTTTAATAGGGAACGGGCACGACGAATACTCTGTTACCTGGTGGCGCAAATCCGAATCATTTATATTAATTTTATTCAATTACAAAATAATCACATTATAGAAGTGAATAATAACATTTAACTAATTGAAAATGTATTGTTACATTTCAGGATGCTTGAACACTTCAAAGATAAATAAAAATAAGTCAAATGGTTTAAATTCTATTACTTTCCTACGAATACTACTCACTTTCCATGGATATGTGATAAACGACAAAAGTGGATTTTAAATGAAATGTAAGTATGAGTCAAAAAAATTTAGGAATTAGGTACAGACTGTTGTCAATATTATCTAACCCACCCTAAAATCAAACAACTTTGGACCCTCTGCCTGTAACATTAAGGTTTATTTAATTTATATGAGCTTATCAGACAAGTGCTCGAGGACTCGATGAACAAAAATACAAAAATAACACAGACACGCAAATTTGATCTTTAACACGTAACGTTAAGGTAAACCCACCCAACATAGTCGGAGCCACCGCCATTATATATGTTTTTGTTAAGCTATTTTAATCATTATCTCGTTAACATTAAAGTTGAAAAGCTTTTAAGTCACATTACATAATTACAACCCAATCTTTAATTTCGCTTATTCCCAACAAGTTCTTGTGGCTTAGCGGTTTGATGCTGGATTGACGACGAACAGCATGTGGGTTTGAAAACACAGTCCACCTATACATCAGTTTCTTTTTAATTTGTTTTCATTTCTACAATATTGCTTACAATATTAAAGAACGACCAATATGATTTTCGCCTAATAACTTATCTTGTAAACGGGTGGGTAATTTAAAAAACTTTAAGTTCACAAAATTTATATTTACCAAGAATGGTGGAATACGAAGTAAAACATATTTACTTCGTGAGGTAGATCATAAATTCATCTAAGCAACAAAATTTACACTACGCCTAATACAATAGCAGTGACTGCGCACACACATTTGTTAATCGTTTAACTCGTTAAGTATTTTTAAGCAATTTGCTGTAATATAGCATCATGTCGCAACTTGACGACTATACCAAACATAAAATAATATTTTTACATGAGCAGAATGTTGGAATTAGAGAGATTGGTCGCCGACTTAATATAGCAGTAAGTGTTTTTATACCTATTTTATATTATTGATTGTGATTAATGAACACGTAGGCTATTTTACCATTACATTCACTCCTTACAAGTTACATACACGGTTCCAAAAATGTTTATTTTTGTTTTAGAGAAATACGATCAGGCTATGGCTAAGACGTTATGGAGACAATGGAAATATTCAGCGGATTCGTCCAGAAGTAAAAGCCATTAAGTATAGTCCCGAATTCGAACGCCACCGGGCTATTGTTTCAAGCTACGTTGAAAATACATTTTTGCCCATTCGTGCAACCGCAATAAACCACAATATTTCAGTGGAAACAGTGAGAAGGCGAAGGAATTTACACGTTTCTGGGATAAAGAATTATAAACCGGCACAGAAAATTGCATTTACACCTGCTCATCGTGCAGAAAGGGTCCGTTTTGCCCAGGAATATTTAAATTTTAATTGAGAAGAAAATGTTTTGATCTTCACTGATGAAAAATCATTTAAATCGGACAAAGATGGAAGTAAAATCTTATGGCGGAGGAAAGGAGAACGTTACAACGAGAAGTGCTTGCTACCTTGTAGAACCAGCGGTAGAATAACCCTGGGCTACTGGGGCTGGATGTCGTCCATGGGACCTGGTGAATTGGTGGAAGTTGGTGGTAGGTTTAATAGCAGTTTGTATTTGGAGATTCTGCTAGACGTCATGCTGCCGACTGTGCGAATTGCCTATCCAACGTCACATATTTATTTCATGCACGATAACTGCTCCATCCATCGTGCAGGCATTGTGCGGGAATGGTTAGCTGCTCAAGAAGGTGTGACAGTTATTAATTGGCCATCTAAAAGTCCTGATTTGAACCCTATAGAAAATCTATGGGGTCAAATGGTTTTTAATTGGGACACAACGGAAGTGCGAAACAAACACAACATGGCCGAGGTCGTGACATCGACTTGGGAGCACATAAGAGGCAAAGATATGTGTTGGAACACGGTGCGCGGTATGCGTAGCCGCTTACAACAAGTTATAGCAGGGGACGGTGCGCCACTCCGCTACTAGTTCATCTAGTATGTATATTTAAACACACCATGTAAGTAAATGCATTGATTGTAAAACCATTAAAATGTTGCAGATTATAAGGTGATGTTATTGTTATAAATAGATTTTTTCTATTTAAATATCATGTTTATTCACTACATATAGGCAGCTATAAATTTGTAAAGCATTTCACAGAAGAATTCATTTTCTCGATAACAAACTTTTAAGCATAAACATGCCTTTCTTAATGGTTAAAGCCACATACTAATATAAAAAGTATATTAATTTGGAAATATATGAGCATTTACTTACTTTATCTTACTTAAGTGTTTTAATGAAATAATAAACATTTTAAACTTGCAATTTTTTAGTTTTATTTCTATACAAACTGCCCGTTTAAAAAGACAATACCCTACGTCGTCTATTAAAGAAATGTAAAATAGTGTAATAAAATATCTAAATTTAGGTTAAACTTGGTTTCGAACGTAGACAACGATGAACATCGCACTACCTTAGTGACCACAAGACCAACACAACTCTTATAAGCCGCATTGAAATTTGATCTTAGTTGTAATGCTAGACGCAATATTCTAAAAAAATTGAACCATATAGTATACTATCATAAAGTTTATTCTTGCACAGCACGAGCAGCCATCTTCTCCTCGTGCAAATTATTTTGTATTTTAAATAATCACTCCATAGTAGCATTTGAATACCAGCTTTATAATGAATACGAATATTTATTTTTCAACTACCCACTTATTACAAGTTATGTGAAAATATTACCATTTTAAAAAGTTTATGTATAGTCTGTAGTTCTTTACAATAATACAAGAAATAGTTTTGGAATATAAATTCTATATTGAAAGCAAAACAATATCTTTGTCGCAGGATTTGATCTCGAAACTTGTTTTTCTCAGTCTTATACACAGACCACGAGACCAGAATTACTTGAACTCAATCATTAAAATAAGCTATTAACACTTACGAGTATCATATTATAACAAATAGTTATAAAATATAATCTAATGCTAACGTTTTAAAGATCAAATTTGCGTGTCTGTATTATTATTGTATTTGTTCATCAAATCCTCGAGCACTTGTCTGATAAGCTCATATAACTTTAATAAACCTTAATGTTACATGTAAAGTTTTAATAGTTAAAGAATGCAATTTTATTTTGAATTACGCAATTGTTTTTATTAATTATTTTTTAACTTGTTTTATTATTTTATTATGTGATTGTTACTTTATTAGAATTGATTTTGTTATATTGTTTAGTTTAGTTTAATTGATTTTTATTTTACTTTAAATTATTTGATTTGAATTGATTTTTGTTATCTAATTTTATTGTATTTTAATTGATTTTGTTTTAATTCATTGTATCAATCTAAATTTAGCATCCAAAATTTATAAGTATTGTTTGATCTGGTCACGCGGCACTGATTCTACACTAAATAATACACTGTATCACTAGATGTATATCTTTATTGCACCTTATATGAACTTTGAACTTACAAAAATCGAACATATCGCAGAGGGTCATGATCGCTCGGAAAATCTTAACACCGCGATTCACCATGATGACGTAGTTGCACAACGCCATCTAGGCATCAATTTAAGTACTAATTAAATATACGCCATCTGTGCCAAAACATGTGAACTACGTCGAAATCAATATACGTAAATAAAGGTTTAGAACTTGAACAAGTATAACTATGAATTTCAAAAATTATAATTTAACGAAACTGTAATTAATGCATGAAATAAAAAGGCTTTTTTATTTTATTTTATTTATTAATGTTACATGCAGAGGGTACAAATTCGTTTGTTTTTAGGGTGGGTTAGATAATGTTGACAACAGACTGTACTAATAATATCGTTTGTAAAAATAGCTAAGTTTTGTATGTAGTGGTACTATATATTCAATATATATATTCAATATGTCGGATCACCAGGCTTTATCGAGCTACAATCAGGCATCAGGTGGGTCTGTGCATGTATATCGTGCAATAAATAACAACAGCAAAGCAATTATTCACTTTAATTAATTTGAAACTTATAAACTAACTTTAAAATAGTAGTAGTAACAAAACGTAGGACAGTTCCGATGCGTCTTCACTCCGTGAGTCCCAGGCTAGGACTGCCCGACCAGGTGAGTCTTCCCCAACCTCGAAGTCTAACGGAAACGCGTCGACTCTGTCAAAGCCCGCCAACTGTAGTGTTTATAGTTGCCGCGACTCAGTCGCGGATAAATTCGTAACAGAGTTACCGCGCCTCTGGGCATTAAGGCAAAGAAGGAACAGGGGTGGGTTTTAGTCAGTAAAAGTCTTACACGCCCTCCCACTCCACCCAGAGCGGGAGAAGTCGTAGGATGATTGAGCAACCCCAAAAAAAGAAAAGGTATACATACAAATAACTGTATGAGCTTAAAAAAACTATTATTTTGACATTACAAAACAGACACTTTAACCGTATTTTTTTGAAAAAATAAAACCTATTTTTATAAATTTATTGACCGTAACTCAATTAATATGTTCATTATAATAAACATAAAGCCCCCTTCTAAGACTGCATGATATAACGGCTGACTACGGAAACCTACACTGCGCGTGGCCCGAGAAGCACTTGGCCGGATTTTTAACGAGCTGCAACAACTCAACGCATACATAATCTATTTTTATAAAAAGTGAAAGACACTCACTGATTAATCAGAAATCTCAAAAACTACTAGACCTACGAAGTTGAAATTGGGTGCAGAGATAGATTATGAGTAGGAAACGTCAGCTAAGAAGGGATTTTAGGAAACTCATCATTCTCCTGCGTCGTGTCATCATTCTCCTGCCCTTATCCCAATTTATTTGGGGTCGGCGCAACATGTCTTTTTCTTCCATACTCCTCTATTAGTCGTCATCTCTGTAGTCACCCCCTTTTTACCCATATCCTCTTTCACACAGTCCAACTTGATGTTTGGCTGAAACGTGTAAATAAAAAATATATTCGACATAATTATTAGTTTTCCAAAACAAATTTTAACACCCTCTAAACCCCCAATAGGGGGTCTTATTGGGGTTTAGAGGGTGTTAAAGTATCCCTTCGATAGGACTGTAGGATCCTTAGGCAAAATGGCTTGTAGCTAGAATGGGGAAATACAAGAGATTAGATGGGGTACTCACGACTTTGTGCTGCTTCTGGTAGCGCGTGCCGGGATTTCTGTCTCTATTTCAATGACTGTGGAAAACTGGTGTAACGTTTGGATTTATGGCAAAAAGATTGTTCTGGGACGTCCCTTTTGTCTTTTTGGTGGTTTAAACACAACACGGTCACTTGTTGTAGGTTTTTTCTGAGTTATTTTACGGAGTGGTTAATTTGTACCGCCCGTTTCAACTTGTGTGTCGAACGAGAGTGTCCAATGCGTTAGATGGCGCTATTGCAGCGCGCGCGCTAGGGTTGGGAAAAGATGAATTACGAGGGAAATAGGGATGTGGAAACATTATAACTAAAACTATTATACCGGTTTCTTAAGGGAACCTTAACATTTTTCCCCCTGCTGGCGAAATTTGTTGAGACTGAACAATAAAAATACTAAGGCTAGGTCCACATTACTCCAATAAGTTGGTGAAATGATAATGATTGACAATGTATGTAATACGTATAATTATACAGACTTACTGAATTACATGATAAATGTATAAATACTTAACATAATGACAATATTAGAAGTAATAATTATTTTGTGTAATGTTAAAAAGAATAAGTATTGAAAGTTTAATAAATATTGTCACCTCCATCTGGGATGGGGCATAACTTAACTAGAGGTCGATCAATGACACCGTGTGCTGTTTCGACCCTTGCTGTTCGTGAAATACCGTCACGTCCGGGATAAAGATTCTACCGAACGCCAACGCAACGGAGGCTGTTGGTCGTCTTTTATGACAACAATTTGACCAATACGAGCTTGATCCGAAGACTTAGTCCATTTCAGTCTCTGTGATAGACTGGTTAAATACTCTTTATGCCATCTGGGCCAAAAGTCTTGATGCATACGCTGAACGAGTTGCCAACGTTTTAATCTGTTAAGTTTAATGTTAGAATAATCAGGTGTTGGCAACGCTGTTCATGGAGCCAATGTTAAAAAATAGCCAGGTGCTAGTACCGTTATATCGTTAGGATCGGGGCTGAGTGAGCACAACGGCCTTGAATTGAGAACTGCTTCCACCTGGGTGAGCAATGTATTAAGTTCCTCATAAGTAAGGATTTGGGTACCGATGACACGATATAAATGTGTTTTTACGGACTTGACGCCGGCCTTCCAAAGTCCACCGAAACGTGGTGCCCCAGGAGGGTTGAAATGAAACTCTATACGCTCGGTCTCACAAGCTGACTGCATGATATTTGATAATTGTGACTGAGCACCCTTAAAATTGGTTCCACAATCCGCGTGGATGACGTTACACCTGCCACGGCGAGCTATAAATCTGAGTGAGGCAGCTAAAAAGGCTTCCGTGGGCATGTCTGAAATGGAGTGCTTTTGTAGTGAAGCACACAAAAAGACACAAATATGCTTTGGTGCTACGTGCACCGCGTATCTGTGTACTGTTGCGTTAAATGGGCCTGCGTAATCGCAACCAACAGATTGAAATGCTTTTAATTGTGTGATCCGCGCCCTAGGCAGATCTGCCATTTTAGGTACAAACGCGACTGGCTTAGTGCGAAAACATCTAAAACAATTTGATATGACATGATGTATTGCTCGCCGAGGAGACAATATCCAAAAATTTTGTAACAAAAGAAATTGTAGCTGTTGTAAGCCGGGATGAAAATGTTCATTATGTACTGATTGGATGATAAGATAAGTTAAACGATGTTTACGCGGCAATAGCGCTGGATGTTTGGTTTCGAATTCAAGGTCAGATCTGGAAAGCATTCCCCCCACCCGCAAAACATTGGAATCGTTCAAAAAGGGGTTGAGCTTCCTTAACCATTTAGGCAACGTCTTCTCTGATGATAATATGCTGATTTCATCCTGAAATTCTGATTTTTGCGCATGTTTAATTAACATCATAAGCGCGATATGATATTCAACTTCTGTTAAATGATTAGATGATGGTTTATTTTTGCGTAAATTGGCAATGAAATGATTACAATAAGCTAGAATACGTTGAATTTTGCGCAAAGAAGAACATTTTTGTATTAAGTTATCGATGGGACTAACATTAATAATGCTAGCTAAAACGGTAGTGCGCTTTTCGCAACATACGTTACTGTCTGTGATGCACGACAATTGAATTTGATCGTTGGGCCAAAGTTCGTTATTAAATGATAACCATTCCGGACCTGTCCACCAGAGGGCATGATTGATAAGCTCGTCTGGTAGTAAGCCACGACTCGCACAATCAGCTGGGTTTTGCTTGCCTGGCACATGTTTCCAGACAGCAGTTGGTTTTCGCTGAATATTTGCGATGCGATTCCCAACGTAGGTTTTGAAATTTGTAGAGTTTGACTTGATCCATGCTAAAACGATAATTGAATCAGACCACGCGAAAATGCTGTCTATGTATATTTTGTTAGAAAATGTGTTGATCATAACTCATAAGGTCTGCGAGCAGAGAAGCACCGCATAGCTCGAGCCTTGGTAATGTCCTGCGCTTGGATGGAGCAACCCGGGATCTTGCGCTCACAAGGCAGACTTGATGATGATTTGAACTTGTGTTGGAACGAAGATAGATTACTGCCGCATAACCAGCTTCGCTGGCATCGCAGAATCCGTGAATTTGATAGCTCACTGCTTGAGGGTGTGTGATACGCCTCGCAATATGAAGCTTTGATAAATTTGATAACTGCTGGGTGTACTTTGTCCAAATTTGATGAATGTCGTCGGGTACAGGTTCATCTCATGATGTTCCCAATAACCACAAACGCTGAATGAGTTATTTCGCTAAAAATGTTAATGGTGTAAGTAGACCAATAGGGTCGTAAATGCGAGCAAGCTCTGAGAGCATTGTCCGTTTAGTACAATCGCGTGGAATTTGATTAACCTGATAATTGAAACTGTCTTGATGAGCGTTCCAGGCAAGTCCGAGAACTTTGATAAAATTGATGTCATTGTCGAACGTCAAATCTGGCACCAATTTGTGTTCTTTGGGTGTGCTTTGTAATACAGCCGCATAATTACTGGACCATTTCCTGAGTCCGAACCCACCGGCAGCCATAATGTTGGTCAGTTCCTGTTGGAGATCAATTGCTTAGTCTATGGTGTCACAGCCGGTGACTACGTCATCGACGTACAGATCGCTCCGCAAAATCTCTGCTGCGAGTGGGAACGAATCCTGTTCATCTTGAGCCAGTTGTTGCACGGTACGTAGGGCCAGAAATGGTGCTGATGAAACTCCGAATGTCACGCGATTGATTCTAAATTCTTGAATGGACTCTTCGGGTGAAAACCTAAAAAGAATACGCTGATAATCCCTATTTTCTTTAGCGATGACGATTTGCCGGTACAGTTGACGTACGTCGGCTGATAAAACGATAGCATGGAGACGAAAACGTAAAATGATGTAATTGATATCTGCTTGCAATTTACTGCCAGTCAAAAGAGTGTCATTAAGTGATTTTCCATCTGTAGCTTTGGTTGAAGCGTCGTACACGACTCGTAGCCTAGTAGAAACACTGCTGGGTTTAACCACGGCATGGTGTGGTATGTAATACGCAGTAGTAGATTGACACTCGTCAGGTGGAATACGTTCCATCTGACCGCTTAATATATATTCCATGATGTGTGCTTTATATTCGTCTCCAAAAGAGGTATTACGCAGAAGGCGGTTCTCTAATTGTTTAAATCGCCGAAGCGCAACGAAATATGAATCATTGAAAGTTGGTAAAACTAGATTACGAAAGGGTAGCTGTACGGTATAACGACCATCAGCATCACGATGATGTGTTAACTGATAAATATCCTCGCAACGAACATCGTCTGCAGAGGCTGCTTTATGATTTGATTTATTGGAGATGCTATCTGTGTCCCACAACTTCTGGACAGCTATGTCTAAATTGTTATCAAGTGTTAAATGAATTATTGATGCTGGGATTGACTCAACTGTGCGATCAGCGACCTTCGTTCTGCCCATAAAAATGAAACCGAATATTGTGTTAATAGCTGTTGCAATTTGATTATTAAAATCGATTTTACCGGGCAAAAGAATTTGTGGGCAAATCTCTCCACCGATCAAAAGATCAATAGGACGACACTGATGAAAGTCTGGATCTGCTAGCTTGAGATTGCCGATATGAGGATAATTATTAATATTGATTGCATGTGTGGGCATGTCACCGCAGATTTTGTCTAATACAACCGCTTCAATTTTGAAGGACGGTTCTGATTTACCCAACGGGCGAAGTTCTGTATACACTACGCTGCCTGATTGGTTTGGAACGGTATCACCAATACCTAACATAGGGACATTCAACCTAACATGAGGCGGGCCTAATCGTCTCACACAAGCAGTAGAAATGATATGGGCTTGACTACCTGGATCGATCAAGACCCTAACCTTTTCAAAAGTGTTATGTTTGTTTCTTACTTGCACTTCTGCTGTGGCAAGAAGAATAAAAGAACGAGACACGATAGTGGAAAGATTCGACAACGTCGTGGCAGGTGTGACGTATACCGGTTCCTCAGGACTGACTACACCAGTCTGTTCCATGGTAGTTGCAAGTACTTGTGACTGTGACACATTTGGTACAGACGTATTTGTTGATGTTGAAAAATGTAATATGCTGTTATGACGCTTATGGCAAGTTTTACATGACCGATCTGATATGATGAATAAGCGTAATAATCGCGTAACAAACATAGAAAAAAAAACAGTCGAATTGAGAACCTCCTCAATTTTGAAATCGGTTTAAGTCATGGCATGTAAACTCTTCACTTGTGTGAGAAACATCCAATTAGTACAACCAAACATGCTTGACTTAGATGTTTTTCTCGAGCAACGTCATCATCATCATCATCAGCCTTTAAATGTCCCTACTGCTGGGGCAGATGCCTCCTCTCTGTGAGAGGGTGTGGGCCGCAATCCACCACGCGGGCCTAATGCGGATTGGTGGATGTCACATGTCTTCGAATTTTTGGTTCTAGGACATGCCGGTTTCCTCACGATGTTGTCCTTCACCGTTTAGAGAGCAGTGGTTTTGAAAAAATTTACACAATGTAAAGCACCAGCCTGGGTTTGAACTCACGACCTACAACTTGTAAGTCGCGGCAAATACCACTGGGCCACCGCTGCTAGCAACGTCGCACCCACTTAATTGAATATTAATGTATAATTATTTTAAGACCGTCATTTTAATAGCGGGGTCACCAAGCAGTGCATTTGACGTCAAATCACTAATCAGGAAGGAGATAACGGAAAAAAAGACAGACAAACTACAATACAACTAAGTCTAGATACAAACCGATAATAATAACCAGATTTGTTTAATTTAATTAATTTAATGTTGTAGAACGCAGTAACATTTAATAAACCAACGTATTATTATTCATTTTTATTTATTTATAAATTCTTTATGGGGTTCCGTAGTCATAACAAGGCAACCTTGTAGTTTCGCTCCATACGTCTGTCTGTACACGGCTTATCATAGAAATTGTGATTACTAGCTAGCTGTTATTTTGCATGGTTATAATTATATATTAATCATGCCGATAAAAAGATAAATTAAAATCATGATAATGGTTGATTTTTATAGTACCAAAATAGAAACAACAGCCTCACTTTTTATTTTTTTTTATTTACAAAAAATACAATCGACTTTTAAAATAAATATTAAAGCTATGTCCGAATGGATAACCCCAATAACAAGGAATTTGAATATTTGGAGACAACCAAAACGTCATCTGTGTATACATATTTTTTGGTTATGTTGATTTTTTAAAAGAGTGCTGAATCAATTACGATAAAACTTATATGGGACCACCTCTGAAGTATGACCTACCAAACAAAAACAGAAATCATCAAAATCTTTTCACAAATGGCGGAGATATCGCGTAACATACATACAAAAAAAAAAACAGATGAATTAAGAACCTTCTCCTTTTTGAAGTCGGTTAATAAGTAGGGATGGTACTTCCTTTCTTCTCCTAAAATTGTTTGTCCGAAAATCATTATACTTAACACGTTTGCTATAAACTTCATTAACCATAAAGTTCAAAAATCCGAAATTTTGTTTTACATAATTATTTTTACTTCTAAAACTATTTTGTCATAATATCGAATACCATAATAATTCAATCTCCTAATTTTGAATGAAATAAAGTCATATGTCCTTAGTATTGTATCATATAATGTGTTTTATTCCGAATGTTCATTTATAATAAAAATTGTTAGTCCTAAAACATTTGCTAAAGATAAGGTTTTAGTGACAGAAACGAATCGCTGTAAATCCGACTCCACGCAGTCTTGTCTGCCTACCCCTAGAGAGGAATTTAGAATAGCGTAGGCGCGGAGGGGCGATGCGGCCCGCGAGTTGAGGAACAGGTGGTTGTGGCACACACACACCACCACAGCTTCGTCTTGCTGGCTGGCTTCACCGGCCAGCCTCAGCCGCGGCGGTGAGCGTTAAACCGTCTGCGACGATAAGCTCGCGTGGGACCGCCGGAGCCTCGCAACGCCGGTACCGTGACAGAAACCATGCCTGCTGCATGCTGCTTTCTCGCATGCATGCTGCATGTTACATGCTCGCATGCATGCTGCATGTTGCATGCTTGCTTGCATCCTGGATGCTTGCTTGCACGCTGCGTGTTGCTTGGTTGCTTGCTGCATGCATGCTGCATGTTGCATGCTTGCTTGCATGCGACATGTAGCATGCTTGCTTGCATGCGACATGTAGCATGCTTGCTTGCATGCTGCATGTTTGTTTGCATTCTTGATGCTTGCTTGCACGCTGCATGTTGCTTGGTTGCTTGCATGCTTCACGCTTGCTAGCATGCTCACTTGCTTGCTGGGCAAAGGCACTAGCTGTCTGACTTATATGCTGAAATGGACCTATTTGGCGCAGCCATGGGACACACAGTATTTTCTATTCTTTTTTGTTTTCTTTTTGTTACCTACCTATGTTTTACTTTTTAAATAATTAAGTTTTTATTTATTGTTGTGTGTGCCTCTAACTGTGGAAAATAAATGTTTTTCTTTCTTTCTTACTAATTTATAGACTAGATAGTTATCCGAATGAGGATTTTTTATACAATTTAATAATGAAGCTTTTTGTGCGTCTTAGTCGAGGCGCAAATATTATTTAACATGTATTTTTACTTTCACAACGAATTTTATTTTTTTAATAAAAAAAAATTAATACTTACAATTACAAATCTAGAAAGTAACTACACAAACTTAAGTAGGTAGATGAAATTAAAATACTGGAGGCGGGCGGCCCTATCGCGTGCTTACATACCGCGCGTAGGTAATTATTTCAGGGCCGACTCACAATACTGGTAGATATATATTTATACTGTGGCCCATCTGTCTGTCAGCGGGCTGTATCTCATGATTCGTAATAGGAAGACAGTTGAAATTTTCACAGAATGTGTATTTCTGTTTCCGTTATATCAGCAAATAATAAAAATAAATTAAGGGGCTCTAATAGAAATGTCCTTTTTTTGGGTTTTTTCGCTCGATCTTAATAATAGCAACAAGTAGACGCGTATAATATCTTGTACAAAGATACGGAACCCATCATGCGCGAGTCCGACTCGCACTTGGTCGGTTTTTTCTGATGCGCCACGACTTGGTTAACCTTCCAATATTTTTGTGTTTCTTTGTGTGTGTGTTACGTTATTGTACATCGTGCTGATTTAGTATAAAATAGATAAATGCATCTGATACCGTTCAGAACAATAAATTCAGTCGTACAAATGTTGAGCATAGTGCTACTGGTTTGTGTTTTGGGTGTCGTGTATCTGTGGTTCAAGTATGGCCGTGTCATGTCCAGCACGTATTCATTACCACCGGTTGCACCGGGTGGGCTGCCGATTATTGGACATGTGTGTAAGCTGATTAAGTGCAGATCAAGTGAGTATTTTTCTCTCATTTTTAGGGCTCCGTACCCAAAGGTCCAATCGGAGTCCTATTGCTGTCACTCACGTGTCCGTCTGTCCGTCCATCTTCTGTCACAAACTTTTGTTCCGAAGATTTTTTTAACACACGATAGATGAATTTATGACACGGCGGTACTCTGCCCAAGCTAGGCAAACCTCCACCGTTTGCTCCACTGTGTCCTCTGGGCGATCCACACCGGACACTCGGGCGTTTACTCCCACCTAATCCTGAACAGGAACCTCCCGAAACATCCGTGTCCCTGGTGAGGACCAGCGTGAGGCGGAAGGTGAGGACGCCGTGGCGCCTGTCTAGCCACTTCGCAAAGAGGGGTCTTACCGCCTCAATTGTGGCGTGCCCATTGGTACGGAACCCTAAATGTGTGAAGTCTGTCACGCAGTTGGCCGGATATTTGTAGATCAATGATCACAATATTAACAACGTCAGCTGCTGCAGTCAAATGTTTTCTTAAGTATGTCGTATGTATTTTCTTAAGTAGGTATGCTTTTAGGCTAATTAGAAACGTATGTAATGTAGTAATATGTTATTATTTTTTGCAATCAGATATCTGGGAATTCTTGACTTTTATGCGTGACGACTGCGCAAAGAAAGGAGGAGTGACGTGTTTCAGTTCCGGACCAGAACTATATTATAGTAAGTAATATTATATATAGCTTTTTTATTATTAAAAAAAAAAAAAAAAAAAAAAAAATATATATATATATATATATGTATATATATTAGTATGTAAAATAGATGACACCAAATATGAACCAAATGAGAGATCCTAAACACGTTTTTGCGATGGTTTTTGTCCTTTATTCAGAAATATATTCTATATTAATAGTTGGTTACATTCCACAATATTGAATTGATCATATTTAAAAAAAAATTCTTTACCTCTTTCATGATTAGTGATTTGACGTACAGCGCAATACTTGGTAAACTGCGCTATTAAAATGACTGACCAAGACATTCATCTATATAAAACCAAATCGGGCTAGTGACACCATCTATAACTCAAGAACAGCTGGTCCGATTTTAATGGTTTTGGATTTTCCGGCCCGAATGCCGATGGTCTATGGCCCTTTACGGGGCATCGACGTGGGCGCATTCTCTGAGGCGATGACCAGCCCGTCGGCTAAACGCTTCCCAATGAAGCAATAATGCTCGAGAAGGAAGAGGTGGGATGCGTGAGGGGAAGGCAATTCTCGCGCCCTCACGCCCCTAGCCGCCGCAAGAGACACCCTCGGCGTTGGGAGTCCCAGGCCGATTCCCGGCTACCGTAGGCGCGGACTTGCGGACGGCCAGCAATGGGTAGCTTGCCGTCTGGTTAGAACCAGGCCCAGATCGACGGCGCGTTGTGTTCCACGCGCACCTGAAAGAGATGTCAGCAGGAAGTGACGGGGCTAGGGCCGATGCCTGCCAAGGGCGTGAGTGTTCGAAAGAGTCACCGCGGCTTTTGGCACAGGCAACTCAAGAAACATGGGTGGGTATTAGCCAGTAAAAGTTTAGCTCGCCCTTCCACTCTACCATGAACGGGAGAAGTTTGTTGATGATTTCTCATACCAAAAAAAAAAGAAAAAAGCATGTTTGGTTGTTTTCATTCGACGTTTCTCCCTTTTCAGTCATTGTTGACCCTCAAGATGCATTGATAGCAGCAAACTTATGTATAGAGAAACATTACGCTTTCCAACTAATGAAACCTTGGATGGGTGACGGCCTCCTTATTTCACCAGGTAATTAATGATTACTTATTTAGTAACCTAGTCTGTGAACTCATAATAGCGAGTCAAAAGGATTGACAATTCTTTCGCAGGAGACGTTTGGAAACATCACCGTAAGTTGCTAAATCCAGCATTCACTCTGCCAGTGCTCCACGGGTTCCTAGATGTGTTCAACAGCCAGGCCAAGAAATTGGCTAGTTCTATGGAATTTCATGTTGGAAAAGAACCATTTGACCATTTACCATATTTTAAAGTTAATGCATTGGAAACGCTCTGTGGTAAGTGATATTTATTCATCATTTTCGTTTATACGCCTATGCCAGCATAAAAAAAATTGGAACCTCCTCCTTTTTCGAAGTCGGTAAAAAACAATTAAGATTTAGGTGGTCCACCATTACTCATGATAAATATATGATTTCAGTTGGAACGTTTGGGGTAGGCACTATAGATGACGTCGAGTTTATACAAAAATACATTGAATCAGTAGATGAATAATACACCTTGGGATCAAGAGGACGATCAATTTTTGGCTGATGAACGACATAATATATAGGCTGGTTGGACTAAAGAAGAAGGAAGACGAATTAGTGAAGACTTTACACTTCATGGTTGATACAGTAAGTGAGATTATGAATCTTTTAGGCATGCAGTTTTTATGAGTGTTGAGAAGTAATATATTTTTTAACACATTTGCTCAAAAAATGCATTTACGAAGCCTGAATACATTATTCGAAAGTTAAAAATTACGCACCATACAATGGAATGTGCATTAAAATTGAGGTCAAGAAATTGGCCCGCGAGGAGTCGCTGGGGACTCTGAACAGAGATCCGTGGGGGCGCCCATACAGAGTGGTGCGGGATAAACTCCTCCAATGGGCGCCCCCGCTGACGCAGAGTCTCCGGCCTGAGCTCGTGGAGGGCGTGGTGAGCGCTCTCTTCCCTTCGCGAGGGGAACACACTCCCCTACCTATGGCTCCGCCTCCTGCGGTGCAAGACGCGGACCAACCCGATGATGACGATGCTTCCGAGGTGACCGAGGTAGAGCTGATAGCGGCGGTGCGTAGGCTGAATGCCAAAAGCAGCGCCCCAGGACCCGATGGCTTTCATGGGAAAGTCTAAGTCCTGGCCTTGCAAGAGGCTCTCGGGCCTCGACTGAGAGAGCTCCTAAGCGCATGCATGGAGAGGGGCCAGTTTCCGCTTCGTTGGAAGATGCGGAAGCTGGTCCTGATCAAGAAGCTGGGGCGCCCCGCGGACTCTGCGTCCGCTTACCGGCCCATTGTGCTGCTTGACAAGGTGGGCAAGCTCTTCGAAAGAGTAACTGCAGACCTCCTCGTCGGGCAGCTGGTGCGGGTGGTGCCGGATCTTGCCGAGAACAAGTACGGCTTCCGCAGGGGGCACACCACGGTGGACGCCATCATGCGCGTAAGAGCCCTCACGACGGCGGATACAGTGGCCCGGGGTGGGGTCGTCTTCGCCATTGCCTTCAACACCCTGCCCTGAAGTTGCATAGTGGAGGCACTCCGGTATCACCGGGTGCCGCCCTACCTCCGTTGCGTGGTCGAGGCTTATCTGACGGACAAGACCGTCATCTACCCCGGTAACCAGGGAGAGTGGAACCGGCCAGAGATGTCACGCGGTGTTCCACAGGGATTGGTTCTGGGACCGTCTCTGTGGAACATCGGTTACGACTGGGTGCTGCGCGCCGACCTCCCTAGCGGCGTCATCGTAGTTTGCTACGCAGCCGCTGACAACTCGCTGGTCCTGACGTAGGGGAGGTCATACGAGGCGACGGCCGACTTGATATAACGCGGGGTTGCGACAGTCGTGGAGAGGTTCCCGCAACTGGGAGGTGGCATTGCACAAGTCCTAGGCTATGTGTTTTCATTGTCCTCTGAACGCGTCACCGTCGGGTTCCCAGATAACGGTAGCAGGGGTTCACATCGGCGTCGAGGTAACGACGAAGTACCTGGGTCTCGTCCTCGACAGCCGGTAGAACTTCATCGAGCACTTCCGACTTTTGGCTCCCAGACTGGAACGTGCCGGGGCTGCTTTGAAGCGGCTCCTAGCCAATCTGGGGGACCCAACCAGAGGACACGGTGGAGCATACGGTGGAGGTCTATCCCGCTTGGGCGAAGCACCGCCGTGTCCTCGTGGATGTGATAGACAGCAGCGATCTCTCGTGCCCGGCCCTGGTTTAGGCTATGGAACGGGGCGAGAGGGAATGGGAAGCAGTCTCCTCCTTCTGCGAAGCAGTATGCTCATACAAGAGGAGGCGGCATGGGTGAGGGAGGTTTAACGGAGTGGCCCTCACGTCCCTAGTCGCAGCCGCCGAAGGAGACGCCCTGACGCCGGCGTAGGACGTCGCAAGACGATCTCCGGCCACCGTAGATTGTTGCCATTTTCCGACTGTTATCTAAAAACAAGTTTGTTTCATTACCTATTGTACTGTTTTCTCGTAAATGTGTTGAAAAACGTTGTATGATACACGTGCTGAAATTGGTATTTACAAACTCCTGACTTATGAAAGCCCTCAACTTCATCTCGGGTTTACATTCTGGTTAAGCTGAACTCAAATTCGTGGTAAATTAATTTTAATTGGCAGCATTGTCCTTTTTTTTGGGCTGGGAAATCATCCTATGACTTCTCCTGCTCTGGGTGGAGCGGGAGGGTGGGTCAGACTCTTATTGACTAAAACCCACCCCTGTTCCTTCCCTGCCCTGAGTGCCCAGGGGCGCGGTAACTCTGTTTTGAATTTATTCACGACCCCTTTTTTTTGTGGGGTGGGAAATCATCCAAGACTCAATCATGAATGAGTAGTTGAGCGTTCGGCTGCTGCGCTGCGTGTCGCGGGTTGTTCCGGGTCTGGGTGTCTTGTGTATGTGAACGAAATGTATGTGGGCCAAACCATATGCCCATTATGTGACGAAAGCCATGGGGCTTACTAGTGAAGAAATGGTCACGGGATTTGTTCAGGCATCTGTTCCATCCAGCCTGACGCGTAAAAATTGTAACCAAAATGAAACTAATGTTTCAAACAGTATGAAAAACAAACATGCAATGGGACGAACAAGTGTCAGATGATTTTTATAAGGAAAGATCTTAGCAACAAGCTGAAACTAACATACTCAAGGAAATTGGAATTCCCAGATGGATATCATTGTAACGAGCATGACGTCATAGAGTTACATGATTTTTGTAATGCCTCTCAAAAGGCATACGCAGGAGTAGTCTATGCCCGAATAAAACAACAGAAACAAGTGGTGTTGGTCGCAGCAAAGACCAAGCGTGTACCACTGAACAAAACAATAACATTACTCAGGTTGGAACTATGCGGAGCGCAGTTACTATCCAAGCTTATACACAAAGTTAAGCTCGCATTAAATCAGCACAAATTAGTGACCTATGAATGGACGGATTCCAAGGTCAAGCGCTACAACATTGATACAGTGACAACGGAACTAACTTCAATACAGGTGGCGCAAACAGAATCCTTCAACAGGACTGGCAACAGCTTCAAGAAACATTTAACAACGATTTTTTGGCCAAAATAGCAGAAATGAGCATTAACTCGCCCTTTAACGCACCTGCATGGGCCAGTGCCAGCGGACTCTGGGAACGTCCCTTTAGAAGTCTGAAGCATCAAAAATTAACATTTGAGGAATATTCCACCATCCTGGCCCAACTGGAAGACTGTCTCAACTCGAAACCGTTATGCGCTTTAACTGAAGACATCGAAGATTTGGATTGCCTGACTCCTGCACACTTTCTAACTGGAAGAGCAGGTGTAACAATAATTGAGACGAACGGAAAAGGCGTCTTCACGCCCGTACACGATGGCATTTAAACCAGAAGTTGTTACAAGACATCTGGAAACGTTGGAAAACAGGGTACCTTACTCAATTAACAGCCAGACAAAAGTGGCAAACACCCCAAGAAAACATCAAAATCGGTGACATAGTAGTTGCTCACGAGGACAATCTACTCCCTCGAAAATGGACGTTAGGCAGAGTGGTAGAAAGTCATCCAGGCAAAACGGACGCGTAAATGTTGTGACTCTGAAAACAAAACCCGGTTACACCAAAAGACCGGTCATAAAACTATCAGTGCTACCGTTAGAAAACAAACAAACATTGTGTGTACCAGAAATCAAAAATCAAACAGAAACAAAACAGGCATTATCTTCAACAGAAAATATGAAAGCAAAAAACTCATCATTTGATGCTATGGCATTTATTTGCTTGTATCTCCTGAGCCTTTTATCAAGCCGATGGTGCTTTGAAATCGCAAAAGTCAATAAACAGAAAGGGCTATACTTTGACAAATTAGCCAATATGCAGTTAATCTAGGACGAGTGGAAAATAATTGCCTATTATGACATGGAACCATACTGGGATATTTTTTTGGAACATCTACTTATCAACAATATTATCAATATTTGGAATCCATTTGTTTGATAATAAAAACACTACCTAATTGCCAGATACTCATTTTACAGTTACGTCATGAGTATAGCGAGCTCGAACATAACAATCGAGTCTTGCTGCATCAGCAAATAAGCGCTCGTGCCCGTAGACGGCGTGGTATCGTGTATCGGTAACGGTGTCGGGTATCTTGCTAACACATTGTTCGGAGTATTGGACAACTATTTCGCGGAACAGTACGAAAAGGACATAACACTCGTAATAAACAATCAAAAACACCTTGCAATGTTATGGAAAAACCAAACATCAGACATTGAGGCCGAGTATAACTAGTTAAAGAGAAGATAGGACACTTTAGCCAAGCTGAAAAATATGACGGAACAACATCTCGTAAATTTGGACATAGCAACAATTTCTCTAGCAAAGTACGTGAATGAGATATCTTACTCTTCTCTTATTACGGAATTCACACTAACTAACAGCTCTGACGGCCAACAATAGTTTAACTCAGCTGAAAGACATGCAAGATACATTACAAGATACGATCACCAGTGTTTATAACGGAAAATTTAACCCTCATCTAATTGAGCCACAACAGCTCCAAGATCAGATGAGCATAATCTCGGGATAATTAAGGAAAGAAACAACACTCCCTATTGACAACATACAAACAGACATGCAGAACATCTATCATTTGTTGAAAGTTAAAGCGAAAACAACAAAAAAGTACCTGATCTTTGAAATAACAGTTCCATTAATCAGCAGGGATAGTAACATGCTTGACAACGTAATAGACATACCACAACAAGTTGGCAAAAACATGCTCTCCATCATTCCAATTGAGCTACACGTGGCAATGTATTCACAAAAGGATTCTTATCTACCAGTCTCTCTATCCGACTTAGAACGTTGTATGTTGACACCAATTTTTAAGTTCAATACCACCTTTTGTGTTAAAAACACAGACAATGCAACACAGTGCAAAACAAGAGCCGCCAATTGCCAAAACAGATGGATAAATTTAACAAAAACCAACCAATATTTATTTTTCTGTTGCGACCAATGTCTACTGAGAGTCACATGCAACGACCAAGCAATGGCTCCAGGGCTTACAGGAATCAATGTTGTAAACATCGAAGAAAACAGCTTAGTAAACATAGAAGACTTTACAATCCATAGCCACAAAACTCACAGCAACCGAATGGGGGTCAAATAAAACATTAACGTCCCGGAAATAGATCCAATCAATCACATCATTAATAGCAGCGTTGACCACGTAGACCTGAATATAACAAACAAACATCACGACCAGAGTAGAACCAGAAGTGCGCCACAATATCGACAGTGTCAAGTGTGAGTGCAGTGCGCGAAACAAAAACGAGTGACTGCACTCGTTTGTGTTCACTAACTCACATACACAGGCTCATTCCCTACTGCACGTTCTAGTGAACGTGCAATAGTAAATAAGCCTAAGTGTAAAAACAAGGATAAAACCCAAGTGTTAAGAAAAAAATCATTTAGTGACAATTCAAAACTCGCATAGTATATGTATTGATTGTTGAATAACTTTGAAAAGTGGCCTCACTTACCCACTGCCGACCGGCTCCGCACTCAGGACCTTGATATTTTACGGCTTCGATTCGTCCCGGGACGGGCTGATGGTTTTACGGTTTTCACAAGGATTAGACCGTGCTAGTGGCAAGTTATATAGTTCAGGCACTCAGGTTTTGTTCCTTCTTTTTAAGTTTTAGCACATGCAATGAAAAGTTTGCAGGCTCCGTTCGAACGTTGACGCGACTGATGTGGCACCACACGCGCGCGTGGGTGCATCGGGAACTTTTCTCAAATAGCGCGCGTTGATTGGCGCAGAGATGTGTCGTCGGGAGTTTCGGCGGGATTTATAGCGGAAGCCAAAGCAAAACCCAACATTCCCCTCATTGAAATCCACCAGGATTTCCCGGTTATAAGGTCATTTGACAGAGTTGTCAAAGTGTCAAAGTGTTGAATAACAATATTTAACTAGATAAGCAATGTTGAAAACATATGATAGTGTGTGGGTATATAATTGTTTGAGTAGTGGACTGTATAAACTAAAAGAGCTACGCTAAAATATAATGTACTTATCTAAATAGTTGACTCATTCAATGTTCCGAATGAGTGTCTAATAAAGTGAAAATAATAATTTAAGATGATTCCTGCTCCAAAGGGAGCGGACTAAGCTTGACCACGGGTCGTGTAATAACATTGTTCTTGGTACGAAGACCGACCACGCGTACGATGCCATCAGGCCCCGGATACAGTTTAATAACTCGACCTAATGCCCATTGAAGAGGCGGGGTCTCAGCATTTATGAGTACCAAATCTCCTTCTTTCAGGTTGCGGCAACCATCCAACCACTTCTGGCGTTGTTGGAGCGTGTGAAGGTAGTCTTTTCGCCAGAGTCGCCAGAATTGCTGCGACATCTGCTGTACCGCTTGCCAACGATTCAGCCTCCATAGAGGAGAATTCATCAAGTCGTACTCGGGAGCTTCTAGAAGTTCCCTACCGATCAGAAAGTGTGCCGGTGTGAGCACTTCGAACACACTGGGATCAGACGATAATGCACACAGCGGTCGTGAGTTCAACACTGCTTCGACGCGTGCAAAAAGGGTGGTAATCTCTTCGAATGTAAGGGCTCTTTCTCCGACAGTTCTTTTCAGGTGAGTCTTTGTGGATTTGATTGCTGCCTCATATATGCCTCCAAAATGGCTGCCTGTGGGTGGATTGTGCTTCCAAATCACTTTGCGTGTCGTAAAGTTGCAGGAAATGTCATCAGTATTAGCATCGAAGAACTGAGAGACATCTGCTAACTGTTTACCAGCTGCGACGAAATTTGTGCCATTATCAGATACAAAAGCACTACACAATCCACGCCTGGCGGTGAATCGATCGAATGTTGCGAAAAAACATTCTATGCTCAGAGACGAGAGTACCTCCAAGTGCACTGCACGAGTTGCACAACAAACAAAGACGCACAGATATGATTTTACGGTGCGAGCATTCCTACGATTTGACTCCTTTGTTAAAAAAAGGACCGCCGATATCAACACCGACCGTGTGAAAGGTATGTACATCTTGAGTTCTAAATTTGGGCAGTTGGCCCATAATGGGTTGCCAGGATTTAGGCCTGACCTTAAAGCACGCAATACATTTACTAGTTCGCGATCTTATTACACTCCTGGCTGATACTATCCAGTATTTTTGACTTAGTATACCTTGAAGAGATCGCGGTCCTGAATGTAAGTAAAGAATATGATAATAATCGATAAGATTATACGTGAAATTAGATTTTTTTGGAAGCAGCACTGGGTCCTTCTTATCATACGTTATCCTTGATTGCGAAAGTCTGCCCCCCAGGAATGACCTGAGGAATTTATTCGCGTCTAAGAAGGGGCTGAGCTTTCGTAAATTCTGATGAGGTTTCAAGCCTTTTGACAGAGCTGTGATATCCTCAGCAAAGTGATGTTGCTGCACTGATTTTATCAGACTATCGTGTGCCTTACGCAGATCAACCACCCTGAGTCCAGTACGTTTGTCTATGGGCAGTCGACAGTTACCGATGAACTGATGGATACGTGCGACCACGTGCAACAGTTTGTTGAAACTAGAATACCACTCGGTTAATTCGTATATTACGTCGGCTGGTACTTCAGTGGACACCAAGCTCTTGGACTCAATAGAAGGCTTGAGCTCCAGTGGATGATCATCCCTGAACTCCTCTATGGAACAAATTGGCCAGTTGTCTTCAGAGAACCACTGTGGACCATTGAGCCACTCTGGCATTGTGAGAAGGGTCGAAGGTAACGCGCCACGAGAACACACATCGGCTGGATTACTCTCTCCGCTGACGTGGAACCAACAGCTACTGGAAACTGTGTCCAGTATTTTGGTCACGCGGGTCGCAACAAATATTTTTAGTTTATAGGCAGGAGTATTTTGCCATGCTAGAACAACTGACGAGTCTGTGAATAACAGAATCTCGTGAATTGCTAGCTTGCGTTCTGTTAAAATAGTTTTGACGTATTTGACTAGTTTATATAATAAATGTGCAGGCATCAACTCTAGGCGAGGTATCGATAGGGTTTTTAAGGGCGCGACCTTAGATTTAGCTATGAGAAGGCTGACCTTCTGTTCATTTTCTTTATTTGTGGTTTGTAAGTATATTACAGCGGCATAACCAAGAGTAGACGCATCGCAAAATCCTAGAATCCGACAAAATGTATTTTGCCTGACCATAATATAATAATAATCATGCCCGATGTAGACCAACTAGCGTCCGTAGCCTGGCTGCGTGTCGGTGACTTCTTTGGGGAAACCGAAGGTTTTGTCTGTGCAATTATGGACGAAGTTATCATGATGAAAAACTACCGGAGATTTATTGTGAAGGACGGCACGGTTGACATATGTCGGGCATGTCATCGGCCGGGAGAATCAATCCGCCACATAATCTCTGGTTGTTCTCGTCTGGCTAACGGTGAGTACTTGCATAGGCACAACCTTGTAGCCAGGATTATCCATCAGCAACTTGCTCTGAAATACTCTCTTGTGGAATCGGAAGTGCCGTACTACAGATATGCGCCCGACCCAGTTCTCGATAATGGTCATATCTCATTTTACTGGGATCGGTCCATCATCACTGACAGGACTATTGTAGCCAATAAGCCTGATATAGTGGTGGTGGACCGAATCGAGAGGCGTGCAATGATTGTTGACATTACCGTCCCACATGACGAGAACCTCGTGAAAGCCGAGAAAGATAAACAAATCAAGTATATTGACTTGGTTCGCGAGGTTGTTGACATGTGGGATGTGGACTCAGCGATCATTGTACCGATAGTCGTGTCAGCCAATGGCTTAATAGCCACGAGCCTCGACCAACATCTCAGGAGGCTCTCGTTAGGCGGTTGGATCAAGGGCTTGATTCAGAAAGCAGTACTTCTGGACACGGCTCGCATTGTCAGGCGGTTCCTCTCTTTGGAGCCCTGACCGCCGGTAGCTTGGACCCTGTTCCCGACACCGGTGGGATACTATTTTTTATATTTTTAAATGTTTTTTTTACTTTTTTTTTTAATTGAAATATTTAAAAATATAATGTAATATGAAACAAATGAATAAACGAAATAATAATAATAATAATCCGAACTTAGACCCCGTTTACCGCGGTTGCCCATGCACAAAAAAAATAGGGCGTTGGTGTGTGCTTTGGACTCGCTGCTTAAAAACATCTTTGATAGCAGCGAGAACCTCGTTGATACGCACTCAATCTTGTATTGCGGGGCTGTTGCAGCATGTCGTTTGGCCAACGTGAAGTTTCCGAATGGTGAAGGAGCTATTCGGCCAAAGCCTGTTGCACCAGCCTGGCAATGCAGGATCGAGAGGCGTATCGATGGGGCCAGGGTACTCATCGGCAAACTACTCTGCTTCAGGGAGGGCAATACACGACCACGTGTATTGTGATGCGCTTTGTGAGGCGGGCATTTTCGGGGACTGAAATTAGTCCTCGAGAATACATGTCCCGTGTCACAGAGCGCATCGACTTCCTGAAGCAGAAAGTTTGTGCATGGGCAAACCGTATTCGGCGGTATAAGCGGCGAGTTGACCGGTACTCGCAGAATCGCATGTTCCAGAGCGATGAGAGGTGGGTATATAGAGCTTGGGAGCGACCTGAACAAAATGTGACTGACGGGTGCCGTCCGGATGATGTTACCACGAGTACATTCTGGCGCAGCATTTGGTCGGTGCCCGTCTGTCATACTGAGGGTGGTTGGATGCGTGATGTCGAGCGCGCGTGTGACGCTATACCAGAAATGGATAAAATCACCATTAATCCATCAGATGTAGCCAAAGCGGTTCGTCCGTTACCGAACTGGAAATCTCCGGGACCGGACGGACTGCACAACTTTTGGCTGAAATGGTATAGCACCTCACACGCGCTCCTGGCATCTCAATTCCAGTCATCCTTAGAGTCTGGGTCGCTGCCTCAGTTTCTAACAACTGGTGTCACCCACCTGCTCCATAAGACAGGTAGTCCCGCGGAACCCAAGAATTATAGGCCGATTACATGTTTGTCAACGGTCTATAAACTTCTTACATCCATCCTGAGAGCAAAAATTAATCTGCACATTGAGAATAATTCAATTATGTCTGCCTCTCAGAATGGATGTAGGAACGGGTCCCGCGGTACTAAGGAGCTACTCCTCATAGACATGGCCATAAGCCAGCAGGTTCGTTGATCCCACAAGGATTTGTCGACATGCTGGATAGATTATAAGAAGGCCTACGACTCTGTTCCACATACATGGCTCATGAGGGTGTTAGAGTTGTACAAAATAGATGCAACTCTTCGCACCTTCCTTGGGTCATGTATGGGGCAATGGAAGACAGTCCTTCGCTATCCAGGATGTCGACCAATCCAGGGGAGTGATGAACCTATATGGATTAAACGGGGAATATTTCAGGGCGACAGTTTGAGTCCACTTTGGTTCTGCTTAGCCCTGAATCCTCTAAGCACATTGCTGGAGGATTCAGGCCTGGGCTATCGGTTGAGAAGAGGTGGTCAGGCCATATCTCACCTTCTTTACATGGATGATCTGAAACTCTTTGCCCCCAACAATTTGCGACTGATGGAGTTACTGAAGGTAACTGAAACTTTCAGTAGCGCGATCAGGATGGAATTTGGTGTGGACAAATGTGCAGTCATGCATGTAAAGAGAGGAGGGATTATGGAATCCGAAGGGATTCAACTCTCGGATTCCATAAACCTTAGATCCCTCTCCTCGACCGAAACATACAAATATTTGGGTATGTCGGAAGCGTTAGGCATTAATGTTACTGACATGAAGCAATTGCTGAAGGAGCGCTTCTTTGGCCGCCTGAAAAAGCTATTTAATAGCCTTTTGTCAGGCGGAAATAAGGTGCGCGCCTTCAACGGTTGGGTCATGCCGGTTTTGATGTACTCTTTCGGCATACTCAAATGGACTCAGACCGAGCTAGACGCCCTGGATAGGAGGGTCCGTACGCTGATGACCGCAAACCGGATGCATCACCCACGATCATCGGTGATGAGACTGTACATCCCGCGGAAATGTGGAGGTCGAGGTTTTTTAAATGCGAAAACTCTCCACAACCGCGAGGTGTGCAGCCTCAGAGAATATTTTCTTGAAACCGACGTGGGTATGCACCGCGATGTGGTCGCAGTGGACAAGGGACTCACCCCGTTGTCCATGGCTAAAGAGAACTGGCGCAAACCTGTAATACTCACTACTGATGACCGCAAGGAGGTATGGAAAAGCAAGGAGCTTCACGGGCGCTTTTATCGGGCCCTTCATGGGCCTGATGTAGATTTCTTGGCGTCCGTGGCCTGGCTACGTTTCAGTGACCTCTTCGGGGAAACTGAAGGCTTTGTCTGTGCGATTATGGACGAAGTTATCTTGACGAATAACTACCGGAGGCATATCATGAAGGACGGGACGGTTGACGTGTGTCGGGCATGCCACCGTCCGGGTGAGTCCATCAGACATATTATCTCTGGTTGTTCTCGTCTTGCTAACAGCGAGTATTTGCACAGGCATAACCAAGTGGCCAGGATTATTCATCAGCAGCTTGCTTTAAAATACAAACTTGTGGATTCTGAGGTGCCGTATTACAAGTATGTGCCCGACCCAGTTCTCGAAAATGACCATGTCACGTTGTACTGGGATCGGTCTATCATCACTGACAGGACTATTGTTGCCAATAAGCCGGATATAGTGGTGATAGACCGATTAGCGCGCCGCACAATGATAATCGATGTCACCATCCCACATGACGAGAACCTCGTGAAAGCTGAGAAAGAGAAACAAATTAAATATCTTGACTTGGCACACGAGGTTGTCGATATGTGGAATGTGGACTCGGCTGTCATTGTGCCGATAGTCGTTACGGCCAATAGCCTGATGGCTAAAAGCTTCGACGACCACCTGTCGAAGCTGTCGTTGCGCGGTTGGATCAAGGGCCTGATTCAGAAGGCAGTACTCCTTGATACGGCTCGCATTGTGAGGAAGTTCCTGTCTCTGGAGCCCTAACCACCGGTAGCTTGGACCCTGCTCCCGATGCCGGTGGACTACTATTTTTTATATTTTTAAATGTTTTTTTATATGTTTTCTTTTAAAAATATTTAAAAATGTAAATAATATGTGTAAAAATAAATATACGAAATAATAATCCTTGATACGGCTCGCATTGTGAGGAGGTTCCTGTCTCTGGAGTCCTAACCACCGGTAGCTTGGACCCTGCTCCCGATACCGGTGGACTACTATTTTAAATATTTTGAAATGTTTTTTTTTTATATGTTTTCTTTTAAAAGTATTTAAAAATGTAAATAATATGTGTAAAAATAAATATACAAAGATAATAATAATAATAAAAAATAGGGCGTTGGTGTGTGCTTTGGGCTCGCTGCTTAAAAACATCTTTGAAAGCAGCGAGAACCTCGTTGATACGCACTCAATCTTGTATTGCGGGGCTGTTGCGGCATGTCGTTTGGCCAACGTGAAGTTTCCGATTAGCGACGGAGATATTCGGCCAAAGCCTGCTGTACCAGCCTGGCAATGCAGGATCGAGAGGCGTATCGATGGGGCCAGGCTACTCATCGGCAAACTAATCTGCTTCAGGGAGGGCAATACAGGTCCACGTGTGATGCGCTTTGTGAGGCGGGCGTTTTCGGGGACTGAAATCAACCCTTGAGAATACATGTCCCGAGTCACAGAGCGCATCGACTTCCTGAAGCAGAAAGTTTGTGCATGGGCAAACCGTATTCGGCAGTATAAGCGGCGAGTTGACCGGTACTCGCAGAATCGCATGTTCCAGAGCGATGAGAGGTGGGTATATACAGGCTGTAACAGAAAGGTGTGGTCATATTTAAAGAACTGCATCTGCCCATCGATATGAACAACTTTCTTCAAGAAAACCTGAGGAAATTCTAATTTTTTTTTTTTACTTCCCATACAAATATTGATCAGCTGATATTAACTTTCTAGGGACAGTCCAATTTTTTTTTTGGAAGTGTCTATGTTTTCATAGAGAAAGTTGTTCATTTCCTTGGACAGAACCGGTTCTTAAAATATGACCACACCTTTCTGTTACACGCTGTAGAGCTTGGGAGCGACCTGAACAAAATGTGACGGATGGGTGCCGCCCGGATGATGTTGCCACGAGTACATTCTGGCGCAGCATTTGGTCGGTCCCCGTCTGTCACACTGAGGGTGGCTGGATGCGTGATCTCGAGCGTGTGTGCGAAGCTATACCAGAAATGGAGAAAATAGACATCAGCCCATTAGATGTAGCCAGAGCAGTCCGTCCGTTACCGAATTGGAAGTCTCCAGGACCGGACGGGCTGCATAACTTCTGGCTAAAGTGGTATAGCAGCTCACACGCGCTTCTAGCATCTCAATTCCAGTCATCCTTAGAGTCTGGGTCGCTGCCTGAGTTCCTAACAACTGGTGTTAACCACCTGCTCCATAAAACAGGTAATCCCGCGGAACCTAAGAATAATAGACCGATAACGTGTTTGTCGACGGTCTATAAACTTCTTACATCCATTCTGAGAGCGAAAATTAATCTACACATTGACAGTAATTCAATTACGAGTATGTCTGCCTCTCAGAATGGATGTAGGAACAGGTCCCGCGGTATTGAGGAGCTACTCCTCATAGACATGGCCATAAGCCAGCAGGTTCGTCGATCCCACAAGGATTTGTTGACATGCTGGATAGATTATAAGAAGGCCTACGACTCTGTTCCACATACATGGCTCATGAGGGTGCTGGAGTTGTACAAAATAGATGCAACTCTGCGCGCCTTCCTTGGGTCATGTATGGGGCAACGGAAGACAGTCCTTCGCTATCCAGGATGTCGACCAATCCAGGGGAGTGATGAACCTATATGGATTAAACGGGGAATATTTCAGGGTGACAGTTTGAGTCCTCTTTGGTTCTGCTTAGCCCTGAATCCTCTAAGCACATTGCTGGAGGACTCGGGGCTGGGCTATCGTTTGAGAAGAGGTGGTCAAGCCATATCTCACCTTCTATACATCGATGACCTGAAACTATTTGCCCCCCACAATTTGCGACTAATGGAGTTACTGCAGGTAACTGAAACTTTCAGTAGCGCGATCAGGATGGAATTTGGTGTGGACAAATGTGCAGTCATGCATGTAAAACGAGGGGGGATTATGAAATCCGAAGGGATCCAACTCTCGGATTCCATACACCTTAGATCCCTCTCCTCGACCGAAACATACAAATATTTGGGTATGTCGGAAGCGTTAGGCATTAATGTTACTGACATGAAACAATCGCTGAAGGAGCGCTTCTTTGGCCGCCTGAAAAAGGTATTGAACAGCCTTTTGTCGGGCGGGAATAAGGTGCGCGCCTTCAACGGTTGGGTCATGCCGGTTTTGATGTACTCTTTCGGCATACTCAAATGGACTCAGACCGAACTCGACGCCCTGGATAGGAGGGTCCGTACGCTGCTGACCGCAAACCAGATGCATCACCCACGTTCATCGGCGATGTGACTGTACATCCCGCGGTAGTGTGGAGGTCGAGGCTTTTCAAACGCTAAGACTCTCCACAACCGCGAGGTGTGCAGTCTAAGAGAATATTTTCTAGAAACCGACGTGGGTATGCACCGAGATGTGGTCTCAGTGGACAAGGGACTCACCCCGTTGTTCATGGCAAAAGAGAAGTTGTGCAAACCTGTAGTACTCACTACTGATGACCGCAAGGAGATATGGAAAAGCAAGGAGCTTCACGGGCGCTTTAATTGGGCTCTTCATGGGCCTGATGTAGATTTCTTGGCGTCCGTGGCCTGGCTACGTTTCAGCGACCTCTTCGGGGAAACTAAAGGTTTTGTCTGTGCGATTATGGACGAAGTTATCTTGACGAATAACTACCGGAGACATATTATGAAGGATGGGACGGTTGACGTGTGTCGGGCATGCCATCGTCCGGGTGAGTCCATCAGACATATTATCTCTGGTTGTTCTCGTCTTGCTAACAGCGAGTATTTGCACAGGCATAACCAAGTGGCCAGGATTATTCACCAGCAACTTACTTTGAAATACAAACTTGTGGATTCTGAGGTGCCGTATTACAAATATGTGCCCGACCCAGTTCTCGAAAATGACCATGTCACGTTGTACTGGGATCGGTCTATCATCACTGACAGGACTATTGTTGCAAATAAGCCTGATATAGTGGTGATAGACCAATTAGCGCGCCGCACAATGATGATCGATGTCACCATCCCACATGACGAGAACCTCGTGAAAGCTGAGAAAGAGAAACAAATGAAATAGCTTGATTTAGCACACGAGGTGGTCGATATGTGGAATGTGGACTCTGCTATCATTGTGCCGATAGTCGTTACCGCCAACGGCCTGATGGCCAAAAGCCTCGACGACCACCTGTCGAAGCTGTCGTTGCAAGGTTGGATCAAGGGCCTGATACAGGAGGCAGTACTCCTCGATACGGCTCGCATTGTGAGGAGGTTCCTCTGTCTCTGATGGTATTTAAAAAGATGTTCGTCATTGCATTTGTGTCATCATTGTGAAACCTTTCTTCCCAGTTAATCTGTTTTAAGTCTCTATGAGCAGCATCATAGTCAGTTTTTGTATGAATTAGGTTTTTTTTGGGTCTATTTTTTATTTTAAGAGGTAGTGATACCATAACACTTAAGTGGTCAGTTAGGGTTGAATTACAAACTATAGTCAAAGGTTTTAGTTTTGTTTTGACGAAGCAATGATCAAGGCAACTTGATTCTCTAGTCGGCAGAGTGTGCGTGGTGAGAAGGCCGTAGGAAGCAAGCAGATCTAAGTATTCTGTATGTTTAGGATTAAGTTGTTCCAGTTTAATGATAATATTTAAATCGCCCATTAAAACTATGTTATTATAATGTTCAACACTGGACAAGAATTTATCTAGAGACTTTAAAAAGGGATCTAGGTTTTTGAAGGCTGGAGTTCTGTACAATGATATAACGGCTAAATCGTTGTTGATTGTTGTCACAAGGCAATTTACTTCTTGACAATAATTTGGTTCATAGACATTCACGTGTAAGGTATCTTTTAGGTATATTACAATACCGTCATTTTGATTAAGGTGGGTTTTAGTACTGTGAGTTGTGTAATTTACCATTTCAGGTATGAATGAATTTTTGGATAGCCAAGATTCTGTAAGCATAATGATGATCGTAATTGATGTCTAGTCTTTTGAGGAGAACAGCAAGTCCGTCGTTGATTTAGAACTGAAAACACTTTTGCACCTGAGTTAAAGGCAGCCTTGCAGTGTTCCGGCATGTCAATACCTATAGCATCGCCGACACTGACGACATCGTCAATGTCATTTGCAACACCTTGTATATCAACCATGTTCCTTGTGGGTAGAAACATAAACAGAACTTGTGGCAATGGTATAGCAGAGACATGCCAGAACATCAAAAGCTGCAAAATATACTGTATCGAAGGCACACAATGAAAGACACGAAAGTGTTTTAGTAAAAATGAAGTGTGAGTGTTATGTTTCGATGTGTGATGATGATGAATGTGAGTATTTGAACAGTAAAAAGAACAATGACAGAAATACTTACTTACTAACAATATGATCATTTGAGATAATTTTGATTGAATACACAGCATGCAAAATTTAAGAATAAAAACTCATGATAGTAATACGGGTTTGCAGGGTAATAGGTGTATAAATGCTCAGCTAGTCATTTAGCTTGATGTAGGAGGTCTATGTCTGCTTCGTTTTCAACAAGAATCTGCTTTTCTCCCTCACTTTTCCTTAGAAATACTTTGCCGAGAGAAGTCCAGCAGAACATATAGTTATTCTCTTTGGCGAATTTTCTAGCAAGGTAGAATAGTTGCTAAGCTTTTGGTGTTAGGCACTCGGACAGGAATACCGGCTTAGGGGGGCCCTCTAACTTAATATGTGACGTGTTCAACTTATTTTCTTTATAGGTCCTATTAAAGTTCCGTGCACTTTTAATGAAATCGCCTTTAATACACATGTTCGTAAAGTCTACTATTATTGATGATACGCCTACCTTCCTGTTTAACCGGAATAAGTCTTTAATTTCATGCCGTTGGATGGATATACCGAGAACTGTGGCCGTTTCTGAAACGATTTTGTGTAGGTCTTCCTTAGACTCTCCAGGTGGTTTCGAAATATTTCTTATTTCCATTCTTGACAGGCATGACATCCTTTCCAAATTTTCAATTCGATCTTCTAGCTGAATAATATAGTTAAAATCAGATCTCCTCTCAGCTTTTAACTTCTCTGTTCTAACGGCAATATCGTCATTTTGCTTAAATAGAGTGTTTAATTTTTCTCCTATTTCAGTTTTCTGTGTAATTATGTCCTTTATCGTGTTCTGTAGAGACTCTAACTTGCTGTCATAGCATGTCTGTTATGTTTAAATTCGGAAAGGAGAGGCAGTTCCCGCACGTATGCACTCTGCTTCAAGATTCGCAGGGAAACGTTGGTCCCAGTGAAGCTGTAGAGCCCAAAGTTTCTGCATGAAGCACTTGGCATAGAACACTCAAGGGGCTACGAATTCTAGTGGGTCGAATAAGCGCCCTATCTGCGATAGAATATATCGCTTTGTGACTTCTTGATCTAATGGCGCAGTCCAAAACGAGAAACAGTCGGTAGCCGGCTGCCACTGAAGACTACTTTAAGTGATAGATTTTCCTCATCATAAAATTCGATAGGTGTCTCACGGTGGTCTTCTGGTACGGCTGCTAATAGTTGAGGGCAATTACTAGACCACTTTCGAACTGTGAACCCTGCACGTTCTAGTATAGCTCGAAGATCCGTCTGCAGCTGTAATGCAGCGTCGACGTTAGGCTCTGACCATAATAAATCGTCCATGAAGAATGCTGTCTTCAATACACGCGCGGCTGTCGGATACGTGTCCACTTCAGCATCTGCTAACGTGTGTAACACCTTGATGGCCAGGTACGGACTGCTGGCTACACCGTATGTGACTGTGTTGAGCTCGTAAACCTGCATGGGTTGATCTGTTGAGACTCGCCACAAAATGTGCTGATACGGCCGTTGGTCTTGGTGAATGAGGATCTGTCTATACATTTGGCAGATGTCTGCTGATAGACATACTTCGCAAAGTCGGTAATTGATTAAAATGTTATTAATATCTGCTTGAAGTTTTGGGCCTGCCAATACTATATCGTTAAGAGATTTTTGATTGGTGGTTTTACATGACACGTCAAACACCGTTCTCAGTTTTTTTGTGGTGCTGGATGGCTTATGGATACAAAAATACGGAATCAAATATTTGGAATCTACGTCTTGTATCTCTCCTAAGCATGTCATGTGCCTTAAAACTTCATATTCAGCCATGAACTTGTAATACTCGGATTTAAGCTGAGGTTCCCGATTCAGTCTTGTCTCTAAGTTGACCAGGCGACGCACAGCGACTTGTCTGGATTCGCCGAGATCATGGTCGGGTCGGAGTGGGTATTTTACGACGAACCTACCCATCTCGTTGCGACGACAATCTTTGGCAAACAGCTCTTCAGCTAAGGCGTCGTTCGGTTTCATGGGTTTTTCTGACGGTATGTTCTCTGTATCCCAGAACGCGTTCATGATCTGATCGAGGTTAGTTGAACTTGTGAGACCGCAAAAAGAATTGTCCAAGCAGGCAGTGGTAGCTGACGTCATCGCTTGCCGCGGATTCCGTTGGTCGATAGAGACTTGACCGGTAATTACGTATCCGAAGATGGATTCGATAGCGACAGGCAGTTTGAGACGGTAAGGTCTTGTCACCGCCGTAAATATATGGAAACAGATCACTAGCAGTGACGGTTTGTTAAAGGCAGGATCTTCCAAGGCAAGATGTTGATATTGATTAAATATCTTGTCTGGCATAGGTACTGTTGGCAAGTTGCCAGCAATATTGTCCACAACAACAGTGTCAGTGGCAAGCACTAGAGCAATGGTGCCACGTGGTTTGATGGTACAAGTGATCAAACCGAAATGCTGAACCCTATTTCCACCTAAACCTATAGGTTCGAAGTCGCATTTTCGACGGCTTAGGCTTAACTTCCTAACACAATCCTTAGTAATGTAATTTGAGATAGCGCCACTGTCACACTGTGACCACGCATCTGCGACGTGTATGACAGCGGTGCCAAACAACACGGTCTCTTCAGTTGAGCATGTACTCGTAAGAGTTACCACTTTCTCCGCGGGTTTAGTCGAATTTAGGTGGAGAGTGACGTGGTGTCTCTTTTTGCACACCGTACAACAATGTTTGGACGTACAATCCTCCGTGGCGTGATTGTTCCGTAAACTGTTAGCACACAGCCTGAGTTCCGCAACTTTAGCGTTGCATTGTTCAGGTGTGAGTTCATTGTAGGTACTCGGTGCACCGATATATGGAATGTTGTGGCTTTTGACGGTACAGACACGAGATGGAAAATTTTGACTCACTCTTATCAGTACTAGTCACACCAGACGCTAACGAATGAACTTGCGAACGCGATTTACTTGCGTTTGAGGCCTTTGATGTTGCGGGAGGGGGCGACTTAGATGGGTTTTGCTTGCCTGGTGCCGAAGGTTTAACGGGCACCGGTTTGCATTCTGACATCTCAAGTACGCGCGCCTGACTCTCAACAAACGTCAATAATTCCGTAACGGTAGGGATATGCCCCGAGGCCACGGTTTGTTCGAACTCACGCCTAGTAACCGCATCCAAATTACGCAACGATACGTAAAATAATATGAAACTGGCCAAATCTGGTATTTTAAGAATCTCCAGTGCACTAATATTCTCTTGATAGGTATTAATAAATGTATTTAAGCCCGATGCAGACTCGCTGGCAAGCGGTTTGAAACCAAACAGCTTATCTAAATATGCTGTCGCTAGGACGCGCTTATTTTCGTAGCGTTTCTCCAGCGCTTTCCATACAATCGCGTAATTATCCGCGCTGACCGGCATCGACTTCACGATTGGCAAGGCTGTACCACTAACGCACGACAACAAATAATAATATTTCTCGATTTTAGATACCTATACGATAAACGACGATTTTGTATCCTACCAATGAGTTGTACAATTATTGGAAAATTCTTAACGTAAGACAACAATATATCTTACAAACCGTCCTACTGCAACATCGCAGAACCCCATTCAAAAAAATCACAAAACGGCTAAAGGATTTAATATGTAAAGTACCGCAAACACGATCATCCTGCATTAAAAGATTCTGCTACTACCAAAGCCCGAATTTATACAACAAAATTAACAAACACTGTCCAGTCTATGGTATGACGTACCGTAAATGCAAAAAAACAGTTTGCTCATTTCTACAAACGAAAACTTACGATGAGACAGAAAAGTTTCTAACAGCATAAATAAAAATATACATAAAAATCACACCATTACTCTCACAGAAGCAAACCTACACACACACACGCACAGGCACATCAACTCACACCCACACACAAGCACTCACACGCAAACACGCACACACTAACATGCCCTACACAACCACACTTACTTACCTTTTAGCAAATGTTTTTATCTTTTTTATAATGTAAATTTTCTTCATGTATTACCTTTAGTTACCATGATATGTCACCAATAATATTAAAATTGTAGTTAAAGACTAATGTTAAGCCACATACTGTGAACAACTTAATTGTAATACCAAATGGGAACTGGCAATGTACTTCCTTATACAGGTTATTTTATAATCTAGCTGGGAGTGCAGCACCACACCACCAATTCAGTTGTAGTTTTAGTAGGTACACTTAATTTGTCAAACCTGTAAATTTCCATGTCTTATGTACTACAATGCTGTTATGATGAATAAACAATTATTATTATTATTATTAAATATCATCGAATGCTTCAATTTCCTTATAAGTTGGCTTAAATTTCGGATCGTATTGTCTATTCAATGAGTTAATTCCGGCAACCGACCTATCGAATTCATCCCGAATTTTAGACAAATCTTGCACTCTAGCGATAAACAACCCTTCGGTGGCTGAGTCTGTTGATACCGTTTTCGACATTTCGAACAAATTCTGCAAGCGAATAAAACACATCTCCTTTGAGGTCAGAAGTATAAATCAAGGTAGTATTAATCTATCGAATTCCGCGTCCTCCATTTTGAACTCACTTGACTATTATTAACCCCGTTGAATTAAATACAGACGAAATAACACTATACGTACATAATTATCACGCATACAAAAATGTTCCAACTTCGCGTGGCTGTCTGTATCTCGGTACCTACTAGCACAGCGATGCACGACGTGACACAATCACGTGACCGCAACTGGCCGCTGACCGATCTCGCGACAAAAACAATGTTTCTACGAACACAAATCACAACATTTATGCCACTAACACTGGTAAAAAATAATAAAACTGATTTGCATATAAGCAACCCAAATAAGTACTTTTAACTTGGATAAATTGATACTTCATCAATGACCGTAATAAATACCTAGGCCTATCTAATACCTATACCTACCTAGTGACTAGTTGCAAAATAATTTCTGCAGTAGGTACCTAACCTACTGCAGAAATTATTTTGCAACTAGTCACTTTTTTGTCTTATTTACGAAACGAATTAGCTTTTCTTAATAAACCAATGACACAATGTATTCAAATAAAGTGATTTCCTTGTAGAACACAGATAAATATTACAATTTATGACAAATAATTTAGTAATTTTCTGGAACATGTCGGTAGACCTACTAATGGCGGCTAAAAAACTTTTTTACAAAAAAATAGAACCGACTTCCAAAAAAAGTGCAAAATAACTTTTATTTTGGAAGTCGGTGTTCCTGTTTTGTGTCTGTGTTTTTTGACACCGACTTCCGAAATAAAAGTTATTTTGTACTTTTTTTGGAAGTCGGTTCTATTTTTTTGTAAAAAAGTTTTTGGAACGAAGTTCCTTATCGCGCGTTGTGAAAGGGGGCTAGACGGAAAAAATTCTTACGAAAAGTTGTCACGACACTAATGAGGCTGTCCATCCAAAAAGATTGTGTTGGAAAAACAGTCTAATAAAAACTTCTTGTATTTTTGGTGGGTAGGTACAAAGTTAAAATTATTAAGTGAATTTAATTTAATTTAATTTTTTATTTTTAACAAATATAATAAATTTAATTTAACAATTACTTTTGTTATAGTTGTTGTTATTGCTAAAGAGTTGAGCTGAGCTGAGCTGAGCTGAGCTGAGCTGAGCTGAGCTAAGCTGAGCTGAGCTGAGCTGAGCTGAGCTGAGCTGAGCTGAGCTGAGCTGAGCTGAGCTGAGCTGAGCTTAGCTGATCTGAGCTAAGCTGAGCTGAGCTGCGATGAGATGAGATGAGATGAGATGAGATGATGATTTCTGTCTCTCAAGATACAGGTAGCCCTAGTTTGAGAGGCAGGGCTCACCAATTATTGTATACAGATTTTTTGTAGCATAGGTCACTTCCTTATTTCATGCACTAGCTGTTTTTTGTTACCACTTTTGTTAACCATTTAAATTAAATCTGTAACCTTTTGGATATGAATAAATTTATTATTATTCCATTTATTCAATTTTATGTACATACAATTTTAAATTTTTAAATATTTAGGTACTTAGAAAAACATAAATAAATACAAAAACATTTAAAAATATAAAAAGTAGTTAAAAGTTAGTTAAGTTAGTTAGTTAGTTTTAGTTAGTTTATTATTATTATTATTATTGGTCATCTTTCTATGATTTCGACTTTGATGTTTTTGTCGCATCCAGACCTTATTCCGAAAATACATTTTTTTTTTTGTACTGATGATATGTAATTGTCCTTGCACTTGTATATACCAAGGATGTTTTTTATTTACGACAAGTCCGTTTTGAGTTTTTCTCCAAAAATTCACTTCTATCTTATCTATAGCTTCGTCCAAAGATGTTTTGAATGCTGCAATGGGACGCTTGATTTCAATGATTGTGTATATTCAGCTCATGTTCTCAGGTGGTACTAGTGATCTGCAAGAAAACACAACATTCATTATAAAACACTTTTTTTTGGGGTATGTTATGTTATCATCCAATGACTGGCGTGATGGGCGTTGGTGGCTGCGCCAAAGTTTTAAACTTTTGCAGCTACCATCGTTGTACATTGTTTTTTTATCTGCCTGTATTTGTTGTTCTATTCCTAATAAACGATTATAATAATGATGAAGTATAACTTCTTACGTGCGTGCGTGTGTGCGTAGTTAATTATAAAAAAAATATTATAAATTAAAAAAAATACAATTATATTACAATTCCTTCACTAATTAATCGAAAGGAACTTCGTTCCATTCGGGTGTCCCTTGACACCTCTCAAGTTTTTTTTATTTTTCACTTTTTAGTTGTGGTTCCCCATTCAACTGTGTTAACAATTCATAGACATACGATAGCAGCAATCGCGGTTGATTTGCTGTCAATTTTTGAAGAGTTCCGTTGTCTGTCTCCGAAACCCATAATCAGATCTTTTTTAAATTTAAATGGGACCATTTCGGAATAAACCCCTTTCGAACAAAAAAAGAATTTTGCAAATCCGTCAATATATGACGGAGTTATGCCCGAACATACATAAAAAAAAAAAAAAAATACAAACATCCGAATTGATAACCTCCTCCTTTTTCGAAGTCGGTTAAAAATAAAAAGTTGATGAAAATGTGTTACTGTAATGAGTTTACTGAGTTTATATGACCATATAACTGGGTTATCCCGGGATCGATATGACCAAAAATGTATTGTTTGTTGAATAACTTTGAAAAGTGGCCTCCTTACCCGCTGCCGACCGGCTCCGCACTCAGGACATTGATATTTTACTGCTTCGATTCGTCCCGGGACGGGCTGATGGTTTTACGGTTTTCACAAGGTTTAGGCCGTGCTAGTGGCAAGTTATATAGTTCAGGCACTCAGGTTTTGTTCCTTTTTTAAGTTTTAGCACATGCAATAAAAAGTTTGGAGGCTCCGTTCGAACGTTGACGCGACTGAAGTGGCGCCACACGCGCGCATGGGTGCATCGGGAACTTTTCTCTAAAAACCGCGCGCGTTGATTGGCGCAGAGATGTATCGTCGAGAGTTTCGGCGGGATTTATAGCGGAAGCCAAAGCAAAACCCAACAGTATAACTATATACTCAAAATCAAAAAATCAAAAGTCATTTATTCAAACTAGGCTGAGAACCAGCACTTTTTGAACGTCAAAGTTCTACATAAAGACAGTCCCCCAAAAAACGCCCGCCCGTCACCACTTCCTAGTGTTTTAGCTGTGAAGAAGAAGTGGCCAACAAACTCCCCAGCAGCACATCTGTCTGTTAAGTTTTAAGAACTTGAATCTATATAATTCTAAGCAACAATCTTAACATTATGTAAAACAGAAAAATAAATATATGTCGTCTAAAATATAATCATAAAATTAAATAATCCGCCACTTGCCAGCTAGCACACTCAATCATGCCATTGAAAACAAACTCAAGCATAAACACTAAACCAAATTAAAGAAGCCTCCATACATAACTGGTGTGCCTGCTTACAAGAACAAAGATTGAAACTATCAAAGGGCTGTGATTCGAAGCCACAAGTGATGAACTAGGGCCATCACACTAAATTTGGTAGACAATTATTATATGAACTCATATAATCTGTTATAACCATAAGCTAAATATGGAGAAAGGACATCAAGTGTAACATTGTCTTGCGTTCAACACAGCGACCAACTATTATTATCTTCTAAGTAGTCGTTGATGGAATAGTATGCTTTCGAACAGAGACTAGATTTAACTTTAGTTTTAAATGCATTAAAAGGCAAGTCAAGAAAAGAACGGGGTAGCTTATTGTAAAATTCGATACCGAGACCCTCAAACGAACCATGAACCCTACGAACACGGTGGGAAGGAACATGAAGTTTATACTTATTTCTGGTGTTAAAATTGTGGATATCACTGGTCTTTTTGTACAAATGTATATTTTGTCTAATGTATAATATGTTTGCAAAAATGAATTGAGATGCCACCGTGAGAATTCCAATCTCTTTGAAAATTTCTCGTAAAGAAACTCTTGACCCTAACCTATAGATTGCTACTTTAAGAATGATCATTGTCAGTCATCTTACAAAACCTCTTTACCCATCATCCTCGTTCTTTCCCTTGCCCCTCGGCAAGATGTTCGGTGTAATGCCACCGAACACTTCAAATGTTACGACACACGGGCCTTAATAGCGATGAACTTGCCTAACATCAATTAGTGCATTCCACGGACACATCGCGACTGGGTGCATTCATAACATGCCACACTTTTTAACATTAATATTTCATTTATTTTAACAGAACATTAAATTTAGCATATCTCTGATTTAAGAACATCTTGGTAACAGTTAAATAGACCTTTTGTTTATATCGCAACATTGACTTTCCTAAAACAAACTTTCCAACACTCGAAGCCATCGCATCGCACACTCATGATCCGTAATAGGTAGACAGTTGAAATTTTCACACAGCGTGTATTTCTATTTTAAGGGAGTAACAAATAATAAAGAAATGTTTTTACTTTTATAATTTGTTACTATAACGGCAACACATTCTGTGAAAATTTCAACTGTGTAGCTATTACGGATCGTGAGATACAGCCCGCTGACAGACAGACGTACAGCGGAGTCTAAGTAAGTCAGTAGTAGGGTCCCGTTGCTTACCCTTTGGGTGCGAAACCCTAAAAACATGTCTCAATTCGAATTTATTAAAAAATCTTAAATTTTACAGATATTGCAAAAGAAAAAAGCTGTTCTAAAAGAAGAAGCATTGAATAGTCACATTGAAACCAAAACTGCTGGTATATATATGATTTTTATTTTTGACAAGCATAGAATATTTTACAATACGCACTCACAATTTTTAATTAATACATAGTTTAATTCTTATATTTTTTAGAGAAAAAGTGCAAACCTTTTCTAGACCTACTTCTAGATCTTTCTAAAAACGGCGTCTTGACAGATATAGAGATCAGAGAACAAATGGATACAATCATAGTCACTGGATTTGAAACGACGTCTAACCAACTGACATTCACTTTGTGGTTGCTGGGGTCATACCCTGACATTCAAGAAAAAGTGCTTGAAGAGTAAGTTTTAAAATATACTTTCTCTCTCAGTCCCCGTGTCATTGTTATTTGAGTTACAGAACCACTTCACTTTTCACAAGCCTATTTTGATTTTAATTTATTTGTCTGTAGAATATTAGCAGTTCTGGGTCCAGACAGAGACGTGGAAAAGGATGATGTTAACAAATTAGTTTATACAAACGCAGTGTTAATGGAGTGTCTTCGATTGTTTCCGACAGTTCCTGCTCTATTAAGATACGTTGATAAGGATGTTAAGCTCTGTAAGTTTGTTTTTGTTTTTATATACCTACGCACTGATATAAACATATATCATGATATCATGCTGGCGAGACGGTTATTAGAGGAGAATAGAAAAGAAGAAAACATGTTACACCCATCGCAAAAAGTAACATGCAAACATTAAGCACTGGCTTTACATAATAATGTAGTATTACAGTTGACAGGAGAGCATGTAATAAGAAAACTTGCTGTGCCAATCCCAAATGACATGGCGTAAAGGAAAGATGATTATTAATAGAATAAACTAAAAACAAAAACATATCAAAATCACAATTTTCTCTTAGTCTATGTACAAAATCATGACAGTGAATACCTATTTATAAGAGACTAGCTGCGCCCCGCGGTTTTATCCGCCTAGACCGGAATAAAAGGCAGCCTATATGTTAATCCAGGCTATAAGCTATCTACATACCAAATTTCATCCAAATCGGTCCAGCCGTTTAAGTGTGAAGAAGTAACAAACATACACACTCACAAACTTTCACATTTATAATATTACTAGGATAACGTTGACGACTATACTATATATTCTTATATTTGAAAAATATTTATTTTATTATTTCAGCAAACTACACGATGCGCGCGGGCAGCTATTGTGTTCTTTTTCTACTAGCAAATCAACTCGACCCATCTTGGGGAGCAGAAAGCGATAAGTTTAGACCAGAAAGATGGCTGGATGAAGATTTTCAAAAAAACAAGGAATTCGCAGCATTTGGATTAGGAAAGAGAGCTTGTATAGGTATTTAAATCATAAATGTGTAACATAGTTTACTATAATATTTAGAATTAGGCGCCTACATTAAGGAGATAAGTGGTATCGTATTACCCAGTTACTTGTTTTTTTTGGGCCAAGCCCGCCACACTATTCCCAAACCACTGTAACTTCTGTAAGTCAGAATCGACAACGGCAACCACCAGAAAAAACGCCGAGGCAATGAAGCTCGACGAGTCCCAGAGAAACAATTAAACTGTCTTAGGTCCCGCAACGAAATTAATCAGAAAAGACAGCGGAGGAGTAAGAAAAACATAATTTCCACTTCCCTCCTAATCAAGCGGGAGACAGAAAAAAACTAGGCCATTAAGCACAAATCTTGCCACGATCGCGTTGAGGTAAAAAAGTCTGGGTCCGTAGTCTTTCGTGCAGAATAGTACATTGCAGCACGTCGCTGTACCTCAAGATCGACTGGAAGTACACCTGCAAGTACCGGTAAGGCTTCAGTTCTAACCGTCCTATACGCTTTAAGTAGGAAAATCAAAGCTAAACGTTGGCTTTGTTGCAATTTACGTCGTACCACCCCAATAGTGGCCCTATTAACCCAAACAGGTGCCCCGTAGCACATATAACCCAGGTAAGTAGCCCTATAGATTATTTGTAACGTTAGGAATCATAGGCCCCAAGTAGCCCTGGAAATCTTCGTGAACGCATAGAAGTTCTTTTTTGCTTTTTCACCATTACCGAGTTACTAGGTTGTAGAGGTCAGATAGGCAGTCGCTCCATGTAAAATACTGGTACCTATTCAGCTGCATCCGGTTAGTTTGAAAGCCGACCCCAAGATAATTGGGAAAAGGCTGGGCAATTTTTTTAATATTTTATTTAGGAGGTAAGTGATCATAGTGTTATTTTTAGGGTCCCGTATCCGAAGGGTATCCAATGGGACCCTATTACTAAGCCTCCGCTGTCCACCCGTCTGTCTGTCAGCAGAATGTGAAATAAAATAAAACAATTTTCATCTTACAGGTAGAACATACGCCACGATAACCATGAAGGTGGTTCTGGTGCACTTCTTACGACGGTACCGATTAAAAGCAGACGTGAGCAAGATGAAGATGACTTATTTATTTCTTATGAAGCCCGTGTCGGGACACGAGATCAGTATAGAACGAAGAACTTAACTACAACATAACGCAGCAGGACTACTCAGATCACTCGTAGAATCCTATCTTGCCTCCGGTACAATTTCTCATTGTTGGTAGGAGAGGTGGTTCAACGTCAATTAAAAACAACACTTGACTGACACTCAGGGGTTTTATTTCATTTAAACCATGTACTGACACTTTTTTTTTGTGTGGTGGGAAATCATCCAATGACTTCTCCCGCTCTGGGTGGAGCGGGAGGGCGTGTCAGACTCTTACTGACTAAAACCCACACCTGTTCCTTCCTGCCCTGAGTGCCCAGGGGCGAGGTAACTCTGTTTAGAATTTATTCGCAACCCCCGGGCAGACATTGGCCATGACGGGCCCCGTCGTGTTTGCTGACAACTCTTTGTGGCGCGCGTGGAACACTACGCGCCGTCGACTCTCGGGCCTGGTGCTGATCGTACAGCGAGCCCCCGGGCAGATGTACAGACACTTGTGGAAATGTACAAGTTTTGACCAGTCAATACCTGAAGTTAACAAACTAAAACTACAAAATATGTGGCCTGCCAGTTCCAATGCATTGTTCTCTCAGAGAAGAACTGACAGACAAAAAACTCTGGAGACATTACTTTTCAAACGAATTATATTACAACACTTGTTAACTGTGTACGACGACGTAATTTTATTATTTGCTTATTAGTTTTTCAACCAAATCCATTAATTTGATTTACGAAACACAATCTATCACGATTCCTTTTTCTTTCTAGTCTACATACAACTACTGCAAGTGCATACTCTCTACCTCACGCACAGCACACACGCATTCAATTAAAGTGGGCGGAAAGACCCTATATTCCAATACAGAATCTCATTACTTTTTTAAGAAAACCCACAAACAATACGAAAACACTTATTAATCAATTATGTAATCAATAAACAATAGCTATTAATTACTAATGCTGAAACAATTCCTAAGCCTTAAGTTAAGCTAGTAGTTTCATTACTTCTTCCAACTTTTCCGGCAATTTAAGTAATTTAAACAAATAAAAGGTTTTCATTAGAACTTGTTGTGTTAAACAGTCTTATGAATTTATAGTTTGGGATATAATACTGAAACCTATTTAGTTTTCGTATTAAATTATAACATCTGGGCAATGACCATTTAAATCTCACTCGGCCGACGCCATTTTTTAGAATTTGGTATATAATGTAAGTCATAAACAAACTATACACTTCGTCAAATGTGCAATTGTTAAAATGACTAATCATCCAGAAGCTATAAAATAAATGTTCCCTCTTTATTAATCTAGTTTATAATTAAAACATTGAAATTAGTTTGATAATCGATTTTCATAAAACTTATTAAAGGTTTGATTCCATCAAGACGCCAACAGATAGCGCTGAATTAAAATAGGAACTAACACTCGCTGTCATAGTTGAATCTGTATCTCATGGAGGGCAGAAATAACATTTTAATCTCAAATATTAATCAAAATAATTAGTAATGATGGTTATCTTAGCAGCCATACACTCGCGCGGCGACACGGCCATTCTGGACAGCTGGTGCGTGCTTTGCACCTGCTGATGCCCTCAATGTAGTTTTACGGTTTGCGGTTTTTATCTGAAATAGTGGAGATAAATTTCGTCGGCAGATTATTCTTGTTTTCATGATTCTACAATACATGAGTGTTGTAGAATCATAATTTACGGTTCAATGATGAACCGTAAATTATGGTAGCAGATAGTTTAAGTTACGATTGACAGCTTGTTATAGATCTGACATCCATTTACTTAGTTTGCCCTTAATCGAATGCAGTTATGTAACACACAACTAACACATTACAAGTAGGTATTCTACTTGCAGTTTGTTTTAGAGCTCATTGACATTGAATGTTCAGCTATTAGCTGAATATAGTTGCATGTTCGGTCATGATTGATGATTTGTAATAGGTTATATTCAGTTGCAATCAATCACTGAACGAATACTTTTATTAGATAAAGAATCTACTTTGTTGTTGTTGTTTACTTTGTCTTAAATGATAATGAGCACACATCTACTCATATGTACACAACTATTTGATTTAGATATTCTGTTTTTAAATTATATTTGAAAATAAATGTAATTTTATGTGGTTAGCGGTTGGCTGTTTATTTCTATTTTCAGTCATATATGCAGAATGTTGTAACCTGTATTGTCTTATAATATTTCTTAATTAATAGGTAGATTATAATCAGTTTGTCAATTGAAATATTGAATGCATTGATGTACACACACATACCTACTCATTCACTGCTAATTGCTTTAGGTATTATTGTAAGTATAACATAGGTATGCCTATATTGTTTGTTAATTTCTTTCAAACATGTTAAAGAATTATTTTGTTTACAAGGTGTAGAATTGTGTAATGTGTTGTTGACTGAATAGTTGCCTTTTCGTGGGAAGGTAATGCTCTGTGATAGACACAAAGTCTTGAATTTGACAGTATATAAGGAACTAGGCTCTCTGTGTCATGTGTAGTAGTAATTATGTAGGTAATCAGTTGTTGGCTGAATAGTTTCATTCTCACGGTAAGGTAATGCTCTTTGATAGACACAAAGTCTTGGATTTGAGAGGATTAAAGGATAAAATCAGGAACACCGCTCTGTGATATACACAAAGTCTTTGATTTGATAGGAGTAAAGGTTAAGGAGTTTAGGACCATTGCTCCGTGACAGGTACGAAGTCTTTGATTTGACAGGATATAGGAATCAGGCTCTCGGTGTAGTTGTAAACCTTGGACCCAGCAGGATAACATGAGAGTATTCTTCATTAGCTACCTCCACGGCTCACTAATGGATAGTTTGTTGTAATCATTATTAGCGACCTCCACGGTATACTAATAGTTTATTGTGTAATCATTGCTAGTTACCTCCACGATAAACTAACAGGTAATTAATTGTGTGATAATTATAAATGCTTGTGTTATAATTGCTAGTTACCTCCACGGCAAACTAACAAGTACTTAATTGTGTGTTCAGTATTAGTTACCTCCACGGTATACTAAAAGAAAATTTGTTGTGTGCGGCTTTGTGAATACTTGTTGTATGGTTATTATTAGCTGCCTCTGCGGCTTTGCTAATATGTATTAGTTACCTCGATGCATACTAACAGACTTTTATAGTTGATTATACTGGACAATAATGAATTACTGTTACAAAAACAATTTGAAAGTACTTTGTATGTGACACCACACGTAAGCATCATGTAGGTTTGTTGTTTTATAATTGACCTTGCTATTGGATTGAGCTTTTTAATACAACACTGTATAAAGTGAGCAAGATGAGTAGAACGTAGTTTGGAAACTCCTCACCTTTTATTAACCGTATTCAAAAAGAAGGAGGTTATCAATTCGGATGTTTGTATTCTTAGAGGATTTATCAGCTGAGAAGGCATGGATATCACGTGATCGTGGCGACGCAGTCGGTGGAAAGGGCAACACTTCGTGAGAGGGGCGCTCGAGTGCCTCGGTCACTTTTGCTCGGGAGCTCGGATGTGACGGATGGTTTTTAGGATTTAGTGTTGAATTATTTTTTGTGTGTAACGGTTTTTCGTAATAGTGATTAGTTTCTTTATTTTGTTATTTTATAATAATTACTTCTAGTAAGTTTTGCGTTTTTTTTTTTAAACTAATTGAGCTTCTGATCCATAAGATCAGAAGTGGGATAGGTTTAAAATTCACGTGACTTTGATCGTTCGCCATATATATTTGCTGTAGTGTTTCGTTTTAAAATAAATTTGAAGCTGTGTCTTAGTTTTGAGTGCAATTCAAAAGTACCTCACAACGACGTGTTAATTATTTTTTTCGGTTTTTAGTTCTAGTGCGTGTTTAGGTTAATGCCCACGTGTTAGCTATATTGTGTTTGGTTTACGTTGTCTTTAAATTAACGTAGTGTGCTAACTGTTGATTAATTATGTCTGATCGCGAGTACCACTTCAGTAGGCTAATTCTCTTCCGTACATATATTATTTTTGTCTTTGTTCTGATATCGTCGTTGCAAATCTTATTGGATAGCTTTATTCCAAGCATACTTCTTTCTATTTTACGTTGGCAGATAGCAATTCTTTCCTCATCCTATTTTCTCAATGACCACGTTTGGCAACCATATTATGTTAGGCACGGTAATAATGCTATTTCGTATATCTTTTTCTTTATATTTATATTAATCCTGTTGTTTTTCATTATCTCCTTCAGACCCCAATATTTTCTCAAGGCTAACGTTATCCTCCGTTGTTTTTCTTTTTCGGTGTCATTTTCAAAAGATACTAGCTGTCCCAGATATACATATTCATGTACGTATTCAATTTTTTCTCTATCTACTACTATGTCTTGGGGCTCTCCATTAGTAAGCATCTTAGTTTTCATTGAGCTCATGGGTAATCCCACCTTTTGGCTTTCCATTGCAAATTCCCCGACCATACTCTCTAATTCTGCCGCGCTTTCCACAAATACCACAATCTCATCCACGAAACGTAAGTGCCTCAGTAACTCTCCGATCACCTTTACACCCCTCGTTTTCCAATTCAGGCATCTGAAAACAGATTCGAGCATAGCTGAAAAAGCTTTCGGAGAGAGTGGGTCTCCTTGTCTCACTCCTCTTTTGATGGGAAACTCTGTACCTTCATGTTCTAATCGCACTTTAGCATGACATTTTGAGTAAACACTACTGATTATACTTATGTATTTTGGATGAACGCCTTGTTGTGCTAGTGATGTCCATATAGTTACAAAAAATAAAGAATCAAAGGCTTTCGTGTAGTCTATAAAATACATTTTTTTTTTAAATTTGTGCCTTGTAAGCTAGAACGTTGGCATCATTTGCAATGTTGGCAGACCTGGCGTAAGGGTAGGTAGCTGATGAGGCTGTCGGAGACGTCCACTGCTGGGACGATTGAAAGCCGGCGAGCTGGAAAAAGAAAATTCGTCAATTATTTCGTGCACTTGCTTCATAAAAATCAGATCAGGCCAGGCCTCAAAAGTGGGCTTGCTAAACACTTCTACAATTAAATCAGAATCCATTTCCAACATGGCTCAATATTTTTCTGAACCTTCTCCTTTTGCATCACTGTAATCTTGGATGTCGTGTTTTTGTTTTGTTTGTGAGTATTTTGTGTTTGTACAGTTTATACAGTGTTGACAATAATAGTAGCAGTTGTGGCCCAGTGGTATTGGCCGCGACTTACAAGTTCTGTTGTAAGTCGCGAGTTCAAACCCAGGCAGGCGCTTTAATTTGTGTAAATTATTTCATCACCACTGCTCTCAAAACGGTGAAGGAAAACTTCGTGAGGAAACCGGCATGTCCTGGAACCAAAGATTCGAAGACATGTAACATCCACCAATCCGCATTGGGCTCGCGTGGTTGATTACGGCCCACACCCTCTCACAGAGAGGGGGCCTGTGCCCCAGCAGTGGGGTCATTGAAGGGCTGATGATGATGATATTAATAAGCGTCCACAGCACAGTTGTACCGTACTGGTATTTGTATGTGTACAAAGAAGTATCTTGTATCATGATGACATTCACAAGTTGAACGAGAACTTCGTACAAATTTCACAAACAAAAAGATGATTTATCATCTTTTCATTTATGAAATTTGTACGATTTTCACAGTAATCTTGTTTACAAGATTACTGTGAAAATAATACTATTATTCTAAATCAAAAAGCAAATTGGTTCATTTAAAAATTACACATATTCAGTTTAAAAATAGTTGATTATCCTTTGCGAAAGCTTGCTTGGTCACGTTGTTGGTTTTCCTCTAGACTATTCGTTATTCTGTTTAGTATGATTTTTGAGAATATTTTATATAAATTCGTCGTGAGGCTAATTGGCCTATAATTTCCTAAGTCACACTTAAAGTGTTCTCAGAATAGAAGTGTAAACATACCCATTATTTTGTTTGGAACACTGCATTTTTTATGACGTCATGCTATTGTTATGCTTCTTCGATGAAAAAAATGTACGACGAGGTGGGTTCTTTTGATTGATTTATGTAAAATAATTTGTATTTATGTAAATAAAATAATAACTTTATGAAATAATGGTTATTTTTTTTATTATAATGACTTTAAAAAAAAAACTGGGGAAAAATTCCCCCACACTGAACATACATTACAATTAATAATACTTTACAAGAAAAAACTATACAAATCCATAGATAATTTGTTACTAATTTAATAAAGATTCCAACAACATAAACTTGTAACGAGCTACCTATCGTAACTTTAGAGATATCGTCGTTTTAATCAGACGCGCCGAAAGGATATAGGTTGAGCACGGCAGTTGTTAATTTATTGGCAATGTCCGCCATAACGGACATGAATTTTCTTAACAGTGGACAATACAACATTTTTTTTACATTTTTTCGGGAGTGCTTGCCATATCCTTGACGCCCGATAATACTTAAACTTATGTATTTTTTACTTTTTTTCGTTGTCAAATTAAGGGTAAACTTTCTTGCCATTTGGCCTACGAAGCGTTACTATACATATTTTGAGTAAGATTGCGCCTAGTTCCCTGTCAGTTTTGGCAGAAGCCGTCGTTGCCGATTCTTCCTCATTCATGGAATTTGCGATTGCGATCACCGCGTCCGACATTCGGTCGGTGGTGTGTTGGAAGCCTATGACGCGGTCTAAGACATTTTTCGTCTCACCACTTCTTCGCGGTACATTTGAATTGACGCTGCTTACTTGCCAAGCACAGAAAACATACACCAGTGTTCTTGGCCCATTCCCATCTCTGTTGAACTCTCATATCAACAAATTTCTTACAGCTTGGCATGGCAGGCTCCTCACCACAACACAAGTACTTTTTTTTCCTTGCCAGAGATATTATGTAGCGGGTACGCGCGAATTATACCTTTTATTCCCCATATTATGTAGTCTCTTGTGCTCTGGTGGGAACCTATTGACGCGTTGCCTCCTATGAAGTCATGGTAGTGGCTGTCGAGTATGCGAATCTTATTGCTCGATCTGCTTCCCTTATTAAATAGCGTGGTGATTTCTGGCTTTGCTCGGTTTCCATATTCCTGTGTATAATCACAGAGTCGCGCTCTGATGTGTGGGCTAAGCTTTTCTACCACATGTATGGACATCATAGAGTTATGTAGGTACCCTTCATCATCCAGGCACGATAGCACTCTGACTACTCTCTGACTATTTACCGGGGTGCAGCAATCTTCTTAAGTCGTCGAGCAATTTATCAATTATAATTTCCGGACGGCCGTAATATTTTTCGAGCGTATGCAGACAAGAGCGTGTGTGCGTGTGTTTGTTTCACGAAATAGAAAAAAGAAATAGAAGTGCCCACACGCATCTATCTGGCGTGTGTCATAATAGAGATGATTTCAGGATAAAAACCTGTCACGGCCTGTCTGCCCGGCGCGGCGCGGCGCAGCCCATCGATTCACAGGCCGTGGGAGATAGGTTTCAAAAAACTTTTTTACTGAAAAAACAACTGACTTCCAAAAAAGAAAATACACTGAAAATTAAAAAATATCTTTAATTTCGGCAGTCGGTGTTTTTATTTTTATTTCTTTGTTATTTGACACCGACTTCCGAAATTAAATAGAGAAAATAATTTATAGTGTATTTTCTTTTTTGGGAGTCGGTTGTTTTTTATGCAAAAAAGTTTTTTATTTTTCACTTTTTAGTTGTTAGACCCTAGAACTAAAAACCCCAATAACATGGAACGTGGAATTTAGACATACTCGTAATTGGAGAAAACAAAAACGTCATCTAGGTATACGTATTTTTCATTTTTGTTCAGTTTCTCAAAAAGCGCTGAAGCAATTTCGATAAAATTTATATGAGACCATTTTGGGAGTATATTGTTTCAGATAAAAAAAATATTTTGAAAATCGGTCCACAACTGACAGAGAAATCGGCGGACATACATAAAAAAAAGCATACATACAGTCGAACATACAACCTCCTCCTTTTTCGAAAGTCGGTTAAAAATACCCAACATGTATTTTTTTGCTTTATCAAATCAATGAAAAATGACAAAGAGAATGACAAAGAGAAAACGCATCAAAGTTCAGGAGTGGGGGCTCGTTACGTCACTTTGGTGGTAAAAAGTGTCACGCAGCGTGACGTCACGCGAAATTTCAACGCACTGAATCGCCCTCATTTTTTGTTTATGTGACAAAAGAAATAGGTACATGTCCAATATATTTTGGTAATTTAATTGAGAGACAAATTAGATTTTTTTTGTGAAATACCCCATTGTGAAGGTAGTTTTACACCAAGGCGAGGCGAGGCGATAAAATGGGTGAGAATTGTAATTTGTATGGCAAAAGTTCTCTCTACGCCTTGCCCATCTTTGGTGTAAAAGGGTTAGACGCACGAGGCGAGGATTGAAATATTTGTTAGTTCAATATTGAACCTTATTTCTCCAAGAATAGAGTATTTATTTACTTTGTAAAACGGATATACAAATCTCGCACCGGCCATCGAGGACCCGCACGGTCTCCGCTGGCCATCCGCGAGACATCTTTTGGTGTAAAAGGGGGAAGCGTGATTTATAGGCCGGATAGCTGCGTGAGCACTTCCACTTGTTTTTTTCTATTCCGTGGTTTGTTTCCTAGTAAGCAGAGATTGCAACACAAACAGTATCTTGTAAGTAATAATTGTAGAAAAGTATTACTTGGCAGTCATGAGGGCTTTTGTTCGGTTTCTAATCAGCCCCCCTAGCTAAATAACTTTTATAATAGCGCTAACGCTAACGCTTCGTGCAAAATGTATGCCAACGACTTTACCTGCGGAGACAACTATCACGTGACTTACGCCCAGTAATGTCGTTGCCATAAATTTTGCACGAAGCATTAGCGTTAACGTTAGCAAAAAAGAATTTTGTCTAAACCCTTAGATAGTTTGTGTATCTATCATGAGTTCGAGCGAGACGTCTCAGTACTGCAGACCTTTTATGTTGTAATGTGTCTAAACTTTTAATGAAGCGTTTCTTGAAAAGTTAATTTTTGTGACTTACAATGGAATCTGTCTGAATAAATGAATTATATTATTATTTCCTTTATTTATCCAATTTACATGTTCAAATAATATTAAAGGGACCTATTGATAGAAAAAACCGGCCAAGTGCGAGTCGGAATCACACATGAAGGGTTCCGAACGAATCACATATTTTTGAAATGACTTACAAAAGAAGTAAAACTCTTTTTAAGACAAACTTCTGCATGAAGTTAAACATACTAATTAAAACTTAGATACATGAGCGCACATCTTTAATATTTTAGGCTTATGTAAGTGACGTGCGCGTCCAGAAGAAAATTTAACCTATACGGCCAGACTAGCCTTACCTCATTGTTGAGTTGAGGGTTTCCTATGATAACCTTCCAAATTCAACATCAAACCCTGGACTATGTCCGTAACTATAGTTTTAGTCAAGACAAAACAATACGGCACTTTCTTGTATAATATCCATGGTACCCTTCTGACTGTATCATCAGAGCCTAGTCACCACCTAGTTTAATGACACTTGTCAGAAACTACATATCCAATGAGTCAAAACATGATGGTGTTATGTTGTATGAAGGAAGATCCTATATATATAATCAGACCCTGATCATCGTCTGGTGTAATAACATTAGTCAGTACAAATTCAATAAACTGAGGAGTTGTTATGGTCACCCACCGATTGTATCACCAGACTCTGTTCACCACCACCACTAACTGTAATATTGCGTGTCAATACATATCCAATAAACTTAAACACAATGGTGCTATCTTGTTTGGTTGCGAAGATCCAATGTCTACATTCCGGCATCATAATTAGACCCCATCCTAGTACGCCGGGGCGAAACTCCGCTGCCGCGACACCTCACGACTCGGTGGACTGCTCCGACAGGTTCCTCCGGTAGGGTCTCATGACGTCATGGAGAAAGCGATTGTCGCAACCCAGCCCTAGGCACGCCACCATTGCGGCGGTAGTGCCGCTCTTTGAGGAGTGGCTAGAGAGGCGCCACGGCGTCCTCACCTTCCTGTTCTTGTGTCGAATAAGGCAGGAGGAAACGCGCGGGTGTCATCATTGTGGGGATCGCCCAGAGGATACAGTGGAGATCTGCCCCGCTTGGGCAGAGCAGCGCCGTGTCCTCGTGAATGCAATAGGTGGCAGCGACCTCTTATGCCTTTTTTCAGGCCATGGTACGGAGCGAAAGGGAATGGGAAGCAGTCTCCTCCTTCTGCGAAGCAGTAATTCTCGCGTAGGAGGAGGTGGAATGGGTGAGGGAGGCTCTACGGAGTGGCCCTCACGCCCACAGCTGCAGCCGCCGCAGGAGACGCCCTGGGCGTCGGGGGTCATTGGATGATCTCCGCCACCGTAGACGGGGGCCTGCGGATGGCGAGTAATGGGTAGCTCGCCGTCCAATCAGCACCAGGCCCGAGAGTCAACGGCGCGTAGTGTTCCACGCGCGCCTCAAAGAGATGTCAGCCACCACTGACGGGGCCCATCATGGCCGATGCCTGCATCCCAAGGGGTTGCGGATAAATTCGTAACACAGTTACTGTGCCTTTGGGAATTCAGACAAGGAAGGAACAGGGGTGGGGGTCTAGTCAATAAAAGTCTGAGACGCCCTCCCGCTCCACCCAGAGAGGGAGAAGTCGTAGGATGGTTTCCCACTCCAAAAAAAAAAGCACCTCCAAGTGAAAAATCACATATCAATGCAAATCGAATGAGCCCAAACGCGGTGGTGCTATCTTGTTTGGTAGCAGAGATCCTTTAGCCACCTTTTGACTCCATCATCAGAGCCTGGGTACTACGAAGTGTAAAATCACTTTTTAATATACATTTAAAGAATTCAAAGACGATGGTGTTATCTTGTTTGGTTGAGGAGATCCTATGGACACCTTCCAGCTCCATCATCAGACCAGCTTCATAGTGCTATATTATTGTACTGGGCTCTTAGTTTTATACGAAATACAAGTTTCAGCTTCATCAAAGACCAAAAAGTGTATGAAAAATGGTTTATTAATTTTTTGCCAGATATACACAAAACCAAAGCCAGTTATTTTAGCAAATGTGGGACGGTACTTCAAGCCAAAACAGCTCAAGCTTTATAAGCGCAAGTTCGTTCGTGTATGGAGTACAGCTCTCATCTTTGGGACGGATCTGCCAGATACCAGCTTGATGCCCTTGAGTCTATTGAGAAACGTACCAAGAGGATCATCGGAAATGATAGGCTCGTCGAGTCGAAGCTCCAAAGTCTTGAGCATCGACGCCGGGTTGCTGGCCTGTCGGTTTTCTATCGGTTTGAAGTGTAAGAATAATATGTATGCTCCTTTAGTTTAGTAAGTAAGTACGCTTCTTTATAACTGTATGTATGCTGAGTTTGCACTATACCTCATATGCATTATTTTACATTTATTACCAGGGTATTCATTAAATAGTACGTAACCGATGTGGTCGTTTCCTTGAATAACACCCATTAGGAACCCCAACATTACATGGCGACCCTGCCACGGGACTCGGCCAAGGGGATTGTTAGTTTTAGTATAGTTAACATAACTACTTAAATAGTATATTATAATGAGTCAGTCAACGGTGGAAAAAGAAGAGGTTTTCCTCAGCCAAAACGCGGCTGGAGGCAACAACGACGCCACGTTGAGAGAAATCGGAGGCCACGTGGAGCGGCTTAGTATTGTGACCTATATTGTTCTGGCCATTATTGGACTCGTAGCAGTTTATGTGGGCCTGCGGATGTACAGGAGCTGCCACCGCACATGTATCCAGCAGGAAATTGGGATGAGTACCATGCAGAGAATCAGATCATCCATCAGAGGGCGCACAGAAGGTAACGAGAATCAGTAAATAAAAGTGAAAAATAAAAGTGTTGTGGATAGTTTTCGTAAAAATATAATTAATATCACGGTGGTATCATATTTCATAACGCTACAATTCTAAAAGTGCTAAAACCGTGCGCGGACATTCAGTAATAAGACACCAAACGGAAACAAAATGCATCGTCGGACTTTTTTCATCGCATTTATGTATAATGTGTTACATTGTGTAATTCTATTATTAGATTAAGAGTATTATGATTGATATTTTGGAGAAAAATTATGTCTTCTTAGTAGAAATACGAAATTATTTAGTAAAAAAGGGACAAACTAGATATAAGGGTAATGTTATTTCAACTAAGTTAGATCAAGCAAAAAGCGCATACGAAAACTGTTGTAAAATATATCTACTTATTGAAAAAAGTAAAGGTATTGATTTGAAATCAGCAATAGATCTTCATCAAAAAATAAAACAAAAGTACGAGGAAATAGAGGAATTGTGTACTTTTCCCGTAACAGTAGATTTAGATTTAGGCAAAATGGGTTTCGACATAAAGGTGGCGTGTAGTTTGATTCCAGTAATGGACGGTGTAGAGGCCACCACTAAGCGCTTAATAGACTCCGTGGAGATGTATGCTGACATGCTGGATAGCCCAGGTAAAGTATTATTAATTACTTTCGTTTTGAAAAGTCGGTTGAATGAAAATGCAAAATTACGAATTGCAAGCTCGTACAAAACTGTCCAAGAATTGATTGATGATTTGAGGAAATTTCTTTTACCTAAAAAATCATTTATGGCCATACAGACGAAGCTTCAAAATATTCAACAAGGCTCGAGATCCATTGAGGATTATGGTACGGAGGTAGAAAAGTTATTTACAGAGCTGACAATTACCCAGGCAGATGGAAAAGAGGAAATATTTTCGATATTAAAGCCAATCAATGAAAGTTTTGCCATAAAACATTTTTCAGATGGCCTGCGTAGCGCGAGAATGAGCACCATCATCGCAGCACGAGGCTTCAGCAGCTTGAAAGATGCCATACAAGCAGCGAAAGACGAGGAGTGCACGTCTTTCCAACCTCCAGGTAACATTTTGTATGCATCTAAAAATGGACGCCACTCGTCACACGATATTAGACGTTCTCAAGGTCAAAGAGGTATTTACCGTAGTCAATATGGTAACAATTACCATCGTGGGCATCAATTTAATAACCAATACAATAAGGGACCCTGTCCTTTTAGTTGTAGAGGAAATTCTAGAGCAAATTATCGGCCTTTTTACAATAATCAGCGAGGAAATAGAGGTTCTAGATATGTTAGGAACCGTGGACGAGGTCAAAACACATTTCCAGTAGAGAAAGTAGCTGACACTCGTCAAAGCGATAAGGATGACAATGCAGGTACATCAAATCAGTTTTTTCGTTCCTAAGCATTTTATATTATCATTACAAGGTGATGCAAAATATGTTACTTTTTATATTAAAAATATTAAATACTATTGGCTTGTTGACACGGGTGCAACATTGTCAATTATTAAAAATGAAGTATTACCAAAAGATGAGGTTGTTAATAGAGATAATACTATAATAAATGGAATAGGTGGTCAGCGACGCTCTCAAGGTTCTGTAAATTTAATGTTAAAATACGACAATGCCACGTTTCAGCATAATTTTCTTGTTTTTAATTCGCTACCACTAAAAGGTGACGGAATAATAGGCTTAGACTTTTTAGAAAAATTTAGTGCGAATATTGATTTAAGTTCAAATTCTATAACACTTTTTAACGGTAATAAACAACATTATCTACATTTTGTTGATGAACATCATAGGATGAAAAATTCCATTATTATTCCGGCACGCTCGGAATCAATTCATTTTATTATTGTGAATGAGAATGTAAATGGAGAAGTTGTAGTAAGTAGTAAAGAGTTAGCGACGGATGTCTTTATAGCAAACGCTATAACAACAGTTAGTAATAATAGAATTCCAGTAAAAATTCTTAATGTTAGTGACAAGGAAGTAAGCTTGCCATCTTTCGCACCAGATTTGAAAAGTTTGGACGATTATAATAAGTGTCAATTTAATAAGACCAATATTGACGTTACTAGGGTTAAAACTTTGCTATCTGAATTAAATTTAAATTATTTAGACGGAGAAGAGAAACAATCAATTGAAGCAATTTGTGCAAAATATTCTGACGTTTTTCATTTAGAGGGAGATAAGTTAACCATAACCAATATTTATGAGCAATCTATAGTTTTAAAACAAAACTCTACTCCAGTTTACGTCAAGCCGTATAGGTTACCACAGGCATTAAAACCAGAAATAAATAAGCAAGTCGATAATATGTTAGAAAATGATAATATAATCGAAGAGTCAAACAGTGAATGGTCCAGTCCAATTTTATTAGTACCTAAGAAAAGCAGCAAAGGTAATGAGAAGAAATGGCGTTTAGTTGTAGATTACAGAAAATTGAACGAGGTTATTTGTGACGACAAATTTCCTCTACCAAATATTAATGAAATTTTAGATACGCTTACTGGAGCCATTTATTTTACTCATCTTGACCTTCACCAAGGTTATTATCAGGTAAGTTTAGAGCCTAATAGTCGTAAATTAACAGCTTTCACTACAAATAGTGGTCAATACTGCATGAAACGTTTACCAATGGGCTTAAAGATCAGTCCTAATGCCTTTAGTCGTATGATGTCTGTAGCGATGTCTGGTTTAACTTACGATAAATGTCTAGTATATCAGGACGATCTCATTGTATTTGGAAGGAATCTATCTACCCATAACAAAAATTTAATAACTGTCATGGAGAGATTGAGAAAAGTAAATTTAAAACTAAATCCTCAGAAATGTGAATTTTTAAAGGAAGAAATTCTTTATTTAGGCCATTTGGTCACAGAAAAAGGTGTTTTACCAGATCCAGAAAAAACAAAAGTATTACGAAATTATCCTACTCCCAAAAATGCAGATGAAGTAAAACGGTTTGTAGCATTTTGCAACTATTATCGTAAATTTATAAGAAATTTTTCAGATATAGCAATACCTTTGAATAGGTTAAGTAGGAAAAATGAACCATTTATTTGGTCCGATGAATGTCAACACGCTTTTGAATTTTTAAGAAATGCTTTAATATCGTCACCGATTCTACAGTATCCCGATTTTTCGGAAAATCATGAATTTATTTTACAAACAGATGCTTCGGGTACTGCTATTGGTTCTGTATTATGTAATAAAGATCTTAGACCAGTTGCATATGCCAGCAGACCCTTGAATAAAGCAGAAAGAAACTATCCAACTATTAAAAAAGAACTTTTGGCAATAGTGTGGTCCGTTAAGTATTTTAGACCATACTTGTATGGAAACAAGTTCACCATAATGACAGATCACAAACCTTTAATATATCTTTTTGGTATGAAAGATCCATCAAGTAGATTACTTAAATTCCGATTAACTTTAGAAGAATATAAATTTAAAATAGTCTATGTGAAAGGAAGAGACAATGTTGTGGCAGATGCTTTATCGAGAGTTTGTATAACGTCTGATGAACTTAAAAGTATGAATGAACAAGTAATGGCTGTAATGACCAGAGCGCAAAAGAAAAAGTTGAATGAGTTAAGTAAGAGTAAGAATGATGATGAAAAGAAGGATCTTAATAAAACAACAAACAATTGGACTGATCAACCAAGAGTTGTAGATATATTAAGAAAGCCATGTGATTCAGTAGAGATGTGTTTGATTAAAGGCAACAAAATAAAACGATTTAGAGATAATGGCATGATAACTGAAGAATAAGAATGTTTTACATTTATAGAGGGTAAAAAGACACTATACATAAATCTTGATTTCAAGGCGCATTTCTCGCGAGCCGAATTTGTGCAGAAATTAAGATATTTCTGTGAAAAGATACGTATCAATGAAGTGTGTATAATTAAAAATAACGATAATATAGAATTTATCAAAAGTGTTAGTAAAGAAATAACAACACTTAGTAATTGGTCCGGACCGCGGGTATGCATATTACGAGGCGTTAAAAGAATAGATGACGACAGCGAAAAGACACTTATTATGAATGACTTTCATTTACTGCCATCCAGTGGTCATGCTGGAGTGCGCAGAATGATAAATACAATCAAAAGTCGATACTATTGGCCAAGTATCGACAAGGATGTCCAGGAATTTGTTAAAAAGTGTACAAAATGTCAAAAACATAAATATTTTCGTAACATAAAAGAACCGATGGAAATTACCACAACAGCTTCCTCGGCTTTTGAAAAGATATTTTTAGATGTAGTGGGCCCTTTAGATAGAGAAAAAAATGGTAATTGTTATATATTGACTATGCAATGCGAATTAACAAAATTTGTACAAGCTATTCCTTTGCAAAACAAAGAAACAGTGTCCATTGCAGATGCATTTGTTAGAGAGTTCATTTTAAGATTTGGTATTCCGGCGACAATAGCTACGGATCGTGGAACAGAATTTATTTCTGCAACCATGGAACAGGTTTGTTAAATACTTAATATTGAAAAAATATCTTCTACAGCCTATCACCATCAGTCAATAGGAGCTCTTGAAAATGCTCACAAAACTTTGGGTGCATTTTTAAGGATCCAGTGTGACAATCATACGGATACATGGAGCTATTGGTTACCATTTTGGTGCTTCAGTTTTAACAACACAGTCCATTCAGAAACAAATTACACACCATATGAACTTGTCTTTGGAAAACTTTGTAATATACCTGATACCATAAGCAATACCGTAGAACCATTGTATAATATAGATAATTATCCATTACAGTTAAAATACATGTTACAATTAGCTCATGAAGATGCAAAGAAAAATTTGTTGGTTAATAAACATAAACGGAAAGAAATATATGATAAGTCAGTCAATTCTGCAAAATATGAGAAAGATGATTTGGTTTTAGTAAAAAATGAAGCACGTAGTAAATTAGATACAATATTTAAAGGTCCCTATAAAGTTATGGAAGATTTAGGTTGTAACGTAAAAATAAATAAAACTAATAAAATTGAATTAGTACATACGAGGTGCATTCAATAAGTACCTAGCCTCATCGCCAGAGGGCGCTGTAGTTTCAAAAGAGTTTTACCACAGTGTAGCACATTCTTTTTTAATTCTTTTTTCAAATTTTCATTCCAATCCCTTCATTTGTTTTAATTTGACAACTTATGGAAGCGAACGTGTCGATCGGTTTTACAAAAATGGAAAAAGAGCAATATCGTTCGGTGATTCGATTCCTATTTTTGGAAGGGAAAACGCGCATCGAAATCAAAGAGCGCTTGGATGCTGTGTACGGTGACTCTTCTCCATCGATGGCCACCGTCAAGAATTGGTTCAACGAGTTTGCACGTGGCCGTTCGTCGGTTTTTGATGAACCACGTCCAGGTGCACCGAAAACAGCTGCTACGGAGGAAAACATTAAAAAAATCCATGATCTCGTATTGGCAGATCGCCGATTGAAGGTTCGGGAGCTAGCTGAGACTGTAGGCATTTCAGAAGGAACAGTGCATCATATTCTTCACGAGGAACTCGGCATGAGAAAGCTGTCGGCGCGATGGGTGCCGCGTTTACTCACACCAGAAAACAAGCGCAACCGTGAGACCACATCGGAGACGTGTTTGGCGCTGTTTAAGCGGAATCCAGCGGAGTTTTTGCGTCGTTTTGTGACCGTCGATGAAACCTGGATCCACTGGTACACACCAGAGACCAAGGAGCAATCAAAACAATGGATCCAGACCGGGGAACGTGCTCCAAAGAAGGCGAAAACTGTAAAATCGGCCGGAAAAGTTATGGCCACCGTTTTCTGGGATTCACAAGGTGTGATCTACATCGATTACCCCGAGAAGGGTAAAACAATTACAGGGCTTTACTATGCCGATTTATTGGGCCGATTCGACGCCGAATTAAAGAAAAAACGACCCCATCTGGCGAAGAAAAAAGTGCTGTTTCACCACGACAACGCACCGGTTCACACGTCTGCCGTTGCCATGGCCAAATTGGTCGAATTACGCTACGAATTGCTGCCCCATCCACCGTATTCTCCAGATTTGGCCCCTTGTGACTTCTTTCTGTTTCCTAATCTGAAAAAATCACTCGCCGGGAATAGATATGGATCGAATGAGGAGGTTATCGCCGCCACGGAGGCCTATTTTGCAGAGTTTGACAAAAACTATTTTTCGGACGGGTTAAAAAAGTTGGAGCATCGCTGGGCTAAGTGTATCGAACTAAAAGGAGACTATGTTGAAAAATAAATTGCCACTTTTCCAAAATTTTCGTTTACTTTTTGTAGGCTAAGTATTTATTGAATGACCCTCGTACGAGTAAGAATAGAACTAGGCCTTTTTGTCAATAGATTCGAATGTAAGATTTTTTTTAGATAACATTGCAATGTATAATGATAAGGGTAAAAACATTTTATTTGTTATAAGTAACTTTAGTAATAATTATGTAAAAAAAAAAAAAAAGAAAGTTGGTAGGAACCATTCTTTTTTTTTTTTTTCCTATGTCCCCGGGAGGTGAAGTGTAAGAATAATATGTATGCTCCTTTAGTTTAGTAAGTAAGTACGCTTCTTTATAACTGTATGTATGCTGAGTTTGCACTATACCTTATATGCATTATTTTACATTTATTACCAGGGTATTCATTAAATAGTACGTAACCGATGTGGTCGTTTCCTTGAATAACACCCATTAGGAACCCCAACATTACAGGTTGCATTTTGGGGAGTGCGCGACGGAATTGCACAATTTAATTCCGCCAAGCACGTTCCATCATCTGACCACAAGACGTACGGCGATGCGCCACCCACACGCACAAAATCTTTCGAGAACACATTAATTGTGCGTACAGCTAGGGAGTGGAATTCCCTGCCGAAGTCTGTGTTTCCTGATAGCTACAACTTGGGAGTCTTTAAGTCAAGAGTGAATAGGTTACTTCTAGGCAAGTGTAAGACATCATCGCTTACCATCAGGTGAGATAGCGGTCAAACGTGTGCCTAAAAATAGTAAAATAGTAAAAAAAAATGACGTCGTCGAAGACCTAGCGTGCACGGCGAGTAAATATTTTTTTTCCTAGTTTGAAATAATTCTTGAAGCAGTAATTGCGATCATTAAGTTATCATTACCGGACTGAAAGATTAGTATAAATCGTTGTCAGCATCTAGTCACCGCTTAGTTTGAAAAGTGTGTTTTCACAATGTTGAGCTTGGCATTGTTAGTTTGTGTGTTATTTGCAGTGTGTCTGTGGTTCAAGTATGGTCGTAGCAAGTCCAGCTCGCTTCTGTTACCACCGGCTGTGCCAGGGGAGTTGCCGATTATTGGACACATGTATCAGCTGTTTAAGAACATATCAAGTTAGTTTTTTACTGCTTAAGCTTTAAATCAAGCTTGTGTTTCCCGACAGACTAGGCAGAAGTGTACTTACAGTACAGTATACGTAATGTCAAATATTTTTAAGTCCCATTTAACCGAAGGTGAGCCTATTCTCATCAACCGGGCATAAATTCAGATCCCGGGCGCTACTGAGAAATTCCATGTGTAAAAATCCAACCCAACAAATTGTGAAGGCCGAATATTATGTCCTACAAATATTATCCCCACCCAGGCTTTGCTCGGGTGCAATATATTTTTTTCGATTTCCTAAAACGTTTTTTCATACAAACCTTGTCCTGAAAATGACTAACACAAAAAATGATAATTTTATAAATAGGCGCAGCTGTTCTGAAGTGATTCGCTTAATCACAAGGAACCTTTATCGTATGGCACCCCAAGAAAACGAAACAATAAAATTTTGAAAAACATTTTTTATGGTACCTCCCCTATGGACTATAGTGTGGGTTATCGTTCGAAAGGCCTGTCAAAATCATTGAGGGGTTGTAAACAATATTTTTCGATTCAGTGATTATTTTGCGAAATATTTTAAAGTAATAGTTTTCGCTCGAGTCCCCCGGTCTCACCCTTCTCTAAAAGCGAAAATATTAACTTGACAAATCTAAAAAAACTCGTAATTAAGTATAACGAACTTTGGAGGAAAACAATCACGGCTTAGTCAGTAGTAATAGTCGCCCAACTTATGTAATATTATACTATACATTGGACCTACTTGCAAAAAATCGTAAAAACTAAATACAGTGAAGTTATTAATTATTTCATATTTAAAACGGTAAATAGAATATCTTTTTTTTTCGATTTTATTGTTCTGTAGTCATAAAAAACATTTTACAAAAAAAAAAACAACCGACTTCCAAAAAAGGTACTAAAAATTAAAAAATAACTTTAATTTGGGAAGTCGGTGTTTCTAGTTTCGTTTCTTCGTTATTTGACACCGACTTCCGAAATTAAAGTTATTTTGCATTATTTAGTTTTATTTAAGGAAGTCGGTTGTTTTTTTTTTTTGTAAAAAGTTTTTTATTTTTCACTTTTTAGTTGCTGTACCCCATTCTAAAACTAAATTAATAGTAAAGTTATGCCCGAATTGATAGCCCCAAAAATAGGGAATTTGAACATAGTTGGTGAAATTAGGGTGTATCAGGGTGAACTATACAAATCTGTATACCCCTTCAGAGCGTATCAGCGTGATGTAATGTTGTGAAGTGGTGAAAACAATATACAGACATGCGATTGCAGCAATTCTGGAAGGTTTGCTATCATTTATTGAACAGTTCCATTGTGTATCTCCGAAGTTCTTCATCAGATCTTCACTAAATTAAAATGGGACCACATGTAAAGCTTTAAAATCGGTTCACGTAGTGAAAAGATATGAGGTAACACACATAAAAAAAAAAAATACTGTCGAATTGAGAACCTCCTCCTTTTTTTGAAGTCGTATAAAATACACTAAAAATTCATAAATAACTTTAATTTCGGAAGTCGGTGTCAAATAACGAAGAAGTAAAATACAAACACCGACTTCCGAAATTAAAGTTATTTATGAATTTTTAGTGTATTTTTTTTTTGGAAGTCGGTTGTTGTTAATGCATTCAGAGAGCATGAGAATAAATCGATCCTGTCAGCCATGTCATTCAGTGCGTGCAAGGCGCGCGTCAGTGGCGCTTTGCTGAGAAAGTTGGTTTGGGCATGTGGCACTGCTAGTAACCGTGGCTTCCGGCAATCACCGGTCTTACCACGTAATAGTTTGAATACATATGTGTCTATAGCTTAGTCCCTCCTTATCTCGAGTTTGTTGTACCCAACCATACCGATAACGAATACGGTTGGGTACATCAACGGATAGAAGGGATAGACACCGTATGTCGCGTCATGTTTAAATATCTGGTAAATTTGTTTTGTATGCGCTCCAACATGAGACTGTATTTAGTCTCATGCGGAGCCCATATGACATCATTATACTCTAGCTGAATCCTTATTAGCAAATTATACAATGCTGCAACTGCTTTTATATTTGTAAAACCAGATGCCCGTCGAAGAACGAAACCCAGACTCCTATACGCTTTCTTACAAACATTTACAATATGGTCACGAAATGTCAACTCAGTGTTCAGGCACACACTCAAGTCACGTACCTTTTCTACCCGCTCAATTGATGTGCCTTCAATATTGTACTCGTGATGATGTGGTTCTCTCATTCTGCCAAATGTTATGACTGAGCATTTTTTTACGTTAAACTGCAGCTTATTTATCCTACTCCACTCAGCTACATAGTCTATATTTTGCTGCAATAGTGCACAGTCACTTTTATTGTTAGTGCCCATGAGCAATTTAAGATCATCCGCGAATAACAGACAAGTGGCAACCTTGACAACTTCAGGCAGGTCATTTATCATAATAATAAAGCTCAGCGGACCCACATTACTGCCCTGGCTTACTCCTGATCTTGTATAATACGGCTCAGATCTACAACCAGCATATTCTACGAACTGCCGTCGACCTCTCATGTAGTTAGCAAAGAACTACAGCAATGCAGGAGTACCTCCGACTGCTGCCAGCTTTTCTAATAATATGTCATTATCGACCAGATTAAAAGCTTTTCAAGTCAAAGTAGGCAGCGTCGACTTGTACTCCAGCATCAACATTTGGAACCACGTACGCCATAAAGTTCAGTAAATTGCTGGTTGTGCTACACGACGGTCGGAACCCGTGCTGGGCGTCCGATAGCAAACTGGACACTTGGTTAAACATGCACCTTTGTATGGTCGACTCAAAAACTCTTGCTGGATCTGACAGAAGTGCCACCGGCCTATATCCACTCACGTCTGAATCCATCCCACCCTTAGATATTGGAATCACGCGCGTGATTTTCCAACACTCAGGCAATTACGAGGGCACAGATTATACAGGTGTAAGAGTTTTTTTTTGTTAATCTTTTTTTTGTTTGTTTGGTGTTTTATCCAATAAGGATATGCCAACCCCATCATACCTTACAATAAAATAAATTCACTTAGTAACACACAAGAATTAATTATAGTAATACTAAAAAGAAGCTGCTCACTGCTGAGCGACTAATACTAAATTACATAATTATTTAGCTGCCTCCGACCTAGGATTTGCTAATATGCTTTGAATCAGACCTACATCCAGCCTATTTAACTTTAATTCATTCAGCAGCGAGTCGCGTTCATCTTTATTCCGGACACATTCCATCAGCAAATAAGGAGGTAATATAGGTGTAAGAGTGGCTTCGGTAATCCCTAAGAACAAAAGCGGGAATTCCATCCGACACCGCTGACCGTTTTGGTTTAAGTCGAGTAACTGCATCCGTTACTTGATTCAATACTAGGCAACCTATGTAAACACGCGAGCTGTTACCGCCGCTTGAAGCTGCAGCTGCATTTACGTCGAGACGCGGCTGCTGACTGTTGTAGACAGAATAAAAATATTGCGTGAACTCTTTAGCACACTCTTCTAACATGTTGGCGTCCTGAGATATTTTTACGGTTTCCTGTTGCTTTTTTAGACCTCACATAGTCCCAAAAAGATCTAGGATCTTTTGCAAAATGTTGTTGAACCCTCTCCTGGTGCTGGTTATGGGCACGCAATATCATCGTCTTTACCGCCGCCCTAGACCGAGCAAACATTTTGTAATCACTGATTACCCCACTTTCTTTGAACCTCTTAATGCAAGATCGCCTTTTATCTAATAAAATGAATAATTATTTCACCAGTATACCAGTCCGGGTACCAATACCTAGAATTTACACATATTTTCCTCTTCCCTGGAATGCAACTGTTAATTATGTTATTTACTGTGTTATAAAAATATTTAACCACCGCCTCTGGGTCATGTATTTCATCAATCGGACCCCAATCGTTTGATAATAGCAACGAGTATAATGAATCATATTCCGCTTCGGCAAAACTCCACTGTGGCCACAATTCACTCGATTCTGTCACTGCATGGTCTGCAAGCGTGTAGGTTACATGTAGGGGTAGCATGTAAAGTGGGTATATATTTTTTTTCTCGCCTTTCTTATAGAATGGGTTATCGTTGGATAGGTCTTTCAAAATCATTGCGGGATTGTAAACATTATTTTTTGATTCAGTGAGCCGTAGGTCTCAGCTGTCATTTGTACATCTTTGACTGTGGTTATGGAGACTCAAAAGCCTGAAATCTAAAACCAGTCTTGCCATGGTGTATCGTGTTACCGGTTAATGGGTTGTGAAGGTAAGAGAGCAATCACTCCATGTTAAATACTGGTATCCAGCAGCTGTCCAGCTGTATCCGGGAGGGATGTCTCCTGGGTATAAAAGTTATATTTCTATTTAGTCCGTGGGTTAGATTATCAAACAATATTGGACATGTATTTTTTGATTTACCAACCCAATCAAAAATAACTAAGATAAAACGCTTGTTTTTTATTTTGTTACGTCACTTAACGGTACAAAGTGTATCGAGGTGTGACGTCACGCGTAATTTCAACGCGTTTATATCAAAGAACAATGGACAAAATAATATTAGCATTTGTAACGGTAATTATTGGACTTTTGGAACCACTGTAACTTTTTTTAATTGATTCATTAGAGTAATGCGGCCTTACTATAAAATGTTGAGATTATTCGGATCTTCATTTTAAGATAGGTAAGAAAGTGCTTCAACGCTGAGCCTACGTTTCATATAAAGTTGCCCATTGTTTTTGGAGGCTTGTGACGAAGTTAGAAAATTACCGTGACAGGCATATTTTGTCCCCGAGACTCCTGGCGACGAGTAATTGACTTATCGTGTATTATTTATTTTATTTTGTGTTAAAAATAACCTAGTAAATTACTTGGTAGTTTGAACTTTTAAAATTCCACGGATAAAAATTTAGTTTTATGCCATATAAGATTATTTTGTGTACACTTGGATGCATAAGCCAGAATCTAAGTAATTGTAACTGCGTCGTCGAGGATAGGTACGTATGTTCAACATAATACTCTCAAATATAAATATGATTTCTCTCTTAAGTTTTTTTCTTATCAAATACTAGCGACCCGCCCCAGCTTCGCTCGGGTGCAAATTATACATATAAACCTTCCTCTTCAATCACTCTATCTATTTAAAAAAACCGCATCAAAATCCGTTGCGTAGTTTTAAAGATTTAAGCATACATAGGGATATAGGGACAGAGAAAGCGACTTTGTTTTATACTATGTAGTGATATAAAATAACAAATTCAATATCAATATCTGCGGTTTCTTTTTATTTTCTTTAAAGTATTTTCGTTTTATTTTTATTTTTAAACAAAATTATACGTTTTAATGTGGTGTTAAGTGATTTCCTTATTTTTTTATAACGCCAAAATATGTATACACGACAATCTTAGCATAACTCTCTTATTCTAATTTATAGTTAAAATCTTATATCACAAACATTACATTTACTGCACAACAAACCTGCCCCCTTACTTCCTCAAAAAGACTGCTGATAGTGTGTACATACCTCTTCATAGGCATAATTCAAGCACTCCTTAATAGGTATCAGGATATTCGTGTCCTATTTGGATCAAGCTTTAAATCTAAAATCGTTTAATCCCGCGTCTGTATCGAATTACCAGCTATTTTTAGACAAGTTTGTTACCGCAATTAATACACCAGAAACCTGCACAAACTATATGCTCCTTCCCACCGTCTTCGTAAGGTTCATGGGTCGTTTGTGGGTCTCGGTATCCGATATTACAATAAGCTACCCCATTGGAAGACGTCTGGAAGACATGTCTTTATTTATTTTTTTGTTGTTCATGCATTTATGTTAAGATTGTTGCATAAAATTATATAGATTTCGGATTGTTGTTGCATCTGGCAATAAAAAAGTTTGACATTGAAACTGTCCTTTTTTGTGGGGGTGGGAAATTATCCTATGTCTTCTCCCTCTCGGGGTGGAACGGGAGGGCATGTCAGACTTTTACTGACTAAAACCCACCCCTATTCCTTCCCTGCCTGAGTGCCCAGGTAACTCTGATTCGAATTTGTCCACGACCCCTGGGCAGACATTGAAACTGTCCTGTGTAGAATATCGTTATTTGACCACCCCGATGTAGTTTAACTACTAGAGTCTAAGCCCACGCGAGTTGGGACGCAGGTTGGGACCTAATAAGTGACCAAATAGGTGAAAGTGCTTTGCTGCTTGCTAACCCGTTTATAATCAGTTGTAGCTCGCAAGACAAATCAAGTTAATATGTGAAGAATGTGCTGATCAAGGTGTAATTTGTCGTCGAGCAGTACATCATATATTTATGAAGGAACTTCTTGTAAAATTTACTTGACTGTTTTAATTATGTTTATGATATTTAATTTTTGGTGAATGTGATTGTAGAGCATTTCGAGATATTAAGATGCAGTTTATTTTTAGCACTATAGGCTAAATAGCAATCTAGATCTACTTGTAACAGTTAAAAATATGTAGGATTCTTAATTGTTTCGAAAATTTTCAACTCGCCGCACGTCGACTGGCATATAATAAGAATTTTTAAAACAGCCGGCCCAAAATCGGTCCTTGAGGTATGCCAAATGAAAAATTTACAGTAGTAGAGTTAAACCCTCTGAAATCCACTTTTTTTAGTTCTATTTAAAAATAAGATGAGAACCAATGATATCACCGCGGCAACCGTAATGCTATTTTATTATGGATATTGTTTTTATTATGGATTTTGGGCAGCAATAGCATCACAATTTTCGAAGCAAAACACAGACTTTTTTAAACGAACGGAACCTTAGACTCGGCAGGCTCACAAGAGCTCACGATTCCAACCCGTACGGTAAACGTATGGAACTTAGGACACAGCAGGTTCACAAAGGCTCACAAAGGCTCACGCTTCTAGCCCGTACGGTAAAGCTGCAGTACGGCTTGTAATAACTGATATTATCTACAGACAAAGAAATGAACAATCAAAATTTTAATACAAAAAAGAGTCTTTGATATATCAAAAATAGCGAACCTCCAAAGAATAATCAAATCAATTCAAAGCATTTATTATAAATAAACTATTTATTTTTGAATTATAAAGAAGTGGGTCAGTCAGAAAGCTGAAGTTAATTGCACATTTCAAAGCGTAGATCTCTATGAAGAAGAACGTGCAAGAAACTCTTTAAATAATTAAGAAGACGCCACAATTGAAAATTTGTTTAGATGATCTGCTATATACGCGGGAACCGCACTAATACACACAAGAAGTCATAACAATCAATAAAACTTTAAAACTCTGGCTTAAAGATTCACCAAAAAATGATTTTTTTCACCAAAAAACTGGTTGGGACCGTTGGTGCCAACTTAAATGTAAAAACAACTTCATTTCTGACCTTAGTCAATAACTTGTAATAAGCTATTATAGCATGTTGTGTATTTGTATTATAACGAATACATTCTTTTGTATAAATTTTGTTAGTAACTTTGGTATTAATAGCTGCTTATCGACTAATTAAAGAGATAATACGCCCATTACATTGTCACCTGAAGGACAAGGAAGGCCTCCCTATATATATAAGGTTAACCGATGACCTGGTGAGTGTTGCGGGTAGCCGATGGATGCAAGACACACAGGATCGCTCGCTGTGGTGACACTTGGGAGAGGCATATGTCCAAAAGTGGACATCATTCGGCTGCAATGATGATGCTGATGATGATGAAGAAAAAGAAAATAATTTCCTTGTTTTTTTTGGTCCAGATCTCTGGGGGTTCTTTACATGTGTAGCTGAAGACTGCGCAAAACAAGGCGGAGTGATTTATTTCAAATTTGGAAGTGAGCTGTATTATTGTAAGTTATGTTTAAGTAATAATGTAAACTTAGATTACAGAGACAAGGTCAAACCTCGTCGAATTTTTAATTAGCAAAATTTTTGTTCAATACATTATTCGTGTGTATCTATGTTAACATAGATGATTTTTCTATTAACTTATTTTATCAGAGCCTGTCTTATATTTTTCAGTGATAACGGACCCACAAGACGCGTTAACAGCAGCAAATGCATGTCTAAAAAAACATTACGCATACGATTTCAGTAACTCCTGGCTTGGAGATGGACTACTTATATCGACAGGTTAGTTAATAGTCACTAAATAAGTGAATATAGGTAAGCATTTGCACTAATCAATCTATAACAGTGATTTAAGTATCGAGAAACTTTCATAATTAATATTGGAAAAAGTAAAAACTTCGAGAAAAGATAGATATAGATCTATTATATACTTTGGCTCATCGTGGCGAAATACAAACGTGTCCACATATAACCAGATTGAATATAATTGTAGTATATGTAGATATACTTATGACTTGTCATGAGCGCATACGTCGCCGTCGGTGGTTATAAATAACGTTCCGAATGGTGGGGACGGGAGTTGAGGTCGGACTGTCGGCCAGTGCGGTGGTGCATTGGCAAGCCAAGTACAATACTATTATTATACACATTGCGTGGATACTACATTTGGCGACGAGGATAAAAATAAAATATTAAATAAAGTGAAAAAAAAAAAGGAAATGTGGTCGGTGAAGTGACGAGATAGTTAATTTATACTACTTAGGTAACATGTAATAAATAAATACAAAATAAGTTATTAAGAGTTGAATCATTATAATTTGAATCATTATTTTATTTTAATTTAAAACGTGCCTATGAAAGGCAGGAGTTTCAAATGGCGAAGAACAACCCTAAAGCCACTTGGAAGGTCATTAAAAAAATCACTGGAACTAGCCTTAGCGCGAAATCCCCTAACGAGCTACTAAGGATGTGTTCGGATGAAAAGTTTTCGGTAAACAAGGTTAACGAGTTTTTTGCCAATGTTGGCAAGAACTTGGCTGACAAATTCTCATCCACTTCGTATACCTCAGAGTATACTCTCGATGCGCCGCCTTCCAACTCGCTGGTACTTCTACCCACAGATGAAGTAGAGATCACAAATCTCATTATTGGGTTACGAACAGACGCTGCGGTGGGTTGGGATGGCATTTCATCGAGACTGTTAAAATCCTGTCTCCCCGCGATTGTCCCAGCCATCACTCACATCTGCAATCGCTCTATTTCCACCGGCTGTTTTCCCACGGTTTTTAAAAGGGCTGTCGTTCATCCAATCTTCAAAAATGGGGACAGACACGGTGTAGATAATTATAGACCGATCTCAGTCTTGCCTGCCATCTCTAAAATATTAGAAAAGATACTCAATAACCGATTGGTAGACTATCTTGAGTCACACAAATTATTGAGTAACAACCAGTATGGATTTAGAGGAGGTAGGTCAACTGAAAATGCTGTTGCTGCCTTGGTAGATCATGTAGTATCTAAACTAGATAGTAAAATGAAATGCTTGGCTATTTTCCTCTATCTTTCCAAGGCATTCGACACTGTGTCTGTTCCCCACCTCTTATCTAAGCTGGAAGCTACAGGGATACGCGGTCATACCTTGAAAATTTTCCAGGATTACCTGTGTGATAGAAGTCAATGCGTCAAAATAAACGACGTTATTAGTGATACTAAATCATTGAGTTTCGGCGTTCCTCAGGGCTCAATATTGGGTCCTACCCTGTTTCTTGTTTATATTAATAACTTATGCAAAATGACTTTAACTAACTGTTCAATTTACACTTACGCAGATGATACGGCCTTGCTTCTTCACGGTAGTGACTGGCCTGAAACAGTAAAATACGCGGAACTCGCTCTAAACTCAGTGATGAAATGGCTATCAAATAATATTCTAACCTTAAATCTTAAGAAAACAATATACTTACCCTTCTCCTTACTATCCACCAACCACCCTCCACTAGATTCAATGGCGCTTAGAGCTCATACTTGCTCACTTGGTCTATCCTCTTCACAATGCGGCTGTCCACAACTCACAAGGTGTGAGTCTGTCAAGTATCTCGGAGTCTATGTAGATAGTTCTTTGAGCTGGAAACCTCACCTTAGCAATCTCATATCGCGAGTCCGCAAGTGTATATTTATTTTTAAAAAACTAAGGCACTCCGCGGACTACCGCACCATTAAAACTGTTTATTATGCCCTGTGTCAAAGCATAATCAACTACTGCATCACGGTATGGGGTGGGACTCACAAGACAACCCTACTGCCTCTCGAATGAGCACAGAGAGCTGTCCTCAAGGTTATGACATCGAAGCCTTTTAGATATCCCACCTCGGCTCTCTACACCGAATGTCAGGTCCTCACTGTGAGACAGCTCTTTGTTCTTAGCATTATTCTGCGCAAACATCCCTCTGTGGTATACAAGCCGAATGCTGCTAAAAAGCGTAGATACTTCGAAGTATGCTCAACTCGCTGATGTAGAACGGCTCATGCTCAGCGTCATTATGATGTCCTGTCTAGCCATATATATAATAAAATAAATAAAATATGCACCATTGCTCCCATGTGCCTGAATGAATGTAAGACCAAGGTCACAAAGTGGCTATTGCCACTGAGTTACGATAAGACTGAAGATTTACTACGTGTATCGATCGCTTAACCTAATGTAGCTAATAAAGTCATATATTTATAATTATATTTAAACAGACATACATGTTTTCATACAAGTTTATTAATATTATTATTGTTATTTATCTCTCACCCAACACACACACATACCCTCACATAGGTACTTTAATAGGTCACATCATATTTGCGTTTACTATTACTTAATAATTTGTCATAATAGTAGTATACTGTGCTCGTCTTGCAACTATTGACATATTTTGTTCAAATTATAGGCGAGGACGCTGGCGCCCTAAACACAAGTTAAATCTTACATGGGGTGCCAGAGTTCATCGAAAACACTGTTTCTTTTATTAGTTGTAACGCTGCATAGTGTTTAGATAAGTGTTTATTGTTTAGATAAGTGTTTTTGTACAACTGAAGGTAATAAAAAATTATCTATTATTTATTTTTATCTATAATTAACAAATGGGTATTATAATTCAAAAGTATAAAACGTTAAATTTAACGGTGGTGATTATTGCTTAACTTATGATAACAACACTAGGATGTGAGTGATGTGTGTGTCATTTGGGTGCAAATATCAAACTGTGCCGTTTTGTTAACAACCTACGTAAGTTGACATCATTATTTTCCTGGCCTTATCCCATGTTACTTGAAGTGGGGAAACACGCAACCTAGTGAAACCTGGACAACTGGGATGTTGGGGGACCTGAAAATTCGTCTCACTTAAAGAGGTATTCTACTTACTCAGGGTCTCAGATATCCAGGTATAAGTAGGTCTATCTCATTTACAGAGGACCCTGTTTATATAGGTTATATCAGTTACAGAGGTCAATACCTATAAAATTCAAAGAAAACAATTTAACAAAAGTATTCTTTAAAACATAGTGTCAGTAAAAGAGGTAAAATACTATCATAATATCACACTATCTCAATTTAACAGACTTTCTTTTCAATGATTATGAAAATGGTCATCACCACATCTCTAAGACGTGGTCAGAGACGTGGAGTATTTTTGTGATTGTTATTTTGAACCCAAAATATCATGCTTGTACTTATCGAAAGGATAGACAGCAGTATTGTTTGAGTGGAGTGGTATTTATTGATGGAAATATTTCAAACCACCGTTCAGTCATCCAGTGACTCAAAGTCTAACAATCGGCGTTACTTAAATAAATGTATAGATCCCAAGTAACCTACCTATATTTTATGTAAGCGGGCGTAGTGCCTGGTCATTTAATTGGCACAAAAGAAATAACGAAGTTATTTTGAAGTTTAGCATAGCAGTATTATGATACAAAAATAGGTACTGATTGACAATTAACTAATAATAAAAAATAAAAAAAACAACAACAAAAAAAAAAAGACTTGAGGCCAAAAAGGCTCCTTTTTCTATAAAATCGCAGCATTATTTAAATTGCCATCAACATTATTATGATGCAGAAGCAGCAATGCTGGTCATAAATAACCACCGTTTGACAATGTTCAGAGGATAATTATAAATCCGCAACAGCATTATTGGTCATTAAATTGACGCAATATAAAAGAAAGAAGAATTTTCTGATCATTAAATTGATATTGAACTATTACCATTAAACTACTATCCATATTTAGAAGCGCAAATGTAACTAAACCAAGTCGGAAATAATAATAATAAAAAAAACAGAAGGGGATGTGTCGAGCACTATTTCTGTTTTACAATAAAATTATTGTTAAAATACTTATAGAAGCATCATTTTAAATAAGAGATCAACATCAAAACGAATCAAACAATAAAATAAATACACTTGGTAATTGAGTGGGATACATTGACTACCCTTCATTGTTTTGTTTGTGAATTATCGTATGGGAATTTGTACAAATAATATATATCCAGTGCATACTACCTTTACAGTATGATAAATTGCGGATACATATACAAATAAAATAATGGTACTGTGGTGCCTCCATCACATGAGAAATATTTGATCCAAAGGTACTACCATTGAATTGGAATATCATATTAAACAAAATAGCAAAGGTAATTTAATTATTAAAAGGCCTCCCCGATTGACTCATTACTGAATTAGAAGGTGATAGTACCTCATTAGGGCAGCGCTAGAAAAAAATAGAAACAGTCTTTAAATATTTACCCGGAGGGTCTGAATATTACAACATCTGTAAAGAAAAGTGTAACGCTGTTGATGCTTGCAGGATCGGACTATTGCATTACAAGTGCCAGTTCTTACTAGTAAAACACGCCAAGCCATAGGTTGGGTTCAACGCATTTTGGCCATACAGTAAAGAAAACTTAACGAACGGGTTCAAGTCCAGAGTCATGTATTACTAGCCGTGGGTGTTAATACACTTCAGTATGCCAGGTCACGAGCTTAGCCAGGTCAGGAATAAGATATTAGTATTGCGAAGTATGTTTATTATATAATCAAATATTGAACATGTAGCATACAATAACGATTATTTTCAAGTTGACTGAAGTTAAGTCAAGCAAACTGTGAAAATAAGTCAAGAGAACTGTGAAAATTAGTCAATTAAACTATCAAGTTAAGTCAAGTAAACTGTCAAGTTAAGTCAAGTAAACTGTCAAGTTAACTGTCAAGTTAAGTCAAGTTAACTGTCAAGTTAAGTCAAGTTGAATCAAGTTAACTGTGAAGTTGAATCAAGTTAACTGTGAAGTTGAGTCAAGTTAACTGTGAAGTTGAGTCAAGTTAACAGTGAAGTTGACTCAAGTTAACTGTAAGGTGGAGTTTAGTCAAGTTAAAAGTAAAAGAGAGTCTCCAGTAAAGTAGAGTCTACAGTAAAGTAGTCTCAAGTAAAGTAAAGCAGTGAAAACAATAAACATAACATCACGCCTACGTTCTCCAAAGGGGTAGGGTGAGATGTGTGATGCAACCAAGTTCACCAATTACGTTGAGCATGCCTGTAGCCACTAACCGGGTGCCAGTTCGGACCCCAATCTGTTATTGGGAGGCTCACAATGGAAAAACTGAGTGAACCTGCCCGACCTACCGGTCTGGGAGTCGAAACCGGGACCCTATGCTTAATTATACGATTGTGCTACATGATTAGTTCTAAAGTAATAAACCAAAGAGCACATAAATGCAATAGAAAATACCTAGTGGTCATTAAATTGACAAGTAATTGCAGTAGAATATAGCTACTGGTCATTAAATTGACAAGTAATTACAGTAGAATATAGCTACTGGTCATTAAATTGACAAGTAATTGTAGTAGAATATAGCTACTGGTCATTAAATTGACAAGTAATTGCAGTAGAATATAGCTACTGGTCATTAAATTGACAAGTAATTGCAGTAGAATAAAGCTACTGGTCATTAAATTGACAAGTAATTGCAGTAGAATATAGCTACTGGTCATTAAATTAACAAGCAGTATCAGTTAAAAATATCTACTGGTCATTAATTTGACGGGTAACAGCAGTAGAACGTATGTACTGGTCATTAAATTGACAAGTAATAGCAGTGGAATATATTGACTAAGGAAAAATAGTGAAAATTTTGATTGTGAAGACCTTCATCAGTAGGAACGAAATGGGAGTGCTGGAGGCGGGCACTTGTTATCTACCTGGAAGCTACTGGCATAGAGAGTAGTGAGAAGAAACTTGCTTTGCTGATACATTTTGGTGGACTAGAATTACAGGAAATATTGTATAATATACAAGATGCAAATGTATCACCAGAAGACGGAGTGGATATTTTCGGAGTGGAATTGGAAACATGTTGGTAAAAAGGTACATCCGTTAAATTGGGGAGACTTTATTATCATCATCATCAGCCTGTGGTGGTCTGCTGCTGGACGTCGGCCAGTCCGGTTGCGCGCCGTTCGGCTCGGTTCTCGGCGGCTCTCATCCAGCTACTGGCGGCCATCCTGGAGGGATCGTCGCTTCATCCACCCTGAGGGCGTCCTGCCTTGCGTTTGACGATTCGCGGTCTTCACTCAAGAACACGTCTACCTCAACGATCATTGGTTCTCGAAAAACTTCTTGATTGGAAGTAACCTCCATTCAATTGAGAAAACTCTATGGTTTGACGTAACCTCCATTGAATCATTCAAAAAAAAAAAATATTTACCGCCATTAAACTGGAAAATTTGGTTACAGGTATCAACCTCCACTAAATTTAAAAATAGGATCGCTAATTGTCGTAAGTGACAAAACGCCTACATTAAATTAGACATTTTGTGGTGGTTTTCTCATCAAATTGAGACTCTGTTGCAATGCAAATCACCTCCATTCAATTGGGAAATATTTGTTTATAGTTGGTTCTAATATTTACTTGGTTGAGCTACTACCATTAAACTGAAACCAACTGAGTAAGTACATGTTATTGTTGATGCTTAGAAAACAGGCAGACAAATATAAATTTGATTGGAAGGATGATCATTTGATAAACCAGATCACCAAAATGTACTTCTATGTCGACTTCAAGTAATAAATAAAAATAATAAATTATGAATCAATTAAAAAAAAAAAAAAAAAAAGGAAAGGAGAAGAAAGATTCAGATAATAATAATATCAAAGCATATTACATTGAATATAAAGAAGTTAAATCAAAACAATAATTCCAACTTTAATTATTGGAAAAATACAAAATATATGATTATGTAATATAATCTGATTCAGACCCGAAAAAGCAACATCTTCAGGATTAACTGAGAAATATTATCAAGACACCTGAGAACTACAGTTGTTTCATTGTCACAAGCGACAAACCATTACATCATAACCTACGAACAAGCGTCGCCTTTATAACCAAGAGCGACAACCTACAATATATAATACAGTCCACAACATTTGCTGACCAGTTAAATAAATATACCATAACTAAGTGATTGAAAAATTTTCGATCCATTTATGAGTAAAATGGTAACATGCAGAATATTTGTAAGTAAATAAATACTTTCAAAAATACATAGGTACACATATTATGTATACCTAAAACCATAAAACTTAATACAGGTAGTATTTAGATATAAATAAAATAAATTAAAATAAGGAAGGGATGTAGTGTATGTAGATATACTTATGACTTGTCATGAGCGCATACGTCGCCGTCGGTGGTTATAAATAACGTTCCGAATGGTGGGGACGGGAGTTGAGGTCGGACTGTCGGCCAGTGCGGTGGTGCATTGGCAAGCCAAGTACAATACTATTCGCCCCGCGGACTCTCCGTCCGCATACCGGCCCATCGTGCTGCTCGACGAGGTGGGCAAGCTCTTTGAAAGAGTAATTGCAGACCGCCTCGTCGGGCAGCTGACGCGGGTGGGGCCGGATCTGGCGGAGAGCCAGTACGGCTTCCGCAGGGGGCGCTCTACGGTGGACGCCATCATGCGCGTACGAGCCCTCACGACGGGGGATGCAGTAGCCCGGGGTAGGGTCGTCTTGGCGGTGTCTCTGGACATCGCCAATGCCTTCAACACCCTGCCCTGGAGTTGCATAGTGGAGGCACTCCGGTATCACCGGGTGCCGCCCTACCTCCGTCGCGTAGTCGAGGCGTATTTGACGGACAGGGCCGTCATCTACCCCGGTCACCAGGGAGAATGGAACCGACGAGAGATGTCGTGCGGTGTTCCGCAGGGATCGGTCCTTGGGCCGCCTCTGTGGAACATCGGTTACGACTGGGTGCTGCGCGCCGACCTCCCTAGCGCCGTCAGCGTAGTATGCTACGCTGACGACACCCTGGTCCTGGCGCAGGGGTGGTCGCACGAGGCGGCGGCCAACATAATGACACGTGGGGTTGCGATAATCGTGGACAGGATCCGGCAACTGGGACTCGAGGTGGCATTGCACAAGTCCGAGGCCATGTGTTTTCATGGTTCTCGGAATGCGCCACCGGCGGGTTCCCAGATAACGGTAGGAGGGGTTCACATCGGCGTTGAGGGGACGACGAAGTACCTGGGACTCGTCCTCGACAGCCGGTGGAACTTCGTCGAGCACTTCCGACGTTTGGCTCCCAGACTGAACAGGGCCGGGGCTGCTTTGAGGCGGCTCCTGCTCAATCTGAGGGGGCCAAACGCCTCCTGCCGGAGGCTCTACGCGGGGATCGTGCGGTCCATGGCCCTTTACGGAGCACCGGTGTGGGCGCGTTCGCTAAGGAAGCGATCTACTCGCTTTCTGAACGCGTCCCAAAGGGTCATGGCGATCAGAATGATCCGAGGATACCGTACGATCTCCTGCGAGGCGGCGAGCCTCCTTGCCGGATTATCGCCATGGGATCTGGAGGCAAAAATCCTCGCGAGCCTCTATGAGGACCGCGAGGAGGCGAAACGCCGGGGTGAAACTCCGCTGCCGCGACAACTCGCGGCTCGGCGGACGGAGCTCCGGCAGGATCTCATGGCGACATGGAGACAGCGATTGTCACAACCCCGCGCTGGGCACGCCACCATTGCGGCGGTGGTGCCCCTCTTTGAGGCTTGGCTGGAGAGACCTCACGGCGCCCTCACCTTCCGCCTGACGCAGGTCCTCACCGGACACGGTTGTTTCGGGAGGTTCCTGTTTCGGATCAAGCGGGAGGTGACGCCCGGGTGTTTCCATTGCACGGATCGCCCCGAGGACACGGTGGAGCATACGGTGGAGGTCTGCCCCGCTTGGGCGGAGCAACGCCGTGTCCTCGTTGATGCGATAGGCGGCAGCGACCTCTCGCGCCCTGCCCTGGTTCAGGCCATGGTACGGAGCGAGAGGGAATGGGAAGCCGTCTCCTCCTTCTGCGAAGCAGTAATGCTCGCGAAGGCGGAGGCGGGACGCGTGAGAGAGCACCAACAACGGAGTCGCCCTCACGCCCTCAGCAGCAGCCGCCTCAGGAGACGCCGGGGGCTTCCGGCGCCGCGAGACGATCTCCGGCCACCGTAGACCCGGGCCTGCGGACGGCGAGTAGTGAGTAACTCGCCGCCCGATCAGCACCAGGCCCGAGAGTCGACGGCGCGCAGTGTTCCACGCGCGCCTCAAAGAGTTGTCAGCAAGAGACGGGGCCCGTCATGGCCGATGCCTGCCCGGGGGTTGAGGATAAATTCGAAACAGAGTTACCTCGCCCCTGAGCACTCAAAGGCAGGAAGGAACAGGGGTGGGTTTTAGTCAGTAAGAGTCTGACACGCCCTCCCGCTCCGCCCAGAGCGGGAGAAGTCATAGGATGATTTCCCACCCCACAAAAAAAAAAAAAAAAAAAAGTACAATACTATTATTATACACATTGCGTGGATACTACAATAATAATTAAGAACCAGTTCAACCTATTTCACCTGAAGCCATGCGCTCTAACTGTGCCATATTATGGATGACCGACCCGACCGATTTTTTTCTTTTTGTAAATCGTGTTTTTGGAAATGAAACCTCCAGCTAGAGATGGATTTATCGCAGACGAAGCCCCCTGCACACTAATTTTCATGAAAATCGTTGATGCCATTCCCGAGATTCAGATTATATAATTATATATAATATACGTACGGCATATAACAAAAACTCTGTCCGATCCTTTTTTTATTGTTGATAGGCACACGTTTGACCACTATCTCACCTGATGGTAAGCGATGATGTGGTCGAAGATGCAGCACGGTTGCCTTGAAGTAACCTATTCACTCTTGACTTAAAGACTCCCAGGTTGTAGCTAACAGGAAACACAGACTCCGGTAGGGAATTCCACTCCCTAGCTGTACGCACAATGAATGTGTTCTCAAATCGCTTTGTGAGTATGGATGGGATGTCCACCATGAACCGGTGGCACTTCGCCGTACGTCTTGTGGTCCGCTGATGAAACGGGCTTGGCGGAATCAAATTGTGCAATTGTTGTGCACACTCCTCAAAATGTATCCGATAGAAAACCAACAGGCTAGCAACTCGGCTATTATGCTCAAGACTTTGGAAATTTGACTCAACGAGCCTATCATTGCCGATGATCCTCTTGGCCCGTTTTTCAATTGACTCAAGGGCAACAAACTGGTATCTGGCAGATACGTCTAAAAGATGAAAGCAGTACTCCATACACAATCGAACTTGCACTTGATAGAGTTGGAGCAGCTGTTTCGGCGTAAAGTACCATCTCAACTTTGCAAGGATTCCCAACTTTTTGGTCCCTTAAAAAAAAAATTCCCAAAAAAAAAAAAACCTTTTATTTTAAGTCTTGAGTATTGAGCTTATTTACCTACATAAAATATCAAATTTTATATAAACTAATTTTGAGTAGGCGCCAAATATTAAAATGATTAATTACCTACATCTAGCCTTCTTCATTTCTACGTTCATATAAAATTTTGATATTTAATAATCAGATTGTTTGGCGCCGACTCAAAATTAGTTTACATAAAATTTGATATTTTATGTGGGTAAATAAACTCAATATTCAAGACTTAAAAGGTTTATTTATTTTTGCTTTTTTGTTCTTTTTCGTCGGTAGAATTTTTTGTTAAAAAGTTTTAATAAGATGCTTACAGTTAATAGTAGAAATTGTTTGTTAGTTTAAACTATTATTACATTTTTATTGTTTTGCACCGGTTTACTTGTTGTATCTCACCAAGGTAGTTTCACGTACTTACACTTTATAGAATTCCGTACTCGAAGGGTCCAAACGGAACTATTGCCGTCACTCACGTGCCCGTCTATCTGTCTGTCCATCTGTCCGTCAGTCTGTCCGCCGTCTATCACAAAATTTAGTTCCGAAGAATTTATTAACTTCTCATTGACCTATGAACTTGGGTGATAATGTTTATTTTTCTTTGATAATTCCCTCATTTGGTACGGAACCCTAAATGTGCGAAGTCTGGCACTTGGTCGGTTTTTTTCTGTGTACATAAGCTCGGACCACTCGGTGTCATAGAAAATAGCTTACGCACTAAGAAAAAATTTGCATGTGAATCTATCCACACATCAAAGATCAACCCGCTTTCGTTAAATATAATATGAATGAAGGAATGAATGAATGATGTAATCTATTTCTACGCGTAGAGATAGATTAAGATATTGGATATCTACCTACCGGCTATCTGCCGCCTGGAAATTCTCTTCCTATGTTTTTAAAATCTGAATAATGACTTAAACCTTTATAGATATAATGTGCCAGTTAGTTCCTAAACCTATAAACAGGTTCTGATGAAAGAGGATCTCTACAGTACAGTTTGTTTCAAAACCACACCTAGCTTCCTGTATTATCAAATAGCGACAAAAGGTAAGTATCTTGGCAGTAATTTAATGGAAGCTAAATCAATAATCTTATTACAGCAATGATTGTACAATGTTATTTATTACTTTATCACTGCAATATGTCCAGACTGCGAGGCAGTAGCAACAGCCTCTTGAGAATTATTGCTGATAGGTATGAGGAAAGCCCCATAGTGAGGCATCTTATAAAAACCACCCTGTCTGTAGTAGAATATAAGTACTAACATAGTTTATAAGTTTAATTGTTTACTAACATCTAGAATTGTGTATGTGTGTGTAATGGATCATGTTGTCTGATTAATAAATATTATTATTATTATTATTAATATTAAACAGTCCATACCTCTAATAGTGTCGAAACTTTTGGACTTATAGTAAAATGCTCGGGAGATATTAAACACATTAAAACGAAGGAAAATCGTTCGCTAACATATTAATGTTGCAAAAAGGCAAACTTTTATGTCCTTTAATATTTTCACAAGTTGTTTTATTTGTTACAAGCGGTAAAAGATATTTATTAAAAATTAAATAAATTATAAGTTTTCCTACAAAGTAGTGCTTGCGAGTCAAAATGTACGCCGTTTCTGTACATATTTCAAGAAAATCAATTGATTTTTCAGGTTAAGGTTTAAAAAATTTTCTCTACAATGAGGTAGTTTTTTAACGGCTAGTAATTTAGCGATCGCTAGCTAACGTAAGTTTCGCTATCAATGTCGAGACTGCAGGCCCAGGCCCTGGTATCCAAAATTGTACAGGAAAGTACTAAATCTGCGTGGACAAAGTCGCGGGCAAAGTGTTAGTTAGGATAAATTGGTATTTATTAGTATGTATAATATATTACTCTCTCACAGAGAGGAGGCCTGTACCCCAACAGTGGGGACATTAAAAGGCTGATGATGATGATAATAATTTGGGACCAAAATTTAGGGTAGATGTTAAAGTAACACCAATAAGATCAAGTTGGTCGGTAATAGCCACGGTTACACCTCGGAAAGATGGAGCCGGGTGAAATTGGCTCCTCTTAGCGGAAAAAAGACACGCCTGGGTCTTAGCAGATTCTGAGACAGCTTGTAAGGACAAGTTCAAGCGCCCAACCATTGCCTCTCGGAGAGACCGAACCTGTGACCCACTAGCTCGTGCGTCGGGCACGTATCTCTCGGCAACAGTATTGTCGTCTGCATACCCAAAGGTACCGGGTTTTAGCAGATCGTTAATATGCAGCAAAAAAATGTTGCCGAGAGCACCGACCCCTGAGGAACACCGGCATTAATAGCTAGCAGTCCGGACGAGCAGCCATCTGTGACTACTCGAATAGACCGATCCCTCAGGAAATCTGCAATCCAATCACACAAACCAGCGGGCAGACCGAAGGAAGGAAGCTTGCCAATTAGGCTGTCGTGCCAGACCTGGTCGAAGGCTTTCGAGATGTCAAGGGAGACCACAAGGGCTTCCCCTTGTTTCTCGATGGCCTCACTCCAGATGTGAATGGCATACGCTAGAAGATCCCCAGTTGACCGGTTTCGGCGGAAGCCGTATTGTCGGTCACTGTGGATATCGTTAGCTTCTAGGTATGCCAGGAGCTTGACATTCAGTATACGTTCCATACACTTACAGAGTACGGAAGTTACCGAGATAGGCCAATAATTTGCTGGGTCAGCTCGATTTCCCTTCTTGGGAACGGGTTGCACGTTAGCTTGCTTCCAAGCCATCGGCACTTTTCCAGTCTCAAACGAAAGGTGAAATAAGCGTCTCAAGATAGGAGACAACTCAGGCGCACAAGTCCTTAGTGAAATTGCCGGTATCCCGTCGGGGCCACTAGCCTTGTTCACTTCCAGGTTACGCAGTGCCCCGCGGACATCCTTCTGATGAACGCGAATGTCTGACATAATCGACTTGCATCCACCAAGAGTACCAGGGGGCCTCGCACCACCAGTATCTAGACGCGAAAATTCCGCAAACAGATAGGCAAGCAAGTTTGCTTTTTCCTCAGCGGAGTGGGCCAGCCACCCGTCGGGTTTTAGCAGTGGAGGTAGTGAGGGGCGGCAGAAGTTCGATTCAACCGACTTAGCCAGGGAACAAAATCGGCTTACTACCAGCTGGGTAAGAAGCAGGTTTTTTCCCAATTCGGTTAATGTGGTCAAACCGAGCCCTCCGCAACACCTTCTTGCAGGAATTGGCAGCTCTGTTGAAGGCTCTCTTCTTTTGACTCTCGTCATTTGCTTTGCGCGTCCGAGCGTCAACCCATGCCAGGTAGGCTGCGCGTTTAAGCGCATCAACGCGATTGCACCACAGATGACTATAATAGTAGCAAGCTAGATTGCACTCGGCACCAAACCATGGTCGAGCTTCGCCAGACATTAATACGTCAGAGAATGGAATGTAGTACTCCATTCCCTGCCGCAACATATCCGTCACGACGTCCGCGCTGGACGAAACATCAGTCGAAGAAAAGCAAGTGGGCCGCCAAGGATAACATGCGAAGAAAGGTCGCATGACATCCCAATCTGCTGACCTGTATCGCCAAACCCGCCTGGTGCCTCGAGAGCTAGGATCAGGTGGGGAGTAGACTGATACAGACTGCACCAGACAGTGGTCGGAAGTACCTAATGGTAAAGATATCGACACTGAGTAACGGTCTGTATCTGTTGTCAGCAGAAGGTCCAAGCAACTGGCCGCGTGCGAATCAACATCCGGCACCCTCGTTTCCTCCTGTACCAGCTGGGTGAGATTCAGCGCTAGCGCTAGCGTACGCGTCTCATGTCCAGCATGATCTGTGCACTGGTATGGGATGAGCCACTCCTGATGGTGGGCGTTGAAGTTCCCCTGTAACACCATTTGGACAGAAGGGTACCGCAGCTGAGCCGCATCCGCCGCCTCACTGAGGTGGTGTGTGAGCCTAGTTGTCTCCAAATCACCGCTGTGCGAACGGTAGACACAGGCGTCAACAATTTTATCTAGGCCTATATCCACTAGGACCCAAAGAGTTGAGAACCTGGAGTCCTCAAGGTTGCGGAGACGCCGATAGCAGATGTCGTGTCAATCGTACATGCATATACCAGCGTGTGGCTTAAAGTTGTGCTCCAGGGTAAACCCTGGGTAAGATAGGTACGCCACGTCTGACGGACATCCGATCTGCGTCTCCGAAAGGAACAAGAGAGCTGGTTTCTCAGTCTCTAGGTGGTGGTGGACTGCAGCGAGATTAGAGTGCAGACCTCGTATGTTCTTGAGGTGCACTTTGTGGGAGAGGGAGTGCTGCCGCTGTTCAGCTTTTTTCTTTTTTTGTTCCTTTTTGCATATTTAATATTAAAAGTGAAGGCGAACCTTCAGGTGCGCACTGACAGGACGACATTATTGGGGGACTAGTCTGGAGACTGCGGAGACGCCCGAGCCCCCCCCCCCCCCCCCCGAAAATGTCCATCGGGCCCTCTCGTCCACCAACCAGCATGATTGTGCATTCCGGGATTTCTCGACAGTTGACGGGGCAGCCTTTCATGTGTGGCTAGCACACTACTTGGGCCCCCAACTACCTGCGGTCGGTTAACGGCGCACTGTGTTTCGGATCCTGCTACCCTCCGCGACTAGTTTCCCGATATATATAGTGTTGTCAACATATGAAAATTTGCCATACTTAGTGTTGAATTTGGCACAGTTTATAAGAATAAAATATCAATAAGTTTTGGTTTTTACGAGTTATTTTTTTTTACTATTTTTTCTAGTACGTGTGTTAAACCAGGAATACGCCTTTATTGGATCATACAGGGTTTTTCTTACATGCTGTATTTACCAGAATTGCTCGTTTAAAGTTATTAGATTACATTATTTTAGCCATGAACAATCTCTTAACAGCAGTTCTCAAGTTGTCTGCATTGTTTATTTTTTCCCACAGGAGAAATCTGGAAGCGTCATCGAAAGTTGATGATTCCAGCTTTCACTCTGCCAGTGGTTCACGGGTTCCTAGATGTGTTTAACAGTCAATCCAAGAAGCTCGCTGGTTCTATGGAACCTCATGTTGGAAAAGGATCATTCGATCATAGTACTTATCTGAAAGACAACTCATTGGAAACGTTTTGTGGTTAGTAGTCACCTCATTTTATACCCACCCCATCGTTTCAAATAGTACGGCCGTCAGTTCATAAGGATAGGTTAACTCCATCCATTGTTCTTTAAATTCATAGAAAATACTTAATAGTTGAAAACCAAAAGCCAGTGGAGTAGACAATTCATTGAGTGGAGACCGACATCCTTCAAAAGGAGGCTGGAACAAACTGGATGCGGCAGGCTGGGGCCGGGTGTTGTGACACAACTGTCACAACTTTGGAGAGGCTTATGTCTATTGGGTTGTGATAGGCCGAGCTGATAATTAGAAACAGTGTTAATGAACAGTACAGGACCGGATGATGTGTAGCGACGCTTTAGGGAGCCATGTTTAGCTGAAATAATGACGATGATGATAAAACGAAACATATTTCATTTACTAAGGACAAAATTGTTTTCAGTCGGTACACTTGGGATAAATCCTATTGATGACTTGAAATTCACACGAAAATATATGGAATCAGTATATGCGATGATAAACCTTGCAATCACCAGAGCAATCAAGTTTTGGCTGCAGAATGACTTCATCTTTAGGCTGGTTGGTATGAAGAAGAAGGAAGATGAGTTAGTGAAGACTTTACACACAATGGTTGATAAAGTAAGTGTGATACGTATATAGGTAATTTAGGTATGCAAAGAAATAAGCTGTTAGCTGAATTATTTTTGAAGGATTAACCCGTTATCGCGGGGGACCGAGAAAATGGAAGGAGGGATGAAACGCCTATGCTTAGCAGTGGTGCCCCACTGCAAGACAGGCTGTTCATCCCTCACCTGCATATTATTTTTTTTTTTTATTGTTGATAGGCACGCGTTTGACCACTATCTCACCTGATGGTAAGCGATGATGTGGTCGAAGATGGAGCACGCTTGCCTAGAAGTAACCTATACTTATAATAAATAAATTATACGCTCCTATAATATGTTTTTTTTCTTAAAGCTACTCGTATTAAAGTATTTTATTTATGTACATAAAACAAAAATATACCTATCTAACTTAACTATATAAACACAAAAAAATACCTAACTAAAACTAAAAATAATCTGAAATATGGCGTCGAAAAATTCCTCCACATCGCTGTCGGGATGTGCCCAAAGGCTGGCGACATTGCCATGTTGTATGGCAATGCTTATTCTCTGTCCAAGGAAAAAGCCAGCCATTGGGTCACGCGAAGTATCAACAAGGCGTCTACCTAAGCGTATCTTTAAATATAAATTGACTTATTACCTACAGGTTTTGCAGGAGAAAAAAGCTGGAATGAAAAACGCAGTTATAAAAAATGGTGACAATGTTTTGGATACTACAGGTATGTGTATTTTCAATCGACACTAAGACCGTATCCTCATATGTATTATATGCGATCGTCGCAATCATTGTCGATCGATTATATGTATTTAGACTAGTCTTAAATCATTTCTTGCAGTGTTTACCCGTGAGGAAGCACGCTATGAATATTTTGCTGACGCAAAAATATACTGTAGATGTTTTCAAAGTGAGAGACACCTTAACATACCAACCTTTCTAAATATTCATTTTTTTCTCATGATTCAACCGCATAATGAATGGTTTCAACCTTGAGTAAAATGACAAATTACCACTTGCCTAGAATATTAGGTAGGTATAAAAATAATAACCTCTAATAATAATTTTTTTTTTTCCTGAAGTGTGCCCAAATGGAGAGCCACAATTTTATAAATTGTTGTAAAATATGGAAATTACTGCATATCGTATAGTGTGGTATAATGCATATAGTTTAGTTTTAATTAACAATTTTCATGCTTAGTTATTATTCTATTATTTGACCCAGTTTGATTTATTATTAATTTCAAAACATTGATTATATTCTAGAAAAAAAAAGAATATTCAATCCAAATTGTGTCCGTGTATCATTATGCGATGGGTGCCTATAAGATGCGCGCCTTCTCACGGGTTGAAGACTTTACTTTAGAGAATAAACATCATTTTCACATACTATTACATACAAGTATAATAAGTAGACAGTTTGGTTTCATATCCTGATATCTCTAATAACTTAGTTCCATTATTTTCCAGGAATTAAATATAAACCTATTCTCGACTTACTCTTAGAGTTTTCAAAAAATGGCACCATGTCGGATAAGGAGATTAGAGAAGAAACAGATGTAATAATATTCGCTGGGTTCGAAACGACGTCTAACCAGCTTACGTACACTTTGTTGCTGCTTGGAGCATATCCTGAAGTTCAAGAGAAAGTGTATAAAGAGTGAGAGTTTTTTTTTAATATTGAATTTAAACTTACAGTAACTGTAAGTTAATCTGTCAATCCTACATAACTACATCCTATTATAACTGTTATAATAAACTAGTCCAGGGAGCACATCCTGAAGTTCAAGAGAAAGTGTATAAAGAGTGAGAGTTTTTTTTAAATATTGAATTTAAACTTACAGTAACCGTAAGTTAATCTGTCAATCCTACATAACTACATCCTATTATAACTGTTATAATAAACTAGTCCAGTTGGATTGACAGCTAAAGTCGTGACCGGACTTTTTACCCAACTCCCCCAGAAGGAGGGATTCATTCATTGTTTCTTCCTCATTCTCCTTCCTCCTTTTGGGTGGAATTTCTTTTGCACGCGCCTTAGCCTCAACTGCAAGATGGATTCTAACAAATGAGTTATCATTAGATTGGTCTTGACCGCCGAAGTGACACAGGCTATATGAATTTTGAAAAAAGAACAAAATTGCGACCGCCATTAGGTAATTTTTTGTGACCTGGTCATGTAGGGTGTCAAATTAAAGGGCTCGAGGAGACGATTCCAAAAAATCCAACAATACCACTCCAAAAATGTAGGAAAAAAGGAACTTTTTAGTTGTTTTTATCAGTCGAGGTTTTTTGAAAATTTGCATTAAGTTATCTTGTTTTGCAAAATTACGTGTACGTACGCGCAGCGGAATGTTGTTGAATTTAAAGTTTTTAATAATGCAGATATTTAGTGTATGACGTCGTATAATTGTGTATGGTAAAAAAAAATTTGTGCACGCAACCATTGTGGAGAAATTCACCAAAAACTGATTCCGCTGGGCGAACGTTGTCCTGGCGGAACTTTTTTTAATCCATAGACTTTAGAAGAAAAGAGATGTGTCCAAAAATTAGTGTGTATTTGTGTGTAATTGTGTATGTATGAATAAAACTAGTGCATGCATAAACTTCGGAGAAATTCAAGTTTCCGCTACGCGAACGTTTGGCCATTAGCTAGTTTTCACATAAAGCGCTTACATAGAGAACTGTAGATTTTTACATACGTTGTTTTGAATTTGTTTATATTTGTTTAAAAAACAGATTTAGAAAAAATCGTAGGGCTTAAAAGATAAAAATATAAACGTAAAATACGCTTATTAGGTCTTAGTTCTTAAAGTATGCACTTTGGGGTCTAGATTTTCACGTTTATACAAACCTTGTAAGTGTCTGCAACATGTTGCCAAGTATCAATGATGTTCCGTTAGTAACTAAAGAGTTATAGGACAAATTTACCATGAACAGATCACTGTTTACAAAGCAGTCAAATATCACGACGTTCTGAAGGAATTGCATGGTAATATGTATGTCAATAATTAGTGTATTCATTCAACTATTCTTATGCAAAATTTCATGTCATTAAATTCAGTAATTAAAGAAAAACAATTATAATACTGACGAAGCATCGAAAACCTACATAACCCGACCAAGTTCGGATGGCTACAAAAAAGCGGCCGTGCAATATATTTAGGTAACATCCCAAAATTTACAGTATAATACCGGTATTTAATTGGTATAGGTGATAACACAATTGTTGTTTCGATATAATTTATAGGTCATTTATTTTTGTACACCTACTTTTTTAAATGTATTTGACTATGACAGAAAGTAGGTACTATTTACGTAGGTACTTTATTTAAGTATGCGCTTGAGACTTGAGATATAATCTAAATATATTATTTAAGACAAATAAAATTCATACAGCTAATTTCTATTGAAGATTTCACGGATCAGGATTCTAACTATAGACCCCTTAGGGAAATTAAATATTTACCACATGTAAGTATGTACTACTGTTTAGGTAAATATTTATCATATTGTAGCTTATTACACTATTTAACCAATAGACTAGGCATGCACGAGCGTTCCCCTTTGCAACTTTAGTGGATCAAACAATCTAATAACTTCAAAAAAATTTCTTCTTGAATCGATTTTTTTTTCTTATGTATGTGAGCGTGTTCCCCCGCACCCCACCAAAATATGCAGAATTATTTTGTTCGAAGTTCGGCTCGCTTAATCCTTTAGTTAAATAGTCTAAGTATTGTAGTTATGAATTGATCAAAAATATTCTTGTGTGAAAAAATAGACAACGCGCTGCGCGCAACGAGCGATAGGCGGCTTCCCGCTTGAAACGGTACTGTCATCCTTGAAGAAAAGAGAGGGCAATATGTTTTCGCGCGTATTCGTTTGCTGTTGAACTTGAACCTGATTTTGTTTCATCCCCAGTCACAAACAAATAAATGTGCAGTCAAGGACAATGTGCGTATGCGCTGTTGTTTTGCTATGCATCGCCAATTCTCTGTAATAATAATATTGACAAAGTGTGTTATTAATGTTATAGTGTAACAGTGAAGCATAACATAATTATGTAGTAGGAATGTTGAGTGAATGATAGTGAGAAGCTGATAACAGATATAAGGTAAGATTTTATAATAATTTAATAGCTATAGACTTATTCATTTACGTAGGTAGTTTATTAGGCAGATAAATTATAATAATTGTGTTATGTTAACATTGGACAGACACCATAAACCCAAGTTAATATCTACTGATTGATCTAATTCTATATCTATTTACTTAAATTTATAATAATAAATTATACTAGACATATATTATAATATAATCGTAACAAAATAGATGTTTTTCCTGGTTAAAGACAAACTACTGAATAGATCTAAACTACTAAACGACCGACCAGATTATAACGAAATGTTGAAAAGAAATATTGTTATTAAATAATCACCTTATGTTTATTACCTACATGTAATGATATACGTATGTGGGCCTCTCACAGATCGTCAACTCCTCGGCAACCTGGAACAACTTCCAGAACAAGATCACCACCTTCCTGGGTAAGGATAAGCCGAGTAACAGGAACTTGCTCATTTAGTTGCAATTTTGTTGTAAATTAGACCTTAGGTCTATTGATATAGAGTTTAATTTGTGTACCTAATCGGTTTTTGAATTGAAATTTTGTGTGTGTTAGTACAACTCGGTCACATTAACTTGACGCATGGCGTCGATATAATAATGTCTTATGGTTATTATTAAAAAAATATTTTTCATTCAAGAAATGCAATTGTTTTACTTTTTCCTAACGCTTGTGTACGCAACTGTACCATATTAATAAATACTATATTGGAAGGTTAAGAACGTTTCTTAGATATATGGCACGGCCGCTTTTTGGTAGCCATCCGAACTTGATCGGGTTATGTAGGTTTTCGATGCTTCGTCAGTATTATAATTGTTTTTCTTTAATTACTGAATTTAATGACATGAAATTTTGCATAAGAATAGTTGAATGAATACACTAATTATTGACATACATATTACCATGCAATTCCTTCAGAACGTCGTGATATTTGACTGCTTTGTAAACAGTGATCTGTTCATGGTAAATTTGTCCTATAACTCTTTAGTTACTAACGGAACATCATTGATACTTGGCAACATGTTGCAGACACTTACAAGGTTTGTATAAACGTGAAAATCTAGACCCCAAAGTGCATACTTTAAGAACTAAGACCTAATAAGCGTATTTTACGTTTATATTTTTATCTTTTAAGCCCTACGATTTTTTCTAAATCTGTTTTTTAAACAAATATAAACAAATTCAAAACAACGTATGTAAAAATCTACAGTTCTCTATGTAAGCGCTTTATATGAAAACTAGCTAATGGCCAAACGTTCGCGTAGCGGAAACTTGAATTTCTCCGAAGTTTATGCATGCACTAGTTTTATTCATACATACACAATTACACACAAATACACACTAATTTTTGGACACATCTCTTTTCTTCTAAAGTCTATGGATTAAAAAAAGTTCCGCCAGGACAACGTTCGCCCAGCGGAATCAGTTTTTGGTGAATTTCTCCACAATGGTTGCGTGCACAAATTTTTTTTTACCATACACAATTATACGACGTCATACACTAAATATCTGCATAATTAAAATCTTTAAATTCAACAACATTCCGCTGCACGTACGCACACAAAATTACCGCAAGCAATCAGGTCTCCAAAGAAAATATGCTAAATGGAGAAATTTATGTTTCATTTTGATTTCTGCTTCATTTTGGCAACGTGACACTTAGGGGTAGCAATCTCTGTTCGTGTATATGTCCTCTATAATATTAGATCACCCTGGTCAACCTGTCATAGGATGTTTGTCTATTCTGACTGCAGATTATTAGAAGTATTGGGTGCAGAAAGAGACGTGGAAAAGGATGATGTGAAAAAGTTGGTTTACACAAACGCAGTGTTAATGGAGTGTCTCCGAATGTTTCCTTCAGTTCCTCTTATGATGCGATATGTGGGAGAAGATGTGAAGCTTAGTAAGTGTTTTTTTAGCTGTCATATTAACTTTTAACTTTACTGTACAGATTCAAATTAAATTAACTAGCGCAACTCCAGATATTATTTGGGTATCAATATAAACTTTTTTTTCCAGTCTAGTTTGTGTCCTATTGCTGAACAAAACCCTCTCCTTTTTTAGGGTTCCGTACCAAGGGTCCAAACAGAGCCCCATTGTTGTCACTCACGCGTCCGTCTATTTGTCCGTCCGTTGTCTGTCACAAAATTTTGTTACGAAGAATTTTTTAACTTCCCATTAACCTATGAACTTGAAATTTGGTGATAATGTTTATTATTACGAATACTTTACTAACAAATACCAATATTTGCTCCGGAACCCTTAATGTGCGAAATCCAACATGCGCCTGGCTATTTTTTCCCTCCAAATTTATCTGTCTTGTGCAAACGAGATAAGATCGTCACACTGCCTTAGCCGCGTAGACCTCGACGGTGATATCGTCCTTCAGGCGTCCAGTGAGTGACGATCTTTACATCTCTCTGGGTGCATTTGTGCAACACAAAAACATTTCATTTCAAGTAGGTAGTTTATTTTTTGTTATCAATAAGAGGCTCGCGCTTGACAATCTCACCTGAAGGTTAGCGATGTGGTCGGAGATGGAACAAAGGGAACTGCTGCTTTAATGATCACTGTTGTGTAATAACTTGGATTGAAAGTTTATATTTTTGTTTTATCATCATAAATATCAATACTAATCACGTCTAGGAGTTTCACTAGGTAACCTCTTAGGCACTGAAACTCACCGGTGAGTTTGACAAAAAAAAAAATTAAGTGAAAAAAGTCGGCTGTCAACCCGGGTTGTCGTCGGGATTCAATTTGACAACCCGGGTTTGTCCGCCGGGCCTAAGATATAACAAAGGGATGCTAAGTAAATCTTTAATTATCGATAGTTCATGTGAACAACCCTTACGCTAGCGTAACAGGTAGTTGATCAACATCTACTCACACGGTTCCTCACATCTGTACTCATAATACTTCAGATTAACACTCCCTCAGTGACGCAAGCGGCTATTCAGTGGCAATGTGTCGTAATCATGCTTATAAGAAGCATGTTCTCTAGCAGCTTTCTCAAACTGTAAAAGGTGACGGGGCGGCTTTTCAGCGGCAGAACGTCGTTATCATGCTCTTGGGCGATATGGTCCCTGAACAGTCGTGGACTGTATAATATGATAAATATGGTCAAACCACCCCCACAAGTACATCCGTAAACCACGGTGCTCGTATCTGACCGAATCAATGGTCACAGATAGAGAATATAATTTCAGGAATTACGTAATACAAATACTAACTGATAATGTAGTTGAGAGTCTTCACTCAAGAAGTAAATAGAGTTGAACGTTCCAACTCCCTTGAAGTCCTACACAGACAGTCCAATAGCGCCAACAACACGCTTCGTCTGTTAAGTTCTAAAAACTTTAGCCAACTAGCTCTTCCTGCGGCTTCACCCGCGTGTCTGTTTAAATTGTTATTTATACACAATATCAGCCTAGAATAAACAAGAATAACAGAACACTCTTCCTTTCACACTCACGAACACTCACCTAAGTTGTGATGGATTCCCTATACCTTCCTAGAGCTAGGTTCACTAGGAAGGGATTAAAGTAAACAAAGTTAGTATGTATCATTAGGATTGGGAATCCGTATATATAAGGAAATAAAGGAAACTTACTTCTCTTTTGTATTATAAACATTACAAGACTGAGATTAAAGCTAAAGGGTATATGACACGTAACGCTTATATTGAGTGCTGCGTTATTTTGCATTACGTTAATGGATCTTCTTACAAAGTGTAGGAGCCCACCCCAGTGACGTGGGGTCACTTTACAGTGGCTGTCACGTCTTTCGTGTAGAGCCGGTCCTAGAAAACGTAGGCCTAGAGAGAACCTGCCGCGGTTCCAGCTAAACACGTTCCCTAAGCTCTGACATGTCTTTCTCAATCCTAAGACAGAGGACTGCGCAGTGCTTATGTCATTGGGCGAGACAAGTCTCCAACTAATTTATATAGCGCGCTTCCTATTGGAAGCGCGCTATATAAATTTGTCCCATTACATCCGCCTACTTGCCCATATCTAGACAAAACAAAGCTAGTACAAGCGTACCACACGCTTACCACACGCGTACCACACGCTTGTACTAGCTTTGTTTTATCTCGTATAGTCGTCAGTCGGTTGCAGAGCTCTTTTCGATTGCCTTACTATATGCCAAAGTAGTTTCTGGTCGTCACTTCTCACTCCTTTAATCTGTCCCAATTCGAGGGTGTACTTTGCGTACTTTATCTCCGAATTGCGATTACCAGTGGAGCGTTTCGGCCATTCACCTTAAATTACGTGTCTCGCAAAATTTATATTTTTATCTGTGAGAGGCCAACGGGGGCCGGGTGTGAAAACGATTCCCTAACGTTTTTCAGAACGCTTACCAATCCAATATTGGGAACTTTGTGAGGCCTACCCCAGCTCCCCAGGAGAGTGCAATACTAAAGGCAAATCTAATGTATACTGTAGTCAGTCGGTTCATAGGAAGACGGGACCATTACTAACGTTTGGATGCTCATGTCTCAAATAATTACAAAATAACATTATAGTTAAAATGGGCCCTAGCATGTTACGTGTAAAATTTGGTTCAACCTCACTGAAACTGTGAACAATGACTATAAACTGACTTTAGATGACACGTTGTAATTGTCATCTAAAGTCAGTTTATAGTCATTGTTGTCGTACAGTCTGTTGGTGTGTGTAAACCGCACACGGTATGAAGTTTTCCCCGAGTCCCTAGAACTAAACGCAGCTATATGTCACCTCGTTAAAGTCATAGGGGGATAAAACATTCGACAATCATCCATTCGGTGATCAACTCAAAATAAGGTAAAAACCTCATAATAAAATACGTTAATAATACACCTAAAATAATACACAAGTCATCAAAAAACTAATTGGAACCACACAACTACAACCGAACACTGGAAAAGACAAAATAACTTACGAAATCGCTAGAAATTACCTAGGCACAAGTCGAACATCTGATTTTATATGCAAGTATTCATAGCTTTGTTAAACCTGGTAAAATAGACGATCTTAACTGTATACTGGCAACAATTAAAAACATTCATATATTCGTATTAGTCGAAACATGGATTAAAAACGAAACAGAAGCTAAAAGCTTAAACATTACTATAAATTCACACCAAAGTCAAGAGGAGGCGGAGTCTTAATATTTGTTGACACAAATATAGAACATGAGTTTATAAGTAATCAATGCGAAGATGCCAACCATTTCATATGGGTGCATCTAGAAAAATTTTCTCTCGACATTGGCGCTATATATCAATCAGAAAGAACCAATCCGAATAAGTTCCTCGAGATCTCTAGAAACGGAAACGAACAATCTTATTTGGAGATTTTAACTACAATCTGCTTGTGCCTACACAATACAGCGTAAACCAGGGATACACCATCTCTCTGGAGATCGTCTCGCGACGTCCTCCGCCCAGGGTGTCTCCTGCAGCGGCTGCTGCAGAGGGCGTGAGGGCGAGTCTGTTGTTGCAGTCTCCCTCACTCGTTCCGCCTCCTCCTTCGCGAGCATTACTGCTTCGCAGAAGGAGGAGACTGATTCCCATTCCCTCTCGCTCCGTACTATGGCCTGGACCAGGGTCGGGCGCGAGAGGTCGCTGCCGCCGATCGCCTCCACGAGGATACGGCGGGGCTCCGTCTAAGCGGGGCAGATCTCCACCGTGTGCTCCATTGTGTCTTCTGGGCGATTCTCACAGTGGGGACACCCGGGAGGTTAAACCCCTTAAGATGTGTGTGTAATAATAAATTAAAGAAAAGTGTTGCTCCCTCTAAACTTCAGTCACTTACAGAGCTGATTACTGATGAAAAGGAAATATGTGAGTGTTTTAACAACTATTTCGCCGGTATAGGTACACTTCTAGCTAGTCAGATACCTGCTAAATATCATAATAATCAGACTAACACTATCACCCTAAGCAAAACCGTAAATGCAGCTACACTTTCTCAGATAGCACCAGCTACGGCAGACGAAATTAGGAAAATAATTGGTGACCTGAAATCTCATATTATTACCTTGTCTAACTCAATGCATCAATAAATGTTTGAGCGAAGGTCACTTCCCTGACACATTAAAATACGCCAAAGTTACCCTCATTTTTAAAGCATGCTCCAAACTGTCCCCGCGAAATAATAGACCTATTTCAGTCTTGCCTGTACTGTGCAAAGTTTTTGAAAAGTTATTGCACAATCGGCTTAGTCTATATTTAAATTCATTTAACTATCTTTCTCAACGACAGTATGACTTTGGATCAAAATCCAATAGGTACTCTTTCAGCAGCAGACTTAATCACAACTATTAAAACTAACATAGACAAGAAACACATTGCTTTAGGGATTTTCATAGACCTAAAAAAGGCGTTTGATACCGTTAGCCATAGCTTGTTAATGAATAAACTTGCCTCGATTGGTGTAACTGGAAATGCTTTCAAAATTTTTGAATCGTATCTTCAGGGACGCCGACAGATCGTTAAAATTGGTGACAATGTTAGCGCACTTAGGGTAATTAATTGTGGCATGCCTCAGGGCTCAATTTGTGCTCCCCTTTTATTTCTAATCTACATTAACGATATAGACCCGAAGGGGCATATTTAACGATATGCTGATGACACTTGCCTTTTTTATTTTGGTCACTCAATTGACTCAATAATACAGGACGCACAAGAGGATATCTTTATCTTGGAAAGATAGTTTCTAAATAACCTGTTAACTATCAATACATCTAAAACAAACTATATAATATTTGTAGCTAAAAACAAAAAAATCTCAGATCGCAAACTTCTTAGTATTAATGGATTCAATTTAAATAAAGTTAATAAAGAGAAATATCTAGGATTAATTCTGGATAATCACATGGAAACCACATATAGAGAAAACCTGTTCTAAAATATCGAGCCTAACGGGGGCGTTACGTCGAATTGTTAGATGTTTTCCTCTTAAAGTCCGCCACACTATTTATAATTCATTGTTGAAACTGCACATCGAATATCTTATAGAACTGTGGGTTTCAGTAGCTAAAACCAACCTTGAAAAGCTGCAAAGAGGGCAAAACAAAATTATAAAAGTCTTATTTCACTACCACTATCTGACCTCGACACACAAAATTTACAAAGAAACCAAGCTATTTAACATTTCTCATATATATTTATGGAACACATGTATTTTAGTTCATAAAATTCTTTCCAAAGACATACACACACACACATCACATTCATAAAAAATATACTGATACAAAAACGTATTCTGAGGCGCGCACAAAACTTACACATACCTAGTACTAGAACTAAGTATGGGAAAAAACCATAATAAATGAGAGAGGAAAACTTTATAACTCCAAAGATTTATAGAATACACAATCGTTTTTACAATTTAAAAACTACTAAAATGCTACATCTTAAAGAAATCATTAATTTAACTAATATAATTTATTTGGCTTTAGTGTGAAGGAGTCCTTAGATTTTAGATTTCAAACATAAAAACAAAGGAACGAGTCAACACCGCACGTTGACCGCGTCAACGCGCCGTAAGGCGGTAGACAAAACAAAACTTTTATCAACTACCTTTCTATATTCGTAATTTAACACTATAAACTCCTGCTACTCCTGGACAAAAAAATGTACAAATCAAGTGATGTGTAGTATTTATTTCTGTACAAATGATTTGTAATCTTTAGAAATAAATTAATTCAAACCGTAACACAATCACTTATATTCGTGCACTTGCCCTTCACTTTACTTCTACTAATATATAGTCTGATCTAGAATTATGTTACTCAAGTATGAATTGGAACTCTTGCTCTAACAATCGCTTTACAGAGATATAATCTCATAAACTTGCCGACTACTGTGTCCTAGATCTATTGGCCTGACCACAGGCGGGTGATCGTTCTATTGGTACCAAACCAATACGGTTTAACAGAAAACACACACACATACTGTAAATACTAAATAAGTCTAGTTTATCTTTAACCAACCTAACTAGAACACTTGGTTTCCCTAGAGTTACAACGGAACATGTCTTTTACGAATTATGAAACCTAATCTGTGGCACAATATGATTTGACTGGCCTGTTGGTCTAGTGGTTAGTGACCCTGACTGCTATGCCGGAGGTCGTGGGTTCGATTCCCACCCAGGACAAATGTTTGTGTAATGAGCACGATCATTTGTTCTGTGTCTGGGTGTAATTTATCTATAATATGTATGTATTTAGAAATATATAAGTATGTTTATCAGTTGTCTAGTACCCATAACACAAGCTCTGCTTAGCTTGGGACTAGATGGCGTTGTGTGACAGTTGTGGAATATTAGTATTTTGGCAATAACTGTACACATACTATCCATAAGAGACTTAATTAATTAAAGATTGCACTTACGGGCTTTCCGACGCAAAGTTATACCACTCAGTTACCGACCTTCTCTCCCAACCGCTCCCTCTCTCTTGTTCCACCAGTGATTGTACACTCTACTTACTGATATTTAAAACCTAGTATAAACTTCACTCATAACATTCAAGTATGAACTAATACTCTCGCCCTAATGATCTCTTCACAGCGACGTCGCCACACACACACACTTTAAATACTAAATTAACCTAAACTGGACTAGTCCACCTATCTTTATTTTAATAACAACACTTGTGCTTCTCAAAGCTACAACTGGACATAATAAGCCTCTCGAATATCCTAAGTTTCTTAATTTCAACTCTCCACTCCCTCGGTCTCGAACCGACTACCTCATGAAACCCTCCGTGTCCTCATCTGCTCACCACCACTCTCTTCTTCCGATCGTCGCACACGACCCTACATGGCACGTGCAAACATTATAGTTTTTTCTAGTAACGCTCTTAAAACACTTTGCCTGATGACCTTTTCGTAATCAGCAGGGAATCTGTCGTTTGTCGCCAAGACCCTATTTTTTACTGCATTCATATTGTGCACTTCATATAGAATAATGTGAATGCGAGAACTATGTATGTCGTTATATTCATGTAGATTTTATGATTGTCTGGCAGTTTGAGTATTTTTTGCGGCAACCTCAAATGTCCTTACTTTGGTATTGTTCGTCGGTTCGTTGAGCACCTCAGAGTTCTGAGTTGAGCTTCGCGATGACTGACAAATGCTTGCACTGTCTGGACAGGTCCACTCGAATTCGTGTGTTACTTTCTTCATAAAGCTCATCCCAGACATAAACGTACATGGTTCTCATATGATCTAACCAGTCCACATTGTATGGATTTGAACACTAAAAGAGACTTTGACCTCTGAGTTTGTTTCGGTGTTTCTTCTCAGGGTAGTCAGCTAGGAAACACCGGCCTCATCTAGCTTAAACTGACAAAAAACATTGACGTGTAAAAGTGTTCCTTGTAACCTATTTACTGAATAAACATCATTTATCATTTATCATTTATCACTGCACGTGCACTTTGCCTGAATGACTCGCTGCTATTTCATAGAATTTATAAAGGACGTGACATCTTAACTGCCATGAATAATTGCTTTCAAAGAGCGCTGGCATAAGTATCCGACAGTTTCTCGTAAAACAATTCAATATTCCCCTCTCAAGAGACCATTATTCTGTGACGTTATTTTAAAGGAATAGATATTTCATTGTTATTTTTTACGGTCGCGTCAAATCCCAAAATTCCGACGTGTGTTTCTATAAAAACTCGATCATGTGCGCAAGGCGTTGGTTTTGAAATAAATATATTTTTTATGAAATTAATTAAATAGGATTAAAGGTGGACGGTTACATACTGCACTAAGTCCTTGTGCTCTGGTGAGGAGGAATAAATAAGGCTATATAAAAAATTACAGTAACAAGATAAAGTAGGTGTTAAAGTTTAGTAACAATATAGTTTAATCGAATAAACCCTTTTAAAGTTACGGTTCGTGTATCGGCCTAAGCCACCCAAATACAAAGTGTATCTCTCGCTATCAGCAAGCCAATACAACTATGTAAATATACAGCAGCGCAGTACCAGGTAAGCTTTTTATTGAGTCTAATCCGATGATCGACTGTATCACGCTTACCGAGAGCACGCTCTTTTATAGGACAATGCTCCCACCCTACCCCTCCACGACTACTATGTCCGATGGCGCACGGAAGTAGGTCACGTATTTACAAGATAGAGAACACTAAAATGAAATAAAATTTTCATTACAAAGTAATCAAATAATACAAGAATAATTTGTCATAAATTAACAAAGGTGATTAAATAAAGTAAATCAATTAAATAATCAAAATAAAATGTCATCAATTGTTTTGAACAAAACTATCTGTTACAAATTATTATCGATATAAGTTGCCAAAATTCAATTAGTGCGTACACCGAATACTCAATAAATTATGTTCCGATTTATTAGACATTGAGAGAGATTAATGAAAAGAAAAACAAATTATAACAAATTCTGTTGACTACAATTGCATTGACAACCTGAAACATCAAAATGATTAAAAACGTTACAAATTAAACATAAGAGAGTGAGCAGGTATGTGAGTTTATTTTGTAAATCTTCGGCTGCCACTGAAACCAGTGCTGTGGCTCTGGCATGCATACGAGTCTTTCATTACGCTGAGCGATGGCCGTTTTGCGCGGGAATGACGCATATTTTCCCAACTTGTATAAATGCTATACGTCTGAATGATACTTTGCACACGGGTAGACTATGTCCTGGGATATAGGCTTTTTTATGTTTGATAGGCTCGCGTTTGACCACTATCTCACCTGAGATCCCAAGAGTATGTTCCTATGCGATGATTTCTGACGTACACACAGGCGAAACTAGTCTAGGCTAGCCAGTGTATGGATTTGTCATATAGAATACCATACTGGAATGCCCCAAGTGGCCATAGACCTGCACTATGGAGGACCTGATGAACGCTACAGAAGCTGAAATTAAAGTAGCCAGCTTCTGGGCCCAAAGTATTTAAAAAGTGAGGAAACTATGGATTTGAAAGAAGAAAAAGAAGTATTTTATATTATATTTATTCATTTCAGAGAAGTACACGATGCGTGCTGGCAGTTATTGTGTACTCGCTCCACTAGTAACTCATCTCGACCCATCTTGGGGTGTGGCAAGCGATAGGTTTAGACCAGAAAGATGGCTGAATGGAGATTTTAGAAACAACAAGGAATTTGCAGCATTTGGATTAGGGAAGCGAGCTTGTATAGGTAATATTATACAGTAGAATATTATTATATCAGATTCAAATATATAGCTTTCCCCACCTACTCTAAACCAACTGGCTAATAGTATAAAAAGCAGTTTTGTTACCATGCCATGATGGCCTAGCGGAACCTTTTAGGCTTGAAGTCTAATACAACCGTGTTTGACTTTGACTTTTTTAATTATTTTGTACTTTTACGTTTATCTTGGACATCACTGACATGGGAAACATCATGGAGTAACTTAGGCTATAGTTAATTTAAGTCTGAAATCGCCTGAGCAAGAGTGGTGATGTCAATAATGCTTATTTGCCTGTATATGAAGTTTTGTGGTACTGTTTCAGACTGGTAATGTTAATTTTCAGTGCTGTATGAGTCTTTTGGTCAGCAGTGAAAGATGACGAACATAAAACAGCAGATGATGAAAATATGGCAATAAAATACTGTTCGTCTTGCAGGTAGAGCATACGCCATGGTATCAATGAAGGTGACTCTAGCACACTTCTTACGACAGTACCGAGTAAAAGCAGACATCAGCAAGTTAAACATGAAATTCGAGTTTATATTGAAACCAGATTCTGGACACGAGATCAGTATTGAACGAAGGACATAGAACCATCTTCTTATAATATACGAAATTCATATTTAAATGATTTTTTGTGGATATGGTTGTCATCACCTTGACATATTATAAAGCTAATAGCTGTACAGCTTGGTAAAAAAGAGTCTGACGCGGTGACAGTTCAAACTAAAAAAAATACTGGACATTGAAGCCTACCATGGTGTTTGCGTAGCGTCCGAGGGACTGAACCACCCACTTAGGATTGGTATCATATCCCCAAAAATAACGAGTATCAAAACCTGTTGAGTCGTAGTATTCCGGGTTGTCACAAGTGCGATACTGGGGACCTCATTTATTCCACTCTTTTTTGCCAAGCTGTACAATTGTAAAATGAAATAAAACATGTACTAAAATAGCTATAAGTTAGATCACGTAAGCAGTATTTTGTTTGCGTTCCGGTTTGAAGGGTATCCAAGGAGAATTGCAAGCACTTGACACTATTTAAGATTTCATCGGTGCAAAGGAGATTTTTTTTATGAATTATGTATTTGTGTGGACATTGCATAATTATATTATGTTTTTTGTGAATAAAGTTATTTACCTTGATTTTACGGTACTTACGGTTATTTGCTGTTTTTTAGGGTTCCGAAAGTCCTTTATAAGATCACTCCTGTGCGTGTCTGTGTGTGTTCGTCTGACACAGCCAACTAGCTCCGAATCTACTGGACCGATTGAGTTGAAATTTGGTACATATCTGTGACACAAAAACAGATGTGTGGGGGCACTTTTGGGGTGTAAATCGGAAAAAAAATAAAAATTTAGTTTTTCCAAGTGCAGTTACGGTGAGACATAAAATGAACCCCTCAAATGTATGTTTATCATAATTTTAAAAGAAACAGTTTTATTATTATCTATGTAAATATATGAATATGCCGCTGTCGCACTGCTCATGAAAATCCTGTCTTGGAAGTCTAAGAAACATCAAGCCCCCTTCTAAGACCAAATGTTGTAAGTAACGGACGACCACGGAACCCTATACTGCGCGTGGGCAGGTTTTTTTTAAAAAAGTTATAGAACTCGTAGAAGCGCATTATAAACCTTCAGCATATAATAGATTCACGTGTAATATTTTCATTATTTATTTAGGCAGAAAATGTATTCTGCGATGTTAAAGACGTTATTCGAGGCGGGGTACTCCAATTTTCGAGCTCGCTTGGCTCACTCTTGCTTGTTCATTGGTTCTTTTAGTACCTCTAAAGCGTTTAAGATGTTGTGATAATTTTTAGCTCTCCATTCCTGTTTACTAAAATTTTCGAGCTCACGGAAAAACAGTTTTTGGATGCCGTACCTGAAGGGTACGCAACGGGACCCTATTATTATGCCTCCGCTGTCCGTCCGGTTAAGATCCGTAATAGCTACACAGTTGAAAGAAAGTAGGAACACAGTAGGAAGTTGTGTGTGGGTTTCTATTACCGCTACAGAAATATACGATGTCTGAAAATTTTAACTGTCTACCTATTACGGATCATGAGATACAGCCCAAAAAAAAACCAAAAATTTTTTTTTTTTGTTTTTTTTTCAGTTTATGGCACGGAACCCTTCGTGTTTCGAGTCCGACTCGCACTTGACTGGTTTTTTTTTAATACAATATTGTTTTATAGGGCAACACATTTGGTCTTTGACCGTAGTGGCTTCATAGCTAGATCAGGTCCTGGCTCAAAAAACAGATGGTACATGGTGCAAAATGTTTCTAGATTGGCGACCGCGTAGTGAAAGATGCAGCGTTGGTAGTCGTCCTACAAAGTAGACTGATGTCGTGGTGAGGGTTACGGGAATCTGATGGATGCAAAACGCATAAGACGAGTCAATGTGGTGACCCTTGGTGGTGGCCTATGTTCAGCAATAGACGTCTTTCGGCTAATAATGACGATGATGTTTTGGAGATTCAAATTTTAACGTATGAGGTTAGCCTTAGTAAACAGGGCACCTGCAAATATTTAGAAACGTTTTTCGGGCCCTTGGTTATAAAAATTGCATATAGCCCGAAGACAAGTAACTCATTTATTAATGTCTACTTACACTAAGATCACACATAGATATTTTAAGCTATCATTCTTTAGGGTTCCATACCCGAAGGGTCCAAGGAGCCCTATTGCTGTCACTCAGGTGTCCGTCTGTCCGTCTGGTACCGTACGGGAATCTGGTACGAAGGGTAACCAACGGGACCCTATTACTATGCCTCCGCTGTCCGTCCGTCTGTCAGCGGGCTGTATCTCACGATCCGTAATAGCTACACAGTTGAAATTTTCACACATATTATATGTGTATATTTCATGTGTTTATCTCTGGGTATTTTTCCAGAATGCCTCAAAAAAGCAGTTGTTGTCCCTATATATAAATCAAGCAATAAAGAGCAAGTAACAAATTATAGACCTACGAGTATTTCTCTACTGCCTTCTATCTCTAAAATATTAGAAAAAATTATAAACAAAAGGTTGTTCAAATATCTGGAGGACAAATCAATTTTGTCGGATCGGCAATTTGGATTTAGACCTAAACTTTCAACTGCCGATGCCGTTCACCATCTAACTGACTATCTGGCTCAAGAGCTTGACAAGGGTAACCATACAGTAGGAATTTTTCTGGACCTCGCCAAAGCTTTTGACACAGTTTCTATTCCTATTCTGTTGCGCAAGCTTGAGACATTGGGCATAAGAGGCATTCAGCTGAAACTCTTTAAAAGCTACTTAGAAAACCGTACCCAGTGCGTGAAGATTGGCAGCGTTCTCAGCGCAGACCAAAAAAACACATCTTTTGGTGTTCCCCAAGGAAGTATTTTAGGGCCCACTTTATTTCTAATATACATAAATGACCTTTGTAATGTAAAGCTAAAGCATGGCACAATAATATCTTACGCTGATGACACTGTTCTTCTTTTTTCGGCTGTATCGGAACATGAAGTCTACAAGCTCGCGCAAGACGGCTTCAATAGTGTAAATAAATGGCTTCAGCACTCTTAATGCGGATAAGACAAACTATATAAAGTTTTCGATGCGCAAACAAGCTTCTCATATTCCTTTAACGTTGTTTGCTCATTGTTGTACAGTGCCTGCAGATTGCCCGTTTGTGTGTACCAATATTAGTAAGACCAATAAAATAAAATATTTGGGTGTTTTAATTGACGAAACTCTAACCTTCAAACAGCATATGGAAGCATTAAATAGCAGAATTCGTAAGCTGATATTCGTATTCAAAAAGCTAGGATATATTGCAGACCCAATAATAATTAGTCAAGTTCACTTTGCTCTATGTCAGTCAATATTGACGTACTGCATTACCTCGTGGGGTGGAGCATGTAAAACTTTATTACTGCCCATCGAAAGAGCTCAAAGAGCGATTCTCAAGGTGTCTACTTGCCGCCCATTTCTCTTTCCCACTAACCTACTCTATAAATCTTGTGAAGTACTAACAGTTCGACAATTATTCATAACGAGCATTTTACTAAAACAACACGCAGCTCTTCGCTACAGCACTGAATTTACTAACAAGAGACGAAAAGACATAGTTTGCCCCACAAAAAGTACAAAACATGCTTTCACAGCCAAATTTTATGTTTTCCTTGGACCACTACTCTATAACAGACTAAATGCAAAAGCAAATATTTATTCCCTAAATTATAGAAATTGTAAGAAAACTCTCAAGGTAGCTCTTCAAAGTTTGTCTTATGAAGATACAGAGAAGTTGCTAGCTGTAATGAAATAAAGAATGTAGTGTTCTATTCATTTTGTTTTTAATTAGTTAGCTAAGTTAGTATACCTGCTAAGGTTTTTTTTATACTATTTACTCCTTTTTACATACCTCTAAAATGACTATTTTACTTTATTTTATATAATTACCGTGATTATTTCATAATATTTTTACCTCATATCGCCTGAAACACAGGATGTCCTAGTTCAGGCACATAACACTTGTGAACTTGACATAGATTTAAGCAAAAATGTATTTACTGTTTTACCAGACAACATGAATAAAAATTTTATTATTATTATTATTATTGTCGACGGCACGGTTGGTGCAGTAGTTGAGCGATTGGGTGCTGCGCTTCGTGTCGAGAGTTCGATTCCAGTGTCGCGTAGATTTTGTTAACTTGTTTTTATAAGCGGATGGACAAGCGAATCACGTTTGTTATTAGTTACCGGACGGGTCGGGCGCCCGGGCGCTCCCTTGTTGACCGCGCGAAGCGAGCGAGCTTCCTCGCGCGCGCTGGGCGGCCGACCAGTCCACAGACCAGTCCACAGACCAGTCTACAGACCAGTCCCCAGGTCAGTCCACAGACCAGTCTACAGATCAGTCCACAGACCAGTCTACAGATCAGTCCACAGACCAGTCTACAGACCAGTCCCCAGATCAGTCCCCAGATCAGTCCACAGACCAGCCTACAGATCAGTCCACAGATCAGTCCACAGATCAGTCCGCAAATCAGTCCACAGATCAGTCCACAGACCAGTCCACAGACCAGTCCACAGACCAGTCCACAGACCAGTCCACAGACCAGTCCCCAGACCAGTCCACAGACCAGTCCACAGACCAGTCCACAGACCAGTCTACAGACCAGTCCACAGACCAGTCTACAGACCAGTCCACAGACCAGTCCACAGACCAGTCCACAGACCAGTCCACAGATCAGTCCACAGACCAGTCCACAGACCAGTCCACAGACCAGTCCACAGACCAGTCCACAGACCAGTCCCCAGGTCAGTCCACAGACCAGTCCCCAGGTCAGTCCACAGACCAGTCCCCAGGTCAGTCCACAGACCAGTCCCCAGGTCAGTCCACAGACCAGTCCCCAGGTCAGTCCACAGACCAGTCCCCAAGTCAGTCCACAGACCAGTCCCCAAGTCAGTCCACAGACCAGTCCACAGACCAGTCTACAGACCAGTCCACAGATCAGTCCACAGACCAGTCCACAGACCAGTCCACAGACCAGTCCACAGACCAGTCCCCAGGTCAGTCCACAGACCAGTCCCCAGGTCAGTCCACAGACCAGTCCCCAGGTCAGTCCACAGACCAGTCCCCAGGTCAGTCCCCAGACCAGTCCACAGACCAGTCCCCAGGTCAGTCCACAGACCAGTCCACAGACCAGTCCACAGACCAGTCCACAGACCAGTCCACAGACCAGTCCACAGACCAGTCCACAGACCAGTCCACAGACCAGTCCACAGACCAGTCCACAGACCAGTCCACAGACCAGTCCCCAGGTCAGTCCCCAGGTCAGTCCACAGACCAGTCCCCAAGTCAGTCCACAGACCAGTCTACAGACCAGTCCACAGACCAGTCCACAGACCAGTCTACAGACCAGTCCACAGATCAGTCCACAGACCAGTCCACAGACCAGTCCACAGACCAGTCCACAGACCAGTCCACAGACCAGTCCACAGACCAGTCCACAGACCAGTCCACAGACCAGTCCACAGACCAGTCCCCAGGTCAGTCCACAGACCAGTCCCCAGGTCAGTCCACAGACCAGTCCCCAGGTCAGTCCACAGACCAGTCCCCAAGTCAGTCCACAGACCAGTCTACAGACCAGTCCACAGATCAGTCCACAGACCAGTCCACAGACCAGTCTACAGACCAGTCCACAGATCAGTCCACAGACCAGTCCACAGACCAGTCCACAGACCAGTCCACAGACCAGTCCACAGACCAGTCCACAGACCAGTCCACAGACCAGTCCCCAGGTCAGTCCACAGACCAGTCCCCAGGTCAGTCCACAGACCAGTCCCCAGGTCAGTCCACAGACCAGTCCCCAGGTCAGTCCCCAGACCAGTCCACAGACCAGTCCCCAGGTCAGTCCACAGGTCAGTCCACAGACCAGTCCACAGACCAGTCCACAGACCAGTCCACAGACCAGTCCACAGACCAGTCCACAGACCAGTCCACAGACCAGTCCACAGACCAGTCCCCAGGTCAGTCCACAGACCAGTCCCCAGGTCAGTCCACAGACCAGTCCCCAAGTCAGTCCACAGACCAGTCTACAGACCAGTCCACAGACCAGTCCACAGACCAGTCCCCAGGTCAGTCCACAGACCAGTCCCCAAGTCAGTCCACAGACCAGTCCCCAAGTCAGTCCACAGACCAGTCCACAGACCAGTCTACAGACCAGTCCACAGATCAGTCCACAGACCAGTCCACAGACCAGTCCACAGACCAGTCCACAGACCAGTCCACAGACCAGTCCACAGACCAGTCCACAGACCAGTCCACAGACCAGTCCACAGACCAGTCCCCAGGTCAGTCCACAGACCAGTCCCCAGGTCAGTCCACAGACCAGTCCCCAGGTCAGTCCACAGACCAGTCCCCAAGTCAGTCCACAGACCAGTCTACAGACCAGTCCACAGATCAGTCCACAGACCAGTCCACAGACCAGTCTACAGACCAGTCCCTAGATCAGTCCACAGACCAGTCCACAGAACGCACGCACTCGCTGTGTTGTGGAGCTTGCCGACGCGCTTATGCTTTCGCCTATTTATTGTGCTACCCGCTTCTATACTATTGTTCAAGTATTCTATCTTCACTCTGTCCTTTCCATCTGTGTAATCCTTCTTCATATTTCGTGCTCTTGACTCTCATTAGTGTTGTGGACTTTTTTTCTACCTCGTTAATAAACTTTATGTATTTATATTTCTATCAAAATTAATAAAAATAAAAATATTAAAAAAACTTATACACATACATAAAAATATATAAATAAATATATATATAAATACACGTTTTGTGAACATTTCAAATGTCTACCTATTACGGATCATGAGATACAGCCCCAAAAAAAAAACAAAAAAACACGTTTCTAGAAACTTTTTTTTTCAGTTTATGGTAACAACAACCTTTCGTGTGCGAGTCCGATTCGCACTTGGCCGGTTTTTCTAAGAAATCTTGATTTTGACACCGTAATTTTTCTGATCGTTTAGTAATCTTGGGTTAATACCATCTCTAATCAACTAAGTACCTACCTATCAAATTGAAATTTCTGAGCGCGCCACGTTTCAAATTAATGCGAACCTTGGAAGTTTTAGGCCGGTACCTACTTTTAGAAAATGATAATGAATATTTTCATACGTGTTGAATATTATGTTTCAAAAATATCAAGGTCCTCATAGTAAATTAAAGGAAGTTAACGCGTAGTGTTACAGCCAGTGTGTGACAATGCTCACTGTGTTGTTATTGTGTGTGGTGTGGGCTGTCTGCGCAGTGCTGGCATGGCGAGGTTACTCGAGAAAGGGGGTGGCTCACCCATTGCCGCCACCCATGCCTGGTGGTATCCCGATCATTGGGCACACGCATCTGATTAGTGGTGATACTGCAAGTATGTAGAATTTAATTGATTTAGAAGCTGACTCTTGTTGGTCTAGACGGATCTTGGGTTCGATACCCAGAAAGAGCAATATTTTATTTGGTTTTTTCCATTAGAACTTTCGACCAGCCCGGAGTTCGAAACTTGGTGGTGTGACGGGTTCCCTACGTGTATTCGAAAGTTGTTAATTTGATTTTTATCATACCGAACACGGTATGTCGATAATTCAGTTGTACGATGTTTTATTAGTGCGATGTAACGTTTGTGCGAAACACCCTACAGCGATTGCTGGTTCGAAACGCTTACTGTTATCGTGACATTTTATTAATAATCTTATTTTGTAAGACGTTAATAAAATACATTTCTTATAATTATTAAAAAAATAAATGTGTCGATAGTTATATGAACTCTTTAATAGACACAAATTACATTTTGGTGTTACAATGGGCGGGGCAATGGCAACGGGTGTTAAATTCCTAGTTCATTATTAACATCAAGATACTTCAATGAATTATACTAAAATAATGTTATTCTACCTAAATTTATGACTTCAAACATTTTAAATCTGAGTTATTATAGTGTAGGATCAGGAGCTCATTATTTAACTTTAATAAACATTGAAAGTAAACAGTAACATTTTTGGGTCAGTTATGACTGAGTCCATCTCATGCGCTGCACACAACCACCGACAGAGGGGACGGTTAGCCCCTAAATCCCAAGCTCCTCGGTGGCCGGTCTCTCCGCTGCCGCGGCATACAGGTATTGGCGACGTCAGTGGAAAGAAATACTCGTCGCTCGAACTCGACACGGCTGGAGCCGCCGGTGACACTGGTGATCCGAGGTCCGGCGGTGGCGCGGCGTATGAGCCCGGGAGTTGATGTTGTGCGCGACGGGCAGCTGCTCTTGTTAACATCATTATATTTTCATTCCCCGTAATTTATCTATCATCATTTCAGTGTAACATACAGGGTGTCACACTGAACTTTTAGTTTTTTAATATCGTCAGTTAAGAAAATGTTCAGAAAGATGCAAAATATTTTTTTAAAGTAGAATTTCCACTTCATTATCTGGTTTTGTTTTTTAGAATAAAATTTACCGCGGGTACAGTTACCGGCACGTAACTTGGCAAGAGATTTTCGTAGTGGAGAAAGTTCGCGCATATAACAATGTATGAAATTGTGCGTGCGCAAACTTCGCCCACTACAAAAACTCTTGCCAACTTACGTGTCGGTAACTGTAACATTTTATATTTCCAAAAAAAATCTGGAGTTTTTTTAAAATAAATTTTCTTCTTTTCCATTTTTTTATGTATAAATAGTTGTAGGTATAATTTAGGTTAGCAATATATATGTCTTATAATTCCCAGCAAATAAATGTATATGATTTATATTAAATTTAAGTTATTTAGGTATAGGTAGATTATTTTAATATAATTCATTAAAGTATCTTGATGTAAATAATGAACTAGGAATTTAACACCCGTTGCCATTGCCCCGCCCATTGTAACACCAAAACGTAATTTGTTGTAGTGTCCATTAAAGAGTTCATATAACTATCTACACATTTATTTTTTTAATAATAATTATTATTTAATGTATTTTATTAACGTCTTGCAAAATAAGATTATTAATAAAATATCACGATAACAGTAAGCGTTTCGAACCAGCAATCGCTGTAGGGTGTTTCGCACAAACGTTACATCGCACTAATAACGCATCGATGTAATAAAACATCGTACAACTGAATTATCGACCACGGTATGTCGATAATTTCGATATAATAATAATCAAATTAACAACTTTCGAATACAAGTAGGGAACCCGGTGTGACACCCTCTGGCATCGAATATCACGTAAAGCTGTTGATGCTGCACCTGATTTCTCTCCGGTTTTGACCGATTACTGTGCCATCGGACTAAGTCAGTGAAAGAATACAAGGTACGTTCTTTCTATCTTCCGGGCCGATGACTTGTCTTCACTGAAATTGGCTGCCTGACACAAAATTTGGTCTGGACCTCTATAATGCTGGTGAACCTCTGGGTCTGCTAGCGAGTACCAAGTAATCTTAGTCTCTCGTCTTCATAACCTTGAACGGCTCATAGGATTTTATGAAATAACTTGCTTCTGCCATCGGCTTCGCCCGCGTGGAATTAGTACTTCTCCCGTTATAAAATTTCAAACCCCATTTCACACCTTCAAAAAAAAATGTGTGGAATGTCGAAAAACCCTCTCTTAGTGGATAACTACTGTTCACAAAGAACAGGCCCTCCAAATGTTATGTCTCTAGGACCAGTGGATTAGGCTGTGCGTTGTTATATCAGTCAGTCAGTCAGGACTTTGAATTTTATTTATACAAATCTTCGTTTTTTATAGAAATATGGGAAATCCTGAACACCATGACAAAGGAATGCATGCAAAATGGTGGAGTTTTGCATGCTCAAATCGGAACACAGATTTATTACTGTAAGTTTCATTTTACTTCAAAGTTCTTCATAAACTGTAGTAAACATTAAAAAATCATATTTAGGTAACACAGAACAGGAGGTTGAGACCAATGACAAATTACTTTTCTGTTAGCGTTCACGATAACGCTTAGTAAAAAATGTATGACAATGACATTACCTGCGAAGAGAACTGTCACGTGACTCACGTCACGGGGTCTCATCTCGAACAAAGAAAATTTAGTTCAAATAAATCTCAATAGATGGCGTAATATGCATCGATTTCTTATTGAAGTTTAAGTAATATTAATATTTTGAAAATAAATATGGTAAAAACTGTATTTTCTTATTTAATAAACTGCCCTAAGCATAATATTGTGGAATAATGGGCTTGTAATTCAAATTTAGACGATTATTGTAACGAATCCTTAGACATCTTTATTTATTGTACCAATAGATGGCGCTGTTTGAAGTTTTAGAGTTTATCCTTTCGCCTCTTTAAAATTGTAATAGTGACACATTTTGATATAGTCAAACTGCTATAAAGTGCCAAAAATACTATAAAATAATTCCTCAATGTGTGAGAAAATATTGGTAAAACTTAATGTAAATTAATTCGGCTTGCAAGCCGTCGCTGCTAACACCATCTAGCGAGGTGTAGAGGACGGGCCCGAACGAAGAACAAAAGTTACTTGTGCCAGAAAAAAACCCGTAGTTACGGCGGTACCGTTTCTTTGAATGTGATGAGGCATCTGTACGCTAGTATTATATTATCTGTGCTCACGTCCACTAATGTCATTTCCATACATTTTGTACTAAGCGTTAGTGTGAACGCTTACAGAAAAGTTATTTGTATAGGGAGGCGTCTAGTAATATTAGGAAGACAGACGGTTGAATATAATTGAGGCATGTAGTTATGTCTACCAGAAATGGTCCATGCCCAGTTGCTTTAAGATGATGAACATTTATTGTGATGTTGCAGTGATAACAGATCCAGATGATGCTTTGACAGTAGCCAATACATGCTTACAAAAACATTTTATTTATGACTACGTGAGAACTTGGCTGGGAAATGGACTACTTACTTCATCAGGTAAGTCTTATCTTGAATAACAATTTAATCTTTTACGGAACTGTGTTTTATTTTCAAAAAGAAAGTTCTATATTCGACCCGTATGCAGGTATGTATGTTTGTGAGTCCACAATTTTCTCGATAACTACTGATCCGATTTGGATTTTTCGTTATTCAAATGCATATTTTTCAAGGCAGGTTTTAGTATATCGGGTGTAAAAAGACAGTTTCCGAAGCCGAAAGCTACATATTCTACCCATTATTTGGATCATGTTTTCCAATAGACCATACCTGGGAAACCTGCCTGATCATACCTGATACTGGAGATATTGAAGGTCAAAGTTACAATTTTTTTTTAAACTTTTTATCAAAATGAATTCTATGTCTTGTTACTAAACTTTTTTCCAAACAAACATTACCTGAATTTTCGATTTTTTTTCTAAATTTCTAAATTACGAATTTGCAGTTACAAAAATGCAATGAATACCAACGTATCCGACAAGTACCTACGTAGCTTAGAGCGAAGGGGTGGGGTTTAACTCCACTTGCCTGTGTTCGCGTTACATTGCGCGGAATAAAAATAAAATAAAATAAAACTGATGCTTTACTAATCAAAGTTTTTGGCTGCGCTTGTTATCAAACAATGATCGGCGTTAGCCGCCTGACAAACGAACGTATGTGTATCCTTCGGCAGAAGCTGTAAAGTAAATTTCCCAACCACCCCAAAAAAAAAAAGCCTATCATTAGTAAGCAATGTTGTGGTCGAAGATGGAGCACGCTTGCCTAGAAGTAATCCACTGTTGTCTTAAAGACAGGTTGCTGTCGTTATATTATAACATAATGTTTTATCTTTTCAATATATATTTTATCTACATTTCTACATATATTTCACAGGAGCGTTATGGCAACGTCACCGCAAGCTCTTGAATCCAGCGTTTACCGTGCCTGTGATACACAACTTCCTTGGGATTTTCAATAGTATGGCCAAACAGTTTATAAGTGAAGTTGAACCTCAGGCTGGAAATGGTCTCTTCGAGATTGCTTCGTACTTGAGGTTGATTGCTTTTCAGACTTTTAGCAGTAAGTATCTGGCTAGAATCTAATTTTACATTTATAGTCCTGGTACTTTGGTACCTACAACACAAGATACATCTTGCTTATAGGTCCCACAGTTAAAACAAACACATCATACCAGGTACATTGTTTACCTGTCTTATCTGTCTACTTTATTTTGGGAGTTGTATATTTTATAACTTGGTACTTCTTGTAGGTTTCCCTGTAGTATATATATGTAAAGTATTATATTCTACATTTTTTCAAAATTTTAGGCCTAGTGGTTTCGGAAATAAGGGGGAAAAATGGTAATTGTTCATCTATTTTGTTAAATAACTTAAAAACTGTATATTTTAAAATTATGAAAAAAATATATTTGAAATCCTTACAATAAGTCTTTATCTATGATAATTATAGCACAGTACAGTTTGAAAAACTGTTTTTTTAATTTTCTGATTTGCACCCAAAAAGTGGAACCCCATATTCCAAATTCAATTATTTACGTTACATGTTCGTGTTTGGGTCACTTATAACATTACACATTACATTTTATGAGTCTCATTGTTACTCGCATTAAATAAATTATTATTATTATTTTATAATCATGTTTGTACCAAATTTTAACTCAATCATTCAAGAAAAAATCATTCACATCGCTAGCCTGCCTGCCCGCGCCTTTTCCCAACTATCTTGAAGTCGGCTTCCAATCTAACCGGATGCAGCTGAATACCAGTATTTTACATGGAGAGTCTGCCTAACTGACTTCCACAACCCAGTTACTGGGTAATACGGTACCCCTTGGTAAGACTGGTTTTCATCCACATCGCTGCCAATGGAAAAAGTACCCAGAACGCTGGCACCATTGCCACGTTGAACGGCAATGCTGATTCGTTGGCCAAAGAAAAGCCCAGCCCTCTGGTCACGTGAAGAGTCTACTAACTGTTTGTGTAAATAAAGTCGACTAACAAGTAGATTCGGAGTATATTGGCTATGACAGATGGACACAACATGGAATCTGGAAAGCCATATTACTGGTAATTTTGTGCAGTCCTGGGCCCCCATTAAATGAAACGTTAACATAACTGACGAATTGTGTTATGACTTGTTATGTTTTTTCCAGGGACCGCATTTGGTATAGACGACGGAAATGTAAAAGACTTCGCACGAGAGTATATGAAATCATCAGATCAAGTAATGAACATGGTCATCCATAGGTTCCAGAATGTTTGGCTCCACAGTGACTTTATCTTCAAGCTGACTGGACTGAAGAGTAAGGTAGAACGTCTGATAAAGAATTTGGATGATATGGCAAATCAAGTGAGTTTGTTTTTGTGTTGCAATTCATTAATGCATGAAAAAATTAGTTCACTGGGTGTTCAAAACTCTTCACAAAATGTCAATAATCTAAAATTCAAGCAAGCGAAAATTCCAAGTGGTGTTAATCCCTAACATTTATTTATCTTTAATCACCCTCCCCAGCTTCGTTCCGGTACAAATTATTTATCTAAACCTTTCTCATGAATTAATCATTGGTGGAAACTGCATAATAATCCGTTCAAGTAGTTTTTGAGTTTATCGCGTACAGACACGTCGGGTGACTTTTTATAATATAACATGGTCTAACCAGACTAAACAGACAAGAATAAAAACAAATACTTATCGGATACTAGTAACAAACCAGCTTATAACCAATGTCCACTATGTCTGGCATGGACATCTTTCGGCTGAAATAATATTCAGGTTTGAGGTACTTAAAACCTTCGGGCCAACAAGACAAGGTCTTATGTTTATATTATAAATGGCGATAAATTGTAAATCTTTGTACCTACGTAATATACTACTGTGTTCCGCAACAGAGTAATTTTAAAATTATTCATAATGATTATAGTACTTTATAAAGTCAACGAGTATTATTGTTTTGATGTCATTGGTCATTTCCATAAATATTTTGACTCCAGTAAATGGCGTTTATTTTAAATATATTATCATTTTCAAGGTGATAGAGAGAAAAAAGGAAGATATGAAGAAATCCAATGAGAAAAAACCTAATGAGTGGACAACAACAGGTACTTATAATTTTTTTTTACTATGCTGTAAATTATAGTATAACAAAAACGTTAAACTGTTCAAAGTGACAATTTAGCCAATTTTTTAGTTCCTAAGAAGCAACATAATTACGCAAACTTGAAGCGTTTATGTCAGCTAAACCACCATCTGGAATTTTGAATTGGAGTCAGCCAGTTAATCTGAAACTTGAAGCACGTTCCAAAACATAGATCTTTATGAAACTATACTTGTGACGAATAGCTTTCCGGACATAGTCCAGTCCATGGTTAGAGGGGAGAGTGAGTGGGACGCCTTCTTTTGCGAGGAAGTGATGGTAGTAAAGAAGGCGGTGAAAAGGAAGAGGGAGAATAAAACTTCTCTCTCTATCCGCATCGGGTGCAGGCGGACCCGGATCGACCTTCGGCTGCCATAATATGTGGCCTGTCAGGTAATAGACTTGTGTAGTCGGTTACCTGGACAGACAAAGGCTCGAAAAGGCGTGTGGCGGCGTCTCTAGAGGAATTATGGCTTTACGAGGCTGCAGAAGCTGACGGGGCCCGCCTGAATTAATGCAGGTCAAAACCTAGCCGGAAAAAAGGGAGTGTGATGAAATGCGCGTGCACTCTAGCACCCCGGTCAAAGGTAGCTGCTGAATACCGTGTGGTTTTAGTCAGTAAGAGTCTGACAGACCCCTATGCTTGCTCCGGGCGTAGGAAATCCATAGATGACGATATAATTATAATAATTCCCCTTTATTGTGAATTGTATTTGGTTTTTACAGTTAATCAAGTTAAAGTAATCTCTCAATGCAGCATGCCTCTTGGCAAAGGCCTTCTCTATCAATTTCCATTGTGTCCCTCACGAGCTACTCTACTCTAGTTAGGACCCGCTGTAAATTTTAGCTCGTCCTCCCATCTCCTTTTCTGTTTTCCTCTGCTCCGTTTGTAGAGTAATGGGTAGCTCGCCGTCCAATCAGCACCATGCCCGAGAGTCGACGACGCGTAATGTTCCACGCGCGCCTCAAAGAGTTGTCAGCAATTAGGACGGGGCCCGTCTTGGCCGATGCCTGCCCGGGGGTTGAGGATAAATTCGAAACAGAGTTACCTCGCCCCCGGGTAAAGGCAGGAAGGAACAGGGGTGGGTTTTAGTCAGTAAGAGTCTGACACGCCCTCCCGCTCCACCCAGAGCGGGCGAAGTCATTGAATGATTTCCCACCCCACAAAAAAAAAACAAGCGTACCAATCGGTAACGGTTTTACACCATTTCTTTCAGTGTTCTTTCATCATGCGGCCTTTCCATCTTCACTTTTGCTGGTCGAGGATGAGAATACCACACGTTAAAAAAAAATCATTATGGAGAAGAACATGCTAAAAACTATTTAGGCTTTTTGAAGTTCTTTAACAAGACGATTTCCCTTAATAACATAATTGACGATGTTTTTAGGTACAAGATGCAAACCTTTAATGAGCCTTCTATTGGAGCTGAAAAATGATGACACTCTTACTGAGAAAGAGATTAAGGAAGAGGTAGACACTGCGATAGTTGCCGGTTTTGATACCACATCTAATACACTAACTTGCCTCTTGGTGCTATTAGGAACTTATCCTGAAGTTCAGCAAAAGATGTATAAAGAGTAAGTAAGTTTTATGTAAGTAGAAATAAATGTGGCGAAGACATCTAGCATACTGTTAATACTTACAGTGCTTCAATAAGAGGGTTATTGCCGATGGTGAATTAACGGCCCATTCTCTATCATAAAGAAGAGAGCTGAGTTCGAAAAGGGGCAGCTTAATACTGTGACGTTTATTGAAAAAAATATTCAAATTAGACTGAGAGTCAGTTTTTTTTGGACGTCAAAATTTCGTCAAAAGTCGCCCAAAATGTCCGCCCGTCACCACTTCCCAGTGTTTGAACTTTGAAGAATAAGTGGCGCAAAAACATCTCAGTAACACATATGTCCGTTAAATGAAGAATTTGAATTTATACAACAGCGCGCATAATAATTATCATTACATGACACAGAAATATAATATTAATTACTTTGTATACTGATATATAAATTCAAGTGAACTCCATAACAACATGGTAATCATGATTCTAATAAATACTCAAAGAATAAATGTAAATTCTATTGTTTTTTTATTCGATTCGGTTGTATATGTAAATTTCGCTAATTCATCATTCAGAGAAGCAGTTTTTTTTAGGGTTCCGTATCCATAGGGTAACCAACGGGACCCTATTACTAAGACTCCGCTGTCCGTCTGTCTGTCAGCGGGCTGTATCTCATGATCCGTAATAGGTAGACAGTTGAAATTTTCACAGAATATGTATTTCTGTTGCCGCTATAACCACAAATAATAAAATTCGTACGGAACCCTTCGTGTGCGAGTTAAATTCGCACTTACCGGGTTTTTACCCGACTGCGCGACGCAAGGGAGGGTAATGTGTTTATCAGCCTATGTATGTATGTATGTTTGTTCCCTTGTGACACTATAGAGACTAAACGCGTAGGCCGATTTTGATAATTCTTACGTCAATTGATTCGTCTTAATCTTGCGAGTGCTACTAAAGACATGGCAGTAATCAAAATACAATATATGGCGACAACCAGAAGCCATATTGTGAAAAAGAAAAAGATTAAAGTCAACGAAATATATTATGTGGGGTATCAAAATAAAGGGGTTGAGGAGGCGATTCCAAAAATTTAACTCACTAAAATGTAGAAAAAAATCCCGACTAAAAAAACAGTCTAATGCAGTTAGTGGCATGAAATCAATAATTGAACTAAAATAACTACCACCAACTACTTGAAAAGGAACTTTTTAGTTGTTTTTGACAGTCGGGTTTTTTGAAAATATTCTATTTATTTTTTCTTTTCCTTTGTTCAAAGCACTGTAAATAGCGTTGTTTTCAGAATCATAGACGTATTAGGTCCAGATAGAGATATCGAAAAAGATGACATCAGAAAGTTGGTGTATACAGAAGCTGTGATAAAAGAAGCTCTTCGAGTTTTGCCTATTGGTCCTGCTTTACTAAGATACGTAGCACACGATACTAAGCTAAGTAAGTTAATTATATATTAGGATCTTATAACAATACAGTGTGTTAAAGTCAAGATCAGTAATATAATTGGTATTAAAAAAAATCATGCTTATAAACAGGGTGTAAAAAGACTCATCAAAAAGCCGTCAACTACTCATACTGCACATCCAACAAAGTAGCTTTGCGCATTGCTTTACTGGGAAACAACTTTTATTTTAAGGTATGAATAAAAAGCTATTTCTTATTGTGGGCAATGTTGCCCCTTGGCTCTAAGCCGCGTAGGTACTTGTCGGTTTTTGTAACTTCAAATGCGGAATTTATAAAAAAAAAAATCGAAAATTCAGGTATTAGTTTAGTAATAATTTAGGTTCCATTTTGACGCATACTATGCATATATAATAGCTTCTTCTTCTAAGTAACAGGAAAGTTAAATAAAAGCTTCTAAAAATGAATGAACCCTTGCTATTTATCATCGTTTTCATGCCTGTGCATCATCTACGCTGCCACATTCGAACTCAACACACAAATCCAACATCGCGCAATCAAAGTTCTTCGTGTGATTCAAACAATATACAACCGCCAGACAACAACCATCGGGCAGTTGTCCATACCAGACACAATATACAACCGCCAGACAACAACCATCGGGCAGTTGTCCATACCAGACACAATATACAACCGCCAGACAACAACCATCGGGCAGTTGTCCATACCAGACACAACACCCGTCTGGTCGGAGGAATCTCCCTTTTCATCGGAGGCATGTGGGACTTTATACCTTGTTCGCATACCTCTATACTGGAAGGGCTCTTTACAGCGTGACCACGTCGGGGTCACCAACTAGATGTCACTATATACCCTTAGGTTGTCCCATGATACGTGTGGTCGGCTCAACAAGTTTTTTTCTTCACAATTAACAGTCACTTTATCATTCACTACCTCTTTAGCGTTCAGTAGTTCAAATGAGGACAAGAAACCCTTCTAGTTTCGGTCTGTCTATCTGAGGTATAGCTTAGAAACTGTTACTACTAGGAAGCTGCAACCCGGCATGGGTCTAGATCTCCTTTATATAATTATAAAACTAAGTCGGGTTAGTTACTGGACCGATTTTTATGATCTTTAATTTGTTGGATTTCTCCGCCCCGAATACGCAGAATAACTATTAAAATATAGGAAAAAAAATCCCGAAAAAAACCCGTACCGTGTAAAGTGGGGATGACTTTTTTCCTGCCTATCTTATAGTGTGAGGTGTCGTTGGATAGGTCTCTCAAAATTTTTTATGAATTTACGAGAATTATTTTTCGATTCAGTAATTCGTTTGAGAGATATTAAAGTTTCGTACAAAAAACCAAATCCTTAGAAAAAAAAATACTGAGGTGAAGTTGATATTTATTTAATGTTTAAAACGGGTTATTTTTCCATAATTTTCCATGTTTATAAATGTAAAATTTTGAAAAAATGACACCTTTTTTCATTTTTTATTTAAACGTTATTGTCCGTAAAACCGGTTAGTCCCCCTATGCTCTAGTCCCGCTTTGCTCGACTCGTAAAATACCTACGAAAAAGTTTCGCTATGCGCGAAATCACATTCGCGGGCAGTGATGAATAAAACTGTTACAGTGTAATATTTTATTGAAAAAAATCAAACATTGCCATCGACAACCAAATTAAAAATTTGACAAGATCCTACGAAAAGAAAGCTATCTGCCGGAAAATCTTTTTGGACGCCATCTCCCACATAACTATTTCTTGGAAAGTTAAAGCAAAGAACAATGAAACCAAAACCTAATTATCAAAAAAGAATTGATTCGTATTTTAAGTCTGTGATTTAACTATTAAGAGTCATATCCCCTCCCATTCTGTGATTTAAAAATAGTAATACTTATATATCATTATTTTTTATTTGTTTATTAATATTTTTCTTAAATAGTTGATTATTTTGTTGAATAATTAAATATATAATTATACGTACATAGTGAAATATTATGAACACAAGTTTTGACTTTGAAAACGAGTTTTTTATTCAAGCTCTTTTATATTTTTAACCGACTTCAAAAAAAGGAGGAGGTTTTCAATTCGACAGATTTTTTTTTATTGTCTTGTGTTTTTGTTGTGACTCAAAATTAGTTTATATAAAATTTATATTTTATGTAGGTAAATAAGCTAAACACTTAAAACTTAAAAGATTTATTTATTATTTGCTTTTTAGTTCCTTCTTTTCGTCGGTTGAATTTTTTGTTAAAAAGTTTTTTATTTTATGATTTTTTGTGTCTCGCATCATCTTTTAATACTCTGTGGCTAATTTCTGATCCTTCATCATTCCTCTTCGCACTGAACTTATGATGTAACCATCCTTCCATGAGGTTCCCAGGATATTGACCAGTTGAGATTACCTCCAATATTCTAAAGACGTCTTTTCTTCAAAGCATATTAAGTGGTATCTGTCACTAAAACCAGTTTTTCTTATATCTTACTTCTATTATTTAGGAAAAGTATGGTTTTCATCATCAGCTCGGTTTCATGATGTGATGATTCCTAAATGCAAATACCTGATTAAGTTACAAAAAGTAAACAGAAACAATATTCGTGCCCAATTTTCGAGGTTTTCTCTCAATTTCCTCAGGATTCCATGATCAGATCCTGATGTCCTTGACATGGGACCACCCTTGAGGTATACCATATCTAAAAAGAAAATAATCATCAAAATCGGTTCATAAATGACGGAGTGAGGACAGAACATACACAAAAAAAAATATACATACGGTCGAATTGAGAACCTCCTCCTTTTTTTTTGTCGGTTAAAAACTAAACCTATTTCAATATAATCTGGTTATCTGTCTTAAAATTCCTTGTTTTTATTTATTCTTTTGAAAACTTATTTCAGAAAACTACACAATGAGAGCAGGAAGCCAATGTGTAATCCTGTCTTTGGGGACCCATCGCAATGCTCTTTGGGGGCATGACGTAAACGTGTTCAGACCTGAACGATGGCTAGACCCTGCTATAACATCACAAGGGAACAACGCTTTCTACGGCTTCAGTATTGGGAAAAGATCTTGTATAGGTATGTAATTAGGATTAATCCACGTTCTATAGTTATTTTAGAATGTAGCCTATCAATGTAAAATGTTGAAAAATTAATTGATATCTTATACTTGTGAGACAACCATTGGCAAGTGGAAAGTGAATACAAAAATCTGCTTTTCTTGGTGTCAGTCCAATACAAATTTATGTAAGATCATTTTTCTATAATAATAATAATATATACATTTATTTTTCTCATCACAAATCTAAAAAATAGGTTTAACATTTGTGAGAGACTGGTGCCTGAAAAATGCATAAAATACCTGTGTTATGGGTCACCAGGCTACCAAATACTTATATAATGTACACATTATTTAGATTAATGAACAAAAAACAAAGTGTGTGATGAAATTTACTTACACTTTAGGTACAGTTAAAAAATATAAAGAAACAAATTTAAAAAAAAATCTAGATTGGGCATAAATATTATGTGATCTAATTGTGTGTGAGTTTTGGATGGTACACATGGACACACCGTATGTGTGTGTGAGATATTGTATGCTTGTGAAGGAGAGAAATCTAGCGGAAAGAAATCATAAGACTCTCAGTGGACTGATAATCGAGAGTTTATATACGGATAGTTTACAAGCTGATCTACGCATTGGTTATTTATTTATTCAACTTAATGCACAAGTAAGAATTACTGTACAATGGCGGACTTAATGCCTTAGGCATTTTCTACCAGTCGACCTTAGGGTGGTGCAGAGACGGAACGTGCCAGGTGCAACTTAAAGGAAAGAATAAACGGAAAATAAAAATACAATAATTATATACTTAAATACATACATACAACAAAACTAAAAGAAATTGGTAGAACAGACGTTACTTTTCCTTCTTTTATCTTTTTTGAGATTAGAGTAATATTTCATTTCTGTGTGTTTCTTGTGTATCACAGCGAATATGAAATGAATACGAAACGATGGGATGTTCTGACAGTAAGGCAGACCTTACTGTCAGAACATCCCATCATTTATATAGCTCAGCTGTTGGATAACGAAAAGGCAGCCCGGCTCCAACTTTGAGTACGGTTTTCTGTGCTCTTTCAACATCCAGAAGGTGCACTTTTCCTGTTCCTCCCCAGGAGGTTATGCAATAGTTGACTATTGACTGGCAGAGTGCTGAGTACACCGTTTTGATAGTTCTAAGATCCGCAACATGTCTGAGTGTCTTAAAAATGTATATCAGCTTACGAATCCTAGTGACGAGAATATCTATGTGAGGCCTTAAAGTTAGTGTCTGATCAATCAATATATTCTATAATACGCGACAAAGTGATATAGCAATTTGTGGGTGTACTATCATAAATAATCCTGCTTGCGCCTATCGAGACCCTGCCTGTAGACGCATTTTGCAGTAGAATGTACTTATGTCGTTGTTTGGTATTTGTTGTAATATTTATTTTATTAATATAACGACATATTTATTAATATATGTATTTTATTCCTATGTATAGTTCGTCTATTATAATCATTTTATTAATTATTATGTTTTGTTGTACACCTACCACAAAGTAGTCTCTTTAACCCAAAGGTTGACTGATAGAGAACGCCTTGTTGTATTAAGTACGCCTATGTACCGCTATTTTACATGAAGTTTAAATAAATAAATAAGTAACTGATACCTTAACAAGATTTATTTCCTATTAATAACTCTTATTTTTTTTTTTTTTCACTACAGGTAAAACATACGCGATTGTATCAATGAAAGTAACTCTCTCACACTTAATACGGCGGTTTCGAATAAGTGCGAATGTAAACGATATGAGATTCAAAGTGGACATGGTACTGAAACCGACTACTGCTAAAATTAGCTTAGAGAACAGGAACTGAAACCTGGAGATATATACATAGAAATAAGTCTTAGTAATAATAATGAAACAAAGAAATACACGTTACTCAAAATGATATAGAAACAATTGTAAATAATTTTAAGCTATTTGGAATTGTATATTTGGAATTAAAATTTAGCGGTCAAAATTAAGCAATGTTAAAAACCAAATAAATCACTGATTTGACTGTGAACTAAAATACACTAAACCTTTACTAATATTATAAAGAGGTAAAGTTTGTGAAATTGTGAGTTTGTGAGGTTGTAGGGGGTAATCTCTGGATCTACTGAACCGATTTTTTTATAGATTTTTATAATAAACTTTATTTTACAAAGTTATAGAAAATGTTTGTAAGCACAAATAAATTATAAACGGATCGTAAAAAAAAATCCTTTATTTATTGTCTTTCATTTTCATTCCCATTTATGTAAGTATACAATTGCTCAAGCAGAAAATAGGTGGTTCGTTTAGATGTCAATGTACGAGTATACTTTTCTATAATAAGCTTCCTAGCCAAATTCAAGAACGAAGCATAAATAAATTTAAATAATTATTAAACGTAAGCTATGGCAGAAAGCTTTTTACACAATGAAAGACTACCTTGAGGACAAAAGGCTTGGGATTGAGCTGCTTCAATGATATACATGAGCTAATGTTTTCGTTTGTACTTTGTGCGTTTTCATACACAGATGACATTTTTTATATTCTTTTTTAATTGTTTTGTGTGTTTTATTTTAATTGTTTTTTTATTATTTTGCTTGAAATTTTATTGTTATTATTTTGTTTGACATGAATCACGTGACATGAATATTTACTTTGTAAAGTACTATATTTTTTTTTACTTTATCTTTGTAAATGTAAGGACTATGTGGGTTATTATTATTTTTCTCCTCCTTTTTCTAGTAATTTTTAATGATGTCTGAGAGTTTGAGTACTTTTGCGGCCTACCCAAATGTCCTTACTTTGATATTGTTCGTCGGTTCGTTGAGCTCTTCAAAGTTCTGAGTTGAGCTTCACGATAACTGACAAATGCTTGCACTGTCTGGACAGCCCATCTAGCCAAATAACTTTTATAATAGCGCTGACGCTAACGCTTCGTGCAAAAGTTATGGCAAGGACATTACCTGCGGAGAGAACTGTCACGTGACTCACGCCCAGTAATGTCGTTATTATACATTTTGCACGAAGCGTTAGCGTTAACAGAAAAGTATTTTGTCTAAAGGCTCAGGTCTACTCAAATCTGCTTGTTGCTTTCCTCAAAAGCTTATCCCAGACATTAACATACATGGTTCTCATATAATTTGACCAGTACATATTGTATGGATTTGAACACTTTAAAAGAGACTGACCTCTGAGTTGCATTCGGTGTTTCTTCTCAGGGTAGTCAGCTAGGATCATCCGACCTCAACTGACAAAAAAAATGTTGAGGTGTAAGTGTTGTTAAAACCTGCTTGCAAAATAAAACCATTTATCATGTGGAGTCGTATATAAAGTAAAATAAATGTAAATTAATAAAAGTTTATGCTACCAATAGACTATTGGTGCATTTATATTGTTTTGTAATTAAAAAATAATATTAGCGTTTAATGCGAGACTGGCTTACTTGTGAATAACTTCAATATACAATACCTTCACCCTTTATCATTCAATCAATCTGCCTAGCCTTTCCCAACCATCTTGGGGTTGGCTTCCAGTCTAACCGGATGCAGCTGAATACCAGTATTTTACATGGAGCGACTGCCTATCTGACCTTCACAACCCAGTAACTGGGTAATACGATACCAAGGGGGTAAGACTGGTTGTCAGACATTCGGGCTTCTGACGACCCGTAACGACAGTCAAAGATCCATGTTTGACAGCCGGGACCAGCGGCTTAACGTGCTTTCCGAGGCACGGAGGAGTCTTGGTATATAAAGATGGTCACCCATCCATGGACCAATCCCGGCAAGCGTAGCTTAACCTGATGGACAGACCCGTGCGACTGTTATTACTTTAGCCACGAGCTCCTCAATAAGTAGATATCACAATATTAACTTACAATGCTATATTTATACATTCTGTAACCCAACTAATTTTGACAGTGAAGTGTAGGAATACTTCGACGCCTAAATATATTCTGTTTTTGTAAATATTACTATGTAGGTATTATAGTTTACTAATTATTATGCCAAAGAGAAAATGTAAACTGACAGATATTGAATGGTACTTAGGTTTGCTGAACATGCAATTATGTTTAAATAGGTAATAAGAACTAATTACTTAATCTATTTCTTTTACCCGGGCCTGAGGACGGCGAGCAGTGGGTAGCTCACCGTCCGATCAGCACCAACCCCGTGAGTCGACGGCGCGCGCAGTGTTCCACGCGCGCTTCAGCCACTACTGACGGAGTCCATCGTGGCAGGTGCCTGCATGCTTAGGGGTAGCGGATAAATTCTGAAAATAACAGGGAACAGGGGTAGGTTTAAGTCAGTAAGAGTCTGAAACGCCCTCCCGCTCCACCCAGAGCGGGAGAAGTCTTTTGATGATTTCCCACCCACCCAAAAAAAAAAAAATAATATTCCTACTTGGCACGTTAGGTGACTGTGTCGAGCCGGGTAGCTCAGGCCTGTTCTCTGTCGCGCCCGTTGTATTTAACTCAGACACATTTTGCGGCCCAGCTCCCTTAGCCAAAATACATTTCTGTTAACGATAACGTTAACGCTTCGTGCAGTTTGTATGGCAAGGGCATTACCTGTGGAGAGAACTGTCACGTGACTCACGCCCAGTAATGTCGTTGCCGGGTGCGTACCATTTGACATAATAACAAAAGTTATAACGATCACATGACCTAATTTCATTTAATATATTTTTTTTTTTGTATAACGATGAAATGATGTAACGAATTATTGATATAATTTCAGTTTACCTAATTTTATATGGTTTAATAAACATTTTCTATAATCATTAGGTCTAACGTTAAATACAGAGTGGTGATGACAATACGACATTAAATTAAACCTCGCATACCTCAAGACGTTCTCAGTCTACATACAAAAAATCATTTGAATATATCCAGTAGTTTAGTCACAGGAAATTATTTTTCATTTTTAACATTTGCTACATGATGTATCTGATAATAGGGAAACACTGTCAGGTTAACGACCCACATCGGTATAAACATCAAAACATTAAAGTCACGTTGCCAACTCGCTACTTAAACACTTTCGCCAAATTAGTATTTTCATCTGATTTAGTGAAAATTATACCTTAACTCTGAGTAATAAGAGTCATAAAGCGTGTCATCAGAGTTGGATAAGAAAGTAACGAATGCGGAAATTGCAATGCACTCATAATGTTAATAGAAAATTTAGTGTGTGCGAAAGAGATAAATCTAGTTTCGTTTGTTAGTTCGCTTTCTTGAAGAAATTTGCTACAACAAATTTATGTTAGTGTGTCGCCGCGGTCCTGTGACGAGTCACGCGTCCTCAGGTACAGTGCCGCTAACTTTCGTTCGCGCTGCCTCGCCCGCCTTTGATGTCTAGGTACTTCCCCGCCGCTCGTGTTTTTTGTAAATTCATTTACGACGGTATTAGTGCGAAATTGGACGCTTTATTTTGGTGACAGGACACGTAACGTTTTAATAGGTATTTAGTTAAACAGTGAGTGAATTGTGCGAAATTAGACGCTTAGTTTTTATTGTTTTCGTGTTTTTTTTTAACGCAACCCAACGTGTAGTTCAGGTGTTGACCATACAACTATTCTTAAATTTTAAAACGCGACAAACGGAAGCCGTATAAATACAAGAAATTGCATGCATTGTTACCTAGAGACAAACCAGTTAGGTAAAACTTCTGTCGCTGGATTGAAAATAAACATTTCGAGAATCCGGATTTCTTGTACAATATGATGTGGACTGATGAAAGTACATTTACAAGGAACGGTTTATGGAACAGACAGAATATTCGTTACTGGAGCCGCGTGAATCCGCGTCTAGGACGGGAGACTTCGCACCAGTACAGATTTGGTGCCAATGTTTGGGCTGGCATTCATAGCTGTGATTCTGTGCTAAATAATCTGTGATTTAGTGTAATTTTACTGAGCATTAATCCATAATTAAAAGCCAAAAAATCAAGTCGCTACAGGACCGCGCGTTGTTGCCGCTCTTACGACAGGTTAGTGAACTCATATTTATAAGTGGTGTTCTATTTCGTTTCTAGTTTTATGCCATTTAGTTTGTTTGAAATTTTTATTTTTTTATTGTCGATGTTAGGATATTTTTGATAGCTTAAACTTATTCTTATAAACTAGTATTGTCCGTGTTTTCATTTATTGTCGTATTGTCTTCTCCACGCTGTATATACAGAGTGTAAAGTACATGAATGCACATACGTGTTCTAGTGATTCAGTACATGATTCTGGACCCTCTAGCGTTGGAATTTTTCGTCGGCCTTTTCCTAATTTTGGAAAAAAAAAAGTAATGAAAAAAAATTAATTATTTTTTTTCATTTTAAATGTCTCTGGAGTAGATAGGTATAACGATTTTATACAGTTTAAAGTGAAAAATTTTTTTTTTTTTAAATTAGGAAAAATCCGACGAAAAATTCCAACGCTAGTGGGTCCAGAATCATGTATTGAATCACTAGTACACGTATGTGCGTTCATGTACCTTACACCCTGTATAAAAAACGTCATTATGGTTAACACCCCGGCTCAGAGCACCCTGACTCGGTATTTTTAAAACACCCAGAAATAGGAGCCCCGCAAATGAACCTTATACTAAATGTTATTAGAGCAAAAGAAATGTAATAATAATATATGAAATGTAATATTAGATCACATGAAATTAGGTTATTTGTTTTTAAAGCATATGAAAATTATATCATGTGAACGTTATTTCAAGTGATAATATATTATTTGTTATTATGGCATATATTACACACCCGTCGTTGCCATACATTTTGCACGAAGCGTTAGCGTTAACGTTAACAGAAATGTACTTTGTCTAAAGGCAAATTTTGTCAGGTGTCCCGATCGCGTCGACCGCACCGCTCGACTCCTCCTCATCAGTAGCAGGGAACACAGGAGAACTTCTTGTCTTTTTATAACTATTGCATGGTGATGGATGTGCTGTCCTGGGTAACACTGATCTCTGCCTCAACTGATCAACATGACGGTGTGCCTCGATTCCAAAGTCAGATTTAACACAGTAATCAGTACTACCTAGTTTTTCTATAATCTGTCCTGCTACCCATTTGTCTGCCCCACGATAGTTCCTGTACCATACCTTATCCCCAGGTGCTACCTGCCTATGCGTTCCGCCCGCTGGACATTCGCTACGTTTTTGTCGCGCCTGCACTCGCGACTCCCGATCGGGCTTCAGTATGTCAAATCTCGTGCGTAAATTCCGACCCTGTAAAATTTTTGCTGGAATATCCCCTAATGAGTAATGTTCCGTATTTCTATAAGTTAAAAGGTATCTACTTAATGCCGTATCTGGATCTAGTTTTTGCTTGAATGCTTTCTTAATCATCTGCTTGCATATTTTTACTGCGTCTTTGTTGCCCCGTTAGAAGCAGGATGATAAAAAAAAAAATGCTTTGTTTTTCCTTCTACAGTTTTCTATAATTTAACTAATGATTAATGTTACTAATTTCTTATAATGTACCTAAATAATATTATGTTTCTTAATCTATGTATATATATTATGTACCGTTATCTACGATATTATATACAAGGACCGCTAGCACTAGCGGTAAAAGCCTCCTCCATCCGTTTCCATGCTAATCTGTCTCTAGCTACTCTACTCCAAATTTTACCTACTATATTTATAATATCGTCGCTCCATTTCATTTGTGGTCGACCTTGTCTGCGCTTTTTGTTCAAAGAGTACCAGTTCGTGGTGACTTTCGTCCACCTTTCATCTGGTACTCTTTGGAAATGTCCAGCCCATTTCCATTTCAATCGAAGTACCTGTTTGGCCACGTCCTTTGCCTTGGTGTTACTTCTAATTATTTTGTTCTTTACTCTATCTTTAAGTCTGTGGTTCATGTAGCTCCTTTCTATTCCTCTTTGGCACACTTTGAGTTTTTCTAAATTTCGTTTTGTCAGGGGCCATGTTTGACAGGCATATGCAAGAGTGGGAAGTAAGCATGTTTCCATGGTTTTAGTTTTTATTTTGGTTGGCATCTTACTCTTTAATATTTCCTTTAGTGTCTAGTATTTACTCCAGGTGGATTTTATTCTTTTCTCTATTTCCCTTTCTGTGCAATCTTTAAAAGTAATTAGGTGTCCTAGGTAGATGTACTCCTTAACGTAATCTTGTTTTTTAGATGAAATTATTATTGGTGTTTTGTGTCTGTTTGTCATCAGTTTTGTTTTTGTGTGGTTTACTTCGAAGCCCACTTTTTTGCTCTCTTTAAATAGCGACTCTAACATAGACTGCATTTCGTTTGCGTCTTCTGACATCAGCACTATATCGTCAGCGAATCTTAAGTGTGACAATTATTTTAAATGCAGGTTTGGGCCTTTGTTTTCCCAGTTCATCATTCTGAATATTTTTTCTAGCACCGCTATGAATATTTTGGGGAAAAGTGGGTCACCTTGTTTTACTCCTCTTTCGATTTTAAAACTAGTTCCTGGTCTCTCGAGCATAATCCAAGAGTTACTATTTTTGTAAATTACCTTTATCAGATTGATGTACTCTTTGTTAATTCCTCGCACTGATAGAGCTTGACATAAAGAGCTGTGAGAAATTGAGTCGAACGCTTTGCTGTAATCGATGAAGCACAGGTATAGAGCTTTGTCGTACTCGTTATATTTTTCCAAAACCATTTTCAGAGAGTTTAAATGGTCTATGGTAGAGAAACCATGCACAAATCCTACTTGTTCTACTGGTTGATTCTCGTCTATTGGTTTTGTCAATCTTTTTAGTAGAGTTGCCGAAAATAGTTTAAAGAGATTTGACATGAGACTAATGGGCCTGTAGTTTGATATTTGTTACAGGTCAGGACAAAAGTACAATATTTGAGCATGTCCATTGTCTGGGTACTTCTTTTTGCTCTAGTATTAAATTGAATAATGACGTTAATTGTTTAGTTAGGGTGTTTCTTCCAAATATTATCATTTCATTTATTATGCCATGTGGGCCTGGACTTTTTTCGCACTTGAGTTTATTGATTGAGTGTTCAATTTCCCGCGTGCAGAATTCTGGTATGTGGTCTGTATTTACAGGATTAGTTAGTGCTTCTTCTGTGCAATCACTGCCTTTTTTGTAAAGATTTTTGTAGAAATTTGTAGCTACTTTAATTAAATCTTTTCTGTTTGTAATGGTGGTCTGACTTATTCTGTAGCTGATTCATGAGTGTTTTAGTTTCCGCTAGATATTTATATGCTTTTTTGACAGCGCCAGCTTTTTCTAGGTAATTTTGTAAGATTTTTTGTCTATATTTTTTGGTGTTATTTTTTATATTTTTATGTATCACTTTTTAGAGTTTGCTTAGCAGTTTTTTTTTCTTGTTTGGTTTTATTTTCCTTATTTCTCAGGATATGATTTTCTTCTGTAAAGCCCGGAAACTCACTGGTGAGTTTCATTGACCGACAACCGTTGAGCACTGAAACTCACCAGTGAGTTTTGCGATTCACTCGTTATTACGTCTATTATTACCAAAACGCAATGTATTTTATGCTGTGGCAACATTTACACGCTTGGCCATAGACATTATTGATCGTCTCAGGTGCCCTCCAACAAAAAATATATGCTGTCATAACTGAGAAAAAATGTCAAACTGACATTTGAATCCAGTTTGTCGTATGCGGGCGGGGCTTGAAGGATGGTACGTTTTACGAATGGCGGCTTTCAGAGGTTAAGTTTGATGATTTCGTCGTTAATAATTGTTTGTTTGCGTGAACTTTTCTGGGGTAGGATAGCGCAAGTGGAGCTTTTCAGTATACTTTTCTCGAGGTTGTCATAATACTCTTGTACAGTTTTCTTCTCGGATTCTTCGTGCTTGGCTAGTTCTTCTGTGTATTTCTTGAAATTAATATTAATCCTATGGGGTTTAGTTCGGCAGTTAGAGCGTGTTTTCTTATTTCTGGCTATGTTTATTTTTATTCTGATGATACGGTGATCGCTTGGGTGTTTAAAGTTACCAAGAACGCTGAAATTTTCGATAATTTGCGGCTTATTCGTTGCGATGTAATCTATTTCGTTCTTCACCGTACCGTTAGGTGACATCCACGTCCACCTTAACTTAGGTAATTTATTAAACATTGTGTCAGCTATTTTGAGGTTGTGTTGAAGACAGAAAGAAGTGTATGAACATTTCGCCTCTTTTATTTCTTTTTCCGTAACCATATTTTCCCATCGCACGACTTTCACCCTCTTTTGGTAATCCAATTTTAGCATTTAAGTCGCCGACGAGAAATATATTGGTTGTGCTTTTCTCAATCGTTTTTCCTAAAGATTCGTAAAAGTTACCCATTTCTTTTTCATCACTACTAGATGTAGGTGCATATGTTTGGATTATGGTAAAAGTATTCTCGTGAATCTTTACATGAATCAGTGCTACTCTTTCTGATATACCTATAAAATCCTGTACTTCTAGATGTTTTTGTTTTTTGACCATGAATCCTACTCCATTTCTTCCCTTGCTTTCACCCATTAGGTAGAGTCGGTATTCATTCCTGTCTTCCACGATGTATCCCTGTTTACGGCTTTCACAAATGCCCAGAATGTCCCAATTTATCGTTGATAACGCACATTCTAATTCTGTTATTCTGGTTTCATTTGCCAGGGAGCTGACGTTGAAAGAAGCAATGTAGGTTTTATTGTCGTTTTTTGGAGGGTTTTGGTCTACTGACCTCTCGGTGACCAACCGTATTGGGGTAGGTACGGTTTTCTTTTTGATTTTGTAAAATTTTTGATTTTTGGGGCGTTTTGAAGGTAGGTTTTTTTAGCTGCTATTCGGCGTCGCTCTCGTCAACTGAAGTAGTAGAGATTGATCTTACTTTCTGCTGGTCACTCTGTTTCTGAACGAATTTCAGAATCGTTTTTGATTTTCATTCTGCGTTTTATTTTTCTTGGCAGCCTGATATTTGGGAGAATGTTTTTTAACCGGTTGATGTGAATTTCCTGGTATTTGGATAGGTGGTGTGATATCTAGCTCTCGTTTCTTTGAACTAAGGATTTTCTGAGTTATCTTAGCTGGTGAATTTGTATTTCCCATGATTATTATTTTGTCGTACTTAATGAAGGCTATTTTTCTCTCGCTTCTTTCTTTACTTACTTGTTCTTGTAGTATCTTTCGAGTTTCTAAAATCTCAGGTGAGAAATCTTCTTTGACATACATGCCAGAGTCCTTAAAATATGTAGATTTTTGTTTTTAAGAATACAAAGATTCTTACCGAACGTCGTAAACGTAACGATTATTGGCCGTATTTTTCCTTCCCTTTTCTTTCCCATCCTTCTAGTAAATTCTATTTCATTTTTGTTACATTCAATTTCAAAAGTTCTTCGCAGCAGCGTAATAATTTTTGTTTCTTATTCTTCGTATGATTTTTCTCCCTCTGTTATTCCGAAAAATATAAGGTTCCTTACCCTTGCTTGTTTTTCGAGCAGGCATAGTCTGCTGTTCTGTAATGAGGTGGTTTCTTTAAGCTCGTCTATGTTGATTTTATAGAGGAAAATTTTTCGTCGATTTTGTCGTTCACTTGTTGAATATTCGAAGTTATTTTTGCCTCTAACGAGTTGATAGTGTCCTGTATGTCATTTTTAACATTCTTAGACTTTTGATTAGGTTTTCTAGTACTTTAGTATCTGCACTCATCTTGAATCGGATTATTTTCGTTTTTGCTTCCTTCTATTCGATACTAGATGGCGTTCTTTTTGTATCTATTCTCCGCTAGATGTCACTGTAGTATCAATTCAATCTTGTATTTCTTTGCAATGAGTCACTGAATTTCGATTTGAGGTTATATATCGATTAAATGGTGCAATAAACTTCCTTACTTGCCCATCTGTATCTTCAGGAGTAATCCTTAATTTAGATTTTGGGTTTTATTTCTCATTAGGGGTATTAAAAACTTCTGACGTGAACTTCTTTGTGTAAGATGATAGTCACTTTATTTCACTGTTATTGTCTCGTAAAGTCAATGGATGTCCACAGATTAGTGTCCAAAACGATTTTCACTAATAACGGTTCACTGTCAATTTGTTTTACGACGCAAAACTGACGAAAACTATTAAAAACCTTTAATTTATTAGGGAGCACACCGATTTCTATGCTTACTTCGCTACGCCCTCTGGCGGAAAACAGAAGATAAGGTGCAGGATGATAAGGTTCAGTAAATATGTGTTTAATAACGTTATCTGACAAAAAGTTACGAATTCTACGTTTGTATTATGGGGGTCCGTTGTCGCTAACTACTTGCCTCGGAAGACTGAACTTTGCCCAAATATCGCGTAGTACCGATATGACCGATTGTGCCGTAGTACGTCTTATGTTAATTGCTTCTATCCATTTTGAACAAGCGTCAACGACAATTAAATAAGTTAATCCTGAAACAGGGCCTAAGAAATCTGTGTAACCTTGACCAAGGTCGATTGGGCCACGGCCATGATTTGGGCACGTGGTGTTGTGGCACATCGGGTACCGAAGCATACACGGTGCACCCTTGTCATAACGCTGTCACGTCTTCGTCAATCCCAGGCCACCATACGTAACTTGTCGCTATCGTTTTGGTTTTTACTATTCCCATGTGAGAATCGTGTAATTCTTTTAGTAGCTTGTAGTTCCTACAAGCTAACGGTATTATTATCCTGTGGCCCCACAAAATACAACCTAGTTCCGTATGTAATTAGTTCTTACGATTGAAGTACGGTTTAAGTTCCTTGATTTTTTACTTCTTGCGGCCAGCCATCATGAATGTAACTAGTAACTCGGCTAAGTACGGGGTCAATTGATGTTTCCCTTCTTAAAGTATTATTATCTAATAATAACGCTTCCGCAGCGAAGTGTAAGTATGTTTGTTCTGGAAACTCTTCATTTAGGTCAGAAGAACCTTTATGCGCCTTAATAAGGCGGGATAAGGCACCCGCGGTATTTTAATCTATTTTAACGTACTCGATGTTAAAATCGTATGCTGATAGTTTTATTGCCCACCGCTGCAATCTACTAGCCGCTGTACTAGGAATGCCTGTATTCGGGCCGAAAATACTCACTAATGGCTTATGATCCGTACGAAGTAAAAATAATTTCTGCCATAAAGATATTGGTGAAACTAATCGACGGCAAAAATAATGCTCAACGCTTCTTTATGTTTTTGACTATAATGTTGCTCAGCGGAAGTAAGAGCTCCGGATGCGTACGCTACCACTTCACCTTTATCCGCGGCGCGCTGCGCCAACACTGCGCCCAGGCCGTGCGCACTCGCATCACACATGTGACTATTGTTTCTAACGACATATCATAATGTGCCAGTACCTCTGTGCTGCACAAAAACTTTTTAACTTGATTGAATTTTATACTATGCTTCCTTGTCCACAAAAAATGAGTGCCTTTTTTTAGTAATTTGTAAAGTTGATCTAAATATGTACTCAAATTTCTTATAAATTTCCCATAAAAATTCACCATCCCTAAAAATGACTTTATTCGTTAAAAAATCGCACTTATCCTGCCTTATTCTTAACCCGTGTGACGTAAGGAGCCTACGTGGGATAAAAAAATGACAACACGTACCTCGGTCAACGTTAAAAATATGTATATTAAAATAGAGAAAGGGTGTGGGAAGGTTTGTAGTCACAAAATATTCGTTTTCCCTGGGAGATAGCACAGTACTTACTGCCCTGGCTCAACCTTGTGGCGGGTGACTCGGGGAAGCCACGTTGCGTTTGCCCCGGAGGTGTTGGCCGGCAGGTGGTAGCGCCGGCTCGTAGGGTCGACAGGAGCCAGGATGGGTCGGCCAGCAGGTGGTCTAGCCGGCTCGGGGACGGCCTGCAGAGGCCACGCGGGTAAATAAGCACCCGGCGTGGAGCGAGCCGCCGTGGTAGGTAGCCTAGTGGTGACGGCACGAGGCACTGCGGCAGGATGGCAGCGATGGAGGACGATGTAGGTTCGTGCTCAGAGCGTAGGGCTCCAAGTATTCCCCCTCCATCTTCATGGTCCGAATTTCGGAATCCGGATCTGGGAATCTGGATCTGGGAATCCGGATCCGGGAATCTGGATCTGGGAATCTGGATCTGGGACCCCAATTACAGGGGTTGAATATCACGTAATTAAGTTGGCAAATATTTGCCAATGCAAACGTGCAACTGCTAGGATTTGGCGATCGGTTCACGGCTCAAGGGTGTTCGACAGAACAAGGTGAGTGTGAGTCCACCGCCAGCAGTTGAATTAAAATTGAAAAGGCATCCACGTTGTCTTGGAGGGCTATTTATATCTACGCCGTCTGTTAGCGACGCGAATGTTCATCTTATGATTCATGAGATATATTTAATTTATGATAACTGTTTTAGTATGTTTTCTTTTGGTTTATTTGTTATGTACTTTGTCATTTTATTAATATAATAAACGTACTGGTGACGAACGAGCTACCTGTGCGAAGCACCTAACTGTTAGAGGGGCGCCTGAGGTGCGGGAGGGGCACTCAAGCACCACCGCTGCGTCACACTAGTCCGCAACATACATACGCGCTGACCGCACGTCGCTCGCTCGCAAAACCTATTTTGTTACCCTGAGCTGCGACTTCGTTATTTTCACCCCGACACCATACAAAGCTGGTCTTCGAGCCGAATCTAAAAGTATTTAAGACCTATGTTTTCGACTCCGCCGCAAAAAATGGTGATTACACGAAGTACCGCCAAAAGACAAGAAAAAGAAAAAGAAAAACTTTCTCAGTTGGAGGACCTGATTCAGGAACAGAAACTAACAGGGGAAGCTGCTAAACCAGAAGAGAAGTGTAAAACTGATGCTGAACAGCAAAAAACCCCGAAAAACAATTTGGAGAAAACATCTTTTCAAAATGTGGGTAGCATAAAGTCGGAAAATGTTTCTATCTTTCCTTCAACATCGAGGGTTCAAGAAGGCACTGAGAAAGCAAAAACAGCCTCAAAACCAAAATCAAAAGCATCTGCTTCGTCTTCAGTATTGGCTCGGAAAAAGAAGTTAGAGCTGGAAGCGGCAAAGGCAAAGGCGCGTATCCAGATGGAGCTTATAGATAAAAAGCTAGCGGCGGATATGGCAGAGCTGGATGAAATACACAGTTCACGACTATCGGAAGGAAGTGAAGTTACCACGCACAGCGAAGTGGAGAAGTGGATTGATCGCAGTCAACAAGAGCTAATAGGACAGTCTTGCCCACGATATGGCAACAACACGGGCAAGGCGTGCCCTCCACTGCAACTAGTACCTGATGTTGACGTCGGCCGTGAGGCTAGCGTCTCTTTGCTGGTGAGTGCTATAAAGGACTTGACCGCTGCGACTGCTTCTGCTGCTACTAAAGGATCGGACGCTAAAATGCTGGGCCGCTTATGTACGCCGAGAGACCTACCTTCGTTCTCCGGTGACCCCCTGGACTGGCTTCAGTTTAAGCAGGCGTACGAAGAATCAACGTTAGTGTGCAACTTCAACGAGAGAGAAAATATGTGGAGACTCAGAAAGAGCCTTCATGGACAGGCTAAAGAAGCAGTGATGTCATTGCTGATTAGTGCTACCACTCCTGACATTGTTATGTCAACACTGGATCTCCAGTATGGAAACCCTGACGTAATCATATCCAAGATTATGCAGGACATCACTTCACTAAAACCATTACCAGAACAATATCATAAGGACATCATACCGTTCTCTGTGAAAGTGAAGAACTATGTAGCCGCGGTACTCGCGATCGGTCAGAATGAGTACTTAAGTGCTATGAACATAGTGTCGATGGTTTTGTCTAAATTACCTACGATCCTCATCTCTAAGTGGGCCGACTTCAGCTACCCTTACTTCAACCAAGGGTGCAAGTCAAAACTCGTGATTTTGTCCGAGTTCCTAGAGGGTGAAGCTGTGAAGATATCTCGGACTGACGTGAATATTACTTACGGCCTTAGTGGTGAACAATCTGTGAAACCTATAAACAATAATAACGAGCAAACTGTACTCGTACAAAGTGATAATGACAATGACGATAAGTGCCGGTTTTGCCGTTTAACAAAACATAAACTGCCTGACTGTAAGAAGTTTAAAAAATCGTTACGGAAAGATAGGTGGTACTTACTTTGTGAAACGTAATAGACTTTGCTATAAGTGTTTAATGTCAAATCACAACAGAGAGAACTGCCCGGCTCCCGTCTGTGATACCGATAACTGTGGACAATCGCATCATCGTTTGTTGCATTTCTCTAAGAACAATAATACCGTGCAACGTAATAGTGTAAATGTAACGGAACTTCAGGACACTATAAGTGAGGACAGTAACGTGCCTGTTGTTGAGACCGTGTCGCACATAAAAGTAAATAGCTCGACGGTGTTATTAAAAACTGTACCTATCAATATCCACGGACCTAACGGTGTAGTGAGTTGTGTCGCGCTGCTCGATGACGGATCAACAGTGTCATTGATAAGCGGTGCGCTCGCGGCGCGTGTAGGTGTGCAAGGACGTAAACAAAAAACTTTTTAACAAAAAAATTAACCGACGAAAAAGAACTAAAACGCAAAAAATAAATAAAACTTTTAAGTCTTGAGTAATGAGCATATTTACCTACATAAAATATCAAATTTTATATAAACTAATTTTGAGTCGGCGCCAAACAACAATCTGATTATTAAATATCTAAATTTTATAAGTACTTACAAATGAAGAAGGCTGTAAGTAAGTAATTAATCATTTTATTAATTGGCGCCGACTCAAAACTAGTTTATATAAAATTTGATATTTTATGTAGGTAAATATGCTCATTACTCAAGACTTAAAAGTTTTATTTATTTTTTGCTTTTTAGTTCTTTTTCGTCGGTTAATTTTTTTGTTAAAAAGTTTTTTATTTTTTGATTTTTGTGGCTCGCATCATCTTGTAACACTCTGAGGCTAATTAATAATTCTTCATCATTCCTCTTGCCACTGAGCTGATGAAATAACCATCCTTCCATGAAGTTCCCAGGATATTGACCAGTTGAGGTTACCTCCAATACTGTAAAGACGTCTTTTCTTCAAACCATATTAAGTGGTATTTGTCACTAAAACTAGTTTTATATCTAACTACTATTGTTTAGGAAAGCTATGGTTTCCATCATCAGCTCAGTTTCATGATGTGATGGTTCATAAATGCAAATACCTGATTAAGTTATGAAAAGTAAACAGAAACAATATTCGTGCCCAATTTTCGAGGTTCTCTCTCAATTTTTTCAGGATCCCATAATCAGATCCTGATGTCCTTGACATGGGACCACCCTTGAGGTATACCCTATCCAAGGAAAGAAGAATCATCAAAATCGGTTCATAAATAACGGAGTGAGGGCCGAACATACATACAGAAACGCTAAACGTATCCACAATTTTCGAGGTTTTCTCTCAATTTTATCAGGATTCCATTGTCACATCCTGACTGCCTTATTATGGGACCATCCTTGAGGTATACCCTATCTAACAAAAAAAGAATAATCAAAATTGGTTCATAAATAACGGAGTGAAGGCCGAACATACATACAGAAACGCTAAACGTGCCCACAATTTTCAAGGTTTTCTCTCAATTTTATCAGGTTTCCACTGACAAATCCTGACTTCCTTGACATGGGACCACCCTTGAGGTGTACCCTATCTAATAAAAAAAGAATAATCAAAATCGGTTCATAAATGACGGAGTGAGGGCTGAACATACACAAAAAAATATATATATATATATACGGTCGAATTGAGAACCTCCTCCTTTTTTTCGTCGGTTAACTATGCGCGTGTGCGGTGCATGGGATTCTACAGAACTTGTTTGTAAAAGTGAGATAGTGGACTTAACTGTATCAAACAAAGACGGAAATATGTTTACCTTTAGAGCGCGTAGCGTGAATCAATTAGACTTACCTGTGCAGACGCTGACACCTACCAATATCGCCAACTTTAAGTGTTCACCTGAAATTAAAAAATACTTGTGTGATGGACATACTAAACCCGAACTATTGATAGGGCAGGACAATTATAATTTGATGTTACCTTCTAAAATAATCAATAGTGAACCTGGTGCATTATACGCCACTCAAACCCCTCTCGGGTGGTGTATACACGGCTGCGTGCGCGACCCACTGAGGGCTGTGGACGGGTGCAGGGGCGCCCTGCATTCCGCGCTGCTCATCTCTGAAAACGCGGGCGTGATGACGTCAGACCGCGACCGCTGTCTACTGGACCTGCAAGAAGAGGTTCGACAATCTTTCTCGATCGAGTCAATGGGCATCAGCTGCAAACCTCGAAAAAACGCTGATCATGAACGAGCTATCGAACACCTGGAGCGAACTTCTTCCTTAATTGACGGGAGGTGGTATGTTGGGCTACCGTGGAAAGATCCAAACTGTGTGATGCCGGAGTCATACCCAAATGCTAAAAGACGACTGAGAGGTGTAATGAGAAAAATCAAAGCGGATGAAGGCTATTCGCTAAGGTACAAAGATCGAGTCAAACACCTGTTACAGAACGACTATGCGACGGAGATTACCGAACCTGAAACCACAACAAAGACTTGGTACTTACCCCACTTTGGAGTTGACAACCCTAACAAGAAAAAGCTTCGTCTCGTCTTTGACGCAGCTGCTAAAAGTGAAGGGTTATGTTTAAACGATTACCTCCTGACGGGACCTGACCTTCTGGTGTCTTTATTCGGCATCATGCTTCGATTCCGTGAGCATAAAGTTGCTATCACCGGTGATATACGAGACATGTTCCTAAGAATTAAAATCATCCCTGAAGACAGGAACGCATTACGATTCCTGTGGAAGTCAACCCCAGACGGTGAAGTAAAAACATATATGATGACATCCCTAATTTTTGGCGCTAACTGTTCCCCATTCGTAGCGCAATTTATCAAAAATAAAAACGCTCAACGTTACGAATCATCTATGCCGGCTGCCGTAGAAGCAATATGTAAACAACATTACATGGACGACTATATCGACAGTATAGACAACGAAGATACGGCTATCAAACAGGTAATTGACATTACGCACATCCATAAACAAGGCGGTTTCGATATCAGAAACTGGACCTGTAACAATGAAGCCGTTATCAATAACATACCAAAAGAGACCTTAGGAGCCACCGCTATTAGATTTAAAATAGGACAACAGCACGACGGCGAGCGAACGCTGGGCTTAATATGGTTTCCGGAAGAAGACACGCTGGGTTTCGACTTATCACTGAAAAAGATTCCTGAAGTGATACTAACCGGTGAAAGAAGGCCCACTAAAAGAGAAATGCTTCGTGTCATTATGTCAATTTTCGACGTGTACGGGTTCCTAGCGCCGTTCACTATTAAAGGGAAAATTATGTTACAAGAAACCTGGAGAACTGATTTAGGCTGGGACGAAATGATAACAGATATCATGTTTACAAAATGGATGGAATGGTTACAAATGCTAAAGCGTATGAGTCATATTCGCTTACCGAGACACTACAACACATGAGTCATATTCGCTTACCGAGACACTAAAACACAGCTGCAAGGAGCGAGAGCGAGACGGAAGACGCACCAAGTACGGCTGCACTTGATAGCGCGCTGAGTCCACAGGCCGCGCCCACTTGGTGTAGTACAACCGTCGCCGGCCTCGTTGCGGGTTCGAGCCCCGGCGCAGGCTATAGGAACCTACAACTTCATATATTCTGTGACGCCTCGCCGAAAGCGATGAGCGCGGTAGCTTTCTGGCTTTGGAAAGATAGTAATAGCAGACGGACAATGGTCGCATTTGTAGCAAGTAAATGTCGAGTTGCCCCGTTAAAACACGCTTCAGTGCCTCGTTTAGAGTTGCAGGCTGCTGTTCTAGCTGCTAGATTATCACAGGCGATTAAAAAAGAGCACAGAATAACGGTACAATATACATACTTTTGGTGCGACTCCACTACAGCACTGCACTGGATACGTAACAACACACGTACTTATAAAGTGTATATTGCTCATAGACTCGGTGAGATAGATGAGCTTACGTAAATACATGACTGGTGATACATACCCACTAAATTAAATGTAGCAGATGTTGCAACCAGGGACCACTGCAATATTTTGATACTGAAAAATGAATGGTTACGCGGCCCAGAATTTTTGATTAGTGAAGAAAGTGAATGGCCCCGAGAAGCACAGCAGCCGAACATACCAGACGTGGACCTGGAATGTGTGACAACTCTTCACGTCGTACCTGAAAGTCACTTACCAGCTGTACCTGACCCCGAACGATTTTCTTCATGGCTGCGCCTACTGAAATCAACTTGTAAAGTATTATCGTTCATAGAAAAATGTAGAAAACTTACCGGTGATATAGACGGTCGTGAGACGGTCACATGATGATGAAAGCTGAGCGTCTGCTAATTAAATACTCACAAGCACAGACGTTCCCTGAAGATCTTGACAACCTGAAAAATAAAAAGGAATTAGAAAAGAAAAGTAAGCTTCTTACCTTAACGCCGTTCCTGGACGAATATGGAGTGCTTCGAGTAGGTGGCCGCATTGATGCCGCACCTGCAGTATCACGACTAGTTAAACAACCTGTGATACTTGACGGCCGCCACATCACGATGCTAATTGTCCGTCACTTCCACATCAACGCCGCTCATGGAAGCCGAGAACAAGTAGTAAACGAGCTGAAACAAAAATACTGGATTATTCGCATCAGACCTACAGTAAAAACAGTCGCGTCGAAGTGTATAGTGTGCCGCATACGAAAGGCTATGCCGACTCCACCTAGAATGGGTGACTTACCAAAAGCACGCATGGCTCATCACCAACGTCCCTTTACCATCTGTGGTGTAGACCTGTTCGGCCCTATGGAAGTAACCGTATGCAGACGAAGGGAAAAAAGATACGGAGTCATTTTCACTTGCCTCACTGTAAGGGATTGCCCTTACAGTGAGGCATTTTTTTTCATTACATATTGAGATCGTCACCAAACTTACCACTGACGCACTGATAATGGCTCTTCGTCGTATGGCTGCTAGACGTGGCTGGCCCGAGCTGAGGAAATCAGTCCAAGAGCTAGATGAGAACGTACTAAAAAACGAAGCCGTCAACTACGGAACCACTTGGACTTTTATTCCCCCGGCCAGTCCCCACTGGGGTGGGGCATGGGAGCGGCTAATTAGAAGCGTGAAGGTTTCACTTCACTCCACACTGAAAGAACGTGCTCCAAGAGACGAAATGTTAAGCACACTGATGGCAGAAGTGGAGGAGATGGTTAACAGCCGCCCCCTTACGCATGTAAGCGTTGAACCCAACACTAATGAGTCATTGACCCCAAACCATTTTCTACTTGGAAGTTCTTCAAACCTGCCCATAATCAGTCAATTCGCTGAATGCGACATGTATCTACGCAAACAATGGCGAACGACACAACGCTTGGCCGATCTGTACTGGAGGCGATGGGTGAAAGAAGTACTGCCGGAAATGAGACCGAGAAGGAAGTGGTTGCATGAAGAGAGACCCTTGCAAAAAGGAGATTTAGTCCTTATAGTGGACCCTGACTCCCCTCGAAACGTCTGGCCCAAAGGTTTGATTCACGATGTGAGGCCTGGAAAAGATGGGCGCATCCGAGTCGTTGACGTGAAAACGAAAAGCGGGGTCCTACGGCGATCTGCGGCACGCGTCGCACGTATTCCTACGGGTGATGAGTGCTGAGGCAGCACTCACAATGTTCATCTTATGATTCACGAGATATATTTAATTTATGGTAACTGTTTTAGTATGTTTTCTTTTGGTTTTGATTTATTTGTTATGTACTTTGTCATTTTATTAATATAATAAACGTACTGGTGACGAACGAGCTACCTGTGAGAAGCACCTAACTGTTAGAGGGGCGCCTGAGGTGCGGGAGGGGCACTCAAGCGCCTCCGCTGCGTCACACTAGTCCGCAACATACATACGCGCTGACCGCACGTCGCTCGCTCGCAAAACCTATTTTGTTACCCTGAGCTGCGACTTCGTTATTTTCACCCCGACACCTTACACCGTCATTGACAGATGTCAACGAATCCAAAGACAATAGTGTTGTCAGCAAAATAATATTGTTTATTGCTAACCAACACTGTTAGAGTGGCTTTTGGTCTCTGTGGATTTTTCCTTATATTTATTTTTAATTGAGATTGTAACGCCACTACGTTACAGTACCCCCCAAAAAGGTAGGATTTTTACCTGGGTAAAAATACTTATGGTGTTGCACTAGCCACCATCTGAAATACGACCCTTTTATTCATCTTCATTCATCCATCATTAGCTCATTTCATCCTTTCATAAACCTATCATACCAGCAGACCACTTATTAAAGAAGCGAGTCCGCTACCTAGCAAGTATGTAAGAGTAGATCGTCCTTATTTGACTAAATACTCGCGTAAATCAGACTTAGTGATTGCTGTCTTAGTAGAAAGAACCAATATAAATATCAAAGTTACTAAAGAAATAAAATAAAATATTGTTTTGGATTAAGGCTTGTTTAAGGAGTCTCCGCCCGCTCCTGCAGTGGTTTTTTTTTACTGAGTTGCAAACCGCTCAAATATAAATAAATAAAATCAAGAAGTAAAGTTTTTTCTAGTTTTGGTTTTGATTAAGGAGTAACTATACCGCCCCTGCAATGGCTTATTTAATGAGTTGCAAACCGCTCAGATAGTAAAATAAATAAAAAACTATGGATAAAAAGGACCCATAGTTGTATATAAGAAAAAAAAAACTTGGTTCAAAGTAAAAAGCATTATAGAAAAGGTAGGGCCTTAAAATAAACTGAATCACAAATCGAACCCACAACGAGTTACGAGACCTTTTTCTGAACCACTAAGAAAAAGAAAATTATGTCACTGAATTAAGAGTGGACATAAATTTCATTGGATTATTCATTTCAACAATTTTATTGATCAAACTGTAATGTGTTTAACAAATGTAAACAAGTTTAATAAATTGTGATATAAGGCAATATTATGCAAAATGGTGAGTGTTGAAACAGCAATACAAAAGCTATGTGAAGTACTCCGTCTGTTACAAAATATTCTAACTATTGAACGTTATGGTTGATTTCCTTGATATTTGTTTTATAATGATAAAAGTAATATAAGTAAAATGATTGTTAAGCAACTGGTGCAACTAGTGTGTATACAGGCTAAGTAATTTATAAAAGTTGAAAAAAGTTGTAAAAATAAAAAAAAATTTTTTTTCTTTTCTAAAAAAATAAAATTTTGTTCAAAACCTAAGTGTTCAAACTTGAATACATTTAATTTAAAAGTTATTGAGAATATCAATTTTTAAGAAATTAAGTTTTTTTAAATTTTTATTTTCTTTGAACATTAAAATGTTTCAACCAAAATTTGTTGTTGACTGTACTTTTGATGATAACCATACTAAGTTCTATACAAAATAATTAAGGTTTGTTGTGATCTTATAGTATTCTTGGTTATTGTACAGGATATACTCGTATGATGCTGATTTATTACAAGTTTGTTCTATAATAAAATTATTAAGAAGTTATGCAAAGTTAAGTTATTTTTAGTATGATTTTAAATTTGAAGTTAACATTGAAAAATAAATATAAAAAAATAAAAAGGAGGTAGGTTGACAATTTATGAGCAAGGATTATAGAAGTTGCTAGAATTTTTCTTCCAAAAGACTAGATGATTAGCCTGGTTGTGCCTGTAATTTATACCCGGCACCCAATCTCTTCTACCGGCACACCGCTAGTTGCTAACCGTTAGAAATAAGATTGGTGGTAGTACTTCCCCGGGGCGAGCCGTTCACTAATAGCTCTACTACTACGATTCTCTAATATTTTGAACACCTTGTTTATTATTTCTACATGGCTATTTAAATCTTTACTCTTAATTAAAATGTCATCTTAAAATGCTACTATATTTGGTACGTTTTTGAAAAATTCTATCATAAATTTCTGAAAAATACTAGGACTAGAAGCTAATCCATTTACTAGACGGTTATATTTGAATAACCCACGATGTGTGTTAATGACTGTATAATCTCTAGAGCATTCATCGAGTTCAAGCTGGTTGTAGGCTTGACATAGGTCTAACTTTGTAAACCAAACATTGCCGCTTAGGTTGCTAAACAAGTCATCGATCTTTGCAACCGAGTATCTATCGATCATTAAGACACGATTTAGTGTTACCTTGTAGTTGGCAAATATTTTTATGCCACCATCTGCCTTACGTGCTGTTACTAAGGGAGTGGACCAGTCGGAGCGGTCAACAGAATCAATGACGCCCAGAATTGCATCCAGCTCGGCGTCCACTCTGTCGCGCAATGCGTACGGTAACGGTCGGGCACGACAGAACACCGGCTGCGCTCCTGGTCGCACACAGAGGCTCACTGTACCTCCGGTGTACCGACCCAACGTGCCATCAAATAATGATTTATACCTAGAAACAATTGAATATATTAGTTCGTTTTATTACATTTTTCACCAATAATACAATTTACGCCGATCTTTGGTACGTTCAACTCAGCCAACTACTGGCGTCCCAACAAGTTCGTAGTTCCGTTATCAAAGATGTATAAATCTAATGTTTTTTGTTTGTTTTTAAATCGTACCTCTGTTTCTACATAACCAAGCGGCTTAACAATGGAACCGTCATAAAAACTTAAATTAGTATGACACGGTTTGTTCTTACTAAAACAAGACAAAGGAGCACCGGTATCCGCTTCCATTTTTAAACAGTTATTCACTAATAGTGTAATACGCACCGTCTTGTACTTTGACAACGACATCTGATACTTACATTGGTTCGTCGTTTCAACTGACGTCATCGTCACCTGACTCGGAATCCTTTATTCGCGTTTGCAGCGGCTCATTCATAGATTTCTGCACCCAATATGTGCGCCCGCGCCGCCGCTGTCCGCTCGCGCGCCATCCTGCAGCGCCTCCGCCGCGATAGCTGCGACCGCTGCGCTCCGCGCGTACCGCAAGCCCTGCGCCTTCCAATCGTAGTCCGCTATCCAACACGCTCCTTTCGCGTTTTTGATTATCATCGCCGTTATTCCCGACGACTTTTGCTGACCGCCTCACTTTATCTGAAGCCCCATCTATCCGTTGGGATACATACTCTCCTTAAATGACCAACTCTGTGACAAATACTGCATTTGAAGTTATTGTATCGACAATTTAGTTTGCTGTGCTTGGTATTGTAGGACCCCAAGGCACCAGTACGGCCTGCAGGGATCCTGGGACGTTCTTCGAAGTCCGGGGGATGTCCTGCAGCTTGGGGACTCGCTTGCTTACTGCGAGAGTACTGTGTGTACCGAGTAAAAGATGAGGTTCTGGGCACTTGCAAGGGCGAAAACTCTTATCTGACCTCAAACAAAATTCATACTTACTCTTCTAAAATAATCCATCGACTCTCCAACATTCTTACCTGCCAGTTATAGGCCGGTGCAGACCCGCTAAACTTAGGCTGTGTCTACAATCGTCACATGAGCTACGCCCCTACGAATAGAAGCGCAATCGCTAGTAAGTCTTCTATTCATTACACATTTGGAGAGTCGATCGACACCTATCTAACCGTAATACGAACATTTACCTAACGCCAGAAATAACAGTTCACAGAAGATGCCTCAAGACAGGACGAACGACTTGTCCTGACATTACAGCATGAGTCTTCAACTTTAATATTTGCTATGGTGCCAATGAGCAACAACAAACTCACATCGTCATGTTTGACACCCCTGGCACCAAAACTGGCGAAAAAGATACCAAGCATCCCTCTAACACAAATAGAATGATGTGTCAACACACACCATCTCAGAAGAGGATTAATAACTAACATCCTAAACCTTTACAATCATGACTTTAACTTATCGGACGCTTATCGTGTCAGAGAAGACAAAGACAGAAATGTGCCAGTTCGAATAAACGTTAAACGTTGACCCCACTCCAGTAGCAAAACTTTTCAAAAATCAGTTAATCTCTATATTAACTACCAGTCCATAATGACTGACCTGTGGTCCCTCAATAATCAGCTGAACCGATGGTGTCAACCTGACACCCTTTGCAGACTATACTTTTTTAGCAAAGCCGGTATAGGCATCGACTGGATGCGCACATGAAATACTTTAATCTATTCAAGCTAGAAACAATGCCTTGCTGGACCGCGCTCACATCCTAAGCTTAACATTAACAACAACGCACAGTATGTTCTGTCTTCAATTTTCGACGTTCGCGATCGCATCCCTCATTGAATTGTACATGAAACACAAAAAACAATGATTAATATAACACAAAATACAGTCTAATTGAGAACGTCCTCCTTTTTTGAAGTCGGTTAAAATTAAAAAAAAAATTACATTGTCAAACGTAATAACGTTGACGTACCAGATGACTGACAATTATTTGTCATGTCAAATGACATCTGACACCACTGTCTATTCTCTACAATTTCTTTTCTAACAAAGAGTACTATAAGTATTTTCTAAAGAACAAAAGAATTTTCAAAAAACAATTTATAAATTTCTTCTTACATTTCCAAAATTTATATATATTTACAAAAGACTGCTTTATCAAATTATTTGTATGCAGTTCATGAATTCTTTCGCATATTTTTATAGGATAACTTGGATCATAGGATTTACTAAATCCACACCTTATATTTACGGTCGTCAACTCGTTTATTAATTTGTATGACAATACACGTCAGCCAGAATAAATAAAATAGACACAAAAATAACTTTATTTTTATCAAAGAAATGGAAACCATCCCTCTTAGCAAAACACGGGAGGGTACAGATCACCTCGTCCAGAATATTCCGGGAAAAATGCCGTTCCGCTTGCTGTGGAATGCTGTGACGTTGTGAAGTGGCATTTATGATGCAGTTTTCACCCCGGTAGATATCCGCTGGACTATCACCTAATGGAATTATAATAGAAGGATCTTGCATCGCTTCTCCTGGTACGCAGCGCTGTTCCGACTCAACCTTCATCTCGATGACCTCTTGCTCACAAATATCAGCAGAAACACACTCAACTTGAACAAAATTATCGTCACAAAAAACATGTGTCTCCGACGGAACATCCAGCGCGCAGCTTTCCATCACGACGACATCAGCCGCAACATAATCTAAACAAATACAATTATCGTTTGACTTGTGCTCGCCATTTGTTTCTTTTAATAAAGTTGTTTCCTGGTTCTCTGAAACATTATTTACAGGACTAACTGGAAAGAACTGACCCGATTCTGTATTTTCATCCACGTAATCCTTCTTCGCCTCATCATTAACCTGGCTGCTAGCATCACAGCTTTGGTCACCATCGCCTAGGCCGACTACCTTTTATTTTATAAATTTAACGGAGCACAACGTGCACCGTGACTCGTGACCAAGACAGATTTTCAAAGTATTGTTGCCAGTTTATGAAACCAGAGAGAAGTAACACAAAAACACGAATATTGGCTATGGTTACTAAATTGATCTAAGTCTAGGTCTAGGTCTTGAACATACTGAATTTTTGTCTTACGATCTGTCACAAATACACGGCCACTAGCAACACTATCGCAGTCACGCGTCGCCGTCTTCACTGACTGCTTGACCTGTTTCCCTTTTGAAACGAGCACGGGTCACGATCACGACACTTAGTTGACCGGTTACCGAAACGCCGATGATACCAACAATGCCCCGGGCCAGCTTCCGAGCGGCTCCGGGACCGACGTCGCCAACGTGGGGACTGCACTCGAGACCTCGAGCGCGAGCGGGTCGCTGTTGACAGCTCCGAGACCTGCCGTGACAGCTCGTCGATGCGGCGCGTGAGTTGGTCGATTGCGGTCATCGGACACGAGGCTACTGACGTAGATGTTGTCGTCGATGCTGCAGCCACATGAGTGTTAGGTTGGAGTGCAATCTCATGTATATTGTCCACGATCTGAGCTAACGTATCTAGGGAAAGATCTGCTTGGGCCGCTATGATGGCCTATATTTGGCTAGGTAAGCGATTCGTCTACAGGGACTGAATAAAATCGTCGGGTACCCCCCCCCCCCCCTAAATTCTTCAGGTGCCGCAGGAACTGGGAAGGCTTCCAATCTCCCAGCTCCTCATGAGTAAGCAGCTGTCTAACACGCTGTTCTTGTGAAGCCGACAATCGGGAAATTAATTCCGTTTTTTATTTTTTCGTATTTGTTGTCAGCCGGTGGCTTAGCTATAATATCTTTCACCTCACACACATATTTATAGTCCAAGTTCGAAATAACGTGAGAAAATTTTATTACATCAGCTGTTACATTTGAAAGCGCGAACTGGCCCTCTAATTGAACGAACCACAAAGCGGGTTCGTTCGGCCAAAATGGAGGCATTTTTACACCGACGCGGCACACCTCGTCCAACACGTCTTTAACACTTATGTTAGGCATTATCGCAATATCAACGAAGCTAGCTCAACGTCCATTATAGTCCAATGTCCACTATCACGACGTCAGGGTCACCACTTGTAGGTAGTTTATAGTAGGCAAGTTAAGCAGCGAGAAAGGAAACGAATAAATAGCGATATAAAGTTATATATATTGTTCACCAGCACGTAAGCACATAAGCATAGAGTACAAGCAGAATTAGGAAAGTCACAACACAAGAGAGATAGATAAACTAATAAAACGCGAACTATCGAGTTTTACGTAGGAATGCTATAACCGCGGCTAGAAATGCGCGCGCGCAGCCTTCCGGCGTCGGGCTCGAGAATCGACTGACAAGCCGGGGAAAACCGACCGCGCACGATGTATGTTCGGGCGTCTCCGCCGTCACTTCGGCGCAGCGCTCGGTAATTAGTGGTGTAACAAGAAGGTGGCCACAAAATTTTGAATTAAAAAATAGTTAGATCGCTTTTTTCGCAAAAAACGCAATGTAAATAAAATTACAAGAAGCTCCCTGCTCAGCTGATTTCCTAAGTTCACCGGAGGTCATCGCGGGCCCAGTAGGTACGCACGCAACATCAGCCAAAGACCGCCGACGTTCCTTTGTCGGCAAATGCTCACACAGACCTATGAATTTAGCAGACGCGACACGCTAGGCATTTTAAGTGTCTACAAAAATTGATATCCCATTGACTACTTTTATTTGAACTTATTTTGAGGGAAGGTTATTTTTATAAACCTTCATCTAAATAAGGAAAGAAGATCTTAAAAATGTGTTACCGTTTACTGATAACGACATAATTCTTAGATACATTTTTGTTTTCAACAAAGTTAAGTTAAGTAATACAATACAACAACGTTACTTACTCATTTCGTTAAAACCACATTCCTACATTTCGTATACCTACATCAAAATAATTTTTGAGTGAGTAGGTAGTAGGTACAACTTAATGTATTGTACAGTCTATCAATTTAATTGATCTATGCAATCTATGAGCAGGCGGCACGTTCAAAATCGTAAAATTCGCCGACGACGAATTTTTGTCAGTTCCGTGTTTACGTTCATCGCAAACGGATGTGCTATTGGTCCTGAATTTAGGTTGTTATCGTAAAGTTATCAAAAACATAAGTTATTTTTTGTGTTAGTGTAAGTGTGTTTTTTGTTCTGCTTGTTGAGTGGTTTTGAAACAACACCTCAGTGCCCAGGAAAATGGTCATGCATGAAGGCATGATGCACGTAGGTGCCTCCCTTGTAAGAAATGAACGAACTTTAAGGTGAGTTGGTTCATTAGTTAAGTACACGGTTGCCAACCGCGTCCCCGACAGAGGTGTTCGTGGTTGGCGAGCGGCAGAGCTGTACCTAAGAAATTTAAAAATTCAAAATCACTAAGGTCACTTCTGTAGGGACGCAATTGGCGTCCGTGTATCAGGCGCTTTATATTTATTTATTTATGCACACACAAAAACACTTACAGAGGAAAACGAACAAATACAGATAGAAGAGTACAAAGGCGCTGCTTATTTCAAAAGAAATTTCTTCCAGCAGACCTGCGACTGGAAAGTTGGTTGAGAAATGTAGACACAGTGAGTATAAATAGATATAGAGACATACGAGTAAAATAGACTAGAATACATAATTCATACATAAAATATACCTAATTTTACAATAAACCAAAGTACATAAGTCAAGAGTCTTTAAGTCAAGAGTGAATAGGTTACTTCTAGGCAAGCGTGCTCCATCTTCGACCGCATCATCGCTTAACATCAGGTGAGATAGTGGTCAAACGCGAGCCTATCAAACATAAAAAAAAAAAAAAAAAACATAATTAAATATAAAATAAATATCAATAATAAATATAATCACGGAATGGTGGAGAGGTCTCTTTGACTTGCTTTTTGAATTGGTAGACAGTTTTAAAATCGCGGATATTAGGTGAAAGTGAGTTCCACAATCGTACCGCATGAACAGATAAGGAGTGGGAATAGAAATGGGTTTTGTGGAATGGAAAATTGAGATGATGCTTAAGGCGGGATCTACAGGGGGCGTCGGCAGGGCGAGTGAACGAAAAACGATCACGCAGGTAGCCAGGATATTTAAGATTACAAAGGATGTTGTACAGGAGACATAATATCCGAGTTTTCCTGCGAAGACGGATAGGGAGCCACTTGAGATCCTTGCGAAACTGAGAAACATGGTCGTATTTCCTCAGACCAAAAACAAACCGAATGCACAGGTTTTGCAAGCGCTCAAGCTTATTTAAGAACTCCTCAGTGGCATCCAGATAGCAGGCATCAGCGTAATCAATGATCGGCTGAATTAAGGTTTGAGCTAAAGTAATTTTGGTTTTAAAGGGCAAGAAACTTTGCAGGGCTTTTAGAGAGTGGAAGGTAAAGTGCACTTTACGACTAACCTCGTTCACTTGCGCTCGCCAAGAAAGATTGTTGTCAATTAAGACACCAAGATTCTTAGCTAAGTCGGTGTATGCAATGGTTGAGCTGTTAAGGAATAATGGCGTCAATGTAGAAACGTCAAGTGCAGTGCGGTAATACCGACATCCATTAGCTAAGTCGGTGTATGCAATGGTTGAGCTGTTAAGGAATAATGGCGTCAATGTAGAAACGTCAAGTGCAGTGCGGTAATACCGACATCCTATGATCATAGCCCGGGACTTGGAAGGATTAATCTGTAGGCCGTAAGACTTAGTCCATTGATTAATACGCTCCAGGTCATGATTCATGGCATTAACCGATGATTCCGCGTCAGCAAGCAAGAAATGACGATAAAGCTTCAATTCGTCTGCGTAAAGATGAAAATTAGAGGTGATAACCTTAGTGACAGTAAAAATAGAAATAATAGTGAAAATAGAGAAAAGAAGAGGAGAGAGCACGCCACCCTGAGGAACACCAGCAGTGAGATCACTCCAATTAGAGAAAATCTCGTCAAGGCACTGAGAGTGACCCCGAAGATAAGAGTCGAACCAGGATAAGGCAGAGGAAGAGAAGTTAATAGAACGAAGTACTCCAAGCAGTATGTCAAAATCCACTGAGTTGAACGCACAACTGAAATCAAGTAGAACTAATAAAGTAAGAGATTTATTGTCCATAGCCTAGCGGATGTCATCAGTGACTTTAAGAAGTGCAGTTACAGTGCTGTGACCAGCACGGAAGCCAGATTGTGAAGGGGAAATAAGAGCATTTGACGTTAGGTATCTAGAAATTTGACCATGAACAATGTGTTCGAGAACTTTAGAAAGAAAAGGCAGAATGGAGATGGGTCTGAAATGAGAGAAGGACGAAGGATTGTTTATTTTGGGAAGAGGTATTATGTGTGCCTGTTTCCAGGTTGAAGAAAATATGCCAGAGAATAAGGAATAATTGAAAATATGAGTGAGAATGGGAAACAGTTGAGGGAGAATAGGTAATATCATTCTGGAACACAGATTGTCATGGCCCACAGCAGAAGAGGAGATATCAAGAAGAGATTTTTTAACATCATCTTCAGAGACAGAACTAAGATTAAAAATTGGACAGTTCGGTAACGGCAATTTAGAGAGCTTTTAGAGGTATGCGGAACAGGGTGTAAAGTCCCGCAAACCTCCGTTGAAAAGGGAGGATCCTCCGACCAGACGGGTGTTGTGTCTGGTCCGGGCAACTGCCCAATGGTTGATTTCGGACTGTTGTATATGTTCAAATCGCGCGGAGAACTCTGCTTGCGCGATGTAGAATTCTTGCTATTTTTAGTTCGTGTGCGGCGTCATAGATGTCGCTACAAGCTCAAGCAAAGTAGAAGTTTTGACACTTAGGTCCAGAGAGACAGGAGGAAGAGAAAAGTGCCTATTAAGAGCACTCAGGTCGACATCTTTACACGTGTTAGTAGGAGATTTGCCGATACCGACTGACTTCAGGAATTTCCAAACATGAGAGGACTTGCGATCAACAAGAGATTCGTGAAAATAGCGTCTCTTAGCATCTCGACTCAGACGATTGCAGTTGTTACGCAGAGTTTTGAACAAAACAAGATTTTGTTTCGTGGGTCTACGCCTGTACCTACTCTTCGCCTTGTCCTTACAGGCAATAGCACTTTTTATTTCAGAAGTCATCCACGGAGCAGGATTATGTTTAATTTTTATCCGCCGACGAGGAGCATGTTTCTCATATAGACTCAGCAGTTTGCAATTGAAGTTGTTTACTTTATCGTCGACACTGGCGCTTTCGCTAACAGAGCTCCATTCGATATCACCTGCATCACGCGTCAACGCCTCCAGTTCTAAACCATTATAATTACGGAGATAGCAGAAGCGGGGTTTACGTTTGGGAGATCGGATACGATAAGAAAGATAGATAAGGTCATGATAAGAGAAAGTCGCAGTGAGCTGCCCAAACTCAGCAACATTGTGAGGCCAAGATACGATCACTAAGTCCAGAAGAGAAGGTGTCCAGTTTGGAAAATTATGGGTCGCAGAAAGAGGTAAAATATCAAGATTAAAAGAAGATAAGAGAGAACGGAGTTTGATTGAACGTGAGTCATCTCTAAGAAAACATGTATTAAAATCACCCATTAAAATAACATGCTCGTACGATGGGCAAAGATTATTTAGAGATGACTTTAGAGTCAAAGTAGTCGATGTCTAAATTAGGGGAGTAGAATACCGCAAGCAAAATTTTGGAGTGATGTACGGTAATCTCCAGGAACAAGGATTTAGCTGACCCAGAGTACTGAGATGGAGATGCACTAATAACTTTATGCGGTATATAAGCACGTACGTAAATGGTGACACCACGACCCCCCCTGCCAGTCCTGTCATTTCTGACAAGAACAAAGCCAGGCAGAGCGTAGTGCGTAAAAAGGAGAGAAGGCTTGAGAAAGGTCTCTGATATTAGGAGTGCATCAAGATGAGCACTACTACAGGATGCCAGAAGATCGGAGTAGTGTCCAGGAACACTCTGAGCATTAATGTGAGCTATGTGCAAGTTGTTAGGATACTTAGTAAAAAGAGTGGAAATGTTATCATGCAAAGTACGAAGCGGAGTCTCACTTGCCGCACTAATAAAACTACAATTCGAAGAAGTACAAGAGAAAAAACTGTCATGTAAGTCAACTGGATCATCCATCATGTATAAATACTACAATAAATAAAAATAAATAAAATATATGACTAACTATATTATAATATTAGTGTGATTATTATAAGTAATGAAAAAAAATGTTCATCTTCCTCGTGTAAACCTTGTTATCTATTTGCCTTGTAATGTGTGTATAGTGTTATCATTTTAGGTAATTATGTAAATAAAAAAAAAATATGGTAAAAAAAGTTTATTTTTAATGTAAAATACATTTATATTATTATTAAATAACTATGTACATGTATCATTGTCTCATTTCAATAAGAATCACAAAATAAATAATTCCTAACAAACTATCTATATTTAATCATGTACAGCCTTGCGGATGAGCCCTACGGGCGGTCATCTTGCCGTATTTTACCTCATTTTCGCTAGCGCAGGTGGCATGAAATTGACGAGGGAAAGGGTGGTTTGTTTTCATTTATTGTGCTACGTAAAACAGTCAAAGTAAAGACATAGGGATATCAACAGAAAGCTTATATAATCTAGTTTCATTATAAATAGGTTTAAGAGATAAAAACTACAAAGACATTAGTAAAAACTTAGTAAGAACATATATTTTGCTGTTTTTCAACCCGTAATCTCAAGTTTAACTTTTTTTTGAAGTACTTAGGACTAAGTGTTGTGATTTAGTATTGACATAAGTCAATTCTCTATAGTTTCAGCTATACACACGTATTTTTATTTGTGTGTAGCTGCAGCAGTTTAATAGATATTAAGATTTAAGTTGGAAGCGGCACGGGGTGCTGGCGAAAATATAACGGCTGATTGCTTCAAAAACACAACCACCCTAGCTCACTGGTGTGTTGAAAGCAGGGGCTGTCAACTTTGTATGGGCCGATGTAGAAGAGGTAGAAATATCACATTGCCAACATTAAAAATATTATGAAATTTGCAGGACAGTGTCAGGTTGTATCTTGGTCAAAATTTGATTCGCGAACGTAGCAAATATTTATCTATAGAATTTTAATAATTAAAATCATCAATACAACTCTCTCAGTTAGAATTGATGCCAAATGTATGAATTTCATGAAATCATGACATTTGGCATCAATTCTAACTGAAAGAGCGGGCTCGGGTGGAGCTTTAACCTTAAGGACGTAAAACTAGGCAATATGATCAAAAGACTATAGCCTTCCCTTCGGGGTAAATAAAAAAAAAACAAAAAATTGTTTTAAATTTTCACGTGAAAATAGTGTGAAAGTGAGAAAAAAAAAGCGCGGGAAATTCGTAACGAAAGGGCGCCTTTTTTAAAACAAATTTTCAAATAATTTATTTTATTAATTCATAAGCTTATTTGCTCGCTTTTCTCATGATGGGGAAGAAAGGGAATCCTAAGAAAAGAAAAAAAGAAGATAATTCGTCTTCTGCTCCACCATTGGTGTCCTCTGAAGACGACGGTGGAGCCTCAAGCTCTTCAGAGGAATCTGTACCTGTTGAAAAGGATAAGTATCGGGAGTTCCGGATTCCTGATTACATAAGGTCATATCCTGAAAACGGAGGCAATTTTGAATATGTTGTGTTTTTAGAAAGCATTGATTTAGTCCCGATCGGTGATAGAGACATGATGTCCCTATCAACCAACATTAAAAAATATAATAAAGGCGTAAAACAATTATTACGCATGAATCGATACAAAATTGGTGTAATTTTTGAACGTCCTGGATTAGCCAATGCAGCGTTGATGAATAGAAAATTCCTGGATAGTCATAAATTAAAAGCCAGTATTCCTGCAGCCGCTACGGAGAATACAGGTGTTATCATGCATGTTCCCATTGATCTCAGCAACGAACACATCTACAATGCAATAACCAGCACAAAGAATATAATTTCTATTAGAAGATTTATGCGTCGCACTATTTCAGAAGGGGGGGTGTCCTTTCAGCCTACGAAGACGGTGTCCATCACATTCTCGTGTGCAGCGATACCCGACAGTGTAGACCTGAACAGCTGGCGGTTCGAAGTTCGTCCGTACATTCCGCCGGTAAAACAATGCCTGAAGTGTCTAAGGTATGGTCATATAGCTAAATTCTGTAAGAACTCACAAAGATGCTCCATATGTACAAAGGATCATAATTATAAAGAATGCCAAATACCTTCAACTGAGGCAACATGTTGCCACTGTCAAGGTAAACATGTAGCAATTTCGTCACAGTGCCCAGTCAAACAACAAAAAGTGGAAGAAAACAAAAACAAAATTAATAAAAAATCATATGCAGATTTATTTAATGAAAAGTCATTTCCATCTCTTTCAAAATCTAGTCCTGCTAAACAATTACAGTCACTAATTGAAACAGAACCAATTTTAAATATTTTAATACAGACAATAGTAACATTAATCTCTCAAAATAAAAATAACGAAAAGAGTATTTGCACTCAAAGCATAAAAGATGTTCTATTATCAAAAATTCAGAATAATATAAATAAACCTTAATTTTATGGATCAGCTAAATATAGTTGAGTGGAATGCCCAGAGCATCAATAGTAACAAACATGCTTTTTCGTATTTTTTACATGAGTATAACATACATGTAGCTTTATTGTGTGAGACTTGGCTCAAGCCTCACATGAGATTCAGTATTAAAGGATATAATATAGTAAGATTAGACTCAGGTAATACACACAATGGTGTAGCTATTTTAATACATAACAGTTTACAATTTAGTAAAATAGATACTTTAAATGATGATTCCATACAAAATATAGCAATTCGTTTAAAATATGGCAATAGTAAAGAAATTTCACTAGTCAGTTTTTATAGTCCTGGAAATGCTCCATTTACTAAGTATAAGTTCGATAATTTAATTCGTAGTATTCCTGGTCCTCTCTTGGTGGGTGGAGATTTCAATGCACATCATTCGGCCTGGGGATGTAACAGTGTAAACATTCGCGGCCGAGAGGTGCTCGAAATCATTAATGACCATAATTTGGTTTTATTAAATGATGGAGAAATGACTACCGTAGGCTCTGATATGTGGCAAAGAAATGCACTTGATTTAACTGTAGTATCAACTTCAATATCATTGTCTTGTAACTGGTCTGTTCATGACGATCCGTTAGGTAGTTACCATTTGCCTGTAATTACAAGGGTACTTATTAATATCAATTATAATATCCCACATGATACAGAAACTTCAAATTTACCAAAACATTTTAATTTTAACTTGGTTGATTGGGTAATATATAAGAAGAGTGTTGATAGTTTGTTAGTCGATTTTAAAATTAATCAAGATAACCCACTACAGCCATATAATGACTTGATAAAGTTGTTAAATTTAGCTATTATTAAATCATTACCATCAACTTTAAGACCCGCTACATCTTTTGATACAACATTAGTAAACAATAATCGTAAAAAACGCATCCCATTACGATGGTGGAATTTGAAATGCACTAAAGCAGTAGAAGACTCTAGGAATGCCTATATAGAATTCAAATACAATCCTACATTAGAAAAATATATTGAGTTTAAAAAATTACAAGCTCTTAAAAAGTTAGTTTTAAAAAAAGAAAGATATTTAAGTTGGATTTCTCTATGTGAGTCATTTAATAGAACTACTCCATTATCTAGAATTTGGCAAATTTCAAAAAGATTTAATAAAACATTTACACCCTTAAGTAATAATATTTCTCCTTGGGTTTTCGATTTTCTTAAAAAATATACTCCAGATACAGTTGAGGGGCCATTTAAATCAATTCCTCATGAAGTAAAAGTTTCAGCACAATATGAATATTTAATTTATCCATTTTCTCTTCAGGAATTAAAATCTGCAATATCATCTAGACGTGATTCAGCTTTTGGCCTTGATGGAATACCATATAAAATGTTGAAGAATGTATCAATTAAGGCACTTTCTGATATACTAAGTGTTTTTAATTTACTCTGGCAGGAAATGATCATCCCTAATGAATGGAAAATAGACTGTCTCATTCCTGTACTTAAACCTAACAAAGTAAGACACAAAGCAGAATCATATAGACCAGTAGCATTAACATCATGCATGGGAAAAACCTTTGAACAATTAATTAAACAAAGACTAGAATTTTATATAGAAAGTAATACCCTATTACCATCCAATCAATTTGGCTTTCGACGTGGTTGCTCCACTCGAGATAGCATTTCTCATTTGCAATTAGATATATATAATTCTAATAAAATGGACAATCATTTTGTTGGTGTCTTCTTTGATGTAGTGGGTGCATTCAACAACATCAATCTGCACATTTTGTGTGGTGAACTTCGTGCCCTTGGTATTCCTGAAAAACTTATAATATGGATCTTTAACTTCTTACATGGTAGAGAGGTATATGTCAAAGTGAATAAACGTTTAATCGGGCCACGTTTTTCATACAAAGGGGTATGTCAAGGTGACATCCTCAGTCCATTGATTTATCTTCTTTATTTACATAGATTAAACATTGTACTTGGTATTGAAGTGGCAAATTTGCAGTTTGCAGATGATTTGGTTATCTATGCTTCAGGTTCAGATATAAGTTCTGTTGAAAGTATTTTAAACATAGCTTTAACTCGGCTAAAGAACTATTTTCATTATCTAAACTTGGACATTAGTCCAGAAAAATCTAAAGTTATAGTGTTTGGAGAGTGTGAAACAGACCTACATATTTATTACAATAATAGTGTTCTTCCAATAGTGAATGAAGTGAAGTTTCTGGGTATAATTTTTACAAGCAACCTCTCATGGACTAAGTATGTTGATTATCTGTTAGGTAGAGCAAATAGAGCATTTAATTTTGTAAAGTCACTGTCAATTGCAGCTGATCCTAAAATTTTGCTTATGATATATAAATCCTTAGTCCGTAGTCATTTTGAATATGGATTTTTATGCTTTGGGTCTGATCAGAGATTGGTTCACAAATTGGAGATTCTTCAAAACCACAATCTTAGATGTGTAACTGGTGCAATGAAGACAACTCCAATTAATTCACTTCAAATTGAGTGTAACACTCCTCCTATGAAAATAAGGTTCCAGTTTTTAAAATCCAAATACATTCTTAAACTTTTATCTTTCGAAAATCATCCTTTATTAAAGAAAATATTATTTTATCATAGAGTATACAGTCCCTCTAATTCCGTAAATGTCCCCTACATATTTCATTACTTTTCTAATCTAATCAGTATTGATGATCAATATCAAATTGAGAAATGTAAAGGCAGATGGCCATGTTACTTTGGTAATTATATTAGCAAATTCTGGCCCATGGACATTTACATTAATCGTGACCTACGGAGTAAAGAAGATGTATATCAGTTAATTGCAGAGTTCCCTGGGTATAGGCATATATTTACTGATGGATCCAAAAACAATAGAAATGTTTCGCTAGCAATTTATCTACCTCATCTTAGTGTTGGACATGGAGTTCGGTTACCTGGAGCCATGACTATATTTACAGCAGAATCTCTAGCCATTTTATCAGCTCTGCAGTATATACTCGTACATGAAAAAAATCTTGGGCACACAACTTGGCTTATAGCGACTGACTGCATGAGTGTTCTCATGGCCTTGCAAAACCCGAAACTGGACGCCAATACTGGAAATATTTTATATGAGATTCGGACTTTATACGCTGATCTTAGTTCTAGAGGATATATGATAAGTTTAATATGGACACCCTCCCACATAGGAGTAGCAGGAAATGAAAACGCAGATTATCTTGCAAGAGTTACTAGTGACGTTGACATCCCAGCTGAGACGAGAAATGTTGCCATACCTAGTTCCGACCTGCTTACTAAATTAAATGAACAAAAGACCTTTATTTGGCATGAGAACTGGCAAGAAACACTAAGAACTAAAGGAAAATGGTATGCGAAAATAAATCCAGTCATTGGTTCTGCGCCTTGGTTCACTAAATCTGTTCTTCCAAAGAGCAGAAAATTTTATACTATTTTAAATCGTCTTAGACTTGGACATGGAAGATTCAACGCACATTTAGCCAGAATGAAAATTATAACATCGCCTGTTTGTGTCAATTGTGACTTAGGAAGTGATCAGACCCTAGATCATATAATTTTTGAATGCCCTGCTTATGACTTACAAAGAATTCTTCTAACTGATAAATTATTGGAAGCATCCCGCGCGACACCCAAGGTTTGCTGTAAAATCACAGTACATATTTATCACTGTATAAATTTATTGACAGCACTGGATGGGCAATTTGACCGTTCGGGGCGACATTAGAAGGATATGACCTGGATATGACCTTACTTCACAACATGATTAAAACGATATTGACTATAATAATGAATACTGAAGACATGGCTCTGGCCTAACATAAAAAAACAAGGTGTAATGTAAACTACTAAGGACGAGGCTGCGGCCTTATTGACTTTTGTACAAGAAGGATAAAACTGAAGACGAGGATTCGGCCTTACTTACTTTTGAACAAGAAGGATTAAACTAAAGACGAGGCTTTGGCCTTACTTTTAAACAAGAAAGATAATAAGCACTGAAGACGAGGCGGTATGGTCCAAGACCTTAGCCTGCCCATGAAGGGCGAAAGAAAAAAAAAAAAAGTGTGAAAGTGAGGTTATTTTATCAAAGTTTGATATTTTTTATCTCCGAAACCATTAATTGCCTCGCCTTAAAAACTGTACGCGGATGCTTCTAATAACATGACCTATCTGTGAAAAAAATATGAACTCCCAACTCCACGTCAGATTAACTAAAGTTTAGCCTTGTAGAACTCTAACAACCTTAGGAGCTAGTAGTCAGCATCCGTTCATCACGCTTCATAATAATGAAGTACTGTCTATCTTGAATACACCTCATTTGTAACAATGTTTTAGAAACAATTTTATGAAATATGACATTGAGTGTCCAACAAATATTTCATCTGATGGCAAGACAAAGGTAAGCTTAAGTTTCATAAGTGCATTATTAAAAAAATCTGTGGTGGGTACAGGTTTCCTTAAGTTACTAACATTTTTAATGTGTGTTGTTACAGGTGTTGCTAAATGGTCCTACATAAAGGAGTTTTATGAGATGGACAATGGAAACCTGTCTATTATTTCATAAGTGCAAAAGTTGCCTGACGCTTCCCTAGATGGCGTTGGGATCAAAATAGATCGCGCTATGGTTTCGTTACCGAGCCAACCATATATAGTTTTGGAGATTTTTTGTAAGTGGATTCCTTGTGAATTAAAATTGTACCATTCGAAACAGTTTGTGCGTTTCATTGGGTGTTCTCGCCTTCGGACCTTGAAATCCTGTTCATGGTCCTTCGAAGTCGGATTGGCGTGAAGGTGTTTTTGTGTTAGTCATCTGTGGTGGTGGTGATTATCACCCCGCAACGTCAGTACTGGGCAGTGGATTGCTGTCCAGAGCATCCCTACAGCGAGGCGTCAGCGGTGACGTCATCGAAGCAGAGGATCCGGCTGGGTGCCGGAGGAGTGACGTTGCGTGGAGGAGCCAAGCAGAGGAGTTCGCGGAGCGGCCACCAGAGGGCGCCACAAGTGCGGTGTGAGACGTCGAGTATCAGTGTCAGTGAGTGTTAAGTGGAAAAATCGTGAGTACATTTTCGACCTTATTAATAAGAACAATTCAAGAAAGTGCATTGAAATTTGAACCTTAAAGTTACTAGATAAATAACTTAGTCGTTGGTAAAATTAGTTTGGACTTGTACTAATTTTAAGCAAAAAGTGGTTCAGACGGGGAACCTATGCCCGATTTTACTCAGAAATACAAGTTTGAAACACTTGTAAAATTTAAAAAAAAGCATTCATCTGTTGGGACTTAGAAAAATATTGAAGTGCTTCAAGGAAACTTAGATTTTTTTTGTGGTGTTATTGAACGTGTGATTACTGGACAATAAGTTTATTTGTAGTGTTTTGGGGATCTAGTTGCTAGAAAATTGTGTATTTTATATTTGTGACCTATCCTAATTGTGTTGTTTAAAAAATGGAGTCACTTAGCGACATTCAGGCAGACATTCAAGCTAAAATGTTCAAGTCAAAATCAAACTTTAAAAAATGTCCTAAAGAGCTCATAACTGTTTGTTATATAGAAACTAGGATTGAAAACTTAGAGCAGCAATGGCAATTATTTTACAAAACACATGTTAAAATAATTAGTGAGGTAAAAAAGTCTGAGTTATTTAGTTTAAATTATCATAAGAATAGCTTATACAGAGTGGTGATGACAATACGACATTAAATTAAAGCTCGCATACCTCAAGACGTTCTCAGTCTACATACAAAAAATTATTTGAATATATCCAGTAGTTTAGTTACAGGAAATTATTTTTCATTTTTAACATTTGCTACATGATGTATCTGATAATACGGAAACACTGTCAGGTGAACGACCCACATCGGTATAAACATCAAAACATTAAAGTCACGTTGCCAACTCGCTACGAGGACATAAACACTTTCGCCAAATTAGTATTTTCATCTAATTTAGTGAAAATTATACCTTACTTCTGAGTAATAAGAGTCATAAAGCGTGTCATCAGAGTTGGATAAGAAAGGAACGAATGCGGAAATTGCAATGCACTCATAATATTAATAGAAAATTTAGTGTGTGCGAAAGAGATAAATCTAGTTTCGTTTGTTACTTCGCTTTCTTGAAGAAATTTGCTACAACAAATTTAGGTTAGTGTGTCGCCGGCCGCGATCCTGTGATGAGTTACGCGTCCTCGCTTTGTAGTGCAGCCGCAGGTACAGTGCCGCAGGTGTCGTTCGCGCCGCGTCTTTGATGTAGGTACTTCCCCGCCGCTCGTGTGTGTCGTGTTTTGTAAATTCATTTACGGCGGTATTAGTGCGAAATTGGACGCTTTATTTTGGTGACAGGACACGTAACGTTTTAATAGGTATTTAGTTAAACAGTGAGTGAATTGTGCGAAATTAGACGCTTAGTTTTTATTGTTTTCGTGTTTTTTTTTTTTAATAATCATGCCGCGCTACAATTACACAGCTTCGGAGTACACCGACATGATTTTAATTTATGGGGAGTGTCAAAGAAATGCCGCTTTGGCTATACGGACATACCGAGAGAGGTTTGGAAACACTCGAGTTTGTCCGACCAACGGGCGCACCATTGTCCAAGCTGTCCAGAGGATGCGAGAAAATCGATCCTTAATCCCGCATGTGGATAGTGCTCTTCCACGTGTAAAAGTGACCCTTGAGGAACGAATTTTAAATTTTAATTTAAATGCTGAAAAGTTTTTAGAACTCCTCAATGGACCTGTTTGCGAGTACATGGATGAGCTTTCGGTAACTGCGTACAGGCAGATGTGGTACCAATTAGACGGAGCACCAGCTCATTCAGTGGTGTCTGCTAGAGAGCGTTTGTCTCAAATGTTCGGACAGCAGTGGATTGGCCGTTATGGACCAACGCGTTGGCCAGCCAGGTCCCCCGACCTTACACCACTGGATTTTTTCTTGTGGGGTCATATCAAAAATGAAGTGTAGGTACTCAACAGCTGTTGATACTGTTGATGATTTAAAAGATAGAATAATCATATCTTTTAATAAATTAAAACACATGGCTGCGAATGGGGACCTTTTGTCAGACGTTAGAAATAACCTTTTACGACGGTGCAATTTGTGTATTCGAATTCATGGCGGCCATATTGAAAAACGAAAAATTTAGTGACTTTCATACCTACATCCTGATCGTGATTAATAATTTGATTAATAAATAACACGCGGTTGAGAGATGCCTGATTATTTGGTTAATAATCTGTGATTCAGTGTAATTTTATTGAGCATTAATCCATAATTAAAAGCCAAAAAATCAAGTCGCTACAGGACCGCGCGTTGTTGCCGCTCTTACGACAGGTTAGTGAACTCATATTTATAAATGGTGTTCTATTTCGTTTCTAGTTTTATGCCATTTAGTTTGTTTGAAATTTTTATTTTTTTATTTTCGATGTTAGGATTTTTTTGATAGCTTAAACTTATTCATAGGAACTAGTATTGTCCGTGTTTTCATTTATTGTCGTATTGTCTTCTCCACCCTGTATGATGAGGTCGAAGAGTTTTATATACAGTTTAAAAGCGAGCTGAAAGAAATGTTAAACAATATGAAAATGCCTAGTGAAATGTGTAATGATAGTCCAGGAGCTAGCTGTAGTACAGGGTTTAGAAATTTTAGGTTACCTGAGGTTAAGATACCTGTGTTCTCTGGAAATTATAGTGAGTGGCAGACGTTTAGAGATTTATTTTTAGGGTTAATACACAATAATAAAACTCTAGACGATGCGCAGAAGTTGTACTACCTTAAAGGGTTTTAAAGAAAATATTATTTTATCTATTATTTTACTAATTAAGAGACATTAATGTAACATCGGATAATTATACGGCTAGTTGGGAAAAATTAGAGGCAATGTACAACAATAAAAGATTTTTAGCAAATGGAATCTTAAAACGTTTGTTTAACCAAAAGAGTTTAACAGTAGAATCAGCCACTGAAATAAAAAGATTACTGAGCACCACATCTGATTGTTTAGGATCAATAAAAAATTTAGGGATAGACGTTACTTCTTGGGACATTCTAATAATACACATTGTTAGTGTCAAATTGGATAAGGACACCAGGAAAGCCTGGGAATTAAAGGTAGCTTCGGATGCAACGGATGATTTGCCCACTTTTACTCAATTTACTGATTTTTTAACTGGCCGCTTTCGAGGTCTAGAAAATTTAGAAAATAAACCACATGCTCAAAAGAGTTCGCAATCGTGCCATGTGGTAGGGAAAGTAAAGGCGGAGTTATCTTGCCCGTTTTGTTCTGCCGCTCATAAGGTAACTGCTTGTAAAGGTTTTGCTAAAGAAAATAACGATACCCGACGTGATTTCGCACAGAAAAATGGGCTATGTTTCATTTGTTTGGGTAGTAACCACTCTGCCAGATTTTGTAGAAACACCGTCAAATGCCATTTATGTAAAAGACGCCACCATACTTTACTCCACCCTAGCGGTGGTTCTGGGTCTGTTGGTGAGGACACGGGCGTTGTACAGAAGGAAGCAGCGTCAGCTGCTACTAGGAATAATACCGCAATGGAGGAAACTCAAAAGGCCGCTATACAAGCGGAGGGATCTACTAAGCCAATAGTTTCATGCCTTTCGACAGGAAATTGTAAGGATACAGTTTTAATACCTACGGCTTTAGTAAAGGCCAAGTCAAAGGATGGAACATATCGTGTGGTTCGCGCATTAGTAGATCAAGGGTCACAAGGATCTTTTATCACTGAGTCAATGGCTCAATATTTTTATTGTTAAAGAAAACTTTAACAAAACACCGTGTGACAGGTGTAGGTGGAAATAAAACAGTTATGTCTAATTCTTCCGTAGTTTTTAATATACGTTCTCGAGTGAATCCAGACTATAGCATTCAAGTAAATGCATACGTTTTGAAGTCCATCACATCCCTTCTCCCAGTTGTAACAGCAACCAGGGTAGAATGGGTTAAGTTGAGTGAAGACGAGTTGGCAGATCCTGAGTATCACAGGCCTAATAAAATTGACGTTTTATTAGGTGCTGAGATATTCAGCCAAATTATTCAAGATGGAATCAAAAAGAGTACTAGTGGATCGCTCGTAGCACAACAAACAGAATTTGGATGGATTCTTTCGGGTGTTGTCGGTACAGAAAATTCGTCCGACATCAATTCATATCCTTGCATCACTGTCATGCATTCAAATGTTCAGGCTGATGACATGTTACGTAAATTCTGGGAGCTAGAAGCGGAGCCATCGGGATCTGAAAAAATACTTAGTAAAGAGGAAACGGAATGTGAGAATATTTTTACCAATACCACAAAGCGAGACGAAACCGGTCGTTACATTGTAAGGTTGCCATTCCGGGATAGTAAACAAAGTTGTAAGGATGGTGAGTCTAGGTTCATATCTGAAAAACGGTTAAAGAGTTTAGAATTTAAACTTTCAAAGAATCACAAATTAAAGGCGGATTACACTGCGGTGATGCAGGAGTATATAGAACTTAACCATATGGTAAAGGTATCTCCAGAAGAAAAGAACAAAGGGTTGTACTTACCTCATCACGCAGTAATCCGGGAAGATAAGCAGACAACTAAGGTGCGCGTGGTATTTGACGCTTCCTGCAAGGGAATAAATGGGGTATCGTTGAACGATGACTTGATGGTTGGCCCGACATTGCAAGCAGAATGACGACATACGGTTATGCGTTGGAGAACACATCCAATTTGTATAGGTGCTGATATAATTAAAATGTATAGACAGATTCTGGTCAGTAGAGATGATACAATGTTTCAGAGGGTTCTTTGGAGGGAAAGTCCTGAAAAAGAAATTGAAGAATTTGAGCTAGTGACGGTTACATTTGGTACTTCATCGGCGCCATTTCTAGCAGTGCGTTCTTTACATCAGGTTGCTTATGATGAAGGGCAGGATCATCCCTTAGCAGCAAAAGTCATCCTTAATGATTTCTACATGGATGATTTAATGACAGGGGCAGAAAGTGTAGAGGAAGGATATAAAATTCATACAGAAATAAAAGAGATTCTAGCTAAAGGGGGATTTCAATTGCAGAAATGGATAAGCAACAGCGAAGAATTACTACATAAAATAAGAGAAAGCAAAAGGGATAAGGCTGAGGAAGTAAAAATAAAAATAGATAATATTACAAAAATACTCGGACTTACCTGGGATCCTCGCGCTGATGTTTTCCAGTACTCTGTAGAACTGCCTCTCCCGACGGAACCTGTAAGTAAACGGAAAATTATATCGGATATTTCTCGACTTTTCGACCCGTTAGGTTGGTTGTCACCTAGTATCATTTTAGCTAAAATTTTGATACAAAAGCTATGGTTAGCAGGTATAGGTTGGGACGAAGAAGTGCCCCGTAGTTTATTAAAGGAATGGATTACTTACCGAAAGGACTTATCTTCTTTAGCGAATGTTAAAATCCCACGTTGGCTTAACACTAAATCCAGCAATATAAAGATGGAGCTACACGGCTTTTCAGGTGCCTCAAAAATGGCCTACGCTGCAGTGGTATACGTCAGAGTTATAGATGCAGAGGGTAACATACAAGTTGCGTTAGTTACCTCAAAAACCAAAGTGTCTCCCATCAAACAGGTGTCAATACCTAGGTTAGAACTGTGTGGAGCCGTTCTATTAGCGAAGTTGATGGTAGACGTTGCTAAAACTCTGGATGTAAATATATTAGATGTGCACGCTTGGACGGATTCCGAAGTTGTTCTCGCATGGCTTAATAGTCATCCAAGCCGTTGGAAAACGTTTGTGGCCAATCGTGTCGCAGAAATCTTAAACACATTGGATACACAATATTGGTCATACGTTCCATCCAAACAAAATCCAGCGGATTGTGCCTCTCGCGGCGTGGCTCCAGGAGAACTCGGCAATACTGCGATATGGTTCAATGGACCAGATTTCTTAAGGCAATCTGTTATAGAATATAAAAAGCCTAAACACTTAATGACTAAATTGGAGGAAGTGAAGGTCCATTCGGGTATCTTTGACATTTCCTTTTGGGACCGGTTTTCATCGCTTTCCAGGATGATCAGGGTAGTAGCTTACTGTAGAAAGTTCTTGCACATAAGAATCAATGGTGCTAACAAGGAAAGAAATAAACAGTTGTCTACGACAGAAATCGAGGAGTCGATGGAAGTATGTATTAGAAAAGGTCAAGAAGAAGAATTACAAGAAGAAATACAAGAACTTAAGAGGACGGGATCTCTAGGTAAAAAGGGGAAAAAGTACAAAGCGTTAAATTTATTCTTGGACTCAAGGGGAGTAATTAGAGTGGGAGGTAGACTAGAGATGTCTCAGCTGAGTTATGATCGCAAACATCCAATACTTATACCTAAAGATTCCTTCCTAACGAAGCTTCTCATAAGCGAGGCGCATCAAAAAACGATGCATGGTGGCCCTCAAGCTATGATCGCTTACTTGAGATCTCGATATTGGGTTGTAGGGATTAAACCTTTAGTAAAGGCCTGCTTTAGAGAATGCGTTACTTGCATTAGGTACACAAATAAAGCCCGAAGCCAACTAATGGGACAGCTACCATCTCCTCGTGTTACACCAAATAAAGTTTTTCTGTACAGTGGCGTCGATTACGCTGGCCCGATAAACGTCAGAGTGTCTAAAGGACGTGGTAATAAGTCGTACAAGGGGTACATCGCACTCTTCGTCTGTCTGTCTACGCGGGCAATTCATATCGAAGTAGTCAGTGACATGACGTCAAAAGGTTTCTTGGCCGCTTTTAAAAGGTTCGTGGCGAGGCGTGGACACTGTGCAGAACTACACAGTGATAACGGCACAAATTTTGTGGGCGCTGCGCGAGAGCTGCAGGAATTATTCAATGAAGAAAAATCTAAATTCATTCCCGAATTGGTTGAGTGCTTAGCAAATAATGGTACAAAGTGGAACTTTATTCCTCCTCACGCTCCAAACTTCGGCGGTCTATGGGAGGCAGAAATAAAGTCCACAAAATACCATCTCAGAAGGGTTATAGGGAACTCTACACTAACGTTCGAGGAGCTAACGACGGTGTTAGCACAAATTGAGGCGTGCCTCAATTCGAGACCGCTTTCCTGCGTGGATCAAAATGTGTTATCGGTGTTAACTCCAGGCCATTTTTTGGTTGGGGAACCACTCGTCCTAGTACCTGATTCGAATTTCGAAAAGACTAACATTTCTAGTCTCAGACGGTGGCAACTTACCCAAAGAATGTTACAGGACTATTGGCGGCGGTGGTCACAAGATTACCTAAATCAATTTTTACAACGCCATAAGTGGGCTCACCAAAACCCAGAACCAGCCATAGGTGGCATAGTTCTGATAAAAGAGGATGATTTACCTCCTGGTAAGTGGTTGCTGGGAAAGATCGAGTTAAAATATCCTGGCCCTGACGGAATCACTCGAGTTGTTACGGTTAGAACCAAAAATTCACTGATAAAGAGACCTATTACCAAATTGGCTATTTTTCCTGTAGAAACTTAAACTTGTGTTTGTAGGGTATCATTTGTTAAGACTCCTGTATTGTTCATCATAGGAGGCATCTAGATTATAAGAATTACGAAATTGTTTTTTTTTGTATTTGTATCATAATATGTTTAAACCCATGTTAATATTACATCAAAATGTTGTATCTGTGCACCCTTTAATACTAGACATGCTGCACGGTGGGCGGTTTAGACTAAGAGAAGGACATTATACAATACGTCCTTGGTGGGCGGTATGTCTATTATTTCATAAGTGCAAAAGTTGCCTGACGCTTCCCTAGATGGCGTTGGGATCAAAATAGATCGCGCTATGGTTTCGTTACCGAGCCAACCATATATAGTTTTGGAGATTTTTTGTAAGTGGATTCCTTGTGAATTAAAATTGTACCATTCGAAACAGTTTGTGCGTTTCATTGGGTGTTCTCGCCTTCGGACCTTGAAATCCTGTTCAAAACCCAAATTTTGTGTATGTTCTGTATCTAGCCCATGATTGGACGAATTTAATAGTAATTGGCTGTTTACGCTCGCTAACTCGGGCGTGATTGGTCGTGAACTACCCACGATCTGTCGTCGATCAGGACGAGATGCTTTTGTGCGGGCCAATCAACAAGGAGCCTGGCCCGCGCGCTCGAACATTCGATATTCGGTCGCCATTGTAATGTAATCCCAAGAACTATCTAACTCTTTACTCCGTGAGTGAAAATTGATAAAATAAGGACAAATTGTGCATTACCGTGTGGTGTCACTCGTGCCTAGCCCCAGGATCGACGGTCCACCCAAAAGACAGTTTAGATCATCCAGGAGGCCGCCGCAGCAGAATAAAGGTGAGTCGTACCACAGGTCGTACTCAGTCCAAAATCACTGTTGAATTTGTTCCTTAATTGGGTGAACGGCGAACCCCGTTCGTACAGAACTACTTATACGTCAATCTACAACCAGCTAAAACTTACAGTCCACTCCTCTATCCCACATTCTGGTCCATTCGAGCAGGATTTCTTAATTTTTAGTTTCGCTAAAACCACGCTTCCAAAATGGCGGAAGTTTTAGAAACGAAAAGGAAAAGCTTAATAGTTAAAAAGGAATATTTATTTACGAAGATACAAAACTTTTATGACTATTCCAAAAAGTTGGGAACAGAACCAGATAAATTGCAATTGTTTAAGATATTATTGTCGGAAATGGAAAGTGTTCGTGCGAAGTTTGAATCCGCCATATTTGGTTTGTACGAAATAGAAGTACAAATAAAACCTACTGCAAAAATGTCGTTAAGTGAGCTCGAAACATTTGACGAAATGTATAATACATGTCAGTTAATCGCTAGTAAATATTCAAAATTAGAATCTGATTTCTATCCTGCGTTGGAAAAAAATGAGTTAGTAGTACCTACACCCGCGTTACCAAAGTTAACATTATTTCAATTTGACGGTGAAGTTGAAAATTGGATAACTTTTTATGACACATTCTCATCATTAGTTCATAATAGAAATTTCTCAGATATCGATAAATTTCATTATTTACTTTCATGCGTTAAAGGTTCTGCATTAAATATCGTAAAAAACCTACCAATTACGGCCGCAAATTATACATTAGTTTGGCAAAGTTTAGTTGATAAATATCACGACCACAGAACACTAGCATGTAGGTATTTCGATAAAATGTTGAATTTTTCACCGTTAACAAAGGATACTACGTCGAACTTAACTTCATTTATAGAAACCTTTGATTATTCACTTAAAGCGATTCAAGCATTAAACATTAAGAACTTAGACGATTTCTTATTGTGTCATTTGGCATTACAACGACTCGACCCTCATACACGAAAATTATTCGAAGAATACCGGGATCAGAAATTGATACCTACGTTTGCGGAACTAATAGCTTTTGTAAACAAACAAATTAAAGTTCTCGAACACACTTTTAAGGACAACTCTTCGAATAACACGTCGAAATCTAGTAATACACAAAATAAAAACCAAATTAAATCTTCGTCTAAGTCGGTTCTTAATACGGCGCGAGCTCCGCACGAAAATAACAACCGTAATAAAAATAACTTAAATTTGACTTGTGTGATTTGTAAACAAAATCATATGATTTATCGATGTGATCAATTTCGTAAATTGTCTGTCGATGAAAGAATGAACCGTGTTCATTCATTAAAACTTTGCCTTAATTGTCTTAAATCTGATCATCAGTCCAGTGCTTGTAAGAGTACAATGAATTGCGGGGTCTGTGCATCACCGCACCATTATTTATTGCATAAAGATAACTTTAATACTGAAAGCGCGGGAATATCGTCCGTGGCGAGCTCCCTGACGGCGGCGCAGCCGTCTCTTTCACACGCGCAGCAAGCGCTAGTGTCGTCTCACTTCGTAAGCGAAACAACACAAGCACCAGTAAAGCAAGCATTAATAAGCAATAACTGCGAATACGGAGTAGTGTTAGGTACTACACTTACGCATGTTATGGACGGTGTCGGTCAATATCAAGACTGCCGTGCAGTCATCGATTCCGGCGCTCAAAGTTCTTTTATAACTACTGAGTGTGCTCAGAGATTAGGATTAAAACGTAAAAAATGTCCGTTTACCATTCATGGTATAGGTGGGGGCATAGTTAAAAATCAAGGCATGGTTACTTGTGCACTAAAACCAAGGCATGCCAACGGTCCAACATTTCGTGTTAATTTAGTAGTTATTTCAAAAGTTTCCGCTGATATGCCTAATATCTCTTTCACAGACAATGTCATTAACGAGTATGACACTTATATGTTAGCGGATCCACTCTTTTTCAAGCGTTCTCGCCTAGATATTTTGTTAAGTAACGACATAGTACCAGATATCATTAGCGATAAACCATTAGTAATTAAGAATGGTATTCCGAGTGTTATTAAAACAGTTTTTGGATATGTTATTAGCGGAAAATTGTATCCACATAATAATAATAGTTCGCAAAATCTTAATTTATCGGTTTCATATGACGAAGAACAGTCGATTGGAAAATCTTTACGCAGTTTTTGGGAAATTGAGGAAGTGCCGTGCACACCTTCAATAAATCCAATGGATCAGTTAGCCGAGGAGATATTCTCTAATGAACATACTCGAGAATCGAACGGGCAATACGTGGTGCCGCTGCCTTTTGCGCCCGAACGCTCGCCGCTAGGTGCAACGCGTGCTGCAGTTGAGCGCAGGTTATTGTACACGGAACGTAAACTCGCGCGCACTACTGATCTAGAAAAGAAGTATAAGGAATTCATGCGTGAATATGAAGAACTTGGTCATATGGAACTTTATCAGGGTGATACGCCTAGCAAATACATTATTCCACATCACAGTATTTTGCGACCTACTAGTACCTCCACTCCTCTACGTGTAGTGTTCGACGCATCGGCGAAGAGTAGCAATAACGTGTCTTTAAATGATATTCTGTTAGTCGGGCCTAAACTGTATCCAGATATTGCTGCAATAATTTTGAAATTTCGGCTATTTGAATATTGTCTAGTAAGTGATGTTTGTAAAATGTATCGGGCTATCTCCTTAAGAAAAGAAGATCGCTTATATCAACACATTTTATATCGAGAATCGCCTAACGATCCAATTAAATTATACGAATTAAAAACCGTAACGTACGGACTTAGTTGTTCACCGTTCTTAGCAATTCGGACGCTAGTACAATTAGCTAACGATGAAGGAAAACATTTTTCATTCGCTGCTCAGGTCCTCCGTGAGGGAGTTTACATGGACGATATTCTATATTCATGTAATACTTTTGAGCAAGCTTGCTTAGTACAGGATCAATTAATTGGTATTTTTGAAAGTGCCAATTTTGCCTTAAAAAAGTGGATGAGTAACAGTGAGGAGTTACTGCGACGCGTCCCCTTCGAAAATAGGGAAAATTCCGTAACATTCGTTAAAGATGAAAACGATAGTACCATTAAAGTTTTAGGTCTTAAATGGATTCCAAATTCCGATAGTTTCATTTTTTCGGTTAATTTAAAAGACAACGAGCCAACCAAACGATCAGTGCTAAAATTGCTAGCATCTATTTACGATCCCGTGGGCTTTATAGCACCATGCACTTTTGTGGCGAAGCAGATCATGCAGGAGCTATGGAAGCTAGGCATTGGCTGGGACGAAAGGTTGCCAGATAATATAAATAAGTCTTGGCAAAATTTTATTTTGGAACTGCCGCTGTTAAAGCAGTTACATATTGAGCGTCACATGCTCTTGCCAAGGGAGACTGAATGCGATTTGGTTGGATTTTGTGATGCGTCGTTGCGTGGCTATGCAGCATGCGTGTATGTTATCAGTCGCGATAAAAAGGGTAAGGTAAAGGTTCGTCTAGTTACCGCGAAATCTAAAGTTGCGCCGATAAAACCCGTCACGATTCCTCGGTTGGAATTGATGGGTGCAGTTTTGTTGAGCAAACTAATAAAGTTCGTAGTCGACACATTTACCCGCGTTAAAATCAACAAAATTACAGCAGCTTCAGACTCGACAGTCGTACTGTCGTGGCTTCAAACGGAACCTTATAAACTGAAAACTTTTGTCAGTCATCGCGTCACGAAAATTCTTGAGGTGTTACCCCGTCATTTTTGGCCGCATGTGTGTAGCGAACATAATTTAGCCGATATTTGCTCTCGCGGAGCGTCTCCGGCACAACTTGTTAGTTGCAATCAACGTTGGTTACAGGGCACAGATTGGATGTATGAAAATTATATCGATTGGCCACTAACGGTGTTTGTGAATGCGAGTAATAATAAATTTTAACGGAATTGAAACTGTCTGTTAATTTCTTGACCGAAAATAAAATTAATGATAATTTTAAGGAATCTAAGATAGAATTTTGTGAAAGAATCTTTCGACAGTTTTCATCATTTTCAAAATTGCAAAGATCGTTCGCTTGGATTTTACGATTTAGACGAAAGAGGAATGAGAGTAACACTGCTTACAAATCGGGAGTATTATCAACCTTAGAATTAAATAAAGCTCATGATGTGTTGATAAAATTAGTTCAAACCGCCTATTTTGAAGTGGAATTAAAATTGATTAAAGATAAGAAACATGTTTCCTCATTACGAAAATTATCTCCATTTATTGATTCCGACGACTTCCTCAGGGTAGGGGGTCGCATCGGTCATTCAGAACTGCCGTATAATTCTAAACATCCGCGTCTGCTTCCGAAATGTAGTTTGTTTACTAAACTATTAATCAATTATTTACATAAAAAATATTTACATGTAGGTCCGCGAACATTACAAAGTATTATCAATGAGAATTTTTGGATATTGTCCGCTCGTAGCGTCATTAGATCTGTTTTATCTAAGTGTAAAACTTGTTTTAAATGTAAACCGTCTTTATTGCAACCCCAAATGGCACCCTTGCCACCAACTCGGTTGATACCTAATAAGGTATTTTTTAACGTCGGAGTTGACCTCGGAGGTCCTTTTTTCATAAAAGAAAGTTTACGTCGTAATGCTAAAGTGACAAAGGCGTATTTAGCACTGTTTGTTTGCTTTTCAACAAAAGCAGTACATCTGGAGGTGTTATCTTCTCTCTCCACAGACTGTTTCCTGGCGTGCTTAGACAGATTCGTGTCTCGTAGAGGTCTATGCGCTGTTCTATATTCAGATTGCGGTACTAATTTTGTTGGTGCAAGTAAGCATCTTTCGGAAATCCAAAGGTTTTTGCGTGAAAGTCAAAATGACATTTCGGATGGCTGTTCTAAAAGGCAGGTTAACTGGAAATTCAATGTTCCCAGTGCTCCACATATGGGTGGCATCTGGGAAGCAGGCATAAAGTCGGCAAAATATCACTTAGTACGAAGTGCGGGTGAAAAGTCCTTAACGTTTGAGGAACTCTCCACGATATTCTGCAAGGCAGAAGCCATTTTAAATTCGCGTCCCCTCTGTCCACTGCCTACTAGCGATAATCCCAACGAATTTAATGTCTTAACCGCCGGACACTTTCTCATTGGTCGAAGCTTGATCTCTATACCCGAGTATAACGTGCAAGAGGTAAACATCAATAGATTGTCACGTTGGCAGTACATCCAGAGATGTTCCCAACTTTTCTGGAAACGTTGGAGTCACGAATATTTAAACACTCTTCAGCAGAAAGCTAAGTGGTTTACGTCTTGCTCGAACCCAAAGGTTGGAGATTTGGTGATAATAAAAACGGATAATGTTCCCTCCTGTAATTGGCCTCTCGGCAAAATAGAAAAATTACATCCAGGCCCCGACGGTAAAGTTCGGTGTGTGACTCTGCGCACCGAAAAAAGTGTCTTACAAAGACCAACCAATAAACTCAGCCTGTTACCTTATACAAACTAGATTCAGACAAAACCTTTTTGTTAGATATAGGTACCTAGTTTAGTGTTTAATTTAGGGTTCTCTTTAACGAGATAGGTAATAGGTTAATCTTAGTTTTATAGAAACCATAACTATGGTTTCGGTAGGGGGTATGTTCTGTATCTAGCCCATGATTGGACGAATTTAATAGTAATTGGCTGTTTACGCTCGCTAACTCGGGCGTGATTGGTCGTGACCTACCCACGATCTGTCGTCGATCAGGACGAGATGCTTTTGTGCGGGCCAATCAACAAGGAGCCTGGCCCGCGCGCTCGAACATTCGATATTCGGTCGCCATTGTAATGTAATCCCAAGAACTATCTAACTCTTTACTCCGTGAGTGAAAATTGATAAAATAAGGACAAATTGTGCATTACCGTGTGGTGTCACTCGTGCCTAGCCCCAGGATCGACGGTCCACCCAAAAGACAGTTTAGATCATCCAGGAGGCCGCCGCAGCAGAATAAAGGTGAGTCGTACCACAGGTCGTACTCAGTCCAAAATCACTGTTGAATTTGTTCCTTAATTGGGTGAACGGCGAACCCCGTTCGTACAGAACTACTTATACGTCAATCTACAACCAGCTAAAACTTACAGTCCACTCCTCTATCCCACAGTGTATGATACTTCTCTGAAAAAAAAAACATTTAAAACCCAACTCAAAACAAAAAATGAGAGTAAAACTAGCTGCATAAGTTTTAAGCCACTCTGTTGCAGGAGGAATGTACGCCAAAATATCAGCAGGTGAATGGAATGATGCTTATACACATTTATTGTATAATTCCCAGAAATAAATTAAGGCAATAAATTATTGAGTAGAACATTTCCATAAAAAAGAACTGGGTCTTTATGAAATAGGCAATATATATAATATGTTAAACACAGTAAAATTTATTTATTTTCAGGAGAGCTTTCTGCAGATGCCATTGTGACTGCAGACATAATTAACACAATGGATAAATTATTCGACAGTGTCAACAGTCATTGTTCATATTTAGGAAGAGGAAAGCTTCATGCTACAAAGAAGGATGGCCAAATCGTACCCGACAACGAAACGATGGCCTCCCAATACGCCATATTTATGAAAAATACCCTTATTTTTTAAGGTCGTAGAAAACACAAGAAATATCTCAATAAGTAGCCACAAAAAAAAGTTATCCAATTTTTTTGTTTTTGTAACTTTTTCTAAATTATTTAGAATAATAGTTTCAGAACGCACCTCTTGACGATTCATTTCGCGTTTGAAATGACTTGGTATTCAAAGACTGTAATTATTCACGTTTTTCTGAAAAGTTTTAACTGTAATTTATTCAATTAGTTTAAAGGCATCAAATCAACGAATATGCTGATATTATGTATTGGATTCTTGTCATAAAAAATAATTATGTTGGTGTCTATTAAGTAGTTTTGTTCAAATGCGTACAACGGAACGTCATTTGTCATCGACAAGTTATTTAATCTGTCTGTGGTCATCGTTCATCGACCAGCGCCCAAAGAGTATTTAACCCAGCAATGAAATTATATTCTCTTTGCCGGCAATCATTCGTATTCGCATCCTATTCGATTTACTTGTTGTGAATTGTGATAAGCACTTGTGCTATTTTGGATTTCCTTCTGTTGTTTTGACCTTGGCATTGTTTTACGGACTGATAACTACCACTTGTGACGATTATTCTGTGATTTTGATTTCTGGACACCGATTTTGTTTCTTGGATATTTGTGAGAGAAATCATGCAGACGCCACAACTAGCCCTGCGATTGCTATGTGTTAATTGTAACATACGCATTGATACACTTCGCCGCCATCTCGTTTTAGATCTTGATACGAGAGTAATTTGTAAGATCTGCGAGAGGAATTCTTCAATAACAGTACGTATTTATGCCTACTCATTTTATCACATATACCAACATAAACCATCACACAATCATACATCATATAACAACTCTAATTTTTATTTTAGATCACTGGAGAAGACTACATATTATGTGATGCCTGTAAACAATTGGCAATGCAGCATGTCAACTCCGAATTAAGTAATGAACCTGGTGCCTCAACTTCCCGTGGCCACATGCATGTTTGCATACTTTGTGGAAGTTCTTTGCGGAACCGTAAACGTGACCTTATTGTGAGAGAGAATCCATCTCAGTTTCTACAAGCAATACACATTGAACTTAAAAATAGAATTGCCCCACGGCAGGTAATTATGATCTCTTTTATTGTTGTCCTATGTTACAGTGAATTCATCACTGCAATCTAATATTGTTTTGTTGTTTTTATTTCCTTATGTTTAATAAATAATGAGCCCAAAGATTTATAACAAGACAATGCTGTATGGTTGTGTCAGGCAACTTCATCAGACCATTTTTGTCATCCCTGTTGGCTGAGACTCAAGAGAGTTGCAATGCATAATATGTAGCAAAATATTGAGCAGCAGGCAGAGCCGGAGCCAGAGCCTGAGCCGGAGCCAGAGCCAGAGCCGGAACCAGAGCTGAAGCTAGAGCCTCAACCCCAAGGGTCGGTATTTGGAGACACCGACCAGCAAGCTGACGAAGTACCCAGGGTGATTAGTTTATCGCAGTATGAACGAGCGGCTAATACTGCAGCACATTGTGTTTTTCTGGTTGCCGAAACAGAGATTTGCATAGAATTTCTGACCCTCTAAGAGCAATAACTCTAGGCAAAAACAAATATTACTTGCCTATAAATGTTCGTATTTGTGAAGAACATACAATTAGTACTGATTGTGATATGTTGTTCAATTAAAAAAATAGTTTAAGAACATTTACGGCTGAACAAGTGGAATATGCGCATTCGTTTATTAACGCTTATAAAACCTCATCTGTCACGTAGGTCATATATGACCACGAACAATAGATTTTCTTTTGTGTCTGTTGTCTGACAGATCAGCCATTAATACATTTCAGGATTTCTCAAGTATGGACAATATACTAAGACAATATCAGAGCCAGCAGCATTCCTCGATGGTGTAGTGATATGAGAGGATGATGAATAAAAAGTATTTTTGTCAAGCCTATTTCTTTCATTTAAGTACTCTACCAATTATACTTCATTTACTCCTGTTAACAACCATTACTCAATTTGTCAATATCTATGCAACTTGAGCATTGAAGACTGAAAGGCAGTAGGTATCTAGTGACTAACTCTTCAGCCAGAATTGAAGTGGTCAAACCACAAAAAAAGGCTTGGACGTCTTTCAAGAACCACTTCACGTGTGATGTTATACCAGCTTTGTTGTCTACACTATACGTTGTGCAAGTTAGAGCAATATAGGTGTAGTTTTCATTTAATGATCGATGGACAAACAAAGAGTTGGTGCGCTTTGCTACAAGTCCTATTTTTTTGGGTAATTCTCTGAGAGAAATCGAAATAAATAGAAACGAGATCGCTAATTACCCTTCTAGCTTATCGCTAACTAGACTCATAAGCTACGCCGCAGTCGGTTATAAGGTAATTGTAGATTCTAACCACAAAAGTATTGTTGACGTTATTATAAAAAATCGTGGTTATTTAGAAATAATTTTCAAACGGGATAGTGTTTACGACATAAAAACAAACCAATCTAGCTATAGTTTATTTTGGGACATGAAAAATAAAAGTCGAGTCCAGCTCCTATAGAAATTTGGCCATTCTTCTTTACAGTCAACCAGCCCTCAGTTAACAAGGAACAACTTTACAAGGAAATGATATATTTTTTAAGAGTTATGATTATGTCTGAAGTGCATGTACGCCACCATTAACAGAAGGGTGGATATGGACAATTAATGGGATAGTTCAGTTGTGGAGAAAATTGTCAACATACAACATTTAAAAAGCCTCTCTACACAAAAGCTGCAGCAAGAACCTTCAGAAAATCTTTTTGGGTGCATTAGTGGTAACTGTGCTTCAAATATTAAACCAATATGTGGGCAACTTGTGGCAGGTATTAAAACTGCAATAACATCAAAGTTAGGCCATAATAAGGGCTAAATTTGATGTATTTTTTCAATATTATTAGAACAGGGGCGAATTATGAAGAAGATCAAAATTAAATTATTATTAATAGCTTCAATACATTTTTGTCTTTGTCACAACCCATATGCATAGGCACAGAGCCTGGCAATGAAACTGCATCGGAAACCATTCAATTACCACATAAAATTGAAGATTTTGTAAATGAAGACAGTGCAGAGATACAGGCATGTGCGTATGTGTGTGGGATTTTACTGAACCGATTTCAAAATATCCGTGTCAGATAATACTCTGAAGTAAAAAAATCATTGAACTATGTCACTAAAGAAATGGTTACTTACATGCATTGAATTTTGCGCTTCTATAATCAATCAACGCTTGAACGAAAAAAGTCATGTCACTGATCTCAAGAGAGATATTTTAGAAAATGTTAAAAGCATTGATAATTTTAATTTTCTTCACAATTTTGTTATTCACAAAGAACAAAATATTAATATAATAGAAAATATTTTTATTATAAAAGATTGTTCGCTGACGAAGCGTCAGCTGCAGTACTGAAACGCAAAATGAATATTATTCCACGTACATAAAAAGATGTACTGCCTATCAAACCAAAAAACAACAATTGTCTAAAATTTAATTAGTAAAACTAATACTGTATTTAAATTTAGTCATGTTTGTTTCATAAGTCTTTGTAACTATAAGTACTTGCACGTCAATTAATAACAGTTCTTATGATAGAAAAGATTTAAGAAAGTTGCGCGGAAAGTTAGAAAATTTCAGATAACATTACGACAATTTAGGGTCAGCTAGTATACAATATTTCCCAATCTTTGTGAACTTATGTATGTTTTTCTATGCGTACCAATAAACATTTTATTAATTTGAATCTACATGAACATAGAAACTGTTGGAATAAATATGAAACTATTTACATTATTTATTGTTTTATTTCGCCATATTCACTGTAGGTTTTTTGGTAGGTACATTCTCTTGTAAGAAACTCAATTTTGAGTTTCTTACAAGAGAATGTACCTACCAAAAAACATTTTTTTTTTAATTTTTTGGGGATGCTATACTTTTGAATTTACCGCCATACGAAAGTATTTTGGGGCTAAGTATAGATGGCGCTTGCGGCAACCATTCTACAAAATATTGTATGGAGTTGGCATTCTTCTCCGTCAGGAGTATATGTATTCTGTGGTTGGAAGAAATTCACCCAAATAACCTAATACAAACAATGTGAAAAAAAAAAATAACACAACTACCATTTAAGTATGCTTGAGAACTGACAATGCAAGCGATTTAATATGGAACGTAACAATTTACGTCACGGTCAATGTCAAATAACAATGCAGAGTTGCCAGAACGTCCCAAAAGGGACGATTTTTGTCCGTTTAGACATCTTTACGACCCTTCGATGTCCGTTCATATATTCCGTCCTGTTTCCATCCCTTTTCAAATAGCCAACTACAATCATTTACTTTTTTTTAATAACAAAGTTCGTTTAAAATGCAAATAACAAAACGCAGTTTTAAAAATAAATTAAAGATTATAATAATAATATAATAATAATAACTCTTTATTTTCAGGCATCTAAGGCCCATCGATAAAATACACAACATAAGTAACCTTAAAAAATAATAAACTAATACATAATATTGATAAAAACATAAAATCTAATCTATACAACTACGTTAGGTCGGCGACGTATTGCGCTGAGTCGTGGTGTCATGAAGCCGTCCGCGAAAACGCCGAAACACGACGTATTATAAAACGAAACGCAGGGCGTGTCTACTTCGAATATCGCCAGGCATCCTTTTTCCACGCACAGCGATCCCATCCCATATCGCTTGTCTAGACGTTCCATGCCCACAAACAAACACAATCATTCGGATAGTCACCTGAATTCATTACGTACGAGTTAGGGAAGAGACAAACTGATCATAAATTGTTTTTAAATAGGATATTGATCCCACGTACGCAATGTATACAACGCATTATATGTTATCTGGGCTCTTGATTTTATATGAAAAAGTTTGTTTTTGTGACGCGGAAATATTCATTTAAAAATAGTAAACTCAATAAATCATCCTCAAACTCGCTATCAGAATCAGAAAATATGACTACAGACGTACTAGTGCATCTTCTGAGAAATTACAACAGCGTCTACGTTGCATACATGGGACAAGTTAGTGTGCACACTCATTCTCCCAAGTTGCATCGCATACGTTGCGTACGTGGGGCCAGTTTATCTCTAGCTTTACGATTACGAGAAATTGAGTTTTCGTTAAAAACGGGTAATTTCCGTATTTTTAAGAATCGTACGCATTTGTCTTTCAGCCGCAGTCTGTCAAAAATACATTTATATTCTAAACATTATGTTATTTTTAGGGTTCCGTACCCAAAGGGTAAAACGGAACCCTATTACTAAGACTCCGCTGTCCGTCCGTCTGTCCGTCTGTCACTAGGCTGTATCTCATGAATCCTGATAGTTAGACAGTTGAAATTTTCACAGATGATGTATTTCTGTTGCCGCTATAATAACAAATACAAAAAAAACGGAATTAAATAAATATTTAAGGGTGCTCCCATACAACAAACGTTTTTTATAGACAATGGTACGGAACCCTATCATTTCAGCATAGAACATAGGCCTCCCTCAAATGTCGCCACAACCAGCCCGGTCCTGTGCGGCTTGCGTCCATCCGATTTACGCGACCCTCACAGGTCATCGGTCCACCTTGTGTGGCCATTGAACGCTGCGTCTTGACAAATTGATTATCTCCCAGATAAGATAATTTTCAGATCGAGGATGGGGTTTCAGATGTAGGTGTTAACTCAAACAAAACAAAAGGTAAAGTAGGTTCTCTTAGTATTATCTGGCTGCTTCTATGAAAACAAGGCGTAAGTTTATATGTATTTTATTAATTATTGTGAAAGACTTATTCATTTTATACACAAACAGAAATTAGACAAAGTTTTGGAAAGGTTGAATATTTCATACAACACTGGTAAAAAAATTCAGATTTAAAGACATTTTTTGTACCTTTACGTCCTATAAGCAAATGTTCATCTACGTCCTCCTCTCAATACTAATGTGAAATCCGTCGTTATCAGGATTCAGTACGGGACCTATCTTGATTCGGATCTTGTTGTGATCAGCCTTAATCCTGTAGCTCCGCACCACGTGAGCCAATGTTACCTTCATCGACATCATGGCGTAGGATTTACCTGATACAATAAACAAGTTAACGTTACAAAGTTTCAATCCGAAAATGAATGACGATATAATTATGCTTAAAAAAAAACAGAACATTTAAAAGTGGACATGACGTCACAGAAATCCTGCATCACCAAGAAGACTAAAATGATCGGTTATTGGCACGGAAATACCCCGAAAAGATAGAGCCAAGTGGAATTGGCTCTTTTAGCGGAAAAAAGACATGTCTGGGTTTTAGCAGCATTGATACTGACCTGCCCCCTTAGTCAAAATACATTTCTGTAAACGTTAACGCTAAAGCTTCGTGCAAAATGTATGGCGACGATGTTTTGCACGAAGCGTTAGACAGAGAACTGTCACGTGACTCACGCCCAGTAATTTCTTTGCCATACATTTTGCACGAAGCGTTAGCGTTAACGTTTACAGAAAAGTATTTTGTCTAAGTCTGACACGCCCTTCCGCTCCACCCTAGAGCGGAAGAAGTCATAGGATGATTTCCCACACCCCAAAAAAAAAAAAAAAAGGCTCTGGACACTTATCTCTCAGCAACAGTGCTGTCGCCTGCATATCCAAAGGAGCGGGCTTAAGGAGAATATTTATGTGCAACTAAAACAACGTTGCCGAGAGCACCGACCCCTGATAGGTGAAGCGTAGACCGGCTTTCGGGCACATGGGGCCATTTTTCATTGTGTTTATCGTAGGGGGGTGGGGTTTTGTCATAGTTGGCAATAAAATTGGCAACCGCAATGTGGTTGCACGGTAAAAAAAAAATGCACAGAGAATTCTGCCGCCTGTTCTCGGGTGAATGCATTAGTGCTCTTACAACACCCACGGGAAGTGATGTGATGGTAGCTATTTTACGTCCGACACCACACGCAAACAAAAACTTATGTACCCATACCCATAGACCCATATCTCATAAAATAACCACCAGAAGTAACCCACTGGCACTGGCACTGGCATAATCGCTTCGCGATTAAAGCCTTTTTTCAAAATAAAGATTTAAAAAAAAAAAAAAAGTAACCCACTAAATAATTATTTTGTGTTAAATGTTATTACCTACTACATTATTGTTGTTCACATTAGGTATTCGTTAAGTACTAGTCTCAAAGCAGACACAGTTTAATCACTAATACTTAATTCATAATGTTGTGAAGAATTTGAGTACCAATACAAACTAATTCTGATCATCGGATACAAAATAAACTTTAATAAAAATAGACTGTATATTTTATCATCGAAAAAAAAGACAGACATTTAGATTCCAGACACAATATTCGTATGGTCGGAGGATCTTTTCGTTTCATTGGGAGATAAAGAACACACACACACACACACACACACACACACACACTCACACTTTGTTCCTCTACCTTTTTTTTTTTGGTGGGTTGGGAAATCATCCAATGACTTCTCCCGCTCTGGGTGGAGCGGAACCCCTGTTCCTTCCCTGCCTGAGTGCCCAGGGGTGTGGTAACTCATTTTCAGAATTTACCCCTAGGCATGCAGGCACCGGCCACGATGGACCCCGTCAGTGGTGGCTGACACTAATCTCTTTGAGGCGCGCGTGGAACACTACGCGCCGTCGACTCACGGGCCTGGTGCTAATCGGACGGCGAGCTACCCACTGCTCGCCGTCCGCAGGCCCGGCTTTGTTCCTCTACCTTAATTAAACGATTTTGCAGTCAAATGTTACTTAATACTTGTGTATTTAAAATATTCTCAGACAAGCCTTTCATAAAAGCAGGATTAGAATCAAAATTAGAATCAGAATTATTTATTTTTAACGCAGCAAAGCAGATAATTATGTTTGTGGCTAACCCTTACCTATACACTGTCGTCTTCCCAAACCAAAGGGAGCAAACGCATTAGGATTATTAGGCAGTCTGCCAGGTTCCAGCCATCGTTCAGGCTTGAACTCGTGTCTATCTGGACCCCACATCGGATGCTTGTGAAGACCGAATAGAAGTAAAACACAAGTCCGACCGGCTGAGAGAGTGTAGTTTTCTGAAACATGGAATGAAAGATTAAGAAAGATAAATAATAGAAGGTTTGACTTTGATAAAGGTAATGAACGAAACAGAAACAGAACATAATAAAACTGGGCAAGTGCGTGTCAGCCCACGCGCAGTCTAGGGTTCCGTAGTCGCCCGTTAACGAATTAGAAAGGGGCTTTAATGTTTATTTCTAAGTTTATTACTATGAATTAAGTTCACGGTTTAAAGGACCATTACGTAATAATTAAAAAAAACTCTTTTTTTTACAAAAAGATACAACTAAGGGCCGATGTCACCATTCGCTCTATAAACTAAGTTTTACTGAACTAAGCTTAGCGTAAAAAATAAAAACAATTAAAAAGGGAATTAATTTTTACAACTGTTATTTAAACAATACAGAAGTTATCATGATCAGTTGAAAAATTTAATGGGCAGTCATTTAATTTTTCGGCGGTTAGTAAATTAGTGAGTCAGTAAAACATAAGCAGTAAGTAATAAAAATATTGGTCTGTTATTTCATCATTCAATGTCAGTGCAAAAATTACTCAAGTAGTTTAATAAATTAATGAGCAGTAAAACGGTTGGAATGGGCAGTTCGAAAATAAGTTTGCCAATTCACATTGAGCGGTAGCATCCGAACGTCACTTTGATTGAAAAGAGAGGTAAATTTTCGTTAAAAGGGGCGGAGTTTAATTCTATTTTAGGTATTTCACCAGCTGCAGAAGCTAAGGAGTGCGCAGTCTTTGAGAACCCACCCGAAAACTTCGATGAGTTTATAGAGCAGCTTTTCAGTAAATAGGAAATAATATTACCCATTAATAGAGATGAATGGACTCAAGGAACATGCACTTGCCCAACATTTCATAAAATGTATATGTGTAAACATATAATTGGCCTGGCCATACGACTGAAATACGCTGTTCCTCCTGTTGAAGCCAAAAACCTCTTGGACAAAAGAGGCCTTCGAAAGCCAAACCTGTTCTTATTATACATAAGTTTCTGTCGCTGATTCATTTGAATATTAACATGTATTTTAGTTTTTGTATCCTAATTTTAACATGTATCCTAATGCCAAATTATTAATACTTACAGATTGTCGTAATGTTCTTTATTTATAGTCTCCGACCATGTAAAACATAAGGTAATGTGTTCATGTTCAGCATTTAATGTGAAGAAGGAAAAAAAACATGATGCATGGTTAATATGGTTATGCTTCATATTTTTTCCCTTCTTGACATTAAATCCTGAAATACACAAGGGTATTCCTTGTGTATTTCAGGATTTAATGTTTGATTTAATTTTACCGCCTCATCGTTTATAGAACTGCTTAAAATAAAATTTATTACTAACCAATTACGATTTGTTAGCTGTACGCGCCTAACCGCCCAGTTCAACTATTCCACTGCTCAGTATTTATTGAACTGCCCGTTTAAATTATTTTATGACTCATTTTTATTTAGTTTACTGCTCAGTTATTACTGCTAAACTAGTTTGCAAACATGCGTTTTTTTTTTTTACATACCATAACTCAAATATTGAACTGCCGCTTTAATTCTATGCCAATTAAAAATATTATAGTGAGGTAACCTTAAAAGATAGACAAAGACTGTCGTGGACTTTTTTTTGGAACTATAAAAGAACAACAATTCCGTCATACGTAATTTTTGCGAAACTTTAACCGTTTAAGCAGCGCACTCAACTGAAGCTCTCAAAAGGATTTTTTTCTCGTTTCTGCCACGTATTTCATTGATTCTTCGCTCTTGTTGGTCGCAGCGTGATGTTATAATAATATAGCCTATAGCCTTCCTCGATAAATGGACTACTCAACACAAAAATAATTTTTAAATTAGATCCAGTAGTTCCTGAGATTGGCAAACTTTTTTTTTTTTTTTTTTATGTTTGATAGGCTCGCGTTTGACCACTATCTCACCTGATGGTAAGCGATGATGTGGTCGAAGATGGAGCACGCTTGCCTAGAAGTAACCTATTCACTCTTGACTTAAAGACTCCCAGGTTGTATCTTACAGGAAACACAGACTCCGGTAGAGAATTCCACTCTCTAGCTGTACGTGCAATGAATGTTTTCTCAAAACGCTTTGTGCGTATGGATGGGATGTCCACCATGAACCGGTGGCACTTCGCCGTACGTCTTGTGGTCCTTAGATGAAACGGGCTTGGCGGAATCAAATCATGCAATTCCGTCGCACACTCCCCAAAATGTAATCGATAGAAAACCGACAGGCTAGAAACTCGGCGTCTATGTTCAAGACTTTGGAGTTTTGACTCAACGAGTCTATCATTGCCGATGATCCTCTTGGCTCGTTTCTCAATTGACTCAAGGGCATCAAGCTGGTATCTTGCAGATCCGTCCCAAAGATGAGAGCAGTACTCCATACACGATCGGACTTGCGCTTGATAGAGTTGGAGCAGCTGTTCCGGCGTGAAGTATCGTCTCACCTTCGCGAGGACCCCCAACTTTTTGGCAGCCACTTGAGCCTTAGCCTCTATGAAGGGACCAAAATTGAGGGTAGATGTTAAAGTAACACCAAGAAGATCAAGTCGGTCGGTTATCGGCACGGTTACACCTCGGATAGATGGAGCCGGGTGAAATTGGCTCCTTTTAGCAGAAAAAAGACACGCCTGGGTCTTAGCAGCATTGCAAGCAAACAAACAAACAAACTCTTTAGCTTTATGACAGTGTCGAAAACTGAGCGTTTAGAATTGAAATCTGCCCTAAGTCGGTGGTGTTTCTGGTTTTGTTTCTTTGTTTACACCGAGTTCCGAAATAAAAGTAATTTTATATTTTTTAATGTTTTAAAAAAAAAAAACCAGACAGTGTGAGTCTGACTCACGCGCAAAGGGCTCCGAACGAATCACATATTTTTGAAATGCCTTATAAATAAAAAAAATAAAAAATCTTCTTGAAACAATCTTTTCCATGAACTTAAAAATATTATATCAGTGTAGCCAGCACACTACTTGGGCCCCCAACTACCTGTGGTCGGCCAGCGGCGCACCGTGCCCCGGATCCCGCTACCCTCCGCGACTAGTCTGCCGATACAGCGCGAGTCTGGTTGGTCTGCCTGCATTGGAACAACTATTTCGAGCCATCTCCTCTGAGTTGGCTACACTGAGCATCGTACCGGAACACGGCTAGGCCGCTTGGCGGTACGTCTGTGCCCAGTGGGTGGTCGAAACCTACCACCAGTTATTGTCACCTGATTAGCACCACCCAGGGACCACGTGTAGGGACTCAGTGGGTATACTCCTACAGACGCGGGTGACTCGGGCCCCAACATACTTCCCAGGTAAACCTTTCTCTTTCAAAGCAACACATGCCGAGGTACTCTATCATACGTTTTCTCAAGATCAATGAACACCATGTGCAAGTTCTTGTGCACACGTCTGTACTTCTCGCACAATTGACGGAGAGCAAAGGTGGCGTCCATTGTCCCTCAACCTGGCATAAACCCAAAACCGGTTCGGGGTAATCTCACTTTCCTCTCGCAATCTGTTCTCTCTCGCGATCATTTCCTCCCATACTTTCATACTAAGTGACATGAGCTTTATCCCTCGATAGTTGTTGCAGTCCTGTACATCCCCTTTATTCTTAGATACATAAGCGTACAACTATAATATTTTAGGCATCCTTATAACTGTGTAAGAGAATTTTCAAAGCCTCAAGCTTTAAAGAGAATGTTATAGTTAAAACACTATAAAATTTACTAGTTTACTTTTTTATTTGATTGAAGCTTGCCTTAATTTTTTTTTTTTGGGGCTATCCTCCAATGGTTTTTCCTGCTCAGGATGGAGCGGAGGGCGAGTCAGTCTTTTACTGAATAAAATCCACCCCTGTTCCTTTCTTGCCTAAGTGTCCAGGGGCGCGGTAACTCTGTAACGAAATTATCCGCGACTCCTTGGCATGCAGGCATCGGCTATGATGGGCCCCGTCAGTAGTGGCTGACATACGTCTCTTTGAGGCGCGCGTGGGACACAGCGCGCCGTCGACGTTCGGGCCTGGTGCTGATCGGATGGCGGGCTACCCATTACTCGCAGTCCCTAGGCCTGCGTCTAAGGTGGCCGGAGATCGTCCCGTGACCTCTGACGCCCAGGGCGTCTCCTGTGGTGGCTGCTGCTGGAGGCGTAAGGGCCACTCCGTTGAGCCTCCCTCACCCGTTCCGCCTCCTCCTTCGCGAGCATTACTGCTTCGCAGAAGGAGGAGACTGCTTCCCATTCCCTTTCGCTCAGTACCATGGCCTGGACCAGAGCCGGGCGTGAGAGATCAATGCCGCCTATCCTATCTACAAGGACATGGCGGTGCTCCGCCCAAGCGGGGCAGATCTCCACCGTATGCTCCACCGTGTCCTCTGGGCGATCCACGCAATGGTGACACCCGGGCGTTTCCTCCTGCCTTATCCGACACAGGAACCTCCCGAAACAACCGTGTCCGGTGAGCGATGGACGGCAGCGACAGGTCGGGGCCCACTTTAGATACGAGGGCACGGCGCTGCTCCTCCCATGCGGTACACTCTGCTAGTGTGTGCTGCGCCGTGTCCTCCCGACAGTCGGTGCAGTGCTGGCACAGAGCGTCCGGCTCCCTGTTTACGCGACACAAATACTTTCTTTTTTTTTATTCTAGATAGGCACGCGTTCAACCACTATCTCACCTGATAGTAAGCGATGATGTGGTCAAAGATGCAGCACGCTTGCCTAGAAGTAACCAATTCACTTAAAGACTCCCAGGTTAAGCAGCCATGCCTCGAGAGTACCTGCGTCGCCCGAAACGACAGAAAGCCGTGCTTCCTTCCGAGCCATTCGTCGAACACTGGTCGGATCGCATCGCCGGTAGCAAGGCCTGTAGTGCGCGAAAGCCTATCCCGCCATTCTGCCACCATGACCTCGTGGAGTTGTGACCAACGCAACTCGATCTCGCGCTGCATCGGTTCACCGCCCCGCGTCCGCACCTCCTCGCGCCACTGGTACAGTGAGGCGAGGACGCTCGCCTCCAAGTCCCAGGACCGAGATCCGGCCAGTGCTAACTTCTTGTCAGTCAAAACAAAATCGAATCAAAACGGCCAATGTGCTATAACTTGTCAAGACAAATCTAACAAGCCCTATCTCATCAGGCTACATTGGTAAATTTATGGGTTCCTATGACGACCTTCCAGATCCAACATCTGATGACTGATGCCTGTCTAGGTCGCGGATAAATTCGAAAAGGGTTACCGCGGCCCTGGCACAAGCAACTGAAGGAACAGGGGTGGGTTTTAGTCAGTAAGAGTCTGACACGCCTTCCCGGTCCACCCAGAGCGGGAGAAGTCATTTGATGACTTCCCACCCTCAGGATCCTTGTGCTTGTAAGAACACTGGAACTCTGAAAAACGGGGTCTATCACCGATTCCTTGAATGGTTGAATTGAGAAGTTTTTGAGAACTGGCCTTAGAGTTTATGAAGATTGATCTCGCGGAAACAGAATGGTTTGGTGTTGACTACGAGTAACAAGTAATGACTTGTTGCATCGACTTACTTAGTTTAACATCTCTATCCACGTGTCTTGCAATAACCGGCACAACGGTGAAGAGTCTCATACTCTCCTTCAGAACTGCCTCCAAGTACACAAGTCTCGATAAGTCCGTCTTCTCCACGTCTATTTTTCCTCCCAGGACCTCTTGTATCCTGAAATATTGTGGAAACATCGTGGTTTTAATACCGTATTTATTTCCCGACTTACCGTTATACGGCATGCTCTCGTCTACAAGCCAGATATGTTAGTTTATCTGCTAGCTGATCCTCGCATCATGTTCGTGAACGGGCGCCGTCAGTTGAGGCTGGTCATCTCTCAACTGCCACTGGCTTATTTTAATCTTTTTTATTTTTATTGTTTAGGAATTGTTTATTTAACATTGTTATCATATATTAGAAGCAACAAGACATAATGTAACCAAAATTTTTGTAATATATAACATGGTTTAAAAGAGTGTCCATGAAGTTTCTTGCACGTTCTTCTCCATAGAGATCTACGCCTTAGAATGTGCAATTAGCTTCATCTTTCTGACTGACCGACTTATTGACAATTCAAAAGTGCCTGTAAATGGATTATTTGAAATAAATGATTTGAATTTTAGTTGAGAAGTTGGTAGGTACTCACTCAGCAAAGACTTTCTCCTGAGCTTCAGGGTGAGACCCCAACAATACCATGGCATACATAAGTACATTCGATGAAGTATCTTGGCCGGCGGCGAGCATAGTGTTTAAATGATCTGTGATCTCCGTGTCGCTAAACACTCCCTGCTCAAGGAGTAGGTCCATGAAGGGTTTGAATTTGCTTCCTAAGAGAAATTACCATATTATTTTTGGGACAATTGAAATATCATTACGAAATTTTGTAGATTTCATAAAAATGGGAGTATTAAGAAATTTTACCTGGCATTGCACTCATTTCAGAGCTCATCTTTTGATTAATCTGAGACTTTCGTTTCTGTAGCACCTGCAATCATTTTTTACATTGTTAAACTCTAGCATCCTAAGTGCCACTTGCAAAAAACAGGTCGGTGAGTCAAAGATTGAAAAATGTTTTAATGACTAGAAGTGGTGAGACAACTAAGGTGACGGGTAGTAGGGATGCATAGTATGGATGGGGAAGCCTTTATGCAGTGGCCTCTTAATTTTTTTAATATAGCACTAGGAGGATTCTGTTGGTAGAAAGTCTTTTTCCCTAAACTTCAAAACAGCAGGGCTATAAGGCGATCGACGAAGGTCCTCATCGGACACGGTTGCTTCTGGAGGTTCCTTTCCATTCCGGATATGGCGGGAGGAAATGCCCGGGTGTCACCATTGTGTGCATCGCACGGAGGACAAGGTGGAGCATACGGTGGAGGTCTGCCCCGATCGGGCGGAGCACCGCCGTGACCTCGTGGAGGCAATCTCTCGCGTCCGGTTCTGGCTCAGGCCATGGTACGGAGCTCAAGTTCATGGAAAGCTGTCACCTCCTTTTGCGAAGCAGTAATGCTCGCGAAGGAGGAGGTGAAACACGGGAGGAAGAGGCAAACCTCGCACCATCACGCCCCTAGCCGCCGCAGGAGAATCCCTGGGCGTCGGGAGTCGCAAGCGGATTCCTGGGCACCGTAGGCACGGACTTGCGGACTGGGAGCAATGGATAGCTTGCCGTACGATGAGAATCAGGCCCGGGTCGACGGCGCGTTGTGTTCCATGCGCGCCTCAATGAGATGTCAGCAGGAACTGTTGGGGTCTGCTAGGGCTGATGCCTGCCTGGGTCGCGAGGGTGTTTGAAAGAGTCACCGCGGTTCCTGGCACAGGCAACTGAAGGAACATGGGTGGGTTTTATTCAGTAAGAGTCTGACACGACCTCCTGCTCCACCCAAAGCCGGCGAAGTTATTTGATGATTTACTTTACTCAAACTAAATTTCTGTAAAGTGATGTCTTATTACCATGTCCGATATATCACGCACAGTCTTCACATGAGAATCCTGCGTTTTCTTGAGTTTGCTCCATGCAAAGGTGTAATCGCTGTGCAACCAGAGCGTTGTGAATCGTTTAACCATGCTATCTAAGATATGTTCAGCGGCTTCTGTATATTTGCTTTTGAGATTCGAGTCTGTGAACTCTACTCCTAGCGCTGTCACTGGAAATAATTAAAATTTTCGATGAAGGTTTGTGCAGTACTTCGCTCAAGAGATCGTCTGAAATTATCCCAAACGGAATAAAAAGTGGCATATGTCCTAATAATAATAATAATAGTTCTTGTTTTCTTTATCTTGAAATATTTTTACACCAATCGGGGGTTGTCCTTGGGTGCACTTGTTTAGCGCGTACAGGGATAATCGTCGGTTGGTGTCTCATTTCATAAAAAGCGTATAAAGGGGCCTCTGCGAGTTACCTTCGGCCCCTCGTAAGCCTTCCAAAGGTCCGAGGCCCCAGGATCCCGAGAAGTCTAATGGATATATAATAATTATTATTATTTATTGTCAGGCAACTAAGGCCCATTAATAAAATACAAAAAATAATCTTTAAAAATTATAAACTAAAACATATTGAAAACATAACGCCAATGTACGTCTGTATAGTCTTCCCGCTTATCCTAACCCGTTCAGACGGTAAGACATGAAAAGGCAACATACGAACAAATAGACTTTCGCATTTATAATAATTATGAGGTCTTTGTATTTTGCCTTTTCTAAGAAAAATAATTTGAGTTCCAAATAAGTAAAAAATATAGACTTACAGCATATTGTATCCAAAGAATTATGTCGTGTGTATATCCAGTGGTCAAACAATCCTGTTCCTGCTTCTTTCTCGAGGTCTTTCACCAGCTGCCTGGACTGGCTATTGAAGACGCCCATGAACGTGTCCATAACTATCTGACTGAACGCTGGGCTCAGGAACTTGCGATGATTCTTCCAAATTAAATCTGAGCAATTCAGTATAGTAAGGGGAAAAATTTTCATTTTGTTAAATGTTCTGGGAAGGTAAATAACTTAATAGCTTAATAAACATACTCACAATAATTGTCATAATATTAATTTGTATAAACGTGAATAAAAAATATTTTGGCATTGGGCATAAAAAATCGTCCACTTGGATTTTGAAACAGTTGGCACTCGTGTGGTGCATGAGCCCGACAGATGATGTCATTAATGCTGGCGTGCCGTGCTAGTTGACCAGCCCTTTTATTGCTGGACAGGTAATGACCTGTCCTGATACAATGGTATATTACTGATAAAAAAATGCGTACATTTCGAAGTCAGTAATCCATCGCCAAACCATGGTTTGACGAAGTCGTAAAAGTGGTCCTTCTCCATGCATGTTGTCGCTACCGTGTTACAGTCGTCTGGATCAGTGATAACTGGCAAATAATAAAATTTAATTAGAATCTCACAAATAAAAGTAAAATTGAATTCACTAAAAAGTACTTGCAGTGGCGAAGGAGGTGGTAACAATATTCAACATAACACGGGGCACTACAAAGCTTGGCCACATTCTTTCAGCTACATTTTCTTCGAAAGTTCTATTTTAGATCATTAGCTTGGCCCTTCGTACGTTACCTTTGCCGAGAGTGGACGTGTTATCTTTTCTAATCAAATTTATAAAATAGTGCAAACGCGAATAAAACCGCTAGAGTCAAGTTTAGGCAGCTACTACTGCTTCAAAGTATATTTTCGTTTTTTTTTGTTTTAACTTCTAAAGGCGAGTATTACACCTTCCGATTTCAAGGGACCCAATTTAGGAACAATCAAACTAGGAAGTAGGAAGCTAGCGATTACACTATCCTAAATAACACTCCTAAATCGGAATCCTAAATCGGCAGTATTGCCAACTCTTACAAATTCAAGCCCCTAGACAGAATATCAAAAGTCGCTAGAAAGTCTCTAAAACTGATTCTACCAGGAGCGGACTAAAAAAGAAAAAGAGCGGACTCGTATTTTTTTTCTGGTAAAGGGACCCTGAGAATTTAATTTAATTTTAAACACATATAAAAATACTAATAGCCCATTTGTAGCGACAAAGTCACTAAATTGGCAACCCTTAGCTCAAAATCGTAGTGATGCGATTACACTATCCTAAATCGTACACAATTTAGGAAGTCAAATAGGGACCTCCCAATCTCATTAAATCGGACACTAACTGCTCTAACTGCTATTACACCTTCCTGTTTCCTAAATTGGGTCACTTGAAATCGGAAGGTTTATTTGAGCCTTAAGCCGCGCGTGCTCCAGCTGACCACGCCCCCGCGTAAGACAGAGACAATTTCCATAATAGGGAATATGCATGAAAAAAAAAACTTGAGAGGTGTCAAGGGACACCCGGATGGAACGAAGTTCCTTTCGATTAATTAGTGAAGGAATTGTAATATAATTTTATTTTTTTTAATTTATAATATTTTTTTAATTAACATGCGACGCCGCACAGCTTACAATAGCTTACTATAGCAATAATGCTTGATCTGCTTGCAAACTTTGTACCTACCCACCAAAAATACAAGAAGTTTTTATTAGATTGTTTTCCAACACAATCTTTTTGGATGGACAGCCTCATTGGTGTCGTGACAACTTTTCGTAAGAATTTTTTTCGTCTAGCCCCCTTTCACAACGCGCGATAAGGAACTTCGTTCCAAAAATATTTATTATCTAACCGGCTTATCGATCCCCACCGAGTGTTTCCACGTTGCCGTCGTGGTGGGGCTTGTGGGTCTCCATGATCCTGGGGACTTCCGGCATGAGTGACTCACTTGTGCCGGAGGGCTCCAGGAGAGAGGCCTGACTAAGAGGAACACACCGGGGGTCGCGTCCATTGTCAGTCGATCATCGTCGACTGCCAGTGGATGCGACCTCCACCCAATCCTAAGCTTGGAGGCGTGGCTATAGGATGCGTACCGGAGGGATGTCCGGATGCTAACGCCTCACAAGAGGGCCGCGCCGTTGGGAGGCTTGAGCAAGCTGTTCGAGCCTCCTAACGGCGTGGAACCTGGGGGAATCTTCGTCACTGCTCTCTGGTACGCATCTGTTCATCAGATGCGACCGTGAGAGCGGCGCCGAAACTGGGGAGGGCCCATAAGGGCAGAGTGTGTGAGTGAGTGAGTGAATGAGAGAGAGTGAAAGTGGACCATGCGATATGTTAGGGGAAAGATAGGGAGGTCGAGTTAGGGGAGTTAGGAACCACACCCTCAAAAGGAACAAAAATGGACAACAAGACTCAAGCGAATTTCAGTACCCAGGGCGGCAACCACCTCGAAGAAGGTGGGGGAACCGCTGCGCTCCACGGAGCGCCCCCATTCGTATACTGGGGGGGCCGACTTTGGTCTTCCGCATGCCGGCGACGGCATCAAGAGCCGAGGAGGCTCCAGATCATCTCCTCCATTCGAGGAGATGATCAACTTCTGCTACAAGACGTCCAACAAGCCGCGGTCGGGTGATGAAAGCCAAACCCAAGTCGGCAAGGAGGTGGGGAGTGGTGCGGCGTCGGAGTCCGGCGCGGCACCACTCCCCACAGCTCTGGGCTCTGGGAGTCCGGAGCGTGAGGTAGTGAGTGCTTCTGGGGGAGCCGTGGGTGAATGCTTGCGGTTCTTCCGGCACCAAAAGCGCTCCAAGTCGGGGGATGGCGGGGAATCGTCCTCTGATGTAGAGGTGATGGCCCCGCCTCCCAAGATCCCCACCGGTCGGAGGGGAGGGGGAGCGACGCGGAGGCCCAACAAGGCCACCAAGGCCGGCAGGAGAGCCGCGAGGCTCGCCCTGGAGGCGCGCCACCCTGCTGCGGTGGGGTCTTGTGCCTCGGCCTCCGGGTCTTCGGGTGGAGAGCCGGACGCCGTTAGCTCCAACTCGGAGCGAGCGGCCAGGGTTGCGGGGGTCGTGGAGGCCGCCATCAAGGGTGTGGTGCAGAAGAGGCTGCCCACATCCAGAAGCAGGGCCACATCCGAAGCCACGGCCTCCATAGTGGCGGCGGCAGAGGCGAGTTTCGGCGGGCCTCCGTCTGCATTGGACGAGACGTCCAAACTGCGGGCGGAGGTCGCCCGCCTGACCGCCACTACGGAGCTCCTGGTTAAGGAGAACCTTCTGGTTCTCCTTAACCAGAAGGTTCTCCTTAACCAGGAGCTCCGGGCAGACCTGGCCGAGCGTCGAGGAGGTCACCGGAGGGACGCGCAGGAGGAGCTCCAGCACGGGCCAAGTCAGCCCCTGCCCGCCGCGGAGAACCAAGTTCTCGACCTGGTGCGGCAGGAGCTGGCTGCCTTCAACAGGCGGTTCTCCGTGCTGAAGGGCATTGTGCTGTGCCCTCCGCTAGCGGCGAGCCAGCTGGCCTTGGGCCAGCGGCAGACGCGCTCGTTTGCCGCCGCCGCGGCTGCTGCGCCCAAGCAGGGTTCGGCGGGACGGGCCAACCGCGGGGCTGTGCTGAAGCCTGCGGGGACGGCCCCGTCAAAGGCGTCGAAGGCACCGAAGGCGCAGCCAAAGCCGGGTGGCGCGGCACAGGCTGTGAGGGTCCCAGCCAAGGCGGCAAGGCGGCCGCCCCATACTATCCCGCCTCCTGAACCTCCTGCGACCGGGGCTGCCGAATGGCAAGTGGTCGGGGAGAAGAAGAAGGCGGGCAAGGCAGCAAGGGCGGCCAAGCGTAGGGAGAGGTGGAACGACAGAAGGAGCGAGCCGCCGCTGCTAGGCTCCGCGCCCCGAAGTCCGCAGCTGTAGTGATTACACTACAGCCGGAGGCGGTAAAGAGGGGCGTGACCTACCGCGCCGTGCTCGCCAAAACGAAGGCGGCGGTGAACCTCGAGGAGGTGGGGTGTGCCGACGGCGTCCGGGTGAAGGTCACCAAGACCAGAGCCCGGATGCTGGAGGTCCCCGGTGCCTCCAGCGGCCCAGCCGCTGACGCCCTGGCCGAAAGGATCAGGGCGTTGCTGGTGGACGAGGCCCGGGTGTCCAGGCCCACGAAATGCGCTGACATCCGCATTATGGGCCTGGACGACTCCGTGACGGAGGGTGAGGTGGTGACCGCTGTTGCCAGGACTGGAGGGTGCCCTGCTGAGCAGGTGAGGGCGGGCACCATCCATCCTGACACTGCGGGGCTGCAAACCATTACGGTGAGCTGCCCCGTGTCGGCGGCCCGAGCCATCACCGCGGGGGGCCGGAGACTTTTGGTGGGCTGGGTTTCAGCGCAGGTTAAGCTGCTGGAACCCAGGCCTCTGAGGTGTTTCCGCTGCCATGTGGGCGACCATGTGGCGGCTAAGTGCACCTCGGAGGTGGACCGCAGTGACCACTGCTTCCGTTGTGGTCAGCCCGGTCACAAGGCCGGCTCGTGTAACGCCGCGCCGCACTGCATCGTATGTGCGGCAGCAGGCAAGCCGGCCGATCACCGGGCTGGGAGCAATCACTGCGCTCCACCCGCCAAGGCCAGGGGTAGGGCCAAGCCCTCCGCCACCGCCGTCACCGCCGCAGCAGCCGCCGCCACCGCTTCCGCCGCTGCCGCCCCCATAGCTGTCGTCGCCGCCGCAACCACCGCGGCGGCGGGACCCTCACAGGGGGCTCAGGAGGAGGCTGTAACGGAATACCAATAACGACCCCATTACGCCTCCTCCAGACGAATCTCAACCACTGCGCCACTGCTCAGGACCTGTTGTTCCAGAGCATGGCGCAGTGGTCGATTAACGTCGCCGTGGTCGCTGAGCCGTACTATGTCCCGCCCAGGGATGACTGGGTGGAGGACCTGGACGGCTCGGTGACCATCATTTCGTCGGCCGCCGCCGGTACCCCGACCCTTGAGGATGTCAAGAGAGGTCGGGGTTGCGTAGCGGCACGGTTCGGGGAGATAGTAGTAGTAGGAGTGTACTTCTCCCCGAACCGATCTCTCGCCGAGTTCCAAAACTCCCTCGTGGAGTAGAGAGACGTCGTCGTCGGGTACCGTTCCCTCCCCGTGCTCGTCCTCGGGGACTTCAATGCCAAGAGCTTGACTTGGAGTTCCCGGTACACGGACGCGCGGGCAGGATGGTGGAGGACTGGGCTCTGGAGACAGACCTGGTCGTCCTGAACCGGGGTTCTGTCCCCACGTGCGTGCGGTGGCAGGGCGAATTGGTGGTGAATATCTCACTCGCCAGCTCCGCCCTGTCACCGCGCGTACTTGACTGGCACGTCATGGAGGAGGTGGAGACGTACTCCGATCATCGGTATATCCGGTTTGACGTCTCCGCCCAGACCTCGAGCGTGTCGGTCCGACAGATGATGATGTTTGTGACGTGGCAATGCCCCGGGTCCGGCCTTGTGCTCGGCGCCAGGTGTACTGGTGGTCGGCGGCGCTTACGGCTTTACGCCAAGGGTGTATTGCCGCGCGACGCCGGTACACCAGGTACCGCAGACGGCTCCGTAACCGCACGCCGGAAACGGAAGCCGTCGAGGCGGAGCTATACGAGGGGTACAGAGCTGCGAGGACCGCCCTCCGAGCGGAGATCTTGCGGGCCAAGAGATCGGCCCGCGAGGAGTCGCTGGAGACTCTGAACAGAGATCCGTGGGGGCGCCCGTACAAAGCGGTGCGGGAGAAACTCCGCCCATGGGCCCCCCCACTGACACACAGTCTCCGGCCGCAGCTCGTGGAGGGCGTTGTGAGCGCTCTGTTCCCCTCGCGAGGGGAACATACTCCTCCGCCTATGGCTCCGCCTCCTGCGGTACCTGACGCGGACCAACCCGACGACGACGATGCTCCCGAGGTGACCGAGGTAGAGCTGAGAGCGGCGGTGCGTAGGCTGAACGTCAAAAGCACCGCCCCAGGACCCGATGGCTTTCATGGGAAAGCCTGGGTCCTGGCCATGCAAGAGGCTCTCGGGCCTCGACTCAGAGGGCTTTTAAGCGCATGCTTGGAGAGGGGCCAGTTTCCACGTCGGTGGAAGACGGGGAAGCTGGTCCTGATCAAGAAGGTGGGGCGTCCTGCGGACTCTCCGTCCGCTTACCGGCCCATTGTGCTGCTCGACGAGGTGGGCAAGCTCTTTGAAAGAGTAATTGCAGACCGCCTCGTCGGGCAGATGGTGCGGGTGGGGCCGGATCTGGCGGAGAGCCAGTACGGCTTCCGCAGGGGGCGCTCCACGGTGGACGCCATCATGCGCGTACGAGCCCTCACGACGGGGGATGCAGTGGCCCGGGGTAGGGTCGTCCTGGCAGTGTCTCTGGACATCTCCAATGCCTTCAACACCCTGCCCTGGAGTTGCATAGTGGAGGCACTCCGGTATCACCGGGTGCCGCCCTACCTCCGTCGCGTAGTCGAGGCATATTTGACAGACAGAGTCGTCATCTACCCCGGTCATCAGGGAGAATGGAACCGGCGAGAGATGTCGTGCGGTGTTCCACAGGGATCGGTCCTGGGGCCGCCTTTGTGGAACATCGGATACGACTGGGTGCTGCGCTGCGACCTCCCCATTGGCGTCAGCGTAGTGGGCTACGCTAACGACACGCTAGTCTTGGCACAGGGGTGGTCGCACGAGGCGGCGGCTGAACGTATGACACGCGGGGTTGCCACAGTCATAGAGAGGATCCGGTAACTGGGACTCGAGGTGGCATTGCACAAGTCCGAGGCCATGTGCTTTCATGGTTATCGGAACGAGCCACCGGTGGGTTCCCAGATCATGGTAGGAGGGGTTCGCATCGGCGTCGAGGGTACGATGAAGTACCTGGGACTCATCCTTGACAGCCGGTGGAACTTCGTCGAGCATTTTCGACGTTTGGCTCCCAGATTGGACAGGGCCGGGGCCGCCTTGAAGCGGCTCCTACCCAATCTGAAGGGGCCAAACGCCTCCTGCCGGAGGCTCTACGCGGGGATCGTGCGGTTCATGGCCCTCTACGGGCACCGGTGTGGGCGCGTTCATTGAGGCAGCGATCAACGCGCCAGATGAACGCGTCCCAGAGGGTCATGGCGATCCGCATCATCCGGGGATACCGCACGGTCTCCCGTGAGGCTGCGAGCCTCCTTGCTGGACTGTCACCGTGGGATCTGGAGGCAAAAATCCTCGCGCACCTCTACGAGTGGCGCGAGGAGGCAAAACGCCGGGGCGAAACTCAGAGCTCCGGCAGGATCTCATGGTGACATGGAGAGAGCGACTGTCGCAACCCAGCGCTGGGCACACCACCATCGAGGCGGTAGTGCCCCTCTTTGAGGAGTGGCTGGAGAGGCGCCATGGCGCCCTCACCTTCCGCCTGACGCAGGTCCTAACCGGACATGGCTGTTTCGGGAGGTTCCTGTGTCGGATCAAGGCGGAGGTGACCCCTGCGTGTTTCCACTGCGAGGATCGCCCCGAGGACACGGTGGAGCATACGGTGGAGGTTTGCCCCGCCTGGGCAGAACACCGCCGTGTCCTCGTGGATGTGATAGGCGGCAGCGACCTCTCGCGCCGTGCCCTGGTTCAGGCCATGGTACGGAGCGAGAGGGAATGGGGGGCCGTCTCCTCCTTCTGCGAAGCAGTAATGCTCGCGAAGAGGGAGGCGGCACACGTTAGGGAGACTCAACAGAGGCAGAGTCGCCCTAGCGCCCTCAGCAGAAGCCGTCGCAGGAGACGCCAGGGGCTGCGAGACGATCTCCGGCCACCGTAGACCCGGGCCTGCGGACGGCGAGTAGTGGGTAACTCGCCGTCCGATCAGCACCAGGCCCGAGAGTCGTTCCACGCGCGCCTCAAGGAGTTGTCAGCAAAGGACGGGGCCTGTCACGGCCAATGCCTGCCCGGGGGTGGAGGATAAATTCGAAAGAGTTACCTCGCCCCCGGGCACGTAGGGCAGGGAGGAACAGGGGTGGGTTTTAGTCAGTAAGAGTCTGACACGCCCTTCCGCTCCACCATAGAGCGGAAGAAGTCATAAGATGATTTCCCAACCCCAAAAAAAAAAAACCGACTTATCGATGAATAAACAAAAATAGAGTACGATCAGTGAAATCAGAATGAAAATTAATCGAAAATTAAACGAACTATAACAATTTTAAACAAATATATCTGTCCCTCTCTCGAAAACGCTGTTTTCTATGGCAGTTGTATGGGCGGCATGTCCTTTGACGTCAAAAAACACGTCGGACTTCTCTTTCTAATTATCAACTTTAAAGCTTTATAACTTCGTCGCTGATGATATTATTTTAAAAATACCTTCATATTTTGTTCACTCTATTTAATGTCTTCAATTTGAACGAATAAAAAAATATCATGCATATGCTGTCGCGCTCGAGCTCGAGACCCATCTAAGGACACACGCACTGAGTCCGGGCGTACGCGATATGTGTGCGCAGCTTTCTTGCTACAAGTAACTACTTGTAGCAAGAAAGACATACTTAGTACTCTCGCACCGATTGCCACTGTTTACATTGAATTGGACTGCACTACATAATGCATCGCGTGCAGAGGTTCCCGCCGAAGCCGGCGTCGTCCTCTATTGAGAATGAGATAGTCCAAGTTGCAGCCGACTCCGATACTCTTAAAGCAGCTTCTATATGCCAATCTGAGATGGCACCAAAGTAAGAGCGATATTAAACGAATCCATAAATAAAAATGCATATCGTGTCATTTTTTTTTTTTTGTTTTTTTTTTTTTTTTTAAACGTTGCCCCACACTAGGAATTACTCCTGTATCGTGGGTGCATTCACAAACATGTATACTCACATACATAAGACACCCAGACCCGAAACAACTATCTGTAGGTCATACAAATATTTGTTCCGTGCGGCGATCGAACCCGCGACACGCAGCGCAGCAGCCGAACGCTCAACCACTGCGCCAACCGTGTCGTCAATTTACCGGCTCCCAGGCAAACCGGGATCTACAAATAGGCCGATTGTAACGGAATTTTCCAGCGTGCAGACCAAACTCCAATTCCGTTCATTAGTACGTGCTTATGATAAAATAATGTCAATATTGCTTAGTTTTTATAGAGTTACGAGTATCTGTAGCTTAAGTTTAGTTTTTCACACTCACAACAACATACGTAAGTCTACCATTCATTCATTGCTTGTGTGCTTTTTATTATTATTATTAACCTATATATTTCATTACTGAGCCTGGATACAATATTTATTGCATAGAAATTAAGATTTTACCGTCTGAAACCATTTTACATAGTAAAAAATACCCACATTGTTTACCTTTAATAACATTACGCCAAATTTTCATGATTTCATCTTTTTGTACCACGTTCTGGTTATTTTAAATTACATAACAAACGGCTAACCTTAACAACATAAATCTGCGCCAAGTCGAAAGCGACGCAACACTGCCGTACCATCCTTATCTGGAACCATTTCGCCGCATTTTCAGGCCCCTATTTGAGAACCTCTGAATAAGACCAGAACGCTGTAATTTTCGTTATCTAGTAAGCTATAATCACACACTTGAAATCCAAAATTTCAAGTAGGTTAAAAGCCAAAGCTAAGTGAAAGCAAAGTTTCGCATTTTCGATACTGACACACTGACTCACTGATCATCACTGGTACTTCCCATTGACCTAGAGTGCTGAAATTCGGTATAGAGGTAGAATTTAACGCCCACATAGAGGAACAACTATCAAAACTAGGATCATGGAAGATCTGGACTACCTGGTGACCCGGATGAGAAACCGTAAGAGCACACCCAAACTATTAGCGTTATCGACCAACTGTCTTTGCAAAATTTATTCTGCGTAGTGGGACTCTGCTTTTAATATAAATATAAAATGAAATTTCTGCAAAAAGAAGTGAAATCCCACCTAGAACATTCTGTAAAAAAATAGCAAAGTCTCGATGGAGCTGCTTGTTTATCTCTAAAAAGGAATGAAATCTCTAGACAAAGTTGAGCCAAGTCTAAAGTTCCTTACTGCAATTTCTTTATTATTATATTTAATGTTATATGACTTGGCCGTTAACCTGTACCCACAAACGTGTAAAAAATTTTCAACCGTAGAACATTTTTTGTAAAATAAGAAGTTATTTTACAAAAAATACATGTAATCAAAATAATGTTTGTGCTGCATATATTAAATCTTCTATAAAACACGACGAAACGGAACCCTATTTTGTTGATGCAAATTGTCTAATCTGTACAATAGATAGCGTCTCAATTATTTGTCTGTACTGTTTTCCTTCCTTTAAAAACATTAACAATTTCATTGAAAGTCTGGAGAAAGTACTCATGCTCTCCACACAGACCGTTGTATTGATTGGAGATATCAACATTGGTATCAAGAATGGCAACAACGATAGTCGCTCAAAAGAGTATTGGTCCTGTGCTGCCGTAAACTTCTCCCTACTCACCAGCTGTTCCCCACACGTGTCTCAAACTGTCTGGATCATATCCTCTTAAAAATGAATTTATCCGCCACAGCAATCGTCATTGAGTTATCTATTACTGATCATGATCCTTTACTGCTATTCTTGCAAACTAATAAAAAGTATCATGATTTACCCCGTACCAAATGTAAAATAAACTACGTCTCATCTATCAATGGCAATGATTGGTACTCCTATCCTAACGTTATTGGATTCAAATAAAGCGGCGGAGGAGTTATTAGGTGGTCTCTCTATAATCATAAAGAAAAACACGTCAATATACTGTCCCAAGAAAGCTAAGATCGCTTAAGGCCCTACTACCGGCCAAGTGTAGTTGTAGTAAGCAAAAGTGTCAAAAACGGCCGTTTTTGGTACTTATGCTTACTACTTTGGATACGAAACATTTTGAGTCCTGTTTTAACAACGTAAAAATACTTTATCCTCTTTGTAACAAACGCAACTTGGATTCTTTAATATTTATTTTCTAAGCTAAGTTACGATTTTTTATTAAATGAGCCCGGCACCAATTAGCGGGTAGTAGACCCTTTTTTTTTTTGGGGGGGTGGGAAATCATCCAATGACTTCTCCCGCACTGGGTGGAGCGGGAAGGCATATCAGACTCTTACTGACTAAAACCCACCCCTGTTCCTTCCCTACCTGAGTGCCCAGGGGTGCGGTAACTCATTTTCAGGCACCGGCCACGATGGACCCCGTCAGTGGTGGCTGACACTAATCTCTTTGAGGCGCGCGTGGAACACTACGCGCCATCGACTCACGGGCCCGGTGCTGATCGGACGGCGAGCTACCCACTGCTCGCCGTCCGCAGGCCCGAGTATACAGTGGCCGGAGATAAGAAAAGAAAGAAAGAAAATACGTTTATTTACGGTAAACATGACGAAAAAACAGAGATCCCAAACCAAAGCCCGCAGGCCATGACCTCTGAGGTATGAAACAACATTAAAAGTACATGATCAAGAATGAAGAGAAACTTGATTATATATGAGTAACTTTTTGAGTTTAAATTTGAACGATTGTATTGTTTTCAGGCGTCGCATTGGTGTTGGGAGATCATTACCACAGCGCGTAGCTGCAAACTTGAAACAACCCTGAATGTTGCAGATCTTTGCATTTTCCCTAACAGTGGGCTTACCATGGAGCGAAGAGCATATTTTAATCGGTTTTGTTTCCAGGTTAGCTTTTCATAGAGATATTGTGGTTTTTGAGAAGTAACAATGCCAAACAACAAGTTGGCCAAATGAAGCTTCCGCCTGGCGCCCATCTTTAATTTAAGTTAATTAATATATAGTGTAACATGACTTCTTCGCGGAACGTTGACACAAAAACGAACACAGGCATTTTGGATACGTTGGATCACACGCCGCATTCTTGTTTCTGGTATGCTCAGGTATTTTCGTAATCCGTATAAGACCTTTAACCTATAAAAACAGCTTCGGAGATCATTGGTAACATGGGCCTCAAAGCGCAGCTCTGGATCTATAATTAGCCCTAGATTGCATGCCTGCTCTACTCTTTCAATTTTCTCTCCCATTATAACTACGAGTATTATTATTATTGTTAAATATTAGTTTGAGTATCTCAGGGCTAGCAGACAGAATAATAAGATTAGTTATAATATGATAAGTGTAATAGCTTAATTTAATGATTGAGTTCAAGTAATTCTGGTCTCGTGGTCTGTGTTTAAGACTGAGAAAAACGAGGTTCGAGATCAAATCCTGCGACAAAGATATTGTTTTGCTTTCAATATAAAATTTATATTCCAAAACTATTTCTTGTATTATTGTAAAGAACTACAGACTATACATAAACTTTTTAAAATGGTAATATTTTCACATAACTTGTAATAAGTGGGTAGTTGAAAAATAACTATTCGTATTCATTATAAAGCTGGTATTCAAATGCTACTATGGAGTGATTATTTAAAATACAAAATAATTTGCACGAGGAGAAGATGGCTGCTCGTGCTGTGCAAGAATAAACTTTATGATAGTATACTATATGGTTCAAATTTTTTTGAATATTGCGTTTAGCATTACAACTAAGATCAAATTTCAATGCAGCTCATAAGAGTTGTGATGGTCTTGTGGTCACTAAGGTAGTGCGATGTTCATCGTTGTCTACGTTCGAAACCAAGTTTAACCTAAATTTAGATATTTTATAACACTTTTTTACATTTCTTTAATAGACGACGTAGGATATTGTCTTTTTAAACGGGCAGTTTGTATAGAAATAAAACTAAAAAATTGCAAGTTTAAAATGTTTATTATTTCATTAAAACACTTAAGTAAGATAAAGTAAGTAAATGCTCATATATTTCCAAATTAATATACTTTTTATATTAGTATGCCATATAAACATTAAAAAAGGCATGCTTATGCTTAAAAGTTTGTTATCGAGAAAATGAATTCATCTGTGAAATGCTTTACAAATTTATAGCTGCTTAGATGTAGTGAATAAACATGTTATTTAAACAGTAAAAATCTGTTTATAACAATAACATCACCACATAATCTGCAACATTTTAATGGTTGAACAATCAATCGATTGAGCATTTACTTACATGGTATGTTTAAATATACCTACTAGATGAACTAGTAGCGGAGTGGCGCACCGTCCCCTGCTATAACTTGCTGTAAGCGGCTACGCATACCGCGCACCATGTTCCAACACAAATCTTTGCCTCTCATGTGCTCCCAAGTCGATGTCACGACCTCAGCCAAGTTGTGTTTGTTTCGCACTTCCGTTGTGTCCCAATTTAAAACCATTTGACCCCATAGATTTTCTATAGGGTTCAAATCAGGACTTTTAGATGGCCAATTAATAACTGTCATACCTTCTTGAGCAGCTAACCATTCCCGCACAATGCCTGCACGATAGATGGAGCAGTTATCGTGCATGAAATAAATATGTGACGTTGGATAGGCAATTCGCACAGTCGGCAGCATGACGTCACGCAGAATCTCCAAATACAAACTGCTATTAAACCTACCACCAACTTCCACCAATTCACCAGGTTCCATGGACGACATCCAGCCCCAGTAGCCCAGGGTTATTCTACCGCTGGTTCTACAAGGTAGCAAGCACTTCTCGTTGTAACGTTCTCCTTTCCTCCGCCATAAGATTTTACGTCCATCTTTGTCCGATTTAAATGATTTTTCATCAGTGAAGATCACAAAATTTTCTTCCCAATTAAAATTTAAATATTCCTGGGCAAAACGGACCCTTTCTGCATGATGAGCAGGTGCAAATGCAATTTTCTGTGCCGGTTTATAATTCTTTATCCCAGCAACGTGTAAATGCCTTCTCACTGTTTCCACTGAAATATTGTGGTTTATTGCGGTTGCACGACTGGGCAAAAATGGATTTTCAACGTGGCTTGAAACAATAGCCCGGTGGCGTTCGAATTCGGGACTATACTTAATGGCTTTTGCTCCTGGACGAATCCGCTGAATATTTCCATTGTCTCCATAACGTCTTAGCCATAGCCTGACCGTATTTCTCTAAAACAAAAATAACCATTTTTGGAACCGTGTATGTAACTTGTAAGGAGTGAATGTAATGGTAAAATAGCCAACTACGCGTTCATTAATCACAATCAATAAAATAAAATAGGTATAAAAAACACTTACTGCTATATTAAGTCGCCGACCAATCTCTCTAATTCCAACATTCTGCTCATGTAAAAATATTATTTTATGTTTGGTATAGTCGTCAAGTTGCGACATGATGCTATATTACAGCAAATTGCTTAAAAATACTTAACGAGTGAAACGATTTACAAATGTGTGTGCGCAGTCACTGCTATTAGGCGTAGTGTAAATTTTGTTACTTAGATGAATTTATTTTCTACCTCACGAAGTAAATATGTTTTACTTCGTATTCAACCATTCTTTGTAAATATAAATTCTGTGAACTTAAAGTTTTTTAAATTACCCACCCGTTTACAAGATAAGTTATTAGGCGAAAATCATATTGGTCGTTCTTTAATATTGCAAGCAATATTGTAGAAATGAAAACAAATTAAAAAAGAAACTGATGTATAGGTGGACTGTGTTTTCGAACCCACATGCTGTTCGTCGTCAATCCAGCATCAAACCGCTAAGCCACAAGAACTTGTTAGGATTACGCGAAATTAAAGATTGGGTTGTAATTATGTAGTGTGACTTAAAAGCTTTTCAACTTTAATGTTAACGAGATAATGATTAAAATAGCTTAACAAAAACATATATAATGCCGGTGGCTCCGACTTTGTTGGGTGGGTTTACCTTAACGTTACGTGTTAAAGATCAAATTTGCGTGTCTGTGTTATTATTGTATTTTTCGTCATCGAGTGCTCGAGCACTTGTCTGATAAGCTCATATAATTTAATAAACCTTAATGTTACAGGCAGGGGGTCCAAAGTCGTTTGATTTTAGGGTGGATCAGATAATGTTGACAACAGTCGGTACGTTAAATAAAAAAAATCGGAAGGTAATGAGATTCTAGTAATTCTCGTTGTTAAGAAAACTGAAACGGACGTATGAAAGGGAGGAGTTCGCTAAAGCAAAAAATAATATTAAAGCAACATGGGATGTGATGAAAAAGGTGGACCTTCGCTCACTCTCTCCTTCCCCCTTTGAACTATTAAATCTTTCTGACTCTGGAGAGTCAGAAAGATGTAGTCTTCACTTAACGTAGTCAATAATCACTTTGCAGGTACAAGTAAAAGCCTAGCTACTAAAATTAAACCTGTGTCTGTTACTTCTACAATATCATTGGCGAATTCTAGTGGTTCAATGGTTCTCCATGAGATTACAGAAATGGATGTCGAAAATATTATACTGAGCCTTAAGGTGACTCTGCTCCTGGCTGGGATGGCATATCCATTAGCATCATTAAAACCACAAAAAAAGTATTGGTCCCAATGAAATTACACATGTTTGAAATCTTGTCATTTTAACTGGTGTCTTCCCAGTAGTCTTCAAATAGGCCGTCGTCGTGTACCCCGTTCATAAAGCTGGATGCAGGGACGATATTAACAACTACAGACCTATCTCGGTAATTTTTTCTTGATTCTAAATATTTAAAAACACCTATATATCACGCGGGAACAGCTGCGGGTAGAAGTTAGTTTATTATATGTTTGTTATATATTATGTATGTCGATGAACGCTAGGTAGAGCGGGCGTTTCATTTCCGTTCCCTTTACTTTATAGAGAGGTCCTAAATAAATCAGTCAAAAAAAAAAAATTGAATTGAATAGTATAAATTTAAATTAATTTATACGTAAATTGCATGATCTTTACTCTTCTTCTTTTAATCATAAGGTCTTTTTAAAAATGTTTTTATTTTTTATTAAGGAAATAAAAAGGCTTAATTATTATTATGTATGTAAGAACCACCTTTTGCGTTGAAAGTCGCCTCCATCTTATGACAGCTTTTTCTGTCTTGTGCCACTCTTGGCCAAAGTGCTCCGTCTATTTCTGCGATATCGTCGCTCAATCTTTTTAGTGGGCTGATTCTGATGATTAATTTGCAACAGTTTGCAACCATCTTTCATTTGTTGTTCTTTGAATATGGCCAGTCCACTTCCATATGTGTCAATATTGATTTGACTCTATCTTTTCCCTTTTTGCTTTTCTTCCAATTGCCGTATCAAAAGTTCATATATTGAACTTTTAATACGGCCCTTTAATTTCATATTCATGAAACCTCGTTCTATGACCCTTTGACATGCCTTTATTTTTTCAGGTGTGCTTTTTAGGCCACCAAATTTAACATGCATAAATAGTCAAGCAGGTCTTCAGGCAGATGTTCATTGAACATGCATAAATAGTCAAGCAGGTCTTCAGGCAGATGTTCATTGCTTTAGTTTTTAAATACGGTACAGGCCCTTTAAATATTTCCTTCATCGTCAGGCCTATTGGTCTAGTGGTTAGTGACCCTGACTGCTATGCCGGAGGTCGTGGGTTCGATTCCCACCCAGGACAAATGATTGTGTAATGAGCACGATCACTTGTTCTGTGTCTGGGTGTAATTTTTAGAAATATATAAGTATGTTTATCAGTTGTCTAGTACCCATAACACAAGCTCTGCTTAGCTTGGGACTAGATGGCGTTGTGTGATAGTTGTGGAATATTATTATTTCGTTTATTCATTTGTTTCATATTACATTATATTTTTAAATATTTCAATTTAAAAAAAAAAATAGTATCCCACCGGTATCGGGAACAGGGTCCAAGCTACCGGCGGTCAGGGCTCCAGAGAGAGGAACCGCCTGACAATGCGAGCCGTGTCCAGAAGTACTGCTTTCTGAATCAACACTGACACGACTATCGGTACAATGATCGCTGAGTCCACATCCCACATGTCGACAACCTCGCGAGCCAAGTCAATATACTTGATTTGTTTATCTTTCTCGGCTTTCACGAGGTTCTCGTCATGTGGGACGGTAATGTCAACAATCATTGCACGCCTCTCGATTCGGTCCACCACCACTATATCAGGCTTATTGGCTACAATAGTCCTGTCAGTGATGATGGACCGATCCCAGTTCAATGAGATATGACTATTATCGAGAACTGGGTCGGGTGCATATCTGTAGTACGGCACTTCCGATTCCAGAAGAGAGTATTTCAGAGCAAGTTGCTGATGGATAATCCTGGCTACAAGGTTGTGCCTATGCAAGTACTCACCGTTAGCCAGACGAGAACAACCAGAGATTATGTGGCGGATTGATTCTCCCGGACGATGACATGCCCGACATATGTCAACCGTGCCGTCCTTCACAATAAATCTCCGGTAGATTTTCGTCATGATAACTTCGTCCATAATTGCACAGACAAAACCTTCGGTTTCCCGAAATAGGTCACCGACACGCAGCCAGACTACGGACGCTAGTTGGTCTACATCGGGCCCATGTAGGGCCCGAAAAAAGCGTCCGTGAAGTTCCTTACTCTGCCATACTTCTCTGCGATCGTTAGTGTCAAGCACTAGAGGTTTGCGCCAGTTCTCGTTAGCCAAGGAGAGTGGAGTAAGGCCCTTGTCCACCGCCACTACATCTCGATGCATACCCACGTCAGCAGCTAGAAAATATTCCCTTCGACTGCATACCTCGCGGTTGTGGACGGTCTTCGCATTTAAAAAGCCTCGGCCTCCACACTTCCGCGGGATATACAGTCTCATCACTGAAGAACGTGGGTGATGCATTCAAAATGCAGTCAGCAGTGTACGGAAACGCCTATCCAGGGCGTCAAGTTCTGTTTGAGTCCATTTGAGTACGCCGAAAGAGTACATCAATACCGGCATGACCCAACCGTTGAAGGCGCGCACCTTGTTTCCGCCCGATAGAAGACTATTAAATACCTTCTTCAGGCGGCCAAAGAAGCGCTCCTTCAACGATTGCTTCATGTCAGTAACATTGACACCTAACGCTTCCGACATACCCAAATACTTATAGGTTTCGGTTGGAGAGAGGGATCTCAGGTTGATGGAATCCGAGAGTTGAGTTCCCACGGATTCCACAATCTCCCCTCGCTTTACATGCATGACTGCACATTTGTCCACACCAAACTCCATCCTGATGGCACTACTGAAGGTTTCAGTTACCTTCAGTAGCTCCAGCAGTTGCAGATTGCTGGGGGCAAAAAGTTTCAAGTCATCCATGTAAAGCAGGTGAGATATAACCTGACCACCTCTCTTCAACCGGTAACCTAGTCCTGAATTCTCCAGCAGTGTGCTTAGAGGATTCAAGGCTAGGCAAAACCAAAGCGGACTCAAACTGTCACCCTGGAATATACCCCGCTCGATCCTTATCGGTTCGCTATTCTTCTGGATTTGTCGACATCCTGGATAGCGAAGGACCTTATATTATTATTATTGTTATACTATTATTATTAATATTTGTTTCATGTGTTTTTATCCTTCGTTCTATTTCTTTCTACGTACAAGATCTAAATTGTTTAAGATTGCCAAGATATAAATATTGTTTTATCGGCACTGAGTCTATTGAATTTTATGTCCACCCGCCAAGGCCAGGGGTAAGGCCAAGCCCTCCGCCACCGGCGTCACCGCCGCAGCAGCTGCCACCACCGCTTCCGCCGCTGCCGCCCCCACAGCTGTCGTCGCCGCCGCAACTACCGCGGCGGCGGGACCCTCACAGGGGGCTCGGGAGGAGGCTGTAATGGAATGCCAATAACGGCCCCATTACGCCTCCTCCAGGCGAATATCAACCACTGCGCCGCTGCTTAGGACATGTTGTTGGTCGATTAACATCGCTGTGGTCGCTGAGCTGTACTTTGTCCCACCCAGGGATAACTGGGTGAAGGACCTGAACGGCTCAGTGACCCTCATCTCGTGGGCCGCCGCCGGTACCCCGTCCCTCGAGGACATCAAGAGGGGACGGGGTTGCGTGGCAGCACGGTTCGGGCAGATAGCCGTGGTGGGGGTTTATTTCTCCTCGAACTTCCACAACTCCCTCGCGGAGTTGAGAGACGTCGTCGTCCTCGGGGCCTCGAATGCCACGAACTTGGCTTGGGGTTCTCGGTACACGGACGCACGGGGCAGGATGGTGGAGGACTGGGCTCTGGAGACAGGCCTCGTCGTCCAAAACCGGGGTTCTGTCCCCACATGTGTGCTGATGCGGGGCGAATTGGTGGTGGACATCACGTTTGCCAGCCCCGCTCTGTCACCACGTATCGTCGACTGACGCGTCTTGGAGGGGGTGGAGACGTATTCCGATCACCGGTTTATCCGGTTTGACGTCTTCGCCCAGACCTCGACCGTGCCAGTCCGACGGACCCCGAGTGGTCCGCATGAGATTTAAATGGGTAATTGCCATCGCTGAATACTGGGTCAAACATAATGTTTAATTAAATTTGCCATCGACACGCTAAGAAGAAGAATGGGTAATAATTATGATCAATATCTAATGTGAGTTTTCTCTTTTTTTTGTAACTTTGTAATGTTATATCTTTTTCGTGTAACTTATTGTGCTGCTATTAAATGTTAAGTGAGAAGATCAATTGTGGGATTAAAATTTACTTCAAACATTCCTCAAGTAGAAAGCCCGTTGAGTCTTTTGTAAAATCTATCTTTGACGCTAGCCGGTGAGTAAGGAAAATAATTCATACAACATTTTTTTATTTCTTTAATAAAAATAGTATCTTGGTAACTGCAAACAGCAACCTAATCTATTAGGTAATTAAATAGTCCTTCTTATAAGTACTTTGAAACAAAGTGCTAATATTAGATAGATATTTTTTTGTGTAGATTATAATGCGGTGTGCAATTGTCAAGTCACTCTATTTATTAAGGAAATAAAGAAATTTAAGATTGATATGGTTACTATAAAATGTTGTTAGCTAACTAAAAAGGTATCAAATTAAGACAAAGTGGTTGGATAGCTGCTCCCAAAGATAGATAGCCACTGAATTACCCGACTTGGTTTAGATTCGATTTCTCAACTTTTTACGGTAGGAAAACTGCGTCGGCATTTTTGTACATGTTATGTTTTTATGGGATTATATATACCCTTGTAATATAACTTTCAGCTTTCTAGAACTAATAGTCTCTATTCCTTGTCCTTGCTAGGACTAAGAAACCCTAATTACATGCAAAAAGTACTTATGACTAGAGTTAGACTAATAACAAAAGGTTCAATATTTGATGAAGAGCAAGGCGTAAAACAAGGCCTTCCCTGAAGAAAATTAGTTTACTGATTAGTGCTCTGGCCCCATTAATACGGCGCTCGATCCTACACTGCCAAGCTGGCGTGACTGACTTTGGTCGTGTAGCTCTGTCATTGGTGAAATTGACGTGAGCTACACGACATGCCACTACAGACGCGCAGTACATGATCGAGTGGGTATCGGTGGGGTCTTCGCAGTTATCAAAATAGCCATCAGCGCCCTATTTTTAGTATGCATCGGCAAACGAGATAAGCGTGCCCTAAGTTCTGGATACATACAGGTGTAAATTACTTGCAATTTTTAATTTGTTTTAAAAACAAGAAGAAGCGATGATGCTTCAGCGTTCGTGTCACCATAACTATCTATATAATATTACAAAACTCTTTTGAAATTTTGATTGAAGATTACATAGTCTAATACATTTTGATTTTCGACAATCGTCAATCGCTGATATAATGTCACTTTATCTGGAGTCTTGTAGGCTCTAGGCAATGTAATAGTTTTGTTTTGCTAATAATCCTGTACGTTAATTCAAACTCAAACGTTGGAAGCTAGGTACCAGCATTTTAACATGTTATGCATATTTTATAATGTATAAATAATTTAGTGTTTTATTTATCTACGAGTATGTACTGTTAAAATGAATTGAACGTTTGGAACTTAAATTTTATGATAACTGAATACCTTAAGTTTCAGATTTCTGACAAATGCTAGTCAAGATCGTTTTCACAACAAATAAATTGTGTTAAATCTATCATAAAATACTTACAATATAGAGTTCGTGGTCCAAATTTAGTTGCCACAGCTCCGCCTAAATCAAAGCTCTGATTCATCGCGTTGTTGACTTGGTTCCATAAATCTGCAAACATATTTAGATATTTTAGGCTGTTAGTAGGTTATTGAAGTAATGCAAATATATAGTTGCCCGAAAATCTAATTTTTACGAAAATGTTGCCATTCTACTAAACTAGTCTCATAACTAAATGTTTCACAAAAAGACAAGTTCGATTCGTGGTTCCACGCTACTGCGGAGGCGTCCTAGATTCTGCACAGCACACGCTTGAAGAGCGCCCTGCCAGGTCCGCTGAGCAGCGGATCCTGGTCGCCGGGATTGGGCAAGATCGATCTCTACCGGTAGTAGTGAGAACGATCGTGGCGGAAACAGAAAACTGTAGAGAAGTAGCCCCCTTCTGTGAGACCGTGATGGTTGCTGCCAGATGTAGGCCGACGAGTGGGATCATGCTTTCACTATCCCGCTGGAAAAAGAAGGCGTCGAGGAGGCAACCACCTCGATGCTTAACGCACCGAAAACCAACATGCAGCATTTAAAACTGGCGGGACTTGGGCATTTCGGGCGCTCATATTGGGGACTCTGATTACCCACCGAGTGACTCTCAGCTGATCTGAGAGCGGAAGAAAAACATAGAATATGTCAGCTACTTATCATCCCTCGCAGGTCGTACGACTATTGGAAACGTTTTACTTCAACATCTTTATGTAAACCTAAAGCCTTGACTATAAAATTTAAACAAGTCATAAACACAAATTCAAATTATAAAATTTAAACAAATCACAAACACATTTCAAGGTTTTGAGGAATTTAGTCTGTACCTTTTTCAAGCTGTCGATGTACTTCTGATAAAATTAATTAATTTGTATCTATATATTTATATATTTGTATCTATTTATTTGTAACTATCGTGACAAATCAGCAAATTTGTAATCTAGATATTTTTTCTGTATCTGAATCTAAAATCTGTAATGTTGAGAACTATAAGCACCTTTTTCCTTCTGATTCCATAACTTTGACCCTTCTCACACAGAATATTCGCAGCATTAATAGAAACATGAACGGATTTCAAGTGTTTTTACAAAATATTGACATAAACTGTGATAAACATGAAAATTAAAAACACGGTGAAGTACAAGGCGTAAACTAGTTTGACATCTTTATCTTAGTTCATAGCTAAAACCGTCCTTTTCTCGCACTGCCTTTTAGTAAAAGATAACGATCCTCTAATTTTAGTTAAGTTATTGAACAAGAGAATCGGTACCATTATCGCCCTAACAGAATGTTGGTTGTCAAAACAGACAGTCAATTTACTATCTCTTGACGGTTATCATTTTTATAAAACTATAATAATAATAATAATAATAAGGATGGAGGATGCGCTTCGCGAGTATAGATCCACTCCGACCGAACTTAGACCCCGTTTACCACGGTTGCCCATGCACAAAAAAAATAGGGCGTTGGTGTGTGCTTTGGACTCGCTGCTTAAAAACATCTTTGAAAGCAGCGAGAACCTCGTTGATACGCACTCAATCTTGTATTGCGGGGCTGTTGCGGCATGTCGCTTGGCCAACGTGAAGTTTCCGATTAGTGACGGAGATATTCTGCCAAAGCCTGCTGTACCAGCCTGGCAATGCAGGATCGAGAGGCGTATCGATGGGGCCAGGGTACTCATCGGCAAACTAATCTGCTTCAGGGAGGGCAATACACGTGATGCGCTTTGTGAGGCGGGCGTTCTCGGGGACTGAAATCAACCCTCGAGAATACATGTCACAGAGCGCATCGACTTCCTGAAGCAGAAAGTTTGTGCATGGGCAAACCGTATTCGGCGGTATAAGCGGCGAGTTGACCGGTACTCGCAGAATCGCATGTTCCAGAGCGATGAGAGGTGGGTATATAGAGCTTGGGAGCGACCTGAACAAAATGTGACGGACGGGTGCCGCCCGGATGATGTTGACACAAGTACGTTCTGGCGCAGCATTTGGTCGGTGCCCGTCTGTCACACTGAGGGCGGCTGGATGCGTGATGTCGAGCGTGTGTGCGAAGCTATACCAGAAATGGAGAAAATTAACATCAGCCCATTAGATATAGCTAGAGCAGTCCGTCCGTTACCGAATTGGAAGTCTCCAGGACCGGACGGACTGCATAACTTCTGGCTAAAGTGGTATAGCAGCTCACACGCGCTTCTAGCATCTCAATTCCAGTCATCCTTAGAGTCTGGGTCGCTGCCTGAGTTCCTAACAACTGGTGTTACCCACCTGCTCCATAAGATAGGTAGTCCCGCGGAACCTAAGAATTATAGACCGATAACGTGTTTGTCGACGGTCTATAAACTTCTTACATCCATCCTGAGAGTGAAAATTAATCTGCACATTGAAAGTAATTAAATTATGTCTGCCTCTCAGAATGGATGTAGGAACGGGTCCCGCGGTACTAAGGAGCTACTCCTCATAGACATGGCCATAAGCCAGCAGGTTCGTCGATCCCACAAGGATTTGTCGACATGCTGGATAGATTATAAGAAGGCCTACGACTCTGTTCCACATACATGGCTCATGAGGGTGTTAGAGTTGTACAAAATAGATGCAACTCTCCGCACCTTCCTTGGGTCATGCATGGGACAATGGAAGACAGTCCTTCGCTATCCAGGATGTCGACCAATCCAGGGGAACGATGAGCCTATATGGATTAAACGGGGAATATTTCAGGGCGACAGCTTGAGTCCTCTTTGGTTCTGCTTGGCCCTGAATCCTCTAAGCACATTGCTGGAGGATTCGGGGCTGGGCTATCGGTTGAGAAGAGATGGTCAGGCCATATCTCACCTTCTTTACATGGATGACCTGAAACTCTTTGCCCCCAACAATTTGCGACTGATGGAGTTACTGAAAGTAACTGAAACTTTCAGTAGCGCCATCAGGATGGAATTTGGTGTGGACAAATGTGCAGTCATGCATGTAAACCGAGGAGGGATTATGGAATCCGAAGGGATTCAACTCTCGGATTCCATACACCTTAGATCCCTCTCCTCGACCGAAACATACAAATATTTGGGTATGTCGGAAGCGTTAGGCATTAACGTTGCTGACATGAAACAATCGTTGAAGGAGCGCTTCTTTGGCCGCCTGAAAAAGGTACTGAACAGCCTTTTGTCGGCCGGAATAAGGTGCGCGCCTTCAACGGTTGGGTCATGCCGGTTTTGATATACTCTTTCGGCATACTCAAATGGACTCAGACCGAACTCGACGCCCTGGATAGGAGGGTCCGTACGCTGCTGACCGCAAACCGGATGCATCACCCACGATCATCGGTGATGAGACTGTACATCCCGCGGAAATGTGGAGGTCGAGGCTTTCTAAACGCTAAGACTCTCCACAACCGCGAGGTGTGCAGTCTAAGAGAATATTTTTTAGAAACCGACGTGGGTATGCACCGAGACGTGGTCTCAGTGGACAAGGGACTCACCCCGTTGTCCATGGCAAAAGAGAACTGGCGCAAACCTGTAATACTCACTTCTGATGACCGCAAGGAGATATGGAAAAGCAAGGAGCTTCACGGGCGCTTTTATCGGGCTCTTCATGGGCCTGATGTAGATTTCTTGGCGTCCGTGGCCTGGCTACGTTTCAGCGACCTCTTCGGGGAAACTGAAGGTTTTGTCTGTGCGATTATGGATGAAGTTATCTTGACGAATAACTACCGGAGACATATTATGAAGGATGGGACGGTGGACGTGTGTCGGGCATGCCATCGTCCGGGTGAGTCCATCAGACATATTATCTCTGGTTGTTCTCGTCTTGCTAACAGCGAGTATTTGCACAGGCATAACCACGTAGCCAGGATTATTCACCAGCAACTTGCTTTGAAATATAAACTTGTGGATTCTGAGGTACCGTATTACAAGTATGTGCCCGACCCAGTTCTCGAAAATGACCATGTCACGTTGTACTGGGATCGGTCTATCATCACTGACAGGACTATTGTTGCCAATAAGCCTGATATTGTGGTGATAGACCGATTAGCGCGCCGCACAATGATAATCGATGTCACCATCCCACATGACGAGAACCTCGTGAAAGCTGAGAAAGAGAAACAAAACAAATATCTTGATTTAGCACACGAGGTTGTCGATATGTGGAATGTGGACTCGGCTGTTATTGTGCCGATAGTCGTTACCGCCAACGGCCTGATGGCCAAAAGCCTCGACGACCACCTGTCGAAGCTGTCGTTGCACGGTTGGATCAAGGGCCTGATTCAGAAGGCAGTACTCCTCGATACGGCTCGCATTGTGAGGAGGTTCCTGTCTCTGGAGCCCTAACCACCGGTAGCTTTGACCCTGCTCCCGACACCGGCGGACTACTATTTTTTTATAATTTTAAATGTTTTTTTTTTCTTTTTTTATATGATTTGTAAGAAATATTTAAAATTATAATTTATATATGTATAGAAAATGAATAAACGACGTAATAATAATTTCTTTATTTGGGTAAACTTTTTTACATTATTTGTGAAGCAAATCTGACTCTAGAGCTAGATATTATAATATCTGTATTTCAAGAGTCAGTTTCTTCTTCCTTGGTGATTACAACTATTTGTATGCAGTAATGAGCAGCATTAGTAAAATTTTATAAAATTAATAAATTTATACAATACATAAAATTTGTTAGTTACATTAAAAGTGATAATCAATAAATAATAATATTTTAATTAAATTTCTTAAATATAATCCATTAGAATAAAATTAACTGAACCAAAACGATCGATTAGTAGATTAATAGATTAGTTTAAACCAAAAATAATTTACGAACAATCAAAGAAGAACCGATATTCCAAGACAGTAATTACAAAAAATCCCGAACCTTCATTTGATTTACTATTAACAGAGACAACTCCATCCGAAGCAATTAATAAAGTATACAATTTTTCTGATAACTTTGCGAAAAGCTTAGCGGAAAAAACTTTAAATTCTAGTAATTTTTACCGTCAAAACCCGACTACAACATCCTCGAGATCTTCACTAAATTCTTTTGTTTTGTTAGATACCGACCAAAGTAGTAAGCGTAATAAACGGGTTACAGGATGGTTGTGCTACTGGGTGGGATGGCAAATCTAATTATACAGCATGTAACAAAAACCCTGTCCGATCCTAAAGGTATTATTTGGTATCGTACTGCGTACACATATACGTAATCATGATATGAGATTATTGTTTTTCCCCACTGAAAATAATTGTTATATTTAAAAAGAAAAGAAAAACTTATCAAAGGCAACACTGAGCGCTCAACAAAGTTCACCTACAGTTTCGTGTTAAAGAAGCCGCCTGAGCGAGACGGTCTTATTGATCCTTTGTTAAAGAGTGCCTACAGCGCGGCTAGTGCAGGGCGGTATCGTTTAAAATAAAAATAGGTAAAAATGAAAAGATTTTGCCGGCCGGTGAAGTGTTGTCAAATTATGAAAATTTGTCATATTTAGTGATAAATTTCGCATATTTTGTAAAAATAAAAAATCTGTAACTTTTGGTGTTTATGAGTTACATTTTTTTACTATTTTTCCTAGTACGTATTTTAAACCAGAAATACGCCTTTATTGGATCGGACAGGGTTTTTTTTTCTGCTAACAGAAAAGTTGTGTGGAAATCGGTTGCCATGTTAAGTGATGCGGAGGAATGAAGAAAATGTCGCGAGGAAAGTCTTGTGTATGGATGTGGATGGCTATAAGAGTAGAGGAAGGCCAAAGAAACGATGGCTAGACTGTGTGAAAGAGGATAAGGGTAAAAACGGGGTGACTATAGAGATGACAACTAATAGAGGAGTATGGAAGAAAAAGACATGTTGCGCCGACCCCAAATAAATTGGGATAAGGGCAGGAGAATGATGATGATGGATCGGACAGGGTTTTTGTTACATACTGTATACATCACACACCACACCTTTCAGCTATGTCTAACTTAAGGAATATTCCCTAAACTGCTTAAAAAAGCTGTGGTCACACCTGTTTTCGAGACTGAAGACAAAAACTGTGTGAATAATTACTGACACATTTCAGTGTTAACGGCCTCTCAAAAATTTTAGAATAAATCGTTAACAGTAGATTGATGAAGTATTTGGAAAATAACAACCTACATTCAGATATTCAATTTGGAAAAAAAAAAAAAAAAATTAATTAAAAAAAATTAATTGAATAAATTACTTACTGCAGCCATCTCCAAAGAACAGTGGCGCATGCCCTACAATAGGCCACGCCCCCGACCAGTATGGTGGCTCGGCAGTGTTAGCACTCTGGCGGCGCCACCACCAGTACGCAGCGCATGCGATGCACAGCAGCACCACAGCAAACATTGTTGAGCTTAAAATAAACATATCGTAACAAACACATGCCACACCCGTAGTTGAAAACCTCGTTAAGACATAAAGTACGCAATTTGAGTTAGTGGCGTTTCCGATTTCCTGACCTGAATACCTACCCGGAAATATAACTCACGTAACGATTACTTCAACCACTGCTGAGAAATGGCACTCAGTGTTGCTTTCTAGGGTTCTGTATCAAAATGGTAAAAAGGAAACCTTCTGGTGCGACTGTCTGTCTGTTACAGCTGATCTCAAGAACTATTAATTGCTATCAACTTAAAATCTGGATTAGTTTTAAACGACGATTGCCGATCTATTTTGCAAATAAGAAAGAAATAAAAATGCAATTTTTTTTTTGCAACACTGTGGCTCTGGATTAAGAATGCTGCCACCCCAATTCATCCCATGGGTGACGCAGGGCGTTTACCAGTCGCCAGGTGGTATTTACGAGTAAGTATAAGTTTTTTTGAATTGGAATGGGTTATAGTTATAATTTTAGGACCTGGTATATATATACGTTTCGTTTTCATAGTATAGGGTAGCAGACCAAAACAATATACTCGTATATTGGCCTATCACAAATGAGGCGGTAGTTTTGCTATAACCATCGTGCGTTGACAAACATGACGGTAGTTGTATGACTGTGAGCGCGCGGCGGTGGCGTGCGGTCGTTGATCCCAGCTGGTACATAGTTCCTCCCCAGCGAAGCGCCCGTAAAATGCAAGTGGTGCAGACTGGTGTCTTGCATACGGCGTCAGCGACCGCATAAGTAGAACAAAGTGATGTCTCGACATGGTGCCAGCGAGCGCCTGGGGCTACGGTAAACGTGTACGGGAATTTGCACACAGACGCGTGGGCGCAGTGTTCGCGCTGTGTGTCTTTCACTTTTTTAACATAAGGCTCAATTACACCTTCCGATTTCAACTCTTACAAATTCGAGTCCCTAGACTGAATATCAAAATTCGCTATAAAGTCTCTTTAAAACTGATTCTACCAGGAGCGTACCAAAAAAAAAAAAGAACGGACTCAGTTTTTTTTTTCTGGGAAAGGGACCTTGGGAAATGAAATCATAATTTAAACTCATACAAAAATACTGTTAGCCCATTTGTAGCGACAAAGTTGCTAAATTGGCAACACTTAGCTCTAAATCGTGGTGACGCGATTACACTATCCTAAATCGTACACATTTTAGGAAGACCAATCAGGACCATTCAATCTCTGTCTGTTTCATAAATAGGGTCCCTTTTTTATTGGGGGGTGGGAAATCATTCAATGACTTCTCCCGCACTAGGGTGGAGCGGAAGGGAGTGTCAGACTCTTACTGACTAAAACCCACCCCTGTTCCTTCCTTGAAATCAGAAGGTGTAATTGATTTTAGTTGTAGTGCGCATTCGTGCTCCGTCTTTGTCGGACGCGTAGACTACTATATATTGGCTGGTCGTATGTTCTTACAGGGCGAAGCGTACATGGCGAAGGTCTTGAGGTGCGGCCGGATCGTGTGACGTATGACAATTTGTAAAACCTATGAAAACCTGATACGCAAGGAAGAAACGGCTGGAGGCGTTTTTGTACCAACATTGAAAATAGTAATCAGGCAATGAGGGTCAAAACCTGTCTTGCCACAGGAACAGATCACTCAATAGGATGTCTCAAAAAACTAGACAACACCCTACACAATTAACGATGCAGAAACAAGCGAATTACTTCTGACAACCCACTTTCCAGGCTGCCAGATTGCAACTGAACAAAGCTGGGAACCATTATGGTGAACGAGCTATGAGCAGCTTGGACTGGCATATGGCAGCTGAAGTCATTGGCCAAGACAAATTAACATGGGCAATCAACACCTTCCTACCTTTCTGTGATGTAGGTAATTCTATATTTTATATTCATAGCAATAAGTGGGTATGTACAACTTTGCATGTGTGAGTTAGTCTCTCAATAAATCTGTTACGCGATTGACGTGGTTTTACTGCCGCCGATTCCCCGGGGTTCCCAGTGTCCGGAGATCCTTCAGTGGCGACGATTAAGTGATTACACGCGTGTAAATTTTATGTTGCGACCAGAAAACTCTAAAGGTGCGGTGTAAAGTTACATAACGGACTCAAAATGGCGGTCGGAAAGATCGGTGCGTTTGACCTAACGAAAGACAATTGGGACACGTATGTGGATCGATTAGATCAATACTTTATTGCCAACAGTGTAAAAAGTGAATTAAAAGTCGCAACTTTAATTACGGTCGTTGGTAATAGTGCATATGAGTTAATGGTTAATTTATGCACGCCCGTTAAACCATCCACAAAAACTTATTCGGAGTTAATAGCGGTAATGAAAGGACACTTAAACCCCAAACCGTGTATGCTCGCTGAGAGGTTCAAATTTCGGCAACGGATTCAAAAACCTGGTGAAAATATCGCGACGTACTTCTCGGAGCTTAAAAGACTGAGTAAAGATTGTTCTTTTACGGCGGACAGTTTAAAAGAAAATATGAGAGATCAATTTGTGTGCGGCTTAGTAAACGATGACATTCGGCAGAAGTTGTTTACTGAAGACGACAGCATCAGTATCGACGGGGGTATAAGCTGGCCTTATCGATGGAGGCGGCTGAGACAAACGCGGCAATAGTGGAAGACGGTACGAGAAGAAGGACGGGCAGTGCAGCGGATGCGGAGTCCATACCCGTTCATAAGATCGGGCATGACGGCGGCGGAGGAAGGCGCGGGGCGTGGGGAGGCGGCGGTGGTGGTGGCTATCGGCCGGCCGCGAGGCGAAACACTCGCTCGACGCGTGACTCACGACAATCCGGCGGCGGCGGTCCAAGTACCATAGGCGGAGCGGGTTACAATTTACTTCGAGCGGGCACTAAAAATGAGAAATGCAAAGTCTGTGGAGGCAAACACAATTCGAATACGTGTAAATTCAAACTGTATGTGTGTAGAATTTGTACCCAGGAGGGACATTTGAAGAGGATGTGTCCGAAGTTGACCAAGAATAATTACTTAAATAACATACAAGAAAACGGGCATGGCAGCGACGACAGGTGTGGCGCTTACTCGACGGCGAGCGACAGTGACGAGGTAATAGTACCTTAGTATTAATCGCTTATCACTTGGACAGTGTGAACCTATTATGATTTCTGTAAGTGTGCACGGTTGTGACTTAAAAATGGAATGTGACACGGGGAGTGCAATCTCGTGCATTAATTACCAATTATATCAGGAAAAGTTTTCCAGTTTAAGTATTAAACCCACTAAGTTAGTTTTAAGATATTACACGGGTGAACTAGTTAGGCCTGTAGGTGTTATTAAACCCGTTGCAAAATATAATAATACTGAAAAGATATTGGATTTATATGTTATTGACAATGGAAATACCGTTTTAATAGGTAGACAGTGGTTAGCGGAGCTAAATATATTGGTGTCGACTATACATTATAATAAAGTCAAGAATAATCGGAATTTGGATTTTAATTTCTCGGAATTCAGTTCCAGATACCGTGAAGTGTTTGCGGATGGCCTGGGGCGGTTCACGGGAGGACAAGTGAGCATCCACGTGCGCGAAGGGGTGCGGCCGATGTTCCTGCGCGCGCGCCCGTTGGCGTACGCGCTGCGGGAGCCGGTTGAGCGCGCACTGGAACAGCTGGTACGCGACGACATCCTCACTCCCGTCCACCACTCAGACTGGGCAACACCAATCGTGCCAGTAGTCAAGAAAGATGGTACCATTAGAGTCTGTGCCGATTTTAAACTAACCTTGAACAAAGTGTTAGAAGTCGACCGTTATCCATTACCTAAGGTAGAAGATCTTTTGTCTCGGTTGCACGGAGGCGAAAGATTTAGTAAAATCGATTTGTCACAGGCATACGCTCAGTTTGAACTGGATGATACTAGGAGATACGCGGTAATTAACACACATAAGGGGCTTTTCATGTATAAACGATTAGTGTATGGGCTGTCGTCAAGCCCAGGAATATTTCAACGATGTTTAGAACAATTGTTTGCAGATATACCCCACGTAGGAGTTTTTTTAGATGATATTATTATAACAGGAAAGGACACACCCCAACACTTAAGTAGCCTACATAAAGTTTTTGAACGCCTGAAGTCGAGTGGCTTGAAAGTAAAAAAAGAAAAATGTTCTTTCTTTGTGGAATCGCTCGAATATTTAGGGTATGTAATAAGTAAGGAAGGTGTTCACACGTGCAAAGATAAAGTGGAAGCAATTGTTAAAACTGAACGTATCGGAGTTGAAAGCTTTTATTGGGATGGTCATGTATTATGGAAAGCTTATAAAAAATGTAAGTACGATCCTTACACCATTGTATAATTTGTTGCGTGCCGGGGTGAAGTACGTATGGAGCGATGCTTGTGAGGTAGCCTTTGCTCGGGTTAAGCAGGCACTGAGCACGAGTGAAGTGCTTGTGCATTACTCCCTGGAGCTACCGCTTGTGCTGACGACAGACGCTAGCGCCACGGGGATAGGCGCCGTCATCTCGCACATCACGCCGGAAGGCGAACGCCCAATCGCATACGCGTCACGCACACTTACCTCCGCGGAGAGATCGTATGCTCAAATAGACAGGGAGGCATTAGCGATTATATACGGTGTTAAAAAAATCCATCAGTACTTGTACGGTAGGAAGTTTACTTTAAGAACAGACCACAAACCCTTAACATACATTTTCGGGAATAAAGTAGGCATTCCGGTTATGGCAGCATCCAGGTTACAAAGGTGGGCAATAATATTAACAGGTTATTCGTATGATATAGAATATGTTGCGTCTGCTAAAAACTGTGCCGACGCATTGTCGCGACTGTTTCAACCAACAGATAAGAATAAAATCGGGCGTGAATATCCCTATTTAAATTTTGCAGAAAGTTTTTTGCCGGTGACGAATGATGATGTACGTCTAGCAACTGCGCGGGATCAGGTGCTTAGTAGAGTGATGGTGAGCGTACAGTCAGGGTGGCCGTCGCATTGCACAGACGAACTGATGAAACCGTACTTTAATAGGCGACACAAATTATATGTGGAACGGGGTTGTATTATGTGGGGCTATAGAATTGTTGTACCACCGACGCTTCGGGACACAATACTAAAAGAGCTTCATGTTAGCCACATGGGCATAGTTAAGACCAAGTCGATGGCACGAAGTTTTGTGTGGTGGCCCAATATAGACGCAGACATCGAATCGACATGCCGTTCTTGCGAAACATGTGCGATGGAAGCAGCTGCGCCGCCGCAGGCTGCACCACGTAGTTGGCCGTATTTAGCCCAGCCGTGGAGTAGATTACATGTAGACTTTTTAGGCCCATACCAGGGAAAAACGTTTTTCGTAGTTGTAGATTCCAGTACAAAGTGGATTGAAATTTTTGAAATGAATAAAACAAATGCTTCGGCAGTCATTAAGGTTATGATTTGGTTTGCCTTTGGAGGTTGTATCCGACCAGGGCCCACCATTTACTAGTACGGAGTTAGGAGAATTCTTAAAATTGAACGGTATTAAGCAGTCGTATTCCCCAGTATATCATCCAGCTTCGAACGGGGCAGCAGAAAATGCCGTCAAATTGTGTAAGCGAACAATAAAAAAGGCAGTCCGAGAGGCAGTAGACATCGACACAGCTTTACAGACATACCTACTAGCGTATAGAAATAGTATTCAAAGCACTACAGGGGAAAGTCCCGCCATGCTGTTGCAACGTAGGCCGTTGCGTTCCCGGTTAGACCTTTTGCGCGCAGACCGCGCGCGTCAGGACCGGGTGGAAGGGGTGCAGCGTCAGCAGTCAACGAGTTCGGGCACTGAACCATTGCAACACACCGTTGGTGATACGATATGGGCCAGGAACTACGGTAGCAAAGACAAGTGGTTAAAAGGAACGGTAGTAAACCAACAAGGTTCACGTAGTTATGTAGTAAACAGCGATGATGGTCGACTTCTCACACGGCATAGCGATCAAATTAGGCATAGAACTCGACGTTCAAGTAGAATGTACCCAGACGTAAGGTCCGAGGGACAAGTCAGTGGGGATGTCGTTGAACCGCAACAGCAGCAGCTGTCTCCAAGTACATCAGAGCCAAGGGTTCGTGAGGGGACGAGTAGGGGCGAAGCCGGGGGCGACGGCCCAGTAGTGAGTGACGCGGTGGATACAGCAGTCACCAAGACCTCACCAACCCGTAAGGCACCATCGTCCCCACCAGTCGGCAGTAAATCATCGCTGACGACCGCGACCGTTCCGGATTCCGTGAACCGTCCCATCCGTATTCGCAAGAAACCGGTTAGATATGGATTTGAGTTCGATTAGATGTGTAAGAATATATTGTTATTATTATTATAGTACATAGAGTAAAAGTCTAGTTATAATTAGGTTAAGTTAGTGTGTTAGTTAATGTTAACGTTTTGTTTTGTATCTTCCTATATTAGTTATGTACTAGAAGTTTAAGTGTGGAGGTGTGATGTAGGTAATTCTATATTTTATATTCATAGCAATAAGTGGGTATGTACAACTTTGCATGTGTGAGTTAGTCTCTCAATAAATCTGTTACGCGATTGACGTGGTTTTACTGCCGCCGATTCCCCGGGGTTCCCAGTGTCCGGAGATCCTTCACTTTCAAGGCAGCAGGAATGGATGGCATATTCCTAGCCCTGGGGAGTTACACAAAATACTTTTCTGTTAACGTTAACGCTAACGCTTCGTGCAAAATGTATGGCGCAACGACGTTTTGCACGAAGTGTTAGATAGAGAACTGTCACGTGACTCACGCCCAGTAATGCCTTTCCATACATTTTGCACGAAGCGTTAGCGTTAAGGTTAACAGAAAAATATTTTGTCTAAAGGCTCTGCTCAGATGGAGCGGAGACTCACTAGTGGAGCACCTGGTCGAGGTCTTCCGTGCATATGTAGCCCACCGCTACAATCAATTAAAAATATTTATTATTGCTATTATTTAACAGAACTTCGATCTTAAATTACAAAAATTAATATTTTACAATTTCATTTGATAATGACACATCGCAATTTCTTTAATGCTCACATTTTGTTCATACAGAACAACAATTTTTGTTCTCATAAAATTAGAAATGGTTTAAAAAAATAATGAGTAAATAAGTTTAAGTCTTTTACTCTTCGTCGTTTTAAGTGAACGTATACATCTAACGTCGTAGTTATAACTTGAGGGTATGGATTAATTTTATAAAGAAAACGTAAGTACGTAAAATTAATGGATACCCTAAAATGATACCATTATCGATTAGACAGAGACCTAAAGATAAAGTGACTCGGACGATAGTAGATAATAATTTCATCACAATTCGTATGGCCTCGCTGGTTAGTTTGAAACTGTCGGTATGAGTGTGACGTCGTTCGGTGATGCGATGGTTCAAATCCAAGTTGAAACAATTTACTCTTTTTGAAGTATTCTTTACATTATTTGTAACGAATTCAATGTTGTAGCAGTATAACCTTTTAAAACTTGAGGGATTAGCACATACTGACGCCGTGTGTACTGTGTACATAAGCGTACAGCTATAATATTTAAGGCTCATCCTTAAAACAGTGTAAGAGACGTTCACGCCTCAACCTCAACCACTATAACATTTTCTTGTTTCTGTTTTTATTGGATTGAAGCTTGCCTTAAAAAGATTTTTTCTTCAACTACATAATAATGTTATAATAAATCACTACAAAACCGATCACAAAGGACGTATTTTTTGCTTAGAACCAAAACAGTGCAGAAATGTTTTATGAAATCTCATGACTGCACAGGTTTTCATTAATGCATTGTTTTTTATTTTTTATTTAGATATAAATTTACCACAGAGGTTTAATGTCTCCCATTGCATATTAAACGCATAAAATATATGCATTAGATCAAAAAGATACTGGCTGAAAATAAAAATCGGCTAAAAAAACCAACTTGGTAAAAAAAAAAACAAATGGCGCGCATTTTGTACCATTGTAAAACTTATATACTTCTTATTTAGCAAGAAAAGTTTAAAAAAAAATCGAAATAGACAATAGCGATATGAATACAACTTCAAAATAATTATTATTCACAAATTTAACGCATCAGGCAGCGCGCGTCGACATAACAATAGGTTTTTAATTTGTGTCTGCTAATGAGGGACTTGACGCGTTAAGGATGATTCACGTTACACCGTGCAATTGTTTGACCAGCAATTGTTTCGCGGCCGGGGCACGTCCACTGGGCTAGCCATTCATGCTACACCGGGCTGTCACCGTGCCGCCACCGGGCCCCGGCCGAGGCACGGCCGGGGCACGTCCGGGGCACGGCCAAGCATTGATCAGTTCATACAAAAAGTATGCTATAGATATTTGACCGTGCAATTGTTTGACCAGCAATTGTTTCCATGAATCACTTCATACAAAATGTATGCAACAATCTTTGACAGTGCCCCGGCCGTGCCCCGGCCGTGCCCCGGCCGGGGCACGGCCGGAGCGCGGCTCGGTGGCGGCACGGTGTAACGTGAATCATTCTTTAAACCAAACAAATACTAGAATAAATGTTTCAAATAAAAGTGCAAATTTCACTTTAGTTCTAGTGTCAACATAACCTCGTGCATTAGTGAGCACTTTGCGTTTGATGCAATAATATACTATCAGTTTATCTAGATGTCGTATCCGCTAGTCAAATTGGCAACAAAACAAAGCACGCTACCTGGTGGCAACTATAAATACTACAGTTGGCGGGCTTTGACGGAGTCGGCGCGTTTCCGTTAGACTTCGAGGTTGGGGAAGACTCTCCTAGTCCAGCAGTCTTAGCCTGGGGGTCACGGAGTGAAGACACATCGGAACTGTCCTACGTGTTGTTGCTACTAGTATTTTAAAGTACCAAGTTTATAAGTTTCAAATTAATTAAAGTGAATAATTGCTTTGCCGTTGTTATTAATTGCACGATATACCTACACAGACCCACCTGATGCCTGATTGTAGCTCGATACATCCTGGTGATCCGATATCAGAATTATTGGGATTCTGTCGTGCTAATAAATCAACAAGCGGTGTGAGCAACAGTAACGCACAATGGTGATTAATTTTTAAATTCAAAACCAAAACATGCAACCATTGATTGTGGTGTTGCAATCACCGAAACCAGCTTACTGTGAAAAACTACCTGCATTCGATCCTGACAAACAAGATACCGACACCAGGACTGAGCCAAGCGGTACAGCAGCCAGCAGTGAAGACCTGGATCTGCTACAAATATGACTGCCTGGATACATCAGACTCCGGTGCAAGGGCAGCGCAGACGGTAGCCTGGTGAAGGGCTGCTCAGGCGGCAGCCTTGTGGAGGGCTACGCAGACGGCAGCCTTGTGGAGGGCTGCGCAGACGGTAGCCTTGTTGAGGGCTGCGCAGGTGGCTGGCGGCGCGCGCACCGATTGGCGGGTAGTCGCATGCATCGCGAAACCTCCCAGGAGTTGTGTACATGACGGTTGAACTGTATTGTTTTTCTTATGATTCTGGTGCTGAATTCTCGTTGGTTAAAGAAAGTATTAGTGCGCGATTTAGTGGAAAGCGATTTAATAACGTTTTCGTTATGACTGGTATTATGACCAAACACGCGTATTCAGCACAGAACAATGAATTAATGTCGTGTAACGATCACCTTCTTGGGATATTATTACACTTTTTACCGGATAGTTACTTACAGTGACAAATGATTGCGTGGTAATTAATGTCGTGTAACGATTAACAATCACTTTCTTGAGATATTATTGAACTTTTTATCGGATAATTAGATATTGTTTACACAGTGACATAGTGATTGCGCGTGAAATACTGTAGTGTATGTAGATATACTTATGAATTATCTTGAGCGCATACGTCGCCGTCGGTTGTTATAAATAACGGTCCGAATGGTGGGGACGGCAGTTGAGGTCGGACTGCCGGCCTGTGCGGTGGTGCGTTGGCAAGCCAAGTACAATACTATTATTATACACATAGCGTGGATACTACATTTGGCGACGAGGATAAAAATAAAATATTAAATAAAGTTAAAAAAAAAGGAAATGTGGTCGGTGAAATGACGAGATAGTTTAATAATAATATAATTTTTCATAAAAGTGGTACAGTCTGTTACAAAGTAGGATGACAATTTAAATTGTTTACATCTGAGATAAGTAGGTAACAATATATTTCTAGTATCTGATGTCCTTGCTAGGTTACTTAGTAGCCTGTATTAAGGACAATCAGCCCTCATTTCCCGTAAATGGGACAAGAGTATTATTTAGACTGTTACATAATTGTTAACAAAATTTAGAAAAAAAGAAGAAATATAATAATAATGAAAGTCATGAAATGATGATGATGATCAAGATGACTTGAAACATTTTGCCCCCAACAATCTGCAACTGATGGAGCTACTGAAGGTAACTGAAACCTTCAGTAGTGCCATTAGGATGGAGTTTGGTGTGGACAAATGTGCAGGCATGCATGTAAACCGAGGGGAGATTGTGGAATCTGTGGGAACTCAACTCTCGGATTCCATAAACCTGAGATCCCTCTCTCCAACCGAAACCTATAAGTATTTGGGTATGTCGGAAGCGTTAGGTATCAATGTTGCTGACATGAAGCAATCGTTGAAGGAGCGCTTCTTTGGCCGCCTGAAGAAGGTATTTAATAGTCTTCTATCGGGCGGAAACAAGGTGCGCGCCTTCAACGGTTGGGTCATGCCGGTATTGATGTACTCTTTCGGCGTACTTAAATGGACTCAAACAGAACTTGACGCCCTGGATAGGCGTGTCCGTACACTGCTGGCTGCATTTCGAATGCATCACCTACGTTCTTCAGTGATGAGACTGTATATCCCGCGGAAGTGTGGAGGCCGAGGCTTTTTAAATGCTAAAACCCTCCACAACCGCGAGGTATGCAGTCTAAGGGAATATTTTCTAGCTGCTGACGTGGATATGCATCGAGATGTAGTGGCGGTGGACAAGGGCCTTACTCCACTCTCCTTGGCTAACGAGAACTGGCGCAAACCTCTAGTGCTTGACACTAACGATCGCAGAGAAGTATGGCAGAGTAAGGAACTTCACGGACGCTTTTCCGGGCCCTACATGGGCCCTATGTAGACCAACTAGCGTCCGTAGCCCGGCTGCGTGTCGGTGACCTCTTTGGGGAAACTGAAGGTTTTGTCTGTGCAATTATGGACGAAGTTATCATGACGAAAAACTACCGGAGATTTATTGTGAAGGACGGCACGGTTGACATATGTCGGGCATGTCATCGTCCGGGAGAATCAATCTGCCACATAATCTCTGGTTGTTCTCGTCTAGCTAACGGTGAATAATTGCATAGGCACAACCTTGTAGCCAGGATTATCCATCAGCAGCTTGCTCTGAAGTACTCTCTTGTGGAATCGGAAGTGCCGTACTACAGATATGCGCCCGACCCAGTTCTCGATAATGGTCGTATCTCATTGTACTGGGATCGGTCCATCATCACTGACAGGACTATTGTAGCTAATAAGCCTGATATAGTGGTGGTGGACCGAATCGAGAGGCGTGCAATGATTGTTGACATTACCGTCCCACATGACGAGAACCTCGTGAAAGCCGAGAAAGATAAACTAATCAAGTATATTGACTTGGCTCGCGAGGTTGTCGACATGTGGGATGTGGACTCAGCGATCATTGTACCGATAGTCGTGTCAGCCAATGGCTTAATAGCCACGAGCCTCGATCAACACCTCAGGAGGCTCTCGTTAGGCGGCTAGATCTAGGGCTTGATTCAGAAAGCAGTACTTCTGGACACGGCTCGCATTGTCAGGCGGTTCCTCTCTCTGGAGCCCTGACCGCCGGTAGCTTGGACCCTGTTCCCGATACCGGTGGGCTACTATTTTTTATATTTTTAAATGTTTTTTATATATTCTTTTTTAAGAAATATTTAAAAATGTAAAAGATAAATAAATGAAAGTCAAATACAAAAATGTGTGAGTGCATGCGTTGTGTGTGTTTGGGTGTGTGCGTGCGTGTACATGTGTGTGTGTGAGTGTGTGAGAGAGAGAGTGTGAGTGAGTATGTGTGTATTATGAGTTAGTTAATTGTTGTAAGAAGGGATTCGGTATCATCATAATTTTTGGTAGAAAGAAATTCAGTAATCCGCTTTTTGCATGTTAGCTTACAGCATGTTTGCAGTGGAATTATTGCATTTATTCTATTATAAAGAAATGGTCCTTGATAAAGAAAGGATCTTTTTGTAAATTTAAAATAAGGATGAGGTACAGTACATACCCTGTTTCTCCTTCTGGGTATTGTCGGCCGACGTGCAATTGGAGTGTTAGTGTGCTGTTGTAAAATCGTGCTGAGTATGAACATTTGGCGAACGGTAAGGACCTCGCATTTCTGGTAGAGGTCAAAGGTAGGATAACGTATTGGTCGAAAAGTGGCTACCTTTTGGACCGCTCGCTGCGCTACCTCGAGATGCTTGAGAATTGATTTAGCAACACCACCCCAACTTGTAATACAGTAAGAGATTACAGACTGGCACATTGCAAAATATACGGACCGTATAAGATGGACGTTGGCAATGTGTCTAAGAGTTTTAAAAAAATAAATCAGTTTGCGGACTCGGCCAGTCAGAAGAGTAGTATGTGCTTTAAAGTTGAGGTGCTTGTCGAGAGTGATACCAAGGTATTTAATTGTATCAGTAGATGTAATTGTAATGTATGTATTTAGTAATAGGTTAATGTGGGTAAGTTGATATCGTGGATTATTAAAGTATAGAAGGTAGTCCGATTGATGTAACTTCTAGACGGTTATTAAACTTGTGCCTCAACGTTGCTACGTGTATTATTTATTCCCGTATCCAGAGTGCTCCCAATCCAGGAATTCTTCAGTGGCGACGAGGATGGGATAAATGTTCATTCTTTGCTAAATCTGTTGTTTACTTGGGGCATGTTATCAGTAAAGATGGTGTACATACTTGTTCGGATAAAGTCAAGGCGATTATAAACACGCCACCACCGTCGAACATATCGGAGCTGAGGGCGTTTATAGGCATGGTTATGTACTATGCTAAGTTTATAAAGAATGTCAGCACAATTTTAGCCCCAATGTACAATTTATTGAGATTAGGAGTGAAATATGATTGGAGTGATGAATGTAAGCATGCGTTTGGTAAGATTAAAGCATTGTTAGCCAGTAGTGGAGTACTAGTACATTACTCGGTTGAGTTGCCACTAGTACTGACTACCGACGCGAGCAGCGTGGGGGTCGGCGCCGTACTGTCCCATATCACGCCGAGCGGTGAGCGGCCCATAGCCTACGCCTCGCGGTCACTTAGTGTAGCTGAGCGATCATATTCACAGATTGATCGAGAAGCTCTGGCGATAGTGTTCGGAGTCAGGAAGTATCATCAGTATTTGTACGGTAGGAAGTTTGTGCTAAAAACCGACCATAAACCACTGACTTATATTTTAGGGAATAAAGTAGGAATACCAATTATGGCTGCATCTCGTTTACAAAGATGGGCAGTGCTTTTGTCTGCATATAATTACAGCATAGAATATGTAGGATCTAAAAATAATTGCGCAGACGCCTTGTCACGTCTACCTGATAAGACAAACTTACACTCAGATGGGAAAGACAGTACGTATGTACATTTTGTAGAAGAATTTTTACCCATCACGCATGCTGATGGTAGGGAGGCTACACAAAAAGATATCGAGTTATGTAGGATAATGTCTTACGTACAGTCTGGCTGGCCAAATGAGTGTCCAGCTAAGGTGGAAACACAACCATATTTCCATAGACGTCGCGAATTATATTCGGAATTCGGGTGCCTTATGTGGGGGTACAGAATGGTAATACCCTCGAAATTAAGAAATCTTGTTTTAAGACAGTTACACAGTGGGCATATGGGTATAGTGAAGATGAAAGGGCTAGCCCGAAGTTACGTCTGGTGGCCCAACGTAGATGCGGATATAGAAGCAATGTGTAAGCGGTGTGAGACATGCGCCGCGGAGGCCGACGCACCACCGCGGGCGCCGCCGCAGCCGTGGCCATATACCGCGCAACCGTGGACTAGATTGCATATTGATTTCCTAGGGCCATATCAGGGTACAAAATTTTTAGTGTTGATCGATTCCAGTTCAAAGTGGATAGAAATTTTTGAAATGAAACACACAAATGCTTTAAGCGTAATTAAGGTTCTAAGAGCAACATTTGCAAGATTCGGTTTACCCGAGGAGTTAGTTTCAGATCAAGGACCTCCGTTCACTAGTGCAGAGTTAAGTTCATTTCTGAAAAATAATGGCATACGCCAAAACTTCTCACCTGCTTACCACCCGGCATCGAATGGTGCGGCAGAAAACGCGGTCAAAATTTGTAAGCGGGCCATTAAAAAGGCGTATAGGGACAGAGTTGATGTAGATACTGCTTTACAAACATTCCTGTTAGCGTACCGTAATTCAGTGAACAGCACTACAGGCGAGACACCTGCGTCAATGCTACAAAGGCGCACACTTCGTTCTCGGCTCGACTTGTTACGAGGGCAGCGGACATTAGAAAATAAGGTGCGCGACATACAGGGGCGCCAGACACAGAGCGAGGGGCTTAAGTCACGAACTCTGTGCGAAGGTGATACGGTTTGGGCGACAGTACGGTGCGTCAGACAAGTGGGTGAAAGGAACTGTGAGAGAGGTAGAAGGTACTCGTAGGTACATAGTGGATAGCAGTGATGGTCGACTTCTCAAAAGACACATTGATCAAATCAGGCGCCGTTCTCGGCTATCAGATGTCCCTTGTCAAGAAAATAAGGATAACAAAGAACCTGATGACCGAAGTGAGAGTGTTGTGTCGTTACAGGCTGATGGATTGGTAGAGGCATCAGAGTCGAGACATTTGATTAAAGACCAGCTAGGTATTACAAAAGAGGAAGGTATGGTAGGCGAGGGTAGTAGTGATCCTAAAATTAATATTGTGCCACCGATACCTCCGGCCATTGACCCACCTAGTTGTGATACTGAGCCGACGGCGACGCTACCAGCGAACCACTCCAAACGAATACGCAGACCGGTCGTGCGATTTGAAATAGATTAATTGTATAAGTAGCTGATCAGTTTAGTATGTATAAATATGTATGTGTATGCTTAAGAATAATACGGGAGGTGTAATGTATGTATTTAGTAATAGGTTAATGTGGGTAAGTTGATATCGTGGATTATTAAAGTATAGAAGGTAGTCCGATTGATGTAACTTCTAGACAGTTATTAAACTTGTGCCTCAACGTTGCTACGTGTATTATTTATTCCCGTATTCAGAGTGCTCCCAATCCAGGAATTCTTCAGTAATTAGTGGACAGTTACAGTTTGGTGTATTAAATTGACAGAAGTGAGCTTGGAGAGTTACGGGAGTCGAAGGTTGTGATGTGATTTTGAGAGAAAAAGTAATAAGTTTGGTTTTGGAGGTGTTTAAGGTGAGTGAGTGAGACATAAGCCAGCTACGTACGACATCAATCCCTTTCTGAGCGGTAGTTTGGAGGCTAGACCAAGAGTTGTCATAGAAGATGATGGCAGTGTCATCGGCAAAAGAAACAATGTTTCCGGAATTTAAATTTATATTACAGAGATCATTGATGAAAACCAAAAACAAAGTGGGACCTAAGACACTGCCTTGTGGTACACCGTAGGCAATAGGCAGTTCATCACTTAAATATTTGTCAATTTTGACCCTCTGTGAGCGGCCTGAGAGATAAGAATGAAAGAGTTGAAGCTGTAAATCTCTGACACCCAAATGTTCGAGTTTGGATAATAAGCAAGGGAGAGGAACGGTATCGAAAGCCTTAGCAAGATCAATAAATACAGTGAGACATTTTTTGCGGTTATTGAGTTTGTCAACAATACCGGTTATCAATTTTAAGGCTGCATCTGAAGTCGATTTGTTCTTTCTAAAACCGAACTGGTTGGTTGAGAGCAGGTTATTAGTCTCAAGGTAATTAATGACACCCAGTTTTTCTTTTTCTTTTTGTGTTTCTCTGTTTTTTGCGTCATGTTTACCGTAAATAAACGTATTTTCTTTCTTTTTTTCTTTCTTTAGTCTTTTATTTATAAGTCTTTCCATGAGCTTAGCTAGAGCAGATAGTACCGCGATAGGGCGATAGTTGTTTATAGCACCACGGTCACCCCCCTTGAATATAGGATGAATGATAGCCAATTTAAAGGAGGAAGGAAAAGTACCGGAGTCGAAACAGAGGTTAAAAATGTGGCATAAGATGGGTGACAGAAGCATGCAGTACCTATTCAAAAATGTCGTGGAGATGCCGTCGTGACCTATTGCAGCAATAGGTTTGAGAGACTTTATAATGGATATTATCTCATCGGGGCTTGTTCCCAACATAGCGAAAGAGTTAGAGCTACTTGTGTACGCAGAGCACATATGTGGACCCAGAAGGCAGGATGAGGATTGGATTTTTGTAATACAATCAGTAAGATTCTTGCCGATATTAGCGAAGTAAGCGTTAACATCATTAACAGATTGGTGAGGGGTTGTGGAAGAGGATAATAATTCTGTGGGAATGTGAGTAGTGATGTTCGTCTTCGTGATACGCTTAATTGTGTGCCATAAAAGTTTAGTGTTCCGTCCAGCTTTGGTCAATTCTTGAGTCGAACTGTCTCTTAACTATTTTGAGGATTTTATTGCAGAAATTTCTGTATCTTACATAAGTAATTTTAATCAGTTCATTGTCAAGAGAATGTTTTTGCTTTTTATGCAGGGCATCCCTGTTTCTCATGCACCTCAGAAGCCCTGGGGTAATCCAGGGCTTTAGAACCCTGTTACGCTTTGAAACATTAATGATTTTTGTATTCATGGTAATTTTTTGGGAAAGAGTTTGTACTAGAGAATTTGTTGCCTCATTAGGATCGGTCATGCAAAGTATGTGTGAAAAGTCTGTTTTTTCCGTAGCCAAGTCCAGGGCAGCATAGTCAATCTTTGAAATTGTGGTCATGTGGAGATTATTTCGAGGCTTTGAAGCAGAGTTGAGCAGTGGTCGCTTATGGTTGAATCAAAAATGAAGGTAGAAGACGGTAGTTTAGTTCGCAGAACAGTGTGGTCAAGACAATTGTCTCCTCTTGTGGGTAGACAATGTGTTGGTAAAAATCCATGGAATGCGAGACAGTTAAGATAGTCATGAGAGCGATTTTCTAAAGGAGAATTAGAACTATCTATATTTATGTTTATATCACCTGTGATGTACTACAACTGTAGTAAAATTGTTTAGGGAAGGTAAAATTTCGTTAAGTGATCTGAGAAAAATGTCAATGTCCTCATTTGAAGGAGATCTGTAAATACAAACAATTGCTACATCTAGCTTTGGTTCAACAATTAAACCAGAGGCAGACCCATGAAATTCTGGTTCATAAACTTTGTAATCTAGTTTTGAATTTATGTAGGCAACCACACCATCACTTTGATTTAGATGTTTAGTGGTGTGATGACTTGAAAAGTTTTGGAGGTGTGGTAAGTTAGAGTTAGTTGAGCAGGGAAGCCAAGATTCGGAAAGTATGACTATATCACACTCAAAAGAGAGACGACTAAGTAGGGTTTCAAAACTAAGGAAGATGCGATTAATAGATTTTATATTTTGCGATAAGATTTTAAGGTAAGCAGAAGGGTTCTTAATAATTGGCAAACATTCCTCTGGGGAGCATTGGTAAATGTTAGATACAGAAAAGTTATCCAAATGATCATTAATTTAGGGAGTCTATGTTATCGAATTTTATTTTTTAAGAGTAACATATTAGGTGATATGGCACAGTCCGAGCGATGTTTTGGGCATATTAACAAAAAAGCGTGGTTGTTGGCTTGCTGAAGGTTGTGAGGTGATATTTTATGATTATGTGAAGGGAAATAGTTTGAGTTTATATGTTTGTAGTGTGAGTATGGAGAGGTGAGTGGTATAAGTGTGAGTGAACTTGTACAGTGAGCTTGTGTTGTGAGGTTTTATAACTATAATTAATATATGCTTTGCATGCATTAAAAGTAGAAAGATTTTAGTTTTACATTTTTTAAGTATTATTTTTAAAGCTAAACAACTCGGGCGCACCCATAAACGTAAATCGAGTTTAAGATTTAGTACATGTAGTCATACTTCAGGTGAAATAGAAAGGTCTTGCAATTGGGCTTCATTCTTGATCACTATGTAGGGAGAATCCTTTGTTCTTTTCATAAGGATACGGCCATTTGATATCCAGCAATATTCGTATTTATGTAGTTTAGCAAGATTTCTAGCCAAGTAAAACAGTTTTCTGGCCTGCGGGGTTAGCTGTTCTGCAATGAATATAGGCATTGGTTCCTTCAACTGAAATCCCAGGCTTTCAGAGTCCAGTTTTCGTGTGGAATTATTCTTAAGATATCGTTTTACAGAATCGAAGAAATTATTTTTGATAAGAGTGTTTGTAAATTCAATACTTATTGCCGAAGAGTTATTTACAGGACCTGTCATCCATCAAAAACACGATTGTGATTGGAGATATAAATATCAATATTCTCCCGGGAAGTTCTGATGCATCTGCTCAGGACTACCTTAACCTATGTGCATACCATGGCTTGCTCCCCGCACATAACTTTCCTACACATCATAGTGGCTCCTGCTTGGATCATGTCATGCTAAAATCATATTACCCCTCGCTTGCAATCGTTGTTAATTCGACAATAACAGATCACAATGCTGCCCTACTAACCCTAGATTGTAACATAGCTAAGCAAAACACTCGCACAATTTTAAAATTGAATAAAAATGAACTTGAGGAAGATTTGCGCGTCATCAATTTTAATCCAGTCTATAATTCCGCTGATCCGCAGTATTGTATGTTGTATGTAATAGAAAATGTACGACATGCAATTCAGAAAAATACGGAAATTTTGCAGTTGAGCAACAAAAATTGCAACATAAAACCCTGGATCACAACAGGTCTTATCCGCTGTATGAAGCATAGAGACAAACTGCACATGAAAGCTAAATCTCAACCAGAGAATGCAGTGATACAATTGACATACAAAAGATATCGCAATTTTTGTAATAACCTTCTCAGAAAAATTAAATGCAGTTACGATAAAATTGAACTGGAAAAGGCTGGAACTAATACTAAAAGAATCTGGCAGTATGTAAGAAATGTTACATACATATCAAAACAAAAAGAATCTTCGTCAGGTTTATTGCAAGCAAACACGTCACAACTGACATCTGCAAACATAGCAAATAACTTTTTTGTTAATGTGGGAAAATGCTTGGCAGAAAAAAATCGGGATCAACCACATTCCATACAGTACCTAACAAGCAGTCCTTTTATGGGTCGCAACACTTTAACATCCTTTGCAATGCTAGATACTGATGAGACTGAGGTTGAAAGTATAATTATGACCTTGAAAGACGACTGTGCCGTTGGCTGGGATAATATATCCACTAAAATTCTCAAACAGTTCAAGCATATTTTAGTACCACCACTTACTTATACTTTCCGCATCTGTTTATCATCAGGTAGTTTTCCCGCGTGTCTTAAAAAAGCGATTGTTGTGCCCGTCTATAAGTCGGGTAGTAAAGAGCAAGTGACAAATTACAGACCTATTTCTGTACTGCCCTGTATGTCGAAAATATTAGAGAAAATTATGAACAAAAGATTGTTTAAATATCTGGAGGATACTCGTAAATCTATTTTGTCTGAGCGGCAGTTTGGATTTAGGCCTAAAGTATCAACTGCCGATGCCGTACATCATCTGACCGACTATATAGCACAGGAACTGGACAAGGGCAGCCACACAGTAGGAATTTTCCTGGACCTCGCCAAGGCTTTTGACACAGTTTCAATTCCCATTCTGTTGCGCAAGCTTGAAACTTTAGGTGTAAGAGGCACCCAGCTGCAACTCTTTAAAAGTTATTTAGAAGACCGTACCCAGTGCGTAAAGATTGACAATGTACTCAGCGCTGATCTAAAAAATACGTTTTTTGGTGTTCCCCAAGGAAGTATTTTAGGGCCCACTATGTTCTTAATATACATAAATGACCTTTGCAAATTAAAGCTAGAACATGGTATGATCATATCTTACGCTGACGACACTGCTCTACTTTTCTCGGCTGACTCAGAAACTGAAGTGTACAAGTTTGCGCAACACGGGTTCAATATTGTAAATAATTGGCTCCATCATAATTCATTAACACTTAATACGGATAAGACAAATTTCATTAAGTTCTCGATGCGGAAACAAACACCTATCATTGCCCCAAAGCTGTATGCTCATTGTTGTTCAGCCCCTCTAAATAGTGAGTGCATGTGTCCCAATATTAAAATGACTAATAAAATAAAATACCTTGGTATCATTATAGACGATACCCTTTCTTTCAAACCATACATAGACGCTTTACATATTAGAATTCGCAAGCTTATATTCATATTTAAAAAGATGCGATATATTGCAGACCCAAAACTAATTAGGCTAGTTTACTTTGCTCTGTGTCAGTCAATTCTGACATACTGCATTACCTCATGGGGTGGGGTGGGTAAAACTTTGTTACTACCCATCGAGAGAGCGCAAAGAGCGATCCTCAAGGTGTCTACTTGTCGCCCTTTCCTATTTCCCACTAACCTTCTCTATAAATCTTGTGAAGTACTAACAGTTCGACAGTTATTCATAATGCGCACCGTACTTAAACAACATACAGCCCTTCCATATTGCACAGAATTTACTAAAAAAAGACGGAAAGATTTAGTTTGCGTTAATAATAGCACAAAACATGCTTTCACGACCAAATTTTATATGTTCCTTGGACCACTATTATATAACAGACTAAACGCACTAACAAACATTTATCCCATAAATTATTGTAATTGCAAGAAGACTCTCAAGGAAACTCTTCAAAGTATGTCCTATGAAGACACAGAGAAGTTATTAATTATATTAGGAAAGAGATTGTTCGTATTTTATTTAAATGTAAGATTATTATTATATCATTATTTTTCATTTACACCTTTAAACATTATATAAGATGACTAGTATATAACGTTTATTTTAGATGTGATTATTTAACAAGAAAAAAGAATTGTACCTACCTCTTATCGCCTGAAACACAGGATTACCTAGTTCAGGCACATAACATGTGTGAACTTTACGTAAATTTAAGCCAAAATTGTATTTATTATTTACCTTATGATTGATGAATAAACATTATTATTATTCCATTTATTTCTATTTTTTATCTTACAATTTACATTTTTAAATATTAAAATATAAAATATAAAAACATTTAAAAATATAAAACATAGTATCCCACCGGTATCTGGATAGGGTCCAAGCTACCGGTGGTCAGGGCTCCTGAGAGAGGAACCTCCTAACTATGCGCGCCGTGTCAAGGAGTACTGCCTTCTGGATCAAGCCCTTGATCCAGCTGCCCAACGAGAGCCTCCTTAGGTGTTCGTCGAGGCTCTTGGCTATTAAACCATTGGCCGTCACGACTATCGGCACAATGACTGCTGTATCCACCTCCCACATGTCGACAACCTCGCGAGCTAGATCAAGATACTTTGTTTGTTTATCTTTTTCAGCTTTCACGAGGTTCTCGTCATGAGGGACAGCTATATCAACAATCATTGTGCGACGCGCTAATCGATCTATCACCACTATGTCAGGCCTATTGGCAACAGTAGTCCTGTCAGTGATGATAGATCGATCCCAGTATAACGTGATATTGCCATTTTCGAGAACTGGGTCGGGCACCTATCTATAGTACGGTACTTCCGATTCCACAAGATTGTATTTAAGAGCAAGTTGCTGGTGGATAATCTTGGCTACAAGGTTGTGTCTATGCAAATAGTCTCCGTTAGCTAGACGAGAACAACCAGAAATAATGTGTCGTATTGATTCTCCGGGCCGGTGGCATGCCCGACAGATGTCAACCGTACCGTCCTTCACAATATATTTCCGGTAGTTATTCGTCATCATAACTTCGTCCATAATCGCACAGACAAAACCTTCGGTTTCCCCGAAGAGGTCACCAAAGCGCAGCCAGGATACGGACGCTAAGAGATCTACATCGGGCCCATGTAGGACCCGGTAAAAGCGCCCGTGAAGCTCCTTGCTCTGCCATACTTCCCTGCGGTCATTAGCATCCAGTACTGTAGGTTTGCGCCAGTTCTCTTTTGCCAAGGAGAGCGGGGTGAGGCCCGTGTCCACTGCGACCACATCTCGATGCATACCCACGTCAGCTTTGAGGAAGTACTCCCTAAGGCTGCATACCTCGCGGTTGTGTAGGGTCTTAGCATTTAAGAACCCACGACCCCCACACTTCCGCGGGATATACAGCCTCATCACCGATGATCGTGGGTGATGCATCCGATTTGCGGTCAGCAGTGTGCGGACCCTCCTATCCAGGGCGTCAAGTTCCGTCTGAGTCCATTTGAGTATGCCGAAAGAGTACATCAATACCGGCATGACCCAACCGTTGAAGGCGCGCACCTTGTTCCCGCCTGATAAAAGACTATTCAGTACTTTATTCAGGCGGCCAAAGAAGCGCTCCCTCAACGACTGTTTCACTTCAGCAGTATTGATGCCTAACGCTTCCGACATACCCAAATACTTGTAGGTTTCGGTTGAGCAGAGGGATCTAAGGTGTACGGAATCCGAGAGTTGAGTTCCCACGGATTCCATAACCTCCCCTCGCTTTACATGCATGACTGCACATTTGTCCACACCAAATTCCATCCTGATGGCGCTACTGAAGGTTTCTGTTACCTTCAGTAGCTTCATCAGTTGCAAGTTGTTGGGGGCAAAGAGTTTCAGATCATCCATGTAAAGGAGGTGTGATATGACCTGACCACCTCTTCTCAACCGGTAGCCTTGGCCCGAACCCTCTATTAGAGTACTGAGAGGGTTTAGGGCCAGACAAAACCACAGTGGACTCAGACTGTCGCCCTGAAATATGCCACGCTCGATCCTTATCGGTTCGCTGTTCTCCCGGATTTGTCGACATCCTGGATAGTGAAGAACCGTCCTCCACTGCCCCATACACGACATCAGGAAGGTGCGCAAAGTTGCATCCACTTTGAACAGCTCCAGCACCCTCATGAGCCATGTATGTGGCACCGAGTCATAGGCCTTCTTATAATCTATCCAACATGTCGACAGATCTTTTCGAGAACGACGAACCTGTTGGCTAATGGCAACATCAATGAGGAGCAGCTCCTTAGTACCACGGGACCTGTTCCTACATCCATTCTGAGAGGCAGACATGATAAAATTTGTGTCAGTATGATTGTTAATTTTGGCTCTCAGGATGGATGTACGTAAAAACTTTATAGACCGTCGGTAAACACGTGATCGGTCTATAATTTTTGGGTTCCGCAGTACTACCTGATTTATGGAGTAGGTGGGTTACTGCTGTCGTAAGGAACTGTGGCAGCGACCCTGACTCTAGGGCAGACTGGAACTGAGCTGCCAAGCGAGCGTGCGATCTTTGAAACCATTTTATCCAAAAATTGTGCAGACCGTCCGGCCCTGGAGATTTCCAGTTAGGCAACGGACGGACTGCACGAGCTACATCTTGGGGGCTGATGGTATGTTACTGTTAATGTTATTATTATTATTTCGTTTATTCATTTCTTTCATATTACATTATATTTTTAAATATTTCAATTAAAAAAAGTAAAAAAAAACATTTAAAAATATAAAAAATATTATCCCACCGGTATCGGGAACAGGGTCCAAGCTACCGGCGGTCAGGGCTCCAGAGAGAGGAACCGCCTGACAATGCGAGCCGTGTCCAGAAGTACTGCTTTCTGAATCAAGCCCTTGATCCAACCGCCTAACGAGAGCCTCCTGAGATGTTGGTCGAGGTTCGTGGCTATTAAGCCATTGGCTGACACGACTATCGGTACAATGAATCGCTGAGTCCACATCCCACATGTCGACAACCTCGCGAGCCAAGTCAATATACTTGATTTGTTTATCTTTCTCGGCTTTCACGAGGTTCTCGTCATGTGGGACGGTAATGTCAACAATCATTGCACGCCTCTCGATTCGGTCCACCACCACTATATCAGGCTTATTGGCTACAATTATAGTCCTGACAGTGATGATGGACCGATCCCAGTACAATGAGATATGACCATTATCGAGAACTGGGTCGGGCGCATACTCGTATGTGTAGTACGGCACTTCCGATTCCACAAGAGAGTATTTCAGAGCAAGATGCTGATGGAAGTTATTATTATTATTTTTTTCTTATTGATACGAAATCTAGATATATCTCGTATTTCAGATATTGTCTTGACACCCAGAGTGGTGGACAGTTGGGAAACAGTGGTATATAAATCCTGCTTAGATTCTCGTGGGCGTAAAGGAACATTTCTAATTTCGACATGTGTTTTAATAAGGTTACGTTCGATACTTTCTATTTTTTGATCAAGGTTTAATAGCTGGGAAGACATTTCGGCGCGCTCCTTCTCAAGCCCTGTGATTTTGGACTCAAGAGAAAATAATTGGTCTGACACATTGTTCACGGAGCTCATTAAATCAGTGTTTGAGGTTTCTATTTTAGTCGTTAGTTTCTTAAGGTCCATGATGTGAGTCTCGAGAGCCAGAAGCCGCGCGTTTTGGTTTGAGATAAACTCTTTCATCATGTCTTTGAGCTCATTTCTTAGGTCCAAGTCATGTTTATTCGGACTGTCATTACTAGACGATCTGGGACGTTTTGCTCTTTGAATTACATAAGGCGCACCGGACTCAAAAGTTTGCTCGACTTCGCATAATTTGTTAATTTCCATGTCAGAGCGTGATTGTGTTACAGTTTTTGTTGTTGGAGGTGAACGCATCATTTTAGGAATTAATAAAAAAATCACTAAATCACAAAAATTCCAGCAGAGGGTCAGGATCGAACTCAGGATGCTTTTCATCACCGACCGCTTCAATCACACTACGCCATCGTGCTTACTGTTTGGGTAGCGAAATAGGTGACCATATACCAACGTCTGAAAACACGAGTTTGGATCCAAGCTTCGGAGTGATACTTTGTGACCAAATATGGGCACGTTTTGAGTTGTGTCGTGCGCTGTCTGACTCACCGCCGCGCCGATCGACGAATAGGTGCGCTGCTGCCGATGAATCACTTGTTGTTTACTTGCTTTTCGTAGTTTAGAAGAATAGTTCATATAAAATAGTTATTACATTTACACTACGTGGCTATAGAATGGAATTCGGTTATAGAAATAAATTATTATTTGAAGTATTTACCTAAATTCTTATCACTTTAAAAGTAGAAGAACCAATTATTTGGCGGAGTAACTTGTAGCACGTCTAACTGTGAGCGAGCGCGGGTAGTCAATTCCAGTTAATTTATACTACTTAGGTACATGTAATAAATAAATACAAAATAAGTTATTAGAGTTGAATCATTATAATTTGAACCATTATGTTACTTTAATTAACAAATGGGTATTATAATTCAAAAGTATAACGTTAAATTTAACGGTGATTATTGCTTAACTTATGATAACAACACTAGGATGTGCGTGATGCGTGTGTGGCATTTCGGTGCAAATATCAAACTGTGCTGTTTTGTTAACAACCTACGTAAGTGGTCATCATTATCTTCCTGGCCTTATTCCATGTTACTTGGAGTGGGGAAACACGCAACCTAGTGAAACCTGGACAACTGGGATGTTGGGGGACCTGAAAATTCGTCTCACTTAATGAGGTATCCTATTTATACAGGCTATTTCAGTTACAGAGGTCAATACCTATAAAATTCAAAGAAAACAATTTAACAAAAGTATTCTTTAAAATATAGTCTCAGTAAAAGAGGTAAAATACTATGATAATATCACACTATCTCAATTGAACAGACTTTCTTTTCGATGATTATGAAAATGGTCATCACCACATATCTATGACGTGGTCAGAGACGTGGAGTATTTTTGTGATTGTTGTTGTTAACAACAATCTGATTATTAAATATCTAAATTTTATATGTACGTAGAAATGAAGAAGGCTAGATGCACTCGTATTATATTTTATTATTTGGCGCTGACTCAAAATTAGTTTATAAAAAATTTGATATTTTATGTAGGTAACTAAGCTCAATACTCAAGACTTAAAAGGTTAATTTATTTTTTGCTTTTTAGTTCTTTTTCGTCGGTTGAATTTTTTGTTAAAAAGTTTTTTATTTTATGGTTTTTGTGACTCGCATCATCTTTTAATACTCTGAGGCTAATTTCTAATTCTTCATCATTGGTCTTGGCACTGAGCTGATGATGTAACCAACCTTTCATAAGGTTCCCAGGATATTGACCAGTTGAGGTTACCTCCAATATTCCAAAGACGTCTTTTCTTCAAAGTATATTCAGTGGTATCTGTCACTTAAACCAGTTTTTTATATCTAACTTCTATTGTTAAGGAAAGGTATGGTTTCCATCATCAGCTCAGTTTCATGATGTGATGATTCCTAAATGCAAATACCTGATAAAGTTATGAAAAGTAAACACAAACAATATTCGTGCCCAATTCTCGAGGTTTTCTCTCAATTTTGTCAGGATTCCATGATCCGATCCTAATGTCCTTGACATGAGACCACTCTTGAGGTATACCCTATCTATAAAAAAAGAATCATCGAAATCGGTTTATAAACAACGGAGTGAAGGCCGAACATACGTACAGAAACGCTAAACGTGCCAACAATTTTCAAGGTTTTCTCTCAATTTTATCAGGATTCCATTATCAGATCCTGATTTCCTTGACATGGGACCACCCTTGAGGTACACCCTATCTAAAAAAAATAATCATTAAGATCGGTTCATAAATGACGGAGTGAGGGCTGAACATACACAAAAAAAAAAAAAAAAACATATATACGGTCGAATTGAGAATCTCCTTCTTTTTTCGTCGGTTAAAAATAGGTACTGATTGACAATTAACTAATAATAAAAATAACAACATTATAACAACAACAAAAAAAAGACTTGAGGCCAAAAAGGCTCCTTTTTCTATAAAATCGCAGCATTATTTAAATTGACATCAACATTATTATGATGCAGAAGCAGCATTGCTTGTCATTAAATAACCACCGTTTGACAATGTTCAGAGGATAATTATAAATCCGCAACAGCATTATTGGTCAAATTGACGCAATATAAAAAAAGAAGAATTTTCAGATCATTAAATTGATATTAAACTATTGCCATTAAACTACTATCCATATTTAGAAGCGCAAATGTAACTATACCAAGTCGGAAATAATAGAAAAAAAAAAAAAAACTTAGAAGGGGATGTGTCGAGCACTATTTCTGTTTTACAATAAAATTATTGTTAAAATACTTATAGAAGCATCATTTTAAATGTGAGATCAACAACAAAACGAATCAAACAATAAAATAAATACATTTGGTAATTGAGTGCGATACATTGAATGCCCTTCATTGTTTTGTTTGTGAATTATCGTGTGGGAATTTGTACAAATAATATATTATCCAGTGCATACTATCTTCACAGTATGATAAAATGCGGATACATATACAAATAAAATAATGGTACTGTGGTGCCTCCATCACATGAGAAATATTTGATCTCTAAATCTTTTGTCATGTTGGAAATTTAATTTCTGTCTCTGCCTACCATTTGACTTGTAACTTAATTGTTTCGAACTGGTGTTGCTATTTTGGAAGTTAGTAAAATGATGTTAGAAATTATGAACTATGTCATTTCTAGTTCTAGTCAATAATCAAGTAAACAATCTTTAAGAGTCCAAAATTTAATTAAAAGCAAGCAAATAGTAACGCACAGTTCGAATCGATTTCTGGCATGGCCGAACGTATACTGTGCTATGGTTATGTTGTTTCAGATTAACACACGAGGACGTGTGTACTCGCAGGATGGCCGTGTCGTATCCGCTAGTCAAATTGGCAACAAAACAAAGCACGCCACCTGGCGGCAACTATAAATACTACAGTTGGCGGGCTTTGACGGAGTCGGCGCGTTTCGTCTTAGTCTGGGGGTCACGGAGTGACCCCCAGGCTAAGACTGTACTTGTAGCTAAGGTCTAAGACTGTACAAAAACTGTACTTGTGGTAAAGTCTAAGACTGTACTAATAGGCTAAGACTGTACTTGTAGCTCGATACATCCTGGTGATCCGACATATACTTTATTTTGCACTTTTTAATAATAAAATTTATTTAAATGCTTATCCTAACACCAAGATCGTATCAACTTTAAGGCCGAAAGAGTTAGTACCTGGGGCAGCAGCAATCTGACAGTATTCTTCTAGCCAGCTGCCCTGTAACTTCTTGTCAGTCCAAAGAAAATCGAATATTTGGAGGCATGCGGCACAGAGTGTAAAGGCTAAACCTCTATTTAGATTTCGGACTGTTGTATACTCGTATGTTCAAATCTCGCGGAGAACTCTGCTTGCGCGAGGCAGGAGCGTGTGCTTTTTAGTTCGTATGAGGCGTCATAGATGTCGCAACAAATCTATACGGCCAGTGTGTTCTAACTTGTCAAGACAAATCTAACTAGCCCTACCTCATCGTGCTACATTGTTATGTTGAGGGTTTCCTATGATGACCTTCCAGATCTAACATCAGACCCTGGGCTATACCTCGAACTATAATTTTAGTCATGACAACATCGATAAGACCAACCAATACGGCACTTTTTTGTTTAGTATATATGGTACCCTTCTGGCTGTATCAACAGACCCTAATCGCCACTTAGTTTATTGACACTTGTCAGAAAGTACATATCCAATGTGTCTAAATACGAGGTTGCTATGTTGTATTGTTGAAGATCCTGAATATATCATCAGACCCTGATCACCCTCTTTTTTATTTTATTTGAGGTGGGTTTGCTCTTGACTCTAGTCCAGATCAGAGGTGACAGAGACAGAGTCGAAGATGGAGCGAGTTTACCCAGAATGTACACCCTTCTTGTCTAATAATACTAGGTAGTCAATACAAATTCAATAAACCCAAACACAATACTGCTATCTTATTTAGTTGAGGAGTTGTTATGGTCACCTTGACCCTGAGACCCTGGCCACCACCACCACTAAATATAATATCGCTTTTCAATACATATCAAATAAGCTGAAAACCGATGGTGGTATTTTATTTGGTTGCAGAGATCCTTGGGCCACCTTCGGACTCCATCAGCAGACTCTGGGTACTACCAAGTAAAAAATCACTTTTCAATACACACCGAATGAGTCCAAACACACAAACACAGACAGACGCACGAGTGGTCCTATAAAGGTTCTGTTTTTACATTCGGATGTTTAGAACCCTAAAAATGAGATGTCATTTATCAAAAAAACAACTGACTTCCAAAAAAGAAAATACACAAAAAAAAGAAAATACACTAAAAAAATTAAAAAATAACTTTAATTTCGGAAGTCGGTGTTTGTATTTTTTTTTCTTCGTTTTTTGACACCGACTTTAAAGTTATTAAAGTTATTTTTTAATTTTTTTAGATATTTGTTTATTATAATACAATAGAAATAACTTAAAAGATATATATACAAACTCACAATAATACCTAACATGTACAAATGCGTATGAAAAAACAACTCACTGAGCATCAAAAAATTCATCCACATCGCTGTCAATGGAAAAAGTGCCCAGAACGCTAGCAGCATTGCCACGTTGAATAGCAATGCTGATTCGTTGGCCAAAGAAAAACCCAGCCCTCTGGTCACGTGAATAGTCGACTAACAGCTTGCTGATATGCCGGAAAACTCGGTGAGCACTCGGACCCCATGGCCCTAGTGTTTCAACCCCAAACGGCTTGTTGGATTTCGTATTTTTTCATAATTTTCATTGCAGGGTAGAAGTAAAAATGACTTGCAAAGTGCGTCACTATCCTATCATGTCCCATCCTTTTCCCACATGCACACCTGGACTATTGCTGTTCTTGTCACCGCCTGCGGTGACGGTGTGAAGACCCTCGGTCACAATATCGAGAGGAGCGTTAGTAAGAACATGTCCCCTTGTTAATTTATTAATAATTTACGGTTGCGAACTGCCGCAAGTGCATTTACGAACTATTGTCTAAAACACTACGAAAAGTGCGCGTTTATGTGCTGAAAGACGTTTGAGCACGCCCCCCTCGTGCGCTGCCCTGAATCCAGCAAGGACTTGAACCCTCTGCCGGCCGACGCGGATATTGAAGACGGCGAATCTACAGGTCAGTGGTGCTGCATGTTTTCCTGCAAAATTCCTTTATCCATATTCACAGGTTCGTCGTCCTAATTCGTGTCGCACTTGCAAGGTTACCTACCTACGTACTTTTTTCAACCCTCGCATAATACAGTCCACTATTCTATCAAACCAGCTCCCCGCGTCTGGGATAAACGCAAACAATTTTATTTTTCCGCCCACTTATTGGTGTTAGGCGCCACCATTAATTTTGGTCACTTCGAACCGAATGAACTTTGGTCATTTTGGCCGCATTCTAAATTCAAACCGCATGGTCAGTTATAACTAAACAGTCACTGTAATACGTAATCAAATAGATTGTCGTTTAAAATTCTTTGTATTTTCCCGCACCGACAACTATTTCTTTTTATTTCCGCACCCGCATTGCATAGTACAACACAATGTAAAAGTTATTTCTTTCCAAATTCATTCCATTTTTGTGGTCCGCCATTTTGTATCGTTTCCTATATGATCGTGTTTTAGATAACTTGTTCGTTATTGTTCGGTAAACTTCGGTTCGCTTCGTTAGCGCTCGTTCACATACCAGTTCTTTGAGATATTTTTCACTCACCCGCAATAATTTTATTTTTTTTTGAGATATTTTTCACTCACCCGCAATAATTTTATTTTATTTTCGCTACTAAAATCAATCGTTTTTACGTTAATAACCGCTTCTAAATATCTACTTTATTTACATATTCGTGTTACGTACTTATCGCCGCTATACTATTTACAGTTATTCACAATGGTTAGGCCTAAGAGGAAGAGTAGTGATGCGGACATGTTCTTCGACACTACTAGTACTAATAAAAACCAGTTATCATTATACTTAGTCAAACGTGATGTTATTTACAAGCGCGTAGAAAATATTTTTGAACTTGCACACAAAAGAAATAATGATCGACAATATTTTAAGTCGTTTTGTTCTAGTGCTTCAAATATTGATACATTGCGTAATGATTATCAACAAGCTTTAGATTCCTATAATATATTAAATTTACAGTTGAACCCCGATTCGGAGGTCGAATATGATTCCTGGTTATCGTTTGAAGAAATGTTTTGTTTTATAAAACAGGTTTTGCTCGATAACAAAACCGAGTGTCCTGAACCTGAACCCCAACCTTCATTACAAAAATCTAATTCTCGCCTTCCGCCCATTGATTTGATGTCATTTGACGGTAATGTCAAGAAATGGCCATTGTTTTATCAACAATTTAAAAGCATGATACACGATAACGCATCGCTCACTAATAGTGGAAAAGTATTTTACTTGGTAGGTAAATTAACTGGGCAGGCGTCGTGCATTTGCGCAGGGTTGGCTCCAACCGCAGAAAATTATATTATTATTTGGGAGGCACTCGTGCAAAAGTATGACGATCCTCGCTCACTCGCATCCGCTTATTTAAACCAATTGTTACAGTTTAAACCGCTATCCATGGCTAGTTCTGATGGGTTAGATTCATTTATAAATAATTTTGATTCATCTGTAGCAGCGCTTAAGCAATTAAAGCTTAATGATTTAACCGAATTTATTTTCTTGCATTTGGCTCTGCAAAAGTTAGACGCAGACACAATTAAATTATTTCAAATTACCTTTCGTAAAGATAAAATACCTTCTTACCATAATTTAATTGAATTCATAAAAGAACAAAGTAAAGTTTTGTCTCGTTCTACGAACCTTAGCAAATCGATAGGTAATCATCATTCCCAGTCTCAACAGCAGCGTCAAACTAAGCACATCCCTAAACCGTCCAAGTCTTTCGTGAATACAGACATAGGGTGTGGTCCAAGTGTAAGCGATAAATGCGCTTTACGCAATGACAAACAACATGAACATTTATATTCTTGTTCATCGTGTAATAAATTAACCCCACGAGAAAGATATAATTTTATAAAACTTAATAATTTCTGTAACAATTGTTTAAGTATAAAACACAAGACTTTTTCTTGTACTTCGAAACATACTTGCTCTCATTGTTCAAAGCGACACCACACCTTGTTACATTTCAATCCAACTAAAAATGATAAAACAAATTGTAACGTTGGCTCCGTGGTTTCCAACACCGCTAACCATATTCCCGCTACCGCTCATGACGCGCCGCGCCCTACCCCGGCCAGCAGTCATGCAGAGTCCGCTATGACTCATTCGCTCGCCGCTTCTAATGACCCTACAACTATTGTAAATAATGCATCGGTCTGTACAGTTTCGTACGATCGAGCAGCTCGTTATCAAACGACTACGTTGTTAGGGACCGCAAAAGTAAAGTTTGTTGATTCTTTAAACCGCACTCACTTTTTGAGATGTCTAGTGGATCCTGGCTCTCAAAGTGATTATATTTCCGCATCTTGTTGTAAGCGACTATCGCTTCCTATTCATACTCAAACCCGCTATTCGGAAGTTCAAGGCATTGGAGGAGCTTCACAAAAGATTCTCGGTGTTACTTCAGTTAAATTCACGTCTCGCTTTGATAATAAGTGCGAATATTCTATAAGGCCGATGGTAGTAGAACAGATTACGTCACAGTTGCCGGACACCTGTGTTGATACCGCGTCTATTGGATTTATTCGTAACTTACCGCTCGCTGATGACGAGTTTTCGCAACCGGGATCTATAGATATACTTTTAGGTGTTAAACTTTATTGTGAAATTTTACTTTCTGGACAAATTAAAACCTCACATGATGGTATGCCCTCTGCCCTTGAAACGACTTTAGGTTACCTAATTTTAGGTGACGCTCCTATTATTTCCCCGCAAACCGCTACCCGCACATTGTGTGCTTTTACTTTTGATTCGCTACACCAGATTGTCGAAAGATTTTGGGCAGTCGAGGAATTACCTTCGCAGTCATTTTTAAGTCCCGACGATCAGCAGTGTGAAAACATTTATACTTCAACCACTGTTCGTAACTCCGACGGCAGTTATTCAGTTGACCTTCCTTTTAAAGAAGACCCAAATATTCTAGGCAATTCTTATACTACTGCTAAAAAACGCTTTCTACTTTTAGAAAAGAAATTTTCTAAGGATCCAAGTTTAAAATTAAAATATGACGAGGTTATTCGTGATTACCTAAATAAGGGTATACTGTCCCGCACCGCACCTGAGGCATTAGCCGCTCCAGGGTTTTATCTACCGCACCATCCTGTAGTTCGCAACGACAAGGCGACAACCAAGGTTCGTCCTGTGCTAGATGGCAGCGCCAAGACCGATACAGGCTTATCACTAAATGATGTCCTTTATACGGGTTGCAATCTACAGGCTGATATATTTCAAATACTTCTGAATGTTCGTGTTTATTACATTGCCTTTTGTGCAGATGTGAAACAAATGTATTTATGCATTTATACGAATACTCCGCACCGCAAATATCAACGAATCTTATATAGGTTTTCAGAAACCGACCCACTCGAGGTTTTTGAGTTCACTCGAGTCACATTTGGGCTTCGTTCTTCACCATTTTTGGCGCTCCGCACGCTACGTCAACTCGCTAGCGATGAACGGCATAACTGGCCAACTGCGGCAGCCGTATTAGAGAGGGACATTTATATGGATGACGTAGCTTCATCTGCTTCCTCTCTCGAGGAAGCAGTCAAGACAGCTACCGATCTGATCCAGATCTTCAAAACTGGCGAGTTTGATTTAGTTAAATGGACGTCAAACTCGCTGGAATTGCTCCAACATATTCCCGAGTCGCACCGACAATCTGAATGCATTTCCTTCGACGATGGAAATACATTTAAGATATTAGGTTTGCGTTGGTTACCCGCTCAGGATACCTTTATTTTCGAAATATCAAGTCCCCCACCAGTTTGTACTAAACGCGCCATTTTATCCGCTACCGCTCGGTTGTACGACGTCTTAGGACTCGTCGGCCCTATAATTCTTTTCGCGAAATTAATCATTAAAGAACTCTGGCTTTTAAATCTCGATTGGGACGATGTACCCCCTTCTCGCATTGTTAAAATATGGCAACAATACTTAACAGAATTACCGCACATATCTAATTTATCATTTCCACGCCATCTAGGTATAGAAACCGGTTCTGTGGTTTCCTTAGTCGCATTTTCAGATGCAAGTGAATCCGCATACGGCTGTGTCATTTATTTACACGTCGTAAATGGCGATCAATCGCCTATTATTTCACTCGTGTGCTCCAAATCGCGTGTGGCATCCGCTAAACCTAAAATCACTCTCGCACGCTTGGAATTAAACGGAATACTTTTAATGTCGCGACTTCTTAAAACCGTTTATGACACTTTATCTAAGCGACATAAAATCGAAGATATTTATGCTTTCTCGGACTCTGAAGTAGCACTCTGTTGGTCTGTTGCTTCGCCACACAGATTCAAAACTTATATTGCCAACCGCATTTCTCAAATTCAGGAAAACATTTCACCTGAAAACTTATATCATATCGCTGGCTTACATAACCCCGCAGACTGTGTATCTCGTGGGCTCACGCCTTCGCAGCTCATTCAACATGAGCTATGGTTTAAGGGTCCATCCTGGCTTCCTTTGCCTAGACAAGACTGGCCTATACAGCGATTTTTATCCAACCGGCCTTCATTACCGGAAGAAAAAACCGTTTCACACGTGACTAAAGTCACAGATAACGATAACCCGCTTTTAAAATTAGCTTCAGAGTGTTCCACTTGGGAAAAGCTGCTGGAAGCTACTGTTTTTTCGCTCCGTTTTATAAAAAAATTGCCGCAAAACGATACAATCACCGCTGAAGATTTAAACACAGCTGAATTGGAAATAATTCGCACGATCCAGTCTAAATACTTTTCTGAAGACATTAAGAATATTTCTAAAAGTCAACCGTGTTCGGCCAAGTTACGGAAATTGTTTCCATTTTTATGTAACGGACTTTTACGTGTCGGAGGTCGCTTATCAAATTCAACACTAGAATATTCTTCTAAACATCCGATTTTACTTCCCGGGCAAGGACATGTTGTTAAATTATTAATTGAATTTTATCACCGCGACAATTGTCACGCCGGGCCGCAGTTACTAATTTCGATATTAAGATCCAAATATTGGATTATTTCCGCTAGGCGTGTGGTTCGACAGTACATACACAAATGCAATGATTGTTTTCGAGTTAATCCTAAGCCTACATTTCCGCCTATGGCCGATTTGCCTAAATGTAGATTAGAGCAATGCAAAGCGTTCTTACATACGGGCGTCGATTACGCAGGGCCGCTTTATATTACTCCTTACCGCAAACGGGGCGTACGAATTGTAAAAGCTTGTATTTGTGTTTTTATTTGTCTCGTAACTAAAGCGGTGCATATCGAATTAGTATCTAACTTAACTTCTGCTTCGTTTATCGACGCATTTAAACGATTCATATCGCGAAGAGGTCCTTGTAATTTCTTATATAGCGATAACGGGACTAATTTTGTCGCTTCTAAAAAATATTTTAATGAACTTCATGAGTTTTTACAAACCGCTGATTACTATCAACGTTTTAGTCATGAACTCGCGAAGAACCGTATCACATGGCGAATGAACCCTCCTACCGCAAGTCACTTCGGAGGGATATGGGAAGCGAACGTTAAGAGCACCAAGTCGCTTTTATTTCGTACAATCGGCAATCAAGTTCTCACCTTTGAGGAGATGTCGACCATTCTTATTCAAATTGAGGCAGTGCTAAATAGCCGTCCTCTTTACATTTTGAGCCCTGACCCATCAGAGCCATTAGCACTTACTCCCGCGCATTTTCTATCTACTTCTCCGCTAGAATGTTTACCCGCGGCCGACTTATCCGAAGAACGAACACATCTGTTGTCTCGTTTCTCCTTAATGGATTCGATAGTTCAATCATATTGGAAACGATTTAAGTCGGAATATTTACATAATTTACAACAACGCGAGAAATGGAATACTCCGCGTAACCCGATGACAGTCGGTACCGTAGTGTTATTAAATATAGACAACGCTCCACCCTTGCAGTGGCCATTGGGAATTGTTACCAATGTATACCCTGGTAAGGATGGTGTTGTTCGCGTAGCGGAAGTAAAAACTAAGACCGGTACTTATAAACGACCAGTAGTGCGGTTATGCCCGCTTCCGACTCAATAGTCAATATATTTATATACTTATACATATTTTCGCTCATAAGTATTAATTAGTTTACGTTAGATATGTTTAGTTTAGAAATTTCATTATATTAATCCGCTCTAATTACTAAATATTCACTACTTGAGGTTGCTGAATATAGCGATTCTCTTACTTTTCTAACCTTTTTGAAGGCTTTCTTCAAAAGCTGGGAGGATGTTGGATTTCGTATTTTTTCATAATTTTCATTGCAGGGTAGAAGTAAAAATGACTTGCAAAGTGCGTCACTATCCTATCATGTCCCATCCTTTTCCCACATGTACACCTGGACTATTGCTGTTCTTGTCACCGCCTACGGTGACGGTGTGAAGACCCTCGGTCACAATATCGAGAGGAGCGTTAGTAAGAACATGTCCCCTTGTTAATTTATTAATAATTTACGGTTGCGAACTGCCGCAAGTGCATTTACGAACTATTGTCTAAAACACTACGAAAAGTGCGCGTTTATGTGCTGAAAGACGTTTGAGCACGCCCCCCTCGTGCGCTGCCCTGAATCCTGCAAGGACTTGAACCCTCTGCCGGCCGACGCGGATATTGAAGACGGCGAATCTACAGGTCAGTGGTGCTGCATGTTTTCCTGCAAAATTCCTTTATCCATATTCACAGGTTCGTCGTCCTAATTCGTGTCGCACTTGCAAGGTTACCTACCTACGTACTTTTTTCAACCCTCGCATAATACAGTCCACTATTCTATCAAACCAGCTCCCCGCGTCTGGGATTGCGTTTGCAAACAATTTTATTTTTCCGCCCACTTATTGGTGTTAGGCGCCACCACGGCTCAAACATGTAACTCCCAATAAGGTTGTTATATTTGCGCCGTTTGAGGCTTTCTGCACGTGCAGCAGCCGCCACAGCACAGCCTGCCGTGCTAAGAAGATGGGATGGCGCAAGGGTGTCGACACATGTTGCATCCCACACCAAAAGCCTACCCAACTTCCAAGGCATTATGGTCATTCCGTCTGGCCTCTTCCCATCGTCACGTGCCAAGCCATTGGGTTCTAAAACAGCTGGCACCCCGGCGGTGACAAGAGCCCGACGGATGATGTCATTAATGCTGGCGTGCCGTGCTATCCGACCAGCACTCCTACCGCAGGATAGGCCATGGTGTCCGAGGCGGTCGACTGCTTCATCGCATTGACAACGATGTGGAGCTCCACTCGGAGCACCCAGACGCAAACATGTAGCGATCCGGAAAGTGGCGTCACTCAGCATGGTACCAATGTTGGGTGACGGTAGTGCCTGTAGCCAAAGGCCCGACTCCCACTCACCCACAGCCAGTAGGCGGGCACGCTCAGCAGTATTGGTGGACGTATTAATGAGATTATTCCGTACCAACCTGCAGAGCGGCTCATCCCACTGTCTCTGGGAAGATGGGTTCTCGGGCAACGCCGTGTTTGGGTAAGCCGCTTTCCAGGCATTCACAGCATCGGTCAAGCTCGGCACCTCACAGTTAACCAGCGATGGGGTTAAAATTCGTGTGGTTAACTGTCGAGTGCTGTGGACCGAAGACAGGAACGCCGGTAGGCTTACACTAGAAATTTTGCGGATGCCGAGCCCACCAAAGCGAATGGGTAGCGTGGCTTGCAGCCATGCTCGGTCATCCAGGGCCACATTTTAATTTTTTTAGTATATTTTCTTTTTCGGAAGTCGGTTGTTTTTTTTTTGTAAAAAAGATTTTTATTTTTCACTTTTCAGTTTTTATACCCCAGAACTAAAAACCCCAATAAAATGGAACGTGGAATTTAAACATACTCGTAATTGGAGAAACCCAAAACGTCATCTAACTATACATATTTTTCGTATTTGTTCAGTTTTTTTAAAAAATGCTTAAGCAATTTCGATAAAGTTTATATGAAACCATCTCGGGAGTATATTCTTTTGGATACAAGAAGAATTTAGAAAATCGGTCCAGAACTGACAGAGAAATCGGTGGACATACACAAAAAAAAAACACGTACAGCCGAACATAGAACCTCCTCCTTTTTTAGAAGTCGGTTAAAAATTTAAAAATAACTTTAATTTCGGAAGTCGGTGTTTGTTTTTTATTTATTTCTTCGTTATTTGACACCGACTTCCGAAATTAATAGTGTATTTTCTTTTTTGGAAGTCGGTTGTTTTTTTTTTTGTAAGAAAGTGGAAAGAAAAATTCAAACAAAAAAAAATCCAAATCAGTCCAGCCATCTTTGAGTAATTGGCGAACATACACAAAAAGAAAATAAAAAAAAGGTTCACACGAATTGAGAACCTCCGTTTTGAAGTCGGTTAAAAATATTAAAAAACCCTTTACGTACCGCTATTCTTGACTTTTTTTCTCTGTTGATTGATTTTGGAAGTGATTAACTTGTCATTCACTATTATCACAGATTCACGTGATTGGACATATTCACCTTTGCAAACTCATGATTGGACTACCATACTCGTACGTTATACCATTAAATACTATTTTATTTAAGATAAAATGGCAAGTTTGAGACAAACTCGTGCACCCAAGGTTCCGTAATAACGAACCAAGATTTAAATATATGGACAGTTGTATTTTCAACTCCCAGTGGAAGATAAATTTGCTTAAAATTTTTTAGTGTGCTAATTTGTACATGGATGCCACCGCTACTATACTAGTACATTTTTACTTAATGTTTTTGTATGAAACGAAAACGAAACGAAATGTACTTTGCTACGGGTTGTAGTAGTTAACGCCGTACACTGATTTGTCATGAAGGTTTGAAAGTTCCGTACAGTAATAGAGAAACACTTTCCACTAAGATGCAATAGTTAAGTTTATTAAGTTATGAATGATTAGTTACAGTACTAGAGCGGAAGGCGATTATTTCTCTCAGTTGTTGATAGCTACACAGTTATGAGTTCACTATAGTTTACTTCATTAGTCATGTTATTTTATAATGTGAAATTATGACGCATATCATTAGGCTAGAGTAGGTAACAGAGTAAGCAGAAAAATGTACGGCGATGAGACCGTACATATTGGCAACCCCCTAAAGAAGCTAAGATGAGTAGAGAGAGAAAGAAACGCCTGTACAAAATCTATCTTAAAGTAAAAGTAAAATGATTAATCAAAAGTAGTAGTTGAACGTGGCAGGTGTCTTCTCTGGCAGTTTTTTCTCTCGAGACATGGGTCAGCAATATCAATGTTCACCAAACTATAAAACATAATATCCCATCTATAACTAAGCCTAAGCGAGATTATAATTGCAACTATTTGGGTCAGATCTGTTCGAAATTTATAGATGAGAAATATGCTGATTACCATAAGATTTACACAGACGGTTCTAAAACTGATGCAGGCAGTGGGGCTGCTGTTTGGGACCCACAATTAAATACGTCTGTCAAGCTTGCTATAGATTCCGATATCTCCATTATGCATATCGAGTTAATTTCAATAGCAGAGGCTCTTTCTTATTCTAACTCAATTAGTCATGATAAGTTTGTCATCCTAACAGACTCGAAGAGCTCGCTGCAACACTTGGCTCGGTGCACCTCGTCTGTGCGAGGAGTACCGATAGCCTACACGATTTTGGAGTCTATGTTCAGGTTTGGTCAGAACTCAATTTCGGTAATTTTACAGTGGATTCCGTCTCACGTACAGATTGAGGATAACGAAAGAGTAGATCTATTAGCTAACCAAGCCGTGACAGATGGGATTCCTGTAAACATTCTTCCTCTTTTTACCGATTACATCAAAGTAATTAAACACCAGTGTTCGGATGCGTGGAGTGAATACTTCAACCAGAGGTCAACAGAAAAGGGAATTTGGTATAAGACCATACAACCACTGCTTCCAGTGTATAATTGGATTGACCAAAAGGTGTTAAGTAGAAAAGATTTTGTTATGGCATTAAGACTTCGTTCCGGTCACATTCCATCAAAAAAGTTTAGTTTTCTGATGAAAAAAGTTATGTCACCCAACTGTGAGGAATGTGGAGTAGTCGAAGATGTGCAACATATTTTGATGGAATGTGTGCGGAATGGAGCTCTAAGATTTACCTTACTCGGATCCACAAATAATTACGATGGTGGAGAGTGTAATACTATCCTGGCTTATCCTTTATCGGATCAAGCCAGAAACCTGTATAAACTGGCATTTTTTGTTTTGAAATAGATTAATTATTTTAACTGTAATAAATAAAAGGATGTTGATGTTACAGGGCGACGTTATCGCTTAGCGATAAAGCCCTTAAAATAAAGACTAAAAAAAAAAAATCTCTGGCAGTCTGCTTTCGAGATCCCATTGGTTGAAGTTCGATGTCCTCATGCGTTGGAGTTTTATTTGTCTTCCTCGAAAGCCGCTTTCTGACCAGTGCGTAGTATTTCTTAGTTACGATCCACAGGAAAGTGATGACAGCAATTGTTAGTAAAAGGTAACAAATTGCATATTGGTGAACGTCATGATCCGTGATAGTGGATGGTAGTTTTGGTTCGTACTCTTCTTGGAAGCGCAGCTTCTTGTCAATTTCTTCAAAGTCGTTTTTCTTGAGAGTGAAGAGTTCGTGTGCCGCGTTATGAAGTGTGACGTTAACAATGTTGTTTATCGGTGAGTTCAGGTTCGGGACATGCACGTCATAGTTCACGTTGTGGTTGCTGTTGTACTGATTGTGCGAAGTGATGGTGAGTTCTTTTGTCCGAAGCACGCATCCTTGACTCAAAGTAACTATAGTCGCCGATGTAATCGTTTGCGATATTACGTCGTTTTCACAAACCGTACGTAATTCACACCTTTCGCAGCAAACAACCAGCCAGCTGTTTGATTCTTGCAACTTGATCCATGCCTCTTCGCACGTCACGCTATCTACGTCACACGGTGACGTAGTAGTACGATGACCCAGTAGTTTTGCTTCGCAAGGTGCATTCTTGTTTTGTAAGTTGAACACAGGTATGTTTGCGTTACAAATGAAGTTATGTTCTTGTCTTTTGATGCATAGCTTGAAATCTTTATCGTTTAGTGAGATGTAAGAATTCTTCTCAAAGTTCACGGCAATGCATTCCGATGATAATTGCATCAATTTGTAATTTGACTCCGTCTTGAATGGTATGGCAATAGCCCGATAGTAAGTGAAGTCCTCATTTGAAATTAAGGGAATGTGAATTTCGAACATGAAGTAGTTTTTTGTTATTCGTGCTTTCACGTATAGCAACTTGTAAAGTCCCTTGATATCTTCTCTGATATTTTCTGTCGGCAATGACAGAGTTCTCGGCAGTCTGCCAGATATGTCTTCTAGTTGCTTTACAAGGCTGACTGGTGATATCAAGTGCACGTCCATATGCCCACTGTAAACATTAGTGAGGGTGTTCAGTTAGCAGCATAGTTTGAATTTCCTTAAGATTTCGTAGTAGTAGGGATGATGTAAGCGAAACGGAGTTGAAGTGTATTTTTGTTTCAATGCTGTCCATGTTCTTCTTCGTTTCGTGCTATCATTTTGCATTGAAGCTTGATATTTTCATCGTTTTTCTTCAGAACGTCATTTTGTAGTTGCATGATCGATGTTTGGTTTTTTGCGAGTTCACGCAAGTAGTTTTCGTTACGCTGTATGGCTTCAATGTCTTTGTGGTATTTGTCAGTAAATTTCTGGTCTAAGACTCCGAATAAGCTGTTGGCTACCATGCCTATTCCGTCGATCAAGCCGCGCTTCTTGCGTGTAGATAAAGGTTTTTGGGGAGCCAGCAGGATCGTGTTGTAAAAGACGAATAGTTCCATCTCGTGGGAAAGTTGATCCGTTGTAGCTTGACAATAACTTTGGTGGATCTTTTGGCAAAGGTCACTTACACCGTTAATGTATTTTTCAATGTGTTGAACGCCTTGCCAGTAGTTCATTAAGTTGTAGTATGTGAGCAAAGTCCATTCCAGTGTAATGAACAAAACACAACAGCGCCGACGACGTCATCGCAAAATAATTCTAGTATCGCGACGAATCATGATCAACAAAATGCGCTTGTGAGGTTACCTAGAATACAGCTACCATCTTTTAGTGGAAAATATGAAGAATGGCCTACATTTCAAGATTTGTTTACATCGTTAGTGCATACGAACACAACCATGTCCACGCGCGGAACGGCACCGCAGGCGGGAGGCGAGCGCGGGGTGCGGGAGACGCGCGGGTCGGCGGGGGCGACAGCGAGCCAGAGCGGACCGACGCCGGCAGCGCGCGCGTCACTCTTTCACTTTACATCAAGATCTTTAGCGAGCGGTCATTGTTTTATAAATTACGTCATGACCGAATATTTTTGCTTTGCATAGTTTGCGCTAATATACCTATATTTTATACAGTCCACTAGTTTCATTTTACTTACAACCAAGAACTGAGACCAAACATTGGTCCTTCCACCGGCCAAGAAGAATCGCCGTGCCGAGAAAAAACTGCGAAACAAAAGGTCGGCGACGCTGACTTTGACCGGAGACACGCGCCTATCTATTGTGCCGTGTCATCGCTGTCTAAAGAAGATTTTGAAAGATTTCGGAACAACTGGAGTCACCAGCGGATTTCACGTGCGCTGATCTATTGTGCCGTGACAACGCTTTTCAAGAAGAAATATTTCAAAGAAACTGTGCACGTGCGCCGATCTATTGTGCCGTGCCGTCACAACGCTTTTCAAGACGAAATATTTAAACAGACGCGAGTCACCTGTGGATAATTTGGATAAGGACGAGGGCGTGTTGTGAGTTCGTTCCAATTTTTCCTTTATCCCACACTTCTGTGCGTTTTTTGCATTAGTCTTTTCAAACCAATTCAATTAACTTCCCTCTATTTGAGTTGGCTCAAGCTAATCAATTCGCATGTAATTTAATTTCGCTCTGCTAGTGGCGATCGCATCGACGCCATTTTTGATGCTTAAATTTCATCAAGCTATTTCTACACGATAATCACGTGCGGGACAGATAACAACTAATTAACAAGCGTCTAATTAGCTGTTAGACCGCATTGGCTGTGTGTGTGCCTGTTAAAAGTTACAATAGTTTGTGATGCGCATGAACAAACGTGCTTAAACTTTTCTTTGTTCGACTTTTTAAAAAATATTGCAAGATGGCTGACAAACTAATTAAAAAGCGCAGTTCCATGAAGGCTAAGGTTACTAACTTCACCAATTATCTCAATGCTTTGGAAAATAGTGATCGATTGTCCGACCTACAAGTACTCGATCTAGAAAGTCGTTTTAGTAAATTTGAACAGTTGTATGACGAATTTAATGAATTGCAGACCGAGATTGAGCTGTTATCGGACCACCCCGACGACGCCTACGCCGACCGCTTCAAGTTTGAAGAAGGTTATCACAACTTGATTGCTGTGGCGCGGAAGGTTATTTCTGCTGAGCATCGACATCAGGAAAAGGCTACTGCAGGTTCCGTATCAGGCTCCGAGGTGACAGGTGGGACAAAGAACAACTTTATACGTTTGCCTAAAATTGATCTACCTCGTTTTGATGGCAGCTATCAGTGTTGGCTGGAATATAGGGACACCTTTTTATCCTTGATCCATAATAATAATAACATTGATAGCATAAACAAATTTCATTACCTGCGTGCTTCTCTAAAGAGACAAGCCGCTGAAATTATCAAAAATATAGATTTTAGGAATGAAAATTATCAGTTAGCTTGGGACTTATTGTGTGAGCGGTATGACAATAGCCGCCTCTTAATAAATAACCATGTCAAGGCGCTATTTAATGCAGAGCCAATCACCAATGAATCCAGTGCTGGTTTGCGCCGCCTTGTAGATGTTACAAATAAAAATATACGGGCATTAACATTGTTGAATGAGCCTACGAGAGATACTCTAATTATCTACTTAATGACACTAAAAATAGATAGTGTTACCAGTAGGGATTGGGAAGAGTACCGTAACACTTTACGTAACTCCCCTACATTACTTCAATTTTGCACATTTATGAATGGTAAGGCCGATTTATTAGAAACATTGGAGGAAAATAAAAAACTAGTTAAAGAGCAATTAAATAGCAGTAATAAATCTAAAAGTTTTATTGTCACATCACAAAAACCAGAAACAAATAAAAATGAGAAAGACAAAAATAAAATTAATTGTCCTATGTGTTCTCAACATCATTATCTTTATTCATGTGAAGCTTTTAGAAAATTAACAATAGAAGAAAGAATACAGAAAGCAAAGGAATTAAAAGTATGCATAAATTGCTTACGTGCTGGCCATGTAGAAAAACATTGTAGGTTTTCACGCTGTAAGTACTGTAAAACCCGTCATAACACCTTATTGCATTTAGATCAACCCGAGACCCAAGCAGTAAATAACCCTATGCCTACTTCTTCCACTAATAATGTATCACTCTCTGCAGATACACAGCCAACTTTTCAGAAACACATTTTACTGTCCACAGCTGTGGTGAAGGTGGTGAGTGACAACGGCGAAAGGTACAACGCCAGAGTCCTACTCGACAACGGCAGCACAGCCAACTTCATCACCGAGAAGCTTTGCAGTGATCTGGGATTGTCACGAGTTGGTACCAGTTCCAAGGTCACAGGTATAAATAGTTTGACCAGTAACAGTACACATTCTTGCAACCTAACCATTGAGTCGTCATATGAATATTGTTCCTTTAATATTACCTGTCTCATTCTGCCCGAAATTACTAGGAGATTACCTGCATCCTATATTAATACTGAGAAAGTACCAATTCCTTCAGGATTGATTTTAGCGGACCCATCTTTTAACATTCCTTCGGACATTGATATACTGTTAGGAGCAGAACTATTTTGGGGCGTTATTCTAGCGAATCATATCAATTTAGGAAAAAACTTACCAAAGTTGTGTGAAAGCAAACTAGGGTGGTTAATTTCGGGGACTATACCAACTGGCTCGCATATAAAAACACATGTTTGTAATTTCTCAAAAACAAACTCGAGTCCTGACTTAAATAAGTTTTGGGAACTTGATACATTATCACCTAAGCATTGCCTTTCCTTAGAAGAACGCGTTTGCGAAGAAAGCTTTAAATTAAATACGGTCCGTGCCTCAAACGGCCAGTTTGTTGTTACTATGCCACTCAAGGCGGAACCCAACGTTCTCGGTGACTCATACGTTGCGGCTAAACGGAGGTTTCTATCATTAGAAAAACGCTTTGAACGCGATCCGATTTACAAGGGCATGTATATTGATTTCATGAATTAGTATCAAACGTTGGGTCATATGACAGAGGACCGCGATGTGTCAGTTAGCGATAAAAACAATATTAGTTATTTTATGCCACATCATGGGGTTTTACGGGAATCCAGTAAAACGACCAAATTAAGAACGGTCTTCGATGCGTCAGCAAAGTCAACATCGGGATTATCACTAAATGATATTCAATGTGTGGGCCCTACGGTACAGAATGACTTACTATCGATTCTACTGCGTGTTAGACAACATAAATATGTAATCTCAGGGGATATCGAAAAAATGTATCGGGCTGTCGAATTAGATCCCAGTCAACGATCACTACAACGCATTTTATTTCGGAAAAACCCGTCTGAGCCTCTCAAAACTTATACACTAAATACCGTTACGTATGGAACGGCGTCTGCACCCTATCTCGCGACCAAGTGCCTTGTAAGCCTCGCTGAGCTCACAAACGATCAGCTCGTAAAGAGTAGCATCCAACGAGATTTTTACGTGGATGATTTGTTGAGTGGTTCAGACACTATACGCGGCGCAATTGAACTAAGCCAGAAAATAAAAACAGTATTAGCGTCAGCAAAATTCAATTTAAGAAAATGGCAGTCCAATAGTACTGAAATTCTTAAAGAAATAGTAGACGTAGAAGATAATTGTAGCCTAGATCTAGATTTATCAGAGAACTACACATCAAAAACCTTAGGACTACTATGGAAATGCAAATCAGATACCTTGTCATTTACCATTAATATGGTAAATGACAAGACAATTACCAAAAGGCACATATTGTCTATAATAAGCCAAGTTTTTGACCCATTGGGGTTAATTGGTCCATGTATTGTCGAAGCAAAAATTATAATGCAAAAGTTGTGGATCAATAAATGCGACTGGGACGACGAGGTTCCTCAGGATATAGCAGACCAGTGGTCAATTTTTGTTAATGCGTTAAATGTTTTGAATAGTCTGAATGTTCCCAGATGGGTTTTATGTGACAACAGCGTCAGTAATGAAATACATACATTCACAGATAGCAGTGAAAAGGCATACGGTGCTTGTATTTATATACGAAGTACTGATAGCACAAATACAGTCACGGTTCGCTTATTAGCTTCTAAAAATCGCATAGCTCCGATAAAGCCAACAACAATGCCCAGGTTAGAGTTGTGTGGGGCGCTATTAGGTGCAAGATTGTGTACAAAGGTCAAAGAATCCCTTACCATACCCATTAGCCGATGCGTCTTTTGGTGTGACTCAACCATAGTGTTGAGCTGGATATGTACACCGACAACTCAACTCAAGCCTTTCGTCAGACATCGTGTCAACGAAATACAGGAGACCACCCTTGGATCAGTATGGAACTATGTGCCAACGCGAGACAATCCCGCAGATCTCGTTTCTCGAGGGGTGAAGGCTGATCATATCAGCGCTTCTACCTTATGGTGGACAGGTCCTCCATTTTTGACCCAGGATGAATGTTTGTGGCCGAAACCACCAAACAGTGTTTTGAAACAGGACCTGCCTGAACTAACTTATCATGTAAATCAATCTGATAATCACCACATTCCAGTTAATCTAACTGTAATACAGCAATTAATTAATAAATATTCAGATTTTAACCATTAGCAAAGAATTGTCGCCTACATTAAAAGGTACATTTACAATTTAAAAAACAAAAATAATAAGTTGGTAGGCTATCTGTCAAATCAAGAGATTCAGTCATCATTAAAATGTATTTTACGCAATGCACAAAATGAAATATTTCCGGATGAATATTCTATTTTAAAATCAGGGAAACCCTTGCCTCATAAAAATCGGCTCATATCTTTATCTCCTTTCTTAGATTCTGATGACATTATTCGTGTCGGAGGCAGGCTAAATAACTCTCCCTATGATTATAACTTAAAACATCCCATACTCATGTGCAGTAAGCATCATTTAACTAAAATCATATTTCAAACTGTTCACAGAAAACTGTTACATGCCGGACCTAAGTTGCTCTTGGCAAACATTCGTCAAACCTATTGGCCCTTGGGGGGCAGAAATTTATCTAGAGTCATTGTTCAAAAATGTGTAGTGTGTTTTAGGCATAAGGCACAAAATGTACAACCAATAATGGGACAACTTCCAAAAGAACGAAGCAATTTAGAGTTTCCATTCTTAAATTCAAGTGTCGATTATACTGATCGCTGACCGAAAGGGAAGAGGTTGCAGACTTATAAAGTCTTATATATGTATCTTTGTGTGCCTCGCTGTCAAGGCCGTTCACCTGGAGCTTGTCACGGACCTGACAAAGGAAGCATACATGGCTGCCTTAAATAGATTCATTGCGCGCCGTGGCAAACCTCATAGTATATTGTCCGATAACGGCACAACTTTTGTCGGTTCTTGTAATCAATTACGTCTTTTCTTGCAGAATTCAAATATTCCATACGATGTTGCTCAGAAAGGAATTGAATTCAACTTTGTGCCTGCCTACGCCCCTCATTTTAATGGCGTTGCTGAGGCCGCTGTTCGCTCAACAAAACATCACTTAAAGAGATTGCTTAAACTTACACACTTCACGTATGAAGAGATGGCTACGTGCCTGTACGGTTTACGTACAGGCAAATTTGCTTACGCCGCGACCTACTTTTCGCAACTTTATATTAATTATAATTTCAACGTTCAGTTGACGCATAGCCGCGGATAAGCATCCAACGTAACTTTAATGTAACTTACGAATAAACCTTATTAACGTAATTCTGTGGTTTTCGTCAACTCAACGGGCTACCTCTGAGCCATACATAAAATTGGTCCTTCGAGCCGGATATAACAGGTGCGTAGTATCTTTATTAGCGTTAGCGAATCGGTCTAGCGGGTCTCCCAGAAGAGGGTCGCCCCAGTTGGATTGAGAAGGTGCACACAGCGTTAGTGGAGTGCTGACGCACTTAATATCCTAAACTTGCGGAAACTTCGCAACTTTGGTGAACTAGTACCTGCGGTGATACAACTCTACTCCACCAAAGGTCAAACCAACAGCTTACAAAAATGGTTCATGGTGTACCCGAACTGATAAGCCGACAAGAATCTATCTTCAGAGACTTGAAGCTTATTTGCATCAACTACAAGAAGGACAGTCCCACCAGGAAGAACTTGGCGTACCTGGAGGAGCGTCTTTCTCGGCTGAACAATAACTGGGAGAAGTTTGTTCACAACCACCAACTACTGGAAGAGTCTGGAGAAACTGACTTGCAATATTTCACTGATGACATCTTCAGCAGTACGAAGAAGATGTATGAAGAAGTGCTGCAAGATGTGTTGAAACGAAAGTCGGAATTACCGTCTGCATCTACGAGTCAGACGGAACAACCACCTGCGACGCCTGCGCAAGATAAGGGAAAGTCGAAATTTACTTTCGACGATATCAAATTCCACGTACCTCCTCGGGGAACAAGCGAGTCGACGGAAAAGCAACAAGATCTTTTGCGTCAACAATACTGCAACTTCAAAATGTTCGAACGCACTATCGGGAAGATCAACGTAGCTTTGGAAGTAGCGATGGAAAAATGGGAACTAGAAGACAACTTGAACGTCCTGAAAACTAAATGGGAACACATCGAAAGAGCAAATTGGGAACTTGACTACATACTGCAAGACGAGGATACGGTTTACCAACAAAAGACCAATGCTGCAGAGAACCTCTATGATGACCTGAAAAGGAAACTACAACAAAACATCTGGAATAATGCACATTTTGAGAAATCTACGCCAAAAATTGAAATACCGGATTTTCACGGCAACTATAACCAGTGGCTGACTTTTAGAGACCTTTACCTCGAAAGTGTACACAACAATCCCACTCTTTCTAGAGCTCAAAAAATGCAACACCTGAAAACCAAGCTGAAGGGTGAGGCTGAGAAACTTGTTCAGCATCTTGGTATCAGTGCTGAAAACTATGCATCATGCTGGGAGATGCTGACCCACCGCTACGATAACAAACGGCTGTTATTCACATCCTACATGAACACACTCCTGAATCAAGCGAGTATTCAGCAAGCAACCGCTGCAAGCATACGGAAGCTTCACGACGTCATGATGGAGTGCTTGAACGGGCTCAAAAACATCGGGCTAGACATCACCAATTGGGATCCGATAGTGGTACACCTTTTGGTTCAGAAACTAGACAGCGGTACGTATAACGAATACGTAAAAGATATCAAACGTCCTAGGGAATTTCCCGACCTGGAAGAATTCGCCGAGTTTTTAGAATCAAAATTCATGTCACTGGAAGCGCTGCATGGCAACAAACCATGGAAATCGGAAAAACAGCCACAAAAAGAATCTGAACAACGAAATAACATTAATAAGAATAAAACGCACGGGTCATCGTACTTTAAGAAATCACAAAGCTCACCAAAAGCGTTCTTCACGACAGCAAAAACATGCCCAATATGCAAAACGAATCATGTTTTAATGAATTGCGAACAATTCTTGGCTATGGACACAAACAAACGGAATGACACCGTTCGCAACTTGCATATTTGTATAAACTGTCTATTCAGCCACGGAGAAAAACAATGCAAATCACGAAAGACGTGTAAATTGTGTCAAAAGGCACACCACACACTTATGCATGAAGCAGAAACACAACTATCTAGCAACAAACAAGCAAGAAGGGAAGCAAACCCATCGTCGGCCCCTTCAACTTCCTATGGGGTCAACAACATAACAAACGAAGAAAAGGAAGTGCTGTTGACAACTGTACTTCTAAAAGTTAAAACAATTGATGGAAACTTCATCAACTTGAGAGGCCTGCTTGACCAAGGCTCCCAAGTAAGCCTAATAACGGAAAACGCAGCACAGCGCCTTAGATTACAGCGACGAAAAATGAGCGCTGTTGTATCGGGTGTCGGATCACTCGGTGGCAACTGCAAAGGAGCAATGAACTTGGAATGCCAGTCAATACATTCAGACTATCAATTCAATTTGGAAGCATTAATTATGAAGAAACTCATAAGTAACTTACCTACCGCATCATTTTCAATCAGCAACTGGGACTATTTGGAAAACTTAAAACTAGCTGATCCACAGTTCAATCGGTCAGGCCCGATCGATCTGCTCTTGGGCGCGGACGTCTACTCAGAACTTATCCTTAATGGAGTCATCAGGAGTGACAATAAATACCCAGTAGCCCAACAAACCAGAGTGGGCTGGATTCTATGCGGAAATGTAAAGACTTACAACTGCTTGGTAACACTCAACGATTTCGGAAACATGGCAAGATTTTGGGAAACCGAAGAAATTCCAGACGCTTCATCATCGACGAGTGAGGAACAACACTGTGAGGAATATTACAACGCGACTACCACAAGATTGGCGAATGGACAATATGTGGTGCAAATGCCCATGAAGCCCAATTTCCAAAGGAACCTAAAAAATGCTAGGTCACAAGCATTAGCACAGTTCCTTCAACTAGAAAGAAAAATGCTGACCAACAAGGAACTCAGTAACGAGTACAAGCGTTTTATGAGCGAATACATCGCTATGGGCCACATGAAACTTGTAACTGAAGAAAGAAGAGGTCAAGTCTACTTACCACACCATGGCGTGTTGAGAGCTGAGTCCACCACAACAAAACTAAGAGTAGTGTTCAACGCGTCGTACAAGACAAAAGGAGACAGCAGCCTTAACGATCTCATGTACTGCGGTCCGAACTTACAAAAGGATATGCTGACACTGCTAATTAACTGGAGAACGTACAGATACGTCTTTACAGCAGATGTAGAAAAACTTTATCGTTTTATCTGGCTGAACGAAAAACAACAACATCTGCAAACTATAATCTGGAGATCTTCCCCTAACGAACCTCTACAAGATTGGCAGTTGGGCACGGTAACCTACGGAATGAAAAGCGCACCCTATCTAGCAATGCGAACTCTACATAAACTCGCAGAAGATGAAATAGCTACCTATCCGGAGGCGGCAAATGTCCTAAAAAACTATTTCTACATGGATGATTTGGTCTACGGGCAGGATACTGTCGATGCATCGAAAACACTGGTCACACAGCTTATTGAGTTGCTGCGAAAAGGCGGATTTAACTTAAGAAAATGGAAAACAAACGAACTGAGCATCTTAGAAGACTTGCGAGATGATCAAAAGAGCCGCAACACAAACATCGACTTCCGCCCAGAACAAACCTCAAGCGCAAAAATGTTGGGCATGAGATGGAATCAAGAAAATGATAGCTTCACATATAAATGGGATATACCAATCCTGAAAAAACTGACAAAGCGCATACTACTGAGCGAGATAAGCAAACTATACGACCCACTTGGATTATTATCGCCACTTACAATAAAAACTAAACTTCTGTTCCAAAAAATCTGGATGTACAAAATCAACTGGGATGAACGCTTACCCGACGATCTCACTACTGAGTGGGAAACTATGAGAAAAGATATCCCTTTGCTAAACAAACTAACCATACCACGATGGTTACAATGCCAAGAAAACAACCTAGAGATTCACGGGTTTTGCGACGCAAGCGAAAAAGCTTACGCGTGCGTCATTTACAGCCGAGTGAAAAATCAAGCTGGTGAATACGTGACTACGCTAATCACGGCAAAAACAAAGGTTGCACCAATCAGCAATAGGATAACTGTACCTAAAATGGAACTCTGCGGGGCTGTATTACTAACTAAACTGCTAGAAAAGGTACAAAATACGCTCTGCAACAAAAACCTGCACATAAGGTGCTGGAGTGACTCCAAGGTCATCTTAGCCTGGTTACAGGGCGATATAAACCGATGGGAAAAATACGTAGCAAGCAGAGTGAAACAAATAAACAACATTGTCCCTGCGAACTGCTGGAGTTACGTGAAGTCAGAAGAAAATCCTGCTGACTGTGCAACTCGAGGGCTCACACCACTTCAACTCCTTGATTTCAAACTTTGGTGGAATGGACCAGATTGGTTAAAAACAAACATGCCGCAAATCAATCAAGACAATCGTGTGACATACATAACTAATAATGAGTTGCAAGAAATAAAATGCTGCGCAGTCACATACAAGAAATGTGAAATAATTGAAACATTACTCAACAAAACCAGTAATTATAAACGCGTAATTAGAGTGCTTGGATGGATTCTACGACTAAGCAACACTCGTAAGCAAAAACGGACACAACACTCAACTAATAACTTATCCGACTGCGATAACAAAAGAGAGGTTTTGTGTTTGTCACCACAAGACATTATGGGAGCAACAGTATTGGTCATCAAGAACGTTCAAAATGAATATAATGGCGAAGAAATAGAATGTTTAAAGAAAAATCGACCAATATCAACAAAAAGCAACCTACTGAAGTTAACCCCATTTCTGGATGAAAATGGAATACTGCGCGTGAAGGGGCGACTAGACAACTCAACTTTACCACCCGACGCTAAACATCCTATTATTCTTCCTGCTACAGGAAGATTAACGAAGCTTATTATACAAGAAGCTCATCGCGACACCCTCCACGGAGGCGCGCGACTCACTTTGGCCCATTTACGTCAAAAATTTTGGGTCATTGGAGGTAGCAGAACAGTGAAAAAGGAGCTACGGCAATGCGTCCGATGTCATCGTTTTAAACCCAACCGAAACGTTCAACTGATGGCAGACTTACCAAGGGAGCGTGTAACTCCATCAAGACCATTCACGAACACGGGCGTCGACTACACCAGACATGTTGATGTGAAAATAAACAAAGGAAGAGGAGTCAAAACTTGCAAGGCGTACATAGCAATTTTCATATGCATGGTGACCAAAACCGTGCATTTGGAATTGGTGTCGGACCTGAGTACACAAACGTTCCTTGCCGCCTTCAAAAGGTTATGTGCCCGCAGGGGAACACCCCGACACGTATTCTCCGACAACGGAACGAACTTTGTAGGTGCAGCAAAACTACTTCAACAAGAATTTGAACAACACAAAACGTTCATGACTTCTGAATTCTTCGATGAGATGAGCCACTTACAAATTGAGTGGCATTTCAATGCTCCACTTTGGCCAACCGCTGGAGGCCTGTGGGAGGCGGCCGTCAAAGCCATGAAATATCACCTACATCGAGTACTGGGGGATCAGAAGCTCACTTTCGAACAATTCACTACTTTACTAACGCAAATTGAAGCCTGTCTCAACTCTCGTCCGTTGTGCCCATTAACAGAGGACATCGAAGACCTGGAATATATAACTCCCGGTCACTTTCTCATAGGCGGCCCCCTACTGTCTCCACCACAAGAAGAGCAAGATTTTGCTGAGCATGATCTAAGAAACAGATGGAGGCTGATTGAACAAATGAACGTGCACATCTGGAAGCGCTGGTCGACTGAATATTTGCATCAACTGCAAGTTCGCAGCAAATGGCAGCAATCAAAAGAAAACCTGAAACAAGGAAGCCTAGTATTAGTTAAAGATGAACACTTACCTCCTGGCCGCTGGGCGCTAGGACGAGTCCAGGAACTTCATTCAGGCACCGATGGTCGAGTACGGGTGGTTACCTTGAAAACTAGGAAAGGGTCACTTAAACGACCGATCACGAAGCTTTCACCATTACCGCTGAAACTTGAAGATCTACAAGTAAACAAAGAGGAACAGAAAAGGGTACCTACTCCGGAAGTCAAAAAACGGGGAGGCACAACAAGAAACAAGAACAATTGGCTGTCACTTGTTTTTCTATCCATAGTAGTATTGATGGGACTTGGACAATCTGCGTCAATGACTGATAACTGGCAGGTCACGCCGATATCGAGCAATCACCCGATTTACTTCGATGAAGCTGGGAAAATTCAACTGATACATGACGAATGGAACCTTTTGGTCTACTACAACTTAACGTCATACTGGCAAGCAACAGAGCGGATCAATGATTATGTGAATCAAATTGACAAACTATGCCAAAGAATATCACATGAGTACAAGCCTTGCCTAGCAATCGTCAGCCACCTACGGCATGAACTGAGTCACCTAGCCGACTACAACTCTATGTTGCTCACTCAACATTCAAGACCAAAACGAGGCTACTTTGATGGTGTTGGGAAATTAGCAAGAACTCTTTTCGGAGTGCTCGATGCAGACTTTGCAGAAAAGTACGAAAAAGACATACAGAATTTACAATTAAATGATGCCTATTTACTACAACTTATGAAAAATCAAACATTGATCGTAGAGGCAGAAAACAACGTAATAAAAAGAAACACTATATTTATGGAGAAGCAATTCGAAACATTGCGCACCTACATGAATGAAACTTGCAGCGTAATCACTAAAATAGAGAACAGAGCGCAAATGTTATTCACGATGAATGACATAAATTCCGCTGCCGTGACGTCAACTCTGATTTTAAGTGATTTAAACAGAATTTTGGAAATGCTGGTTAACGGTCTCGCCAACATTTATAGAGGACATTTAGATACTCATCTATTCCCAGCAAACCAACTGATTGAACAACTTAACATAATATCCGGAAGGTTGCCACAGGGATTGTCATTGCCTGTAAAGGACGTCCAAAGGGATCTGCAAAACATCTACGACCTCATTCATGAAGGCAAGAATAACAAAAAACTATATGCTGTTCGAAATACACATCCCCTTGCTGAGCGATGAAGACTACAAGATATATCGAGTCATACCGATACCGTTCCTAAGACAAGGACATTTAAAACTTGTTCAACCAAGTTCAAGTTTCATCGCTATTAACTTTGTTAAAAACTCATACATATCAATGGAAGACATGCGCCAATGCACTTCATACGGAAAGACGAATTCATCTGTTTCTCACGTCAACCTGTCTACAACATGCACGATAAACATGCCCCATGTGAGGCCCAAGTCTTCAACCAACAAGAGTCATTATCATGCGTTCTCAATGACGTAGAATGCAAAGAAACCTGGACGAAGCTACATGAAACAAACATGTGGTTGTTTACATTGTGCGGTAAACAGCTGATGCGCGTCATATGTAACGATCAAGTTACGCCAGCGGTCATTGACGGGACTGGAGTGATTTTCTTGAAATCAAAATGCTTACTCCAGAAAAAGGACGCCACCATATTTACACATAATCAGCTGGGAAGTAGTTTGAATATGGAACCATTTATATTGAAGTCCCAAATATAAATTCAACGATTAACAACATATTTGACATCGGCTGGAAGAATGCAAAATTTAACGTAGCGGAACTACAACTGCCAACTGCAGTAGAAATAAGAAAAATAGATCAGCAGTTGGAATTCCAGAAAAAGAGGGAAATATTACCGAAGTCGTCTGACATCTCAAGTCACGACATCTACCTCTACTCAGTTACTTCTCTGTTGTTAGGAGGAATTGCTGTGCTTGCCCTCTATATTATGTTAAAACGACGGTGTAAAACGAGGAAAGGCGCCAACACTGAAGTGACACCTAGAGGAAGGGAGAACTTTGGAGGGGACATCGAGTTACAAGAAATACGCAATTCGACAACCGTGGAGCCCATTTACAGCGAAGCGACACGGCCGAAGAAAGTATTCCACTTCGATGAACTTAATTGAGTGTTCTCTATACTTTTACACTTTTACTTATTGTTTACCTCTAATTATTTACTTTACACTTTTCTATACTTTTATTTTACATTGTAATGGATGCTCATCCCACTTTCCCCTCGGGAGCATGTACGGTTTACGTACAGGCAAATTTGCTTACGCCGCGACCTACTTTTCGCAACTTTATATTAATTATAATTTCAACGTTCAGTTGACGCATAGCCGCGGATAAGCATCCAACGTAACTTTAATGTAACTTACGAATAAACCTTATTAACGTAATTCTGTGGTTTTCGTCAACTCAACGGGCTACCTCTGAGCCATACAGTGCCTAACTCAAATAGAGGCTATCCTCAATTCCCGACCTCTCACTCCTTGTTCTCCTGACCCACTTGATTTCTGTGCCCTAGCTCCTTCTCATTTTTTAATTGGAAGATCACTCACGTCCGTTCCTCATCCACAGATGACTGACAGCGGAAACATCAGTCGACTCGAGCGATTCCAAAGGGTGGAATACATCAAGCAGCATTTTTGGAAAAGGTTTAATACTGAATACATATCTCTGCTGCAGCAAAAGACCAAGTGGTCTACAACATCAGGAGACATCAACGTGGGGAGCCTCGTCCTGGTAAAGGATAAAGCGCTTCCACCTCTCTGCTGGCTGCTGGGTCGCGTCGTGCAGGTGTACCCGGGCTCCGACGGCGTTGTGAGGGTCGCCGAGCTGAAGACCAAGAAGGGGACAATTCGGCGTGCCTTCAACAACATCTGCCCACTACCAATTTCTTGAAGCTACCTTCAACCCGGGGAGCATGTCCACGCGCGGAACGGCACCGCAGGCGGGAGGCGAGCGCGGGGTGCGGGAGACTCGCGGGTCGGCGGGGGCGACAGCGAGCCAGAGCGGACCGACGCCGGCAGCGCGCGCGTCACTCTTTCACTTTACATCAAGATCTTTAGCGAGCGGTCATTGTTTTATAAATTACGTCATGACCGAATATTTTTGCTTTGCATAGTTTGCGCTAATATACCTATATTTTATACAGTCCACTAGTTTCATTTTACTTACAACCAAGAACTGAGACCAAACAACCATTAGTGACGTACAGAAGTTACATTATTTAAAGTGTAGTGTTACTGGAGAAGCAGAGACCTTATTGAAACATATACAGGTAACACAGAAAAATTATGATCAAGCTTGGGACATTTTAAAAACTAGATATGGAAACAAACGTTTGATCATAAACTCAGTGTTAAAACAGTTAGTCTATCAAAAGAAAATGAATTCTCAATCATCTAATCTAATTAAAGGTTTATTGGACACCACAACAGACTGTTTAAATAACCTTCAAAATTTAAATATATGCTTAGATTCATGGGATCCTATAATTATTTTTCTGGTAGTTCAGAAGTTGGACCCTGAGTCGCACAAGGATTGGGAACATTACGCATACAAAGAAGATATCGATGAATTACCCAAATGGGATGATCTGAAAAGGTTTCTTCAGTCCACATATAGAACACTGGAGCTTGTCACACCAGGAACACAAAATAAAGCAACAAAAGAACGTGCTGTTCATATCTCAAGTACGTCATCTCCGTCAGGAAAAACATGTGTTCTATGCAATGAAAATCACACGTTATGCCACTGTAAAGAATTCACAAAACTGCAACCTATTGAACGAGTTAACTATACAAAAACGAACAATCTATGCTACAACTGTTTAGTACCAGGACATTCAGCAAGAAAATGTAGACTACCAGTGTCCTGTCGCATATGCAAAAGGCGTCACCATAGCCTTCTACATCTCAAAAACGAACCTGAGACTTCGGTACTAGAGACCTCCACGCAACCGAAGACTGCTCAAAACAATGTAGAAAAACAAAGGGAAGTTACTGTCAATACAACGGTCGCCTCACACCACAGTACTAGACAAGGCATAGCACTATTAGCTACGGCAACAGTGACAGTACGAAACGAACAAAATCACACTGTTGTGCTACGCGCATTAGTGGACCAAGGTTCGCAGATAGCACTTATTAGTGAGAAAGCAACTCAAATGCTCAATCTGACCAAACGATCAATGAGAGGTAGTATCATTGGAGTGGGTTCAACGAAAACCAATGTAAACCACGTGGTACAGCTGCAAATCGGTTCCCGCTGGAACACAAACTTCAAGATAGATGTCGAAGCATTCGTCATGTCCAAACAACTTACCACTAAACTCCCTCCAAAAACAATTATTGCTGATAAATGGCCACATCTAGAAGGACTCAACCTGGCTGATTCGAACTACGACACACCAGGGCCTATAGACCTACTTTTAGGTGTCAAACAATACTCTCAAATCGTTCAAGAAAAACTTATCAAGGGTCCACCGGGTACACCATGTGCACAGAAAACATACCTTGGATGGATTCTCTTCGGTGAAATTAATACAAGTTCACAAGATGATTCTGCTCTTGTTCTTCATCACCAAGTAGACATGGATATCATGCTGAAATCTCTGTGGGAAATAGACACAGAAAACAAAAGAAACTTAACAAAAGAAGAAAAATTGGGTGAAACAATTTATGAAGAAACACACACACGGACAGAAGAGGGCAGATACATGGTAAAGTTGCCTTTGAAAACATCACAGGCAACATGTTTAGAAGGAAACACAAGGGAAATAGCCAAAAACAGACTGCTACAATTAGAAAGAAAATTTAGAAGATCACCCAACCTGAAAGAAAGCTATAAGAAAGTAATGAATGAATATTTAAATTTAAACTATATGGAACAAATACCTGAAAAGGAAATCATAAATGAAAGGGTTGTATACTTACCTCACCATGCAGTCGTCCGAGAAGATAAAGAAACATCGAAGACTCGTGTTGTCTTTGATGCATCGGCGAAGGGTTCAAATCAAGTGTCGCTCAACGATGAGTTAATAGTCGGTCCTCAGCTTCAGGAAGATCTCAGAAATATTATCATGAGATGGAGAATGAAACGTGTCTGTTACGCCAGCGATATAACGAAAATGTACCTGCAAATATGTGTTTACCCAGAAGACGCTGATAAGTATCAACGCATTCTGTGGCGAGATGAAGAACATGACAGCATTAAAGAATTTTGCTTGCTGATGCTGTTCCGAATGTAACTCGAAGTTACATTCGGAACAGCATCAGCACCCTATCTAGCAGTGAAAACACTCCATCAAGTTGCTGATGATGAGGGACAAAATTACCCGAATGCAGTCAGAATCATTAAAGAAAATTTCCTCGTTGACGATCTGTTGGCGGGTGAAGATACAACAGATCAAGCCATAACATCTGCAAGAGAAGTATCTCACATATTAAAAAAGGGTGGATTCACACTTTCGAAGTGGTCATCTAATTGTCCAAAATTTATGAAATCTATTGACACCAACAAACGAAGTTCTGCTGCACACCTAGACATAAATAAAATGGATGGCACTGTAAAAGCACTAGGTTTGATTTGGAATTTGGGAACAGACCAATTTCAATACCAATTGAAACTACCAACAACTTCTGTCAACATTACAAAAAGAACAATCTTGTCGGAAGTTCAGAAACTATTCGATCCCTTGGGATGGATAGCCCCAAGTGTAGTGATGGATAAGATGTTTATACAGAGGCTGTGGCTGGAAAAAATCGATTGGGATGACATAACAAGCCCTGAACTACAAGAAGAATGGTTGACAATACGTGAAGAGTTCAGAAAAGTAAATAAAATTTACATTGATCGATGGATTGGGACCTATTACACAGAAATAAACGATGTGCAAATTCATGGCTTCAGCGATGCGTCCATGAAAGCATATGCAGCCGTTGCATACATAAGAATCGAATCTAAAGATGGACATGTCACAACAAAACTAATAGCAGCTAGGACGAGACTCGCGCCACTAAAAACTGTATCGTTACCACGTTCAGAGCTTTCTGGATCACTACTTCTGTCACGGTTACTGAATCAAATAGGAAAGGCAATGAGAATATCAACAGCACAAATGTTCGCATGGACGGATTCTACAATCGTAATTGCTTGGCTATCCGGTGAACCACAAAGATGGAAAACATTTGTAGCCAATCGAGTCGTAGAAATCACTGAAACTCTCAATAAAAGCCAATGGTACCACGTTGCATCAGAAGATAATCCTGCAGACATTGCATCGAGAGGCATGTTAGTTACTGAACTAACACAATCAGAGTTATGGTGGAACGGTCCAAAATGGTTATCTGAAAGAAAAATAATATTAAAACAGCCTGATGTAGTCGTCACTGACCTGGAACAGAAAAAGGAAAAAATACAAATAAATATTAAAATTCAAGATGAAGAAGAGCATAATTTCACAGCAAAATTTAAACAATTTGATAACTTACAAGAATTATTAAAGGTGATAACATATTGTCGTAGATTTGTTAATTACATAAAAGAATTTGATACTTACGAAAATCGCAGAAGTTTAACAACAGAAGAATTACACACATCATTGATAAAATGCATTAAGCTAGTACAAAGGGAAGAATTTCCGGATGAAATCAACAGATTGAAAACAAATAAAAACGTGAAGAAAAATAGTAACATTAAAACACTTAGCCCATACATAGACCAAGATGGTATCCTCAGGGTGGGCGGTCGTCTTCGACACGCAAGATTAGACGAAAAAAGCAAACATCCTATAATATTAGGACATAACAACAATTTAATTCCTTTACTCTTGGCAGATGCTCATGCTCAAACACTACACGGTGGTGTTCAGTTAATGTTATGCTTTTTACGCTCTAAATATTGGATCATTCGAGCATAGGGTTTAGTAAAAAACTTCAACCGCAAATGTTTAGTATGTGCAAAGCAAAGAGCTAGTGCACGAACTCAGATCATGGGAGATTTGCCAAAGGAAAGAGTCACCCCTACTAGAGCCTTTCTACACAGCGGTGTGGATTACGCGGGTCCATTCCAATTATTAATGTCAAGGGGAAGGGGCATGAAAACACAAAAGGCGTACGTTGCTTTATTTGTTTGTATGTCTACAAAGGCAATACACCTTGAACTGGTGGGAGACCTTACATCGGAAGGATTTATCGCTGCATACAAACGCTTTGTATCAAGAAGAGGTAAATGTAGCCACTTGTGGAGCGACCAAGGGAGAAACTTTGTTGGTACAGAAAAGGAGTTAGCCGCAGCATGGCAAGAAGCTAATTTGAATTTTGAGAAAGACATTGCGCACAAGTTGGCTTTGGAAGGTACACAGTGGCATTTTATACCAGCTTACAGTCCAAACTTTGGCGGCCTTTGGGAGGCTGGTGTAAAATCCCTGAAGACTCATCTGAAACGCGTGTTGGCAACAAATCTCACTTTCGAAGAAATGACAACAATACTGTGCCAAATCGAGGCGTGTCTTAATTCAAGACCCCTATGTCCTATTGATGACTCAGATGCAGATTCTATAGAACCCCTCACGCCTGGTCATTTCTTGATACATGAAGCCCCAATCGTCGTGCCCTCACCAGATTTTAAAGACACAAAGATTCACAACTTAACACGATGGCAATACACTCAAAGGCTCGTAGGTGACATCTGGCGACGATGGCAAGACGAATATTTAACAAGTCTACAACAACGTCCAGTCTGGCATAAGAAGAAACGAGAATTCACTATTGGTGACATAGTTCTAATTAAAACTGATGGATTACCAGCAGGAAAATGGTTATTAGGCCGAATTGTGGACAAGCATCCCGGTCCTGATGGACTCACACGAGTTTATAGCGTTAAATCTGGCAACAACATTGTAAAGAGATCTGTCACGAAATTATGTCCCCTACCGGTTGACACTAATTGATTCTTATTTAATTGTTAACGATTGTAATGATTTCATTGTATAACTTTGTCAAACCTTATTTCAATTTTGCATGCAGGCTTATGTTTATTTATTGTTAATGTACCTAACTATTCAACTCATGGCAAATTAATAACACCGTAGTCACAATGATTTATGTTTGTTAATAGTCGGAAATGTTGCATACTGCTTATCAAGTTTATTTTTTCAATGTGTATACAGTCCACTAAGATATATTTTAAAGGGCCTTGTTGTCCCTTTGGTGGGCGGTATGTTGCGTCATTTCATATATTTAAGTAGCTGTGTAAGGATCATTCAATTAGTCGCTAATAAACACCATTGAAGACAGTCGCATTTGTGATTTTCTAACGAATTTCCCGTACACACAAAAGTGAACCATAACAGTTTGTAAGACATTTATTTTCAGAGTTTTTTCTTGTGGAAGTTTTTTCGGTTGTCTTGGTCTCCTGTAAATTTGTTTTGCGTTCTTCATTATTTTTGATGTTAGTATTGATGGGTAGAACTGATAGTTTTATTATGGATCGTTTAATGACGCCAGTTTGTGTTTTCAGCGTTGTCACTTGTAGGGACTACAGGCAGCAATGTGCTAACGCTGCAAATGGTAATATTCCCCCGCGCATATGGTTTAGCCGGCAGTCGTTTGCGCCGCGCCGAAACGGTAACTTGTGTACACTGTATTATCCCTGTCAACGTGAATATCGAATAGACTGGTTTTACGGACTTGTGCATTTTATTTACTCTCCTCACCACAATCACCTAGCGACCTCAACATTGGTGACCCCGACGTGATATTATTAGCGACGTGGTTGTGTAGGATAAATTCGGACAGTGCGTTAGTGTAAACGAACAGTAAGCAGCAAGTGTATAAGTAGTGCGGAAATAGGCGCGGCGAACGACCTCCCGCGGACTTGGGACCTATCTACGGGAATTTCAAGGGTCCCACGATGCAGACACCGCCACCAGCAGCAGGCCAAGTGGCCAGCATAAACGTCACAGACCGCATTCCTATGTGTTGAGGTCGCTAGGTGGTTGTGGTGAGGAGAGTAAATAAAATGCACAAGTCCGTAAAACCAGTCTATTCGATATTCACGTTGACAGGGATAATACAGTGTACACAAGTTACCGTTTCGGCGCGGCGCAAACGACTGCCGCCTAAACCATATGCGCGGGGCAATATTACCATTTGCAGCGTTAGCACATTGCTGCCTGTAGTCCCTACATACCTCCCCCCTTTAAAAAAAATAACTGTTGGTCTCTTATATCCTGCTGTCCTGTCTTGGCATCATTGTGGCCTGTTGTCCCTACACTATGTTTTGGACCGACATGCCGCGGATGTGGTTCGCACAGTTCGAGTCCGCCATGGAACCACAAAAGCAGGGGGACGCAGCGAAATTCCACATGGTAATAGCAAGGCTGACCAGGGATGCACAAGTCCGAAAAACCAGTCTATTCGATATTCACGTTGACAGGGATAATACAGTGTACACAAGTTACCGTTTCGGCGCGGCGCAAACGACTGCCGGCTAAACCATATGCGCGGGGGAATATTACCATTTGCAGCGTTAGCACATTGCTGCCTGTAGTCCCTACATCACTCTAACATATCCGTCCGCTCCAGGGTGAAGTTCTAGCATCCGTCCCATAGCCCATTTTCCTGGCGGCAAATTGTTTTCCCGGACTAGTACGATGTCTCCCTCGCTGAGATTTTTCTTAGGATTATTCCATTTGCTGCGTGTTTGTAGTTGTGCAAGATAGTCGCTTGACCAATTCTTCCAAAATTGTTGGTGCATATGTTCTGTTAGTTGCCATCGTCGGCGTAGATCCATTTTGTTTTCAGTGTAGTCAGCTCGTGGTAAAGACATTGTTGGTCCCCCCATTAGGAAGTGACCTGGTGTAAGATAGTTATAAAATTCTTCGGGGTCTTCAGTGAGTTGGCAAAGCGGCCTGGAGTTCATGCATGCTTCTATCTTCGCAAGCAGGGTAGTAAACTCCTCATACGTCAGTTTTTTTATCTCCTAGCACCCGACGAAGGTGATACTTCATTGACTTGACCGCTGCTGCCCATAGTCCGCCAGCAGTTGGCCAAGCGGGCGCATTAAAATGCCATTATACCCCCATGTCTGCGATGTTCTTGAAGAAGTCAGGTGACAAGTATTGCTTGAAGTCTTCAAACTCTTTCTGAAGTAACCTTGATGCGCCAATGAAATTTGTACCACAGTCTGAGTAGACGTGACTTGGTGTTCCGCGCCTGGAGCACATTCTCTGGAAGGCTGCTATGAAGGTTTCAGTGCTTAAGTCCGATGCAAGTTCTATGTGTACAGCCTTTGTCACATTACATACAAAAATGCATATGTAACCCTTTGTGGTTCGCACCCCTCTCCCTTTGTTGAGTCTGACTTCGACGTGTCCTGTGAAGTCAACCCCCGTGTGGGTGAACGGCCGCGAAGGTGTTACTCGTTGTGGTGGCAGTTCTTCCATAAGTTGATTCAACTGCGTCGCCAACGATCCAATACCGTTACCGGATGTGCGCTAAAGTTAGTCTGGCTCCTCCATGTAAAGTCGTCTGATGAGCTTGTTGAATCACCAATTCAGTCAGTCGTCCACCCTTAGGTAGAATGATTGGATTCTTCATTTCAAAAGGTAAACTGGAGTGGTTCAGTCGACCCCCGACTCGGAGTATGCCGCTGCTATCTAAGTATGGTTTAAGTTTGAAAATGTTACTTTTCGTAGAAATCATTTCTTTCTTCATAAGTTGTTTATATTCTTGCGTAATTTCCGTTTGTTGCACATATTTTATTATTTGTTCATTTGCTTTGTTTAATTCGCATAAAGTGAGGTATCTGGTGTCACGTTTCGTGTTGTTACGTGCGTTTCCGATAAATCGTTGTATCCATGCTACAATTCTGTTTACTTTGGTAAATGAACTGCAATTAGTTATAAGTTATGAATAAAATTATTGGTTTCATTGTTCATAGAGTTCGATTTCGCTTGGCAAACGTTGCCTATGTTAGTTGTAAATGTGCATGTTATATTTTCTTCACGACTTTGTTCTTGTATGGTGGTCAGGAATGTAGGGCCTTCCCACCACAGATTGAATGTTTTAAGCTTCGTTGGTAGCAATCCTCCTGATGAGCAGTCTGCAGGATTATCTTATGACTTCACATAACGCCATTGCGTGGCAGGCATTAAGTGTGTTATTTTTGCAACTCGATTGGCGACGTATTTTTCCCTCTTAGATGTATCTCCCTGTATCCACGCCAGTACCACTTGGGAATCACTCCAAGCGCTTGTAGTTATGTCGAATTCATTCAGCGCTACTCTGATTTTTTCGATGAGTTGCGCTAGTAAGAGTGCGCCGCAAAGTTCAAGTTTCGGTAATGTGATCGTTTGTGATAAGGGCGCTACTCTTGTTTTAGCAGCAAGTAATGTTATTGTTGGCTTGTTATGTTCATCTCTGACGCAGCTGTAAACCACACACGAGTAAGCCTTTTCACTGGCGTCGCAGAATCCAAATAGTTCGATCTTCTGCTCTGTTGAACCGATCCAGCGCTTGATTTTTATGTTTTTTACATTGGGCATGTCAGCTCTTAGTTTCAACCACTTATCTGCTATCTGATAGGGTAACTGATCATCCCAGTTAAGTTTTTTGACCCATACTTCTTGAAATAATATTTTTGCCGCAATAGTTATGGGTGACAGCCAACCCATCATAAAGTTGTGATATTTCTGAAAGAAGCCGCCTTTTGGTTATTTCCGGACGGCATTTTTCATCAAATTTCAAGTTAAACGCAAATGAGTCTGAGTGAGATGGGTCTGAGGATTCCAACCAAGTCCTAGTGTTTTCATGGATTCTTCTTGCTTGAAATCAAAAGTGTTTTTGCGTGAGATCTGATCATTATTTAAGTTCTTTAGCAATGCTGTATGGTTGCTGGACCACTTGCGTAAGTTCATCCCGACTCCTTTTAACGTATCGATAAGCGATTTCTGGAGTTCCTGGGCCGCTTCCAGTGAGTTGTGGCCACTTATGACATCATCGACGTATGCTTCATTCAGTAGTACTTTGGCAGCCGTGGGGTATTTGTAGTCATCATCGTATGCAAGTTGTTTGATGGTTCTCATGGCTAGCCACGGTGCGCACTTAGTGCCATAAGTAACAGTGCAGAGTTGGTATTCTTGCAATTTCTCTGACGGCGTAGTTCGCCAAATATTTTTTTGCAATTGTTGTTGTTCTTCAGACAGCCAGATACATCGGTACATTTTCTCGACATCAGCAGTAAAGGCGTATTTGTACGTTCTCCATTTTATGATAAGCTCTTGAATATCCTTTTGTAGGTTGGGGCCCTTTCCTTGTAAGTCGTTCAGGCTGTATCCTGCTTTAGTTTTCTGAGATACATTAAAGACAACTCTGAGCTTCGTGGTAGTAGATTCTTCACGAAGTACTCCGTGATGTGGTAAGAAACATTCAGCAGTTGAAGATGTCATGGGTTTTGCTAGTTTCATATGACCCAACTCCAGGTATTCCCTAAGGAAATCTTTGTATAGCAGTTCAAGTTGGCCATTTCTCTGAAACCTTTTTTTCTAATTGCAACAATTGTGAAACTGCAATCTTTTTTGATGTTCCGATCTTATTTTCATAATCTGGACATAAAGGCATCTTCACAATGTATTTTGCATCTGATCCACGGCGAGTAGTTTCTTTGTAGTAAGTTTCACACTGATCGTCTTCAGATCGGTCTGTGTTTGTTGTGGTGATGTCTTCACACTCCCAAAATTTTGTTATTTCAGCCAAGTCTAGTAGGGTGACGTTACAGTTAAAAGTGTCTAGTTTTCCACACAAAATCCATCCCAGCTGTGTTTGTTGCGCAACCTTGGGGTACCTTTAAGTATTCCATCTTGGATTATTTCGGCGTATACGTCAGCTCCAAGCAATATGTCAACAGACTTGAAATGTTAAAATCTGGGTCTGCCAGTTTTAAGTTCTTCAAATGCTGCAAAACTCTGGCCGTTCAAATGTGTTATTCGGTAGTTTATTGATCAGTTTTTTCATAATCAATGCTTCAGTGTTGAAGGTATATTCGGAGTGGATTGATTTGCAGGTTAGGTGTAAACGTCCTACAGGTTAGGTGTAAACGTCCTAACGTACAGTCGCCTGATGCAGTTCCAACTCCAGATATTCTTGAAGTTAGTTTTTTTTCTTGGCAGCCTCAGGAGTTGCGCTGAATTTTCAGTTATCAGGTTAACTTGTGAGCCCTGATCTACGAGCGCACGAAGAATTAAGTAAGTCCCATCTATCGACTTGACCTTAACTTGGATGGTTGTAAGTAAGACTTCCATCTCGTTGGCTGATAGATGATTTGAACTCGACGTTTCAGGTTCCCTCGAGGGTCGTTGACCTGAGCGTTGATTGTCATTGCTCGTTGAAGGTGTAATTTTATTGGAATTGTTGTAATGTAAGAGCGTATGATGCTTCATCTTGCATTCCTTTCAAGTTTTTACAGAGTTGCAAGTTTGATTTTCGTGTCTGAACAACCAGTTTTTGCATAGACGCAATTTTGCAACTGTGCTGTTTCGTTGTTTAGTATCCGAGTCAATAAATTGCTGACATCGCATCAAAACATGATCGTTTTTGCAAAGAGGGCACTGCCCGTAAGAAGTGTGGTAAGTTTTGGATGCCATTTCTTATGCTCGAAGGTTTTTCGAGATGCATTTTTTTCAGTTCCAGCTGACTTCTCTGAGCTCTGTATGTTCTTCTTTGACGTCTTCATGGTTTCAAACGCCATAAACTGGTTTTCCAGGAACATCACAAATTCTTACAGTGTTGGCACTTCTCTGTTATGGTGCAAGGTCTTTATGTATTCGTTGTAGGTCCCACAGTCTATTTTTTGTGCCATCAAATGAACAATCATAGGTTCCCAACTGGTTATATCAAAACCAATATTTGTTAAGCCGTTTAGGCATTCAGTTGTTACGTCATGCAGCTTCCTCAAGTTGTAAGCGTCTGGCTTCTGTATTATAGACAACTGCAGCATAGTGTTATGTAAGATGAGAATTGTAGTCGACGGTTGTTGTAACGTTGGTTCAGTATATCCCAACACGAAGTGTAATTGTCGGCGCTGATGCTCAAGTGTTGCACGAGTCTTTCTGCTACACCTTTCAGCCTAGTTTTCAGTTGCTGCAGTTTTTGGGCATTATTCAATGTCGGGTTTTTGTGTATCGTCTCCAGGAACAGGTCTTTGAAAGAAATCCATTTGTTATAGTGTCCTGAAAACTCTGGAATCTCGATTCTCGGAGCTGAGTGTTGGTGATGAGCGTTGGACCACATCTTGCTTTTCAGTCGTTTCCTTGCTCCGTCATATTTGGCTTCCATTTTGTTGAACATGTCATAAGTATGTATTTTCCGAGCCTTTTAGTAAGGCTTCCAGTTCCCAATGAGTATTGTCAATAGCTTCCCACTTCGACTTCAAGATTGACAGGTTATCTTCAAGTTCCCATTTTTCCGTAAGGACTTCAAACTCAATTTTTGCCAAAACCCGATCCATGGCTTTGAAGTTACATTCCTGTTTAGTCAGCAAAGTCTTAGTCTTCTCATCAGGTTCTCCCCACGACAAGTCTGTCAGGTCGAATTTTATATTTTCTTCAGTGGTTTGCAACATTTTTAAAATGTTTGCTTTAGTTTCTTTGTACATGTTCTTTGTCTTACCATGGACATCTTCCATGAAATAGTTTATGTTTTTATCTTCAATTTCTTGCAACAGCAATGTGTAACACACAAACACACAGCTAACGAGGACAGCCGCTTATTCAAGTATTCCTGTGTTTTTCTTGTTTTGCTATCCTTGTTATAGTTGCTGCATAATGCTTTGATGTTTTCAAAACAGGTTGATTGTAGCGGTAGCTTATTCATCTTGATAGGCTGTAGCTCCCTTGTAGTTCTTTGTAGTTGAAGACTCTTCTAGTTTCCGAAGGCTCTTCCAGTAGTCGTAGGCTCTTCTGGTAGTTGCTGTCAGTTCCCGCAGTTAAGGGCTCTTCCAGTAGTCGAAGGCTCTTCTGGTAGTAAAAGTTTGTTCCGGTATTCAATGTGGCCTTACTTTTGTTAGGTATTTACGCCTTTCAATCCAACTGGGGCGACCCTCTTCCGGGAGACCAGCTGAACCGATTCGCTACCGTAACAAGACACAACCGCACTGATATACACGAAGGCTCGAAGGACCATAAATGTACGGGTTGTAGTAGTTAACTCCGTACACTGATTTGTCGTGAAGGTTTGAAAGTTCCGTAAAGTATAGAGAAACACTTTCCACTAAGATGCAATAGTTAAGTTTATTAAGTTATGAATTAGTTACAGTACTAGAGTGGAAGGCGATTATTTCTCTCAGTTGTTGATAGCTACACAGTTATGAGTTCACTATAGTTTACTTCATTAGTCATGTTATTTTATAATGTGAAATTATGACGCATATCATTAGGCTAGAGTAGGTTACAGAGTAAGCAGAAAAATGTACGGCGATGAGACCGTACAGCTAATTTCTAATTTAAAGTGTTTTATATCTCAATCAAAAGTATTACACTCTAAAGGATAAATTTCTGTTAAAATTTATGAGCTTAGAATCTATATCAATCCTTATATCAAATAATAGGATTGATATAAATGCCCAACTCTTATACTTGACAAATTTATCTCATCTATGTAAATAAAAATAGAAAACTTTTGACAACAAATAAAATACAAACACCGACTTCCGAAATTAAAGTTATTTTTTAATTTTTAGTGTATTTTGTTCACAATCGACTTCCAAAAAAGAAAATGCCTACACTAAAAATGACAAAAATAACTTTAATTCCGGAAGTCAGTGTCAAAAAAAAAATAAAATACAAACACCGACTTCCGAAATTAAAGTTATTTTAGGTTGTTTTTTTTGTAAAAAAGTTTTTTATTTTTAACTTTTTAGTTGTTAGACCCCAGAACTAAAAACCCCAGTACATGGAACGTGGAATTTAAACATAATCGTAATTGGAGAAAACCAATACGTCATACGTATTTTTGGTTTTTGTTCTGTTTTTCAAAAAGTACTGAAGTAATTTCGATAAAATTTATATAGGACCACCTCGGAAGTATATTCTTTCGGATAAAAAAAGACATACAAAAAGTTAAAAAAAAAATACATAGAACCTCCTCCTTTTTCGAAGTCGGTAAAAAGGTGCAGCCGTTTTGAAGTGATACTGCTATTTGGTTTTTTATTTTTTTATTTTGTTCATAATTACTCGTATCAAGGCAATGTTTGGGTGAAGGAATTTTGGGAAATCAAATCAAAAAGATTAAACCCGTGCGCAGTCGGTGCAGGTAGATAGTTTAAACTAAACGTCAAATGTGATGAGACGTGTGCGTGCGATATCATGAACCTCTGGATTTACTAAGTATACTTCATCATTTTCGTAGGAATATATACTAACCGGCATTAAAATTATGTACCGTCGAAACGAAAAGAAGACCACATTCGTGCGGAACTCTGAAAAACAAGCTATTAACATAAACCTTGATTAAATTAACCAAATTCAGGGTGGAACCGGTTGCGATTTGAAGGTTTAATTTGAATTAAATTATCAAATAGCCAACTTTTAACGAACCGACGGCGAATTAAAATGGAAATGGGCGGGCCATGTTGCACGTATGTCAAATGAAAAATGGACAAAGAAAGTGATTATCTAGCCCTCTTGAAAAACTTAAAGAGGGAGACCGCTAGAGAGATGAACTGATGAAATTAAAAAGTTTGCAGGAGATGACTATTATATTGCTACAGCCCAAGATAGGGAAAAGTGGAAAAAATTGGAGGAGGCCTATACTCGTCGAGAGGTCCTTAACAAAAAGACTAATTAAGAAATTTTCATGATTTAGTTGACATAATTATGATGACATTTTTTTTTTGTGGGTGGGAAAACATCCAATGACTCTCTGGGTGGAGTGGAAGGGCGTGTCAGACTCTTACCGACTAAAACCCACCCCTGTTCCTCCCTGCCCTGAAAGCCCAGGGGCGAGGTAACTCTTTCGAATTTATCCTCAACCCCCGGGCAGGCATCGGTCATGACGGGCCCCGTCCTGCTTGCTGACAACTCTTTGAGGCGCGCGTGGAACACTACGCGCCGTCGACTCTAAGGCCTGGTGCTGATCGGATGGCGAGCTACCCATTACTCGCCGTTCGCAGGCTCGGGATGACATTTGACTATGATGGAATAGGAATATAATATTATTTTTTATTTTTATTTTAATGATTGGACTAAGATGAACTTTGAATTTGATTATTTGGGTACTCTTGATCGCATATTCTTTGAATGTTCAGACAACATCTCAACCTTTAGATTTATATAGCCGCCTCTCTAAAATTAAGATTCCTCTTCCAATTTATTTTCCCTCTCTTCTAACATATTCTTCGTCTGAACTACTTGTGGCGCTGATGAGCTTCATCCGTCATAACAACATAAAACTATGAGCCGTAGCCCGAAATCTATCTGTCTTTGTAGTTGTGGTGTATGTATATTTAATATTTTAACCATTATTATATTTATATATTTTTATTTTTTTGTTTGTTTCAGTCCACTACTAACCCGCCAAGTTCAACTGTATCAACCGAAGTTTTTTATCGTACTGCTGACCAGTTTAAAAAAAAAAACTTGTTTTTTTATTCTAATAGCATTAGCATTTTAGTCTAATACGGATTATGGTAACAAATAAAAAGAGACTACGGAATAAGTTTATTAGTAACAGGGGAAAGGTAGCTTATGATTTAAATGCGAAATTTAGGGCAGCGTTCCTGGCTGCGTTTTAGTGACCTCTTCGGGGAAACCGAAGGTTTTGTCTTTGCGATTATGGACGAAGTTATGATGACGAATAACTACCGGAAATATATTGTGAAGGACGGTACGGTTGACATCTGTCAGGCATGCCACCGGCCCGGAGAATCAATACGAAAAATTATTTCTGTTTGCTCTCATCTAGCTAACGGAGACTATTTGCATAGACACAACCTTGTTGCCAGGATTATCCACCAGCAACTTGCTCTTACGTACAATCGTGTGGAATCCGAAGCACCGTACTATAAGTATGTGCCCGACCCAGTTCTTGAAAATGGCAATATCACGTTGTGCGATGTAGGGCGGAGCCTGGATAGGGAAAGACGGTTATTGGTTTTGTAGACAAGGGAAGGGTGAAGCTGTAGGTTTGGAGAGGTGATGGAAGGATAATGACGGGGGACAGTCAGTAGTGGAACGTGAGAGAAAGCGGTAGGGTAGGAAGGCTGTGACTGGGACGCGTAAAGCTCGTGTTGCAGGGATCGGTAACTGAGTGGTATTGTATAAACTCTGCGTCGGTAATCCGGTAAGTGCCAACTTTAATTAATTAGTCTCATAGGTATAGTACGTGTACAGTTATCGTCAAGAAACTAATATTGTGCCCACAGATTAAGTTTCATAATTCGTAAAAGACATGTACCGTTGTAACTCTAGGGAAAGCAAATGTTGTAATTAGGTTGGTTAAAGATATATTAGATTAATTAGACTTATTTAGTGTTTAAAGTTTGTACGTGTGCTTTCTGTTAAACCGTATTGGTTTGGTTACCACTGGTGGACCACTAGACCAATAGATCTAGGACACAGTAGTTGGCAAGTTCATGAGATTATATCTCTGTGAAGCGATTGTTAGAGCAAGAGTTCCAATTCATACTTTATTAATATAAGTGTAGTTCAGACTATATTTTATAATAATAATAATAATAATAATACTCACATATACCTGTAATACTCACTACTGATGACCGCAAGGAGGTATGGAAAAGCAAGGAGCTTCATGGGCGCTTTTATCGGGCCCTTCATGGGCCTGATGTAGATTTCTTGGCGTCCGTGGCCTGGCTACGTTTCAGTGACCTCTTCGGGGAAACTGAAGGCTTTGTCTGTGCGATTATGGACGAAGTTATCTTGACGAATAACTACCGGAGGCATATCATGAAGGACGGGACGGTTGACGTGTGTCGGGCATGCCACCGTCCGGGTGAGTCCATCAGACATATTATCTCTGGTTGTTCTCGTCTTGCTAACAGCGAGTATTTGCACAGGCATAACCAAGTGGCCAGGATTATTCATCAGCAGCTTGCTTTAAAATACAAACTTGTGGATTCTGAGGTGCCGTATTACAAGTATGTGCCCGACCCAGTTCTCGAAAATGACCATGTCACGTTGTACTGGGATCGGTCTATCATCACTGACAGGACTATTGTTGCCAATAAGCCGGATATAGTGGTGATAGACCGATTGGCGCGCCGCACAATGATAATCGATGTCACCATCCCACATGACGAGAACCTCGTGAAAGCTGAGAAAGAGAAACAAATTAAATATCTTGACTTGGCACACGAGGTTGTCGATATGTGGAATGTGGACTCGGCTGTCATTGTGCCGATAGTCGTTACCGCCAATGGCCTGATGGCTAAAAGCTTCGACGACCACCTGTCGAAGCTGTCGTTGCGCGGTTGGATCAAGGGCCTGATTCAGAAGGCAGTACTCCTTGATACGGCTCGCATAGTGAGGAGGTTCCTGTCTCTGGAGCCCTAACCACCGGTAGCTTGGACCCTGCTCCCGATACCGGTGGACTACTATTTTTATATTTTTAAATGTTTTTTTATATGTTTTCTTTTAAAAATATTTAAAAATGTAAATAATATGTGTAAAAATAAATATACGAAATAATAATAATAAATTCTTTATTTGCGCAATACAAGTTTACAAATAGTGAGACCCTGACTCTTGAGCTAGGTTTCAAAACCTGTATTTCAAGAGCCAGTGACTTCTTCCGTTTAGGTTAAACTAATTAAATTGTTCTTATAAGAATAAAAGTGAAATACAAAATGAAAATTAACATATGCAATACTAAGATTTCATGTGAGTGTATAATGAGTAGGTAATTGAAGTTGCAGTTGAATGAGGTCTGTGTTAGTGCAAGGTGGGGGTGGCGGTGGGTGGTGGTCTAAGGTGGGTAGACGTGTGTGTGTGAGTGTGATGGTGAGTGTGTTGGCTAGAGTGTGCTTGCGTGAGTGTAAGTAGGGGACGTAAGGAAAATGTATGTGTATGTGTGTTTGTAGGTGGATATAATAACAATGGTATGTGAATGTTTATTACATAAATTATATTATATATTATATTATATTAGGGACATGTCAAGTGATGTATGCTAGTAAGGATTCTGTTTTAATATAGTCTTGCTGCATGAGCCAATCTGTAGTTTTGGATTTAACATTAAATTTATTTAAGTCTATTATGTCTAGTTCCTTCTGCAGTTTTCTGTATACATGAATGCTCAGGACATAGTATTGATGCCCTGCGAACGAGGTATTGTGTTGTACACCTGAGGGAACATATGTTCGCTTCCCAGGGTCAGACGGTGGCAAGCAGCCATGTATCTTGAGAGCAGAATGAAGAACAAAGAGCTGTCGAACTGTTAACACTTTGCAGTCTGTGTAAAGTTGCTTTGTTGGGTGTCTATATGGTTTCCTTGTCATGACTTTAAGTACCGCCCTCTGTGCCCTCTCCGCTCTCAGAAAACAAGTCTTCGCTGATCCACCCCATGCAGTTATGCAATATCCAATTATTGATTGGCACAACGCGAAGTACACCATTTTGAGGGTGTCGAAACCGGCAGATTCACGGAGAGATTTAAAAATGTGAATAAGACGAAGCGTTCGATTAGTCAGTGTATCAAGTTGCATGTCCCATCTTAACCCATCATCTATATGGACACCCAGGTATTTTACACTATCAGCTCTAACAATGGTAGGACATAAGCACAACATCAACTGATTCTGGCATGAGTGAGCTGTTATCGCGAAGGTATTTGTGGGCTTGGTGTTACGTCGGATTGCAAAGGGTATATAATAGGTTTTATTCAGATTTAGTGTCAGCAAGTTTAGGTCAAGCCAGTTCATTATTGCAGACAGTGCAAATTCCGCCTTTGTTTTCACATCTTGCCACGTACGCCCTTGAACTAGAATCGCTGTATCATCGGCATATGCATAAATCTTACAAGCTGGGATTGACATACTACAGAGGTCGTTCATGTAGACTAGAAAAAGTGTGGGACCCAGTATGCTTCCTTGGGGTACACCGTAAGACACAACTTCTTCATCGCTATAGCTGGAACCTATTTTAACTCGCTGGCTGCGATTTCTCAGGTAATCTTTGAAGATCTCTAGTGCTACACCACGTACACCCAAATACTCTAGCTTAGTTATTAGTTTGGGAACAGAAACTGTGTCGAAGGCCTTCGACAGGTCCAGAAATATACCAAGGCACTTTGTTCTGCTGTCCAGTGATTTAGCAATAGATTGCGTTAAATCCAATACAGCGTCTTCGGTGGAGACTCCTGAGCGAAACCCGTACTGATTTTCAGCTATAATTTTATACTTATTGAGAAAACTTCTTAGATTTTTGTTAAGAATCTTCTCAAGAATCTTTGAAAGCGTAGACAGCACTGATATAGGTCTATAATTATCAACACAGTTTCTTTTCCCTCCCTTAAAAATTGGGTGGACTATAGCCTTCTTCAGAGAATCCGGAAAGACTCCCGTCTGTATGCAAAGATTGCAGATATATGTTATCGGTGGTACCAAGATGAGAATTTTATATATTAGAAGTGCACGAATCTATGTGATTGTATTAAATGATGTTTATTCAGTAAATAGGTTACAAGGAACACTTTTACACGTCAATTTTTTTTGTCAGTTTAAGCTAGATGAGGCCGGTGCTTCCTAGCTGACTACCCTGAGAAGAAACACCGAAACAAACTCAGAGGTCAAAGTCTCTTTTAAAGTGTTCAAATTCATACAATGTGTACTGGTTAAATCATATGAGAACCATGTACGTTTATGTCTGGGATGAGCTTCTTGAAGAAAGAAACACACAAATTCGAGTGGACCTGTCCAGACAGTGCAAGCATTTGTCAGTCATCGCGAAGCTAAACTCAGAACTTTGAGGCGCTCAACGAACTGACGAACAATACCAAAGTAAGGACATTTGAGTAGGCCGCAAAAATACTCAAACTGCCAGACAATCATAAAATCTACATGAATACATACATAGTTCTCGCATTCACATTATTCTATATGAGGACCATGCAGCTTAGTGTCTGTAGTGGTCTTTTGAAGAAGGAACCAAACATATTTGAGTGGACCTGTCCAGTCAGTGCAAGCATTGTCAATAGTCGAATAGCTCAACTTAAAAACCACTAAGGAACTCAATGACTTGACGAACAATACCAAAGAAAAGACATTTGGGTAGGCCGCAAAAGTACTTAAACTGACAGACAACGTAAAAAATTACTGTAAAAATGAGGAGAAAATAATAATAATAACCCACATAGTCCTCACATTTACAATAATTAAGTAATCAAAAAATAAATAAAAATATAATACTTTACAAAGTAAATATTCGTGTCAAACAAAATAGTAATAATAATATGTCAATCAAAAAATAAAAATAACTTATAACGTTCGGTGTTGGAAGAAAACACGTTGTACCTTTAACAGTTTATTCTTCAACAATACAAATAGGCACGTAAGTACAACAATAATTACACAATTAAGTACTACGTCCAAATACTAGAGTTAACGAAGACGCGAGCGACACACAAGTGCGCATGCAAAAACTCCCGAGCCCTTTTGGTGACCGACCGACTGGCGCCAACGCATCACAACCCCGCCTCGGGGGTGCGTTCCCGCCCCTCCCGCAGGCTTCTCACCCGCGCATGCCCTACGCTATATTAGAACAGGGATGAGCGCGTTACACACTCCCCCTTTTGATCAGGTGAGGGTCTCCCACCTGGTCAAAAAACCCTACGAATAACGCTATCTAACACTTAGACAATAGCCTTGCGCGGACGACCTCTGCCACGCTTCGGAACGACCGGCTCAGGACATTCACCCTCTCTGGCATGATAGCGCCTTAAGTCCGAGACATGGTACTTACCAAAAACTCCGCCAGATTTATGGGCTAATAGGTACGTAGTTGGACTCACCTTTTTAGAGATTACGTACGGTCCATCACGTTTCGGGTTGAACTTGGCAGTTACACCCTTTGTGGCGTTACTGAGCACATGGGTCTTCATTAACACCAAGTCACCTTCAACATACTCTTCAGGAGACGACCGGCCCTGATCAGCATAACCCTTGCGAGCATCCTGATGACGTTCAAGGTTCTCTTTGGCTGTCGAGATGGTATCTGCGAGCTTGAGTAAGTATGGTGTAATCTGAGGTACGAAATTTTCCGACTCTACGACCGCTCTTAGATCCGCCTGGACAGTCAGAGGGGACCGTAGCTCACGACCGAAAGTCAGGTAAGCAGGCGTGTACTCTGTAGACCTGGTGAGAGAACTATTAAAAGCAAACCGCACAAACGGCAATACCTCTGGCCAGTTTTGGTGACGACCTTCAACCAAGATGGCTAGTTGAGCCTTGAGGTCCCGATTCTTTCGCTCAACCGGATTTGACTCCGGGTGATATAGAGGTACCAAGCTCTGCTTTACACCTAAAACAAACATGGCCTTCTGCATGACGTCTGCAACAAATTGCACCCCGTTATCAGAGATCAAGCGCCGAGGGATACCAAATCTCATAAATACCTCATTGACCAGAGTCTTAGCACACATCTCTGCCGTAGCTTCCGTGAGAGCAAAGACTTCTACCCACTTACTGGCAGTATCCTCCACAATAAGGATCCATCTCTCGCCCTGCGGTCCTCTGGGCAACGGACCAAAGAGGTCAGTTGCGATGGTTTCAAATCGCTGAGCTGGGACTGGAGTTTGCAGCAGTCCAGCTGGCTTAATGTTAGACGGCTTGTACCGCTGACATTCTACACAGGTTTTAAGATATTGAGTTACAAACCGTCGCATACCAGGGAAGTAGAACCGTTGCGAGATACGATGCAATGTTCTATCGATACCACCATGAGCGGCCGTGGGTGAGTCATGGCACTCTAACATGACTTTGCTTCGCAGGCTTTCTGGTATGACGAGTTGAGGCTCCTCGGAGTCAGTATCCGGTACATACCTATACAGAACAGCTTGATTCAAGAGATAGCCTCTCTCAGTCCAGCGTGTAACAGCAAGTTCATCTTTACCTTCTAAGTCCTGGATAATCTTGGCAACTTCTGGATCAGCCAACTGAGCCTCCCGGGTCGAAGTTGCATCCCAGTGTGGTACGTCCACGACAACCGGACAGATATCACATCCCGGTGACACACCATCCTCAGTCACAGGTCGACTAAGAGTATCGGCTAGTACATTGGCCTTACCTGGTGTATAATCAATGCGTAAGTCAAAAGATTGCAGCTTCATGGCCCAGCGAACCAACCTGCCACTTGGTGACTTGAGGGAAAACAACCACTTCAAGGGTTGGTGGTCAGTCATCACACGGACTTGATGACCATCAATATAGCCGCGGAATCGCTCGACAGCCCAGACTACCGCGAGAGCCTCTCTTTCAGTAGTCGAGTAGTTTTGCTCGGCTTGAGTGAGCAGACGGCTAGCGTATTCTATCGGATGTTCATCATGAGGTGACTCCCCCTGGAGTAAAGCTGCACCCAAAGCATAATTACTTGAGTCCGTCCTCAGAAGAAATGGTTTCGTGTAATCCGCTTGGACCAGAATAGGAGACGTGGTCAGCAGCTTCTTAAGAGTTTCAAAAGCCTTACCTTGCTCCAAACTCCATTCCCACACGTGCGATTTCTTGGTTAAGCGCGTGAGTGGTTCAGCTACTTTCGCAAAGTCTGGTATAAATTTGCGGAACCAAGAGCATGTTTGAAGAAAAGTGCGCAACTGCTGAAGACACGTAGGCTCCTTCATATTCAGAACAGCCCGTACCTTGTCCTCATCCGGTGATATACCTTCCTGAGAGATTACGTGACCGCCACGAAAGTGTGTGTTCGCCAGGGAAAAGGTCAAGTACTTGACTTGACCTTTTCCCTGGCGAACACACACTTTTCTCGATTCGCACGGAGCTTAAATAAGCGGAGACGGTCAAATACCGCACGGAGATCGGAAAGGTGACGGGTGTACGACTCCGATATCACCAGTATATCATCGAGATACGTTAGTACGGTGACATCCTTAAGCGAGGATCCCGAATGAAACCTGTCTATAAGCCTCTGGAACGTAGCCGGCGCATTTTTAAGGCCAAACGGCATACGCTTGAAGCGATACGTACCGAACGGTGTGACAAAGGCTGTTTTATCCTGATCCTTGATACTACACTGCCAGTAACCACTTCGAAGGTCACAGGAGCTCATTACGCAACCCTTCTTTGTTGATTGCAGCAACTCGTCGATGCGTGGCATAGGATACGCATCACTTTTTGTCACTGCATTGAGCCTCCTGTAGTCCACACAAAACCTATACCCACCATTAGACTTTGGTACCAGAACCGTTGGTGCAGACCAGGCAGACTCGCATTCCTCAATGATTCCCTCTTTTAACATTTGATCGAGTTCCACACGAATAATTTCCTTCTTCGCCGGCGTGACTCGATATGGTGGAACAGCAATAGGGGGATGGTCCCCGTATCTATGTGATGTTCGGCAAATGGTGTCGGATCCCCAACTAAGTCAAAAATATCAGAATACTCACCGAGCAGTTCTTCTAAACTGGAACGTTCCTCATGAGTCAACAAAGTGCCTTCATCTTCCCTCAATAGGTTGACAGAGGCACATTCCACCACGTCGCGTGAACTCTCTGTTAGCAGGGGGTGAATGACCTGAGGCCGATCAGCTGTAAACCATGTCATAGACGAAAAGTTCAAGACTAACTTAAACTTCGTAATGAAATCTATCCCTAAAAGAGTCTCGTTATTTGAGGCGTCAGGGAATATAACGAATTCTATAGGTACACACACAGACATACAATTTACATTTACACAAGCTAGCAAAACATGATTGGTACGTATGCTACCATCAGCAAGCTTAACCGACATAGTTTGCGAATTAAATTGAATGCCTAAACGCAACAAAAGTGAGTACAGCGTTGAACCTGCGATACTGCGCCGGGCGGCGGTATCTATAAGCGCTGTACCACTATGCCCACAAATCTCAATTTTTGAAATAGGTCGGCCTTGAGTTACAATAATGTTGGTGTCGTTACCCTTAACATTACATATCGTATTAAGCGAGTAAAATACATTATTTTGTGACTGCGTATTTAAATCTACAACATCGCAAGTCGAAATGTTATTATTTTTACATTTAGGACAATTAGCTCTAATATAACCCTTTTCGCCACAACCATAGCAATACACATTAGATTTATTACTATTAACCGAGTCTTTAGAGTCTTTTTTCGGGCATGAATCACGAGTATGACCACGGGACTTACAATACACACAAAATTGCTTTTTATCACTCTTCTCACTTTTCACTCTATTCGCGCACTGATTATTATCTGCACTGGTTGGAATCGAAGGCGATGACGAACGATGCGGAGAAAGAACCTGCGACCGCTGAACTACCGCGGTATTTCTCGGAAGACGCTCGGACGTTGCGTTTCCCGCCGAATTCGCGCTCTCCGATGCAACGCGAGAAGCTCGCGAACCGGGCGCGTGCGGCAGCATAGGGCGCGTCCCTCGCGCATGCGCCGACTGCGTACTAGAATTTTCCATGAGCGATTCTTCTATTGATCGCGCCTTATCGATCAGGGATTCGATACTGTCTACGGCATCCCGTGTTAAACGTTTGCGAATACGTTTATGTAATAAGCCGTATATCATGTCCAACTTCGCTTCTTCGGGCAACACATATGGTAATTTAGATATCATACCACGTATTTTAACAATAAATGTATCAGCCAGCTCTCCGTTTTGCTCGTCAGCGAATATGTTACGGAAGATCTTGTAGCCAGGACGTGGAACACCATACATGTATCGAAGTCTTTTGACAGCTTCGGGCCACGAGGACACCTCGGTCCGGACCCCTCTCCACCATACTGCAGCCTCGCCGTGGAGCAGCATGGGTAGACCACGTAGTGCAAGGTCATCGCTGACCGACGAACACTCTTTAAATATCTCCACAGAGTCGATGAATGCTTCTACGAGTTCAGGGTCTCGGCTCTGACCATCGAAGCGTGACGTACACTTAGACATATTTCCAGACTTACTTGTTGACAGCGACGGTGTCGGTGAGGCTGAAGCGATCGTAGCGCCTGAGCCTGCTAGGGGTGCTGATGGCTCACCTCTCGCATACGATGTCATGAGGGATTCAACAAGCTGCCGATTCACTTCCGCCTGAGTCTTCGCGAAGGCAGTAAGGAATGAAGTCAACTGGTCCCCAGACATGAGTACCGGCAAAGGTCTCGCGGCTTCATCTTCCGAGCTGGATTGTGCCTCACTCACGTTGGCGTCCGTAGCCGTACGTGCTTTGCGTGGCATCTTCACTGTATTTTCTGTACGTACACGCGGGATCACGAAGCACGAGCACACGACTTCAACGGGCGCGCTGTCGGTTACAAACCGGTTTAGACTGGATTCACGGCCACTAGTTGGAAGCGCCACTTATAACGTTCGGTGTTGGAAGAAAACACGTTGTACCTTTAACAGTTTATTCTTCAACAATACAAATAGGCACGTAAGTACAACAATAATTACACAATTAAGTACTACGTCCAAATACTAGAGTTAACGAAGACGCGAGCGACACACAAGTGCGCATGCAAAAACTCCCGAGCCCTTTTGGTGACCGACCGACTGGCGCCAACGCATCACAACCCCGCCTCGGGGGTGCGTTCCCGCCCCTCCCGCAGGCTTCTCACCCGCGCATGCCCTACGCTATATTAGAACAGGGATGAGCGCGTTACAAACTATAATACTTAACAAAGTATTCAAGTCAAAAAAAAAATAAAAAATAATAGTAATAATAAAATGTCAATAAAAAAAAATTAAAAATATAATATAATACTATACAAGTATTCATGTCAAAAACGAAACCCTTCAACCCCCGCGGCCAAATCCGGGTTGTCAGATTGAACCCCGACGACAACCCGGGTTGACAGCCGATTTTTTTTTTTTTTTTTTCTCTTTAATATTTTTTTTTTGTCCGACTCACCAGTGAGTCGCAGGGCTTAAAAAAAATATATAAAAAATTTCATCAGTAAGTAGTACATATAAAAACAATAGCTCATGTAAATCATTGAAGCAGCCTTTTTGTCCTCAAGAAAGTCATTAATTGTGTAAACAGCTTTCTGTCATAGCTTACGTTTAATAAATGATTTAAGTTTATTTATGCTTAGTTCTTGAATTTGGCTGGGAAGTTTAATATAGAAACGTATACATTGGCATCTCAACGAACCACCTAATTTTTTTCTTGAGCCTGGTTTTAGGTACAATAAATCTTTATTGACATAATGAATACAATTTGGATTATAGGAATCCCTAGCACCTGCGCTAGTAAAAACTGTGTTGCAGGTGTTAGTGTCTTCCCCTTAAGTGACAGTAATATAAGTCATACAAAATAAATTAAAGGATAGTTTTTTTATTTTATTTTTTTATATAAACAAGGCAAGTTAGGAACAACTTGTTTGTGGTATCTTCGTAGCATTTCGTAGGTGAATATCTTTCTCACAGATAACACTTCAGCCAGTTCGTACACTGAAGATGTGGGATGTCGATACGGTAGGTATGAAAGTACTTTAAACACCATACGCTGTGCCCGCTCGACTTCAATCATATGGGTTTTTGCCGCACCTCCCCATGCGCAAATGCAATATCTGATAATGCATTCGCACAAAGCTCGGTAAGTTTGTACAAGTAGAGTTTTGCGTGCTACTGTGCGCAAGTTTTTAAATATGTATACTAGTTTTCTGATTCTAGCTATTATCGACGTGAGATGCATAGTCCAGGTAAGTTGGTCATCCAGCGTGACACCCAAATACTTAATAGAGGCGACTCGTGAAAGCGTCGAGCAATCACAGCTGGATCGAGTATCTCTTCTGTTGCACGGGAAGGTATGTATTTTGACGACTTGCAATGCAGTAGGTTGTCCTGCAGATGTTTTGCTGAAGCATAAATATTTCGTCTTACTGGTGTTCAATGACAGGAGACTGTTTTCCAGCCAGGAGGTCACCTTTGCTAAGCCTGTCTCGGCCAGTTTAAATACCATGTCCCAGGTTTGAGCATGGAAGATCAGCATCGTGTCACCAGCGAACATTAAAAGATCCAAGTATGGCAGGGTAGCAGCTATCTTGCATAGATTATTAATATAAATGAGGAAAAGTGTTGGTCCTAGCGTGCTACCCTGGGGAACGCCGTACTTGCATATTGAGTCAGAGCTTTCATAGCCGGCAACTCGAACTCGTTGGGACCTATCGGTTAAATAATCTTCAAACCAGTCCAGAGCCACCCCTCTTATACCAACGCGCTCCAAGCGTGTTACTAGTATCTTAACGAACACGGTATCAAACGCCTTTTGAAGGTCTAAAAAGACCCCCAAACACTTACGGTTTAAGATATTTATTTCTCAAAAAGAATACAATTCACTTATCATGAGAAATACAGGTTAATCTTAATACTAAAAAAATACGAACTTATGAAGAACGGCGGGTACTCGTGAATAAGCTAATAATAATGCACAAACAACTTTTCTGTAGCAAGTGGGTAACAAGAAAAAGTGGGTGTACTATTACATATCGTTTCTTGATGGCAAGTCAAATAGCAATTACACGTCGTTACATCAAACTAAATGGGCAAATATTTTGAATTTGTTAAAATTTATATAATATTAAAAGCTTAGTCTTTTATTTTATTTTCACCTTATTATTTATTTACAATTAGTAGTAGTTGGATAATTATAGTAGACACAAATGTAGAGGTAGCAGAAGTAACATCCTACTAATATTATAAATGTGAAAATTTGTAAGTTTGTGTGCATGTGTTTCAATCACGCAAAAAACGGCTGAAAGGATTTGAATGAAATTTTGCACACAGATAGATTATAAGCTCCCACCATGCGGGCGAAGCCGCTGGCAGAAGCTAGTTGACTTATAAATAGTAGGAGATTGATTTAAAATCGAGAGAAATCCTTCAAGATGTGGTGTTTTACGGTTTTTTTGTAAAGAGTAAAGGACTGGATCTCTTTAATGTCATTTGGCAACTTATTATATAACTCCGCTCCTTCATATTGTATGTTTTTCCTTCCATAGTTAGTACGTGGTGGTCTAAGGCAGATGTTGTTTTTTCGTCTAGTAATACGTTTTTGTGTTTGTCCTTTTTTGGTAAAAGTTATTTTTGAATGTATGTCCTTGTTTAGCAGCTTGTGTACTAATATGCACGTGTTATATTTATAAATCTGCGATAATGTCATCAATTTCGTTTCTTTATAAATTTTCTCCGTTGGAGTTAGGTAGTGGTAATGGAACAATAGTTTGATTATTTTATTTTGACATGTTTCGATTTCTTTTAAGTTTGTTTTAGCTGCAGTGCCCCACACCTCTATTAGGTACTCTAGGTGAGGTTTAACCATAGCGTTGTATATAATATACCTAACAGATTTCGGCAAACAGCGAACGATACCACGAAGCGCACCCATAATAGACGACAGTTTAGATCTTAATTTATCTAAATGCGGCTGCCACGTCAAGTTTTTATCTAGGTGGAGACCTAGATATCTTTCTGAATCGACTTTGTTCAAGGGTTCGTTATTTATGCAGAGAATTGGGTGATTATCTATTTTTTTTTTGTTCTTAGCACTGAAAATAATATAATTGGTTTTGGATGTGTTAACAGTTAGCAGATTGTCTTGGAACCATCCAGAAAGAGTATCTAAATCCTGCTGATCTTGTTGAAACATGTGATCGATATTGCTGCCGAACACAAATAAACTGGTGTCGTCAGCATAAAGTATTACGTCGCCTGATAGATTTAGTTTATGTATATCGTTCACATATATTATGAAGAGCAGAGGTCCCAGAATGGAACCTTGCGGTACGCCGTAGGTTAAAGTTTCGCAGGTACTTTGCATATCACCAAACCAAACGATTTGCTGTCTGTTAGAGAGATATGACCGAAACATGTCATGGGCAGTTCCCCTGATGCCGATATCATACAGTTTTTGAAGAAGCAGGGTATGGCTAATTGTGTCAAATGCTTTTTTCAGGTCGATAAATATACCAAGTGCTGCGCGTTTTTCATCAATATTATTTTTTAGGTTGGTCACAAGGTCGATTGTTGCAGTTAATGTATTGGATTTTGCGCGGAAGCCATACTGTTTTTTAGAGAAGAAGTTGATATGTTTCAGATAGGTATCTAAACGCTCATATAATATTTTCTCGTAGATTTTAGAGATAATCGGGAGGACTGAGATGGGGCGATAATTGCCCGGGTCCGTTTTTTCCCCGACTTAAAAATTGGACTCACTTTCGCTACTTTCAGGGAATCAGGGAAGAAGCCGTTTCTTAAACAATAGTTGATACTCATTGTTATTTTGTTTAATATAAGGTGTTTGATGCATTTTATGGTTTTGCAACTAATACCGTCTAGGCCAGTACTAGTGTTAGGATCGAGATTGTCTATGATTTTGCTTACTTCCTCTACCGTTGCTGGAGTTAAACTTAGTAGTTCACTGGAACTAGACTTTGAGAACGTTTGATTGCTTGGCTGCGTATGTGTATTCTTTTTTATTTTATTTGCTAGAATTGACCCTATAGAGGCAAAGAAGGTGTTAAAGTAATGACATATTTCTTTAAGATCTGTAATTGTACCTGTTTGTGTTTCTAGTTTTGAAGGAGCAGAGCACGACTTTGTTTTGTTTCCAGCTAAGTTCCCAATTAACTTCCACATCTTTAAAGGTTTTCTTTCACAGCTTTTGAAAGCTTTATAATAATAACTGTTTTTAGTGTTTTGGATTTCTTCAGACACGGCATTTCGTAGGGTTGTAAATTCTTTTGTTTTTGATTCGTCGTTTGGATTTTTCTTATGAATAGACCACAGCTGATTCCTTTCAGTTATCATTTTGATTATGTCTTTATTAATCCAGTCTGATTTCAGATTATTTTGAATTTTGAATTTTGGTAATCTGTTTTTATTGACTGCTTCCTTTACTACTTCTTCTAGGCTGTCGTAATTACTGTCAGAGATATTCACAACTGTACTTTCTACTGTATGGTATAATGCTGTGTAATCTAATGTGTAGTACTTTGTTTTCTTTTTCGTTTCCGGTCTATATTTTCCAAGTTCAAGGTATATTTGCTTGTGGTCTGACATTGGTGATTCCACTATAGTCATATGAAACTGATGATTTTTGAGATTTGATGAGACATGGTCAAGAATCGATTTTTTTGTAGTTGTATCACGTGTACTGAATTTTTCATCAATTTTGTTTAAGATTGTGTGTCCATTTTCAAGTAGAGTTTTGGTGTATTTATTTTTTGATCTATTAGCAATGAGCAGGTCACAGTTGAAATCACCGAACACTAAAGTTCTTTTCCTCCTTATCAGCTGCTGTGAGTATTCCTCCAGAAACCGATCCTTGTTTGATTTCGGAGTTTTATATATGGCACCAATATCCAACGAGTATTTATCTAAGTGGACCCATAAGTAGTGATTGCCCTCTTTACACAGATCTTCTGAATAACTGTGTTTTAGGCAGTCGTGAACAAATATGTATACTCCACCTCCTATTTTATTTTGTCTGATGTTATAATAGTGGGTGTAGTTTGGTAATTTCAAACTTTTTGCTTCAGATTCTGACTTGATCCAGGTTTCTGATAGTATAATTACGTGCACAGGACTGGTTATGTTGTATTGTATAATGCAGTTTAATTCATCGAGTTTGCCTCGTTTTACTATGCTACGTGCGTTAGCGTAAAGAAATTTTAGAGATTTTGTGTTTTTTATTAAATTGCTGTACGAATCAGTTACTTCGTGAGTGGGGTTTAGAGTGGTACCATCTGTATTTGGTGTCGTTAGTTTTTTGGCTGCAATGTTGTAATTTTAGGTACACCTTTGACATACTTTATGGTAATGTCTTTTTCACCTCTATCCAGTCGCTGTTTCAGTTCCTCTCTCAAATTGTTTCGATATTTTTGTTGGTAGGGTGTCTCATCGGAATAGATCTTGATATTCTCGGATTTTAGGTTTGATCTACTGCGTAGAATTGAATTCGCTGCTTCGGATGTCGGAAACATAATTTTTATAGGTCTAGATAAATCAGGATTGTATTTTCCTAGTCGTATGATTTTTGTTGGTTCTATGCAGTCTGGAACAGCCATTTTTAATACCTTTCTTACTTCATCACTATCATGGAGGTATCTTTCATCAGAGCTTGAGGCTGGTTTCTCATTTATTCCCCTTATGATAACATTTTTCTCCCTCTGAGATCGTTCGTAGGTCTCCGATAAAAAGTCTTCATAGGTAAAGGACGGTATAGTAATCGCGGAAATGAAGCCAGATTTTAGTGATTCTATTTCATTTTCAATAACCTGCACTTTTTGTTCAATGTTAACTTTAAAATTTGAGATGTTGGTTAATTCCAATTTTATTTTAGCCTGTTCCGACGACAAAAGGTTAGTTGTTACCTTGATTTGGCTGATTTCCTCTCTTATTGCCGATACATCTTGAGATATTTTGTTAAGATTTTCAATTTGGGTTTTAGCCATATCTTTCATGAGTGATTCCATTGTAGCTTGAAATTTTTCGAATTGTGCACCAAGGTCATCATGGGGCTGTTTCCTCTTGGTGCGAACAGTTATCAGGTTGGTGTTATCAGAGAGAGTAAGTTTTCGCAAATCTGGTTGTGAACCACCAGTCTTTTCAGACCTACCAATACCACTTGTGGTTGGTATCGGGTCTCTATTGCCTTCGCTACACGTATTAGGCGACTGCGGTGGCGATCGAACGACACTCATGGTATGTTATTATTTTTATAGTAAGGTATGCAAAGATATTTACGTTCGGAGGCGCGCTCGCGCAGAACCACGGCGAGAGCGAGATGAATATTCGTAGCCCGTCTCTTTTCCCCGAGGGGGTGAGGAGTGACACTTGCCGCACGCCGCTTGCTTGAGTGTATTGATGGATATATCAATAACGACCGAAGTTGCGAAAATGAGATATTGTTGAAAAAGTACTTGGGTAAAGAGCACTTGGATTCACTTTTGCTTAATAGCACTATTATCCAGATAAGATACCAGAGTTGAAGTTAGTGCCAAAACTACATCCTTGGTTGATTTCCTTTCTCTAAATCCGAATTGAAAGTCACTAAGCAGTTTGTTATTCTCTAGATATTTCATAACTCTCTTGTTAACGATTTTTTCTAGAATCTTTGATAACGTTGATAGAAGTGAGATAGGGCGATAATTACTCGGTTCATTTTTGTTACCAGATTTAAATGTAGGACAAACAACAGCTTTTTAAATATAGACGGAAATGTACCAGTTGCTAGACTAAGGTTGCACATGTATGTGATGGGCGGTGTAAGAGATACAATGTTCTGTTTCAAAATTTCCGTAGTAATTTTATCCCACCCGAGGCGCTATGCGATCTTAGTCCTAGAATAATACCCCACACCTCGTAAGGATCCGTAGGCATGAAGGACATTGAATTTGTCGGTGAGGTATCCCTGGCAGCTTCACGTGATAGGTCCTGCTCAGATTTTTTAGCGTAATCAGTAGTTCATTTGCCAACGCTTCTCCAACTCCAGTAAAATAGTTATTAACTTTATCCAGAGACTCAGTAAGAGTGTTGTCAATATTCAATAACTCTATAACGGGTTCTATATTTTTCTTCATTTCACAAACTTCTTTTATGACTTCCCAGGTTTTCTTTATGTTTCCTTTGTTTGTGTTTAGCTTTTCTTCATAGTATTGTTTTTTCAATTTTTTTATTATAAAATTGCACATATTTCTATATTTTTGGTACTTGTTTTGAAGAAGTATATTGTCCAGTGACTTCACTGCGACTTTGTGTAACCTATCCCTTTTTTTTATGCATTTAACTATTCCTTTTGTTATCCACGGTTTTAGGGGCCTATATCTATTAGATTTTCTTACAGTACTGGTATTATTCGTAATGATGTTTAAAAGTCTTGACGTTATTATTTTCGCTGCAATATTAGTATCGGTAACTTTATATAGACTGTCCCAGGACTCATCATTGAGTGTTCTATTTATTGTACTGTAATCGATCATTACTTTATTGTGCGCTTTAACCTTTTTATGTATTTTAGAGTTGTTAATATATAGAAGTATCGGAGAATGGTCTGTTATGGTCTGCTCAAAAACTGCTGTTTTCCAATGATACGAGCATTTAATCATGAAATGATCAATACATGTCTTCACACGTGTTGGTCTATCTATGCCAGGTCGTAGTCCATGCATGGCCATCAAGTTTAGGTAATCTTGGTTAACACTCATATTCTCAGGTAAAATATCAATATTTACGTCTCCGGTGAGAATGACATTTTTTGTTGGGGTGTTACATAGAATAGTATCAAGTGATTCCAAATAGTGATTAGGATTTTTAAAACTTGGTGGCCTATACGAGCAAATGATTGTGTATTCGGGCTTGATAGTGACAATCAAACAGTTTCCTTCAGTAATATTAGGCTCGTGGACACACGCCACGATATCGCTGTGCACATATACTACTACACCATCGTTTTGGTTTAAGCTAATTTTGGTCCAATATTTTCTGTAATCATCCATATCTGGAGGTGGATTATTCAAATTTGTCCAACACTCAGACAAAACAATTATATCAATATGCATATTTAGCGCAGAAATAAAGGCCACCAAAAGGTCAAAATTGCAGTTAATACTCCTAATGTTAACACTTATTATTGCTATTGCATCGTGAGTTTGAAGATTATAACCAAACAATTCCGGGCAAAGACTGGTGTCACTAAGGGATATGCATTCAATTGGGTCAGCTGTATCTACTTCTTCTGTTATATTTATATTAATATTGCGATCGAATTCAAATAATGATTTAATGCAATAGTAGTGACATCAATGGCAATGACGTTAAACAACTTAAACAAAAAATTGGAATAATTACCTGGTAGTAATGGCTGTGATGCAGAAAGTACAGAAAAATAAAGTAGAAGTAGTGTATGTTAAAGTACTGGTATAATGAATTGGGTACACTGTGATTGTTATTTGATGTCCTGTGCAATGAATGCGTGTATTGTGTAAATAGAGATGTACGAATAGTGTATTTGGATTTTAGTGTATGAGCAACACGTAAAAAAATAAAATAATACATATTATAAACTGAATACAAAATCCTGAAACTAAGTTATATATAGAAAAGTTTTTAAGGCAAAAAATTTTCAGGCGAAGCATCCGTTTTCCAGCTGGGATACGTTGTTGTGTATGAATCAGTGACTCTAGTCATTTTCCTTGCTGTTTTAGACCTTCAAAGTCGGCATCCTGCGTTATTCTCTTGGCCGGTAGGTACAAACACAATACATTTGTGTTTGTACCTAGTATTTATGCTATGGATATCACTGTATCTTTTAAACAGCTTAATATTTTTATGTGCAGACATGAAATTCTCATAAACATATTGAGAGGGAACAGTCATAATATTAATCTCTTTAAATTTGTCTCTGAGGGAGTGTCTGGGACTTAATTTATAAATTGCACGAATAGCCCTTTTCTGTAAAACAAAAATTGTCTGAATATCGGCGGCATTTCCCCACAACAGAATGTCGTACGACATCACACTATGAAAATAACTAAAGTACACTAAACGAGCTGTCTCTAAATCAGTTAAACCACGAATTTTCCTTACGGCGTATGCTGTTGATGACCGAATGGATAAATGTCGAATGGTTTATCCGTCTATGACTTGAACGAGGTGACCTATAACTGCGTTTGGATCTAGGGACTCGGGCAAAGCTTCATATGGTATGCGGTTTACATACACCAACCGACTGTACGACAACAATGACTAGAAACTGACTTTAGATGCATCAAGAAATATGAATTCTGCTAGAGTACTAACGGCAATATCTTTGTGAGTAAATAAACTGGAGCTAAACAGAGTAAACTCTGCGCACTCTGGAACTCCATTCAGAACAATGACTTTTCTATAAGTTTTTGTTATACTGTATAATCTCTCTTTACATTTAAACTTAACATTTTTTCTATTACCCAATAAAATTCTTCATAAGTTTGTTAGAACATCATATATTAAACACCAACAAACAAAATACCACTTGTTTACACTTTTACGCACTACACACCTCATCTGTATACCCTAAATACGTGTGTAGGGGCGTGTCGGGAAACATTTAGAATAAAAGTCTGTTTCATATAGTAAAAAGTTTAATTAATGTTCACAAAAGTTCTCAAAAAAAGGTTCTTAAAAATTATCAAAATGTAAAATAAAAGTAGATAAAACTATAAGTACGCGATTAGCGCGAGTGTCCGTTCCCACCGATGTTAGGATGGAAAAAAGCCCAGGGAATCGTCGTTACCGTGGGAAGCGCTACTCATGGAATTTGATGCTTCGCGCTTGTTTGCAAGTGTGCTGAGCCAGCATCATGGCATCGTAACACCTCCCCTGCCAGACAAGCAACTATTTGGTGACCTTGACGCCAAAAGTTGCGGCTCTTCTTTCATCTTCCGTTAATTCGGTGTTAGTTTGTGTGGTAATGTTAATTCTCCCAGCTCGACGGCGACGAATGACATAGATGATGCTCAGTGCACATGTACCAAACAATATAAGTATGTAGAATGGAATTGTCGTATGGTAGATTCCGATAGTGTCCAGTGTTTCGACTTTAATTTCATCTTGTGAAGTGATTTGGTTCTGTATTTTCCGAAGGCTGGTTAAATCTGTAGTCTTTAGAGTGAAACTCCGTGTCTTTACTGGTGTTTCATAATGTGGTAGAGCCATGAGTTCTAATGGTTTTCCGACTAATTTATTGTCTAGGTTTATTATACTAAGTTCGGGGGTTTTAATCTTGCAGCCTTGAGGGACGTTGACCATAAAACTGCCTTGTAACATTTCAAATCGCTCTTTACCGCAGGATAGTTGAACTTTCGTACTATTGGGGAACGTAATGATGTAGTGATAGCTATCCAACTCAATCAGAGCCTCCTTAGTCAGAGAGATAGGCGTGGGTTTGCACGTTCCATCTATCTCCTGAGATTGTATAAGTTTTTGAATACAGTCTGACCTTGACGAGATCCGGTGGACGATTTTCTGCTCGCATATGTGCCAGGAACTGACCTTCGGGCATTCAGCCTCCATATACACATATTCCTGAGAATTGGATGCTATATAAGGTGCATTTGGTTCTATAATTAGGCTGTCCTTATTTGGAACGGGACATAATTCATATAACTGATATTCTATGCTAAACGTAATAGGAAACTTTAGGACTATTACAACTGTCGACTCTGTAAAGTATGAAGCTAGGCTAAGAATTTCGTAATAATCTCTGATGTCGACGTCAATTATTTGATCAGATCTATAAGTGCGTTTTAATTGGTTTATGATATTTCTTACATCTTTAACAGAAAGTATTGAATGATGAACTGATTTATTTCTACTAAATGCCAATATATTTTCTATTCTGTCAATTTCGCTCAAAAGTTCTTGAACATTTTCGCTTAATATTGAAAAAAGTTGTACAAGATGAACGTATCGAATGATTCGCTCATTATCATTAGTCATATTCATGACAAAAGTAAGAGCTCTTTCCAATTTAACTTGATTTAATGAAATATTCCGGATAATTTGATTCTGCTGTATCGTCATCTCTTTATATAAGGTAATATGCTTGTTCAATGATTGCGACAAAATTTTATCATTTTTATTCAAGGTTCGTAATGCATTTTCAAATTTCAAGGCGTCTTCATTGTCCAAATTACCAGAAATACTTTTGATAATTGTGCCTAAAGGATTAATCAGACCTCTTTTAGTTCTAGATGGCCTTAAGGTATCTAATTGCATTAAAACTTTATCTAACTTTGCGTATAGGTGCCTAGTTTGGTATTTAAAGAGAGAGCTGTATGTATGGGATAGTTTAAAAGTAGTATTTGTAAGTTGGGATTTTATGACGTTCACATGTGACTCGATTTCTTGAAGGTTAATATCTTGTAAAAATGTATGAAAATGGGATATAATTTTGGTAGCACCTAAATGAAAGGGTAGTATATTGGGGTGCTTGATTTATTTGGGGTACTTGGGGAGCTCGAGGTGGGATTCGGAATCCCGTAGACATATTGGTAGGGAGAGTCCTAAACATTTGTAGTTATCGTCGTTACCGTGGGAAGCGCTACTCATGGAATTTGATGCTTCGCGCTTGTTTGCAAGTGTGCTGAGCCAGCATCATGGCATCGTAACACCCTTCGTTAAACAAATCATCACTCCCGAGTACACTACACACGATAATAATTTACACAAACACCTGACATTCATTTCACACTTACAAAAACTTAATACACACTCTCACACTTATTTACATCACTGGCTAATAAACTACGTGACAACACATAGCTATTCTATACTCCATACTGGTACTTGTGTTTTTAACATTAGTAACCTCTAGGGTGTTGGAGACATTGTGTTAGCATATTGTGTTTTATGTTATTTCAAGTGTTGTGGTGTAATGCTTTAATCTATGCTTGAATGTGAATGTGTTCTTTTCTGAAGAACATCACCACCTTTGCCCACTGTACACTTTGTATTTTGCCTGCCCGTCCATCCCAAACGAGTTTAAATCGTAACAGCATCGCTTCGCCTGTGCCGGTTTTGGCCAATGCCGATACGCTCCGTGCATGGCACCCAACGGTGTTGGTCGTTAACGGCACAGTCAAGTGGGCATAGTTTCATTATTAACTAACTTCAAAAAAGGAGGTTCCGTATTCGACCCACAGGTATGTATGTATGTTTGTCCGCGAATCTCTCGAAAACTACTGATCCAATTTGGATGGGGTTTTCGTTATTCAATTGCAATTTTTAACCGACGAAAAAAAAGGAGGAGGTTCTCAATTTGACCGTATATATATATATATATTGTGTATGTTCAGCCCTCACTCCGTCATTTATGAACCGATCTTGATAATTCTTTTTTTTTAAATCGGGTATACTTCAAGGGTTGTCCCATGTCAAGGAAATCCTGATAAAAACGAGAGAAAACCTCGAAAATTGTGGGCACGAATAGTGCTTCTGTATGTATGTTTGGCCCTCACTCCGTTATTTATGAACCGACTTTGATGATTCTTTTTTTGTTAGATAGGGTATACCTCAAGGGTAGTTCCATATCAAGGAAGACAGGATCTGACAATGAAATTTTGATAAAATTGAGAGAAACCCTCGAAAATTGGGCACGAATATTGTTTCTGTTTTCTTTTCATAACTAAATCAGATATTTGCATTTAGGAATCATCACATCATGAAACTGAGCTAATAATGGAAACCATACCTTTCCTGAACAATAGAAGTAAGATATAAAAACTGGTTTTAGTGACAGAAACCACTTAATATGCTTTGAAGAAAAGACGTCTATAGAATATTAGAGGTAATCTAAACTGAACCTCAAGGAAGGATGGTTACATCATCAGCTCAGTGGCAAGAAGAATGATGAAGGATTAGAAATTAGCCTCAGAGTGACGCAAGCCAAAAAAGATAATAAAATAAAAAAAACTTTTTAACAAAAAATTTAACCGACGAAAAATAACTAAAAAGCAAAAAATAAATAAACCTTTTAGGTCTTGAGTATTGAGCTTATTTACATAAAATATCAAATTTTATATAAACTAATTTTGAGTCGGCGCCAAATAATAAAATGATTAATTACTTATGTAGAGTCTTCTTCATTTCTAAGTACATATAATATTTTGTTAATTAATCAGATTGTGGTGGATGGGATGAAACACATGTAACTAAAAGAGTTATGAATATAAATATGGATGGATGGAGAGGGAGAGGGAGGCCAACGAAAGTATGGATGGATTGTGTGAGGAGTGATATGAAAGAAAAGGGAGTTAGTGATAGCGTGACGGCTGACAGGACAGAATGGAAGAAAAAAACGTTTTACGCCGAGCCCAAGTAACATGGGATAAGGGCAGGAAGATGATGATGAAACCGAAAAGTCAGGCGTAGTACTCACAACCGGCCCCATATATGAAAAAAACCGACCAAGTGTACAAACTTGTAGAACCTAGGTTATAGGACAAACTTAACTTTGCCGTTCGATCCCTAGACACGGTTACTGCACCAACCGCAAATAATAAGTTTGTAATAGTAAATTCGCTTTTTTTTTGTTATTAAACATATTTACAGTTTACAGATTTTTACCTTTACATGTGCCGTAAGACTTTAGTTCTTGCCAAATTTCATGATTCTAGTTCAACGGGAAGTACTCTATAGGTTTTGTCTCCCTTGTGAAATTGCAAAATATGCGACATCAACGGTCATATCTTTTGATTGCGTTGACTTACAAGTTTGATTTTTTCACAGCTGAAAGAGATCGTAGACCCAAGACTTTGATATAAATTTCAACTTAATGCCTTTACGCTTTCTTGAAAAAAAAGGGTCTTGACAGACAGACAGACGGACAACAAAGTGATCCTATAAGGGTTCCCCTTTTCCATTTGAGGTACGGAACCCTAAAAACGGGTTATAACCGTATCAACTTTTTTAAATTGATTGGCAACATCAATCATGATTTCAGCCATAAAACATAATACCTTTGAGGTGTTTTAGAGACCGAAAGCGTGGGCCAATTTTGATCATTCTTTCATCAATTGATTTATATCTTACGAGTGCTACTAATGACATGACAGTAATCAAAATAAAATATGGCGACCACCAGACGCCATAAATTGTGAAAAAAAAAAATTAAAGTCGATTAGATTTTTTTTTTATTGATAGTGTTAGTGGCGCTGGTGGTGTTCAGGACAAAAATGAAGGGCATTTATTAATGAATGTAAAAAATACAATAACTCCAAAATCTTTTGAGCTATCCATAAGATATAACAGCTATATTAAGTGGGGTATCAAAATAAAAGGTTCGAGGAGGCGATTCCAAACATCTAACTCACTGAAGTGTATAAAATAAAAATAAAAAACATTTTCAAAAACCCGACTTCAAAAATCAAATGAAAAGTTCTAAACAAGTCACTTTTCAAGCAGTCTGATGTAGTTGGTTGCATGAAATCAATAACTGAACTAAAATAACTCCCACCAACTTGTTTTTCAGCCAGGTTTTTTGAAAAAATATTTTTTTTTTATTTGAAGTCAGTTTTTTTTAGCGTCTTGGAATTTATGCTTTTAGCTATTACGAGAAACGAAATAATAATAAATAAATAATAAATGACAGTACTACAAGTTTCATATCTAGTTCAAACAAAATAATTATAAATACATCGCAAAACAACTTACACTAATTGCTCAATGAGCATAGGAAAACACTATCAGTATATATAATGTATACTGTTACATTGTATTGTATATAGAAACATCTGTGCTTAACTCATTATAACTATTTACTATAAAGGCACACACACATGATAAGATTACGCAAAGCATAAAAATACATAACATTATTAGTACAATAGGAGCATACCGTACATTCTTAACGAAATTACGCATTTTAGGTTGCATATAAAGAACAAACAACGGGTACTTATTAATAATAATCGTTATCAGGTACCTAATACTAGTGACCGACCGAAACATGTTATTTTGCCGAAACCGAAACCGAAGGTTCGGTTTGATTGTAGTTTCGGCCGAAACCAAAACCGAAACCGAACCCTTTATAAAAAAAAAGTCCTTTAAAAGTCGAAAAAATGTTAGTAAGCCCGTTTTTTTCTAAAATTAATATCTCGCCGACATATAATTACAGGTTTCTACTTTCAAAGATTTATCACAATGAAATTTCAGCACAGTTACAGAGGTTCTATTTGAAAATTTAACTACGCTATAAAGTAAAAAAGCCGAGCGCGCCCGATGTTAGCCGAGCGCGACCCGAAGGTACGACGTTATAAGTTTCGGCGCGGCCGAAGGGTTCGGCCGTTTTTGGCCGAAACCGAAACTCGGGCCGAAACTTGATTTTTTGCCGAAACTGGCCGAAACCGAAACCGAAACCGAAATTTCGGTCGGACACTACCTAATACCTACGACCAACTAAAAATAATAACAACGTATGTTGGTACTCATTTCTGTAATATCTAAGTGGACTGTATGTTATAATGTTAAACGTTTTCTCGACATATATAGAAAGTGACAAGAAAAACTTAATATAAAAGTTGACGATAACAATGATCATTATCTTTTACTTAAATAAGTACGTTAAACCGCAGCTATGTGCCAACGGCCTGCGTGTTCTGTACTGAGCTTAGAGTATCATGGAGCGATATCCCAATTAAGATACATTATTATTTCATTATACATAAAACATCAGGTATTATACCAAAACACAAGACAACAAGATAAATAATCAAACTATACTTCACAAAAATACGCCTTAGCCTTTGCGCGATTCTCAATCTTCCATCCGCGTTAGACATAACTTTAAAAATCAATTGCAATAAGTTACAAAAAAATAATTCCAAATATTCACACATGAAACCACGAAGAAAATCTTCTAGGGCAACTTACATTTTTCTTTTTTAAAGAAATAAGACTAATCGATTAGACGTGATATTCAATTTAAATCATTATAAAACATATATCTACGCCTTAACACAAGTAAATTAACATGAACTTGAATAGGTACACATATTTAAAGATTTTTTATCATAACTCATTTACTGTGGTTGGAATATAGTGCCTTTTTGTGCTACAATAGGTACAATGTATTAAAGTAAATATTGTAGGTCTACACATATTTAAAAAAAAAAACATAAAAAATTATAAAAATATGATATTAACTGATCACCACATTAACTATCTAGTTACCATCTGATGCCTTGGGCAGTAATATTAACTTGGATAACGGTCTCTTAATACTTAATTGAAAACTTAAATTGAATTAGTACTTACTTATGTAGTAGTAATTTTAATCATTGTGTCTGAGGGGAATCTTGATTCAGATTTATTTCGAGTTGCCTCAGCTTCTGCCGAGGATTTTGGTGGAATTCTAAATGTACATGGCATCATAGTCTTTGAAAAAAAAATATATTTTTGAGTAAATTTTTTTTTTTAACCGGGGTAAGGTGTATTGTAACAATTAAAAATTGAATAAATTTAGATTCGTGGAATGGAGCGTTATTTTGCGAGTTGACAGATGGCAGATTGTCGTTTGACGTTTTTTTTCTCCAACATGATCTGCAGCGAGTCTATTCAATTTTATATATTGGAAAAAACTACTTAAAAGCATCTAATGATGGCTCGAGGTGGTTTATCCGAAAGAATATACTCCCGAGGGGGCCACCATATAAATTTTATCGAAATTACTTCAGGGCTTTTTGAGAAACTGAACAAAAACGAAAAATACGTATACCTAGATGACGTTTTGTTTTCTCCAATTACTAGGATGTTTAAATTCCACGTTCCATGTTATTGGGGTTTTTAATTCTGGAGTATAACAACTAAAAAGTGAAAAATAAAAAAGAATTAAAAAATAACACTAATTTCGTAAGTCGGTGTTTGTATTTTATTTCTTCGTTATTTGACACCGACTTCCGCAATTAAAGATTTTCTATATTTTTTTTGGTATCAAGCAACATTAACATTCCATCCTTTAAAATAAAACTGAAACATTTAGTTCCGCAATCGCCCGCGCGCAGACTTATCGTGCGTGCACTCTACCATCTGACAGTGAACTCTACCACCGCACGCGCTCATGGGTCAAATCAAAAAGCGCGTGCTTCCTCAGCTTCCTGTTACACACTGCCATCCCATTTCACGAAATCATTCCCACAGATTGCAGGAAAGCGACAGGAAAGATGTTACACATAAAAAAGACTAGAACATTTTAAGCTTGCTCACGGGTCAAGATTATGAGAATAGAATATAAAAAAATAGATGGTAATTTTCGTTTAATATCTTAATTTAAAGTTGTAGGTATACGTCCAAGTTGGCCATCCTGTATTTCTTCGGGGTGTTTTGAATTTTACCTCAAAAACTGATAAAATAGGGGAAGCTACGAAGTCTCAAGGGACGCGGGAGTAATGAAAGAGTCACCGCGGACCTGGCGCAGGCAACTGAACTAACACGGGTGGCTTTTATTCAATAAGAGGCTGACACGCCTCCACATATAGCAAGAGAAGTTATTTGATCATTGCCCACCCTATAACAAATAAAAAGCCGCAAAGTCTGGAGCATCGATACCGAGTTGCCTGCTTGCCGTTTTCTATCGGTTACATTTCGAGAAGTGTGCGTCGGAATTTCATAGTTTAATTCCGCCAAGCCCGTTCCATCATCGGACTTCTAGACGTACGGAAATGCACCACTGGTACATGGTAGACATCCCACCCAAACGCACGAAACGTTTTGGAACACATTTATTGTGCGTACTGCTAGGTAAGGAGTGAAATTCCTTGACGAAATCTGTGTTTACTAATAGTTATAACCTGGGGTTTTATAAGACATTAGTGAATAGGTTATTTTGAGGCTAGCGTGATCCATCGTCAGCTACATTATCGTTTATCATCAGGTGAGTTTTTTTTAACTTCGATAAGCTCGCGCTTGAAGTGGAAAAAAATAAAACATAAAAATCAGTACTAACCTAGAGTTATTAAAATGACTTTTATTAAAAAGGTTATTGACTTTGCAAGGTCGAGTGTTTATCGTGTAGGTCTAGGTTAGGATTAGTTAACCCATCAAGATATTATTAATTAGAGTGTTTTAGGTCTACTTTAACATTAGTATAAATAAACTGCCTTAAAACATGTTTTTCTTAAACTGCAACTTCGATGGCAGCAAAGTAAAGACGCAAACATCATCACCCACACACGTGCACCTGGCACGTAAATAAAGACATCTACACTCAGTTTCAATCTTGCAAGGGGGCAAACTTTTATGTCCTTTAATATCTTGACAAGTTAATTTAATTGATACAAGCGGTAAAAGTTATTCATTAAAATATAAATAAATTATAATTATTTATAAAAAATAGTGCTTGCAAGTTAAATTTACACTGTCTCTCTCGGTTTTGATCTAAATCTTTCCTCACAATGAATGAGTTTTTTAACGGTTAGTAATTTAGAGATCGATAGCTAACGTAAGTTTCGCTATGTCGAGACTGCAGGCCCTGTTAGTTTAAGAGTTATTGTCGACAATCTGATTAGATGTACCTACTTGAAAAATTTCGTACAAAATATAAAATCCTTACCGCTGCCGCTGGCTTAATCCTGGCCGCTGGGGCAGAAGGGTTAAAATAAATATTTATTGTTATTTATTAAATATTTAAAACGGGTAGTAAACACGTAGAATTTTGAAAAAATAAATCCTTTATTAACCGACTAAAAAAAGGAGGAGGTTCTCAATTCGACTGTATTTTTTTCAAATTCCATTGTTTGGGGCTATCAATTCGGGCATAACTTTACTATTTAGTTTTAGTAATAACCTATTTCTTTTTGGAAGTCGGTTGTTTTTTTTGTTAATTTTTTTTTTATTCTTCACTTTTTAGTTGTAATACCCCAGAAATAAAAACCCCAATAACATGGAACGTGAAATTTAAACATAATCGTTATTGGAGAACACCAAGACGTCATCAAGGTATGCGTATTTTTCGTTTTTGTTCAGTTTTTCAAAAAGCGCTGAAGCAATTTCGATAAAATTTATATGGAACCCTCTCGGAAGTATATTCTTTCGGATAAAAAAGAATTTTGAAAATCAGTCCACAATTGACAGAAAAATCGGTGGACATACATTAAAAAACAAAATACATACATACAGTTGAACATAGAACCTCCTCCTTTTTCGAAGTCGGTTAAAAATAGAAACGATTTCTAAAAAGAAACGAAAATAATTCGAAACAACTTTAATTATTGAAGTCGGTGTCAAATAACGAAGAAACAAAACTAGAAACACCGACTTCCAAAATTAAGAAGGTTTAAGTATATTATTAGAATTTCCTAATAATACACTTAAACCTTCTTTGAATAAAATAAATTTCAATAAATAAACCGCATCAAAATCTTTAAAGGTTTTTGAGAAAATCTCATACATTCGGGTCGGATACAGAACCTCTTTTTTAACCGACTTCGCAAAAAGGAGGAGGTTCTATATTCGACTGCATATATGTTTTTTTTTAATGTTTGTCCAACGATTTCTCTTTCAGTTGTGGACCGATTTTCAAAATTATATTTTTACGAATAAAAATAAAATATCCGGTATAAATTTTATCGAAATTGCTTTAGCACTTTTTGAAATAATTAACAATAACAAAAAATAATACCTATTTTGACACTTTTCTTTCTCCCAACTATGAGTATGTTCAAATTCCATGTTTCATGTTATTGGGATTACCAATTTGGGCATAACTTTAATATTTAGTTTTAGTTCTGGGGTCTACAAAACAAAAAAAAAAATAAAAAACTTTTTTACAAAAAATACAACCGACTTCCAAAAATGAGTGGTATTGAAATCATCAATACAACTCTTACAGTTAAAATCGATGCCAAATGTAAGTATTTCATAAATCATGACATTTGGTATCAATTCTAACTGAGAGAGATGAATTGATGATTTTAATGATTATAATTTGATAAATACATACTTGCTATGACCGCAAATCAAATTTTGACCAAGATACAACCTGACACTGAACTGCAAATTACAAAAACGTAAGAAAATTTGAATTTCGCGGGCTACCCTGCAGCATGCACCTTAACCCCTTTCAATGATTTTCAAAGTCCTATCGCAAGATATCCCAAACTACGTAGGCGAGAAAAAAAAAACATCTGCAAAATTGTAGCTATCTAGTAGGTACTAAGTCTCTAAGCTATGCCTCGGACGGATAGGCGGACAGACCGAAACTATAAGGGTTCCTTGTACTTGTTAGGACTACAGAACTCTAAAAATGAAACCATAAAATGACAAATTCTAAGTAGGTATTGAAAAAACTTTGCAGCACAAAAAGGACCTGGTATTTCGGCGTCAGACAAATAAAATGAAACAAAAAGTGAATAAGAACCTCCGTTTTTATTATTTTTTGCCTAATTTTTTGGTAAATAGTTTTACTCGTTCTTTTTCGCCTTTTTAGGGTTTCGTGCGAAAATGATGACAGATGCTTATTTATATCCAGAGATTCAAGGTATCTCATAACATCACAGCACTTTGCCGTTTACTGAGATTACTTTACCAAGTATCGAATAATATAAGGATTCATATGGAATCCCAGCTCATTCATTTCTCTGATGTCTGTAATGATCGACGAAGGTGTAAAACACTTGAATTTAGGAATCATCAAAATACATTTCTAATGCAAAAACTAGCAGTGATATCTAAATACAAATTAGTACACCAATAAATTTAGCTAAATACAACTGTCTAATTATATTTAAGTCTTGATTCGTTATTAGGAACCCTGGGTGCACGAATTTGGCTCGAACTTGCCCGTTCGTCTTCATATAAAATACAATTTAACGGTATTATGTATGTTAGTCCAGTCGTCAGTTCGCAAAAGAAGGTCAGTGAATATTTGTACATTTTTATTGTGAATAGTAATTCTGTGATGATAGCGAATGGCAAGTTAGTAACCGTGTTTGAAATACACTTTCAAAATCAATCTACAGAGAATACAAAGGCATGAATAGGTACCGTCAAACGGGGTGAATAAGAACACCGGGGCAGACAGTTACCGTCAAACGGGTTGAATAGGAACGCCGGGGTAAATTGAAAATAAACGTTGAAGGGGTTTTTCACATTGTTATAAAAACTTAGTTAATGCTTTACTAGAAACCAATATTAGGGTAACACAGTGAAAACCCTAATCCAAGTTTTGTTTCAATTCACCCCTCCGTTCCTATTCACCCCGTTCGTATGTACATAAAGGGTTTTGGATATTATGCAAAAGAACATCTCTTTAAAAAGAAAAAAAAAAACTTTTGAAAAAATGATGCGTCCGACTCACACTTGGCCCGATTTTTTAATTTTTTTATATGCACTCCAAAAACGACCCTCATAAGCCAAATTCATTAATTTACGTTTCACATCCGTGTTTGGGTCACAGTTATTCATGTGTGTAGTAAATCTTAACTCAATCGTTCCAGTGGATTCGGAACAATTGACTGACAGACAGACAGACACACGATAGACCCTATAAGGGTTCCGTTTTTTCATTCGGACTTTTGGAACCCTAAATATTGTGTAATTAGTTTAAACACGTGACAGCTTCTTATTTCTATATTTTCTACCCGCAACAAGGATAGTAAAGAGGGTGGTAAAGTGCTGACTAAACATTTAAAGGAGGTTTTTCCTATACAGGATGTAACGGAAAGGTATGGTCATAATTTAAGAACCGGTTCTGCCCAAGGAAATGAACAACTTTCTCTAAGAAAAAAGAGAAAATTCCAAAAAGAAATTGGACTTTCCATACAACGTTTTCATCAGCTGATCAATATTTGAATGGGAGGTAAAAAAAAAAATAACAATTTCCTAAGGTTAAATGATAATGATAAATGATAAATGATGTTTAGTAAATAGTAGTAATCTTGTAACCACAAGGAGTCAGTTCAGTTCTTAAAACTATGATCACACCTTTACGTTACACCCTTTATACAGTCGGATTTGATGATTAAGAAGTGTGTTATCTTGAATATTGAATCCGTTATTAGTATTTAATATAAGCATAAAAATTATGGTTAGAGAGTTTTATAGATAAGGCTGATAGACTTGTTGGAATCGGCAATTAAAATATTGATTAGTTCTTGGTCAGAACTGGCACTTGCCAATGCATTCTTATACAGGGTGGAAACTTTCAGCGCGGCAGTAACGGGAACTACTATAACCGTTGCTGCTTCACGAAAAGGGTCCTAAGGAGAATATCGCTATTTTTTCGTGAAATTTTGATCCCTAATCACAGATTTTCAAAAAAAATACAGTTGGTAAAACATTTTTTTGATGCCAATCGATCCTGTTTCTGATTAAAAACTTCTGTTGGACTAACCATTGTTGGAGCCCTAAAAAAGTCAGAAATCTAGAAGCCAGACTTCTTAAAATAGGTAAGGGAAAAGATTTTTGCGGTTTCTGACTTTTAGTAGGTACTCCAACGATGGTTGGTCCGATATAAAATTTTGATCAGTATCAGAAACTGGATCGAATGCCATCAAAAAAATGTTTTGTGTAAAATGGCCCTATTCTTGCTAACTGTATTTTTTTTTGAAAACCTGTAAATGAGGATCAAAATTTCAAGAAAAAATAATATGGATATTCTCCTAAGACCCTTTTCGAGTAGCTGCAACGGTTAAGGTAGTTCCCCTTACTGCCCCGCTGAAATTTACCACCCTGTTTACATATTGTCTTCGATCAATAATAGTACAAGATTCCCGATAAGCGCTTCAAAAACGGCCCGAAAAATAAGACCACAAATACTTTTGTGGTCTTATTTCAAATAAGTATGGTCCAATCATAGCCAACATTAAGTCGTCCAAAATGCCACAGTGCGCGTTCAGAAACTGTGTAAGAACCACCGTAAGACCGAAATTTTGGAAGGAATATCTTTTTTTCGGTAAGTTTAAGTCAAGTGTTTTCATAAAATAAAAACCGAATTAAATTTTATTATATAATTTATAATAATTTTTATTAAAACAAAAAACTCAGTTTATAGAAACTCTGTAACCGATAACAACTGCATTAGTAAAATACTGTGTCGCAGTCATTAACGCCCACCTCCAGAAAGTCGTGGCAAAAAAGTAAAAACTAATGCTAAAAATAAATAAAAATTAAAAACTAGACAATATTTAGACTGTGTAATTTGTGAGATAGTGTGTTTGTTTGTAGGGAAGGATTGTGTATATTTTGTGCGTGGAATGTATATGTGCGTGATGGTGTGTGTATGAAATGGTAATTGTGTATATGGGTGTTTGTGTATGTGTAAGTGTGTGTGTCCAGTTTTGCTGGAGGTGCGTGTTTGAGCATGTTATACATTTATAGGGTAATTGGAAAGTGAGTTTAGGTTTCCACATATGTTTCTAATTCTTCATAAGTGAGTGTATGAAGCCATTTATCCGTGATCTTTCGACATTCACGCAAGGTCAGTGGATATTTATTCAGCAGTTTATTTACTCGATTATACAAAGAGGAGCTAAGGAAGTAATATTGCCGCCGAGCAACTTTAACTCTGGTAGACTCCACCAGGCAGACTCTGTCAGATCTGCGCTTTTGGGTAAAGACAGGATTGAATGGGAGGTCTGAGTGTTTTCGAAGGAGTACAGCAAGAAGAAAGACGTGTCTGACTGTTGGTAACTCGCAGAGAGCGTAAAGTCAGTGGTTGGAAATCAAACAGGTTTGTGTGTCATGACTTTTAATACTGCCCTCTGTGCCCTATCTAACCGTAACATTAAGCACTTCCCAGCCCCACCCCAAGCTGCAATACAATATTTTAGGATGGAATGTGCCAGAGCGAAGTATACTGTTCGTAGTGTGGCAAAATCAGCAGATGTACGCAGGTTTTTAAGTACAATTATTAATTTTCTGACCCTGGAAACCAGAGCCTCAATTTGCTCCTTTCATGTCAGCGTACTATCTATTATTACACCCAAGTATTTAATACTATGGATGCGCGTAATCAGAGCACAACCGTTGCAATCAGACGATATTAACCCGCATTTATGCGCCGTCAGAGTATAGGGAGAAAGAGGTTGAGAGGCTTTACTTGGAGCGAATGTAATGAACTTGGTTTTTTCTACATTGAGGGTTAGCAGGTTTTCATTTAGCCATTTCATTGCAACAAGCAGAGTGGACTCTGCATATGAGCGGGTTTCCAACCAATCCTTACCATGAATAAGCATGACGGTGTCGTCCGCATAGGTTATAATTTTAGCGTTAGTTAGAGCCAGATTGCATAGGTCATTTATGTAAATAAGAAACAGGGTAGGTCCAAGGACACTACCTTGCGGAACTCCGTAGGTTAAAAATTGCTGTTTGCTAGTTTGCATATTTCATTGTTGCTGCATGCATGGTGTATGCTTGTTTGCATGCTTCTTATAGGCTATTCACACCACATGTTCACAATCAACTGTTTTATTTAGTGATAATAATACATGCAGAAAAATAATTAAATAATTAATTAAACAAAATACATAGACATTTTACGTAAAACTAACATAAGGGCCTACCTCCCCGTAAGTGGCGCCCTCATTGAATAAAAAATCGTATCTTAGCACAGAAAATAAAAATTAAAGAATCCTATGTTGCGTTTGTTACAAATAGGATAAGGTATTTTTGCGTTATTAAAACAGGACTCAAAGTGTTTCGTATCCAAAGTAGTAACCAAAAGTACCAAAAACGGCCGTTTTTGCCACTTTTGCTTACTACCTACTGTGGAGACTTTTGCTTAATTCTGTGATAAGATACGAATTTTTATTTAATGAGGGCGCCACTTGGCGGATATATTATGTATACGCCAATCAATTTTGTTAGTGTGGTAAGAAATACAAAATTATTCTAATGTGATAGATAAGTCTTGTAATTATTATGGATACGAAATGTATGCCAAAAGATGATTCTAACTATAAACTTTCTGAGATATGATAATTCTGCCTTTTAATGACTATAGATAGGAAATGTATGCCAAAAGACATCATTCTCTATACATGACCGAAATGAAAACGGTCAGGCTTTTGATCCTGAAAATGACACAGAACGTTTAGAAAATACGCGCCAAATTACATCTTGGCATTTTTTTTAAATATGGACAAGATCAGCTTAAGAAGTATCTTACGTATGTCAAAGTGCTACCGACTGGCATACTTCTTCTTCTTAACGTGTCGATGGCAAATTTAATAACTAGATATTACGTTTGGCCCAGTAGGTATTCAGCGACGGCAATTGCATTCACTGACAAAGCCATAAGGTCATCATACGTGAAATAAGCAAAGAGGTGTAATTAATAACAAGGGTCACTCTCAGGGTTCAAAAGTTGGTGAAGGCACCTTTCCAGAGACCCTCGGTAGAGTAGTTTTCACATTAAAAAAACTGATTTGTCTGATGTACGAGGACGTCAGTCGAATTTCGCACCAAGAAAATTCGTGTGCGCGTGATCGGGCTATTTATAACACGTCTAAAAAATATCAAGCTGCAGCAATCCTTACCAGCATTCCCTTGCAAATTAAAGAAAACGAAGTGATATACGCTTTCATACTATACTATTGTAAAGCAAGATTTTTTTTTTGGGTCCATCATCAAATAACTTCTCCCGCTCTGGTCGAAACGGGAGGACGTGTCAGATTTTTTCTAACTAAAACCCACCTGTGTTTCTTCAGTTACCTGTGCCAGGGACGCGGTGACTTTATCAAACACACCCGACATTGTCGAGCAAGATGTTGGAATGATTTGTTGTGTAAAGTATTTGAATTCGCTAACAGCAAGTAAACTATCATCGTACGTCATCCAGCTGAAGTCAGTGTCCCGAGTTTACTACTTTAGAATTTACACCGTCTGAGTTCTGTAACGGATCCCGGCTTAAAATCTGCAAAGAAATATCATCGAGGTGAAAAATCCTTACGGGCTGTAGCGTTGACAAAACAGTATACTACATCATTTCAGGTGACGTCCACTGATGGACATAGGCTACCCCTAAGTGTCGCTACAACGACCAATCCTGTGCGTCTCGCATCCATCGGATTCCCTCACCAGATCATCAGTCTACCTTGTGGGAAGTCTTCCAGTGCTGCATGTTCCGGTACGCTGTCGCTACTCCAGAACCTTCCAGCCCCATCGACCATCTGTTCGGCAAGCAATATGCCCTGCCCAATGCCACTTCAGTTGTGTGTGTAAAGGCGATTTTTTGAGCTATGTCGGTAACCTTGGTTCTCCTGCAGATGGTTTAATTCCTGATTCGATCACACAACGAAACTCTGGATATAGCTCTCTCCATTAATTACCTTTTGGGTGCTTTTACGTGTTAAAATTTTTAAGGCACATTATGAGTGACTATGTTTCAGTGCTATAATGTCATCACTAGCAAAACGCACTGGTCATAGACATCCAACTTGAGAAACTATGGTATATGACACCAGAAAATACTGCGAAGCTTCCCGAATGCTGCCCACCCGAGTCAGATTCGACGGTTTACCTCTTTCTCGGTGTTTAAAGCACTTTAGTATCACGAAGTTTATAACACGTTTACCATATTTTTCTCACAATTACCCCTTCCAAATAAAGCGCGTGCAGTTCCCTGTAAGTGTGTGCTTCGGAAATACCATAAACAAGTCGCAGTGGGTAGACACTGAAGACTGCGGGTCTCGACCTCTGGGCCAGTTGCTTCTCACAAGAGACAACTGTACATCACTTGCTTCCTCGTCACGACACCTGACACTTAGTATATTTTAGTTGTTGAAAGCAAGACTACTAGCCTTTTAAAAAAAAATTTTTCTAATGTTATTCCTTTTTCCACTTTTAAGCTACGATCCTTACAAACTCTTTCCACTTCGTTGACGTCCATACGAAAGAAATTATGTGAAAGTAAAATAAATGAATATGATCCTTTCGGAATTCATCGCAAGCAAATATTTGTGCAGGTTTATGAGCTTGACGCGGACGAAGTCGCGGGCAACAGCTATCTGTATATATAAAATTCAAAGTGCTGACTGACTAATATATCAATGCACAGCCTAAACCGCTGGTCCTAGAAACATGAAATTTGGAGTGGGTTCTTTGTGAACAATAGGTATCCATCAAGATAGGGTTTTTCTAAATTCCATCCCTGAGAGGGTGAAATGGGGGTTGAAAGTTTATAACGGGAGAAGTACTAATTGCACATGGGCGAAGCCGCTTTTTTTTTTTTTTTTTGGAGTGTTGGGAAATCATCCAATGACTTCTCCCGCTCTGGGTGGAGTGGGAGGGCATATCAGACTCTTACTGACTAAAACTTACCCCTGTTCCTTCCCTGCCTGAGTGCCCAGGGGTGCGTGGGCGAAGCCGCTGGCAGAAGCTGGTATATGATAATAAGGTTCCATACGCACCATGGCTCTCTTTAATTACCACAATGCGTTGTGGTCGTATAACATGATAGTCACGACACGAATTTTGCGTTGTCAGCTGTTTTTTCACTCAATGAGCGTGTGGAGGTATGCGGAACAGGGTGTAAAGTCCCGCAAACCTCCATTAAAAAAGGGAGGATCCTCCGACCAGATGGGTGTGTCTGGTCCGAGCAACTGCCCGATAGTTGATTTCAGGCTGTTGTATATGTTCAAATCGAAGTTGTATATGTTCAAAGCTATGGGTGTGACATTGTCACGATATGTTTATTTTCAGCTCAACAATGTTCGCTGTGGCGCTACTCTGCATAGCGGGCGCTGCATATTGGTGGTGGCGCCGCCACAGCGCTAAGACTGCCGAGCCACCATACTGGTCGGGGGCGTGGCCTATTGTAGGACATGCGCCGCTGTTCGTTGGAGATACCTGCAGTAAGTAATTTAATAGTAGTTTATTCAACCGTAGTGTCGCTATTGAGTTGCTTAATTTTAATACACAATTAAAACTGCCGGAAACTGAAACGTAACAAAAAAAACCGACCAAGTGCGAGTCAGACTCGCATACGAAGGGTTCCGTACCATAAACTTAAAAAAAATATGTTTCTGTTTTGGGCTGTATCTCATGATCCGTAATAAATATACAGTTTGAAATTTTCACACAGCGTGTATTTCTATAGCCGCTATAACAACAAATAATAAAAATCAAAAGGGCTCTTTGGGGAGCTCCATTTAATTTTAACTTTTCCTTAACTTTTCTCTTCAATTTCAAATTTCAGCAACGAAAATTTCAACTGTGTAGCTATTACGGATCGTGAAATACAGCCCACTGACAGATGGACAGCGGAGCATTAGTAACAGGGTCCCGTTGGTTACCCTTTGGGTACGGAACCCTAAAAAAACATATTTGCTCAAACTAGACTGAGAGTCAGCACTTTTTGAACGTCAAAGTTCTACTTAGAGACAGTCTCCAAAAAACGCTCGCCCGTCACCAATTCCCATGAATTGAGAACTAATTGGTCAAGCTGTGTGTAAGATCTATCTTATTAAGAAAGCAAATTTATTTATTTCCATGCTTGGGCCGTGAACCATCAACAATATGCGAACCATTGAATTCGTCACTGATCAACTCCTTTGTTTTACTCGACACCGATGAAAGTGAAGTGGAATCAATAATCTTACAGCTCCGTAACGATTGTGCCGTGGGCTGGGACGGGGTGTCGTCGGTCTTGCTTAAAATTTGTCGGCACATCTTGATTCCACCAATATAAATACCAATACAATAATAAATTTTCCGTATGTTTATGTTTTAATTAAGATTGTAACGCCACTACGTTACAAACCTATATTTGCAATCTTAGCATAAAATTAGGGCAATTCCCAGATGGCCTTAAAAAAGCCATAGTCCATCCTATTTATAAGGGCTCCCAAGCAGAGGGTGTGTCAACAATAATATTTTTTTTCTCCCTTCAATTTATTATTTTTATTTATGTACGTACTTAGGTGCCACATCGTCGCTGGTTTCACTTGTTGTTGTCATTTAGTGGATATAATTTAGTCCAACACAATGGGTGAACCCTATCTCTTAAGATCAGGCGAGACCTAGTTTAAGGGATAGAGTTTAAAATTATTGTACTCCAATGTTAAAGTATATTGAATTAATTTCAACTGAATGTATGCAGTGCAATGTGATTTTTGTTTATGCAATAAATTTTATTATTATAAAAAATATATAATAAATAATAACTTATTGTGTTGTGTAGAATATGGTTTAATTTGTTGTGTTGATTGGCAACTGTTGATTGCTATAAGGTTCACTTTGGGTTGTATGGGATTTTAATAAGAAATAGACGTGTGGTCTTCTGCAAGTGTATTGTGCGACTAAAAATGTGTGAAGAATTGCCTATTAAATATATTACACACTAGCAAACCCGGCGAACTCCGTTTCGCCACCAGATGGCTTCGTTTTACGAGTATGTAACATTTCGTTTGGTGATTAAAAGAAGAAAAAAATTTTTTTTTCTTTGAAAAGGAAAAATTTTATTTCATTTCACAACAGTAATGAATTCATTTCGATTACAAAAATGAAGTGTTATTTAGTTGAACTTCTCTAAGTAAATGAAAGTGAATCCAAAGTAAATACTGAATCGAAGCGTTATACGTGTCCGCAAATTATCCGTTTCATTGAAGTGCTCTTTGGTAAACCACATTTTTTTTTTGGTCTGACGTTTCCTAACTCGTGAACACGCAACGTATAACTGCCCATGTGAAAAACAATGATTTTCTAAATTTATCCCGCAAACACTAAGCGATTGGCCTTGCGACTTGTTAATTGTCATTGCGAACGCCAGGCGAACTGGAAATTGCAATCGTTTGAAGTCAAACGGAAGATCAGTCGGAATCATTGGTATTCGAGGAATACATACATTTTCACCTGCGTACTTTCCGTTAATAATGGTTGCCTCAATCAAATTCGGCATAAATTTTTTTACCGAAAGTCGAGTACCGTTGCAAAGTCGCGGTGGATTCAAATTACGCAATATCATAATAAATGTACCAACTTTGAGTTGCAAGTTATGTGGTGGAAATCCTAGTAACTCCAGAGAGTTCAAGAACTCCGTTGGATAATTTACTACATCATCGGGATTTGTTATGGAATCAACGGATTTGTATGTCACCAAATCGCCAGCAATTTTTGATTGAATGGTAAAATTCAGTGCGTGTACATCATTATTCTTTGCGGCAAGAATTGCTCGTTGACTTAACCAAGCATAATTCTGATAATTCTCACTTATGTTTGGGAAAACATTTTCAATAAGAGCTAATTGAGAGTCTACAAATCGGCAAAAGTCGTTGGTAAGAGTAATTAATCCAGATGTCGCATCAACTGGGACTTTTCCATTTCCAACAGCTAACAATTGTTTGGAAAATTGTGCAGCACTTTGATCATTTTGAAGTTGAACTCTCATATTAGTGGTTAGCGATAATGTTTTTACGTTATTCCATAAAGGTGATGCCTTCAGGCAAGCATTCAATTCATCTGCAGGCGTTCCACGGGAAATTACTGGCAACGTCTGCCTGAAATCGCCTGCCAACAATATCATCAAGCCGCCAAACATGTTGTTATTTCGCCGAAGATCCTTCAGTGTGAAGTTAAGTGCTTCAAGTGATTTCTTATGTGCTATTGTGCACTCATCCCAAACAATGAGCTTGCATTGCATCAACAATTTTCCCATTGCACTGGATCGGGAAATATTGCATGTTGGAGTATCAATTGTGTTTAAATTGAGTGGCAACTTAAGCGCAGAATGTGCAGTACGACCGCCATCTAGAAGAGTTGCCGCAATTCCAGATGATGCTAACGCCAAAGCTATGTTAAATCTTGATCGAATAGTGGCCAAAATCAATGAAATGACAAATGTTTTCCCTGTTCCTCCAGGTGCGTCCAGGAAGAATAGACCACCAGTATTATTGTCCACCGCTTGCATTAATGTTTCGTATACTTGTTTTTGCTGTTCATTCAGCAACAGCACATTATTTCGAACGAATTCCTGCAATGTATCAACATTGTATTGCAGCTCTCGATTTAATTCTTGGTTGAATGCATCGTGCATCGATCGATTTGGCGCAATCATTCCTACTTCAATCAGTAGCTTGTTTGCAATAGTCAGGCATTGATCCTCAATCAGAATCAATCCTTCATTGTAGATTTCATCGGTTATTTGGATGTCAGGATTATTCGTTTGAATGCGCAAGCGATGCAAGATATTTTCACATATGTCGTCTTTGTATTTGTTCCATAACTGAATTGGTTGTGAAGGAAAACATGTGGTGATGATAATTGCGAACAGCGTTCGTATTTGGTACGCACTTGATGAAACAACTGAATCCGCAAGTGTTAAATACCAATGAAAATCGTTCTCCAGCAAACCCAATAGTTGACATGCTTCTCGATATGTTTGGCATTGGTGGCCATTCACAGTTTTCAAATGCGCAAATGATTTTGCTACACGTACATTTACCAACAGCGGTCGCAAATAAAAACATTCATCATTTCTAGGATGAACAGTATACATGCGACCTAGTGCATCAGTGGAAAACACCTGTGGCCAATCTGGAACTGGGGTTCCTTGTTTGCGACATTCCAAGTGTAATACTTGGGCATTTCAACGTACATCAGCGTCGCTAGAATGGATCTGCTTCACACATTGCAAAGAAGCTAATCAATGTTGTCGATGGTGGTCTCTCAGCTCGTTGTGCCGCATTAGCCTCAGTGAAGTGACCATTTTCCAAATGCACTGCTAAATGTATAATTGAAATTGAATAAAAATTTGCACAATACACGTGATTGATTTGATGGTTTCCAATTGTAATGTTAGGAAACGAATAACTTAGTTTTTTTACTTTTTTTTCACAATTTCACAGTGAATACAATACCGGTTTGTCACATGAAATTAACTGAGCAGAGAACAATGAGTAGCTATCAAACAATGTATCACGCACCGGCGCCATCTACTTAAAATATTGGTTTGTAGTACATGCTATGTATCAGAGATGGCGCTGTATGTGAAAAAAGATTTTCCTGCTTTTCTGTTAAATTTTTCCTGAATTATCTTTGCTATAAACCTCACGGAGCCTTTCCAACGAATGCAAAACCTTGGAAATGGGTTCGTGCGTTCTGGAGTTATAGCGTCAGGAAGGAAAACCCGACTTATTTTTATATAGTAGATAACTATTTATACATAGCTATAATTAAGTACGTGTGTTGAACGTAATACGTCACAACATACCGCCCACCAAAAGGCCTGTAGGTCTGTATAGAAACCATTATTTAAAATTATTACCTAATTACGATATTAACCCTAAGCAACGTTATATAAATCTGTAGGTTGGGGTGTATGATATTCATATTTAACATACATAATCAATTAGGTATTAAAAAACTAATATTGAATTCTAAAGAGCATATTTAAAACAGTGTAAATCAAAAAACAATAATGTTACTTTAGTTTCCAGTGAGAGGCAATGGACATAATTTTGTTACAGTTCTTTTAGTTAAGGAACTACCACTTCTGACACTATACACTCTCGTTAGACCGTCTCAACCAGGGTGCTTATTGACGATTCGTCCCAAGGACCATTTTCCAGGTGGCAAGTTAACAGTTTTTATCAAGACAACATCTCCAATCTTAAATTATTCTTCCTTTTTATGCCACTTAGGACGCTGTTGAAGTCTGGATAAGTACTCATCCTACCATCGCCCCCAGAAGTCGTGAACAATTTTCTGTGTAAGTTGCCAGCGAGCTAAGCTGGACATTCTTATATCTTTCATATCAGGTGATGGTACAACAATAGGTACCTCTCCAATCAAGAAATGTCCTGGCGTGAGTGGGTTAGTGTTGTCTGGATCAGTGTCGTTCATGGGACATAACGGACGCGAATTCAAGCAGGCTTCCACTTGGCAGAGTATCGTCGTCATCTCTTCATATGTCAGGTGAGTGGTTATAATTCTTTTCAGGTGTTATTTTATAGATTTAACACCGGCCTCCCATAATCCACCGAAAGAGGGACTGTAAGCGGGAATGAAATGCCATTGAGTACCGTCTGTGGCTAGTGTTTCTGCAATTTCTAGAGTTAACTGTAAGCTTGCTTCTTTCCAGGCATCTTGGAGCTCTTTGTCAGTTCCCACAAAGTTACGCCCTTGATCACTCCACAGGTGATTACACTTGCCTCTCCTGGCAACAAAGCGTCTAAAAGCACCGATAAACGCTTCCGAAGTTAGATCACTTACAAGCTCAATATGAATTGCCTTCGTGGACATACAGATGAATATAGACACGTAGGCCTTTGTTGTCCTATTTCTTCGGCCTTTAGATAGCAGAATCTGAAAGGGCCGGGCCCCGAAGTCCACACCACTATTCAAAAATGGCCTGGAGGGAGTTACTCTCTCATCGGGTAAATCGCCCATCATTTGAGCTCTAGAAGTAGCACTAAGTCTAGGGCAAATGTGGCATTTGTGAACATATTTCTTAGCTATTGATTTTGCCTTTAAAATCCAGTATTTTGAACGTAGATAACATAAAATCAATTGAATTCCTCCGTGAAGTGTCTTATGGTGTGCGTCGGCTATAATCAGAGGCGTCAAAGCGTTTTTATTTCCGAGAATAATTGGATGTTTTCTTTCATCAGGTAAGTTTGCGTGTCTAAGGCGACCGCCCATCCTGAGGATATGTTTATTATCAAGATAAGGGTTGCGGGATCGCAACGGACTTCGTCTTTTCACTTGTTTATTTATCTTTAATCTTTCTATTTCTTCCGGGTATTCTTCTTCTTGAACTCTTTTTATACAAATTGTCAGTGCATCTTCTAATTCTTGTGTAGTTATTTGTTTATTTATGTTCACATTGACTTTGTACTTCAAGAATCTTTTGCAGTAACAAACAATCTTGAGTAGTTCTGATAAGTTGTTAAAATTGTCAAATTGTGTAGTTATAGATTTCTCTTGTTCTTCTGTGCTGAGGTGAGTAATAACTTTCTTTGTTTTTAATTCCATGTCTGTTGTAATTACTTCTTGTTTACTAATCTTTATTTCTTTTTTAGATAACCAACTTGGGCCTCTCCACCACAAGTCACTTTTCTTCAGATCGGACAGCAACATTCCTCGAGAGGCTAAGTCTGCGGGGTTATCACTTGACTGTACATGATACCAACGTTTGTTATTCAGGTTTTCTACAACTTCGACGATGCGGTTGGCAACAAACGTTTTCCATCGATTGGGATCACCACATAGCCACGCTATAACTATAGATGAATCTGTCCATGCATACTGGAGTTGCCCAAGCGTGTAAATAGCTGTGGTTCTCAGCAGGATGCAGGACATTGTTACGGCCAAACACTTGGAGTGAATGCTGGCCCAAAATTGCCTATATTTGTCTGTAAAACTTCAAGTTGGGAGTGGCTGGCAGCAGATGGCGTATGTGTCCTAACTCTAAGCGAGTAAACAAAGCGGTACCTGACTCTTCCTTCGGCAGCCTCGCAGGATCCCGACGAGTGGCCACTCGATTCTCTTCACACCAACACTCCTGGTTATTCTTGTTCACTAGTTACACGGACGCGGTAAATATGGGGTTATTTATTATTCCCGGAAAATCCCCAACGTTTACGGGATATTACTCGGGATTTTAGTGTATTTGCGGGGACGATGTTAATAAGACATTAATTTAGTCTGCGGTGAGATGCGTACGGCCTCGCGGCGTAAGGCGCTCTGACGTCGACTGCTGCACTTTTGATTGCCTATGGTTCCTGTAAAGCCGGCTACACACTTTTTATCACATGCTAAAGCCGGGCACACACACGTCGTAATACCACACCCCATCCAACTTGCAGAGTGGTGGCAACTCGCCACACCATGCTCCCCGCCTTGAAAGGTCCAGGAGCTTTCAAAAGCTGCTAATCTATGCGGCGCGAGTGAGGTTCAAGAAGCGGTGATGATATGTAAGCATTTACTTGTTGAAGAGCTTTGAGGGAAATCCAAGCAGCAGTCCGAAACACCATCGCATTGATATAATGCTCGGGAAAAATAATTATCAGTATCCAGGGAATGAATTGCGGTTCGATTTGACTATGGTAAGTCGAATAAACTAAATTACAACTATGTAATGGCGTACCATTGGAACGTATACTATGAACTCTAAACTAAATTAAACTAAATTACGTAGTAATAATAATCTATTGAGTTGGCAAAGGATACAACTTAGTGACAGGACGTTTATACGTGCCTGACGCGGTTTTTATTGAAGCGACTCGAATTACACCATCCGATCCCGGAAAAACTTCCTCTATGATACCTAATGGCCAAGTCAATGGAGGTACGTTATCTTGACCCAAGAGAACGACAGTACCTATCTCTATAGGGCGATCGAGAGTGCACCACTTCTGGCGACCTTGCAGCGTGTGCAAGTACTCAATTCGCCATTTATTCCAGTAGGATAACACAAGTTGATCCAAGAGCCTTTTGCGGTTGTTTAGGTTTATGTTTTCTTCTGTCAATTCAGAAAAAGGCAAATACGTGAGTGGACTGGACATTAAAAAATACGCGGGCGTGAGTACCTCCGGATGTGGGTCTGACGAAATGACACTAAGTGGTCGAGAGTTCAAAAGGCACTCAATTTGCACCAATACGGTCGAGAGTTCCTCGTAAGTGAGAAGTTGTTTACCTACGACTCTAAACAAGTGAGTTTTAACACTCTTAATATTCGACTCCTAAATACCTCCGAAGTGTGGAGCTCGCGGCGGTATCATTGTCCACTCGATGCGTGATTTAAGAAGCTCATTTTTAATATCCGTTTGAACTGTTCGAACAATGAAATTTTCGGCGGTTTGAATGTTTTTAACAGAACTATGACTATGTAGTCCGTTTGTAAATTTAAGAATGTACATAAATACACGTAACAGTTTATTCCATGAGCAAACACGGTCAGCTATAGTATCTAAAATACGCGGTTCAGTATTCGAAGTTTCTACAAGAAAAACTTTTGATTTAAATTCCGACAATGTTTCACATTGAGCAGGAGAGAACTTTAAAGGCCACTCGCTCATGGGCTGACGGAGCCATGTGGGGCCGTTCCACCACAACGAGTGTCTTATTAAATCCGACGGCAGCATGCCGCGAGACAGACAATCGCTAGGATTCTCTTTCCCGGACACGTGACGGAAACAAGCGGCAGGTAAGTTTTCCTGTATTTGAGCAATGCGGTTGCTGACAAAAATAGACCATCTATGGGGAGATGAGTGGATCCACGAGAGAGCTATGGTGGAGTCCGAGAAAAAGTGGACACCTGCAATAGGTACACGAGCGGAAAGTTTATCCTTGACTACGCGAACAAGTTTAGACAGAAGTAAAGCGGCGACAAGTTCTAATCGAGCTAGCGTTGTTATTTTAGCGGGGGAAACTTTGGAATTTGCACATAAGAGTCGGACAGTGATATCACCTGTAGGGTTGGTAATGTGTAAATAAATACAACAGCCATAACCAGTAAAGCTGGCGTCGCAAAAGGCTACGATGTTCACTACAGCTTCTCTAAAGACGCCAATGTGGCGAGGAACCTTTAGAGAAGAGAGTGATGGAAAATCGCGCGTAAAAGCGGCAAACCGATTTGTGATGGATTCCGGAGGAACCTCATCCCATCCTACTTTAGCTAACCAAAGTTCCTTAATTAATACCTTCGCGTACAGCACAACGGGTCCTACAAGGCCAAGTACGTCGAACAAGCGGGCAACTAGCGATAGAATCGCGCGCTTCGTGCATTTATCATCCACGGCGATTGTTGTCAAAGAAAAATAATCATCAGCGGGTTCCCAGGTTAATCCAAGGATTTTGAAATTATGGACATCATTATCCATGCCAGAAAAATTAACTGGTAAGCGGTGAGACTCTGGGAGAATCTCTAATAAAGCGGGTGAATTGGTAGCCCATTTGACTAAGTCAAAGGAGCCTACCTTCATTAAATCAACTAAATCGCGGGATAGACGCATAGCTGCTGTCTGTTCGTCCGAAACAGAGTAGACGTAGTCGTCCATGTAAAACTGAGTTTCTACCAATTTAGAAGCCTCAGGAAAGCGGTCGCTTTGCTCACACGCCAAGTTACGCAGTGTGCGCATCGCTAAATAAGGACTAGGCTTTAGTCCGAAGGGAACGCGGTTAAAATGAAAGGTGCGAATAGGCTCACCTTTGCTAAAACGATACAAGATTCGTAAATATTTGCGGTGGTGCTCTTTTACACCGATACGTAAGAACATTTGTTTTATATCCGCTGTCATCGCGACTACATTCCCTATGTACGAAAATCAAGCAATAACAAAAACAAGTCTGCTTGCAAATTAGGTCCGACATGCAAAATGTCATTGAGCGACAACCCCGAGTGAGTTTTGGCGCTAGCGTCCAAAACCACTCGAATGCTGTCCTTGTCCGGTCTAATGACGGCATGATGCGGTATGTAATAACCCTCCTCTGTCAATTCAGAGTCGGGCACTTCCGCTAAATACCCCTGAGTTATATAATCCGCGATAGTTTTATTATAATTCTCGCGTAGGGTCGGCATTAACGTAAACTTACGCTCGAGCGCAAGTAAGCGCCGATGGGCGTAACCGCGCGAGCTACTTAGCTCGCTGGGTGAGCGCTCAAAAGGTAGATCGACAAAGTATCTGCCGTCTTCAAATAAGACTGAAGAATTAAAATTATTCTCACACTCTAATTCGTCCGGACTAATAAAACGTTGAGATGGAATTTCCTCTAGCTCAAAAAACTTATGTAAATTTGACTCGACTTCAATGTCGGCCTGCGCGGCAAACGAAGATGCAATGTGTGTCACATCACTACTACAACAATCAATATCACCCATAAGTACATAACCGAAGCTAGTCAGTATAGCAGGGGGCGCGCGGGTGCCTGCCGACCCTGTCGACCAGGTAAATAAAGGGGAACAATTGTGCTCCAAGCACAACGTCCACACCGCCTGGCACATTCCAGGTCGGATCGGCAAGCGGCAAGTTATTTAAGTATGACATGTTATCATTGTTATTTAATCTAATAAATTTCGCGGGAAGTCTATCTGTAATACAATCAACAACTAACGCTTGTATCGAAAACTTCGTATGAGGATCAATCCGAGATTCTATGTTGAGATGAATAAAACCGTGTACTGGTTTCGATGTCATTCCAACACCTCGTAAAGATGAATTGCGTAATTTAATTATGGGTAAATTCAAACGTTTACAACAGTCCACAGTAATTAAATTATTTTGCGATCCGTTATCTAGTAGGCACCGAACCACCTCCTTATTTCTGATGTCGCTATAGTATGCAAATAACTGCGCGGTCGCTAGCAAAATAGTTGACCCAGTTTTAACAGCTGTAGTGAGCGAAACAGATGTATCCTTAGTAGGCACTTGTGGCTCGGGCGATAATAACTCATCTTTTTCTTTGAAATGTAAGAGAGAATGATGGGTCTTTTTACAAATTTTACAAACGTTACGTGACTTACATTTAACCAAAGAATGGGATAGACTTAAACAGTTTATACAGCCACGTTTATATTTAATAAATTCAAAACGTGCTCGCGGTGTTCTAATATTTTTAAACTGCGGGCAATCGAACAGCTGATGTTGTACGTCATCCTTATCGCATAGCGTACATTTGCTATTTGAAACCGATTCATTACGTGATACGAACGATTTAGCGGTGTTATTTTTTGTTTGATGATTAGCTGAACTAGACTTAGCGCGCGGTTCCGTCTGTAAATTATTACCGTATGAGCGTTGTAGTACTTTAACATATCCTTGCATGAATGCTATAAACTCCGCATAGGAAGGTAATTCTTTCTCACTCACACGGGATTCAATCTGTAAGACAGTTTGCGCGTCAACCTTTCTTAAACCACAGTGTAATAAAACAAAATCCAGTAAGTCTGGAATGTCTAACTGCTTCAAGGCTGCGACGGACGCTGAATATCGTTCCACAAAAGTATTGAGGCTCGCGGCATTTCCGGCGCATTGTTTAATGTCCAGTATATTATTGAGATAATGAATCCCTAAACTACGCTTATCTTGATACCTTTAAACGAGACTGTTCCACATAACGTTGTATGTATCACCTGTAGGAACAATGCCTGCGGTTAGTTTTAAGGCATCATGAGTCAATTTACTGATCAAGTACTGGACACGCTGCGAGTCAACCAGATCGGTATTTAAATGAACATTGCTGCGAAACATTTCGTAAAATATGGGCCAGTTTTCCGCTTTACCGTCAAACGATGGCAAATCTATGGGCGGTAATTTTATCCGAGTACCCCCTTTGTGTTCCGATGTTTCATTTTTCGAAAGTATGAGATTACGTTTATATTTAATATTAGAATATAAGTCTTCAATAGAATATAGACTCGAATAATCTGGTGCGATTTGGTCAATCTCGAATTGCAATTCATTCATTTGTTCTACTATTTCCTCAAATTTGTTGTATTGCTCAGTAATTGTTCCTGACTGCGCTAAGAATGTCTCATTTGAACGTGAATCAAAGTTCGAGATGTTTCTGGAAGCATTATATATGCGATTAACTCGCTCGAAAATCATGCTTTGAGGCGGCTCCTGCCCAATCTGAGGGGGCCAAACGCCTCCTGCCGGAGGCTCTACGCGGGGATCGTGCGGTCTATTCGCTTTCTGAACGCGTCCCAAAGGGTCATGGCGATCAGAATGATCCGAGGATACCGTACGATCTCCTGCGAGGCGGCGAGCCTCCTTGCCGGATTATCGCCATGGGATCTGGAGGCAAAAATCCTCGCGAACCTCTATGAGGAGCGCGAGGAGGCGAAACGCCGGGGCGAAACTCCGCTGCCGCGACAACTCGCGGCACGGCGGACAGAGCTCCGGCAGGATCTCATGGCGACATGGAGACAGCGATTGTCACAACCCCGCGCTGGGCACGCCACCATTGCGGCGGTAGTGCCCCTCTTTGAGGCTTGGCTGGAGAGACCTCACGGCGCCCTCACCTTCCGCCTGACGCAGGTCCTCACCGGACACGGTTGTTTCGGGAGGTTCCTGTTTCGGATCAAGCGGGAGGTGACGCCCGGGTGTTTCCATTGCACGGATCGCCCCGAGGACACGGTGGAGCATACGGTGGAGGTCTGCCCCGCTTGGGCGGAGCAACGCCGTGTCCTCGTGGATGCGATAGGCGGCAGCGACCTCTCGCGCCCTGCCCTGGTTCAGGCCATGGTACGGAGCGAGAGGGAATGGGAAGCCGTCTCCTCCTTCTGCGAAGCAGTAATGCTCGCGAAGGCGGAGGCGGGACGCGTGAGAGAGCACCAACAACGGAGTCGCCCTCACGCCCTCAGCAGCAGCCGCCTCAGGAGACGCCGGGGGCTTCCGGCGCCGCGAGACGATCTCCGGCCACCGTAGACCCGGGCCTGCGGACGGCGAGTAGTGGGTAACTCGCCGTCCGATCAGCACCAGGCCCGAGAGTCGACGGCGCGTAGTGTTCCACGCGCGCCTCAAAGAGTTGTCAGCAAGAGACGGGGCCCGTCATGGCCGATGCCTGCCCGGGGGTTGAGGATAAATTCGAAACAGAGTTACCTCGCCCCTGGGCACTCAAAGGCAGGAAGGAACAGGGGTGGGTTTTAGTCAGTAAGAGTCTGACACGCCCTCCCGCTCCGCCCAGAGCGGGAGAAGTCATAGGATGATTTCCCACCCCACAAAAAAAAAAAAAAAAAAAAAAGCGTGGTGAGGTAAGTAAATTGATATTGTTTCTTTTTCCCTTTCAGGTATCCTTTCCATATGTCCTTGTGTGACGTAAGGAGCCTACGTGCGATAATAAATAACAACACATACCTCGGTCAACGTTCAAAAATATATATTTTAAAATAGAGAAAGGGTGTGGGAAAGTTTGCAGTCACAGGATTTCGTATTCCCTGGGAGATAGCACGCTACTGCCCTGACTCAACCTTGGTGTCTCGGGGAAGCCACGTTGCGTTTGCCTCGGAGGTGTTGGCCGGCAGGCGGCAGCGCCGGCTCGCAGGGTCGACAGGAGCCAGGATGGGCCGGCCGGCAGCTGGTCTAGCCGGCTCGGAGACGGCCTGCTGAGGCCACGCGGGTAACTGGATACCCGGCGTGGAGCGAGCCGCCGACTCGTAGATCGTCAGGACCCGGAAGGCGACGGCCGGCAGGTGATAGTGCCGGCTCGGAGACGGCCTGCAGATACCACGCGGGCAAATCAGCACCCGGCGTAGTGCGTGCCGACGTGGCGAGCAGCCTGGTGGCGGCGGCACGATGTTTTGCGGCGGGATGGCCGCGATAGGGTACGATGTAGGTGGTGCTCGGAGCTTAGGGCTCCAAATCTTCCCTCCATAACTAGGAATCCGGATGTGGGAATCCGGATCTGGGACCCTGGAAATAATGTCTAGCGTGTCAATGATGGCTGAATGAGCTTCTCCGCTGATTTTGACACCTAAGCATGAGCAAAGCGGCCAGTTGTCGGGCAGTTGTCAGTTATTTTCTATGCTTACCAAAACCGTTATAGTGGCTTTTGGTCTCTGGATTTATTCCGTATCTTTATGTTTTAATTAAGATTGTAACGCCACTACGTTACACTTGTTCTATGTAATCATTTATGACTTTTGTGTATTCTTTTTCGGTCTCGTGACTTCTTAAACTTCCGCTCAAGTTGCAAGAATCTTTGTTTGGCTATCTCCTTTGTGTTTCCTTCAGGTGTTTGTAACTTTGTACTTGTCGTTTCGTTTAGTTGTGGACTGTAAGTTTTGAACGGTAATTTGACTATGTACCTTCCTTCTTGATTTCTTGTTGTTGTTTTCTGGTAGATATCTTCACAAATCTTATCTTCTTTTGTTAAATGTATGTCCTTGTCAATCTCTATTTCCCATATCGATCTCAACATTTCGTCTACGTCGACTTGGTGATGTATCACAAGGTAAGTATCGTTTTGTGGTTTTTCATAGATATCTCCGAAAACAATCCAACCCAGGTTTGTTTTTTGTGCAGTTGGCGTGCCTGGTGGACCTTTTATTAGCTCTGGCTGTATAATCTGTGCGTATTCCTTGACTCCTAGTAACATATCTACAGAACCAGGTGTTAAGTAACTCGGATCAGCTAAGTTATGGCCGTCAATGTGAGGCCATGACTGATTGACAATTGTTTTGGTGGGTATCTTAGTGGTCAGTTGTTTCGACATCACGTAGGCTTGGATCGGTAAACTATAATTATGGTCCCACTGTGATCTTACATTAAGCTATACCATGTGTTTGATCTCTGTTCTCGGAGATCTCACTCCTGCAACACTTCCCTTGAATGGCTGTCCCTTCAGTTTCAATAGTTAAGTCGCTTTCTCGCTTATGAATGTAGCTTGAGAACCCTGGTCTATCAGCGCGCGTAGTAAAATGATTTGACCCTTTGTATTTGTTGCTTTCACTATAGCAGTCGCTAACAGTGCTATTCCATGTCTAGTTGTATGATGCGACGCGATCACTGTGTTCACTTGAACTGTTTCCTTCTCTTCTGCTACATGCTGTGAAGCCAACGGTTGTGAGGTGCTCGGTGTAGCCGCTGGTTCTGTGTTCTTAGTCTCATGTAGTAAAGAATGATGACGTCGGTGACATTTCTGACAGGATACCCGTAGATTACATCTCTTTACAGAGTGCCCAAGTCCTAGACAGTTAAAACATAAATGTGTATTCTTGACATATTCGGTTCGCTCATCCAGTTTCATATCAATAAATTTCTTGCAGTGACACAACGTGTGATTTTCTTTGCACATGATACATGTCTTCTCTGTATTTGGCGTGGCAACATGGTAAGAGCGTTCTTTGACTTGTTTCTCTTTTGTTTTATTATTAGCTGTAACGCCTGTAACTAACTCCAAGGTGTGGAACTTAGACTCCATGAAGGTCTTTAATTCCTTCCAAGTAGGCAATGCTTCGCTGTCTTCCTTATAGGCATACTCTTCCCAGCCCTTATGTGTCTCTGGGTCAAACTTCTGAACGAGAAGAAATATTATTACCTGATCCCAAGAACCCGTAGTTATTTTTAAATTCTCCATGTTATTAAGGCATTCGGTAATTGTATCTAACAAGCCTTTTAATTGGACAGCTGATTGCGAAGTCATTTTCCTTTGGTAAAATAATCTTTTCATGATGCAGTTTAATATTAAGCGCCTGTTACCATACCTTTTATTCAAAACATTCCATGCAGTTGCGTAATTACTGGATGTTACTTGTATATCGGTTAATAATGCCTCAGCTTTTCCACTTCCACTTGTTTTTAAATAATGTAATCGCTGTACATCACTGAGGTTATTATTTTCATGCACTAAGAAAGTAAACAAATCTTTAAAAGTCGGCCATCCTTCATAATTTCCATTAAACTTAGGTAATTCTATTTTTGGTAAATGCACTATCTTTTGCGATGCATATGTTACGTTCATACTTGAGTTTCTCGAATCCATCGACGCTGATTCCGCTAACGACGTAAGCTTATCTTTCAAATCACCTTGTAATGAGCTGTATAATACTTCATAAACATAGAATTCTTCGTTCAAAAAGTACGGCAAAATTCCCTTTTGTTCTTTGGGTGTTATCTTTACTAACCCGTCATGTGCATTCTTGAATGACATCCAATACTCGTCAATAATATTCACACGTGATTCTATATAACTTTTTGTCAGTCTTTCTTTTGGACACTTTTTCAAGTTTGTTTGGGTTTTTTTGTAGTAAATTAGCACCATCTTCCAAGATAGCGAGATATTGCTGTTGCTCTTTCGTAGTATTCATTATTGTTTCACTATAACTTTACTATAAACAAATCTTCAATCAAATTGTTCGTAAAACTTGATAATCTTCCGTAGTAGCACTAATTACTTGGTTGCAAATATGTTCATAACAGCTATTCATTAATAAGAACGAGGAGTTTTTTCTACCAATCCTTATCGCTGTGGAATGCGATTCTTTTATTCAAGCGGCCAGATGTTTACCGCTCCGTAATCACTGCATGCGGCTCGAATTCGACCATATGTTGATTGCTATAAGTGCATGGGATTTTAATAAGAAATAGACGTGTGTTCTACTGCAAGTGTATTGTGCGACTAAAAAATGTGTGAAGAATTGCCTATTAAATATATTACACATAACTATTTATACATAGCTATAATTAAGTACGTGTGTTGAACGTAATACGTCACAACAGCAACTAAACTTAAAGATACCCATACATCATATTTGGGTGCCGCGGCTAGCTACTTACTCTAATTAAATCTGGATTGTATGTACAACAAGTTAAGTTTTAAATTGCTTTAACATATTGACAAACTTTACATAGCAGAACCTTTAATATTCCCATTGCTGGAACACAAGCTTCCTTTCTGGTGAGACCGTGTGGGCCGTAATCCAGCACGCGGGTTGGTGGTAGATGTCACAGGGTTCTGGGACATGCAGTTTCCTCACGATGTTTTCCTTTTCCGTTTTTGAGAGGAGTGGTGATGAAATAATTTACACAAAGTAAAGGGCCTGTCTGAGTTCAAACATACGACCTGTCTCGCCCTTACCGTCACTTGTAAGTCACGGCCGTTACCGCTAGGCCACCACTGCTGTCCAAACTTTACCTACGGAGAAGTCCACGAAACCCCTCGCTTTTTTCCCACTCACTTATTTTTATATTACTCATCTATACACCATTCACAATTGCTTTAGAAAAAAGAGGCACGTAGAAGCACGGATGCAAAACATTTAAATTCAAAGATAGGTTAACGCATTTTTATTAATTCTTTAATTTAAATTTTAAAACAGTCGCAAATAACAACTAAATCACGAATATTCGGCAATAACAATAAACAAGGCGTCGCAATCACAAGTATTCACATTGAATGACAATCGCAGAATATTGTTTATGATAATTTAACAGGCGGCATAAACCGGTAAATTTGGAAAAACTCGGCTGTCACAACTTATGAAGGGATTGGGTAACATTTTGAATTTGGTAGAATTATCGTGAAACGAAAAACGTTCCGGGGATGTTCACTCCCGCTTCTTTTAGCTTTTTAGCAATGACACAGTAATTGTAATGAAAAGATTGATAGAATGATTTTATATAACTAAATCATCATCATCATCATTTCAGCCGAAAGACATCCACTGCGGGACATAGGCCTCCCCCATGTGTCGCCACAATGACCGGTCCTGTGCGTCTCGCATTCATCGGCTACCCGCGACTCTCACCAGGTCATCGGTCTACCTTGTTGGAGGCATTCCAACGCTGGGTCTTTGGTACGCGGTCAGAACTCCAGAACATTTCGGCTCCAAATGTGCCCAGCCCACTGCCACTTCAGTGGCGATTCTTCGGGCTACGTCGGTAACCTTGGTTTTCTTGCCGATTTTATCATGCCTGATTCAATCACGCATGGAAACTCCGAGCATAGTCGTCAGTGTTCAGCCTTCTGATAAGGCCCATTGTGAGCGACCACGTTTTTCTTATAAAAGCCACATAATTTCATAACATAAATAATTAAAATAGTTTTAGCTAAGTCTGACAGCTGTTGTAATAGATTATAATAAATTCGGTATTTTTTTCTACTTTTGTTACAAAGTGTGAATTAAAAATAACCTTTTTTAACTTCTGTCTAATGCTTTTGTAAAAGGAATACTCCATGTGTTTTTAGTGTTTTCGTGGACCCCGAATTGAATCTTGCCTTTTTATCTTCTTCTTCTTTCGAATCGATAGTTTTGATCTTATTAATTACTTTTGGCCCAGAAGATGGCCACGTAATTGCAGTGTCTGTAGCGTGCATCAGGTCCTCCATAGTGCAGGCGTATGGGCACTTGGGGCATTCCAGTATGTGGGTCATGTTCTGGACAGGGGCACCGCACTCACATTGGGTATCAGACGAGTTTATAAAACCCCACTTTGCCAAGTTGTATTTACAGTGGCCTACCTGGGGTACGCAACCAATTGAGTGCTTACCATATAGACCACTGCAGTTCCCGTCCGTGTGGCAAGTATTCCTAACGTTTCAGGAAGTCAGGGGGAGGTTGGTAAAGTTCTTCCCATGGTTTACCTATCACTGTAGGTGGCTGATCTTGGATGTCATGTGTGCAACAAAGGAAGCTTTTCTGAGAGAGGGTGTCGTTAATCGGATTCTTGTTTTATTTTTATCAAGCGCGTATGCGACATCCTTTCGTACTCCTGGAGGTGCAATACCGGTCAACGTGTAGAGCTTGTTGAGCAAAGTCAGATTGAGGCATCCTGATGTATATATATATATATATATATACAAGACTATATTATCTTGAATCATGAAGTGAATGAAATAAACTTGCGTTGCTCTGAGAACAAAGATTTCTTATTGTTAACACTTTAAACTAATCTACTATATAAAAATAAGTCGGGTTTTCCTTCCTGACGCTATAACTCCAGAACGCACGAACCGATTTCCACGGTTTTGCATTCGTTGGAAAGGCCTCGGGCTCCGTGAGGTTTATAGCAAAGAAAATTCAGGAAAAATTTAACAGAAAAGCAGGAAAATCTTTTTTCACATACAGCGCCATCTCTGATACATAGCATTTACTACAAACCAATATTTTAAGTAGATAGCGCCGGTGCGTGATACATTGTTTGACAGCTACTCATTGTTCTCTGCTCAGTTAATTTCATGTGACAAACCGGTATTGTGTTCACTGTGAAATTGTGAAAAAAAAGTAAAAAAAATAAGTTATTCGTTTCCTAACATTACAGTTGGAAACCATCAAATCAATCACGTGTATTGTGCAAATTTTTATTCAATTTCAATTGTACATTTAGCAGTGCATTTGGAAAAAGGTCAAAGAGTTTACTTCACTGAGGCTAATGCGGCACAACGAGCTGCGAGACCACCATCGACAACATTGATTAGCTTCTTTGCAATGTGTGAAGCAGATCCATTCGCAGCGACGCTGATGTACGTTAAAATGCCCAAGTATTAGGTACACTTGGAATCAATCAACAAAGAAATTCCACGTCGTTGGCCACAGGTGTGGCCAACGACGTGGCCACTGATGCACTAGGTCGCATGTATACTGTTCATCCTAGAAATGATGAATGTTTTTATTTGCGACCGCTGTTGGTAAATGTACGTGGACCAAAATCATTTGCGCATTTGGAAACTGTGAATGGCCACCAATGCCAAACATATCGAGAAGCATGTCACCTATTGGGTTTGCTGGAGAACGATTCTCATTGGGATTTAACACTTGCGTATTCAGTTGTTTCATCAAATGCGTACCAAATACGAACGCTGTTCGCAATTATCATCACCACATGTTTTCCTTCACAACCAATTCAGTTATGGAACAAATACAAAGACGACATATTATGTGAAGATATCTTGCATCGCTTGCGCATTCAAACGAATAATCCTGACATCCAAATAACCGATGAAATCTACATTGAAGGATTGATTCTGATTGCGGATCAATGCTTGACTATTGCAAACAAGCTACTGACTGAAGTAGGAATGATTGCGCCAAATCGATCGATGCACGATGCATTCAACCAAGAATTAAATCGCGAGCTGCAATACAATGTTGATACATTGCAGGAATTCGTTCGAAATAATGTGCCGTTGCTGAATGAACAGCAAAAACAAGTATACGAAACATTAATGCAAGCGGTGGACAATAATACTGGTGGTCTATTCTTCCTGGACGCACCTGGAGGAACAGGGAAAACATTTGTCATTTCATTGATTTTGGCCACTATCCGATCAAGATGTGACATAGCTTTGGCGTTAGTATCATCTGGAATTGCGGAGACTCTTCTAGATGGCGGTCGTACTGCACATTCTGCGCTTAAGTTGCCACTCAATTTAAACACAATTGATACTCCAACATGCAATATTTCCCGATCCAGTGCAATGGGAAAATTGTTGATGCAATGCAAGCTCATTGTTTGGGATGAGTGCACAATGGCACATAAGAAATCACTTGAAGCACTTAACTTCACACTGAAGGATCTTCGGCGAAATAACAACATGTTTGGCGGCTTGATGATATTGTTGGCAGGCGATTTCAGGCAGACGTTGCCAGTAATTTCCCGTGGAACGCCTGCAGATGAATTGAATGCTTGCCTGAAGGCATCACCTTTATGGAATAACGTAAAAACATTATCGCTAACCACTAATATGAGAGTTCAATTTCAAAATGATCAAAGTGCTGCACAATTTTCCAAACAATTGTTAGCTGTTGGAAATGGAAAAGTCCCAGTTGATGCGACATCTGGATTAATTACTCTTACCAACGACTTTTGCCGATTTGTAGACTCTCAATTAGCTCTTATTGAAAATGTTTTCCCAAACATTAGTGAGAATCATCAGAATTATACTTGGTTAAGTCAACGAGCAATTCTTTCCGCAAAGAATAATGATGTACACGCACTGAATTTTACCATCCAATCAAAAATTGCTGGCGATTTGGTGACATACAAATCCGTTGATTCCATAACAAATCCCGATGATGTAGTAAATTATCCAACGGACTTTTTGAACTCTCTGGAGTTACCAGGATTTCCACCACATAACTTGCAACTCAAAGTTGGTACAGTTATTATGATATTGCGTAATTTGAATCCACCGCGACTTTGCAACGGTACTCGACTTTCGGTAAAAAGACTTATGCCGAATTTGATTGAGGCAACCATCACTAACGGAAAGTACGCAGGTAAAAATGTATGTATTCCTCGAATACCAATGATTCCGACTGATCTTCCGTTTGACGTCAAACGATTGCAATTTCCAGTTCGCCTGGCGTTCGCAATGACAATTAACAAGTCGCAAGGCCAATCGCTTAGTGTTTGCGGGATAAATTTAGAAAATCATTGTTTTTCACATGGGCAGTTATACGTTGCGTGTTCACGAGTTGGGAAACCATCCGTTTTGTTTGTGTTAACGTCAGACCAAAAAACAAAAAATGTGGTTTACCAAAGAGCACTTCAATGAAACGGATAATTTGCGGACACGTATAACGCTTCGATTCAGTATTTACTTTGGATTCACTTTCATTTACTTAGAAAAGTTCAACTAAATAACACTTCATTTTTGTAATCGAAATTCATTACTGTTGTGAAATGAAATAATTTTTTTCCTTTTCAAGTATAAAACAAAAAAAAAAAATTTCTTCTTATTTTAATCACGCGAATCTTATTCAAACGAAATGTTACATAAAACGAAGCCATCTGGTGGCGAAACGGAGTTCGCCGGGTTTGCTAGTGTACACTATATAATCAATTGCCTAAACACATACCTGAGAACAAAGAAACGACATTTAAAGTTTATCATTCCTTCCTTCGCAATTCCTCTTATTTCTTTCTATACGGTTTCAATAGTAGAAAACACAAAAACACTTTTTTAAATAAACGTGAAAAAATCTCCTCTTTTGATAACCAAAACTATAGATTCAAAATAGCATAGATAACTTTACCGCCAGTGCTACGCGCGGCAACATGTAACCTTAAAGCAATACAGCGATGTATTTTCTTTACATAATATATATACTATACGTTTCGTTTTACGTCTTACGTCACGCCTTTTAATGAAACTGCCCCCTTAGCCAAAATACATTTCTGTAAACGTTAACGCTAACGCTTCGTGCAAAACGTCGTTGCCATACATTTTGCACTAAGCGTTAGCGTTAACGCTTACAGAAATGTATTTTGGCTAAGGGGGCAGCTAAACTAGTTTAGTAGAATGGCAATATTATCGTGAAAATTCGAGTTACGGCTAACTACGTCGATATTTGTTTTACTTGAATAACTTACTAACAACCTTTTGCCTTATTGTTACGTCGACCGTATTACACTGGAACGTTCGAGAATGTGGTTGAAGTTTCCAGAAGTTTCCACTAGGTTCGAGAACATTCCATTGTGGTACTGTGTGGAAGTTCATAGATGTTTCTAGAATATTCCAGTATAGGATAGTTCGACAATGTTCTAGAAACTTCCATGACTGTATAAATAAGCCGGACGGCGGGCGAGTGAGTCAGTCTGTTTTCGACTACGAATGCGAACGGAAGCGAATACAAGCGATTACGAAGAGAATAGTGATTATTAGCGATTTAGTGTTTGTGTAAATAAGTTGTTGAGTTAATAAAGGATATTCAGTTAATTAATTGGTATAAAATAATTTATTCCATACCCAGCTCGTAACATTATTATGTTTTTAGATTTATGGAATCAACTCAACAACTTGGTGAATCAGAGTTATGATTTTGGTGGAATCTTGGCAGCTAGAATTGGACTACGAACTATATATGGTAAGTATTTTATGGAAGAGTTAAGAAAATTTATTTGATGTCAAAACTTTCTTGACAACCATTTATCAGAAATCTGAAAATTTAAGTGCCTAGTTGACATAAAATTTCTGATCCAAACGTGTTGTTTTGATCAGTAATTTTATGTCAACTGTCAAGAACATAAAGAATATACTTTACTTTCTTTATGCTCTTGAAATCACCTATATTGAGGACTATTTACATTACTTATTAGAATGATTATGTTGCCACCACCAGGCCCGTGAGTCGACGGCGTGTAGTGTTCCACGCGCGCCTCAAAGAGATGATTGTCAGCCACCACTGACGGGGCTCATCGTGGCCGGTGCCTGCATGCCTAGGGGTAGCGGATAAATTCGTGACAGAGTTACCGATCCCCTAGGCACTCAGGCAGGGAAACAACAGTGGTGGGTTTTAGTCAGTAACAGTCTGACACGCCCTCCCGCTCCACCCAGAGCGGGAGATGTCAATGGATGATTTCCCACCCCACAAAAAAAAAGTATTTATTAAAGAAACAAAGAAATTAATGTAATATTGATATGGTTACTATAAAATGTTGTCAGCAAACTAACAAGGTATCAATTTATGACAAAGTGGTTGGATAGCTGCTCCCATAAATACGCAGGTACTGGATTAACCGAGTTGGTTTACATTCGGTTTCACAACTTTTTACGGCAGAGAAACTGCGTTGCGAGACTGTGCATTTTAGTACATGTTATGTTTTTGAGGGGTATTATATGCATAGCATGGTAACATGCTTACGCCTAGCTTCCGACGTTCGAGTTTAAATGAAAAATCCTGTCGGTTAATTTTTTTTTATTTAAAGTAAAAACAACTTGAAACTTACAAACAAGTCACTTTTAAGCAGTAGGTACTGACGCAGATGGTGGAATTTAAAGATTTGATGCCACCTCGAGCATGCATTCTAAAATTCGATAGTTAGTATCGATAGACCATGTAAAAGAATATTTATATCTTGGCCATCTTACACAAAATTACAGTTGTCTAATACTAACAGTCTCTGAGCTAAGCCGTGGACAGACAAACGGACAGAGCGAAACTATAAGGTTTCCTTGTCCTTGTTAGGACTTTGGAACCCTAAAAATTATCTAAAATAAAACTTTTAATGAAAATGTCAATCAAAGAATAATTACCATTACCAATAAATAATTTCCATCTTATTGATATTTGCTCTTTCTACTCGTAAACTCTAAAATAATGTACTAAAATCACTAAGTCCGGTGTAATCCTATTTATTGTCACGTCTTTACCTACTTAGATTCTATATTGTCATATTAGAATATTGTCTAAGCCTTGTAGTGCCCCGGGTCATATTAGAATATTGTCTAAGCCTTGTAGTGCCCCGTGTCATATTAGAACATTATTTAAGCTTTGTAGTGACCCGTGTAATATTAGAATATTGTCTAAGCCTTGCAGTGCCCCGTGTCATAATAGAATATTGTTATATCACTACCTTCGCCACTGCAAGTACTTTTTATTGAATTCAATTTTATTTCTCATTACTAGATTCTGATTTATTTTTTTCATTTCCCAGTTATCGCTGACCCAGACGATTATTACACAGTAGCGACAACATGTTTGGAGAAGGACCACTTTTACGACTTCGCTAAGCCATGGGTTGGAGATGGATTAGTCACTGCGAAATGCACGTACAGTTTTTTTTAATAAACCTAGGTATATTTACAACAGCAATATTACAAGGCCTACCCGTCGGGCTCTTTTCACCACCGTGGTGCCAGCTGCTTTAGAACGCAATGTCTTGACACGTGATGATAGAAAGAGGCCAGACGGGATTGCCATAATGCCATGGAAGTTGGGTAGGCCTTTGGTGTGTAATACAACATGTGTGTCGACACCCTTGCGCCATCCCATCTTCTTAGCACGGCGGGCTGTGTTGGGGCGGCTGCTGTAGGTTCAGAAATCCTCAATCGTGGCAAAGCTAACCACCTAATTGGGAATTACATGTTTGAGCTGTTCGGGGTTAAAACCATCGTTTGTTGGGTTTTTGGGACATCAGCAAACAGTTAGTCGACTAAGTCGACTCTTCACATGGCCTTACGGCTGGGATTTTCTGAGTCCAAAGAATCAGCATGCCAACATGACATGGAGAGAAGCTTACTAAGTATCAAGAGAAGAGGTAGAATAAAGCTTAAAGAAAGAAAACTTTGTTTTTTATTTTATGCTTTTTTGTCACTCGCATCATCTTTTAATACTCTGAGGTTAATTTCTAATCCTTCATCATTCCTCTTGGCACTGAGCTGATGATGTAACCATCCTTCCATGAGGTTCCCAGGATATTGACCAGTTGAGGTTACCTCCAATATTCTAAAGACGTCTTTTCTTCAAAGCATATCTGTCACTAAAACCAGTTTTTTTTTAATATATTTAACTTCTATTGTATAAGAGAGTATGGTTTCCATCATCAGCTAAGTTTCACGATGTGATGATTCCTAAATGCATTTACCTGATTAAGTTATGAAAAGTAGACAGAAACAATATTCGTACCTAATTTCCGAAGTTTTCTCTCAATTTTATCAGGATTCCATTATCAGATCCTGATTTCCTTGACACGGGACCACCCTTGAGGTATGGTACCCTATCTAACTAAAAAACTAAAATTATCATCAAGATCGGTTCATAAATGACGGAATGAGGGCTGAACAAAAAAAAAACATATAAACGGTCGAATTGAGAACCTCCTCTTTTTTTTTCGACGGTTAATAAGAAAGAGAACTAATATCGCAGACGTATCATATACCATTAGAAAACTCAAATGGCAGTGGGTTGGCCATATGATACGAAGCAAACAAGAAAAATGGGCAAAAGTAGTAACAGAATGGTATCCTAGAGAAGGAAAAAGACGGAGAAGGAGGCCATGTCGAAGATGGAGCGATGATATAAAAGACACCGCAGAGGTACTGTGGAGTAGATTGTGTCAAGACCGTGATCACTGGAAGAGCCTGGGGGAGGCCTATGCGCAAGCAAAACAATCTGTACCGATTTTTTAAAACATATATATTTTTAAAATTGTAAATATTTGTTAATAAAGGTGTCAAACCGTTTCACATTTATTTTTAACCATTTTTATTAGAAGTAGTGCGATTGTACCAAATTTAGTACCTTTTTTGTAACTAGATGGCGTTGGCCGATTTAAATTCGCGCTATGGTTTCGTTACCGGCGAAACTATAAGTAATAATTCAGAAATGTTTTTTTTTGTCAAGACTGTAGTGTGGTGAAATCGTACGAATTATAGTGTTATTTTATTCAAATGAGTTTTCATCTGTTTGAAATCCTTGAGTGGGAATTTAATCATGGTCCTTCGAGCTATATCAGTGCGTACTGCATAGGGCATAATATTGCGCACCGAGTTTGTGTAGCCGAGACTGAGTGTTTCTGAGAACGTCGCCTGCAGAGGGCGCCACCGCAGCAAGTTCTACGGTCTTTAGAACATCACGCCCGCGGATGGACGTGGACGCCGGAGCTAGAAAGAAGTGGCATCCCCAGTAGCTGAAGCAGCAGCAGCAGAGCAGTAGCTGTGTGCCGGCGCACTGCGCGCCACCTGGCGGACGTTGGCAACAACTACATTGGAAAAGTAACAGTGAGTGACGTGTTTGTGGACTTGAAAATAAAACCGTGAGTACAATTTTATTTGTTAAGTAAGTGAAGTTGTCGAGATTTGGAACTTTTAAGTAATAATATTAGACTTAGAATAATTTTAAGTAGTTTGGACTTAGAATATTTAAGCAAAAATCGGACCGACGGGGAATCCATGCCCGAATTTCGAAAAAAGTTATAAGTAAAAAAAAAACACTTGTACAATTTCCTGTTGTTTACTTAAACTTACAATAATTTCATCAGTTTGACACGTAAAATTTCTGTTCTTGTACAACATTTTGTGAATTTATTTCTACTAATTAATTCAATAGTTTGGTAGCGCTCTAAAGTAATGGATTCATTAATTAACTTACAAATAGATAACAAGAAAAACATTGAAAAAGGTAGACTAAATTATAAAAAATCTCCTAAAGAACGCATAACATTGTTTTACTTAGAAACTACGTTGGAAATATTAGAACAAATGTGGTCTAATTTTATGGAAACACACAGGAATATAGTAGAAAAAGTAGATTTGAAACATAATTACTTTACAGCGGATACATATGACAAAACTGAGGATATTTATATCACTTATAAATCCGAGTTGAAAGAATCCATTAGACAACTTACACCTACAAACGCATGTGTAGATAAGGAGTCATTGTCAACAACGTACACCAATGTGAAATTACCTAAGGTTGTTATTCCTACCTTCTCCGGCAAGTATACGGAGTGGACTTCATTCCGCGATTTGTTTCCATCACTTATCCACAACAATAATTTAATTGACAATGTACAAAAATTACATTACTTGAAAGGTCACTTATCGGGTAAACCAGAACAATTGTTACGACACACTCCTGTGACAGCCGCAAACTATCAGGAATATTGGCAAATGTTAAACAAACGCTATGATAATAAACGATATTTGTCTAATTCTATGTTGAGAAGATTAATAAATCAACCAAGTGTAACAGAGTCATCAACTGCGGTTAAGGAATTATTGGATACTACTGTGGATTGTCTGCATGGATTAAATACCCTCGGCATTGATGTATTGGATGCTATAATTATTTACATAATAAGCGCTAAGCTGGACAGTGAATCGCGAAAGTTGTGGGAATTAAAAATTAGTGCAAATGAACAATTACCAACGTTCGAAAAATTTAAAACATTTTTAGAGTCAAGGTTTCGGTCTTTAGAGTACTTAGACACGTCTAAATCAACGCAGACATCCACAGTTAATAAACAAAGGGTTCTTCACGCAGTCAAATCAAATAGTAATGACTTTGTACAAATTGTATGTCCATTCTGTAAACAAGACCATTATCTAAGTCATTGTAAACAGTTTTGTAAAGAAGGTTATCAAACTCGAAGTGAATTTGTCCGAACTCACAATTTATGTTACAATTGTTTAGGCGCGAATCATTCAAATAAATATTGTCGTGTCAAAACATCATGTCAAGTCTGCAATCGTAGGCACCACTCATTATTACACCCCAAGACATCCTCAAGATCAGCATCACCCATTAGCCATTCCGTAGTTGCAGTAAAAGTCCAATCAGCAGTGTCCACACTGCAAACTCCTTCCGATGCGGCAAAAGAATCAGAGTCTTCAATTATAGCGACACACTTTTCAAAAAAAGTAGTGCCTGATCGAGTTTTATTAGCGACCGCTCTCGTCGAAGCACAGACTAAGAATGGTCGTAAACAACTGCTGAGGGCGTTATTGGATCAAGGATCCCAGGCCTCTTTCATAACCGAGTCAGCAGTTCAATTACTCGGACTAAAGAAAATACCAAATAACAGTATTATCTATGGCATAGGTGGTGACGAAGGTGGTTTTGCCTCTAGATTCATGGTTTGCATAACCATTCATTCACGTCACGATCCAAATGCAATTATTCAAGTTCGAGCATACGTGTTAAGTAAAATCACAACGTTGATTCCCTCAACTAAGATATGTATACCAACTTGGCCTCAACTAGAAGATATAACTCTATCGGATCCAGAGTATCACATTCCAAACAAAATTGACGTTTTGCTTGGAGTAGAAGTTTACAGCCAAGTTCTTAAAGAGGGTCTAGTCAAACACTATCCTGGGCCCATAATTGCACAAAATACAACCCTGGGATGGATTTTGTCTGGACTAACACCCACAGATTCCGATCTCAACACAGCACACTGTCATAAGATTATAGTTAGTATGCATTCACATATCAATGACAATGATATGCTCAAACAGTTTTGGGAGATCGAATCTGATGTTACTAATATGAAAAAGATACTTACCCAAGAAGAACAGCGGTGCGAAGAATTCTTCACTCGTACAAATCAACGAGACGCCACCGGACGATACGTGGTCAAGCTTCCATTTCGCGAATCAGATCCACGAACTAAAACCGGATACACCAAAGACCATCACTGAAACGATTTCATCATCTTGAACAGCGTTTCAAGAAAGATCCTGAGATCAAAAGGAAATACACTGAAGTAATCCAAGAATATCTTGACCTTGGTCACATGAAGATGGTGTCTGGCGAAACTAATACTAAGCAGTCAGAAGCAGTCTATCTTCCTCACCACGCTGTTGTTCGCGAGGATAAAACCACTACCAAGGTCAGAGTTGTGTTCGACGCTTCTTCTAAAGGTTCTAATGGTGGATCACTTAAGGATATGTTAATGGTAGGTCCCACCATACAACCGGAATTACGTCACATCATCATGAGATGGCGTGTGTATCCAATTGTATTATGTGCAGATATAGTGAAAATGTATCGGCAAGTCAAAGTTGCTCTCGAAGACACACACTTCCAAAGACTAGTTTGGCGAAGTGATCCTGCATCCGAAATAAAAGAGTATGAGTTGCTAAGAGTTGCATTTGGTACTGCATCTGCACCTTACCTGGCCGTGTTGCAGCAGCTGGCACACGATGAGGGATCTGAGTTTCCGCTGGTATCTGAAAGATTAAAGAGTGATTTTTATGTCGATGATTATATGTCAGGATGTCAAACGGCAGAGGAAGGAAAAATGATTCACAGGGAAATGGAAAGTTTACTGGAAAAAGGTGGGTTTCAGTTACAGAAGTGGATGACAAACAATAGGGACCTAGCAGAGGAAATAATGGGAGAAGGTACAAGTCAAGAAGGACGAGTGGAGAAAAAACTAAACGAGGTAGTAAAAATACTAGGACTTTCTTGGGATAGAGAATCTGACAGTTTCAGATATTCAATAACATTTCCGCAACCTGCATCTGTAACAAAACGAAAAGTAATATCAGATATTTCACGACTGTTGTACCCTTTAGGGTGGGTAGCGCCGTGTGTTATACCGGCGAAAATAATGATTCAAAAGATATGGCTTGCTGGGATCGATTGGGATAATCGATTACCAGATGATTTATTAAAGAATGGCAAACATATCAAAAGGAATTACAGAATTTACCTGAGTTTCACGTACCCAGATGGGTTTTTTTTTTTTTTTTTTTGGGTAGAATCCAGAAAAGACGATGTAATTGTAGAACTGCATGGTTTTTGGGACGCGTCCAATTTGGCGTATGCAGCGATTACGTATTTAAGGATAACTGGCGCTGATGGGAATATTAAAATTAATTTAATATCCGCAAAAACCAAGGTTGCTCCGATAAAGCAACTTTCAATTCCACGTCTCGAATTGATGGGTGCTGTTTTATTGGCCAAGTTGATTTCGGAAGTCGCTGAGATACTGGTCATACCTAAAGATAGGATACACTGTTGGACAGACTCGACCGTTGTCCTAGCCTGACTCAGTAATCATCCTAGCCGCTGGACAACATCTGTTTGGAATCGGGTGTCTGAAATTCTGAGCTATTTGGACAATACTCAATGGGGACATGTGAAATCTACTCACAACCCTGCGGACATCGCGTCATGAGGTGTGACACCTTCAGCACTTTCACAATCATTTCTGTGGAAGCACGGTCCGCTGTGGTTAAAGAAAGAACCAATTGACTACGTCAAACCAAATTCGATGTCAACTGAACTCGAGAAAAGACCATCGAAAGGTGGTAACGCACATGTGACAACAAATATTGAAGATAATTTGTGTACAAAATATTCCTCACTTCAAAGGTTGATTAGAGTAGTAGCATACTGTAGACGATTTTTAAGATTTAAGGAACATAAAGAAACTTACCCAACAAGTGAAGAGTTGACAGACGCTCTGGAAACCTGTTTAAAAAAATGTCAAGAACAAGAATTTAAGGAAGACATAGAAAACATCAAGAAGATAGGAAATGTAAGTAAGAAGAGCAAATTACGACCTTTATGTCCTATAATGGATGAGCAAGGAATTTTGAGAGTAGGAGGAAGAATTGAAAAGTCACAACTATCGGAAAGCATGAGGCATCCTATCATAATTCCACAGCGCCATCACCTTGCTACTCTGCTCGTCCGCGAAGCTCACTTTAACACTCTTCATGGAGGTCCAACATTAATGTTACACTATTTGCGCACAAAATATTGGTTAATATCTGCAAAAAATCTAGTAAAAGCCTGCTTGCGCAAGTGTGTAGTATGTGTTCGTCATTCAGCTACGTTTAAAAATCAATTGATGGGTCAATTGCCGTCCTGCAGAGTGTCTCCAGCCAGGCCGTTTTTGCACACTGGTGTTGATTTCGCCGGTCCAGTCAATATTAGGGTATCTAAGGGTCGTGGCAATAGGGCTTACAAGGGGTACATCTGCTTGTTTGTGTGTATGGTCTCTCGAGCGGTGCACATAGAGGCCATCAGTGACCTGACCTCTGAAGGTTTTATAGCCGGTTTCAAGAGATTTGTCGCTAGAAGAGGCCATTGCAGTGATATTTGGAGCGATAACGGCAAAAATTTTGTAGGAGCAGCCAAGGAACTGCAAGCATTAGTCGCTGCTGAACAGTCAGTGGTTGCTAACGAAATTAAGAATTGGCTCAGTTGTAAAGGTGTCAAGTGGCCTTTTTATACCTCCCCATGCCCCAAATTTTGGCGGACTTTGGGAAGCAGGCATCAAGTCAACAAAATTCCACTTAAAGCGAGGCATTGGTGATTCAACTCTTACTTATGAGGAAATGGCTACGTTACTGGAGCAGATCGAGGCATGCTTCAATTCCAGACCGATTTCTCAACTTCCACAAACACCTGATGATCCAATGCCGCTTACGCCCGGTCATTTTTTAATTGGGGAACCTCTTGTTCTTCTGCCGGAACGTAATTATGAGCGTAGCTCTGTGAGCACATTGAGACGATGGCAAGTTTTACAAAAACTGACCCAAGATTTCTGGCGACGATGGTCTAGAGAATTTCTAACGACGATGCTACAGCGTTATAGATGGTCACAACAAGAAATAGAGCCAAATATTGGAGACATTGTCCTTGTAAAAGAGGACAATCTACCTCCTGGTAAATGGTTGCTAGGTAGAATTTTAGAAAAGCATCCTGGTTCGGACGGACTCACACGGGTGGTGACCATAAAGTGTAACGGTTCTATATTTAAAAGACCAATTTGTAAACTGTATGTTTTGCCAACCAGTGTTTGATATTGTATTTCTTTATTTTGTTTTTTTTTTCAGCCCCCTTGACCTTATGGTGGGCGGCTTTAATTTAAAGGACAACTCATTCGAGCATGTCCTTGGTGGGCGGAATGTCAAACCGTTTCACATTTATTTTTAACCATTTTTATTAGAAGTAGTGCGATTGTACCAAATTTAGTACCTTTTTTTTAACTAGATGGCGTTGGCCGATTTAAATTCGCGCTATGGTTTCGTTACCGGCGAAACTATAAGTAATTCAGAAATGTTTTTTTTGTCAAGACTCTTTAATGTGGTGAAATCGTACGAATTATAGTGTTATTTTATTCAAATGAGTTTTCATCTGTTTGAAATCCTTGAGTGGGAATTTAATCAAAAGGCTATTATTATTATTATATATGCATTTGTACAAATATTATGACTATCACCAGTTTGTATATACATATATATATATATAAACTTATTAAATTCTTCACCTTCCCAGAACATTTTCACAAAATGAAAAGATAGTTTTCCCCTTACTAAATTGTATTCTTCAGATTCAATTTGGAAGAATCACCGCAAGTACCTGAACCCAGCGTTTAGTCAGATAGTTTTGGACACGTTCATGAGCGTTTTCAATAGCCAGTCCAGGAAGCTGGTGAAAGATTTCGAGAAAGAAGCTGGAACTGGACAGTTTGACCACTGGACATACATACAATATAGTGCTTTAAAAACAATATGCTGTAAGTCTATACTTTTAACTTGCTAAGAATTCATATAAGTTCTTCATCAACCTCCAAGTAAAGACAAAAGAGCGGGCCAAGTGCAACTCGAACTCACGCATGAAAGGATCTGTACCATCGTACAAAATTATTTCCTGCCATTATTAAGAACAAGCATAAAAAGCCAAAAAAAAACACGTTAATCTAGTAGGAAGGACCCCTTTTTTTAATTTTTTTATTTATGTCCGCCGATTTCTCCGTCAGTTGTGGACCGACTTTCAAAATTCTTTTTTTATCCGAAAGAATATGTCCCGAGGTAACCCCATATAAATATTATGAAAATTGCTTCAGCGCTTTTTGAAATACTGAACAAAAACGAATAATAAGTATACCTCGATGCCGTTTTGGTTTTTTTCCAATTACGAGTATGTTTAAATTTTATTGGGGTTTTTAGTTCTGGGGTACCTAGAGTAAGTGCGCCAATTATAGACTAGTTCCGTAATATGGACTACCTACATTTCTCAAAAACCATCGGTTGTATTTAGCTGTCGGTCTCCGCACACTAAGTTCCACCCCTCCAGCGGCTCGTTAGTCGCTTGCCGGTCGGCAGAGAGCGCTCACGCATTCACGGCAGCCATTTTTCGTTTTTATCATAGTGCGATGTAATTTTTTACTTAACTTCGTAAGGTCATAATTTCAGCAAATATTACTGTTTGGGAAAGTGGATTAAACTAGGGGAAAGGTAAGTTATTTTACAATTATTCATAATAAGTTGATATATCCAATAGTTTTAATAATTTTCTTAGCAACAATATTAACCTAGAAATGTATGGTATTATAATATGGACCATCGGCATGTTTTGAATATGGACTAGTGGTCCATATTACAAACAGTCACTTATATTTTATTTGATTGTTTTAGGATGGCATCTACAAATTCTACAACCAAAGAAAATACCAGACAAACATGGGATAAAGATGCAATGGCTACTGCAATTAAAGGGGCTTTTTTCTGAAGACATTCATGGAGAGGAATGGATCCAATGTGCATCATGTAGGGAGTGGGCTCATGAAGAATGTGCTGGCATTGAAGATATGGTTGATCTTTTTGTATGTGAATTGTGTACCAGCAAATAGTTTAATCTTAATAATTGACTGATTTAATTTTAGGCAACACGTCCTTTTTTCTCAATAATTTTGAACCTAATTGACTATGGTTTATATTTAAAACCATGTGGTCCATATTTTTTACACTTTTTGCTAATGCACAATAATGACATATTTTAGAAAACGTTGATTATTTCTAAGATGTTCATGTTCCTTAAGAATTCTAACAATCGTTTTTGATACCAAATAATTATCGAACCGTCCAAAATATATAAGGCTGATTAATCTTTATAATTCTGAGTTTTATTACACAAAATCCTTATGGTGGTCCATAATTGGCGCACTTACTCTATAACTACTAAGTGAAAAATAAAAAACTTTTTTACAAAAAAAAAAGGTGTGTGTGCGATTCACACACGATAGAAGTGAAACTTCAGTAAATCGACAAAAGAATTAGATGAATATATATAACAAGGGTAGGATAATTCATCATTCTCCTGCCCTTATCCCAATTTATTTGGGGTCGGCGCAACATGTCTTTTTCTTCCATACTCCTCTATTAGTCGTCATCTCTGTAGTCACCCCCTTTTTACCCATATCCTCTTTCACACAGTCCAACCATCTTTTCTTTGGCCTTCCCCTACTCTTATAGCCATCCACATCCATACACAAGACTTTCCTCACGACATTTTCTTCATTCCTCCGCATCACATGCCCATACCACGACAACCGATTTCCACACAATTTTTCAGTCAGCGGTGCCACTTTCAGACTTCCTCTTATATACTCATTCCTAATTCTATCCATGCGCGTAACACCACACATCGCTCTTAGCATTCTCATCTCAGCTACATGCAATTGCTTTTCATTCATCCCTTTTGTGGCCCAACATTCTGAACCATACAAGACTGCAGGTCTGACCATTGTTTTATAAATCTTCCCCTTAAGTTTTAGGGGAATGCGGGAGTCACAGATAGTCCCGGTGACCTGCCGCCATTTCATCCATCCAATGTTAATTCTGTGCTTAACAGTCCGATCTATTTCGCCATCGCTTTGCACGAGTGAACCGAGATACCGAAAATCGGAGCAGCCTGGGAGAAGCGCGCCATCTAGCACTACAGCTTCAGAACTGGAGAGACCGCCGAAATCGCAGAACATGTATTCAGTTTTGGTTCTGCTGATTTTCAAGCCAACTTTCTCCAGCTTCTGTTGCCACTTCTCCAATCTGCTCTGGATCTCAGGTCCATCTTCACTGACCAGAACAATGTCGTCGGCAAACAGCATGCACCAGGGTGCCTCCTCCTGTATTTCCGACGTAAGAGCGTCCATAATCAACAGGAAGAGGTAAGGACTTAAAGCCGACCCTTGATGCAAGCCTACAGCCACACTGAACTCATCGGTGTTGCCAGCAGCCGACCGGACGTAGGTACTAGATTGTCTGTACATAGCACGAATCAACTCAACATACTTCCCAGGCAAACCTTTCTCTTTCAAGGCCCACCACAACACATCCCGAGGTACCCTATCATACGCTTTCTCAAGATCAATGAACACCATGTGCAAGTTCTTGTGCACACGTCTGTACTTCTCGCACAATTGACGGAGAGCGAAGGTGGCGTCCATTGTCCCTCGACCTGGCATAAACCCAAACTGGTTCGGGGTAATCTCACTCTCCTCTCGCAATCTTTTCTCTATCACTTTCTCCCATACTTTCATAGTATGTGACATGAGCTTTATCCCTCGATAGTTGTTGCAGTCCTGTACATCCCCTTTATTCTTGAAGATGGGCACTAGCGAACTATTGCACCATTCTTGTGGGATCACTTCTTCATACAACAACTTATTGAAGAATAAAGTCAGCCACATACATCCATCCTCTTTTAAACTTTTCCATACTTCTACTGGTATGTCATCAGGGCCCATGGCCTTTCCATTTTTCATACATTGAACTGCCCTTCTTACTTCATCCATGCTAATTTCTCTCACCAAACCCATATTTACTTGTACCTCTTTGAGCACACCATTCCATTCATTCTCTTCGTTCATCAACTTTTCAAAATAAACCTTCCATCGCTCTTTTATTTCGTCATCTTTCGACAAGACTTTACCGAGTTCATCTTTCATACATTTTATGTGCATTATATCCCTCGTTCTCCTTTCTCTTAATTTTGTAATCCAGTAGAGCTCTTTCTGGCCTCTAGGGCTGTCCAGTAAATCATATAACTTTTCCTGCGCCTTAGCCCTGGAAACTGCAACCGCCTTTTTTGCCTTCCTCTTCCATTCTTTATAAATTTTCTTTTTCTCTTCTTTCAAATTATCATTTCCGGTTTCTACATTCTGCCATACTTTAAACGAAATTTTCTTTTCTTTTAGCATCTTTTGCACATCTTCATTCCACCACCATGTATCCTTTTCTATCATGCCTTTACCTTGCGATTCTCCAAACACATCTTTTGCTACTCGCCTTATACAATCCGCCATCTCTTTCCAACATTCATCCACAGATTTTCCTTCCATATCCTTCATGTCTATCATTTTATCTACCACTTGACTCTTAAACATACTTGCACACTCCTCATTTTCTATCATACGCCATCTGATTTTGGGTGGGGGCCGTTCTTTGTTCCTACTGGACGAGACACTGACTGTTACGTCCATCATTATGAGCCTGTGTTGAGAGACTAAGCCTTCGCCTGGCAACACTTTACAGTTTTTGACTGTTTTGAGACTGTTTCGTTTCACCAAGAAAAAGTCAATTTGGGTCGCGTGCTGGCCACTTTTGTAAGTGATCAGGTGTTCGTCTTTCTTTTTGAACCAGGTGTTAGTTATTGCCAGGTCAAAAGCCGAAGCAGCTTGCAGCAATGTCTCGCCATCAGTATTACGGTCTCCGTACCCCCAACCACCATGCACTCTCTCATAACCGTACTTCAGACTTCCTACATGCCCATTAAAATCACCCCCCACAAACACCTCTTCACTCTCCTGTACATTCATCATCACACAATCGAAGTCCTTCCAAAACTTCTCTTTTACACTATCCTCACATCCTGATTGGGGTGCATACGCACTAATAACATTTACTATCATACTCTCCACAACCACTTTAATAGCTATCACTCTATCACTTACTCTTTTAACATCCACCACACATTCTTTTAACTCACTATCCAAAACTATGCCCACACCATTCCGTTTGCCATCACTTCCACAGTAATAAAACTTATATCCTTCTCCTAATTCTCTTGCTTTTGCACCCTTCCATTTCGTTTCTTGCAAACACGCTATATTTATCCGTCGCCTTTTTAAAACATCTGCTAACTCTCTTCCTTTTCCAGTCATAGTACCTATTAGGTAGGATAATTACAATGATAATATAAAATAGTATGTATATTTCTGTCTCATTCTTTCCTGGCTTCATCCTACACATTTTTGTATTTGTGTCTCTTACCTGCCGTTTTTTCCGTTGCATCCGGTTTGAAAATAATCACAACGATTCTAAAGAAGTTTCACTTCAAAAACAACCGACTTCCAAAAAAGAAAATACACTGAAAATAAAAAATAACTTTAATTTCGCAAGTTGGTGTCAAAAAACGAAGAAATAATATGCAAACACCGACTGCCCAAATTAAAGTTATTTTTTTAATTTAAGGTGTATTTTCTTTTTTGAAAGTCGGTTGTATTTTTTGTGAAAAAGTTTTTTGCAATCACCGACGCGCATAGATTCGAGGTTGGTATGTTTTTAAATCTTTGAGTTCCAAGTGTAGATCGTGTTAGGAAAATACTCGACCCCAAGTACCAATAGACGATGTGTGAAGCAAATGATGAATTGGCATCAGTTTAGTACGGGTGACCAGGTTCTGAGTTTAGTGAGTTGGTGACTATACCACGGTATTAGAGCGATAGCCATGGGTGGTATAGGCGGGAGACTCAGTACCAGGGCGTGGTTGCGGTAGCCCTGGCTGATATAGTCAATAGAGAGGACTCGGCATTCACGTGGAGAAGTATGTGTAATGGCTGTTGACCGTGAATAAGATACCGGGTCTTTGGTTTTCCTTGTTCAAAAAAATGTTAAATTGAGATTGAAGACTGTTAGTGGTACTTGATATTCACTATAACGGGTTTTCTTCCTAAGAATTTTAAATGGATGCGCTAAGGATTATACTTCATTTTAGGTGTTAAGTATAATCCTTAGCGCTAATTATAAACTAAACTAAATAACTTTAATTTCGGAAGTCGGTGTTTCTGGTTTTGAGTCTACGTTTTTTGAAACCAACTTCCGAAATTAAAGTTATTTTGCACTTTTTTGGTTGTTGGTTCCATTTTTTTTTGGAAAAAAGTTTTTATTTTTCACTTTTTAGTTGTGGTTCCTCATTAAACTGTGTTAACACTCGATCGTCGGTGTTTGTATTTTATTTCTTCGTTATTAGACATCGACTTCGTTCAATATTTGCGACTGTTTCTTCATCTCACTACATGCATTAATATATATGAACTAGGCGCATGTCTTTACGGCTGAATGAATAAGAATAAATTGAAATTCGGGTGGCCATGCTTAAATTAGAATAGAGGCTGATAGAGAATAATTTTTAACCAGGTGTGATATGTTCCATTGGGATAATTTCTGACCTTCTCGCGGGTGAAGCAAGACATAACCATTCATCGAAAATGTTTATTCTTTCCAGTGACAGCACTAGGAGTAGACTTCACAGACTCGAATCTTGGAAGCAAATACATGGAAGCCAGTGAACAGATCTTAAATACCATAATTGAACGAATCACAAAGTTCTGGTGGCACAGCCCTTTCACTTTTGCATGGAGCAAGCTCAAGAAGAAGCAAGATGCTTATCTGGAGATCGTTCACAATATGTCCAATACGGTAAAAAGACATCGCCTTACAGTCCTGCTGTTCTTGAAGGGTAGGAAAAAAGACTCTACCAACCGAATCATCCTAGTTCCCTAAAAAAAATGAGAGGTTGCCGCATAATAGATTTTCCATCCAAACCATACATTTTTTTAACTATTGATAGGCACGCGTTTGACAACAATCTCACCTGAATTTATGGTAAGTGATTATGTGGTCGAAGATGTAGCACGCTTGCTACGAAGTAACCTATTCACTCTTGACTTAAAGACTCCCAGGTTGTAGCTCTCAGGAAACGTAAATGATAAATGATGTTTATTCAGTAAATAGGTTACAAGGAACACTTTTACACGTCAATGTTTTTTTGTCAGTTTAAGCTAGATGAGGCCGGTGTTTCCTAGCTGACTACCCTGAGAAGAAACACCGAAACAAACTCAGAGGTCAAAGTCTCTTTTAGTGTTCAAATCCATACAATGTGGACTGGTTAGATCCTATGAGAACCATGTACGTTTATGTCTGGGATGAGCTTTATGAAGAAAGCAACACACGAATTCGAGTGGACCTGTCCAGACAGTGCAAGCATTTGTCAGTCATCGCGAAGCTCAACTCAGAACTCTGAGGTGCTCAACGAACCGACGAACAATACCAAAGTAAGGACATTTGAGTAGGCCGCAAAAAATACTCAAACTGCCAGACAATCATAAAATCTACATGAATATAACGACATACATAGTTCTCGCATTCACATTATTCTATATGAGGACCATGCAGCTTAGTGTCTGTAGTGGTCTTTTGAAGAAAGAACCAAACATATTTGAGTGGACCTGTCCAGTCAGTGCAAGCATTTGTCAATAGTCGAATAGCTCAACTTAAAAACCACTAAGGAGCTCAATGACATGACGAACAATACCAAAGAAAAGACATTTGGGTAGGCCGCAAAAGTACTCAAACTGTCAGACAACGTTGAAAATTACTGTAAAAAGGAGGAGAAAATAATAATAATAACCCACATAGTCCTCACATTTACAATAATTAAGTAATCAAAAAAAAATAAAAATATAATACTTTACAAAGTAAATATTTGTGTCAAACAAAATAGTAATCATAATTTGTCAATCAAAAAATAAAAATAAATATAATACTTAACAAAGACGTAGACTCCGGCAGGGCATTCCACTAGCTACACCCTAGCTGTACGCACAATGAATGTTTTCTCAAAACGCTTTATGCTTGTGGGTGGGATGTTCACCATATAGGTACCGGTGGCGCATCGCCGTACGACTTGTGGTCCGATGATGGAACTGGCTTGGTGAAATAAATGATGCAATTCCGTCGTACACTACCCAAAATGCAACCGATGGAAAACCGACAGGCTAGCAACTCGGCGTCTATGCTCACGACTTTGAAGCTTTGACTCGACGAGCCTGTCATTACCGGTGATCCTCTTGGCTCGTTTCTCAATTGTCTCAAGGGCGTCAAGTTGGTATCTGGCAGATCCGTCCCAAAGATGAAAGCAGTACTCCTTATTATGATCGAACTTGCGCTTGATAAAGTTTGAGCAGCTGTTCCGGCGTGAAGTACCGTCTCACCTTTGCTAGGATCCCCAACTTTTTGATAGCTACTTGAGCATTTGCCTCTATGAAAGGACCGATATTGAGGGTAAATATCAACGTAACACCAAGAAGCTCAAGTTGGTCGGTAACCGGCATTGTTACTCCTCAGAAAGATGGAGATGTCAGCAGCAGCTTAGCAGCATTCAACTTGACCAGATTGGCATCCCCTTAATAAGAGACAGCCTGTAAAGACAAGTTCAAGCGCTCAACCATAGCCTATTGGAGAAACCGGATCTGAAAACCACCAGCTCGTGCATTGGACACGATACGATACTCTCGGCAACAGTGTTGTCGTCTTCATACCCAAAGGTACCGGGTTTTAGCAGATTGTTAATAGCAGCAAAAATAATGTTACGAAAAGCACCGACACCTGAGGAACTAATATCTAGCAGTCCGTACGAGCAACCTGTATATATAAAATCTATGACGACTCGGATAGACTGTTCCCTCAGGAAATCTGCAATCCAATCACACAATTCGGTGGGTAGATCGAAGGAAGGAAGCTTGTCAATAAGGCTATCGTGCCAGACCCTGTCTAAGGCCTTTGAGATGTAAAGGGAGACCGTAAGAGCTTCCCGTATTTCCCGATGACCTCACTACAGACGTGAATGGCATACGCTAGAAGATCCCCAGTTGACCTATTTCGGCGGAAGCCGTATTGTCGGTCACTAACGATATCGTTAGCTTCTAGGTACGCCATTCAGTACGCGTTCCATACTGTAACCCGGATGGGTATGAAATCTCCTACTCGTGCTATAGTGAATTTGTAGGGTATATAAAAAAACAGGGAAATTTTAAATCAAACAAGTATCATGCTATATAATACAAAGTTTATTGGTAATTACAAATTATAAGTTAGTACATATATATCATAGTTTTGCTCGATCCAGAAAATACCATCGCTTAAACCTCGAGACACAACGTACACTATAAATTATAACAACCACTCAATTCCTCTACAACGCGCTCCAAGATCGATTCTAAAGGTCACCTTTAGGCCTTTTAGATTCCCTACACACCAGCTTCACATTGCATGTAAGATGCTAACAGTATGACAATTATTTATATTGCACATTATTTTACACCAGCACGTAGAACTCGCCTACAAGCCAGTACCTTCTGACAAGAGAAGGAAAGATTTGGTTTGCATAAAGCCTCAAACTAGGCATGCTTTTGTAAACCGTTTCTATGTCTATTTAGGACCCGATTTATATAACAAGCTCAATAGGATACTTAATATTTATAGTGCCGGTTACAAACATTGTAGTTTGTAGATCAGCGAAATATTTGGATGGACTTAATTACACAGACACAGAAAAACTGCTATAAATGTATTACTTTGTAAAAGGACTCAAATAAGTAAATAATTAAAAAAAAAATCTGATCTTTCTATACATAAGTGACCACTATGAGGTTCACTCTCTCTCAATCAACACATAAAACACCTCTATTGTAGCAAGCCAATGCCTATAAATCCATCCTAGACATAATAGAGGAAATATTCTCTTATTTAGCCTAGTTATTTTAGTTAACGTAGAGAAAATAGTTAGCAGATCAAAGCCCTTTTGCGTTGGTATTTTAAGACTGAGACTGAAATACCACACGACTGAACGTCCTACGGGGTAGATATCGGACAGGAACAGATAAGAATGAACGACATATATACCTTGATAGGCTTCCACGAACGAGGTTGGAATGTGTATGGTCTACTTCTGCAATGGGTCGGCCATGCTGTCCGCACTCTCACCGGATCAAAGTTTAGCACGCACCAAACGCGTCATCTATCTGCGTCACTTCTAGGCTATCCAATAAAAGCCAGAACCACCAAAATTCAGGAACAACACCTAGAAATCCATAGGCGGCCACTCCATCGGTCTGCGCTGGCTGCGAGCGAAGGATTCTCAGCTCAGCAACTCGCACAAAGATACGCCATGCGGTTTATCAATTCTTACGGAACTAGACCAATTTTCATGTTTTTCAGTTCCGCATTCTCGCAAAAATGACCCCAAGCTCCATCACAAAAATGCCATTCCATGGATATTTAAACTCTCTGACTCTAAACGATTTTTCGACTAAAATGATCATAGACCAATAATAGTCTCACTATTTATCCGAAACCTAATCAGATTTTTTTAATGACGTTTTTGAATCGTCACAACACTCATACATACTATACGGAAGTCACTGAGATGGGTCTATAATTTGCTGGGTTAGCCCGACTTCCCTTCTTGGGCACGGGCTGCACGTTAGCTTGCGTCCAAGCTAACGGCAATTTTCCAGTCTCAAACAAAAGACGAAATAGGCGTGTCAAGATCGTAGACAACTCAGGCGCACAAGTCCTCAGTACAAATGCCGGTATCCCGTCGGGGCCACTAGCCTTGTTCACGTCTAGGTTATGCAGTACCCTACAGACATCCTTCTGATCAATGCGAATGTCTGATGTAATGGATTACAACTTGTTCATGCATATTTTTTCAATCATCCGATGTCATGCTAACTCGTGATAAAGCATCTGCTAAAGTATTTTCTTTCCCTTTTATGTAAATAATTTTAAACTTATATTCTTCTAAAGCTAGTCTAAATTTAAGTAATCTATTAGAAGGATCTTTGATTCCAAAAAGATACACTAAGGGTTTGTAGTCAGTAATTAATGTAAAATTTCGGCCGTAAACATATGGCCTAAAGTACTTCACAGCCCAAACAATAGCCAAAAGTTCCTTTTGAATTGTCGGGTAATTTTTTTCTGCCTTATTTAATGGCCTACTTGCGTATGCTATGGGTCTCAAGTCTTTGTTGTGTTTAGGCTTATATTGGGTCTGTGTAGATAGGAGCTGAAATAGATACTCGGAGACGATTTTAGACGTTTATTGTACGTACTTTGCCTTTCACTTTTTACAATTATGGATTAAAAAATACGAGGCAAACTATACAATGCAAGGGATAGCAGACGTAGACGACGTTTTGACCGCGGTACCGCACTTATATAGGCACAATTGCAGGCAGTAGGGAGATGGCGGCCGAGCGTCCCGCACCCCGCACTCCTGGGCGTGAACATACTCCCCCCGTTGAAGGTCGCACCTTCAACTGTCCGTCCTCAGTCTTTCAGGTTCGAACAACGGGCACAGGCGATTGATAGCTCGCCGCACCGTGCCACTAGCCGTCCTCACATCGGCTACTCTGGATACACCATCGTTACCCATGTGTAGGGCTTGGATACGTCCGATTTTCCATTTTAAGGGCGGCAGGTTATTTTCCTTGATTATGACCATATCTCCAATACGTAATGTGACATCAGGGTGGCGCCATTTGGTACGGTGCTGAAGCTCACTTGTGTATTCGCGTTGCCATCTCATCCAGAAATGCTGCCTCATCTGTTCCAATAGCTCATATCTGTGGAGTCGATTACAGTTAACGTCTGTCAACACTGGAGAGGGAAGAGCTATCAGCGGTTTGCCGACGAGAAAGTGCCCGGGAGTCAGGGGATGGAAATCATTGGGGTCGGATGACATGGGACATAAAGGTCGGGAATTTAATATAGCTTCTACTTGGCAAAATAAAGTTGAAAGTTCCTCATATGTTAAGTGCTTGTTCCCCAATATCCATTTTAAATGGAACTTGGCTGATTTTACCCCGGCCTCCCATAACCCTCCAAAATTCGGAGCATAGGGGGGAATAAATGCAAACTTCATGCCTTCATTAGAACAAAATTCAGTTAATTTATCCTTATTTACTAATAAAAATTTATTCAGTTCATTACTAGCACCTAAGAAATTGGTCGCATTATCACAACATATTAAACAAGGTTTAGAGCGCCGTGAAATAAATCTCCTTAAAGACAATAGAAATGCTTCTGTACTTAGGTCGCTCACAACTTCTAAGTGTAGTGCCTTCGTAGTAAAACAAACAAATAAACACATATAACATTTGCTTATTTTACAACCGCGACCTTTCCTATCGGTTATGAAATAGGGACCCGCCAAATCAATTCCCGTGGTTTCGAAAGGCGTCCCTGGATTCAATCGCTGTTTGGGTAAGTTGCCCATAATTGGGACTATAGGCGTAAATTTAAATCGCTTACATACTATACAATTCTTAACTACACTCCTAGCCACCTTTCTTGCATTAACAACCCAATAGTTTTCCCTTACTGCTGATAATACTAACTGAGGGCCAGCATGAAACAACTTTTTATGTTCATTTTCAAAGATAAGCCTCGTTAATTTATGTTTATAATCTAAAACTAAAGGATGTTTTCTTTCATACAAAAGAGGCGAGTTCCTAAGGCGACCTCCTACACGTATTACATTAAATTGTAAATCCAAGAAGGGGCTAAGCGATAAAATTTTACTCTTGTTATGTAACGGCTTATTATTCAATAATCTATTATATTCATCACTAAATGCATCTAACTGCGCAAACTTAACCAAATACATTAAGCTATCATTTAATTCATCAGCCGTTAAATAACTGCAGGTAAGTCTATTTTGTATTACTTTAATTCTACAATTCTTCACAAACCTAAGTACGTAGGCCATTGTACGTTGTACCTTATATAGTTTAGAATAACGCTCAAATTCAATTAACACGTTGTTTACGTTTACATAATTTACTAATGAGCCTACCTGCTTCATTTCTGGTAACGTTATACTATTTAACTTATGTTTACCCACATTAGGCCAATTAGATTCAGCTAAGGATAAAAATTGAGGACCACTCCACCACAAGGTTTGTACTTTATTATTCATCTGATCTACTCCGCGAGAAATATGATCAGCTGGATTGTGTTCGGTTGGTACGTATCGCCATTCACAGTTCTTAGTTAAACAATTAATTTTATTTACTCGATTTGCAACAAATACCTTTAATTGCTTTGGAGTAGCGCGCGATGTACGCAACCAACCAAGCACTATCATCGAGTCTGTCCAGTAAACACAACAAGAGATAGTACATCGTAAGGAGTTAGTCACCTTATTCCCTAACTCGGCGGACAACAGCGCGCCACATAACTCGAGTTTAGGAATTGTTAAACCCTTTAATGGGGCGATCCTTGATTTAGAACAAAGTAACTGTACATGAATTTCTCCGCTCTGATTCAGAGAACGCACATAAACACATGACCCATATGCACATGCCGACGCATCAGAAAAAATATGAACTTCAATATTCAATGCATTTTTACATATCACATGTCTAGGTACCTCTATACAACTAAGGGAATTTACATTTTTTATGAAATTATACCACATTTTTTTTATTTCTTCATCTACTGGGTCATCCCATTCTAATTTGCATAACCATAGCCTTTGTAAGATTAACTTAGCCTTAACAATAAATATACTTAAAAGACCTAATGGGTCAAATATTTTTGCAATAGAAGATAATATATTTCGTTTTGTGATTTGTTCATGCATATCTACTTGTACTGAAAATTTAAACAAATCAGATTGAGGTGACCATGTTAACCCTAAAGTACTGGTAACTGTTTTAAATTCGGTAAGTTCTTGAACTTCATTTAATTTATTTTCTACAAACAATTGACTTGCATTCGATCGGAATTTTCGCAAATTAAAACAGGCTGAACTTAACGATTTAGTAATTAATCTGCATATACGATTTAACCCTTCCTCCGTCTGGTGACCCGTTAATAAATCGTCCATGAAAAAATCGTGCTTAATTATCTCCTTAACCTCTGGATTCTCACACTCATGCGCTAGTTGCAACAGACAACGAGTACTTAAGTACGGCGCCGAAGCGGTTCCGTAAGTAATAGTATTTAATTTTAAATGTTTTTCTGGTTCATGCTCGTTCTCCCTCCATAATATCATTTGCAAATGCCTTTGACTCTCAGAAACTAAGATTTGTCTATACATTTTTTCAATGTCTGAGGTCAAAACATAATTATGTTGTCTAAATCTGAGCAATATACTAAATAAGTCGTCCTGAATCACCGGTCCCACCATTTGTATGTCATTCAACGAATACCCGGTACTAGTTTTCTCGGAGGCATTAAATACAACCCGAAGTTTAGTTGTCTCACTCTTTCCCTAATAACAGGGTGATGCGGTAAATAACATGCAAACGGGGGTCTGCAACTCTCCGATAAGTGATTCAATTGTTCGTATTCATTTATAAAATCTACATAACTACATTTTACGTTAGGCTGTTTTTTAAACCTTTTCTCCAAATTCATTAAACGAGATTTTGCCTTTACATAGGAGTCTCCCAATACAGAAGGAGAAGTGTGGAAAGGCATTTTTACACAAAATCTACCATTTTCAGTTCTATACATATTTTTCACAAAGTGTTTTTCACAAAATTCTTCTTCGGTACTCATTGGTATTTGATCTATACATATAACTTCCTCAACCTTCCAAAACTTCTCCAACTGTTCACTAACATTTCGAGCTAAATTACATTTTGCTTCATATTTAGGTATACATATATCCACGGGACCCGTAACAAGCCAACCTAACTTAGAACTCTGCAGTGTGGGAAGACCTTTACCTAATTTTACTTGTTGACCGGTTACAAGTTCCCAAAACAAATCGGCTCCTATCAATATATCTACCTCAGAGGGCTCATGAAATCTGCTATCTGCTAAATCCACTAATATGTCACCCGGAATATTCAATTTATTTGCATTTACCTTTACACTTGGCAACATATTAGTAATTCTAGGTAGAATCATACAATTAACTTCTACGGAAAATTTATTATGCAATGAGTTTATCACAAAGTTACTACTTTCTACTAATTTTAATTTAGTATTTCCTATACCGTTAATATTAAAGTTATGATCTATCCGTTTGCAAGGTAATCCCAGTTTCTTACAAAAACTTTCCGTTACTAATGATATTTGACTACCCGAATCTAACAATACGCGTGCTACATAATACTTATTTTTCGTTTCGCTAAAAACTTTGACAAGCGCGGTCGACAAAAGAACGTATTGAGCAGCAAGCGTTGATAACGAAACCGGTTCCGCGCCTGGCGGCCCATACCGCGTAGGCACATCGCAGCCCGCGGCGGCCGGCAGCTGAGTAGGTGGCGGGTCGCATCCAGCCACAACTCCGACGGACGTCGTCGAATGTGACGTAACCGTAGTGACGTCTTGGGTCGAACTCAATTTTTTACTAGTGTCTTCGGATTGAGGTCTATTTCTATGCAATAATGCGTTATGTTTATATTTACAAATTTTACAACCGAATGATTTGCAGTTATAAGCCCGGTGACCCGGTTTAAAACAGTTAATACATAATTTATTCTTAGAAACAACATTGTTTCTTTCATCCAAACTCATAGAAATAAACTTCGTACATTCAAATAGGCGATGATCTTGATTACAAATGACACAGTTATTATTAAAATTACGGTTACTGTTTGCTTGCGAGGATGCGACAAAACTAGCTGCCTTCTCACCTTTAATATTCAATTTACTTGGCCTCGCCGCTTCTAGTACATCCGCTCGATCGCGTAAAAACTTAAAAAACTCATCGAGGGTAGGAACCTCTCCTAATGAACTTTTATGTTCCTCCCACCTTCTACTCGTTGAATTATCCAGTTTATTTACTGTTAAATGAATAATAATGGTATCCCAATGATCTACAGGTTGGTCTAACGTCTTTAAACCTCTTAAATTTCTAGTTACATTATCAATTATATGACGCAGTGATTTATCCGACTCCTTATTTATGCTTTCCATATTAAATAATGACTTCATGTGATTACTTATAAGAAGGCGTTTATTATTATATCTTTCACATAACAAGTCCCACGCTACACGATAGTTATCAGAACTAAATGTTAAGGATTTAATTATCAAAGCTGAGCTACCCTCTAATGACGATCGCAAGTAATGGAACTTGTTTATTGTTTCAATACAATCATTTTTATGAATTAATGCCTCGAATGTATCTCTGTACTCTAACCATTGACTATAATTACCATCGAATGTTGGTAATTTAATCGTGGGTAATTTTATTGAACTAGAAAATGAATTCGCACTTTCGAAACTACCACTTTGCTTTACCGTTGGATGGGCCAGACTTTTCCTTCTAAGGTTATATTCTTCTATTTTCTCTAAAATACCTGACCTTGAGAAATTAATAAATAAAATTGCCCTTCAATCTCGGAACGAATCTTCATTTGTTCCTCTGGATTTTCCGATTCTATTTCAATTTCAGATTGTAAGTCATCGAAAGTGGAAAAACATGCTTCTAGTTTGGACAATCTTAACCTTAACTCGGAAATTTGCTGATCCGTTAATTTCTCTAAATTTGCAATGTCCTCTATGTAACCTTTAAAAATTGTCAATCTACCTTTTATATAACTTCTCTTTTTTATTGGATCTGCTAGTTTCCTGGAAGCTTGAGACATTGTTTCTAATACGACCAATCAATCCTACGTTGTGTTAATTGAATTAATTGCAAAAGGATATCAGGAACTTAAACAATACTTGCCAAATATATTCTACTGCACACGATTGAAATAAGTAGGTAGGTAGGAAGGAAAAAAATGGAACGGGCTCACCTCGCCTCGTGGCGTTTGGAAATTCCTTGATATAACTCTCTCTTCCCTTTATCCTTGGATTCCTTGACTTTGTCCTTCAATTAATGCCTTTTTATTCCTGAAAATCCTGGTCACGGCACCAAAAAAATGTTTAGGCTTATATTTGGTCTGTGTAGATAGGAGCTGAAATAGATACTCGGAGACGATTTTAGACGTTTATTGTACGTACTTTGCCTTTCACTTTTTACAATTATGGATTAAAAAATACGAGGCAAACTATACAATGCAAGGGATAGCAGACGTAGACGACGTTTTGACCGCGGTACCGCACTTATATAGGCACAATTGCAGGCAGTAGGGAGATGGCGGCCGAGCGTCCCGCACCCCGCACTCCTGGGCGTGAACAGTTGCATAGAACTGCACCAATAGCTATTCCTGATGCGTCTGTTTGTATTACAAATTCATTATCTTTAGAAAAATCAGGATATTGCAGTATTAACAACTTTTTTTAAGATTTCAAACGCTTTGTGACACTCATCAGTCCATTGAAATGGTTCTTTTTTTCTGCTTAATTTATTTAAAGGTATAGTAATATCGGCAAAAGATTTTATAAATTTACGGTATTAATTACAGAATGCTACAAAACGCTTGACCTCGTTTGAATTTTTGGGAATTGGATAATTTTGAAGTATTTTAGTTTTTTCTGGATCAGAAGAAACGCCTTTTTCTGAAACAACGTGTCCTAAATACATAAGCTCTTTTTTTAAGAATTCACACTTTTGGGGATTTAATTTTAAATTTACTTTTCTAAGTCTTTCTATTACGCTGATTAAATTTTAATTATGAGTAGTCAAATTGCGTCCAAAAATGACTAGGTCATCTAAATACACAAAACATTTTTCAAATGAACGACTGAATGAACTTGGACTAATTTTAAGCCCCATCGGTAGACGTTTCATTTGATATTGTCCTGAACTAGTTGTAAATGCCGTATACTCACGACTCTGAGGGTTCAAGGTCACTTGGTAATAACCTTGGTGAAGGTCAAGATGACTAAAATAAATTGCGCCAGAAAGAGAGTCTAAAATTTCATTGATATTTGGCAACGGAAATTTATCATCAGCCACGATCTCATTTGATTCCTATAATCTACTACTAGCCTCCATTTCTTATTTTAACCTTCAACACTTTTTAACCGACTTTCGAAAAAGGAGGAGGTTCTATGTCCGACTGTATATATGTTTTTTTTTTTATGTATGTCCGCGCATTTCTCCGTCAGTTGTGGACCGATTCTCAAAATTCTTTTTTGATCCGAAAGAATATACTCACGAGGTGGTCCCATATAAATTTTATCGAAATTGCTTTAGCGCTTTTTGAGAAACTGAACAAAAACGAAAAATACGCATATCTTGATAACGTTTTTGTGTTCTCCAAATGTTTAAATTCCACGTTCCATGTTATTGGGGTTTTTAGTTCTGGGGTATAACAATTAAAAAGCGAAAAATAAAAAACTTTTTACAAAAAAAACAACTGACTTCCAAAAAATAAATACACTAAAAATTTAAAAATAACTTTAATTTCGGAAGTCGGTGTCAAATATCGAAGAAATAAAATACAAACACCGACTACCGAAATTAAAGTTATTTTTAAATTTTTAGTGTATTTATTTTTTGGAAGTCGGTTGTTTTTTTTTGTAAAAAAGTTTTTTTTTAGGTACTAACAATATTGGGCTTGACCATTCACTGCTGCATTCTTCTATGATATCATTTTCTTTCGTGTTTTTTATTTGATTTTCAATTTCGGGCTTTAATGCTTGTGGTAAACGATATGGTATAACATATACTGGGGACACATTTGGTTTAATTGTAATTGATTGTTGGTAACTATTTGTGGTTGTTAACCTATCACCTTCTACGTAAAACACATCAGCATATTTTGCGCATATTGCTTCAGTACTTTTTTGCTCTTCATCGTGTAAATGAGATAAATTTAATTCGTTCAGTAGTTTTTGAACTCTATTAACGTTTATGCCAGTTTTATTGTATGAACATAAATGATAGTCATTTAAAGATTGTAACTCTGGTGTAAATAATGGTAACTCTACGTCTTTTTCAGAAACATTTAAGATCTTAATAGGAATTCTATTATTTTTTACTCTTGTAATTTCATTTGCTAAAAATATTTCTTTGCTCAACTCTTTTCCACATACAACAATATCACCATTTATGCATTTATCCACATAAATATGGTGTATCGATTCTGATCGAGCAGGAATAACTAAGAAATTTTCTTTTTTACTATCATTATTAATCAATTTTAATGAATAACTATAATTATCTTTATATAAAGTAACTAAATTTGTATGTTAATTAATATTAGCTCCATATTTCATTAGAAAATCTAAACCTAAAATTCCATCAGCTGTTAGCGGTAACGATTCAAAAATTGAAAAGTTATGGTTAAAATGTCTGTGTCACGAGTTTTTAAAGTTAAGTTAACTAATCCCTTACATCGCGTCTGCCCTCCAATGCCATTTATTAATGTATTGTCTCTTTGCACTGGTGTGTTAAAGGGAATTGCTCCACTTTTTATAACAGACTAGCGACCCGCCCCAGCTTCGCTTGGGTACAAATTATACATATAAACCTTCCTCTTCAATCACTCTATCTATTAATAAAAACCGCATCAAAATCCGTTGCGTAGTTTTAAAGATTTAAGCATACATAGGGATATAGGGACAGAGAAAGCGACTTTGTTTTATACTATGTAGTGATAATGAAGCACCTGTATCAATAAGCCAATAATATTTTATGTTGTTAATGTTTAATGTCACGTATTTAGTGTCTACATTACATGATGACGATCTTAAGAATACAGATGGTATTCTCGATCGAAAAAACTGAATCTGGCTATTATTTGATTGTTCACTACTTTGAGGCTCCTCTACATTGTGTTCTGCTGTATATAAGTTACGGTTTTGAGTGTTAAGTCTACTCCTGTTTTTCTGAAAACTGTTAGATGGTCTACGATTACTATGCTTTCCTCTGAAGTTATTATTAAAATTGTTTCCTCTATAGTTATTATAATTTCCGCGCCCAGTTCGACGCTGATATCCATTGCCACTACTTTGTCCTAGCTGTCTACGAAAATAATTTGAGTTTTGACCATGATTGTGACTACCACCGCGACCACGACTGTCACTAAAGCGTCTATTGTTATAGAAAGTACGTCCTTGCTTTGATACATGCATGACGTTACCTTGTTGCTGTGCGGCAGGCCTGTCCTCGTCTTTTGCAGCCTGTATTGCTTCCTTCAAGCTGTTGTAATTGCGTGACGTGATGATTGTGGATAGTCTTGAGCTGCGTAGTCCATCTGAAAATGTTTTTATCGCAGATTTTTCATTTATGGGTTTAAGTATCTGTACTTAAACCCATAAATGAAAAATCTGCGATAAAAACATTTTCGCAGACGGGGATTCCAGTGCTTATTCTGATAAGCGCTGGAATCCTCGTCTGCTTGAAAAATCGTCATGTTAGTAAATAACTGCTCTATTTCCTTACCATATTCCTTAACGGACTTTTGACCTTGTCTCATAGTCTGCATCCGGGATTGAATGGCTGTGTACGACTTTTTTGTTGTTAAATTATTACTCAAATCTTTAATTAATTCAGAAACCGCCTCATATTTGTCAGAAATACGCAATTTTGCGTTTTCCGAAAGTCTACTTTTTAAGATGAAAATGATCAATAAAGAATTACCTTTATCGTCGAGCATATTCGCGTACATTTCGATAGAGTCAATCATTCTCTTAGTGGCGCTTGCAGTGTCATCCATAACTGGAATTAAATTACATGCCACCTTTAAGTCGAATTCCATTTTGTTAGTTTCTATTGACTTAGGAAAAATACATAAATTATTTATTTCGTCATACAATTTTGGCACTTTTCTAAAATATACTTTCCTAATTTAATTACTTTCGTATCGCTACTTTTACCTAAAACTAAAAATAATGATTCACACTTCTCAAAAACATCATTAGCTTCTTTCAATTTTATTTCAATAGTGTGGCCTTTATACCGACTTTGTCCTCTTTTTACCAAATATTTTCGTATCTCATATAACAACTCTTGACATTCTTTTAAACTTTATAACATAATGAATCTAATATTCTTGAAATATTGCTATAATTATTCATAATTAGGTAAAACTTAACACTATTTCGTAACATACTGATAAAAGAATTCTACACTTTAGCACTTTTCGCCGCGAGGTTTCATGTTCGATGAGTATCCGTGCGCCGTTTTATGAATTATAATTAATAATAATATATTCCACAACTATCACACAACGCCATCTAGTCCCAAGCTAAGTAGAGCTTGTGTTATGGATACTAGACAACTGATAAACATACTTATATATTTCTAAATACATACATATTATAGATAAATTACACCCAGACACAGAACAAATGATCGTGCTCATTACACAAACATTTGTCCTGGGTGGGAATCGAACCCACGACCTCCGGCATAGCAGTCAGGGTCACTAATTATTAGCGTAATGAAATTTGATCACTGGCTTTACACTCAATATTATCTTCTAAAACCCAAATAAACTGTTCGAATATATTCTAAACTCTTTAAATAACACTCATTTTGGAAACACTTATTTTTGAGATACTAAAAGTATGTATAGGTTTTAAACACTCACGAAAAGTTTGTTTTGCTTACGCTGTAGTCTCCTCAACGTAGAGGCGACCTGATGGGGGGTATTGCTTGCATACCCATTTCTTCTTGAATTAGGCGTCGATGGCAGGCCTTATATAACTTACGGTAGGAGGGGTTCGCATCGGCGTCGAGGGTACGATGAAGTACCTGGGACTCGTCCTCGACAGCCGGTGGAACTTCGTCGAACATTTTCGACGTTTGGCTCCCAGATTGGACAGGGCCGGGGCCGCCTTGAAGCGGCTCCTACCCAATCTGAGGGGGCCAAACGCCTCCTGCCGGAGGCTCTACGCGGGGATCGTGCGGTCCATGGCCCTCTACGGGGCACCGGTGTGGGCGAGTTTGTTGAGGCAGCGATCAGCTCGCCTGATGAACGCGTCCCAGAGGGTCATGGCGATCCGCATCATCCGAGGATACCGCACGATCTCCCGTGAGGCGGCGAGCCTCCTTGCCGGACTGTCACCGTGGGATCTGGAGGCAAAAATCCTCGCGCACCTGTACGAGTGGCGCGAGGAGGCCAAACGCCGGGGCGAAACTCCTCTACCGCGACAACTCGCGGCTCGGCGGACCGAGCTCCGGCAGGATCTCATGGTGACATGGAGAGAGCGACTGTCGCAACCCAGCGCTGGGCACGCCACCATCGAGGCGGTAGTGCCCCTCTTTGAGGAGTGGCTGGAGAGGCATCACGGCGCCCTCACCTTCCGCCTGACGCAGGTGCTCACCGGACACGGCTGTTTCGGTAAGTACCTGTGTCGGATCAAGGCGGAGGTGACCCCCGGGTGTTTCCATTGCGAGGATCGCCCAGTGGACACGGTGGAGCATACGGTGGAGGTTTGCCCCGCTTGGGCAGAGCACCGCCGTGTCCTCGTGGATGCGATAGGCGGCAGTGACCTCTCGCACCGTGCTCTGGTTCAGGCCATGGTACGGAGCGAGAGGGAATGGGAGGCCGTCTCCTCCTTCTGCGAAGCAGTAATGCTCGCGAAGAGGGAGGCGGCATACGCTAGGGAGACTCGAACTCAGCCGAGTCGCCCTAGCGCTCCCAGCCGCAACCGCCGCCTGAGACGCCAGGGGGTTCGGACGCCGCGAGACGATCTCCGGCCACCGTAGACCCGGGCCTGCGGACGACGAGTAGTGGGTAACTCGCCGTCCGATCAGCACCAGGCCCGAGAGTCGACGGCGCGTAGTGTTCCACGCGCGCCTCAAAGAGTTGTCAGCCAAGGGAAGGGGCCTGCCACGGCCGATGCCTGCCCGGGGGTGGAGGATAAATTCGAAAGAGTTACCTCGCCCCCGGGCACTCGAGGTAGGGAGGAACAGGGGTGGGTTTTAGTCAGTAAGAGTCTGACACACCCTTCCGCTCCACCGTAGAGCGGAAGAAGTCATAGGATGATTTCACACCCCCCAAAAAAAAAAAAAAAAAGGCCTTATATAACTTGCAACTAAAAAATAGTACAAGTACCAAAACCAGGGCCAGCAAAATATATGTTACCGTGCTTATACTTTGTATGTGGTTTCCGAAATTTTTCAACTGAGCCGAATTTTCGCCAGCAGCATTCTGGGTTAGAAACACGTCTTCTTTTTCTACTTTCGACTTTCGGCACATCTTGAGAATGAATTTGAAACCAACTTAAAAATTGTACTTCTGTAACCAGCACCTAAAAGCTAAAACAAAAGAAATAAGTTCCTTGGCAGAGCCCTAGCAGGGTCGCCATGTGATGTTGGAACCTTGGCTTGTAGTAATGGAAACAACTATTTACAGTTCGGTGTATTTTATTAGACTAATACTTAATTACAATAAAATGAATATAAAGAAAAGTTGCTTACATAGCTAAGTGCGTGCACACATAGGTATCGTACTACGTAACAATATACTCACACTTCAAGACAGTGAAGAGCGGCAGAAGTTCGATTCAACTGACTTAGCCAGGGACCAAGACGCCTTACTACCTGCTGGTTATGGATCAAATTTGTTTCAATTTGGTTAATATGTTCAAACAAAGCAACACGTTCTTGCAGGACTTAGCAGCCCTGTTGAGGGCTCTCTTCTTCTGACTCACGTCATTTCGTTTTGCGCGTACGAGCGTCAACCTATCAGCGCGATTGCACTCGGCACCAAACCATGGAAGACCTTTGCCAGACATTGTTACGTCAGAGAACGTAGTATAGTGCTTCATTCCATGCCGAAACACATCCGTCACGGCATCCGTGCACAACGAAGCATCAGTCGACGAAAACAAGTGTGCTGCCAAGGATAACATGCGAAGAAAAGCATGCCATCTCAATCTGCTGACCTGTATCGCCAAACCCGCCTTGTGCCTCTAGGTCTAGAATCGAGTGGGAAGATGACGAATACAGACTTCACCAGACAGTGATCGGAACTACCGAAGAACTACTACTGAGGAAATTGACGTGGAGTATCGGTCTGGAACTGTTGTTAGCAGCAGGTCCAAGCAATTGGCTGTGTGCAAATTAACATCCGGCATTCTCGTTGCCTCCTGAACTAGCTGGGTGAGATTTAACGCTAGAGCGTTAGCTTTCGCATCACTCGTTCAGCATGGTCTGTCCACTGGTATGGAAAGAGCCACTCCTAGGTAGGCATTTAAGTCCCCCAGTAACACCAATTGGGCAGAAGCGTACCGCTGCTGAGCCACATCCGCCGCCTCACTGAGGTGTTGTGTGAGCCCAGTAGTCTCCAAATTGCCGCTGTGTGAACGGTAGACACAGGCGTAGATAATTTTATCTATCTATAGACCTGTGTCGACTAGAACCCAAAGTGTTGAGAACCTGCCGTCCTTAAGGTTGCGGAGATGCCGATAGCAGATGTCGTCCCGGGCGTACATACACACACCCGCGCGTTGTTTAAAATTTTGCTCCAGGTTAAACCCTGGGTAAGTAACCGGGATTTTTTGACAGTTTGCGGGCAGCCTTTTATGTGTGGCTATCACACTACTTGGGCCCTCAACTACCTGCGGTCGGCCAGCGGCGCACCGTGCCCCAGATCCCGCTATCTGCCGCGACTAGTCTCCCGATACGCCCATATCAGCGCGTGTCTGGTTGGTCTGCCTGCATTGGAACAACTATTTCGACCGAACTCCTCTGAATTGGCTTCATTGAGCATCGTAACGGAACGTGGCTAGGCCGCTTGGCGGTACGTCTTTGCACAGTGAGTGGACACAAGCCATCGGCTGAAACCTACCACCAGTTAGTGACACCTGATTAGCACCACCCGGGGATCACGTGTATGGACTAAATAAGGGTATTCTCCTACCGAATCGGGTGGCTCGGCCCCTAAAAAACATCTTAACTACCCGTCACCTTAGTTGTCACATCACCTCTAGCCATCATCATCTTTAAATATTTCAGTCACCGAATGAGTTGCTTGTGTTGCAAGTGACACTGAATGATGCTTAAAATATGATTACAGGTGCTACAGAAACGAAAATCTCAATTTAATCAAAAGTTAAACGCTGAAAGGAGTGTAACACCAGGTAAAAGTTTATATTACAATTTTTTTATAACAACAAGATTTCCTATTGTTATTATATTCCATTTATATTAAAAATAATAATAATTTCTCTTAGGAGCCAAGTTCAAACCCTTCATAGACCTACTTCTTGAGCAGGGAGTGTTTAACGACAAGGAGATCAGAGATCACGTAGACACTATGCTCGTCGCCGGGCATGATACTTCAGCGAATGTACTTATGTTTACCATGGTATTGTTGGGGTCTCACCCTGCAGTTCAGGAAAAAGTGTTTGCAGAGTAAGTATGTAAATACACAACCAATTGTTGCTTTTTTTATATGTGGGAAATCAGAAGATGAGTTCTCCCGCTCTGGGTGGAAAAGTGGCGTGTGAGATTCTTACTGACTAAAACCAACCCGTGTTTCTTCAATTGCCTTTAGTGTTTTAGGGTCACGTGACTCTTTTTTTCTTTTTTTTTTTTTTTTATAATTGATAGGCTCGCGTTTGACCACTATCTCACCTGATGTTAAGCGATGATGCGGTCGAAGATGGAGCACGCTTGCCCAGAAGCAACCTATTCACTCTTGACTTAAAGACTCCCAGGTTGTATCTTACAGGAAACACAGACTCCGGTAGAGAATTCCACTCTCTAGCTGTACGTGCAATGAATGTTTTCTCAAAACGCTTTGTGCGTATGGATGGGATGTCCACCATGAACCGGTGGCACTTCGCCGTACGTCTTGTGGTCCTTAGATGAAACGGGCTTGGCGGAATCAAATCATGCAATTCCGTCGCACACTCCCCAAAATGTAATCGATAGAAAACCGACAGGCTAGCAACTCGGCGTCTATGTTCAAGACTTAGGAGTTTTGACTCAACGAGTCTATCATTGCCGATGATCCTCTTGGCTCGTTTCTCAATTGACTCAAGGGCATCAAGCTGGTAGATACCAAGCAAGATTGCAGATCCGTCCCAAAGATGAGAGCAGTACTCCATACACGATCGGACTTGCGCTTGATAGAGTTGGAGCAGCTGTTCCGGCGTGAAGTATCGTCTCACCTTTGCGAGGACCCCCAACTTTTTGGCAGCCACTTGAGCCTTAGCCTCTATGAAGGGACCAAAATTGAGGGTAGATGTTAAAGTAACACCAAGAAGATCAAGTCGGTCGGTTATCGGCACGGTTACACCTCGGAAAGATGGAGCCGGGTGAAATTGGCTCTTTTTAGCAGAAAAAAGACACGCCTGGGTCTTAGCAGCATGGAACATAACCAGATTGGTATCGCCCCATTCTGAGACAGCCTGCAAGGACAAGTTCAAGCGCCCAACCATAGCCTCTCGGAGAGACCGGACCTGAGACCCACTAACTCGTGCGTCTGGCACGTATCTCTCGGCAACAGTGCTGTCGTCTGCATACCCAAAGGTACCGGGTTTTAGCAGATCGTTAATATGCAGCAAAAACAATGTTGCCGAGAGCACCGACCCCTGAGGAACACCGGCATTAATAGCCAGCAGTCCGGACGAGCAGCCATCTATGACTACTCGGATAGACCGATCCCTCAGGAAATCAGCTATCCAATCACACAATCCAGCGGGCAGACCGAAGGAAGGAAGCTTGCCAATTAAGCTGTCGTGCCAGACCCGGTCGAAGGCCTTCGAGATATCAAGGGAGACCGCAAGGGCTTCCCCTTGTTTGTCGATGGCCTCACTCCAGATGTGAATGGCATACGCTAGAAGATCTCCTGTTGACCGATTTCGGCGGAAGCCGTATTGTCGGTCACTTAGGATATCGTTAGCTTCTAGGTATGCTAGGAGCTTACCATTCAGTATACGTTCCATACTCTTACAGAGAACGGAAGTTACCGAGATGGGCCTGTAATTTGCTGGGTCAGCTCGACTACCCTTCTTGGGTACGGGTTGCACGTTAGCTTGCTTCCAAGCCATCGGCACTTTTCCAGTCTCAAACGAAAGGCGATATAGGCGTGTCAAGATCGGAGACAACTCAGGCGCACAAGTCCTCAGTACAATTGCCGGTATCCCGTCGGGACCACTAGCCTTGTTCACGTCCAGGTTACGCAGTACCCTCCGGACATCCTTCTGATGAATGCGAATGTCTGACATAATCGACTCGCATCCACCAAGAGTACCAGGGGGCCTCGCGCCACCAGGATCTAGACGCGAAGATTCCGCAAACAGAGAGGCAATCAAGCTTGCTTTCTCCTCAGCGGAGTGGGCCAGCGACCCGTCGGGTTTCAGCAGTGGAGGTAGTGAGGGGCGGCAGAAGTTCGATTCAACCGACTTAGCCAGGGACCAAAACGCCTTACTACCAGCTGGGTAAGAAGCAAGTTTGTTCCCAATTCGGCCAATGTGGTCAAACCGAGCCTTCCGCAACACCTTCTTGCAGAACTTGGCAGCCCTGTTGAAGGCTCTCTTCTTCTGACTCACGTCACTCGCTTTACGCGTCCGAGCATCGACCCATGCTAGGTAGGCCGCGTGTTTAAGCACATCAGCGCGATTGCACTCGGCACCAAACCATGGTCGAGCCCCGCCAGACATTGTTACGTCAGAGAATGGAATGTAGTACTCCATTCCCCGCCGCAACACATCCGTCACGGCGTCCGCGCACGACGAAACATCAGTCGAAGAAAAGCAAGTGGGCCCCCAAGGATAACATGCGAAGAAAGATCGCATGCCATCCCAATCTGCTGACCTGTATCGCCAAACCCGCCTGGTGCCTCTAGGGCTAGGATCGGGCGGGGAGTAGACGGATACAGATTTCACCAGACAGTGGTCGGAAGTACCTAATGGTGAAGAAATCGACACTGAGTAACGGTCTGGATCTGTTGTCAGCAGAAGGTCCAAGCAATTGGCTGTGTGCGAATCAACATCCGGCACCCTCGTTGCCCCCTGGACCAGCTGGGTAAGATTTAACGCCAGCGCTAGCTTATACGTCTCTTGTCCAGCATGGTCTGTGTACTGGTATGGGAAGAGCCACTCCTGATGGTGGGCGTTGAAGTCCCCCAGTAACACTAATTGGGCAGAAGGGTACCGTTGCTGAGCCACATCCGCCGCTTTACTCAGGTGTTGTGTGAGCCCAGTTGTCTCCAGATCACCGCTGTGCGAACGGTAGACACAGGCGTAGACAATTTTATCTAGGCCTGTGTCCACTAGGACCCAAAGAGTAGAGAACCTGGAGTCCTCAAGGTTACGGAGACGCCGATAGCAGATGTCGTCCCGGGCGTACATGCATATACCAGCGCGTGGCTTAAAATTGTGCTCCAGGGTAAACCCTGGGTAAGATAGGTACGCCACATCAGACGGACATCCGATCTGCGTCTCCGAAAGGAATAAGAGAGCTGGTTTCTCAGTCTCTAGGTGGTGGTGGACTGCGGCGAGATTTGAGTGCAGACCTCGAATGTTAGAAAGGTGCACTTTGTGTGAGAGGGAGTGCTGCCGCTGTACAGCTTTTTTCTTTTTAGTTCCTTTTTTCATGAATAAAAGAGTGAAGGAAGGAGAGGAGAAGGAAGTGAAATGAGGTTCCATGCTGGCTACCTTCAGGCACGCACTGACAGGACGGTATCATTGGGGGACTAGTCTGGAGACTGCGGGGACGCCCGAGCCCCCCCGGGAATGTCCATCGGGCCCTCTCGTCTGGTCGCCAACCAGCACGATGGTGCATTCCGGGATTTTTCGTCAGTTGGCGGGGCAGCCTTTCGTGTGTGGCTAGTACACTACTTGGGCCCCCAACTAACTGCGGTCGGCCAGCGGCGCACCGTGCCTCGGATCCCGCTACCCTCCGCGACTAGTCTCCCGATACATTCATATCAGCGCGAGCCCGGTTGGTCTGCCTGCAATGGAACAACTATTTCGACCCAACTCCTCTGGATTGGCTACACTGAGCATCGTACCGGAACACGGCCAGGCCGCTTGGCGGTACGTCTTTGCCCAGTGGGTGGTCGCAAGCCATCGGTCGAAACCTACCACCAGTTTGTCACCTGATTAGCACCACCTGGGGACCGCGTGTAGGGACTCAATGGGTATACTCCTACGGACGCGGGTGACTCGGCCCCCAAAAAATCTTCTGTCTTTCAAACACTCCCGCGAACCAACTTCCTTGTGAAGTCACAAGGAAATTGGTTCGCGGGAGTTTTTACCTTTTTAATTACTATATCCGGCTTGCTGTCGAGATTTTGACGACAAGTCGCAAAATGAGGACAGTATTACAACCGTGTATATTTTTATTTCCACAATAATTGAAGGATACAAGAGATTCTGGGAGGAAAAAGAGACGTAGAGAAGACGGACTTGTCGAGACTGGTGTACTTGGAGGCAGTTCTGAAGGAGAGCATGAGAGTCTTCACCATTGTGCCAGTCATTGCAAGAAACCTAGTTAAAGATGTTAAACTTAGTAAGTCGATGCAATAAGTTATTATCAGGCCATTCTTTTGCAGCAGTTTTGATGACTTTCTGTTATTTATCTTTCTTAATCCGTCATTCTTTTTCAGAAAACTACACTCTCTCAGCCGGTCGGACTTGTGTCTTAGCTCAATTTGGTCTCCACAAGCATCCGATGTGGGGTCCAGATAGACACGAGTTCAAGCCTGAACGATGGCTGGAACCTGGCAGACTACCTGACAATCCCAACGCGTTTGCTGCCTTTGGTTTGGGAAGACGTCAGTGTATAGGTAAAATCTGCTCCAAAAGGCTTGTCTGAGAATATCTAAGGTTAGAGGAACAAAGAGTAATGTTTCTCATCTTCCATTGAAAAAAGAAAATCTTCCGACCAGGATGTTGTGTCTTGAGGACAACTGCCTGATGTTTTTATTAATTCATTAATACGGTCTATAATACAATCCTCAAATCCGGTACCCTGCTCTATTTCCGGGAGGATGACCAACAGTCCCAGGGTGGTATTGGGTTATTACCCATAAGTCCGATATGGTGAAGATGTGTGTCGACCAGGGTTGCGCAACTTATGCTCCAAATATCGTCGTGATATTCGCTGAAGGTCGTACAGGTTTACGCGCCGACTTCGACACACCCCGACGACGAAGTAGAGACTATGTATGAGGATACATCCAGAGCCATACATGGTTATGTAACTCATTTCGTGGTCATGTGGGACGTCAACGAGAAACTGGGCAATCGAGACAGTGACGAGCTACGGGAGGGACGATTTTGACTTTATTTTCATTAAGAATCAGTTCAGCATCGAGCGCCCGTTTGGAAGCTCGAGTGAAATAATCCTGTAGTCATTGAGTAGCTATGTGTACCTACTTCTTTATAGGCAGCTACCAGGCATGTCTCATCTGTATATTGATAAACAGAGCAGTACTTGACTACATGTTCCATGTCGTTATTATTTATGCCAGTTAGTGTAAGGGTTCAAGTACTGAACCTTGTGCCGTTCCTTCAGTGACGTCGATGGCGTCACTGCTTTCATTACTGATCTTAACATTATATTTACGATTGTGAATGTAGTGCTTGCAATAATCAATTAATATTGGTCCTCGAACTACAGAGTTATCTTATTATGTCAACAACGTGTCATGATGTCTTAGCGTCTTGAAAGCCTTCAAGAAGTCTATAAATAGCAAATTTATATAATATAATAGAATAGAATAGAATACTCTTTATTATGTACACCATATAAATTACAATAAAAATATGAGGAAAACATTACATAGGGTGACACAATGGGCGGCCTTATCGCTAAAAGCGATCTTTTCAAGACAACCTTTGGATGGATTTTAAAGAGCACGCCGATAAATTTGCCTACGCGATGCAGGATTTCTGTGACGTTAAGTCTAAATTTTAAGTTCGTATGTGTCAGTGCAGATGTTCCCACAGTTCTAAAAAAACCGATTTTCTTGGCTTTTACGAGAGCATATCTCGTCCTTGATTTCCAGATTGTAACTTTGTAACGTAAACTTTTTTATTGTATCAGGTAAAGCCTACGCTATGATGTCGATGAAGACAACGATCGCTCACGTAGTGAGGAACTACAGGATCAAGGCTGATCACACCAAGATGCGGCTCAAGTGTGTAGTTCTACTGAAGCCAGATAACGAAGGATTTTACATTAGCATTGAGAAGAGGACATAGAAGAACATCTGCTTATAGGACACTTTTTCTACCGTAATACAGTATATACTAGTACGAGGAACAGAATGATTCAGTTTAGAGCATTCAACCTTCTTAGTGATCTATAAAGTATTAAGTGCAGGGCAAGGTTGTTTTTTTATTTAGGGAAATAAAGGTATGTTTTAATTTTTTATTTTTCGTTGCATCTCATGCAAATAATGTTCGTGAATCTTTAATCTCATTTCTGTTTGTGATTATGTCTTTGAAATTAATAAATAAAATACATATAAACTGACACCTTGTTTTCATTTTTTTTTTTTTTTTTTTTTTGGGGGGTGGGAAATCATCCAATGACTTCTTCCGCTCTAGGGTGGAGCGGAAGGGTGTGTCAGACTCTTACTGACTAAAACCCACCCCTGTTCCTCCCTGCCTCGAGTGCCCGGGGGCGAGGTAACTCTTTCGAATTTATCCTCCACCCCCGGGCAGGCACCGGCCGTGGCAGGCCCCTTCCTTTGGCTGACAACTCTTTGAGGCGCGCGTGGAACACTACGCGCCGTCGACTCTCGGGCCTGGTGCTGATCGGACGGCGAGTTACCCACTACTCGCCGTCCGCAGGCCCGGGTGCCGCAGGCCCGGGTACCTTGTTTTCATGGAGGTATGTAAAAACTATTGAACGCCACAACTTACCAGGAGGTAGATTAAAATTAAATATTAGCAATGATATCAATTTTTTTTTTACCCTTCAGGGTTTGCCCTCCCTTGCGTTGGCAAGGGAGGGCAAACAATATAGGCCCCAGATTTAGCTAGGCAACCAATTTGCAATTTGTTAGTGTAATATTAGCAAAAAAGATAAGTAACCACACACACACTAAAAACTATACCTATCGCTACTATTAAAACGAATCATAAAAAATCAACGAGTGCATCACTTCGTTCATCCATTAGTTCTTGCTTCACAATATACAGGGTGGAGAAGACAATACGACAATAAATGAAAACACCGACAATACTAGTTCATAAGAATAAGTTTAAGCTATCAAAAAAATCCTAACATCGAAAATAAAAAAATAAAAATTTCAAACAAACTAAATGGCATAAAACTAGAAACGAAATAGAACACCATTTATAAAATAAATATTACTTCACTAACCTGTCGTAAGAGCGGCAACAACGCGCGGTCCTGTAGCGACTTGATCTTTTGGCTTTTAATTATGGATTAATGCTCAGTAAAATTACACTGAATCACAGATTATTAACCAAATAATCAGGCATCTCTCAACGGCGTGTTATTTATTAATCAAATTATTAATCACGATCAGGATGTAGGTAGGTATGAAAGTCACTAAATTTTTCGTTTTTCAATATGGCCGCCATGAATTCGAATACACAAATTGCACCGACGTAAAAGGTTATTTCTAACGTCTGACAAAAGGTCCCCATTCGCAGCCATGTGTTTTAATTTATTAAAAGATATGATTATTCTATCTTTTAAATCATCAACAGTATCAACAGCTGTTGAGTACACTTCATTTTTGATATGACCCCACAAGAAAAAATCCAGTGGTGTAAGGTCGGGGGACCTGGCTGGCCAACGCGTTGGTCCATAACGGCCAATCCACTGCTGTCCGAACATTTGAGACAAACGCTCTCTAGCAGACACCACTGAATGAGCTGGTGCTCCGTCTAATTGGTACCACATCTGCCTGAATGCAGTTACCGAAAGCTCATCCGTGTACTCGCAAACAGGTCCATTGAGGAGTTCTAAAAACTTTTCAGCATTTAAATTTCCATCAATGAAAACCGGACCGATAATAGTATTTCTATGAATGCCAGCCCAAACATTCACAGTAAATCTGTACTGGTGCGAAGTCTCCCGTCCTAGACGCGGATTCACGCGGCTCCAGTAACGAAGATTCTGTCTGTTCCATAAACCGTTCCTTGTAAATGTACTTTCATCAGTCCACATCACATTGTACAAGAAATCCGGATTCTCGAAATGTTTGTTTTCAATCCAGCGACAGAAGTTTTCCCTAACTGGTTTGTCTCTAGGTAACAATGCATGCAATTTCTTGTATTTATACGGCTTCCGTTTGTCGCGTTTTAAAACTTTAAGAATAGTTGTATGGTCAACACGAAAATGTCGACATGCCCTTCGCGAACTACACGTTGAGTTGCGTTCAAAATAATTTAAAATTCGTTCCTCAAGGGTCACTCTTACACGTGGAGGAGCACTATCCACATGCGGGATTAAGGATCGATTTTCTCGCATCCTCTGGACAGCTTGGACAATGGTGCGCCCGTTGGTCGGACAAAATCGAGTGTTTCCAAACCTCTCTCGGTATGTCCGTATAGCCAAAGCGGCGTTTCTTTGACACTCCCCATAAATTAAAATCATGTCGGTGTACTCCGAAGCTGTGTAACTGTAGCGCGGCATGATTATTAAAAAAAAAAACACGAAAACAATAAAAACTAAGCGTCTAATTTCGCACAATTCACTCACTGTTTAACTAAATACCTAAAACGTTACGTGTCCTGTCACTAAAATAAAGCGTCCAATTTCGCACTAATACAGTCGTAAATGAATTTACAAATTTAAACACGAGCGGCGGGGAAGTCCCTCATCAAAGGCGCCCGCGCGCGGCGCGAACGAAAGTTAGCGGCATCTGAGGACGCGTGACTCGTCACAGGATCGCGGCGGCCGGCGACACACTAACATAAATTTGTTGTAGCAAATTTCTTCAAGAAAGCGAAGTAACAAACGAAACTAGATTTATCTCTTTCGCACACACTAAATTTTTTATTAATATTATGAGTGCATTGCAATTTCCGCATTCATTACTTTCTTATCCAACTCTGATGACACGCTTTATGACTCTTATTACTCAGAGTAAAGGTATAATTTTCACTAAATCAGATGAAAATACTAATTTGGCGAAAGTGTTAAAGTAGCGAGTTGGCAACGTGGCTTTAATGTTTTGATGTTTATACCGATGTGGGTCGTTAACCTGACAGTGTTTCCCTATTATCAGATACATCATGTAGCAAATGTTAAAAATCGAAAATAATTTCCTGTTACTAAACTACTGGATATATTCAAATGACTTTTTGTATGTAGACTGAGAACGTCTTGAGGTATGCGAGGTTTAATTTAATCTCATATTGTCATCACCACTCTGTATACAGCGTTACTGGTAACTCGACGTATTCCTTTTAGGACATCATAGTTGGGTTAAAATGCAATAAATTAAGCAACTAAATGTTCTACGGCAGTTCAGTAGTTTTTTAGTAATGTTACATTTTTTGGGCCGATTTCACCAATTCTTAACGCGCAGTTTTCGATGTTTAAGCTCGCTTAAACGCGTTTAGCCGCTGTCATAACGCTGAAGAGTTTGTTTGTTTGTTTTGTTGAACGCGCTAATCTCAGCAACTACTGGAATGAATTGAAAAAAAAATTTTTGTGTTGAATAGTCCATCTATCCAGGAAGGCTATAGGCTATATATCATCACCTTGCAACCAACAGGAGCGAAGCATCAATAAAAAATGTGGCGAAAACGGAAAAAATAAATTCTTTTGAGATCTTCAGTTGCGTGCGTTGCGTAAACGATTAAAGTTACGCAAAAATTATGTACAACGGAATTGTTCTCCTTTTAATTTTCTAAAAAAAGTGTGACAGCATAAATATGTCTATATTTTAAGGTTAACTCACTATACTCTTTTTATGGTTTTCATTTTTTACGCTAAGCTTAGTTCAGTAAAACTTAGTTTATAGAGCGAATGGTGAAATCGGCCCTTAGTTTTTTTTATGAAAAATCCCAGATTAAATCATTTGAAGCCATTTTTAAAATGATTTATGGCGCGACTGTACTGAAATTTAAGTTATTATCATACTTGACGCCTTAACAGATCTTTATTAATAATAAAAGTTAAAAAATACCTTAAACTTTAGCAAAGATCACGAATGAAACCAATTTTTATTTGCTTCATAAAAAATGTTTTCTAGTGCAAAAAAAAATTACTAACGCTTGATGCACAAATTACTAAGAAAATATCCTTGTCTTATCAGCTATTAAAAAAAATAAGAACATGTATTCAAAACCGAGGGCTGCCCATCGAACAAGACGTGTGAAATGTGTGTAAATAAGGTTTTCAAAATTGATATTGATTAAAACTACTAATAAGGTTCACGAAATTGTTTTAACTGATTTTCCGAATAATTAACCTTTTTATGAGATTTATTTATCTATTTATTTTATAAAAAAAAACATAAGTTTACAGTGCAAGACCAAATCACTTATATTTTAGAAGTTAAAAACTACACATAGGAAAACATAAAAAAAAAACTTATACTAACTTATGATACTAATTACTGAGAAATACATATAAATATTTACACACTTGGTACGGCTTATCATGGAAGATATCCAGATCTATGTGCCGGGTGAGCAAAGAGTTTAGCAGTATGACAGCTCGGGCCGTGGACGCAGCAGTAGCTCGACGAGTGCGCACTCCCGGGGGCAAGGCGAATAGTTCCCTCCAACGCCGAGGACCGTCCATGCCCTCACCTCCGACTAGGAAACGATTCGGCGTCCTCACTAGACCCACCCGCTCCAGAGTAGTTGAATTATCCACTCGGTTTATCAGGAGACGGTTGTAGTGAACTAGTAAAAGTAATTTCGAGAGTGTCTAATCCCACCATCCCTCCAACAAACAAAGATGGATACAGGTAGGGGTAGTAGGTATCCGTACATCCACTTAAAAATAAATCGAGCAAACTTCCTATGGACTCGTTCTATTAAAAACTTTTTTACAAAAAAAAAAATAGAACCGAATCCAAAGTGCAAAATAACTTTAATTACGGAAGTCGGTGTTCCTGATTTTGTGTCTTCGTATTTTGAATCCGACTTCTGAAATTAAAGTTATTTTGCACTTTTTTTGGAAGTCGGTTCTATTTTTTTGTAAAAAAGTTTTTTTACTTTTTAGTTGTGATTCCCTATTAAACAGTGCTAACAATTGATAGATATACGATAGTCAATCAAGAAAATCAAAAAAATCAAGTTAATCGCGGTTGATTTGCCGTCAATTTTTGAAGAGTTCCGTTGTCTGTCTCCGAAACCCATCATCAGATCTATATGAAATTTAAATGGGACCATTTTGGAACAAACCCCTTTCGAACAAAAAAAATTTTGCAAATCCGTCAATATATGACGGAGTTATGACCGAAAAAAAATAAAAAATACAAATATCCGAATTGATAACCTTCTTCTATTTGAATTCGGTTAAAAATAGATGCACTCCTTCCTAGACTAAATCAAAAACGATTTTCATAATGTAGTCCATGACTTTGTATTAAGTTTCATACCTTTTTAGATAGCTAGTAAGACAAGGATATTTTCCTAGTAATTTGTACATCAGGCGTAGTATTTTTTTTTGCACTAGACAATATTTTTTAAGAAGCAATAGCAAAAATTAAAAAAAAAATATGTTTGATCTTTCCTAAAGTTTTATGCATTTCTGAACTTTTAATTATTAAAAAAGATCTGCTATGGCATCAACTATGATAAAAACTTAAGTTTCAGTACAGTCGCGCCGTAAATCATTTTTAAATTGTCTTCATAATAATTATGAGTCAATCTGGGATTTTTTATGAAAATACTAAAAATCTAACTAACTCAAAAACTACTGAATTTCGGTAGATCATTTGGCGGCTTCATTTGCTGCATTTTAACTCTACTATGATGACCTGCAAAGAATACGTCGAGTTCCCAGTAACCCTGTATGTATAATTTATGCTTCATAAAAAAATATAGACATATATATTTTTTATGAAGCATAAATTTAGCAAACTTCCTATCTGTCTCAATAGCTCAGGCGTCAAACGTCCCGGGTTCGAACCCCACCACCGGCGTCAACTTTTTGCATTATTAAAAACATTATTTTAATTTTGTTATATTTTTGTTTTATTTCTAATTTACCTGCCCGCGTAGCATGACCATTTCTATCTCTATTCTACCAAGAAAAGACAAAGTTCTTTCTATCCAACTATGTCGAGTTTGAGTTCCCTTCTGCCCCAGCATGGGGCGCCGGGCGACCCGTAGACTGGCGTTTCTATGAAGACAAAGACATGTATTCATTCTTTCAATAATTATTAAAATATATTACTATTTATTTACTATTTATTATTTATTTAAATTCATTCTTTCAATTTCGTCTGTCCGTCTGTCCATCTGTCTGTCTGCCCGTCGTCTGACACAAAATTTAGTGCGTCTAATTGGAGCCCTATATATTACTGTCACTCAGGTGTACGTCTGGCCGTTTGTCTGTCGTCCGTCTGTCCATCTGTACATCTTTTCGGATGTCCGTCTGTCCGTCTTCCGTCTGTCCGTCTGTCAGTCTGTCCGCCGTCCATCTGTCCGTCAGTCCGTCGGTCCATCTGTCCAGCTGTCCGTCTGTCTGTTTGTCCGTCGTCTGTCTGTCCGTCTGTCCGTCTATACATCTTTTCGGCTGTCCGTCTATCTGTCTGTCCATCTGTCCGTCGTCAGTCTGTCCATCTGTCAGTCTGTAAGACTGTCCGTATGTCAGTCTGTGAGACTGTCCGTCTGTCCATAGTCCATCTGTACGTCGTCCATCTGTCCATCTGTCCGTCTGTTATCTGTCCAGCAGTCCGTCTGTTTGTTTGTCTTTCGTCCGTCTGTCCGTCTGTCCGTCGTCCGTGTGTCCGTCTGTCTGTCGTCAATCTGTCCATCTGTCCGTCATCTGTCTGTCCGTCTATTCGTCTATCCGTCTGTGCGTCTGTTCGTCTGTCCATCTGTCTGTCTGTCCGTCTTTCCATCTGTCCGTCTGTCCGTCAAAGTTATTCTGCGTCTCGTACCTTTGAAACCCTCGAGACGCTACGCTTAGATTTCTACATTAGAACCACTCGCTTCGCTCATGGTTCAATCCTAGAATTCTACGCTAGCTCAGGCTTAGGCAGCAATATAAGTACTCGCGCCAACAAACAACTTTGCAGCCTTGCATGACAAATAACAATTTTTTTGAAAAGCTATAATGTCGCCTACATTAAAACTTTTCTAAAAAACCTAACATGTTTTTAAAACCAAGTTAAAAAAAAAAGGCTTAATGGCTTTTGTGGAAAATTCACCACAATTTTCAAGTATAGATGAATGAGTCAAAAGATTGAGTTTTTTAAAATCAGTAGAGAACTTGTCTACGTCTAATGTGATGTAGACTATTTGTCCCTTGTTAAGAAGAAATGTTTCTACCCCCAGCACGGCGTAGCATGACCATTTCTATCTCTATGTAGAATAGAGATGAAATGGCCATGCTACGCCGTGAGTAAGAATAGACTAGACAGTTGGATACAAGTACTTTCTACCCAACTATGTCGAGTTCGAGTTTTCTTCTGCCCGAGCACGGAGCGACCCGTAGACTCGCGTTTCTATGAAGTCAAATACATATTCATTCTTTCAATTTCGTCTGTCCGTTGCCTGTCACAAAATTTTTTGCGACTAATGGTAGCCCAATTGCTGTCACTTACGTATCTGTCTGTCCGTTTGTGCATCTGTTCGTCGTCCGTTTGTCCGTCTGTCTGTCTGTCTTTCTGTTCGTCTGTGCGTCTGTCCGTCTGCCCGTCTGTCTGCCCATCATCCATCTGTGCGTCTGTCCGTCTGTCTGTCTGTCTGTCCGTCTGTCGGTATGTCCGTCTGCCTGTCTGTCTGTCTGTCCATCTGTCCATCTGCCCGTCTGTACGTCAAAGTTATTCTGCGTCTCGTACCTTTGAAACCCTCGCTATGCTCAGGATTCTACATTTGAACCACTCGCTTCGGTCATCGGTTCAATCCTAGAATCCTTTGCTTGCTCAGGCCTCAATACAAGTACTCGCACCAAAAAACAACTTTGCAGCCTTGCATAACAAATAACTATTTTTTTAGAAGTGTTCAACCTATGATGTTATGTGACTTCAAGTCTTGATTTCGGCTTTTGTGGAAGTATCACCACAATTTTGAAATATTGAATGAGTCACAGAATTGAGTTTTTAAAATTAATATATATATCGGCGCGAAACCAACATGAATATCATTGTGAAGACATGAAATCGTACTTCGAATTATTAAGATTAATTATTTTAAGTTCAAATAAAACGTGATTGCTTATTTGAATATTTTAAGGTGATAAAAATCACTCAAATGATTAACTTTATAATTTGATTACTCGAAATAATTAAATATTAGTTAATTTGAACTTCTAAATTCATTTTAAGATTTGTTAATTAAAATCCAGAATTTAAAAGGTAAACAACAAATAAAAACATTCTGTGGACTTGAGTCATTAGACATGTAGCAACCCTAACCGAAGTTTAGTATAAATACGACCGCCCGACCGCTCACAAGTCATTCCCCTCCGATCACCATGTACGATAAACCTATTCCTTGGGAGAAGAAGGCTAAGTACTTGGGTGTGATTCTTGATCAACACCTAACCTTCGCGGAGCACATAAGACAGGCCCGCTCGCGGGCCGCTTTTGCTCAAGGTAGGCTCCATCACATTCTCAATAAACGCAGCACTATGTCATTCAACTGCAAATTGCGTACATTCACCACGGTCATTCGACAAATCATGACGTACGCGGGCCCTGTCTTCGCACACGCCAAGCCCCGTTTCATACATAAAATGCAGACTCTTCAAAACCGCTTTCTCCGCAATGCAGCGGGAGCTCCCTACTATGTTCGTAACGAAGAGCTGCATGTAGACTTCAGACTCCCCACCATCCAGCAGTTCTTGAAACGTCTTACCAAGCGTTTCTTGGATACTGCTGAGAAACATCGAAACCCCCTAATCGCATCGGCCGCCCTATACGTACCCTCCCGCATCTCCAAGGTGCGACGTCCCAGACATACCCTCTTCATACCTGACGACCCTACCACTCTGCTCCAAGAGAGCCGTAGGGAAACCAGTACAATTTACAAACGCAGACCGCCGTCGTTCCGCCCTCGCCGTCGAGGCCCGTCGCGAAGACTCAGTCAATGCCCTCCCCGTCCCTTGCCAGCACGCGCCGCTGAGCCAGCAAATCCCCCAATTAATGGAAACTTGATCCAGCCTTCCCTTGCTGCCCCTCCCCCAGTGACGCCCTAAGCCGAGGCCCGTACTCCGCAGGGGGTGCCCTTAGAGTAGTCACTTAGTATGTAAGAAAAATAATAAGTCCTGGCTGGAGGCTTTAATAAATTAGAGCCTTCACAGGCAAGTCCGGTTAAGCAGACGACAGCCTCAGGCTGACCTGCAAGATGACCCTCAAAAAAAAAAAAAAAACTCACAAGTCATTCTGAGTCGAGACGTCGGACGGTACGGAGCTCCAATATAGTAAGACAATTATTGTTGTTATTTACTGTTGATTACTCGTATTTATTGTGTAATTATTGTGTGCTACCTTCTAGCTTCTAGCTTCTACCGTTGCCTAACTGGAAATCTCCAGGGCCGGACGGGCTGCACAATTTCTGGATTAAATGGTTCCAAAGGTCGCACGCTCGCTTGGCAACTCAGTTCCAGTCTGCCTTAGAGTCAGGGTCGCTGCCCCAGTTTCTTACGACAGGAATAACCCACCTGCTCCATAAATCAGGTAGTACTGCGGAACCTAAGAATTATAGACCGATCACGTGTTTACCGACGGTCTATAAAGTTCTTACATCCATTCTGAGAGCTAAAATTAACATCCACATTGATAAAAATCGTATCATATCAGCCTCCCAGAATGGATGTAGGAATGGGTCCCGTGGTACTAAGGAGCTGCTCCTCATCGATATTGCTATTAGCCAACAGGTTCGTCGTTCTCGAAGAGATCTGTCGACATGTTGGATAGATTACAAGAAGGCCTATGACTCGGTGCCACATACATGGCTCATGAGGGTGCTGGAGTTGTACAAAGTTGATGCAACTCTGCGCACCTTCCTGATGTCGTGTATGGGGCAGTGGAGTACAGTCCTTCACTATCCAGGATGTCGTCAGATACAGGAGAACAGCGAACCGATAAGGATGGGGCGTGGCATATTCCAGGGCGACAGTCTGAGTCCACTGTGGTTTTGTCTGGCCTTCAACCCTCTCAGTACATTACTGGAGGGTTCGGGACAAGGCTATCGGTTGAGAAGAGGTGGTCAGGTCATATCACACCTCCTTTACATGGATGATCTGAAACTCTTTGCCCCCAACAACTTGCAACTGATGAAGCTATTGAAGGTAACAGAAACCTTCAGTAGCGCCATCAGGATGAAATTTGGTGTGGACAAATGTGCAGTCATGCATGTAAAGCGAGGGGAGATTATGGAATCCGTGGGAACTCAACTCTCGGATTCCATACGCCTTAGATCTCTCTGCTCAACCGAAACCTACAAGTATTTGGGTATGTCGGAAGCGTTAGGCATCAATACTGCTGACGTGAAACAGTCGCTGAAGGAGCGCTTCTTTGGCCGCCTGAATAAAGTACTAAATAGTCTTTTATCAGGCGGGAACAAGGTGCGCGCCTTCAACGGTTGGGTCATGCCGGTGTTGATGTACTCTTTCGGCATACTCAAATGGACTCAGACGGAACTTGACGCCCTGGATAGGAGGGTCCGCACACTGCTGACCGCAAATCGGATGCATCACCCACGATCATCGGTGATGAGGCTGTATATCCCGCGGAAATGTGGGGGTCGTGGCTTCTTAAATGCTAAGACCCTACACAACCGCGAGGTATGCAGCCTTAGGGAATATTTCCTAGAAACCGACGTGGGTATGCATCGAGATGTGGTCGCTGTGGACAAGGGCCTCACCCCGCTCTCCTTGGCAAACGAGAACTGGCGCAAACTAAAAGTACTGGATACTAATGACCGCAGGGAAGTATGGCAGAGCAAGGAGCTTCACGGACGCTTTTACCGGGTCCTACATGGACCTGATGTAGACCTCTTAGCGTCCGTATCCTGGCTGCGCTTTGGTGACCTATTCGGGGAAACCGAAGGTTTTGTCTGTGCGATTATGGACGAAGTTATGATGACGAATAACTACCGGAAATATATTGTGAAGGACGGTACGGTTGACATCTGTCGGGCATGCCACCGACTCGGGGAATCAATCCGACACATTATTTCTGGTTGTTCTCGTCTAGCTAACGGAGACTATTTGCATAGACACAACCTTGTAGCCAGGATTATCCATCAGCAACTTGCTCTTAAATACAATCTTGTGGAATCTGAAGTACCGTACTATAGGTATGAGCCCGACCCAGTTCTCGAAAATGGCAATATCACGTTGTATTGGGATCGATCTATCATCACTGATAGGACTATTGTTGCCAATAAGCCTGACATAGTGGTGATAGATCGACAAGAGCGTCGCACAATGATTGTTGATATAGCTGTCCCTCATGACGAGAACCTCGTGAAGGCTGAGAGAGATAAAAAAACAAAGTATCTTGATCTGGCTCGCGAGGTTGTCGACATGTGGGAGGTGGATACAGCAGTCATTGTGCCGATAGTCGTGACGGCCAATGGCTTAATAGCCAAGAGCCTCGACGAACACCTAAGGAGGCTCTCGTTGGGCAGCTGGATCAAGGGCTTGATCCAGAAGGCAGTACTCCTGGACACGGCGCGCATAGTTAGGAGGTTCCTCTCTCAGGACCCCTGACCACCGGTAGCTTGGACCCTATCCCGATACCGGTGGGATACTATTTTTTATATTTTTAAATGTTTTTATATTTTGATATTTTAATATTTAAAAATGTAAATTGTATGTTTAAACTATAAAATAAATGGAATAATAATAATGCTGTATCAGGTAGATACAGCAGTCATTGTGCCGATAGTCGTGACGGCCAATGGTTTAATAGCCAAGAGCCTCGACGAACACCTAAGGAGGCTCTCGTTAGGCGGCTGGATCAAGGGCTTGATACAGAAAGCGGTACTCCTGGACACGGCGCGTATTGTTAGAAGATTCCTTTCTCAGGAGCCCTGACCACCGGTAGCTTGGACCCTATCCCGATGCCGGTGAGCTACTATTTTTTATATTTTTAAATGTTTTTATATTTGAATATTTAAAAATGTAAATAGTATGTACATATAGTTTAATAAATGGAATAATAATAATATAATAATATTCCACAACTATCACACAACGCCATCTAGTCCATCTAAATTGGCCCTTAATTGAATGCCGGCGTTTAATGAACGGCCTAGACGTCCAATTGATTGGCGGATTCAACAAGATGGCTGCGACATATACATCCAGAACGTGTCTTCAAATATTTTCATTAAATTTTTGGATCAACAATGTTCGCTGTGGCGCTAGTCTGCATCGCGGCTGCTGAGCACTAGTGGTGGCGTTGGAAAAACACAAAGCCTACCGTGCCGCCATACTTACCGAGGCAGTAGTCTATTGTGGAACGTACACTGTCCGTCATTGAGAATAGCTGCAGCAAGTAGTTGGAGAATATATTTGAAAAATTCAATAGGCTAGTCTGCCCCAGAAGACTGTCTGACCGAATACTTGTACATACATGACCTTGAACCGTTGCTGTTACCAAAGTAGCAGTCAGTTAAAATGTTCCAGCGGTTAAAAACTGGTATAACTTCGGAAGATTAAGAGGCACAAATTTGGATGTTGTGGGCAGTACAATTAGTTATCTTTAAGGCTACCTACTGAAAATCCACTTACACCCAATAATTTGCTTTTCTCCTTGCTTGATTATCTTAAAACTACTGGAGCCACACATTAAAAAATCTGGTATATTTATACGATATGTATTATATTACTAAAACACTATTAGTATAACGAAATAAGCATAATACAATTTGTAACCTACTACGCACTATAAGGTTTCGATTTATCAAAGGAAATTTTGACTTTTTTAGAATTCCTTTTACCGGGTCCTACATGGACCTGATGTAGACCTCTTAGCGTCCGTATCCTGGCTGCGCTTTGGTGACCTATTCGGGGAAACCGAAGGTTTTGTCTGTGCGATTATGGACGAAGTTATGATGACGAATAACTACCGGAAATATATTGTGAAGGACGGTACGGTTGACATCTGTCGGGCATGCCACCGACTCGGGGAATCAATCCGACACATTATTTCTGGTTGTTCTCGTCTAGCTAACGGAGACTATTTGCATAGACACAACCTTGTAGCCAGGATTATCCATCAGCAACTTGCTCTTAAATACAATCTTGTGGAATCTGAAGTACCGTACTATAGGTATGAGCCCGACCCAGTTCTCGAAAATGGCAATATCACGTTGTATTGGGATCGATCTATCATCACTGATAGGACTATTGTTGCCAATAAGCCTGACATAGTGGTGATAGATCGACAAGAGCGTCGCACAATGATTGTTGATATAGCTGTCCCTCATGACGAGAACCTCGTGAAGGCTGAGAGAGATAAAAAAACAAAGTATCTTGATCTGGCTCGCGAGGTTGTCGACATGTGGGAGGTGGATACAGCAGTCATTGTGCCGATAGTCGTGACGGCCAATGGCTTAATAGCCAAGAGCCTCGACGAACACCTAAGGAGGCTCTCGTTGGGCAGCTGGATCAAGGGCTTGATCCAGAAGGCAGTACTCCTGGACACGGCGCGCATAGTTAGGAGGTTCCTCTCTCAGGACCCCTGACCACCGGTAGCTTGGACCCTATCCCGATACCGGTGGGATACTATTTTTTATATTTTTAAATGTTTTTATATTTTGATATTTTAATATTTAAAAATGTAAATTGTATGTTTAAACTATAAAATAAATGGAATAATAATAATGCTGTATCAGGTAGATACAGCAGTCATTGTGCCGATAGTCGTGACGGCCAATGGTTTAATAGCCAAGAGCCTCGACGAACACCTAAGGAGGCTCTCGTTAGGCGGCTGGATCAAGGGCTTGATACAGAAAGCGGTACTCCTGGACACGGCGCGTATTGTTAGAAGATTCCTTTCTCAGGAGCCCTGACCACCGGTAGCTTGGACCCTATCCCGATGCCGGTGAGCTACTATTTTTTATATTTTTAAATGTTTTTATATTTGAATATTTAAAAATGTAAATAGTATGTACATATAGTTTAATAAATGGAATAATAATAATATAATAATATTCCACAACTATCACACAACGCCATCTAGTCCATCTAAATTGGCCCTTAATTGAATGCCGGCGTTTAATGAACGGCCTAGACGTCCAATTGATTGGCGGATTCAACAAGATGGCTGCGACATATACATCCAGAACGTGTCTTCAAATATTTTCATTAAATTTTTGGATCAACAATGTTCGCTGTGGCGCTAGTCTGCATCGCGGCTGCTGAGCACTAGTGGTGGCGTTGGAAAAACACAAAGCCTACCGTGCCGCCATACTTACCGAGGCAGTAGTCTATTGTGGAACGTACACTGTCCGTCATTGAGAATAGCTGCAGCAAGTAGTTGGAGAATATATTTGAAAAATTCAATAGGCTAGTCTGCCCCAGAAGACTGTCTGACCGAATACTTGTACATACATGACCTTGAACCGTTGCTGTTACCAAAGTAGCAGTCAGTTAAAATGTTCCAGCGGTTAAAAACTGGTATAACTTCGGAAGATTAAGAGGCACAAATTTGGATGTTGTGGGCAGTACAATTAGTTATCTTTAAGGCTACCTACTGAAAATCCACTTACACCCAATAATTTGCTTTTCTCCTTGCTTGATTATCTTAAAACTACTGGAGCCACACATTAAAAAATCTGGTATATTTATACGATATGTATTATATTACTAAAACACTATTAGTATAACGAAATAAGCATAATACAATTTGTAACCTACTACGCACTATAAGGTTTCGATTTATCAAAGGAAATTTTGACTTTTTTAGAATTCCTTTTACCGGGTCCTACATGGACCTGATGTAGACCTCTTAGCGTCCGTATCCTGGCTGCGCTTTGGTGACCTATTCGGGGAAACCGAAGGTTTTGTCTGTGCGATTATGGACGAAGTTATGATGACGAATAACTACCGGAAATATATTGTGAAGGACGGTACGGTTGACATCTGTCGGGCATGCCACCGACTCGGGGAATCAATCCGACACATTATTTCTGGTTGTTCTCGTCTAGCTAACGGAGACTATTTGCATAGACACAACCTTGTAGCCAGGATTATCCATCAGCAACTTGCTCTTAAATACAATCTTGTGGAATCTGAAGTACCGTACTATAGGTATGAGCCCGACCCAGTTCTCGAAAATGGCAATATCACGTTGTATTGGGATCGATCTATCATCACTGATAGGACTATTGTTGCCAATAAGCCTGACATAGTGGTGATAGATCGACAAGAGCGTCGCACAATGATTGTTGATATAGCTGTCCCTCATGACGAGAACCTCGTGAAGGCTGAGAGAGATAAAAAAACAAAGTATCTTGATCTGGCTCGCGAGGTTGTCGACATGTGGGAGGTGGATACAGCAGTCATTGTGCCGATAGTCGTGACGGCCAATGGCTTAATAGCCAAGAGCCTCGACGAACACCTAAGGAGGCTCTCGTTGGGCAGCTGGATCAAGGGCTTGATCCAGAAGGCAGTACTCCTGGACACGGCGCGCATAGTTAGGAGGTTCCTCTCTCAGGACCCCTGACCACCGGTAGCTTGGACCCTATCCCGATACCGGTGGGATACTATTTTTTATATTTTTAAATGTTTTTATATTTTGATATTTTAATATTTAAAAATGTAAATTGTATGTTTAAACTATAAAATAAATGAAATAATAATAATGCTGTATCAGGTAGATACAGCAGTCATTGTGCCGATAGTCGTGACGGCCAATGGTTTAATAGCCAAGAGCCTCGACGAACACCTAAGGAGGCTCTCGTTAGGCGGCTGGATCAAGGGCTTGATACAGAAAGCGGTACTCCTGGACACGGCGCGTATTGTTAGAAGATTCCTTTCTCAGGAGCCCTGACCACCGGTAGCTTGGACCCTATCCCGATGCCGGTGAGCTACTATTTTTTTATATTTTTAAATGTTTTTATATTTGAATATTTAAAAATGTAAATAGTATGTACATATAGTTTAATAAATGGAATAATAATAATATAATAATATTCCACAACTATCACACAACGCCATCTAGTCCATCTAAATTGGCCCTTAATTGAATGCCGGCGTTTAATGAACGGCCTAGACGTCCAATTGATTGGCGGATTCAACAAGATGGCTGCGACATATACATCCAGAACGTGTCTTCAAATATTTTCATTAAATTTTTGGATCAACAATGTTCGCTGTGGCGCCAGTCTGCATCGCGGCTGCTGAGCACTAGTGGTGGCGTTGGAAAAACACAAAGCCTACCGTGCCGCCATACTTACCGAGGCAGTAGTCTATTGTGGAACGTACACTGTCCGTCATTGAGAATAGCTGCAGCAAGTAGTTGGAGAATATATTTGAAAAATTCAATAGGCTAGTCTGCCCCAGAAGACTGTCTGACCGAATACTTGTACATACATGACCTTAAACCGTTGCTGTTACCAAAGTAGCAGTCAGTTAAAATGTTCCAGCGGTTAAAAACTGGTATAACTTCGGAAGATTAAGAGGCACAAATTTGGATGTTGTGGGCAGTACAATTAGTTATCTTTAAGGCTACCTACTGAAAATCCACTTACACCCAATAATTTGCTTTTCTCCTTGCTTGATTATCTTAAAACTACTGGAGCCACACATTAAAAAATCTGGTATATTTATACGATATGTATTATATTACTAAAACACTATTAGTATAACGAAATAAGCATAATACAATTTGTAACCTACTACGCACTATAAGGTTTCGATTTATCAAAGGAAATTTTGACTTTTTTAGAATTCCTTACCCGAAGGGTCCAATTGGAGCCCTATTGATGTCACTCACGTGTCCGTCTGTTCGTCTGTCTGTTTGTCCGTCGTCTATCTCAAAATTTAGATCCGAAGATATTTTAACTTTTGATTGACCTATGAACTTGGGTGATAAAGTTTATTATTACGTATATTTTATTAACAAATATGCAAATTATTGATTTCCCTCATACGGAACCCTAAATGTGCGAAGTCCGATACACACTTGGCTAGTTTTTTTTTATTACGAACTCATCGTATTAAGTGCTATCTGTAATAATGCTAAATTAAAACTAAAAAGTTTAGTTACAAAAATGATGGCAATAATTATGTTCCTTGTTTAATTGATTCAATGAAATTATTTTAAACAAGCAATGGATTTATTTGAAATATATTTTTCATTATTTATAATAATTATGAACCTTTGGTGAACATGTACAATATTTTAAAACTGTGCGCAGAACTTTATATAGAAAACTGCCTCATTTCGGAATTGCAAAGCAGCTGAAGAAAAGTCAAAATGACAGTAATTAGTTGCACTGAACATGACATGACAATAACTCTAACATTTATTGTGTAAAGTAACAGTTTTTGCGTAACGCACGGAAACAACTACGCGGCAGGCCCAGAAAAAGATGGTGGGATGAACTGGACTCCTTCTCAAAGGACTGGCCCAAAATTTCAGAAGACCGGAGAAAGTGGAAGGAGGGAAGGGAGGCCTTTGCCCAGCAGTGGGACAGTACAGGCTCATAATAATAATAATAACAACCATTTTGTATTCTTCTCATCAGACATAATCTCTCAGCAGCTGCCACAGTATTAGTCAGTCTACGTCCTCCTCTCAATGCTGACGCAGTGTCCCGCGTCTGGCTTCAGCATAACATCGATCTTAAGCCGCACCTTGGTGTGGTCAGCCTTGATCCTGTAGCTTCGTACCAAGTGAGCCAGGGTCGTCTTCATCGACATCAGGGCGTAAGCTTTACCTGGAAAAGCAACGAAGGAATGTTACAAAAAAATGAAGTAAACCTGACAAAAAATAGAACAGGCATACTACAATATAGTTACAGACTCTAGAATACGAAACAACTCTGAGAAAACAGCTAGTAGCTAGCACCTAATTCATGATCAGTATATAGATTTTTGAAAAACTGCTACAAGAAACTAAAATAAAAGTGAAACGGATTTCTTGATTTGTGCTGGACAAAATCTTGAGTGAATTGTCACAAGCCTATGCACACTAAGGCTATTCTCAAACAACGGCATGGACCGACGCGGCAGGGCGTGAAAAAGACCCTCTCGTACAGCTTGTACGTACACCGCCCAACCGTACGGCCGGCCGAGCGGTGCTCGCGCCGCTTCCACCCCTCCGCGCAGAACATCAAGTGCGGCACATGAGACACCGCATAACAGGGCGTATCGCTGTTAGGATATAGGTGTGTTGCACTTTTTTGAAATTATATTTCGAAGACTTTATTTCAGCACACTGCTGCTGGCAGCCCATCCGCGAGAACCGGCATTGTCACCGCCTCTCCGCGCGGTACACCGTCTCAAAATCCGTTTTGCCACCTACGCTCTCCGCGGTGCTGAGCGGCGTCGCGTGAAAATCGCCTAACTATGGTTAACTGACGACTAAACTTGAAGAATATCTCATGAATCTTTTTCTTTCTCTTCCGTCTCATGTCGATCATTAAAGGAGGTCGGCCTTTTTTAAAACTGGTAATCATTCCTTACCAATACACTGTCGTCTGCCCACACTGAAGGCCGCAAACGCGTTGGGATTGTCAGGCAGTCTGCCAGGTTCCAGCCAGCGTTCAGGCTTGAACTCGTGCACATCTGGACCCCAGATCGGATGCTTATGGAGACCGAATACGAATAGGAAGCAAGTACGACCGGCTGAAAGGGTGTAGTTTTCTGAAACACACAAGAAGTAAGTGAAGATGAAATTTTTTTTTTTTTTATGTTTGATAGGCTCGCGTTTAACCACTATCTCACCTGATGGTAAGCGTAATTAAATTGTAATTAATTAACTAACTAATTGCATTAATTCTATAGAAATTAATGCAATTTTAACAATTTAAACGCTGTAAAATTCAAATGCAACCAAGTATAAATAAGTTGACAATCCTAAAAAATTCGTCTTGCGTATTTTTAAAACACTAATAGTGTGAAATATAATACAACAAAATTTTAGGATGCAAAGAAAACATGTAAAACTTTAAAATGACGATGGACGGGACATATGCTTAGAGATACGAATGGAAAATGGACAAAAACCATAACAGAGTGGTATCCCAGGAATGGGAAAAGAAGTAAAGGGCGTCAAACAAAAAGATTCGAAGATGACCTCTAAAAGGTAGTGGGTCCAGAGTGGACGAGAACAGCGAGAGACAGACAGAAATGGAAAGCTCTAGAGGAGGCTTTTGTTGAAAGACAAGCTGTGAAATGAAACCGATTGTGTAGTCGATCTATTAATAAATGAATATCATTATTATTATTAATAAGGAAACTGTGTGTATAGTAAATTTGTAGAACAGCATAAAGGCTTATTTTATTTGATTTATTTTTATTTTAATATGGTGAAATATAACCCTGTTCAGTCAGCTTGGTTCAGCCCAGCCACAGGGTCAAAGTAGTCCTATATAATGAACTTACTTAGTTTAACATCTCTATCAAGTTTTCTGGCTAGGACTGGAACAATAGTAAAGACTCTCATGCTCTCCTTCAGAACTGCCTCCAAGTACACCAGCTTCGACAAGTCCGTCTTCTCCACGTCTCTGTCTCCACCCAGGACATCTTGGATCCTGAAATTAAAAATTGCGTGTGAGGCAAGTAGGGACCGAGGAAAAAGGTCCGCGGACGGAGCGGAGCGGAGTGAAGCGGAATGGAGCGGAGCCAAGCAGAGCGGAGATGTGCAGGAATCATCATTTTATCTGTTGTGATTGGTCGATTCCTGCACGTCTACGCGCCGCTCTACCAAGCTCAGCTTCAGTGGAGATGCACCCTAAAGGCTTTAGTTTTATAATTATTCAAACAAAACAGAGAGGTAAAGTCTGCAACTAGGTCAAGGTCAACCTAAATCCAATATATAAATAATGTTATTAATTATTTCACCTTTATTGTCTCCTGTTGAATATACGTTCAAAAATCTAAGATAAATTATATACTATTGAATAAATGTATAATAATCCTATCCAACTAATATTATAAATGTGAAAGTTTATGAGGAGCTATGGATGTTTGTTAGTCTTTCATGCAAAAACTACAGAACGGATTTTGATGAAACTTTACAATAATATAGATTACACATCAGAATAAAATATAGGCTATTATTTATCATGGGCGGGAATTTGTACGAGAACTATGATATCCCGCATCCGGTTTCAAAGGTTCCATTCGAATAATTTTTAACCAACTTCAAAAAGAAGGAGGTTATCAATTTGAATGTATGTATTTTTTTTACGTTGCTGCTAACTCCGTCACATAAAGACACACATACAAAATTCTTTTTTTGTTTTAAGGGGCTTTATTCCGAAATGGTTCCATTTAAATTTCATATAGATCTGATGATGAGTTTCGGAGACAGAAAACGGAACTCTTCAAAAAATGACAGCAAATCCACTGCGATTGCTGCGATCGTATTGTATGTGTGTGCTGTGATCGTGTGTGTGTGTATCTCTAGGACTGACAGCTAAAAAAACGATTTTTCAATTTAACTTACTCAGCAAACACCTTCTCTTGAGCCTCAGGGTGTGATCCCAACAATATCATGGTAAACATGAGAACATTCGCCGAGGTGTCATGGCCACCGACGATCATAGTGTCCACGTGCTCTCTGATCTCTCTGTCGTTAAAAACTCCTTTTTCTACGGATAACTCCAGCAGAAGATCCATGAAAGCTTTGAATTTTGTTCCTAGAAAGAGTTGAAAGTTATTTAGTTCGCTGAATTTTATGAGTGGGGCATAAGAAAAGCACCATGGACATTGTGAAGCCTTACCTGGGATTATACTCCTCTCAGCACAAATATTTCCATTAAACTCAGATTTTCTCTTTTGTAGGACCTGCAATTTTTTTTTTACATTTTTATTACGTATATCAATGCAGATGATGATAGTAAAAAATACATTCAAATTATTAGTGTTGCACCCAGAAACATTCTCTTCTTAATTTTTTCTGCCGACATACAATTATAGGCTTTCTGAAGCGTAAGAAGATACTCAGTAAGATTTACTTCCCGTTGATGTATTCCACCTATATACAAGCGATTTGTTCATTCATTCACAAGGGAGGGTAATGTGTTTATAATTCTATGTATGTATGTATGTTTGTTGCTTTGTGGTGTTTGAAAGACCAAACGCGAGGGCCAATTTAGATGATTCTTACGTCAATTGATTCGTCTTAATCTTGCGAGTACTTCTAAAGACATAATAGTATTCAAAATAATATATGGCGACAGTCAGACGTCCTAATGAAAAATAATTAAAGTCAACGATCTATATTAAGTGGGGTATCAAAATAAAAGGGTTGAGGAGATGATTCCAAAAATCATCTCTGCCTAGCCTTTTCCAAACTATGTTCGGGTTGTTTTTTTTTTTATTTTTGATAGGCACGCGTTTGACCACTATCTTATCTGATGGTAAGCGATGATGTGGTTAAAGATGGAGCACGCTTGCCTAGAAGAAACCTATTCACTCATGACTTAAAGACTCCCAGGTTGTAACTATCAGGAAACACAGACTCCGGTAGGGAATTCCACTCCCTAGTTGTGCGCACAATGGAATGTCCACCATGTACCGGTGGCACTTCGCCGTACGTCTTGTGGTCCGTTGATGGAACGGGCTTGTCGGTATCAAATTATGCAATTCCGTCGCGCACTCCCCAAAATGTAACCGATAGAAAACCGACAGGCTAGCAACTCGGCGTCTATGCTCAAGACTTTGGAGCTTCGACTCAACGAGCCTATCATTGCCGATGATCCTCGTGGCTCGTTTCTCAATTGCCTCAAGGGCATCAAGCTGGTATCTGGCAGATTCATCCCAAAGATGAGAGCAGTACTCCATACACCATCGAACTTGCGCTTGATAGAGTTGAAGCAGCTGTTCCGGCGTGAAGTACCGTCTCATCTTTGCGAGGATCCCCCACTTTTTGGCAGCCACTTGAGCCTTGCCTCTATGAAGGGACCAAAATTGAGGGTAGATGTTAGAGTAACACCAAGAAGATGAAGTTGGTCGGTTATTGAGCCCGGTGAAATTGGCTCCTTTTAGCAGAAAAAAGACACGCCTGGGTCTTAGCAGCATTGAACTTGACCAGATTGGCATCGCCCAATTCTGAGACAGCCTGTAAGTACAAGTTCAAGCGCCCAACCATAGCCTCTCGGAGAGACCGGACCTGAGACCCACTAGCTCGTGCGGTGGGCACGTATCTCTCGGCAACAGTGCTGTCGTCTGCATACTCAAAGGTACCGGGTTTTAGCAGATCGTTAATATATACAGCAAAAACAATGTTGACGAGAGCACCGACCCCTGAGGAACACACATTAATAGCCAGAAGTCCAGACGAGCAGCCATCTATGACCACTCGGATAGACCGATCCCTCAGGAAATCTGCAATCCGATCACACAAACTGGAGGGCAGACCGAAGGAAGGAAGCTTGCCAATTAGGCTATCGTGCCAGACCCTGTCGAAGGCCTTTGAGATGTCAAGGGAGACCGAAAGGGCTTCCCCTGGTTTCTCGATGGCCTCACTCCAGATGTGAATTGCATACGCTAGAAGATCCCCCGTTGACCGATTTCGGCGGAAGCCGTATTGTCGGTCACTGAGGATACCTACCCAACCCCCTACCCTAGGTCGTTACCTTCTAGGTATGCCAGGAGCTTACCATTCAGTATACATTCCATACTCTTACAGAGTACGGAAGTTACCGAAATGGGCCTATAATTTGCTGTACAGCTCGACTACCCGTCTTGGGCACGGGTTGCACGTTAGCTTGCTTCCAAGCCATCGGCTTTTTTACATTCTCAAACGAAAGGCGAAATAGGCGTGTCAAGATCGGAGACAACTCAGGTGCACAAGTCCTCAGTACAATTGCCGGTATCTCGTTGGGACCACTAGGCTTAAAAAATAAAATAGCTACCATCAACTGCATCAGACCGCTTGAAAAGTGACTTGTTTGGAACTTTTAGTTGTTTTTAACAGTCGGGTTTTTTGAAAATATTTTTTTTTTTTGTAATACAGTTAATTTGGCTTTAAAACATCTAAAGGGATCTCCGTATCCTCACCGTGTATGACATATTGTGCAGTATCTTCAGACAGGCATCCTGCTTCTTCTTGACGTTGCTCCAGGCGAAGGTGTAAGGGCTATGCCACCAGAACTTCATGAACCGTTCCACCATCGTGTTCAAGATCAGCTCCGTGGCTTCCACGTACTTACTGTTCAGGTTTGAGTCTGTGAAGTCTACTCCTAATGCTGTTACTGGAAAATACATAATTATTGAGATAGTTTGAAAAAAAAAATTTTTTTTGGCCTGGGACACCTAACAATGGTGCATAAACAAAAATACACAAGTTATTCTTGTAACATTTTTTAATCCGTCAGGCCCCACGCGTCTCAAACCGGAGACGCGACATTAGGTTTTTAATTGTGTCTGCTATTCCGGGGCCTGACGATTGCTTTTTGATCATAGCATTTCTATTTCACACTTCTCTAATCGGTTTCAGATTCTTGTTGGTTAAGTTTTGGAGGAGTTGGTTGGTTTAGGTTTTGGAGGAGGCCTGTGCCCCAGCAGTGGGGATACTAAAAGGCTGATGATGATGATGATGAAGTTACAGAAACGCCTGCAGTTTTGTTAAATACTTACAGCATATAGTCTCTAAAGCATTGTGTCGTGTATATGTCCAGTGGTCAAAAAGACCCTTTCCAACCTCTTTCTCGAGATCTTTCACCAGCTTCCTGGACTGGCTGTTGAAGACGCCCATAAACGTGTCCAGAAGTATCTGACTGAACGCTGGGTTCAGGAACTTGCGATGATTCTTCCATATTGAATCTAAGAAATTTTACATTAGGATAATTCATTTTTAGCTTTCGAAACAAAAATCTGAATTCACTAGCGCGACGATTTAGAGGCATTTACGAGAGTTTTTACAGAGAAGGCGAAATACCGGAAAGATTGGAAGGATATGGAGATACTTTTGCCCTGCTGCCTAGGGACAATCTAAAGACATATAAAAAAAAAACTTTAAGAACGAAGGAAGTATACAGATACTTTCTCGATGCTGTAGATGAAAATGTTAGAGGATATCCAACTCACATTTGCCAGTGACTAAGCCTTCGCCTAGCCATGGTTTAGCGAAGTCGTAAAACCCGTCCTTTTCTAAGCAAGTGTTCGCTACCGTGAAACTGTCATCTGGGTCGGTTACAACTGAAAAATAATAATATTTTTTTTTATATATATTCAGCATTGTAATAATAATCTTTTTATTAGTCCGAAACCTAAAAATCAAGAGATAATTGACAAAGATGAAGAAGCAGACGAAGGATCTACTCTGTCTGGCATAATCGTAAGTTGTTGGTAAGAAGTTATTCATAGCCAAGAGAAGAGAACCAGATAGAGCTTTGATTTGGTTGGTGGTCGTTTGGTTTGATTTGACTGGCTCCTTAACGCCACTGTAACATGTCTTAGTGGTGGGTAGTAAATAAAATAAAATAGTTAACGTCACAAAAGATTAATTGAATGAAAATACAAAGCCGGTTGAGCCAGGTGAGGGTAAAATATCGAGCGCGCGTAAGGTTTAGACCGACTAAAGAACATCACTATCCTGCAAGTCCTCAAGACATAGGTAGCGGCGTCCAGAGGTAGGTGGTTCCAGTCCCGGTTGTGTGCACGCAGGGTTGTCCAGCCACTTCCTTACGGCGGCCGCAGCAAAATTATTATCCATTGAGTCGGTCCACCGGAGCTTGAGCGAAGGCGCAGCGCTTGTAGGTACGCTGGTGTGGGAGTAGGTAGGAATCCTTCAGGTCCTCAAAACTTAGGTAGGAATCTGTAGTGACATCTATGATGCTACATACGAACTAAAACAGCAAATTCCTACATCGCGCAAGCCGAGTTCTCCGCGCGATTTGAACATATATACAACAGCCCGAAATCAACTATCGGGCAGTTGCCCGGACCAGACACAACACTCGTCTGGTCGGAGGATCCTCCCTTTTCAACGGAGGTTTGCGGGACTTTACACTCTGTTCCGTATACCTTCCTACACTCTCACTCTCTTCAGGTCCTCAAGACGTCACTAGGAATCCTTCAGGTCCTCAAGACGTCACTAGGAATCCTTCAGGTCCTCAAGACGTAGGTAGGAATCCTTCATGTCCTCAAGACGTAGGTAGGAATCCTTCAGGTCCTCAAGACGTAGGTAGGAATCCTTCATGTCCTCAAGACGTAGGTAGGAATCCTTCAGGTCCTCAAGACGTAGGTAGGAATCCTTCAGGTCCTCAAGACGTAGGTAGGAATCCTTCAAGTCCTCAAAACGTAGGTAGGACTCCTTGAGGTCCTCAAGACGGAGGTAGGAATCTTGCAGATCCTCAAGACGTAGGTAGTAATCTTGCAGGTCTTCAAGACGTCAGTAGGAATCCTTCAGGTCCTCAAGATGTAGGTAGGAATCCTTCAAATCCTCAAGACGTCAGTAGGAATCCTTCAGGTCCTCAAGACGGAGGTAGGAATCTTGCAGGTCCTCAAGACGTAGGTAGGAATCTTGCAGGTCTTCAAGACGTCAGTAGGAATCCTTCAGGTCCTCAAGATGTAGGTAGGAATCCTTCAAATCCTCAAGACGTCAGTAGGAATCCTTCAGGTCCTCAGGACGGAGGTAGGAATCTTGCAGGTCCTCAAGACGTAGGTAGGAATCTTGCAGGTCTTCAAGACGTCAGTAGGAATCCTTCAGGTCCTCAAGATGTAGGTAGGAATCCTTCAAATCCTCAAGACGTCAGTAGGAATCCTTCAGGTCCTCAAGACGGAGGTAGGAATCTTGCAGGTCCTCAAGACGTAGGTAGGAATCTTGCAGGTCTTCAAGACGTCAGTAGGAATCCTTCAGGTCCTCAAGATGTAGGTAGGAATCCTTCAGGTCCTTAAAACGTAGGTAGGATTCCTTTAGGTCCTCAAGACGTAGGTAGGAATCCTTCAGGTCCTCAAGACTTAGGTAGGAATCTTGCAGGTTCTCAAGACGTAGGTAGGAATCTTGCAAGTCTTCAAGACGTAAGTAGGAATGCTTCAGGTCCTCAAGACGTAGATAGAACTTCTAATCTGTCAGTACGTCGTTGATTATCACGATCATCATTACAGCCAAAAAACGTGCACTGATGAAAGACAGAGCGACGTTTCGGGTAGACTTGCTCTCTCGAAGTGTCACCTAAAAGTCGGCAATAATTCTTTTTTTTTCTGTGTTTTTTTTTATACGATCGCGCCTGGGTTGGGTTTGGCTTGAGTCATAACTTATGAGTCAAGCCAACCCGACTCATAAGATAGACTTACTGTACACAGTCCGTGGCCCAATGCTAGCTGACACGACTCCTCCGATGTCGTAACTTTGTTTAGCCAGGTCGTTGATAGCATCCCATAGTTCTATAAACCAAAAGGTATACAAAATAAAAATCCATCTTCCATGATTTTATTCGTGCTATGTAGTATAGCTCTCGCAATGTTTATTATTGGAATGGTAAATCTAGTTGGTTATTTATTAATTTTAAAAACTAGCCATGTGTGAGTCCGACTCGCGTGCAAATGGTTCCGAATGAAAAAAGAACCCATTCGGGATCACCCGTGGGTTTGTCAATCTGTTTGTATGTCTGTCTTTCACAGCCAATTTACTCCGACTCTACTGAACTGATCGAGTTGAAATTTGGCACTGACAAAAAATAGCCCAAAAAAACTGGCACTCCGGGAGTACCGACAAAAGTGAAAACTTGAACAATGAACGTGTCGGTGTCGGTTCCGGATCCGATACGAGTGCTACGACGGACGGTGACTGTGACGCGCGAGTTCAATAGTATTTTCCCATCTCAAAAATTCCCAACGCCCGTTTTCTCTTCAATAAGGATATTTAACATGGCAGACAGACAGACACACGTCTGGGTGATCCTTTATTGGTTTCGTCTTTTAGTTCGGACGTTCGGAACCTTAAGAAAGGAGCATTATGAGAAAACCTGGCCAGAAAAACAAAACTGTGGTTAAGATAAAAAAAGAAATCTCTTCGATTAAAAATAAGCACTCCTTTAAAAACAGACGTTCATAGCAAGCTCTTTTTCATTGTTATCAGGAATATCTGGAAAAGATTATACGTACTACAGCTATCCCCAATAAGGTTCGGCGCATGGCCCACGATGGGCCACCCTCCCGGGAAGTGTGGTGGCTCGGTAGTCTTTCTGTTGTTCCGCCACCACGCCCAGTACGCAGCGCACGCAATGCAGAATAGCGCTACAGCGAACATTGTTGATCTGCTATTTTGTTACTGAAAAATAATTTTATGTTACCGGCAACCTGTATAATTCAGTAGTCCATAATTTTATACCAAAACCGTTCAGGCAATTTCAATGAAATATTATTTATCCTATGCAATGACGAATGTTCAGCCGGAAATGTGCTGACGACGGTCTAATGTGAGATAAGCTGATTAAGCCCCGCTGCGTGGAGCCCCTTTTTTCTGTCTTTTTTAGAGGACCCTAACACGAAGGGGATGACAATTTCGAACCTAACCTATCCGTGTCGGGGTACCCTAACTGCCCGAGCTCTCTTCGCTTGCTCTTGGACTTCCTACATTGTTTTATGTGTCCTTCATTTCATACATTGCCCGATCGCCTCGTGGCATTCTATACAATACCTAGACGAGCGATTGAATTATAAACTTTACCGATAACAATAACATTACTATAAGCTCAAAAATATCCCCACAGACAAAGGCACTGGTGTGAATTTCTTTTTTTTTCTGTTCATTAAATCTGCAATAAGTCGCCAGACTTTAAGCAAATGAGTACTGTGAAAATAGAGTCCGCAGAATTGAGGGCCTGTACCCCACACTCCACTTAGAGCACGTTTTTCCTTCTCAACTTGGTAAGCAAGCAATCCAGAGGTAAGTGGATTGGGGTGGTATGAAAATAGCTATAAGCACAGAGCTCGGAGACGACTTGGCGGCCGCTGCTAGAGGCGGCACGATCAATAATTTTCAAACAGAATTTTCAAAATTTGCGCTACACGCACGTTCATAATTTCATTGGTACTGACGTCACTAGGCGCTGGCGGCGCTCTATGGTCATGAGAGTGGTCGAGAGTTTGGTCTCTATCAAGTTTTAGGGTGTTATTACACCAATCGATCGTCGATCGACTATCGATCGATTGTTTGTCCACCGGTATCCGTTAATCACCTACACGGATACCGGTCGATCGATGGTCGATCGATTGTTTGTATCCGTTAATCACCTACACGGATACCGGTCGATCGATGGTCGATCGATTGTTTGTCGACCGGTATCTTTCGATCATCCAAAGCTATTACACGGATACCGGTCGATCGATTGTTTGTCGACCGGTATCTTTCGATCATCCAAAGCTATTACACGGATACCGGTCGATCGATGGTGGATCGATTGTTTGTCGACCGGTATCTTTCGATCATCCAAAGCTATTACACGGATACCGGTTGATCGATTGGTGTGCACCCTAAGATGACCCATTTGTTTTGACTTGAGCCAATTATTCCCAGCTCAAGCAAATTACCATAGTTGGGCACATTACAATATTATCAATTTATCCAATACTAATATATTGGTAAAACTAAATATTATTATAATTATAGAACATAATTGATATAATAAATAGTAAGTTGAGTAATTAGTTTAAGTTTACAATTATTCAAAAGTAAAATATATGTAGTACTAGATGTAAGAAATATTGAAAGTAGTAGAATAAAGGTTTTTTTGTTATTATTTTTATTTATATTTTATTAATATATTGTAATACTTGACCAGTAATTTACATAAGATTTCATCTCCACTGAAATTACGAACCACAAAAATTACAAACACTGTTCCGAAAAATGACAAGGATTGTTAAAAAACGAAAAAAAAAAAGGAAAGCGGTATGTTTTTTTAAATGTAACATAGTTTCTAGGTGTACTACTAACAAAGATATGGGTCAAATGTGTCTGAAAAGAAAGAATTTTTTTTCAGGTTATACTTCTTTAGGCGCGTTATGAAAAAATGATAAGAGTGAAATTTTAATATGCGGGCGCATCGCTGTCACTCAAAATTCACAGGTTGAAGTTAGCTAGAACTGACACCCTGAAGTTAGCTATGGTCTGTGGTTCATAAAGAATGATTGTTTTCCTTTTGTAAACTTTGTGACAGTTTGGTTTTTTATCTTGTTACGCCAAAGGAGTATAACTTCTTACGTGCGTACATAAGTACACACACACTTTTTCTTATTTTATTTTAAACCCTTGTGTAGCTGTAACACAAGGGATGTGCCCTACGTGACAGAGGTCTTTTAACTATTCATTTAATAACATTAATCTAACTTGTCCTAGAACTGAAACTTGGTAGTGAAATAATGTAGATTCAAGTAATAAATGAACTTGGGCATAATTACTTGCGTAGGTATCGTCACACTCCAATACGCGGATTTTATGTGCCTCGCTTCACTACTAGGTGTCAACTGCGTGGTTAAGGGGATACATAGATAAAAAGGCTGTTTGACTTTTTAGTGTATCTTGCCAAGTACTTGGAATAGGGATATAACATTTCTTTATATGCTTTTTGACTTTAAGATCTTCATTTTGATTGAAGGAATACACGATACAAAGAAATTTTCTCGATAGAAAAAATATGCAAAGTTCAATCCATATTTTTACACTTTTTATCTACAAGGCGTAACACTTCAGTGGTATTTTATGAAATTTCCTTTAAAACATAGAAAATAAACCTATCAAACGTTTGATTGAACAGATTTTGATTTAACTATACTTTTATGTTATACAATACATGGATTTATTTTGGCGCTTACGATATTTATTCCGAGCGGCACTCATATTATCGCCATCTCTTCTTTTGCCTATTAAAAGTATTTGCATCACGCTTATCTGTCAGTAAATCAGATGGCCGCGCCGGTGGGGTCTCATTGACGCAGGACCTATGGCACTTTTTTTCCAGATCGGAGCTGTCAGATTTTCGTAACTTAAATTATTGTTTTACAGTAAATGTTCGTAAATCAGCAGCAAAAAAATATTATTTATTACAATTAGTATTTTACTAGTTTTTACACTGTGTAAGTGGGTGTTCTTGTGACCTTGATCAATATATAACGTATAGTTTTTTATTCGTAACTACACATTCAAATTATGTATAAAATCGTATGAAATAAAAGACCAAAACTGAATAAAGTGCAAGTGCAAGTGTGTGTGTGTGTGTGTGTGGTGTTTATTTTTTTTTTGTTTTTTGGCAATTTTCTCATTTTACGAGAAATTAATAGCAACGGCTGATAATTACAAAATCATTACAAGTCCCCCAAACTTCACTTCAATAATGTTGGATAGTACATACCACACTTTTTTTCTCCTCGCAAGGCCTTTTTAGGTAAGGATTTTATTAACTACACTCCAGAGTGTGTTTAAAACCGTATTCTTTTTCATATTATCTCAAAAATAGGCTAAAACTAATTATTTTATTTTAAGTTTTAAATAACTACATTAAACAACAATATGTCAATTATTATCTGTCAGCGAATGCAGTAAGCCTAAGGAAGGAATCACAAGTTTTGCAAACATAAATGTAGGCAACACCTGATTTTTTTTCGCGATTTCAAAGTTTGTGTCATAGTAAAAGTTATTCAGTTCGATGGTCCAAAGCACTCCTTAAAGTTTCGAGGGTTAATTTTTTAACACCATAAATAATATATAGGATGATGTTAATTAGTGACCTATACTTAAATTTTACTTTACTGTCCTCGCGCGCGCGCGTATTTCAAACTGTTGTTATTGTGATAAAAGTGTATAAGTATAAAAAAAAAGTTTCTTTGGGAAAGTTGTTCATAATCATGAGTACAATCACGTGTTTAAGTATCGGTCACTAATTACCAGTCACCCTTTATATAGCTTCTGCTCGCGACTTCGTTCTCTGCGTATTTCAGAAAAAGATTTATAATAGATATGAAAAATGTGTAATCCAACTAATATTATTAAAGTAAATAATTGTACGTTGTAATAGTTGTTTGCCTCGAAATTTTTTGTCTTTTTGTAGTTTGTGAATCATTGCCTCACCTAGCATAAAGTGACAAAAAATATAGTCGTTTAAAAGTTTTTTATAAAACCAATTTACAAAATAAGTATCATTCACAAAACCACATTAGCCATAAAATAATACTTAAAGATTCTAGTAATGATAATATAATTTGATGTCAATTATCTAAACATTTAGATTGTCTCACAGCCCTCTGCAAGTTAGCTTCGGCCCCTCGCAACCCCTTCTAAACGTCCGGGCCCCAGCAAGATGCTACTGAATTTTGTTTAAAAATATCTTAAAAACAAATGGTGCTCAAGCTGCAATATAAAATCATAACGGAAAACCCCACACTTTATCTGACCTGAGGATCGGACCCAGGACGCTCTGCGGAGCACTTGCGCTGGTACTTTTGTCTTAGCAGCAAAAATGGCCGTCATCGCCCTCAACCGTGTCCTTTAATCTTCTATGTTTCTAACAATAAGTTAAATGTGAACACCACCTCTTCTTCTGTCATACCTCTCTGTTAGTCGTCATCTCAGTAGGCGCTCGCCCTCTCTAGAAATTCATCATTCTTTACACAATCCATCCATCGTTTCTTTAGTTTTCCTCTACTCTTATACCCATCAACACACTCAAAACATACAAATTTATAGTTATTTTGGTAAATAATTCAAAAGAGAATGATTAATTTTCTAAAACTGCCTTTTAAAGAGGGGAGAGAGGAGTTGAATTTCGAAAGTACTTAATCCGCGTGGACAAAGTCGCGAGCGAAGTACTAATATTGTTTTTACAGTATGCCACTGACTAATTTTAGTAAGTGTCAAATATCGAAGAAATAAAATACAAACACCGACTTCCGAAATTAAAGTTATTTTTAAATTTTTAGTGTATTTTTTTTCTGGAAGTCGGTTGTTTTTTTTTGTAAAAAAGTTTTTTATTTTTCGCTTTTTAGTTGTATAGAACCTCCTCCTTTTTCGAAAGTCGGTTAAAAATACAGTATTAATTTGCGGTTTTCAAGCAGCATTGTCTTGCGTCGGAGAGAAATTCGTATGTTCGAACATATCCTTTTAATATTTTTGTACAGATACAAAACTGAGTGCCATGCTATTTAGTCACGAAAAATTCACGTTTTCTGTAAAAAAATGCAGCGGGAAAAAACTAATAAACTGCTTCTAATTTCTATTGTACTTCAATACATAATAAAAGTTAAAAAAATATATTAATGTTTTATTTACTCCATACCTTTCTGAGTGCTAAAAGTTCTCTAGTGTTATCTCTATCGCACATTTTGACAATATTTATAATTAATCAACTTAATTAATCTAATTAATTAGTAGTGTTCTTATTAATTTGAGGACCGAGAACTTAAGTATCATATTACTACAATGCTTTTTCCCAAAAAAAAACCGGCCAAGCGCGTGTCCGACTTCGCTTATTTAGGGTTCCGTACCAAATGAGGGAAATTCAAAGATTTTTTTTTTTAAAGTTTGATTTCATGTACCTCGCCCCCGGACATTATTATATTACATTCATCAGGGTCATCGTCCCCAGTTAACGTGGGCCAGATACACACAAGTCTATCATCAGTATCGTCCTGCCCTTTTCTCATGTTACTTGGGGTCGGAGCCACACCATTTCTTTTTTCATTCCCTCCTGCCAGCCCCCTCGCTATCATGTAGGTAAAAGTTCAAAACCATATAAATTCTAAATCAAAAACAAAAGTCATTTATTCAAACCAGGCTGAGAGCCAGCACTTTTTGAACGTCAAATTTCTACATAAAGAGAGTCCCCCAAAAAAATAATAAAGAGAGATAATGTAACGAGAAATTATAGAATGTTCAAGTCTTCAAAGATTCATGTAAATATCTTAGTGGATTTAAACCCCATTGGCCAACATATATTTCCCATCAAACCATATCTCACTATCGCCTACAAAATCTTTCTGCTTATTTAGCACATAGGTATCTTTGTTTCACTGAAACATAATTTTGGCATGCAGTATAATTTTTCAAACACGGTCTATTAATTTCAAAACCAGTCCACATTTTTACACTGCCTAAATATTCACGATCACTTTTCACACGACAGTCCAAATACTTATTAGTACTTACTTGCAAATAACAAATGAAGATAATTATAATTTTTACAGCTCACAATTGAACCTCCACCGAACTTGATACGAAAAAGACAAATGAACACTATAAAATTTACAACTGCTCATATTTTTTTTGTTTTGCCAACATTTTCATCACTGTAACTTCCGACACCTCAAGCTTACCTTCTGATCCTGTGTTTTGACACTTCCAATTAGTTTTCAATTAAATTATCCCTAATGCACCGACAAGAACTATACGACTGCACCGGCATTGCTTAAGCCCTGCTATATATCCGAAGGGCGCCCTGGCTACAGGGTTGTCGAAAGTGTATTTAACCAACAATATTCATAAGACACCACTTTTCAAATCGTGCACTAGTAATATACTCACTGCCACGTATTTAAAAGTGTCCGTCCATCGAGTTCCTTGGACATTCATCTAAACTTCATGGTGATTATACATTCTAGAATATATAAATAAATTTGACGTTTTTTAGGGTTTCGATCCTTATTGCTGTCATTAACGTGTCCGTCTGTCTGTCTGTCCGTCGTCTGTCACAAAATTTTGTTTCAATTTTTTTTTTAACTTTCTATTGACATATGAACTTGAAAGGTGATATGATAATGTTAATTATTACGTATATTTTACTAACAAATACCAATATATTGATAAATCTGATTTTTTCTTAGATAATTCCCTCATTTGGTACGGAACCCTAAATGTGCAAAATCCGACATGTACCGGACCATTTTTTTTTAAAGTTGCCCCACTCTATGAATTACTAAAGTACCGTCAGTGCGTTCAAAACATGTAAACTCACATACACAAGACACCCAGGCCCGGAACATCTAACTATATGCCATACAGTATTTACGTGCGGGAATAGAACCCGCGACACGCAGGGCAGCCGCCGATCGCTCAACCACTGCACCAACCGTGCCGCCTGCACACTGGCGATCTGACTTTCTGACTAACTGCAATACAACAGTACCTGTAAATGAATTATTTTAGTTTTAACAAATGCTTTGAGTTTGTTCCAATATTTGCCTGATTGTGGCTTGATTTGACAAAACACCTTGTTATTCCTGACAGTACTTCTTATTTTATTACCAAATCTAAACCATTTAGTACCTTACATAATCTGATAGTTAAAACTTTTCTCCATTTATTAAATGGCTTTTAACAGGCAATTATAATTTCGATTTCTATGTAAATATGACTTAAACTAATAAAGTAGATATCATCATGGCATACACAGATATTTTAAATATATAGATCTTGGCCTTCAATTTTTTTATACTGTCACTAATGATTTCAAAAGGAAGGATACGCACATCTGAAAATTTTACATAAACCTTCTTCATACAAGCAAAAAAAGTAGCGCCAACGTTCATGTTACAACGCGTCGGGGCCGAGCCGAGCCCCGGCCGGGAAACAATCGACTTTTCGACGCCGTGCCCCGACCGGGGCACGGTCTAGCATGACTCAATTCATACAAAATGTATACTATAATCTTTGACCGTGCCCCGGTGGTGACACGGTGTAACGTGAATCATCCTTAAGGGCCTTCTCGCGGTCCAGTGGCGCCCTCATTGAATAAAAAATCGTAGCTTATCACAGAAAATATATATTAAAAAATCCAACTTCACGTTTGTTACAAAGAGGATAAAGAATTTTTCGTTGTTAAAACAGGTCTCAAAATGTTTCGTATCCAAAGTACAAAGTACTTTTGCCTACTACTTTGGATACGAAACATTTTGAGACCTGTTTTAACAACGTAAAAATTCTTTATCCTCTTTGTAACAAACGTGAAGTTGGATTTTTTAATATTTATTTTCTGTGATAAGCTACGATTTTTTATTCAATGAGGGCGCCACTGTACCGCGAGAGGGGCCTTAAGACGACGACGTAACGTGCGTACTTTATTTTTTTTTATCACATTTTATCGGAAATTAGTTACAAATAAAACTTAAGTAAAACCAATTAATTTCTATTTGAAATTGTTAACAACTTATTGGTATAATTCCGTTTATTTCATACTATGTGCATATAAGTTATATTTTTAAATATTTCAATAAAAAAAGTTAGAAACAAATATTTAAACATATAAAAAATAGTATCCCACCGGTATACACGAACACACGGAACAGGGTCCAAGCTACCGGCGGTCAAGGCTCTAGAGAGAGGAACCGCCTGACAATGTGAGCCGTGTCCAGAAGTATAGCTTTCTGAATCAAGCCCTTGATGCAGCCGCCTAACGAGAGCCTCATGAGGTGTTGGTAGAGGCTCGTGGCTATAAGGCCAATGGTGTAAAATTATTAGCATATGCTATTACGATAACCAAAATAGTTTGATACACACAATACCTATGCCTAAACTACAGTCATACCTTTAAATTCCTAAATTCCTACTGTCATACATTTAAAGTCCTTTAAATATATATACTTTTTTTTTAATTTTTGTCTTTCAGTGCGTTTCCCAGTGTTTTCCGTGATATAGAGTCATGATGCATTCTGACATTTACATATTTTTTAATAATGACTCGATTAAGATGCAATCTATGATTTAATGTGGCCGGCTGATCAACAGAGTGCAAGTTTACACCAGAAAAAGTACTCATTCCTGCAAACTTTGCTAGAGTTTTTGTGGATACTACATATAATCACTTTTTGTCATAAATTGGGGTCTTTTATTATGTCTTATATTTGTTTCGGTTTCTAGGTATACCTCAAACAGGTCAAAAGAAGAAAAACCAAGTCCGGCTATATTTGAGCACAGTTATTGGAATAAACTTCATCACTTTCCTCCTGAAATGTATCTGTCGATGTCTGGTCCATGAGCTTGTCTTCTTTTCCGTCTCAATTCATTTCAGTACAATTTATAGCTCTTACAGATGACACAGTTAAAATTGGAAAATTACCCAAAGGAATAGTGTATTGCTGATTCCAGTAAATGACGATTGTAATGATAAATGATTTATGCAACGCCTATAAGCACCTGTTGAATAGCATTTGGGTTATCGTTGAATCCCCCGTGCTATCCTAAGACAGGCGGTACGTCGAAATGTACTTCAATTTAGATTCCGACTCAACTAAATTTTGATAGAGGATTTTTAAACTCTCCTAGCACATAATCAATCCTAAGAATCCTATTTTACTTTTGGATTCCAAAATTTGTTTTTTTCTAATAATTAATACTATCCGTCGTGGTCTGCTATGTCATTTAATAATCCTTTTCATATTGGAGAAAAATTTTAGACCTTTAATGTAAGCAATAGCCTCGTCAATAAAATTCAATATTTTCATTTTATTTTTTGGAGAAATGGCTCTCTGGTATCCAGATTGATTAAACCAACGAGAATTTAAAACATCGAATATATTATTGAAAAAATTAATGAAATCCACTGTAGCACTGCTTTCTGAAAAATAACTAGATACATTGTAATATTTCGTTGCAGAGTGTCAGTGCTTTTGCAACTGAACACTTCGGCTTAACAATTGTGTCGCTAATTTTACTTTCATTATCTGGTTTTTAAAATATATTATGTGTCTGTAAGTTAGTTTATTAGCAAAATTTAGTCGTTGGTTTGTTTGGAGCCGAATCAAAAATTTCCATTCGATTCGCTGATCCTTCTCGTTGAAAATTACCTTTTTTTTTCAAACACGTTTTTTACTAATTTTATCATGTGACATGCGTCCATGAAAACTACAATATTTACTTTTGTGACAGGATGGGGGAAAGTTGTTTTTTATTGACCTGCATTACTTATGTTGCAACCCAGAATGTTTGCAGCTTTTAAATTCGTGGGACATCCATCGATTGTGAGAGCTTCGACATTGACACCGATGGAATTACATTTTTCGTGACAAATATTAACAGTATTTGCTAAAAGTTCACCAGTAAAACCATCCACTAGAAAATAGCCTACTGGTATTTTCCAATTTTCAGAGAGACAAACGAGCATCATTACAAAAGTTTAAGTTGCTTTCTTTTCTTTGTCAATTTTTCCATATCCCATGTCTACGTGACCATCATTTCTTTCGCCTTTCCATAATTTGGTCTGTCGAATGTTCATGTCATCAAAAATTAGACAGCATTCAATATTTTCTAACAAGCTGTCCCTCTTAAGTTTAAGCATTTCAAACGATTCCTGTGTGAATACAGGCTCACCGTTAATGGAGCTATACCTATAACATACGCGTCTAGGCTATATATACTACGTAACTAAAGTCTTTATTAACTTACCATTTGGTCAAGGTTCTTGCATCCATTAATTTACCAGAAGCTTGATGACGGCAGCGGCATCGCTCAGTTTGCTTGAAAAAAAGAAAACAGCTATTTAAAATATTTTAGGATTTTTTGTAATCTTTTTGTTACACTATTAGATATATTGAAAATACATTAGGTACCGAAATTCAAAATTACTTTCACTATGTTTCTAAGACAAAAATAAAACACAAATAAAAAATGACGTCCGTACCGTCGCATGCTGATGACAGCGCGTGACACGGCCGCCATTGTGAATTTCAGTAGTAAAATTATCGCTTCAGAAATGTGTTTATTTAATAGTTTAGTTTCAACAAAAGTAATGAAAGGTTACGTAAAAGAAAGAAAAAAAAGAAAGAAAATACGTTTATTTACGGTAAACATGACGCAAAAAACAGAGAAACACAAAAAGAAAAAGAAAAACTGGGGGAAAAAATGCGTCACATCCACGCAAAACGGCCATCGCTCAGCTTAAGTGCTATGACCCTATGCAAGACAGAGCCCCAGCGCTGGTTTTCAGCGACAGCCGGCGCCAACGTCATGACGTCGACCGGTGCAGAAAACAATGAGTAAAACTTCTCAAATATTATACAGCCCGAACCGATGATACGATATCGCATGTTCCTTTTTCACCTTTGTATCGTAATTTTTGCATCCTTTTACTACGCAACAAGGCATTTTTTTAAAAGCAAACCCCTGTTGACTGAGTTGCGTTGGCCCTAAAACTGACATTTTAGGGCCAGCGCACTGGTGTCATTTCCTCACGCGTTTAGCCCAGTCCTTACGCAAGTAATATATAAATCAATGACTGTCACAAAAATTTCTGCGATGTAAATTGTCCCACGCCCCGTTTTTCATGTATGTATGGTTTCATATTCACTATAGCTATCCTACAATCAAGGCTTTTAGGTATAGATATTAATTTTCCTTCCTAGAAAACGTTAAAACACTAGATTGAAGAACTTGATAGGTCTAGAAGTCTAGGTTTAAAGGTCTGCTGATAACACATAACAGTAACTACTTAGTGTATTCACACAAACTTCTGCCAGCGGCTTCGCTCACGTGGAATTAGTATATTTCCCAATATATATTATAGCCTATGATTCCAGACCATAATCTATCTCTGTGGCAAATTGCATTCAGATCCGTTCAGCCGCTCTAGCTTTATTGAGTAACAAACATCCATCGATAATATTATAAAAAGAATAATATTATAGTACTAAGTAAGATAAGATAATATAGTATTTTTTTCCCAGTATGACATACTGGAAAAATCTTACTATATACACATTGTGTACACCAGTATTCCACAAATGGTTAGGAAAAAGTATACTCTAAAACCTATTAATAATAATTAACCAATGCAAATATCTGGGACATATACTTGCTGACGACCTGAAGGATAATGTGGATATTGAGAGGGAGCGCAGGGCATTGGCGGTCCGCGATAATACGAGTATGTTGGTTCGTAAATTTTCTCGCTGTACGGACCAAGTCAAAATAACACTTTTAAAGGCGTATTGTCAGGGTCTGTGCTCGGGGGGTCTATGGATCAACAACTAAAATGCTCTTGGGACTGCCCCGGTTTTGTAGCACGTCAGAGATGTTTACACAGAGTCGAACTGATAGCTTCAACGCAATCGTGCGGAAGAAAATAGCGTCTCTGGCAGCTAGAACCCGGGCCAGTGGCAACAGCATTCTGAAAACAGTGGCCGAGAATGTGTTTTCCCCTTTTCTGAGGCATTTTATGGAGAGGATGACCGAGTAAGAAACTTCATAAGTTCGTCTTTTGTGCAAAATGCTTCTTAAACTCAAATTGTTTATACTTTTTTATTTATATACTAACAAAGAAAAAAAAAAGAAAAAAAAAGAAGAAAAAAAAAAAAAGACAAAGAGTATTCTATTCTATTCTATTCACTAGATATAAGGTACGTTACTAACACTATGGATTTCTGCTATCCGATTGTTGAAATAAATAAAATAAATAAATAAAATCCACAATCAAAGGAAATTCCAGATGGATAAACCAAATAACACTGCCCGACCCGAGCATCAAACCGAAGCATATACTCAGTAGCAGCATTGACGACTACCAGCCAACGAGGCAACACAAATATTTTTTAAATATAATATTGTTCGATAGTGGATTGAACCACAATCCTCAGTATACAAACACCACTCGACCATAGCACTTACAATAGCATCAGCTGCAGTGGCCGTTACGTCTAGAACACATTAGAACACGCCATTTCCATTCTTACTATTTTCACCACAGTGTACATAATTGCCGCACCGGTAGATTGTAGACACGCCAATACTAATTAAGTTAATTCATTCTTTAAATAGTCATTATTTTTATAAAACTAAATTAGAGCTAAGTTTTGACTGTCATAGCCAGTCGGATTAGCCACATGGCAAGAGTAGCATTTGCCCCGCCCCCGGCCCCGGCCCCCCCGCTTGGACGTACATTAACAATTAACGACACCTATACCATAATAATATGAAATCAAATCAATACCTGCCCCCTAACCATATTACTTTTCTATTATCTTTTACGCTTTTACGCTAACGCTTAGTATAAATTGTATGGCAATGACATTACCTGCGATAAGTCACGTGACACTTATCTACGCAGGTAATGTCATTGTTATACATATTTTACTAAGCGTTAGCGTAAACGATAATGGAAAAGCAATATGGCCAGGGCCTGATTATCTACAAAGACAATGTAGGTAAACTGCCTATAGGCCCATAGATACCTAAGGACTCCGCGGTTTGTGAGAAAATAAGTCAAAGAAATTATAATTTGTTTTCATTTTACGTAGATTTAGAGGGCCCCTTGGTAGAATTTGGCTGGCTTAATCCGGCACTGATGCTACGATTATGCCTGTCCATAGTTAGAATAGTCACGGGCCATCCATGTCTATACACAAACTGTGAAACTCACTGACGCGCTTGGTATGTAAAGTTTTGACAATTCCGTCTGTTGTAGTAGCCACCATGGGGTAATTGGTGCTCCATGCCGTCTCGATGATTTGTTTTTAAAGTAAACAGGTCTTCACGAACACTTAAATATTTGTACGCCTCTAAGGCCAAACATGGCTGATTAATTCCGCCAAGCCCGTTCCATCAACGGACCACTAGACGTACGGGCGGGGATGCGCCACCGGTACATGCCGAGGTCCGGCATGTACCCACTCATATGCACAAAACAATTTGAAAACACATTAATTGTGTGTACAGCTAAGGAATGGTATTCAATTGTCCAATTAAGTCATTTATTTAATAAAAAAAAAATCAATAAATTAGACAAAACACTATATAGATTTTATAACTGAAAGAAAAATAGGTAAATATATGTAGATTTAATTTAAATTGATTATTTATTAAAAAAATACTGATTAGGTTGGAGTTAACTACAAAGTATTTTTGTAACAATGTTTGTCAAAGCTGACAGAATCTGTCAATGTCGATATCGGCATCATGAATATTCATGGAGATAATCGAGCAAGAGAATGATGATTTAACAGCAAAATCAATGTCCTTTTTCTTTTTTTTGCAGAAGGTAATTAGTTTTTCTACTGTTTTGTAATGACCTATTATATTATACCTATTTTGTCCTGTATTGTTTCTGATTTGTTATGTATTGATTTATATTATTTAGTTTTTTTTACTAACACAGTTTGTAAGTAAATTGTTAGGCTAATACTAAAGGGGAATGCGCAAAAAATGCCTGAAACGGATAGAAACTACTAATAGTCCTTAATTCTATTTAGAATAAAATAGGTATAATGAAATAATTCGTTTGTTTAACTAGGGTAAAAATATAACGATCATTAAATATATTTAACTTGATATCCGCTTATATTTACATGGAGGTCGTGTTTATTTGACATGAGCAGTAATGTCAAACTGTCAATAAAGCAAAGGACATTTGGTTCATATAGATACGGTAGATACGTTTTCTATTTAAAAATAATTGATTTGAATTAATATTGACAAGCATGTATTATTTTAATTAGACTTACGGTACATATAGATCGTATAATACTAAATTAATGATAACTGTGCACTAAATGTATAAAATAGTTTCATATGGATTATTTATGATTCCTCTTTGGCTTAATGTCACTTACTCATGTCAAATAAACACGACTTCCGTTAAAATATAAGCGAATATCAATTTAAATATATTTAGTGATCGTTATATTTTACCCTAGTAAAACAAACTCAAGAATAATTTCACTATACATGTTTTATTCTAAATAGAATTGAGGACTATTAATAGTTTCTGTCCATTCCAGGCATTTTTTTGTATGGCAGATGTGCATGCCCCTTTTGATACTTGACAATACATTTATTATTTAGAACGTAACGATGAGTTGTTATTTTCGCCAACCCTATCACAGCGTTCGCTGCGCTTGCGGCACTATGTGTATGTGTATTTGCTTCAATATTTTTTCAGTTTCCTAAAAGTTAATTACAGCGATGTGTACACTTCCGTTTATTTGCTAAGTGTATTTGTTTGTTGTGTTTCAGGGCGTGTAATGTGGCGAGCTATGTTTACGAGTCATAGGTTTATTGGTTATCTACTATATAAAAATAAGTCGGGTTTTCCTTCCTGACGCTATAACTCCAGAACGCACGAACCGATTTCCACGGTTTTGCATTTGTTGGAAAGGTCTCGGGCTCCGTGAGGTTTATAGCAAAGAAAATTTAGGAAAAATTTAAACAGAAAAGCGGGAAAATTTTCTGATACATAGCATGTACTACAAACCAATATTTTAAGTAGATGGCGCCGGTGCGTGATACATTGTTTGACAGCTACTCATTGTTCTCTGCTCAGTTAATTTCATGTGACAAACCGGTATTGTGTTCACTGTGAAATTGTGAAAAAAAAGTAAAAAAAAAAAAAATATTCGTTTCCTAACATTACAATTGGAAACCATCAAATCAGTCACGTGTATTGTGCAAATTTTTATTCAATTTCAATTGTACATTTAGCATGTATACTGTTCATCCTAGAAATGATGAATGTCTTTATTTGCGACCGCTGTTGGTAAATGTACGTGGACCAAAATCATTTGCGCATTTGAAAACTGTGAATGGCCACCAATGCCAAACATATCGAGAAGCATGTCAACTATTGGGTTTGCTGGAGAACGATTCTCATTGGGATTTAACACTTGCGGATTCAGTTGTTTCATCAAATGCGTACCAAATACGAACGCTGTTCGCAATTATCATCACCACATGTTTTCCTTCACAACCAATTCAGTTACGGAAAAAATACAAAGACGACATATGTGAAGATATCTTGCATCGCTTGCGCATTCAAACGAATAATCCTGACATCCAAATAACCGATGAAATCTACAATGAAGGATTGATTCTGATTGAGGATCAATGCTTGACTATTGCAAACAAGCTACTGATTGAAGTAGGAATGATTGCGCCAAATCAATCGATGCACGATGCATTCAACCAAGAATTAAATCGAGAGCTGCAATACAATGTTGATACATTGCAGGAATTCGTTCGAAATAATGTGCCGTTGCTGAATGAACAGCAAAAACAAGTATACGAAACATTAATGCAAGCAGTGGACAATAATACTGGTGGTCTATTCTTCCTGAACGCACCTGGAGGAACAGGGAAAACATTTGTCATTTCATTGATTTTGGCCACTATTTGATCAAGATGTGACATAGCTTTGGCGTTAGCATCATCTGGAATTGCGGCGACTCTTCTAGATGGCGGTCGTACTGCACATTCTGCGCTTAAGTTGCCACTCAATTTAAACACAATTGATACTCCAACATGCAATATTTCCCGATTCAGTGCAATGGGAATATTGTTGATGCAATGCAAGCTCATTGTTTGGGATGAGTGCACAATGGCACATAAGAAATCACTTGAAGCACTTAACTTCATACTGAAGGATCTTCGGCGAAATAACAACATGTTTGGCGGCTTTATGATATTGTTGGCAGGCGATTTCAGACAGACGTTGCCAGTAATTTCCCGTGGAACGCCTGCAGATGAATTGAATGCTTGCCTGAAGGCAACACCTTTATGGAATAACGTAAAAGCATTATCGCTAACCACTAATATGAGAGTTCAACTTCAAAATGTTCAAAGTGCTGCACAATTTTCCAAACAATTGTTAGCTGTTGGAAATGGAAAAGTCCCAGTTGATGCGACATCTGGATTAATTACTCTTACCAACGACTTTTGCCGATTTGTAGACTCTCAATTAGCTCTTATTGAAAATGTTTTCCCAAACATTAGTGAGAATTATCAGAATTATGCTTGGTTAAGTCAACGAGCAATTCTTGCCGCAAAGAATAATGATGTACACGCACTGAATTTTACCATTCAATCAAAAATTGCTGGCGATTTGGTTACATACAAATCCGTTGATTCCATAACAAATCCCGATGATGTAGTAAATTATCCAACGGAGTTTTTGAACTCTCTGGAGTTACCAGGATTTCCACCACATAACTTGCAACTCAAAGTTGGTACAGTTATTATGATATTGCGTAATTTGAATCCACCGCGACTTTGCAACGGTACTCAACTTTCGGTAAAAAGACTTATGCCGAATTTGATTGAGGCAACCATTATTAACGGAAAGTACGCAGGTGAAAATGTATGTATTCCTCGAATACCATTGATTCCGACTGATCTTCCGTTTGACTTCAAACGATTGCAATTTCCAGTTTGCCTGGCGTTCGCAATGACAATTAACAAGTCGCAAGGCCAATCGCTTAGTGTTTGCGGGATAAATTTAGAAAATCATTGTTTTTCACATGGGCAGTTATACGTTGCGTGTTCACGAGTTGGGAAACCATCCGCTTTGTTTGTGTTAACGTCAGACCAAAAAACAAAAAATGTGGTTTACCAAAGAGCACTTCAATGAAACGGATAATTTGCGGACACGTATAACGCTTCGATTCAGTATTTACTTTGGATTCACTTTCATTTACTTAGAGAAGTTCAACTAAATAACACTTCATTTTTGTAATCGAAATGAATTCATTACTGTTGTGAAATGAAATAAAATTTTTCCTTTTCAAATATAAAACAAAAAAAAATTTTTCTTCTTCTTTTAATCACCAAACGAAATGTTACATAAAACGAAGCCATCTGGTGGCGAAACGGAGTTCGCCGGGTTTGCTAGTCCAATATGATTATATATTTTTAGTATGCAGGATAATAATCTAATACTTTTATATTAGAAAAGCTAGCTAGTTCTTTCAGCTTCTCTCACGTGATCCTACTCGTGAACCGTGCTATTCCCAGAATTCAAAGTAGCCTATGCCAAACAGCGAAGGAGTTTTCGTTATTGATTTAGTCAAAATCTGCCTAGCCTTTTCCCAACTATCTTGGGGTCGGCTTCCAGTCTAACCGGATGCAGCTGAATATGAGTATTTTACATGGAATGACTGCCAATCTGACCTCCACAACTCAGTTACTGGGTAATACGATACCCCTTGGTAAGACTGGTTATTGTCAGACTTTCGGGTGTCTGATGATGTAACGACTGTCAAAGATCCACGACTGACAGCCGGGACCAACGGCTTAACATGCTTTCCGAAGCACGGAGGAGTCTCGGTATGTAAAGATGGTCCCAACCCATCCATGGACCAACCCCGCTAGCGTAGCTTAACCTGATGGATCGACCCGTGCGGCTGTTATTACTTTAGCCACGAGCTCCTCGTTATTGATTTAGTACGTTCAGAAATTACCAAACAAATAAATAAACAAACATACAATTTCACCTCTTTATTATATTACTTTAGATAACTAATTACTTGGTTATATAATTATATTGTGCTATGCGCTTTTGAACAAGAAGAGAGACGAATTGTGTAATTCGTTTTTGAACGAGAACAGAGCAAAGATAGCGAAAAGAATTGTTTCATGAGAGATTCGGCCACAATAGGTAAACAACCGAGAAGTAGAAAGAGTGCTGCTGAGTAATGGTTTTCCTTAACTTTACTTAGCAGTGGAACAGCATGGTCTGATTTAATAATAATCGAAGCAGCAATGACAAGATCTCGGTCCCTTTTTTTGATCTCGGTCCCGCCTGCCCGACGCAAGGAAAGGTAATGTGTTTATCAGCCAATGTATGTATGTATAAATGTACGAGTATGTATGTTTGTTCCTTTGTGGCACTATAGAGACCAAACGCGTGGGCTGGTTTTTATAATTCTTACGTCAATTGATTCGTCTTAACCTTGCGAGTGCTACTAAAGACATGACAGTAACCAAAATACAATATGGCGACAACCAGACGCCATATTGTGAAAAAGAAAAAAATTAAAGTCGACGAACTATATTAAGTGGGATATCAAAATAAAGGGTTCGAGGAGGCGATTCCAAAAATGTAACTCACTAAAATGTAGAAAATAAAAAATATTTTTAAAAAACCCGACTGTCAAAAACAACTAAAATATTCCAAAAAAGTCACTTTTCAAGCAGTCTGATGCAGTTGGTGGCATATAATCAATAATTGAACTAAAATAATAGCCTCCTGCATCAGACTGCTTGAAAAGTAACTTGTTTGGAACTTTTTAGTTGTTTTTGACAGTCGGGTTTTTTGTTTGTGGGAAATCATCAAATAACTTGTCCCGCTCTGGGTATAGGCCATAAGGGCGTGTCAGACACTTACTGACTAAAACACTACATTAACCATTGTTGCATGCATAATGTGGTGACAATAACAATGAAACGACTTAATCATAACACATTATTGTTCATTATCTGTCCCTCTTTTCTATTTCATTTGCAATATTGAAATGTTGAATAAATTATATAAATTATTATTTTTAAATAAGTGACATAAATATAAGATAGTTTCTAATTTTAAGTTTTTGACTTTGCCAATTTAATTTGTATGTAATCTATCTGTATGTAATAATGAAATTGTGTGTTGTGTTTTGTCTTAATTTTATTTATTTTTCTAATAATTTTTAATTAATGTAACTAATGCCATTATATGATCCAACAAAAGTTGATTGAAATAAAGGAATTGAAACCCTTCAACACCCGCGGCCAAATCCGGGTTGTCAAATTGAACCCCGACGACAACTCGGGTCGACAGCCGATTTTTTTTTTTTTTTCTCTTTAATATTTTTTTTTTTTTTGTCCGACTCACCAGTGAGTCGCGGGGCTTCAAACCCCACCCGTGTTCCTTCAGTTGCCTATGCCAGGGCTGCGGTGACTCTTTCAAACACATATCTACGGTCCTTAAAATTAAGAAACCATTCGCACAACACAGCAGTTTGAAACCAATGACGAAATCCCTAAATCGGTACGTACAGTACGAAATATGGGCTCATTTGGTAATAGCAGACGTTTACACGAATTGGTACACAATTGATTGTTCAGTGTTTGTGTATGATTGATAGTTTGGTTCTCGCACATATTATTGGGTACAAGTCGTCATATCCTAAAGTCTTTACTAGATATCAGGTGATGTTAAGAGGTGGTTTGTGTGTGGAGCAAGGAAGGGTGAGTAATAGGGGAGAGTGGGGTAAGTGAGAACGGCGGGTAATTAGGAACAGTGAATTTTTGGGGTTTCTAACACGCAATTATTTCAAAAAACCTTTTGATTGTAATTATCATATAACTACAAGCTACAACACATAAATAGTTACATTTATGTGTTGTAGTTATATGATAATTTCACTTTTCGGCAAATTCACAATACATGATTTTGAGCCAATTCTTATAATAATCCGATGAATTATTAAATCGATTACTACATTTTTTTTAAATAATTATCCCGGGTCTTCAATGAGTTTGATTTCAACAGCATTTTCTAGACAAAATGGTGTAGTTAAACTGGGAATAGCATCATTGTCATGGATTCTTTTTCTCAAATCTTAGTGCTTATATATGTTTTTGATGGTAATTAGGAACGCTGTATTTCTCATATGAATCAATAAGGGATAATAAGGAACATAATTATTGAATTTCCATATTTTTTCAAATATATTTTGGCTATATTTTCGATTCGAAATATATTATCAAAAAATAAATTATTTTAGTTATCTTTGTTTCAATGTTATTCGGAATTGAATCATCTATTTTTAATTACCCCAGCAAAAAAAAATGCATCATAAATAGGAACGGCAGGTATTTTCTTTTCCCTTAAAATTTTATTTATTCATGTGATTTTTATGTTATTTGATATGGTCAATTTCTTGACAAAAGGTCAAAGTTTAGTTTTGAATAAAAATTGACCACAATTAACATGGCTTTGCTCCTATTATTCTTCATTTCCCTTAGATGTTTTCAATTACAACACTTTCCCCTATGCGGTGTAAATAACAGTAGTATCCGATTTTTAACCGACGAAAAAAAAAGGAGGAGGTTCTCAATTCGACCGTATATACATAATTTTTTTTTTGTGTATTTTCAGCTCTCACTCCGTCATTTATGAACCAATCTTGATGATTCTTTTTTTGTTAGATAGGGTATATCTCAAGGGTGGGCCCATGTCAAGGAAGTCAGGATCTGATAATTGAATCCTGATAAAATTGAGAGAAAACGTCGAAAATTGTGGGCACGTTTAGCGTTTCTGTATGTAAGTTCGACCCTCACTCCGTTATTTATGAACAGATTTTGATGATTCTTTTTTTGTTAGATAGGGTATATTTCAAGGGTAGTCCTTTGTGAAGGGGACCATCAGGATCCCATGATCAGATCCATCCTGATAAAGTTGAGAGAAAACCTCGAAAATTGGGCACGAATATTGTTTCTGTTTACTTTTCATAACTTAATCAGGTATTTGCATTTAGGAATCATCACTTCATGAAACTGAGCTGACGATGGAAACCATACCTTTCCTAAACAATAGAAGTTAAATATAAAAACTGGTTTTAGTGACAAATACCACTTAATATGCTTTGAAGACGTCTTTACAATATTGGAGGTAACCTCAACTGGTCAATATCCTGGGAACCTCATGGAAGGATGGTTACATCATCAACTCAGTGCCAAGAGGAATGATGAAAGATTAGAAATTAGCCTCAGAGTATCAAAAGATGATGCGACTCACAAAAAGTCATAAAATAAAAAACTCTTTAACAAAAAATTCAACCGACGAAAAAGAACTAAAAAGCAAAAAAAAAAATAAACCTTTTAAGTCTTGAGTATTGAGCTTATTTACCTACATAAAATATGAAATTTTATATAAACTAATTTTGAGTAGGCGCCAAATATTAAAATGATTAATTACCTACATCTAGCCTTCTTCATTTCTACGTTCATATAAAATTTTGATATTTAATAATCAGATTGTTGTTTGGCGCCGACTCAAAATTAGTTTACATAAAATTTGATATTTTATGTGGGTAAATAAACTCAATATTCAAGACTTAAAAGGTTTATTTATTTTTGCTTTTTTGTTCTTTTTCGTCGGTTGAATTTTTTGTTAAAAAGTTTTAATAAGATGACTACAGTTAATAGTAGAAATTGTTTGTTAGTTTAAACTATTATTACATTTTTATTGTTTTGCACCGGTTTACTTGTTGTATCTCACCAAGGTAGTTTCACGTACTTACACTTTTTATAATTCCGTATTTGAAGGGTCCAAACGGAACTATTGCCGTCACTCACGTGCCCGTCTATCTGTCTGTCCGTCTGTCCGTCTGTCCGTCTGTCAGTCAGTCTGTCCGTCGTCTATCACAAAATTTAGTTCCGAAGAATTTATTAACTTATAATTGACCTATGAACTTGGGTGATAATGTTTATTTTTCTTTGATAATTCCCTCATTTGGTACGGAACCCTAAATGTGCGAAGTCCGGCACTTGGTCGGTTTTTTTTCTGTGTGCATAAGCTCGGACCACTCGGTGTCATAGAATATAGCTTACGCACTAAAAAAAATTGCATCTGAATCTATCCACACATCAAAGATCAACCCGCCTTCGTTAAATAGAATATGAATGAAGGAATGAATGAATGTTGTAATCTATTTCTACGCGTAGAGATAGATTAAGATATTAGATATCTACCTAACGGCTATCTGCCGCCTGGAAATTCTCTTCCTACGTTTTTAAAATCTGAATAATGACTTAAACCTTTTTAGATATAATGTGCCAGTTAGTTCCTAAACTTATAAACAGGTTCTGATGAAAGAGGATCTCTACAGTACAGTTTGTTTCAAAACCACACCTATAGCTTCCTGTATTATCAAATAGCGACAAAAGGTAAGTATCTTGGCAGTAATTTAATGGAAGCTAAATCAATAATCTTATTACAGCAATGATTGTACAATGTTATTTATTACTTTATCACTGCAATATTTAACAGTCCATACCTCTAATAGTGTCGAAACTTTTGGACTTATAGTAAAATGCTCGGGAGATATTAAACACGTTAAAACGAAGGAAAAATCGTTCGCTAATATATTAATGTTGCAAGGAGGCAAACTTTTATGTCCTTTAATATTTTCACAAGTTATTTTATTTGTTACAAGCGGTAAAAGATATTCATTAAAACTTAAATAAATTATATGTTTTCATAAAAAGTAGTGCTTGCAATTTAAAATGTACGCCGTCTCTGTACATACTCGTATTTCAAGAAAATCAATTATTTTTTCAGGTTAAGGTTTAAAATTTTTTCTCTCAAATGAGGTAGTTTTTAAATGGCTAGTAATTTAGCGATCGCTAGCTAACGTAAGTTTCGCTATCAATGTCGAGACTGCAGGCCCAGGCCCTGGTATCCAAAATTGTACAGGAAAGTACTAAATCTGCGTGGACAAAGTCGCGGGCAAAGTGTTAGTTAGTATAAATTGGTATTTATTAGTATGTATAATATATTACTCTCTCACAGAGAGGAGGCCTGTGGCCCAACAGTGGGGACATTAAAAGGCTGATGATGATGATAATAATATAATTATTTAGTCTTACTTATGTAGGTTTATATTGTACATTGGATCCTACCCTCGAATGTGATCTCTCTCTATCACTCAAAGATGTCCTGGGAGAAAATTCAACGTTGAGTTAGGCTCGCCTTTGTTCATGAATTGTGTAATCAAATCACTCTGTACTATGTTAAGTTTCAGTGTACAATAAAAAAAAAATTTGCCCGTCACGGGAGGCCCAGCAGATGTGAAACATCTATTTTAATATTAGAATTCAAAATTGTTGTTAGTTGTTGTTGGTATTGTAGTTTTTGTAGTTGGCGTTGTTGGTGTTGTTGTTTTTGGTGTTGTTGGTGCTGTTGTTGTTGTTTTTATTGGTGTTGTTGTTGTTGATGGTGTTGTGTTGTTGTTGTTGGTTGTTGTTGATTGTTGTTGTTGTTGTTATTGTTTTTGTAGTTGTTTGTTGTGTTACTTTTTTCACATAGATGTTTCTAGGGAGAAGGGAGTCGAGAGCGGCAGCGTAGTGCCGCCATCGTGGCACGACAGCGTCATGCCGTTTTCCGTCACGACATTCGAGTCGATTTTACTGCCAAGTCGCACCAATAAATGTTTCACATCAAAATAAGAATTAGGTAAGCTTTCGTAGTCAGCCCTGACTGAGATTAGCGATATGGCATTTATTTTATTTTGTTTGGGTGACTTACCGTTAATAATGTAAAAGATAGCATCATGGTAGATCACGACAAGCCATTTGCAATTGTATTTTTGTCTTTGTCACGTTATTCTGTACCTACCTAAATCACGACGTTGGGTTAATGGCCGCATGAAAAAAAAGATGCCACATCCGGCTTTTGTCTTTAATGAAAAATGTCGGAACCCGGGTTGAACCTACGTTAAAAAACATGTTTTATATAAATACAAAAATACAATTTTGTATTATTAAATAAGTATTAATTTTAAGAATTAATTACGTTGCTTATCCTTCATTATGCAGCCATACGGGTGTTTATACTTGGCCTTGAGTTTGTCCACTGCCTTATAGCATTAGGGATTTTTGGAAATAATATTTTTTTTTTTGAGTGTGAGAAGTCATCAGCTGAGTTCTTCCGCTCTGGAACCCACTACCTGTGTTCCTTCAGTTACCTGTTCCAGGGACGCGTTCAAACACTGCGACCCTGGCAGATTGTGGAACACCTGAAAATTGTTTCTTGATCTGATCGACCAGTACTTTCTTAAGAAAATAAAACATGACACTGGTGGGAAAATTGTATTTTAAATAAAGATGAAATACATAGTAAATGTATGAATTTAAGCACCAACATTACGTCAGATCAATAATAACCAAAACTATGAAAGCTTTACAGGGTTGAGACGAGAATACAACAATAAAATAATTGAAAACACAATTTGTGGTGATAATGTTTATTATTACGTTATTTTATTAACAATTACCAATATATTGATAAATCAGATTTTTAACCTACTTCAAAAAGGAGGAGGTTATCAAGGAGGTTTCTTATGTATGTTCGGGCATAACTTCGTACATATAGACGGATTTTGCATTTTTGTTCGAAAGGGATATATTCCAAAATGGGCCCATTTAAATTTCATATACATATATCTGATGAGACATGATGATGATGAATTTCGGAGACAGACAACGGAACTCTTCAAAAAATTACAGCAAATCGACCCCGATTGCTGCTATCGCATAAATATGCATTGTTACCACAATTTAATGGGGAATCACAACTAAAAAGTGAAAAATAAAAACTTTTTTTTGTAAGTCTGTTCTATTTTTTTGTGAAAAAGTTTTTTCTTTGAAATGCGAATTCCGACACGCACTTGGCTGACTTTTATTTTGCTATTTCCGGTTTGGTCCCGTAGTAAGGTCATAATCATAATGATGAGTAGGTATTACCAGTGTTGTATTGTCATCTTCACCTTGTATACCTATACACAACATAGAAAATAACATCAAAACAAAAAATGTATCATACAATCCAATAAATACTAAATTATTTCAAAAATTCAACTGCAATGACAATCTTACTAACTAAATTACTTGCATAACATTCTTTGGTAGGTTATAATACGATTCGAGTATTCTTGATAAATTACATTAAGATACGTAGACCTTATTTTAAGTAAGAACACAGGCTCGTTTTCAATAACACTAACGCTCATCCAAGCGTCAGTCAATTCTTAAAGTCACTGATGGTTGAATGATGCAAAAATCAAAATATCCAGAATTCTTAATTCAACCCTGATGGTTGAATGAAAAAATCTCGATACTTGAGCGTACTTTTTTTTGACGATCCGTTATCTGTCAGTCACAATCTTGACTGTGATAAACTGCCCACGCAAACGTCATTCAATTCTAAAAGTCATGAATGACGAATGACTGATGGTGAGTGATGAAATTCAATCGCCATAAGGCACTCATTCTGACTGATCGTCAGTTATACCCATGATTTTACAGAGAATACACGTGTTTACTCAAAATAATATGGATATTCATACAAGAAAAGACTGTTTTGAAATTTAGATTTAGTATAGAAAATGCGATGTTGAGCAAAAACCATAAAAAGAAAGCATCGCGTAAAAAATTGGCTATTAAAAAAGGATTTCTATAGCATCCATTTTTATAGCTGACGGGTGATTGTTATGCACGCCTCAGACGGTCACTCAAGTCATAACTCCAGATATACTCCAAAATAGAGTCACAACCTTAACTCTGGATAAACCGGCAGCAAAACTTACCGTGTAAAGGACGCCTAAGCGACACCTAAATTTATAGTTTAACTAAATAAGAACACACTGCTTTTGTACAGCTAAACGGAATCGAAATATTTTGGAATTTAATTTAGGTATCGTAGTGTTAATGCTCGGTAAAAACACAGATTCTAATGATGCTTAACTTTACCACTAACTTGACTACATCTATAAACTACACATAAATAAAAATTAGTAGCCAATTCACATGATATCGTCGTCGAAACTGTAAATTTTTCAATTTATTTGGGTTCAGCGCAATATATTTTCTCCCATACTTCAATCCACTATCCGCATGATAATTCGGATGAAATTAGGCCGAAGGAAAATGCTAACAAGTGTCAATGTTTCAAGGCGTTATCGATCAACTTTAACCGATAGATGTCGATGTATACCTAACTGAGATATTTAAGCATTTATTTCTGATCACCAACTCGCCAAGGGATTGTGAGTTGCTAAACGCTATTACCGATGCCGAAATTGGCACTAAGTATATCTAGTAACTTTTTCCAAAACGAAGAAAAACGAAAGCAGCCGAGTGCTGACCGATCGTACGTAATATAATTAGGCTCTATGCTAGGTAAGACGCCTTCGTCAATGGCATGAACAAAGTTTTTATGATAGTCTACTATTCCGCATTCACAATGACTACATGTAGAACCTGTTTACTATCACAAAATAGACACCAGTTCTCATATTTGATTAGCGCCTTATCGATCAATTTTGTCTATGCTAACTCGTGGATAGCCGCGATTTTCAACAAATATGGAGTTTATTTCGCCAAGGACTTGTGGAACTGTTGGTTTATGTTTCCCAATAAACAATTGCTGATGCTGAAATTGTCTCTATACAGAGCAACACTCAGAGAATAGATCAACATCATCATCATCAGCTGGGTAAATGCCCATCCTCCCTACATCGTCGTTTAATCTAAATAACAACCGGCACGGGAATACTGCTAGGGCTCTGATAATAATGTGGTGTCTCGTTCAGCGTGGTGGCTCCTATCACGTCCCCCGCAGCTACCAACAGCAGCCGCCTCTTGCGGTGATGACGCAGCAGTGACGTCACGCTCGCAAAGCTCTGCTCGCCACGCCGAGGGAAGCCGAGCGCTAGCCGACCGTCCGGCCGACGTCGTACCCCAACGTTGTGGACTGCGTTGGAGCACGCTACGCTTAGAGTGTAGGCGTGGTCCGGCTGAAAAAAGAATTGTTAAATTAAAGCAAGCTTGTATAGGTATTGGGAAGCCGTCACCAATTTAAGAAAAGTGGGTAATCATGTTGATGTTTGTACTGTGGTCCTTAGGATTTTTATTTATTTATTATTTTATTTATATAATCACTTACAACTATTATTACAGGTAAAACCCAATGCAATAGTGAAGCCAACTTAATACTAACAACTTATTTTCTGAAAACTATTGCATACAATCTCTTGTTCATCATCATCAGCCTTTTAATGTCCTCACTGCTGGGGCACAGGCCTCTTCTCTGTGAGAGGCAAGGCTTTTAGTTATTAAAGCATTACTTTAAGTGCAAAGTTTGAGGTACAGACTGTTGTCAGAATTATCTGACCCACCCTAAAATCAAACGACTTTGGACCCTCTGCACGTAACATTAAGGTTTATTTAATTTATATGAGCTTATCAGACAACTGCTCGAGGATTTGATGGACAAATACAATAATAATATAGACACGCAAATTTGATCTTTAAAACGTTAGCGTTAGGTTATATTTTATAACTATTTGTTATAATTTGATAAGTGTAATAGCTTATTTTAATGATTGAGTTCAAGTAATTCTGGTCTCGTGGTCTGTGTGTAAGACCGAGAAAAACGAGATTCGAGATCAAATCCTGCGACAATGATATTGTTTTGCTTTCAATATAGAATTTATATTCCAAAACTATTTCTTGTATTATTGTAAAGAACTACAGACTATACATAAACTTTTTAAAATGGTAATATTTTCACATAACTTGTAATAAGTGGGTAGTTGAAAAATAAATATTCGTATTCATTATAAAGAACTGTGAACTTAAAGTTTTTTAAATTACCCACCCGTTTACAAGATAAGTTATTAGGCGAAAATCATATTGGTCGTTCTTTAATATTGCAAGCAATATTGTAGAAATGAAAACAAATTAAAAAAGAAACTGATGACTGTGGTGGACTGTGTTTTCGAACCCACATGCTGTTCGTCGTCAATCCAGCATCAAACCGCTAAGCCACAACAACTTGTTGGGAATACGCGAAATCATAGATTGGGTTGTAATTATGTAGTGTGACTTAAAAGCTTTTCAACTTTAATGTTAACGAGATAATGATTAAAATAGCTTAACAAAAACATAATTATAATGCCGGTGGCTCCGACTATGTTGGGTGGGTTTACCTTAACGTTACGTGTTAAAGATCAAATTTGAGTGTCTGTGTTATTATTGTTTTTTTGTTCATCGAGTCCTCGTGCACTTGTGTGATAAGCTCATATAAATTACATAAACCTTAATGTTACAGCCAGAGGGTTCAAAGTCGTTTGATTTTAGGGTGGGTCAGGTAATGTTGACAACAGTCTGTACTTATTCTTAGAACAATCAATAGAAGTGGCAGAAAATAATGAAGCAGCAAACTTTTAACAACATGGAATTCTTTGAAAGCAATGTTGCAAAAAATGCTGGATAAAATTTGCCGTCTTCTGCATAACTACCTATGGAAATGTACAGTCAGCCACACGTCAGTGGTAACTCTTTGGCATTGAGCTTACCTAGCGTAGTACGGAGTTATAATACCTGACTGATACTTACTGACGTGAGGACTAATGTACTACTAGCTGTGAGTTTGCTAACAAATCATAGAAAAGTTTAATAAAAAAAATTGAATATTTTCAAAAAACCCGACGAAAAGCAACTAAAAAAAGTTCCAAACAAGTCACTTTTCAAGCAGTCTGATGTAGTTGGTGGCTGTTAATTTAGTATCATTAAATCAGATTCGCAAGTCGCCGCGGCATTTGAAAATTTCTTTGCAGAGATTCCCGTATCGACTACAAAATCTCTAAATTCATCACCAACTGCTGCAGAAATTTTACTTAAAGAAAACGTTCCAGTTTGTGAATCCCAATTTTATTTCCAATATGTCACTTGTAATGATGTAATCAAAACTTTTAATACTTTAAATGTTAAAAAGACTGCAGATCTATGGGGTAATTCTGTTGACGTTGCTAGGTCTATTATAGACATTGTAGCACCTACTTTAGCAGTAATCTTTAATAATTGTATAGATTGTGGTGAGTTTCCTGATCTAATGAAATATAGTAAAATTATACCATTGTTTAAATCGGGTAGTACATCAGACCCTACTAATTATAGACCTATATCAGTGCAATATATATATATATAAAATATATATATATATCTTTTTTTTTTTTTTACTTTTAGTAAAATTTTTGAGAAAATTATTTTAGATCAAATTCAAAGATATTTTAATAAACACAAATTATTACACAACAAACAGTTTGGTTTCACAAAGGGTCGTTCAACAACTGATGCTGGTGTTGAACTTTTGGGACACATTTATAATGCATGGGAAGATAAATGCGATGCGTTGGGCATTTTTTGCGATTTGTCTAAGGCTTTCGATTGCGTTCTCCATGATACATTGATCAGGAAGCTGCACTACTACGGAGTCCGGGGCGCCTCTCTGGATCTTCTTACTTCATACTTGAGTAATAGGATTCAGAGAGTTGATGTGAACGGCAAAAAGTCTTCCGGGTCTGTAGTCAGAATGGGGGTTCCTCAAGGCTCAATTCTGGGTCCTTTTTTGTTTCTAATCTATATCAACGACTTGCCTTACCTCATAAAGGATAAACATGATATAGTGCTGTTTGCAGATGACACTTCACTTTTATTTAAACTCAAACGTCAGCAGGTGGTTGTTGATAATGTAAATAATGCTCTTTCAACTGTAGTTAACTGGTTTAATGTCAATAATCTTCTCCTTAACGAGAAAAAAACAAAATGCATAAAGTTCACATTACCCAATGTAATACAAGTGAACACTAGTGTGTCAATAAAGGGTGAAGAGTTGAAACCCGAGGATTCCACAGTGTTCTTAGGTTTAACTTTGGATGCGCAGCTTCAGTGGAGCCCCCATATAGATAAACTGTCCAAAAAACTTAGCTTTGCAGCATACGCCGTAAGGAAAATTCGTGGTTTAACTGATTTAGAGACAGCTCGTTTAGTATACTTTAGTTATTTTCATAGTGTGATGTCGTACGGCATTCTGTTGTGGGGAAATGCCGCCGATATTCAGACAATTTTTGTTTTACAGAAAAGGGCTATTCGTGCAATTTATAAATTAAGTCCCAGACACTCCCTCAGAGACAAATTTAAAGAGATTAATATTATGACTGTTCCCTCTCAATATATTTATGAGAATCTCATGTATGCACATAAAAATATTAATCTGTTTAAAAGATACAGTGATATCCATAGCATAAATACTAGGAACAAACACAAATTTATTGTACCAAAAACCAGGCTCAAGAAAAAAATAGGTGGTTCGTTTAGATGTCAATGTATACGTTTCTATAATAAACTTCCTAGCCAAATTCAAGAACTAAGCATAAATAAATTTAAATCATTTATTAAACGTAAGCTATGCCAGAAAGCTTTTTACACAATTAATGACTTTCTTGAGGACAAAAAGGCGTGGGATTGAGCTGCTTCAATGATATACATGAGCCATTGTTTTCATATGTACTACTTACTGATGAAAAATTTTTTATATATATATATATTTTTTTAATATTCGTTTTTGACAAGAATACTTGTATAGTATTGTATTATATTTTTTATTTTTATTTTTTTTTGACATTTTATATTTATTATTTTTTTTGACTTGAATACTTTGTTAAGTATTATATTTATTTTTATTTTTTGATTGACATATTATGATTACTATTTTGTTTGACACAAATATTTACTTTGTAAAGTATTATATTTTTATTTTTTTTTGATTACTTAATTATTGTAAATGTGAGGACTATGTGGGTTATTATTATTATTTTCTCCTCCTTTTTACAGTAATTTTCAACGTTGTCTGACAGTTTGAGTACTTTTGCGGCCTACCCAAATGTCTTTTCTTTGGTATTGTTCGTCATGTCATTGAGCTCCTTAGTGGTTTTTAAGTTGAGCTATTCGACTATTGACAAATGCTTGCACTGACTGGACAGGTCCACTCAAATATGTTTGGTTCTTTCTTCAAAAGACCACTACAGACACTAAGCTGCATGGTCCTCATATAGAATAATGTGAATGCGAGAACTATGTATGTCGTTATATTCATGTAGATTTTATGATTGTCTGGCAGTTTGAGTATTTTTTGCGGCCTACTCAAATGTCCTTACTTTGGTATTGTTCGTCGGTTCGTTGAGCACCTCAGAGTTCTGAGTTGAGCTTCGCGATGACTGACAAATGCTTGCACTGTCTGGACAGGTCCACTCGAATTCGTGTGTTGCTTTCTTCATAAAGCTCATCCCAGACATAAACGTACATGGTTCTCATAGGATCTAACCAGTCCACATTGTATGGATTTGAACACTAAAAGAGACTTTGACCTCTGAGTTTGTTTCGGTGTTTCTTCTCAGGGTAGTCAGCTAGGAAACACCGGCCTCATCTAGCTTAAACTGACAAAAAAACATTGACGTGTAAAAGTGTTCCTTGTAACCTATTTACTGAATAAACATCATTTATCATTTATCATTTATCATTTATGGATTTCATGCCACCAACTGCATCAGACTGCTTGAAAAGTGACTTGTTTAGAACTTTTTAATTGTTTTTTTTTTCAGTTGGATTTTAATTTTTTTTTCTACATTTTAGTGAGTTATATTTTTGGAATCGCCTCCTCGAACCCTTTATTTTGATACCCCACTTAATATAGTTCGTCGACTTTAATTTTTTATTTTTTCACAATATGGCGTCTGGTTGTCGCCATATTGTATTTTGATTACTGTCATATTTTTAGTAGCACTCGCAAGGTTAAGACGAATCAATTGACGTCAAAATAATCAAAATCGACCCACGCGTTTGGTCTCTATAGTGCCACAAAGGAACAAACATACAAACAAACATATATACATACATACATAGGCTGATAGACACATTACCCTCCCATGCGTCGCGCAGTCGGGTAAGCATGCGTCGCGCAGTCGGGTAAAAAGAGCTTGTTTAAGTAAGAGTGAGGCTCACCTGACTGGACGGCCTCAATATAAACGTGCCATCCGGCTGTCCCCTCAGCAGGTTCTGCGCCTCCCCCCTATCCACGTTCATGTAGTACGGCTCGTTCTCCACGGGCACGGGCAGCGGCCGATCGGCCATGCTCGTGCAGCCGGACTTGCGGCCCTCCGGCCATTTGCAAGCAGTTTCATCACTCGGTGTGCTCGTCACCTTATGGGAGTCGGGTTCTGAGTCCTCGGATGGTAGATCGTCGTTTGTTTCTGGAATAAGTGTAAGGATAGTATGAGTGCAGTGTATTTATGTCTATTGGGAAAATTAAAAAACCGGCCAAGTGCGAGTCGGACGCGCATTAAGGGTTCCGTACCGTCGTACAAGATTATACGCATTTACTTTTTGCCATTATTGAGCAAAAAAAATACACGTTTCTAGCACAGTCCCCTTTAATTTTTAATATATATTTATTATTTTTTGTTATACGAGTAGCACCAACAGAAATACACATTCTATGAAAATTTCAACTGTCTACCTATTGCCGATCATGAGATACAGCCCGCTGACAGATAGACGGACGGACGTACAGAAGAATGGACGGACGAACAGCAGAGGCTTAGTAATAGGGTCCCGTTGGTTACCCTTTGGGTACGGAACCATGAAAAGAAAAGAAAAAAGTGAAATCGTCTCAGATTAGAGTACACAATTATAATTTAATACTTTAAAATCTTAATAATTCTTCAAAACAGTTTGTTGTTAATGAAGGCAGGTACTGAACGAAACCGTTAAGTAGGCACATGGAGTATTAGATAGAAGCTATTTATGTCACAGAGACGATGTCTTTCATCGCCATCATCATAACAGCCGACAGACTGCTGGACATAGGCCTCACTAAGTGTCGGTCGTCACACCGACTGGTCCTGTGCGTCTCTCATCCATCGGCTACCTGCGACCCTCAGCAGGTCATCGGTCCACCTTGTATTAGGCCTTCCAAAGCTGCGTCTTTCGGTACCAGGTCACCAATCCAAAACTTTTCAACCCCATCGACCATCTGTTCTGCGAGCAATGTGCCCTGCCCACTGCCAGTTAAGGCACTATTAACTGTCAACGACCTTGAGTGGTTAACTTGCGTGTTCTGTTCTGACCTCACGTAACGCGTCGTACCGTCGTACGTCCACCCAGTAATAGGACTCGCCCATCAAGGAGCGCTGTCCGAAATTAGTCGCATTATTAATTTATTTTACATAAAACAACAAGTAGTATACCAAAACACGTATACTAAAATACAAATAGTTAAATGATCTTTAAAATTGTGAAAATTTCATAAAAATACGCTTTATATTTTTTGCGTGATCCTCATTTTTTTATCCGCGTTTGATATAACTTTACAAATTAATTACACTATGTTACGTTTGCTTGTTGTTTGTTTGTTATGCTATGTTCGTTTGTTTTGTTTGTATGTTATGTTTCGTTCGTTGTTATGTTTTTGTTGTTGTTGTTATTGTTGTTGTTACTGTGTTGTGTTGTTGTATGTTGTTGTTGTTTTGTTGTTGTGTTGTGTTGTTGTTGTTTGTTTGTTGTTAATTTCAAATATTCACATATAAAATTACGAAGTGAATTATCTAGAATAACATATATTTTTTAAAAGAAACAAAAGTGGAAGTTTAGACGTGATGTTCAATTAAAAATGATTAGAAGTCATATAACTGCGCCTTAAGTTTGTCGATTCTTTGGGCTACGTCGGTAACCTTGATTCTCCTCATCACAGAACCAAAAAAACAGTAGAAGTCGCAAGGCGAGGCCCGCGTACCCCGATTTTGCGGAGTTCCGCATATGTCTGCTCCGCGCACACACCTCGCGCATCAGTCTTGTTAGGTACAACCGTCACGACGGAATTTGGGTGATGTAAACTTGAAAAAAAATACAAAAATTCCCTATTGTGCTGTTTTAGAATGTAAACACGATAGCAGAACCAACAATTTATCAAATGGTTGAATATCATACCGTCAATTAGTCCTAATTTATTTTATTTTGATTAAAATTTGAAAAACAATATTTTATTAAACAAGACAAGTAAAAGTTGACTTTATGTGTTATAAATTAAGGTCTACTTTCTTTTAAACTTAAACATATTATTTTCGAAGATTCCTACTATGCACATGTAAGTCTGTAACCTAAATATCAATCTTATCGTTAACACAATAAAACACAAACAACAATAAAAAGTATATATTATGACATCAACTTGCTCATTAAACTATTTCGTGTGCTCATTAAACGGAAAAGGTAATAAATATTAAAAAAAAACTCTTTTTTACAAAAAAAAAACAACCGACTTCCAAAAGAGAAAACACACTAAAAATTATAAAATAACTTTAATTTCGGAAGTCGATGTTTGTATTTTATTTCTTCGTTATTTGACACTGACTTCCAAATTTAAAGTTATTTTTTAATTTTTAGTGTACTTTCTTTTTTGGAAGTCGGCTGTTTTTTTTGTAAAAAAGTTTTTTATTTTTCAGTTTTTAGTTGTTATACCCCAGAACTAAAAACCCCAATAACATGGAACGTGTAATTTAAACATACTCGTAATTGGAGGAAACAAAAACGTCATCTAGGTAAACGTATTTTTCGTTTTTGTTCAGTTTCTCACAAAGCGCTGAAGCAATTTCGATAAAATTTATACGAAATACAATTAACTTAACTATATGTGTAAGTTTGGGTACGCTGGTTCCGATACTAATAAAGTGCTATACGATTTCTACTGTTTTTTCTGTTCTGTGCTCCTCATGATGATTTTAAAGCCAATCATTTCTCAAAACTCTATGTGTCCTATTTACAGCAGACTAATAATCTACTTCAAAAGGTTCTTTTTCACGCTGTTGGAAATTAGAACAACGCTTCTGATATTCAACTAATCCCTCAACAATTAAGTAATGAGTGTTGATATTGCCTCCATTAGCCACGAAAGAGCATAAATATAGATCCATATATCAGCGAGCACACCCCGTTTTGAAGTCTACTACAGCATTTTTTTTTTCACTTGGCTTAGAGAATGTTCCATTCTAAATTAAAACCGTACTAAAGTCTGTATATTGTATTCGCAGGGCCTTTTTAGAATTCCGAAAGTCCGAATGAAGAAAACGAAACCTATAAAGGATCACTCGTGTGTTTATCTGTCTGTCTGTCCATCTGTTTGTCTGTCACAGCCAATGTATTAGTAACAATTAATGAGTGTTGATATTGCCTCCATTAGCCACGAAAGTGCATAAATATAGATCCATATATCAGCGAGCACACCCCGTTTTGAAGTCTACTACAGCATATTTTTTTTTCACTTGGCTTAGAGAATGCTCCATTCTAAAATAAAACCGTACTAAAGTCTGCACCGATAGAGTTGGAATTTGGGAAACACATGAATATCTGTAACCTAAACACGAACGTGTGCCCTAAATAAATTAATTTGTTATATGGGGGTCACTTTTGGGGGGACAGTAGGAAAATTAAAAAACAAAGTTTATTACTGTGCCGTATGACATATCAAATAAAATGTCACATTGTGAGGCTCTCGAATGATTTTTTTTATAATTTTAAAATATATAGGATGACTGGTAATTAGTGACCGATTCTTAAACACGTGATTGTACTCATGATAACAAATAACTTTTAATGTATTACCAAACCTGAAATCACGAAAAAAATCTGCTGTTCAATGCATTTATGTTCGCCTACTGACTGGTCAAAATGTACTGTACCACCTATTTTTTTCGCGATTTCAGGTTTGGTCCCATAGTAAAAGTTGTTTGTTATCATGAGTACAATCACGTGTTAAAGTATCGGTCACTAATTACCAGGCATCCTATACATATAGTTTCGAAGTTATTTAAGAAAATAGATGGCAAATTACCATTGCCCCACCTTTATCTCCGAAACCACTGGGCATACGTTTTTGAAAGGAATGAGTACTTCTTTACTTATAAATTACAGGAATGCCTATAATGAGGAGGTAGTTTTAAAAAAAAACCTGTAAAAAATATGATGTGTTCGGAACCCTTTGTGCGCGATTTCAACTCGCTCTTGGCCGGTTTTTTTTTTTTAAATAAACATTTGACTAGTTTAAACACTGATTAGCAGGTTGTTATTTCAACCCTTTCCACCCGGAAGAGGGTATATGGTACGTATGGTACTAATGAATGGAGATGGTAAAGTGCCGCCTAATCAATAAAAGATGATGATGAATTAAAAGATGATGATGATGGTTGAAAAGTATGTTATCTTATTTATTTAACTCTCAATGTACATACAAGTACAGTTTAATCAGTATTACCAAGCATAAAGTTAGCGAGTTTTCTACATAAGGCTAATAATGTAATAGTATTTACTGTACCTGCCACCACATCAGTAAAACAGTGCACTACATGGAAGAACATATCCACGACAGTAGTCCCGAGCCTCGCTCCCAAGTTATACATTAAAGGTACGCTCACTTTCAACCACCAGCACATTTTCACAACACACAGTTTTAGTATGAGAGCCTTTCTGTCGGTGAGTTCGTCGATATCATTGTTATCATCTAACAAGGTTTTCGTATAAATTATATCTCTGATCCATCCGTATCCATAAGCTCTGTGCTCCGTGTCAATAATTAGGGCAATTTGAGTTTTATTAACGACAAAACACCCTACATAAGCCTTGTGTTTACACTACCACAGACACTGTCATTCATTAGGTACAATTCCAATATTTTTTATCGTCACTTCATTTAAGGCTGCAAGTAAAGAAGCAGATTCTAAGGAAGAACGACGCTTAGATGATAGTCTGAAAGAAGACATGGAAATGAAGATTCAAAACGCTAAGATGACTAGTGATAGAAATTATAGAGAAGCAGAAGAAGAAATGTACCCTCAAGGAGCCGTCAATGATAAAGAAAAGCAAACCTTGAGATAACTTCTAAAAGTGTGTATGACCTAACTTGTGATATTCAGTTAGTAATAATAACTTATTATTATTTAAGCCTGCAAGAAAAGAAGCAGATTCTAAGGAAGAACGGCGCTTAGATGATACTCTGAAAGAAGATATGGAAATGAAGATTGTAAACGCTAAGATGACTAGTGATAGAATTTATAGAGAAGCAGAAGAACAAGAAATGTATCCTCAAGGAGCCGTCAATGATAAAGAAAAGCAAACCTTGAGATAACTTCTAAAAGGGTGTATGACCTAACTTGTGATATTCAATTAGAATAAATTACAATGATACATGAATCAAGTATGAGTCACTGTCTCCAACGTTTAAGAGCCACTTGTCACTATTCAATTAAGAGTATCAAGTAATCTGAACACACAGATCTATGGGAAGTCGTAAAAGATAACACAATTGGTAGGAACTGCAATAAACGCTGTCGTAGCGGTGACTATAAGAAGAATGAATAATGGTTCTGTTATTCTAAAGCCTTATCGGTTTATAGTGTTTTGGACAACGTGATAGGTAAATCGATAGATAGATATATCTTTATTATACACCATAACAAATTGCAGACAAACATACACAAACATATTGTGTAACAATGAGTTATGAGTATTCATTACTATGGCACGACATGGAGCTATGCTAAAATAGCACAATTTAAGCGACAATTTTCCAAATGGCACGTTTATTTGACCTAGGAATCGAACCTACTGCTAACGTGCAGTGTGGCTAATAACTTTGCTGACTCAGTTAACTTTTTCTCTCTACTCGCGAATAGATCGACCTGAGGATAATTGTTCTATAACAACAAGACGGGTTGGTTTTGGATGTGTGGTTCATAAATACTATTTTTTCTGTATGCTTAGCTCAAAGCTTTCGTTTTCATTGAAAATAGCTTTGAATCTAAACACACATCCAATACCTGAACCTGAATATTTATAACTGTTTATTCCATAATCAAAACACTTTTTATTCAAGCACATTTCACAACGTCCACCAAAGCTCTATCATTGTTAGATAACTGTAAAACTCCACTAAACACAATGTTATTGGAGTAACTGCACTTTAATTAACTTTATTTCGAAACGTAACCAACTGAACGTAATCCAACCCAACACGTATGGGGGTCGGTGTCACTCCCGACGCACTAATAAGGGGAAACAAATAATTGTTCCACGACACCATTGCTTTTTTATTGTTTTTATGAAGACTAGCTCGCATCCGCGGTGGTGCTTGGGAATGGAACATCTGTATGTAAATAATTGTCGGATATGGTTGGCAGTTTCTGACTGCGAGATTCTTTAGTATCAAGTTTGAGGTGGTAATTTGGATATGATTTTAAAATATGGCCAGTTGTGGAGTATCTTTATCAAAGATACTTCATTATGCTAGCAAGATTCCTTCTTCACCTTTCATTATAATGCTTTCGAATTAAATGAAATAATTACTTCCAACAAACATACAGTTCATTTGAATATGTATTGAACGTACCTACACTATGCAAGTGGCACTATGTGTACAATCCATAAGGATGTGCTACATTCTTTATCATTCTTATCGATATTTAGTATATCTGTCATTATATATTGCAAGTTTTTTTTGACTATTCAATTACTGTTTTGCAGATTAACTTCATAATAAGTATTTATTTTTATACTTTCTGGTAACTACTGCTGTAGCTGTTCAGTTTTAAATACAAGCTCAGATATTTCTATTTGACTGTGTCCTAAAACAAGTATACATACCTACCGATCTATTCAAATTCAAACTAAAGTACTTACCTACTTCATAGCTACAACAACGATAAACATTTTCATTTATCGATACATCGCCCCTGCGTTTCATCTCTAAACACATGTCAACCACATGACATAAAAGAACAAAAAAATGATGAGAAAGTACAAGCTAACAGCATTGTCATTAATATTAATTGTTTAACTACAAAGAAAGATACTGTTACAAATATAAGTTCTGAAGACATTGTTAATGGGTTAAACTTTAAGGTTGCATCATTGCATCACCTCTGATTTCAAAGCAGTGAAGGAAAAGATCGTGAAGAAACCGGCCTGTCCTACAACCAAAAAATCGAAGGCAGTCAGGTGACATGCAACATTCCGCACTTAGCATGCTTGGCAGATGGCAGCCCACTTCCTCTCAAAAGGTCTGTGTCCCAGCAGTGGGAATATCATAAGCCGATTATGCTAAGATGAATAGATGTAACTCACGTACGGTGAAAGGCGATTTCACAATTTTGTTTTAAATTGGGTCCTTTAATAACCCAATTTTAGTCGCGCTTGTGACAAATAAGCAGCTGCATCGCTGTACAAGGTCAATTGTAGAAATGGCTCGATGAATATTGTTGCATCAGGAAGTCATATACAGCGGACTTTGTCTACCTGGACCATTTGTTGTGCTCAATTGATGTCTTTGGGCTCGCCCCCATTTACGGGAGACTTTTAAAACGACTTGTGAAATGTGTGCGTTCTAAATTCTTACTCCTCTGCCTGACCTCTCGGGAAAAACAGGCGTCGTTTATGTTGTTTTTCAACATTAGTATTGTGCTTGTTTACAAACAGTTCACTGGTATGTGTTACGTTTTCCAAATACTTTTTTGTCTTCGTCACGACCAGACCCGACCGAAGAAAGACAGAAAGATATATTGTAAATTCTACAGTATATCTTTCTGTCTTTCTTTTTCCACTTCACAGGATCGCGCGAATGGTCATCTATGTGCTGGACTGACCAAGTGGAAACCGCAGTAGGTGGCCGCGTACCTGTCTGCGCCAAACAGTCCGCCAACAGGAAAATAACGCGGGAGATAGGATGCGGAGAGCTGTGACTGCCTCAACCACCGAAGTGGATGCCTCGAAATGACCACAACCGCTCTGCCAACAGAAAAACAACAGAGAAGAGAAGATCTCTCTCTCTCTCTCTCTCTTTGTATAGTAAAATTTTATTTACAAAATGTCACTAACCTCTTCGAATGCCGAATCTATTCTCAAAGATACTGAGTATATATCCGAGAAGTGACTCCTCTTTTTCTCGTCTGTAGTTGACATCACAGTAATCCTTGTTCAGCTGTACTGGCTCTAGGTACTCCTCCACTGGTAATTTCGTCTGCTGTAAAGAAGATAGCGGTTTAGTATCATTGACCATTTAAACTAAACTGAATATTAAAAAGAGGTAAAATAAAATTGTTTAGATATATTTTTGAAGCAGATTTCTTTTCATTTACAGAAAACTATATTTATACTAGGAGCAAAGGGCCATAAACTTTTTAACTGACTTCAAACAAACGAGGAGGTCCTCAATCCAGTTGTATTTTGTTACCGGAGCACTCCGTCATTTGTAAACCGATTTATATGTTTTTTATTTGAAAGAATATAATTTCAAATTGAACCCATTCCTGTCAGAATCCAGTCTTGGTGATGCAATCCAAAAGGAATTGATGGTAATCTTCAAATATTATATTTAGCGGTTATGGTAGTCAAACAATTTGTATTTAGAAAATGTCATTTGGTGAAGTGGTATGAGGCAGATCATAGATGCCAAACGGAAGTCCTCAATGATAATTATATCACCGGTGGCACTAAGATATCTCGATTAAGATAAATTAGTTAAACAAACATAATTAATGGTTCTGTTGAAAATACTACCATCAAACTGATCTAATGAAATTCAACCAAATTTCAAATTAAAAAAATAAAAAACTTTTTTACAAAAAAATAGAACCGACTTCCAAAAAAAGTGCAAAATAACTTTAATTTCGGAAGTCGGTGTTCTTGTTTTGTGTCTTCGTTTTTTGACACCGACTTCCGAAATTAAAGTTATTTTGCACTTTTTTTGGAAGTCGGTTCTATTTTTTTGTAAAAAAGTTTTTTATTTTTCACTTTTTAGTTGTGGTTCCCCATTAAACTGTGTTAACAATTCATAAACATACGACAGCAGCAATCGCGGTTGATTTGCTGTCAATTTTTGAAGAGTTCCGTTGTCTGTCTCCGAAACCCATCATGAGATCTTTTTGAAATTTAAATGGGACCATTTCGGAATAAACCCCTTTCGAACAAAAAAAGAATTTTGCAAATCCGTCAATATATGACGGAGTTATGCCCGAACATACATAAAAAAAAAAAAAAAAAATACAAACATCCGAATTGATAACCTCCTCCTTTTTCGAAGTCGGTTAAAAACACAAAAAATTGCAAATAACTTTAATTTCGGAAGTCGATGTTTAATAAACTAATCATAAATTTATTTTAATTTTTTTGTGTTTCAATTGTATTTTTATAAAAATGCGCAACTTGTGTGTAATAGCCACCGGAACGAAGCCGTGAGGAAAGTCAGTATAATACTAATATTTGCAATATTAGTATTACACTAATAAAGTTACGGCACTCTGGCTTACTTATAATACTAATATTGCAAAATTGTAGTAAATCTAATAAAATTTATGATTGCATTTATAAATCATTAAATAGTAAATAAATAAATAGTAACTACTAACTTAACTAGTTGATACTTAATTTTTTTCACATTATTTCCATATACATATTTTGCTAAGGATGGGCATACAGAAGTCAAGTTCACTCATATGTAGTGGATGCCGCATATACTTGAGCAATTAAAATAAGCCTTGTTTGAACTTACTTGATCTTTAACTTCGCTGCCATCAGATTGCCTGTTAACATGTACCGAGTCATACATATTAGCGACACTATCACTGTTCTCATAAATATTAGACGACTTCTCACTCTCCACAGTCTCTATCTTTTTATCCTCTAACATCTCATGTTTCTTGAAGAATGGCACTTTGAAGGATTGGAACAGTTCTTGAATCTTCACAATACAAGGTTTGACACTAGGTACTCTCGGTTCAACAGGCTTTTCTATTTCTTTTTCTACCTCATTGTAACACAAGTCTTCGTAAAAATGGTCTTCAGGACACTTTTCACTTAATTCTTCAGGAGTGGATAGTGTTTTATATTTGCTTTTAGATTCAGGTTTCTTATAAGTCCTGGCTATGTAGTATTTGCTGTTTCTCTTCATGGCGTAATATCCTCTGTCATTTGAACTATCTTGTCTTGAGAATCTAGCTCTTAAATCAAAGAACGGGTACTCATATGAGCTTAGTCTGAATAGTTTCTTTTTTTTAGGAGTGCCAGCATCCATAGGCAAGTACGACGGCGTTCTTTCAGCTTTTTGTTGGTTTCTGTACAGGAAACTCTTTGCTGGCACAATCCTTCTAATTAATTCTTCCACCGTGCTCATCGAATGTGTGGTCGTGGGTACATTTTCTTCCTTTCTCCTGTGCGTTACTGTTTGGTACTGGCACTCAATGTCATTTAGGTCTGTAATCTTACTTTCTGTTTGAATGTTGACTGTTGTTGTTTTTTCTTTGTCGTCAAGTTTCTCCATTGTTGCGTTGTTGTGTTTGTTTTCTAAATATTTGTTGGGATTCAATTTCATGTCTTCGAGGAATGTCATGAATTTCTTAGCATTCGCTTTCGGTCGCCATAACTTGACAATTCCTTCGGTGACATCCTGAAAAATTTAACGACATTTTGTACTACATAAATTGTACCATAGAGCGTTGTATAAGAATAATATGTGCAATATTTTTAAATGTTTTTTAATTTATGTTTTTTAATAAACAATTATTTTAAAATGTATTAAATAAGTAAAAATAAAAAACTAATCTACATAAGTAAGTAGAACATATGGAAGAACACGAGTAAGTACCTAGTATGTAAATTATTCGTGTAGCATTTTTTTAAGTGCACCTATCTGCATATATTCAACTATTCAAAGGTGATGTAAGTTACACGTACCTACGTTATACTAATTCAGATAAGGCACTAAGTCTAGTCTTTATTAATTTAATTAGCCTTCCTAATTTGATAAGGTTAATTGCTGACCATTACATTGTTTACAACATGTGTCATGGCCGGTCATCGTACACAATGTGCATTCATATTTACATATATTATTTAAATTAATTAAATACAAGTGTAACTGCTAATGTCATTTCTCATTCATTTTTTAATTTAGATAAATGCACGTCTTATCATCGGGTGATGATTAACGAACTGCTATTCATCAAAATAATTATAATGTATGTTACTTTACACTTTCTTGTAGATATGTTTGTTTTGATAACTGGTTTATAAAGTTTGGTCGAATCTCTGATTAGCACCTACCTAACTCTACTGTCAAACTACGTATGCTTTAGTAATTCTCTTGAAGAAAACTGCATAAAATGTTCATTGAAAATAATATTCAACCTAAGTATTTATTTAACCTTTGGATATTTTCCTTCTTTGGACGAAAATGTTTAAAAATGTCCATTCATACATATTATGATAAATCAAACTCAAAAAAAATCAATCTGCCTAGCCTTTTCCCAACTATTTTGGGGTCGGCTTCCAGTCTAACCGGATGCAGCTGAATATCACGGAGCAAAACATGGAGCGATTGCCTATCTGACCTCCACAACCCAGTTACTGGGTAATACAATACCCCTTGGTAAGACTGGTTGTCAGACTTTCGGGCTTCTGACGACCCGTAACGACTGTCAAAGATCCACGATTGACAGCCGGGACCAACGACTTAACGTACATTCCGAGGCACGGAGGAGTCTCGGTATGTAAGAATGGTCACCTATCCATGAACCAACCCCGGTAAGCGTAGCTTAACTTGATGGATCGACCGGTGCGGCTGTTAGTATTTTAGCCACGAGCTCCTCAACAAACTCAAAGCATTTGTTAAAACTAAACTAAGTATGACAAATCAAACTATTGATGTTTATTGATAAATTGGTAAGGCATTCCAAGCATCTTAACGCTCACAACATCTTTGGAAAGCCAGGTATGTATTTACTTTGTTTTACTGTGCTATCAGGATGAAGCATGACACAATAATCAATCAATCAATGTGATTCTCCCTACAACATAATATAATTTACGGTGTCAACACTCTATTACTTTCGAATTATAATCGTATTCTCACTCACCATTAACTTCCTTCCATCTATCCGCCTCTCCCTGGCGAATTCCACGAACTCCTCTAAGTCCCATCGTTCTAGAAGAGTCACTACTCCTTCTTCGTTTAGATCTTCCACTCTCTTGCACTTCTTCTCATGTTTGTCCATTTTCTGCCAGTAAGAGATAGCTTTACTGTTCAAAAATGTATGTAAGAATAAAGATATTTTTTATTACGCTTAGCAAATATGTGGGGTGTGTACATAACTTTAAGTAGTTGAGGTTTAGTACGAGTATATATGCAAATCAATGCAAATGCAACAGAACCGCAACCTACTTTTTTCGAGTTTTTGTGCTATCTAAGAATATTGTGTTCCAATCTAATTAACATTAAATACTTGTAGTACTCACAAAGAAAAACAAAACACTATTTTATAATCACAACACACACAATTTGTTTTATAAAACTTCTGCACACACTTTTCTTCTCACTCACACTTACACACTATAAGTAAATCTATCTCTGTCGTAATTAAATTGGACGCGCCCGACCTCTCTGCCGAGCCTCGTGAGACAGAGTCGTGGATGACAATGGATTGGTCACAATTAGCTTGATTGGTCATCTACCATGGTAGTTGATTTAAAAAGAACTAAAACGCTATATTTTAGAAAATGATATTAGTCTATCTAGCTACACCAGAATAATAGAAAGATTTAGCCACAAAATAACAATTGTTATCCTTTTAAAGCATAATGAAATTACCTACATAATGCAATTACAAAATCCGTCTTCCAAGTGTTTTTCCATGTTCAGTGGTTAATTATGTATTAGGTTTGTGTTCCATTGCTGCGCAAAGATTTCTCTTTTATAATGGTGTCTATGAAGTTTCCGATCATGTCATCTGATCAGCTGACTGCAGTGGCCTATAGGGAAAGTACTCTATCGGTTACATAACCAGGTAGGGCGCTGCAAAGACGACTTGGCAAAATAGGGTTTTATAGACTCGTCTGATACCCAATGTGAATGCGGTGCCCCCGTCACGAACATGACACACGATGCACTCTGGAGGATCTGATCAACGCTACTGACACTGTAATTAATGTGGTCATCTTCTGGGCCCAATGTATTTAAAGAAGTAGGAAACCATCGATTCCAAAGAAGAACAACATCAGTCTCTAGCCTTTGTCGGCGCAAAATGTTTCAATCTTCCATAAGTCTTTATTGTTCAAAATCTCAGTAGTCACGCCCTTTTAACCCACGACGCAAAAAGTGGAGTGTTATAAAAAGTTTTATTAAAATCGGTTCAGCCGCGTCAAGGTCATCAGCTCTTTTGTGTTTTTAACCGACTTCGAAAACGGAGGAGGTTTTATGTTCGACTGTACGTATGTTATTTTTTTTTTTTTTTTAGGTATGTCCACCGATTTGCCAGTCAGTTGTGGACCAATTTTTAAAATTATTTTCAAAATAATTTTATCCAAAAGAATATACTCCCGAGGTGGTCCCATATAAATTTTATCGAAATTGCTTCAGCGCTTTTTGAAAAACTGAACAAAAACGAAAAATACGTATACATGGATGACGTTTTGGTTTTCTCCAATTACGAGTAGGTTTAAATTCCACGTACTAAAAACTGAAACGTGAAAAATAAAAAACTATTTTACAAAAAAAAACAACCGACTTCCAAAAAAGAAAGTATCGGTTGCTTTCTTTTTTTAAAAAAGTTTTTTTTCTAATTTTCAGTTTTCTTTAAAGCGTTGAGGGTTTTATTAATTTTTAAATTTATTTGTTATCTTGTTACACATTATTATCTTTCACAAAATCCATACATCGTTTCTTGGATCTCCTCCTACTCTTATAGCCATGCAAATTCATACTTACTCAAAATTTTCCCATGCCATTTTCATTATACTTTGTCCCCCCGGCTTCGCACGGGAGTATAATGATTCGAAAGACATGTAGCGCTATCTGGCATGTCTTAAAGCAATTGTGACCAACGAAAGTTGCTGATATCTCCCTCGGGAACAGTATTTTTAGGGTTCCAAAAGTCCGAATGAAAAAACGGAATACTTATAGGATCACTTGTGTGTCTGTCTGTCTGTCAGTCTGTTCATCTGTCCGTCTGTCACAGCCAATTTGCTCCAAATCTGCTGGACCGATAAAGTTGAAATTTGGTACACACATGAATCTGTGACCCAAACACAATCGTGTACCCTAAATAAATAAATTTGGAATATGGGGCTCACTTTTGGGGTGAAAATCGGAAAATTATAATCAAAGATTTTCAAACTGTGTCGTGCGACATACCAAATGAAATATTGTGAGGGTCTCGAATGTACTTTTTTAATAATTTTAAAATATATAATTTTGAAGTTATTTAAGAAAATACATGAAAAATTCCATTCCCCTCTGAAACCACTGGGCCTAAAATTTTGAAAAAAAATACAGAAAGTAGTTCTTTACATATAGATTACAGGAAAACCTATAAGGTGAAGGTAGTTTAAAAAAACCTGAAACAATATGATTTGTTCGGAACCCTCTACGCGCGAGTCCGACTCGCTCTTGGCCGGTTTTTTTTTAAAGTGAAAACTTCTTTAGGCGCGTTGGGCATTTTTGTTCAAGTTTTCACTTCTGTCGCCACTCCTGGAGTACCACTAGTTTTTTTTTCTGAATGAAAGGTACCTCATGTCCTTTTCTGTACAGCTTTTTTTTTGCTTGGTGGGAAATCATCCAATGACTTCTCCCGCTCTGGGTGGAGCTGGGTGGACTCATACTGACTAAAACCCAACCCTGTTCCTTCCTGCCCTGAGTGCCCAGAGGCGAGGTAACTCTGTTTCGAATTTATTCTCAACCCCCGGGCAGGCATCGGCCATGACGGGCCCCGTCTTTACTGCTGAGAACTCTTTGAGGCACGCGTGGAACACTATGCGCCGTCGACTCTCGGGCCTGGTGCTGATCGGACGGCGAGCTACCCATTACTCGCCGTCCTTAGGCCCGGGTTTTCTGTACACCTAACAACGTATGATCAAGGAAAATTTCATGATGATTGGTTTAATCTTTAATGATCTAAGCGTGAAATGATATGTATAATGATATTTGTTACCTACAAACTAATTTTTAACTTGGGATAAAACAAAAAACGTTAGGATTTTCATTTTCTAATATCCTGTTTTCAAGTACTAAACCTCTTTGTTCTAATATCAGTATTATAATTATCAGTGATGTGATGTATGAATAATGGATCGATAAAGGTAGATTAGATATTGTATTACTGAATGGTATTCATGAATCGAAACATTCTTTAGGATATAATATATGTTTACCCAACTTGCGATATACTGCAGGGATATGACACATTTGAATATTAGCTGCTAAGTAGGGTCTGATTAATAGATGGGTTGAATAAAATCGGCGAACATATTATACTTTATCAACATGATTTTAATAAACCATTGACTTCTTATATGTTTTCCTGTAATCTAAAATAATTATAATAGAACTACTTTGAGTATTTATTTCAAAATATGTTATAGTTTGAAATTAATACTCAAATTATTATTATATAAAATAGACAAACGCACGAGTGAGCTTTATAAGGATTCGGAATGCTAATAACCAACATATTCAACCACCCATATTCTTGCCTGTTTACCTCCATTGAAAAAACTGTTATTTTTAGCAAAGTTGGAGCCAAGCAGTACTCCATGTTGTGTCCATGTTGTTATGTATTCAATAAAAACAACACAATTCCTGTTAAAAGAAGAACCTTGAAAAGGAGCTCATAAAAAATTAGTGCTACCAAATAAGCATCACCAAGAAGAGGTATCGTAAGTGACTCAGAAAAAGATATTAATTTATAAATAATACAGAATACAGACCAAGTTGTGATTAGGATTACTTTTACATGATAACATTTTTATTTCTGGAAGTATTTGGGACAAGCCTTAGTTTAGCAGTGAGACAGCGTAGATAAACTAAATAAAGCATTACCAGTCTTAAAATAAACTGTTCAAAAAATTTTAAGTTGGCCGTCACGGAACACCCGGCTGATGTGAAACATCTATTTTAATAGTAGAATTCAAAATTGTTGTTGTCGGTTGTTGGTGTTACTTTGCATTCTTCTTCCTTCCTTCGCATACATGTTTCTAGGGAGAAGCGAGTCGAGAGCGGCGGCGTAGTGGGGGCATCGTGGCACAACGCGCGACGCTTGCCGTTTCTGTCACGGAATTCCAGTCGATTTTACTAAGATACGCCAATAGATGTTTCACATAAAAAAACTCTTTAATGATAGAGTTTTGCTTATGCAGGTCTCAAAAACAGCTGTCTCCGCCCTCAATGGAACCTTATAAAAACTCACACACATACTTGGCGGGGTTAATAGAGTCATTAGACACCACATGTACTCGTATACCTGGTTATATACCAACCTTCCTTCACCCACCTACAACCTTAACTTATCAGCCTACAGCCCAAAATCGCCTGTCACAAGTATTTTTTTAAAGTTGTGCACCTGCTTATGAAATACCATGTCTTCTGCAGTTGCAGTAAATCTTAGTACGTTGGTGTAAGGTTGATTATTGTGTGTTGTATGAGTAATGTTGTGTTGAAGAATGAGAGTCAATTGGCGAGGTGATGTCATTATGTGTGATTGTTTCAGACTGCGACGGTTTTATTTTGCTAGACTGATAATGAACTTATAACTAAGTAAATAATTTAATTAGTTAGCATTTATGCACCTATTTTTGGCAAAATCTAGATAGTCCACCCCGCTATTTTGCCTACGATTTCTAGCTACGTTTTTTTTTTAACAAATACGTCGCTATATGTATATTCTTGCACTTACAAGAAATGGATAGTCGATGGAGCCGAAAGGTTCTGCGTACCGGAATATGCAAATTTAGAAGGCCTCATACAAGGTGGACCTATGACGTGGTGAGGACCGCGGCAATTTATGGATGCGAGAGGCACAGGTTCAGTCGATGTGGTGATACTTGCGGCAGGCCTATGAATGACCGCCTATGTCCAGCAGTAGGTACCTAGACGCCTTTCAGCTAAAATGAGAATGATGGTGATGGAGTGGAAACAGTTGACTAATGTCACAATCAGATCGCTTTGCATAGTAATAGCCAATCATTTTGTAGGTCCAACTAATGCAACAGATGTCTATGCTAATCATGGGATCTCGATAGATAGCTATCATGATATAGCCACGTCAACGTGAAATTATTATAGAAAATCAGGTGATGCCGATCTAGATACCTTTTTTTCTAGATACCTGCAGTTAATAAATTGAACGCACTAGTACCTGTGAATTGACATGTAGGTGATCGTCTCTTATCACTGTTATTCGAGTCATGGACTTCTAATCTGTTAATGCCAACCGATAAGATATCGACCACCTAATTCAGCGATAGAAAACAAAGAAAACAATGATAATATGGTATGAAATATGTCTCATTTATTTTTAATACCATATATTTATATTACAATTTTTTTCATATATTTTCCTCTTACGTACGCACATATCAGTCTTCAAGATCTACAATTTGATTTTGAATAGACACTTAGTAGGGTGATGAGTTGATGACGTTAACAATAATTTACTTGAACATGTAACATTTTCACAAAACAAATTGTCAAGAGTGAACATAGATTAAAACAATGGAAGTATGCAGAACAGCTTTTTTGTCAGTCATCCTTTGGACATATTTCCAGTAACTGGGTTGTGGAGGTCAGATAGGCAGTCGCTCCATGTAAAATACTGGTATTCAGCTGCATCCGGTTACACTGGAAGTCAACCCCAAGATAGTTGGGAAAAGGCTAGGCAGATGATCATTTTTTGGACATATTTGGAGCTTAGTAACTACGCTATCTATCCAATATTGATGTCGTCACTCTGCCTTATCAACATCGCCTGTTTAGCAACCATCGATAAATATTGAGTCCCAGATAAACACAAGTACAAGCTTCACTTAACCCCATATCTCTTTTATAGTCTAAAATCACATTTTCACCATTATCAGGATCACAGTCCACGTCACACAAATCAGCTGATCCTGCACAACACGTCGTACATCTTATGAGACACTTCCTGACCAGCAAACGCAATGTAGCAAGAGTTGTGGCTTGGATGAATCTTCCCTGGAGTCACTGACAGCTGGTATCTTGCTCTGCCGACGTACAAAGTCTCTCCAGACGATGTTCTGCCACCAGGAATCGCACCTGGAGGGACATTACCATTGGAAGCAGGAACCCAGCGGAGATCATCAGGCTTAGCACATAACACTTCGATGTTCTGCACTGAAATCTCCTTCCCCTCATAGACGACTGAGGCGGAGTTGTGTCTCACAGACAACTTGCCAGGAATGAGGTCTCCGTTATGCCAGGACCGGATCACCCAGAGGGGACTGCCGTCCCAGCCTTCATGTCCTCCAACGACCGCTCGTCCAGTCAGAGAGCTAGCCATCATAGCAGTTGTGGGCACCCAGTCAAAGTCTCCAGAAGATTCTACTATTTGTACTTCATTATTGTTATCTGAGACTACTGTCTCTCCGTGGTAGATGTAGTTTGTGATGTACGTGGAGTTTTGGTCTGGTGGTGGTGGCGGTTGCGCGGGTGGCACGGCCACGGGGATCATCATGGTCCCAGGAACGTAGTACGGTTGTGGGTACTGAGAAGGCGGGTACCCAAAATCTGGTGGAGGCGGGTACATTGGATGCTGTGAGGGTTGGTATGGGGGCGGCCAGCCACCGGGCGGCGGGGGTGGTCCATAGTGTCCGTTCCAACTCATGATTATTGCACTGAATTTCACACAATACTGTAGCGTTCGATCTAGTGAAGGGCTTATATCAGATACTCGTATATCTCTTATCTTATCTCCCTGATAGTTCGATGATTCATGTGTTGTGTTATGTGTTACTCAGAATAAAACAAAATAACTTTCACTTAAAATTATTATTTATTGTTAAGTGTTAACGTTACATAATAATAATTTATTAAAACTAAGTTTCATAACTTGGTATATATGTATATAGGTATGTATGTAACCTTAAAAGAGTTAAAAGACATTTTGTACAAGAAGAAAGTCGTTCATATAGCTATGACGAATATGATTCATATAAATAATCGTTTGATAACAAACAAAGAATCTGCATACTTTATTCGTCAATGTAGAATATATTTCATACTGAAGAGCATGACGTGTAGTTCCAACGTGTTCCTATATTTCGGTGTGCGTCACAAACGAACGTACTAATTATTATGCCCGCTACATACAATCCAATAACAATATCAACACGTACTAAAAAATAACGTCATATTTCAGATATTATGAGAAGTGAATCATCAATGTTTTTCCTGCTTCTAATATTAAGGGGACAGATTGCCAGTCGGTTCTCTTTTGGGGAGTGTGCGACGGAATTGCATAATTTGATTCCGCCAAGCCCGTTCCATCAGCGGACCACAAGACGTACGGCGATGTGCCACCGGTACATGGTGAACATCCCATCCACACGCACAAAACGTTTTGAGAACACATTCATTGTGCGTACAGCTAGGGAGTGGAATTCCCTGCCGGAGTCTGTGTTTCGTGATAGCTATAACCTGAGATCATTAAGCGTGCTCCCTCTTCGACCACATCATCGCTTACCACCAGGTGAGATGGTGGTCAAACGCGTGCTTAACAACAATAAAAAAAGAAATTTGATTATTAAAGAATGTGGAGAACTAAACCAAACAAGGACCAAACATTTTTGTATGTTAGATATTACTACTCAAATAGCGTTTTTGAATATGCGTCGGTCCATTGTAGTTTGCTTTTATAACTCATGTTGAAGATATTGTTATGTAATGTCAACAGACTATAATATTTCGTAGAGGAAGCATTACAAGGGCATCAACTAGGTACAGTTTAAGTATAGTCAATCTCGTACATACACATTTTTTGACATAAGGTCCTAGTAAAAAACATTGCTAGAAAATGTTTAAACTATCTAACTGTCACGTAGAAAAATAAAATAAATAAAATAAGGTTGAATGTTAACGGGCAGGTTAACATTCAATCTTAAATAAAAACGCAATAGCGAGGTTGACTATACATACCAGCTATTCTAGCCCCTCGTTTTCACCAAGAAACAAGTTAAACAATAGTTTGATACAAAACTTGTAGAAAACTTTTCAAAGCATAATTATTTGTTTTCTACATGTATTGAGACTGTCACAAACATTCTTTTGTTCACACTGTGTAGCCAACAAGTATTTAGACAAGTATAAAACACATTTGCTTTTACACTGAAGTCTGTGTAATGATAAAACTTGTCTCATACATTGATAGCGTTCTTACCTACAAAATACAGTCGTGGTTTAGACAAGTATTGTTTATTCTATTGCAATTTCTGTATAATACTAGTAGTTACAAACATGTTTTAAACTTTATCCATGCCTGTTGGATAAAGTTTTCAACATACTGGACTGACCGCGTTTTTTACAGGCTTTTATTTTGTCCTTAAAGAAAACGAAAGAAAAAGAAGAAAAAGAATGGAGTGGTCAAGGAAACAAGCTTTCTCCCTTTTTCTATTTTCTTTTTCTTTTTTTGGTATTCCTTTTTTTCTCTCCTTTTCTCTTTCTTTTTTTTCGATCGCGACCAGTAGTTGCGTTTTTTCCTTGAATATGCTTCAGTTTGCATGTACAAGTACTACTATACTGCACATATGAAGTAAGTTCTTCAGCATCTTCTCTTTCCATTGTCAGAACAGTTTTTTTATTACTACGAAATATAAAACTACGGACTGAATTTTGTCTCGAATTCTACAAGTTTAGCTACGACAAAAACATGAGATATATCCTATACATGTAGGCAACAAGTTTCTTAGAAGTTCTGTCATATAGTTTTATACTTGTATAGAGTTTCTACAAGTTTTGTAGACAACATGTTTTATACAGGTATATATGGAAACGAAAACAGTGCATAAAACTTGTAAAATACATGTATTATACCTTGTGAAAACGAAGGGTTAGGCATGAGTCCACCTGTGAACTACTAAGACTTGTGACTACACAAGAGGAGAATAATAAATAAGAAGAAAGCAGTTCAAGCATCGATGATCCTGTTGCGTCAGGTGAGCACCACGGCCCTGAAGACGCAGCGGTTGCCGTCCATCAGCGCCGGCCACACGAAGGACTTGATCAGGTCGGAGCGCCGGTCGCGAGCGTCGGTCCTCTCCGTCGTGAAGCGAACGTGCTTCTCTGGGTTCATTACCACTGGAAATAAAAGACATATCGTAAAGTGAAACTACATAGTTATGATAGATGCATTTACTATCGAATCGAAAAGTAGAAGTGAAATTAAAAGTCAAAGCATTAGATTCAACTAAACAATTTACAAGCATTTGAATTTTCAAGGAGTCTGAGTGATTCGTGATACATTTTCTAACTACTTCAGAAGTCAGGGTGAAACGGTTTTGTAACAACCGGAAGTTTTTACAGTGCTTCTACCGATAAGTTACTTCTTTAGTATTGCAGATATTATATAAAATAATAGGAACTGATGTGGCTGACTTGCGTCTTTCCTTTTTGATGCTGATAATTTGAGTAGTATCAGTCCCGAACTTAGCTCATTAAATAAGCTCTGAGCACTGTGGCGTCATTAACATTGAAGGAGCCCCAAACAAAAGAGAAAAAAACAGAATAAGAACATTTATTATTATTATTATCTCTACAATCGCTTTTGTGATTTGTCCAGGTATAAAACAATCGAACAAATTAACCCAAACGAATGGAAACAGCAAAGTACGTTTTATACCGGGCATGAGTACGCAAAAGCAAGCAAGAGTGATTCCTCGTTAGCGTTTGTTAGCTTAATTGTTCTTTTTAGGCTGGTATCTGCAAGTTTTTTCCTAATCATCTTACCTGGTGTAAAGTCAGTATCGATCCTGAGGGGCGGTGAGTGCAGGCTGATGGTCCAGGCGGCGCGGCAGGCGGCCGCCACCAGCGCGTGCAGCGCCGCGCACGACGACAGGCACGGGTACTCGCGGAGGGTGCTTACCACCTGAGAAGAAGAACATCACATAGAGGATACAGAATAGGTTTGATACATAGAGAAAGTGCCTTCCCTCTCTGCTTCACAGGAGTTGGATCACACATTTTGTTAATCAGAAAATACGCGATGACTGGAAGTTATGGCATCTTGCTTTGCAATGGAAAAATTATGAAACATATTAGCATTGAACTCAAGACTCTATGCTCAGCAGTCGTGCTTGTGTCTACTTGACTAATGCGTCAATCAAAATAGTATATATTGATGCAAGTGGACAATCTTTGACATTTCAGCCGAGGCGGGATAGACGCCCGAGCCGAAGGCAAGGCCGTTTTGAAGCTGAGAGACTCCAAAGACAATTGCTATCATATACGACCAACGTCCTTTTTTCAACACACTCTCTCGAAAATCATGCATGAGTAAATCTTCGTAAACATAATATTTAGTAACTAATTATTGTGATAAATGATGCGCGAATTTCATTTCGTGCGCCTTGGTAGGGGCTGACCGGCGACCAGTAGGGGCCACCCACTGCTGCTAAAACAGGGCCAGCAGTCTCGACATTGTTAGCGAAACTTCGTTTGCTACCGATCGCTAAACTACTAGCCGTTGAAAAGCTCTCTTATTAGTGAGAAAAAAAATTTGATCATAATCTGAAAAACTTTTTACAAAAAAAATACAACCGACTTCCAAAAAAGGTAAGTACCTTACTTACTTAAATTTAATATGGGAATTCGGTGTTTATATTTTATTTCTTCGTTATTTGACACCGACTTCCGAAATTAAATTTATTTTTTAATTTTTAAGTACTTACCTTTTTTGGAAGTCGGTTGTTTTTTATGTAATTTCTTTTTATTTTTCACTTTTTACTTGTTATACCCCAGAACTAAAAACCTCAACAAAATGGAACGTGGAATTTAAACATACTCGTAAATTTTGGAGAAAAAAAAAACGTCATCGAGGTATACGTATTTTTCGTTTTTGCTCAGTTTCTCAAAAATGGCTGAAGCAATTTCGATAAAATTTATATAGGACCACTTCGGGAGTATATTCTTTCGGCTAAAAAAATAATTTTGAAAATTAGTTCACAACTGACGGAGAAATCGGAGGACATACTAAAAAAAATACAGTCGAATAAATCCTCCTCTTTTTTCGAAAGTCGGTTAAAAAATAATTGATTTTCTTGAAATATGTACAGATACAGCGTAAATTTTATCTTATCTTGCAAGCACTACTTTTCATGAAAACTTATAATTTATTTAAATTTTAATGAGTATGTAACTTTTACCGCTTGTAACAATTAAATTAACTTGTCAAAATATTAAAGGACATAAAAGTTTGCCTCCTTGACTCTTAATTTTTTTAGCGAACGAATTTGGTGTCGGGACTGCAGGCTGGTTGCCGGCCTGATAAAAATATAATAATAGAATAATGTACTTCATTGCAAGCCTTTTTTTTTAGCCTAACGAGTAAGTGTGTTGAAAACTTATTTCATTATCAGAAGCTCACCTGGTTGATGACAGTCCTCTCAGCCTCTCCTAGCGGGAAGCTGTGTGCGGTGGTGTGCAGCACCCTGGTGGCGGCCGCCAGGAGCCGCGCGACGCTGGGCTCGCTGTCGCTGTCGGGCTCCGCCACACCCAGCAGCGACTTCATCTCGTTCAGGCGACGGTCGCGGAGGCTGATGACTGCGCGGAACGAAAGCTGGAACAACATATCGTAGATTTAAGGAATTGCATATTTTTTCTAAGCAGACCAAAGAGTTTTATGTATACTATATATATATTTTTTTGTGTATACTATAAACACAAAATAACCCTAGGTTAAAGAATTTTTGGAGAAGACGAACGGTTCGCTCAAAATGGTTATTTTCCTTTCTCAATTATTTTAATAATATTTTATGTATATTTGACATTCATATTAGAATATTTCGTGTATTCACATATACATAAAAACTACATTTTAAAATATTTTAATTTATAAAAAAAAACATTTAAAAATTTAAAACATTATATTTTTTATAATGTTTGTACTTACATTTACAGCCCAAATCTATCTCCTTTCACAAAGGTTGTTTGTAAGAGATTGCCCTATGCGATAAGATTGCTCAAACCTACCTTACCTTTTCTTGTAAATTTCTATAGGTATCTTGAGAAATGCCAATGGTCATGTTACGACAGTTTGTCGATAAGTATTGTACATCCGTGATAAATTGATAAGGGAGTACCGGAACAGTATGAATCACCCCTTTGACTCGATTACTGCGACATTTTTTTTTTTTTTTTTTTAAAACGTTGCCCCACACTAGGAATTACTCCTGTATCGTGGGTGCGTTCACAAACATGTATACTCACATACACAAGACACCCAGACCCGGAACAACTATCTGTAGGCCATACAAATATTTGTTCCGTGCGGGGATCGAACCCGCGACACGCAGCGCAGCAGCCGAACGCTCCACCACTGCGCCAACATTATAATTAAATCAATCATAATGTGGTTTTTGGGATGGCCAATTTATTACGTATGATAGACATGAACGACTGGCCACCATATTCCTACGAAGAAGTTTTAAATACCTAATTTGGCCACATTTTTTTTTTTTTTTATGTTTGATAGGCTCGCGTTTGACCACTATCTCACATTTCCAGAAAGAGAGGGAAAAGTTTATGGTAAAAGGCCCAGAGGCAGAAGCCCGTGACGTTGGTCAGATGAATCCGTTCCACACTAGAGACCACATTCTGCGACGCCATCCACATCGCCAAAGATAGGACAACATGGTCCACGACAAAGTTATTTTTTGTCGAGGTCACGACGCAAGGTGGAGGAAACATGAATATAGGCATACTATGAGTTATAAAAGACACAGGAAAAGTTACTTGCGCATATCACACTTCATCAAGAAATTTTGTGGACAAATAATATGTATATACTATTGAACAATACTCACAACAACGACAGAGAAGACGATCTTGTACTTGAGGTGCGGCGTGTGGCGCAGCTGCTCCAGCGCCGCCAGCGCGGGGATGGCCTCGTCAGCGGCGCGCGACCACACCGCCGCGTACTGCGACACCAGCTTACTTCTGGAAATAGTGGAAGGAAAACAAAACATTGTGAATCTGTATACTAAGACTATCTGGACATCCCACCCACACGCACAGGACGTTTTGGGAAAGCATTCATTATACGTAGGTACGGCTAAAGTGTAGAATTCCCTGCCGGAGTCTGTGTTTCCTGATAGCAATCTTTAAGTCGAGAGTGAATAGGTTACTTCTAGGCAAGCGTACTCCATCGTTAACCACAATGACATCATCGCTTACTATCAGGTGAGATTGTGGTAAACGCGAACCAATCAATGATAAAAAAAAATATCTTTCGAGGAATGGACTCAGAAGACTAATCTGAAGAATATAAGGACCAAATTCAACAAAAGTCTTACATCTTGTTTCATCAAATTATGTTCAGTATTTATCTTGACTGATTTTCAATCTCTTGACGTTACAATACAATCAGAGTTGCCTGTGTCCCAATGTAGTGTGGATAGACCATTAAGGTACTAATTTTTAGAGAAGGAAAATACATATACCTGTCAGGATGCTGCTGGGAGTCATCACTGTCTGAATGGTAGCCATCACTGGCGGAGTCTGTGGACCTAGGAGTAGTGGCGTCGCTGTTGCTGCTCCGCTCCTCCTCCGACATCTGGCCGAGGACGGCGGCGCATCCGCGAGAGTACGTCATCAGGACCCCTGCTACCGGCCTATTATAAGAGATGTGGTTATTATTACCATGGTGATTCAATGGAGATAGGAGCACAAGTGGTGGTAATTCTCTGACACGCCTTCCCAAAGCAGGCAAAGTCATTGGATGATTTCCCAACCCCACAAAAAAAAGTGGTGGTAATTCTGCAATGATTGTGTTCATTACTATACAGGGTGTAACTAAAACTGCTCCACTACAGTCTCCCTCTGTCATGATGCGTTCGGTGGCCGACTGATGTGTACCTACCTAAATTCCTTCGGCTAAATTATAATCTCTATTATATTTAATATGACATTTTAATAATTTGTAACAATAATGTAATAATGTATTTAATTTAATTTAATTTAATAACGATGTATGTAAATATTGTATGCCCAATGGGTGGGACATAGTTGATCCTAATTCAAATATTTAAGACCTGTATTATGTACCTACCTATGATCCACAATAAAGATATTGATCGATTGATTGATTGAAAAGGTGTGGTCATATTTTAAGAACCGGTTCTGCCCATGGAAATGCATAACTTTCTCTAAGAAAAAATAGAAAATTTCCAAAAAAAAATTGGATTTTCCATACAAAGTTATCATCAGCTGATAAACATTTGTATGGGAGGTAAAAAAAAAATTAAGAATTTCCTCTTTTTTTTTTTAATAAAGTTGCTCATATCGATGGGCAGATACAATACATAAAATATGACCACACCTTTCCGTTACACCCTGTATACACCAAAATGCTATTGTGATTTAACAAGGTGTGAGCTTGGAGATCTGTCAAACAGGTCTTCAACCCAGTATTGACTCCATATAACATACTTAATGGTTTGCATAAATTTTATATAGGTACTATAAATTTTCTCTCATAACACACCTAGGGCTTAGTATTAGCCAAAGCGTTTGGGATTAACAATGGTTGTAAGGTAATTTTATGTAATAATGAACTACACACACTACACATTATTCTTATTCTAATCACGAGATTTTGGATTTTTTGACAATCGTTTATCGATGATGGAATGTTACATTGTCTGGCCCCTCTAATGGCGATCCGACATAGAGCATAGACTTAAGTGTCCATGCACCTGAATTCTGAGCACCTAACACATCAAATAGATTGATTAAATGAGCAGAAGCCTACACAACTACCATTCCAACTCAACCTACCAACCTCTTTACCACCTCCCATTGTCTTCAGCCACACCCATAACTTACAGTTATGACATAGTCAAACATTTCTCAGCAGGCTTTTCTCCGAAACTTCACATAACCCGAGTGTAACCCTAACATTAAACACAGCTCTAAAGGTACCTATATAACTCTGATTCCCACGACTTCTGATCGTAAACTGGATCGGAACAATGGTTAGCTCTAAGAGTAAAAACTTATACAACGGAGAAATGTATGGGAAACTATTGTTGAAGAGCTGGTTTCATAAGAGGCGAAGAATCTTAATTTGATTTTGTGGTTCCGTTGGTGGTAACGGGGTTTTATTATTAAGATCTGCTTTATTTTAATTTGTGAAATGAACATGAGTTCTCTTTGCATCGCTGGTCGTGGTTATCAGCTAATTTGGTGTCTGGTTTACTTAACAGACTGACTGGCATCCCTTACTAGCTTTTAAAGACAGGGGGGCTGTTTAAGTTATGCCCAGAAGAAGTTTCAATAGACACTCTGCCCTTACATTTGGCTATGGGTATATCCATTCTGAATAAAAATGTTAGACTTAATAGATGTGTTTTTGATAAAGAATATTACATTAGATTAGATGTTTGTGCTACTTCTACTAACTGCAATTTTCAAAAAAAACCGCTTATAAGATTAAATATATCCAAAGCAAAATATACGAGCTTGCAATTGTTTTTTATTTGTTAATGAAGCCGAAAATGTAATCGCAATCAATCATTTGCTGTAGTTTTAGCTCAGTGATAATGAACAGGCTCCAATCGACCAAGAACGTCTCGCCCTTCTAAGCGATATAAAAGATGAACAGTTATCTAGTAACCTCCTTAATTTCTTGCTAATTGACAGTTCCCTCGATCGTTAAATCAGTTTTACGATAGACTTTACTTCATAAACTGTCATTTCAAAACAAGAGACAGTTACTTAAGCCATAACAGTTTACTTCATCGTCCCACAGACCCTTAAGTTACGAAACATCCCAGTAACGATCGACTTAAACAAAAGGTTTTCAAGTAAATTGACATTTGTGTGAACTTATCTAACTTTGCCATTGGTTATATGGTTTCCTAACCAGTTTGGAAAGTGGAAACTGACTTTCCATGTTTCTATACGAACAATACGACGTATGGCATTATAAATTTATTTTTTCCTTTTCTTAACATGTGTGTCTTATTGAGAATTCAACCCAATCATGTAGACGGTAAGGTTCGGTTTTAATAGGATAGTTTTCTGATAGTACGTTGGTTTTTATGGTGGAAAGTTTTAGAGGCAATTGACAATACATTTAGCAAGATTTATATCCAATGCATTTGTAAGTGATTCTTCTAGCTTGTCGGCACGAGCTGTGCAAGAAAATTAGGTATAATATAATAATAATTATGGTAAATGAAAATGTATTTAACAAGTCAGTTGGGTGGATAGCTCAGTAAATAGGATCTTCGGGCAAGTCAGACTTCAGAAAGTGTTGAATTGACTCAGTGTCCATTACTTTAGCCTAGTGACCTCTACTGCTGGGCATAGGCTTCCCCTCAAACCGTTGCCACATCGACCAGTCCTGTGCTTCTCGTCATCTTCCTGGTTATCAAATGAACCTTGTGGCTTGTTTAACTTCACTCATTTTTTATTCTAATCTTATGGAAGGAATTTTAGGATCAATCTTTTGAACACAAACTAGGATCAAAATAAAAGTATCAGCGTCGATGGTCTTTCAATATTTCAACTAAGTTTCGCAGCTAAAATTTATCTTATTATAAGCATATTAGAACTACATACGGAGGAGAAAGTAAAATAAATACTAGTACAATATGTTTATATTTATAATATGACTATTAGGTATTGACTTGGTCTTACAGGAAAAACTCTCACTTACGAGAAAAGCTGTGAGCATTATGTGCTTAGGTACTCGTATATTTACTTTAAAATCCATTATTTTGCTAAGCACTAATTGGTAGCAAACAATTCAAGACTATTAAAACTAAAAGATCCAATCCCCGTAGTATTTTTTTTTTGTCAGCCCACGCTATCCCACTGTTGAGCAAAGGCCTCTACATATCTTTCCAGCTCTCTTTGTGTCCTGTTCTCTTCGGCCAATCGGTCAGGAACGAGTACAAATCGTCATGCCAGCGTTTTCAGGCCTGCATTGGTGACGACGCCCGTCTTCATGCACCCACTAGGTGACGATCCTAGCCCATCTGCTAACATGCATCCTGTGGATGTGACCCGCCCATTCCCACTTCAGCTTAGCAGAGTTTTGCTAGAATGCCGACCGAATCCGCAAATTTAACTTAGGTAATATTTCCTAACAAAAAAGACAATACTACGAGGTTTTGTAGTAGCTAGTTGATAATTTGCCGCGTTAAAAGTGGTAACAACCACATATTATAGAAACGCAGGAACACCCAAAATGCGTATAGAACTTAAGCATAGTATAGTCAGCCTACAATGTTCCGACATCTTCCACATGCCTCCTCTTTGTGAGAGGGTGTGAGCTGTGACCCACCACGAGGGCCCAATGCGAGTTGGTGGATGTCACATGTCTTCGAAGTTTTGGTTCTAGGACATGCTGGTTTTCTCACGACGTTTTCCTTCACCATTATCCGAGCAGTGGTAATGAAATAATTTACACAATGGAAAGTGCCTGCTTGGATTTGAACCAGCGACCTATAACTTGTAAATCGCGGCTGTTATCACTGGGCCACCACTGCTAAGAACTATAGAACTAAACGGGGTTTTAGAGGTAGGAAGAACAGGGTGTAAAGTCCCGCAAATCTCTATTGAAACAGGAGGCTCCTCCGACCAGACGGGTGTTGTGTCCGGTCCAGGTAACTGCCTGATGGTTGATTTCGGACCATTGCAAAAAATTATAATCTTATCGCACGAAGAACTCTGCTTGCGCGATGCAGGATTTGCGTAGGGCTAGGGGCTAGATAGCTAGCCCAGAATGGCGGTAAACTCACCCTTCGTCATAGTCACAGTGCCCTACGGGCAACTTCCTCCTCCTCCTCAGTGTGGTCCCGCCCTTGATGCCAGAATCCGCCGAGCTGGGGTAAATAACTTCAGATGTAAATTTTGAACAGAATTGTATTCTCCGGAAGGAGAAGACATCATGGTAGCAAGGTGGAAGGACTTAGTGCTTGGTGCACTTTGACAAAGCATTACAGTATATGGGTTATGAAATTGATGAAATATGAAAAGGCTCCCTGAGCTGAGATTCGATCCCAAGCCACTCGGCATGCAGGCAGTCGCACTTTTAACTAACGCCTGAAGACAAAGCACATTCAAGATGAATGATGACACAGCATATTTTCAATGAATCCGGACTCAATTGAGCCATAACATGAAAGGTCCATCACACCCAAAAAAATTCAAATAATACGTTAAAATTCGATTCTACATCCCAAGTAATCATGCTACCACCGAACCAATGAGCCCTACCTCGTTTAAATGTGTGAACCCTTATGTATTCAACCTGACTCATCTTAGAACTTAAACATGCATAAATTATACAAAAAATAAGCGGTTACATGCATACCTTTAACTGAATGCATCAATGATTTGCGTTTTTGAGAAAGATTTCACTAAACGCACAAAATAATTCACATAAATAATGTGACGTAATGTGTCACACGGTACGCGAAAGCGCGCTTTCTCTCTTATGTCACTGTTAAATAATATTTTAAGGTTCCGTTGGTTAATGAAGAACCCCTGTAAATTCGTCTGACTGATGGTTTGTGACAGTAATGACTAAAACCCTCCGATAAACTAACAAAACATGGTTTGAATTCGACAAGTATTAATAAATAATACAGATAAATAATGCGGATTACGATATACAGTGCCGCAAACCTCCATTGAAAAAAGAGCATCCTCCGACTAGACGGGTGTTGTCTCTGGTCTAAACAACTGCCTGATGGTTCTTAGCGGGCTGTTATATCGGATACAAAAAGACAGTTTCCGAAGCCGAAAGCCACATATTCTACCCATTATTTGGAATTTTGTTTTCCACTTGACCATACCTGGGAATCCACTGGTTCTGGAGATATTGAAGGTCAAAATCGCAATGTTTTTTTTTTACTTTTTTACGAAAAATGAATTCCAAGTTCCATTACTAAACTTTTCTCCAAACAAACATTACCTGATTTTTTGTTTTTTTTTTCGAAATTACATTTGCAGTTACAAACACGCAATGAATATCAAACGTATACGACAAGTACCGACGTGGCTTAGAGCGAAGGGGCGGGGTTTATCTTCACTTTTCTTCTTTTTTTTCTTTAATCGTTGCCCCACACTAGGAATTATTCCTGTATCGTGGATGCGTTCACAAACATGTAAACTCACATACACAAGACACCCAGACCCGGAACAACTATCTGTAGGCCATACAAATATTTGTTCCGTGCGGGGATCGAACCCGCGACACGCAGCGCAGCAGCCGAACCCTCAACCACTGCGCCAACCTTGCCGACAACTTGCCTGGGTTCGCGTTACATTGCGCGTAATATTTTTTTTTTCGTACCTCAAAATTAAAGTCGTTTCGCAGCAAAAATGTTTGCGCAAAGCTACTTTGTTTGATGAGGACTTAGGATTTGTGTGACGTCATGACTTTAGTTCGTATTTGGCGGTATAGATGCCGCTACAAATCTTGGTATCAACAAAATTGTACCATTCCAGCTTTGCACAGGCACAAATTATACACCTAAACCTTCCTTATGAATCACTCTATTGATGAAAACCGCATGAAAATCCGTACAATAGTTTTTGAGTTTATCGCGAACAAACAGATGGGGACGTTGGGGGACTTTTTTATAATAATTATGCAGTGATTCTGGAAATATTTTATATTAATAATAGGTTTTGGTTGGATTGCGTGTATGATGATATGGCTGGGAACGAGATAAACATTGAGATGACAGCAAATAGAGATGTATGCAAGAAAAATACATGAAGCGCCTACCCCGGATATATATTCGAACTAGCTTCTGCCAGGGGTTTCGCACGCGTGAAATGACGAAGTTTCATACAAACAAAATCCCTCCTTCACGGCCATTAAGGTCAAATTAAAAAAAAAAAACCTTCTTAGTGCTCCTCTACATTATAAAAGGAAGCCGTGTGCAAAATTTCACGTTCCTTGTCCCAGTAGTTTCGGCTGTGCGTCAGTCAGTTAGTTTCTCCTTTTATATATACAGGCTGTAAGGAACAAGATACCGCAAACTTCGTGAAAAGTATAATAATCTCGGTAATGTTTGGTTACAGTAATTTTTGAGCGCGCAATGTTTTCGCACAACACTCCGCACTACTACTTACCTAGACACGCACCGGCCGAGCGAACCGCGTGCCGTAGGTATGCAGGTTGCCCGGCAACATGAATGAACTCTAGGTACGTATTTTATTTACATTGCTGTTTTTAGTGTAACTAGCGATTTAATTACTTTTTAATTAAAATTCTCATTGGGTTGGATAGGAGTAACAATTTTGAACAGTCTAAGTAAAAAAAAGTGCAGAAAAAAAATAAAAATTGAGGAAAAATTCCTACGCTAGGGGTCCAGAATCATTGTACTGAATCACTGGTATATGTATGTGCGTTTATGTGCCTTACACGGTGTATAGATATGAACGGAAGGATGATGAAAAATAAAACTTGGTCTATGGAAAATATTGTAAAACTATCTCCCGTCAGCGGCTTCGCCTGCGTGGAATGAATACTTCCCCCATTACAAATTATAGCCTATGTGCTATTCCAGACTCTAATGTATCTCTGTGCCAAATTGCATCTAGATCGGTTCAGCCGTTCTGGCGTGATTGGGTAGCAAACATACATCCATTATCCATTCATTCCTCCAAACAATCAGTAGGATTCGTAGGTAGGAGCTTGATATCTACTGAAGAAATAAATCAGTATTGATACGGAACCTTAAGTTCCAGTTCACGATGCACTTGTCAGTTTTTATAACCGCTAATGACAACTACACATATCTGATATCTGTTATTAAATATTCATCTCCATTCTGACATACAGAACGTATTTATTACAATGTTATATCAACTTTATAACATTCGTAATAAAGTTGATTGTTCAGTGATGAGTGTCAGTGGTTATTTTAAAGTGATAATCGCTGCGTTTAAAGTAATTGCAGACAATTGCGCCGGCGCAAGTGATATGATACGTTTAAGTAGCTCTCATAATAATGTACGCGAGAGTAAATGAGAACTATCGCTGTTAAACGGACTTTGAATGGGAGGCACTTTGTATGATGAGAATAATTGTCATGTAACGCTTCATACAATTTGCTTCTATCTTAGTATTTGATAGGCAAATAAACGAACAGCGGAATAATTACGTAAAAATGTGTGCATGCATGATGGCTTGAAAGTTTACAGACTTTTAAACACATGGTTTAAACCTAAGATGTACCAGTGACTTAAAATCGTTTTTACAAAAAATACAACCGACTTCCGAAGTTATTTTGCAATTTTTTGTGTTTCTTGTTTTTTAATTAGAAGTCAGTTGTATTTTTTGTAAAAAAAATTCTATATTTTTCACTTTTTAGTTGTTGTACCCCAGAACTAAAACTTAATATTAAAGTTATGCTTTAATTGATAACCCCAATAACATCAAACATGTGAACATAATTGGAGGAAACTAAAACGTTATTTGTAACTTTTTTTTTTGTTTTTGATGATCTTTTCAAAAAGCGCTGAATCTATTTCGAGAAAATGTATACAGGGTGTAACGGAAAGGTGTCGTCACATTTTAAGAGCCGGTTCTGCCCATGGAAATAAACAAATTTATCTAAGAAAAAATAGATAATTCCCAAAAAAAAATTGGACTTTTCTCATAAACTTATCATCAGCTGATCAATATTTGTATAGGAGGTAAAAAAAAATTGAGAATTTCCTTAGGTTTTCTTGAAGAAAGTTGTTCATATCGATGTGCAGATGCAGTTCTTAAAATATGACCACACCTTTCCATTACACCCTGTATAGTAATAATAATAATTCTTTATTGGAAGAGCTCGTGGCTAAAGTAATAACAGCCGCACGGGTCGATCCATCAGGTTAAGCTACGCTTGCCGGGGTTGGACCATCTTTATATACCGAGACTCCTCCGTGCCTCAGAAAGCACGTTAAGCCGTTGGTCCCGGCTGTCAATCGTGGATCTTTGACAGTCGTTACGGGTCGTCAGAAGCCCGAAAGTCTGACAACCAGTCTTACCAAGGGGTATCGTATCCAGCAACAGGTTTGTGGAGCTCAGATAGGCAGTCGCTCCATGTAAATACTGGTATTCAGTTGCATCCGGTGAGACTGGAAGCCGAACCCAAGATAGTTGGGAAATGGCGCGGGCAGATTGATTGTTTGAATAATAATTCTTTATTATAAAGCCATTAAATACCATACAAAAAATAACTTTAAAAAAAAAAAATAATACATAATGAAAAACATAAAAACTACTGCACACGAAGTGACGGCGACGCGTTACCAACTAATTAAAAAAAAACATCATCAAAATCTACTCACAAGTGGCCGAGTAAGCGCGTAAAAAATAAAAACATACGAATTGAGAATCTCCTCCTTTTCGAAGTCGATCAAAAATTGCAACGGAACCATAGAATTTTTACTCTTTCAAAGAATGAATCCTAACGAAACTGGACTTGAAATTCACAACAAATTTTGCAACGGGTGACTTAACTCATAAGCGACATATAGTTTCAGCTGCTTAGCAAGCCATCTATAATACAGTGTGATAGTGGTAAGTACATGGTGGATATCCCACCCTCACGCACAAAACGTTTTGGAAACACATTCATTGTGCGTACAACTAAGCAGTGGAATTCCCAGCTGGAGTCTATGTTCCCTGATAGCTACAACCTGGGAGTCTTTAAGTCGAGAGTGAATAGGTTACTTCTAAGCAAGCGTGCTTTATTGTTGACCACATCAATGCTTGCCATCAGGTAATATAAAAAATCAAATAACGAAGAAACAAAATACAAACACCGACTTCCGCAATTAAAGTTATTTTGCAATTTTTAGAAGTCGGTTTTATTTTTTCTAAAAAAGTTTTTCATTTTTCACTTTTTAGTTGTTGTAGGCACCCAGAACTAAAACTAAATAAAAAGTTATGCCCGAATGGATAACTCCAATAACATGGAATTTGAACATAATTGGAGACAACCAAAACGTTATATGTGTATTATACTTAGACATATTTTTTGTTTATGTTATTTTTTTCAAAAACTGCTAAATCAATTTCGATAAAATTTATATGGGACCACCTCTGAAGTAATAGCCTACCAAACAAAAAAGAATTATCAAAATCTATTAACAAGTGGCGGAGAAATCGCGTAACAAACATACAAAAAAACAAAAACATACAGACGAATGAGCTCCTCCTCCATTTGGAAGTCGGCTAAAAACCAAGGAAAATACCAACTTTCAAATAAAGTCTTAAATCACATTCGGAAAAAACAATAACAACAAATATTACTTAAAAATCTTCACTCAATGCCACGGTACAACATAATAACAGAGTAATATTTAAAATTAACAACTAGGTACCTATTACTTTTCACGGCGATTACGTTATTGTTCCGAATTCGATTCTCTCACGGAGAGCTGATTGTAAGTCGAATAGTTCTCGTGAATTTTCATCAACCCATCGTAATTAGAGGTTGATCGTAAAAGAGAAACTTTTTGTAGAAAAAAAATTGTTTACCGTTAGTATTCTAGTATTCAGTTTGAGTTAAACTAGTGATCGGTCGTTTTATTGAATACTAGTTTCTGCCAGCAGCTTCGACGGCGTGGAATTAGTACCATCCCATTATAAATTATAGCATACGTGCTATTCCAGATCCAGACCTATCTCTGTGCTAAATTTTATCCAGATCCGATCAGCTGTTCTGGCGTGATTGAGTAACAAACATCCATCCGAACTTTTGCATTTACCTATAATATATGAGTAGGACGCATCCAATGTATGAACGTTCGTTATGTTTTTTAGAATGAACCAAATATTGTTGGTCCTTCGAGCCATATCATTATATACATGCCTACCAGTACACCAAAAACTTTAAAAATAGCGCCATTGACAGAAAAGTTGTAAAGTATGTAGAGGGAATCGACTATCTTGGTATGTGACGATGGAGGATGAAATGCATATCATCATATGCCTAGCCTTTTCTCAACTATCTTGGGGTCAGCCTCCAGTCTAACCGGATGCAGCTGAATACCAGTATTTTACATGGAGCGACTGCCTATTTGACCTCCACAACCCAGTTACTGGGTAATACGATACCCCTTGGTAAGACTGGATGTCAGACTTTCGGGCTTCTGACGCCCCGTAACGACTGTCAAAGATCCGCGTTTGACAGCCGGGACCAACGGCTTAACGTACTTTTGCGAGGCACGGAGGAGTCTCGGTATGTAAGGATGGTCACCCATCCACGGACCAACCCATATATATATATATATGCATATATCACCGAATAATTCTAAACACCGTTAATTTATGATAAATCACATAAAATTGTGAACTCTTTGTTTTCAATAAGACTCAAACATATCAAATTTGTATGAGATTTATTGTATTTTTTTATTATATCTCTTGCATGCTGAATATATTGTACTCATGTTAGAGCAAATAAATGCTAATCCTATCTATATCAAGAGTTTACACTCTCGTAAGATTTATTACAATCTTACGGTGTTTACAACTACTCAGTAACATATACGACTCAAAGAGTGAAGAATATGACTATGGATGGATGGAGAAGGAGACGGAGACCAAAGAAATAATGCGTGTATATGTATATAATCTGCCGATTTTGGCTACGGTGACTATGTAGTTTCTGTGCGACTATGGGTCGCGATCATAGGCTCTAATATGGCTAATATAGCCTATCTTGGCTGTGAAGGTGCGTGCACAGTGCGGACACGTTAAATCACCATTGCTGTAATGGTATTGGACGTTAGAGGACGGCTTATTTTTGATGATCTCTCGCCTTTTTTTTTGTGGGGTGGGAAATCATCCAATGACATCTCCCGCTCTTGGTGGAGCGGGAGTGCGTGTTAGACTCTTACTGTTCCCCACACCCACCCCTGTTCCTTCCCTGCCCTGAGTGCCCAGGGGCGTGGTAACTCTGTTTCGAATTTAACCACAACCCTTGGGCAGGCATCGGCCATGACGGGGCCCGTCATGATTACTGACAACTCTTTGACGCGCGCGTGAAACACTACCTACGCGCCGTCGACTCTCGGGCTTTGTGCTGATCGGACGGCGAGTTACCCATTACTCGCCGTCCGCAGGCCCGGGTATGGTATTGAGATCTGTCTTACATCTAACATCACAGACGAGAATAGACGAAGAAAATAAAACATGGAAGAGGGGTAGAAAGCTAATGATGATGATTTACTAGAAATGTGTGTTATGCTACATGGCCATAAAAACAGTAGCTTCAATCATAAAACAGATACTTATCTTATTACACAGCCATAAAATCAAAAGAAAAAACAATTGCTACACTCTCACAAATCTTCAAGAAATGAATGTGAAATTGTTTATTACGAGTACAAACAAACATACACACACATAATTATTATGTATGAGCAATTCTTAAGCACACACTCATTTTAGATCATACACACATTTTCATGCAAGATATATTATTATATGTGAAGCAACATCTTCCTTTTCCTTGATGGTATCTTGCACCTCAATGAAGTCTTTCTACTCTTGCATGACAATTGTTTGAATGCGCAGTTACTCATTTTTATTGTCTTTTTGTAGTGTTGACGTGCATTGAAAAGCCATCAGTGACTATGCTTAAGCACATCCGGGACCTTTGGAAGACAGATTGCAACCATCCCGGTTCTCTGGTTAATTCTCAGATTATATTTAAAAAATCCGAGATCATAGGAAGAAACCTACAATCTAAAGGATAATCTTTACCTACTGTGGTTTTAAGAACTTCCGGTTTCAATATTGTGTACCACTTCGAAATACACTTCGAAATACAGCCTATTTCAAACAACGTGCTAAGAGAACACATTTGTTTCTTGGTCTTTTTAGGGTTCCGTACCCGAAGGGTCCAAACGGACCCCTATTGCTGTCACTCGCGTGTCCGTCTGTCTGTCCATCCGTCGTCTGAAACAAAATTTTGTTACGAAGAATTTTTTAACTTGAAAGGTGATAATGTTTACTTTACTTTAATTGGTATTTATTAATACTAATATTTGGTACAGAACCCTTAATGTGTGAAATCCGACACGCACTTGGCCAGTTTTTTTTTTTTTGGGGTGGGACATCACCAAATAACTAGTGGAGCCGGAGGACGTCATCCACCAATCCGCATTGGGCCCGCGTGGTGGATTACGGCCCACAGCCTCTCACAGAGAGGAGGCTGTGCCCCAGCAGTGGGGACAATAAAACTCTCATGATGATTGTTAGTTTAATAAATTCTTGTGCGAAGTACAAACAATAATTATGTTTTCTTTCTTTCATACTTAATATAAAGCACTAAATTAAAATCCTTTTAACTCAACCAATTAAATGTGTCGTAATCAGCGGAGCAATACCATTAATGTTAATTGTTATAGGAGCATAAATAACGTTTCCATGTTGTTATAATAAATTTAATAAAAGGTGCTTTGCTTTGATTATCTTTACTGATATCTTAAGGACGGAACCATTATGGTCGTAGTAACACCAGTTAAAAAGAGTTATTAATGCAATTTGTTTTTATAAAGCTTCTTAAAATTGAGACTTGGCTTCTTAACTTTAATTTAAAGTAGACCTCTACATAAAGCCAAGTTCACTAAGCTCAGTGAGTCATTAAATATTCCATATATGCTTATTGACGAACTATCTCTGCATGCCAAACCGCTTAAATTACGACCATCAGTAATAAATAAAAAGGACACTATTTGAAACGCTTACACGCTGCACGGTGAGCAATGGACAGTTCTCCCTAAATGTGTGTTGTTTTTTGTTTCGTTTTTAAGGGTTCCGTATCCGAAGGGTTCAAACGGAGCCCTGTTGCTGTCACTCACGAGTCCGTCTGTCCATCTGTCCGTATGTCTGTCTGTCTGTCTGTACGTCATCTGTCACAAAATATTGTTCCGAAGAATTTTTTAACTTCCCATTGACCAATGAACTTGAAATTTGGTAATAATGTTTATTATTATTTATTACGTATGTTTTACTAAAAATACCAAAATATTGATTTCCCTCATATGGTACGGAACCGTAAATGTGCGAAGTCCGACACGAACTTGTCCAGTTTTTTTCTGTACATGTTATAAACTGTGTCACCTATGCTTACTTGCTTTTGAGATGGAATTCAATATTACTTAAATCTATTTCGGGCTTAAATTTATTTTGCCAAGCTGCTTGTACTCCCTCATCAGTGAATTAGCACCAAGAAAACCAGTTTTCAATCAATCTGATTATGTCTTAAAACTCACGTAACATCATTAACAGATGACACAACGAAATGAGAAGAAAGTAATCTAATGAATCACTAAATCAATCGAGTCTTAATCAAAAGTTAACAGCATTTAATTTAAGACTTAAATGATATACTGGCAGGAAAGTCGAGCGACCACTTTCTAAAATAATTATGATTTAAGATTTAAATTAACTTTATGATACTGATTTTTGTCCTTTTGGATCTTTATCTTATACAGCAACAAATTCTACCATTAATGGTTTATGGGAAGCTAACTGTGATAAACCATTTTATGTTGTCTTGCAGAAATCCCGAAACTCAGATGTTTTATGAAGTCATGTAAAACGAAAATTAGGCGTTATACGCATTAAAACCGTAATTCTTCATTATTAGGTAGAACACTAATGATCCAATGACTTAGAACTGCTTATCAAATGATTTGGAATTTTACAAAAATGAACTCGTTCCAAAGTTAATACTTGCCAAGACTCCGTTACGTGAAAAAGTTACATGCATTAAAGACTTCCATTCAACATGAGAAAACATGCATGCGACGAATAATGACAGACATGAAAATGATGAACATGAAAAACCTTACAAAGTAAGAATATTCCATTCACGAAGAAATTCGAACAAAATCTTACCTCGTATCAGTCAAATCTAACGAAGGGTCACTCCTCTTAATCTGGCCAATGCAAGCCAGCACCGCCTTGTCGCTCTCGACTCTGGCTGCGAGGGCATCTACAAGGGTCGGTAGCTGCCTCAGGGCATGCTTGTCCACGATAGTGAGGAGGGACTTGTTGTCTATCAGCCGCCTCTCCACGTCCGCGTGGGATAGCGCCAGGAGACGCTGGTGGGATGACGCTGCTGGGTCTTGGGTTATGGTTACTGGTGACTGTAGAAACGAAATGGGAGATTTATATTTGTACAGATTGAATCTCGATAGATATTTTTTTTGTTTGGCAACTTTTCCTTGTTATATACAGTGTGGAAATGATAACCGGACAATAAATAAGAACACTGACAATACTGCAAATAGTTCAGATGAGTACCTATTTAGAATCAATCTAAGAAATTCTAACATCGAAATCTTTTCGACCAGTCTAATTCAGCTGGTGGCTATTACTTTGATGCTGATGTCCACATTGTATATCCCAAAAGTAACTTGAAGATTTTTGAGTCAATTGGTAAATTGAATGGGGAGCACTTAGAAATGTATAGCTTATATACGAGTATGCTAGAAACATAATTCTGCGATTACAAATATGTATAACGTATTCCAAAAATTGAGCTATTAAAAGTATATAACTTTACTCTAGGCAACATTTTGACCCACCCGTTCAGCAAAAAAAAATGTTTAAATCACCAAAACAAGACCAATGATACACGCTAAATCTTATATAAATATTGTGATAATCCACACAAGAACCAATCTAATCTACGTAAGCATTCTGAACATCATGTTGAAAGTGAGGAACAAAGATATATTATTCAGCAGAGGATTATAATAAACCCAAGGCTCTTACCAGCTCTTCCAGCTTATGCAGCGCCTGCTTATAGACCTCTACGTGCCGTTGCAGCTCGTTCTTCATGGCCACGTGCAGCGAGATCAGGGAGCCGGTTGAATCCGCCGTCAGACCATGTGTGCCTAGACCTGGAGGCAAAAAGTAATTAGTTATCGAAAAAATTAAAAACAATGTCGGACTCCTAGCAAACTACCAACCATCCTCAGGCATACAATAGCAACTAGACAATGAAGTGATTAAGCTAAAACAGATTTTAGATTTATCATCTATTTAGCGGAAATACTTCCACTGCTGAGTATCGGCCTCCCCCAATGACCGCTTGTGTCGTCATGATTTTTAGTTTAACCTATTCAAATTATTATATGTATATGGCTCACATATATTGCTAATTTGGACGAAAATTCTAGAATTTTAATAGCCTTTATTGACTAGTAGGTTAACCTAGAATTTCACGAACCAGTCAAAAACCAAAACAGCCCATTTCAATACCAAAACACAGTGCATTCACAGTTCCACTCCAAAACCCACGGACGATAAGAAAACATCAAGCTAAGGTAAAGGAAACACAACGTAATTAGAGTAATATTTCCTCGTTCAGCTAATTTATGGTATCCGTTGTAGGATGCCAGCTATCCGGCCATCTTGTTTTGGCAGTTGATTCATCGCTCATCGGTTTTGGATCAACCTTGTAGTATCCCTCGGTGTTAACACATGGAAGTTGTGAGTAAATATTATGATGGGTATCTTTCACGGGCTGGTGGTTTATTTAGATAATTGTAAGGCAGGCTTTGGTTTTTATGTTAAGTAATTAAAGGTTGTTTACTGATGTTTTTGAGATGTGCTTTAAATAAAGGTAACACTTTTTGCGCTTGTTCGTTCTTAATAGTTATTGGTTGGCTAATTATATAAATTGGTCTTACACGTAGCATGATAACTTAACTGCTATAGTAAAGTGTCTAATCCAAACAGTCTCTAGCCTCGTTGTGTCCTTAAAATTTTCTTCGACGTTCAACATTTTTCTTAGCCGTGGTCTTAGAACTTTAGATTATTAAATTCCTTACCCAGCACAGCAGCATCCAACTGCCTCCTCCTCGCGTCAATAACATCTCTGGTATCCAGCGTGTAGTGCATCAGCGAGAACGCCTGATGCGGCCTCCGGGCCTTCAGGCCGGAGCACTGATCTAGAACTCTATCACGATAAAGATCTTACCCTGTACAGCAGCATCTAACTGCCTTCTTCTTGCATCAATAGCTTCTCTTGTATCCGGCGTGTAGTGCACCAGCGAGGATGCCAGCCGTGAAGTCCGGGCTCTCAAGCCGGAGCCCTGGTCCACACCCAGCAAGCCTACCAGGCGCCATGCTATCGCCTCGCATTGCACGTCAGGACGGGGTGTCACTTCCAGGGATATCAGTCTGTGGACAACATTGGCAAAGTTAGCAAATATTTGAATGGAGGAAATAGTACTATATTTTTAGATGGCAATTTCAGAAAGATGGTCGTGTATTTGTATAATTTTTTTGCGGAGGCGGTGATTATGGGATGAGCTGAACTACTACGATAAAGTTGTTTTATCGTGGGAGTACTAAGAACCAGTGTACTTAATAGCCCTAGACAGAGGGAAGTAGAAGGAGAGTAGGGGGGCCTTTGCCCTGCATTGGGAATATCCAGATATTTAGACAGACCTTCATCTGAATTTCAGGGCGTAGATATTTTCACATCGCAAGTCAACCGATTATGCGATTTTTCTTTCACTCAAACTTAACAATAGATTCTCAATCATTGTCTCTTTCAACTTATCTAGACTTACAAGAAAGGCACACTACGAGTCATAACCAAGCTAAAAATCAATACTCCCCAGCTTTAACATTCTCACGCAAGAATCGATAAACACATTAATTATTCATTGCAAAGACGATGCGATCACTGCAGTTAGTACTGAAATAATACTTAGTTTTCACAGGAAATAATGGATATGCAGGAATATAATAAAACAATATTACAGCAAGCATTGCATAAAAATCAAATAACTCTGTATTAAGGGCATCCTTTAATTTAAAAGATGGCGAATCGATACGAAACTATTGCGTCTGCTTCATTAACATTCTTTGTAATATCATAAAAATGGTTGCTCCCATTCCTAGCATCTTAATTACTACATATTTTGATATAAATGTTTTTATATTGCGTATTCAGTACTGTTGCAAGGACGAACGCACCACTGACTTTATTGGCCTCGAGTTTTTTTTTATATCCTTTAATAAAGTTAGTTATTAGTCATATTGTAGTATCGTACCTCATCATTATCATTATCGTCATTATTATATGTATAGATGCAACAGAAAAACTAATATTAGAGTATTTTTCCCTATCAAAAATTCTAGAAGAATAGTTTAGTTCGTTTATACTGTAAGTGAAAATTTTAATTGGTCTTCGTTTTTATCCTACTTCATTAATATTATAAATGCGATAGTTTGGATGGATAGATGATCAATCACGCCCGAACGGAACAACGAATCTGGGTGCAATTTGGCACAGAGATAGATTATAGTCTGGAATAGCACATATGCTATAATTTATAATGCGGAGAAGTAGTAACTTCACGCTGCCGAAGCCGCTAGGATAAGCTAATAATAATATAAGTAAGCATTTATGTAATCCTTGTAAGAGTTCCAAATAAAATAAAATATAGTTTTATCCAAAGTCATAAATTACATCCGTATTTTTTCTTGTCTGGTTGAATACACCAACCTATAGAATAACCACAACCCGTGGTGTTATGCATGTGTTTTCCCTTCGGCAAAAATACGAATTTCCATGCAAACTAATTTCCTCTAAGAGATGAAATTTCAAAAATCAATCCTCAGTGCTCGATTTCTGTAAGAAGATTTTTTCATCATCGATTTTAGCAACTTCATAAAACAAGTCAGTTTGTAAAGTGGTTATGATAAAACGCAAACCACTTGTACACGCGGTACCGTTCTATAGCAGTTTCTTAACACCCATGTCAATATGACGCTTACATGCTCCAACGACACCATTATCAGCCATAACACTTATTGACCATACACCATTAGATGTGGCACCACACATAACTGCGCCACCTCATAACGGTCTACGATCCAGATGCACATCATTAAAGCTGTTCCTATTCCCACATCATATATTCCATGAATTTAACAATGAGAGTACTATCATTCTTACTAAGATGACGACGAGACTGTTCAAGATAACCAACGTTTAGAGTTAATGAATCAGTTTTTATTGACTTTTCTGATTATTGTTCGATTTGATTCTATTGTTCGTTTCTGTTAGCGTTCATGCGGGTCTTCTGCGGAAATTGTTTCTTAGATTCTCTTGTGAGATATGGCGTATGGTTTGAAGAATTATGGGACTCGGAATTGTTAGAAAGACTGAGTTATGTTTTGTTTCGCAATATAATAGCAATGCTATGTTAACAGTAATATGAATATTTTTCTTTCGATATAACATACTTGTAAGTTCGTAACTGTTTGCATATTTGTAAGACTGGTTATTCTTGTATGCAACAATTATTTAACAAGCTAATTTGCCACAATGTTTGCACGCCTTTAGTAAAATGTTGATTTTAAAATTCAATTTTTCTTTAATTGAAGTAATCGCCTAATTAACAGTTGCTTTTACCTCTCACATGCATACATTCGTGAATACCTTTCGATTTTAATACTTGAGTGAGTGAAATTGAGTAAACGACTCACGATCGTGTTTCACTTTATTGTCAATAATTTCTACTTCTTTATATACACCTGATAGGATATGTGTTTGTGTGTTTACTTCAGTGTCTGTTAATGGCATTACACGTTTACTTTGTATGTCTTTCGTAAGAAATGAGTTTATAAATCTTTACTTGATGATATTTTTTACATAGAAGTGTCATTATCTGTCATTATCAGTTATGTTAACAAACATAATGTAATTTAAATTATGTATGATTTTCATAATCATGTTCGTTCAATTCGTCTTCTTTTCATGTCAGTAATGCATTGGCATCTGTTGAAAATAGTATTTATTACCATCCTCTTTTTTATATTTAATATTATTGATTACCATCCGATCTTTTACAATGGAGATGCTAAAAAATATATAGTGTAGTAAGTGACTTGTTTGGAACTTTTTAGTCGATTTAGTTTAGACAGTCGGGTTTTTTGAAAATATTTAATTTTTTATTTTTTTTTTATTTTAGTAAGTTATATTTTTGGAATCACCTCCTCGAACCCTTTATTTTGATACCCCACTTAATATAGTTCGTCGACATTCTTTTTTTCTTTTTCACAATATGGGGTCTGGTTGTCGCCATATTGTATTTTTATTAATGTCATGTCTTTAGTAGCACTCGCAAAGTCGCAAGGTTAAGACGAATCAATTGACGTAAGAATTATCAAAATCGGCCCACGTGTCTGGTCTCTATAGTGCCACAAAAGAACAAACATAAATACATACACACATACATAATATATACATACATACATACATAGCCTGAAAAACACATTACCCTCCCTTGCGTCGCATAAAAAAATGACACATTTCATTATTATTAAATCACTCACCGGTGTAAATTACTATAGTCGATTTATTTACAATACCCATAACAACATCACAGTACTTACGTCGAAAGCGAGATCTCAAAGGTTTATTACAAAATTGCAGGCAGGTGGTAAGCGGTTCACGCTTCAGATAACATTAAATTCACGTCCGAGATATTGCGTGTTTGGATGTAATATAACATCGAGTGGAGTAAGATATTACAATAAAATATGAAAGTCATAAACAAATAGACGATAAAGAACTTTAGTATTCAGTACAAAGTCTTATCAGTTAACTCTTCTGCCACTACGTTATATTTTTTTATTTTAACAAAAAAGCAACAGGAGCATTTTATTTCATACGAACGAATCTTCGCCCTTCAACAGGGCTACTAAAATGCAAAAGTCTTAGAAGCAGAATCATCGTTAGGACCTTTTGAAATTATCAATATTAAAATGCCTAAGTATGTAGATACTTTGTTAGTTACTAATTATTTCACCCGATTGAGCGACACATCCTATTTCATTAATATCACTTGTACCATCCCTACCTTGTTGCTATTCCACGAATTCGCACTAAGCGTTTCCGAACGTCTTTCATAATGCGCACAGCAAAAGAGTGGAACTCTCTACCTGCCTATATTTCCAAATGCATACAACAGTAATCTTTTCAAAGTTAGAGTGAAAAGGCCTCTTCTGGGTAAGCTCGCTCCATCGTCGACTTTGTCTCTGTCACCTCTGACCTAGACTAGAGTCAAGAGCAAACCCATCTAAAATAAAAATAAAAAAAATCTTGTAAGCGTAATAGTTACGTATTCTTCCAAAATTGGTTACTTCTAGGTAAGCGTGCTCTATTGTCGACCACATCACCGCTTACAATCAGGTGAGATAATGGATTGAACATTATCTCGCGAGCCTATCAATAATAAAAAATAGGAATTCATCCTGTTTCTCAATTCCTTGAAAACGATATGTAAAATGTACCATCATCATCAGCCTTTTTAATGTCCCCACAGCTGGAGCACAGGCCTCCTCTCTGTGAAAGGGTGTGGGCCGTAATCCACCACGCGGCCCCAATGCGAGTTGGTGGATGTCACATGTCTTCGAATTTTTAGTTCTAGGACATATCGTGTTCGTCACGATGTTTTTCTTCACAATTTTGAGAGCAGTGGTGATGAAATAATTTACACAAAGTAAAGCGCCTGCCTAGGTTTGAACTCATGACCTACAAACTTGTAAGTCGCGGCCGTTTCCCCCTGGCCACCACTACTCTCAATTGTACCGTTTCTTTTATTATATCTTCTACAATTTTGATAAATCATCGTTTTTCCTCCAACTACATCACCTTTAACCACACTTTTCATACCCATACCAAAAACCACAACTCACAACACTCCCACATTCCCACCATGGACTAAAACAATATATTACAAGAACCAATCAATACAGGTTCATAAATTTCACTGTACCACCAAATTCGAGGGTCTGGAGAACGGGTCTGACCGGTGCACTTTCACCCAAGAGACCAGACCGACGTATAATTATTCGATTATGATCATAAAGACCATTCACGTAAGTATCGGTAGACTCAAAGGCGGCGTGGTTTAATTCGTTTTTTTTTTAATGATTGGTATTTGCGGATGTTAGGTGTAATGTAACCGTTTATTGGGCATTAGCTGACTGTCAGGTATTAAAGTGTGAGTGTGGCCTTTGATTAGCGGTTTGTAATGTAATGGCAATGTTTTGGGTCGCTAGACGGTCGAAGTGTATGATCATCATTGAGTACCTCATTATTCTTTCTTTTAGACTAATTTGACTCAAGTTAAGCCATTAACCAATCTCTAAAAAGTTACGTAAGAAATAAACATACGACGATCATAATCAATCTTCGATACACCGATTACGTCTTGATTATTCATAAAACATATCATGCAGAACTGACGCATTCAATCAAGCATAACTGACAATAAACGTATCATCTGCATTAGGGACCTTTCTCGAAAGTGAAACCTCATGAACTGTCAAAAGTCTAGGCAGTAAAAGTGAATGCCTTGGTCAGACAGGTACTGAACAAGATGGCGGTTTTGGCGGGAGATGTAATAAATTGTTATTGGTAATCCGACATCATCGGAGCGTGGCTGTGTAATTAATCGTTGTCGCGAATATATTTGAGCTTTCCAATACCATGTCTGAGTAATGTGGGTTATATTTCAGTACTCTGTTATTAAATTAAATTATCCTTTCTATTTAGTGATACGGCAGAAGATTCTCACAATGATTAATGAACTTATATGCCACATTCACACAGATGAATAAAGTAGCATAACAACACTCCAAATAAATATTATTTGCTGATTTTGTTCGCCCGCATGAAACTACCAGTGATTCGAAGAAACTTTTAATGTGACTCGATGAGAGTCAAACAATTTTGACAGATGTTGTCTACGCGTCAGGCCCCTCGCGTTACCATAAGGTAACGCACCAATAGGTTTTTAATTGTGTCAGCTAATGAGGGGCTTGACGCGTTAATCTAAGATAGAAAATTATTTAAAATCTAAGGTTGGCGTTGATCTAATTTTCTTAATTCTTAAGGTAAGTAGAGATACTTTTCTAAGTTTTACCGAGTTGCTATCTCTTATTTAGAAAAACTTTCAAGTTGCTGTAAGCAGTCTAAATTCAATTCGAGATGTAATCACCAATCAAACACTCTTACCCAGATGACAAAGGATCATAATATTTTAGGTATAAATAATTTATTTATGTATTTATTTTTCTTTCTAATATAAAATCTCGTGTCACGGTGTTTGTGGTTGCACTCCTGCGAAACGTCTCGACCGATTTTAATGTTTTCTTTTTTTTGTATAATTTGGTAAGTATGAGAATAGGTCGTAAAGTATTTTTCATCCTCCTCCCCCCCCCACATTTTTTAATCCCAGAACAACGTTTACCGGGTCAGCTGGTAACTTATATGTTAAGTGTTACAATTTGTATCAATGAGTTTTTTAGGGTTCCGTACCCGAAGAGTCCAAAGGGAGCCCTATTGCTGTCACTCACATGCCCATTTTTCCGTCTGTCTGTCTGTCCGTCGTCTGTCACATAGGATTTACAGCCAAATGGTTGGATCTACAGTCATCAAATTTTCACAGAATAAGCATCTTGTTAACCCAAAGCCCAAATAGTCAAAAAATGATATGGAACCCTAATTCTGCTAGTTCCGACACGCACTTGGCCGTCTTTTTTTAATTAATCACTTTCCAATTACCAAATAGCTCACAATCTTTGATAGTTCGTGCACGGTTGAAAACTCATAAGGCCAACAACAGAGAAAGAACATTTGCGGTTAAATTACAATACTCAGGTTCAAGAGCCTTACAACTCATGCATACATAGTGCCTTTGTATGCAAGTCATTTGCTTTCGACCTCTGAACCCGCTGAATCATTTCGCGTAACTAATGTTATTCAATATCTTTAACAATCGACTTGTTATAAAGAAAGATGTTATGCCGTAATATTCACTTGACGAGCGTGTAGCATATAAGTTGTTACTTAATCTTGGTCTAGGTATGTAATGTGTTACTTAAGATCACGAAGCATAGTTGAGATTTGATGCGGTAATGTTATCCCTTCAATAACCGTTGTCATGCACAACGGTTATTCATTCTGTTAGTTTTGACTCAGCATTGCTGTTGAACTAGGCAATGCTGCTAGCGTTCTGGCCACTTTTCCCATTGACAGCGATGTAAATGAATTTTGTTTTTATACGCGTTTCTACATAGTACTATAAACAGTTTGTACACATATTAAGTCATTTATTAGTTGAGTTGTGATATACATTTTAAAGATTAAATTTTGTTGATTTCATAATGCCTTGATCTATAAAAGGTAGCTGAAGGTACGATTTTGCACTATAGCTTTTGGTCCGTGAGATTTTCAACAAAGGACCAGTCCTTGAATCCAGAAATCCACTTCCATGAATATTAGGGCATATTGTGGCAGTATATTAACCTACTTTCCAGCTGTCTGTGGCTCAAAACCTGGAGCCAAAGCAGCATATGCACTACAACATAAGATGGAAATGGCAAAACATCGAGTTTTTGAAGAAGATGCTGCCCCACCGATGCTGTCTGTAACTTTGAAGGCCTGACAAAATCAGTGAAAGACATTTGAAACATTATGCAAATGAAGTATTTCACTGCTATTATTTTGTTTGGTATGAGTTTTGTTTGGAATATATTTTCTATTTTTTGGATCAACAAAATTTTTTTTTCCTCTTCTATTGTGATTCATTGTCAATTAGCCGTTCATGGAGTATTCTAGCTATCGCAGTTCATAACACCACCAGTGGCGATACTTTTGATTCCATTGCAGCTTTTATAACAGTTTCACCAGCTTCAACCACCAGTTTCAAACAGTCTACGCAATGGACTCAAAACCTGCCATGAATTTCTCAACTTCGGGTTCCTTAAAGTCTCCATTTTGAAGGTCACTGTCGTTATAAATCATGTGAAAGTAGTCTGAACACTAAATACCAAGGAAACCGGTCGCCAGGCACTTTCGTTGAGAATCCCGTAAATTATCTTGTTTGACATCCTTGGGTCTTAACACAAGGATTTAAGGACTATTTCTGCGTGTTTAAGTCTTAATAATATTGTAATGAGCACGTTAGTGGTAAAGTATTGTTTTAACTTAACGTTATAATTTTTAGAGTTGATTATTGTTTGAGTGTTGTGTAGCGTATGTGATCATGTCAGTAATCCAAGATCAAAGATAGTAGGTGAACAGTATTGGCAGATAATCTTACTGACGAGAAGAATTTAGAAATTGTAGCGTTTTAGTCTATTCGTGCAGAATTAGTACTAATCCATAAATGTGATAGATTGACTCATTAACATTATTTAGGAGATTAATGAATCTAATTGAGATATTTAGATTTTGAATTTGATAAATTGAAATGATTAATAGCATCTCGTTATTTATTTATCGCAATTTAATTGATTTTAAATATCTGAATATATTTATTATGAGCCAAATCTTGTACAGAGAGTGTTTTTTCATTTATGCATCTAGCCATTAACTCTTAAACTAATAACCGTATAGTATTTGAAAATTGAATCCATATAGAATTGAGATTGAGACTACAAAAAATAATTTGAATTTACAACATGGCTGATTTGATTGTGCAATGTGCTATCAGAGATTTGTTTCAGTATCCAATTCATTTATTAGTTTAAATGATCGAATAAAATAAACGATCTTTAAATCTTCGTCTGCATCATAATGGATGCCCATTCGCCAGAGAAGAAGTTTGCGGGCTCTGACTACACTTTTCTCTCTACTGAACTCTCCCACTCCTCCTTCTTATCTTATATCTCACTTTCAATATCTATGTTCTTCACACGCCAGGAATCTGCGTTCTTCTAATAATCTTCTACTGCTTTGCCCTGCTCATACTTCTGATTTTGTTCATTCTTCCTTTCATATTCAGTCCATCCTTTTGTGGAATGCGCTTCCTCTCGATATCAGGACGGCCACCAGTCAGTATGCATTTAAGCGGAAGTTGCGGAATTATTTTCTACACAAGGAGTAGAGTCGTCTGAAAAACCTTATTTATTACTTTATATATATATATATTTATTATATTAAATATATATGTATGTTTATTATTAATATATATATTTTCGTTCACGTATTTTTTTAATATTTCTACTTGGTGTTGCATTGTTTGTTTTTTTTTTATGCACCTGCCATATTATCTCTTCACCGCCCTTGGTTGACTGGTAGAGAATGCCTAAGGCATTAAGTCCGCCTTTGTATTTTAGTTGCATGAAGTGTAAATAAATAAATAAATAATCATACGCCTCATGATTTAAAATGACTTTCAATAAATAATAAGCAGACATTCACAATCAATAAAATTGTCATTACCAATCCTACGAATATTTTAAATAAAAAAATTTGGATGAATAGATGGATCTCAATCACGCCAGAATGGCTGAACGGATCTGGATGAAATTCGGCACAGAGATAGATTATAGTTTGGGATAGCACATTTTTTTTTGAGGGTTTATAAATTATCCAATGACATCTCCCGCTCTGGGTGGAGCTCTTACTGACTAAAACCCACCCCTGTTCCTTCCCTGCCTGAGTGCCCTGGGGTGCGGAAACTCTGTTAAGAATTTATCCGCTACCCCTAGGCATGCAGGCACCGGCCACGATGGGCCCCGTCAGTGGTGGCTGACAATCATCTCTTCGAGGCGCGCGTGAAACACTACACGCCGTCGACTCACAGGCCTGGTGCTGATCGGACGGCGAGCTACTCACTGCTCGCCGTCCGCAGGCCCGAGTCTACGGTGGCCAGAGATCGTCTCGCGACGTCTTACGCCTAATGCGTCTCCTGCGGTGGTAGCGGCCGGGGCCGTGAGGGCCCCTCCGTTGAGCTTCCCTCCCCCGTCCCGCCTCCGCCCTCGCGAGCATTACTGCTTCGCAGAAGGAAGAGACTGCTTCCCGTTCCCTCTCGCTCCGTACCATGGTTTGAACTAGGGCCTAGTGCGAGAGGTCGCCGCCACCTATCGCATCCACGAGGACACGGCGGTGCTCCGCCCAAGCGGGGCAGACCTCCACCGTATGCTCCACCGTGTCCTCAGGGCGATCCGCACGGTGGTAACACCCGAGTGGAATAGCACATAAGCTACATTTATAGTGGAGGAAGTATTAATTCGCGAGTAAAGCCGCTGACGGAAGCTAGTATGCATCATCGCTTACCATAAGGGGAGATGGTGGTCAAACGCGAACCTCATGGTTAAAAAAAAATGTTTACCCTCGTAAAACAATTTGAAGAAATTTCTTGATGGCCTTTTTTATCGAAAATTCAGATTTATCCCTTTATCTACTTTTTGACCCTATTCCAACCTAGCCGATAACAAAATTAACTCATAACAAAACACAAATTGCAGCTGTGACATAACAACTCCGTACTAGCATCGCCCGAGCTGATCACAAGCAATCCCTTACTACATTTACAGCAATCCCGCTGCAGTTGACCGCCGCCGGACCTCAAGCGAAACCGCAGATCAAAGATAACGGACATCGGAAACATAGCTTCACGGTATCTACTCAAATGATTCACTTGGAACTTAGAGCAACTGCAATGCCACTGAGTAGATAGGTGCAGGAGGTCGGCTCAATACAACGAGCGAAAACGCACACAAACATAGACATGCTTCACGTACAGTACTCGCGACAGGCATTTGTTTAAAATTGATATAGCTGGCTGAGGTTGGTCTGCGGGTTTGTGATCATCCAGGACATGCCGATACCCTTTAGAAAACCCGTTAAGCAGCTAGTCCCGACTGTAATTTGTAGATCTTTTCAGTCTTTACGGGTAGTTGAAAGCCAGAAAGTGTGATAACCAGTCTTCTCAAAGATTATGCGTCTTAATCAGTAACTGTTTGAGGAATGGAAGAAAATACTGATATTCAGCTTTATTCAATTTGTCAGTTGTTAGCCGATCCTTACACAGTTGGGAAAAGGCTGGGCAGCTGGACACTTTGAGATCTAAACCACTATGTGTGTGAGCTGACCTTTTGTAGAGATCTAGTTAGCGGAAATTCTATACAATACTAGTGACCCGCCCTGGCTCCGCACGGGTACAAATTATATACTTAAACCTTCCTCATGAATCACTCTGTCTATTGATGAAAACCGCATGAAAATCCGTTCTGTAGTTTTTGAGTTTATCGCGAACACACAAACAGGTAAGGTAGTGATTAAACGCGAGCACAGCAATGATAAAAAAATAAATATATATATATATTTTATATTATACGACCGTATATATATTATATATCTATATATATGTATATATACGGTCAAATTGAGAATCTTCTCCTTTTTTTTCGTCGGTTAAAAAAAACATAGACGCGGCGGGGTCTTTGTTTTATTATTGTAGTGATTGTTTTACAATTAGTTTTGTGTCATATCGGTTGTAAATGTTACTTTCTAGTAGTAACAGCATGAGGAGACAGACCTCCGCTAATTAAAGAATGGGCTGTCAATTTACCTTAATGTGCTGATAAAGTTATGAAGATAACCTTCTAGAATATTTGATTGTATAATTGTTAAAAGTAATATAAGAAAGTGTTAAGAGAAAAGACGCTGACGCTTTCTTATCGTTTACATACACACAATAATAATAATAATTCTTTATTGGGACAAACACAGTTTACAGAAAAATTAAACCCTGACTCCTGAGCTAGGTGGAGTACCTGTATTTCAGGAGCCTGTGACTTCTTCAATGTTTACAATTTAGCTCGTAAAAAAATAAATAAATCAAGACAACTTTATAAACAAAGGAAAAAAAATACAAATAACATTAGAAAAATTAAGTAGTCAAAAAACAAAAGTTAAATCATAAAGCATATCAATTAATCAATAAAATAGAGAAATTAACTCAAAATTGGGACATGTGTAAACCTTAAAACTAAACTAAAGATATAGGAATTATTTAGTAAAAAAACAAAACTTAAAATAAATGTAAATCAACAGCAGACTTCGAAATCGCTAAAAAGTCAAGCTTATGTGTGAATGTGTGCGAGAAATACCAAAAGTTTTGTGTTCTTATGATTATATTTAATTTGCTTGTATCAGACTTTCAGTTGCGTAATAGTCTTGTGTCAGTAGCCAGATCTTTTACCTTGGTTTTTGTTTCGCGGGTTGTAAGGGAACTCATGTTTAGGAGTTTGTTCAGCTTATTATAGAGAAAAATGGCGAGAAATGCCTATTGTCGCCTAGCAGACGCAATATGGCAGCGCACAGGTAAGCAAACATTTGATATAGTGCGCTTGTTATTTTACAAACATATGTATGTAGTTGGTGTTAATCATTTTAATAAACTTCATTCAGACTGAAAGTTTTTGACGCGTTTCCACGGTCTTTAAAAAGTATCTACGGCTATACCATACCAAAGTTATGACTGCCAGCCTGAAGAATAGAGAAAAATTCAGAAAGCTTATCAACAATAAAGAAAATCCTCTGAATCTTCATCATCATTTCAGCCGAAAGACGTCCACTGCTGGAGATAGTCCTCCCCCAAGTGTCGCACAACGACTGGTCCTGTACATCTCGCATCTATCGACTACCCGTGAGGGTTGTCTCATCAGGTCATCGGTCCACTTTGTGGGAGGCCTTCCAACCCTCTGAATACACATAGTTAAAACCTTCGCTAGTATTTGACAGAACATGACTTTCCTAAGAAAATTTTACCCATTGAGCGATTTTTCACGCCGTACATTCAAACAAAGCCTTTTTCATATCGCTCTATACTCTCCGCCCACACTCCTTTCTTAGGTAACCATAGCTATTATTATATTATTATCGTATCTAGCCTGTACTGTCCCACTGCTGAGCAAAGGCCTCCCTCCATTTCTTCCACTGTTCTCAGTTCTGTGTTACCTCTTTCCAATTCTCAAGGATGAGATCTGTCACCCCACCATCTCCTTCGGTGTCTACCGCGGCCTCGTCTTGCGGTTTCAGGGCACCAATCTTGAGTTTTCCGGGCCCACCGGACCAGCCTAGTCGCAACCTTCTAAGCCACGTCATCAATCTGCGATTTGGAGTGCAGTACAGTCTTTCGGACCCGATCCGTTACTTTTCCACTAAGTATACCAAAGCAACCAGCAAGAATACAATCATCACTCACCTGTTCAAAAGAGTCTCGATAAGATGCGCTGAATGTGGAAGCGCCTCCACCAGCAGATCGATGGGCAGCTCCGAGGCTACGCTCTGCAGCACTCCAGGCCCTAGCCGGGACAAGATGGCGGCCGCCTCCCGGAACTGCCGGCCCTCAGCCAATAGCAGCACGCGACGCAGCGCCAGACGGGGAGAGGTATATGTGTTCTTCTCCCTTTCGCGCTCCCGACGGATTCGCTCTCGACTTTCGTTCATGTTTGCTTCGAGTTCTAATTAGCTAGTGCCCATTGTTTTTTTCTTCCAATTATTTGAAGTTGCGTCTCGATCTGTGAATTAATTGGTGCTTTCAGTACAATATGTGATTGTATCAGATGAAAGTTGATAAAAGATAGAAAGGAAATAAGAACCTGATATGGCTAATCCGATAGGTGATAAGATCATGAATTTCTTTAAGATTTTACCCAATAACTATACGTCTAGCTTACAAGGGCACGGGGTCTCATCTCAAAAAAATATTGTTGGGTCTCTCTGCTAAATTAATTTAACTTGCAAGTCGTTGCTACTAACACCATTTAGCGAGCTGTGCCGGACGGGCCCAAACGCGGAAAAAATATCCTGCTGGCTACCGTAGTTAAGGCGGTCACTTTTATTTTAGTGAGATGAGGCATCTGTAGGTACGTTAGTATTATATTATATGTAGCCAATGAGGGAGTTGATTATGAACGCAACGTAGTATGTATGCAACGTAGATCCAAACAACAAGTTTTGTGTTGCAATATTTCAGTCTATTGATCTTGTACAATTGCAATTTACATTAAATATTACCCAAGATTTGATTTCTTAAACTAGGTAGATTTTGAAATGACCTTTAGGTACCTTTTCGGTTTCTATCTAATTTAATTAGTTAGCCGTCTTTTTTCAATCTGTATTTTCACACCTCATTCCTATATTTCAGGAGACGACAAAAGACGTTCCGACAGAGTTGGCACAATGCGCCTACGCTTCAATTAGAAAGACCACAACACTACCAATTGTATTGTAAAAGTTAACAAACGTGGGAGAGTGAGAACTAAATAATTAACACATAGAGGCAAGTTGCAATTTCGCAATTCCTAATCAATCTGTCTAGCGTTTTCCCAACTATCTTGGGGTCGACTGCCAGTCTAATCGGATGCAGCTGAATACCAGTATTCTACATGGAGCGACCGCCTATCTGGCCTCCACAACCCAGTAACTGGGTAATACGATACCCCTTGGTAAGACTGGTTCTCAGACTTTCGGGCTTCTGACGACCCATAACGACAGTCAAAGATCCACGATTGACAGACGGGACCAACGGCTTAACGTGCTTTCCGAGGCACGGAGGAATCTCGGTATGTAAAGATGGTCACCCATCCACGGACCAACCCCGGTAAGCGTAGCTTAACCTGCGGCTGTTATTACTTTAGCCACGAGCTCCTCCGCAATTCCTAATATGACCGATTAATTCAAAATTATTGTCAAAATGTTTAATTAATTGTAGACAAAGTCTTTATAACAGGCTTTTGTTTGCTTCAGCTGTAAGTAAATATGAAAAAAATCTTAAAAGTTACATTTGACCCACTTTCTGGTTTCGGATTGAGCTGAAATTTTGCACACATGTTTAATGTATTTTAAGTATTATTAAACGATAATATAATTTCACAACGTTTTGCAAGTTCACCATTTCTTCTGACAATTTAGACAAACGTTCTCAAGTTCAAAAATAGAAAAAGAAAACATGCCTAGTGCTGTGATGACCTACAGAGCAAAATACCAGTTTTTACAAACCTCGCAGTGGAGGGAAAAACGTCGTAAACTTGTAATACCGTTGACCAGATTAAGATGAGCGTCACAAAAACTAGTTTGTTCGATTTGTGAGAAATTACAGAAATGTAGTGTTGAGGTGACTAAACGTAATCAATGGTAACTGGAATATAATGGTGTAAGTGATAGGAAGAAGCGAACAATCAGTGTCAAAGTCTTTTATGTTTTTTTTTTTACCAAATACAGGGTTTTTGACCTTAGTTTACATCATGTTTATAGAATAGTATAAAACTTTATTGTACACAAAAACAGGCACACAGTTGATTGTGTGTTTTTTGTTGTTGTTGTTGTGTGTGTGTTTTTTTTTGTAATAAATGCTTTAAACTACTTATATTAAAGATTTACCGAAACGCCTAGTTGACGCTGTTTAGTCTTTCGGGCACATTTCCAGTAGAATTTTTTTAACTATATTTTAAGTTTTATTTAGTTAGGAGTTTTTGTTTTAATTATAGTCAGTGTATTTTCTATGCATGTAAATATTATAAATTTATTATTTGGGAGTGCCTCCACAGCCAGCGCCGTGACACGAAATTGCAGCCGGCACTGACTTTGAAAAAAAAAGTGGAAAATGTGGTTTGCAAAAAAAAATCTAATATGCAGTTAAAATATTCCAAAAGTCACAAACAATAAAAAATACTGTCGTTTGCATAAAAATCTTCAAGAACAAGTCCCAAAAATCCAAAAAGTAAACAAGTTCATAACACATTTACTTATCTTAAATTATTATTTGTGGTGAACAATTTCCTGTGTCAAAATGCATATTGAACGCTGCACTAAAATTTCTATTAAGTTATCAAATAATCCATGATTAGGTTTTAAATGCAAATGAAACTCCGGATCAAAGGCAATTACTAGCATTAACTACAATTTAGTGATTAGATCGGCGATTTGAATAAATTACTATAATCCTTTGTGCGTTGCCTACACAGCTACGCAGTTCAATGTACTAAGCTAAAAATGAAAGTATGGCATAATACATAATCTATCTGGGTTTCGTTACTATAAGATTGAAACACGATTACTTTTTAAAACATTAAAAAGACTAGACTTTTAAATTCGATCATGAAATAGTTTTAATTGCTGATAGTTTTTCAGTTGTGATTAGATTTTGCACACCTACCTACGTAGGTACTGGAAATTCCTCAACTTCTGAAAAAGTTACTTTATTTATGTAAGTACAAACTACTCTAAGAAAAACCGCATATCTTAACCAACTAATTGTTTATTTATAATACTGGATTGTGACCAGAAATATGTACCAACTTATCGATACCAATACGAAGACGAATAGAATAACAAACCTTTTTTTAACTTGGTCAAATTTTAGAGAAAATGGGCAAAGAATTGCTTTTGATTTTGGCTATTTAGAACTCTCGTTCATAAAATTAAAACAGCAAATAATAAACTTCAGTTCACCATCAATCCATTTCTTGAGAAAAAATGTAAAAATGACAAAAATTTGGCAATTAAAAATCATTTGAAACAACCCAAATCTCGACTTATAATACGCAACGCAAACTTCGAATCTAGCACATTCATTAGATCATAATTGAAATGATCTTTCATGTTGTGCTTTAAAACTTAAAGAAATGCATTATTTTAACTGTAAAATCACGTAAATCGCTGAAATCGGCCAAAATTTTGTGTACGGCCTCTTAAGGGTCTACTAACGGTCCAGTGGTAAAATTATTATCATTGAATAAAAAATCGTAGCATAGCACAGAAAATAAATATTAAAAAATCCAACTTCACGTTTGTTACAAAGAGGATAAAGCATTTTTACGTTGTTAAAACTGGGCTCAAAATGTTTCGTATCCAAAGTAAGCTTAAGTGTCAGAAACGGCCGTTTTTGGTGCACTGGATCGTTAGTAGGGCCTTAAAGATCCCCAAGTTGTAGCTATCAGGAAAAACAGACTCAGCTGTACGCTCAATGAATGTGTTTCCAAAACGTATGAACACATTAAAAGAAAGAAAAAGAATTTATTTGAAACAAATTAACGACATACACAACAATATGATTTTGCTAACTTAACCCTTATCGATAGTGTTAGTAGATCTTATATTTCTATGTTATGCCTTATGTTATTTCTTATGTTTCTATGTTCTTATATTTGTATGTTAGTGTGCTTTTAAACCTCTCCTTCCTGCAACTTATACCACACAACAATGCCATAACTGTACAGCAATGACCATCAACAATCGTCATCGTTTCGGCACCTCACTATTCTACGATTGTCTTTTATTTCAGACGTTAATTTGTGGGTCAGCGTCTGCCATTAACTTCGATAGGAGTATATTAAACTCGTTGAAATTATAATAGGTAAATATTACTGTTATTTTTGCAGGTCAGTTAAATATTGATATTTCTAGATATTGACCATAGTTTGGTGAATTTCCTGGCGTTTTGCAGAAAATAATGACAGAGTGTTGCCGACAGTGACGAGTTGTGGAAAATTCAACATTAATTCACTAGTTTTAAAGTACACTATTTCCTGCAAAACGCCAGGCGTTTCCCCCAGTTGTTGTATCTGCATTTAACCAAAAGAGCGGTCAAGTAGACCTAGACAAGGTGACAACCTATCAGCGATAACAATAGATGAAAAGTGCAAAACATAACATTGACAAGTGAAAATGTGACGTGGTCAAGCACATATAATTTTGGGTTATTTTTTCTTATTCTTGATAAAATGTTGCTTTAATTAGAGCCTTTTTTAAAGTTGTGAAAATTGCAAACAATGTTGTCATGCTACTAATACTATTAATGTGACAGTTTTCATCTTTATTTTCATAACTCAATCTCGCCAGAACAGCTGAACGGATCGGGATGAAATTCGGCACAGAGATAGATTATATAGGTGGTCTGGAACAGCACATAGGTTAAAATTTATAGTTTTTGTTCTAGTTTTCTGAAAGCCCCAGAAACTTGCAGCAGCAGGTTTGACGTACATGTCAATTACGCTGTCCATGCATAATACCTAATTACCAATGTCGTAATAAGTCAAACATTTAGTCACAAAGGTTAAAACTCTTTACCTTTTAGCAGCTTGACCCTACCAAATCAAGCTACCGGCCCGGAAACAACAGAGCCTGCTTCTAACCAAAAATAATCGAATAAATAAAACATAATGACATAAGTCCCGCGAAAGTGAACCTATCGAGGTAAGGAGGTTACTGTGCTCATAGATTATAGAGTAAGTTCTAGTTTTATCTTTGGGCTTGGCAAATTGATACTGTACAAGGCTGGAAGCGATATGAAAGTAGAAGAAAAACCGCTTTATGAGCTCGTCCTCGAAAACTTACTTACTCTCTTTTTAAAAGACAGGTTTTCAAGGTAACAACTTACTACTTTATTATGAGAATAGTTGTGGATATTCTGGTTTTCTCGCAAGCGTTAATTTGGAAAAAGACATGGCTGTTATACTTGCACGTTTTTAGGGTTCCGTAACCATAGTGTTCAAACGATTCCTGTCACTCACGTGTCCGTCTGTCTGTCTGTCCGTCGCCTGTCACAAAATTTTGTTCCGAAGAATGTTTTAACTTCCCATTGACCTATGAACTTAAAATTTGGTGATAAGAAACGTTTATTAGGTACTAGCTGACCCGACAGACGTTGTCCTGTCTTAGCTATGAACTGTCAAACGCGCGAAGTTTAAATAATCGTTAAGTTTTCTGAAGTTTCTGCGCAATTTCCTTAATTTTTTTAATGTAAGAATTTCTACGAGGTATTAGAAAACATTTTAAAAAAAGATGAATGAAATCGCTAAAGCCGTTCTCAAGTTATAGCGTGACCAGGAGAAATAGGGGTTCATTTTTATATATCTAGATTACATACTTTACTAAAAAATACCAATATATTGATGAATCAGATTTTTTCTTTGATAATTTTCTCATTTGGTACGGAACCCTAAATGTGCGCAGTCCAACACGCACTTGGCCGGTTGTTAAGAACTGTGCTTGTCCAAAACCCGTTCACCAAAAAAATCTTAGTTCAAAAATCGTAACAGTTGTATTTTTTCCTAACTAGATGGCGTTGACGTCGAATTAAAAGTCGGTGTTAAGATTCTGCGCCATTTGGTTAGACTCATGTCAATAAAGATCATTGTAATTTAGGAAATTAATACGGTTACTAAATTGTAAGTTCAAATAATAGATCAGTATACAGTATTCGGGCGTTTTATTCTACACTCGACCTTACTTATTACGCAATAAGATCAAATCATCAAAGTACAAGTTCTGGGCCGCGGTGTCCGAATTGAACACTGGTTTTTATTCTAAGTTTTTATGAAAACAGACAGATTTATAGTCTACTAGCGCCTGGCTCCGAACGGGTACAAATGATACGAGTACACACAAACCTTCCTCGTTTATTGCTCTGTCTGTTAGTGGAAACTACATTAAAAGCCGTAGAAACAGACCGACGAGGACAGAGACTTTGATGTATACTATAGATAGAGATCATAGATCAAAATACTTACAATTATGTGTATACTTTGGATTTCTGCTTGATTCAGGACGCACTATCCCTTACTCACACCATAAAGATGATGGTTTTAAGACGGCATTACACTGATTCAGGGAAAACCGCTAAATACAAGCGAGAAATGACGTTTCGAGTAAAAATGTATGGAGCAGGTAAACAACACAGGATCTCCCTAGTACGGATTTCAGTCTCTAGCAAAGGAGCTTCATACTTATTTTTTAAGTTACTTAGTTTAAGATGATCAATTGTAAGCAAACCTTTGTGTAGAGAGAACAATATCTTTTTTATTGTTTATTATAAACGGAAAAGTCCTGGTATCAACATTTATCAGGTGTTCCTACATATTTTAAGTATATTCCAGTAATCATGCACGTATTTTTACTTTAGTACACCATAATTATTCTTGGCTGTCTCGGATCTCGCTCAACACCTACTGAGTCGCCCAGAGGACACGGTGGAGCATACGGTGAAGGTTTGCCCCGCTTGGGCAGAACACCGCCGTGTCCTCGTGGATGCGATAGGCGGCAGCGACCTCTCGCGCCGTGCCCTGGTTCAGGCCATGGTGCGGGGCGAGAGGGAATGGGAAGCCGTCTCCTCCTTCTGCGAAGCAGTAATGCTCGCGAAGAGGGAGGTGGCATACGTTAGGGAGACTCAACAACAGCAGAGTCGCCCTAGCGCCCTCAGCCGCAGCCGCCGCAGGAGACGCCGGGGGCCGCGAGACGATCTCCGGCCAACTCGCCGTCCGATCAGCACCAGGCCCGAGAGTCGACGGCGCCTCAAAGAGTTGTCAGCAAAAGGACGGGGCCTGCCCAGGGGTGGAGGATAAATTCGAAAGAGTTACCTCGCCCCTGGGCACTCGAGGCAGGGAGGAACAGGGGTGGGTTTTAGTCAGTAACAGTCTGACACGCCCTTCCGCTCCACCCTAGAGCGGAAGAAGTCATAGGATGATTTCAAACCTCCCGAAAAAAAAAAAAAAAAAAAAAAAAAAAAACACGTACTGAGTGCAACCGCGTCATAGACATTCTTCAAGGAAAGCCGGTCCTCATAAAAGATAAACTACATTCAAAATAACATGATGAAACATCCTACAGAGTCCCAGCCATTCCCGTGCACCTATGTCACGCGTTTTCCAGTCAATGTATGTGTCTTAGTATCTACTAGTATTTGACTAAACACACTATTTTTAACTGAAATCTGCTGGAGTGGTCCAAATATGCTTTCACCTGCACTCTCGATGATCTGAACAAGGTCTCCGACGCCGCTATAAACGTGGCCACTAACTGGGCCCAAACAGTATAACAATCAATCTGCCCGCGCCTTTTCCCAACTATCTCGGGTTCGGCGGTCCAGTCCAACCGGATGCAGCTGAATACCTATTTTACATGGAGCGACCGCCCATCTGACCTCCACAACCCAGTTACTGGGTAATACGATACCCCTTGGTAAGGCTGGATGTCAGACTTTCGGGCCAAACAGTATAACAAAACATTTAAATACTACGACACGAAAAGAAGAACAAGAAGCCGAAATCGAAAACGAACCTCGCATGATAACAATAACATTGAAAAACAGTAAAAATGTTGACTTGAAAAAGTTATCAGACCTTTGAAAATTCAGCCTAAACTTTCATAAAATACTACGAAAGTTAGTAAAACGATGATTACACACATAGATGGACCATAGAAATATATAAAAATCGGTCAAGAGCGAGTCGTACCGTCCTAGGGTTCCGTACCATCATATATAAATATTTTGGATGTGTTACTAATTCGTCAGAGAATTTTAACACTCGGTGTATAATATTGCAGTTTTAGATCAACGCCATCTCTTGACCGATAATGGAACTAATGTAATTTTAATTGATGATTTCTGGAAAAGTATGCTATGTAGAGACATCGTTTTATTTATCATGTAATCTTATCATAAACTTCTGTCACATAGAATAAGTTAATTTCAGATTTTTCTCTATGGAAACTTCGATGCTAGTGTTCGATCGAACACTAGCATCTACTTTATGTCGCAGTACGTTTGTATGGAGGTAGCTCTCCATTCGCTATCTGCTTACCATTCACATACTTCCCAAAAGTGGTCATAATCGTTATCGTACGTTTACCGTCTCATTGTTGGCAGGTACGGTGAGTACGGTGCGAGTGCGACATTTGTCGGCGCGGCGACAAAACTATGCTGTGCCGTTAGCTGCTAGGCGATGCCGTGGTAACGGGATGAGCTGTCAAATCATGGTGTTGGAAAGGGTCCAAACGGAGCTGTCACTCTCGTGTCAATCTGTCTGTCTGTATGTCCTTCGTCTGTCACAAAATTTTAAAACGAAGAAAAAAAAAGGAGGAGGCGCCAAATAATAAAAGGATTAATAGAGCCTTCTTCATTTCTACGTACATTTAAAATTTAGGTAATTAATCAGATTGTTGTTTGGCGCCGTCTCAAAATTGGTTTATATTAAATTAGATATTTTATGTAAATAAGCTCAATACTCGTGTACCTACTCAATACTAGGTTTATTTATTTTTTGCTTTTTAGTCATTTTTCGTCGGTTTAATTTTTTGTTAAAAAGTTTATTTATGTTTCGAAGAATTTTTTAACTTCCCATTGACCTATGAACTTGTAAGGTGATAATGTTTATTACTACATATATTTTACTAACAAATACAAAAATATAGATTTCTCTCATATGGCACGGAACCCTAAATGCGAAGTCCGACACTCACTTGGCCGGTTTCTTGTGTAGCCCTGGGCAAATGCAGCACTTCTGCCCACGGCTTCGCCCGCGTGAACTTAGTACTTCCCCGACAATTAATTATAGCCTATGTGCTATTTTAGACTGTAATCTATCTCTGAGCCAAATTTCATCCAGATCCGTTTAGCCGTTCTTGCGTGATTGAGTAACCAACATACATATAAACTTTTGCATTTATAACATTAGTAGGGTTTTTTTTTTTTTTTGGGGGGGTGGGAAATCATCTTATGACTTCTTCCGCTCTAGGGTGGAGCGGAAGGGCGTGTCAGACTCTTACTGACTAAAACCCACCCCTGTTCCTCCCTGCCCTACATGCCCAGGGGTGAGGTAACTCTTTCGAATTTATCCTCAACCCCCGGGCAGGCATTGGCCGTGGCAGGCCCCGTCCTTTGCTGACAACTCTTTGAGGCGCGCGTGGAACACTACGCGCCGTCAACTCTCGGGCCTGGTGCTGATCGGACGGCGAGTTACCCACTACTCGCCGTCCGCAGGCCCGGGCACATTAGTAGGGTTAAGTTTATTCTTGGTTGAAATAGAGTTTTAACACAATGTTCGTATTGCATAATTAGCTAACCAAACACTAAGTATTGTGTGTTTAGATCTTCCTAATAACTCTTCACACGTCGATTGCACACCAGGTGTGCAGGTACCAATTATTAAAATCTATTGTGTCTGCTAATTGGGCGTGCGACGGTTTAAGTAGCCTATGTTGTAAATAATTAAACTATAAACCTAGGCAGACCATAGTTTGTTATTATATCATTTATTTAGTTTACAGTTCCGTCCTAAAAGGAAAATCAAATGTGAAAGTATAATTTTGACGGATTTCCGTTAACACAAGCATTAATTAAGTACATACATACGAGTATTATGTACCTGTACCTACTACGTAATACAGACAGACACAGAAATAACACATACCTACTTTTATTTATAGTTGTTTAATAATGCAACCGACACAGTTTTCTAATTTTACTTCGCCCGATTGAAATAATTATTCTTGTTAAACCTTAGTCAATTAGTCACCAACTGATATTAGTAAGTATTAAAAAAACCGGCCAGTCAGACACACACCAAGGCTTACGTACCTAAAATTGAAATAAAAAAGCCAAAAAGAACCCGTTTCTAGTAGGGGAGCCCCCCCTACTAGAATAAATAAATAAATTAAAAAACTATAAACTAAAAAAAAAAAACTAAAAAAAACAAAAATAAATAAACTATTTATTTATTTTTATTATTTATTTTTATTAAATAAAAATAAATTAATTAATTAAATAAAAATAAATTAAATAAAAATAAATAAAAATAAATTAATTAATTAAATAAAAATTAATTAATTAATTAATTAAATAAAAAATTAATTAATTAATTAAATAAAAATAAATTAATTAATTAAATAAATAAAAATAAATTAATTAATTAAATAAATAAAAATAAATTAATTAATTAAATAAAAATAAATAAAAATTCTGTGAATTTCAAGTGTCTACCTATAACGGATCATGAGATACAGCCCGCTGACTGACAGACGGACGGACAGATGGAGGGACGGACAGCGGAGGCTTAGTAATAGGGTTCCGTTGGTTACCTTTCGGGTACAGAACCCTAAAAACGACTTTTTAAAAACATAAGCGACTGACTGGTCAAGAGGATTAATCATCATTCATCATCATTTCAGCCGAAAGACGTCCACTGCTGGACATTGGATGGCCCCGCCAATTGTCGCCACAACAAAAAGTCCTGTGTGTTTTGCATCTATCGGCTACCCGCTACCCTCACCAGGTCATCGGTCCACCTCGTGGGAGACCTTCCAACGCTGCGTCTTCGATCATCGACCATCTGTTCTGCGAACATTGTGCTCGGCCCACTGCAACTCCAGGTCTTCAGTTTCGCGACTCTTTGGGCTATGTCATTAACCTTAGTTCTCTTGCGGATGTCATCATTCCTGATTCGATCACGCAAGGAAACGCCGAGCATAGCCCTCTCCATTACCCTTTGTGTGACTGTAAGCCTTCTGATGAGGTCCATTGTGAGCCACCACGTTTCGCGACTCTTTGGGCTATGTCATTAACCTTAGTTCTCTTGCGGATGTCATCATTCCTGATTCGATCACGCAAGGAAACGCCGAGCATAGCCCTCTCCATTACCCTTTGTGTGACTGTAAGCCTTCTGATGAGGTCCATTGTGAGCGACCACGTTTCGGTTCCATTAGTCATCACTGGCAAAATGCATTGGTAACAGACTTTCATCTTGAGCCACTGTGGTAGGTATGAGAGACGAGAATTAGATTATCTTGAATTTTGTGTTTGTGTGTGTTTAAACCCATTTAATTCTTGTCTCTATTCGAGAGTACAGAAACAGTATAAAATCCTGGAGCATTAGTTATCCCGACTGCGTCCATAAGTTTTACGAGCTATTTGTGAAACCAGGTAACTGTTTCAATCACGACTCGATCTCACGACTGACTCGGAAATGCGCCACAAGTCCAACCTGCACTTGTTTTCTCTAGTTAAAATAATTATACTTTTGGAATGGTTTAGAATAACTAACAATCAAGTACATTCCATATTATGTCTTAAAAATCATTTCTTCACTTAGGTACCCACTAGCTTCTGCCAGCGGCTTCGCTCGTGTGGAATTAGTACTTCCCCCATTATAAATTATAGCCTATGTGCTATTCCAGACTATAACCTATCTCTGTGCCGAATTTCATTCAGATCCTTTTAGCCGTTCTGGCGTTATTGAGTAACAAACATCCATCCTCGCAATTATATTACTAAGATTTTAGTTTTTTTTTTTTAATTTAGCGGTTAACTAACACGACCCTCACAGAAAAAATAACTGTTAGTCAATATAGTCCTTAGTATAGCTAATTAGACCTATTTCAGGGCAGGGTAATGTGCAGGACAGGAGAGGTCAAGGTGACAAGGTCTGAATAGCAGCAGTGCAGTATAAAATCATCATTTCAATATTCTCATTGTTGGGACAAAGGCGTCAGGGACTGGGCTGTAATCCACCACGGGCCTGTGCGGGTTGCTAACTGTCACACGTCTTCGAATTTTTGGTTCTAGGACATGCCGGTTTCCTCACGATGTTTTTCTTCGCCGTTTTAGGAGCAGCGATGATGACATAGTAATTTACACAAAGTAAAGCGCCTGCCTGGGCTCGAACCTACGACCTAACAACTCGTAAGTCGCGGCTGTTACCACTGGGTCACCACCGTTCACAGTAAGCAGTACTTGTCGTTATCAGGTACAGTGTCTGAACAGTGTTTGTTACAAATTGCTTTTTTTTTAATATTGATTGTCTATAAACCCATAATATTGACAGTTTGCAATGTCATTCCAAAGATTCAACAACAATGAATAAGTCACTATTGTTAATCGTGTCGTTGTTCTTCGTATCGTTTTTCGTTTGTTATTATTATTATTATTTTTTATTAGGTGTCGTTTCTTTAAACAACACCTTAATTAGCTTCAGATAACTCGACTGTTGCCACAGTTCACTTTGAAACAGTAACGCAATTACATTTTTTTTACGATAACGCAGCGAAAATTTAAAACAACGCGTTTTGTTACCCTTTACATTGTTATTATAACAAATGAGAAAAACTCACAATTCCTCATGTGAATGTATTCTCATGTTTGTTAATATTACGCAACTTTAGGTAACTGTAGTTTTTTAATTGTCTTACTTATTTTATTTTGTTATACGTATCATTGTTTGTCTTTGTGAAAAATTTAATTAAAGTTAATAAGAATGGAAACTAATTTCATTGTTATAATTATTGTTATTGACCAAAACAACTAACAATAATTATTGGCCTGTGCCGCAGCAGTGGGGACATTAAAAGGCTGATGATGATGATGATTATTATTGTATCTAGCCTGCGAAGAACTAAAATTAAGTTAGTCAACGCCTTGGTCATCTCCACATTCAGCTACGGAGCTGAAACGTGAACTTTGAGGCAGATCGAGTTCGCAAAGATGCCTTCGAGATGTGGTGCTGGAGGAAAATGCTTCAGATTCCTTGGACTGCATTCCACACCAACGAGTCCATTCTACGCTGCTACCAGGCTTTCCACCTGTGCCTGCGCCGAGTACTAGTTTTTCGGTGACATAGCCAGGAAGGATGGACATAACCTCGAGCAGCTCATTGTCACTGGCAAAGATGACCAAATCCACTCTACGCTGAACACAAAGCTTCATGTTACGCTCCACGATGCCAAAGATAGGAACAGGTGGCGCAACATTATTAAAACTAGGGTCATTCTACGTTCAGGGGATCACGACCCTCAGCAATGAGAACAACGACGCGAGGAGGAGGATCTAGCCTACACTGTCCCACTGCTGGGCAAAAGCCTGCCTCCATTCCTTCTACTGCTTTCGGTTCTGTGTTACCTCAATACTCAAAACTCAATATCTTTATTGCTTTTCCATAAAATATATGCTTAGGTGGTATGTGTTTATAATAGGGATTGTTATGGACCCTGTCGGGCACAGCAAAAAGGTAGAAGAGAGGAAGCTCTGTTTTAGGTAGTTATTAGATTTATATGAACTATGTCGTAACTAAAAAAATAATTAATTAATTATTAAATTTAATTTTATAACCGTAGCTGGTATATTTTATTTTTAGTAAAGACTATACCTCTTTCCCATTGGAAAGGAAGACATCTAATTCATCCCGCCATCTCTTTCGTGGTCCGCCACAACCTCGTCTTGGGGTTTCAGGGCACCAATCTTGAGTTCTCCGAGCCCACCGCTTGTATTGCATGTCCAGCAACATTTAAGTAACACTTAAGCTGAACAGCCTTCTGAGCCACATCAATGATCTGCGTTTCGGACCGCAGTACAGAGTTTCGAACACGTTAACATAACACTAAGTAATTTCATGAAAAGGATGAAATTGTCTGTTGTGAGCTAATCGGTGGAATTAGTGATTAAATTATGAAAATTATTTCGCTGTTGGAAAGGTAGTGTACAGTCACGAGCAAAACTATGTACACAAGCAAACTTTACTTGTAAGCTCGAGTATCTTAAAACCGTCTATTTAAGATACTCGAGATTACAAGTAAAGTTTACTTGTGTACATGCCTGTCTCAAGCTAGTGTTACCGACTTCCGGTACTGCATATACCAGCTCGACGTCATAATTCTTCTTAATATGAGTTAGATCAATCTTCTAATATTGCAATTATAATGTAATTATTAAGTTCATTTAATTAGATTTTTCTTGATCTTTTGAAATAATACGAAAGATTTCATAACCGTCATGGTGCGAGTGTTAGTGCGTGCGTGCATCCATTTATTTATTTGTATATACATATTGTTTACATTTTTAATATTTAAATAAAAAAGATAAAAAACATTAAAAATATAAAAATATTATCCCACCGGTATCGGGATAGGGTCCAAGCTACCGGTGGTTAGGGCTCTAGAGAGAGGAACCTCCTAACTATGCGCGCCGTGTCCAGCCTCCTTAGGTGTTCGTCGAGGCTCTTGGCTATTAAACCATTGTTCGTCACGACTATCGGCACAATGACTGCTGAATCCACCTCCCACATATCGACAACCTCGCAATATGTGATAAATATTATTGTTAACATTTGTTATTAAATGTAAGCCATTTTATTATATTATATAGGTAATTCAGTTTATATAGTACATTTATTGTAGTTTATTAGTGTATCCTATAAAAGCCGATGGATTGGCAGTTTGAGTCAGTTTTTATATGTATACCCGCTACCAAGAACAAAAATATTGTACCTACGAGCAAACTCTGTCCGATTTTCAGCAAATAAACTACGAAAATAAATACATGAACTGTGTGTGTGAGTGTGGCCATCCAGACCTGACCTGACACTGGTTCACACTATTTATATGTTGGAAAAATGCACGATATTCAGGGATAGGCTAAGGAAATCGTGGAAAAAGATAATTCATTCATACGTTACTTTTTCAATATATAGATAATTATATACAATCTATAAACCCAGTTAATAAATATTTAATTGCATCGTTACCTCTCCATCGATTACGCAATCAACATCGATATAAATAATTTACAATTTCCTTTTCCGGAGTTAAATTGAGAATGAATCAAGAACGGATCCATATAAATAAACTCGATCACTTGTAGCGATATGAATAAAGTTAAGGCCCTACTAACGGCCAAGTGGCGCCCTCATTGAATAAAAAATCGTAGCATAGCACAGAATAAAAATTAAAGAATCCAACGTCACGTTTGTTACAAAGAGGATAAAGTATTTTTACGTTGTTTAAACAGGTCTCAGAATGTTTCGTATCCAAAGTAGTAGGCAAACGTGTCAGAAACGGCCGTTTTTGGTACTTTTGCCTTTGAATGAGGGCGCCACTTGGCCGGTAGTAGACCCTTAAGTTATAACACCAGCTTCTGCCAGCGCTTTCGCTCGCGTAAAAGTAAAAAAATATCCGAAGGGAACATATTCCCGGGATAAAAAATACCTATGTGCTATTCCTAACTATAAGGTATCTTCATGCCAAATTTCATCCGGATCCGTTTAGCCGTTCTGGCATGATTGAATAATAACCAGCCATCCATACAAACTTTCGCTTTTATAATATTAGTAGGAAGTAGAATGTCTATATCTATATATTTTCTACATATAAAACAAAGTCGTATACCTATTTCAATGATCATTGATTTGTTGAATTTGTTTTCACCCCGAATAGCAGAATAACTATTAATACACCAAAAAAAAACCACGATATATTTTGTACAGAACGAATATTATGTTCATTGATTCTGAGGCTGTACGAAGTTCGTCGAGATAGCTAGTAGAATATAATAAAAAAGTAGTACGCAACGTCAATGAGTACCCGGGCCTGCGGACGGCGAGTACTGGGTAGCTCGCCGTCCGATCAGCACCAGGCCTGAGAGTCGACGGCGCATAGTGTTCCACGCGCGAGTCAAAAAGTTGTCAGCAATCATGATGGGGCCCGTCGTGGCCAATGCCGTTTTTTTTTTGTGGAGTGGGAAACCATCCAATGACTTCTTCCGCTCTGGGTGGAGCGGGAGGGCGTGTCAGACTCTTACTGACTAAAACCCACCCCTGTTCCTTCAATGCCTTAGTGACCAGGGGTGTGGTAACTCATTTTCAGAATTTATCCGCTACCCCTATGCATATGTCCGGTGCCTGCCCAGGGATTGTGCCTATAGCGGGTATAAACCTGGATGAGTTTGTCCAAAGGATGTTGGATTAGCAAAAGAAAAGAGACGCTTATGCTGAGAAGATGACGAAGTCCTCTGATGATCTTCTTCTTCTTATTTCGAAGAAATGTTTTGGGCCCAGAAGCTGGCCACAATAATTGCAGCGTCTGTAGCGTTCATCAGGTCCTATATAGTGCAGGTGTATGGGCACTTGGAGCATTCCAGTAAGTGAGTCATGTTCTAAATTCTGGACACCGAACTCACATTGGGTATCAGTCTATAAAGGTTGTGATGATACACGATATGATTTATTTACTTTTTCGTGTTTTATTTAGTTAAATAAACGCAAGGCATTCTCGTAAATATTTAACCGTTTATTTTTATTCTCAAACAACTAAATCCGCAACTATCGTAAATAAAAATTGTATATGTATTAAGAAAAGCAAACACTACTTAGCAAAAGATATAAATCCAAAAACGGTTATCACTTAACACCGATAAAAATAAACATTTTGGTCACCTTGACACGAAAACTCCAAAACTTTCGACCTACACAAATTAAAATTCTAAACATTATCTGAGCTATACGAATTAACATAATTCTCAAAATTCTAGCGATGCCAAACGGTACGTGTAACAATTTCTAGTGTTTGCACGGAATTGATTCACTGTTCTCATTTCACTGTGACGTGGTGTGAGCAGATTATGTAAATTAAGATAAGCAACACACTTATCTACATACATATGTAGCCGGTGGGGGTTTCTCTTCCTTTATTCTTCCAAACTGAATGGTTCTAAACTGAAGCAAATAAGGAGGCTTCCCAGCGGGGTTCCTGCTGGTGATCCACGGACGATGTTGGTTATATCTCCGTCTATCTTTAATGCCCCATCGTTTTTAGTATTCGGAGAGTACGACTATATCCACAACTTAAGTGAACAACTAATAACATGTTATTTTCGTTTGGAACCAAACAAAAAATGCTAAAAAGCCCGAGGAGCTCGGCCAATCCAAATAATGGAAAGTGAAAACTGGTTCGTCAATCAGGATTTTTCATAATTTTTAACCGACTTCAAAAAAGGAGGAGGTTATCAATTCGGATGTTTGTATTATTTTTTTTTTTTTTTTATGTATGTTCGGGCATAACTCCGTCATATATAGACGGATTTGCAAAATTCTTTTTTTGTTCGAAAGGGGTTTATTCCGAAATGGTCCCATTTAATTTTAAAAAAGATCTGATGATGGGTTTCGGAGACAGACAACGGAACTCTTCAAAAATTGACAGCAAATCAACCGCGATTGCTGCTATCGTATGTCTATGAATTGTTAAAACAGTTTAATGGGGAACCACAACTAAAAAGTGAAAAATAAAAAACTTTTTTACAAAAATATAGAACCGACTTTCAAAAAAAGTGCAAAATAACTTTAATTTCGGAACTCGGTGTCAAAAAACGAAGACGCAAAACAGGAACACCGACTTCCGAAATTAAAGTTATTTTGCACTTTTTTTGGAAGTCGGTTCTATTTTTTTGTAAAAAAGTTTTTAATCACAAAGTCACAAACATTCAATGCTTAAACATAACTCGTCAACGGTGTAAGTTGACGAGTTGTGTGATCTCCCATAAGTAGGCGACAACGTGAATCAGTTACCGATATGTTGTGGTATTTAGGCGACTGATCTAGGTGTCACTGATATGTTACTAGTCTGAGGTGACGCGCATGCATAATGTATGTGCAGCTTAGCATAATCTGTACTGCGCGAGTACAAATAGGACGAGAAATGGAATACGTGTGAGGTAGGAACAAAAGAGGAAATAAACAGTGCAGAGTGGAAAGTGACTAACAAAAGGCTAAACACGTACTTTCCAAAACCTTCCTAATATTCATCAAACATGATCTGTATCTAGAATATTTTGCTAATTGCAGAAAACTTGTATTGTTGATATACTTAACATAGGTTACTTCTAGGCAAGCGTACTCCTTCGTCGACCACGTCATCGCTTACCATCAGGTGCAATAGACAAAAATCTGGCATTCGACTTCAGATGACTATTTATATTGTACAATACCTCTCATTATTTCTGCTCATTATGAACCAAGTATGCCCATGCTTGAAGCTACAAGTACCAACATATACTCTCTCTCCGTCTAGCCTTTTCCCATTACTTGGGTTGGCTCTAATCATCATTCTTTGCCAGACGTGTCTGTGCTGAGATGTCCAGGTTAGAGGGAGTCTTCCCTCCTTTTTCGGACTGGAGTCGATGCTGAGGATTTGTCTGGTCAAGTTTTAACAACAAACCAACCAACAATATATTGACAATCAGAATCATACACTGCTCCACAAGATAAGTATAACCTTCTTTAAAAGCAATTACATGGAGATTTCTAGAAGTCTTGAAGAAAATAATGATAGAGCAGGATGAAAAAGATTATGATTCGAATATAATTAATAATAATGATGAGAGTGGTTACTAACCATGTTCATAAAAGAGACGCTGGTAAGATAAGGCAGGAAGGCTAACACAATATTGACAATACTTCGTGTATCTCACTTACTGGATTAATTTAGTAAGTAAATCGCGGAAGATAAAGAAGATAGGTAACTAATCATTATAACAACGTGCAATTTAGCTCATAATCTTCAAGTAAATATCGTCTGGCCTTGATGCAGTTAAAGTTACTTCGCGTGCAAGAAAAGTTTTGTAAAACATTTTAAATTTTTAATTCCGCTTTTGTAATGTAATCATCCGAAAATTCCTTATGATATCATCTATATACCTTTGCTCGTTTGACAGCATTGTAAGACCATTTGACTTATGCTATGCTCCACTTGTCGATATTTTTTGACTATTCGACGATTTCTTATACTTGTGTCCAATATTAACTTTATACACACCGTCATTTGGCTCAACAGTTTCGCTAGTTGTTTGATAAACTTATCTTCAAACTTCCTTCGTCATTTTACACACATTTATATCATAAATCACAACCCCACGCCCACAGCATCACACAACTTTCTCGATGACTCCACCTGTTCAGCTCCCTCATCAAGTCATATATGTATGTATACCGGTGAAATATATGTTACAACCTGCCCTCACACGTAGGTATATATAGCGGTGAAATGTTACAACCTGCACGACGGGACGGGCTTTCGTTTTGACTCGAGTGTGGGACATTAATCGTTTCTAGTTAGCACATGGAAATCTAGATATGTTGGGTTTTGCTTTGACACTTATGTACTCGTATGTGCAAAGAAATCAGATGCGGGAAGAACCGGTCACTGTGGTTTGTGGTGATACTTGGGCGATACGTATGTCATTGGACGTCTTTGGCTGAGATTATGATCGTGATGAATGAGATCGTTATTATGAGCTCCTTGTTTCTGAATGTTGGTCTCGTGGTCACAAGCACGACTGCCGAGCGTGGGATCCTGGGTATGATTCCCAGGTCGGGGAAAAAGTGCTATTGGAATTTTCCATTAAGAATTACTCTGCAGCAGCCCGGAGTTTGGAAATTTATGGTGTGACACCCCCGTGCCTCGGAAAGCACGTAAAGCCGTTGGTCCTTCGCCTGATCTCTCTCCCCGGACGTATCGGATTTCCGTCCCATCGGACTATGAGAGGAAAGGATCAGAGAGTACACCTATGTCTGCGCACACACTTTTGCACTATTATATCTCCTGCGTACTTGGCTAATCTCCGTTGAGAATGGTCACCGTGATATTTCGATCGGAAAGATCATTATTATGAGGTTCTTGTGTCCTACTGAAGGATAAATACCTCCCTTCTGTCTCTGTATTGTGCCCAGTCTATTGCAACTCTGGCCAATCCTTGAAGTAGCGCCATCTCCTTCTGAGCCTACCATGACGCCGATCCCTCTTGGAACTAAATCTGTTGCTACTTTGCGGCAGATGTGGCCTGTCCAGTTTCGTTTTAATTTCGCGCCTGTTTTCCCTTTTTTTTCTACGTCTGCGATTGTGTTTTAGAATGAAGCATGTTCCTTACACAGCCTGTTACTGAGTCTAACAACACTCCGTTGCTTGGGTTGTACCTAGCTTATATTCTAAGAGTAAAATTTGCGTAATCAGGTGCGATTATCGACTCTATTTGACAGGTCTTCTCTTCAGGACTCAATCAAACATACCAAGCTAATGATAACGTTTTCAGAGACAGTAACTTCAAGCCGGTTTGGACTCTCGATATCATTTCTTGATCCTTACTGGTTTGGTCATCAGATGCGCTGCTTCCAAGTTACTATGATTACGGGTTATTTAGTATCATCAAGCCTTTCATCATCATTGGCAGATGATAGCGAAGTCAGTGAGCGTGTTTCGACTCTCCAAAGATTGCCACAATGGTTTTGCGTGATACCAGCATCCAATGGATTCCTGGGAATTGCTTGATTATTGAATCCTTTGCTACATTGCTGAGTATTAGCTTCCCCTTTCTTCTGCCACACTTCTCAATCTTGTGCATCCCTCATCCCCGTGTTTTCTACCTACCCCTATCTCATTTTATATTTAACGTATATATAAGACCATTCGTCTTCATTGGTCGTCATTTTAATGTTCACCCTCTTTTATCATTCTCACAAGTTGTCGACTATCATTTCATTGGTCTTTCACATATCATGTCGAGTTAAAAAAAAATAGAAATTCTAGATAAGAGCCTTAATATGAAAATCATCGCTCCAATTGAAACAAAGGCAGTAATTAAGTTTCATATCGATGCGATACGAAATGCGACGATGTGTTTCCGCCGCATCGTCGAGGAATCGAACCCGCGACCTTCATCTCTAGTGAGGCGAGACTACTCGATGGAGCGGCAATTGTTCTTATAACTGGCAACAATTAATCGATATTTTAAGTGCTAATTGATTACCTACTTGTTCTTTAAAGAAGAAAGTTTGGCTAGGGTAGATTTATTGGAAAATGGCTTGACGGTATACGTGTTCTGAAACATTTTCTGTAAAAAAGGCTATGTTGCTCCTGAAATCTAGATTTTAGAAGACACAGAAGCATGAATCTAGGTTCTAATCAGTATTGAATTGGAACCTAGCTTCATTATTCTTCGTCTTGATAAGAAGAAGGATAAACTTGCAGGTATACTTTTATACCTAAACCTTAAAACAGAGTGACTTGTTTAAAAATGCAATTTTGTTAATAAATTTGATACTTTTGTGTTTATAAATTAATATTTATTATCCTGCTCTTATCCCATAGTACTTGGGTTCAGCGCTGGTAATAAAATTGATATATGTAAAAAAAAAACTTACAGCACGTAAACGAGACAAATCCAACAAAAAATATTTTAAAATCCAATCACAAAAAAAAACACTCAAGTCCAGTCCACAGTGCACAGTAAAAAAAATAAAGAAATATTTTCAAAATTCGAACGATCGAACGCCGTCAACGCGTTGCACGAATGAGCGTGCGATGTGCGCGGGAGTTGATTCACGAGTAGTTCCGAAGCTTCAAAACTCGACCAGACGCAACGCGAGAAAGCTTTTGGATCGCATTATGAGAGACTGAAGAATTGATTCTATTGTGAATGAAAATATTCAATAAATGATATCAATAATGGTATTGTTTCATGTCCAGCAGAATTTGGGAATAACAGTACTACGGTGTAAGCAGATTTATTGTTCTCATTTGTTTTATTTTGTTCAGAATTTTGGTAGAATCGATTTGATTAGATAATAAACAATTAGTATTCATGATCATTTTTAGAACATAACAATGAACAATACTAAAAAGACTTATCATACAGGGCAATTTTTCAATGGCCAGCCAGTTTTTTTCCAGGCATTTGGCATCAATGAAAGACGAGGGAAATTTTGCTGGTCATTGAAAAATAACCGTGTATTTTTAGGGGGCCTGTTACAATTCTGCGTAGCGATTGGTGTCGTTTATTAGTATTATCACTTTATCATTCCTTTGTGTCAACACAAAATAATGAACAAGTGACCAGTGCTAAAACGATGCACCACGAATGAATTTTTACCATGTCACTATATTGGGAACATAATTTAGGTATGTAAAAACAAAAACTTCACAAAAAAAATACACCTGAATAGAGAACCTCTTCCTTTTTTTGAAGTCATTAAAAAAACTTTAAAAAACTTGCTTCAAACTGTTTTGTTTTTAATCTGCCTATCTTCAATCCTTTTGTCGATTTCAAAGAAAAAAAGTGCTTTGAAAATACAAAACAATAATACCACAACCACAATAAAATAAATCTACTACCGGAAGAGCACAGCCAATAGTAAACCAATCATATCAATTAACACTAACAACCGTATCTAGTAAACATACAACATGGGAAATATTTAATACACACTATAATTGTCATTACTATGAAACTACTATTATTTATTAAAAACGTTCAATCAATGACATCATTATAAAGAAGAAATAAAATGATAATATCATGAGAATGTGAATTTACTTCAAAACAGTAGGCACAACTCGGTTAAATCAAATACAGTAAAACTCCTACCTACAAAAAATAGAGACATGTAAGTTTACTGGTGTCGAGATTCCAAAACATAAAAACAAAACACAAAATTAATGATAATTTCAAAAACAATAAGGCACATTTCCGTTACACCCTGTATAAAATAAAAATAATAGTAAAATTAATAAATGATCATCTACCAGTACCAACACAGGTACTTGCGACTTACAACATAACAGCATCCCCAAGCGACAGGTGGTCTCAGCTTCCGCGGCAGTTTCCCAAGCCGCCATGCCGCATGCGCGCCGTCTGCAGTGCCTACAGTACCAACATAATTTATGATCCGCTGCAGTGATCTCGGTGTCGTTCGGATCGGTAGGCTAGTGTTAGTGGGCTAATAGAGCTCATTTGTTTAAATAACTTTGAGATACCTAAAATGTAGTTATCTAATATTGCAGACGATACTTTTTTTATTGGGGCGAAAGTTTCAAAGGCGCCTGGTCTTTTGGGGAGGAGACCAGGGAGTGGGTGTAAAAGTTGTGTGTGTTACCTGACTAAAACCACCCCGGTAATCACCATTAACACATGGAAGGGGTCCCGTTACCTCTTTAAGGACTACTCCGGAACCCTCTCTGTACAAGTTAGGGCACATCCCTGAGGAGACTGTAAAGGGGACTTCTCTAAGCCTCGCTGTGCACGGCAGCACGTGTTCACAGTGCCGCCGTATTCCCTGGAATTACTTGGTGGGAAATCCGAGACACCAATCTGAGCGCCTGAGATTCCAAAGTGCATTAATTGATGCAGGTGGGGTTCTTCTCCGAGCGAGATCAACCCTCTCTGCAGCTTGCTTCTAGACAAATCTGGAAATATGGAAGGAGCGAGAGGAATATGGACAACAGCGAAGTTGAAAGGAAATTGTTTGTCAAGACAAAGATTTGCCAAAATAATAACCGGCCAAGAGCGAGTCGTACTCGCGCGCAAAGGGTTTCGAACAAATCCTATTTTTTCAGGTTTAAACTACATATAGGTACTTCTTATAGATTTTTCTGTAATCTATAAGTTAATAAGTACATTCTGTATTTTTTTCAAAATTTTGGGCCTAGTGGTTTCGGAGATTAGGGGGGAATGGTCAATTTTCATCTATTTTCTCAAATAACTTAAAATCTATACATTTTGGAATTCTGAAAAAAATATATTTGAAGTCCTTACAATAAGCCCTTTCATTTGATATGTAGCACATTACAGTTTAAAAAACGTTTTTTTTTTCTGATTTGCACCCCCAAAGTGAAGCCCATATTTCAAATTCATTTATTTACGTTACACGTTCGTGTTTGGGTCCCAGATATTCATGTGTGTACCAATTTTCAATTCGGAGTAAATCGGCTGTGACAGACGGACGGAGAGATAGACAGACAGACGCACGGGTAATCCTATAAGGGTTCCGTTTTTATATTCGGATATTCGGAACCCTAAAAAGTGATGAATATGAATGTCTATGGGGTGCTGGAGAACAAACAAGAGATAGATGGACTTTTTGTGAGGTCATCAACGTATGACATGACAGCTCCTCTTTCCTTTCTATGGTTTCCTTACTTTAAATACTTTGAACCCAGAAGCTGGCCACGTTAATTGCAGCGTCAGTAGCTTTCATCAGGTCCTCCACAGTGCAAGTGTATGGGAACTTGGGGTATTCCAGAATATGAGTCACGTTTTGGGGCACCGCACTCACATTGGGTATCATACAAGTACATAAAATCCCATTTTGCCAAGTTGTGTTTCAGCGGCCTCACTGGGTGCGCATCCGATTGAGTGCTTTCCGTACAGGCCACTGCAGTTCCCGTCCGGATGGCTGGTGTTCCTCGGGTTTGACATGAGAGGAGCAGCAGTCTAGAATGGAAGAGAAAAATATTTACAGTATTTTACCACAAAAAACGAGTTACCGAAACCTGAACTCGGTGCCCTCCTTTGATACCTTATGTTATCTGTGATTTACAGCATCAATGGAACCCAACCCCGATCAGATCTGAAAAATCATATTGCTCTGCTTCTACCAAAAAATATAGCCTTTGACTTCCATAATTATACGTAATTTCATACCAAACTAAAATTGGCATTAAAAATTACAACAAAAAAAAACAACCTCAATATCTCTAGTTAAACGAGGCATGAAATACTAATGTTATATAACTATAATTTGTACCAACCTTACTCCAAGGTCACCAAACATTAGTGAGCAGAACATTGAAACTAATTACTATTAATAATGACTAAGTGCTAAGTACTCGTATATCATCGCTAGAGCTTCCTTAATCCGGTGTTGAAAAATACATAAATAAACTGTTTAGATAAGATGTTGGATTGACGTTTTCCCTTTTGTGTAGTACCTCTATTTTAGAAGTGAAAACTTCTTTAGACGCGTTGGGCAGTTTTGAGATGGGAAAAAACAATTGAACTCGAGCGCCACCGACACCGCTACGCGATTCGCTACGAGAGTGCTACGACGCACGCGTTGTAGCACTCTTAGCGGATCACGAGGAGCTGCTCGACGAGGTGGGCAAGCTCTTTGAAAGAGTAATTGCAGACCGACTCATCGGGCAGCTGGTGCGGGTGGGGCCGGATCTGACGGAGAGCCAGTACGGATTCCGCAGGGGGCGCTCCACGGTGGACGCAGTAATACGCGTAAGAGCCCTCACGACTGGGGATGCAGTGGCCCGGGTATGGTCGTCTTGGCGGTGTCTTTGGACATCGCCAATGCCTTCAACACCCTGTCCTGGAGTTGCATAGTGGTCCCGGCTGTCAATCGTGGATCTTTGACACTCGTTACGGGTCGTTAGAAGCCCGAAAATCTGACAATCAGTCTTACCAAGGGGTATCATATTACCCAGTCACTGGGTTGTGGAGGTCAGATAGTTAGTCGCTCCATGTAAAATACTACTATGCAGCTGCATCCGGTTAGACTGGAAGCCAAACCCAAGATAGTTGGGAAAAGGCAAGGTAGGCAGATATACAGGGTGTAACGGAAAGGTGTGGTCATATTTTAAGAACTGGTTCTGCCCATGGTAATCAACAACTTTCTCTAAGAAAAAATAGAAAATTTCCAAAAAAAAAATTGGTTTGTTGGTATACAAAGTTATCATCAGCTGATCAATAACTATATGGGAGGATTGTTTTTTTTTTTTGAGAGTTTCCTCAGGTTTTCTCGAAGAAAGTTATTCATTACCATGGGCAGAACCGGTTCTTAAAATATGACCACACCTTTCCGTTACACCCTGTATACACAAAACTTCGTGTCTGTGCTGTTGACCGTTGAAGAGTTCCTCTATCTGGAGCTCATCCTGAATGTCGATTCTCAGCTCAGGTCCGACCGACCCAGACAGGCATCGGTCCTAACGAACCCCATCAGTTGTTGCTGACACCTCTTTGAGGTGCGCGTGAAACACTACGAGCCGTCGACTCAGGCCTGGTCCAACGTGCTGATCGAACGGCGAGCTACCCATTACTCGCCGTTCGCAAGCCCGCGCCTACGATGGCCGGGAATCGACTTGCGACTCCCGACGCCCCAAGGCGTCTCTTGCGGCGGCTGCTAGGGGCGTGCGTAAGGACGTTTCTGTTGCGTCTCCTTCTTCTTCTGAACTTTACTGCTTCGCAGAAGAAGGTGACAGCATCCCCTGCGCTTTCGCTCCGTACCTTGGCCTCGACCAGGGTCGGATGCACCCGGGCCTGCGGACGGCGGGTAATGGGTAGCTCGCCGTCCGATCAGCACCAGGCCCGAGAGTCGACGGCGCAAAGTGTTCCACGCGCGCCTCAAAGATTTGTCGGTTGAGGATAAATTCGAAACAGAGTTACCTCGCCGAGTCTGACACGCCGTCCCGCTCCACCCAGAGCAGGAGAAGTCCTTGGATGATTTCCCAACCCAAAAAAAAAAAAAAAAGGCCGGATGCGAGAGGTAGCTACGGCCGACTGCCTCCATGAGGCGATGCACTCAATGGTGATACCCGGGTGTTTCCTCCCGCCCTATCCTGAACAGAAACTTCCCGCAGCAGCCGTGTCCGGTGAGGACCTGCGTAATACGGAAGGACGCTATGGGGTCTCCACCTACTCCTCAAAGAGGGGACTTATCGCCTCAATTGTGGCGTGCCCAAAATCGTCCTACTTGTTATTCATCAGAGTTGATAAGATAACCAACATGTCTCAAAAGTCCACCACTTCAGAACAGTCACCATGTGGAATCAAAACTCATCACCAACTTGACAACTCAACCTCATATGACCTCACCACATCACAATAACCACAGCTAACAAAACGCGCGTCTAATGTGAATATAAACGCCGTATTAAACCGAGATTACATGCAGTGCGATAATGCTGCGTGAACTTACTCGGCTACTCTGTGGGAATCGTTTACGTACTATCTTTATGCCGGTGAACTGCTGGGTAGAACAAAACTATTAGTAGAAACGGGGCGTGGAAGGTCGTCCAGAGAGCAACAATTACACGCATACACAATTATTTTACGATGAGAAAACACAGGTCCTGTTGTGCTGGATTGCCGGGACTATGGCCAGCAGAGAACGTCTTTCAACTAATTGGGTAAAATTACATTGGATTGTATTGAGTTGAAATTATAATCTTTTTTTTTTGTACTTTTTTACATTGTTACGTTACAACACGAATTGTGTTAAGTAAGGATTTTGTATTTTGTACGAAATCTTCCAAGTAAACTCTTAAACTAACCGATCTAACTTAGTCGTAAGTTTTCCTTCAAAGTTCGTTATATACTCGTATATTATACTACCTTGACAATTTTTTTCAGATTAGCTTTTAGTGGGGGGATGCTTGACTCGAACAAAAAATATCACTTTAAAGTTTAATATTTCGTAAACGTATCACTGTATCGAAAAATAGTCTTAAAAAACTCTCAATGATTCTGAAATACCTATCCAGTGATACCCTACAGTACAGGATAGGCGAGAAAAATAAAAATCATCCCCACTAATAAATGTACGGGAGCTACCAAAAAAAGATCTTTTTCAAATTTTTAAACACACATACGTGTACCGGTGATTCAGTACATGATTCTGAATCCAAGGTGGATGGCAGGGTGGCTTTTTGCTGTTCAAAAAAACAGTTAAATCACTAATTACATTCATCATTCTCCTGCCCTTATCCCAATTTATTTGGGGTCGGCGCAACATGTCTTTTTCTTCCATACTCCTCTATTAGTCGTCATCTCTGTAGTCACCCCTTTTTTACCCATATCCTCTTTCACACAGTCCAACCATCGTTTCTTTGGCCTTCCCCTACTCTTATAGCCATCCACATCCATACACAAGACTTTCCTCACGACATTTTCTTCATTCCTCCGCATCACATGCCCATACCACGACAACCGATTTCCACACAACTTTTCAGTCAGCGGTGCCACTTTCAGACTTCCTCTTATATACTCATTCCTAATTCTATCCATGCGCGTAACACCACACATCGCTCTTAGCATTCTCATCTCAGCTACATGCAATTGCTTTTCATTCATCCCTTTTGTGGCCCAACATTCTGAACCATACAAGACAGCAGGTCTGACCATTGTTTTATAAATCTTCCCCTTAAGTTTTAAGGGAATGCGGGAATCACAGATAGTCCCGGTGACCTGCCGCCATTTCATCCATCCAAATCACTAATTACATTAATTAATGTAGGATAAAATACGAAAGTTCTACGCACAACTGTGTCGCTAGAGTTCATTAGTGAGGTCACGTCGCTGGCCTTAAAGCTGTAACACACGCTCAGATTTGGTCTGGCGGATTTGGTCTGCCAGACCAAATCTGAGCGTGTGTTACTGCTATAATACCTACATACCTACGGATCGGCGGCGCGTGTATAGGTAGGTAGTAGTGCGGTGCAATGTAATGTATTGTAAACAATGCAATCTCAACAGATTGCATTTTTTACAATACATTGCGAGTGGCATTAGCTTATCCCTTACAGCCTGCATATACCCATGCAAAACTGCAGCTTTCTAGTACTAACAGCCTCTAAGCTATGCCTCGGACGGACAGAAAGACATACCGAAACTGTAAGAGTTTCTTGTCCTTGTTAGGACTACGGAACCCTAAAAAGTAGCCTAAGCTACTCATAGCAAAAGTGTAGCTTTCTATCAGACAGAGAATAAGTCGTGTTCGGAAACAAACAATAAGTCGTGTTCGGAAAAAAACAATAAGTCGTGTTTGGAAACAAACAATAAGTCGTGTTTGGGAACATACAATAAGTCGTGTTCGGAAACAAACAATTTAACCTCTCTTTGTAATATTAGTTAGAAGATATATAATGTATTATGGTAATGGGTTCATTTGGTTTTGATGTGATGTGGTATGTAATGGGTGCCCTGCTTTATCAACTTAGTTTCTAAGATCGGCTACATCAGTCCAATTGTTATTGCCTTTTATTTTCGTGTCGATTTTTACTCAAATTTTGTCAGTCCTCCACCCATCCACAAGATAAGAAACTACCATATCAAGGCCTGTATAGATTTCTGTTCAACTTCCAATGAGTTAAAATCAAAAATCTCAGAACAAGCTTCCTTGAATGTTTTCATTCAGTAAGATGAGAGTTGTAAAAGATTTTTAACGAGCGCTCAGTCATGATCGAACTCGGTTACTATGTTCACTAAAAATGCATCGTCCATTTTATTGAATTTATTCATAAATAAGTAATTAATATTGAAGTGTGTCATCATAACGGTGATTCACAGTTTTTTCTTTGACAAAAATAATGTATTTTAAATCGACCATAATAGCATCCTAGCACAGTGGGTCACTAAAGGTCATATTATATCACACCTAACGTGCAACCTACATTCACCTCTATTTATGATAGTAATAAGGTGGGCAATGCTAAGGACGTTAATTTTGGGTGTGTTTGAAGTTGTGTAACATTCGGAAGTGTGATGCTAATGGCTAAACGCAACACACTTGACCGTCGCGTCGTTGTCACATTTTCCATCACTCAGCGGCGGATACATCCTAGAAATTGTGTAATATTGACATTTATTATTGAGATTTTGAACATGTCGAATAGTTATTGAGCATAGGAAACAGGTTCACTTTCTATACAGGTAGGGCCAGCACCTTCGTGTAAAATTGTGTTTTTAAACGTTCGCTTTTCTTTTAAGCGTAGAAGATATTTTTAAATTAAAAATTTAATTGGTCTTTTATTACTCTTAGGCCATCCATAGACGCCCTCACGCCCCCAGCAGCAGCCGCCGCAGGAGACACCCTGGACGTCGGGGGTCGCAAACCGATCTCCGGCCATCGTAGGTGCGTGCCTGCGGGTAGCTACCGCGCGTGGGTCCGAGAAGGACCAGGCCCGAGAGTCGACGGCACGTAGTGTTCCACGCGCGCCGTCAAATGCGCGTGATGTCAAAGAGATGTCAGCAGTACCTGCCGGGGCCCGTCAGGGCCGATGCCTGCCTGGAGTCGCGGATAAATTCGAGATAGAGTTCCCGCGGCCCTTGGCGCACAAGCAACTGAAGGTACAGGGTTTTTTTTAAATGAAAAAATAATTAATTAATTTTTTTCATTAAAAATGTCTGTGGGGTAGATAGGTATAACGATTTTATACAGTTTGAAGTGAAATTTTTTTTTTTTTTTAATTAGGAAAAAGCCGACGAAAAATTCCAACGCTAGGGGGTCCAGAATCATGTACTGAATCAGTAGTACACGTATGTGCGTTCATGTACCTTACACCCTGTATACTTAATTAATCATCACGCCACCAAGTCTGAAGATATCGAGACTCTGGGCTGCTGCTGAAAAGTTCTAGATAAATCGAATAGCCACTTCGCCCGACCCGGGAATCGAAACCAAGAACTAGTTCACCGGTAGAGCTTGCTACTAATATATCAACAAGGCAGTCATATTCTAAATTACTTATTTTGGACTTACTTTTATAACCAAAAGCAACGTCATACTCAATATTATTGTGAAAAAAAACCAAATCGAATCGACGCTACCCAATCAAGCGATACGACAAACATTATCCTAAAAAGCATCGCCAGGAAATTATATCTTAACCCTTCCTGTGGTGCGTACACGACACAGTAGATAAATGAAACGAATTGATTTGACTCTCAAAGCTACCACAGACTTGGCTACAAGTAACTGTCATTAAATGCGGTCACAAGTGGTTAAGTCAAACTAGTGGCTGTGTTTAGTACACAGCCACTAGTCGCAGCTACTTGTGTCTGGACGAGGTCCCCAGTCGGAGCCACTAGTGGCTAGACGTATCCATATATATCATTTTGTCCTGTGTGTTGTGGTGATTGCAACAAGACCAGACGCGGAGCGGTACGGAGCCGGTGGCTGTGATCGAGTGGCTCGAATGTGTGGACGGCGGACGACACAGCGCGGCCACAAGTAGCGAGCACTGCCACGGACCGCAGCTTGTGGCTCGAAAGCGGCCACTCGAACGCTCAGTTTGCGTCGATACTATACAAATTGTATGAAAAATGTCTTCCACAACTTGTGGCAGCCACTAGTGGCTTAGCTGAGGCCGCCACAGGTGGCCTGGTGTGCGGTAGCACTAAAAGTGAAACATTAGACACGCGACATTTACTTTTACCCACGTCAGGACGTGACTGCTGAGTCTGACAGGGCTGACGGTGACCACAGGAAGTGCATTGATCTGCTTGTAATGCCGGGAAAGTGATTTAATCTTTGAAAGCATTAGTGCCCTCAACTGATAACAAATTTTCTATTTCCTGTTCAACCGTCTCTGCAGGAAATTCATGTCGCTAAGTTAAACAATCGATAGCTACTTTATTTGCAACTGACAATCTCAAAATTTCATTTTTTTTTTTACTTAACTGCTCCAGAAGGAGGGTAATGTTTTTCGAGAGTATGTATGTCATCATCATCATCAGCCTTTTGATGTCCCCGCTTCTGGAGCACAGGCCGCCTCTCTGTGAGAGGGTGTGAATTTTTGGTTCTAGAACATGCCGGTTTCCTCACGATGTTTTCCTTCACCGTTTTGAGAGCAGTGGTGATGAAATAATTTACACAAAGTAAAGCGCCTGCCTGAGTTTGAACTCACGACGAGTATGTATGTGTGTGTGTCTATTTCTTTGGCGGATGTCTAAGCGGCCGGATGAACTTTACTAAATGAGGTATTATTGGATTGACCGCCGAAGTGACATAACATTTTTTTTTGTATGTATGTTCGAGCATAACTCCGTCATATATTGACGGATTTGCAAAATTCTTTTTTGTTCGAAAGGAGTTTATTCCGAAATGGTCCCATTTAAATTTCATATAGATCTGATGATGAGTTTCGGAGACAGACGACGGAACTCTTCAAAAATTGACAGCAAATCAACCGCGATTGCTGCGATCAAATGTCTATGTATTGTTAACACAATTTAATGGGGAACCACAATTAAAAAGTGAAAAATAAAACTTTTTTACAAAAAAGCCAAAATTAAAGTTATTTTGCACTTTTTTTGGAAGTTGGGTTTTATTTTTTGTAAAAAAGTTTTTTTCAAGCAGTCTGATGCATAATAATGTAATGTTTTTTAAAACGTTTATTTTACTAACTAAGTAACTCTAACATATTGATTAAATCAGATTTTTTCTTTGATAATTCCCTCATTTGATACGGAACCCTAAATGTGCGAAGTCCGACTCGCACTTGGCCGGTTTTTTCCATCACAAGGATTGGATTTCAATTGTTAGAGTAACGTATTAAAAAAAGCTAGCTAGGATTACATAAGGTGCGCCTCAAGAAGTACCTACAAACCCCATCAAACAGCAATAATTACTAATCAAGCTATCGCTAAGAGCTACGGTAATAACCTCTATGTAGTATGCAAGTGTAACCAAGCGTTCTAGGGTAATAACGAGACAGGGCTCCGCACTCACAGCGGCCGGAAGTTCATCGACACTGCTCTATCGATCGACATCTGTTCCCCGGCTTCTGAACACTCTCTTGTAAGGCCTGGTCCAGAGTGATCGCGCGGTGTCTAAGGCGGTGGCGGGCTGTGTTGGCTACATTAATAGGAATGTTTTTCATATTTATAATTTTCTTTTTTCTTATTTGATTTTCATTTAATACAGATACTATACCTAGCGCAGGAGTCAGGGCCTCACTACTTTTTTTTGTTTTGCCTATAAAAAAAAAATATGTTAAATTAAATTAATTCAGTGAGTCCATTCTTTCTTTTTAAGGCTCCGAGAATCCGAATGAAAAAGCGGAACCCTTATAGGATCACTCGTGTGTCTGTCTGTCTGTCTGTCCGTCTGTCACTGCCAATTTGCTTCGAATCTGCTGGACTGATAGGGTATATAAATTATTTTGAAATATAGGGGTAAAAATCTAAAAATTAAAAAACAAAGTTTTTTAAACTGCACCGTGCGACATATCAAATGAAAGGAAAAAATTTATTATTTTAAAATATAGTTTAAAAGTTATATAAGAATGTAGATGAAAAATACCATCTCCTTGAACTCGGGGGTAGGCTTGCTTGCTAACGCACGCTTATTGTCACGCTCTCTAATTTGTAATTGCTAAACCTAGTAAAAAGTGCATCATTACTGCTAAAACTTATACCAGTGCAAAGCTTACTTCAAGTGCTATAAAATAGTGTCAGTGAATCCTTTTTATAACTGCAACTACCGAAGATATAACAGTTTTAAAATCTGGGCAAAACATAAACTTTGAACAGCTGACCGGTACGGGTGAGTCACCGCGCGCGCGAACGCCGCACCACAACATCACACTATAGCTGTCGCAGTCACTCCACGGCGATACGTGCTGCCGCTGGCCTGCTCACACACTTATCACGCGCCTACCACGCTCGCGCTCGCATGCAAACCAAGTCGTTGGATTCAAACTTCAAACAAACTGGTAAAATGAATACGTTGTGCGATGCCTGTAAGCAGGATATAACGACCGATAGACTAATTAAATGCTCTAACTGTGGTGCTAACTATCACAAAATATGTGTTAACGCCACTTTAATCGACACAAACAGGCAAATTGATTCCTGGCTCTGTCCTTCTTGTCAGACTAAGATACCTTGCACTGACAACAGTAACACTCCAGTACGTACTGCGCCCACGAGTGCCGAGCTAGACGTTTCGAACGTAAATACTCATTCGCGCGGCTACAAGCGTATGGCTACTGGATCGCCCGCTAGAGATGTCCCTGAGAATTCTGTGTCTTTTGCTGATCTTGTCTCTGAAATTCGGCTTATGCGATCGGACATGGAAGTAGTCAACTTATCACTAAAATCATTGCTTGACGGTATCAACAAGTGCAATGAACGTCTTGACAGCTACGACAAGAGAATTCAGTCCCTCGAGCAAAGTAATTCGCAAGTGGTTATTTTAAATGATACAATTTGCAATTTGAGGGAGCAAATAAATCAACAAATGCAGTCAACAATGCGTAATGAGATTGAGATCATGGGCATTGAAGAATGCCCCTCCGAAAACCCTTACCACATCGTTATGTTAACTGCAGCTAAGCTTGGGGCTCAGCTGACCTTAGATGACATCGACTGGGCAGCTCGGGCAGGCCACAAGAAAATCCCTGTGTCCGACTCAACTACAAAGTTCCATAGGCCAATTATAGTTAGGTTGCTTAGAAGGTCGAAAAGAGATGAGCTCTTAAAGGCATCCAAGATAAGGCGCAATCTCTCTTCCAAGGACATCGACATCAAGGGAACTGTACGTAAGATATTTGTCAACGAGCATCTAACTAAGGACAACCGCATCTTGTTTCGTGAAGCACGGGCCCGCGCACAGAGCACGGGGTACAAGTACTGCTGGACAAACAACGGCCGCATACTCGTCCGCAAGAGTGAGGGGCAACCAGCCATTACTATCAAGAGCACCACAGAACTCGATCTTTTTCTTGGTAGTCATACCGAACCTAGTCTTATACCGGACCTTTCAAACTAGATGTTTTGCAATAATGTTATTGGTTGAAACCACAAAATATATTTATTCTGTAATTACGCCCTACGTCGCGAAATTTAACAATGTAAATCCTATACTTTTCTACTCAATTAAAATCGTTCATGAATTGTTTAATAGTTATGAAATCTCTGAGTGTGGACATTTTGCTAAAATGTTGGTTTCTTTTCTTAGTCCAAGCACTGATTATTTTGTAACCAACTATAACTTAATTTATTTTAAATTATTTTCAACTACTTTATATTGTACTTTAATATTTCATCGGAGTTCCTCTTGCAAAACAACAGTCACAACACTCACTACACTCACAAAAATCACAACACTCCAAAACATTAAACGTTTGACTCAAAAATACGATTTTTACTGCACAAAGAACCAAAAACACATCACACACACATATATTCACGATTTCAGTATCCCCTGTTTACCCCATTACATAACAAACTCTCACTTCTCGCACTGGTGTGTTGGACAGATTCTTTCAGGCAAAACTGCGGCTTCAATTATTTCCCTATTAGCCCTAACTCTTATTATAATCTTTGACTATGGATAAAACCGACTTGTTGACCGAAATTGACGAAACGCTGAGCATATCTTGCCGCACCGTCGAGAAACTTGAGTCATGTGGGAACTTTCTTCGTGAACTTAACTTCAGGGTGTTGACTTTAAATATCAGGAGTTTGCAAAAAAATTTCCTTAGCCTACAAGCATCGTTGTGCCGACTTGACTTTGAACCAGAGGTCATCGTCCTGACAGAATGCTGGTTAAATGAAAACTCCGTAATTCACCAACTGCCCGGATACAAAAGCTACCATACCTCCAAAAGAATAAACAAGAGTGGCGGAGTAACTGTTTATGTTAGCAATCTCTGGACCGCGTCAGTTTCCGAACCTGAATTTGACGACGCTAATTGCCTACAAATCGAGCTGCAGAGTAAAATCACACTCCTCGCTATATACCGCTCACCTTCATTCGCCAACACCGATCGCTTCCTGAACTCTTTGGATGATTCTTTAGATAAGATTAAAAATGTCTCATATGTCATTGTGACGGGAGACATCAACATTGACCTTCTAAATGACTCAGCGGATACCGTCCCCACGACTTATCAATGCCTAATGGCTGAACACGGGCTGCTACCAGCTATCACTCATCCAACTCGAGGAAAAGCCTGCTTAGATCACGGCTACATCAAATTCAAGGGTACTAACGCACAAGGAATCGTATGTGAGACCTCAGTAACAGATCACCACCTGGTGCTGCTCGGAATCAATTACTCCAACCCTAAAGCCCTATCCAACAACAGATTAAAAATCACGACAGAGTATTCCAAGGTGATCGAAGAAGTGAGCAAGCTTGACTGGACGAATGTCACATCCACGTCAAATATTGACAACGCAGTTCTCCTGTTTAATAAGACTCTGACGGACATCGTAAACAAATACACCACAAAAACTATAGTAAGTCGCTCTAAATTTAATCTGAAACCATGGGTTACACCTGGACTAATTAGATGTATCCGTCATCGAGACCGCCTTCACGCCCAGGTAAGACAACAGCCGAAGAATGATGTTTTAAAAATTGTCTACTCAAGATACAGGAACTATTGCAGCAACATTCTGCGCCAGCGGAAAGCAGACCATGATAGGAAAGAACTAGAAAAAAACAGCAAAGAACCCAAAAAACTCTGGCGGACTATAAAGGAAATATGTCAAATGCCCAAAAGAACCAACGACAACCTAGAACTACTAAAATGTAAAGTAAACAGTAAAATGTCGATAAACATGTGCAATGAGTACTTCGTTTCAGTGGGTCAGAACCTTGCAACTGACATCTTGAATAGGCAGCCGAGAACCGCAGACAAACAAGGAATTGGCGCAATAGATAAAAACTCGCCTAAAAACTCACTGTTTTTCTTCCCCACGGATAGCCAAGAGATCAGTAACATCATCGATGATCTCAAAGATGACAGCGCCCCAGGTCTCGATGAGTTTCGGCCCTTGCTCCTTAAACGTCTTAAAAAATTTATCCTTGAACCAATAAAATACATATGCAATCTGAGCATAGAAACTGGTATCGTTCCTGCGTGCTGGAAGACTGCCGTTGTCACGCCTATACACAAGGGTGGTTCCAAGATTGCTCTTGATAACTACAGGCCTATCTCGTTGCTCTGTGTGACATCAAAAATCCTCGAAAAGCTGATTAGCAACCGCCTCGTGAACTACCTAAATGAAAACTCCCTTCTCTCCGAGCGACAGTTTGGCTTTCGTCGAGGGAAGTCTACATCGCAGGCGGTAGGCCTGCTGGCTGACATTGTCACCTCAAACATTGACAGAGGCTGTCGTACTGCTGGTGTCTTCATTGACCTAGCCAAGGCCTTTGACACAGTCTCAATTTCTACGCTGCTGAAAAAACTTGAAACCTTCGGTGTCAGAGGTCTGTCCTTGAAATGGTTCAGCAGCTACTTGTCTGGTCGACATCAGCTTGTTAAGGTGGGGGAAGTTGTCAGTGAGAGTATGCCGATTGCCTGCGGCGTGCCCCAGGGAAGTATTCTGGGACCCACACTCTTCACCATGTACATGGATGACATCTTAAGACTCAAAATTGCACAGGCGGATGTCATCTGCTACGCTGATGACACTGCCATCATTTTTTATGGAAATACTTGGGCGGAGGCGATGGACGCAGCTGGAAAAGGGATGAGTGTCATAACAAAATGGCTTGAGCAAAATCTTCTTACACTTAATCTAAAAAAAACCAACTTCATAACCTTTCACCCTGCTCGATCAAGTAGACCTAACATTGACACACTTCAAATACACACCAGCAAATGCAATGTCTCGACAGCAATAACCGCTCCAGTCTCCGGTTGTAACTGCAACTTCATACTCAGAACAGACACCACAAGTTACCTAGGCGTGACAATCGATCAGAACCTGTCGTTCAAAGTGCACATTCGATCGCTCGCAAAAAAGACTCGCAAATTTATTTACGTAGCGAAACTTTTGCGAGCCAGTGCTCCTAAAAATATTTGCATCCAGGTATTCAGCTCTCTGTGCCAATCTGTCCTGCAATACTGTGTTGGTGTCTGGGGCGGCGCCGCCAGGACGATCATGCTGGAGCTTGAACGAGCTCAACGCGCTGTCCTCAAGGTACTTCTGGGAAAACCACGGCGATTTTCTACTAATGAGCTGTACAAGGAAGCTGGGGTATTACGCGTGCGACAACTATTCATTCTGGAGTCCCTTTTAAGACTGGTCAAGGATAAGGCAGTTCGCTCTAACTGTAGTAAAAGGGGTAGGAAATTGCCTGAAAGAATCACCCTTCCAATAATAAAAACCTTATTTGCGACCCGGCTTTCGACGTATCTGCCCGTACGAGTGTTCAACGAGATAAGCAAAACTCTCACCATACCAAGTCAGTACTCTGAGGCCAGAACTATTCTAAAAAAATGGCTATTGAACCAGAGTTACGAGGAAACTGAAGGTCTTATTCGTTGCTCAAGCTAACACCCACACACAGACCATCACTCATCACAAACATACTCACACTCTCCATCACACCTTCACTTACACCTAACAATTACACACCTTAACCGTTTCTTTTTGTTTCTTTTATTTTTCTGTTTTTGCATCACGTATTTGTCACTAGACTAGCTCCTACCGATGTATAAATTTTGTGTTTTTGTTTTTGTCCTTGTTACACATTGCCAAGTAGCGCTAGCAGGCTACATCAAATTAGGAACTCTGTGTAGTGATTGGGTCACCAAAATACAGGCTGCGCCTAGTTTGGGACCCGCAGCTAACTGGTCAAGGGTTTTGTTAGTTTTTAAGTCAGTTCTTCGTACTTGTAAATGTGTAATTATGTGTTGAACTGTGTGTATGTTAAATAAAGAATTATTATTATTATTATTATTATCTCCGAAACCACTCTGGGCCTACAAAAAAAAAAAACAGAAAGTAGTTTTTTTTTAATTTTAGATAACAGGAAAACCTATAAGGAGGAGGTAGTTAAAAAAACACCTGAAAAAAAAATTTGTTCGGAACCCTTTGCGCGGGAGTCCGACTCGCTCTTGGCCAGTTTTTTTAAAAACGTTGCCCTTCATTAGGAATTACTCCTGTATCGTGGGTGCGATCACAGACATTTACACTCGCGTACCTACACAAGACAACCAGACCCGCTGTAGGCCATAAAAATATTACTGTCGCGTGTCGTGTCAACTCGTGTCGCATTACGAGTTGTTGTAGCGGGCTGTAGCTTGAGAGCTAGAGACCTGTTTCTAGCTCTTTTTTTCATATGTTTAATTTTATCCCCCGCCATCTTATGTTTTTGTTCGTACGTCAATTGTGTTGAGGATACTTTTCCATTGACTGAAGCACGACTTCTGTATTAAGGCCCTTTTCCTGTCATGCGTATTTTCACCCGTGCGCGGTTCCGGTCCGCATGCGGGTGATAGCACGATCCTGGCCAAACGCAGGACAAAAATTTCGTTCGCCACTACAGTGACGTGCGTGTCGCCAGTGACTGTGTACTGTGACCATGCGTGGGACCTTCAGGACAGTAAAAACTACACCAACTACAGCCAATCCGCGTTCTGCGCGCGTGCTGCCCAATGTGATATGAAAAAGATGTATAAAATGATAGGAAGCCGGCAGCCCGTACGCGGATGAGGGGGGTGAGACAAATTACTTTTCTGTTAGCGTTCACGCCAATACTTAGTAAAAAATATATGGCAATGACATTACCTGCGGTGCGAACTGTCGAAAAAAGAAATTGCTGTTGCCAACATATTGTCGAGTTATACCGTATGCGAACATCAATGTACAGAACTCAACGATTTAGGTAAGAGTTGATTCTATAGTAAACCTTCTTCTTCTTCAGGCATTATCTCATTTCTAATTGGGCTCGGCTCTCCTAACCGTTATTCTCCAGAGATATCGTTTCTGGGTCGTCAGTGGGTCTACAGTACTGTCTGTGGCGAGGTCTTTCTTAATAACTGACACCCATGTTAGTCGGGGTCTGCCGCGGCTTTTTGCACCAGCTTGGAAAACCATAATCATCACATAGACTGAATAACAAATTGAAAACCACAATCTAAATAGGTGTCATTAAACCAAAATCTATTACATAAATCCGCCATTATATTTCTGTTAAATAGACATTAAGCTGTGAATAACAGCAAAACATTAGGTAACGTGTAATTGACACTCCTATCACCAGGATAGCAAAGATGTGTGTTAGTTGATCATTATCTAACCGACCACTTTCGTTCGGCCAAAACTGTAGTCGGGTTACTGCGAGTTACGTCACACAAGCTCGGGTTAACTAAATAAGTTGGTGGATTTTAAGAACATTCGGTATGTCTATAATGTGTAAATAGAGTTCTTTCGATACGGTTGGCTGCGCGGCGTGTCGCGGGTTCGATTCCCGCACGGAACAAATATTGTATGGCCGACAGATAGTTTAGAGTTTCGGGTGTGGGTGTCGTGTGTATGTGACACACACGATACAGGAGTAATGCATAGATGGGGGTGGCAAAGTTTAAAAAAAATGCATTTTGACTGTTTTTTTTTTAATCAGTCAAGCTACAGGCGTAGTACTATTTTTAACCGACTTCAAAAAAGGAGGAGGTTCTCAATTCGACTATATTTTTTTTTTATGTGTGTGTTACCTCATAACTTCTTACTACGTGAACCGATTTTGAAGATTTTTTTATTTGAAAGCTGTTGCTTTACATGTGGTCCCATTTTATTGATTTATTAATTTGGTGAAGATCTGATAAAGAACTTCGGAGATACACAATGGAACTCTTCAATAAATGATAGCAAACTTTCCAGAATTGCTGCAATCGCATGTCTGTATATTGTTTTCACCACTTCACAACAATACATCACGCAAATACGCTCTGAATGGGTATTCAAGATTTGTACAGTTTACCCTGATACACCCTAATTTCGCCAACTATGTTCAAATTCCCTATTTTTGGGGCTATCAATTCGGGCATAACTTTACTATTAATTTAGTTTTAGAATGGGGTACATCAACTATTATATATATAATTGCAAGAGTTTTGTTGAATTTTGTTAGTTATATTTAAATATTAATATCCTGTGTTAGGTCTGATTTTTTATATGTAATATTTTAGGTTAAGATTTTAAAACATTAAAAAGGTTTAGTTTGATATTTATTTTGTAGTTATAAAGTATTTGTGCAGATTCAGATGATTAGTTGTTTTATACATTTTTAAGTATTAGTCTTAAGTTGATTTTTCTGTTTATTGGTTGGGTGTTTTGAAACCACTATTGTATTGGGGTCATCCTGTAAAGATAGTGTTTTTAAGTTTAATAATAAATAAATAAATAAAAAGTGAAAAATAAAAAACTTTTTACAAAAAAAAATACAACCGACTTCCATAAATAATACTAAAAAATGCAAAATAACTTTAATTTCGGAAGTCGGTGTCAAGTAACGAAGAAACCAAACTAGAAACACCGACTACCCGTTTACTAACTACATATTTTTTCAAAAATATTCGAGTAGTATTCAAATTGACTATAATTGACCAGACAGAAATTCACCGCCGCCATAACAACCTGTGCCCACTGAACCCTACAGCCGGCAGTCAAACCACTCAGTCACGCACGCGCGTCGCCCAACTCGATGCGCAGGCGCAACCTCTCGACACGGACTCTTAAGATGAGCCCTGTTACACCACCATCGCACTTAAAACAATGCTTTGATTTGTACCTTCATTATATACAAGGATGTAACACGAATTTACGTGGACGTGAAAACATTACAAGTGATTATAAAGTATTTATGTTCTACGTGTTGATAGCCAAGAAAAATGTTGTGTATATAAAATATTTTTAGGGCTGTCACACTTTAAAATTGGAATAAACATTACTTTGAAATGTTCTCTAATACCAAAGTATGGTTTTCTCCCAAGTTTTCTTTTACATGAGTAACAACTTATGTCAAATAAAGATAATAGGATCACCGTGTACCATTTCAAAGTGATATGTTTTAGGCCAACCAGATCTGTGACACATTGGACTTAACAGAATTTTAAATAACGCTAAAACAAGTATGGCTGACCCCTCCAAACTCTGAGATAGAAGAAATAATCAGAGTCAGTTTTGCTGAAAAAAGTTTAGGTAAGTTACAATAAGCAAATATTTACTTGTGTCATAAAATCCGATCGCAAAAAAAAGACTAAAAAGTTCCGAGTCAGTCACTTTTCAAGCAGTCTGATGCAGTTGGTGGCATTTATTTTAGTCCAATCACAGTTTTTGCAATTGTCTGTCATGACGCTCCACCGGAATTGTCACAAAAAAATACGACGTCACTTAGGTATCTATCGCCGACCGCCAACTTGTTTATTTTACAAAATTTATAGAGCCTATGTCTGCGGCACTCAAGATAAATCTAATGATACCGCATTTGTTGAAATCCATCCATCCGTTTAGGCTACAGGGTGTTCCAAAGAAATAGGCATAATAATTCTCGAAAAGCCCTCCTTCTGCGGCAGTCGGGTAAAAAGACGCCATTACATAATGGCATTGCAATTAGGTGCCAGTATTCTTTTCTGCCTACAAACTAAGTAGTCGTATGTGCCAGTATTCTTTTCTGCCTACAAACTAAGTAGTCGTATGTGCCAGTATTCTTTTCTGCCTACAAACTAAGTAGTCGTATGTGCCAGTATTCTTTTCTGCCTACAAACTAAGTAGTCGTGTGTGCCAGTATTCTTTTCTGCCTACAAACTAAGTAGTCGTATGTGCCAGTATTCTTTTCTGCCTACAAACTAAGTAGTCGTATGTGCCAGTATTCTTTTCTGCCTACAAACTAAGTAGTCGTATGTGCCAGTATTCTTTTCTGCCTACAAACTAAGTAGTCGTATGTGCCAGTATTCTTTTCTGCCTACAAACTAAGTAGTCGTATGTGCCAGTATTCTTTTCTGCCTACAAACTAAGTAGTTGTATGTGACAGTATTCTTTTCTGCCTACAAACTAAGTAGTCGTATGTGCCAGTATTCTTTTCTGCCTACAAACTAAGTAGTCGTATGTGCCAGTATTCTTTTCTGTCTACAAACTAAGTAGTCGTATGTGCCAGTATTCTTTTCTGCCTATAAACTAAGTAGTCGTATTATTTATCCTTTATTTCAGGCAACCATGGCCCATAAAACACAATACATATATAAGTATAAAACAATAATTACTATAAACTAATACATATTTATACAATAAACAAAAACTACTGTACACGAAGGTACACACACCATGCCTGACACATCATGCCTTACTGCCTAGCTTTTTGCCAACTATATTGGCGTCGCCTTCCAGTCTAATCAGATGTAGCTAAGTACCGGTATTCCGGTATACCGGTATTACGTACCGGTATTATATATAGTATAGGTTATTTCGGTGTGCCGGTATTCTTATCTGCCTACGAACTAAGTAGTCGTATGTGCCAGCATTCTTTTCTGCCTACTAAGTAAGTAGTCGTATTATGTGCCAGTATTCTTTTCTGCCTACGAACTAAGTAGTCGTATGTGCCAGTATTCTTTTCTGCCTACGAACTAAGTAGTCGTATGTGCCAGTATTCTTTTCTGCCTACGAACTAAGTAGTCGCATGTGCCAGTATTCTTTTCTGCCTACTAAGTAGTCGTATGTGCCAGTATTATTTTCTGCCTACGAACTAAGTAGTCGTATGTGCCAGCCCTACAACACCCTCCATCGGTCATACCATGAATGGCAGCACGTCCACCTTACATAACGAACGTACCCGAGTGAATGGCGCACCAGCCGGCACTCCGGCAGTCAATGGACGATGGACGTGCAGATCTATCGCAGATCAAGCCGCACTAATCGCTTGTGACAAATTAGCTATGTCCGATTATGTAGCTGTGCGACTGCCTCACCGCAAACTTGATTATTGGAGATCGATTGTTAGGATGTTGTGGTTTCATTAACTGGTAATTTAAGACGGATTTTGAGCTATACACGGTTAGAATGAAAAACAGGTTACAGTTATCTAAGTATATACATAGAAATGGCTTTTTAATAGCAGTGCACAAAAGTTACCAAGTCCACCGACCTTTGAACTTTAATTTGAGGTTGATGACACGCGCGAAAACCTTCCACCAATAATGATACTAATTGCACTGCCTTCCAAGTGCACTTGGAACATACGTTGGCACGGCCGGCGCTGGTCAATAAACCCCGTTAATCAAAACCTCAACGATACGCAGGCTGACCTGGTGTTTCAACAGACATGAGCTTTTCTTATGTCTCATTAATTTAATTTATTTATTTACAGATTACCAACGAGTATGCAAACCAACTTGCATTGGGCCCGCGTGGTGGATTACGGCCCACACCCTCTCACAGAGAGGAGGCCTGTGCCCCAGCAGTGGGGACATTAAAAGGCTGATGATAATGATGATGATACAAAACAATAAATCTTCAACAATTTTTAAACGTGGTCAGCGCACAAATTATCCTGTGATGCCTATGTGATGTATCTAGCTTGAAACTTAAGTTTTAGAAATAAGCAGCAGAAAGTAAATGTATTTATTTTGGCACAGTAGCAAAGGCACATAACAATTTTCCAGGACAAACAATCTTAAATATTATAATACTAGCTGCGCCCCGCGGTTTTACCCGCCTAGACCGGAATAAAAGGTAGCCTATATGTTAATCTCGGCTATAAGCTATCTACATACCGAATTTCATTCAAATCGGTCTAGCCGTTTGAGCGTGAAGAAGTAACAAAAATACACACTCACAAACTTTCACATCTATACATATAATAAATCTGTAGAAAAGTCATTTTTGTACATTGAAGAAATTGAAACAAAAAATAGCCAGCGTGTGAAAAGATAAGTAACAGAACCCATTTCCATCATTTTTGAAATTTTTGTCTGTTTGTCTGTTTGTCTGTTTGTTTGTGCGCACATCACGTAAAATCTACGAATTCAATGCTGACAATGTTTATATACAAAAATTATACGCAACTTGAGGATTAACTTAGTTTTTGTTTCATCGAAATCGGTTCACTCTATCAAAAGATATGATTAATTTAGTGAGTTCAAGAAGTAAAATATTACGTTACGCAATTAAGTATAGTACTTGCAACGACATCTTAAGACTAAAAATAGAACTAATGTTGATAGTTGAAATCTAAATCCGATAGATGGCGTTGTGCAAATGACGTCATTTTCTGAATCGCGGTGTTAAGATTTTCCGCGCGAGGATGACGTCCACCGTGTTTACTAGGCAAATTGGGTTTCGTTAGGTGTCTTAAAAGTTCTTGCGTGTGTCGTAAAAGTTCTTTGGTTGCTTGGTTTATCGATTTTCTAAATTGGTCGAAAAAAAAGTATTTGCTTATCTTATTGGTTTCGTTTGGTCAACTTTGGTCATTGGTTTGAAGTACGAAGTAAAGATTGTATTTGATTTACTTCGTAGTTTGAATCCAATAGTGCCAATCGTTATACAGTAAGTTAGTGTTGCCAATTCGTTGAGTCACGACCACGAACAGACGATACGTTGTCACACTAGACTGTTCGACGCACCGATCTTTTAAGTTTGTAGGCTATTCAGTCATAAGTGTTGTTAGTTTTGTTTATTGCTTTAATTTTCCTTGAAAATGCCTCAAAGAAAAAAAACTAACCTTTCGCTGCGTAGCCGAAATGCGAAAAGGATGAGACTTTGTAGGTCTCAGGAATCGGAAGAAGATCGTGAAGCACGGTTATCTGCTAACCGAGAGCACATCGCTCTTTCACGTGAATCGGAAACGTTCACCGAAAGGGAGTCACGTTTAAGTTCACAAAGAACACGGACCGCGACTTTGCGGTCTCAAGAGAGTATCCAGGAACGCGAAGACCGGCTGTCTGCTGATCGGGAGCGCCACTCTCTCTCACGTGAGTCAGAGACATTCACAGAAAGGGAGTCGCGCTTAAGTTCGCAAAGAACTCGGACCGCGACTTTGCGTTCTCAAGAGAATATCCAGGAACGCGAAGTTCGGCTGTCTGCTGATCGGGAGCGCCAGTCTCTCTCACGCGAGTCAGAGACTTTCACAGAAAGGGAGTCGCGCTTAAGTTCGCAAAGAACTCGGACCGCGACTTTGCGTTCTCAAGAGAATATCCAGGAACGCGAAGTTCGGCTGTCTGCTGATCGGGAGCGCCAGTCTCTCTCACGCGAGTCAGAGACTTTCACAGAAAGGGAGTCGCGCTTAAGTTCGCAAAGAACTCGGACCGCGACTTTGCGTTCTCAAGAGAGTATCGAGGAACGCCAAGCACGTCTGTCATCTGACCGAGAGCGACACGCTCTCTCGCGCGAGTCTGAATCTCTCTCCCAAAGAGAAGAACGATTACAAATAGCTAGACATAACTATGTAGGTGTACAAAGAAACAATGAAAGTTATCTTGCATCTGAAAGGGAAAGAATAGATGAACTAAGACGAGCAGAAACAGCAGAACAACGTCAATCTCGCCTAGAAATAGAACGAGCTCGATACCATATGAATAGAGAAACAAATAGCGGAGCTGATGAGTCCATGGAAAATGACGATGCAAATATTTTATTACCTTGGGACAATAGGGAAAAATCAGGGTTCACATATTCGTCTAGAATTAATTATGCTGGCTTTACTTTCGTGGGTGACATGAGAGAAATTTGTAATTTTTGTCATGCTTTGAAATGGAGGAAAGAGACAGATGGAATGTGCTGCTCAAATGGAAAAATTGTTCTTCCAAATTTCCAAGATCCACCACACTTACTTAAAAGTCTCCTGAATGGCGATCATCCCCAGTCGAACCGTTTTTTGGATAATATTCGTTTATATAACAGTGCTTTCCAAATGACTTCCTTTGGGGCAAAACAAATAACGGAAGGACCGTTCATGCCAACCTTCAAAGTACAAGGTCAAGTTTATCACCTTATTGGATCTTTGCTGCCAGAAAATGAACCCAAATTTCTCCAAATTTATTTTGTATCCGATTACACGCAACAGCTCAATGTTAGAAATCACAATTTTCCCCAGCTCAATGCTGAGCTTTTGGGTCAACTTCAAGAATTGCTGCATCACGTTAACCAGTACGTTCGTGAATTCAAAGCTGCATTGGAGTCAATTCCACAAGGCAGCAATGATTTCAAAATTGTTATAAGTGCCGATAGACGTCCTGTGGGTGAACACCGTGGAAGACACAATGCACCCGTCGCAGATGAAGTTGCAGTTGTTTTAGTCGACCAGGAGTGTGAGAGACGTGATATCGTGTTGCGTACACGCGACGATCGCCTTCAACGCATTTTGGAAACCCACCGAGCTTACGACGCCCTGCAATATCCACTAATTTATTGTCATGGTGAAGATGGGTACAATTTTGGGCTGTACCAAGTGAACCCTACTACGAGAGTCACTAATTATCAAAAAAAAATATCTGCTCAACAATACTATTCCTACCTTTTACAAATAAGGCAAAACAGTTTCGTATATTTGCAACGATTTCGTGGTTTGTTCAGCCAATTTATTGTGGACATGTACGCAAAAATAGAAACTGAACGTTTAGTGTATATTCGCACTAACCAGCGACGGTTACGCGCTGAAGAATACGTGCACTTGCGGGACGCCATGCAATCAGATAATAACGTCGAAAACTTGGGTCGATTGGTTATTTTGCCATCCAGTTTCACAGGCGGTCCGCGGTATATGCACGAACGAACGCAAGATGCTTTTTGTTACGTCCGTAAATACGGCCGGCCGGACCTTTTTATAACATTTACAACAAATCCAAAGTGGACGGAGATTTGCCAGGCACTTCTCACAGGACAGGCGTCATACGACAGACATGACATTATTGCTAGGATTTTTCATTTAAAACTCAAAGTCTTGATTAATCTACTTACAAAGGAGAAAGTTTTCGGTTCAACTCTTTGTTTTATGTATAGCGTCGAGTGGCAAAAGCGTGGTTTACCCCACGCGCACATTCTTCTGTGGCTGGAAGAAAAAATTCGTCCCGATGCTATAGACAGTGTCATAAGTGCAGAATTTCCGGACTATAATGCAGATCCGATTTTGCATGACATAGTAAAAACACATATGGTTCACGGGCCATGTGGCCTCTTAAACAGGGAATCACCGTGCATGAAAGATGGTCAATGCTCAAAAAAATACCCCAGAGCACTGAAAGAACTAACTATGGCTGGGGAAAATGGGTATCCGCAATACCGGCGAAGATCACCGTCACAAGGTGGTTTCACAGCTACTGTCAGATTCCGTGGACAAGAAATAATTCTAAATAATAGTTGGGTGGTACCGTATTCTCCAGTTTTGTCAAACGCTTTTCAAGCACACATTAATGTTGAAATTTGTAATAGCGTCGAATCTATAAAATATATATGTAAATATGTTAATAAAGGTAGTGATCAAGCCATGATAGCACTAAGAAATAACAACCAATTTGATGAAGTGACAAGGTATCAATCTGGCCGATACATAAGCTCTTCGGAGGCAGTTTGGCGCATTTTGAGTTTCCCTATTCATGAAAGGTATCCGCCAGTCATCCATCTTGACGTGCACCTGGAAGGCGGGCAGCGAGTTTACTTTCAGCCAGAAAATGTGGCAGAAAGAATGAACAACCCAAGACAAACCACCTTGCTCGCATTCTTTCGCCTTTGCGAAAGAGACAATTTCGCTAAGTCTCTGTTGTACAATGAAGTGCCACATTATTATACTTATAACAAGCAGCAAGGTGTTTTTAATCGCAGGAGACGTGGAACTGCTGTAGAAGGCGAGTCCGGCATTTTTAAAGAACACGTGATTGGAAGAGTATACACGGTGCACCCAAATAATGCAGAGTGTTATTATTTACGCCTTCTTCTTCACACAGTGCGAGGACCTACTTCTTTTGCTGAGCTCCGCAAAGTGGACGATATAGAATATCCCACATTTCAAGCTGCTTGCCGCGCACGGCATTTATTAGATGGCGATCAGCATTGGGATGATGCTTTAGCCGAAGCATGCGTCAGTGATAGTCCACATCGTTTGCGCCATTTATTTGCCATTTTGTTGACATTTTGTGGCCTATCGGACGCTGGGCAGTTGTGGCAAAAATATAAAGACGCGTTTGCCGAAGATTTTTTGAGACAGCAAAATATAAATAGTGAAACTTCTGACCAAGTACGTGAAAGCTGCCATAATAGGGCTTTGCTGGCTATACAAGATATAGTTACAAGTATAGGAGGGAACCCCTCAGTCAATACGGCTTGCCGACACCGACAGTTGGTGGGGAACGAATTAATAGGGAGTATACATCTGAAATAAATTACAACCCCGAAGAGTTAGCAGAAATATTGCGAAATGGCTGTTCAAATTTGACGACAGAACAACGTCAAATCTTTGATAGAGTATGCTGTAGTGTAGAACATTCATTAGGAGAAATGCTGTTTTTAGATGCACCTGGTGGAACAGGTAAAACTTTCCTCACTAAAGTTATCTTGGCTCAAATAAGGAGCCAAAACAAAATTGCCCTTGCCGTCGCTTCCTCAGGAATAGCTGCCACTTTATTACCAGGAGGAAAAACTGCACATACAACATTTAAAATACCAATCGACTTGGACCGCACAGAAAACCCTGTTTGCAACGTGTCTCGCAATAGTGATAAAGCAAGGGTTTTACGCGATTGCGCCCTTATCGTTTGGGACGAGTGTACGATGGCAAATCGTAAAGCTGTGGAAGCTGTAGATAGAACGTTGCGAGATATAAGACAATATGACCGACCGATGGGAGGCTTAACGGTGCTATTCTGTGGAGACTTCAGGCAGACACTCCCTATAATACCCAGAGGAACGAGGGCCGATGAAATAGGTGCCTGTTTAAAGAGCTCTATTTTATGGCGTAGTGTCATATTAACTAATTTGAGCTTTAATATGCGAGCATATTTGGGAGGTGACGCAAACGCGCAGGTTTTCTCAAATTTACTACTTCAAATTGGTAACGGCACATACCCGACTCAAGAAGGAGGTAAAGTAACTTTAGTCGAAAGCCTGTGTTCTTCTGTTGCCTCACAGCAGGAACTCATTTCCTCTGTATACGGAGATCCATCAGAGATCTCGAACCATGACGCTGCTTGGCTATGCCAACGAGCTATTTTGGCACCTCGCAACGACCAAGCAGCAGCAATAAATTCTCAAATATTGGTACATGTTTCTGGAGAAAGTAGGGAATATTTATCTATTAACACGGTTTTAGAAGAAGGAGATGCCACCCACTATCCAGTAGAGTTTTTAGACTCTCTAAATACACCAGGTCTTCCAGCACACAAAATTTATTTAAAAGTCGGAGTACCAATCATTCTACTCAGAAATTTAAGCCCACCAAAACTATGCAATGGAACTCGGTTGAGAGTAACAAATCTCCAACGAAATGTCATCGAAGCCGAAATCTTAACAGGTTGCGGCTCCGGTGATGTTGTTTTCATTCCCAGGATACCCATTATCCCCAATAATTTTCCGTTTACTTTCAAACGTGTACAATTTCCTGTAAGCCTCTGTTACGCTATGACTATTAATAAAGCCCAAGGCCAGACGTTATCCGTTGCGGGTGTAGACCTTACTTTTGATTGTTTTTCACACGGCCAACTCTATGTTTCTCTATCACGTGTTAGCAACCCAAACAACCTTTTTGTATATGCTCCGGGTAATTCCACCGCTAACATAGTATATAGAGAAGCATTAACGTAATCAACTATACCAAAGTCAGGACTCTTATCTAAATCATCAAAAAGGTGATATACTCTTATCTAAACGACGTTGTTTTGTTCTCGACAACCACGCGAACGAAGTCGCGGGCACAGCTAGTTTATAATATTAGTAGGATTTGTATTTACCAAATATTTTATTATTTGATTGCTGTAAAAATTGCCAAAAAAAAACAAGTCCAAGTATCCACTCTATTCGGACCTGCAGACGGCGAGCAGTGGGTAGCTCGCCGTCCGATCAGCACCAGGCCCGTGAGTCGACGGCGCGTAGTGTTCCACGCGCGCCTCAAAGAGATGATTGTTAGCCATCATCGCTGACGGGGCCCATCGTGGCCGGTGCCTGCATGCCTAGGGGTAGCGGATAAATTCTTAACATGAGTTACCACACCCCTAGGCACTCAGGCAGGGAAGGAACAGGAGTGGGTTTTAGTCAGTAAGAGTCTGACACGCCCTCCCGCTCCACCTAGAGCGGGAGATGTCATTGGATGATTTATCACCCCACAAAAAAAAAGGTATCCTTTCTCGATATCAAGAAACGGCATCCAATCATATGGACAATGTTGGCAGTGTCGAACACTCAACCTTATCAAAACTATAAAGGCAATTAATCTCCCAAAAGTTGAGGTATTTAATTAGGTTCAGCTTACCCTGTATAGCGGGTTGGGCTGCTATTACTTTAACTTACTGGCTTATTGTTTACCCATCGCATCTCAGAGATCGTGCTGACACGAAATTATCAAAGTCAGAGTGCACTTAGATAATCTCGTGAATTATGCAGAAAAGTTTCACCTCTAGCGTTCTAGGCATTCTACACCTTACATAACGCTTGTAGTACATTAAATTCATAATTCAACTACTCCAAGATCACTTCAAGATTAGTATTCGTTAATCATTCGCCGACAGACGTTACAGCAGCATTTCTATTCCTTTCCTCAAATTGACAGCCTTACCATCTAGTAGATAAGGATCAGTAGTCGTACGATAGATCTGTATCTTATGTTACGCAAGTAAACTCGCTAGGGAGGAGTGAAGCACCCGGTCGGTTAACGATCGATATATTGATTTATTAAATGAAGTTGAAGATAAAATGTTATGTATTAGTAACAGTGGGCGAAGAAAGTGGCTGAAGTTAGATTAGATCTTAAACTAACTCATACATAGCGGAACTTTTAGAGAAGCCGATGATAAGAAAGGAGGAAAACCTGCCAAGTGCGAGTTTGTCCCGCGCATTAAGAGGTCCGTACCATCGTACAAGATTTTACGCGTCGCCATTACTAAGATCGAGCAAAACGCCAGAATAAACACGTTTCTAGTAGAGGAGCACGGATCATGAGATACAGCTCACTGACAGAAAGACGGACGGAAGGACGGACAGACGGACGGACATCCGTCCGTCCTCAGGTCAGCGGAGGTTTAGTAATAGGGTCCAGTTGGTTACCCTTCGGGTACGGAACCCTAATAATAGGGTCCCGTTGGTTCCCTTCGTGTACAGAACTCTAAAAAAAGAACTAACAGATGAAAAGCAATATAAGAAGAAATGGTGCTCCTTCATAATTATGTTGATATTTTCAGACTCTACACATACCCTTTAAAAAAAGACCCCCCTACCCACCCCTACCCCTAAACCCTTTAAAGGGGGTGACTACAGAGATGACGACTAATAGAGGAGTATGGAAGAAAAAGACATGTTGTGCCGACCCCAAATAAATTGGGATAAGGGCAGGAGAATGATGATGATGACATACCCTTTATAGGATGATAAAAGCAAGATGAAAATGATTGTTCTCAGGTCAATAACGCCACTGTCATCTAATATGATTATTCTCCGTTTTCATTTTAATTAGCTAAATGGGACGGTCAGCTATCCTGTGTGAGAGCAGACGTATTAATCACTTTCTCATATTTTTTCTGGTTGTCATCCGTCTATTTTTACAAGCATTTAAAACTTGCAATGTTTTTCGTATGTAAGTTGTCCACATCAAAATATATTATGCAAACCATTTTTTGACCACTTGTTGGTTTCCGATAGAGCTGAAATTTAACATACTTAGGTATGTAAGTCCAGTGACAATACCTGCAATATTATGATACCATCGAGCTGATCTAATAATGACGCCGGGATGTAGGGACTGGAACTCCCTGATGGCAAATGGTAAGACATTTAAATTTGGGCTAGTATGTTTTGTTATCATGAATGCTTTCCATTACACATGATGACGAGGGTCCAAAACTTGTTTAAAAAAACTTTTAATTTATTATAGTTCATTGTAAACATTGAGTCTCCAAGTCTATCATACTGTTCGACTTCATATTTAATTTATACTATATTACAATCCCACACCATATGCCTGCTGTCATCACAGCAGCCCTCACATTCCGCCAACCGTCACGTCCAGGCGCCAGTTTATCTCGAATCAATCACCTTTCACCGCGCACCCGGCATTTATTATTATAATTAATTGTCGCGTCTGTCTGCGGGTGTCTGCATGTGTGTGTCAACTTTCACTGCCACGATTGTTTTGTGTTTTGTTGTCGTCGGCTGAACGAGGAAAAATTTTAACTTTATGAGCCAGTTTACAGCCTTAAAAAGTTTTGGGGGCACCTGTGCGTAGACCTAGATTAGCTTAGCTCTTGATGCCCTCTCTTCAATGTCTGTCATACATAACCAGCGCGACCCGGACAATAATAATAAAAGTAAAACCATTTACTTTACATAAGTAAGTCCACAAAACCATCTAAAAGATAACGCTTCATTTATGAAGCGGATTGGAGATTTCAGAATGTTAACCTTAACAATAGAAAACTATGGAAATAGCATTCCGTGATGCAATAACATTTCGCAACACAAGTAATTATAATCAGCGAACAAATCTCCCATTCGTTACGCCTTCATAGCTGATATCTAGTCAAAATATATATAAACTCTCGTTTACATCTCCTTACACAACTATCACCAGAATAAATAAATATTGCCAAATCAAATTGTTCTTTATAACTTGTTTGGATTCTTTGCAGAACTTCGGAGCAATTTAAAAGTTTTATTTTCAATGACACAAATGGCTGTTGTCGAGAATGCTTATGGCTTCGAAGGGGAGTTGTATAAGGGTGGTTTATTTTGGTTTGAATGGCAATTGTTGTGTTGAAATTTGTAGTTTCAGGGGTTTCCACGATCTTTCGTAACAGATTTTTCTTTGTAGATTCAAAAAGGACTCTTGCAATAATTTAATTTAACGGTGAAGGAAAACATCGTGAGGAAACCGGCATATCCTAGAACTAAAAATTCGAAGACATGTGACATCTACCAATCCGCATTGGGCCCGCGTGGTGGATTATGGCCCACACCCTCTCACAGAGAGGAGGCCTGTGCCCCAGCAGTGGGGACATTAAAAGGCTGATAATGAAAATGATGAATATTTATTTATTTTTTCTCACCTGATGGTAAGCGATGATGTGTTCGACAATGGAGGACGCTTGCCTAGAAGTAAACGTAACTAAGTTTCAACTGGTGTTTCAATTGTCTTCTTACATTTTAATATTTTTAATAAATAAGGATGGAAGGGAACACAAATATTATATTGGGCTGTAGCTAGAGAAGTGATATTCTACCAGCGAGAATTATTGTCAAAGTTCCAAATATTTACGTATATGGGTTGTCCAATCATTGTCGCTGATACAACCTCACTTTGTCAGGGCCCTCTTACCATTCTACTTAACTGGATCCGTTTCTAAGCCCCTCTTCAACAAAACCTCATTCACATTTCTTCTACAAATTCTTGTCAGTCATCTTTCACATTATTACCTTCCTTATTAACTTGAACAAACATCTTCAAAGCACGGCAGATTACATTACAAATGACTCCACTTTTTATCCGCCAGTACTTCCTCCGTGGGATCCATCAGAGACCTTTCACATAGCTGTATAATTACATAAAAACCTCGGCTATGCACACCTGTCAGGGTCGTCACATTGTTGTGTTTGATACTGACAGTTATTACTGGCTGCGTCAAGATGAATCAGTAATTAGTTTAGACAAAACCATTGCTGTTGGAGCTTTTAGAGAGTTCTCCATTAAGAAGTTGTCGTGATTTTTTATTGGTTATATACAGGACATTCGAATATATTTAATTCAACTGACGTTGATCATTGAGTGTCACAGGCTATCTTCAACCGCAGAAAAATGTACAGCCCCTGTAAGATAGGCCCCGGAAACGAAACCGAGGTAAAAGCTAGTCATTCACCCGCTAAGGAAGGAACCTACTTTCATTAAAAAGAAAATCCCGCTCCAAATCCCCATTATGAAGGACGCTTCAACACATTGCCAGTGAAGTAAGTACTTTCAGTAGTTAGGTACACACAAGTGAGTACGTGTGCTTAGCAAATGATTAATGTTATTATTTATTTAAGTCAATATATTTTGTTTATTTTAACTATATGTAGCTGGTGTTTCCGAGCTGACTACCCTGAGAAGAAACACCGAAACAAACTCAGAGGTTAAAGAGTCTTATGCCCATACAATGTGTACTGGTCAAGAAAACCATGTACCTCATGTCTGAAGTAGTCTTTTCAAAAACCCACCACAAGGATTTGAGTGGACCTTTCCAGACAGTACAAACATTTTTCGGAAACTGTATAATTGTAGCTCAACTCAAGACTTTAAGGAGCTTATTACCACATCATTGGGCTCACCACGACTCTAAATAACTCCTAAATTAGGTTCCAACACCACACCACTCTCATCACCACCTCAGTCCTCAATGTCAAGTTCGACATACAACAGATTCCACTCGTCCAATTACAACCCGAGCCTAGTAATTATGTTATCAAGCACATTCGTCACTGTCGTAATGCGGCTTCTATTATGTGTCGTGGTGTATAATGGGTGTAATTGGCTGGTGATACGTCGCCGTCGTTAAGTGAAGGAGAAAAAGTGTTTATCATTTCAAATGAATAGTGCAGGTGGTTGTTTTATTGTCATTATAGTTAGACAACATATTAGTACTTTTTTTTCTCTTTCTTCCTAATGCATTCAGCAATAGGTTTATCATGGTTGGTAATGCTGCACCGTATGGAGCCACTGCCCCACCCATTCTACAGAGTGTAAAAAGACACATCACAAAGCCGTTAACTACGCATACTGTACGTCAAATGAAGTAGCTTTGCGCAAAAATTATTGCTGGGAAACGACTTTTATTTTTAGGTATGAAAAAAAAAACTATTTTTTATTGCGCGCAATATAACGCGAACACACGCGGCCGTGTCGTTTGGAGGCAAGTGGAGTTAAACCTCGCCCCTTCGCTCTAATTCACGTAGGTTCTTGTCGGATACGTTTGATATTTATTTCGTTTTTGTAACTGCAAATGCGTAATTTCGAAAAAAAATCTAAAATTCAGGTAATTTTTGTTTGGAAAAAAGTTTATTAATAACACTTGGAATTCATTTTCGTAAAATAGTAAAAAAAAAAAAATTGCGACTTTGACCTTTAATATCTCCACAACCAGTGGATTCCCAGTTATGGTCTAGCGCAAAAAATGATCCAAATAATAGGTAGAATATGTGGCTTCGGAAACTGTCTTTTTACACCCGATATACTAAGCTCATTCAAGCTTCTTTTTTTACAGTAGATCTTAGAGAACCCTTCTTTTTATCTTGTAAAGGTTACCGGATTAGGCATAGGTCCATCGCCAGTTGATTTGGATACGTTTTTAATCTGTTGGTGTAAGTACTTACCTTGTAAAATGTATGTTGAATGAGATCGTGGCTAAGAAGTAAACAGCCGCATGGATCGATCTTGAAGGTGAAGCAACGCTTGCCGAGGTCGGCCCGTGAATGGGTGACCATTTTTTCTTTGCACCTTACAGGTTTTTTTTCTTAACATACCGAGACTCCCAACTTGCCTCAAAAAGCATTGTAAGCCGTTGGTCCCGGTTGTCATTTGTAGATCTTTGACAGTCATTATGATGATGACCAGGTAAGTGACATTTTTTTGTGAATTTTTAACCGACTTCTAAAAGGAGGAGGTTCTCAATTCACCTATATGTTTTTGAAGTTATACTTCATTTAGTGCGTTAGGGAAAAATGATGAGAGTAAATTTTTACGATGCGCGCGCACACCGTCACAAAAAACCTACAGCCTGAAGTTAGCTAGAACCGACACCCTGAAGTTAGCTATGGTCTGTGGTTCATGAAGAATGATTGTTTTCCTTTTGTAAACTTTGTGACAATTTGGTTTTTTATCTTGTTACGCCAAAGAAATATAACTTGTTACGTGCGTACATAAGTACACACACTTTTCTTTTTTTATTTTGTATATTTGATACGCGATTTCTCCACCACTTGTGAATAGATTTTGATGATTCTTTTTTTGTTTGGTATGTCATAATTCAGAGGTGGTCACATATATATTTCATCGGAATTGATTCAACCCTTTTTTTAGGGTAGGAAATCATCAAATATCTACTCCCGCTATGTGTGGAGCGGGAGGGCGTGTCAGACTCTTACTGACTAAAACCCAGCCATGTTCCTTCAGTAGCCTGTTTCAGGGTCGCAGTGACTCTTTCGAAGGCTCCCGCGACCCTGGCAGAACTTTCAGCTTAATACTTATTACATCCCTCAATGTTTTTTTTTTATGAAATCATGACTCACAATGTCAATGATCTTTCCGTGAAACATAAGAGATCAAGCTTAAATAGAGAAAATTGTAAATCAATAAACTTAAAACGTTAAGAGCTACCTCTGTTCCGATTGGTAATTGATTTAGTTAATCCATTCGAAGCAATATGTTTGCGATAATCGATTTCTTTTCCACAATTTTACACATTTGTTCGATTATTCGCGTGTTTGTAGTACAACGCACTAGCTGGATAAAACGTGGACTATATTTTAGGCCTTCTTTAAAAACTAGCTTATTTTTATTATTTTTTTGGACAAGCCCGCCACACTATTTGGTTAGCCAGAATCAACAGTGGCGACCACCAGAAACAACGCCGAGGCAATGAAGCTCAACGAGTCCCAGAAAAACGATTAAACTGTCTTGCAACGAAATCAATCAGAAAAGAACAGCAGACGAATAAGAAAAACATAATTTTCATTTCCCTCATAATCAAGCGGGAGACAGAGCAAAGCTAGGCCATTAGGCACAAAGGGGGAATTTACAACTGAGGTAAGCCCAGTTGCCAAGCACCACGGATTAAAACACTAATATAAATGGGTCCTAAATTGTGAGCTGTTACAACTAATGAGACAATAATAGGTATGACTGTTTATGTATACTAGAAAGTCTGCAAAGATGTCTTCAGGACCTATCCTAACTATTTAAAAGTTACGTTAGTCATCGGACCAATCTATGCTACCTGATGGTAAGCGATGATGTGGTCGACGATGGAGCGTGCTTGCTATTCACAGAATACAGACGATAATAAATGATGATGTCATAACACGAATGTCTTCCTTCCGAATACATTTCTCTATTATGTCGGCCCTCTTGAATAGAAACTACGCGTTTCATAAGAGTTCTTCAACACAAACGACAAAATTAATGTTAGAGGACTCTCAAATACCACTTTAGACAGTTCATTTTGCCTACTAATGGACACTTCTGAATCTTTTTAAAAATTCCGTAGAACTTTAAAGTAATTTCAACTACCTATTGCCAAAAAGGTAGGTACAAACTTTTAGTTCAATCCCAAAAATGCTACCAACTGGTGTGTTAAGTACCAGTTGGTGGACTGAAATTTATGATAGAACCATAATAAATTCCAACAACTGCATCAGACTGCTTTATCTTGGGATGGTCAAGTGAAGAGAAGGGATGAAACACATGTAACTAAAAGAGTTATGAATATAAATGTGGATGGATGGAGAAGAGAGAGGGAGGCCAAAGAAAAGATGGATGGATTGTGTGAGGAGTGATATGAAAGAAAAGGAAGTTAGTGATAGCGTGACGGCTGACAGGACAGAATGGAAGAAAAAAACGTGTTGCGCCAACCCCAAGTAACATGGGATAAGGACAGGAAGATGATGAACTGCATCAGACTGCTTGAAAAGGGACTTGTTTGGAACATTTTAGTTGTTTTTTGGAGTCAGGTTTTTAAAAATATTCGTTTTTTTCGGTGTCAGACAAATTTCTTCAAACAGGAGTTTAGATTTAAGTTTTCTTTTATATGTACTTACATTGCGTATACCCAATGCGTGTGCTTTATTCAGCATACACTTGTTTTCCTTCTTTGTTTCTTTTCATTCCCTCAATTGACTGCTGCAATCCAACCACCCAGTGCGTCCACCAAACTAAATGGTATGTACCGCTGCTATTGCGTGCGCGCAGCCGATCGGAATGACGCTCATCTGCATAACGTGCGATGAGCAGATAATAATGTAATAGCCGGTGACACTTTACTAGTACTCGGAATGTAGCCATACATAGCTACCCACCGCGGTTGAGGAGGTGAGGGACACACTGAGGATAAAGAGGTTGGCTTTAATGAAATGCACTATGCAGCGGCATTTATTTGAGTCTCATATGGGTGTACGTAGGGTCTTATATATTACCCAGGGATGTATAAAACAGGCGTTGTATAGAGGTGGTCTCGGGGTGGGATTTTAAGAGGTCTTTTCCCCAAAAGTCCAGGCGCCTTTGAAGGTTTCCCTCTGAAAACTAATATGCAAAAGGGTCTTATACATAGAAAATGCTCTGTCTTCTGCATCATCATCATTCTAAAGCATAAACGGGATGCTTTTCACACGACACGACAGACTTCAGTAAATAAAAGACACAACACGATATATTTCAAATGTACCGAAATGTTATTTTGAATTTTGGAAGTCGGTGTTTATATTTTATTTCTTCGTTATTTGACACCAACTGCCGAAATTAAAGTAATTTTTAAATTTTTAGTGTATATTTGTTTTTTGGAAGTCGGTTGTATTTTTTTTTGGAAAAAAGATTTATTTTTTTCACTTTTTAGTTGTTATACCCCAGAACTAAAACTAAATATTAAAGTCAGCCCAAATTGATAACCCCAATAACAACACAATGGAATTTGAACAAACTCTTTCCTTTCCTCCACATCTCTGTCATCAGTGCAAGCCGGTAACGTGCCCAGAAGACCGGCGATTGAAGGAAACCAAAACGTCATCAAACAAACAAATTTTTTTTCAAAAACGCTGAAGTAATTTAGATAAAAAAATTATACGGGACCATCTCTAGAGCATACTATATCGTATAAAAAAAGCATTTTGAAAATCTGTCCACAACTGTCAGAGAAATCGGTGGACATACATAAAAAAAACAGATACAGTATAGAACATAGAACCTCCTCCTTTTTTCGGTTAGAAACAAAGTCCCCCGCCGCGTCTATCTGTCTGTTCGCAATAAACTCAAAAACTACTGAACGAATTTTCATGCTGTCTTTACCAATAGACAGAGTGATTCATGAGGAAGGTTTAGGTGTATAAGTTGTACACATACGAAGCTGGGGCAGGTCGCAAGTATATTGCTATGATGACCTACGACTCTCAACCCAGCTACGACAAGACACTCAAGACACAGGGACTCCCGCCCACACGCACACATTCTAGCCCACACCTGCTTTCCAATGAGTGCCGACCTCAGTTATTGACACTAGCAGGTAAAAGTCACGTCTATCTAGTTATTACATAAAGTGCTTTACTCATTACATGGTATTTGTACTACGGATTGGATAAATATTGGGCGTGTGCTGTTTGTCTTGCAATTTGTAAGGTGAATTTGCGGACTTACCGAGGTGTCTTCATCAAACAAGTAAAAAAAGTTTTGCATTAGTCTATGTTTGCGTTTGTGAACTCAAATGTGAAAATTCTGCAGCGATTTCAAAACAATGTTCCTAGAACCATCACCAGACCAGCATGACGAAACTCTGATCAGTACGATGACTCTATGGAAAAAAAATCGTTATCAATCGTCTGTGTCTTCAACATTCACAATGGAATCTGATGAAATTGAGCAATTTTCCTCGCTGTAGTGAGGTGAAAAGTTGTGTGTTGCGCTCGGCAGCAAAGTTATTCTGCTTCTCGTACCTTTGAAACCCTCGCTAAGCTCAGGATTCAATACAAGTACTTGCGCCGAGAGAGTTCCTATTGTCAGCTTCAATATTTATTATTAAGCTTAACTAAAGTCTAAAACGTGTAAATAGTGTCCTAAAAATAAATCAATACTTGACAATGAAGGCCCGCTCAAAAGACCCCTCATCCTATATTAGTCCACCCTACTGTATACCCACCCTAATGTCCAACAGTCCCGCTAGACGTAAGTAACCGTTTAGCTACGCACGCGCTTGGGAAGTTGTGACCATCACTCATCGTAATCGAGACAAGATCAGTTACTGATTTATCATAAGTAGACTTTATGACAGTGGATGTTGCTGTCATAGTATTGAATATAATTATATCTGACATAGGTAGTCACTTTATCGAGAAAATGTTAAGCTATGGTCGGCCATTGGAAAGCGATTCGTTTGTGAAATGGAGAGAATTTTTATCCGACCGCCCCAGAAGGGGACGGTAATGTTTTTTCATATATTATTATAATTACGAGTATGTCCCTTTTTCGTAAAGAGCCTTTCTCAAATTGACACCAACTGCATCAGACTGCTTGAAAAGTAACTTGTTCGGAATGTTTTTTAAACCACTTCAAAAAGGAGGAGGTTATCAATTCGGATGTTTGTATATTTTTTTTTTTATGTATGTTCGGGCATAACTTCGTCATTTATAGACGGATTTGCAAAATTCTTTTTTGTTCGAAAGGGCTATATTCCGAGATGGTCACATTTAAATTTCATTTACATCTGATGATCAATTTCGGTGACAGACACTCTTCAAAAAATGACAGCAAATCAACTGCAATTGCTGCGATCGTATGTCTATGTAGTGTTTCAACTAAAAACTGAAAAATAAAAACTTTTTTACAAAAATAGAACTGACTTCCAAAAAGAGTGCAAAATAACTTTAATTTCGGAATTCGGTGTCAAAAAACGAAGACATAAAACCAGAAACACCTACTTCCGAAATTAAAGTTATATTGCACTTTTTTGCAAGACCGTTCTATTTTTTGTAAAAAAGTTTTTTTTTATTTCCTACATTTAAGTGAGTATAAAAGTAACCTGTTTGGAACTTTTTAGTAGTTTTTTGCAGTAGGGTTCATGTTTTTTTTTCACACAGCGTGCTCCGAGCTTACGCACACAGAAATAATAGTGCACGTGAACCCGCATACACATACACGACAAACCAGCCTTCATGAAATAGAACAACTATACGTGTTAAAAAGCCAAAACCTTTGACAGAATCGTTCGATTGGTTTATCAAATACGTTATGTCACTCAAAACCAGTATCTCTGTAACTACCAAAGCTTGTTCGACAGGTTGACAGAATTTAAACACTTTCTCCAAACATAAGTACTTGGGTACCTTCCTACGTGTCTACAAAAACCGATAATTGTGTAACTAAGTAATTTGTCAAATAAAGCAGAAACTTCTTTTTTTTTTATTGTTGATAGGCATGCGTTTGACCACTATCTCACCTGATGGTAAGCGATGACGTGGTCGAAGATGGAGCACGCTTGCCTAGAAGTAACCTATTCACTCTTGACTTAAAGACTCCCAGGTTGTAGCTATTAGGAAAGACAGACTTCGGCAGGGAATTCCACTCCCTAGCTGTACGCGTACTGTACTACAGGGGTCCAATGCTGTAAAATAAGTAACTTGTCAATGGTGTGTCGGTAGTGTGTGAGTGTCCATCAACTATTTTTGTAACATGTTCCAACGTTTACCTATTCACCTTTATGAAAACCTTAACAAGGTACTACAACGTACTTACTCGTATATAGCCATCTCTTCTCATTTCTCATGCATATTACGATTTCATGCGCGAGCATGCACTTGTTATCTGATGTCATCTCACGACATGCCCACAATGCCGCGAAAGTGGATAGCAAACAAACGAACAAACATAAATATGAGATATACACGCCAGATAATGCACTTCACTTCGCTCCTATCCTAGGTTTTATAATGTTTTCCTAAAGTTGTGATTTCTAGAATTTCTTCTGTTTCGGTTTGAAATTTTTCAGAAGACAAGTAGAATTTATTTTTTATCGATATGATTGATGGCACTGAGGAAACCAGATTTTGTTCACCTATGGTGCCAAAAACCAGTGTTAATGCTTTGAATTATTGTCATCAACCAAACGAGCACAGCACATCAGCTTATGGAGCTCATAAAAAGACTTCTGGCAAAGTTCAGACTTGGAAGTGTCACCGATGACCAAAGTTGCTTGTCATGGTAAAGGCATGTTAAGCGGAGGAATGAGGAATAAGTCGTACGTACGGAAAGTTTGGAGTATAAATGTGAATGTCGTATGGCTAGAAAGGAGGTGATTATTGAGATGTTGGCTAGTAGAGATATATATAGATGAAGACGACATGCTCAGCAAGAGCAAAAGGATGATAAGAAAGAGTTTTGTTGACAAACAAACCGTCTTCTTCTTCCGGATAGATGGTTTCCTCACTTTTTAAATCCTTTGGGTCCAGAAGCTGGCTACATTAATTGCAGCATCAGCAGCTATCATCAGGTCCTAAAATAGTGCAAGTGTATGGGCACTTGGAGCATTCCAGTATGTAAGTTATGTTCTGGACGGGGGCACCGCACTCACATTGGAACAAGAAATCAAAATTAGAGTACAGATCTATCGAAAATAGACTCGTAACATTGGTTATATCTGACCAGTATATAACGCAGCCGCAGTAGGTCGCCGGTACAAGAGTTCCGCCGCCATTTTAATAAAATTTCAATAATCTTAGCTATTCCCCGCTCCCCCGCCCCCCTCCTCCCCGGTCGATAGGTGCCTCACCCCGCGCTCGTCCGCAAACTAATAAGTGAAAGTTTATCACTGTGATGGAAATATTAATTTGGTGTGTGGTACAAAGTGGTGAGAGAAGCGAGTCTACGTTTTATTTATAGAAGGGTTTATTTTGTCTCCGGTCTCTTTCTTTCAATATTTTTTTTAAACTTTAGGTTACTTTTAGGCTAGAGTACTCTATCGTCGACCACATTGAGATACCATTAGGTGAGATAGTGGTCAAACGCGAGCCAATCAATGATCATGAAAAAATATTTTTTGCCCCAGCAAAGCAATTTACTGTTTGTTAAGTTTCACTTTCTCAGTGTGATCCTTCAGAAACGAGTCCAATTTGTTTTTGAAGTGATAACTTCTTATGGGAGGGTAAACCGCTTCGTGACGTACCGCGATACGGCGCCAGTCTGTCTGGCTTCCCTTTCTCTCACGCATAAGGCAGCGGTAGGTAGGCTCTTCCTCTCTCACTCTAACCCACAGCTTAAGTAGTTTAACTTAGATTAAGTTATCACTTCTGTCGGGACGTTTTTTTTTCCTTTACATTGAAATAAAAACATTTGTGTCTTAATTTATCCGTCGTTAGTAAAAATTATTTCATTTTTATGATGACTCTGAGAAAATTTCCCATGTGTGTTTAATGTCCTAATTTTGCTTTTATACTTTTGTATTATAATTTTATAACGCTAATTTATATATATTTTATTTTTTGTATTAAGTTTTATGTGTTGTTCTTTTTTCTTTCCTTATCAATAAATGTCTTATCTACTTTAATTCATTGCTTCGTCTCGTCTCTCGCTACAGCCTATAACTTGTACTCGTTCCTATCAAATACATTAACCCATTATAAGGAATAACAATCTCTCTATGTCCATAAGCTAAATTATTATATACCATATCATTATAAACAGAATTATGGGCATTTGTACAAATAGCGCAATTATTAGCCAGTAATGTCTTTATGGGATCTTCGATAGAGACGGTATGAGCTTGCTCACTTTGAGGTTCGAATTCTGAATATGAAAACCAGAACGATACATTATAGACTCTTTCAATGAATAGACCTCGTCTTTAGATGTTCGGATGTCATGATTGATGATTATCCTGGGAGTCTATAGCCAAGAGTAAATAAATAGGTTACTTCTAGGCAAGCGTACCTACTACATCTTCGACCACATCATTGCTTACCATAAGGTGAGATAGAGGTCAAACGCGAGCCTACAATGATAATAAAATGGTCAAGGATAGAGTTATTATGGTCTAAGATCCCAGAGCCGCGAGACATTAGAAGTAGTGGCTCTGGGATTTTACTCTATTAGTAACAGACCAAGAATATGCTCTTGTGAGAATCCATGGAAAAGTTATTTATCAAGCAGTGCTAGTGTGTGTCTTTAGGTGTATTTAGAATACATATGTAGATTACCCTGGAAGAAAATATATTGAGTCGAACCTAAATAAATTGGAATGGGCAAGAGGCTGATGATGAGATGATAGTCAAAAAGCCATATCAGTATCACCTGGGTCCACGGCTCTTCTAGAGTAGACTGCTGAAACAATGCTAAATAACGTATCTATCTATAAATGTTTAAACCCCACGTTAATCGCATAAGTTGAGGAGCTCGTGGCTAAAATAATAACAGCCGCACGGGTCGATCCATGCGGTTAAGCCACGCTTGCCGGGGTTAGTCCATGGATGGGAGCCCATATTTATATACAGAGACACCTCCGTGCCTCGGAAAGCACGTTAAGCCGTTGGTCCCGGCTGTCAATCGTGGATCTTTGACAGTCGTTACGGGTCGTCAGAAGTCCGAAAGTCTGACAACCAGTCTTTACCAACGCGTATCGTTTACACAGTAACTGGGTTGTGGAGGTCAGATAGGCAGTCGCTCCATGTAATATACTGATATTCAGCTGCATTTGGGTAGACTGGATGACGACCCCAAGATAGTTGGAAAACAGGCGCGGGCAGATTAATTGTTAATCGTGTAAGTTGTTCACTAATTATAAGCGCACTAACTTACACAGTAAGATGTTGTTTTTATAAAGATAATATGTGACTATCACGAGTCAAGTTGTAAGCCAACAATCCGGCTGCAAAAGACGGGATCATAAAACTCCCAGCCCACCACGAAATGCCATGTTATTATTACTTTTCCGTAGAACAATGCAAATCTTTTCCATCCATCAACATTTTATGTTTTCCAATAAAAGTTAACTTCTGGCCCTGTTGCGAGGGAAAGCCGTGGCCAGCACACGATGGAGCAGCATGGTGCGCGGTTCACCATCGTCGCCCATACATCATAGATTGGAACAACTTTCGCTTTTGTCTCGCGTGATACCTCCTATAGTCTATGGCTTTTTATTGCCGTGGAGATGAAATTGTTGGGTGTTGTTGTGTACTCGTATACTCGTAGCTGTGGTATTGGCCTGTTTTTCTGTTAGAAAACTAGTAAAGGTCGTTAAACCCTGAAATACTAATCACTACATTTTATAAAAATAAAAAATAAATAAAAAAGACGTGTGGCACTCGGAGACTGCCGCGGTAAAGCTATTGCATAGCATTTTTTATCAACTTATGCAATTATAATTATTTATTTATTTTATTTATGCAGTATTTTTTTCCTTTGTTTTTTTTTCTTTGATATCAATTCAAGTTACACTTTTTACACGCACGTAAGAAGTTACACTTCTTTGGCGTAACAAGATAAATATCATCATCATCATCATCATCATTACCATCATCATCATCATGATAGTCATCGTCATCATCATCATCATCATCATGATCATCATCATCATCACTATTCATCGATAGATGGCAAAACTAAAAAGTATCACCGCTGTGCCGGTCGGAGTGGGGGGTGTTAGGTTATTTTCGTTACGGCATTTCTGGATTCGGTCTCCACGCTCAAGGCCCGCGATAGAAGCTATGCAATAGCTTAAAAACCGACTGCAGAAAGCAACTAAAAAGTTCCAAACAAGTCACTTTTCAAGTAGTCTGATGCAGTTATTTTAGTTCAATTATTGATTCGATATTCGTGATTTCATGCGATTTCTTCTTTTTCACAATATGGCGTCTGGTTGTCGCCATATTGTATTTTGATTAATGTCATGTCTTTAGTAGCACTCATAAGAATAAGATGAATCAATTGACGTAAGAATTATCAGAATCGGCCCACGCATTTGGGCTCTATAATGCCACAAAGGAAAAAACATACATACATAGGCTGATAAACACATTACCCTCCCTTGCGTCGCGCAGTCGAGTAAAAAGTCCCCTGCAGCGTGTTTGTCTGTCTGTCTGTTCGCGACAACCTTAAAAACTACTGAACGGATTTTCATGCGGTTTTCACGAAAACACAGTACCCTTGCGAAGCTTGGGCAGGCCGCTATCATTTATATGGACGTTCCGTAGAGGCGATAAAATTCATAACGTCGATTTCTAATGTCGCTTGTCTTGTGGTCTATACTTAATGTTTTTTAATGTGGAAAAAGGTAATGTTATTTCCTATGAACTTAAAGGCCCAGTGCTTCTTCTGCCACTCTGTTACCTGGAGACCTCTCTAATGGTCTTTTTACAATCATCCTGGGCTTCGTAACTATGTTTTTTGCAGAAGTCTCTTTTTGGAAGGCTACCAATCTGTCCTCTTTTAGGGCTCGGAAAGTCCGAATGAAAAACGGAACCCTTATAGGATCACTCGTGTGTCTGTCTGTCTGTCAGTCTGTCCGACTATTCCCTCCCCTACTCCCCTTATCTCCAAAACTACCGGACCTAATTTTTTTTTTTAAATATTGGAGGTAGTTCTTTAATTATAGATTACAGGAAAACCTATAAGAAGTAAAGTTTTAAAAAATACCTGAAAACAATATGATTTGTTCGGAACGTAGGGTTCCGAACAAATCATATTTCTTTTTAGTGCGAGTTGACTCACTCTTGGCCGTTTTTTTTATTTAGTGCGGCAGTGCTTGTCAAACTATTACTGACTAAAACCCGTCCGGGTTCCTTTAGCTGCCGGTTTCTGATTCTGATTCTGGTTTTATTATCACGCCGATATTGCTCTTGTACAAATTTTCGAATGTATTTGCAATGTCAAACGCAAATTCGATAGTCCTCGAGTTATGTCTATTCTTAAGTAGAATCACACCCTCCTAATTTGAAACTAAACACGCATACCATCACAACAAACATCTCTCCACTTCACAACACACATGTAACAAGTTTCTTACTTCTAGGAACGTACACAGTAAATGCGATGCTATTTTTATCGGCAGCACACTTAAGACCTGTCGGCCAGGATTATTGAGCTCGCGCTAGAAAGCGTCTTACTTCTTCATCGATAACTTGATGAGACAAATAAATGTGATTTTAAGAAACATTCAGTCAGTATTGAAAAGGTTTACAATGAAGACAGTTATTTCCTGGTTTGTAAAAAAAATTGGGGTCTAAGAGAAGACTGAATAGGTGACTTTTAGGCAAGCGTGCTCCATCGTCGACCACATCATCGCTTACCACTACACACTCTTAATGCGCAATTATACGAATTTAATGATTTTAAATTGAACATCACATCTAAACCACTAGTTTTATCTTTTTTTTTTAAAATATGTTTTTCTAAACTATATATTTTCTTCATAATTGGATATATGAATATTTGAAATTATATTTTTATAACATGGTGTAATTATTTGTAAAGTTAAGTCTAATGCGGATAAAAAATTGAGAATCGCATAAAAGCGATTGATCGTATTTTTTATGAACTTTCGCCATTTTAAAGATAATTTATACGTGTTTTAGTATAATATTTGTTGTTTTATGTATAATAAATGAATAATGCGTCAAAGTTGCGACAGCGCTCCTTGATGGGCGAGTCCTATTACTGGGTGGACGTACGAAGCGTTGCGTGAGTTCAGCACAGAACCTAACCACTCAAGGTCGTTGGCATATAACTACACCTTAACAAAAGTATGAACATTATCTATAACGCCAAGAAAATCGTTCCGGATAGTCTGATAACTGAAGCTGGAGACCCTTCACCTGATCAGAACTTCCCGGAATATAAGATTCTGGTTATCCTGTAGTGTTGTGATTGGTAGATTCTTCAAACCCTTTAATTCAATCTCGTATTGCTTCCTGCCAGGGTCGCGGGAGTGATTGGAAGAGTCACCGCGACCCTGGCACAGGTAACTGAAGGAACACGGTTGGGCTTTAGTCAGTTAGTCTTTTTTTTTGTGGGGGTGGAAAATCATCCAATGACTTCTCCCGCACTGTCGTGTCAGACTTTTACTGACTAAATCGCACCCCTGTTCCTTGAGTTGCCTGAGTGCCCAGGGGCGCGGTAATAGTCAGTAAGAGTCTGACACGCCCTTTCGCGTCACCTAGAGCGGGAGAAGTTATTTGATGAGTTCCAACTCAAAAAAATCCTGAAAACATGTCAAATTTTAGCATTCAAGTAGGGCTTGAAACGTTCTGAACTCAAAATATCCAATTCAGAAAGCCGCCCATAGGCACTATTGTAACATAAACGCCACACTCAATAAAGTATTTCACGTGGACTTGCTTTTGGCAATATTAGATATGTTCACAACAAACTAAGATTACCGGTGTCAATGCCACCGTCCGTCCTACTTATCCCTAGAAGGATAAAGCGTGAATGCTTCACATTAACTGGTGCCAAATTGTGGGGAAATATGTTTGTTTATAACTTTATGTGTGGAGGTGAGGCAGTGCCAAAATATGCGAGAATGTAGATCAATGGCCGTACGACGTACGAGTACCTACCTATTTGGTGAATTCATTCATTTATTATTATCGCTAATTATATTATTATGTAAACCCTGGATAGGTATGTTAATGAATTATTATTGATATAGCGGTGATAAGCGCAGTAGAAGAAGGTCAAGGTGAAAAGGTCAGGTCAGTATAAAATACTAAGTCGTGAATAGAATATCTAAGTCAGGAAAAGTGTTTAACGAGATTCTTCAGAGAATATATTCTCAATAGAAGCTGGAAAGCAAATGTGGATACAGACCACTCATGTAGTTTTCCTGCTTTTCAAACAAAGCCCAATTTTGCAGAAAATATTTTAGTTCTACTTATTAATTCGTGTTATAAAGCTTTCCAAGCTGACCTCACAACGGTAAGTCTCCTTGATAAATATCACTGCTCATCTCAGATATGCAGCTGCTCCGGCTAATATGAATATTATCAGTGTCTTACATCACGCGGAGTGGGTCAGCAGAGACGTAAGTCGCTTGTCACGCACTTTTCTAATTATGCAGACAACGGCCTGGTGAATTAGCGCTGATTTTCAACATAGATAAAGACGGAAGGTGATAACATTTTTTTTGGGCTGTGAAAAAGACGGATGAAAAAAGATTGCATGTGGCGGAGATGAGAATGTTGAGATGGATGTGTGGAGTACGGAGAATTGATAAAGTGATTAATGAGTACATTAGAGGTAGTTTAAAAGTGGCGCCTGTCACAGAAAAGTTCCTTCGATTAGATTAAATACATTTTTAGTAAATAGGTATGCAAACAAGAGCAGCGACCAGTCTACGTAATATTTGTAGAGTACTGATCGATCGAGACGTGACCAAGTTCCAGTCTGTTCTCTATATCAGCACTGGCGGGGCAGTTTAGCGGACAATAACCTTCTCTATACATGACCGAAATCCAACGGTCAAGCATTTGAACGATCATTTTTAGAACACGTTTTTACCGATCCTGAAAATTACACAGAACGTTTAGGAAATCCGCGCCAAATCAGTTTTAAAAATGTGGGCAAGATCAGCTGGCGAACTAGTCTATGGCAAATAGAAAAGCAGCGGCGGATGTAAAATACCTCTCCTGGTGTTTTTTTAAAATCAGCAGGAACTAAGACATGCAGTTTGGCAGCGATTTCTTTCGAAATCTACTAACTTCGAGCTGACGTAGTGAACGCTTTTTTGAAACGAAGTCTCTATGCTCACGAGTTCATAGACTGCACTTGACTCAGAAATTCGCCAAAGTTCTTACAAAAGATGGTGAAGGCACCCTTCCAGAGTCTCTCGATAGACTAGTTCCCACTATATGTATAAGTACTGATTTGTCTAATGTACAGGGACGTCAGTCAAATTCCGCACCAAAAAAATTCTTGCGTGCGTGATCGGGCTATTTAAAAGACGTCTAGAAATGATCAAGCTGCAGCAATCCTCGCGAGCATTGCGTCGCAAATTAAAGAAAACGAAGTGTTATACGCCTCCATAAATAATATTTAAGCAAGCAAGATTTTTATTTTGGGTTGGAAATCATCAAATAACTTCTTCCAGGTCGAAGCGAGAGGACGTATCAGACTTTTTCTGACTAAAACCCACAAGTGTTCCTTCAGTTGCCTGTGCCAGAGCCGCGGTGACTCTTTCAAACACACCCGACATTGTCGAGCAATTTGACGGGATGATTTGTTGTGTAGAGTATTTGAATTCGCTAACATCAAGTTAACTACCAGCGTACGTCATCCAGCTGAAGTCAGTGTCCTGTTTTCACTACTTTGGAATTAACACCGCCTGAGTTCTGTAACGAATCATCAAGGTGAAAAATTCTTACGGGTTGTGACATTGACAAAACTGTTTACTACATCATTCCACTGATGGACATAGACTACCCCCAAGTGTCGCTACAACCACCGATCCTGTGCGTCTCGCATCCATCAGACTTCCTCACCAGATCATCGGTCCACCCTGTGGGAGGACTTCCAGTGCTACATCTTCCGGTACGCTGCCGCCTCACCAGAACCTTCCGGCCCCATCGACCATCTTTTCGGCAAGCAATGTGCTCTGCCCAATACCACTTCAGTTGTGTGAGTAATGGAGATTGTTCGGGCTATGTCGATAACCTTGGTTCTTCTACGGATGTCTTAATTCCTCATTCAATCACGCAACGAATCTCTGGACATAGCTCTCTCCATTTCCCTTTGGGTGACTTTACGAGTAAGCCTTTTTATGAGGCACATTGTGAGCAACTATGTTTCAGGGCTTTATTATATCATCACTGGCAAAATGCACAGGTCATAGACTTCCATCTTGAGACACTGTGGTATATGACACGAGAAGATACCGCGCAGCTTCCCGAATGCTGCCCAGCCGAGTCAGATTCGACGGTTGGCCTCTTTCTCGAAGTTTATACCACGTTTACCATTAATTTCTCACAATTACCCTGTAAGTGTGTGCTTCGCAAAGTCCATAAACAAGTCGCAGTGAGTAGACACTGAAGACTGCGGGTGTCGACCTCTGGACCAGCCACTTCTCATACGAAAAAACTGTACGTCCTTTGCTCCCGCGGTAATACACCTGACTCTCAGTACATTTTGGTTGTTGAAAGCAAGACTACTAGCATATAGAAAAGTTTTATTAATATCTTATGTTATTCTTTTTTCCACTTTTATGCTACGATTCTGACATACTCTTTCCGCTTCGTTAACGTCCTCTGGTTATGACCATAATTTAATTCGGTAAATACTTTATGTATGTATTATGATACATACATAACATATTTACCGAATTAAATTATGTGAAAGTAAAATAAATGAATAAGATCCTTTCGGAATGCATCACAAGCACAGAATGATTAGTTTCATTTGTAGAGGTTTACGAGCTTCACGCGGACGAAGTCGCGGGCAACAGCTAGTTAAACAGAAAACAAGATTTTTTTTTTAACAAAAGCAAATTGTTGTTCGTTTCATGGCCAAAATTTGGCATTCCCCGTCAAGTTCATTGGTCAATGGGAAGTTAAAACATTCTTCGTAACAAAATGATGTGACAGACGACGGATAGACAGACAGACGGATAGACGAGCGGACGGGCACGTCAGTAACAACAATAGTGCTCCGTTTAGACCCTTCGGGTACGGAACCCTAAAAACCACCAAATCACCTCTAAATCGTTGAGATGAAACCATGTTACTCCTTAATTTTTTTATCAAAAGAGATAAATTGCTTTTCAATACAAAGGAAAATGATTTGGTTTGTTCCTTTTTTAAATATATATTATTTTTATTATAATAAATTAAAAATGCGTCTAATTTGGGACAGCGCTCCTTGATGGGCGAGTCCTATTACAGGATGGACGTACGACGCTTTGCGTGAGCTCAGCACACAACACGCAAGCTAAGCACTCCAGGCCGTTGGCATTAGGTTGCGCCTTAATAATACGATTATATACATACTTTCGTTTTCAGCCATAAAATGAAAAAGTAATCATTAAAATGTTAATTTTAATTACAAATTGATTTTTATATACATAGGTACATATTAACATATTCTTAACCACACTGAGTATTCCTAACTAATGAAGGCTCATCAACGCGACAAACAGCAGGAAAGTCAGGACTCTTCTCACAGATGAACGTGCAGGGAGTGTCACACAGCAAGTCGTTCAGCAGACCCGTGCGACAGATCGAACCGCAGAACTCACCTACATGCGCCCCGTTTGGCTCCCCTTCATTGAATTTACTGAACCCTGCTTCAGAAAGGGTTTGGCCTGAAAAGGACAAAACATTTTAATATAGAGTGACCAGATTTTTTTTTTGCTGTGAAGTCATCGAATAAGTGTCAGACTCTTACTGACTAAAACCCACCCGCGACCAAGGCAGTGGGTGGCCAGCTTGGACGTGTACTGTGTAGTAGCACACATGTGGCTAAATAATTTAAATATAAACTATAGGTCATAAAATATTTTTAAAAACAATCTTCTATTTGGGACAATGAAAATAAAATATATTAAAAAAACAAGTTGAAAATAAATCCTAGTAAGTATTTGGCGTGGAGGTACTTACTTATATTCTTAAAAGCTTGAGACACAGAAGTATAGTAAGTACCTAATCTGTAACCTGTAACGGGTATTGCCTCAAGCTTTTAAGTTTATAGGTATAAACTGTGGTGATTGTGCACACTGCCTAAGTCCGCGTGTGGGTACCGGTCTTCAGCTGGCTGTTGAGATTATTGAAGAGTCGTTCGAATATAGAATGAGTAGGCATCACATTTGTTTTAGGGATCAGTTCTGCTCGCCTGGCCGAAGTGGGCACTTGTATTATTCTGTTTTTACCAATATAGTTATCAAGAGTGCCCCATTACTATTTCCTTCCTTACACTGCACATATACTCGTAAGCCAGTCACTCTTATACACCACACTCTCGCAATCAGCGAGTGAGACCACTCCCCTGTAGCTTCTGGAGCGCCCCTGGAGGCCTGCGGGCTCTACAGTACCTACACGCCAAATACTTACTAGAATTTTTTTTCAACTTGTTTTTTATTTTTTTTTATTTTCATAGTCCCAGATAAAAGTTTGTTTTTTAAAATATTTTTTTATTTTTTTTTTACCTTTAATTTATTTTTATCTTTTTAGTGGGTAAGTAATTTTTGATAAGGCGTGATGTCTTAAAATATTCTACGGATATTATGATGTGATGTAAAGTGCTCCTCAAGACGAATCAATCGAGCCCAGACTCGAGGGGTTCAAAAGTTCCTATAGCCATCTTCCTTCTCCATCATCAGACCAGCTCCATGGTACCATATTATTGTATTGTCACCAAAGTTACATAACTACACCAAATTGGAGTCCAATCGGACATCGGGAAGTGGGTCCAATTTGAGTTGCAAGATTCCACCCGAACAAACATAGTTACATACATATATATATAGTTACATAATACATACATTGCAAGTTAAATAAAAGCTTGTGATAAACTAGCTTTTTTTATCAACCTGACTTGACCCGCGCGATCGTCACTACAAAAGTCAATTTAAAACTATTCATCGTCATATCTCAGAATTAAAAAGGTGCAAAAAAATATAAATTACCCTGAATTGTCCTCCAATCTCCACGTTCACCCCAATCGTAAAAACCTATCAAAGCTACATTTTGAAACTTTGCTGGCATTCCAAACATGATGTCTTTGCCAGGTATTTTAGCGAATACGTCTTTGAGAACTGTAGCTTCGATGTCACTGTTCACAATAGCAAGATGGCCACCTTCAGCTGAACAAGTGAGCGCTGCGCGGGAAAAGTTTCGTGCTACTTTGTGAAACTTATAACACTTGTTAGTTCTTGGATCCAGGTGGTATTCTGTAAAGAAATTCAGTATTATACTCGTCAAAAATTCTATGGACGGCCGTTTTCAATTTAAGTAACAAATCGAATCGATTTTGGCAACGCGCCAAAAGTACAGTCAAAAGATTATAGTACAGATAGAAGTGTTATTTTTGTTTAAAGGACATAATATAAAATAACAGCTGTGTTGTGTTTTCAATCTTTGTTGAATATTCTTTTTAGTCTTCGTAGAATATGATTCCAAATTAAAAAAATGTTTTTTGATTTAAAAAAAACAACGACAATTTAAAAATGTTTTAGAGTAATGTGTAGTACAGAGAGTACGACGAGGTGAGGCACTGTTTGGTATGCTCTGACTCTTCAATTTGCCTCTTGGCTTCTTCACATCGTGTAAAGGCTGTCGTTTAGTAAAATAAAAGCAACATACAGAATCTTGCTTGTATTTTTCAGAAGAACAGGCCACTTCTCTTTGGACCTTCGTTGGGGCTATGCCTCTAAGTGGGTATCGTACAGCAAGTGGTTTTGATTCTTGGGAGGGCAATAATGATCCAGAAAGCTACATCATATTGCCGGGCAAGGACAAATTGACGCCAAACAAGGCATGCAAAGTTGCCAGCCGAAAAGCAAACAACGATGTGCGAAGAACATGTGAGGAGGCAATTAAAAAGATTAGTCTGTTACTCCCTACGAGAATATAAGTTTATTTACCTGGATCCACAGTGCCGCATTCATTGACTTCTACTTGAGGGTTCTCTGGCCGATAACAGATATAAGGACGAGTGTCTCCACAGGGACGGTCTGCTGACTCTCCTCCACCATTGAAACTTATACAACTTTCTCTATTGTCCTCATTATCTGGCTCACTTTCAGTCCAATCTATTGGAATTTTCGAGAGCGGTATACCTGTAATGTTTACCTGTATTAGTATCTGATTGATGCAGAATAAAAGCTTATTTATTACACCGATTGTCTAACCTTCAACTGTATGATAATCTCCTTGAGAGAGAGTGGCATGAATTCCGGTAAAGATTTCTTTCTTCGAGTACTTTATGATGTGTATCATTTCAGATTTAATTTCTAGCGTGGTTGGTGAAGCTAGAACAGCACCTGTAAGCAGAATGAAAACAAAATAGCTGCTTTGAGATGGCTCAGTGGTAAGGGAGCCTTGATACGCTGACACTACCCGAGTGCAGGGTGCAATACAAAAACGACGAAAGTGTAGGTACGTCAATTTGTGGATAAAAGAGCTTACCTTCCAGAGCACATCGCAGCCGCGCATCGAACCAAGTAGCTGGCACATTAAAATATTTAAACCACCCTTTGGCCACAATACTGTATTTGTAATCACATCTGAACGATCCCTCTGAAATACAAGTAAATAAATATTTTTTATAAATATATCAACCAACGGAATATGACTTTGATCGAATATATATTTTTTATTTATTTATTTACACTTCATGCAACTAAAGTACAAAGGCGGACTTAATGCCTTAGGCATTCTCTACCAGTCAACCAAGGGTGGTGGAGAGATAATATGGCAGGTGCATAAAAAAAAAAACAAACAAAGCAACACCAAGTAGAAATATTAAAAAAAAAACGTGAACGAAAATATATATATTAATAATAAACATACATATAAATTTAATATAATAACTACCAGCAAATATATTTGTATATATATATATATATATAAAGTAATAAATAAGGTTTTTGAGACGACTCACGACACTCGACGAATTTTTTGTTGTTGTTTGTTAATTGATCGATCAAGGTACTACGTTGGCGTCAACGTCCAGTGTTACTAGATACCACTGAGTACTAATATATCACAAGAAGTAGTTCACAACCCCCAGACAAGACAGTTAGCAGATTTTCGGTACTTAGACTGCCGAAGCAACTATCAAAGATCTGAAAATTACAGCCGGGAGGCACAAGACAGGAGGCACGGAGGAGTCTCAGTATGTAAAGGATTGTCACCCATCCGAGAACATCGCTTAACCTTGAAGACTGACCTATGCGGCTGGTACAACTTAGCCACGAATTCAAAGTTAAACAACATTTTACATATTAAACTTTACGGCAACACAATAAGAAAATCTGTTCCCAAATTTCTTCGGAATGATTTTTATTATTATAATCTCGCGCAGATAATAAAATAAATATGGAATACATTGTAGTCAAGTGTCACTTCTAGTAAGTGACTTCTAATCTAATAATTAATAAATTCAAACCGAAATCAACTTACCAATAAAATTCAGGCAGATCAGAAACACAAAATTATTTAAACAAGACTTCATTTTGTGAGGACTGAGATGGAATGATGATGTAGTAGTAGCTTTACAAATATTTGATTCCAGTGTTGTGTTGGCAGAAATAGACCTGATGAGTTCAAAAATAGGAAAACGTAATTCATCTGTAGAGATGGTGTAGCTATGAATATGTTTAGAAGACCTGAATAACGTTATGTCAGTTTTGATAGTTAGATAACAAATAATAATTTTCTATAGTTTAAAAAAACTAAAAATACACTTTATTCTTATTTTTTCGTGTTCTTCTTAGACTTAGAATGACGTCATTTAGCTAACCATGCATTGTCATCCAAACTAAACCTAAACATGTAAGGAGATCATTGACACCTACCTAAGAAAATACCTTTTATCAAATAATATATAAAATATAATATAAATCAATTTAATCATATAATTTTAAATCACTATAATATACCTCACATTGGTTTGCTTTATTCGTGAATCTGTTATAATATGTGGCGGAGTGTACAGTGTAATAAGTGTAAGTCTGTAAGTACATATTTTATTGTAAATAGGATTTGCTTAACAATGACGACAGTGGTGATGCCGCACCAAGTGCTAGTCAACCTGCCACTTCGCTGGATGGGCTAGTGAAATGCCCTCACTGTTCCCAAGCACGGTTTTTAAGGGCGCACGGGGCTTGAAGGTACATTTAGGCAAGAAACATAAAGTCCACAATGTACCTTCATCATGCCCAATAATACCCACTCTCCTAACACCGGATTCACCGCCTCAACCCCTTTGGCAAACCCTTTCAAAATCAAAAACTTTATTATTATTATATATTAACAACCGCAGTGCCAAAAAGAGTTCCTCGTGGCGCAAGACCATCCGTGGCTTCAAGCTTAGCGCGTTATGTCCGCCTCACCGTCCGAGAGAACTCACAAAGTTGTAACGTAGTGGCGTTACAATCTCAATTAAAATTAAACATAAGGAAAAAACCACAGTGGTCAAAAGCCACTAATTCAAGCCAGTGTGACGTAAGGAGGTTACGTGGGAAGTAAAAAATGACAACACGTACCTCGGACAACATAAAAAAAAGTATATTGTGTAGAGAAAGGGCGTGGGAAAGTTTGTAGTCACAGATTTCGGCACTCCCTGGGAGATGGCACGGTACTACCCTGGCTCAGCCTGGTGACGGATTACTCGGGGGAGCCACGTTGCGTTCGCCCCGGAGATGTCGGCCGGCAGGTGGTAGCGCCAGCTCGTAGGGTCGACAGGAGCCAGGAAGAATCGGCGGGCAGGTGGTCGTGCCGACTCGGAGATGGCTAGCAAAAGCCACGCGGGTAAATAAGTACCCGGCGTGGAGCGAGCCGCCGTGGTAAGTGGCCTAGTGGTGACTGTGTGTGTGATTCCTTCCCAACATTAATTGAGCAGAAAATACAAAATGTTAATGATATCTCGGAACGGCTTTTCAAAATTAACATGCATTCAGCCTTTACTCTTATCCAATACTGTTGCTTTGGACCAAAATTTACGTATAGCCTTCGTCTGTGGAAACACCAGAAACTTTTGGAAAAAGTCGACGAAATCATTAGGAATACTCTTTCTTCAATCCTAAATGTGGCCTTGGACGACCGAGCATGGCAGCAAGCCTCGCTTCCCATTCGCCTGGCTGGCTTCGTCATCCGCAAAACTTCTAGTATAAGTTTACCGGTCTTCCTTTCCTCGGTCCACAGTACTGAAAAGTTAACCAGGAAAATCTTATCTTCCTCACTGGTTGATTTTGAAGTACCGTGTTTGACCGATGCGTTGAACGCCTGGAAAATGGCTTGTTCAAATACGGATTTGCCCGACAACCTGTCCTCCCAGAGACGGTGGGATGGAAAAAAAAAGAGACGCTGGGATGTGCCGCTCTTCAACATTATACGGAACAACTTGGTTAACACGTCTTCGAATACTGTTGAGCGTGCGCGTCTACTGGCTGTGGGGGAATGGGAGTCGGGTTTGTGGCTTCAGGCACTTCCGTCATCCACCATAGGCACTATGATGGATGACGCATCTTTTCGGCTCGCCACATGTCTACGCTTAAGTGTACCTTATGCACATCGCTGCCATTGTGGTGAAGCTGTCAACAGCCTCGGACACCATGGCCTTTCCTGCTGCATGAGCGCAGGCCACATAGCACGGTACGCCAGCATCAACGATATTATTCGTCGAGCTCTCGTCACCGCCGGCGTACCTGCCGTATTAGAACCAAGTGGCTTGGTACGTGACGATGGGAAGAGACCAGATGGCATGACGTTGGTGCCTTGGAAGGTGGGTAGGCCTCTGGTGTAGGACGCAACCTGTGTCGACACCCTTGCGCCATCTCATGTTTTAAGTACGGCGGGCTATGCCAATTACCAATAAGTAACCTTATTGGTAATTACAGTTTTGAGCCATTTGGGTTCGAAACGCTTGGGTCATGGGATCCGAGTGCACGCCATCTTTTTAAAGATATTTCTCACCGACTGGTTGACACTTTGCGTGACCAGAGGGCTGGCACGTTCTTCAAAATCAAAAATCAAAATCAAAAGTCATTTATTCAAACTAGGCTGAGAACCAGCACTTTTTGAACGTCAAAGTTCTACATAAAGACAGTCCCCCAAAAAACGCCCGCCCGTCACCACTTCCTAGTGTTTTAGCTTCGCCCAAAGAATTAGCATTGCTATTCAACGTGGCAATGCTGCCAGTCTTTTGGGCACGTTTCCGGCTTGCCCAGATGACAGTGATGTGATGGAATACGTCGACACCTAAGTATATTCTGTTTTTTTTTTAAATATATATTATTATACTAGCTGTTGCCCGCGACTTCATCCGCGTGAAGCTCGTAAACCTGTACAAATTAAACTAATAATTCTGTGCTTGCGATGCATTCCGAAAGGATCTTATTCATTTATTTTACTTTAATAACATAATTTAATTCGATAAATATGTTATGTATGTATTATGACCAGATGTTTGGACGTCAACGAAGCGGAAAGAGTACCTATGTCAGGATCGTAGCATAAAAGTGGAAAAAAGCATAACTTTTAATAAAACTTTTATATAGGCTTGTAGTAGTCTTGCTTTCAACAACCAAAATGTACTGAGAGTCAGGTGTGGTGACGTACAGTTTTCTCATATTATGGGACGTGGCTGGTCCAGAGTTCGACACCCGTAGGCTTCAGTCTCTACCCACTGCGACTTGTTTATGGTCTTTCGAAGCACACACTTACAGGAAACTGCACGCACTTGAATTGGACGGGGTAATTGTGAGAAATTAATGGCAAACGTGGTATAAACTTCGAGAAAGAGGCCAACCGTCGAATTTGACTCGGCTGGGCAGCATTCGGGAAGCTGCGCGGTATTTTCTCATGTCACATACCACAGTGTCTCAAGATGAAAGTTTTTGACCAGTGCGCTTTGCCATTGATGACATAATATCATAATATAGCCCTGAAGTATAATCGTTCACAATGCGCCTCATAAAAAGGCTTACTCGTAAAGTCATCCAAATGGAAATGGAAAGAGCTATGTCCAGAGTTTCATTGCGTGATTGAATCAGGAATTAAGACATCTGCAGGAGAACCAAGGTTACCGACATAGCCCGAACAATCTCCATTACACACACAACTGAAGTGGCATTGGGCTGAGCATATTGCTTGTCGAACGGATAGTTGCTGGGGCCGGAAGGTTCTAGTGTGGCGGCAGCGTACCGGAAGGTGCAGCACTGGAAGGCCTCCCACAGGGTGGACCGATGATCTAGTGAGAATTTCGTAAGAATTTTTCACCACGATGATATTTCTCCGCAGAGTTTAAGCCGGGATCCGTTACAGAACTCAGGCGATGTTAATTCCAAAGTAGTAAAATCAGCTGGATGACGTACGCTGGTAGTTAGCGAATTCAAATACTCTACACAACAAATCATCCCGTCAAATTGCTCGACAATGTCGGGTGTGTTTGAAAGAGTCACCGCGGCTCTGGCACAGGCAACTGAAGGAACACTTGTGGGTTTTAGTCAGAAAAAGTCTGAAGACATCCTCTCGCTTCCACCATAAAAAAAATCTTGCTTCACACCAGTATTTATGGAGGCGTATAACACTTCGATCTCTTTAATTTACGACGGAATGCTCGTGAGGATTGCCGCAGCTTGATCATTTTTAGACGTCTTTTAAATAGCCCGATCACGCACGCAAGAATTATCTTGGTGCGGAATTCGACTGATGTCCCCTACATCAGACAAATCAGTTCTTATATAGTGAGAACTACTCTACCGAGAGACTCTGGAAGGGTGCCTTCACCATATTTTGAAAGAACTTTGGCATTAACGTGAATTTCTGATTCAAGCACAGTCTATGAACTCGTGGCCAGAGACTTCGTTTCAAAAAAGAGTTCACTACGTCAGCTCGAGTTTCTCGTGACATCACGGGTAGAGTTCGAAAGAAGCGCCGCCAAACAGCATGTCTTAGTTCCTGCTGATTTTAACAATCACCAGCAGAGGTATTTTACAGCCGCCGCTGCTTTTCTATTTGCCATAGTAATTCATTCCATACGATCAAAGAGCAACCCTTGCGCGCGGCCTTTGTCATTAAATACACCTCTTCGCTTATTTCACGTATAGTACGCCAGTCAGCTGAACTTTGTCATACGTAAGGTAGTTCGGAAGCTGATCTTGCCCACATTTTTAAAAATGCCAAGACCGTGATTTAGCGCGGATTTTCTAAACGTGCTGTGTCATTTTCAGGATCGGTAAAAATGCGTTCTAAAAATGGACGTTCAAATGCATGATCGTTGGATTTCGGTCATGTATAGAGAAGGTTATTGTCCGCCAAACTGCCTCGCTAGTGCTGATGTAGATACCAGACTGGAACTTGGTCACGTCTCGATCGACCAGTACTCTGCAAAGACTACGTAGACTGGTCGCTGCTCTTGTTTGCATACCTATTTACTAAAAATGTATTTAATCTAATCGAAGGAATGACAACAATTTTTAACCTTTTCTTTGCCATTTTTTTATTATGTCTATAAAAATAGTAGTAAGAATGGAAAAAAAAACGAATGACTTGTTTACAGTAAGAATACATAAAAATAAACAAAAAAATCACCAAAAAATATAAACGTGCTAGACTCAAACTTTCATCTTCGCACTTGAAAGAGAGTGCTGAAACCAACGCGCTACGATCTTAGCTGATATAATATCAAAATAGGGGTTAATATGTATATACACGTCATTATTGATTGCTTGGCTCCTTGTAGTGGGAATCCCCCTCTTGGTATAAAATTTTAAGGCATAACGTTTTCGCATAACTTTTATTAGCTTAATAATACTGTGGCTTAATAATACTTAAGCATAATGCATAATTTTTAAGGCAAAATATTTAATCGTCTATCAATAGTCCAACAGCGAGCGAAGCGAGCTCGGGAACTTAGGGCACCCCGACGACACGGACATGTTAGGTTAGAATGGGATGTATGCAATTTTATTAGTCATATTGCCATTGTCTTAAAAAGTCAATATGTTGTGCTACAAAAGTTAGTTGTCTAAAGTGTAATTTAAGCCCGCGTAGGCGCGGAGGAGCGAGGCGGCCTGCTACCTGAGGAGCAGGTGGTTTCAACGTTCGCCGCCGCGCCGCGGCTGTGGCTGGCAAACCGAAGCTGCGGTGGTGAGCGTTAAATCCATCTGAGACGATAAGCTCGCGTGGGATCGTCAGAGCTCCTCAGCGCCGGAGCCGTGACAGAAATCATGCCTGTTGCATGTCAGATGCTTGCTTGCATGCATGGTGTATGCTTGTTTGCATGCTTCTTACAACTGTAAATTTTCTGAGATAAGATAATTCTGCCTTTTAATCATCTCACCTTATTTTTATTCCAAAGAACATTATGTATAAATATCACTATGCTTTTACAACATTATGCTTCATTATTATTATGCCAACTGTATTTATGGCACTAAACGTTATGGCAAAACATTTATGCCTAATAATATTGTGCGTTATCATGCTGAATTTCGTTATAGCAATGTAAATTATGACAATAAATTTTATATTTATCATTAGTAAACTCATTGTGGATGATATCGTGATGATTTTAATTTCGGAAGTTTAAATTCGTAACTATATGTAATAATGTAAAAAAATGTGTTTAACTTTTTCGCCACTTCGATTTAAATATATGTTTTGGCTAGTTTTTACAAAAAAAAAACGAAGAATATCGAATTAAAATATTGATGTTGTGTTAAAAAGTCATTTCATTATTATTTTTTAAATATCATCGAACATGATGCAAAAAAAATATAAAAATAAGTTGTTGGAACTAGGGATGTAACTCGCGGTAAAGTGTCGTTCAAACAAACATAATGCAACATTGCCCATCGCCCCCTATAGCAAATAGTGTGACAATTTACAGCCCATAAAATGACTTGAGTCTTTAGACAAAATACTTTTCTGTTAACGCTAACGCTAACGCTTCGTGCAAAATGTATGGCAACGACATTACTGGGCGTGAGTCACATGACAGTTCTCTCCGCAGATAGTGTCCTTGCCATACATTTTGCACGAAGCGTTAGCGTTAGCGCTATTATACAAGTTATTTGGCTATGGGGGCAGACCAGTAAATATTATTTATACAAAATTTGCACGGAATCGGCTTAGTAGTTTTTGCGCCAAGTGAAAACATCGCTCCACAATTCTACTGTTCTATTATACTCGTATGTATCGATTAACCCACCCTAAAAAAATAAGTATTGCAATCTTTATGAGACACAACACATCATAAGTATTATATTCTAAGTTTCAAAATGGAAGGAATGAGATTTTTCACACAAACCGGTTTTCCCCTTTTCACTCCGGTAGGGGTTGATTATGAAAAATTCGTCTGAATTGTTAAAATGACTTTACTTTTAAACTATTTATAACAATTTTCCAGCAAGCAAAAAAACTATTCCCTAAACACTTCAACACCCATTTTCACTCCTTTAGGGGGTGATTTTCGAAAAATTCAAAAATATTTCATTCTTATTTTTTAATCTACTTAATAATTAAATAAATTAATCATGCAATAAGTAATTGAGTTCGCACGACTGAAACGGATTTTTTTGACATTTGACAGTTCTTCACTCAATTTCACAATCATCGAGAGTCTAAGCAGTGACGTAAAGTTGGTTTCAAAGAATTCACAAAGTAAATAAATAAATTTTAGACCTTAGCTAGGTAAGTATTCCTTGGTTTTTTCGTGGTGTGGGAAATCATCCAATGACTTCTCCCGCTCTGGGTGGAGTGGGAGGGCGTGTCAGACTTTTACCGACTAAAACCCACCTCTGTTCCTTCCCTGCCTGAGAACCCAGGGGCGCGGTAACCCTGTTTCGAATTTATACGCTATCTGCATGCCAGATACAGGCATCGGCCATGATGGGCCCGTCAGTTGTTGCTGACATCTCTTTGAGGTGCGCGTGGCCGACTCTTGGGCATGGTGCTGATCGCACGGCGAGCTTCCCATTAATCTCCCTCCGCAGGCTCGCGTCTACGGTGGCCGGAGACCGTCTCGCAATCTCCGATGCCCAGGGTGTCTCCTCCTGCGGCGGTTGTGGCTGGGGGCGTGAGGGCGACTCCGTTGAGTCTCCTTCACCCGTTCCGGCTCCTCCTTCGCAATCATTATTGCTTCGCAGGAGGCGACTGCTTCCCATTTCCTCTCGCTATTCTATTCTATTCTATAAAATATGGAACGAACTTACTGCAAAATAGCGTAGGTACTGATAACCTTACCGTTCGACGACTGAGCAGCAAATGAGCGTCGAGCGACACTCGACACTCGATCGAGCGCTCGCTTTTATAGGAATCGGTTGATACCACCACTACCAACAATAAGTTCAGCTAATAGCCGACCGCGCTCCTTGATGGGCGAGTTCTATTACTGTTTTTTAATTACGCGTTTCGTGAGCTCAGCACAGAACACGCAAGCTAACAACTCAAGACCGTTGAAAAAAAAAGTAAAAAAAAAAACAATAAAAAAGTAATCATTATAAATGTTAGCTTTAATTACAAATTGATTTTTATATATGTTATGGACAAGCTTACGGCAAAATAAATAATGATTTGAACACATTGCCTCGACATTATAAATATTGCTGTGTGGGCTTTGGGCAATCTGATTATACACAGGTATAGTGTGGTGGCGTGGGTTCGTATCCAGTAAAAGACAATGGTTACAACACGAAAAACAGTTTAATACCGATACACAATAACTTGACACAGCAGAACTATGGATAAGTTTATCTTTACGGGTAGCGGTGCTGGCTGCGGATCGCTGGGACCCAAAAATAACGCCGTACAACTGGCAGTACATCCCGACACAGTCAGGTTTGGTTAGAAAGGGATGAAGGGATGGGGGAAGGGGGAGGCGAAGCGAGCGAACAGACCCTGCTAGCCTCTTCGTGGTTATTTTTTTAAACCATTCAAAAGTAGGAGCACCGCGATGCGGGCCTCCGTTGACCACCTCACTTTATGCGGGAGATGTATGTGCGACCGTCGCGTCGGTAGCACATACATCTCCCTATGATATTTATTTATCCTTTATTTCAGGCAACTAAGAAAACTGTCTGTTTGAAACAAAAATAACAGTTATAAAACTGGTTTTAATTGTTCTGCCCCCTATGTGACTAGCGTTATAAATAATGCCCGGTCAATTTGATTATTACAATAGTTGTTATCACACTGCCCTCTCATATTGGGCATTTTTGATAATGTCCTAATAATCACATGGTCCATAATATATACATATTATTATTATTTATTGTACACATAAAACACATACAGAAAAAACACAATGGGACAGTTAATTACAAAGGCGAGCTCAACCCAGCGTTTGGGTTTTCTTACAGCAAACCAAAAGGTGAAAAATACATAATTGCTTAGGATTATTATAAGTGCACAACAAAACTCAAAATCTTATATTGTTGCTTAAATAAACTAAACAAATATGTGATACACAATCATAATACTCGTATATAACTATAATATAAACAAAGAAATTCTATAAAAACATATTATTATGGGTCATGTTGACAGGAAATGCTCCCTTATTACTCTCCTGAATACCTCCAACGAAGGGCTATCCCTTAGAGTGTGTGGAAGAGATTCAAAGGCGTACAGCACGAACAGTAAAGGATCCAACGTAACGACTAGAAGAGTGGGAAGGAAACCGAAGGAGAAGAGAGGACGACGAGTGGCAAGGTTTTCCTCTTGGAACAAGAGCGGACAAAGCGTTCCCGGAGATACAAGGGAGAGTTGGGATTGTGAAGAACTGAAAAGAGTAAGGAAAGAATGTGGGTATCCCGACGTTGCCGAATAGGCAGCCACCTCAACCGCTTCCGAAATTCTGACACATGATAGTACTTCCGAAGGCCAAAGATGAAGCGTATGCACAAATTCTGCAGACGTTCGAGCTTATCAAGGAGTATACATAGGTACATATAAACTTATTCATAACCAGACTGAGTATTCCTAACCAATGATGGCTCATCAACGCGACAAACGGCAGGAAAGTCAGGACTCTTCTCACAGATGAACGTGCAGGGAGTGTCACACAGCAAGTCGTTCAGCAGACCCGAGCGATGGATCGAACCGCAGAACTCACCTACATGCGCCCCGTTTGGCTCCCCTACATTGAATTTACTGAACCCTGCTTCAGAAAGGGTTTGGCCTGAAAAGGACAAAACATGTTAATACAGGATGGACTGCTTTTTTTTTTGGCTCTGAAGTTATCAAACATGTGTCAGACTCTTACTGACTAAAACCCACCCAGTTCCAGGGGCCGCGGTGACTCTTTCAAACATATCCGTTACCCGGACCGAGGGTGGCGAGCTTGGATGTGTACTGTGTAGTAGCACAAATGAGGCTAAATAATAATTTAAAAATAAATTAAAGGTAAAAAAATATTTTTATAAACAAACTTTTATTTGGGATAATGAACATAAAATACATTAAAAAAACAAGTTGAAAATAAATTCTAGTAAGTATTTGGCATGTACCTACCTATATTCTTAAAAGCTTGAGGCACTACCCGTTACAGGTTAGGTACTTGCTATACTTCTGTGCCTCAAGCTTTTAAGGATATAGGTATTAGGTAAGTACCTACACGAAAAATACTTACAAGTTACTAGAATTTATTTTCAACTTTTTTAATTTTTTTTTATTTTCATTGTCCCAGATAAAAAAAGTTAGTTTTTAAAAATATTTTTTTACCTTTAATTTATTTTTAACTTTTTAGTGGGTAAGTATTTTAGATAAGGCGTGATGTTTTAAAATATTCTACGGATATTATGATGTGATGTAAAGTGCTCATCTAGACGTATTAATCGAGCCCAAACTCGGTGGGGTTATGTTATTTTATCACAGAAATGGTGTGGCCACCTTCCAGCTTCATCATCAGACCCTGTATATCGTAAAGCCGTAAAGTGCTCCCCAAAACGAATCAATCGAACCCAAACTTTGTGGGGTTATTTTTTTTTATTACAAAGATGCCGTAGCCACCTTTCAGCTTCATCATCCGACCCTGGATATCGTCTAGGCGTAAAATTCTCCTCAATATAATTCAATCGAGCCCAGACTCGATGGGTGTATCTTGTTTAGTTCAGAAGTTCTTATGGCCATCTTCCGTCTCCATCATCAGACCAGCTCCATGGTACCATATTATTGTATTGTCACCGAAGATACATAAGTACACTAAATTTGAGTCCAATCGAACGTCGGGAAGTGGGTCTAATTTGAGTTGCAAGATTCCACAAGCTTGTAATAAACTTGCTTTTTTTATCAACCTGACTTGACTCGCGCCATCATCACTAGAAAAGTCAATTTTAAACTATTCATCGTCGTCTCAAAATTTAAAAGATGCAATAAAATATTATAAATTACCATGAATGGTCCTCCAATCTCCACGTTCACCCCAATCGTAAAAACCTATTAAAGCTACATCTTGAAAAACTGCTGGCATTCCAAACATGATGTCTTTGCCAGGTATTTTAGCGAATACGTCTTTGAGAACTGTAGCTTCGATGTCACTGTTCACAATTGCAAGATGGCCACCTTCAGCTGAACATGTGAGCGCTGCGCGGGAAAAGTTTCGTGCTACTTTGTGAAACTTATAGCACTTGTTAGTTCTTGGATCCAAGTGGTATTCTGTAAAAAAAAATCAGTATTATACTCTCCAAAAATTCTATGATTGGCCGTTTTCAATTTCAGTAACGAATCAAATCGTACATTTTGTTGTTTAAATAGATTTTGGCCACACGCCAAAAGTACAGCCAAAAGATACAGCTTTATGTGTTATTTTTATTTACAGGACATAATACAAAAAAAAACAGCTGTGTTGTGTTTTCAATCTCTGTGGAATATTCTTTTTACAGAGAGTACGACAAGAGGTGAGGCACTGTTTGGGATGCTCTGACTCTTCAATTTGCCTCTTGGCTTCTTCACATTGTGTAAAGGGTGTCGTTAAGTAAAATAAAAGCAACATACAGAATCTTGCTTGTATTTTTCAGAAGAACAGGCCACTTCTCTTCGGACTTTCGTTGGGGATATGCCTCCAATGGGTATCGTACGGCAAGTGGTGTTGATTCTTGAGGGGCCAATAATGATCCTGAAAGCTACATCATATTGCCGGGCAAGGACAAATTGACGCCAAACAAGGCATTCAAAGTGAGCAGTTTCACCAGCCGAAAAGCAGACATCGGTGTGCGAAGAACATGTGGGGAGGCAATTCAAAAGACTAGTCTATTACTCCCTACGAGAATATAAGTTTATTTACCTGGATCCACAGTGCCGCATCCATTAACTTCTACTTGAGGGTTCTCCGGCCGATAACAGATATATGGACGAGTGTCTCCACACGGACGATCTGCTGACTCTCCTCCACCATTGAAACTTATACAACTTTCTCTATTACCCTCATTATCTGGCTCACTTTCAGTCCAATCTATTGGAATTTTCGAGAGCGGTATACCTGTAATGTTTACCTGTATTAGTATCTGATTGATGCAGAATAAAAGCTTATTTATTACACCGATTGACTAACCTTCAACTGTATAATAGTCTCCTTGAGAGAGAGTGGCATGAATTCCGGTAAAGATTTCTTTGTTCGAGTCCTTTATGATGTGTATCATTTCAGATTTAATTTCTAGCGTGGTTGGTGACGCTAGAACAGCACCTGGAAGCAGAATGAAAACAAAATAGCTGCTCATGGCTGATGGCTCATCGGTAACTCGCCTTGATACGCTGACACTAGCTGACTACAGGGTGCACTCGAAAATGTAGGTACGTCAATTTCTGGATAAAAGAGCTTACCTTCCAGAGCACATCGCAGCCGCGCATCGAACCAAGTGGCTGGCACATTAAAATATTTGAACCACCCTTTGGCCGCAACACTGTATTTGTAATCACATCTGAATGATCCCTCTAAAAGACAAGTAAATAAATATTTATAAATAAAATATCATCCAACGGAATATGACTGAATAATTAGGAGAACGTAGAATTAAGATACCACTGAGTATCAATACATTACAGTAGTGGTTCACAAACCCCAGACAAGACTGCTATCAGATTTTCACTTTAGACTGCCGAAACAACTATCAAAAATCAAAAAATTACAGCCGGGAGGCACAGGACAGTCGGGCCACAATTTAATGTGCTTTACGAGGCGCGTAGGAGTCTCAGTATGTAAAGGATAGTCACCCATCCGAGGACATACCTCGATAAGGATTGCTTAACCTTGAAGATCGATCTAACTTAGCCACGAATTCAAAGATAGACAACTTTTTACATAATTAATACCCATATTAAACTTTACGGCAACCCAATAAGAAAATCTATTTACAGATTTCTTCGGAATGATATTTATTATTATTTATTTATTTATCAAGTAACAAGACTCATAGCATAGTGTTAGTTAGAATTTACTTATAAACTATGTTAGTAAAAGAATAAAACAATGCAAAACAATAAGGAACCATACAAAATCAGGCATGGCCTTGACTTGTGATTTAACATCGATTCAGTAGCAGTAATCAAATAAATCGGTGTGCAAATGTCAAATTGAGTGAAAAAAAATAAATTATGTCAATCAAAACCAAAAAGGAACGGAATGTCAAGAAATAAAATAAGAATTATAATCTGAATGATTAGGATCATCATCGCTGACCATCAGGTGAGATAGTGGTCAAACGTGTGCCTATTAAGAATAAAAAAAAACATGCAGATAACAAAATAAATATGGAATACATTGTTGTCTAATGTCACTTTTTAGTAACTGACTTCTAATCTATACTAATGTTATAAAGAGGTAAAGTTTGTAAGTTTGTGAGGTTGTAGGGGGTAATCTCTGGATCTACTGAACCGATTTTGAAAATTCTTTTGCCAATAGAACTTTTGAGTGTTATAGTTGCGGGCGAAGTGCTAGTAATTAATAAATTGAAATCAACTTACCAATATAATTCAGGCAGATCAGAAACACAAAATAATTTAAACAAGACCTCATTTTGTGAGGACTGAGATGGAATGATGATGAGCTTTACGAATATTTGATTCCAGTATTGTGTCGGCAGAAATAGACCTGATGAGTCAGTGCTTTTGTGTTCAAAAATAGGCAAATGTAATCCATCTGTAGAGATAGTGTAGCTATGAAGATGTGAAGAACTGCGTAGAAGACGTTGAGAAGATGATGGTTTTGATAGTTACATAGATAAATGGATAGATAATTAAAAACCGGTCAAGTGCGTGTTAGGCAACGCGCAGTGTAGAGTACCGTAGTCACCCGTTATCAGTGGCGTCTGGCGTGCACAGACTTTTAAGACAGGGCAGGCAGAAAATTTTAAAAGCTTTTCTTAATAAAAAAACTGCATGTTGGTTTTGTTTCATCGTCGAAAGTAATTAATAAATGATGTAGTAATTATCACCTCAAAAATATGAATGGATTGAGTGATTTTATAGACATAAAGGTCAATGCCTAAGTATTAGAACAAACGTGGCCCACAGTAAACACTGATAAATAGTTTATGGAATCATAGTTTAAATTGTTATGAACACCTTCTAGTACTTGTCAGTTATGAAAATAAGTCGCCATTTGGAATTATAACAGTTTTTATTTTTTTTTATAAAATTTATTTTTTCATAAGCACAGACTTATTCTATACACTTACAATTTGTTTTGAAGGGTAAGTACATACTTTTTAACACTGAAATTATTCACTCATTTTAAACTTTTGAATAATAGTCTTTCTTTTTCTTTCTTCTAAGTTTAAACAGTTAGGATTCCATTTCATACAGCAAAAATTGGCACTGTTATATCTTATGGATAGCTCAAAATGTTTTAATAGAGTTATTGTATTTTTCTAATTCATTAATGAATGCTTATCATTTGTCCCGAACACCACCACCACCACTAATAATACCATTGTCAGTTTAAAAAAAAACTAATGAAATGATGCTGATGAAGCGGCAATAGCCAAACGGTGAAGGCGCTGACGAGCGAGAGGATGATTGAGCGAGATGAGTTCAAATGGGTGGAGTTGCACTAACAATAGTACAAGACAACTTGGATCCACTCCTAATAAAAGTATATTTAGTTTAGCTGGAGAGGTCAACAAGAATATCACAAGTAACGACACATCAATTGCTAGTATTCTTTTAATTAAAGAAAAAAATATATTTATTCTGTACTGTCATCAGCATCATAGACCAATAACACACCGTCTAAAAACTGTGCTGGAGGAACTATATTGGTTTGATGCCGTGGCCAGCATCCTACAGTCCTCCGGCCTACAATACAATTACAGCAGTATGGCTATATATGGCTGCTCTTCCAGTGGCATTATTTCTTATTAAAATATAAACAAAGTATGTCTTTCAACTAATATGCCTGCTTTGGATTCGTGCCCTTAATAACAAGCACTCATTTTGATAAAGTGAACCTTCCAAAGTACTGGTTCTCCTATCATTAGAAACCTCAATACGATAACATCCATTTAATCTAATGAGCTCTCTAGAATATGACCTGGCTTGTTTTAATAATCACAGAAAAGTCTTACTCTTAGTGATGCCGAAACAGTAAGGCGAGGGCGATCAGTATCTGTACATCCAGGGAAAAAGCAGCAGGGCTATCAGGTGCTCTTACATAATTTGGTAAAAATATTATGCATCCTATCCCTTTCCCTTGAGGTGTATTTTTTGTAGACTTATTTGCTCCAGTACCGTCAAGGTCTATGGTCTCTTCATCTAAATCCGCTGACTGGTTACAAGAACTGATAGAACGTGACCATGTAATTGCTCTATCACGTAGCTCAGCAACTGAAACAAAGTAATATAATATCTTCTAACTACAGACTAGACCAATGAATCATTAAATAATATTATACATCTAAATATTTAACACCAAAACCATCAATAGGAATGATTTATTTGAAACTTTACCTGACGTGGAGCAATTTGTCTAGAAATATTTTCCCTTATATGATCATTTCGTGGAGAATCCTGAGACAACAGGTGACTTCTTTGTCTACGTAGTGAGCGACCACAACCAACACAAATGAGGCGAGCAGCGGTAGGTGAGACGCTTTCTGCTGGATGTCTTATTTCATTCCAAGCTGCAGTCCAGCATGAACGACAAATAAAATCATTGCTTGAGATATGCACCTGAAAATGCAATTGATTATTATTTAATATTAATTACACAGCAAAAAATACATAATTATGCTGTAAGATTATTTTAAGTTTCTCATTACAATAAAAGTATTTATTTAAAAATATTCTTTACTATGAAAATGTTTAATCAATCTGCCTAGTCTTTTCCCAAGTATCTTGTGGTCGGCTTCCAGTCTAACCGGATGCAGCTGAAAACCAGTATTTTACATGGAACGACTGCCTATCTAACTTCCACAACCTAGTTATGTACTGGTTAATTCGGTACCCCTTGGTAAGACTGGTTGTCAGACTTACAGGCTTCTGACGACCCGTAATAACTGTCAAAGATCCACGATTGACAGCCGGGACCAACAGCTTAACGTACTTTTTGATTATGTGAAATTATTAAAAGATTGCACATACTGGCTATTATTATAATAGTTTTCTAATGGTATTGTTTAATGCAAGTGAGTAACATATGGCTTACCTGTTGTGGAAGAACCCATTGCTGTATGATTTATCGTACCTCCACAATTTCTAATTGATGAGATCGCAAGCGTCTCATATCCACTCTACAATTCGCACAGCGAAGCCGGTTAATCCCGGCGACTATGTACTCGGAACAGTAGGCCGAGAGTCCAAATGAGTGCGAGGATCTTCATTAGATACGGGGCCAGATTCCACATTCACATCACGGTTGTCATTTAAAGATTTTAAAGAGGAGCCAGGGTCCAACTTCGCGAGGATTGGTATTTACAGTTTACTGTCAAATCCATCATTTGTCAATCGAATGATAATGTTGCCATATCCTAAAATGTAATCGATTAGTTGCATCGATTGTTGGTCTTGATCAATTGAATTTTTATCTAACTACGGCAAAGCCATATAATATAATACAATCATTTTACATTCTATATTTAAATAGTAACCGATAACTGTCTTTGTTATTTTTTTGCTGACAGGTTTTAGTTTTTAAGAATATTTTTATTTTACACGAATATTATTATTAAATCGATTAGATTTATTTTAAATGTGAATCGAAATTAAATTGACCACATAATGGCAGTCCTAAACTTCGCCTAAAAGTCAAACTCGCGTTGATAATCAGATGAATTACTTATTTATTTGATGAGATCACGGCGACTTATTTAGAGATAGTACTTAAACGGATAATTCCTATTTAAAAAATGTATTATTTTTTATTATCGTTTAAAATGTGTTCGTGTTGGGCCATATCCGGGCATTGTTCTTTATGGATATTCGAAGTGAACTTCGGCGCGTTTGTTTGATGATCTGCATATTTTGCAAAATAAAATAATAGTAGTAAAAAGAGGGTGATGTGAGTATACGGCTCTATTCAGTTATTTCTGGATTTTTTCAAACCCCTTCTAAGTCCACCTGTTATAATGGGCGGTAATAACATGTGGACTAAGAAGGAGTCTTTGAATTCACGGTTTTACTGACAAAAACGATTGACGTGTAAAAGTGTTCCTTGTAACCTATTTACTGAATAAACATCATTTATCATTTATTTATCATTTATCGACTGGTAATGTGCCATTAAACTGATGGCATGACACGTTGTATGGCAATACTTATTTTCTGACCAAATAAAAAAAAATGGTCAAGAGCGAGTGGGACTCGCACACCTAGGGTTCCATACCATCATTATAACACTGCGGTGTGAAATTGCAGTTTTAGGTCAGCGCCATCTCTTGACCGACAGTGGAACTAATGTAATATTTTTGATAATGATTTCTGAAAAAGAGTGCTATGTAGAGACATCGTTTTATTTTTCCTGTAAAGTTACCTACATAAACTTCTATCACATACAATAATTTCAGATTTTTCTGCAAACTTCGGAAATAAGCCCCCCTTACTGCCAGCCACATTACTTTTCTGTTATCGTTTACGATACCGCTTAGTAAAAAAATGTATAGCGATGACATTACCAGGCGTAGAGAAGTGTCACGTAATCGCATCGTATCGTAGGTAATGTCATTGCCACACATTTTGTACTCGTATTAAGCGTTAGCGTAAACGATAATAGAAAAGTAATATGGCTAGAGTGTCACGTGACTTATCGCAGGTCTTGGCACACAGGCAACTGAACAAGGACTGGAACAAGGGTGAGTTTTAGTCAGTTAAAGTCTGACACGCCCTCCCGCTCCACCCAGAGCGGGTAAAGTCATTGGAAGATTTCCGACCCTCCAAAAAAAAAAAAGGAGTACGCCATATAGATCTAGGAGTTTGGTTTAGACTGGATTAGATAGATTTTATAAAGAAAAGTAAATAAAACACTCGATTGTAACATTGATATGATTTATTAAATTACAAATTTACAGTTTGTATCGTTTGTATCGTTGGCATAAACTAAACAACGTCCTTAAATATTATATTACACATTTACAGTTTGTATCGTTTGTATCGTTGGCATAAACTAAACAACGTCCTTAAATACTTAGCGTACAAGACATTGTCTACCCTATTATTTACAACTTACATCTAACTTAACCTTAACCTAAGGAAAGACAAGAGGACAGGAACAGAGACGTATTATTATACTTAAGTACCTAATTCAAATTATAACTTATCTTTTGCTAAGCGTTTTCCCGGCTTTATATGCTGCGATTAAAATATTAAGTACAAAAATACTCTATAAGCAACGCTTCAGAAGAAGCACCTCCTGAAGCGTTGCTAGCAATCAGGGTTGGGATGTCAGCGGCGCCCTATGAGGGGGAGGATTGCTAGTCCTCCGCCCCGTGCGCCGCCTTAACCCGGATCCCTCAGTCGACTCTTACGACTTGCGCGGGATGAAAAGCAGCTGATCCTTCTATGTTTTTCTCTCGTTCCCAGACCAGCATGGAAAGATACGGTTATCACGTTCAGTAAGATCAACACACAAAGCAAAATCACAGAAATCATAAAGTAGTGTTATCTTATTGCACGTGACGGAGTTGGTGGGGCGACATCCGTGATGGACTATGGCACCCCAAAAGGAAGCTCTTCAAAGAGTGATTATGTTGTTTATTATTAAAGGGAAAGGCATTATCATATCCATCACATGACAATGCCTTTAAAACGCGATAACATTTATTTACGGATTACCCTACGTGCCTATTTCGGAAACCAACTAGAAAAACATTTCGTGCGTAGAAGAGTAGCACTTAACATTAACTAGAGTATTACAAAGTTAGGCTTAGATTTTAAAACAAGAGTTCGTCCCTAAATACAAATTATTCGCTGACGGTGATGGTCAGTTGCTTGCTCCTGTTGTTTTCGAAACGGTCCATGGTCTTGATGTCCAAGATCATTGTTACCGAGATGGCTAAACCAAGCAGCATGATGAACGAAATCATTAAGCCTGACCTGTGGGCAAAATAAACAAAAGTCCTTAGAAGACATTCTTATTTGAAACACTTAAAACGGCAGGTCTGATCAGGTTGGACTCAACTAAACTTACCAGATTGGTACTGAAGTCCACCCAATGCAGTCGAAAGCATCAGCGAATCTCTCCGTGCTGTCCATGAATATTTGCATCTGTGAACACAAAGGAAACATAGTTACAATCTCTAATTTCAAAAGAAGAAGCATCATCAGTGACGAGATTGGCGGTGAGTGAGTGAGTGATGGTGAGTGAGTGAGTGACGGTGAGTGAGTGAGTGACGGTGGTGTATATCCTACCTGTATATCTGGCAACGTAAGCGAAGCGTCTTCCGAGGAGTAAACGAGTGGCAGTGAGCAGTGGTAGGACTTGCCGAGCACTGCTGACGGGGCGTCGGGGGGGCTGGGTGCCTTCAGACTAATGCCGGTATTCTCTACACCGAACTTCACCTCAACTCCTACTGCTGTCCACCACCCTTGCGACTGCTTGAAGCTGAACTCCAGAGTTATCTGTAAGAGTGAATCGGGGGATTTCGTAAAAGGTTTAATGATGTTAGAATAAACTTTATTTTAACATTTCTAAAACACACCTTATCCCTGCTGTCTCCATCCACGAATCGTACAACCATGATGGTATAAAGCCTGGTAGGTTTGATGGTGGGTTCTCCGACGGGCGTGCTGAGTATGATAGTGGTGCCGTTGGTGCGGCGAAGCTCCGGCCAGCCCGAGGAGAACAGCAGAGCACTTTTGCCTGGTAAACCTGCGAAGAATAGTGTAAAATCAGAAAAGCTGAACATAAATTGTCTAGTTTTCCTAGGCCTAGGCGAAACGCCCAATCTCTTCATCGGAAATATAAAAAATTAATCACCGAATACTGCCAGTCTAATTTGAACCTTACCAGTGGCATTATAAAGTGCGAACTTCTGCATGACCTTCGAAGGCCTCTCATCCTCGGGGGAGCTGGTTGATGATGCGGTCTCATTCAGCACTTGACGTCGGACTCGAGACCAGGGTTCTCCATCGATGTAATCGGCTGACTGGCTCTGCGATACGGAGTTACCTACACGAAAAAAGATGTCAAAATACATATGACAATGTATTGTTACTTCTTTCAAATGTGGTGGGTAAATGTGTTTGTAAATGCACACAAACGTGTGTGCATCTATCGTTTTGTTTTGAACATGTATATTGCATGTGTCATGTATGTATTGTATACGTATGCAACGTGAATGGTGTGTTCCAATGATGGGCAAAGGCATTTATGCCACTGTAAATCTAGTTTCTTGAATAGACGTGTGGATATATTAAAATAAAATATGTAAATTACTTTCTAATAAAACCCACCTAAGATACCCAACACCCTGCCTGCGCCGTAGATGTCTTGCAGTCGCGCGAAGGTCTCCGTCATCTGTGCATCCCTCTCCGACCAGGGTCCCTGCAGGGTCAGGACCTGGGGGTGATAGTGGGGTGTCCAGTAAACCAACGATAACCTTGCCATTGCTAGAGGACTACCCATAATGAAACAAAATAGCTTGAAGTGACCCTATAAACAGGCATAGCTTTCGAGATATATACATATATATATATTTGTTAAAAGCTTTTACTCGTAATAATACTACATCGCGTTAGTTTTTAAAAAAAGTGTGAAATTAATGAATACCTCGAATACTACACCCTTCAACAAAGGTCAAACCGCGCCATTTTGTTCCATCACAAACCCGCCCTTTAGCAACCGCAAGGTCATCGTTCGTTTACTCGACACCCCAATATGATAATGTTTTTCCATCATATTGGAACCCCTACTTTAAGAAGTATTAAAAATATGTTATGAGCTAAATTAAAAACTAGCTTAAAAGACTTAATTTAACTTAAAATTATATGGATTCATCCTTAAAAATTAACTGTCCGAAGTTTTTCAGCACTTCACGTCCTCTCTCAGCTCAGTACTTGGGTACGGAGTCCGCCATTGAATAGTATAGTTACATAAATGGTTATTATAATAAAGTTACCTAATTACATCAGTAATTACCCAGTACGTAAAGTGTCCTATGTACTTACTTACAAATCTAACGTTGTTCAGTTCAGCGTAATTTTAGTAAAAAAAAACCATTTACCGACCACCACAACTCCACCACTATCACTGTATTTCTCACTATCTCTATCACTACATAGAACAGAGTCGCCTTCCGGGATTGCCGGATTTTGATGCTGTTTGCTCTAACAGAAATAGTGATAAACAAGGAAGGTTTTTATTTATAATTTACAACCGAGCAAAACTGGAGCGGGTCGCTAGTTTATTATAATTAATTAACAGGTATTAATAATATGTTATAAGGTACGGCAAAAACTATGCTTACGTCTAGCTTATTATAATTAATTAACAGGTATTTTGCCAATATATTTATGTAGGTATTAGTGCGTGAGGGCTGCCACCACAGCCAACCAGCGATCCTCCTTACACCTATAGTTTTGATGTTAGAAAAGTGATTGTTTGAGCACCGTACCGTTGTACCAGACGTGAGCTCTCACAGCTATATACTCGTAGTGTTATAGGACTTCACCTCCCCAACCCGAAGAGCACTGAACTATTAGCACCCACCTGCGTCTCGTTGCTGATGTAGTCGGGGTGCACGTCCAGGAAGTCCTGGGGCAGTGGCAGCGTGCTCTGGCGCTCCAGCATCTTCCTCAGGCGCGGGAAGTAGCCGCTGGACAGCGGCACCGAGTCCTGGTTGTTGAACACCACGATCGCCGCCTGCTCTCCATATATCCGCATGAGTTCATCTTGATCTAGGTACTTTAACGCGGGTCTTTTGTATTTTTCTAAGGACTTTGGTCCGAAGAAGAGGAAAGGGCCTTCTAGATTGGCCTGAACTGAATATAGGAAGAGCAGGAGGAGGCCTCTGGTTGTCATGTTGCTCGGGCTAGGCGCGGGCCATGTCTGCGAGCGGGCCGGTGGCGTCCGGGCTCACCTCGGTATCGACCGCCGCGCCGCGCATGCGCTCCCCGCACCCCCAGCGCTTATGTAACCACCCCTGCCGTACCTAAGGGTTCCTGGAAGCGTCTAGACTCACCTATGTACTAATTAATTCGTGAGCCGAAGCTTCGAGAGGGGCTCGTGGGGAGGTTGAATGTTGTTATGATGTACCGTGTGTTGCAGACATCGTGTTGGTTCGGATGTTTCGATTTAAAATGTTTTGAAGGGTGTAGTTTTTCATCCAGTGCAAAAATATAAAAGGGAAAAACTGTTTAATTGTTGGCTGTACATGTACATGGCAATCGTCCGCCACTATGATAATTTTGTGTGCTACAAAGTCATGATAATCCAAGATACTAATCAAAACTGTTTCATCTTAAACTGTACCCGCACTTTTCGTATCTAAGGAATATTTTCTTTTAAACAAACTTAGACATTTTTTTATATCGGTAGTTTTAAGTTTAGAGTTATGGGGGCGAACTATTTTCATATAATTTCTTAACTAATAAAATTATTTATTGAAATTATGAAAAAATATACATATATTTGAAACCATCACAATAAAAGCTTTCATTTGATCTAACGCACGGCACAGTTTGAAAACTTTATTTTTTTAATTTTCCAATTTTCACCCCAAAAGTGACCGCCAAACACCAAATTCATTTATTTACGTTACACGTCCGTGTTTGGGTCACAGTATTCACGTTTGTACCAAATTTCAACTCTGTCCAGTACATTCGGAGCAAATTGGCTGTGACAAACGGATAGACAGACACACGAGTGATCCTATAAAGGTTCCGTTTTTTCATTCGGACTTTCGGAACCCTAAAAAGAGAATGCTAAAGTTATAAAGTACTGAAACCACAAGTGTATGCGTACCGGTAGGTAGTCAGTTCTGTGTGGGAAAAACCTTGTAACCTGCAGTTGGCTAGAATCACGAGGTGGTGCCATTAAGCCGAGACTCCTCGTAAGGTATGATGAATATTTTATTAGATGCACGAGGCATTTGCGTGTCGGTAAGCGGTATGGAACTGTTTCAAATTACATGTCATAGTTGCTGCATCGGCCAGCGGGTACTAAATTATTTACGATCAAGCCCTAAGTTTCCCCAGCTATGCTATTAATATCGTAGGTACGTTCTGTGTGATGTAGGTACATACATATTAAATGCCTGCTTGTAAAGACCGATGCAGATTCACAACGTCGCAAGTTGACACCATCCGCCTCACAACAGTGGAACACTTGATAGTGTCAGCGTCTTTATCTCATACGACAAAACGAAAAAAAATAGTTAATTTTTGCCCATTACTACAGAATTTGAAAAAAATTTTTTTTTTATTTTTTCATTTTTCTATAGAAATTTTGATTAAAAGCAAAGTCAAACTTGTATTTATAATATTAATTTGAGACTGTGTGATTATAATGTATTAGATAACTTACTAATTGAATAAAAAACCAAAACATCTTTGAGATCTTTTTCATACGCGTTTGCACATTTATTTGCGTACATATCTATTAAGTTATTGATTACTCGTAGTTTCGTTGTGTATATGTTAAAAACAACACCTTTACATTTTAGCTTCATTCAATCTAACCTAGCCTCAATAATAATAATAATGCGAAATAGTGTCTACCACGACAGTTATTTTTTTTTTGGTCCATAATTTTGTAACTTCTACGGTACAGTCAAGACTAATAAAATCATAAGAAGCTGCGCTATCATCTTGTCGACTGGCTAACACCACACATAATAGTAATTATTCTTTTTTTTCTTTTAATAAAACGTTGCCCCACTCTAGGAATTATTCCTGTACCGTGGGTGCGTTCACAAACATTTAAACTCACATGACATACACAAGACACCCAGACCCGGTACAACTATCTGTAGGGCAACAAATATTTGATCGTGCGGGGATCGAACCCGCGACACGCAGCGCAGCAGCCTAACGCTCAACCACTGCGCCAACCGTACCTTCAATAGTACTAGCACTTTGCCCGCGACTTCGTTTGCGTGGATTTCGAAACTATTTATAACCTATAGCACCCACAAATAATATAGCTTTCTTCTGGTGAAAAAAATTTCAAAATCAGTTCAGTAGTTCCAGAGATTACTTCCTACAAACAAACTCACAAACTTTGCCTCTTTATTAGTATTTTTAGGGTTCGAAAAGTCCGAATGATAAAACGGAACCCTTATAGGATCACTCGTGTGTCTGTGTGTCTGTCTGTCCGTCTGTCACAGCTAATTTGCTCCGAATCTGTAGGACCCATAGAGTAGAAATTTGGTACCCACATGAATATCTGTGACCCAAACACGAACGTGTACCTTAAATAAATAAATTTGGAATATGGGGGTCACTTTTGGGGTGACAATCGGAAAATTAAAAAACAAAGTTTTTCAAACTGTGTCGTACGACATATCAAATGAAAGCGCACATTGTGAGGGTCTCGAATATATTTTTTTCATCATTTTAAAATATACGATTTTGAAGTTATTTAAGAAAATAGATGAAAAATGACCATTCCCCTCCCCATCTCCGAAACCACTGGACCTAAAATTTTGAAAAAAAAATACAGAAAGTATTTCTTTACTTATACACTTATACAGGAATACTGCAATTTAAAAAAAAAACCTGAAAAAATATGATTTGTTCGGAACCCATTGCGCGCTAGTCCTACTCGCTCTTGGCTGGTTTTTTTTTTGTTACTTTTAAAATGTTGTGCTTATCATATCACAAATCTGTCTTAATAAATTTACTATTAAGTAATTAATATAATCATAGAGAAGAGGCCTGTATCCCAGCATTGAGAGCACTATGAATATTTAAACCGATTTTATACATACGTGGCAAATGCCACGTATGTGTCGCTAAAGAGTTTCAAATTGCATTTAATGACACCGGCATCGGCCATTTGATACTGAATTAATGATGAAGAAGGGCCTTCTGGGAACTTCCCATAGATGCATTTATAATGTAAGAAATCAATACAAGGACAGTGACTTGTGGTTACTTATAAGTAGGCACAAGGGTTTTTTTTCGATATACGGTCAGTGGCTGTTTTAATTATTCGCCAATTGATTAGGTGTAGTTTTGTGTCTCAAATTAATGTCTGCGCAACTGGACAATTGTGGAATCATTGAAACTGAGAATTTTATTGTAGTATTGACTACCTCAGCGAAGCTTGCCGAGAAGGCGGACTCAATACATTGGCTGCCAAATACTGCAAAAATTAGAATGTGTTACATCCGCATTCTAATGTAAAACAAAGTGACTGTATTTTGTATCAAAAAACTAAATATTTTGCAAACTTGACACTAGCTAAATGTACAAACAATGGGGAGACAAAAAAAAAATTACAAACCATGTGAAGACAAAAAAAAAATAGGCACATATTTTCTTTAGCAAAAACCACTTTGTGGGGATTTTAGAAAGCCAAAAAGGGTATTGAGGAATTTTTCCTTATCATCCAAAATAGTATCGTGCCTATAGCGATAACTTGTCTATTTAACTCAGCCATTTAATAAAACAACAGACTATTTAAAAAAAAAAAAAAGATGTAGTTCCGAAATGTTGAAAATATTCATTATTAATTCTCAATGGTTTGGGTCGTAAGCACTAGTACTGAGCATGACATCCTGGGTTCAATTCCTGGATCGGGCAATATTATTATTGGGTTTTTTTGAAGTGAAAACTTCTTTAGGCGCGTTGGGCATTTTTGAGATGAGAACAAACAATTGAACTGGTGACCTGTTCCGACACCGACACCGCTACGAGATCCGCTACGAGTGCTATGATGCGTAGCACTCGTAGCAAATTGAAGTGAAAACTTCTTTAGGCGCGTTGGGCATTTTTATTCAAGTTTTCACTTCAGCCGGCATTCCCGGAGTGACACTCTTTTTTTTTTGTAGCAGCGTGGAGCGTATTCGCACCTGATTGATAGAAATGAGCTCGCCCCCAATAACATGGGACTTGAAACACAAGAGGCGAAATGACAAGAAGAAGAATAGATAATTGAATGGGAAAATTGTAGGCAAGCGTGCTCCACCGTCGACCACAGCATCGCTTCCCACTAGGGGAGAAAGTGGTCAAGCGCGAGCCAAATAATGTTAAAAGACCAGCCAAGTGCGTGTCGGACTTCGGACATTTAGAGTTCCGTACCAAATGTATTTTTGACTATTTGTACGGCTTTGGGTCAACAAGATGCTTATATGTGAAAATTTTAAGACTGTAGCTCCAACCGTTTGGCTGTAAAACCTATGTGACAGACGACGGACAGACAGGCACACAGACAGAAGTAAAGACGTGAGTGACAGCAAGGCTCCGTTTGGATCCTTCGGGTACGGAACCCTAAATTAATATGTGGGAATGCATAAAGGTTGCCTCAAAATAAAACCACCTGGATATGTAACAAGCAATGTATTAAATATACTTATGTACAGTTTGGTCCGAGTACTACAACTAGCTAGCCTACTCCGTCTACAGGCGCATCAGTCTTGTGGCGGCGCACAGCAGCAGCAGCAGCGCCTGGGCTGGCAACGTCAGCGTCAGCGTCGCTGATGAGGGGGACGACGCGAAGAAGTACGAGTTCTCTGGAATAGAAACATATTTTAGTCTGATGGAAGGCTAGTGTGAAAGAGGATAAAGGTAAAAAGGGGCTGACCACAGAGATGGCGACTGATAGAGAAGTTTGAAAGAAAAAGTAATGTTGCGCCGACCCGAAATAAATTGGGATAAGGGTAGGAGAATGGTGATGGAAGGCTAGTGGCTAAGTAATAAAAACATTTGTTAGTTAGACGAAGGGCTAGTGGCTAAGTAATTAAAACATTTGTTAGTTTGACAAAAGACTAGTTGCTAAGTAATAGACACATTTCTTAGTTTGATGAAAAGCTAGTGGCTAAGTAGTAGACACATTTGTTAGTTTGATGAAAGGCTAGTTAGTGGCTTAGTAATAGAAACATTTGTTAGTTTGATGAAAGGCTACTGGCTAAGTAATAGAAACATTAGATAGTTTGATGAAAGGCTACTGGCTAAGTAATAGAAACATTTGTTAGTTTGATGAAAGGCTAGTGGCTAAGTAATAGAAGCATTTGTTAGTTTGACAAAAGACTAGTTGCTAAGTAATAGACACATTTCTTAGTTTGATGAAAAGCTAGTGGCTAAGTAGTAGACACATTTGTTAGTTTGATGAAAGGCTAGTTAGTGGCTTAGTAATAGAAACATTTGTTAGTTTTATGAAAGGCTACTGGGTAAGTAATAGAAACATTAGATAGTTTGATGAAAGGCTAGTGGCTAAGTAATAGAAACTTTTGTTAGTTTGATAAAAGGCTAGTTGCTAAGTAATAGACACATTCTTAGTTTGATGAAAGGCTAGTTAGTGGCTTAGTAATAGAAACATTTGTTAGTTTGATGAAAGGCTAGTGGCTAAGTAATAGACACATTCGTTAGTTTGACCAAAGGCTAGTGCCTTAAGTAACAGAAACATTTGTTAGTTTCATGAAAGGCGTCTGACGGGAAGATTGTCATCCAGGTTTCCGAGGGATCTCGACGGAAGATTGAGTTTGCTTCGGAATATCGAGAACTTGTGGCTCAGTTTCCTGTTGCTGAGCCCTCAGCCGTAACTTCGAAGCCAGTGCCCGATAAGAGAGCTCGCAAGACAGTAAAGTGATGAATCTTCATTGCGGGTCTTCCATTTCTCTATGAGTATAATTATAATAGGTACGGTACTTATAATTTTTATGTTGTAAACCATGCTGTCGGTCACTCGATATTTTAAGTTTTTTTTTGTTGGTTTTTAGTTTGATTTATTTACATAATTACTTATGTCATTAATGTCAATTGACAGGTTTGACATTTATAATGTCCCGTTTACTCAGTTTCGTTCGGAAACATTAGTGTACTGTGGATTTATTTTGTTTGGCCCACGGGCTTTTTATCGTTTTAGGAAATTAATTAAAACTAATGCAGCCGGCGAGTGCATCGAGGTTTGAGTGCTGAGATTAATTTTTGAAATTAGTTTTTTTTTTTTGATATTTATTTTTATTAATATTTATATTTAATTATGTCAGATAATCTCGTAGAAAATAGTTTTTTTTCATGCTCATCTTCTTGTGAGTCAGATCAGAGCTTTGCCAGTGCTTTTAGTGATGACAATTCTCTGAATCTGAATCTTCGAGACTACCTTTCTTCAACATTTTCCAAGTGTCGCAAATTTTTTAACGCTGTTCACATAAATGCTCAAAGCATTCCAGCTCATTACTCTGATGTGGTATCGTCCTTCGACTCAGAACTTGTCCACGCTGTCCTTGTATCTGAAACGTTTCTCAAGCCTGCTCTTCCTTCCACGCAGTATTCTCTGCCTGGATACAAAATTGTGCGAAATGACAGAACTGGCAAGGGATGTGGAGGGGTTGCCATTTATCTTCGTGGTGATATCAGCTATAAGATTGTTGACCAGTCTCCGAGTGCCTACTCAAACTTTGCTGAACACCTTTTCATTGAAATTAATTTTCATCATACAAAACTACTTTTAGGTGTCTATTATAGTCCCTCTTGCCAAATTGACTACTTTTCCTCCTTCGAAACTAAATTAGAAAATCTTTCATCACTATATGATCATACACTTATTCTCGGAGACTTCAATACTTGTTTGCTCAAGGGAGATTCACGCAGCCGTAAACTCCAATCACTTGCCACTTCTGTCAATATGCAATTACTTCCGCTAAATGCTACTCATAGGGCCCCTCACTGTACTCCTTCTCTCTTAGATCTCATTCTAGTTTCTGACCCTAACAAAGTAGCCACACATGGACAGCTTCCTGCTCCTTTTTCCTACCATGACCTCATTTACCTTTCCTATAAAATTCGACCTCCTAAACGCAAGGCCAAATTTCTATTTCTTCGTAGTTTTAAAAACGTTGATTTGGAGCGTTTGAGGGCTGATGCGGGTGGAATTGACTGGTCTTCTGTGTTCACCAGCGAGGATATGGACTCTATGGTGTCAGTTTTCACCAGGACTATGTTGGATTTGTATGATGCACATGCTCCCCTTAAAAAGGTGAGAGTCAAACACCTTCCTGCACCATGGCTTTCCCCTGATGTAAAAAACCTGATGGCGAAGCGTGATAAGGCCAAGCGTCTATACAGGAAGCGACCCACTGAGGAAAACTGGGACCTTTATAAGAAGATGCGAAATCGCTGCAGTCGTTTGTGTAGGAATGCGAAAAGGCGCCACATTCACAACTCAATTGATACCTTCAACCCAACACAAGTATGGCAATTTTTAAAGACTCTTGGTATTGGCAAAGCCTCTAGCAAGAGTTCTCTTGATAAAATGGACCTCAATGCACTTAATGCGCACTTTTCTACGTCACCAATTATACTTGACAACGATGTTAAATCTTCGACTCTTAATGATCTTTCCAATCTTCCTTTGCCAGCAAATACTTCTTTCACTTTCCACCCAATTGCTGAGCTAGATATTAAGAAATGTTTCCAATCCATCTCCACTAAGGCGGTAGGTGACGATGGCCTACAGCTCCAAATGTTCCTACCTATTTTGAGTGAAATAGTTCCTGTCATCACCCACATTGTAAATTTTTCCCTCTTCAATAACTCCTTTCCTTCAGCGTGGAAGAGGGCTCACGTCCTACCGCTTCCTAAAGTTCAAAATCCTGCCTCACTATCCCAGTTTCGTCCAATATCCATTCTCCCAATCCTCTCCAAGGTTCTCGAGAGCGTTGTTCAGAAGCAACTGTCTGTTTATCTGTCCTCTAATAGCCTGCTGAGTCCTTACCAATCTGGTTTCAGACCTGGCCATAGCACCGTGACAACTCTTGTCAAAATAACTGACGACATAAGACTGGCTATGGAAAACAAATGTCTGACAGTGTTGGTTTTACTGGACTTCAGCAGTGCCTTTAACTCAGTTGACTTTGACATCCTCTTAGGAATTCTTTCTTCCCTTAATGTCTCTGCGCCGGTAATTGAGTGGTTCAAATCTTATCTTCGGGGCCGCTCGCAGTCTGTTCGGTCTGATGATGGTTCCTCTGAATGGTGTGATTTGGCTGCGGGTGTACCTCAGGGTGGCGTTCTCTCTCCTCTTCTTTTCTCCGTTTTTATAAACGCTATCACTAAGGTCCTAACTTCTAACTATCATCTCTATGCAGACGACTTGCAGTTATACCGTCACTTTAAAGTGGGTGAACTCGCTGGGGCTGTGGATGCCATCAATGATGACCTTGAAAATATCAACAAGTGGGCTAAATCCTTTGGACTCTTACTGAACCCATCTAAGTCGCAAGCGCTCATTATTGGTGGCAGATACATGCTCAGCCTTTTAGATCACCAGTCTCTCCCTCCGGTAGTGTATGATTCGATGCCCATATTGTACTCGAAAAGCGCTAAAAATCTAGGCGTCCATATGGACACTAACCTCTCTTGGGAAGTACATATTGCAGATGTTAGTAAAAGGGTCTTCTACTCTTTTCAGTCTCTTAAACGTCTCCAAAAATTCTTACCATTTCACACTAAGGTCACTCTTGCTCAATCTCTTCTCCTACCGCTTATCGACTATGCGGATGTCTGTTTTCTAGATGCTACGGAGGTACTCCTAAATAAACTCGAGCGACTGCAGAACTTGTGCATCCGCTTCATTTTTGGCCTCCGCAAATACGACCATGTGTCGGAGTTTCGGACCAAATTGAGGTGGCTGACGATTCGGCGTCGGCGAGATACCCATACCCTATCTCTTCTCTATACTATCCTGCACAATCCTTCTTCTCCTCAATACCTTCGTGAACGGTTTGAGTACTTCATCCCGAGGGGTAAATCCTGTCGCACTGTCAATTCTCTTCTCCTTCGTACTCCACGTCACACTTCCAGCCGCTATAATGGCTCCTTTTCTGTTACTGCAGTGCGTCTCTGGAACTCTCTCCCACACTCACTACGCGACAGTCCTTCACTAGATGTCTTCAAGAAGAAAATCAAAGAGCACTTCCTTTCAAATTGACATAATATTAGTATATATTGGTATTTACTAGTATGTAGGTATAATATATATTTGGAATTATTTATGTAGGTTTATATGTTTTGTGCACTGGATCCTACCCTCAAATGTGATCTTTCTCTATCACTCAAAGGTTTGCTGGGAGAAAACTCAACATTGAGTTAAGCTCGCCTTTGTACATGCATTGTGTAACCACTAAATACTATGTGAAATTTTTGGTGTACAATAAAGAATTAAGGCTAGTGGCTAAGTAATAGAAACATTTGTTAGTTTGATGAAAGACTACTGGCTAAGTAATAGAAACATTTGTTAGTTTGATGAAAGGCTAATGGATAAGTAATAGAAACATTTGTTAGTTTGATGAAAGGCTAGTGGCTAAGTAATAGACACATTTGTTGGTTTTATGGAAGGCTAGTGGCTAAGTAATAGACACATTCGTTAGTTTGATGAAAGGCTAATGGATAAGTAATAGAAACATTTGTTAGTTTGATGAAAGGCTAGTGGCTAAGTAATAGACACATTTGTTGGTTTTATGGAAGGCTAGTGGCTAAGTAATAGACACATTCGTTAGTTTGATGAAAGGCTAGTGGCTAAGTAATAGAAACATTTGTTAGTTTGATGAAAGGCTACGGCTATGAAATAGAAACATTTTGTAGTTTGATGAAAGGCTACTGACTAAGTAATAGAAACATTTATTAGGTTGATGAAAGGCTAGTGGCTAAGTAATAGAAACATTTGTTTGTTTCATGAAAGGCTAGTGGCTAAGTAATAGAAACATTTGTTAGTTTAATATATGGCTAGTTGCTTAGTAATAGGCACATTGTTTAGTTTGATGAAAGGCTAGTGGCCAAGTAATAGAAACATTAGATAGTTTGATGAAAGGCTAGTGGCTAAGTAATAGAAACTTTTGTTAGTTTGATAAAAGGCTAGTTGCTAAGTAATAGACACATTCTTAGTTTGATGAAAGGCTAGTTAGTGGCTTAGTAATAGAAACATTTGTTAGTTTGATGAAAGGCTAGTGGCTAAGTAATAGACACATTCGTTAGTTTGACCAAAGGCTAGTGCCTAAGTAACAGAAACATTTGTTAGTTTCATGAAAGGCTAGTGGCTAAGTAATAGAAACATTTGTTAGTTTGATGAAAGACTACTGGCTAAGTAATAGAAACATTTGTTAGTTTGATGAAAGGCTAATGGATAAGTAATAGAAACATTTGTTAGTTTGATGAAAGGCTAGTGGCTAAGTAATAGACACATTTGTTGGTTTTATGGAAGGCTAGTGGCTAAGTAATAGACACATTCGTTAGTTTGATGAAAGGCTAATGGATAAGTAATAGAAACATTTGTTAGTTTGATGAAAGGCTAGTGGCTAAGTAATAGACACATTTCTTAGTTTGATGAAAAGCTAGTGGCTAAGTAGTAGACACATTTGTTAGTTTGATGAAAGGCTAGTTAGTGGCTTAGTAATAGAAACATTTGTTAGTTTGATGAAAGGCTACTGGCTAAGTAATAGAAACATTAGATAGTTTGATGAAAGGCTACTGGCTAAGTAATAGAAACATTTGTTAGTTTGATGAAAGGCTAGTGGCTAAGTAATAGAAGCATTTGTTAGTTTGACAAAAGACTAGTTGCTAAGTAATAGACACATTTCTTAGTTTGATGAAAAGCTAGTGGCTAAGTAGTAGACACATTTGTTAGTTTGATGAAAGGCTAGTTAGTGGCTTAGTAATAGAAACATTTGTTAGTTTTATGAAAGGCTACTGGGTAAGTAATAGAAACATTAGATAGTTTGATGAAAGGCTAGTGGCTAAGTAATAGAAACTTTTGTTAGTTTGATAAAAGGCTAGTTGCTAAGTAATAGACACATTCTTAGTTTGATGAAAGGCTAGTTAGTGGCTTAGTAATAGAAACATTTGTTAGTTTGATGAAAGGCTAGTGGCTAAGTAATAGACACATTCGTTAGTTTGACCAAAGGCTAGTGCCTAAGTAACAGAAACATTTGTTAGTTTCATGAAAGGCTAGTGGCTAAGTAATAGAAACATTTGTTAGTTTGATGAAAGACTACTGGCTAAGTAATAGAAACATTTGTTAGTTTGATGAAAGGCTAATGGATAAGTAATAGAAACATTTGTTAGTTTGATGAAAGGCTAGTGGCTAAGTAATAGACACATTTGTTGGTTTTATGGAAGGCTAGTGGCTAAGTAATAGACACATTCGTTAGTTTGATGAAAGGCTAATGGATAAGTAATAGAAACATTTGTTAGTTTGATGAAAGGCTAGTGGCTAAGTAATAGACACATTTGTTGGTTTTATGGAAGGCTAGTGGCTAAGTAATAGACACATTCGTTAGTTTGATGAAAGGCTAGTGGCTAAGTAATAGAAACATTTGTTAGTTTGATGAAAGGCTACGGCTATGAAATAGAAACATTTTGTAGTTTGATGAAAGGCTACTGACTAAGTAATAGAAACATTTATTAGGTTGATGAAAGGCTAGTGGCTAAGTAATAGAAACATTTGTTTGTTTCATGAAAGGCTAGTGGCTAAGTAATAGAAACATTTGTTAGTTTAATATATGGCTAGTTGCTTAGTAATAGGCACATTGTTTAGTTTGATGAAAGGCTAGTGGCCAAGTAATAGAAACATTAGATAGTTTGATGAAAGGCTAGTGGCTAAGTAATAGAAACTTTTGTTAGTTTGATAAAAGGCTAGTTGCTAAGTAATAGACACATTCTTAGTTTGATGAAAGGCTAGTTAGTGGCTTAGTAATAGAAACATTTGTTAGTTTGATGAAAGGCTAGTGGCTAAGTAATAGACACATTCGTTAGTTTGACCAAAGGCTAGTGCCTAAGTAACAGAAACATTTGTTAGTTTCATGAAAGGCTAGTGGCTAAGTAATAGAAACATTTGTTAGTTTGATGAAAGACTACTGGCTAAGTAATAGAAACATTTGTTAGTTTGATGAAAGGCTAATGGATAAGTAATAGAAACATTTGTTAGTTTGATGAAAGGCTAGTGGCTAAGTAATAGACACATTTGTTGGTTTTATGGAAGGCTAGTGGCTAAGTAATAGACACATTCGTTAGTTTGATGAAAGGCTAATGGATAAGTAATAGAAACATTTGTTAGTTTGATGAAAGGCTAGTGGCTAAGTAATAGACACATTTGTTGGTTTTATGGAAGGCTAGTGGCTAAGTAATAGACACATTCGTTAGTTTGATCAAAGGCTAGTGGCTAAGTAGTAGAAACATTTGTTAGTTTGATGAAAGGCTACGGCTATGAAATAGAAACATTTTGTAGTTTGATGAAAGGCTACTGACTAAGTAATAGAAACATTTATTAGGTTGATGAAAGGCTAGTGGCTAAGTAATAGAAACATTTGTTTGTTTCATGAAAGGCTAGTGGCTAAGTAATAGAAACATTTGTTAGTTTAATATATGGCTAGTTGCTTAGTAATAGGCACATTGTTTAGTTTGATGAAAGGCTAGTGGCTAAGTAATAGACACATTCGTTAGTTTGATCAAAGGCTAGTGGCTAAGTAATAGAAACATTTGTTAGTTTGATGAAAGGCTACGGCTATAAAATAGAAACATTTTGTAGTTTGATGAAAGGCTACTGACTAAGTAATAGAAACATTTATTAGGTTGATGAAAGGCTAGTGGCTAAGTAATAGAAACATTTGTTTGTTTCATGAAAGACTAGTGGCTAAGTAATAGAAACATTTGTTAGTTTGATGAAAGGCTACGGCTATGAAATAGAAACATTTTGTAGTTTGATGAAAGGCTACTGACTAAGTAATAGAAACATTTGTTAGTTTGATGAAAGGCTAGTGGCTAAGTAATAGAAGCATTTGTTAGTTTGACAAAAGACTAGTTGCTAAGTAATAGAAACATTTGTTAGTTTGATGAAAGGCTACTGGCTAAGTAATAGAAACATTCGTTAGTTTGATCAAAGGCTAGTGGCTAAGTAATAGAAACATTTGTTAGTTTGATGAAAGGCTACGGCTATGAAATATAAACATTTTGTAGTATGATAAAAGGCTACTAGCTAAGTAATAGAAACATTTATTAGGTTGATGAAAGGCTAGTGGCTAAGTAATAGAAACATTTGTTTGTTTCATGAAAGGCTAGTGGCTAAGTAATAGAAACATTTGTTAGTTTGATATATGGCTAGTTGCTTAGTAATAGGCACATTGTTTAGTTTGATGAAAGGCTAGTGGCCAAGTAATTGACACATTCGTTAGTTTGATCAAAGGCTACTGGCTAAGTAATAGAAACATTTGGTAGTTTGATGAAAGGCTAGTGGCTAAGTAATAGAAACATTTGTTAGTTTGATGAAAGGCTACTGGCTATGTTATAGAAACATTTGTTAGTTTGATGAAAGACTACTGGCTAAGTAATAGAAACATTTGTTAGTTTGATGAAAGGCTAATGGCTAAGTAGTAGAAACATTTGTTTGTTTCATGAAAGGCTAGTGGCTAAGTAATAGAAACATTTGTTAGTTTGATGAAAGGCTACTGGCTAAGTAATAGAAACATTTGTTAGTTTGATGAAAGACTACTGGCTAAGTAATAGAAACATTTGTTAGTTTGATGAAAGGCTAATGGCTAAGTAATAGAAACATTTGTTAGTTTGATGAAAGGCTAGTGGTTAAGTAGTAGACACATTTGTTAATTTTATGGAAGGCTGGTGGCTAAGTAATAGACACATTCGTTAGTTTGATGAAAGGCTAGTGGCTAAGTAATAGAAGCATTTGTTAGTTTGACAAAAGACTAGTTGCTAAGTAATAGACACATTTCTCAGTTTGATGAAAAGCTAGTGGCTAAGTAATAGACACATTTGTTAGTTTGATGAAAGGCTGGTTAGTGGCTTAATAATAGAAACATTTGTTAGTTTTATGAAAGGCTACTGGGTAAGTAATAGAAACATTTGTTTGTTTCATGAAAGGCTAGTGGCTAAGTAATAGAAACATTTGTTAGTTTGATGAAAGACTACTGGCTAAGTAATAGAAACATTTGTTAGTTTGATGAAAGGCTAATGGCTAAGTAATAGAAACATTTGTTAGTTTGATGAAAGGCTAGTGGCTAAGTAATAGAAACATTTGTTAGTTTGATGAAAGGCTACGGCTATGAAATATAAACATTTTGTAGTTTAATGAAAGGCTACTAGCTAAGTAATAGAAACATTTATTAGGTTGATGAAAGGCTAGTGGCTAAGTAATAGAAACATTTGTTTGTTTCATGAAAGGCTAGTGGCTAAGTAATAGAAACATTTGTTAGTTTGATATATGGCTAGTTGCTTAGTAATAGGCACATTGTTTAGTTTGATGAAAGGCTAGTGGCCAAGTAATAGACACATTCGTTAGTTTGATCAAAGGCTACTGGCTAAGTAATAGAAACATTTGGTAGTTTGATGAAAGGCTAGTGGCTAACTAATAGAAACATTAGTTAATTTGATGAAAGGCTACTGGCTATGTTATAGAAACATTTGTTAGTTTGATGAAAGACTACTGGCTAAGTAATAGAAACATTTGTTAGTTTGATGAAAGGCTAATGGCTAAGTAGTAGAAACATTTGTTTGTTTCATGAAAGGCTAGTGGCTAAGTAATAGAAACATTTGTTAGTTTGATGAAAGGCTACTGGCTAAGTAATAGAAACATTTGTTAGTTTGATGAAAGACTACTGGCTAAGTAATAGAAACATTTGTTAGTTTGATGAAAGGCTAATGGCTAAGTAATAGAAACATTTGTTAGTTTGATGAAAGGCTAGTGGCTAAGTAGTAGACACATTTGTTAATTTTATGGAAGGCTAGTGGCTAAGTAATAGACACATTCGTTAGTTTGATGAAAGGCTAGTGGCTAAGTAATAGAAGCATTTGTTAGTTTGACAAAAGACTAGTTGCTAAGTAATAGACACATTTCTCAGTTTGATGAAAAGCTAGTGGCTAAGTAATAGACACATTTGTTAGTTTGATGAAAGGCTGGTTAGTGGCTTAATAATAGAAACATTTGTTAGTTTTATGAAAGGCTACTGGGTAAGTAATAAAAACATTTGTTTGTTTCATGAAAGGCTAGTGGCTAAGTAATAGAAACATTTGTTAGTTTGATGAAAGACTACTGGCTAAGTAATAGGCACATTTTTAGTTTGATGAAAGGCTACGGCTATGAAATATAAACATTTTGTAGTTTGGTGAAAGGCTACTAGCTAAGTAATAGCAACATTTATTAGTTTGATGAAAGGCTAGTGGCTAAGTTATAGAAACATTTGTTTGTTTCATGAAAGGCTAGTGGCTAAGTAATAGAAACATTTGTTAGTTTAATATATGGCTAGTTGCTTAGTAATAGGCACATTTTTAGTTTGATGAAAGGCTAGTGGCTAAGTAAGAGACACATTTGTTAGTTTCATGAAAGGCTAGTGCCTAAGTAACAGAAACATTTGTTAGTTTCATGAAAGGCTAGTGGCTAAGTAATAGACACATTCGTTAGTTTGATCAAAGGCTACGGTTATGAAATAGAAACATTTTGTAGTTTGATGAAAGGCTACTAGCTAAGTAATAGAAACATTTATTAGGTTGATGAAAGGCTAGTGGCTAAGTAATAGAAACATTTGTTTGTTTCATGAAAGGCTAGTGGCTAAGTAATAGAAACATTTGTTAGTTTGATGAAAGACTACTGGCTAAGTAATAGAAACATTAGTTAGTTTGATGAAAGGCTAATGGCTAAGTAATAGAAACATTTGTTAGTTTGATGAAAGGCTAGTGGCTAAGTAATAGAAACATTTGTTAGTTTGATGAAAGGCTACGGCTATGAAATATAAACATTTTGTAGTTTGATGAAAGGCTACTAGCTAAGTAATAGAAACATTTATTAGGTTGATGAAAGGCTAGTGGCTAAGTAATAGAAACATTTGTTTGTTTCATGAAAGGCTAGTGGCTAAGTAATAGAAACATTTGTTAGTTTGATATATGGCTAGTTGCTTGGTAATAGGCACATTGTTTAGTTTGATGAAAGGCTAGTGGCCAAGTAATAGACACATTCGTTAGTTTGATCAAAGGCTACTGGCTAAGTAATAGAAACATTTGGTAGTTTGATGAAAGGCTAGTGGCTAAGTAATAGAAACATTTGTTAGTTTGATGAAAGGCTACTGGCTATGTTATAGAAACATTTGTTAGTTTGATGAAAGACTACTGGCTAAGTAATAGAAACATTTGTTAGTTTGATGAAAGGCTAATGGCTAAGTAGTAGAAACATTTGTTTGTTTCATGAAAGGCTAGTGGCTAAGTAATAGAAACATTTGTTAGTTTGATGAAAGGCTACTGGCTAAGTAATAGAAACATTTGTTAGTTTGATGAAAGACTACTGGCTAAGTAATAGAAACATTTGTTAGTTTGATGAAAGGCTAATGGCTAAGTAATAGAAACATTTGTTAGTTTGATGAAAGGCTAGTGGCTAAGTAGTAGACACATTTGTTAATTTTATGGAAGGCTAGTGGCTAAGTAATAGACACATTCGTTAGTTTGATGAAAGGCTAGTGGCTAAGTAATAGAAGCATTTGTCAGTTTGACAATAGACTAGTTGCTAAGTAATAGACACATTTCTCAGTTTGATGAAAAGCTAGTGGCTAAGTAATAGACACATTTGTTAGTTTGATGAAAGGCTGGTTAGTGGCTTAGTAATAGAAACATTTGTTAGTTTTATGAAAGGCTACTGGGTAAGTAATAGAAACATTTGTTTGTTTCATGAAAGGCTAGTGGCTAAGTAATAGAAACATTTGTTAGTTTAATATATGGCTAGTTGCTTAGTAATAGGCACATTTTTAGTTTGATGAAAGGCTACGGCTATGAAATATAAACATTTTGTAGTTTGATGAAAGGCTACTAGCTAAGTAATAGCAACATTTATTAGTTTGATGAAAGGCTAGTGGCTAAGTTATAGAAACATTTGTTTGTTTCATGAAAGGCTAGTGGCTAAGTAATAGAAACATTTGTTAGTTTAATATATGGCTAGTTGCTTAGTAATAGGCACATTTTTAGTTTGATGAAAGGCTAGTGGCTAAGTAAGAGACACATTTGTTAGTTTCATGAAAGGCTAGTGCCTAAGTAACAGAAACATTTATTAGTTTCATGAAAGGCTAGTGGCTAAGTAATAGACACATTCGTTAGTTTGATCAAAGGCTACGGCTATGAAATAGAAACATTTTGTAGTTTGATGAAAGGCTACTAGCTAAGTAATAGAAACATTTATTAGGTTGATGAAAGGCTAGTGGCTAAGTAATAGAAACATTTGTTTGTTTCATGAAAGGCTAGTGGCTAAGTAATAGAAACATTTGTTAGTTTAATATATGGCTAGTTGCTTAGTAATAGGCACATTGTTTAGTTTGATGAAAGGCTAGTGGCCAAGTAATAGACACATTCGTTAGTTTGATCAAAGGCTACTGGCTAAGTAATAGAAACATTTGGTAGTTTGATGAAAGGCTAGTGGCTAAGTAATAGAAACATTTGTTAGTTTGATGAAAGGCTACTGGCTAAGTAATAGAAACATTTGTTAGTTTGATGAAAGACTACTGGCTAAGTAATAGAAACATTTGTTAGTTTGATGAAAGGCTAATGGCTAAGTAGTAGAAACATTTATTTGTTTCATGAAAGGCTAGTGGCTAAGTAATAGAAATATTTGTTAGTTTGATGAAAGGCTAGTGGCTAAGTTATAGAAACATTTGTTTGTTTCATGAAAGGCTAGTGGCTAAGTAATAGAAACATTTGTTAGTTTAATATATGGCTAGTTGCTTAGTAATAGGCACATTGTTTAGTTTGATGAAAGGCTAGTGGCCAAGTAATAGACACATTCGTTAGTTTGATCAAAGGCTACTGGCTAAGTAATAGAAACATTTGGTAGTTTGATGAAAGGCTAGTGGCTAAGTAATAGAAACATTTGTTAGTTTGATGAAAGGCTACTGGCTAAGTAATAGAAACATTTGTTAGTTTGATGAAAGACTACTGGCTAAGTAATAGAAACATTTGTTAGTTTGATGAAAGGCTAATGGCTAAGTAGTAGAAACATTTGTTTGTTTCATGAAAGGCTAGTGGCTAAGTAATAGAAACATTTGTTAGTTTGATGAAAGGCTAGTGGCTAAGTTATAGAAACATTTGTTTGTTTCATGAAAGGCTAGTGGCTAAGTAATAGAAACATTTGTTAGTTTAATATATGGCTAGTTGCTTAGTAATAGGCACATTTTTAGTTTGATGAAAGGCTAGTGGCTAAGTAATAGACATATTTGTTAGTTTTATGGAAGGCTAGTGGCTAAGTAATAGACACATTTGTTAGTTTTATGGAAGGCAAGTGGCTAAGTAATAGACACATTTGTTAGTTTGATGGAAGGCTAGTGGCTAAGTAATAGACACATTTGTTATTTTTATGGAAGGCTAGTGGCTAAGTAATAGACACATTTGTTAGTTTTATGGAAGGCTAGAATGGATGACGTTTGCTGAAATCGGTGGATAAGTGATTGTTCATCCATGTCATACTACAACTATGTTGTTACGGGTATGAACGACGGAGCCCAAGTGGACGTAATATACACCGATTTCGAAAAAGCGTTTGACCGGGTGGACTTTTGCATTCTGACCAAAAAACTAAAAGCTGTGGGTATTAAGGGGAACTTGCTTAGATGGATAGAATCTTACCTGAGAAATCGGCGGCAAGCGGTAATTATCGGTAGCTACCGATCTGATTATGTCGAAGTTACTTCCGGGGTGCCCCAGGGCTCCATGTTATCCCCCTTACTTTATAATATTTATTTATTTGACATAACGCAATGTTTTCTTCATTCTGAGCACCTTCTATATGCCGACGACAAAAAAATATATTTGAAAATAAATAACTCCAATGACTGTCAATTGATTCAATCTGACTTAGATAGACTTAGTGACTACTATAACTTGAACAATATAAAGGTAAACACTAAGAAATGTCAAATAATAACCTTTTCAAGGAAACGCAACACTATACATTACAATTACACTATCAGTAATGATATTATTCCGCGAGCATCACAGGTCAAGGATTTAGGTGTGATTCTGGACGACAAATTCACATTCGAGGCCCACATTGCTCATATCACCAGTAAAGCATACAAGTCCTTAGGATTCGTTATACGTAACAGCAAGCAATTTAATACTCCACTATGTTTAAAAACTTTGTACTACTGCTATGTAAGGAGCATATTAGAATCCGCAAGCGTTATATGGCGTCCATTTTATAAGAAATATATTGAGCTTATCGAGTCTATACAACGGAAATTTATCAAGCATTTAAATTACAAGGCTAAAGCTGGCATCTTAAATTACCCGGACTCCTGTCGATACCACAAATTAAATACTCTGGAAGAGAGACGACAGATAAACGACATGATGTTAATATACGACGTACTTAATAATAAATTTGACTGCCCACAATTGCTCTGCAAAGTTAACTTTAACGTCCCACTTAAACGTACTAGACATACAAATCTGTTAGCTGTTCCTTCGGCTGCCACTAATTATATGAAGATGTCACCTTTCTTGCGACTACCAGCATTATATAATGACAAGTTTCCAACACTGGACCTCTTCAATATCACTCGGAACCGTCTTAAAAAAGAGATCACCCTTATGTTAGACCAAACACGAGAGGCCCAGTTACGCCTGTAGTGCCAGTTAGTCATACATACACACATCATCACACACATCCACAGAAACCCACACCGTACAAATACACACACGCACACACTATACATACTTCATGTCACTCTCTTCTATGCTTATTGTTTTTATCTGTGTACTTCGTAATTGGCGTATTGTTTTGAATTATCCAATTTATGTTTACTTATTGTCAGCTGTGAAGCTACCTTCTATAAATAAATAAATAAATAAATAAATAAATAAATAAATACCTATACCTGTGCCTCAGTTCAGGCTGCCATTAATAGATCACTTTGACAGTCGTTATAAGTAGACAAAAAAATACAACCGACTTCCGTATTAGACAAAAAAATAAAAAATTCAAAATCACTTTAATTTCGTAAGTCGTTGTTTCTGGCTTTGTCTCTTCGTTATTTAACAATGACTTCCGAAATTAAAGTTAATTGTTTGTGAATGAATCAATTGTGAAGAGAGAACCCGACATCATGATTGTAGACCTTCAGCTATGATTGTTCTTTTGAAGACCCTGGCTAGGCTAGGCTGCAAAATTTTTCGAATGAACTGAATTTTAGTTGGCAGTATATATCAGAATAATAAACTTTATACACAATGGCAATTAATATTTTCACTAGATTCGATTTTTCAGTATTGCACATTATACGCATCGCATACCTACTTCCTGACCGCGCTCGACGTCATGTAGAACAGTTTAAGATCACATCTAAATAAACCAACAGTGTGTTTCCAAAAAACTTTTTTACAATAAATACAACCGACTTTTAAAAATAGCAGAATAACTTTAATTTCCGAAGTCGTTGTTTGTATTTTGTTTCTTCATTATTTGACACCGACTTCCGAAATTAAAGTTATTTTGCAATTTTTAGAAGTCTGTTGTATTTTTTGTAAAAAAAGTTTTTTGTTTATTCACTTTTTAGGTGTTGTACTCTAGAACTAAAACTAAATAGTAAAGTTAGGCCCAAATGGATAACCCCATGGAATTTGAGCATAATTGGCTTCATAATTGGAGACAACCAAAACGTCATCTGTGTATGTACATATTTTTTGTTCTTTACTTTTATCACAAAGTGCTGAATAATTTTCGATAAAATTTGTATGGGACCTCTGAAGTATGGCCTACAAAAAAAAGAATCATCAAAATCTATTCACAAGATGCGGAGAAATCGCCTAACATACATACAAAAAATACGTACCGGCGAATTGAGAACCTCCTCCTTTTGGAAGTCGGTTAAAAACGTAGCCTAATTTGATCGAGCATAAAACTTGTAATTTATGTAAATAGCCTCACTAGGAGGAGCTGCCAAAAAACCTGTTGAACTAAGGAACATTACTTATTGTGGTAGGTAAGGAACATTTTATTTGGTTACCATAACTATGGTGGTCGGAACGTCGGAAGGTCACGATGGTAACTCAAATAAATAGTGGCAAGTTGCCAGCCTGTTGACTATACGATAGTAAAGACTATGGTAATAGTTTTTACGAAGGAACATGAGTGTGTTGTTGTCCATGTCTGGATTTGTTTTGATGTTATTGTTTTCAAACATTGGTAGAATGGTGATCAATACAAGCACGTAGGTTTACGTGCGTTTTATACATATTTAAAATTAATAGTATTTACAACTCCTGGGTACCACTCAGCTTCTCAATTTTTTTTTTTTGTAAACCGTTTTCTAACAAATATTATTAGGTACCAAAACATACATTCAGAGAATTCGTAACTAGGAAAGATTCCAAGCAAACACTGAAAGTACTAACACGATATTAAAAACTAAACAAGGAATCGAAACATTTCAATAATTCAGTGCCACACCCTAGAATATTCCACTGCAGTCTGCACACCCCCGCACACCTCCCACACCCCTCCTTCCTTATATACCACCCTAGACTGAGGCTATGTACAAGCCGCACAGACGACCTAAGTTATTGATCGGCCCGGCCGACCGCGCATGCGTCCCGCGTTTTGTGCCGTCGACAACAAAAAGATGCACACAAGTGCATGGCGATGTAGTGACCAAATAGCTATGTTGTTGCAGAAGAAGTGGGAAGCTGGGTGTGGTCGAAAATCTAGGTTTTTTGGTATTCTCCTGACGGTTATGATACTCGGGTGAGATGATAATCTTCTTGTCTAAGGTTGATGCATGACTGCCCTAACCTCGCACAATCTAAGAGAAACCAAAGAATGCCAATATTCTAATTGTCAAGGCCAAGGTCACATGAAAGAGACAATCGATAACGTGTCCCCCATGTTTGTTCCGAAGGTCAACAGTTAACAGACAGCGCCCACAAACCGCTCTTACAATACCACAACTTTTCTACTACTTTTCATAAAAACACCATGAACATAAGAACTAATTGATTACACGCAAGAGTTCGGCTTGCTTTGATTTTTTTCAAAACTTGTAACACTACACGATCACATATTTTTAACCGACTTCGAAAAAGGAGGACGTTCTATGTTCGACTTAAGTTTTTTTTTTAAGTATGTCCACCGATTTCTCCGTCAGTTGTGGACCGATTTTCAAAATTCTTTTTTTATCCGAAAGAATATACTCCCGAAATGGTCCCATATAAATTTTATCGAAATTGCTTCAACGCTTTTTGAAAAACTGAAACAAAACGAAAAATACCTCGATGACGTTTTGGCTTTTTTCAATTACGAGTATGTTTTAATTTCACGTTCCATTTTATTGGGGTTTTTAGTTTTTACAACTAAAAAGTAAAAAATAAAAAAAACTCTTTTCCAAAAAAAACAACCGACTTTCAAAAAGATAATAAGTACACTAACAATTAAAAAATAACTTTAATTTTGGAAGTCGGTGTCAAGAAACGAAGAAATAAAATGCAAACACCGACTTCCGAAATTAAAGTAATTTTTAGTGTATTTTCTATCCTCCCCTCCCCCACCTCCTATAAGGTCTATAACTAAGTCATTCAGTAAGTATAACTACAATAATATTTATAAGGTAGATTTGTAATATTCGTGTTCCAAAAGTTGATACTAATATACCTACTTACTTTTAAGGGAACTCAGCCATAGGTAGAGAGATCCTAACATCACAATCACAAGTAAGAAATGAGATTACTGGTTACAAAGACGAGTCGTACAAGTTCCTCTTATTGCCCAATAGAGATGCCTTAACAGCTCTCTTGTCCGCACTTGTTTTTACGGCGTTACACGTGTGATGCGAACGACCTACTGCGTGACCTTTATTCTAAACATGTCAGCTTTCCCGGAAAACATACGAATACTTCATTTGGGCAATTTTCTCAAAGTTTTCGAAGTAGCCCTACAAATTCATAAAGTTACCTACACGTGAATTTGTTCCCCTGAAAAGCTCGGCAAGGAAAAGTTACGCAATTAGATTTGATTGAATCGTGAAAAAATCCGCCATAGAAAGAGGTGGCGCCACATCATCAAGACAAAGATCAGGGGATTACAACCCTCACCAATAAGGAAAACGACTCGATGAGGGAGAAAAATAATCTACAGGTGTCTTGTTTTGTAAACATTTCGCGACGATCCCAAATAAATAGGGATAAGAGCAAGAAAATGATGTTAATGTTGTTGGTAAGATGAACAGCTACAAACATCAACGCTACGTTCTTATACTCGTAGTTTATCATGTGATCTTCTTCGTACAAGCTAATTCGTAAGTCGTCCATTACCTACACGCTCATGCAAGCGTCAGTCAATTCCAAAAGTCATGACAGATGGTTATATAATACAAAAATTAAATTAAGGATATTTTTTCATTCAACCATCAGTCAGCGTACTAGACGATAAGTTATCCGTCAGTCACAGCCTTGATTGTAATAAAACTGACACCAAGACTTACTGCGTAATGGACGCCAAGTCTACCCTGTAGATTGTTCCGATCGATAAGCATTGGTTTAAAAATAACTTCGGTTTATCTGAGTCTCTTTCTATAGAAATGAATCAATATTAACAAAACATACGAACATCTGACATCTTACTCAGATTTGACATGAATTATTGTAATTTTGACATTTGATTAATGTTTTGTATGAATTTGAGATAGATATATTGTTATTTTGAAATTTGATTGATATTTTTCATAGATTTGGCATATTTTGACATATTTTTTTCACTATTGAATTTGTAACTATAGTATTATTCTGTTTAAATTAATTATATCGATTACACGCCATAGTATGTGGCAAACATGTCTGATCTTATCTTTATAATCGACGACAAAAAAAGGAGGAAGTTCTCAATTCGACCGTATATATGTTTTTTTTTGTGTATGTTCAGCCCTCACTCCGTCATTTATGAACCGATTTTGATTATTCTTTTTTTTTTAGGTCGGGTATACTTCAAGGGTGGTCCCATATCAAGGAAGTCAGGATCTGACAGTGGAATTCTGCTAAAATTGAGAAAAAACCTCGAAAATTGGGCTCGAGAATATTTTTTCTGTTTACTTTTCATAACTTTATCACGTATTTGCATTAAGAACCATCACATCATGAAACTGAGCTGATGATGGAAACCATAACTTTTCTAAACAATATAAGTTAGATATAAAAACTGGTTTTAGTGACAAATACTACTTAATATGGTTTGAAGAAAAGACGTCTACAATATTGGAGGTAACCTCAACTGGTCAATATCCTGGGAACTTCATGGAGGGATTGTTATATCATCAGCGCAGTGGCACGAGGAATGCTGAAGAATTAGAAATTAGCCTCAGAGTGTTAAAAGATGATGCGAGCCACAAAAAACAAAAAAAATAACCGACGAAAAAGAACTAAAAAGCAAAAAATAAATAAAACTTTTAAGTCTTGAATAATGAGGTTATTTACCTACATAAAATATCAAAATTTATATAAACTAATTTTGAGTCGGCGCCAATTAATAAAATGATTAGTTACCTACTTACAGCTTTCTTCATTTGTAAGTACTAATAAAATTTAGATATTTAATAACCAGATTGTTGTTTGGCGCCGACTCAAAATTAGTTTATATAAAATTTGATATTTTATGTAGGTAAATAAGCTCATTACTCAAGACTTAAAAATTTTATTTATTTTTTGCTTTTTAGTTCTTTTTCGTCGGTTAAATTTTTTGTTAAAAAGTTTTTATGTGTAACATCTTTCCTCTCGCTTGCCTACAATCCTGTGGGAGTGATTTCGTGAAATGGGACGGAGGTGTGTAACAGGAAGCCGGGAAAGCGCGCACTATTTGATTTGACCAATGTGCGCGCGTGGTGGTGGTGGTTGGAAATTATGTTTTTCTTACTCCTCCGCTGTCTTTTCTGATTAATTTCGTTGCGGGACCCAAGACAGTTTAATCGTTTCTCTGGGACTCGTTGAGCTTCATTGCCTCGGCGTTTTTTCTGGTGGTCGTCACTGTTGATTCTGGCTTACAGAAGTTACAGTGGTTTGGAAATAGTGTGGCGGGTTTGTTTCAGGATTGAATTATAATATTGCTTATTACCAAGGTGAGATGTCAAATATTACACATCATATGCGACTACTGTTAGGCCATTTTTTTCGTTATGTTATCCTGCATGCGCGATTTATTTTTGAATAAGTACCTACACATGTTTATGCAAATAGATATATCTTATCTTATCCAGTCTACCGGTCAAGTGCATACTATCGGGATTGCACAACTTCGTGCCAATTTCAGATCTATTATATAATAGCATAAATACTAATGAACCTAGCATGATAACAAAAAGTCAGAGTTTATCAATCATTCCGCGACGATCTCTCCCCGTTATTATTTACCTCGTGCGATATGTACTGCATCCCCACGTCCTCGTCGAACGATATTAATTAAATACGCGCCGAGGTATATCTATGGTATGGCGACTGTCTGTGTTTTGAAAGGGGAGTCCGGCAGCACAAAGGGTTGTGTGTGGATTTGACGGTTTTAAAATTGGAAGTAATGAAACAAAATTTGCCGAGCTAACATTTTTGATTTGTAAAAAATTCAGTTTGAAAACATTTTTAACTGACGAAAAAAAAAGGAGGAGGGTCTCAATTCGACCGTGTATATTTTTTCTTTTTTTTTTGTGTACGTTCAGATTGAGGAGGTCTGAACGTACACAAAGAAAAAGCAAAAAAAATCTCTTCATTCTCTCTGTCATTTATGAACCGATCTTGATGATTATTTTTTTGTTGTTAGATAGGGTATACCTCAAGGGTGGTCCCATGTCAAGGAAATCTGAGATCTGATGATGGAATCCTGATAAAATTGAGAGAAAACCTCGAAAATTATGGGCACGAATATTGTTTCTGTATGTATGTTCGATCCTCACTTCGTTATTTATAAACCGATTTTGATGATTCTTTTTTTGGAAGATCAAGGAAGACAGGATTTGATGATGGAATCCTGATAAAATTTAAAGAATCCCTCGAAAGTTGGACTCCAATATTGTTTCTGTTTACTTTTCATGACTTAATCAGGTATTTGCATTTAGGAATCATCACATCATGAAACTGAGCTGATGATGGAAACCATACCTTTCCTAAGTAATAGAAGTTAGATTTCAAAACTGGTTTTAGTGACAGAAAGCTCTTAATATGCTTTGAAGAAAAGACGTCTTTACAATATTGGAGGTAACCTCAAGGAAGGATGGTACATCATCAGCTCAGTAGCAAGAGGAATGATGAAGGATTAGAAATTAGCCTCAGAGTATTGAATGAAGATGCGAGCCACAAAAAATCATAAAATAAAAAACTTTTTAACAAACAATTTAACCGACCGATTTTATGTAAACTAATTTTGATATTTTATGTAAATAAGCTTAATACTCACGACTTAAAAGGTTTATTTATTTTTGCTTATTTGTTCTTTTTCGTCGTTAATTTTTTTTGTTAAAAAGTTTTTTAAAAACAAGCTTCCGACTATATTCCGACATAATATATCAAAATATAGTGTCTGTGCTGTTGACCGTTGAAGAGTTCCTTTATTATCAGCCAATAATGGACGTCCATTCAGGTCATTTTTACCATAAAAATGCATTGTCATCGGAACTGAAGCAATATGTAAAAATGCATTGTCATCGGAACTGAAGCAATATGTAAAAAATTGACTCCGTAAGATTGGAAGTGGTTCTAATTCAACTTGCAAGATTTGACGCGAACAAACAGACATTGTTAGGTAAATAAAAGTTTGTGTTAACTAAGAAGTGTTTCGGAAAGGAGTTGGGGATACCTTTACCCAGCTGTAGGACAGTAATCGTCAAAAAGAAAATTGAAGACGAAAGTACTCATAAATTAATATTACAGACTTTTCGTAAGCCAGGCAAGACAACTAGGTACTTAATTTAAAGTACTCGAACATAGTAAACTAACCAAGGCAAATTAACACCGAAATACTTATTTGGAGGTAGATTTCCTGTTTAAAAGAAATACTGCTATCATAAGAAAGAATAACAAGTTCTTCTCGAGTCTTTTACTAACTTAATTAAGGAGTCTTCTTATGATTTTAAAGTCAATCAATCTGCCTAGCCTTTTTCCAAATAAGCTGCCTTGTTACAACCGAATGTTGCTGAAACCCGAATTTATTTATTTATAAAACCTTTATACTCTAGTGAAAAAAACCGGCCCTGCGAGTCGGACTCGCGCGAGAAGGGTTCCGTACCATTGTACATAATTATACGCGTCTACTGTTGCCATTATTAAGATCGAGCGAAAAAAATCCAAAAAAAAAACACTGCTAATATGGGAGCCCCTTTTAATTTTTAATTTATTTGTTGTTATAGCGGCAACAGAAACAATAAAATAAAATTAAAATAAAATTGTTTATTTCTCACCACTAAACAAAAATTACTAATTTTAAGAACTTAATTTCAAAATACTTAATATAAAGTGGTGGCCGTAGTAGTCGCCAAGATGTTTTGACCCTAAACACATATTCAGTGAAAATTTCAACTGTTTACCTATTACGGATCATGACATACAGCCGCTAACAGACAGACGGACGGACGGATAAACAGCGGAGGCTTAGTAATAGGGTCCCGTTGGGTACCCTTCGGGTACGGAACCCTGAAAAACACTGCGCAAAAGCGGGCTTAGGCATTTTCTACCAGTCGACCTTAGCGTATTTAGTGCAGAAACAGAACATAGCAGCAACATGGAGCAACAGTTACTGAGTACCGCGATATCCCTTAGCAAGGTTGCTGTCAGAATTGCTGGCTTCCGACCACCCGTAACGACTGTTGAAGAATCTATAAATGACAACCGAGACCAATGGCTTGACGTGCTTTCCGAGGCACGGAGGGGACTCGGTATGTAATGAAAGATCACATTTAAATTAACCGTTTTTGCATTATCTCTGTTAATAGATTTCTTTCCCATTTTTCTACCAGTCAATTTTGTTTTTGTCTTTGTTATAAATTGCCACATAGCGCTAGCAGGTCACACCAACCTCTAAACCTTGTGTAGTGTTTGAGTCACCAAGATACAGGCTGGGCCTAGTTTGGGACCCGTTGCTAACTTGTCAACGACATTGTTAGTCTTAATTCCTTTCCAAATATATGTGAAAAATAGTGTAGTTATAAAAAAAACCGGTCTTGTGCGTGTCGTACTTCGCACATTTAGGGTTCCGTAGCAAATGAGGGAATTATCAAAGAAAAAATCGGTTTTTCAATGTTTTGGTATTTGTTGGTAAAATATACGCAAGAATAAAAAGTATCACCTTTCAAGTTCATACTAGGTTAGTGGGAAGTTAAAAAATTCTTTGGAACAAAATTTTGTGACAGACGATGGACAAACAGACGGACAGACGGATAGACGGACACGTGAGTGACAGCAATAATAGCCATACCCGAAGGGTCCAAACGGAGCACCCACTTGGACCCTTCGGGTACGGAACCCTAAAAATGGTCATATTTAGCCACAAATTCTGAGTATCTACTTACTTTTCCTTTCATTGGGGTCTGTGGTTCCGCACGGTCGGTACGAGATGGTCCGTTTTCTCTTCGAGTTCACGTAACCAGGGATGAACATACTGGGCGAGTCCAGACGACCTGATGCCATTAGTCTGAAAAAATACGTAATTGTCATGTCTACGCTTTTGCTTGCTTTTTGACCCTGTTATAGCTGAGTATCAGCAGTGGGTACTTTATGTGTGTGTGATGTGATTAATTTAAATACTGACAAGCGGGTTCTTACTTCAACATTTTTTACCCAGAAGAAGGAGAGATATGGATGAAAAAGAGCTGAAAATTTTAAAGAAGATTTTCTCCAATATTAGTTTAAAAAGATCGGTATCTTCTGATTCGGGGTTTGCTGTGACATCTCGCCGAGAACGGGTGTATTATTAAATGTCGAATCAATAGACAACTTAATGACACTAGACACATGGCGCTAGACACAAGTGTAGGTACATTAAATTATAAAAAAAGAAAAATGGAATATGTGTAAATACCTACAATTTAAAACAAACACGATAAATCTTAGATACGAAATATTAAATCTAATTCTTTAATAAATTTGATCTAATTAAATCGCAGTTAATTTGCTGTCATTTCTTGAAGAGTTCCGTCTTCTGTCTTCGAAACTCATCATCTAATCTATATGACATTAAATGGGACCATTTCGGAATAAAGTTCTTTCGAACAACACCATCCATGTGTTTTCGAATGCCCGAAAACACATGAAAAAAAAAAAAAATATCTGAATTGATAACCTCCTCTGTTTTCCAGTTGGATGGTTTTTCTGGAGTTGTAGGGTTCGCTTTCTTAGCTGACTTCATTGTTTCGTATGCCATGAACCGTGTTTCGAGGAAATACAAGTAGTTCTGGAGGTTTTGTAGTTCTCTGTGATCTTGAAGTTCCTTCATGTAGTCACTCAAAGTACCTACTGGAGTCCAGTTTTTGTGACATGATGTGCACAATGATCGGGCCCCAAGTTGATGTATCGATACCAATGTTAGAGATGCTGTTCAGGCATTCGGTAATGACGTCATGCATCTTCTTCAAATTGGATGAGTCTGCATGTTGTATGATCGGCAGATTTAGCATGTTGTTCATAAATGAAGTAAACTGTAGGCGACGATTGTCGTAGCGCTGAGTTAATATAGCCCAACATGAGTTATAGTTTTCAGTGCTAATGGTCAGATGCTGCACTAAGCGTTCAGCTTCTCCTCGCAGCTTGGTCTTCAAGTGTTACATTTTCTGCGCATTGTTGATCATAGGGATTTTATGAATTGCTTCCCGAAATAGGTCTTTGAAGGAGATCCACTGACTGTAGTTTCCGGAGAACTCAGGGATTTCGATCTTAGGTGTTGTTTTCTGGTAGTGGACGGTAGACCAGATTTTAGAATGGATTTTCCCCTTCAGATTGTCGTATTTTTGTTCAATGTCTGTAAACATTTTGGTAGTAACGCTCGCTGGATCCTTTCAGTTGGAAGTCTATTTCCCAGTGAAGTTTATCGATGGGTTCCCATTTCGATTTCAATGTCGAGAAGTGGTCTTCCAGTTCCCATCTTTCCGATATAGTGACTAAGTCAATCTTGGAGATGACCTTGCATTCTTGCTTGTTAAGCAAGAGTGCAATTTTATCTAGGTCGCACTTCACATTTTGTTTGTTAGTGATGTCCGTTTTAGTTGATAAGAACATTTCTTTAGTTTTCTCGTAGATGTCATCCTTGAAATATGCTATGTTCTTATCTTCTATTTCGAGCAACAGTTGGGCATGCCTACTTTCGAAGTCTTGCCATTGGTTTTCTAGCGATGACAAGCGTTTCTTCAGGTATTCCACAGTTTTTCGTGATGAGGAATCCTTACGATAGTTGTCACATAATGTTTTGATGTTATTGAAGCACGTTGACTGCAATTCTATATATATTGTATATATTGATGCTTCTTTTTTCGTTGTTAAATGGCTGACACGTCGTTGACGGTGACATAAGAGCGTTGCGTCGTGTTGCGAAGGCTACTGCGTTGTTTGTAGTCTTCTACGTTTCAAATCTTGAAATCGTTAACTTCCTTGATTTGAAATAGTCAGTGGAACTCAGCACTCTTGCACCTCGGTTACGATATTATGCGACTTCTCAATCTAACTGGGGCGACCCGCTTTTGGGAGACCAGCTAAACCGATTCGCTACCGTAAAGAGACACAATAGCACCAATGATCCGGCGGCTCGAAGGACCATAAATTGTACGGTTCGTACACTTGCAGAGTGATTGTGGTTGAGGTTGAAGCGCGAAGAGAAACGATCATTTAGTTTCCGTTAAGTTTATTACGTATAAACGTGTTTACAAGGTAAAACTGTTGACGATTCCTTTCTCTAATGTTAGTCACCGCGTAGCAGTTATCGAACTTGTTGATTTATTGTTAGGAATGTGTATTTATAGCACAAAAATGACGCACGTATGGTACATGGCACCGCATCAACAAAATATGTACAGTTTAAGACTGTACAGATAATCTCCTCCTTTTTGAATTCGGTAAAAAACAATTAGGGTAATTGTTTTTTCCCCTTCTGGGTGAGTTGGGTAAGAATCATTAAAAGTGCAGACCATTCCTCTTGGGATCAAAGAAGAAAGAAGAAAGGCCAATATCTGCCTTCTCTATCCTTCGCAATAGTTTGTGTGTATCACAAAATGTAGGGACATACTTGGGCATTTGGCGCTGAACCTTCGTTCGACCAGCCAGGAATGATGAGGGGCACGCAGTTGCATCAACCGCACTATGTGATAGGGTCTGCTGGGCAGGTCTTGCCTACACCAGTCGGTGGTGAGCGCGAAGTTTCTTGTATCCTGGACCCCTGACTCATGGTAGTGGGAGGAACTGTAGCAAGAGACCCAACCCGCCGTTCTCCCCAGACAGAGGGTATCCATGAGGATTTGTCCACAAAATAAAGGTAGTTACTTGGTAAAGTCCAGCTCCAGGCGGTTGGCGTGCGGGCCGGTGAAGTGCAGCAGTAGTTGGATGCACGTGCCGGCGTGCAGCGCGCGCGTGCGGCGCGCGTCCACCGACATCATCCACTCCGGCACGCCCATCACAAGACGCATGTCTTCCAGGAACATGCCGCTGAACACGAAGTAATATAATTAGAAAGAAAGGCTACAAAATATTGCTTGCTGTACTTGAAATCTGTTTGTAGTAAACTACAAGACCGCCATTGTATACCCATAGATTTAAGATCGTGTATAACAATTGTGTAACTGTTTTGGTGTAGGTACCTAAAATAAAGTTTTATTCTATTCTAATCTACGTCTATTGTTAATTTGCCGTTTCAATGGACAGTCAAAAAGATATAATCACTGGGCAGGATGATAATGAAAATATCAAAAGAGGCAGTTTATAAGCGCTAAATGCAATTTAAAATGTAGTTTGTATTAAATATCTGGTATTTTAAGGTGAAACTAGAGTACCCGAACTATTGACCGCGCACTAAGCCTGACTATACATCACACTTACACTTTCTGCTAGAGTGTGCAAATGATAAATATGCGCGCTGGTGGCATCGGAACTAAACGATTTAATTTTATAATTATGCTAATGGATGTCTAGATTACATGTATTAGCATAGCTATAAAATTACACGAATTATATAAAATTACGCAAGAGTGAGTACATGTGTTATGTGCTCGCTTGCTCCATCATAGACATCATCCATCGCTTACCATCAGGCCAGATGGAGGTCAATAGTGGAATTATCAGGAATAAATCAATCTGCCTAAACTTTCTTCAGCTATGTTGGGCTCGGTTTTCAGTCCAACTGGACGCAGCTGAATACCACCTGCAGACTGCCTATCTGACCTCCACAATACATTTATTTCATAGCACGATACCTACCCCTTGGCAAAACTACTGTAAGATTTCCTAGCTTCTGAGTTTCCGTAAAGACTTTAAATTTTACAATAACTTCGTTTTACTTTTAGCGCAGAAAACCGACCTGTTCTGTGTCTCCTGTTCCCATTATTTAGCCAAACCTAAATAATGGGAACAGGAGAGAACACAGAGAGAGAAAGAGTTTTATATCAAGGCGGTCATTAATACGGACTTTAGTTTCACCCAAGAATAATAGATGGCGTAACAATCACCGAGGTAGTATTTAGGTGCCCTGTAAATAATTATCGTGAAAGGCATTCAGAATAAGCCGCATAATCCTCCCAATGTATATCTAAGTACCTTACCTTGAGCTCGTGGCTTAAGTAATAACAGCCGCACGGGTCGATCCATCAAGTTAAGCTACGCTTGCCGGGGTTGGTCCATGGATGGGTGACCATCTTTACATACCGACACTCCTCCGTGCTTTGGAAAGCACGTTAAGCCGTTGGTCCCGGCTGTCAATCGTGGATCTTGTAACAGTCGTTACGGGTCGTCAGAAGCCTGAAAGTCTGACATCCAGTCTTACCAAGGGGTATCGTATTATCTAGTAACTGGGTTGTGGAGGTCAGATAGGCAGTCACTCCACGTAAAATACTGGTATCCAGCTGCATCCGGTTAGACTGGAAGCCGACCCAAAGATAGTTGGGAAAAGGCGCGGGCAGATTGATTTTGATACCTAAGTACCTTAACGATATACCTGAACGTATTTTGTTTTTGTAATAGTTGTACGTAGTTAGGTTAATATTTTTGGTTTTAGTGTACTTAGATCTATTTCTTTTGTTAAGTATTTTATAAATATGTAAATTTTTCTAAAATATTTTATTAATAAAAATTAAATAGTACCCAGTGATAAAACAAATACCAGATACTTACAGCACAAACCTCGGCGGCTTCATGATGTTGACATACTTAATGATGTCCTTGTCGGGCTCGATGTTGGCGCACGCGAAGCGCTCCGAGCTCCTCTCGGGCCCGAAGATGACGATGGAGCGGCCGAGCGCGCTCACCGTGCCCTCCAGCGGGAAGTTACTGTCCATGAACATCTGCCGGCTGCTGCCTATGTCTGAGGAATTAGAAGGGGCTGGTGGTTAGGTTCTGGTTAACTTTTGAGTTTAATTTAATTAGTAACAAAATTTGGTCCTAGGTTCCACAATGGTTTCGCTTTTTATATTACGATGAATATATATATTTTGTATGGAGTTACATAAGGTCTACGAGCTAACAGGGTACTAAAACATTTGTAGTTAAAAATTCAACAGTGAATAGGTTGTGAAGTAGACACCATGCCAAAATGAAACACAAAGGTCTAAAATAAATTATCAGCATCATCATCATTTCAGCCGAAAGACGTCCACTGCTGGACATAGGCCTCCCCAAGTGTCGCCACAACGACCGGTCCTGTGCGTCTCGCATCCATCGGCTACCCACAACCCTGCTCATCAATAAAGTGGTGTAAAACCTCACACCAATGTTATTTTTAACCGACTTCGCAAAAAGGAGGAGGTTCTATGTTCGACTTTTTTTTTTTTAAACTTTGCCCCACACTAGGAATTACTCCTGTATCGTGGGTGCGTTTACAAACATTTAAAATCACATACACAAGACACCTAGACCCGGAACAACTATCTGTAGGTCATACAAATATTTGTGCCGTGCGGGGATCGAACCCGCGACACGCAGCGCAGCAGCCGAACACTCAACCACTGCGCCAACCGTGCCGTCCAACTGACTGTATGTATGTTTTGTTTTTTTTGTATGTATGTCCACCGATTTCTCTGTCAGTTGTAGACCGATTTTTAAAATTCTTTTTTTTTCGAAAAAGTATACTCCAGAGGTGGTCCCATATAAATTTTATCGAAATTGCTTTAACGCTTTTTGAAAAACTGAACAAAAACGAAAAATATGTATACATAGATGACGTTTTGGTTTCCTCCAAATACGAGTATCTTTAAATTCCACGTTCCATGCTATTGGGGTTTTTAGTTCTGGGATATAACAACTAAAAAGTGAAAAATAAAAAACTTATTTACAAAAAAAAAAACAACCGACTTCCAAAAAATAAAATAAGTACACTAACCATTAAAATTTCGGAAGTCGGTGTCAAAAAACGAAGAAATAAAATACAAACACCAACTTTTTTAACTTACGATAACGAGCCAGTTTAGATTACGTGCAACAAACTAGATTTACAAGTTATGAATGAAATATTTATCAATCTACAGTCGTCACACAATATAATGATACTTACTAATAGTGCCCAGTCTAGCGGTGAGGTCTCCGACGTCGCACCTTAGAGGATTGTCAGCACCACACTCCTGACTGTACAGGTCATGCTGTTAACAGACAATTGCTAATTCACCCTTTTCTATAATGTTTAACAACCAACAACAACAAGGGAGTAGTGATACACTTAAGACAAAATATAATAAAACCGGCCAAGTGAATGTCGGACTGCCCACGTTTAGGGTTCCGTACCATATGAGATAAATCAATATTTTGGTATAGTATTACATTATCTGTGGTAAAATATACGTAATAATAAATATAATCATCTTCAAGTTCTTAGGTCAATGAGAAGTTAAAAAAATCTTCGGAACAAAATTTTGTGACAGATGACGGACAGACAGACAGACGGTCAGATGGACAAACGGACAGACTGACAGACACAATAGGGCTCCGTTTGGACCCTTCGGGTACAGAACCCTAAAACGGGAATGAAGATAAAAAAACCTGCCAAGTGCGAGTCGAACTGGTACACGAAGAGTTCCGTATCATTTTATATTATGACGAAAAGATCAGTAGGATTCCCTTGCAAGTGTGAAAATATGCGACATAAACGGCCGTATCTTTGATTAAGTTGACTTAGAAATTTGATTATATGACAGCTCCAAGGGATTGCAGACCAACAAGGGGTTGGGAGAGATTGTATTTGATTTTAATTTGAACTTGATACCTCCACGCGTTTCTGACAAAAAGGGTCTTGACAGACAGGCATACAAACTAAGTGATCTTATAAGGGTTTTTTCCCTTCTAGGTATCAGAAACCAAAAAAGATTAAGGGACCTTACGCTTCTGCAACCAAGTAACATGCACACACGTCGAAAACTTTCCATTCAACTTACGTTGAGTGGATCAGCCAGCTGCGTGAAGTACGGGTTCCACCGGTATCCACCGGCCACGCACCTGGTGTTGGTCACCTTGACGGCCGCGTCCACCCCCACCGGGTTCACGAAGATCGCCCAGTTGTGGTTCATCGTCTGTAGCCATTAAGTCAAGCATTACTTTTTAAATACCTACTAATTTTCATGAAAAATTCATTAAACTTTCTCTACGTGTTAACAGGTTGCCTATACGTCTAACAAACACTGGCCAAGAGCGAGTCGGACTTGCGCGCAAAGGGTTCCGTACCAAATGAGGGAGATCAAAGAAAAAATCAGGTTTACCAATATATTGGTATTTTTTAGTAAAATATACGTAACAATAAATGTTATCACCAAATTTCAAGTTCATAGGTCAATGGGAACAAAACTTTGTGACAGACAACGGACAGACATACGGACACGTGAGTGACAGTAATAGGGCTCCGTTTGGACCTGTACCGAGAGATGCCAAAAATAGTTTTTCAGCTACCCTCTTGCTAAACTATTGCATGATAACTGCCTCGTAACCATTATCATTATCACCATCACCAGCAGCATTGGCCCTCCTATCATTCCTTTTTTAACCGACTTCGTAAAAAGGAGGAGGTTCTACGTTTGACTGTATGTATGTTTTTTTTTATGTATGTCCACCGATTTCTCTGTCAGTTGTGGACCGATTTTCAAAATTCTTTTTTATCCGAAATAGTATACTCCAGAGGTGGTCCCATATAAATTTTATCGAAATTACTTTAGCGCTTTTTGAAAAAAACAAAAACAAAAAATGTGTATACGTAGATTTCGTTTTGGTCTCCTCCAATTACGAGTATGTTCAAATTCCACATTCCAAGTTATTGGGGTTATCAATTCGGACGTAACTTTAATATTTAGTTTTAGTTCTGGGGTGTAACAACTAAAAAGTGAAAAATAAAAAAAACTTTTTTACAAATAAAATATACAACCGACTTCCAAAAACGTGTGTTAGTATTTTATTTCTTCGTTAATTGACACCGACTGCCGAAATTAAAGTTATTTTTCAATTTTAAGCGTATTTTCATTTTTGGAAGTCGATTGTTTATTATTGATAAGCTCGCGCTTGACCACTATCTCACCTGAAGGTCGACAATATTTCTAAAACGTTTACGGAGGAAATAAAGGGAATTAAACATGTTTGTAACTTGAAGTTTTTAGATAGAAATAAATATGTAAAACCGAGTGGGGTAAGCTATAGATATAATAAGGTGACTTCGTCAGATGTAGAAAAGGTCATTAGAACACTGTCCTGTGAGAAAGCACCCGGTTCAGATGGAATACGGGTGCAAGACATTATATACTTGCGTAAGCAAATAAGTCCTGTTATAGCTGCATTGGTGAATATGTCCTTTTCTAGCGGTATTTATCCTGACCAGTTAAAAAATGCAATTATACGTCCTATATACAAATCAGGAAGTCATTTAGAATATGGTAATTATAGGCCTATCGCAATATTATCTGTTATAGATAAAATAATCGAAAAAATTATTGTGGGACAGATTAGCGCGTTCTTAGAAAAACACAACATATTATGTGACACTCAGCACGGTTTCCGGAGAGGGCGCAACACTGTGTCTGCATTGTTAGGATTTTCAGATTATGTTAATGGCTGCTTAGATTCTGGTAAACAAGTTATAGCGCTATTCATTGATTATAAAAAAGCGTTTGACACTTTAGACCATGAGATCTTATTACAGGCAATGGACGAATGTGGTATAAGCGGTCCCATAAATAATTGGTTTAAAAACTACCTCACTAATAGAAAAATAAGCACAATTATCTCCCGTGTGGTTGGGGAACAGGCGGATGTCGATTTGGGTGTGCCTACCGGATCGGTGTATGGCCCTATAGGATATATAATGCATGTGAACAGTGTGTCAAATGTCGTACAGAAATGCGAGGTGTTCATGTACGCTGACGATATGTGTCTTGTTTATGCCTCCAAAGATATCGCTGAGGTACAAAAGGCTATACAAGATGATTTTGAAAGTATTAGCAAATGGGCACATGACAATGGAATTATATTAAACTTGTCAAAGACTAAATGTATGCACATACACTCGCCATATAATCAAAATGCTAAATCTGTAAAAAATGAATATCTCACAGTGATAGGACATACATATGAATGTTTGCACAGAAATAAATATAATTGTAACTGTCAAAAATTGGAACATGTAGATAAATTTAAATACTTAGGTCTAACAATAGATAAGACCTTTAACTGGAGATTACATGTAAATGACATTTGTAATAGGCTAAGATTGGTGCTAAGTAAGTTTTACCACTTAAAAAATGTATTGAATAAGCAGACGTTAAGAATGGTTTACTACGCACTTGCCGACTCGCTAATAAGTTATGGACTTCTTGTTTACGGGCGAACATTTAGTACATATTTAAAAGATATTAAGGACATACAAATAAGACTGATAAAGTATTTAGTTAGTAAAAATGTTAAAGATAAGTGCAACAAAGAGTATGAGAAGTTATTTCCCATCTGTAAAATTATACCCATAGATAAAAAAGTAGAATATTTGGTCGGTCTGGAATATTATTATAATAATGAATATAAAGTTAATGTTAAAAACAAGTACAACACACGTAGGGTTAGAGAGAACAAACTGGTTCAACCACAGATAACAAATTATTATGGGAAGAGAACATCTAATTATTTGGTACCTAAATTGTTTAACAAAATAGATTTACTAAGAGAAAATGTAAAAACTAGTAAAGAAACACTTAAGACAAAATTAAAAAAAACATTGTATAGGATTGCAAGCAGAATTAAACACATTGTGAAACCATAACAGTATAATATGTTATTATAAGTAGTAGTTAAGTACATAAGGTGGTTCATTTTTTATGTAAAAGAGCGCCTCTCGCCATCAAACGTAAAAGTTTGGCGAGTTTAAAAATAAGTTACACCTATTTATTGTAATTTCATTAATTAAATAAAAAAAAATAAAAAAAAAAAAAATAGATCACGCTTGCCTAGAATTGACCTATTCACTCTTGACTTAAAGTCCCCCAGTTTGTAGCTATCAGGAAACACAGAATCCGGTAGAGAATGCCACTCCTTAGCTGTACGCAAAATTAATGTGTTCCCAAAACGTTTTGTTCGTGTGGTTGGAATTTCTACCAGTCATCACTGTTTATTGCGTTTCCTTCTCTTGGAAACAGCCTTAGCAAAACTTTTTTTAGAGGTGGTCTGTCTTATATTTCCACCTACCCGATTAGTGTCCCTCACTCCAGGATGCCGCAATTTGACTTCGATAACAGTGTCGCTCGCACTGCCGTCGTTGTGTATGAGCTGTGTGAAGCGGATGTAGCCGTTAGCGAACCCACCCGGGTGGTGGAACGAGGCTATGGCGCGCAGCTCCCTGGCCTCCGAGGGACTGTACCCGCGCTCGATGGAGGAACAGGCCCAGCGACGATTCTTCTGCAAGAAAAATAGAGATGCGTTAACTTTAGAAGTTAACTTTACATGAAGTCACACATTCACATTTTTGCCAGTTACGTTGATGAGTTGCGTATGCAGATAGTGCCTTTTCAACCGACTTCAAAAAAGGATTTTTTGTATTCGACCCGTTTTGGTTTAAAGATTCTTTATTTATTCTAAAAGAACATACATTCTTCACTTAGCGAATAAATACATAACTAGGGTAAGTGTAGTCCAGTAGTTAACAGTTTTGTTTTCTTACTGTAGGTAGGTGCGGTGTCGACATATTATTCTGTGTAATACTAACTTATTATCGTTAACTTAATAGTTTTGTGTTGTTAGTGACGTACTGCTTGAGTTTAGCTTTATATATTATATTAAAAGAAGTTGTGTTCCTGATATCTGCTGGTAGATTGTTGTAAAGTTGAACGCCTTCGTACAATATATTTTTCCTGTCATATTTCGTCGCGGTAGTCGCGGGGGGCGCGTCTGTATTTAGTTAGGGTTTCTTTGGCTGTATTTGGGTGTTTTCATGTTGAAGGATAGGATAGCTGTGTGTGTGTGGTTTTGTTAAGAACTTTTCTAATGAGAATGCAGGAATTGAACGTGTAAAGTTTATGAATGCTCATTAGTTTGGTGTTTTTGTATAGTTTGGATGTAGGTGTGTGATAATCGTAGTTAAATAGAAGTTTAATTATTTTATTTTGTGCTATTTGTAGATCTTTAACTGTAGATTGTGTAGTGCATCCCCAGATTTTGATTAGATAATTTATGTGTGTGTATGAGCAAATTAGAGAGTTGTAAATGTTGAAGTGGATTTCTTTTGGGATGTTATTTATGTACCTGCGCATTGATCCCATTAGCGATGTTATTTTTTATTTTATGTAATCAGTGTGCGCTTGCCAAGTGAGTTTGTTGTCTAACCTAAGTCCGAGGTATTTTTCGCAATTACTTTTGATGATTTTAGTGCTGTTTATGTGTAAAGCTGGGTGGTCAGGGATTGTTTTTATTTTTAGCTGAGAATATCATGTATGATGTTTTTGATGCGTTTATGGTAAGTAAGTTGGAGCTAGACCAGTTACACAGTATGTCCAAGTCTTTTTGCGCGTCCGCTACAATAGTGTTTATGTTATTACCGAAGTGGAATAGGCAGGTATCCCAGCCTAAATCTTTATACATATAAAGATTTAGGCTTAATTAGACAACTAACTTTGTACGCCTATATCCATGTGGATATACACATGTATATCTTGTTTGTCCGTGTTTTTCTCAAAAACTGCTGATTCGATTTGGATGGGGTTTCCTTATTCAATTGTGTATATTTCAAGGAAGGTTTTGGTATATAATATATTAGCATCTGATAAAGATCTTCGGAGATAGACAGTGAAACTCTTCAATAACTAACAGCAAATGACTCGCAATTTGTGCGATCGTATGTCTATCGTCGTATGTATTTCGTGTGTGTAATTTGATGGGGAACCATAACTAAAAAGTGAAAAAATCATCTATCCCGAATCCTCGACTCATGGTACCGGCAGGGACTGGTTTTAGTCGGTAGGAGTCCGACATCCATCAAGATTTCCTCACTTAAAAAACAAAGGGTAAGTAGTAGTCAAGTCTAACGATTTTCTTCTCTTGTGTAAGCACCTTGACTGCATTATGAAAAGCATAATCGGCCGTCCCTATTTTTCTGGTATAAGATCCTCGAGGCTCTTCTAATGCTTTTCCAATCAAAAAAGAGATAACTTGTATATGGCAGTAATATTACTGAAAGGGGACGCTCAACTCTGGTCAATCCCGATTTATTAAGGTTTTCCTTCGCTACTCTTGTTATTTTATTTCATTAGCCCCACTGACGGTTTGAAGACGTCTTACGTACCTTCTGGTGCAGCACGACGGATCGTCCCAGGATGCTGTGAGGTCCGAACAGAGACACTTGCGACTCGTTGTAGAACGTGTTGAGCGAGCGAGACTCCACCAGCCCGTACTTCGCACCCAGGTCGCCTAGCTCGTACTGGTCTGCTGTACCTGAAGTAGAATAATCAGACGTTCAGACTAAAGAACGCATGGTTTTCAAAAGCATACTCCAATAAAGTATTAGGAAGCTCCTTGACGAGCATGCTCTCTGTGTATGTGTAATGATCATAAACTTTTCATATACACAACATGCTACTTGTGTGACACTATGCAGCATCTGCCCAAAACCAGCATGTATGCTACTGCATACCACGTATAGTATTCCTGGCATTATAGTTAGTTGTTCGTGTAAATTGAAGGGCCTTTTCTTTACGAAATGCTTGCAGGAAGTGCCGGCAGTGAAGCAGTAAGAACCGTTGCGGAGCCCAACGTTAAGCTGAACACTCCGGTGTACATTTCACACCTCCACTACACCACTGAGGCAGAGGACGTCGTGGAGTATGAGCACCGAAGGCTGAACTACACGCCGAGAGGGCAGCTGTTGGAGTCGCGCCGCAACGTCAATTTCAAGGCGCTCGTAGTGCACATTCCGACGTGCTTTCTCAGCCGGGTGTTGGAAGAAAGCTTTTGGCCGCAGAAGGTGGTGTTCCGTCAGTTTCGCGGACCTATTCCACACGAGGACACAAGAACGTAGTGCAGCTAGTGATGTGTCACTAACATAGGTTTAAGCTTTATTTACTACACTTTCTGTTAATAAGATGTATACTTAGGTTAAGGTATTTGTCTATTGGGTCTATGCAACCCTAAATAAATGAATTATTATTATTTACTGGAAAAACAAAACTACACTCATAAAAAAAGCTTAGGTAGGTACTCTAAGAACTTATTATTAATGGCTGAATATCAATATTTACCTTTAGTAGGTGGTGGGCTTAAACTCTTGTTAACATGGAATGGATTGAAGGCGTCATATAGCGTGGTCCTCTCACACGGGAACTCCAAGTCTTTTTCTACTGGCACCTGTAATGTGCCAAAGGAAAATTAAGACAAGATCTAGGGGTGACAAAAAAGGGGGTAACCTGTATTATTGAATATTTTATTTTCTACATTTTAATGAGTAATATTTTTGAGAATCTGGCATCTTTCTGAGTGACCAACTTTACAATTCAAAAGTGCCTGTAAATGGTTTATTTGATATAAATGCTTTGTACCTAGCCGATGGTGGTACATTGGAGGGCAAGCTCAGTTTTCGATAGGTACGTATTTTAGTTGAATATGATTAACTGTGCTTGCTCGCGGGGAGAACGATAGACCTTCCAAGCATAAAGTGCGTCACTCACCTGCTAGGCTCCTGTGGCTTTTCGGGGGAATCTTGTCCTGATGTGGCACGTGGTTGGCGCTGCACGACGACCAGCCGGTCCGACTATCCACTCACAAAATTGATGCACCAAGTCTGTCCTGCACTATATGAGCCTTCAGGAATCACAATCAGTCCAGATAGAAGCTGTTTAGCGACGATAAACCCTCATCCGAAGGATTTTAACCGGGAGCGCGCACTTAGGCAACTGCAATTGCTGCCATCTTGGATTCGAGTCTTTTTTCATTCGTTCGCAAGCACAGCGCGCGCATATACATATAAAAATTGAATGGTTACGGAACATTCCGCCCACCAAAATACATAGTATTTTCACTACGTGAAAGAGCGGAACCCGAGAACAACGGATAAAAACGAATGAAAAGCTGAGTTGATCGATTGACACTAACACTAATTAAAGTTAACACTAACCTAAACTAAACTAGAATCTAATGAATTGAAGTTACGGTAAACGGTATGTCTAGTCAGTCTGAGTTGGCAGAGGGCACAACTTCACAAGGGGTCTCGTAAGAAGTGATCCATTTGCTATACGTACGGTGGCCACACGTACCACGACGTCCGGACCCGGATGTAATTCCGTGATCCGAGCAAGAGGCCAATGCAGCGGTATAGTGTTTTCGTTTTTGATGACCACGACTGAATCTACAGCCAACGGTTTGCAATGCTTAGTCCACTTTGCTCGCTGAGTCAACGATTGTAAATATTCGACTTTCCAGCGTTTCCAAAAGTCTTGTTGGAATCGCTGGATGAGTTGCCATCTTCCTAACCGAGTAAGATTAATGCCTGATAAATCCTCATCAGGGACTGAAGTAAGCGGCTCCAAAGTTAGGAAATGACCCGGAGTCAATACGTTTAAGTCATTGGGATCTGAGCTCAGCGAGTAAAGAGGGCGCGAGTTCAGCATTGATTCGATTTGTACAAACAAAGTGGTCATCTCTTCGAACGTTAATGTCTGATCACCGATAATACGATAAAGATGGGATTTAACGGCCTTAATTTTTATTTCCCATACACCGCCAAAATGACTACTAGCCGGAGCATTGAACTTAAATGTTATGTTTTCGATATTAGATGCGTCCTTCATATACTCATTGAGTTGGTTGCAAGCACCTACAAAGTTGGCTCCACAATCCGAATGGATAATGCTTACACGACCCCGCCTGCCAACAAACCGGCGAAGCGCTGCTATGAAAGCGTCCGAAGTCAAGTCCGAAGCGACTTCCAAATGGACTGCCTTCGTTGTGAAGCACACAAACAAGCATAGGTAAGCTTTACTTATTTTAGCTCCTCGATGTCGTCCTAACTTAATGCGAAAAGGTCCGCCATAGTCAACACCGACGATAGAAAATGGTTTGACTCGATTGATGCGAGTCGCTGGTAGATCGCTCATAAAAGGCTCAAGCGGTGTAGGGCGCGTACGGAAACATTGTAAGCACTTTGACAAACAATGACGGATTGCGCGTTTGGGTGACAATATCCAAAACTGCTGTGTCAAAAGATACCGCATTGTATTTATACCGGGATGACAGTTTTCTCGATGAAGAGCTTCGATGATCATGAACGTTAGTTTTGAATCCTTAGGTAGCAGCGCAGGATGCTTATGCTCATACTCGAGCCCAGAACGAGATAGGCGACCGCCCACCCTAAGAATTCCCGATTTGTCTAAGAAAGGGTTAAGCTTTTGCATAGGTTTTGAGTCTTTCAAACGAGTTATTTCCTCATCGAGATGCAATGATTGTGCTCTGCGTACGAAAATCAATAAAGCGTTATGAAGCTCTGTTCGATTTACATGATGGTCAGAACTTCGCGAAGGTTTTTTACGTGCGCATTCTACAAAACGAATGCAATACGCGAGTACTCGTTGTGCTTTACGAATTGATGAGAAGCTTTCGAGTAAAGAATCAATGACGTTAGTGTCGCTATGAACAAACAGAGAGACCGCACGCTCTTCAGATAATACATTGGCTTCGTTAACATTGTCACTGTTGATTGGCCAAGTGTTAGAAGATTGAGGGAGCCAACAAGGCCCCGCCCACCATAATGAATTGTTGATCAACTCAGCAGGATAAAGACCTCGAGAGGCAATGTCAGCTGGATTATCCGAACTGGAAACGTGGTTCCAGCGAGCTTCCGGAATAGTATCCTGGATATGACTTACTCGGTTGGCGACAAAAGTTTTCCAACGTGACGAGTAAGATCGAATCCACGATAATGCCACCATCGAATCTGACCACGCACAAGTGTCAGCTATGGGGAAAAATGTTGAATAGGTTTCTCTGACGAACTTCAGAAGATCTGCCAAGAGGACTGCCGCGCACAATTCGAGACGAGGTAATGATATTCTTTTCACAGGTGCTACGCGAGATTTTGAAGACAGAAAGAAGACAGATACACTACCATCGACGCAAGTGACACGTAAGTAGATTACAGCTCCATAACCTGACTCGGAGCTATCAGCAAAGCCATGGAGTTCACACGATTTCATATCTTTTACAGAGATGCATCGAGGGATCTCCAAGGATCCGATGACAGGTAACTGCTCAGTATAACAACGCCATTGTTCGACGATTTCACACGGCGGAGAATCGTCCCAATTAATACCCAACATCCACAACTTCTGAACTAAGCACTTAGCTAAGAGAGTTATAGGAGTCAGGAAACCCAAGGGGTCATAAATACGTGCGAGTTCACTTAGAATCGTACGCTTTGTGCATTGGCGATCGATAGGTATGACCTCAAACAAGAACTTGTCTCTCCTGGGACACCACTTCAGGCCCAAGATCTTCAGAGTGCTCGATTTTTCGATGTCCATAGACACAAAGTCAGTGAGACAGTGTTCCGGAGGTATGTCAGCAAGCACTTCTGGTTTATTGCTAGCCCACTTACGCAGCTCAAACTGACCTCTCTTTAAGAGTTGAATGACCTGAGTTTTGACTTGGATGGCTGTCTGGATATCAGAACTGCCACTCGCGATATCGTCAACGAATGTATCAGAAGTCATCACTCCGCGAGCGAGAGATAAGTCAGTTTCATCTTCTACAAGTTGTTTAAGAGTGCGGCAAGCAAGAAAAGGAGACGGTGATACCCCATAAGTTATGGTATTTAATCGATACGCTTGAATTGGGTCCGTTGATTTGAATCTCCAAAAAATTCTTTGGCAATCTCGATCGTCAATTGACATAGTAATATTTCTAAACATTTGACGAATATCGGCTGTAAATACAACAAATTGTGTTCGAAAGCGAAGAAGGATCTCGGCAATGTTAGCCTGCAGTTTAGGACCTACGAGTAAAGCTTCATTCAATGACACACCACGAGCGTCTTTCGCAGAAGCGTCGAAGACCACCCTTAGCTTTGTCGTTGCTCTGTCAGGTCGCAAAACGCAGTGATGAGGTATGTAATAATAACCCTGGTTGATTTCCTTCGAAGGAACTAGACTCATGTGACCACTTTGTAAATAGTCATACATGAAGTCGCAGTATTGTTCGCATAAAGCCTCATTTGCCGCTAACTTGCGTTCTAATGATTTAAAACGACGTAAAGCAGCTTCTCGCGATCCAGGAAAAGTTAGATTCTTGTCTTTATCTTTGAAAGGCAAGGTAACGGTATACCTCCCTGAAGCATCGCGGGAATGTTCGGTAACGAATTTTTGTTCACAGAGTTCTTCGTCCGGTGTTAACTTTGAATACTGAGGAATGTTGTCCATTTCCCAGAACCTTTTAACCTGTTCATTGAGAAGATTATCGTTTGAAACGAAGAACGACTTTGGCTGTTCGTGATTATCACTGCAACTGACGTTACCTAGTAGGATCCAACCGAACACAGTGTTGATTGCAGATGGTCGCTGCAATCCTCCACTAACACTACCTGGTAACAGGAGTGAAGGGAAGACCTCAGCACCGAGAAGGACATCGATTTGACCAGGTAAGTGACAATCAGGATCTGCTAGCTTAAGATTTCGAATATGATGCCACGCAGATTTGTTCAACTTAACGACTGGCATATTGCCGCAGATCTTAGGTAAGGTTAACGCTTCAATACTAAACAAATCATTGTCGTGGACACCTACGCTTAAGCAGATTGTACCACTAGCGGATGTTGAGGCATGACCTAGGCCGTGAATCCTACGCGTTAACTGCGTTCGTTGGAGACCTAAACGCTCAGCAGCACGTTCAGTTATGAAGTGAGCTTGGCTTCCGGAATCAATCAGCGCACGAAAAGTCTGATAACGACCCGCTGAATCACGAATTTCGATATTTGCTGTGGACAGCAGAACCATGGAACGATCACCGATATTTGTGAGTACACTGACCTGCGAGGTAGTGGCCTTTTCGTTATTATCGGTTTTCGAAACATCTAGATTTTGATGTAGCAAGGTGTGATGTCGTTGATGACACACTTGACACGTAAACATTGATTTACAGTTTTTGAGGCCATGTGATGGCTTCAAACAGTTGAAGCACCAATGATTGGTCTTCACGTATTCAAGTCGTTCCAGAACAGATTTGTCAGTAAACGACTTGCACTGATTAATGGAATGTTCTTCCCCACAGAACGGACACTTGTACTTTCGAGGTTCAGTTGGTGGCACAAGAGCAGTTCGTGAAGGACGCGACGATGTTGATGACGATGTTGCAGATGCGTTCGATGTAGTTAAATTCGATGATGGGGGCGCAACTACAAGAGGTTTGTCAACTACTGTATTCGATAGAAAAGTCGAAGTATGTTTTTACTTGTGACCTCGGCGTTAGAATTTCGTAAACCACTCGGTTTATGTGGTTTTTCGTTGGTACGGTTATCGCGACCGCTTGCGGAGAAGTGTGTGTCGCGAACCGAAGCCTCGCATCTGGTGTACAGGAAATCGTTGAGATCTTTGTACTTCGGAAACTCACGAGAAGCAGTAACTCGTTCAAAAGCACAACGCGATTTTGAATCCATTTTCGATAGTAGAAGGTAACAGATTACAAAATCCCACTGATCCGTCGGTAGCCCTTTTTTTTTTTTTTTTTTTTTTTGTGGGGTGGGAAATCCTATGACTTCTCCCGCTCTGGGCGGAGCGGGAGGGCGTGTCAGACTCTTACTGACTAAAACCCACCCCTGTTCCTTCCTGCCTTTGAGTGCCCAGGGGCGAGGTAACTCTGTTTCGAATTTATCCTCAACCCCCGGGCAGGCATCGGCCATGACGGGCCCCGTCTCTTGCTGACAACTCTTTGAGGCGCGCGTGGAACACTACGCGCCGTCGACTCTCGGGCCTGGTGCTGATCGGACGGCGAGTTACCCACTACTCGCCGTCCGCAGGCCCGGGTCTACGGTGGCCGGAGATCGTCTCGCGGCGCCGGAAGGCCCCGGCGTCTCCTGAGGCGGCTGCTGCTGAGGGCGTGAGGGCGACTCCGTTGTTGGTGCTCTCTCACGCGTCCCGCCTCCGCCTTCGCGAGCATTACTGCTTCGCAGAAGGAGGAGACGGCTTCCCATTCCCTCTCGCTCCGTACCATGGCCTGAACCAGGGCAGGGCGCGAGAGGTCCGTCGGTAGCCCTTGCCGTTTGAGAATCGATAGATTCTCGTTGAAATAATCAAGAACACGTCGTAAATCAATGGGTGAGTTGGCTTTCAGGTTAACGTTCAAGATCTCCTTCCAGCAAGTAAAGGCAAGTTCCCGCTTGTCCTTATACCGCGCAACCAATGCAGAGTATGCTTCGTGGTAGTCCCGTCATAGGAAAGGTTCGTATAAGTGCTAACGCATCACCAGTGAGACTAGAGACGAGGTAGTGCATGCGCTCCGTATCCGAAAGTGAACCATTCTCGTGAATCAGCGAGGTAAAGATATCAAAGAATTCGGGCCACAACTTTATGCTACCACTGAATTGCGGTAAGTTAATTTTAGGTAATTTTACTTTGAGTACACTCGACGACTCATTATGAGATACATTTGGCTCATCGTTATATTCGTTAGGCTCATCGACCTTCGTTAAGCGTCGGTGTATCGCTAAAATCTCATAATATCGTTCGTCGAAGTCGATTCTGATACTATCTTGTTCCGCTTGTTGTTCATCTATAAGTTCGCATAAGCTAAGTATATCATCATGGGCTTCTTCAAAGTTCTTTACTGTTTTAGTTAAGTCTGAGTAATGTGCTAAAAATTTACTTAAATCACATTCATTGTTTTCCGCTAAACGAGCGACTTCAAGCGTCTTAGATAACCTATTTATCGCTAAAGTACGTTTTCTACGCAATACCGGTAAGTCGCGTTCAGTTGGGTATTCGACTTCAACCGATTTACCTTTACTCAATCTCCGTGATGATTTTTTAGAATAATAAGGCATTTTGTTTATTAGTTAGCCTTAATGACGTTAAAATAATCTATATTAATAATAAGATTCTATAATAAACAAGTAATGGCACCGTTAAGTTTAACTAAATCACAATAAAAAAATGTAAACAAACCGTTTCAAACAGAATAGAACGCCCAATCCGAACACCGTACGTCAACTGTTCAATTGCAGTTCATTCATTCAATCACTACAACGCTAATCCAACAAATTAATATTGTCGTTGAATAGAAAGAAAAGGGAAACTAAACTCAAATTTAATTTGTCTATGGTTCAATCCAATTTCAAATCGTAGAACAAAGAACTACTCGAACTAATATGGCGGCGAGGAAATAATATAATTTAACGAACCAGAAGTTTACAAATGAATGTTCTAAGTATGGTTAATTGTAGTTATTTACGTTTCGATTCGATGTTATAACAACTTGTATGACAATTTTGATAGAATATAACAACGAAATACGCGTAGCCACTCGAGTTTATAGCAAATGAACAAGAACGCATCGGACACACAAAGAGGGTATCGATGATAAATTTTTGAAAAGATCGATGCACGTTTGAAAATACACTTTATTGGTTTTTAACTATTAACGAAATAAACTAGCGTAATGTATAGCAATCGACCTAAAACGAATATATATTGCCCAAAAGTGGGAAATAGTTGGGGGTAAGTGGGAATTTTTTTTTTTTAATTTCTTTGTGTTGAATGTTGAAAATTACCTAAGATTTTACGAGAACTTTACTGTTAACTTATAAATATTATCGAATTATATCCGTTAATCCCTGGTTTCGGCACCAAAAAATGTACCTAGCCGATGGTGGTACATTGGAGGGCAAGCTCAGTTTTCGATAGGTACGTATTTTAGTTGAATATGATTAACTGTGCTTGCTCGCGGGGAGAACGATAGACCTTCCAAGCATAAAGTGCGTCACTCACCTGCTAGGCTCCTGTGGCTTTTCGGGGGAATCTTGTCCTGATGTGGCACGTGGTTGGCGCTGCACGACGACCGGCCGGTCCGACTATCCACTCACAAAATTGATGCACCAAGTCTGTCCTGCACTATATGAGCCTTCAGGAATCACAATCAGTCCAGAATTCCAGATAGAAGCTGTTTAGCGACGATAAACCCTCATCCGAAGGATTTTAACCGGGAGCGCGCCCTTAGGCAACTGCAATTGCTGCCATCTTGGATTCGAGTCTTTTTTCATTCGTTCGCAAGCACAGCGCGCGCATATATAAAAATTGAATGGTTACGGAACATGCTTTAAGTTTGAGTTTTGAGTTTGGAATCGTCTCCTCGAGTTCCTTATTTTGGTACCCCACTTGACCACGTCACAAAATAAAAAAATTTAAATATCATAAAACCCGACTGATGATGATGAAAAAGTTCCAAACAAGTCAATTTTCAAACAGTCTGATGCAGTAATTGATGGCAGTTATTTTAGTTCAATCACAGATTTTAAGAGTTTCTTCTTTTTCAAAATTAATATAGCTTAAGTCACTTCGGCGGTCTACCCCAATCTAATAATACCTCATTTATTAAAATCCATCAAGCCGTTTAGGCTACAGTGCGCCAAAGAAATAGACATACCTACATACAAACATACTCTCGAAAAATATTACTTTCCTTCAGGGACGGTCGGGTATAAAGATTACTTGATGCGGCCCTTCAGAGCTCACCACATGTATGTTATAGTTATTGACGTCCACCAGCCCGTCCAGCGTCACCATCACGTTGGTGATGTCATACTCCGACTGCTGCGTCAGCTCCAAGCGGCCCTTCAGAACTCACCACATGTATCTTATAGTTGTTGACGTCCACCAGCCCGTCCAGCGTCACTATCACGTTGTTGATGTCATACTCCGACTGCTGCGTCAGCTCCAAGCGGCCCTTCAGAACTCACCACATGTATCTTATAGTTGTTGACGTCCACCAGCCCGTCCAGCGTCACTATCACGTTGTTGATGTCATACTCCGACTGCTGCGTCAGCTCCAAGCGGCCCTTCAGAACTCACCACATGTATCTTATAGTTGTTGACGTCCACCAGCCCGTCCAGCGTCACCATCACGTTGGTGATGTCATACTCCGACTGCTGCGTCAGCTCCAAGCGGCCCTTCAGAACTCACCACATGTATCTTATAGTTGTTGACGTCCACCAGCCCGTACAGCGTCACCATCACGTTGGTGATGTCATACTCCGACTGCTGCGTCAGCTCCAAGCGGCCCTTCAGAACTCACCACATGTATCTTATAGTTGTTGACGTCCACCAGCCCGTCCAGCGTCACCATCACGTTGGTGATGTCATACTCCGACTGCTGCGTCGGCTCCATGCGGCCCTTCAGAACTCACCACATGTATCTTATAGTTAGTGACGTCCACCAGCCCGTCCAGCGTCACCATCACGTTGGTAATGTCATACTCCGACTGCTGCGTCAGCTCGATGCGGCCCTTCAGACCTCACCACATGTATCTTATAGTTGGTGACGTCCACCAGCCCGTCCAGCGTCACCATCACGTTGGTAATGTCATACTCCGACTGCTGCGTCAGCTCGATGCGGCCCTTCAGACCTCACCACATGTATCTTATAGTTGGTGACGTCCACCAGCCCGTCCAGCGTCACCATCACGTTGGTAATGTCATACTCCGACTGCTGCGTCAGCTCGATGCGGCCCTTCAGACCTCACCACATGTATCTTATAGTTGGTGACGTCCACCAGCCCGTCCAGCGTCACCATCACGTTGGTAATGTCATACTCCGACTGCTGCGTCAGCTCGATGCGGCCCTTCAGAACTCACCACATGTATCTTATAGTTGTTGACGTCCACCAGCCCGTCCAGCGTCACTATCACGTTGTTGATGTCATACTCCGACTGCTGCGTCAGCTCCAAGCGGCCCTTCAGAACTCACCACATGTATCTTATAGTTGTTGACGTCCACCAGCCCGTCCAGCGTCACCATCACGTTGGTGATGTCATACTCCGACTGCTGCGTCAGCTCCAAGCGGCCCTTCAGAACTCACCACATGTATCTTATAGTTGTTGACGTCCACCAGCCCGTACAGCGTCACCATCACGTTGGTGATGTCATACTCCGACTGCTGCGTCAGCTCCAAGCGGCCCTTCAGAACTCACCACATGTATCTTATAGTTGTTGACGTCCACCAGCCCGTCCAGCGTCACCATCACGTTGGTGATGTCATACTCCGACTGCTGCGTCGGCTCCATGCGGCCCTTCAGAACTCACCACATGTATCTTATAGTTAGTGACGTCCACCAGCCCGTCCAGCGTCACCATCACGTTGGTAATGTCATACTCCGACTGCTGCGTCAGCTCGATGCGGCCCTTCAGACCTCACCACATGTATCTTATAGTTGGTGACGTCCACCAGCCCGTCCAGCGTCACCATCACGTTGGTAATGTCATACTCCGACTGCTGCGTCAGCTCGATGCGGCCCTTCAGACCTCACCACATGTATCTTATAGTTGGTGACGTCCACCAGCCCGTCCAGCGTCACCATCACGTTGGTAATGTCATACTCCGACTGCTGCGTCAGCTCGATGCGGCCCTTCAGACCTCACCACATGTATCTTATAGTTGGTGACGTCCACCAGCCCGTCCAGCGTCACCATCACGTTGGTAATGTCATACTCCGACTGCTGCGTCAGCTCGATGCGGCCCTTCAGACCTCACCACATGTATCTTATAGTTGGTGACGTCCACCAGCCCGTCCAGCGTCACCATCACGTTGGTAATGTCATACTCCGACTGCTGCGTCAGCTCGATGCGGCCCTTCAGAACTCACCACATGTATCTTATAGTTGTTGACGTCCACCAGCCCGTCCAGCGTCACCATCACGTTGGTAATGTCATACTCCGACTGCTGCGTCAGCTCGATGCGGCCCTTCAGCGGCGCCGGATCTCCGTTGCCGAACCAGTCGCGTACCACTGCTTTCCGACGATGTAGGCCGTTCACACTGGAAACAGACACAGGAAAAACTTTTTTACAAAAAAAAACAACCGACTTCCAAAAAAGAAAATACACTAAAAATAACTTTAATTTCGGAAGACGGTGTTTCTAGTTTTGTTTCTTCGTTATTTGACACCATCTTCCGAAATTAAAAAAGAATTTTCGGATAAAAAAAGAATTTTAAAAATCGGTCCACAACTGACAGAGAATTCGGTGGTTCATAAATAAAAAAAAAACATACACACAGTCCAACATAGACCCTCCTCCTTTTTTTAATTCGGTTAAAAAACATTGTATTTTCGTTTGTAGGTTTATATGAAAGTGATCAAAATCAAAATTCATTTATTCGATATAGGCTGAGAACCAGCACTTTTTGGAAGTTAAAGTTCTACGTAAAGACAGTCCCCGAAAAACCACCCGTCACTACTTCCTAGTGTTTAAGCTGGGATGAAGAAGTGGCGCAACAAACTCCCCAGCAACCTATCTGTCTGTTAAGTTTGAAGAACTTGAATGTATAAGTACAATAGTTTGCAAAGTAATTAATTAACATTATATATATGTAAAATAACACAGACAAGGAATTATCAATCCAAAGGTTATCATAAAATTAAATTATTGGCCACTTGTTAGCTACCAATGTTGTGACAAACGAGCCTACTGGTATTCTCCGAGCAATCTCAATTCTGTGCTACTGTATTCTCAGACCGAAATAGATTAGAGGAAAAGGTTAGGAGCACTTTTATTTTTAGACTGCCACACATAAGCTTTTATCAATACAATTTAGAGTAGTTTTAATAATTCTCAAAAGCAATCAATTTCAGTATCAAGTAAGTTTTCATACCAGAAAACATCCCAATCACTGCCTTAACACGAAACATTTTAAGTAGGAAGAGCTATCACAGGTAACTCACATAGAACACGCCATCCTCTCTCCTCTGGCCACAGGACCATGATCATCGTAGATGACGAGCGACTTTCTCATGATGGAGTGTTTCCCCGCCAGCCCTATCACCGTGTCAGTGAACAGCCGCCGCGTCAGACGTGCGGAGTCTACCTTCTTGCCTGCCACCTGGAGCATGCCGTGTCTGGAAATGAGAAGGGATGTAGCTGAGTTCTGCTTGGTCCTAACGTCACGCAATCCGATGCAAAGTTGAGGCCATTTACAATTTTTTGTACAAAGTCGAGGATAATACACATTAACAATGTACATAGGTAATTGATTACTTTAATACTTTAGAAAGTCTTAAAATAATTCCACAAAACCATCAATTTAGTACACCTAATGCCAAATTGTCGATAAAATCTAGTTTGTCCTTATTTTTGGAAAAGGTGATATAACTTGCTTAAATATCCAGTGATATAGATCTTCGCGCCTCAAAGAGTTGTCAGCAAAACATGACGGGGCCCGTCATGGCCGATGCCTGCCCAGGGGTTGTGGATAAATTCGAAAGTGAGTTACCGCGCCCCTGGGCATTCAGGGCAGGGAAGGAACAGGGGTGGGTTTTAGTCAGTAAGAATCTGACACGCCCTTCCACTCCTCCCTAGAGCGGGAGATGTCATTGGATGATTTCCCACCCCACAAAAAAAAAAAAAAAGTAAGTAGATACCTTGTAGTAAAGTCTCCTAGCCTACAGAGGCCCTCAAGCCCAGGTCTGCAGTAAGACTCAGGATGCCTGGTGTCTATATCCAGCGCGTGTGGAGTAAACACCTTGCCTGCACTCAGACACCTCGCCGTCCAGTTGTAGTAGTCAGCTCCCGGGGCGTGCTCGTGGATGGCCCAGCGGTGGTCACGAGTGTTGTTAATATTGGCACCGTCGGCGTGGACCTGGTGGAAACGGAACCTTTAGATAACTTTATGAATAAGACAGAATTCCGAATTGAATTGATGAATAAAAAAATAAATAATCACTAAAAACAAAAACGACAAGCCAACGAAAGTCATACTATCATTTCACACATATTTACAAACATATTACTAAATCTTGCTCAAAAACTCACAACCGGCAGTCAATGAGAACATCTTACATACGTAATAACCTCACTGCTAGGTCAAGAACAGATTTCTGTAAGTCATACAAATATTTTTTCTATGAGTATGCAAACGCAAAAGCCTATCGCTCAGTCACTCCGCCAACCGTACCGTCTAACCATTGATTTACGAAGTGAATGCTAATCATGTTGATGTTCCTTGCTTCTGTCCAGCGACTACGACCAGACAGTAACGAAAATGTATGAGGTCTGCAGTATTTTTATTTTATTTTACCTATTGCAGGCCTCGCATTTGACCACTATCTCACCTGGTAAGCGATGATACGGTCGACGATGGAGCACGCTTGCCTAGACGTAATCCATTCATCCTTGACAAGTCGCTATCAGTAGGTGTATTCGCTAACTAAGTTGACATCAATTTGATAGGCACTTTGCAGTACATTGCTTGGTGGACATCGATTGTAATAGGCGTAGTACATTTTTGTTTTCCTATACGTCAAAGCAGTAATGTACTGCATAGTGCCTATCGAATTGATGTCAACTGAGTTAGCGAACACACTTGCAGGAAACACAGACACCGGCCGAAAATTCCACTCCACAACCTTACGCCCAATGAAACCGTTTTGTTCGTATGGGTGGGATGTCCACTACCGATGCTTCATACTGACCATGCTCTCAACAATGATGGTAGTATCCTCCCAGGGCCTGTCCTGCGGCTGTCTGAACACCACCGTGCCCACCAGCGGGTAGCGGAACACCACCTGCGCGGAAAACATGGGTGTCTGGTAGTCAGTGTCCGCCTCGTACTGCAGGATCGTGCCGCAGATGTCGCGCTTAGGGTGGCGTCTGGAAGAAGCAGTAGCCAAGAGTAAGAACTAATATAATTAGCGAGCTGAAGAGTGGGAGGTCTTGAGTTGGAACCTCGGACTCATTGGTGTAAACCCACTCGTAGCACATAACAGTAGTAAAGTTATAAAAGTCACAATATTACCTACTCGTCTTTTAATTTCAACTCGTAAACTAATAGGGATATGTATAACCAATGATATTACATATAAAAACCGGCCAAGTGCGAGTCGGGCTCACACACAAAGGGTTCCGTACCATAAACTGGAAAAATCCCAAAAAAACACGTTTCTAGAAACGTGTTTTACTTGGGTTTTTTTGGGCTGAATATGAATTAAAAGGGGGCTCCGCTTGGAGCCCCCTTTAATTTTAATTTATTTTTATCATTTGTTGCTAAAGCGGCAATAGAAATACACATTCACTGAAAATTTCAACTGTCTACCTATTACGGATCAAGAGATACAGCCCGCTGACAGACAGACGGACAGCGGAGTCTTAGTAATCCAGTTGGTTACGCTTTGGGTACGGAACCCTAAAAAGTGGTAGATATCGCACTGGCGCGTGCAAATTGTTGCAGACAAATTCAGACAATTGTTGTAATTTAGCAAGCGAAGAAAAGCGTATTCGTGGCGTGGCGTGTGTTAAGAGGGTAAAAACTATGGTTCCAAGATAATAAGAGAGTAGGAATTTTATACCGTAATTACTGTACACCTTTATGTAAAGGACATTTGTAATAACAACTCAACGATATCTGAACGACGCTTTGTATGAACGTAGCGTATCTTTCCTTTATAATATCATTGATTATGATGATAAACTTGTGATGTGGCAAACAGACAGTTGGTCAGACTAACAGACCGACTGTGTTGGCTTTGTAATAAGGTCATGTTGGCACCCTTTGTGTACAGAATCCAATACAAAGACCTTACAAACAGACCAAACACAAAAAAAATCCTGAAGCCATTACCTCTCCAGCACCATCGCCCTATGCATTACGCTGTTCACCCCCTGCAGGGGTAGGTAGACGTCCCAGTACGCGCCGCTCAGCTCGTTGGCCAGGCCAGGCAGTAGGTACTTGTGGTTCAGGTACTCCGTGCGGTCCTTGTGCTTGCCCAGCAGGTCTCCCACTGGGTACTGGTCTTGGGTACCCATGCCTGGAAGAAGGAAAGTAAGTCACTTGTGTCATTGTGCGTAGAATACTTCTAAAACCGCTGCTAATACATAAATAGTCATTCTGACCGATTTCGGTCTTAGCGTCGACTAACCGTCGAAGCGGGAGGTATTATAATGCATAAGTTTGTGAGCAAACATGGATGCACTCTATCTTCCTTCTTGATTATGAAGTATACTGTTCTTAGCAAACAATGGCATAAATCGTTACAATATCAACTTTTAGGCACGATAAGAAGTACCTAGTGAAACTTTTCATCCTTCTTACGCATTCCTTTTCCTCGTTGTAGTCTGTTTGTAAATCATTATTTAGGGCATTTCCGCCTGAACATCGCACTGTAATAAATCATCTGGCAGACAAAGGTATTCGTTCAGTTGTCGTTTTGAGAGCGAATAGTCAGTTATTCTGGAAACAAATGCCAATCGCGGCGAGCACGCCTACACACGTCATCCTAGCGAGTTAACATCTCCATTGGCTCGTAGACTTGTGGACTGATTGGCTCGATACCAACCCACGACGCGCTTCCACGCTATCTACCAGATTATGCCGAAAAACTTCCATGACAGTTCATCAATCGTTTGACTACATTGTTAAAGTTGTAGCAAAGGATAAAATGGATATTGAAGAGTTGGGTTCGACCCCAAATTAAATCGTTTTATCTTTTAATAAATAACTTCTGCCAGCGGCTTCGCCCGTATGGAATTAGTACTTCCCCACTATAAATTATAGTCTAGTGTGCTATTCCAGATTATAACCTATCCGTGTGCCAAATTTCATTCATATTCGTTCAGCCGTTCTGCCGTGATTGAGTATAACAAACACCCATTCAAACTTTCACATTACAATAATTATTATATAAATAGAATAAAATAATGTGAACATAATACATAAGACAGAATCCTAGCAGTAATAGATAGATTAGAAGTATTACAGAATCGAAGTGATTCTACATAACCCATCATCTTCATCATCATGAGCATTTTTAATGTCCCCACTGCTGGGGCACAGGCCTCCTCTCTGTAAGAGGGTGTGGGCCGTAATCCACCACGCGGGCCTAATGCGGGTTTATACATAAATACCTACAGGTATATAAGCGACCTGTGGGCAACATCTAGTGTTTCTTTCTAGTAACTTTGGTAGATTTTTATTTTTGATCTCTAAAGTAGGGCATTATTTTTAGACGCACACTGTAATAGATTTGAACAGAACAGTCATTGTACCAATATGATTTTATCGAATGTAAAAGAAATGACACGAGACGAGAGCAAAATATATTAAGCATGAATTTACATTGCAACTTGACATAACATCACGCATGTGGGGAACGCATGCGCAAGTCCAACCCAGAGGTGTCAGAACTATTTACTACTGAAGCTTTTGGTATTCATTACAGTTTCAAAGTTTTCCTTCAGTATTCCCAAGCCATTCTCATATTGATTGAAAGTAATTTCCAGACAAACATTTCAAAAAAATTGCATTTAACATGTCAAACTCTCACCTGGCGGAGGCAGCTTATTCAAGTCAATCCCAGAAGGGTTATAGATCCCTCCGGTAGTATTACAAAGGTTTTCCATATCGTCCGCGATGAGCTTGGGAGGCAGTTCCTGGACGCTGTACTGCAGCACGGAGCTCACGAAGCGCAGGTTGGACTCGTAGTCGCCATCGGATGCGCCCAGCTGGAAGTTGGTCCAGGTGGGGTCGAAGGGAGAGCGCTGCGTGAAGTCGATGGAGCCGCGGATGCCTTCCATGTTTATCAGGGCTCTGGAATTAGGAAACGGGTAGTGGATGACAAATCCAATATCTTTATCTATAACTCTATCTCTTTCTCTATCTCTACTTAGTATAAAGCAAAGTCGTTTTCTGCATCTATTTGTTTCTCTGCTTACTCCTTCTCTAAATCATTTAACAGATTTTGATACGGTTTTAAATAATAGAGAGAGCGATGAACGGGGAAGGTTTGTATACAGGATGTAACAGAAAGGTGTGGTCATATTTTAAAAACTGTTTCTACCCATATGAATGGACCACTTTATCTAAGAAAAAATAGAAAATTCCCAAAAAAAAAAATTAGAATTTCCACACAAAGTTTTCATCAGCTGATCAATATTTGTATAGGCGCCTGTGAAGCCCCATGGCAAAATCCGGGTTGTCAAATTAAACCCCGAGGACAACCCGGGTTGACAGCCGATTTTTTTTTTTTTTTATTCTCTTTAATTTTTTTTTTTTGGTCCGACTCACCGGTGAGTTTCGGGGCTTCACAGGTTAAACTTTTTTTTGAGAATTTCCCCATGTTTTCTTGAAGAAAATTGTTCATATTGATGGGCAGATGCCGTTCTCAAAATATGACCACACCTTTCCATTACACCCTGTATAATTTGCACCGTTGCGAAGCCGGAGCGGGTCGCTAGTATAATATAAAATGCAAGAATTACACGACTTGGGTCAGGGTCTGGGACAATTTAAAACCTTAAGGACAATTTGGAGTCATATACACATACATAAGATCACGCCTGAAGTGTTCGAAGGGTTAGGCAAAGGAGTACCTGCATATAAACAATAATATATATCCCCATATTTTACCAGTTCTGTTTCATGTAATAGGGGCGAGCCTGTTGTCATCAATGCACCACAAATGGAGACTCGGGCTGCAACTGAGATATTGTTTGTGGTTTGTTTTAAATAAAACGTTGCCCCATACTAGGAATTACTCCTGTATCGTGGATGCATTCACAAACATGTAAACTCACATACACAAGACATATTTGTAATTTTTGTGTTTGTAATTCTGGATGACACAACCCAGTCACGTTCTGTCCGACCCAGGAATCGAACCTAGGACGTCATGTTGTAGCTACCTCACTAATGTGGCAGCCGGCTTACTGAATAGGTAAACAAAATTGGACCGCGAGGTTTAATTATCATGTGCTAAACGAAATATAAGAGGCACTGCTTTTGAACAGTTTAATAAAGTTTTCTAAACAATTTGGTGCGTCAGTTGACAAATTTAGGCCGTCAATAAGTTGCGATCTACGGAATCTGCTACAATGAACATTCTGTGGAAGGAATGCAATAATATCCTTGATCTACCACTTGTTATTGACGCTATGGATCACTACGATACTACTAGTGAGACACTATAATGTCTGAGATTTAAGTTCTTTTATGTGTACCTACATTGTCTGTACCTTCATCCTCATCGCCACCGGAGTATTACAAACATCGTAAGTTTATAAATAATCGTGTGAGATTGTAAAATTTTCTCAATAAGACACGTATTTATGTAAACTATCGAATTTTAATAAAAAAATTGAATTTCTAATGATTTGTACTCGATATATCAAGGATTTATTACATACGAGTACTTACGGTGTTTACAATCATCCGGTGACCTAACAATTTTATTGTATGTGCAAAAAAACATGTTTTCTTTTTTTCTTACTAATATCGACGTTATTAACTTTCAATAGTAATAGAAATGTTATAAGTTTATCTAACACAAATACAGATGATAATTTATTATTATTATTATTTATTTATATTTTACTTTCAGGTATTAACCCATAGAAACATTACAATGCATTTTTGTTAAAAATCATTACATTGCAATACTTAAAATTAAATAAGAACTGAATAATGCATTATATAAACTTATACAATTTAATAACAGTTTGAATTGTAAAAGAAATGAGATGAAGTTTCATATAAGCCCTATACATAAACAAAAGATTCGTACGTTGGAAACCAGTTTGATTGGAATATTTTAAACAAGATTATTAATTTATGCATTATTTTGTTTGCGGCCAGAAATAACTTCCAAATTATAACTACGACGATGTGACTAGCAGCTCGCCTATGTATTTGTACGCCTTTTTTTTGTTGATTGGGTAATCATCCAATGACATCTCCTGCTCTAGGAGGAGCGGGAGGGCGTGTCAGACTTTTACTGACTAAAACCCACCCCTCTTCCTCCCTTGCCTGAGTGCCCAGGGGAGCGGTAACCCTGTTACGAATTTATTCGCGACCCCTTGGCATGCATGCAACGGCCATGACGGGCCCCGTCTTGATTGCTGACATCGCTTTGAGGCGCGCGTGGAACACTCGACTCTCGGGCCTGGTCCCTATCGAACGGCGAGCTACCATTACTCGCCGTCCGCATTCCCGCGTCAACGATAGCCGGAGATCGTCTCGCCTCCTCCTTCACGAGCATTACTGCTTCGCAGAAGGAGGAGACTGCTTCCCATTTCCTCGCGCTCCGTACCATGGCCTGGACCAGGGCAGGGCGTGACAGGTCGCTGCCGCCGATCGCCGCGAGGACACGGTGGTGCACCGCCTAAGCGGGGCAGATCTCCACCGTATGGTCTGGGCGATCCGCACAATGGTGACACCCACGCGTTTCCTCCTGCCTTAACCGACACAGGAACCTAACGAAACAATGTATTTGTACGCTGTACGGTTTTTACATTTGCCTTTGAGTAGGTATCCATTTCAACAAAATCTAAAGAATTATTTTAAAACATACTCACTTTGTACTTTTCGGCGCCATCGGCCTCAACTTGGCACACGCCAGGAAGCTATCAGAATGTCTGTTGTCATATATGACAACATACAAGCTCCGCCTCGTCACCTCCATATCACTCCTGAGCACGTTGATCACGTCATCCTTGAACAGCGTCTTTGTCTTCATCACGTTCGCATCCGTCGCCACCTTGATCATCCCCAGTCTACTGTCCAGGTCCCCCACACTCATCCCATCACCACTGTTTTCAGGATCAAACACTAGCTGAAGAACATTGCAATTGTCTTCGTAATTGCCTTTGTCAGCATCGAAAATGTCTGTCACAAATAACTTCCACTTATGTTCAGTCAATTCTACTTTTTCCGAAATACCTTTAGTATGATATAAGTCTGCTTGGATGTAGGAATCTGACTCGTCGGATTCTTTTGCTGATAGCCATCTGAAATGCAGGGTTCCCGCGACTGGAGATGTAAACCTTGCTATCGCATTCTTTTCGTAAGTCTTATCTGTTGATAATATTGACGCGCAAATTACCCTATCTCGTTCAGCTGTTTCGAAGACTATGCTCTTGCCCCAGAGTCCGTTTGGGCCTGTCAGCGTGTTTTTGCTTTCGAATTCAGCGTGGTCTTTGCCTGGTATGATGAGGTAGCCAAGTTCTTCAGTGAGATCAATGAGTTCTTTGCCGAGGTTGGCGTCGGAGCACCTTGCGTCGGAGAGGTCTCTGTAGTCGACGGGGAACTCGTGGATGGTCCAGCGCCACACGCCGTCGGGGTACTGCAGCGTGGGCTTGAGGTTGGTCCGGATGCTGATAAGCGTATCGTTCTTGTGCGAGAACTCCACCTCGCCGTGCAGCCCGTGCTGCGACAAGTACGCGCGGAGGACCAGGCATTCTGATATTTCTGAAAGAGGGAAAAGCCACTAAACTCCTTTCATAGATTTAGTTTATCTATGTTTTACAAAGGGTAACCAGTAATTATACCATATCCAAAAACAATAATTAACGATTATACACAAGTAATCCAAGCATCTCCAGCTCTATAAACTAACTTATTTTATAAACATGCACTCTATCTACCACGAAATACGTAACTAAACTAGATTCTATTTTCTTTAAATTGGCAATATTGATTGGCTAATTGCTTAGATTGGCGAGTCGCAGCCCTCTCAGGTCGTGACATTGATTCTTAGTTATGATAATACTAGCTGCGCCCCGCGGTTTCACCCGCATGGGCCAGGATAAAAAGTAGCCTATGTGTTAATCCAGGGTATAAGCTATCCACATACCAAACCACATAAAATTAATCAGTCCAGCTATTTGAGCGTGAAGAAGTAACAAACGTACACACTCACAAACTTTCGCCTTTATAATATTAGTGTGATTTTTCTCATCTGAGAAGTCTAAAGTTTTATGCCGATATCGGACCAATAAAGTCTCCGAGAACAAATTTTAATTACCATGGGAACCACAACTTACTGTTGTTTACATGGCTCGAATGGAGCACCCGGATATGATCTGATTCTGCAAGATCGGTCGAAAACAACCATCAACATGAATGAATATCTTAAAAACCTTGTTTTCTTTCCACGAATACTCAACAGCCATGTTATTATGTTACTTAACTTTTCACTCATTCAAACTAGTGTCCAGTTATGCGCCCATATGGGCGCATAACTGCACACGGCGAGTGTCTCCGAAACGTGATCGGAAAGATGACGAGTTCGACCCTTGGCGTTGACTGAGTGCCCTTGAGACATTTCACGTATTTGTGGTTATTGGACAACAAAGAGATATTTATGCACTTTAGAAAGTTTGTTTCATAATCATTTTGCTGCAGTTATTAGCCAATATTATGTATTACTTAATGATTTTAAGTTAATGTTTCGATTTCTAATCGTTAATTAAGTTGTGTCCATTCAAAAATTATAATTATTCCAGTTATTGGTTTAGCCTATTATTTTTTCTGATAAAATACTATAGAATTTTGATAAATTTGGAAGCTATAATCACCCAACAATAAAGTTACTTATCACATGATTAAGTTATGAATACTTTTCTATACTAACAATATTGTTTCTGTTTATTCATCCTAAACTTAATCATGACTAACAATAGAGAAATCGACTTAAACCAGCCAAACAGGATATCAAAAATACAAATTTTAACCAATTTTTGGTCCAACTTACCAACACAAATCAACACAAAATACACTAAACACAAGAACTTTGGTCTCACATGACTAAACCCGTAAATCATTGTCACTAAACTATGGTTAAACTTAACTAAACCGAGTTCGTATCGGAACGCATCATGCCACTGGTTTCTCTCGCCGAGTGAAAGGCACTGGCGGACTTAACACTCAAGTACAACTTAGAGAACAAGACAGGTAGATAGTTAGAGCAAGATGCAAGATGTTGTGGTCGTATGGTAGGAAATGAGCAGTCGTCATTCGATGATTTTCGCGGTAAACCGGAGAAAATGATTGGATTCTTTGAGGAAACCAGGAAGTGGTTGAGAATGCTGAAATTGATAAACACGACAGATTTGGTACTACAATGACGAACGACAATGAGGTATTGTGTGAGACAAGAGGTTCGGCTTTCGATAGAATATAAGAAACCAGTGTGTTCATTTCAAATGTAGTAAACACACACGTTTAAGAAATAGGTACTGGTTTTTTTTATCCTTAATCAAAACAAATCATGAGAAGGACTTTATGACTGTATTGTATTTATTTTTCATTCTGATCTGTCGACACAGCTACAGAATGAAGTGAAAGATAACATTAACCCCAACAAGAATCTATGATTTGTATTTGATTGAAACTCCTCAAAGCCTTTTTTTTAGTATGGAAATCATCCAATGACTTCTCCCGCTCTGGGTTGAGCGGGAGGGCGTGTCAGACTTTTACTGACTAAAACCCACCCTTATTCCGTCAGTTACCTCTGTGCCAAGGGCCGCGGTAACTCCATTTCGAATACGGGCGACACATGAGCATTACCTTGCTTGACCCTCTATCCAGTGTCAATGTTACACTGTACATAGTTCGTTGGAATGTATCAGATGTATGCCATTATGTAATGAGTTACATTAGGTAACTCACGCTGCAAGCAAACAATTTCTTCATCGTAGAAGCCTGTTCCTATGGACAACTAAACCAATGAAGAGCATGGCAAAAGTAAGCTGTTGTGTTACGTGGCTGAAATAGTCTGTGCTGCCCAAAGGACTAACACCCCCTACCCTATATAGAAATCTTTTTTACAAAAAATACAACCAACTTCCAAAAAAGATAAAAAACTAAACTGACTTTCAAAAAATAAAATACACTAAAATTTAATAATAACTTTAATTTCGGAAGTCCGTGTTTATATTTAATTTCTTCCCTATTTGTCACCGACATCCGAAAATAAAATTATTGTTAAATTTTTAGTGTACTTTTTTATTTGGGACAAGCCTGCCGCACTATACCCAAACCACTGTAACTTATGTAAGCCAGAATCAACAGTGGAGACCACCAGAAAAAAAAAACGCCGAGGCAATGAAGCTCGACGAGTCCCAGAGAAACGATTAACTGTCTTGGGTCCCGCAACGAAATTAATCAGAAAAGACAGCGGCGGAGTAAGAAAAACATAATTTCCACTTCCCTCCTAATCAAGCGGGAGACAAAACAAAGCTAGGCCATTAGGCACCCGGGCCTGCGGACGACGAGTAATGGGTAGCTCGTTCTATTTTTTTGTAAAAAAGTTTTTATTTAGAATAAGTTAGATTATATTAAAAGGCTGATGATGATGATGATGAGATTAACGATAACTGCTTATCTCTACCTAGGTACTATAATTTCTTTTGATAAGTCCATGATTGTTCTGTAAGTTAATGTTTACCACCTAAGCATAAACATTGTGGAATGCAATAAAGTATTGAGTACTATTGAGTATCCTTCTCAATGGTTGAAAACCAAGTAATTGAATCAAGAACCTGTCAACAAGTCAGTGCTACTAAACACATGATTATTTTTTACATAAATAAGGTCTATTATTTGTCTTGGCTTGACAACTGCTAAGCTGCCTTCGTATCCACTGTCATTAGTATAACGATCCGTATACTATCATTACATAATAACGTTATTAGGTACTGCTAATACTAGTTAATCGTGCGGATTCTGTTTTGTACAAACTAAACTTAATTTAAGCTATTCCTATCTTTTTCTCTCTAATAAAACAAGAAAGAGACGGACGTAAATTAGAGCTGTCAAATTTAGTTGAACTAATATTTCCATACAAATTAAGTGTACACGTAAAAACATGTCGATTAAAAAGACGGTGATGCGCAAGGCGTAAACTAGTTTGACATCTCTAACTTAGTTCATAGCTATAACTGTCCTTTTCTCGCACTGCCTTTTAGTAAAAGACAGCGATACTCTAATTTTATTTTAGTTATTATTAAGAGAATCGGCACCAATGTCCACTATAAGTATCGTTTGGAGCCAAGAAATTGTTAATTCGGCTAACGGCAATCATAAATATCAAACACGCTCAATGTCAAAGTTAATTTAGTTCTGCAACTGTCACGGTTATATTTGTGTTCCAATTAGTTTTTCGGACAAGTCCGCCACAATTTTCCCAAACCACTGTAACTCTTGTAAGCCAGTATCAACAGTGGCGACTACCAGAAAAAAAGCCGCGGCTATAAAGCTCGACGAGTCCGAGAGAAACGATTAAACTGTATTGGGTCCCGCAACGAAATTAATCAGAAAAAACTTTTTTAAGAAAAAAACAACCGACTTCCAAAAAGAAAATACACCAAAAATTAAAGTTTTTTATTTTTCACTTTTAGTTGATCTAGACCACTAAAAAGTGAAAAATAAAAAAGACTACTAAAACCCCCAATAACATGAAACGTAGAATTTAAAAAAATTAAACGAGATATAACAATTTTAAACAAAAATATATCTGTCCCTTTCTCGAAAACGCTGTTTTCTATGGCAGTTGTATGGGCGTCATGTCCTTTGACGTCAAAGAATACGTCGGACTTCTCTTTCTAATTATTCTTAATTCTTTATTGTACACCAAATCTTAACATAAAATAAAGTTATTACACAGTTCATGTACAAAGGCGAGCTTAACTCAAAGTTGAGTTTTCTCCCAGCAAACCTTTGAGTGATAGAGTTAGGTCACATTCGAGGGTAAGATTGTGTACAATATAAACTTATATAAATAAGCCCTGTATATAAAATACATACAAAATACTATATACTAATATATACAAATATACACCAATATATACCCCAATAATATGTCATTGAGAAAGGAAGTGCTCTTTAATTATCAACTTTAAAGCTTTTTAACTTCGTCGCTGATGATGATATTTTGAAAAGTCTTCAATTGAACAAATAAAAAAGTATCATGCATATTGAAGAAAATCAAAACGTCATCTATGTATACGTATTTTTCGTTTTTGTTCAGTTTTTCAAAAAGTGCTGAAGCAAGCTCGATAAAATTTATATGGGACCACCTTGGGAGTAGGTATATTCTTTAGGATAAAAAAAGAATTTTGAAAATCGGTCCACAACTAACAGAGAAATCGGAGGACATACATAAAAAAAAACATACATACAGTCGAACATAAAACCTCCTCCTTTTTGGAAGTCGGTTGAAGAACAGCTAAGGAGTAAGAAAAAGATAACTTCCTCTTCCCTCCTAATCAAGCTGGAGACAGAACAAAGCTAGGCCATTAGGCACAAAGGGATATTTACAGCTGGGGAAAGCCCAGTTGCCAAGCACCATTGGTTAAAAACAATAATATTAATGGGTCCTAAATTGTGAGCTGTTACATTTGATTCCAATAAATAGGTATGGCAAAAACGCTTCAACGCACGGGATTTCGTTCTAGTTTCCACAAGGTCCGTTTAATAGACAACTCCAGACGTAGGCTGAATACTATCCAAGATAATATTGCGTTCAGTTTGCCAAAGTGTACACTCCTATAGGATATAATCAGGCAATCAGGTGTAGAGCATTGACATAAAGGCGAGGCTACAAGCTTGAAAGAAAATAATTTACCTTTACAGTTGCCATGTTCTGTGAGAAATTGGGCAACACAGTGATCCACCTCCAGCCATGTCCTATCCAGCCGCTCGCGAACCGATGTGAAAAACAAGTGGAGGTGTCGGCCTTTGATGGAACTTTCCTACCTATATTACCATTCGGATAAAAGGTCCTCCCAGACGTCAGTTTGAGGTTTAAGTAATCTAGAGATGACACGATCGCGTTAAGGTAAAAAGTCTGGGTAGTGTAATAGTGCAGGTACTTTGGGTTATTTTATAAGTCACGTAAGATATGTCCCATAGATTATACGCCCTTTCCTCGGAACGCGCCACCGAGGCACATTCACATTGGCATCGAGGGAACGCTGAAGTACCTGGGACTCGTCCTCGAAAGCCCTTCAGAGCGTATCAGCATGATGTTATGTTTTGAAGTGGTTTTAACAATAAACAGACATGCGATTGCAGCAATTCCGGAAGGTTTGCTATCATTTATTGAAGATTTTCATTGTGTATTGCCGAAGTTCTTCATCAGATATTCACCAAATTGAAATGGAATCACATGAAAAGCACCAGCTTTCAAATAAAAAATCGGTTTACCTAAAAGAAAATTCTGTGGTAACACATATTTAAAAAAAACCTGGCACTCGCGAGTACCGTCAGAAGTGAAAACAAAAACTTGAATAAAAATGCCCAACGCGCCTCGCGATCCGCTACGAGTGATACGACGCTACGCGTCATAGCACTCTCGTAGCGAATCGCGTAGCGTAGGTGTCGGTGGCGCGCGAGTTAAATTGTTTTTTTCTATCTCAAAACTGCCCAACGCGCCTAAAACCCCGCCTAAGTTTTCACTTCAAAAATAAAAATACAGTCGAATTGAGAACCTCCTCCTTATTTTGAAGGCGGTTAAAAAACAGTCTAATTTAAGAATTTTCTTTTTTGATGTAGACAAAAAAACAAAATAGACGCAGAAGTGCCAAGTAGTTCCTGTGTGTAGTTACGGCAACCCACCACTTCAGCCAAACACAGGATACTATAAACGGTGTTTTATGTATTTTTGGTCGCCCATCAATTCTGGACATGATAATCTGGTCAAACAGCTATAACTCGTCGAGATTTGATGGTGATGATTTGAATCACATATTGCTTTTTAAATAAACTAGCTTCCTCTAGAAAAGTCGCTAGATCAGAATAAATAAAACTAAAAAATGCAAAATAACTTTAATTTCGGAAGTCGGTGTTTCTAGTTTGGTTTCTTCGTTATTTGACACCGACTTCCGAAATTAAAGTTATTTTGCATTTTTTACTTTTATTTATGGAAGTCGGTTGTATTTTTTTTTATAAAGTTTTTTTATTTTTCACTTTTTAGTTGTTGTACCCCATTCTAAAACTAAATTAATAGTAAAGTTATGCCCGAATTGATAGCCCCAAAAATAGGGAATTTGAACATAGTTGGTGAAATTAGGGTGTATCAGGCAGGGTGAACTGTACAAATCTTCAGAGCGTATCAGCGTGATGTAATGTTGTGAAGTGGTGAAAACAATATACAGACATGCGATTGCAGCAATTCTGGAAGGTTTGCTATCATTTATTGAAGAGTTCCATTGTGTATCTCCGAAGTTCTTCATCAAATCTTCACCAAATTAAAATGGAACCTTATGTGAAGCAACAGCTTTCAAATAAAAAAAAATCTTCAAAATCGGTTCACGTAGTGAAAAGTTATGAGGTAACTAACACACATAAAAAAATTAAAAAAAATACAGTCGAATTGAACCTCCTCCGTTTTTTGAAGTCGGTTAAAAAAGAAACGTCAACATGGTCAACAATATAGAATGAAGGTGGATGGAAAAAAGGAGTATTTATGTTTGTATCAGCTAAAAATATACAAGTACCTACAAGAGGCGACAGTTACTTGGCACTTGGAAATATTTTTTACTAGCTGCGCCCCGCGGTTTTACCCGACTAGACCGAAATAAAAGGTAGCCTATATGTTAATCTAGGCTATAGGCTATCTACATACCAAATTTCATCCAAACCGGTCCAGCCGTTTGAGCGTGAAGAAGTAACAAACATACACACTGACAAACTTTTACATTTATAATATTAATTAATAGGAAGAAGGATAATGCAAGCACATACATTAATTTACACTCATCAATTTTAATCTATATCCTATCCTACTAATATTATAAATGTGAATGTAAGTTTGTTTGTTACGCTTTCACGGGAAAACTACATAACCGATCATCATGAAACTTTGTACACATATTCTTGGAGGTATTGGAAGTAACATAGGATACTTTTTATAAAAAAATAGGTTATAATAATTTATAGCGGAAAGGAAACAACTGATTGACTGACATATTAACGCACAGCCGAAACTACTGGGATTGGAACGTGAAATTTTTCACACTGATTTTTTTATAATGTAGCACTACGAAGGAGTTTTTGTAAATTCGACTTTAGAAAAGCGGAGATTTTGTTTGTATGAAACTTCGTCATCCCACGCGGGCGAAGCTGCTGGCAGAAGCTAGTGATTATATAAATATAAAAAAGTGCTTTGAAGTGTTTCCCAACACTACGATATTGATTAAACTCATGCTCTATTTCTTCTTGACAAGGCGAGGTTCATGACAGTTTATGATGTATATATGTATATAAAGTGTCATGAACCTCGCCTCGACATTTCCCTACCCTTTCAATATACCGTTAGCCCTATAGTATCTTGCAATTTAACTCTCCTGTCCCATTTTGTTTAAGGCCATGACGTACGACTTTTTCACTTCAGTACCCCTCAGTCACCCATCAACTCAGTATTCACATCCATCCTAGCCTGATAATCTTTCTCAAAAAATGCATAGCATTCAATCTTCCCACATTCTTCTGATTCCTTCGCATCAGGCAAGAAACTGCAAAACTTAACTCAAACGTCATTATAATATTACTAGATTCTGCCAGCGGTTTCGCCCGCATGGAATAAGTCCTTCCCTCAATATAAGTTACAGCTTATAAGCTATTTCAGATTGTGCTATTAGATAATCTATCTCTGTGCCAAATTTTACCCAGATCTGTTCAGTCGGATGGCGTGAGTAGCCAACATCCAGCCATCCAAACTTTCGCATTCATAATATTAGTAGGATTAAATGATCCTTAGACATGCTGGGCTCCATTAGGTGATCTAGACATGCTGGGCTCCATCAGGCGATCTAGACATGCTGGGCTCCATTAGGCGATCTAGACATGCTGGGCTCTATCAGGCGATCTAGACATGCTGAGCTCCATCAGGTGATCTAGACATGCTGGGCTCCATCAGGCGATCTAGATATGCTGGACTCCATCAGGCGATCTAGCTAGCCTTTTCCCAACCCACTCCCCTCACTGTTCCGCTGGACCCTTTTTTTTTCTTTTTGGGGGTGGGTAATCATCCAATGACATCTCCCGCTCTGGGTGAAGCCGGAGGGCGTTTCAGACTCTTACTGACTAAAACCCACCTCTGTTCCTTCCCTGCCTGAGTGCCCAGGGGCGCGGTAACTCTATTTCGAATTTATCCACAACCCCTGGGCAGGCATCGGTCATGACGGGCCCCGTCATGATATGCTGACGTCTCTTTGAGGCGCGCGTGGAACACTACGCACCGTCGACTCTCGGGCCTGGTGCTGATCGGACAGCGAGCTACCCACTACTCGCTGTCCGCAGGCCCGGGTCTACGGGACCCCTGATTGCCAAAATACATGCTTTGATCTCGATTGTTACGTGATGTATTCGAGGGAAATAGTAATTACTTTGAGAGTTCCATATCGCATGTGTAAAGTAATTAGTAGAGTATCGATATTTCCTGGTTCCAACTGTTCATGTAACGAAGCTTGGGTAACATTTCAAAAACATATCGCCATGAAAATAACTGTTCATGTGATTTATACGTTAACAGTTAGTCAAATCATATTTTTTTCAGGGTTTTTTTTAACTCTATGTACTTCTTATATATTTTCCTGTAATCTATAAGTAAAGAACTACATTCAGTATTTTTTTCAAAATTTTAGGCCGAGTGGTTACGGAGATAAGGTAATGGTCATTTTTCATCTATTTTCTTAATTAAATAACTTAAAAATTATGGCATGGAGTTGACATCCAGTCTCAACTTGACTGATTGAGTACAAAGCCTAAACTGCGGCAAAAAACTGGGCATCCTAAACAGGGTGAAGCGATACTTCACGCCTGGACAGCTTTTAACCCTTTACTAAGCACAAGCCCGATCCTGGATTAAATACTAACTTGCTGCACTTGACTCAGTGGAACGCAGAGCTAAGAGGCTCATTGGCGACGTAAAAATAGTGGATGCCAATCTTCACAGCTTGGCTCATCGCCGCAAGGTTGCCTGCTTGTCGGTCTTCTACAGAATGTAGGTACGTCGGAGAGTGTGCCCAAAAAACTCCACGACCATCATATATACATCCCTACCTTGTTGCTATTCCACAAATTCGCAAACGTCTTTCATAATGCGCACAGCAAAGGAGTGGAACTCTCTACCTGCGTCTGTGTTTCCTAATGCATAACAACCCTAATCTCTTCAAAGTTAGGGTGAACAGGCTTCTTCTGGGTAAGCTCGCTCTCGACGATGGAGCGAGCTAACCCAGAAGAAGCCTGTTTACTCTAACTTCTAACAAACTTTGTCTCTGTCACCTCTGACCTAGACTAGAGTCAAGAGCAAACCCATCTAAAATAAAAATTAAAAAAAATATATAAATTTTAAAATTTTGAAAATATATTTGAGACTTGCATTTGGTATGTAGCACGGTACAGTTTGGAAAACATTTTTTAAATTTTCCTATTTGCACCCCTAAAGTGAATCCATATTCCAATTCCATTTATTTACGTTACACTTCCGATTTTGGGTAACAGATATTCATGTGTATACCAACTTAATCCGTCCAGTAGATGCGGAGGAAAATGACTGCGCAAGACGGAGAGACGGACAGACAAACACACGAGTGATCCTATAAAGGTTCCGTTTTTCATTTGGACTTTCGGAACCCTAATAAAACTGTAGTTTTATTATTCAAGCCGAAATACTTTCACTGTTCGACATACTATGCCTCCTCCGAGCGCCGCCTCATCGACCGCTCCTGTGCTTTTTGCATCAAAGTGACTCCCGCGATACTCACCAGGTCTTCGCCCTACGACTCTACATCCTAACTAATTTCCAATCCTACAAATGTTATGATGTGACGTCTGCTATTCAATCACAACTCAAAGATTGAACGGATTTGGATAAAACTTGTGCAACTTTTATCTAAATCCATCCGGGTAGACAAAGGTGCGGATTCTGTTGTGCTCTAAAGTTAATTTAGGCTATTCCTATCTTTTTCTCTCTAATAAAACAAGAAAGAGACGGACTTAAACTAGAGCTGTCAAAAGTTGAACTAACATTTTCATACAAATGAATGGTACCCCGTTAAAACATAGAATAGAATAGAATAGAATACTCTTTATTATGTACACCATATAAATTACAATAAAAATATGAGGAAAACATTACATAGGGTGACACAATGGGCGGCCTTATCGATAAAAGCGATCTTTTCAAGACAACCTTTGGATGGATTTTAAAGAAAAAAGGAAATACAGTACTGTAGGTAGTCTTAGGTGAACTATTTGTGATAATATATACAATAAATACATTATAGATAAATATATACATTAATAATTATGAAACAAAACGCATAGAACCCTAGTAAAAAACTTTTTACAAAAAAAATACAACCGACTTCCATAAAATAATACTAAAAAATGCAAAATAACTTTAATTTCGGAAGTCGGTGTTTCTAGTTTGGTTTCTTCGTTATTTGACACCGACTTCCGAAATTAAAGTTATTTTGCATTTTTTAGTATTATTTTATGGAAGTCGGTTGTATTTTTTTTGTAAAAAGTTTTTTATTTTTCACTTTTTAGTTGTTTTACCCCATTCTAAAACTAAATTAATAGTAAAGTTATGCCCGAATTTATAGCCCCAAAAATAGGGAATTTGAACGTAGTTGGTGAAATTAGGGTGTATCAGGGTGAACTGTACAAATCTGTATACCCCTTCAGAGCGCATCAGCGTGATGTAATGTTGTGGAGTGGTGAAAACAATATACAGACATGCGATTGCAGCAATTCTGGAAGGTTTGCTATCATTTATTGAAGAGTTCCGTTGTGTATCTCCGAAGTCCTTCATCAGCTCTTCACCAAATTAAAATGGGACCAAATGTAAAGCAACAGCTTTCAAATAAAAAAAAAATCTTCAAAATCGGTTCACGTAGTTAGAAGTTATGAGGTAACACACATAAAAAAAAAAAAAAAAAAAAAAAAAAAAAAAAAAAAAAAAAAAATACAGTCGAATTGAGAACCTCCTCCTTTTTTTGAAGTCGGTTAAAAACGATTAAAGAGAGAGGTAGTGACTTAAAACATGTCGATTAAAAACAAGGCGCAAACTAGTTTGGCATCTCTAACTTAGCTCATAGCTATAGCCGTCCTTTTGTCGGACTGCCTTTTAGAAAAAGAAAGCGATTCTCTAATTTTAGTTTAGTTATTGAACAAGAGAATCGGCATCAGTGTATAAAAAATCATCATCATTCTCCTTCCCTTATCCCAATTTATTTGGGGTCGGCGCAACATGTTGTTTTCTTCCATACTTCTCCTTCTTAGTCCTGTATAAAAAAGATCCCTCCCAAAACATAAACGTCAAAAAATGCCAAGACCTCTACAATGGTGTCTCTTATAGAAGAAGTGAGATCTAACTGTATACCAAGTTCTCTCGAAGTTCCTTAAACCTTAGCTCCTGTTATAAACGACATCTTTTAGTTGCTTTACCAGAGAAAAAAAATAGATCTTCGCTGCTCAGTAGTGCAACTTGGCAAAGGAAAAAGTAGAATTAAAGTTATGGGGGTGTGGAAAGTGGCACAAACGGTTCGTGTAAGTAATAGAACCCAAAACCACGGCTGGTGAGTCGCCCTTGTGCTTTGCGAACTTGGCTGACACACTTTTTTTTTTTGTGGGGTGGGAAATCATCCAATGATATCTCCCGTGTGGAGCGGGACGGTGTGTCAGACTCTTACTGACTAGAATAGAAAAGGGACTCCTTTGTCCGCACTTAGACTCTTATTTGGTCCGTTGTGCGTGGGGTCTTACTGACTAAAACCCACCCCTGTTCCTTCCCTGCCTGAGTGTCCAGGGGTGCGGTAACTCATGTTGATAATTTATCTGCTACCCCTAGGCATGCAGGCACCGGCCACGATGGGCCCCGTCAGTGGCTGACACACTACTGTGTGTTAAGGTACAAAAGTTGTAGTTGTAATCGTTGTATTTATCATTTCGGTAGTAGGCCCTTTTTTTTTTTGGGGTGGGAAATCATTCAGTGACTTCTCCCGCTCATGAGTTGAGCGGGAGGTCATGTCAGACTCTTACTGACTAAAACCCACCCCTGTTTCTTCCTGCCTTTGAGTGCCCAGGGGCGAGGTAACTCTGTTTCGAATTTATCCTTAACCCCCGGGCAGGCATCGGCCATGACGGTCCCGTCCCTATTGCTCACAACTCTTTGAGGCGCGCGTGGAACACTACGCGCCGTCGACTCTCGGGCCTGGTGCTGACGGCGAGCTACCCATTACTCGCCGTCCGCAGGCCCGGGTCTACGGTGGCCGGAGTTCGTCTCGCGGCGCCAGAAGTCCCAGGCGTCTCCTAAGGCGGCTGCTTCTGAGAGCGTGAGGGCGACTCCGTTGTTGATGCTCCCTCACGCGTCCCGCCTCCGCCCTCGCGAGCATTACTGCTTCGCAGAAGGAGGAGACGGCTTCACATTCCCTCTCGCTCCGTACCATGGCCTGAACCAGGGCAGGGCGCGAGAGGTCGCTGCCGCCTATCGCATCCACGAGGACACGGCGGTGCTCTGCCCAAGCGTGGCAAACCTCCACCGTATGCTCCACCGTGTCCTCTGGGCGATCCTCGCAGTGGAAACACCCGGGGGTGGTAGTAGGCCCTGGGATATCATTCATCAAGTGGATAGTGTTTTTAAGTTTAATAAATAAATAAAATTAAATATCCTTTCACGCGGGCGATGCCGCAGCAGAAGTTTATAAACGTGTAATATGTAAAGTATCACATCTCACTACTTAGTGCTTCCGTACTAGACGTGATTTACAGTTAGCTTTAATCACATCGTTAATTGATTCAATGATCTCTCCAATATAATAATATAACGAATTACGATGTTCTTTTAGTTTAATGCTTTTATAAACCCCGAGTCACACCCTCAAAGGTCAATCAAATTGAGACGACTAACATCTGTAGCCCGTGCTCCTGACAATATTACATGAACCAGGAAATCATATGTTGTGTGAATGTTTAGGTAAGCAACGTATTGGGGAAATAGACGACCTTCGCATTACGCGCATAATATCGGAATAACACCAACATACCGATCATGAGCAACGAATAACATAACACAGGTGGCACAGAGGAAGATACGACAGAAAACTTAGTGAGATCTGTGTGTTAGTGAGATCTGTGTGTTAGTGAGATCTGTGTGTTAGTACCTGGACCGGCTACAAATATCCTCTGAGTCTGATCCTCATTTGTTTTAGTGGGCAACATCTTCATCCCAAATTGGTGACGCGTAACAGCAGCAATGTATACAACCCTAATCTATTCGAAATTAGAGTGAACACTTGAACAGGCTTCTTCTGGGTAAGCTCGCTCCATCGTCGACTCTGTCTCTGTCACCTCTGACCTAGACTAGACTGGCCAAATGCGTATCGGATTTCAAACAAATATTGGTATTGGTTAGTAAAGTATACGTAATAATAAACATTATTAACAAATTTCAAGTTCATAGGTCAATGGGAAGTTAAAAAATTCTTCGTAACGAAATTTTGTGACAGACGATGGACGGACAGACAGACGGACACGTGAGTGACAACAATAGGGCTCCGTTTGGACCCTTCGAGTACGGAACCCTAACAAAAAAAAAATATAATTTAAATAAAATTGCGTGTGAAATCATCAAATAACTTCTCTCACTCTGGGTGGAGCGGGAGGGCGTGTCAGACTCTTACTGACTAAAACCCACCCGTGTTCGTTCAGTTGGCTGCGCCAGGTCCGCGGTGACACTTTCAAAACCACCCTCGACCCTGGTAGGTACAGCAGCTGTCTGCCATTATATTTAAGTCTACTGGGTCGATGGATTGTTCTCTAAAACATGTTGTTATGAGCGAAGTCAAATCGTCCGTGAGTTGTCTGTGGTTTTGTTTAGTGTCAATGATATAGTGCTAGACATGACTGGACGATGATGCTTGTTTTCCCGGTAAGGAAGTAGAAGCTTCTAAAAATGATTCTAAGGACTGGGACTTCTAAACCTATCTCTTCAGTGTCCAGTTAAAATAATCGTATGGGTGACGTCGGCGTTGGTGCGCCCGCGCAGCTCGCTCGGCTATTCCCGGCGCGGACTTAGTCACGCGCTGAAATAAGGTCATTGTAATCCACACCGATGGTATCGCGGTTCGACTCCCGGCGAGTTACGTGTACCTGCATTCTGGGATGTACGAGAATGTCCAGTAGCTTGGTGATGCATGCTGGCTATTATATTAGCTTCGCACTAAATCTCCAAAATCTCATCAAAAAAGTCACTGAAATGTAATAAATGTTATTTTAATAAATGAAATATATTTATGGATTAGACACACAAGTAACAGTTGTACAAACTGCAATCCCTGAAGGATGAGGTAGAGGTGTAACTAGAGTACGAGATTTTGCCAGGTCTATAGAAATCCCATGTAATAGGGACCAGCCTGTTGCCATCAACTGCGGAGAAATGCAGACTCCGAGCTACTACTGCTAGTTCCTAAGTGGAAGAAACCCCAATAAAACACTCTTTAATACTTTCATAATTTTCATAGTACTGAAAAACGCGCCGTGCTACAATCTTCTATTGCACATGAAAGATTACGAACACAGATGGAGACAGAGATGTAGTGAGCGGCTGGCTAGGACATGGCTGGCGGTGGATTACTGTGTTGCCCAATTTCTCACAGGTCATGGCAATTTTAAGGGTAAATTATTTCCTTCAAGCTTGTAGCCTCGCCAATCTGTCAATGTTCTACACCTGATCGTGAATACCAATAATCCGTACATCATACTCGTATCTTATGGGAGTGTACTCTTTGGAAAACTGAACGCAATATTATGTTGATAGTGTTCATGTTACGTCTGGAGTTGTCTACTATATGGATCTTGTAGAAACTAGAACAAATTTTCCGGGCGTCCAGGCGTGTTTGCCATACCTTTTATTGGGATCAAATGAAATAGCTCAGAATTTAGGACCCATTAATATTAGTGATTATTATATTAGTGTTGAGGAGCTCGTAGCTAAAGAGGAGCTCATGGCTAAAGTTATAACAGCCGCACGGGTCGATTCATCAGGTTAAGCTACCTTTGCCGTGATTGGTTCATGGATGGGTGACCATCTTTATATACTGAGTCTCCTACGTGCCTCGTAAAGCACGTTAAGCCGTTGGTCCCGGGTGTCAATCGTGGATCTTTGACAGTCGTTACGGGTCGTCAGAAGCCCGAAACTCTGACATCCAGTCTTACCAAGAGACTCTGGGTCTGGGGTCTGTGGAGGTCAGATTGACGGTCGCTCCATGTAAAATACTGGTATTCAGCTGCATCTGGTTAGACCGGAAGCCGACCCCAAGATAGTTGAGAAAAAGCTAGGCAGATTGATTTAATATTAGTGTTTTAATCCGTGGTGCTTGGAAACTGGGCTTACCCCAGTTGTAAATATCCCTTTGTGTCTAATGGCCTAGCTTTGTTCTGTCTCCTGTTTGATTAGGAGGGAAGTGGAAGTTATGTTTTTCTTACTCCTGCGCTGTTCTTTTCTGATTAATTTCGTTGCGGGACCCAAGACAGTTTAATCGTGTCTCCGGGACTCGTCGAACTTCATTGCCTTGGTGTTTTTCTGGTGTTCGCCACTGTTGATTCTGGCTTACAGAAGTTGTAGTGGTTGGAAGTAGTGTAGTGGACTTGTTCCATAAAATATCATAGTAATTACTAGCTTCTTCGTTACTACGATGTTAATGTGAATAATTTGAATACCTACGTTGATGACGTAGAATTTCACACACATCTTAAAGTTCGCCACATGCTAGTCAATGACCGACAAGTTATGCAAAACATAAGTTCATTAAAGAATATTTAATTAACATCTGTGACACAATCTCGAGACGTCATCTACATCATCTACTCGTGAAATACGAGTTTTATCTCAAAACTGCTCGTTACACAGAAATATGCGACATGATGGTGTTTATCTGTGCAATTTGGAGAGCAACTCTCCATCCTGGAGATTCATAAATTGTAGCTAGTACTACGAGGATTACATCAATGTTTTGTAAACATACTGAGATATTAGCGAAAACGCGAAATGTGCTCTTTGCAGAACTTTGAGGATGAAAATATAAATATTGTACCTCCCTATCTTGAGTTCCAATTCATAAATGCAACACCTACTTATCTAAATTGTAATAACGTGATAGCCGCGGGACATCATTCCCCCTGCCCTTATTATACTTTATTTGGGGTGGATGCAGCTTGTCTCCGTCGTCCATACAGATGTATGCTTATATGACAGCAAATACGAGTAGAGATCTACTTGCTGTCATCCTAATAGTCATTTACTTTCTAGCCATATCATCATTCACACAGTCAATTCATTTGTCTTCCACTGTTGTTTTAACCGGCTGGATGGGGACACACAAGTGAACCAGCGGTCAGGTCAGAGTGGTTACAGAAACAGTACACATAGAACACAAAATTTATTGAAAAAAAAACAGTTTCAATATGTTATTGTTTCGTTTTCTTGGCGAGATTAATGTTAATATTCTACTAGCTGCAATTTTGCATGGATATGTATTGAGTCCTTACATATGAAATTGGCGTTTTTTTTTCAGAAATAGAGAACCTCGTCACTTCTATGAATTAAAATATTCATCAATTGTAAAAAATGCCAATAGTAAAAAAAACTTTATTACTTATATTTTTATAAACAAAAAAAGTACCTTAAAAATTACTCCTCTTTTTAACCGACTTCGAAAAAGGAGGAGGTTCTATGTTCGACTGTGTGTGTTTTTTTTTTATGTATGTCCATCGATTTCTCTGTCAGTTGTGGAGCGATTTTCAAAATTCTTTTTGATCCGAAAGAATATACTCCCGAAGTGGTCCCATATAAATTATATCGAAAAACTGAACAAAAACGAAAAATACGTATACCGAGATGACGTTTTGGTTTTCTCCAATTACGAGTCATGTTTAAATTTCACGTCTCATGTTATCGGGTTTTTAGTTCTGGGGGACTTCCGAAATTAAAGTTATTTTTTAATTTTTAGTGTATTTTCTTTTTTGGAAGTCGGTTGTTTTTTTTTTTTTTTTGTAGAAAAGTTTTTTGTTAGCAGAAATTACCACTATATTTGTTTTAACTTATCCAAAACTTATTTTTGTTGCTTAATCTAAGTGGCATACGTTATCTTAGTTTTTAAACATTATTGCATAAAAAATTAAAAACATTAGTTGTTAAATAAATTAAGAAAATGTTAGTTTGAAAAATGCAACTTCTTTAAAATTCTCCATTCAAAACGCTGATTTCATAGGTGGGGACCTAATATACATATATATACCCATGCAAAATAGCAGCTTTCTAGTACTAATAGTCTCTAAGCTATACCTCGGACGGGCAGACTGAAACTATAAGGGTTCCTTCTCCTTGTTAGGACTACGGAACCCTAAAACGCAACATTATATTCTCCGTTATCTTCTGTTTGGAAAAAAACCACTCAACCTGCGGGTATTGTAGCATCACAAGCCTCTCATGATCGTGGTCTATGGTTTTTACATCAGCGAAGTCATACACAGTTGCTAATACGAGTTGCTGCTTCATCATCAGCGCTGCCTTCTCCCTACAATGTTAGGGTTGACTTCCAGCCTAATCGGATACTTTTGCTCCATCCAAAGGTTGTCTGGTAGATATCTCTGTCAGCGATAAGACCGCCATTGTACGAGTACCCATAGATTTAAATTCGTGTCTTCGTGTTTAGTTGTGGGACTTTTTTGGTGTAGGTACAATAAAGTTTATTCTGTCTGTATACCTAAATACGATTATTACATTCATGACAGCGGCCTTTGACCTAGTCAACCCAGTTTACTTGGTACCGAACACAAGCCACTGGACACGTTAACATAGTAAAACCGTTTTTAACCCCGAGCCGAAGGTGGAGCGGAAAATTCTGACTCTTGGATCTTAGTATCAAGGTGGTTTTACACCGGCGAGGCGAGGCGTGGATAGGATGGGCAAGAATTTAAATCACGCTTACCCTTTTACACCGAAATATGTCCCGCGATGGCCAGCGAGACCGTACGGGTCCTCGATGGCCGGTCCGAGATTTGAAAATCCGTTTTACAAATTAAATAAGTATTCTATTCTTAGAGTAATAAGGTTCAATATTGTTCTAACTATAAATATTTCAATTCTCGCCTCGCACATCCTCGCGCATCTAGACCTTTTACACCAAAGATGGGTAGGGCGTGGAGAGAAATTTTACCTTACAAATTTCAATTCTCACCCATCCCATCCACGCCTCGCCTCGCCGGTATAAAACCACCTTAAACACCAGCTAGAGTGATTTGTGAAGAATGGGAGGTACGCGCTCTTGACAAGTTGGCAAGCTTCGTGAAATGTGATTTGAAGCATTTCTTCGACCCTGACATTCAAAGATATGAAATGTGAAAGTGTCAAAGAGTTGGCACTTGATCATCGAATCAGTGATGTCACATGATACCTACATAATTATATCCCATGTGTTTTGTACTTTCATGGAGGGTTGGGATCGGTATGTGCTTCTGGTGTGTACTTCTAGGATCTGGTGTTTATGAAATGAAACTCCGAACAGCAACATGACAGTTATATTTAGGAAACTCCTTTTACATGATCTACTAGAAACTGACTGACATCATTTTCCTATTAAAATCACATTTGCACTACTGACGACATTTGCTTTAAAAGCTAACAAGGTTCATTTCCCATGCGATCTCCTTAGATACAAAAGTTTCTAGATTTCGAGGATGTCGAAAATCATTATCACACGGGAGCGTAATTTCTGAATTTAAAGTATCCTGTGCCTTATTTTTTTTGGGTTGGATTTCATCAAATAACTTCTGGGCGTGTCAGACTCTTACTGACTAAAACCCACTCGTGTTCCTTCAGTTGCCTGAGCCAGAGCCGCGGTGACTCTTTCAAATTTACCTAGACAGGCATCGGTCCTAGCGGACTTCGTCAGTGACTGCTGTCATCTCTTGTTCGCCGCGCGTGGAACACTACTCGCCGTCGACTCGGGCCTGGTCCTTATCGGACGGCGAGCTACCCATTACTCGCCGTCCGCAAGCCCGCGCTTTCGGTGGCCGAGAATCGGCTTACAACTCCCGACACCCAGGGTGTCTCCTGCGGCGGCTAGGGGCGTGAGAGCGCGAGGATTGCCTCACCCCTCAAGCGTCCCTTTCTCTTGCGAGCATTACTAGAAGGAGGTGACAACTTACCATGCCCTCTCGCACCATGGCCTGGACCAGGGCCGGACGCGACAGGTCGCTACCGCCAATTCCAGAAAAAAGTACTGTTGCCGAGGGAGAAAATAATAACATTCGGCGGTCACAAATGCTTTTGAATCATTTGCTCCCGTGCGAAGCTGGGGCCCGCTGCTAGTATTAGTACAGATGGATAACGTCACTAGTACATATATTGTGAGTCAGCTTCTATTCTGCCACGGCGGCGCGGCTGGCACGCCAGTCCCCTGCCAAGTGGCACTGTCCCGATCGGGTCTACAATTGACGTGGCGCAACGAGACAACTGCCAGCACTTTCTTAACCGATACTATTGTGAAATGTATCGAACTATCCATGGCTTAATGTTCACATTGCATTCTATAGCGTTTCCTAATGGCTGCCATACATGCAACGGTGCAAATCAACTGCGTGTGATTCTGTTTATGATTTTTCTATCTTAAGGATGATGATGGGATTGTGTCTGAAAGAAAATGGAACTGGATTGTCTTATAAAACCTGGAGTTTTTCCATCGAAGCCTAAATGTATACCCGGTTGTTGGCAATAGGCTCTTTAGTAAATGGGGGGGCAATACGACACACAAAAATAAAAAGCATCTCAAAAGCCACTGACACTTTAAATCATGCTTAAAAGCAGAAATGGAAATAGGCCGGTCATGTAGCGCGATTGAAAGACGACAGATGAGCTAAACGAGCTAAAGACAACATGGGAGCATAGGAAGACCGCACACAAGATGGCATGATGGCATAGCAAAGATAGCGGGTCCAATTTTTTTTGTTTTTTGTTGGAGGAAACTTTCAAAAAGCGCCTGTATTTTTGGGGAACTAAGACCAGGGAGTGTGGGATTCTTACCTCACTAAAACCACCCTGGTAATCACCATCAGCACATGGACGGGGCCCCGTTACCTCTTAAAAGACCACTCTGGGACCCCCTCTGTGCAAGGCCTGCTAGGACACATGCCTGGGGAGACTGAGAAGGGACCTCCTCCGAACCTCGCTGTGCACGGCAGGACGTGATCACTGTGTCACCGTCTTTCTTGGAATGCCTCGTTGGACGAACAGAATCCCCACTCTGAACGTCCGCGACCCTGGAGTCCTGACCGGCAGGGTTTTGTCGTTTAAAGCGACGAGACGCTTGCCTACCCTACGCTTTCTTCTTTGAGCGGGATTGACACTCTCAACTGTTTTTCTACCGCTTCCGCGGAAGCTTCCACTCGGCGGCCTCCTTCCGAACCATCACGGTCCAATAAGGAGGCAACTACCCTCCAGTTTTCTGTCTCTGCCAGCATAGCCCTGACTACTGCTGGCTGAGATAGAACTCGCCCGATCCTGGCGACCAAGATCTGCCGCTCAGAGCAGTGCACACGCTCGAGGTGGGTGGGGCACCTCGAGCGTGTGCTGTGCAGAGTCTAGGTCGCATTCACCATGGTGGCAATTTGCCGTGGCCTCACGCACAATCCTATTCAGGTACTCACCGAAGCAACCATGCCCGGTCAGCACATGAGTGAGTCTGTAAGAGATGCGGTCCCCTCCTTTCAGCAAGGGTTCGAAGAAACAGCGGGTCCTAGTTGCATAGGTCAAAGACAGATGGAGGATGCCTTCACCCGAGGAATATTCTCGCAAACAACTATAATATAATCAATCAATAGTACCATTATTCCATTATGATGTCCTCAGGGCTCAGTGATAGGCCGGAACGTATGTAATTTGGGGTACGATGATTTTCTCGCGATTCTGCTTCCTTGCGATTGCATTCAGTCAAGTACTCGGGCTGGCCTTGAAAATTTGGCTGAGACTTCCCTTCGTTTAATATCTCAGTGGGGTGATCGGAACCGTCTTACCTTCGCACCACATAAAACCTATCAACTTATGTTGAAAGATAACCTTAAGTCTTGGCCTAGTATAAGATTAAAAAAAACAGTCTGTACTCGGTATGGTATTAGAAAATAATATTCCATTTATTGAGCATGTAAAAACAGTAGGTGAAAAATCTAAAAAGAACTTCTATGCGTTGACGAGGATTTACAAGGCTACTTGGGGCCTATCATTCCTAACGTTAAAAACAATCTATGGGGCTACTTACCTGGGTTATATGTGCTACGGGACACCTGTTTGGGCTGATAGGGCCACTATTGGGGCGGTACGACGTAAATTGCTACAAAGTCAACGTTTAGCTTTGATTTTCCTGTGTTAAGCGTATAGGACGGTTAGCACTGAAGCCTTACCGGTAATTGCAGGTGTACTTCCAGTCGATCTTGAGGTGCAGCGACGTGCTGCAATGTACTATTCTGCACGAAAGACGACGGACCCAGACTTTTTACCTCAACGTGATCGTGCCAAGATTTCTACATTACTTAAACCTCAAACTGAAGTTTGGGAGGACCTTTTATCCGAATGGCAATGTAGTTGGGAAAGTTTCATTAAAGGCAGACACCTCCACCAGTTCTTCCCATCGGTTCGCGAACGGCTGTATAGGACATGGCTGGAGGTGGATCACTGTGTTGCCTAATTTCTCACAGGTCATGGCAACTTTAAGAGTAAATTATTTTCCTTCCAGCTGGTTGCCTCACCTTTTTTTTTTTTTTTTTTTTTTATGTTTGATAGGCTCGCGTTTGACCACTATCTCACCTGATGTTAAGCGATGATGCAGTCGAAGATGGAGCACGCTTGCCTAGAAGTAACCTATTCACTCTTGACTTAAAGACTCCCAGGTTGTATCTTACAGGAAACACAGACTCCGGTAGAGAATTCCACTCTCTAGCTGTACGTGCAATGAATGTTTTCTCAAAACGCTTTGTGCGTATGGATGGGATGTCCACCATGAACCGGTGGCACTTCGCCGTACGTCTTGTGGTCCTTAGATGAAACGGGCTTGGCGGAATCAAATCATGCAATTCCGTCGCACACTCCCCAAAATGTAATCGATAGAAAACCGACAGGCTAGCAACTCGGCGTCTATGTTCAAGACTTTGGAGTTTTGACTCAACGAGTCTATCATTGCCGATGATCCTCTTGGCTCGTTTCTCAATTGACTCAAGGGCATCAAGCTGGTATCTTGCAGATCCGTCCCAAAGATGAGAGCAGTACTCCATACACGATCGGACCTGCGCTTGATAGAGTTGGAGCAGCTGTTCCGGCGTGAAGTATCGTCTCACCTTTGCGAGGAACCCCAACTTTTTAGCAGCCACTTGAGCCTTAGCCTCTATGAAGGGACCAAAATTGAGGGTAGATGTTAAAGTAACACCAAGAAGATCAAGTCGGTCGGTTATCGGCACGGTTACACCTCGGAAAGATGGAGCCGGGTGAAATTGGCTCTTTTTAGCAGAAAAAAGACACGCCTGGGTCTTAGCAGCATTGAACTTAACCAGATTGGCATCGCCCCATTCTGAGACAGCCTGCAAGGACAAGTTCAAGCGCCCAACCATAGCCTCTCGGAGAGACCGGACCTGAGACCCACTAACTCGTGCGTCCGGCACGTATCTCTCGGCAACAGTGCTGTCGTCTGCATACCCAAAGGTACCGGGTTTTAGCAGATCGTTAATATGCAGCAAAAACAATGTTGCCGAGAGCACCGACCCCTGAGGAACACCGGCATTAATAGCCAGCAGTCCGGACGAGCAGCCATCTATGACTACTCGGATAGACCGATCCCTCAGGAAATCAGCTATCCAATCACACAATCCAGCGGGCAGACCGAAGGAAGGAAGCTTGCCAATTAAGCTGTCGTGCCAGACCCGGTCGAAGGCCTTCGAGATATCAAGGGAGACCGCAAGGGCTTCCCCTTGTTTGTCGATGGCCTCACTCCAGATGTGAATGGCATACGCTAGAAGATCTCCTGTTGACCGATTTCGGCGGAAGCCGTATTGTCGGTCACTTAGGATATCGTTAGCTTCTAGGTATGCTAGGAGCTTACCATTCAGTATACGTTCCATACTCTTACAGAGAACGGAAGTTACCGAGATGGGCCTGTAACTTGCTGGGTCAGCTCGACTACCCTTCTTGGGTACGGGTTGCACGTTAGCTTGCTTCCAAGCCATCGGCACTTTTCCAGTCTCAAACGAAAGGCGATATAGGCGTGTCAAGATCGGAGACAACTCAGGCGCACAAGTCCTCAGTACAATTGCCGGTATCCCGTCGGGACCACTAGCCTTGTTCACGTCCAGGTTACGCAGTACCCTCCGGACATCCTTCTGATGAATGCGAATGTCTGACATAATCGACTCGCATCCACCAAGAGTGCCAGGGGGCCTCGCGCCACCAGGATCTAGACGCGAAGATTCCGCAAACATAGAGGCAAACAAGGTTGCTTTCTCCTCAGCGGAGTGGGCCAGCGACCCGTCGGGTTTCAGCAGTGGAGGTAGTGAGGGGCGGCAGAAGTTCGATTCAACCGACTTAGCCAGGGACCAAAACGCCTTACTACCAGCTGGGTAAGAAGCAAGTTTGTTCCCAATTCGGCCAATGTGGTCAAACCGAGCCTTCCGAAACACCTTCTTGCAGAACTTGGCAGCCCTGTTGAAGGCTCTCTCCTTCTGACTCACGTCACTTGGTGTGGCGAGTTGCCGCCACTCTGCAAGTTGGGTGGGGTTGGTATCGCGACGTGTGTGCCTTGCTCTGACTTGTGAGTCAAGTGTGCAACCGGCTTTACGGGGCCATAGGCAATCTGAGAAAGCAGCAACTATAGATAATTCAGTGTGTGTCTAACGCCGCGAAGCAGAGCACGCATCTCACCGCAGACTAAATTAATGTCTTATTAATATCGTCCCCGCAAATACACTAAAATCCCGAGTAATATCCCGTAAACGTTGGGGATTCTCCGGGAATAATAAATAACCCATATTTACCGCGTCCGTTAACCAGTGAACTGCCAGGAGGGTTGGTGTGAAGAGAACGAGTGGCCACTCGTCGTCGTCAAGTCGACGTGCAACCATCGAGAACAGCCCGGAAAGTCAGGTACCACTTGTTTTTGCAAATTATGAGTAGGGCCACATGCGCCGTCTACTGCCAACCACTCCTAACTTGAAGTTATACAGACAAATATAGGCAATTTTGGGCCAGCATTAAATCCAAGTGTCTGGCAGTAACACTGTCCTGCATCCTGCAGAGTCCCACGGCTATTTGCACGCCTGACCATCTCCATTAGATGGTCCTTTCGAGCCTGGATAGGCATCAGTAAAATTCAGTACAAATTAAGTACAAGTCATTACAGTAGGTAGGCACATAACTTTATTAGTGCCCCAAAATGGCGTCCCGCAAGCAAGAAGCTAAATTGGCTCAGCTTACCGCTAAAAAACAAATGATTTTCGAGCGAGTTAATCGCATATATAATGATTCCAGAAACATCTCGAACTATGATTCACGTTCAAATGAGACATTCTTAGCGCAGTCAGAAACAATTACTGAGCAATATAACAAATTTGAGGAAATAGTAGAACAAATGAATGAATTGCAATTCGAGATTGACCAAACCGCACCAGACTATTCGAGTCTATATTCTATTGAAGACTTATATTCTAATATTAAATATAAACGTAATCTCATACTTTCGAAAAACGAAACATCGGAACACAAAGTGGGTACTCGGGTAAAATTACCGCCCATAGATTTGCCAACGTTTGATGGTAAAGCGGAAAATTGGCCCATATTTTATGAAATGTTTCGAAGCAATGTTCATTTAAATACCGATCTGGTTGACTCGCAGCGTGTCCAGTACTTGATCAGTATATTGACTCATGATGCCTTGAAGCTGACCGCGGGCATTGTTCCTACAGGTGATACATACAACGTTATGTGGAACAGTCTCGTAAAAAGGTATCAAGATAAGCGTAGTTTAGGGATTCATTATCTCAATAATATACTGGACATTAAACAATGCGCCGGAAATGCCGCGAGCCTCAATACTTTTGTGGAACGATATTCAGCGTCCGTCGCAGCCTTGAAGCAGTTAGACATTCCAGACTTACTGGATTTTGTTTTATTACACTGTGGTTTAAGAAAGGTTGACGCGCAAACTGTCTTACAGTTTGAATCACGTGTGAGTGAAAAATAATTACCTTCCTATGCGGAGTTTATAACATTCATGCAAGAATATGTTAAGGTACTACAACGCTCATACGGTAATAATTTACAGACGGAACCGCGCGCTAAGTCTAGTTCAGTTAATCATCAAACAAAAAATAACACCGCTAAGTCATTCGTATCGCGTAATGAACCGGTTTCGAATGGCAAATGTACGCTTTGCGATAAGGATGACGTACGACATCAGCTGTTCTATTGCCCGCAGTTTAAAAATATTAGAACACCGCTTGCACGTTTTGAATTTATTAAAGCTAAACGTGGCTGTATAAACTGTTTAAGTCTATCCCATTCTTTGATTAAATGTAGGTCACGTAACGTTTGTAAAATTTGTAAAAGGTCCCATCATTCTCTCTTACATTTCCGAGAAAAGGATGAGTCATTATCGCCCGAGCCACAAGCGCCTACTAAGGATACATCTGTTTCGCTCACTACAGCTGTTAAAACTGGGTCAACCATTTTGCTAGCGACCGCGCAGTTATATGCATACTATAGCGACATCAAAGATAAGGAGGTGGTTCGGTGCCTACTAGATAACGGATCGCAAAATAATTTAATTACTGTGGACTGTTGTAAACGTTTGAATTTACCCATAATTAAATTACGCAATTCATTTTTACAAGGTGTTGGAATGTCATCGAAACCAATACACGGTTTTATTCATCTCAACATAGAATCTCGGTTTGATCCTCATACGAAGTTTTCGATACAAGCGTTAGTTGTTGATTGTATTACAGATAGACTTCCCGCGAAATTAATTAGGTTACATAACAATGATAACATGTCATACTTAAGTAACTTGCAGCTCGCTGATCCGCTTTGGAACGTGCCGGGCACGGTAGACGTCGTGCTTGGAGCACAATTGTTCCCCTTTATTTACCTGGGAGACAGGGTCGATTCAGGTACCCGCGCACCCCCTACTGTACTGACTACCTTCGGTTATGTACTTATGGGTGATATTGATTGTTGTAGTAGTGATGTGACACACATTGCATCTTCGTTTACCGCGCAGGCCGACATTGAAGTCGAGTCAAATTTACATAAGTTTTTTGAGCTAGAGGAAATTCCATCTCAACGTTTTATTAGTCCGGACGAATTAGAGTGTGAAAATAATTTTAATTCTTCAGTCTTATTTGAAGACGGCAGATATTTTGTCGATCTACCTTTTGCGCGCTCACCCAGCGAGCTAGGTAGCTCGCGCGGTTACGCCCATCGGCGCTTACTTGCGCTCGAGCGTAAGTTCACGTTAATGCCGACCCTACGCGAGAATTATAATAAAACAATCGCGGATTATATAACTCAGGGGTATTTAGCGGAAGTGCCCGACTCTGAATTGACAGAGGAGGGTTATTATATACCGCATCATGCCGTCATTAGACCGGACAAGGACAGCATTCGAGTGGTTTTGGACGCTAGCGCCAAAACTCACTCAGGGTTGTCGCTCAATGACATTTTGCATGTCGGACCTAATTTGCAGGCGGACTTGTTTTTGTTATTACTTGATTTTCGTACATTCCCTGTCGCGATGACAGCGGATATAAAACAAATGTTCTTACGTATCGGTGTAAGAGAGCACCACCGCAAATATTTACGAATCTTGTATCGTTTTAGCAAAGGTGAGCCTATTCGCACCTTTCATTTTAACCGCGTTCCCTTCGGACTAAAACCTAGTCCTTATTTAGCGATGCGCACATTGCGTAACTTGGCGTGTGAGCAAAGCGACCGCTTTCCTGAGGCTTCTAAATTGGTAGAAACTCAGTTTTACATGGACGACTACGTCTACTCTGTTTCGGACGAACAGACAGCTATGCGTCTATCCCGCGATTTAATTGATTTAATGAAGGTAGGTTCCTTTGACTTAGTCAAATGGGCTACCAATTCACCCGCTTTATTAGAGATTCTCCCAGAGTCTCACCGCTTACCAGTTAATTTTTCTGGCATGGATAATGATGTCCATAATTTCAAAATCCTTGGATTAACCTGGGAACCCGCTGATGATTATTTTTCTTTGACAACAGTCGCCGCTTTACTTCTATCTAAACTTGTTCGCGTAGTCAAGGAGAAACTTTCCGCTCGTGTACCTATTACAGGTGTCCACGCTTTCTCGGACTCCACCATAGCTCTCTCGTGGATCCACTCATCTCCCCATAGATGGTCTATTTTTGTCAGCAACCGCATTGCTCAAATACAGGAAAACTTACCTGCCGCTTGTTTCCGTCACGTGTCCGGGAAAGAGAATCCTAGCGATTGTCTGTCTCGCGGCATGCTGCCGTCGGATTTAATAAGACACTCGTTGTGGTGGAACGGCCCCACATGGCTCCATCAGCCCATGAGCGAGTGGCCTTTAAAGTTCTCTCCTGCTCAATGTGAAACATTGCCGGAGTTTAAATCAAAGGTTTTTCTTGTAGAAACTTCGAATACTGAACCGCGTATTTTAGATACTATAGCTGACCGTGTTTGCTCATGGAATAAATTGTTACGTGTATTTATGTACATTCTTAAATTTACAAACAGACTACATAGTCATAGTTCTGTTGAAAACATTCAAACCGCCGAAAATTTCATTGTTCGAACAGTTCAAACGGATATTAAAAATGAGCTTCTTAAATCACGCATCGAGTGGACAAGAATACCGCCGCGAGCTCCACACTTCGGAGGTATTTGGGAGTCGAATATTAAGAGTGTTAAAACTCACTTGTTTAGAGTCGTAGGTAAACAACTTCTCACTTACGAGGAATTCTCGACCGTATTGGTGCAAATTGAGTGCCTTTTGAACTCTCGACCACTTAGTGTCATTTCGTCAGACCCACATCCGGAGGTACTCACGCCCGCGCATTTTTTAAAGTCCAGTCCACTCACGTATTTGCCTTCTTCTGAATTGGCAGAAGAAAACATAAACCTAAACAACCGCAAAAGTCTCTTGGATCAACTTGTGTTATCCTACTGGAATAAATGGAGAATTGAGTACTTGCACGCGCTGCAAGTTCGCCAGAAGTGGTGCACTCCCGATCGCCCTATAGAGATAGGTACTGTCGTTCTCTTGGGTCAAGATAACGTACCTCCATTGACTTGGCCATTGGGTATCATAGAGGAAGTTTTTCCGGGATCGGATGGTGTAATTCGAGTCGCTTCAATAAAAACCGCGTCAGGCACGTATAAACGTCCTGTCACTAAGTTGTATCCTTTGCCAACTCAATAGATTATTATTACTACGTAATTTAGTTTAATTTAGTTTAGGGTTCATATTATACGTTCCAATGGTACGCCATTACATAGTTGTAATTTAGTTTATTCGACTTACCATAGTCAAGTCGAACCGCAATTCATTCTTAGGACACTGATAATTATTTTTCCCGAGCATTATATCAATGCGATGGTGTTTCGGACTGCTGCTTGGATTTCCCTCAAAGCTCTTCAACAAGTTAATGCTTACATATCATCACCGCTTCTTGAACCTCACTCGCTCCGCATAGATTAGCAGCTTTTGAAAGCTCCTGGACCTTTCAAGGCGGGGAGCATGGTGTGGCGAGTTGCCGCCACTCTGCAAGTTGGGTGGGGTTGGTATCGCGACGTGTGTGCCTTGCTCTGACTTGTGAGTCAAGTGTGCAACCGGCTTTACGGGGCCATAGGCAATCTGAGAAAGCAGCAACCATAGATAATTCAGTGTGTGTCTAACGCCGCGAGGCAGAGCACGCATCTCACCGCAGACTAAATTAATGTCTTATTAATATCGTCCCCGCAAATACACTAAAATCCCGAGTAATATCCCGTAAACGTTGGGGATCCTCCGGGAATAATAAATAACCCATATTTACCGCGTCCGTTAACCAGTGAACAGCCAGGAGGGTTGGTGTGAAGAGAACGAGTGGCCACTCGTCGTCGTCAAGTCGACGTGCAACCATCGAGAACAGCCCGGAAAGTCAGGTACCACTTGTTTTTGCAAATTATGAGTAGGGCCACATGCGCCGTCTACTGCCAACCACTCCTAACTTGAAGTTATACAGACAAATATAGGCAATTTTGGGCCAGCATTAAATCCAAGTGTCTGGCAGTAACACTGTCCTGCAACCTGCAGAGTCCCACGGCTATTTACACGCTTGGGCAACTCCATCACTCGCTTTACGCGTCCGAGCATCGACCCATGCTAGGTAGGCCGCGTGTTTAAGCGCATCAGCGCGATTGCACTCGGCACCAAACCATGGTCGAGCCCCGCCAGACATTGTTACGTCAGAGAATGGAATGTAGTACTCCATTCCCCGCCGCAACACATCCGTCACGGCGTCCGCGCACGACGAAACATCAGTCGAAGAAAAGCAAGTGGGCCCCCAAGGATAACATGCGAAGAAAGATCGCATGCCATCCCAATCTGCTGACCTGTATCGCCAAACCCGCCTGGTGCCTCTAGGGCTAGGATCGGGCGGGGAGTAGACGGATACAGATTTCACCAGACAGTGGTCGGAAGTACCTAATGGTGAAGAAATCGACACTGAGTAACGGTCTGGATCTGTTGTCAGCAGAAGGTCCAAGCAATTGGCTGTGTGCGAATCAACATCCGGCACCCTCGTTGCCCCCTGGACCAGCTGGGTAAGATTTAACGCCAGCGCTAGCTTATACGTCTCTTGTCCAGCATGGTCTGTGTACTGGTATGGGAAGAGCCACTCCTGATGGTGGGCGTTGAAGTCCCACAGTAACACTAATTGGGCAGAAGGGTACCGTTGCTGAGCCACATCCGCCGCTTTACTCAGATGTTGTGTGAGCCCAGTTGCCTCCAGATCACCGCTGTGCGAACGGTAGACACAGGCGTAGACAATTTTATCTAGGCCTGTGTCCACTAGGACCCAAAGAGTAGAGAACCTGGAGTCCCCAAGGTTACGGAGACGCCGATAGCAGATGTCGTCCCGGGCGTACATGCATATACCAGCGCGTGGCTTAAAATTGTGCTCCAGGGTAAACCCTGGGTAAGATAGGTACGCCACGTCAGACGGACATCCGATCTGCGTCTCCGAAAGGAATAAGAGAGCTGGTTTCTCAGTCTCTAGGTGGTGGTGGACTGCGGCGAGATTTGAGTGCAGACCTCGAATGTTAGAAAGGTGCACTTTGTGTGAGAGGGAGTGCTGCCGCTGTACAGCTTTTTTCTTTTTAGTTCCTTTTTTCATGAATAAAAGAGTGAAGGAAGGAGAGGAGAAGGAAGTGAAATGAGGTTCCATGCTGGCTACCTTCAGGCACGCACTGACAGGACGGTATCATTGGGGGACTAGTCTGGAGACTGCGGGGACGCCCGAGCCCCCCCGGGAATGTCCATCGGGCCCTCTCGTCTGGTCGCCAACCAGCACGATGGTGCATTCCGGGATTTTTCGTCAGTTGGCGGGGCAGCCTTTCGTGTGTGGCTAGTACACTACTTGGGCCCCCAACTAACTGCGGTCGGCCAGCGGCGCACCGTGCCTCGGATCCCGCTACCCTCCGCGACTAGTCTCCCGATACATTCACATCAGCGCGAGCCCGGTTGGTCTGCCTGCAACGGAACAACTATTTCGACCCAACTCCTCTGGATTGGCTACACTGAGCATCGTACCGGAACACAGCCAGGCCGCTTGGCGGTACGTCTTTGCCCAGTGGGTGGTCGCAAGCCATCGGTCGAAACCTACCACCAGTTTGTCACCTGATTAGCACCACCCGGGGACCACGTGTAGGGACTCAATGGGTATACTCCTACGGACGCGGGTGACTCGGCCCCCAAAGTGTTTATGTCAATGTTCTACTTCTTTATGTCAATGTTCTACTCCTGATTGCGAATACGAACAATCCGCACATCATATCCTGTGGGAGTGTACTCTTTGGCAAGCTGAGCGCAATATTATGTTGGATAGTATTCAGCCTACGTCTGGAGTTGTTTATTACACGGACCTTGTGGAAATTAGAACAAATTTCCGTGCGTTCAATTGTTTTTGCCATACCTATTATTGGAATCAAGTGTAACAGCTCACAATTTTAGGACCCATTAAAATTTGTGTTTTTAACCAGTGGTGCTTGGCAACTGGGCTTACCACAGTTGTAAAAACCCCCTTTGTGCCTAATGGCCTAGTTTTGTTCTGTCTCCCGCTTGATTAGGAGGGAAGTTTAAATTATATTTTTTTTACTCCTCCGCTGTCTTTTCTGATTAATTTGGTTGCGGGACCCAAGACAGTTTAATCGTTTCTCTAGGACACGTCGAGCATCATTGCCTCGGCGTTTTTTCTGGTGGTCGCCACTGTTGATTCTGGCTTACAGAAGTTACAGAGATTTGGGAATAGTGTGGCGGGCTTGTCCCAGTACCATTATTCAAATTTTAGATTAGGAAGTAAGTTCTCTTAACACTAGGTTAGCTTTTAAATTGTTTGAAAGAAATAAAAGATTTTCTTATTTTATTTTACTAAACATACTTGATTAGGGAATTGTTGACGAATACAAACTTCGTAGAAAACTTACTTTAACAACACATTCCACAGCCAAACAAACACCAAATGGTGCCTCCGCTCAGCAGCAGTCATGCTTATAACACTTGTACAGTAAAATGAACGAAGTCACAAGTTTGTAGTTGCTGTAACTGATTTACCAACAGAGAGTATGGAGTTGAATCACTGAACTGTACATAGGCGGACTTAATGCAGCAAGTTCTCTACCACTAAACCTTTGAGTTAAAAAGTACTACTCTGTGGTAAACAATAATATACATAAATAAACAAAGACACCTGTTCGGGCATCCTTGCTCACAATATCCGTACGGTGTAAAATCTATGCATCCTATAGGTACGAGTACATCACTAACAAACAGTTCCAAACTGCAATTGGCTTGCAGAGGAAATCCAGTGTGACTGTAGGTACCTATAGATATCTAAACGTGGAGGTCGAAGTAATCCGTCAGCTGTGCAAGCCCTGGCCTCAATACTGACTTACCAAATGCGTCAGAACAGATGCCACAAGTGCAGTTTACGTTATTCATAGAGATCTACATAAATACTAAGACGTACTAGATATCTGGCTAATGTTACAGAAAATGTATCAATAACTTTTTATACACATTTTTCTAGGTTTCCGGACTACAGTGCCTACAGTGCAGATCCGATACCTTTTACAGGGTATTTCTTCTTTGTTACAGCCTTACAGGGCATGCATGATTTCTTCAAGATTTAAACAAATCAAACAAAACAGCTTTCCACTGCTGGGAATAGTAAAATTTGATGCAAGTGGACAAAATATGTAATTGGAGCCGAGTTGGAACATGCACCCGAGCCGAAGGCTATGTGTTGGAGACGAGAACCTACGAGTAGGTATATTAAACAACAAATATTAATTAAAACTACTTTAGTAAGTAACAAAGTAGGGTGTGTAATGGCTCTCAGATTTATTGCGTGTGCCTTGGTGGAGGGTGCTGCCCAGCGTCCAGTGGGGCTGCCCGGCGTAATAAATTGTGCCACAGGCTGGCCGCTAATATTTGAGGTGATCTATTGGCACGGAAAATAGAAGAAGAACCCTTGTCCGGTCTACCTAGTTACCTCATTTTATACCTATTTGCGAACTTCTATACAAGCATAGTAGCGATCCGTCTGCTGAGCAATGTGTGACGCCAATAACATCCTCTTAGCTTCATCTGAACCGACGTGACTGGACATAAAGAGGTCGAGCTCGACCCAGATGTTCCGCTTTATTTACAATGCTCAAACAGTCCAGTAACTACGTTTATATGTATGTACTAGCTACTACCAGCGGCTTCGCCCGCGTAAAAGTCAAAAATTATCCCAAGGAAACATATGCCCGGGATAAAAAGTAGCCATAACCTATGTCCTATTCCAGACTATAATCTATCTCTGTGCCAAATTTCATCCAGATCTGTTCAGCCATTCTGGGGTGATTGAGTAACAAACATCCATCCAAGCTTTTTTTAGGGAAGTGAATTATTGCCATTTATGGAGGTTGCTGTCTCCCGCAGGTGCACTCGTGGAGAACAGGAGTACATGTCGTACATAGCCATCCATAATGCTTTAGGGCCATTATTTGAAATAACTAATACTGATGATTACTAAAAGATAATCAATTTTCTGGAGAAAAATAGTGTTCCATTTCTAAGACATGTTTGGTTGTAAGAAAGCTTAGGGCTAAATAATAACAGCTGCACGGGTTGATTTCCGAGGTAAAGCAACATTGACCTAGGCTGGTCTTTGGATAGGTGACCATCCATTACATAGGTACTAAGTCTCCTCCGTGCCTCGAAAGCACGTTAAGCTGTTGATCTCGGCTGTCATTTGTAAACCTTTGACAGTCGTTATAGCCAGAACCCTTGAATTCTGACAGCATTCTTGCCAAGGGGTATCTTGTTACCCAGTTACTTGGTTGTGGAGGTCAGAGAGGCAGTCGCTCCATGTAAAGTACCTACTGGTAGTCAGCTGCATCCGGTTACACTGGAAGCCAACCCTAAGCCAACCCCAAGCCGACCCGAGATTTTTCTTAAACGCTCCACACTAGGAATTATACTCCTGTGTCGTGGTTGCGTTCACAAAACCGGAACAACTATCTGTAGGCCATACAAATATTTGCTCCGTGCGAGAATCGAACCCGCGACCCGCAGCGCAGCAGCCGAACGCTTAAGCACTACGCCAACCGTGTCGTCAAAGCCAAGATATGATAGGGATTGATTGAATTTTTCTTACAAATAAACAATCATGTATAAAAGAATGCTGTCTATTGTATAGGACTCTGATTGAGCCAGTCAATCATGATTGTACCCAAATCATTCAAATTCATTCAACTTTCGCACGCGAAATGGTTTCCTATTCCGCCGAGCATAGTACGGGCGATACCGTAAACTGGACTGCTTGAGTTGCGGCGTCTCCGGTAGCTGGCATTCCGTCAAGAATGTTCCATGTCCAATGAGTTCCCAATACGAACCGATATAGAATGTAGGACTGCGTCTGTTTCCATACGGCGCCGCCGACGAGAGAAGTATTTATACATGCATAATTATGAGAAATAGGTAATGCTCGGACTTTCTTTGCGTGATAGAATCAGGAATGATGATATCCGCAAGAGAACTAAGTTATACTCGTAGACATAGCCCGAAGAATCGCCAAACTGAAGTGGTAGTTGGTAGACCACATTGCTCGCAGAACAGATGGTAGATGGGGCCGAAAAATTCTGGAATGGCGACTGCGTGCCGGAAGACGCAGTGTTGAAGGCCTCTCACAAGGTGGACCGATGACTTGGTGAGGGTCGCGGGTAGCCGATGGATGCGAGACGCATTGCACCGGTCGTTGTGGCGACACTTGGGGGAGGCCTATGTCCAGCAATGGACGTCTTTCGGCTGCCATGATGATGATGAGAAATATGGTCTGTATCAGACGGCCTCGTTAGTCGTTAGTGGGCTTTAGAGTGACTGCTGTGAATAGGGCCTTTTTTTTTTTGGCAGTGTGAATGGGGTCTAGGCTTGACTTCTTTTATAGGGCAAAGTGTTTTTTGTAGGGCAAAGTATTTATGGAATTTTCCAATAAGGAAGTTTTCAAGTCAGAATTTGTAGCAGTAAAAAAAACGATTTGCAGAAATGTATCAAGCAATAGACCTACCCTTATGACTTGTGACTTACCCACTGGCGAAATAGGTGTATTTATTCATCTTCTGTCTACTTCTTCGCAATATAAGTATGATTTATGTTTATGTAAGAAATAAATGAACTAAAAAACCTGGGGGTCTGGTTCTAGGCAAGCGTGCTCCAGCGTCGACCACATCATTGCTTACCATCAGGTGAGATAGTGATCAAACGCGAGACTATCTATGAAAAAAAACAGGCCAAGTGCGTGTCGGATTTCGCACATTAAGGGTTCCGTACTAAATATTGGTATTTGTTAGTAAAGCCAGTACAGTATACGTAATAATAAACATTATCACCAAATTTGAAGTTCATAGGTCAATGGGAAGTTAAAAAATTCTTCGTAACAAAATTTTGTGACAGACGATGGATGGACAGACAAACAGACGGCCAGACAAACACGTGAGTGACCACAATAGGGCTCCGTTTGGACCCTTCGGGTACGGAACCCCAAAAAAGTTACTGTCTCTCCTATATGTGTTCGTTGGGCCCACGAGCAGAAATGTTTCCCTAGTATACTATTAAACTACCATTATTACCCGTCACCTTGACCTGCCCTGCACATCACCTGCTTTGCAAAGACTAGTGGAGTAGACAGACCGTCGTAGATACTCGTAGCATACTCACGACGAGTCATAACAACGCGACGAACACTATAACAAATGAGTCAGCATAAGGGTCATTGGTTGACCAATTTCTAAATATTTTTGCTGTTCAAAAAGCTAATGGTCGATATGATACATCTGGGAAAAACCGGCCAAGTGCGAGTCGAACTCGCGAGTGAAGGGTTCCAAACGAATCATATTTTTGTTACATTTTTTTTTAAACCGTAGACTGTTTATAGTATTTCCTGTAATCTATAACTATATAACTACTTTGCGTTTTTATTTTAAAAATTATAGGCTTCGGAGATATTTGGCCTGTTATCAATTCTCTTTTGTATTAATTTCAAAACTAATTATTTTTAAATTATAAAAATTAATAATGAAACCTTAAAAGTACGCCCTTCTATTTGATAGGTCGCTCGGTACAGTTTGATTAACATTTTTTAATTATTTTCTAGTTTTCCTTGAAAAAAGAACCCTTAATGAAAATTTATTTATTCACGTTAGACGTCCGTGTTTGGGTCATAGAAATTCATCAACTTAATCGGTCCAGTAGATTCAGAGTAAATTGGCTGTGACAGACGGACGATCTATCCTAAAAGGGTCCAGCGTTTTACATTCGGACGTTCGGAACCCTAAAAATCATGTCGTCTCATCATTCGTCTAATACGAACCGTTGCACGCCTACTCATATGACTTGATACTCTCTCTGCAACAGTTCTATGGAATGGAGTCGTCACAATAAAATGTGATTTAGGTGGTTCCATTTTATGGTAGTAGAACCATATATTGGAACAGAGGTAATGGCAACTGCAGCATTCCGGTCTGTGCTTGCCATGAGTCGTCATGGGAGAACAGGTGCTTCGCAATGGTATCGAATCACATAGTATGCTGGAACCGAGAAACAATGGACTGGTAGATGTGGAGCCGCTTGGGAGAAGCCTACGTCCAGCAGTTTTCCAAATTAAGTTTTTTTTATTATTATTGACAGGCTCACGCTTAATCACTATTTCACCTGATGGTAAGCGACGATATGGTCGACGATGGAGCACGCTTGCCTAGAAGTAACCTATTCACTCTTGATTTAAAGACCCCCAGGTTGTAGCTATCACGAAATAGAGACTCCGGCAGGGAATTTCACTCAGCTGTACGCACAATACATGTTCCCAAAACATTTTTTGCGTGTGGTTGATGATGATATAATTATAGTGGCGAGATTATGTTGGTTTTGTGAGCTGCCTTTGACGAGAAGTAGAGCATGTGCACCGGCACGTCACATACCCACTGAAACTAATGCACTTGACTTTTGACGGCACGGTTAGCGCAGTGGTTGAGCGTTCGGCTGCTGCGCTGCGTGTCGCGGGTTCGATCCCCGCACGGAACAAATATTTGTATGGCCTACAGATAGTTGTTCCGGGTCTGGGTGTCTTATGTATGTGAGTTTACATGTTTGTGAACGCACCCACGATACAGGAATAATTCCTAGAGTGGGGCAACGTTTTTTAAAAAGAATGAAAAAAGAAAGAAAGAAGAATGCACTTATTAATACAATTGATATCTTTTCCAATGGTAACGATCCCTAGCAATAAATAAATATCTTTGAAGCGTCCCACCCTATATTTACCTACTTTCCCTTATTTCAACACATTTTTTTTAAATCTGTTTGCTATGGATACTAACGCCACTTGCTACGATCACACACACACACATACATAAACTCCTTTTGCTTCGATAGCTCTCTGGATATGTCGTTTATAATACACTGATTGCCAAACCTACCAATTGCCATAACATAAAAACTATACGTTATATTTTGAACTAGAAGCCACAAACAGACTCGTAAATCATGAATTAATTCTAAACACTTCAACATGAACAACCCCTGCACTATGATATCCTGGATAGTGAACAACTAAGGTCACGATAGAAGATTTTAAAGGTCGTTCCGTGTAAAATTAAAGAACATCAGCTGATAGTCACCAACAGACTGGCATACCTACTTCTGAAGGATTACGTATGTTTACATCTAGATAATCTATCTGCATCGCAAGTCCGAGTTGTACGCGCATCACAAGACGTTAACTAAATGACGTTCTAGCGGGTGATGCTCAACCAGCAGATGTAGAGGACAAAGTATTTCAAGTAACAAGAGATCCGATCGCGGTAAACTTCCATTCAATAAAGTTATATTTGTAGAGAATTGAGGCGTTCGTTGTACCCAGGAAACTGTGACAGGTGAGCTGATTATTTTTAAATCCAAACAAAAGCGTTGCCACGGCTGAGCCGGCGAGCCGCCCAGACCGTTCTGATGCGGAGTCCAACACTATCGTATTTGTCGAACTAAAAAAGGAATGGCGAGCGCAGCTGCGTCGGGAGGGGAGAAACGTAGGGGGGGAATCTCCTGGATCTCCGAGAGGGAACGAAAACTCGGAGTCAGGGTGGGACTGCCGAGCGGAACAGTCTCTCCTTCGTCGATCGTCCAACACACAACACAATGGTAAGTGTTAACACAGTGACACCCAATGGATACACAAGTGATTGTACAGTGAATTGTGATAAAGTGGTGAACACTTTGAAGATACCCGCGCTGCAGATATCGATGAAGACGACGCCGGTTTAACAAATAACAAAGCAAATAATACGGACTAACGCCGCGATAAATACAATAGTGAACCAATCGATAGTGCTGGTGTTAACCATACATCGCATTGCAATAATGTAGTAAATATTAACTGAAGACACTTAGCAGAACTTAAACAAACAAGTATTTTACAAGTGCATTTCAACAATAAGACAATCGTATAAAATTCCCTCGTTTTCGATTTCGAAAGTAAAATAATTCTAACATGGTTGCGCGGAACACAATTTCAAAATGAGCAAATTTAATGCAGTTAAATGTTGCCTGCAAATTAAATTAATTAAAAGTCAGAACATGCAACGGTTAAATCTAAACCTTGAGGGAAACCATATAACTTAACAGTCAAACACAAATCAAACAAGATGTTAAAGTAATTAATGGTTAGTAATTAAATAAAAGTTCAAACATGAAGCTGAAAGAATGAGAGCACGCGCACTTCTATAAATAGTATGACGTAACTGAATAGTGGAGATGAGGCGGGCGGCAGCGCAGGCCGGACCGCGCTAAATATAGGGGCGCCACGAGCCACGCCTAATCGGGACTCACCGGTCAAAACACGCGGTAATTACCAGACAATCATCATCATCATCATTCTCCTGCCATTATCCCAATTTATTTGGGGTTGGCGCAAAATGTCTTTTTCTTCCATATTCCTCTAGTAATCTCTGTTACCACCCCTTTTTTACCCACAACCTCTTACCAGACAATCAATGACCGGGCAAACGAAAAACCAAATAATTAAAGCTAGGAATCAACCATTTAAAGAAAATCATTAAGATTAACTAGAAACTGTCAATACGAGAATAAACACTAATGATGGCATAAGGAAAAGCAGTTTCTGGGCCAAATATGATGAAAATAGCAACGATATAAATAATCATGTCTACTGACGTCGCGATGAGGAATTCAAAACGCAGCATCTGAGATTCACCGACATAGAAACGCAAATGGAAAATAAACAGCGGAAACTAAACGGAGTAAAGACTAGGTGGAACATTGAACAAATATCGAGTTTAAAGAAGATTTTTAAGGCAGCTTACTAATGATTATAATTGTTTCAGGCGGATAAAGATAAGAAAGTAAAGAAGAAGAAGGTAAAGGAAGATGCACCTGCAGAAGAGGCGCCAGCAGCAGCTGCGCCCGCCGCCCCCTCTGGAGGCAGTGACAGGCAGTCGTCGCGCGGAAGCCGCAAGGCCAAGCGTACCGGCTCCAATGTCTTCTCCATGTTCTCACAGAAGCAGGTTGCCGAGTTCAAGGAGGTAAGCGTCATCACTTCAGAACACCATCCCTAACATACTATTCCCAACTTTTCGAGTGTATGAGCTATATATGCTGGTAAATAAAGAATAAATAACACCCCTTCACAACAGTACAGCACCCTTTAAGTATGACGTAATCCTTGCCCTTGGCCAAGATTATTATCGTAGGTATTATGATAGGTTAGGACTTACATTAGTGCAAAAGCTAAAATTTTCAAACATAAACCACGTGGTCTCCTAGTTTCCTTTTCCACCTGGCTAAACTAATTCTATATTATAATTGAATATGGAAATACATCATCTATTTGCTGAACAATATTTAAGATGGTGGAATGAGTACCAAATAATTGTTAGCGCTATCTTTGAATAATTTATCTACGTCAATTATCTAGAACTTGACGAATTATGTCACAATCGTGTTTGGCTCGTGCTCGTCCGCCTGTTTTGTAAACATGGCCGGCCATCTCTTGTTAATAATGCACATATTTTCAAAATTGTACGCTCGTGACATCATCAGTTTACAACTTCAGCTTACTACGACGCTGAGGATGTCAAAGATTGTGGATTGAGTTAGAACTCTACGATGCCGATATGTAGATATGTTTTCAGAATTATTTACAGCTCATACAAACTTATTTAATTCTATATGTTCTGACGACGCATTTTTCTTCTTTAGGCCTTCCAGCTAATGGACCACGACAAGGACGGCATCATCGGCAAGAACGATCTGCGCGCCACCTTCGACTCGCTCGGCAGGCTGGCGTCGGAGAAGGAGCTCGACGATATGGTTGGTGAGGCGTCCGGCCCCATCAACTTCACCCAGCTCCTCACCCTCTTCGCGAACCGCATGTCCGGCGGCTCCGACGAGGACGACGTCGTCATTAACGCCTTCAAGACCTTCGACGACGAAGGCAAGATCGACTCCGAGAGGCTGAGGCACGCCCTCATGACCTGGGGCGACAAGTTCTCCGCCGACGAGGTCGACGAGGCGTACGACCAGATGGAGATCGACGACAAAGGCTTCATCGACACCACGAAGCTGATCACCATGCTCACCGCCAGCGCTGAGGAGGAAGAGGGCGGCGAGGCCGCGTAAGATTCCATCGTAACATCATGAAACAAGGTGTTGAGACGCGCACGCAGCACACCACCCGGCCGCCGCTCGGTTCAAACTCATCGGATTAAAGAACACGATGTGAACCGACAACATTTTTTATTTAATTTCTTTATGTAATTAATTTATTGTTTCCATTTTTTTAATTTATATATAATGAAAATATAGTTCTACTATTACCAAAGTATTGTGTAGTACTGTCCCCGTACTATGTTTGACCAACTGCAGAAGAGATGTTTATAAGGAATACTATGTATTCATAATCTGTTTCAAATAAAGAATCTATAAAGTCTGAACTAAATGACATGTGTCCTAAAGGTCACACTTTTACAGAAACATGAATCTTATCATTCACCACATAATGCACCTGCATAGTCAGACAAGACCCTTAGAGTAATAAGGTAGCTTCAGTAGAGGGTAGAATTATATTTTACATTATACATACGTACTTATATTGGTACTTAGAACATTTGGTAGCTCTTCACTATCTATCATAACTTTTCCTATCTTAGCAAAGCAACGGAAAACATAAAACAAAACACTTAATTCATTGTAGTTGTCCGAGTTCCCTTAAGAAATTCGGATAACTTTACCAACTGGAACTCTTTTGTAGGTGGAACTTGCGCCACTTGTTGTTACACTTGTTGTTACAGTTCAACTCTGTTCAACTCTTGAAACCCAACACTACCTAAAGCACCATGTTGCTCTGGCACATTGAAGTAGAGATACCAAATTAATCTACTGCTATTTTTAGCGCACACACATACACTGGTCAGTGACAACCGACCAACAATAGCTTCAATACTGTTATTTAGAAGGAACATTATTATGATCTACCCGCAAGTCCATCTGCTGGCCCTGGGTTCGATGCCCAAGTCCAAATTCGAAGTTCCAGTCGTATGTGACGTCATCTGCGAACTCTGCTTGACTAGTCGGGCAAATGGGTAGGTACTTAAACGTAAAGTTATTTAAAATCGTTAAAGGCAACCGTTTAGTCCGATCAATATACATGACAGATGCGTTATGGAGGTCAGATAAGCAGTCGCTCCATTAAAACGCTGGTATTCAGCTGCATCCAGTTAGACTGAAAGCCGACCCTAACATAGTAGATGGGTAAAGGCTCGGCAGATTAATTGTGATAGACATAGCAGTTTAATCTATAGCTAGGCTAACTAACATGGATCTGTATAGGTACTGTCTTTTACTCTTGATCATCAATTCGTAAAATAAACTGTATACCTGTAGGAGGACACATACGTAATTCAATGCCACGCCGATGGTTAGACATTTTACTTAGAGGTGACTCTCTAAGTGAAATAGAGGGAGCCCAGACACTAACACTGTACCCAACTTGGAGATCAGAGCCAGGATCTATTAGTGGTTTTAGATGCTTACATCAAATATGTGGGCGTCCAAGCAAAAAGGGTCCAGTAGTGGGGTATTGAGTCAAGACTAGATTCGGTATCTAGGATTAAAACAATATTCGGAAACTGGCACATATTTTTATCAAACATTTGAAGTTGAAACTCTGAAAAATCTTGATTTCAGAAAAAGCATTAAAAAAACCCGGTCAAGTGCGAGTCAGACTGGCACATGAAGGGTTCCGTACCATCGTACAAGATTAAATGTGTCTACTTGTTGGTCATTATTAAGATCGAGCAAAAAACGCCAAAAAAAACACGTTTCTAGTAGGGGAGCCCCCTTTAACTTTTAATTTATTTTTTATTATTTGTTGTTAAAGCACTAACAGAAATACACATTCTATGAAAATTTCAATACAGCCCGCTGACAGACAGACGGACAGATGGACAGCGGAGGCTTAGTAATAGGGTCCCGTTGGTTACCCTTCGGGTACGGAACCCTAAAAAGAACTTTAAGCAAAAAACAAATTTTTGGTACTTTGAAACATCTTAGAAAGTCATCTAAGAACTTGTAGATAATTGAGCAATATCAAAAATCACGTAATGCCACTTTCTCACCCAACTTGACAAAACTGCATATACCTCGGAAACTAAATGCCGAGAACTGCCCCCTTAGCCATCCGGGGGCACGGTAGTACCTCCGCCAAGTCGAGCGCGAAGCAACACTGCCGTACCATCCTTTTCTGTAACCATTTCGCCGCATTTTCAGGCCCCTATTTGAGATCTCTGGGTAAGACCAGAACGCTGAAATTTTCGTCATCTAGTAAGCTATAATCACACACTTGAAATCCAAAATTTCAAGTCGGTAAATAATTTAGTTCCGAAGCTAGAAGCGAAGTTTCGCATTTTCGACACACTGATCATCAAAATAGAACTGGTACTTCCCATTGACCTAGAGCGCTAAAATTTGGTACAGAGGTAGAATTTAACGCCCACATAGAGGAAAAACTATCAAAACTAGGATCATGGAAGATCTGGATTACCTGATGACCCGGATGAGAAACCGTAAGAGCACACCCAAACTATAATTAGCGTTATCGACCGACTGTCTTTGCAAAATTTATTCTGCGTACTGGGACTCTGCTTTTTAATATGAATATAAAATGAAAATTCTGCAAAAAGAAGTGAAATCCCACCAAAAACATTCTGAATTTTTACAGATTTTTTTCTGTATTTTAAAGAAAAAATGTTTAACCGTTGATCGCAGTTTTTTCAATATGTAGAGCGTGATAAATTGTTCTACGGTTGAACATTTTATTACGTTAGTCGGTACAGATCAACGGCCAAGTCACATATCATTTAAATATAATAATAAAGAAATTGCAATAGGGAACCTTAGACTTGGCTCAACTTTGTCTAGAGATTTCATTACTTTTTAGAGACAAACAAGCAGCTCCGTCGAGACTTGGCTATTTTTTACAGAATGTTTTTGGTGTGATATTACTTTTCTATTATCGTTTACGCTCCTGCGTAGAGAAGTGTCACGTGACTTATCACAGGTCATACATTTGCCATACATTTTATACTAAGCGTTAGCGTACACGATAGTAGAAAAGTAATATGGTTAGGGGGGCTGGACCCTTTTTACTTAAATCCAAAAAAGACTGAAGTTACCATTTCTGAACGAAACATTATGTCAAAATGACACAACTGACAGTGACATTGATAGTTGTTCCAGGCGACACGACTTGCGATTGTTGTGAATTTGTGATAAACAATGACCGCAGAAATTAGCCAGAATATAACGAAAACGTTCAAGTTCTCGTACCCGACATGCACCAGCGAGGAGCTGCTGTTCAAGCTGGAGGTGCCGGTGGACATCCCGCACGCCGGCTCCACCAGGGAGCTAGTGCAGAGGGTCATCAACATGTTTCATATTCCTGTGTATTTGGAGGAAGGTTGGTAGTGATTAGCGCTTTTATATTGTACCTAGAGCCTTAGAAAGTATGGATTGAAACACATAGAAACCGGCGGTGTGGCGAATCACTGTGCGGCTGCACAGTTAACATGATTTATCCACCCACTTTCTGGTACATAACCGATGTTTATACAGATGCAGCAGATTTTTAGTTCATTGGTCACAGACTAAATGGGAGTCTAAGTGCAGACAATGGAGTCCCTATACTACTACTACTAAGTACTTACGAATGTAGTCAGTTTTCACTAGGACCATCAACAAAATTGCAGTAAAGGGTCAACTGTTCCCTATATTTTCACTAGGACCATCAACAAAATTGCAGTAAAGGGTCAACTGTTCCCTATTTTGTCTAGTTATTTGATAAAATTACTTTGTCAGAATATAGATTGTACACCATATCAAAAGCTGCTTTTGGTTTCATGGGATTCTCAAATAAACAAAATTCTCCTAGAAAATTGCTCAAGTGAAATGAAATCTGTATGTTCAAATTTAAACAAACTATGTATAACGTAACATGGATTTATACAGCCAGGATGCAAGTAGTTATTACATTATTATTCACACACTTATATTCAATCAAATAACTTCAAATTTTAAATTACAGAACTAAATGAGAGGCTAGCACAATTTGTAGCAGAAGAAACTAAAAACTTTCACAATGAGAGAGACATGAAGCTTCTGAACCAGCTGAAGAACAGTGAGATCAATGTAGAAGGTATTGTGAAGGGCTGGGAGAAGCTGTTCAAAGACAATGTCATGGAGTTCGCAGAACAAAAAGGTACATCAGACGAGGAGGTGTTTGCGGCAGCATACCATAAGCTTGTTCACTCCCCTGCTCTGGAAACTATCCTGCAAGTTGAGAATTCGTATGCTAAGACTGTCATGAATACACTCAAGAATAGGGATGAAGATATCAAGAAACTCACACAAACGTAAGTAGAAGTACCTACTCTTAAATCATAATTTATTTAAATTCAATAATTGTTGGGATTTTTAAAAGCGGTATTCTATGAAGAAGAATGAAGTATGTCAGTAACCAAGAAATAAAATAAAAAATAATATGTTTGATGGCATTGTAACTCACTGTAAGTGGAACTGACAAAAATTGTTATTTATGATGCTAGTGCGGTAAGTTGGTTTTTACAAACTAGTAGAGTTTGTAAATGCCAATCCGCATGTGTGTCATACAACGATTTTCAACATATTTGTGAGAAAACAGTACCCACAATAGGTAATGAAACAAACTTTTGTTTTTGATGTGAAACATCTATTGGCGCGGCTTGGCAGTAAAACCGACTCGAATGTCGTGACGAAAAACGACATGACGCCGTCGTAACACGATGCCCCTACTACCCCACACTACACTACAGCCACCGCTCTCGACTCCCTTCTCCCTAGAAACATCAATGCGAAAAAAAGTAACACAACAATAACTAACAACCAACATCAACAAACAACAACAAACAAAAACAACAAACACAACAACAACCACAACTAACAAGAACAACAACAACCGACAACAACAACCACAACTAACAACAACAACCACCACAACCAACAACTGACGTAACAATGTCTGGCGAAGCTCGACCATGATTAGGTGCCGAGTGCAATCGCGTTGATGCGATTAAACACGCGGCCTACCAGGCATGGGTCGACGCTCGGACGCGCAAAGCAAATTGGGAACAAACTTGCTTCTTACACAGCTGGTAGTAAGGCGTTTTGGTCCCTGGCTAAGTCGGTTGAATCGAACTTCTGCCGCACCTCACTACCTCCACTGCTGAAACCCGACGGGCTGGCCCACTCCGCTGAGGAGAAAGCAAACTTGTTTGCCTCTCTGTTTCCGGAATCTTCGCGTCTAGATCCTGGTGGCGCGAGGCCCCCTGGAACTCTTGGTGGATGCGAGTCGATTATGTCAGACATTCGCATTCATCAGAAGGATGTCCGAAGGGTACTGCGTAACCTGGACGTGAACAAGGCTGTACTTGCTTCGGCAGTACATATACTAAAATTGGAATGATACAGAGAAGATTAGCATGGCCCCTGCGCAAGGATGACACGCATAATCGTGAAGCGTTCCACTTTATTTTTTTTCGACGGGGCCCGTTATGGCCGATGCCTGCCCAGGGGTTGAGGATAAATTCGAAAGAGTTACCTCGCCCCTGGGCATTCAGGGCAGGGAATGAACAGAGGTGAGTTTTATTCAGTAAGAGTCTGACACGCCCTCCCGCTCCACCCTAGAGCGGGAGATGTCATTGGATGATTTCCCACCCCACAAAAAAGAAAAACAAGGCCCCAACGGGATACCGGCAATTGTACTGAGGACTTGAGCGCCTGAGTTGTCTCCGATCTTGACACGCCTATTTCGCCTTTTGTTTGAAACTGGAAAAGTTCCGATGGCTTGGAAGCAAGCTAACGTGCAACCCGTGCCCAAGAAGGGTAGTCGAGCTGACCCAGCAAATTATAGGCCCATTTCGGTAACTTCCGTACTCTGTAAGAGTAAATTCAAATTCATTTATTTACCAGAATGTAGGTTTACAAAGTATGATCTTAAATCTATGACGGCCCCTTTACATTCTACCATTAAATATGGTGTGAAAATATTTTAATTAAGAAAAAAGACAGTAACAACATAAAAGACCTCATGCATTAGGATTTTTAAGCAACAAATTAATTAATTGATGTCAGAGTATGGAACGTATACTGAATGGCAAGCTCCTGGCATACCTAGAAGCTAACGATATCCTCAGTTACCGACAATACGGCTTCCGCCGAAATCGGTCAACTGGGGATCTTCTAGCTTATGCCATTCACATCTGAAGTGAGGCTATTGAGAAACAAGTTGAAACCCTTGCGGTCTCCCTTGATATCTCGAAGGCCTTCGACCGGGTCTGGCACGACAGCCTAATTAACAAGCTTCCTTCCTTCGGTCTGCCCTCTGATTTATGTGATTGGATTGCAGATTTCCTGAGGGATCGGTCTATCCGAGTAGTCATAGATGGCTGCTCGTCCGGACTGCTGGCTATTAATGCCGGTGTTCCTCAGGGGTCGGTGCTCTCGGCAACATTGTTTTTGCTGCATATTAACGATCTGCTAAAACCCGGTACCTTTGGGTATGCAGACGACAGCACTGTTGCCGAGAGATTCGTACCCGACGCACGAGCTAGTGGGGCTCAGGTCCGGTCTCTCCGAGAGGCTATGGTTCGGCGCTTGAACTTGTCCTTACAGGCTGTCAGAATGGGGCAATGAAAATCTGGTCAAGTTCAATGCTGCTAAAACCCAGGCGTGTCTTTTTTCTGCTAAGAGGAGTCAATTTCACCCGGCTCCATCTTTCCGAGCTGTAACCGTGTCGATAACCGACCAACTTGATCTTCTTGGTGCTACTTTAACATCTACCCTCAATTTTGGTCCCTTCATAGAGGCAAAGGCTCAAGTGGCTGCCAAAAAGTTGGGGATCCTCGCAAAGGTGAGACGGTACTTCACGCCGGAACAGCTGCTCCAACTTTATCAAGCGCAAGTTCGATCGTGTATGGACTGGTGCTCTCATCTTTGGGACGGATCTGCTAGATACCAGCTTGATCCCCTTGAGTCAATTGAGAAACGAGCCAAGAGAATTATCGGCAATGATAGGCTCGTTGAGTCGAAGCTCCAAAGTCTTGAGCATAGACGCCGAGTTGCTAGCCTGTCGGTTTTCTATCGGTTACATTTTGGGAAGTGTGCGACGGAATTGCATAATTTGATTCTGCCAAGCCCGTTTCATCAACGGACCTCAAGACATAGCGCGAAGTGCCGTTTCATGGTGGACATCCCATCCATACGCACAAAGCGTTTTGAGAACCTAGGGAGTGGATTTCCCTACCGGAATATGTGTTTTCTGATAACTACAACCTGGGAGTCTTTAAGTCAAGAGTGAATAGGTTACTTCTGGGCAAGCGTGCTCCATCTTCGACCACATCATCGCTTACCATCCGGTGAGATAGTGGTCAAACGCGTACTGCCATTTTTTTCTCGTAATGTGAAACTTCTTGGAGGAATTCTTATAATTTTTTTTATGGAAATTTAAAAAAAAACCGTAAAGAGTACGCACGGCGCAATATAACGGAGCGTGCGGTAAAATATGTACTTAGGTGAGAGTACCAATTTTACCGCACGTTCCATTATACGGTGCGTAATTTTGAACTTTCGAACAATGTATACAGGCTTCGTAAATGCATTTTTGAGCAAATGTGTTGAAAAGAAAATTTTCTGGCTTTATACTTCCCACTATTTTACAACACATTTTAATACTTCTTCAACAGACAAACAGAAGAAATGGAAGAGAAAGTCCGCCTCCTGAACACCACAACAACAGAAGAAGAGATCAATGAGCTAGCAGCCCAACAGTTTGAGCAGCAAGCACTAGTGGCCGGGCGCTGGGGCTCGCAGCTCGACGCTCTGAGGCAGACACAGCGGGCACAGCACCGTACCTGGCTCATGAACACGCTAGAAGAGTACCAGAGCACCTCGGCTCTTAATACACCTAGGTTACAACAGTGGTTCTTGTAAATGTCTGCTATGGACCAAAGAGTCCATTAGGAAAGCCTAATCTTACTAATATTATAAATGTGAACGTTTGGACGGATGTTTGTTACTCAAGCACGCCAGCACGACTGAACGGATCTGGGTGAAAGGCACAGTGATAGATTATAGTCTGGAATAGCGCATAGGCTATAATTTGTAATGCGGGAAGTACTAAAACCACGCGAGGGAAGTCGCTGGTGGAAGCTAGAAATAAACATAATATCAAGGCTTGTGCCCAAGAGTTCAATCTTTCCTGAGCTTGAACAAGTTGAGAAGGCAAAAATACTCCAGAGTCGTTTTGCAAAATTGCTTTTATGATAAACATTCCACTCACTGAACTGCATTCTTTTTAACCGACTTCGAAAAAGGAGGAGGTTATCAATTCGGATGTTTGTATTTTTTTTTTGTGTATGTTCGGGCATAACTTCGTCATATAATGACGGATTTGCAAAATTCTTTTTTTACTTGAAAGGGGTTTATTCCGAAATGGTCCCATTTAAATTTCAAAAAGATCTGATGATGGGTTTCGGAGACAGACAACGGAACTCTTCAAAAATTGACAGCAAATCAACTGCGATTGCTGCTATCGTATGTATAAGAATTGTTAACACAGTTTGATGGAGAACCACAACTAAAAAGTGAAAAATAAAAAACTTTTTTGCAAAAAAATAGAACCGACTTCCAAAAAAAGTGCAAAATAACTTTAATTTCGGAAGTCGGTGTCAAAAAACGAAGACACAAAACAGAAACACCTAAACAGTTTTTTTTTTTTTACAATCTTATTTATGTTATTTGTAAATTCAACCTTAGTGCCTATACAATAAGTTTAGTTCTATTTTCAATAATACTGTATGGCTAGGAAAATCAATCTGAAATCAAGTTAATTTACACCACTACCTGACATGAACTGAAAGTAATGAAAAGAGCACAAATGTTGGAGCAGACATTACAACAGCACGTTACCATTCCAGCAACTCGCCCCTGGCCACGTTCTCAGGCTCGCCCGCCAGCGCGCCACCCGCCCCCTCGGGCCAGCGGCTGGAGGAGAGCTTCACCATCCACCTGGGCAGCCAGCTCAAGCAGACGCACAACATCCGCATCGTCGCCATGGATTTGCTGGACCTGTGCTCCGTGGAGCAGGTCGATAAGTAAGTATAGTATGGGACACACACATTTCGTTCTCAGTTGTATCTTACGGCACTACTGTCCGCAGCCCGCGGCGCCTGCAGACGGCACTGTCGCTGTACTCGGCGGAGCTGGCGGGCGTGGTGCTGCTGACGGAGAGTCCCCCGCGCCGGCCGGCGCCGCCCACCACGCGGCTGCTGGCCGCGGCCGGCCGCAGCACCGAGCACCACTTCGCCGACGCCGAGCACCAGCTGCGGGACATCAGTGAGAGGGTGCAGGAGCCGGTGAGATATACCCATTCCCATTTCTGTAACTCAATAAGTATTACAACTCCAACACCGAGTTCATAAACTTTACATCTAAATTGCATTCGATAATTTATCTTTCCCACATAATTCGACGGAGTAACCCGCATTTCTCTTTGAGCCGCTTAAGTTTTGGAGCTCATTTTCCTCGCTTTTACATCAAAAGCTCTGATAGAAGCTCTCTTACCAATTAAATACTGAATACCAAAAAAAAACGAAACATGTAAGCCAACTCACTGTCCAGCCATCTTGAACTCAGACTGGCTGGACATTAAGTTTTTATTGATTTCTCGAAAACCCTTACATGTGACGCCATAAATCAAAGGTTATTACTGTCATAAATTGCGTCACTCAATGTTAGTAAAGGAACCATATTCAAAAACGCTCCCGTTATTGAGATTCGGAAGTGCCAGCCAGAAGTTTTATACGTAAATTCAAGATGGTTGGACACAGATTTTTGCATTTTTCTACTAAACCGCTGTACGTATCACAAAACTTTTAGCTCGATGCCTGTCACAAATTTATGTGACGCCCGTTGATATGCAAAGAGTCGTCAAAATCACTTCCATTACCGAAATTGAGAGACCAGCGAAAAGTGGTTTTTCAAGCTGGCTGGACACGTTTTCGATCGATTATCTAAGTTCTGTAGCGTCACAAATTCTGAACTAAGGGTGTCTAGCCGTCACATAAAGTGCCCTACCTGACCGACTTAAATGCGAGCTATTTTGAAGATTTGTCGAGCCATCCTGAGTCACATCAAATAAGTAGGACGACTTCATCAAATGTGACAGCAACACCGATATTTGATCAAAGATTAATGACATTTAAATCAAAATGGCTGCAACTAACATTTTGTCTTTCTATTACACGGTGATACTTTCATAACAATATAATTGTATGTTGAGTCATTCATTTGTAAAAAACGCTATGAATGTTTGTCCTCGACTTGTAAATTATTTAATTATCTTGACTGCTTTTTTCTCTTCGCCTTTTGATCCATGGCTTCACAGAAAGTTATTTTTTCTTTTGTGTTATTTTTATTTTTTTAATAATAATGTAATGATAAAAGCAGCAAACAAAGTCGCTCTACGTTCCTCCATTTTCTCAGACTACGCAAAATCTTGGACAATTTTTTTTTTTTTTTTTTAAACGTTGCCCCACACTAGGAATTACGCCTGTATCGTGGGTGTGTTCACAAACATTTAAACTCACATACACAAGACACCCAGACCCGGAACAACTATCTGTAGGCCATACAAATATTTGTTCCGTGCGGGGATCGAACCCGCGACACGCAGCGCAGCAGCCGAACGCTCAACCACTACGCCAACTGTGCCGTCAAAGGAAAGTTAATAAACAAGAAAAGTTACAACAACAAAGAAAAGTTATTGGACATGTGGAATGGGCACCCGTCAAAGAAATTTGATCAATTACAGAGGACATAGATATTGGACAAGTGAAATACCAGCCTTAGGTAGGTAGGAGGAACTGTGAATCTCGCCAGACGCCAGATTAGGAACCTTAATTCCCGGAGCCCTCAGGAAGAGTTCAGGGTTAGGACTTCTTCAAGACAGACTGCTAGCTTTACTAACACGTCATGTTCGTTGTGGCCAGGTGGAGCGCCGCAACAAGCAGCGAGTGCAGCAGCAAGCCGACAGCGCCACCAGCGGCGCCGTCTCCTCCAGCGGCGCCGGCTCCTCCAGCTCCACCAGCTCCACGCGCTTCCGCACCAACACGAAGCGCAACCTGCAGACCGGCGACATCTTCGTCACCAGGCACTCCAACCTGGCCGAAGTGCACGTGGTGTTCCACCTCATCGTCGACGACTCCTCGCTCCGATCCGGTACGTATACTGTACTGTAAAGTAAGTTCAAAATGTCAAGCTCCTCAGCTAACTCCATAGTTTCATAGTAACTTTATTTCACATTCATTAGTTTATACTCGTACTAGCGATCCGCGTTGGCTTCGCACACGGGTGCAATATTTGAACGAAGTTCCTTATCGCGCGTTGCGAAAGGGGGCTAGACGGAAAAAATTAGTACCAAAAGTTGTAACGACACTTTTTGATTAAGACCAAAAGTTATAACGACACTTTTTGATTAAGACCAAAAGTTGTAACGACACTTTTTGCTATAGTTGTTGTTTTTTTTTTTTTTTGGAACGAAGTTCCTTATCGCGCGTTCGCGAGATGATGTGGTTGAGATGAGATGAGTAGAGATGAGTTGAGATGAGATGAAATGAGATGAGATGAGGTGATGAAGTATAACTTCTTACGAGCATACATAAGTACAACCACACTTTTATTTTGAGTCTGTGCGTAATAGCATTTTTACATAAGACTATGAGTCGGCAGTGCGGTTAATATTACAATATATTTGTTAATAATAAAAAAATAAAATTATGTTACAATTCCTTCACTAATTAATCGAAAGGAACTTCGTTCCATCCGGGTGTCCCTTGACACCTCTCAAGTTTTTTTTTTCGATTTCTCCAAATTTCTTTCATACAAACCTTGTCCTGAAAATTACGAACACATCAAAAAAAAAAATGCCAAATAGGTGCAACCGTTCTGAGGTGATGCGCTTACATACATTCGACAATTGATTTTTACCTATATTAAAAAAAAACTAGCAGACCCGACAGACGTTGTCCTGTCTTAGCTATGAACTGTCAAACACGCGAAGTTTAAATAGTCGATCGATTGGTGTAATAGCACCCTAATCTAATACATGCCGCATTGAAAGTATTCACGTAGTTTCTATTTGCTTATCAAATCAAATTTCAGTTTTATGACTATAGCAATTTTGTTCAAGTTTGTACAACGGGTGTTTGCGCGCACCTTTTGAAGCCGAGGTATCACTTACTATAATCCAATAAGTAGCCAGCATGGAACGTACTAGCATGTGCCACTTGCAGGCGACATCACATCGCGACACCCGGCCATCCTGGGGCTGCGCAACATCCTGAAGGCCGCCTGCAGCAACGACATCACCAGCATCTCCATACCGCTGCTGCTGAGGCACGAGATGTCTGAGGTACTTACTTATATCGCCGAGGTGTCCACCCTTTTTTTTTTTTGAGGCTGGGAAATCATCCAATGACATCTTCCGCTCTGGGTGGAGCGGGAGGGCGTGTCAGACTCTTACTGACTAAAACCCACCCCTGTTCCTTCTCTGCCTAAGTGCCAAGGGGAGCGGTTTCGAATTTATCCGCTACCCCTTGGCATAAGAGGTTTCCACCCTAAGGCTCCTTTCGTTTTGCAGCGTGTCGCCGCGCTATTTGTATGAAACCTTATGGCGGGTTTCTCTCATTTCCGACATGCGACCGGCGCAAGTGTGTGCGGCAGGCGCGGGCCGGTGCCGCAGCGTGAGCTTCCGCTGTTGGACCGGCGCGGGCCGGTGCCGCAGCGTGAGCTTCCGCTGTTGGACCGGCGCGGGCCGGTGCCGCAGCGTGAGCTTCCGCTGTTGGACCGGCGCGGGCCGGTGCCGCAGCGTGAGCTTCCGCTGTTGGACCGGCGCGGGCCGGTGCCGCAGCGTGAGCTTCCGCTGTTGGACCGGCGCGGGCCGGTGCCGCAGCGTGAGCTTCCGCTGTTGGACCGGCGCGGGCCGGTGCCGCAGCGTGAGCTTCCGCTGTTGGACCGGCGCGGGCCGGTGCCGCAGCGTGAGCTTCCGCTGTTGGACCGGCGCGGGCCGGTGCCGCAGCGTGAGCTTCCGCTGTTGGACCGGCGCGGGCCGGTGCCGCAGCGTGAGCTTCCGCTGTTGGACCGGCGCGGGCCGGTGCCGCAGCGTGAGCTTCCGCTGTTGGACCGGCGCGGGCCGGTGCCGCAGCGTGAGCTTCCGCTGTTGGACCGGCGCGGGCCGGTGCCGCAGCGTGAGCTTCCGCTGTTGGACCGGCGCGGGCCGGTGCCGCAGCGTGAGCTTCCGCTGTTGGACCGGCGCGGGCCGGTGCCGCAGCGTGAGCTTCCGCTGTTGGACCGGCGCGGGCCGGTGCCGCAGCGTGAGCTTCCGCTGTTGGACCGGCGCGGGCCGGTGCCGCAGCGTGAGCTTCCGCTGTTGGACCGGCGCGGGCCGGTGCCGCAGCGTGAGCTTCCGCTGTTGGACCGGCGCGGGCCGGTGCCGCAGCGTGAGCTTCCGCTGTTGGACCGGCGCGTGAGCGTTTTGTGTACAATCATGGCGATAATTGATACAGAACAATTATTAAGAGAAGTTCAAAAAAAGCGTGCTATTTGGGACTTACGACACCCGTTGTGTAAAGATTTCATTTCAGTAAAAAAATTTTCATCATCTCGCAGTTGCGAATACAGCGATACGAATGCAACACTCGACAAACGCTTCAAAGTTATAGGATTTTTTTTTTAATCTCAATTTATTTACAGGGTTTTTTCTAAACAGAATATGTCACCCCGATGATTTAAAACAAATTATTCATATGTACATACTTTATACTAGTCTACCCGCAACCTTATACTTATTATAATAATACGATAAAGCGTTCTAGCCTCATCTGATAACGGTGAGGCTAGAACGCTATTATAGAAACCTACATTAAAATTATTGACAAAAGCTTGCCGCCTGTGGACCCCAATACGAACACACTCCGATAGGATATGTTGCACGTCTTCTATAACTCCACAGACAGCGCAGTTGGGAGAATTAACTTTTCGCATCATGAATCCTTTTTGTACACTGTGTTTTTAGCGCTCATACCATAACCAGGAGCCTGTGCTGTGAGACTAAGTCTTCTCCTGGTAGCACTTTGCAGGCTTTGACGTGCCTAATATTGTTGCTAACTAGAAAATAGCCAATTTGGGTCTTGTGGTTACCACTTTTGTATGTGACTAGGTGTTCATCTCTCTTCTGGAACCAAGTGTTGGCTACTGCCAGATCAAATGCAGTAGCAGATTGCAACAGCGTCTCCCCCTCATTGTTGGGACTTCCAAAACCCCATCTTCCGTGTAGTCTTTCATAACAATTTCTCGTTCTTCCTACATGCCCATTAAAATCACCTCCAACTATCAATTCCTCATGCACGGGGATGGTCATTACCGTTGTATCAAAATCCTCCCAAAACTTCTCTTTTACCCTTTCGTCACATCCTACCTGCGGGGCATACACACTAACTATATTCAGCATCACATTGCCCATCACAACTTTCACAACTATCAATCTATCATTAATCCTTTTAACCTCCATCACGCTTTCTTTTAATTTACTCTAATACTATTCCCACGCCATTTCTTTTACCGTCACTTCCACAATAGAAAAACTTGTATCCTTCACCAATTTCCCTCGCCTTTGTTCCCTTCCACTTAGTTTCCTGCAAACACGCTATATTTATTCGTCTTCTTTTTAAATCGTCCGCTAACTCTGGCCCTTCCAGTCATAGTCCCAACATTCCAACTTGCATACCTCACTCTCACTTCCCGAGCTAACTTCTTACGTTGCCCCCGCCCGGGGTGGTGCAACTACCCTATTCCATTTCCCACAGCGGCCGGGTGCTCCCCCTGCGCATCGCCGCCGGGGTACGCCCTAGCCCTATCGCACATTCCATTTATACCTACCATATTGCTAATGATCTGGCAGTTTTTTTACGGTCGGCCGCCTGCCTGACACCAACCCTCCTTGGGAATGCGGTTGTTGATGGTTTACCCGCCACCATGCGGTTGACCTAAGGTGCTCAAATAATGCACGGTCTAAAAATTTCCCTTAGTCGCCTCCTACGACACCCATGGGAAAAGAAATGGGGTGGCAGCATTCTTAAACCAGAGCCACACGGACACGGTAGAGACTCGCAACATATTGATATTAAATTGTGTACATTATAACACTGCTTAGGTTTATCTACAGTATTTAAATTGGGCTTTACTATCCCTGATAAGTCTAGTTTAGTTGACCCGAGTAGACATAGAGAACGTGTCAATTTTATTACTGCGCTACATATGTTCTTGCTTAAGAACATCGTGAGACAAAACTAACAGTGGCTTTTTCTTTTTTCTCCAATAAACATTATTGTCACAAAGACCATGTAGCTTATCCAGTATGCCTATTACAGGAAAATCAAAACATTTAGATTTTAAGTAAAATTTACCAGCTAAGTATCGCCGGCGAATAAAAAGAGGAGGTAACATTAATTCGGATTCCATCACGTGAATCGGAGTGCTTTTGATAAACCCACCTATTAAACGCAGACAAATGTTTTGTAATCTGTCCAGTTTAGTTAAATGTGTATCGGCGCTATTGTCTAATAAAAAGCTACCAAAGTATACGACTACGAATAAGGGAGATATACAGTCGTATTAAGTGGTTGCGGTGAATACCCCATCCAGGTCCTACCAAAACCTTAAAGATATTAATCAATTTAAGTACATGATCACGAACCTCATTAAAATGTTTCTTCCATCGAAGACCCTTATCCAACCACAGTCCTAAATATTTCACATGGTGTACTAACTCTGACAAGGTCCCGTCTAAACGTATTTCTATAACTGGCCTACGACAACCTCTACTAAAAAAACAGATTTTACTTTTAGCGGGAGAAATATCTAAACCTACATGCATTAACATGCTGTTGATTAAATCAAGAGTAAACTGGATTTTGAATTGCCCGTCACTAACAGAAGAACACTGTACGTAAATAGCGAATAAGCTATGCCAATGTTATTCTGCAAACGTTTACAAATATCCGACGTTATTACATTAAATAAAAGTGGAGATAACGGATCACCCTGAGCCAAACCACATCCGGATTGTCTACTAATAAAGTTATTACCAGATCTTATTTTCAGTACCCTTCTATGAAGAAAATTCCATAAATATCTACAGATGCGTGATCCTACTTTAAGGTTGTCCAAAACATTGATTAAAACAGTATTATTGACGTGGTTATAATCATTTATCATTTAAGCAACTCAGACCATCCAAACATGAAACCCCTACCCCTACGGCAACCAACCGTGTTCGCAGAAAATGTGTTGTTTTTTTCCAGAAACCATTCCAACCTTCGAAAAAAAAGGATATGGGTCTGAGTGAAGAAACGTTACTAGGGTCGCGACCAGGTTTTAGAATAGGTATGATGCAAATGTCGCGCCACTGAGAGGGGACAAAACTGTGTTCAAAAAAGTTATTAAATAACGTTAGTAATACCGATTTACCTACATCCGGTAAATTCTTAATCATAGAATAAGATATATCATCGCATCCAGGAGATGTATCCTTAGACTTGATACATTTATCTAGCTCCTGCATCGAGATCTCACTCTAATATTGGGGTATTATGGTGAACCGTAGGGGTCGAAGGGGATACATAATCTTGTGTTAAAGAATTTAGGAGTTTTGTAGCACTTTGAGTGTCCACAAAATGTCTAGGCGAATGGTAAGCTTTGAACCATCTCATTTTACGCCACATGTCACTAGAGGTTGTAGTGTGGTCAACTGAGGAACAAAAATTTTGCCAGTTCACTCCCTTAGCCTGACGGATTAGCCGTTGCGATATACTTATCCGACTGTTAAGAGTATCAAGGTTTTGGGGAGTGGGCTTTAGTCTAAATTTGGATAACGCAAGCCTCAATACTCAATACTTTATTGCATTCCATATGTGTTTCAATAGGTGGTATAACATAATAAAATATCAATATGGACCCTGTCGAGCACAGCAAAGCAGAAGAGAGGAAGAGGGCTAAGTAGTTATTCAATTAAGCAATATAAATTATTAGTTGTGGTTTATTGGGTGTATAATTTTATATATATAATTATATAAGTTTTGCGTATATAGGTATATTAAATTGCTATTAATTATAAGTAATTATTATGAAATTCTTATATTATTATTAAAGTATTCTTCTTATTCATAAATTAGTATTAAATTATTCTTCGTATTCTTATATTATTTATGTTTATATTGGGTTTTCTATTTTTCTACAAAATGTTTGGTGTAAAAGAGAGAGAAAAAGAAGTTATTTTGGAATCGATTTATCATCTAAGAACTCCTTTACTGTGTAGTAAGACTTTGATTCGAGAAACCGCTTCAATTTATTAATAAATATATTTATTTTGTTTATTTCTCTAATATTTTCTGGCAATTTATTATACATTTTGATGGGCATAACTAAAGGGCTGGTTGAGTGCATTTCCAGTCGAGATTGAGGTATTTAATTTATTTTTGTTGTGTCGTAGTGTATCTAGTCTGTGTTTCTTCGCAAGTGGTATACAAATCTGGGTGTTTTCTGACAAATTTACATACGTTGAGCCACAGCGTGTGACAGTTCTGCAGTCCAATATGGCTATGGAATGAAATCTGAAGTGGGGTTTTGGTTAAATTTTAACATCGGGATGGATTTTTTTGCAGCTTCATTCAAAATATCTAAAAATAAGTCGTAGGCTTTTTGATGGTCATTCGGTAAACAAAAATTGCAAAATTTTTGTTCAAGATCTTTTTTAAATGAAGTCCAGTCTGCTTTGCCAAAATTTCTTTTAATAACTGAAGGGAGGTATGACGTATATAATGTTGAAATTTTAATTATTAAGTGGTCGCTGCCTAGATTTTCATTCAAAACGGTCCAATTGAAATTTTGCGCAATATCTGCAGAAACCAAAGATATATCTGGAGAAGACTGTTGTAATTTATTGTCAACCAAACGTACTCGCGTATGAGTCCCATCGTTCAAAGAAAAAAAGTTGCCGTCTATAAATGAGTCGTTAATAAACCTGCCTCTGTGGTTAGTTTTATAAGACCAACTGACGTGGTGGGCATTCAAATCACCAAGAATTACAGTTTTGGAAGGCCATAATGATAACAAATTATCCCAATCCTGTTGAGTGCTAACGATTCTAGATGGACAATATACAGAAATAATATTTTCAAACGGCTCACAGTTAAACAATTGTACGCACACTACCTCAATACCGTCGCGTCGCAGCTGCGCTTTAACAGATTTGTGTACAATGATAGTGTAGGTGGCGCACACACCAAGGGTTATAGGTAGGAATGAATCACTGAAAACAATATTCTGTTTATTATATGCTTCATTACCAGGTAACTAATGCTATATTTATGTGTATGTGGCGAGTACAGCTGATTATGAATGCTAAACGTGTACTAACTCGTAACAACAGTATGATTCGAGTAAAACTATATGGAAAAGTGCTGATGTTGTGAATGCGCGCGTGCCCTGTGCGATACATGACTCGTACATATGCCCGGGCGAGAGAGATGCGAGTGGATGATGATCATGCATGAGTTTACACAGTGCTTAAATACTAAACTTATTTTCACCTAAGTTACAATTTAAGACTTAAATCTTTGCTTAAACGTAAGCTGAATCAGTCGCTGTCACTAGACACTGGTTTGGTGGAAATTGGAGGTGTCTTCTTGTGACGCCGTATACTTCTGAGTATGCTATTGAAGTTCCTTAACTCAACGGCCTCTTCTCGTGGCTGATGATTTGCTTCTCTAGTGTGTGGCGTCGGACCGACGGGGGCGGTGAAATCACTACGCGCCGGCATTGCCGGATGTTGAAGTGTCTCGGAGCTCGACTGTAAGTTGACGCTCCTCTGCCGACGACGATAGATCCACCGACAAAGAAAAACTAGGACCGCCAGTACAGCGCCCAAAACCAACACGTAGATTGCTGAGTATTGATGTATATCGTGGCTTGATATTTCTGAGTTGAAGGCGTTTTTTGACTTCATCTGCTCAATTTGTTCCTTGATTTGCCGAAACGAGGCTTGGTGATCGCTGACGTTGATTTCCACTTCTGGCACTGAGACGTTGATGATGTGATTGATCGGTGCGATTTGCGGTGAGTCCAAGTCCGACGCAGTTTTAATCTCTGAGTGTAGTAGTTTGTGTGAAAAAACGGTGAAGTCTTCTCCTTTAATTACGCAATCAGAATCCAGTGTAATGACCCCGGCCTTAGCGATTTGTATTGCAGTAATCTGACGCCCACATATGACGTGAAGTGTACACTGTCCGCAACAATAATAAAGGTAAGTATTTGTTCTACTTAACTCCATCCAATTATTGCGGCATTCTGTAGTGTTTGCAAGACATCTGTTTACGTTTTTATCTTTGATACACATGCTATCTTCTGACTTAAATTGAAAAATGGGTTTTTGGGAATGACAGAAACGAGTTATCTCATCGTACAAGACACATTGTTGTATGTCTCTTGCCGTCAGTGCCAAATAGGTGTCTTTGTGTACGGTGAAACCATACACTAATAATGCACTAATGCTTATTCGTGCATTTTTACCTCATTTTACTAATTGATATTAGTCGAGCATTCAGTACACGATTAGCGGTCATCGCGTGTGCTCCCTCGCACCTTTATATCACTAAACCTTTGGTCCGAACAATACACAGTTTCTGTGAGCATTTCCGTCTATCATTTATAACATCCCAAAGCATTCTCTACATGGTCCTTCGAGCCATCGGGCGGGACCTCGCGAGTTTTTGATAGTCCTCCGTCCGGAAGGAGTTGACTAGTGTTAAATCAAACCAAAAATTAGTGAGGACACTCGTTCGTTGAACTATTAACATTGTGGATAAGCAGTCCGCACCGGAGCAACGAAGCAAGCATTAGCAAGACGTCAGCAGCAGTACGTCGCCAGCAGCAAGGGAACAGTTTCAGCAGCAGAGCTGTTTCTGCAATCGTCAACATCTATCAAGCAGCCGTAAGAAAGGAGAATTCAAGTAAGATCTTTCCTTTTTTAATTAACATAACAGAAGCAAAGCAGTCCTTTCACTAACACAATGGAGGATCTTTACGGTTCACAAGTGGAGATTAGTGAAGCGATGAAGAAAATGAAAATCAACATTAAAAAGGACGGCGCCGAAAGAAAGACAGATGACTATTTCAGACGTCGTTCGGAGTTACTTGAGAGTTACTGGTCAGACTACCAGGACAATCATTTGCGTATCTGTGCGAGTGGGGTCAGGGAACATAAATATTTTCAAAATTCTGAGCATGAGCAAACAAGTCAGCTATACGCTAGCATTAAAACATTAATCGCCGAGCAAAGCTTGGGATTAGCAGTGAGAGTTATTCCTCCATCAACGAACAAACGATCTCAACCCAAACAGGAAGATCGTCAACAAGAACAAGCAGAAGCAGTGCAGGAGCAGCAGAGGGGTCCGAGCACTAGCCAAGCAATGATTTCAAAGGGCTCGACTAGTAAACTCGATGACATGGTTCGCAAGCAAGCGGCTAATATCAAAGCCTTTAGGAGGGCCGTGAGTAACATCGACCTAGAAGACCTCAATGAAAAGTGGGAGCTAGAGGACGCCCTCAAAACCTTACAATCAAAATGGTAGCAGGTTGATGAGCTGCACTGGGAAATGGACGGAGAAATGTGTGGCGTAGATGAAGAGTACGACATCATCTACAATGAAAATGAGAAAACATTCATCAATCTCAAAAAATCCATCAACAAAAAACTCTGGTCAGTTTCACACAGAGAACATAGTACTCCACAAATGGATATTCCTATATTTACAGGAAAATATCATCAATGGTACTCATTCAAAGATTTGTTTAATGAAACCATACACAACAATCGGTCATTATCGAACGCACAGAAGATGCAGTTTTTGAAAGGAAAGCTGCGTGGTGAAGCAGAGAAGATTATACAGCATCTTCCAATAAGCAGTGACAACTACAACACATGTTGGGAGCTTTTAAACCACCGCTATAATAACAAAAAGCTTATTTTTAACTCTATAATTAACACCCTACTCGGTTTACCCAACATGCAACAGCAATCTTTGAGTCAAATTAAAAAATTGCATGACGTCACCCTTGAAAGCATACACGGGATAAAAAATCTGGAAAAATCATTGTTTTTGTGTCATTTTCGTAATCGAAAACCTCCCGACTTTAGTAGCTTGTTGAGATCTGATCCACGGTAGTCATTCAATACAGGATGGGAAACTACTTATAACAGATCTCAACAAGCTACTAAAGTCGGGAGGTTTTCGATTACGAAAATGACACAAAAACAATGCCATTATATCATAACGCCACAACAATTAAACATAGTTCATTGCCGTCGTATCTCACATTACTTGAAATGCGAAACGCCAAGTTATTAATTGTTAAGCATGTACAAAGAACAGTATTTTTAGAAGATATAGAATACTTAAAAAAGCATGGTAAGCTAAACAACAAGAGTGATCTATTGAAACTAGATCCGTTCATCGATCGAGAAGGTATCCTTCGAGTAGGTGGTCGCCTAAGAAAGGCAGATATTGGGATGGAGATGAAACATCCAGCAATACTACCAAACAATAGCAGATTAACAATACTTATTATTAACCAAGCTCATCTTCTAACTTACCATGGTGGGCCTCGTTTAACACTAGCAAACATCCGCCAGAAGTATTGGATAATCGGAGGTAATAGAGCAGTCAAGAAAGAAGTTAGAAACTGCGTTATTTGCAGAAAACATTCACCAAGAATGCAGCATCAATTGATGGGAGATCTGCCAGAATCCCGAAGCACACCCGCTCCCCCCTTCTATCATACCGGGGTAGATTATACCGGCTATGTTGAGGTAAAAAGCAATAAAGGACGCGGGATAAAAACAACAAAAGGCTACATAGCAATATTTGTGTGTATGGTGACCAGAGCTGTTCATCTGGAACTAGTGTCCGACTTAAGCAGCTCTGCGTTTTTAGCAGCACTACACCGAATGGCAGCCAGAAAAGGGGCTCCCTGTCACATATACAGTGACAATGGAACTAACTTTGTTGGAGCGAACAGAGTTTTACAAGAGCAGTTTCACGATTTACAAAGCATGGTCAACAACAATTTATCAACAGAAATAACGGAGTTACAAATACAATGGCATTTTAATGCACCATCCTGGCCAAGTGCCGGTGGATTATGGGAAAGAGCCGTTAGAAGTCTGAAACATCACCTCAAAAGAGTGGTTGGCGAGCAGAAGCTAACTTTTGAGGAATATTCAACTATCTTAGCAAAACTGGAGTCATGTCTAAACTCTAGACCGCTGTGTGCGTTATCCGAAGACATAGATGATTTGGATGTACTAACTCCAGCTCATTTCCTAACTGGAAGGGCAGGAATATCAGTCATCGAAACAGAGCAAGACGCACGCACTAGGTGGACTCTATCAGCAAAAATTGCACATGACATCTGGAAAAAATGGAAAGCAGAATATTTAGCAGAACAGTCGGTGCGCCCTAAATGGATGAAAAATCAAAACAATATTGAAATAGGGCAACTAGTCACTATACAGGATGACAATCTCCCTCCAGGGAAGTGGATGATGGGCAGAGTAATAGAAGTCCACCCTGGACAGGACGGTCTCGTTCGTGTAGTAACATTAAAAACAAAAAGCGGAATAGTCAAAAGGCCGGTTGTGAAACTCTCAATCTTGCCGATATCGCCTGCTTCAAGCAATACGACGGAAGATAGAAATGTTAATCAAGAAATCAACATCAACTTAAAGGAACCTAACGAGCGGAAAACAAGCAGTAAAATCAAATCTAAGTTTGCATCAGTAGTAATGTCGTTAATCTTTTTTATGTCATTGATATCATCATCTCACGCAGCTTTCAACATATCAGCGTTGCCAAACAACAATTCGCTGTATTTCGAAACAGTGGGCAACATGCAAGTTATTCGAGACAAATGGAACCTTATTGTTTACTATGACATGAGCCCATATTGGGAAGGAAATACAGCTGCCACAAAGTTTTTGGATTACTTACAAAGACTCTGCGCATCCCTAAACGATACTAGTCAATGTAATATGATAACGCTTCAATTAAATCACGACTTCAAAGAAATACAGCACTATAATCAACTTATGATTAATCAACACTTTGACGCGCGCGCCAGACAGCGTCGCGGTCTCATTAATGGTATCGGTAACGTGGCCAACAGCCTGTTCGGAGTATTAGACGAACGATTCGCAGAACAGTACAAAAAAGATATACAGCTTTTAAAACAAAACGAGCGCCATCTTGATAACTTATTAAGAAATCAGACTTCCATCATTGAAGCTGAATATAACATATTGAAAAGAACCGAGCAAACTATCCAATTACAACATAAAACTATAAACAAACACTTGAATCAATTAGATAATGCAGCCTTTGTTATCAAACAAGAAGTTGAAAGTTTAGCTAAAACACAAGATTTTGCCCTGTCGGCACTCACAACCATCAACTTACTTCAAAACCTAAAAAGGATTCAGGATACTCTGTTAGATATCATCACGGATATCTACCACGGGAAATTCAACACTCACCTGTTAACACCGGATCAGTTACAGCATGAGTTACAGTTTATTTCAGGACAATTAACAAAGGATACTACGTTGCCCGTGGACAACTTACAGTCTGATCTAAAACATGTTTACAGTATGCTGAAAGTAAAAGCGAGAATGATGCAAGAATACTTCATTTTTGAAATTACCTTTCCTTTGACAAGCAGAGATAGCTACAAAATCTATAAAATCATACCAGTTCCACAGCAAGTTAACAATGATATGATTAGCGTACTACCTGTTGCAGACTTCGTAGCTATTAGTTTGAAAAAGGATGCTTTCTTCATAATGTCATTTATAGAGCTCCAGTTATGTCTGCACAATGATATCTCATATTTGTGCCAAGCTAACAAACCGATTAGTCATTTAAGCATTGATGAAAAATTCTGCAGACTGGATAGCAATTTAAAATAATGTACTGTAATTAAATCTCCTTGTCAAGACAGGTGGCTCGAATTAAATGAGCCAGCGAGGTTCACGTACTTTTGCTGCAATACCTACGCGGTGAGGATTATATGTCAAGATCAAGTTGCCTTTAAACAGGTGACAGGAGTCGGTATCATTGACCTAGGTTCGAAATGCATAATAAAAAGTAACGAGTTTACTTTGTATTCTCATGCCCTATCAGCTAATACAATCAAATCTAGCTCTCAAATTGTGACCCCTCAGATAGCAGAATTAAATCATATCGTAAATATATCGTTATCTGAATACACCGCATACGAAGATCCAATAAACAGCACATTAGTCGATCTGGGAGAACGAATAAAACAACTGAAATCTGCCAATACTAACTCACCAGATTACACGCTGTCTACGCATGACATTCATCAGTATACTATTTGTTACTGCCTACTGGGTGCAGCCGTTTTGGTGGCAGCTTACTTCATATGGAGGAGGTGTCGAGCAGTTTCTTCAGTGGAACTATCTCAAAGTGTGGCAAATAGTGTTGTGTTTTCGCGAAAGCAGAGTACGGCTGACCGTCAGCCAAGTGAAGTGAACATAACTAGTGCGGACACTCATTGTAAACGGGACATAGCTACGTCACCTATATCTAAAACGTGTCGCTTTAGAATAGAAGACGCGTAACATTTTTGTATCTTTTTGGCCCGGGAGCATGTACGGTGAAACCATACACTAATAATGCACTAATGCTTATTCGTGCATTTTTACCTCATTTTACTAATTGATATTAGTCGAGCATTCAGTACACGATTAGCGGTCATCGCGTGTGCTCCCTCGCACCTTTATATCACTAAACCTTTGGTCCGAACAATACACAGTTTCTGTGAGCATTTCCGTCTATCATTTATAACATCCCAAAGCATTCTCTACACTTTGCGTAAATTAATTGCGATGTAATCTGATATCGGCACGACGGCGACTGTGGTGTCTCCATGTTGTTGTGGTATTGATATCAACTGATATAGGTCATAACTCTCTCTGCTGACAAGTGGTATTCTGATTTCAAATATGAGGTACTGCTGTGTCACCCTTGTTTTGACCTTCAGAAGATGATAAATTTTCGGTCCGACCCACTGGAGCCTGCAGCATCATCCCGACTCACTGGGACATCATCACCCCGACTCACTGGGGCATCATCCCGACTCACTGGGACATCATCACCCCGACTCACTGGGGCATCATCCCGACTCACTGAGACATCATCACCCCGACTCACTGGGGCATCATCCCGACTCACTGGGATAGCAACACCCCGACTCACTGGGGCATCACCGCAGACAGTTCCGACTCACCGTGAACTATGCGGCTCTTCCGGTTCCGACTCACTGAAACCAACCTTCCACTGGCCCGGCAAGCATCACAAGATGTATGGACGACTCATCAAGAACCATCGATCTCCGATCTCCGGAGGGGAGTGATGTAGCGACATCTATGACGCCGCACACGAACTAAAAATAGCAAGAATTCTACATCGCGCAAGCAGAGTTCTCCGCGCGATTTGAACATATACAACAGTCCGAAATCAACCATTGGGCAGTTGCCCGGACCAGACACAACACCCGTCTGGTCGGAGGATCCTCCCTTTTCAATGGAGGTTTGCGGGACTTTACACCCTGTTCCGCATACCTCTAAAGTACTTTTTCTGGCATAAAAGTTGATGAAACGATGCTAACTTAGGTCTGATACTTTGGGCGTTCCACTGCAAGATATTTAATTTAATTGATTTGTTAGCCATCACACGAAATAAAAAAGTTAAACAATGCTTTTATCCACGGCCATTCTGTAACTAAACTCACTACCACTAGGGTTAACCATTCTAGGCACAATTGGAAAATACACCTTAACTTAAAAATTAAGCTAGTCTTTTTGAGATAGATAACTTCTTTTATTCTAGACCACAACTCATTGAACGATGGACGTTCATCATTACCCTCTCCACCATTGGGTACTTCGTCAGATGTAGGCGGATCTGAATTCCAAAACATCCAATCATCTTTGGGTGAATTGTTTTTGGTTTTCGGAGATTGTACTAATTTCGATTTAGGAGGGATAGCATCCTTTCTAACCGTAACAGGAGTACGTTCATTATGGACTGTGGCCTTAGTCTGGATTATTTCAGCATAACTGGAACGAGGAGAAGCTTCCGGAATCGTTTTCCTAGACAGGGAAGGGTCGTCTGAAAAGAGTGGTCTCTCAGAGATATAATTTTGTGTGGCTACTGATGCTCGAAGATTTACGTCAGTTTCGGTAGGGACGAAGTTCTTGAGTGGAACATAACATTCCAGGGCTTTCCTGTATGTGCATCCAAACTCAGCCATAATCTCTCTAAGCCTCCTCTCCTTCTTATAAATTGGACACATCTTACTCAACGATATATGGTTACCTTTACAGTTAACACATGAAAACAGTGACGTGTCGCTATTCTCATGCCGCCCCCCACACTTCGGACAAATCACGTTTTTCGACGCGCACATTTTCCTGTTGTGGCCTAACCTTCAACATTGAGAACATTGGGAAACTTGGTGTATGTGTTCGAGTTTCAATCGAACACTCAGCGAAAATGCATAATTGCATCGAACGCAAGTATGCACATTCGCTCGTTGACCAAAATGTGGGGCAGTTCGCGTTTAGATCTCATCAGAGACACCACGTTCTCAACACCATTTTACCAATAAGTTAGTGATATAGTTAACCATTTTTACCATTTCTTGTAACTAAGTGTTATAGTAATTCAATACAGCTATTTCCCTTAAAATACGAGACTTTAACTTTTACCACATACCATAATTACCCTATCAATACGAGAAAGGAGTGTTAGATCACCATAGTACCGAACACTAATTTCTACATGGTCCTTCGAGCATTAAATTACCAGTGACTACCAAGTGATACAGTGCCACGCGAACCAGAAGATCGCTGCAATTTGGAGAACCTTGGATTGCATAGACGGTCGGTTGGAGCAAATAAGGTCAGATCAAACCAATTATTTAAATCACCTGCAATTATTACCAAAAGAGCTCTACTTTCGGACATTTCCAAGCTGTTCGATCCGTTAGGGTGGTTAACCCTTCTGAGCACTACCATGAAACTACTATTTCAAAATGTCTGGCTGTCTAACTTAAAATGGGATGACCGCCTACCAGAGGCAATGAACTCAGAATGGACTAAATTGAAACAAGAATTTAGGGACATAAGCAGCATGAAAATCAACAGATGGCTAGGAATGGGAGAAAAACAAAATTTAGAGCTGTACGGATTCTGCGACGCCTCAAACAAGGCATACGCGTGTGTGATCTACTGCAAGGTAGTAAAGAAAGAAGGGACAACCATAACATTAGTTGCGGGAAAGGCCAGTTTGGCACATATAAGCAAAGTCTTATCTATACCGAGACTAGAGTTAATGGGCGCTCATCTCTTAGCTCAGCTAATGCAAAAAGTTCAAAGCTGCTTATCAGATTACCCTACGGATGTCTACTGTTGGACTGATTCAACTGCAGTACTGGGGTGGATACAAGGTGATCCAGCCAGGTGGAAACCATTCGTAGCAAATCGGGTAACAGCAATCACCAAAACCATACCATCAACCAATTATTAAAAACGTCACTTATATGACTAAACAACGTGAATCAAATTCGAGTTTACTGCTTACTAATCCTTCACCTCTGCTGTCCGCAAACAATGTAAATAACTTTTTTGTAAATGTTGGGAGAAATTTGGCAGAACAGATCCCGAAACGTTGCGTCCAAACATCTTTCCAAAAACTAAGCAACAGCTGTAACCAGAAATCATTTGTTTTGCTGGATACAGATGAAGAAGAAATATCACGTATCATTGCTGGCCTAAAAGATGACTGTGCAGTTGGATGGGATAATATAAGCAATAGGATGCTTAAACTATTTAAGCATATATTTGTACCTCCCTTAACGCATGTGTTTCGAATCTGTCTTTCTAAAGGAATTTTCCCGAGTTGTCTAAAAAAGGCAGTTGTCATCCCGATTTATAAAACTGGAAGCAGAGAAGTGACTAGCAACTATAGGCCAATATCGATACTCCCTTCTATGTCAAAAATACTTGAGGAAATAATTAACAACAGACTAGTAAGCTATTTAGAAAAAAACAACTTCTTGTCACCTGCGCAATTTGGCTTCAGGGTCAAATTGTCCACAGCCGATGCAGTGCATAGCCTAACAGATTATGTCTCAAAAGAGCTAGACAAAGGGAATAAGGTCCTAGGAGTCTTCCTTGATCTAGCGAAAGCCTTTGACACTGTCTCAGTCTCCGCGCTTCTTGACAAATTAGAGGCTATAGGAATAAGGGGAACGCCGCTGTCGCTACTTGCTGACTACTTAAACGGCCGATATCAACGTGTTAGGATAGATAATTTCACGAGCGATGAGCAGAAAAATACTGGTTTTGGTGTTCCCCAGGGAAGTATTTTGGCCCCAACGCTTTTCCTGGTTTATATTAACGACTTGTGTAATTTGAACATTAAGCACGGCAAAATAGTATCATATGCTGACGACACGGCGTTAATATTTACAGCTAAAACCAGTAGCGAACTGCACGAAAACGCTCAACTAGGTTTTAATATTGTGACTAATTGGCTTCAAAGCAATTTACTAACATTAAATGCTGACAAAATAAAATATATACACTTCTCCATGCGCAAGCCTCAACTTAACACTGCTAGCTTTCATCTATACGCCCATCAATGTGGTAACCCTTCAGTCAACATGTGTCACTGTCCTCTTATCCTCAAAACCGGTAACATCAAATACCTCGGGGTAATAATTGACGATACACTCACATTTAGACATCATATTGAAACTCTGGTTAAAAGAGTGCGCAAGTTAATATATGTATTTAAAAAAATACGAACTTTTGCAAATTCAAAATTAATCACACAAGTTTATCTGGCCCTATGCCAGTCTATAATTCAATACTGCATTACTTCATGGGGTGGCGCATCAAAAACCCTCTTGCTTCCTCTTGAAAGAGCTCAGAGAGCAATTTTAAAAGTAGCAAACTTCCATCCCTTTTTCTTTCCCACAGATCAGTTATATAAATCCTGCAACGTGCTGACTGTTCGCCAGCTTTTCATTTTGCACTTAGTATTAAAACAACATACTATGCTTTCGTACATTTCTGACAGTACTAACAAGAGGCGGAATGATATAGTGTGCACTTCTAATGCAACCTCCAAAAATGTCTTTGCAGAAAGATTCTTCTCATTTTTAGGCCCATTTCTGTACAATAGGTTAAATAAAAAACTAAGTTTTTATAAGTTGAACTATTTTAATTGTAAAAAAACTGTCATTTCATTTCTACGAAGCATTGCTTATGAACAGACAGAGGATCTACTCATTGTCGACAAATAACCCGCTAACATGCTGATTCTATTTTTATGTAAGTTTTAATTTTAGTACTTTATACTGTTTAATTTATTTATAATTCTTATAAGATATTTATGAACTGTCTAGCCTGAAACACAGGTTCCACCTAGTTCAGGCTAATATAAAACTGTGCTCTAGTCTAATTGTTAAGATATTTTTATTGTATTTGTCTCCCTTTTTATAAAATAAACGATCAACACATTGGCAATATGTGAAGACGACTGATAATCCAGCTGACTGCGCAAGTCGTGGTTTAACCGTCAAGCAACTCAAAGACCATAAGTTATGGTGGCAAGGGCCGTCATGGCTGCCGTCATACACAAACCAAGAAAACCACAAAACCGTATATGAGACGAATTTAGAAGTAAAACCGTCTATGTTAAAACAAGCCAACGCGTTGGTCATTGAACAACCAGAAGAATCGCTGACTACCAAAATTATTAAACAGTTGATAAGCAAACATAGCTCCATTGCAAAAATCATACGAATTTTTGCGTGGATACTGCGATTACCAACCTTGAAAAAGCAAGTACGCCGACCCTACCTCGAATTACACGAGCTTCGTCGCGCTAAACAGCTGATAATCAAAAACGTCCATCAGGCGGAATTTGCAGTCGACCTAGTTTCGATAAATAAACACGGGAGAGTGCCCTCGAAAAGTAAGATTTTGAGTTTGAATCCAACCATAGTTGAACGCGGAATTTTGCGCGTGGGTGGAAGATTGGAAAACGCCCACATGAGTGATGAGATGAAGCATCCCATCGTCTTACCACACGATCATCCGCTTACCACACTACTCATCGATCAAGCTCATAAATTAACTTTCCATTAAGGAGCGCGTCTAACGTTAGCAAACCTTCGACAGCAGTATTGGATTATCGAAGGATATATGGCCACTAAAAAGTTTATAAGGAAATGTGTCATATGCAGTAAACAGAATCCCGTACGGCAGCACCAGCTCATGGGAGATTTACCAGAACCAAGAGTGAACCCAGAGCATGCGTTTTATCACTGCGGCATAGATTACACAGGTTTCGTAGAGGTCAAAGCTAATAAAGGACGAGGAATCAAAACTACAAAGGGATACGTAGCAGTATTTATATGTATGGTCACGAAAGCGGTTCATCTAGAACTCGTGTCAGACCTGAGCAGCGCCGCCTTTTTGGCAGCGCTAACCAGAATGGCAGCCAGAAAAGGGGCACCACGACATATGTACAGTGACAATGGCACTAACTTCGTGGGAGCAAACAGGATGATACAGGAAGAATACAACCAGCTTCGCGAAGTATTCAGTGGCAGCTTCATAACCGAGATAACGGAGATGGGTATAGAATGGCACTTCAACGTACCTAGTTGGCCTAATGCCGGCGGTCTTTGGGAGCGAGCAGTACGCAGTCTAAAACATCATCTCAAGAGGGTCATCGGTCAACAGAGACTAACCTTCGAGGAGTACACCACATTGTTAGCCAGAATAGAAGCGTGCCTCAACTCTCGACCTCTTTGCGCGATATCCGAAGATCCTGATGATGTAAACTTCCTTACACCAGCGCATTTCTTATCAGGAAGACCAGGAACAACAGTCATAGAAACAGAGCAAGATGCTAGAACCAGATGGCATCTAACCAACAAATTATTCCAAGATCTTTGGAAACGATGGAAGACTGAATACTTGACACAACTCTCATCTAGATGTAAATGGATGGAACCACAGAAAAACATCGGAATTGGAGATCTAGTGGTGATTCATGATGAAAATCTACCTCCAGGAAAATGGGCTCTAGGACGTGTTGTCGACACACATCCAGGAAGAGATGGTCTAACCAGAGCGGTTTCACTAAAAACAAAAAACGGGGTCATGAAACGCCCTATTGTGAAACTTTCAATTTTGCCCGTTAACCAAAATAACGCAACGACATCAAAACCAACTACCAAATTAACAGAAAGGAAAAGAAAACCGAGACCAAAAATCGCAACTGTAGTTAATGTTTTACTGAGTTTTTTCATGCTGATTTTCCCTTCTTACGGTTTAGACAACGTCAAACCATTTCCAAGCAACCAAACGCTGTATTTTGACCCTATTTCAAAAATACAATTAATCAGAGATAAATGGACATTAGTCATGTACTACGACATGGGACCCTATTGGACAGGCATAAAAACCTATAATAAATTAGCAAATTATCAAGAACAATTATGCGCCACCATTGAAACACAAAGCCATTGTAATAAAGCCATTGTAGTACCAGGAACTCGAATACTACAATGAACTTTTGTTAACACAGCATTTTGATGTCCACGCTAGACGGTGACGCGCCACAGGGAATACGGGTTGACACCGACGAGGCCTTATCAACGGTATCGGATATCTAGCAAATGACTTGTTTGGAGTTTTGGACTCGCGTTTCGCAGACCAATATGAAAAGGACATTGAAACCATACATCGCAATGAAAAACACCTTTCTAATTTATGGAAAAACCAAACTTCCATAATTGAAGCCGAGTTCAACCTCATGAAGAGGATGGAGATCACAGTAAACAAACAGCACATGTATGGTTCAGAGGTAGCCCGTTGAGTTGACGAAAACCACAGAATTACGTTATAAGGTTTATTCGTAAGTTACATTAAAGTTATGTTGGATGCTTATCCGCGGCTATGCGTCAACTGAACGTTGAAATTATAATTAATATAAAGTTGCGAAAAGTAGGTCGCGGCGTAAGCAAATTTGCCTGTACGTAAACCGTACATACTCCCGAGGGGAAAGTGGGATGAGCATCCATTACAATGTAAAATAAAAGTATAGAAAAGTGTAAAGTAAATAATTAGAGGTAAACAATAAGTAAAAGTGTAAAAGTATAGAGAACACTCAATTAAGTTCATCGAAGTGGAATACTTTCTTCGGCCGTGTCGCTTCGCTGTAAATGGGCTCCACGGTTGTCGAATTGCGTATTTCTTGTAACTCGATGTCCCCTCCAAAGTTCTCCCTTCCTCTAGGTGTCACTTCAGTGTTGGCGCCTTTCCTCGTTTTACACCGTCGTTTTAACATAATATAGAGGGCAACCACAGCAATTCCTCCCAACAACAGAGAAGTAACTGAGTAGAGGTAGATGTCGTGACTTGAGATGTCAGACGACTTCGGTAATATTTCCCTCTTTTTCTGGAATTCCAACTGCTGATCTATTTTTCTTATTTCTACTGCAGTTGGCAGTTGTAGTTCCGCTACGTTAAATTTTGCATTCTTCCAGCCGATGTCAAATATGTTGTTAATCGTTGAATTTATATTTGGGACTTCAATATATGGCTCCATATTCAAACTACTTCCCAGCTGATTATGTGTAAATATGGTGGCGTCCTTTTTCTGGAGTAAGCATTTTGATTTCAAGAAAATCACTCCAGTCCCGTCAATGACCGCTGGCGTAACTTGATCGTTACATATGACGCGCATCAGCTGTTTACCGCACAATGTAAACAACCACATGTTTGTTTTATGTAGCTTCGTCCAGGTTTCTTTGCATTCTACGTCATTGAGAACGCATGATAATGACTCTTGTTGGTTGAAGACTTGGGCCTCACATGGGGCATGTTTATCGTGCATGTTGTAGACAGGTTGACGTGAGAAACAGATGAATTCGTCTTCTCCGTATGAAGTGCATTGGCGCATGTCTTGATCTTCCATTGATATGTATGAGTTTTTAACAAAGTTAATAGCGATGAAACTTGAACTTGGTTGAACAAGTTTTAAATGTCCTTGTCTTAGGAACGGTATCGGTATGACTCGATATATCTTGTAGTCTTCATCGCTCAGCAAGGGGATGTGTATTTCGAACAGCATATAGTTTTTTGTTATTCTTGCCTTCACATGAATGAGGTCGTAGATGTTTTGCAGATCCCTTTGGACGTCCTTTACAGGCAATGACAATCCCTGTGGCAACCTTCCGGATATTATGTTAAGTTGTTCAATCAGTTGGTTTGCTGGGAATAGATGAGTATCTAAATGTCCTCTATAAATGTTGGCGAGACCGTTAACCAGCATTTCCAAAATTCTGTTTAAATCACTTAAAATCAGAGTTGACGTCACGGCAGCGGAATTTATGTCATTCATCGTGAATAACATTTGCGCTCTGTTCTCTATTTTAGTGATTACGCTGCAAGTTTCATTCATGTAGGTGCGCAATGTTTCGAATTGCTTCTCCATAAATATAGTGTTTCTTTTTACTACGTTGTTTTCTGCCTCTACGATCAATGTTTGATTTTTCATAAGTTGTAGTAAGTAGGCATCATTTAATTGTAAATTCTGTATGTCTTTTTCGTACTTTTCTGCAAAGTCTGCATCGAGCACTCCGAAAAGAGTTCTTGCTAATTTCCCAACACCATCAAAGTAGCCTCGTTTTGGTCTTGAATGTTGAGTGAGCAACATAGAGTTATAGTCGGCTAGGTGACTCAGTTCATGCCGTAGGTGGCTGACGATTGCTAGGCAAGGCTTGTACTCATGTGATATTCTTTGGCATAGTTTGTCAATTTGATTCACATAATCATTGATCCGCTCTGTTGCTTGCCAGTATGACGTTAAGTTGTAGTAGACCAAGAGGTTCCATTCGTCATGTATCAGTTGAATTTTCCCAGCTTCATCGAAGTAAATCGGGTGATTGCTCGATATCGGCGTGACCTTCCAGTTATCAGTCATTGGCGCAGATTGTCCAAGTCCCATCAATACTACTATGGATAGAAGAACAAGTGACAGCCAATTGTTCTTGTTTCTTGTTGTGCCTCCCCGTTTTTTGACTTCCGGAGTAGGTACCCTTTTCTGTTCCTCTTTGTTTACTTGTAGATCTTCAAGTTTCAGCGGTAATGGTGAAAGCTTCGTGATCGGTCGTTTAAGTGACCCTTTCCTAGTTTTCAAGGTAACCACCCGTACTCGACCATCGGTGCCTGAATGAAGTTCCTGGACTCGTCCTAGCGCCCAGCGGCCAGGAGGTAAGTGTTCATCTTTAACTAATACTAGGCTTCCTTGTTTCAGGTTTTCTTTTGATTGCTGCCATTTGCTGCGAACTTGCAGTTGATGCAAATATTCAGTCGACCAGCGCTTCCAGATGTGCACGTTCATTTGTTCAATCAGCCTCCATCTGTTTCTTAGATCATGCTCAGCAAAATCTTGCTCTTCTTGTGGTGGAGACAGTAGGGGGCCGCCTATGAGAAAGTGACCGGGAGTTATATATTCCAGGTCTTCGATGTCCTCTGTTAATGGGCACAACGGACGAGAGTTGAGACAGGCTTCAATTTGCGTTAGTAAAGTAGTGAATTGTTCGAAAGTGAGCTTCTGATCCCCCAGTACTCGATGTAGGTGATATTTCATGGCTTTGACGGCCGCCTCCCACAGGCCTCCAGCGGTTGGCCAAAGTGGAGCATTGAAATGCCACTCAATTTGTAAGTGGCTCATCTCATCGAAGAATTCAGAAGTCATGAACGTTTTGTGTTGTACAAATTCTTGTTGAAGTAGTTTTGCTGCACCTACAAAATTCGTTCCGTTGTCGGAGAATACGTGTCGGGGTGTTCCCCTGCGGGCACATAACCTTTTGAAGGCGGCGAGGAACGTTTGTGTACTCAGGTCCGACACCAATTCCAAATGCACGGCTTTGGTCACCATGCATATGAAAATTGCTATGTACGCCTTGCAAGTTTTGACTCCTCTTCCTTTGTTTATTTTCACATCAACATGTCCGGTGTAGTCGACGCCCGTGTTCGTGAATGGTCTTGATGGAGTTACACGCTCCCTTGGTAAGTCTGCCATCAGTTGAACGTTTCGGTTGGGTTTTAAACGATGACATCGGACGCATTGCCGTAGCTCCTTTTTCACTGTTCTGCTACCTCCAATGACCCAAAATTTTTGACGTAAATGGGCCAAAGTGAGTCGCGCGCCTCCGTGGAGGGTGTCACGATGAGCTTCTTGTATAATAAGCTTCGTTAATCTTCCTGTAGCAGGAAGAATAATAGGATGTTTAGCGTCGGGTGGTAAAGTTGAGTTGTCTAGTCGCCCCTTCACGCGCAGTATTCTATTTTCATCCAGAAATGGGGTTAACTTCAGTAGGTTGCTTTTTGTTGATATTGGTCGATTTTTCTTTAAACATTCTATTTCTTCGCCATTATATTCATTTTGAACGTTCTTGATGACCAATACTGTTGCTCCCATAATGTCTTGTGGTGACAAACACAAAACCTCTCTTTTGTTATCGCAGTCGGATAAGTTATTAGTTGAGTGTTGTGTCCGTTTTTGCTTACGAGTGTTGCTTAGTCGTAGAATCCATCCAAGCACTCTAATTACGCGTTTATAATTACTGGCTTTGTTGAGTAATGTTTCAATTATTTCACATTTCTTGTATGTGACTGCGCAGCATTTTATTTCTTGCAACTCATTATTAGTTATGTATGTCACACGATTGTCTTGATTGATTTGCGGCATGTTTGTTTTTAACCAATCAGGTCCATTCCACCAAAGTTTGAAATCAAGGAGTTGAAGTGGTGTGAGCCCTCGAGTTGCACAGTCAGCAGGATTTTCTTCTGACTTCACGTAACTCCAGCAGTTCGCAGGGACAATGTTGTTTATTTGTTTCACTCTGCTTGCTACGTATTTTTCCCATCGGTTTATATCGCCCTGTAACCAGGCTAAGATGACCTTGGAGTCACTCCAGCACCTTATGTGCAGGTTTTTGTTGCAGAGCGTATTTTGTACCTTTTCTAGCAGTTTAGTTAGTAATACAGCCCCGCAGAGTTCCATTCTAGGTACAGTTATCCTATTGCTGATTGGTGCAACCTTTGTTTTTGCCGTGATTAGCGTAGTCACGTATTCACCAGCTTGATTTTTCACTCGGCTGTAAATGACGCACGCGTAAGCTTTTTCGCTTGCGTCGCAAAACCCGTGAATCTCTAAGTTGTTTTCTTGGCATTGTAACCATCGTGGTATGGTTAGTTTGTTTAGCAAAGGGATATCTTTTCTCATAGTTTCCCACTCAGTAGTGAGATCGTCGGGTAAGCGTTCATCCCAGTTGATTTTGTACATCCAGATTTTTTGGAACAGAAGTTTAGTTTTTATTGTAAGTGGCGATAATAATCCAAGTGGGTCGTATAGTTTGCTTATCTCGCTCAGTAGTATGCGCTTTGTCAGTTTTTTCTGGATTGGTATATCCCATTTATATGTGAAGCTATCATTTTCTTGATTCCATCTCATGCCCAACATTTTTACGCTTGAGGTTTGTTCTGGGCGGAAGTCGATGTTTGTGTTGCGGCTCTTTTGATCATCTCGCAAGTCTTCTAAGATGCTCAGTTCGTTTGTTTTCCATTTTTTTAAGTTAAATCCGCCTTTTCGCAGTAACTCAATAAGCTGTGTGACCAGTGTTTTCGATGCATCGACAGTATCCTGCCCGTAGACCAAATCATCCATGTAGAAATAGTTTTTTAGGACATTTGCCGCCTCCGGATAGGTAGCTATTTCATCTTCTGCGAGTTTATGTAGAGTTCGCATTGCTAGATAGGGTGCGCTTTTCATTCCGTAGGTTACCGTGCCCAACTGCCAATCTTGTAGAGGTTCGTTAGGGGAAGATCTCCAGATTATAGTTTGCAGATGTTGTTGTTTTTCGTTCAGCCAGATAAAACGATAAAGTTTTTCTACATCTGCTGTAAAGACGTATCTGTACGTTCTCCAGTTAATTAGCAGTGTCAGCATATCCTTTTGTAAGTTCGGACCGCAGTACATGAGATCGTTAAGGCTGCTGTGTCCTTTTGTCTTGTACGACGCGTTGAACACTACTCTTAGTTTTGTTGTGGTGGACTCAGCTCTCAACACGCCATGGTGTGGCAAGTAGACTTGACCTCTTCTTTCTTCAGTTACAAGTTTCATGTGGCCCATAGCGATGTATTCGCTCATAAAACGCTTGTACTCGTTACTGAGTTCCTTGTTAGTCAGCATTTTTCTTTCTAGTTGAAGGAACTGTGCTAATGCTTGTGACCTAGCATTTTTTAGGTTCGTTTGGAAATTGGGCTTCATGGGCATTTGCACCACATATTGTCCATTCGCCAATCTTGTGGTAGTCGCGTTGTAATATTCCTCACAGTGTTGTTCCTCACTCGTCGATGATGAAGCGTCTGGAATTTCTTCGGTTTCCCAAAATCTTGCCATGTTTTCGAAATCGTTGAGTGTTACCAAGCAGTTGTAAGTCTTTACATTTCCGCATAGAATCCAGCCCACTCTGGTTTGTTGGGCTACTGGGTATTTATTGTCACTCCTGATGACTCCATTTAGGATAAGTTCTGAGTAGACGTCCGCGCCCAAGAGCAGATCGATCGGGCCTGACCGATTGAACTGTGGATCAGCTAGTTTTAAGTTTTCCAAATAGTCCCAGTTGCTGATTGAAAATGATGCGGTAGGTAAGTTACTTATGAGTTTCTTCATAATTAATGCCTCCAAATTGAATTGATAGTCTGAATGTATTGACTGGCATTCCAAGTTCATTGCTCCTTTGCAGTTGCCACCGAGTGATCCGACACCCGATACAACAGCGCTCATTTTTCGTCGCTGTAATCTAAGGCGCTGTGCTGCGTTTTCCGTTATTAGGCTTACTTGGGAGCCTTGGTCAAGTAGGCCTCTCAAGTTGATGAAGTTTCCATCAATTGTTTTAACTTTTAGAAGTACAGTTGTCAACAGCACTTCCTTTTCTTCGTTTGTTATGTTGTTGACTCCATAGGAAGTTGAAGGGGCCGACGATGGGTTTGCTTCCCTTCTTGCTTGTTTGTTGCTAGATAGTTGTGTTTCTGCTTCATGCATAAGTGTGTGGTGTGCCTTTTGACACAATTTACACGTCTTTCGTGATTTGCATTGTTTTTCTCCGTGGCTGAATAGACAGTTTATACAAATATGCAAGTTGCGAACGGTGTCATTCCGTTTGTTTGTGTCCATAGCCAAGAATTGTTCGCAATTCATTAAAACATGATTCGTTTTGCATATTGGGCATGTTTTTGCTGTCGTGAAGAACGCTTTTGGTGAGCTTTGTGATTTCTTAAAGTACGATGACCCGTGCGTTTTATTCTTATTAATGTTATTTCGTTGTTCAGATTCTTTGTGTGGCTGTTTTTCCGATTTCCATGGTTTATTGCCATGCAGCGCTTCCAGTGACATGAATTTTGATTCTAAAAACTCGGCGAATTCTTCCAGGTCGGGAAATTCCCTAGGACGTTTGATATCTTTTACGTATTCGTTATACGTACCGCTATCTAGTTTCTGAACCAAAAGGTGTACCACTATCGGATCCCAATTGGTGATGTCTAGCCCGATGTTTTTGAGCCCGTTCAAGCACTCCATCATAATGTCGTGAAGCTTCCGTATGCTTGCAGCGGTTGCTTGCTGAATACTCGCTTGATTCAGGAGTGTGTTCATGTAGGATGTGAATAACAGCCGTTTGTTATCGTAGCGGTGGGTCAGCATCTCCCAGCATGATGCATAGTTTTCAGCACTGATACCTAGATGCTGAACAAGTTTCTCAGCCTCACCCTTCAGCTTGGTTTTCAGGTGTTGCATTTTTTGAGCTCTAGAAAGAGTGGGATTGTTGTGTACACTTTCGAGGTAAAGGTCTCTAAAAGTCAGCCACTGGTTATAGTTGCCGTGAAAATCCGGTATTTCAATTTTTGGCGTAGATTTCTCAAAATGTGCATTATTCCAGATGTTTTGTTGTAGTTTCCTTTTCAGGTCATCATAAAGGTTCTCTGCAGCATTGTACTTTTGTTGGTATGCCGTATCCTCGTCTTGCAGTATGTAGTCAAGTTCCCAATTTGCTCTTTCGATATGTTCCCATTTAGTTTTCAGGACGTTCAAGTTGTCTTCTAGTTCCCATTTTTCCATCGCTACTTCCAAAGCTACGTTGATCTTTCCGATAGTGCGTTCGAACATTTTGAAGTTGCAGTATTGTTGACGCAAAAGATCTTGTTGCTTTTCCGTCGACTCGTTTGTTCCCCGAGGAGGTACGTGGAATTTGATATCGTCGAAAGTAAATTTCGACTTTCCCTTATCTTGCGCAGGCGTCGCAGGTGGTTGTTCCGTCTGACTCGTAGATGCAGACGGTAATTCCGACTTTCGTTTCAACACATCTTGCAGCACTTCTTCATACATCTTCTTCGTACTGCTGAAGATGTCATCAGTGAAATATTGCAAGTCAGTTTCTCCAGACTCTTCCAGTAGTTGGTGGTTGTGAACAAACTTCTCCCAGTTATTGTTCAGCCGAGAAAGACGCTCCTCCAGGTACGCCAAGTTCTTCCTGGTGGGACTGTCCTTCTTGTAGTTGATGCAAATAAGCTTCAAGTCTCTGAAGATAGATTCTTGACGGCTTATCAGTTCGGGTACACCATGAACCATTTTTGTAAGCTGTTGGTTTGACCTTTGGTGGAGTAGAGTTGTATCACCGCAGGTACTAGTTCACCAAAGTTGCGAAGTTTCCGCAAGTTTAGGATATTAAGTGCGTCAGCACTCCACTAACGCTGTGTGCACCTTCTCAATCCAACTGGGGCGACCCTCTTCTGGGAGACCCGCTAGACCGATTCGCTAACGCTAATAAAAATATTACGCACCTGTTATATCCGGCTCGAAGGACCAATTTTATGTATGGTTCAGAGGTAGCCCGTTGAGTTGACGAAAACCACAGAATTACGTTATAAGGTTTATTCGTAAGTTACATTAAAGTTATGTTGGATGCTTATCCGCGGCTATGCGTCAACTGAACGTTGAAATTATAATTAATATAAAGTTGCGAAAAGTAGGTCGCGGCGTAAGCAAATTTGCCTGTACGTAAACCGTACAGCACAAGTTAATAAACAAGAAGCTTATGGATTAGCAAGAAAATGCGAGCACTCTCCTACGTCAAATACAAAATATTTCATATGTCAATGACTTCACTTTGTCAGCAATGTCCGGAAACAGCTTGCTACAAGGATTAAGACGACTCCAAGACACGTTACTCGATGCATTAACAGACATCTACCACGGTCAAATTACGAGTAGCATACATTTACTGCCACCAACGCAACTTAAACGTGAGCTCCAAACCATATATGGCCAAATGCCAAGCGACCTCACACTACCAATCACTAATTTAGACACTGACCTTCAGTATCTTTACAAACTACTGAAGGTCAAAGCCAGAGCCACGCAAAATTTTTTTATAATTGAGGTAGCTTTTCCATTAGTATCCAGAGATAGTTTCAAACTGTACAAAATAATACCTGTACCTCATCAAACAAACACCATTAAGACCTCAATAATACCAGTCTCCGAATATCTGGCAGTCAACCTAAAGAAAGATTCCTTCTTTAGCATGTCCACACAGGAACTCCAAAGTCTTGAACATAGACGCCGAGTTGCTAGCCTGTCGGTTTTCTATCGATTACATTTTGGGGAGTGTGCGACGGAATTGCATGATTTGATTCCGCCAAGCCCGTGTCATCTAAGGACCACAAGACGTACGGCGAAGTGCCACCGGTTCATGGTGGACATCCCATCCATACGCACAAAGCGTTTTGAGAAAACATTCATTGCACGTACAGCTAGAGAGTGGAATTCTCTACCGGAGTCTGTGTTTCCTGTAAGATACTCGTACAACCTGGGAGTCTTTAAGTCAAGAGTGAATAGGTTATTTCTAGGCAAGCGTGCTCCATCTTCGACCACATCATCGCTTACCATCAGGTGAGATAGTGGTCAAACGCGAGCCTATCAAACATAAAAAAAAAGAACTAACGGCATGTCTACACCATGGACCAACTTACATGTGTCAGCTGCTAAAACCAATTACAGACCTGCAAAATGACGACAGCTTTTGCGACAAGAATTTGGAAACCAATAAATGTAAAGTAGAAAAAACCAACTGCACCAACGTATGGCTAGAATTACATTTGACTTCTCAGCACTTTTATTTTTGTTGTGACACCTACACAATAAAGGTAATATGCGGCGATCATGTAACAGTTCGTCAGCTGAGCCAAGCCGGGGTCATTGGAATAGGTCAAGAGTGCGTCATCAAAGGAAAGGACTTCTCAATATATTCGATACGTCATCAGTCCAACCAAATGAACATTTCTCCAACCATTTTCATGCCTGAATTTGATCAGATTAATCACTTGATTAACATAAAAATCCCTGACGAAACGCACACTGATGACGGAAATCTAACTATTTCCATGACCAGCCTGGGAGAGGCAATAGAAAAGCTGAAGAAAAGCGATTCGGAAATAGAGGATTTATCAGCCCATGACATACATCAATACGTAATCTGTTACGTGTTGATGTCGATCGCACTATGCGTAGCAGCAGTCTGGATGTGGCGGACTGAACGATGTCACCTGTGCTGGAAGCCTGCCGCTGGGTACCGTGGCCTCCGAGCCCTCGACGCCGCAGCGTGAGTCGCTGTCAACAGAAGTCAGCAGTAACTCCGCTGACACCGAAACCAAACAGAAGACGCCAATCATATTACAGTGAAGTGCTCAGTGCTAGAGATCTAAAGGATAAAAGTGAAATCGGTTTTAGTTTACACAATTATGCCAAACGCTGGCCTAGCGCCAACTATAGTGCAATTAAAAGGGACAAAAGTACGGACACAGGCAATCAAAATATTGCTTTCACTGTGGAAGACTCAATAGTGTAACTTCAGATCGCTGTTTTTGTCTTTAATAATTATTTAAGTAAACCATTATTATGGTCGTCGACGTATTCTCTTGTTTACATAATCACCCATTGTTGTTATTATATTTTCCATACACTAAGAGATATTTGTAATACTTAGTTATTCAAATAAACTATTATTATTATGAATTTATTATTTGCTTTTACTATGCTTTATCAATGTTTTATACTTACCAGCGCAGATGCTTAAGTAGTTTAATGTTTTTGTACACACCATATCATGTAGTTTTAGCTATCATCCCGCATTTCTTCTCGCTCTCGGGAATATGTTCGAGTTTCAATCGAACACTCAGCGAAAATGCATAATTGCATCGAACGCAAGTATGCACATTCGCTCGTTGACCAAAATGTGGGGCAGTTCGCGTTTAGATCTCATCAGAGACACCACGTTCTCAACACCATTTTACCATTACCATTTTACCAATAAGTTAGTGATATAGTTAACCATTTTTACCATTTCTTGTAACTAAGTGTTATAGTAATTCAATACAGCTATTTCCCTTAAAATACGAGACTTTACTTTAACTTATACCACATACCATAGTTACCCTATCAATACGAGAAAGGAGTGTTAGGTCACCATAGTACCGAACACTACTTTCTACAGTATGTAAGGCAGAACTTTAATATTAATGTCACATACACGGACTGACGCAGGCAGGTGTTTACCGTCAAAACAAAGGCTAAGAGTTTCGCTGGGGCACCAACCACCTTCAACCTTATTACGACGGTCTAGCCTCTTGAAAGATAAAAGCTTTGCGGGGGCTGGACATAAAATGTTCTTGAGTATCTCATCATCCGTAAAATCTAAGTCTACATCCTTGATTAGGCCATAGCAAACTAACAACTGCATAGCCTTCTGAAATCTCCAACCCTTTTCCAAAAGCTTCTCACACAACAACAGGTTCTGAGCAGCCGATTCACATTCAAATTCAATGCGTAGGTATTTTAAACGGACTTAAATATTTAACTTGGCGAATTTTGTTTATATTATTTTCTTTTAAAATACGTGCCATCCCAAACTGTTTCGGAAGACGTTTCTTAGAAGAAGCATAGACTTCGTACTTTTCTTCTTGTACAGTATTTTTACTACCATGACAAATCTTCTTTTTACTCCCTTTAATTTCTGTCCAACCCTCTTCGTCTTCAGTGCTGTCCTCTCTTCCCCTCTTTTCCGCTCTTGACAGCACCTATTCCTTTTTGCCATCATCATCCATATCCGATGAATCATTAAGTAAGCTTTGAACGTCATTATTAAATACGGGCGTCTCACAGCGCTGTGTAGCGCTTACGTTATCTTTATCAGTCATCGCGTAAGGCACACGAAGCCGGGTGGTCCGGCGCACACCTGCAGCGCGTCGTACTGCGTAAACAACACTTGCGCAGTGGAGATAGCGATTAGATCCGCGACAACAAACACAACCAGCCCGTACGAGTGCCGGTACGGTTATCAAAGTTATAGGATGCATGAACAATTTTCCTTTTCGGTTAGCACGGCGTTTTTTGTTTTGATGATTTAGCACAGAAATCAAAATGTTGTTCTTTTTTTTAATAGTAATAATAATTTGTGTCCATGATTGTACACGTCCAACACAGACGAGTGCACACGCAAAACTGTGAATTGTGAAATGCTCAACTCGACTGGCAGTGCTGCACGCGACCGGCGACACGCTGCAGAATGAAAGTAGCCTAAGGCATCGTCCTAATGTAAAGCGACCATCGCGCGAATACGTGCTCAACGCGTTCGTATGGCAGATCAGAGCCACAGTATAAATATGGACAGTATGGAAACTAAGCCTATTAGTTGAGATAATTACCTACGCTCCATTAGAGAGCTAGGGTTGTCACTATGTTTGGAAAAAAATTCTATGGAAGATGCTTCAAAGTTACCGCGCAATTTGAAAAACATTAAGATATTCCACAAAGGGCCGTACCGTTTTTTTTTTTTTTGGAACGATGTTCTATAACGCGGCTTGCGGTAGGAGTTGACTGGGAGAAATAGTCACGCAAAAATGCGTTAGTGCATGTTATTCCATGCCACTTTCTTTTTTGGTCAAAATGTAAAAATGGCTCCTGTGATAAAAAAAACAAATTTTTTGGCATGGGTGTCGTTTTTATATTTATCGAGGGTGTTAAAGCCGTTGGTGAGGTCAAAATATAAATCCAAGATGGCGGCTTTTTTTTATGTTTGATAGGCTCGCGTTTGACCACTATCTCACCTGATGGTAAGCGATGATGTGGTCGAAGATGGAGCACGCTTGCCTAGAAGTAACCTATTCACTCTTGACTTAAAGATTGGCTGCAAACATTTTCAATCTTTTTTTCATGGATATCGTTTTCATGGTTTTCGAGTGAAGTCAAAATGCGCGGCGCTCGGCCGATAGCTAGTTAACCCTGCGGCAGCGCATCGCACCGCGTTTTAACCTGAAAATGCGTGTGATGTAAATGAAAAACCATTAACATTTTAGAAAACGTCTTTATTTTTCATAATTAAATCATTATTAACTTTCAAGATCAGCAGGCCGTTTAAAAAACGAAAGCCCCGAATTTGAAGAAGCCGAGTTCATACAACAGTATACTGCGCAATGCGCTCGTGGCATTTTAAAACGGTCCGTGGCTCAAGAGATAAATGTATAACACAACCACTCGTCTCGACACGGCAGCCGCAACTGCGCGCACCGCGACTATCGCTTAGATGCGCGCGTCTGAGTGAGTGTGCGTTTTGAACGTTTGTACGTAGTTTCCGTACTGTTCATATTTATACTGAGCTGTGTTGTCGCGTCGTCAGAAGGCGCTTTCCGGTTTTTCTGTACAAATGACAGACGATTGCGTTTTCGCGCGTTTGGGGTTCAAATTCGGACAAATACTAATGTGACTTTGTTAATTCATATGTACTTAGAAAAGTTTTAAGTTTATCACGAAAATCATTGACATCGGTGAAGGATAACATCGAGACGAAACTTTAGATTTATCTAATATTATGAAGGCGAAGGTTGGTATGTATGTGTGTTTGTTACTCCTCATGCTCAAACGGCAGAACGGATTTAGACGAAATTTGGTACCAGGATAGCTAAGTATCATAGTTTATAAAGGTGAGAAGTAATAATTGGAGTTGTGCCCCCCTTAGGAGATGACGGCGGCGTGGTGCGCGCGGCGCGCCGAGCTGGTGCTGAAGTGCGTGAAGGGCTTCATGCTGGAGGCGGCCGGATGGGGGGGGGCTGAGCTCCGCACGCTGCACTTCGCGCTGCCGCCGCACGCCGCGCCCGCTCTGTTCGCGCAGCTCGCCACGCTCACGCCCAACATCTTCCGCATCTCCAACCCCGTCAAGTGCAAGGCCAGAGCCTAGCGCGCCGGGCCACATGCTGGAGGCGGCCGGATGGGGGGGGACCGAGCTCCGCACGCTGCACTTCGCGCTGCCGCCGCACGCCGCGCCCGCTCTGTTCGCGCAGCTCGCCACGCTCACGCCCAACATCTTCCGCATCTCCAACCCCGTCAAGTGCAAGGCCAGAGCCTAGCGCGCCGGGCCACATGCTGGAGGCGGCCGGATGGGGGGGGACCGAGCTCCGCACGCTGCACTTCGCGCTGCCGCCGCACGCCGCGCCCGCTCTGTTCGCGCAGCTCGCCACGCTCACGCCCAACATCTTCCGCATCTCCAACCCCGTCAAGTGCAAGGCCAGAGCCTAGCGCGCCGGGCCACATGCTGGAGGCGGCCGGATGGGGGGGGACCGAGCTCCGCACGCTGCACTTCGCGCTGCCGCCGCACGCCGCGCCCGCTCTGTTCGCGCAGCTCGCCACGCTCACGCCCAACATCTTCCGCATCTCCAACCCCGTCAAGTGCAAGGCCAGAGCCTAGCGCGCCGGGCCACATGCTGGAGGCGGCCGGATGGGGGGGGACCGAGCTCCGCACGCTGCACTTCGCGCTGCCGCCGCACGCCGCGCCCGCTCTGTTCGCGCAGCTCGCCACGCTCACGCCCAACATCTTCCGCATCTCCAACCCCGTCAAGTGTAAGGCCAGAGCCTAGCCGCCGTGTGGCCACATGCACCGCGGCAGCTCATCGGTCCACACGCATAGTCGTCTGACGACTCGGTTAGTAGCAGTAGTTGACCAGCACATCTATTCATAACCACTCTATTCCATCCTGATACCGATGGTTGTGGTTCTGTAAATTTCTTTTACAGAACCACAATCATTTACCAACCCGCACTGGGCCCGCGTGGTGGATTACGGCCCACACCCTCTCACAGAGAGGAGGCCTGTGCCCCAGCAGTGGGGACATTAAAAGGCTGATAATGATGATGAAATTATCTTTTAGAGAATACTACAAAGGGTAATTTCCACTGTAGAAAATGTTAAGGTGTAAATACATTTTCTCCCTAAACGAACCTTCAACCACGAGTTGCGGGATGAAATCGAATAATTATAAACAGCTATGCGAGTGACAGCCACGTTTACAATCCAAAAGCAGCAGTCGCCCTGTAAAAGCAACGCTTCTTGGCAAGCTGAAGTTGTCAGGCGAGCCAGCGCAAGGGAGCCATCACTGCTACGATCTACAGGAGTACATTCATAACATCGTGCGCGTATGGATTGAGGAGCGCTGAGGCTGTCTGTTACATTTATCAGGGTTTTACTACAAATTCAGCTACGTTAACACTAAATATTGGAAGTATCTACGATGCAATAACAAACACGGCTCCTCAATTCATACGCTCACATAATATCGTCTGAAATAAGTTATAGTTTAGTTTCATATTATAAAGTGCAATGCAGAAATGAACCAATCTTTCCCGGAAGGTAAGAAATAAAATCACCAATAATTCATAATTCACAAGTTTTTATTTATTAAAAGCTATGCAACAATATTATTAAAATATTAATTCCAATTCTTATATTAATAAAAATGCTGACGCGTGTCAATCTATATGTAACATTGTTGTTTCTCAATCGAACTTTGTTCCCGATGTGTTGCTTTCATTGCATTATCATGCTTCATTAAAAATAATAATTCAACTAGGTTTGGTGTGTCAAATGAGATAAAATCCCGAAACGAGAATCTTAAAAAAATGAGATAAAAGAATCCAAGAAGGTAAAAACTTTAAACATAATGTGCGTTCACCTAGCACCGACTATGTTATCAATCTAAGTTAAATTAATTTGTCAGGATACTCAAAATGAATCCTACGACGATGAAATATCACTAAAACTCCAAGCTATTCTACGTTACAGTTGGTCACACTACAAAATAAAGAAAAAACTAACAATTAAAGAGCTTAAAATCATAATTATAAATAAGTTAAAGTCAACATGATCGATTCGAGAGGATTCGAAGAGCCGTTCGTGCTTTGTGTGACAAGATCGTGCTAAACTAGACGACGCCCGCAACTCACCGCTCACAGAATTTCTCTCGACTTAGAGCTGAAATTGCAACGGCGCGTTTTTTAACACACTAGAAATGTGATGTATTGGATTCAATACGTTCGCTAACAGAGACAAACTGTAGCACAACGCGAGCGCGTGAGAACTACTACAAATAGGGTAGTTTCGTAAAAAAAAAAACATGATGACGATACAGTACGTTGAAATTTCGCGTGACGTCACAGTGACGTAGCGAGCCTCCACTCCTGAGCTTTGATACGTTTTTATCTTTGTAATTTTTAAATTAGTTTGTAAAGCAAAAAATACGTTTCCAATATTTTATCTAACTTACTGACTAAATATAATTATTTTTTTCTCCCCAGGAAACTACCCTATTAGAACCACTTGTATGTATTACTATATCAATGTATGTAACGCCGACAGAAACATTTTCCTACAAGTTGTTCAACAAGTCGTAATAAGAAATTGAATAACACTGTAAAGTTCAATTGTACTGTTAAAATATTCAGGCTGTTTGCACATCATCAGTGGGAGATAAACTATTCGATTGAAATACATTCCGTATCAGATTCGTTGTCGACTAAACAGTATGAATACAAATCACCTGAACACTAACTATTATTTCATACTTTGTACATAAAATATTGTGTGAAACATGCATTAAACGTCCTAAGCGAACGCTACCAGTTACCGAAGAAACAGACACAAAAGAAAATCGATTATGTCTCGTCTCCCGCATGCCATGGGACGTTGAAGGATTAAAAACACCCTTAATAAAGACTTCACAAAATATTACGTGCGACGTCGCGCGCTTCTGAAACAAACGATTTATTATGTCAGTCATGGAATGTAATTGTTTTAAACTGTATATCATTGTGATAAGAACTGTTAGTTTTAGTAATTATATCAAAGTTTTTAAGAAAAATATATTTAATCTTATTCAAGTTACGTTTTGTCTTATTTAAATAGTCCCTTTTATTTCGACTACCTTTGATAAAGCCCGAACTACGTTTACAAGTATAGCTCACATGGACTCACCTTATTTAAGTAAACTATTTGTACTTGAGTTCCGATTGTACGAGGATGGCTCGCTATCTCCGGCGGCTGCGGCCCGCGGGCTTGCCTGAACAAACAAATGTACTCATTTAAACAAACAACATTACAGACAAACTGATTATTCGCCTACTTTTAAATATAAAATAGAAATTCAATTTGTAGTCAAATCTGCCGAGCCTTTTTGTTGCGCGAGAATTCGACAATCAAACAAGAGGTTTAGATCAAGACTGGTTTATTGGTTCTCCTCCATCACCTATTGACATGTACCCTCATGTAATCATTACTAAGTATATAAATCTACCGACACTTTCCAACTACGTTGGGGTCGGCTCCAGTCCAATTTACTGTAATTAATATCTGGCCAATACCTCACCGTAACATACAAAATAAAATATGGGAGCGCGTATGTATAGCGAGGCATTAATAAAACATACCTTCTGGCTTCACGTTCCCGCGAGTGGCGCGCGTTTTTCTCTCTTTCACAGGCGATGGTTCTGCTGCGGTTCTTTTACGCTTCCCAGTCACCTGGCTCGCGGGAACATTCTCAATATTGGCCTGCAAACAGAAATGTTAATGTTACATTCACACTTTTGCAAAGGCAAAATGTTCTTATTTTCATAGATATTCTGCACAAAGCACGGAAAGCCGCGCTGGCAGCGACTAGAGCCGCCATAGAGTATCGTCTGTATCATCAGGAGCGCGGTCTCTTTCTATGAATAATGGATGACACACTGACACGTTTAGTTTGGCCATGCTGTCTCTAGCAAGCCGCCGAGGCTTCTGCTCCGTCGTAAATAGTGTACTCTGAAACATTATAATGAAGCGTCTCTCACCTTTCTCCCTCGCGTCTTCTGTTCAGTTTGTTTCGTCGCCGTCGCAGGCTCCACTGCCGCCGTGTTCCTGCCGCGAGTGAGCTTCACGGGCGCGTCGCTCACTTTCGCTTCCTTACTGCCTCTCAGCGGTGACTTCTTCCGCGTATTCTTAGTTTGTGCGCTCACATCCGTCGCCTGCTTCCTCCCTCTCGCAGCCACTTGTTTCGATTTGCTCACTTTAGGAGGCAACTCATTGTCTGGGGCTGTGTCCGACTTGCGCTTGCGGCTGGTAGCTGTGGTGGCTCCTGCGGCGCCGGCAGCCGGCCTGGCGGCAGCCGGCCTGGCAGCGCGCCGGCCCCGCGCGCTGGGCACCGGCTCCGGCACCGGCTCCGGCTCCGGCTCCACACTCTCCTGTGACTCCACTTTCTTGCCGCGAGTTCTCACTGGTTTTGCTTCTTCAATAGACTTCTGTTGTTGACTATTCTTCGTCTTTTTAGCTGTAGGTTCGTCAGTGTTTCGGCCCCTCCTAGTTTTGGCTTCAGGCTTTTCAACTTCAGTGATGTCTTTAGACTCGCTAACAGCAGTCTTTCTTCCTCTAGTTTTAGGTTGTACAGCCGCTGCTCGAGTTTTGCTCGCTTTTCTTTGTTCTTGAGATTTCTTGGGAGATTCTGGTTGTTTTCCTTGCACGGTGACAGTTTTTCGCGACTGCCTTGTGGTTTCTTTCGTTTCTTGTTCGCTCTGGTCTGCGTGAACCCTCCTGGTGGCGCGTGGCTTCAGCTGCGGAGAAGGCTTCATGACGACTACGGTAGCTTTCTGTACCTTAGCTCTGGTACTCTTTGGTGTCTTGAGCTTGTCATCTTTCACAGATGTGTTCTTGCGAGTCGCGCGGGTCTTCTTAGGGCTCTGCTTAGGAGTGGTCGTAGTGTCTGGTTCTTTCCGTTTGCGCGTCGCCCTCGGCTTGGGACTCATGACGGGAGACTTCTTGGCGATAACTAACGAGGCATTATTTCTGCGAGAGCGCGTCGCTTTGACTGGGACAGGACTGGTTTTTTTAACTGGTCTCACTGCTTTAGATTTTGCGGGACTTGCTTTTTTGGCCTTAACAAGACTTGCTTTTTTGGCCTTAACAGGACTTGCTTTTTTGGCCTTAACAGGACTTGCTTTTTTGGCCTTAACAGGACTCGCTTTTTTGTCCTTAACAGGACTTGCTTTTTTAGCCTTAGCTGGACTGGTTTTTCTAGTCTTTACGGGACTTGTCTTTTGATCCTTAGGAGGACTAGCCTTTTTAGCCTTAGCGGGACTGGCCTTTTTAGCCATAGCAGGACTTGCTCTATTAACCTCAGCAGCACTGGCTCTTTTAGCCTTAGCAGGACTAGCGTTCCTAGTTTTAACCGGACTGGCGTCCTTAGCCTTAGCAGGGCTTGCCTGTTTAGATTTGACAGGGCTAGCAGGCTTAGGACGGGCCACTCCCGACCGCCCGCGGGTCGTGTTAGGTGATGGCTCCACAAATGCATTTGCTGTTGTTTCTAGGTGTTCAGTGTTCGCCCGCGTGCCTCGCGTGCTCTTTGCTGTCACTTCAGTCGTTTCTTTTGGTTGAGACCTGGAATTAAACAAATTAATATTTTAAGTGATCATTAGGAATGTACATTGCACATGCATTGTGTGAGGAGTGATATCCGTGTGAATATCGTAGTCAATTGATACAGTATGTAACAAAAACCCTGTCCGATCCGATAAAGGCGTATTCCTGGTTTGCCATATGTACTAGAAAAAGTTGTAAAAAAATGTAACTCATAAAAACCAAAAGTCATAGATTTTTTATTTTTATAAAATATGCAAAATTTATCATAAGTTGACAACACTCCACCGGCCGGCGGCCGACGAAATCTTTTCATTTTTACCTATTTTTATTTCAAACGATACCGCCCTGCACTAGCCGCGCTGTAGGCACTGTCTCGCTCAGGCGGCATGTTTGAAAGGAAACAGTAAGTGAACATTGTCGAGCGGTCAGTGTTGCCTTTGATAAGATTTTCTTTTTTTTAAATTAATTATTTTCATTGGGGAAAAATAATTGTCTCGTATCCATTAAAAGGTTACGTATATGTGTACGTAGTACGATACCAAGTAATACCGTTCAGGATCTGACAGGGTTTTTGTTACATGCTGTATTCAGCTAGACCGTCATCCCTCTCTGGCCACACTTCGAAGACTTATGTCTATACATTGACGAGAAGTTATGTTGGAATAAGCTGATTGCCCATGTAAGCCAGAGTTACTTTCAAACTGTGGTCTCTCTATAGATTCCAGAATTTCCTTCCATCAAGCTTTAAAACCACTTCGGTTCAATAACTAGTGCTGCCTATAACTGACTATGCTGATGTTTGTTACTGTGATCTATCCCAAGAACTTCTAAACAAATTGATCGACTTCTCAACAACAATATTCTTTTGTATGTTTTGTATGCAATAAAGAACAACAACAAGAGAGCAGTGATGGCCGTGGGTTCGAACCCAGGCAGGCACTTTGTGGAAATTATTTTCATGATTACTGGTCTCAAAAATGTGAAGGAAAATATCGTCAGGAATCTGGCAAATCTTAGAATTCCATGTGGATTAAGGCCCGTGCCCTCTGTGAGGTGGGAATGCTATGCTACAACTTACGCGACGGAAGCATCTCGCTCAGTGTCGGCGCGGATGGGCGACACGCGTAGGGCGGACACGTCGAGGGCGCCGCGCAGCCCCTTGAGGGGCGTGGAGTGCACCACCAGGAGCCCCTTGAGGGGCGTGGAGTGCACCACCAGGCGCTTCTTCAGCGGCAGCAGCGCCGACTCCTGTGACGTGTCCACTAGCGAACGCTTCTTGATAGGAAGGGTATGAGCGCCGTAAAGTTCTGAAGTAGATTTTTTACGACCTGAATCACTTTCGTTGCTCTGTATGATGGTGCTCTTTCGTATGCGAGATGTTTGAAGTGGCGCTTCGCCTTCGACAGTGTCGGTTGCCAACATCTGTAGCTCACGACTCATGTTTGCCTTCGATATATTGGCTTTGGATTTGTTAGTTCTAGAACTGTTGGCTTTAGATTTGTTAACTCTAGAGCGGTTGGGTGTAGACTTGTTGGCTTTAGAATCGTTGACTGATCTCATAGATTCGAAGTATTTATTTATTTGTTGTTCCTTGTTCAGTTCTTGTTCCAACAACACGTCGACGTCGGTCACTTGATCCAGCGACGCGTGCAGTGACTTCGATTGGTTCGACTTGGATCTGTTGCCTCTGGAAGTGCTCGCGGATTGCAAAGAATTTAAGTAATTCTTGATTTGTAGTCGTTTGTTTAGTTCTTGTTCCAACCAGTTGTTGTCAGAGACGCGTACTTGGTTTAGAGATGCGTGTAGAGACTTCGCTCTGGAGCCTTTAGTCTTCTTAGCAGTTTTTGAAGATAATGTTTTAGAATACACTGCTCTTATCTGTGGTTTCCCGACCAGCTGGTCGAACAAGCTCTCGGCTCGAGTGGAGACCGTTGCAGACGAATAATTGGACAAGTTGAACAACTCTTCGACACCGCTGACGTCACTCAAGTCGTTCCGTTTCTCTCTCCCGAACACGCGCTTCACGCCTCGCAAGTCGCCGAGCTCGTTCTTAGGACTCTGTCGTCGCAGAGTTCTCTTGACTCCGGACACATTCCGCAGGTCGTTCGCCGGGCTCTTGGTGTTGAAAAGCTTCTTGACTCCTCTCACGTCATCTAGCTCGTTCCTTGGTGACTTTCTTGTTTTAGCGACTTGGAACAGAGACTTAACCCCGCTCACGCGCCGCAAGTCGTTTGTAGGCGACGAAACAAACACTTCCTTCACTCTAACATCACTCAATCGGTTCTTAGGGCTCCTGGCAAATATTTTCTTAACCCCAGACACATTAGTAAGATCATTCTTGATAGGTCTGCGAGTGCGCGGCGTGCGCAGTAGTCCCTTCACTCCTCGGACGTTTCGCAGATCGTTTTCTGGAGTCGTTTTAGCGAACATGAGTTTGATGCCCTCCAAGCTAGGACTACGAGTGGGAGTGCTGATGGGGCTCACGAACAGCTCCGGCGTGTAGGACTCGGTGTGGTCCAGCAGCGAGTTGTCGGGAGTGCGGCCGGCGGCGGCGATGGTGTTGCGCGTCGGCCGCTTGCTCTGCACGAAGTCTTCATCGTCGAACAGCTGTTTCCTGGAGAAGTCCGTCATACTCTGCGACAGCTTCCTCTTCACGGGGCTGCTGAACAGCTGCTTCACTATGTCCGACTCGTTCAGTTCGTCGATGATGGACCGCTTCGACTGCGGCTTCTTGGCCGTGGAGTGCTTGTTCTTGACTCCCTCGGGCACTAGCTTCATTGCACTCTTGGGCGTCACGATCTCACTCTCATCGTTCTTGTTCATTATCTCCACCGAGTCATTACTTAACCTCAATCTAGTTTTCCTCGCGCTAAAGTTCAAAGACTTGGATTTATTACCAACTCTAGTTTTAGGAGCCGTGACTCCCGCGATGGTCTTTCTTTTGGTCTTGAACGAAGGTCTCGCTTTTCTTGTGGGTTTCTGTGAGGTGAAGGAACTTTGGCTGGAGTCTAGAAGATTTTGAATGCTAAGAACGGGAGTGCTAGCTTCTTCAGGGCTGTGTCTATTCTCTGGGGTGTAGGTGCCGTTCTCTTGTGCGAGGCTGTGTGTGGGCGTTAGTTCTGTGTCGTTAGCTGTTTGTGAACTAAACCTGGCTGATGTTGAGGCGGTACTGATCCTCTTGGAGGTCCTCGGAGAGTCGTCATCGTCGTCCAGTAGCAGCAGGTCGCTGTCGTTGATCCGAGAGCGGCTGCGCGAGGCGCGCGAGAGGCGCGTGCTGTTGACTGAGATATGTTTCTTGGCTTCCTCCGTGTTCTCAGGTGTCGACAGCGACTTGGATCGTTTCTTGGCTTCCTCCGTGTTCTCAGGTGTCGACAGCGACTTGGATCGTTTCTTGGCTTCCTCCGTGTTCTCAGATGTCGACAGCGACTTGGATCGTTTCTTGGCTTCCTCCGTGTTCTCAGGTGTCGACAGCGACTTGGATCGTTTAGACCTCGAGCTCCTAACGGTAGACTGCGTGCCGCTCATCGAAGCTCTGCTCGAGCTGTGGGGGCTGGGGTCGGAGCGAGACCGCAGACTGGACGCCCTACCCTTCACGTACGGCGTGCTCGACCCGAGCAGTGTCGGCTCGATGGTAGATCTCGTCTTCCTGCTGGTATTGCTTCGTGGTGTTCCAAAAGCTGTGTCGGCAGTGGATCCCGTGGAATCATGTGCAACCGACGTAGAGAGCGCAGACTTGTCATTGTCTAAAGAAACTAAGTCAACAATGGAGTAGGATTCCAGGTGGTCGCGCGAAGTGCTCGGGCTCAACGTGCTCGTTCTGAACGCCGCGGCCGTCGCGGTGCTCGAGTCGTCCCTCGAGGACTTGGTGGTACGTCGCGAGTACGACGACGTGTCCGTGTCGTCCAGCGCCCTCTGCACGATGAGGCTGCCGCGCGAGGAGCGGCGGGGGCGCGGGGAGGGCGGGGAGGGAGGGGAGCGCGGGCCGACGCTGCTGGTGCGCGGCGCCCGGCTGGCGCTGCCCAGCGAGTGCTGCAGCATGCGGCTGCTGCGCGAGTGGATGGAGCGACGCGGCGACGGCGACGAGGAGTAGCGCAGCGCGAGGGACGTACTTTCATCACTCAACATGCTGACGTCTTCCTCTTGCGAATGGTTCTCCAAATTACTCAGATCGAACTTTATCGACTCAGTTTTCCGAGTTCCTCGTTTAGCTAACGGATCTTTGAGGGCAGACTTCCTGGGACTGGTCAAGCCGAACGACTTCTTGGGACTCTTTTGCCCCGAGCGACGCGATGCGGTACTGTTGCGTAAAGACGAGTTGCGTCCGTCTGAATCCGTTATCTCTAGAATGGTTACCTGGGAAAATATAAAAGTATTCAGTAACGGTAATTAATATTAATTCATATTTTCAATGTATAGAATACTTAAATGATATTTTAATAACTCAATACACATCATCATCACTCCTGTCCTTATCACACTTTATTTGGGGTCGACGCAACATGTCGATTTCTTCCATACCTCTCAATAATAATAATGTAATAACTCAATGCACATATCAAACAAATATATAAACACGCGCAAGCAATAAAACATTACATTTTTAATAGCTGTAGAATCGTACATAACACTGAACAGAACTTAAAATTAAATCCTCTAATAGTATCACAAATCAAATTATGCAAATATCTATGATAAAACCCAAACTTGAAACTAGCTGAACATTACTATAATTGTGCTTTTTTCTAATGTATTCAGAAAATCTATAACAGTTATTTAACTTTTTTTAAGTTACACTGAGATTACGTAGTATTTTTCTGTTATAAATATCTTTAAGATTATAAATGTAGAGTAAACAGACTATTAATATTTCGCGAATCACGTCATCGCCACGCATTACTGCACTATGTCAGCAAATATTCCGACGAAACGAAAACCTCCATCATTTTTTAGTTGATATAACACTCCAAGACATCCTTCAAATAAAATGTTCAAAGTAGTGTCGACGATGAAGTGCAATGTGCATTAATGTATTATCTTTCTGCTCGGAGCGCGTCAATTTCAATTTATAGCGATGACGCTCCAAGCCGGCCCAAGGTCGCAGGGAAAAGGCGCGATATTTAGAACTATTAGGCTTTTTAGGGTTCCGTACCCGTCCAAACGGAGTCCTATTGCTGTCACTAACGTGTCCGTCTGTCTGTCTGTCCGTCGTCTGTCACAAAATTTAGTTCTGAACAATTTTTTAACTTCACATTGACATAGGAACTTGAAATTTGGTGATATATACTGATAAATCCGATTTCTTCTTTGATAATTTCCTCATTTGGTACGAAACCTTAAATGTGCGTGTCGAACACACGCACTCGGCCGGTTTTTTCTATCTGTACTTAGTTCAATATCCGGATGACGGTATGGAACATCATGTTTTAGACAAAAGTTGTCACACACAAGTAAGAGTGACAGATTCAAAGCTATACAAAGCTGATTTTTATCTAAATGTGCCACACTACTGGCACTAGACTGTTTGTTATGATACTTTACCTGGCGTTGTGTGTATACTTACAGTGCGGTTTCCGCCACTTCTCCGCGTGCTAGTGTGGCCGGGTGTGGAGCTAGTGTTGCCGGGAGTGGCGCTAGTGTTGTTGGGAGTGGCGCTAGTGTTGCCGGGTGTGGAGCTAATGTTGCCGAGTGTGGAACTAATGTTGCCGGGTGTGGAGCTAATGTTGCCGGGTGTGCCGCTAGTGCGGCCGGGTGTGGCGCTAGTGCGGCCGGGTGTGGCGCTAGTGTGGTCGGGAGTGGAGCTAGTGTGGCCGGGAGTGGTGATAATGTGGCCGGGAGTGGCGCCCGAGTAGCGCGATCGCGTCGTGCGGCGCAGCGGGCTCGTCTTCTTGACAACGAAGGACGGACTGCTCGACTTGGACTTCGGAGTGTGGCCGGTCATCAAACGAATGGCCGCTTGCTTCGTATGGTCTGTTCAAAACACGTTATCGTCATTATTACTGCTCACCTACAATTCTATTAATAAATATACATGAACTAAGTGATTGAGTCACGCCAACCTAATAGATAACGAAATGCAGTCGCAGAAGGTAATGACGTCACCGCGCGCTTCACTAAATTACAAGCTGAAATAGTCTTGTATTAAATAGCGACTTCACTATAAATAGATTAAACAATAACAGATCAAATGTGTTTGTTCTATTTTTTAGAAATAAAAACTTACTTTTGAATTTTAGTTAATTTAAACAAAGTGATGGAACAAATCATACGTGTGATTCTCGCATGCACCCGGCAGTGAGTGAGTGTTTGATTACGTAATAATATGTAAATGGTATTGCCTGCGCCGCTCGCGGTCCGCGACTATATGATAATGTCGACTATACGACGCTGACGTGCAGCAGCGCCGCCGCGTGAGAACTATTCACTTGTCCGGTCCCTGCACTCGCACCATACACACCTATGTAGGAGCGCTTCTCTGATTGATACAGATTGTACCTGGGTGTTCCTGAGATAAATCCTTAGGTAATAAAATCAGAGACCTTGGTAGAAGATCCTTTTTGGTATTTCCGGAAAAGGAAAAACCAGAAATTTTATCAACAAGTACCTAAACGTGCTTTCCATTGCAAATTACTTGAATGTGACTGATACCGAGGGCACCAAGTCTGCCGCCGTGCTGTTGTCACTTGTGCACTAATGTTCACAAAGCAAACGTAAATACTGACCAATTTCCAGAGGTCCCTCAATCTTGGTGACCCTCATCTTGCTCGCGCTCTGTGCCCGCCGCAGCACGGCGAGCCGCAGCGGCGTGTCCCGCTTGGTGCGGCCGGTGCTGGTGCTGCTGCTGGCGCGACGCGGCGCCGGCTGCAGCAAGGGACTCTGCACCTTCTTCCTAGGACTGCTCTTCCGCGACTCGATCCACAGCGTCGCCTTCGTCGTGGTCTGCAAGTTGGAGAGAGAGCTCTTCGGGCTCACTCGAGCGGTCGACTTGCGCTTGGTCTTGTCTTGCTCTTCGCTGACAGAGGTGTCCAGGTCGCTCTTGGACGATCTGTGCCGTTTGTTAGCTTGCTGCGGTGAGCGCGGCGGGGTCTTGTCTAAAACAGAATGCACGTCAGTCGTGATGTGCCAGTGGGGTGTACAGGAGTCCGATGGTTGTTAGGTCTTACCAATTTGATCACTGGCGTCTCTTCTCTGGGGTTGCACGATAGCCACCTGCTTGCCGCCGGCGCTGCCTGTTAATGACAGATCACGTGTTTAGAATGGGTTACACAGTACAGATGCTTTATTTAGTCAAAGAAAGTTCAAAGAAATGAAGTTTTAAAGGGAAGGTAGAATTGTTTTTTTTTTTCATCATAGATTATTTACTACAGACAAAATGTTAAAAGTGGTTTTTCATGTAAATAACACATGCGGCTGACTTTTTAGCCGCAATAATTCTCATGCCATCTCTTTTATCACTTTATCATGAAATAAAGACTAATGAATATCTTTAAGTCAAAGCCTTGTTTTGTTTATACAGGGTAGGTTCTCGACCGTCGAAATATGAGTAATTCCATTTCAGACTTTTAGGCAAAAGAGAGTCCGCATGCGATTTATTGCACTAGCTGTCATCAGCTATCATCATCATCATCAGCCTTTTAATGTCCCCACTGCAGATTGGTGGATTATCATCATCAGCTATTATCACATTCCAGAAACTCGATTTGTGTACATGTGGCTTTTGTATGTAGTTCGCTCTAGGGATGTTACGAAGCTTCGACTCCAACTCCTATCCGACTTCGCTTTCGACACTATAAAATCGGAAATCGGAGGTTTTAATCGGATGTTGAAATCGGAGGTTTTAACCGAAGGTATAGTCATGGATAACCGCAGCAGCCGCGATCAACATGTACGAACAGGTTCACGCATGTCGCGTGAGGAACCCTCTCATTAAAATTAAAGAGGACTGGGGCACTGAATAATGTTTGTAATATTTAATTCGATTTTCGTGGAGTGACTAGCGACTAACAAGAGCTACCCGTCGACCAGCCTGATATTAAAGTATAACAGTTAGGCCTGCCCTTAGCATATCTCTCTTCTGCAACCACCTCCGACTTCGATTCCCATTCCGGTTCCGAATCCGACAAACCAAATTTAAAAACGCCGACTCCGACTTCGGTCCCGATAAAGTCACCTCCGTAACATCCCTGGTTCGCTCCACATAAGTTTGCTGTTTTGAAACCAGGCTTTCCAATGCGCATGGTTTTCTTCAGTTTTTAACCGACGAAAAAAAAAAGGTATTTTTTTATGTATGTTCAGCCTGTCGTACTGTATGGGTCAGACAGAATGTTGGGCTGTGAAAAAGACGGATGAAAAAAGATTGCATGTGGCGGAGATGAGAATGTTGAGATGAATGTGTGGAGTAGAGAATGGATAAAGTGAGAAATGAGTACATTAGAGGTAGTTTAAAATTGGCGCCAGTCACGGAAAAGTTGAAAGGGCTTATCTTGGTACGGTCAAGTGAAGAGGAGGGATGAAACACATGTAACTAAAAGAGTTATGAATATAAATGTGGATGGATGGAGAGGGAGGCCAAAGAAAGGATGGATGGATTGTCTGAAGAGTGATATGAAAGAAAAGGGGGTTAGTGATAGCGTGACGGCTGACAGGACAGAATGGAAGATAAAAACGTGTTGCGCCGACCCCAAGTAACATGGGATAAGGGCAGAAAGATGATGCTGAGATGATGATGTTCAGCCCTCACTCCATTATTTATGAACCGATTTTGATGATAATTGTTAGATAGGGTATACCTCAAGGGTGGTTCCATATCAAGGAAATTAGGATCTGATGATGAGATCCTGATAAAAATCAGGGAAACCCTTGAAAATTGTGGGCACAAAAATAGTGTTTCTGTTTACTTTTCATAACTTAATCAGGTACTTATTTGCGTTTAGGAATCATCACGAGCCTTCTCCATTTCTACGTTCCATATAAAATTTAGATAATTAATAAGTTTATTGTTTGACGCAGACTCAAAATTATAATTAGGTTATATAAAAGACAGTTTATGTAAATAAACTGAAGACTTAAAAGGTTAATAAATTTTTTGCTTTGTAGTTCTTTTTCGTCGGTTTAATGTTTGCGGAGGCTCTGTGCGCCAGCTCCAGCTGCAGGCGCACATGCGCGTCCCGCACGCGAGGCAGCGCGCCCGAGTGCAGTGTGTGGAACTCACCGGGCATGGAGGCTCTGTGCGCCAGCTCCAGCTGCAGGCGCACATGCGCGTCCCGCACGCGAGGCAGCGCGCCCGAGTGCAGTGTGTGGAACTCACCGGGCATGGAGGCTCTGTGCGCCAGCTCCAGCTGCAGGCGCACATGCGCGTCCCGCACGCGAGGCAGCGCGCCCGAGTGCAGTGTGTGGAACTCACCGGGCATGGAGGCTCTGTGCGCCAGCTCCAGCTGCAGGCGCACATGCGCGTCCCGCACGCGAGGCAGCGCGCCCGAGTGCAGTGTGTGGAACTCACCGGGCATGGAGGCTCTGTGCGCCAGCTCCAGCTGCAGGCGCACATGCGCGTCCCGCACGCGAGGCAGCGCGCCCGAGTGCAGTGTGTGGAACTCACCGGGCATGGAGGCTCTGTGCGCCAGCTCCAGCTGCAGGCGCACATGCGCGTCCCGCACGCGAGGCAGCGCGCCCGAGTGCAGTGTGTGGAACTCACCGGGCATGGAGGCTCTGTGCGCCAGCTCCAGCTGCAGGCGCACATGCGCGTCCCGCACGCGAGGCAGCGCGCCCGAGTGCAGTGTGTGGAACTCACCGGGCATGGAGGCTCTGTGCGCCAGCTCCAGCTGCAGGCGCACATGCGCGTCCCGCACGCGAGGCAGCGCGCCCGAGTGCAGTGTGTGGAACTCACCGGGCATGGAGGCTCTGTGCGCCAGCTCCAGCTGCAGGCGCACATGCGCGTCCCGCACGCGAGGCAGCGCGCCCGAGTGCAGTGTGTGGAACTCACCGGGCATGGAGGCTCTGTGCGCCAGCTCCAGCTGCAGGCGCACATGCGCGTCCCGCACGCGAGGCAGCGCGCCCGAGTGCAGTGTGTGGAACTCACCGGGCATGGAGGCTCTGTGCGCCAGCTCCAGCTGCAGGCGCACATGCGCGTCCCGCACGCGAGGCAGCGCGCCCGAGTGCAGTGTGTGGAACTCACCGGGCATGGAGGCTCTGTGCGCCAGCTCCAGCTGCAGGCGCACATGCGCGTCCCGCACGCGAGGCAGCGCGCCCGAGTGCAGTGTGTGGAACTCACCGGGCATGGAGGCTCTGTGCGCCAGCTCCAGCTGCAGGCGCACATGCGCGTCCCGCACGCGAGGCAGCGCGCCCGAGTGCAGTGTGTGGAACTCACCGGGCATGGAGGCTCTGTGCGCCAGCTCCAGCTGCAGGCGCACATGCGCGTCCCGCACGCGAGGCAGCGCGCCCGAGTGCAGTGTGTGGAACTCACCGGGCATGGAGGCTCTGTGCGCCAGCTCCAGCTGCAGGCGCACATGCGCGTCCCGCACGCGAGGCAGCGCGCCCGAGTGCAGTGTGTGGAACTCACCGGGCATGGAGGCTCTGTGCGCCAGCTCCAGCTGCAGGCGCACATGCGCGTCCCGCACGCGAGGCAGCGCGCCCGAGTGCAGTGTGTGGAACTCACCGGGCATGGAGGCTCTGTGCGCCAGCTCCAGCTGCAGGCGCACATGCGCGTCCCGCACGCGAGGCAGCGCGCCCGAGTGCAGTGTGTGGAACTCACCGGGCATGGAGGCTCTGTGCGCCAGCTCCAGCTGCAGGCGCACATGCGCGTCCCGCACGCGAGGCAGCGCGCCCGAGTGCAGTGTGTGGAACTCACCGGGCATGGAGGCTCTGTGCGCCAGCTCCAGCTGCAGGCGCACATGCGCGTCCCGCACGCGAGGCAGCGCGCCCGAGTGCAGTGTGTGGAACTCACCGGGCATGGAGGCTCTGTGCGCCAGCTCCAGCTGCAGGCGCACATGCGCGTCCCGCACGCGAGGCAGCGCGCCCGAGTGCAGTGTGTGGAACTCACCGGGCATGGAGGCTCTGTGCGCCAGCTCCAGCTGCAGGCGCACATGCGCGTCCCGCACGCGAGGCAGCGCGCCCGAGTGCAGTGTGTGGAACTCACCGGGCATGGAGGCTCTGTGCGCCAGCTCCAGCTGCAGGCGCACATGCGCGTCCCGCACGCGAGGCAGCGCGCCCGAGTGCAGTGTGTGGAACTCACCGGGCATGGAGGCTCTGTGCGCCAGCTCCAGCTGCAGGCGCACATGCGCGTCCCGCACGCGAGGCAGCGCGCCCGAGTGCAGTGTGTGGAACTCACCGGGCATGGAGGCTCTGTGCGCCAGCTCCAGCTGCAGGCGCACATGCGCGTCCCGCACGCGAGGCAGCGCGCCCGAGTGCAGTGTGTGGAACTCACCGGGCATGGAGGCTCTGTGCGCCAGCTCCAGCTGCAGGCGCACATGCGCGTCCCGCACGCGAGGCAGCGCGCCCGAGCCGCGGCGCCGGCGAAGGGCCGCGCGCGTGGGCACATGCAGCGCTACGGAAACAGTTACCCGATTATTTTATTTGGTTGGGACTCGGAATAACAAAAACCGTGGCAATACCCCTACACTGCTTTAGCATGGAACCAGTGTCGCCAAACTCACACATTTGCAAATTAAATTGCACATTACACTCATAAAAAAACCGTGATACAATTGGCTACAAATTACAAACGTAAACGAGACGGTGATGAGCTGCGAGTGGGGCAATTTTGTACGTCTGAACCACCAGGGACACATACTGTCCAGTTTTATGGAGAAGGAGGGCCTCTATATGATGAACTCCTTCTTCAGAAAGCGTGAGCACAGGAAGTTCACCTGGCAGAGCCCCGACAGAGTAACTAAAAAAAACTTTTTTACAAAAAAACAACTGACTTCCAAAAAAGAAAATACACTAAAAATTTAAAAATAACCTTAATTTCGGAAGTCGGTGTTTGTATTTTATTTCTTCGTTATTTGACACCGACTTCCGAAATTAAGGTTATTTTTAAATAGTGTATTTTCTTTATTATAAGTTGGTTCTTTAATTCTTTAATGTACACCAAACAACTAACATAATACACAGTGATTAAATAGTTAATGTACAAAGGCACGGTGGCAAGGTGGTTGTTTTTTTTTTTGTAAAAATGTTTTTTATTTTTCACTTTTTAGTTGTTATACGCCAAAACTCAAAATCCCAATAACATGGAACGTGGAATTTAAACATACTCGTAATTGGAGAAAACCAAAATGTCATCTAGGTATACATATTTTTCGTTTTTTTTCAGTTTATCAAAAACCGCTGAACCAATTTTTATAAAATTTATATGGGACCACCTCGAGAGTATATTCTTTCAGATAAAAAAAAGAATTTTGAAAATCGGTCCACAAATGACAGACAAATCGGTGGACATACATAAAAAAAAACATACATACAGTCGAACATAGAACCTTCTCCTTTTTCGAAGTCGGTTAAAAAGTCATATATTTATTCAAACAATTCCATTGTCAAAAAATAAGTCTTATTACAACTAACGAAAGTTGTTATTATTTTACATGTCACAATCACTATAGAAGTTTAGGTTACCAAAAAGAGTTTGAAGATTGTTCTTCCTACCACGGGCCGCTATTTTGTATATTTTTTTTCGAAAACTCGGCGGCGCACGATGAAACCTTACAATATCGATTGGTGACACTTATACAAAAAAAACATTACTAAGGTCACTAAGTCCTAAAACGTCACGTAAGGGCGATGCCCCATTAGTTCGTTGCATGGCGTCGTCGCAACGTTGATGCTGTGTCGTTTTCCATATGTTTTAAAGCGTTACGTCGTCGCACGTTTCAACGGATCGACGGACGAGAGACGAAGCGGGGGGCGGGTGATGCGCTGCGCTATCGGAGCTCAGACAGTGAGACAGTGTTCCACTGCTAGAGGGACAAACGAGACCTGCGATGCGTGCGTTGTCTTCTTGCGCTGCGACGTCGTGCGTCGTCGCAACGCAGGTGTGGCATACAATGCGTTGATCCGTTGCGACTACGCAACGCAACGCACTAATGGGGCATCGCCCTTACTGTGTTATTTGTAAGAAAAGATCGATGTATGACGAAGCCATTTCAAGGAAAAAAAATGTAAGTATATTTTTATAAAAATTAAATAATTTAAAATTACTTGACACACGTAATAAATGGCTGGCTCATTCTTATTTTTCAACATCCATTAAGCTAGTATATTACGTGGGTCGCACGCGCCAGCAATCAAACGTCTGTCGGTCGCGCAACCATCGCAATAATGCCGAGTTACAGGTGTACGAACCAAGAGTACCAGAACATGCTCGTGTGCTACAGAGAATGTGGAAATATTTTGCTCAGAGCACAAACCCTCTTCCTAGAGCGTTATGGGAGAAGTCCATCACTGCTGACTAACCTAGGTGCTGTACAGCGGCACCAAGACTCCATAGTCCCATGGTCTACATGCCACCAGCTGCAGACGTAGGCAGACAACGAGTGTCAGCAAGAATTGAGGATGACATCTTCGATGCCTTTATGCGACACCCAATGGCCAGCACAACAGACGCCGCTCACGTTTTCGACGTGAAGAATATGACGGCTTGGCGCCTTCTGCGGGATGAGGGGCAGCACCCATTCCACTTTACGAGGGTGCATTAATTGAAGCCGCTGGACTTGGTTCCACGAGTGGAATTTTACCGTGGATTGCTTCAAGACCCGACGCATCCTGTAGACGGACGAGTCCACCTTTACGCGCGTTGGGTTGTTCGACATCCACAACACGCACTGGTGGGCATTACAAAATACACGTGTTGTTAGGCCAGATCACTTCCAGACCCGGTTCAGTGTTAATGTGTGGGCTAGGTTAATAGGTTAAGACTGTTGGGACCTGTTTTCTGGATCGGCTTAGTGGTCAAACATACTTAGACTTTTTGACAGGCGAACTAGCGACCATGCTGGAAGACATTCCACTTATTTATTGAAGGACAATGTCGACGTACTTCCAGCATCATGGCGCAATAGGATAGGCGCGTTCGGGAATACCACCTCACTTTATTAAGGCGACTTGATACAAAACCATACTGGGGCTCCGGGGGCTCCGTGGAGCACCTCCAGCGGGGGGAAATGGTGAGGGGCGACTCTACACCATTGCTATGGCGACTTTACGACTTATAAAAGTTACTCTTAAAATACGTGTATGAAAAGATAGACCTTATATTAGAGAGTGCCTCCGCAGCGAGCGCCGTGACCCGAAATTGCAGCCGGCGCGACGCTGACTTCGAAAAAAAAAAGCGGAAAATGGGGTTTGCAATAAAATTATTATTATGCAGTTAAAATGACCCAAAAAGCCACAAACAAAAAAAAAATCCAAAAAGTGTGCTAACGACGACAGTCGTTAGTAAGGAAAGTTGACGGAGCCCCGCTACTTCTGTCTGCAGGGTTTAAGGCGCAACTACATGCCAACAGCCTTGAGTGGTTAGCTTGCGTGTTCTGTGCCTGTGTTGAGCTCACGCAACGCGTCGTACGTCCACCCAGTAATAGGAGGAGCCCATCAAGGAGCGCTGTCCCAAATTAGACGCATTTTTAATTTATTATATTTTTTTTTTATTACTTCATCTTGCAATCGGTCGCACTTCTAAACCTTTAGTAGATTTTTTGTGAGGATATTGACTGCTAAGGTCCATTCTTCCAGCGAAGAATCTGCCTCTCAAAACAATTTAAAACTTTATTTACTAAAGTCCCATATGCTGTGGCGTTTTAGCCTTTTCATGGTCATAGGTTGGGAAATCATCTAATGACTTCTCCCGCTCTAGGGTGGAGCGAAAGGGCGTGTCAGACTCTTACTGACTAAAACCCACCCCTGTTCCTCCTTGCCCTGAATGCCCACGGGCGAGGTAACTCTTTCGAATTTATCCTCAACCCCCGGGCAGGCATCAGCCATGACGGACCCCGTCGTGTTTGCTGAAAACTCTTGTTCGTCGCGCGTGTAACACTACGCGCCGTCGACTCTCGGGCGTGGTGCTGATCGGATGGCGACTTACCCACTACTCGCCTTAGGGCTGTTGTTAAGGTGTTGGTATGTGATTTTATTCGATATTTGTATGACTGTATCCTGTGTTCTATTTCCTCTTTTATAGTTCTGATTTGTAGATGCTCATGTATTTCTGATGTCTTCATAAACCACGGAGCATTTGATATTTTTCTGAGAGCTTTATTTTGAAATCGTTGGAGAATTTCCACATTTGAATTTCTTGCAGAGCCCCACAGCTCCACTCCGTATGTCCAGACAGGCTTTAGCACTGCTTTGTAGATGAGTAATTTGTTTTCTAGTGATATGTGTGATGTTCTTCCCAAGAGTCAGTTCAGTTTTCGGAGTAAGATGTTAAGCTTGTCCCGTTTTATCTCTATATGGTATCTCCACGTTTGTTTGCTGTCGAGATGTACGCCGAGGTACTTAGTGTTGTCCCGTGTGGAAGTGTATCGTCTCCGAGTTTAACAGTTGGGCAGTCATCTTTTCTGAGAGCAAATGTCACATGTGTGGACTTGTTAGCGCTAGCTTTTATTCTCCTTTCTTTCACCCACTTATAGACTTTGTCGAGGTGATTTTGTAGTGTGAATGAGGCCACGTGAAGGTTTTTGTTGGTGCACAAAGCAGCCGTGTCATCAGCGAAGGTGGCAGAGAGAATTTTCTCTGACGTTGGTAGGTCTGCTGTGTTTTATATAATAATAAAGATAATAGATATTTTGAAAAAGTAAAAAAACCAAATAATTTTCCTTTGTACTGCAAAGCAGTAGATATTTCTTTTATACTCATAAGGAGTGATATGGTTTCATCTCAACAATTTGGAGGTGATTTGGTGGTTTTTTTTTAGGGTTCCGTACCCGAAGGGCCTTTTTTTTAAAACCCCTGTTCCTTCCCTGCCCTGAATGCCCAGGGGCGTGATAATTCTGTTTCGAATTTATCCACAACCCCTGGGCAGGACCCGAAAGGTCTAAACGGAGCGGATGTTGTCACTTACGTGTCCGTCTGTCTGTCCGTCCGTCGTCTGTCACAAAATTTTGTTAAGAAGATTTTTTTAACTTCCCATTGACAACTTGAAATTTGGTGATAATGTTATAACATATACTTACTTTACTAACAAATACCAATATTTGGTACGGAACCCTTACTGTGCGAAATCCGATGCACACTTGGCCAGTTTTTTTCTTATTTTGTGATAATAATAAGATGGGTAGACCAAATTACGTACATGTAGATTACTATTTTTTTCAGAAGTAATTTCTCTGTGAGTGCCGACTAAAAACTGCTTCATCTGCACGCTTTTTGGAGAGAGCAGCCTTAAAGGAACCTTACACGAAGGTGATGAAGGGGGCTTCGGTCGTTCACTTTGCTCGCTCACTCTAGTCCCCTTCACCCCCTTCGAACCTAACCTGTCCGTGCCGGGGTCCCCTGAGTTCCAGACCTTGGAATAAATACTGAAAAAAAACAACACAGAAAAACGTACTGCCAGTTCCTCCCAATGGCGTTATTTTTGGGTGCCGGCACTCCCTATATATTAACAAAGCTTAGCTAAATATGTAACCTTCACTACTGTTTACGAATTACCAAAAGAGAGTGACTGACTGATTCAAACACTCGCGACTCTGGCAGGATATATGGAGGCTGTGACTGAAATTTGGTTGAGAGGGAAGATTATAAGGAATGTGTGGTCACCTGGCTCAGGAGCCTGTGGCCTCCTGGCGTCAGGGTCGGCGTACTCCCAGCGCAGCTGCCGCCCGCCGATGCTGATGACGTCACCGTGGCGCAGCGCCGCCACCGACACGCAGCGCCCGTTCACCAGCGTCTCGTCCGAACATACGTTGCGGATAACCGTCTGTACAAGCAAAAACAATTGTCCATGTAGCAATTTTTTCAATCCAACAACATAGCTCTTGATTTTAGTCAGTATAACCCACTATTACTAAGAGCGAAAACCAATCTCAGATAAATAAATAGGAACTAGATTTAAACTATAGTGTTGTGTATCAGGGTGGATAATCTCAACTTCTATTGAAAAGGGAGGATTCTCTGACTAGACGGCTGTTGTGTCTGATGGACATGATGGTTGTTGTAGACAACAGCTCTATAACAACCATCATGTCATGGGAATATGCATGTCATTTTTTGTGTCCTAAATATAATATTTATTGATTATAGTAAACCACTATAAAAGATTTTTTAAATATCTTTATCAGAACCGAAGTTATAAAGCTTTACAGTTGATAAATAGAAAGAGTCCGACGTAACATCTGACATCAAAGGACATGACTCCTATACAGCTGCCATAGAAAATGGCGTTTTCGAGAGAGGGACAGATATATTTGTTATCTCATTTATTTTTCATCAAATTTTGATTGTTTTTACTGTTAGCATTCCATCTTTGTATATTTATGGATAAACTGGTTAGATAAGAAAAACAAAATTTTATGCATATTCCCTGTTATATTTTAGTCTCCAGATAACGTTCTCTTATTACATCAACTAATATAACATATTATTGAATCATTTAAGTATGATGAATGTTGCTGACTGTTCTGTACCACCTCCAAGATAAAGCTGTCCTGTCATTGAGAAGATCAATTAATAGTCTGGGCGATAATGATCACTATTAGGCAAGGCGCCAATGGCTATTTTTCTTAGTTCATAGCCAACTCGGACAGCTTAACTCTGAAGCCACAAGCAGAAGAAATATGCAAAAAAACTTAGTGCAACAAGGCCACAAGGTTAATTTCATACCAGGGGCTAGTCGCGTCAATATTGAGATTCAGCATAATATTTTGGGGAAATTGTAGCCTGAGGAAACAGGTGTTTAAGGCTCAAAAATAGCTGCGAACTGCGTAATTATAGTAACAGATAGCTGCGTACCTGTATTTAAGTCCAAACTACTAACATTCCCACCACTTTATATTTTCGAGGTGGCTGATTATGTTAAATCAAATATGCATCTTTTTAATACAGTGTCCGAAAATAAAAACGGCCAATCAGGAGAATATAAAAAGTTAGTAATTGTTAATGGTTCCGATACCGCTCTATAAAAGAAAAGTATAATATGTACATGGATACATGGCTCAACTGCCATAAAAAAAATAAGAATGTATGGGTCACATCGTATTTAACAAAATACCTGAAGTAATAAAAAACTGAGACAATGGTGTTGATTCTGTTGTGCACAAACTAAACTTAATTTAGGCTATTGCTATCTTTTTCTCTCTAATAAAACAAGAAAGAGATGGACGTAAATTAGAGCTGTCAAATTTAGTTTGAACTAATATTTCCATACAAATTAATGGTACACGTAAAAACATGTCGTCTAAAAACATGGCGATCTCTCTCCTCTAACTTAGTGCATAGCTATAGCCATCCTTTTCTCGCACTGCATTTTAGTAAAAGATAGAAATTCTCTAATTTTAGTTTAGATATTGAACAAGAGAATCTGTACCATTTTCACTTTTCAAAAAGAAATTGACAGATCTATTAATTAATAAATGTTATTACTCAATTGGCAAAATTTTTGACCAATAAGAACTTAAATTGATGATATGATATCTCTGAATTCCTAACTTGTACTAATTCATTTATATTTTAATTTAACTGTATTGACCTCGAACTTAACAAATTTATAATGTCATTTTATTAAACTTGATTTGACTATATGCGTTGTTATGCCTATTTCAATTTATTTACTGAATTTCATGTTGACATTGTAAACTTGTATTGATTGGATTGAATGTGTTAATATTATTATAGCTTAAACTGTTTGCATGCTTAGTTAATTAAGTTAATAATAACATAACATCTGTAACTTGTACCTACTTTCTGTGCAAATCAAGAACTATTCTTCTCTTTGCATAACTGTACCAGATTAAAATGATTAAAACTTGTGCACTTATAGCATGAGTCACCATGTTACCTGGTTAGCATGAACCACAACAGTGGCGTGGTGCGGGCTGACAGTGGGCAGCATGATGCGGATGTCACAGGCGGGGTCGCAACCCAGGGTTGCAAGCCCCTCTGCCAGCGGGAACCGCTTGCCATCGCGCCCAGCCCTGTCCAGCACCACCAGCTGACCGCCAGACATCACTGGCAAATAACATCATAATATCAATATAATTAAAATGAGGCTTTAATTATTAGTGTTACGGCAATCAGACTTTGACCTAAATATTATTATTACTTATGAACGAAAAAAACGAAACGAGATATGAATTTCGCGGGCTGCATTTGAGCTTCCCTATTTAATTAGACACTTCCGTCAATTTCTGGACGAATAACGAAAGAGCGACAGGGCCGTAGCGAGCCCAATCGTTTCCCGCCAACAGGTACCAAGCCCTGACATAAACCTTATCTCGTAAATATTTACTACAGCAATCAAACACTTAATTTATGTAAATATTCCAACAGTCAGTAATCTAAATGGCAGTTTAAACAACAAACAAATTCAAAATAAATCAACGCGCACCGGCTGTGATGCGTAAACTCACCGCTGTCAGATTTCTCCTTTAGATTGTGTTAATATTCTATACATAATCCGTAGCAAAATATGGAACGTCTAATCAGTATGCATCAAACATAAAATTAGAAACTCATTTAATTGTAACACAGTTCAGTAATTCATCACAGTCACTAATAACGACAAACACAAATAATGGCGTCATCCGTCCATTACGCTTTCGCAGCGCGTGTCAAATGCCCTAGTGAGGCGCCACGCCGTTTGCCGTATAATTTGACAAGACTCGACTAATTGTCTATGGTTTTAACTTGTCTATGATAACAAATCACATTTTACATTTACAAAAAAAATCGAACAAGTGTGTGTAGTATTTCACACAACAAGGGTTCCGAACCAAATATTGGTATTTACTAGTAAAGTATACGTAAATCATAAACATTGTCACCAAAGGAGATCCGCATAATCCCATACAAAAAACTCCAGGCCCGGCGCAAAATAAATGTTTCTTATTTTTCAGAGTAATAATAGTAGAAATATTTTAAAGTATTGCTATTGCCAAATTCGGTTGCTAACATAGTTTATTTGCCAGGTGAAGTTTCCTATGCGCTAGATGTAAAAAAAAAACCCGACTGTTAAAAACAACTAAAAATTTCCAACCAAGTCACTTTTTAAGCAGTCTGATGCAGTTGGTAGCTGTTATTTAAGTTCAATTATTGATTTCATGCCACCAACTGCATCAAACTGCTTGAAAAGTGACTTGTTTGGAAATTTTCATTTGTTTCAATGTCGGGTTTTTTGAAAATATTCATTTTGACGTGACAACGTCTTATAAATTGGTTTGCCGGGTGACACTTCAAGAAACTGCGTTACGCTCCGCTCACGTTATGCGCTCACAATGAGAGCGAGTGAGAGGCACGCGTCCCTTCCACTCGGGCATGGTTAGCCCGCCTAAGAGCGAGAGAGACAGAGCGAGAGAGAGAGAGTGAGAGAGATAGGCATACACACCGGTTCATGTCTTGCGCTTCTATTTCGCTTAGGCGTCTGCATACAAGTTTACACGTTGCCAGTTAATTGTAAAACGATTGTGTAGTGATAATGTGAAGGTAGTTTCGTCCATCGCAACAATTCAAACAGCAAAGGTAAATAATTTCAGACTGATAATATAACATGATGAAATAAATGACTAAGACATAAGTGAATAGGTTATGTTGTAGTAATCACAATGTTGTGGTAGTTTTCAATCAAAAAAGTAGTATAAATCGTTTCTCAACCAATAATAATTTGTTTAACTTGAAAAAATGAGCGCGACTTGCTATGTAAAAAATTAAAATAACAATGTTTAACCTCCAACCTGTCAAATCGAAACTTTCAAACATTCAAACCGAGACGACTAATCACTGGACGTGACAACGTCTTATAAATTGGTTTGCCGGGTGACACTTCAAGAAACTGCGTGAGTTATTGTATATAAATTTGTATATAAATACGTATGTATGTGTAAAGGTAAAAATAAAATTTTGTTAATATGAAATTCAGTGCGAGATTCTTTGTATAAATTAATGTTTTAAATATAATTCTTTGTATAAATAAATGTTTTAAATTGTTACTATTATTTCATCCTTCTTCCTACTATACGTATGAATATTCACATTAAAATTATTTTACCACTCAAAGTCGTTGTCACGTAAAACTTTCGCCCGTATACCGACTTTACAGGCAACCAATTTTTTTTTTAATATTTAAATAAAAAAGATAAAAAACATTTAGAAATATAAAGATAATATACCACCGGTATCGGGGACAGGGTTCAAGCTACCGGCGGTCAGCGATACAGAGAGAGGGACCGCCTGACAATGCGAGCCGTGTCCAGATGTACAGGATTCTGAATAAAGCCCTTGATCCAGCCGCCTAACGAGAGCCCTCCTGAGGTGTTGGTCGAGGCTCGTGGCTATAAGGCCATTGGCTGACACGACTATCGGCACAATGATCGCTGAGTCCACATCCCACATGTCGACAACCTCGCGAGCCAAGTCAAGATACATAATATTTATTTCTGTACCAACTAGTGTAGATACTTGATTAGTTTATCTTTCTCAGCTTTCACGAGGTTCTCGTCATGCGGGACGGTTATGTCAACAATCATTGCACGCCTCTCGATTCAGTCCACCATCACTATATCACGCTTATTGGCTACAATAGTCCTGTCAGTGATGATGGACCGATCCCAGTACAATGAGATATGACCATTATCGAGAACCGGGTCGGGCACATACCTGTAATATGGCACTTCCGATTCCACAAGAGTACTCTCTTTTTCTTTCAGAGCAAGTTGCTGATGGATAATCCTGGCTACAAGGTTGTGCCTATGCAAGTACTCACCGTTAGCTTGACGAGAACAACCAGAGATTAGGTATGTGGTGGATTGATTCTCCTGGACGATGTCAGGCCCGACAGATGTCAACCGTGCCGTCCTTCACAATAAATCTCCGGTAGTTTTTCGTCATGATGACTTCGTCCATAATTGCACAGGCAAAACCTTCGGTTTCCCCAAAGAGGTCACCGACACGCAGCCAGGCTACGGACATTAGTTGGTCTACATCGGGCCCATTTAGGGCCCGGAAAAAGCGTCCGTGAAGTGCCTTACTCTACCATACTTCCCTGCGATCGTTAGTGTCAAGCACTAGAGGTTTGCGCCAGTTCTCGTTAGCCAAGGAGTGTGGGGTAAGGCCCTTATCCACCGCCACTACATCTCGATGCATACCACCGTCAGCAGCTAGGAAATATTCCCTCAGACTACATACCTCGTGTTTGTGGAGGGTCTTAGCATTTAAAAAGCATCGGCCTCCACACTTCCGCGGGATATACAGTCTCATCACCGACGAACGTGGGTGATGCATTCGAAATGCAGTCAGCAGTGTACGCCTATTCAGGGCATCAAGTTCTCTTTGAGTCCATTTGAGTACGCCGAAAGAGTACATCAATACCGGCATGACCCAACTGTTGAAGGCGCGCAGCTTGTTGCCGCCCGATAGAAGGATATTAAATACCTTCTTCAGGCGGCCAAAGAAGCGCTTCTTCAACGATTGCTTCATGTCAGTAACATTGATACCTAACGCTTCCGACACACCCAAATACTTATAGGTTTCGGTTGGAGTGAGGGGCTCAGGTTTATGAAATCTGAGAGTTGAGTTCCCACGGATTCCACAACCTCCCCTCGCTTTACACGCATGACCGCACATATGTCCACACCAAACTCCATCCTGATGGCACTACTGAAGGTTTCAGTTACCTTCAGTAGCTCCATCAGTTGCAGATTGCTGGGGGCAAAAAGTTTCAAGTCATCCATGTAAAGGAGGTAAAATATAACCTGACCACCTCTCTTCAACCGATAACCTAGCCCTGAATTCTCCAGCAGTGTGCTTAGAGGAATCAAGGCCAGGCACAACCAAAGCGGACTCAAACTGTCACCCTGGTACATACCCCACTCGATCCTTACCGGTTCGCTGTTCCTCTGGATTTGTCAACATCTTGGATAGCGAAGGACCGTCCTCCATTGCCTCATACATGACATCAGGAAGGTGCGTAGTGTTGCATCAACTTTATACAATTCTAGCACCCTCATGAGCCATGTATGAGGAACTCAGTCATAGGCCTTCTTATAGTCTATCCAACATGTCGACACATCATTTCGGAAACGCCGAACCTGTTGGCTAATGATCATATCTATGAAGAGAAGCTCCTTAGTACCACGGGACCCATTCCTACATCCATTTTGAGAGGCAGACATGATACAGTTACTATCTATATGTGTGTTAATCTTAGCTCTCAAAATGGATGTAAGAACCTTACAGACCGTCGTCGGTAAACACGTGATCGGTCTATAATTTTTAGCTTCCGCAGTACTACCTGATTTATGGAGCAGGTGGGTTATTCCTGTAGTTAGAAATTGGGGTAGCGACCCTGACTCTAAGGCAGACTGGATCTGAGATGCCAAGCGGGCATGCGACCTCGTAAACCATTTTATCCAGAAGTTGTGCAGCCCGTCCGGTCCTGGAGATTTCCAGTTAGGTAACGGACCGACTACACGAGCTACATCTTGGGGGCTGATGATAATTGCCCCCATTTCTGGTATTAGATCCCACGCGCGCTCAACATCCCGAATCCAATCGCCCTCAGTATAACAGACAGGCACCGACCAGATGCTGCGCCAGAACGAATATATGGCGTCATCATCCGGCAGATGCGTAGTAGTCACACCTTGGTCCGGTCGCTCCCAATCCCTATACACCCAGCTTTCATTACTTCGGAATGTGCGTTTCTGGGTGTACCGCTCCACTCGCCGCTTATACCTGCGAATACGGTTTGCCCATGCAAATACTTTCTGCTTCAGGAAGTCAAAGCGCTCTATGATACGGGACAAATAGAATAAAACGCCCGTCTTACAAAGCGCATCACTCTTGGGCGAACGTTGCCCTCCTTGAAGCAGATTAGTTTGCCTATGAAGGCTCTGGTCCCACCAATACGACGATTGATCCTGCACTGCCAAGCCGGCACGCTGGCTTCGGTCATGCAGCTCTGTCATTAGGAAATTTCACGTGAGCTTCACGACATGCCGCTACAGCCACGCAGTACAGTATCGAGTGTGTATCAGTGAGGTCTTCGCAGTCATCAAAATATTTTGACAACTGCGAATCCAGAGCAGCCACCAGCGCCCTATTCTTGTTATGTATGGGAAAACGTGGTAAGCGTGGCCTAATTTCGAGCGGCATGCTGCAATATTCCCGAATAGCACACTCCAAAGCACTCGTCAAATCATCATTGCACTCCTCAATTCGTCATTGCAATGGGTACTTACGTTCGTAACCATGTCACTAAACTCCTCGTCAGCGTGGCTGGAGATATGGTTGGATGGTGGTACCAACACTAGTACCACTGTCTGCGACGGAGAGTCAATGACATGGTACCCATTTCAGATCGGAGGCGATCAAGTTCAGTATCATCCAATATATGATTACGCTGGATAACCCGCACCTGATCTGAAAGTCATTGGGCCGAAACGTTGACGGCTGGCTCAAGCACCTGGAACAAAGAGAGCATCCGAACACGTTACGCGATCAGATTGTTACCTTCCCCTGTAGCCCCATAATATGAGCGCATGACGTTTTCATTGATGGATTGCGTCCATCGTATGCGCTGCACACTTCCGCCGGGAGCTGGGACCCTATCAGAAGCCGGTGGGCCTCGAGGTCCTAAGCCGCTCGGCAGCCGGCGTCCTCCCCGTCGACGCGCAGGTGGTGGTGTCGTCGGCGGCGAGGCCAAAGACTACTATAGTATACGGCGAGGCCGAGCTGAGGGTACGACTCAAAGAGGTACGACTTTAGATAATGTGACGTAGAATTTATGGATGAAATTTGATTAAATATGCCTAAAAACTATCTAAATCACTAGACATATTTATTTTATGGAGTAAAACTGTACGGGCTGTAGTAGTTAACTCCGTACACTGATTAGTCGTGAAGGTTTGAAAGTTCAGTAAAGTATAGAGAAACACTTTCCACTAAGATGCAATAGTTAAGTTTATTAAGTTATGAATTAGTTACAGTACTAGAGTGGAAGGCGATTATTTCTCTCAGTTGTTGATAGCTACACAGTTATGAGTTCACTATATTTTACTTCATTAGTCATGTTATTTTATAATGTGAAATTATGACGCATATCATTAGGCTAGAGTAGGTTACAAAGTAAGCAGAAAAATGTACGGCGATGAGACCGTACATATTGGCAACCCCCTAAAGAAGCTAAGATGAGTAGAGAGAGAAAGAAACGCCTGTACAAAATCTATCTTAAAGTAAAGTAAAATGATTAATCAAAAGTAAAGGCAATGTTGTCTTGATGTCCTTGAGGTTGAACGTGGCCGATGTCTGTAGGCGACTGCTGGTTTTCTTCTCTGGCAGTCTGCTTTCGAGATCCCATTGGTTGAAGTTCGATGTCCTCATGCGTTGGCGTTTTCTTTATCTTCCTCGAAAGCCGCTTTCTGAACAGTGCGTAGTATTTCTTAGTTACGATCCACAGGAAAGTGATGACAGCAATTGTTAGTAAAAGGTAACAAATTGCATATTGGTGAACATCATGATCCGTGATAGTGGATGGTAGTTTTGGTTCGTTCTCTTCTTGGAAGCGCAGCTTCTTGTCAATTTCTTCAAAGTCGTTTTTCTTGAGAGTGAAGAGTTCGTGTGCCGCGTTATGAAGTGTGACGTTGACAATGTTGTTTATCGGCGAGTTCAGGTTCGGGACATGCATGTCATAGTTCACGTTGAGGTTGCTGTTGTACTGATTGTGCGAAGTGATGGTGAGTTCTTTTGACCGCAGCACGCATCCTTGACTCAAAGTAACTATAGCCGCCGATGTAATCGTTTGCGATATTACGTCGTTTTCACAAACAGTACGTAATTCGCACCTTTCGCAGCAAACAACCAGCCAGCTGTTTGATTCTTGCAACTTGATCCATGCCTCCTCGCACGTCACGCTATCTACGTCACACGGTGACGTAGTAGTACGATGACCCAGTAGTTTTGCTTCGCAAGGTGCATTCTTGTTTTGTAAGTTGAACACAGGTATGTTTGCGTTACAAATGAAGTTATGTTCTTGTCTTTTGATGCATAGCTTGAAATCTTTTTCGTTTAGTGAGATGTAAGAATTCTTCTCAAAGTTCACGGCAATGTATTCCGACGATAATTGCATCAATTTGTAATTTGACTCCGTCTTGAATGGTATGGCGATAGCCCGATAGTAAGTGAAGTCCTCATTTGAAATTAAGGGAATGTGAACTTCGAACATGAAGTAGTTTCTTGTTATTCGTGCTTTCACGTATAGCAACTTGTAAAGTTCCTTGATATCTTCTCTGATATTTTCCGTCGGCAATGACAGAGTTCTCGGCAGTCTGCCAGATATGTCTTCTAGTTGCTTTACAAGGCTGACTGGTGATATCAAGTGCACGTCCATATGCCCCCTTAAGATTTCGTAGTAGTAGGGATGCTGTAAGCGAAGCGGAGTTGAAGTAGCTAGTGGCCATTATTGTTTGTATTTCTGTTTCAATGCTGTCCATGTTCTTCTTCGTTTCGTCCATAAATTGTTCTATTATTTTGCATTGAAGCTTGATATTTTCATCGTTTTTCTTCAGAACGTCATTTTGTAGTTGCATGATCGATGTTTGGTTTTTTGCGAGTTCACGCAAGTAGTTTTCGTTACGCTGTATGGCTTCAATATCTTTGTGGTATTTGTCAGCAAATTTCTGGTCTAAGACTCCGAATAAGCTGTTGGCTACCATGCCTACTCCGTCGATCAAGCCGCGCTTCTTGCGTGTAGATAAATGTTTTTGGGGAGCCAGCAGGATCGTGTTGTAAAAGTCGAGTAGTTCCATCTCGTGGGAAAGTTGATCCGTTGTAGCTTGACAATAACTTTGGTGGATCTTTTGGCAAAGGTCACTTACACCGTTAATGTATTTTTCAATGTGTTGAACGCCTTGCCAGTAGTTTGTTAAGTTGTAGTATGTGAGCAAAGTCCATTCATCGTGTATTAGTTCAACCTTGCCGATGGTGTCATAGTAAATCGGTCGCTCGGGTTCCAGGTTGGTAATTTGAGTGCCCGACCTTAGTTGCGAACAATCTGAGTCATTCACAAGTATTAACAGTGTGAACAGATACATGAAAATGTTTGTAAGACATTTTTTTCAGAGTTTTTTCTTGTGGAAGTTTTTTCGGTTGCCTTGGTCTCCTGTAAATTTGTCTTGCATTCTTCATTATTTTTGATGTTAGTGTTGATGGGTAGAGCTGATAGTTTTATTATGGGTCGTTTAATGACGCCAGTTTGTGTTTTCAGCGTTGTCACTCTAACATATCCGTCCGCTCCAGGGTGAAGTTCTAGCACCCGTCCCATAGCCCATTTTCCTGGCGGCAAATTGTTTTCCCGGACTAGTACGATGTCTCCCTCGCTGAGATTTTTCTTGGGGTTATTCCATTTGCTGCGTGTTTGTAGTTGTGCAAGATAGTCGCTTGACCAATTCTTCCAAAATTGTTGGTGCATATGTTCTGTTAATTGCCATCGTCGGCGTAGATCCATTTTGTTTTCAGTGTAGTCAGCTCGTGGTAAAGACATTGTTGGTCCCCCCGTCAGGAAGTGACCTGGTGTAAGATAGTTATAAAATTCTTCGGGGTCTTCAGTGAGTTGGCAAAGTGGCCTGGAGTTCATGCATGCTTCTATCTTCGCAAGCAGGGTAGTAAACTCCTCATACGTCAGTTTTTGGTCTCCTAGCACCCGACGAAGGTGATACTTCATTGACTTGACCGCTGCTTCCCATAGTCCGCCAGCAGTTGGCCAAGCGGGCGCATTAAAATGCCATTGTACCCCCATGTCTGCGATGTTCTTGAAGAAGTCAGGTGACAAGTATTGCTTGAAGTCTTCGAACTCTTTCTGAAGCAACCTTGATGCGCCGATGAAATTTGTACCACAGTCTGAGTAGACGTGACTTGGTGTTCCGCGCCTGGAACACATTCTCTGGAAGGCTGCTATGAAGGTTTCAGTGCTTAAGTCCGATGCAAGTTCTTATGTGTACAGCCTTTGTCACCATGCATACAAAAATGCATATGTAACCCTTTGAGGTTCGCACCCCTCTCCCTTTGTTGAGTCTGACTTCGACGTGCCCTGTGAAGTCAACCCCCGTGTGGGTGAACGGCCGCGAAGGTGTTACTCGTTGTGGTGGCAGTTCTCCCATAAGTTGATTCAACTGCGACGGGTTGTAGCGATGGCAGCGCACACAGCGCCGTAGTTCAGCTTTCACCGCTCTGTTGCCGCCAACGATCCAATACCGTTGCCGGATGTGCGCTAAAGTTAGTCTGGCTCCTCCATGTAAAGTCGTCTGATGAGCTTGTTGAATCACCAATTCAGTCAGTCGTCCACCCTTAGGTAGAATGATTGGATTCTTCATTTCAAAAGGTAAACTGGAGTGGTTCAGTCGACCCCCGACTCGGAGTATGCCGCTAGTATCTAAGTATGGTTTAAGTTTGAAAATGTTACTTTTCGTAGGAATCATTTCTTTCTTCATAAGTTGTTTATATTCTTGCGTAATTTCCGTTCGTTGCACATATTTTATTATTTGTTCATTTGCTTTGTTTAATTCGCATAAAGTGAGGTATCCGGTGTCACGTTTCGTGTTGTTACGTGCGTTTCCGATAAATCGTTGTATCCATGCTACAATTCTGTTTACTTTGGAAAATGAACTGCAATTAGTTAATAAGTTATGAATACAATTATTGGTTTCATTGTTCATAGAGTTCGATTTCGCTTGGCAAACGTTGCCTATGCTAGTTGTAAATGTGCATGTTATATTTTCTTCACGACTTTTTTCTTGGAAGGTGGTCAGGAATGTAGGGCCTTCCCACCACAGATTGAATGTTTTAAGCTTCGTTGGTAGCAATCCTCTTGATGCACAGTCTGCAGGATTATCTTGCGACTTCACATAACGCCATTGCGTGGCAGGCATTAAGTGTGATATTTTTGCAACTCGATTGGCGACGTATTTTTCCCTCTTAGATGTATCTCCCTGTATCCACGCCAGTACCACTTGGGAATCGCTCCAAGCGCTTGTAGTTATGTCGAATTCATTCAGCGCTACTCTGATTTTTTCGATGAGTTGCGCTAGTAAGAGTGCGCCGCAAAGTTCAAGTTTCGGTAATGTGATCGTTTGTGATAAGGGCGCTACTCTTGTTTTAGCAGCAAGTAATGTTATTGTTGGCTTGTTATGTTCATCTCTCACGCAGCTGTAAACCACCCACGAGTAAGCCTTTTCACTGGCGTCGCAGAATCCAAATAGTTCGATCTTCTGCTCTGTTAAACCGATCCAGCGCTTGATTTTTATGTTTTTTACGTTGGGCATGTCAGCTCTTAGTTTCAGCCACTTATCTGCTATAAAAGGGGGTAACTGATCATCCCAGTTAAGTTTGTTGACCCATACTTCTTGAAATATTATTTTTGCCGCAATAGTTATGGGTGACAGCCAACCCAGTGGATCATAAAGTTGTGATATTTCTGAAAGAAGCCGCCTTTTGGTTATTTCCGGACGGCATTTTTCATAATTTCCAGTTAAACGCAAATGTGTCGGTCTGAGGATTCCAACCAAGTCCGAGTGTTTTCATGGATTCTTCTTGCTTGAAATCAAAAGTGTTTTTGCGTGAGATCTGATCATTATTTAAGTTCTTTAGCAATGCTGTATGATTGCTGGACCACTTGCGTAAGTTCATCCCGGCTCCTTTTAACATATCGATAAGCGATTTCTGGAGTTCCTGGGCCGCTTCCAGTGAGTTGTGGCCACTTATGACATCATCGACGTATGCTTCGTTCAGTAGTACTTTGGCAGCCGTGGGGTATTTGTAGCCATCATCGTATGCAAGTTGTTTGATGGTTCTCATGGCTAGCCATGGTGCGCACTTAGTGCCATAAGTAACAGTGCAGAGTTGGTATTCTTGCAATTTCTCTGACGGCGTAGTTCGCCAAATAATTTTTTGCAATTGTTGTTGTTCCTCAGACAGCCAGATACATCGGTACATTTTCTCGACATCAGCAGTAAAGGCGTATTTGTACGTTCTCCATTTTATGATAAGCTCTTGAATATCTTTTTGTAGGTTGGGACCCTTTCCCTGTATGTCGTTCAGGCTGTATCCCGTTTTAGTTTTCTGAGATGCATTGAAGACAACTCTGAGGTTCGTGGTAGTAGATTCTTCACGAAGTACTCCGTGATGTGGTAAGAAGCATTCAGCAGTTGAAGATGTCATGGGTTTTGCTAGTTTCATATGACCCAACTCCAGGTATTCCCTAAGGAAATCTTTGTATAGCAGTTCAAGTCGGCCATTTCTTTGAAACCTTTTTTCTAATTGCAACAATTGTGAAACTGCAATCGTTTTCGATGTTCCGATCTTATTTTCATAATCTGGACATAAAGGCATCTTCACAATGTATTTTCCATCTGATCCACGGCGAGTAGTTTCTTTGTAGTAAGTTTCACACTGATCGTCTTCAGATCGGTCTGTGTTTGTTGTGGTGACGTCTTCACACTCCCAAAATTTTGTTATTTCAGCCAAGTCTAGTAGGGTGACGTTACAGTTAAAAGTGTCTAGTTTTCCACACAAAATCCATCCCAGCTGTGTTTGTTGCGCAACGGGGGACCTTGGGGTACCTTTAAGTATTCCATCTTGGATTATTTCGGCGTATACGTCAGCTCCAAGCAATATGTCAACAGACCTTGAAATGTTAAAATCTGGGTCTGCCAATTTTATGTTCTTCAAATGCGACCACTCTGGCCGTTCAAATGTGTTATTCGGTAGTTTGTTGATCAGTTTTTTCATTATCAATGCTTCAGTGTTGAAGGTATATTCGGAGTGGATTGATTTGCAGGTTAGGTGTAAACGTCCTTTACAGTCGCCTGAAGCAGTTCCAACTCCAGATATTCTTGCAGTTAGTTTTTTTCTTGGCAGCCTCAGGAGTTGCGCTGCATTTTCAGTTATCAGGTTGACTTGTGAGCCCTGATCTACAAGCGCACGAAGAGTTAAGTAAGTCCCATCTATGGACTTGACCTTAACTTGGACGGTTGTAAGTAAGACTTCCATCTCGTTGGCTGATAGATGATTTGAACTCGACGTTTCAGGTTCCCTCGAGGGTCGTTGACCTGAGCGTTGGTTGTCATTGCTCGTTGAAGGTGTATTTTTGTTGGAATTGTTGTAATGTAAGAGTGTATGATGCTTCATCTTACATTCCTTACAAGTTTTTACAGAGTTGCAAGTTTGATTATCGTGTCTGAACAAACAGTTTTTGCATAGACGCAATTTTGCAACTGTGCTGTTTCGTTGCTTAGTATCCGAGTCAATAAATTGCTGACATCGCATCAAAACATGATCGTTTTTGCAAAGAGGGCACTGCCCGTATGAAGTGTGGTAAGTTTTTGGATGCCATTTCTTATGCTCGAAGGTTTTCCGAGATGCATTTTTTTCAGTTCCAGCTGACTTCTCTGAGCTCTGTATGTCCTTCTTTGAAGTCTTCATGGTTTCAAATGCCATAAACTGGTTTTCCAAGAACATCAGAAATTCTTGCAGTGTTGGCACTTCTCTGTTATCGTGCAAGTTCTTTATGTATTCGTTGTAGGTCCCACAGTCTAGTTTTTGTGACATCAAATGAACAATCATAGGATCCCAACTGGTTATATCAAAACCGATATTTGTTAAACCGTTTAGGCATTCAGTTGTTACGTCATGCAATTTCCTCAAGTTGTAAGCGTCTGGTTTCTGTATTACAGACAACTGCAACATAGTGTTCATGTAAGATGAGAATTGTAGTCGACGATTGTTGTAACGTTGGTTCAGTATTTCCCAACACGAATGTAATTGTCGGCGCTGATGGTCAAGTGTTGCACGAGTCTTTCTGCTTCACCTTTCAGCCTAGTTTTCAGATGCTGCATTTTTTGGGCCTTATTCAATGTCGGGTTTTTGTGTATCGTCTCCAGGAACAGGTCTTTGAAAGAAATCCATTTGTTATAGTGTCCTGAAAACTCTGGAATCTCGATTCTCGGAGCTGAGTGTTGGTGATGAGCGTTGGACCACATCTTGCTTTTTAGTCGTTTCCTTGCTCCGTCATATTTGGCTTCCATTTTGTTGAACATATCATAGTATGTATTTTTCGAGCCTTTTAGTAAGGCTTCCAGTTCCCAATGAGTATTGTCAATAGCTTCCCACTTCGACTTCAAGATTGACAGGTGATCTTCAAGTTCCCATTTTTCCGTAAGGACTTCAAACTCAATTTTTGCCATAGCCCGATCCATGGCTTTGAAGTTACATTCCTGTTTAGTCAGCAAAGTCTTAGTCTTGTCATCAGGTTCTCCCCGCGACAAGTCTGTCAGGTCGAATTTTACATTTTCTTCAGTGGTTTGTAACATTTTTAAAATGTCTGCTTTAGTTTCTTCGTACATGCTCTTTGTCTTACCATGGACATCTTCCGTGAAATAGTTTATGTTTTTATCTTCAATTTCTTGCAACAGCAATGTGTGCCGTGCATTGAAGTCCATCCATTGAGCTTCTAACGAGGACAGCCGCTTATTCAAGTATTCTTTTGTTTTTCTTGTTTTGCTATCCTTGTTATAGTTGCTGCATAATGCTTTGATGTTTTCAAAACAGTTTGATTGTAGTGGTAGCTTATTCATCTTGATAGGCTGTTGCTCCCTTGTAGTTGAAGACTCTTCTAGTTATCGTTAAAGACTCTTCCAGTTTCCGAAGGCTCTTCCAGTAGTCGAAGGCTCTTCTGGTAGTAAAAGTTTGTTCCGGTATTCAATGTGGCCTTACTCTTGTTAGGTATTTGCACCTTCTCAATCCAACTGGGGCGACCCTCTTCCGGGATACCAGCTGAACCGACTCGCTACCGTAACAAGAGTCACAACCGCACTGATATACACGAAGGCTCGAAGGACCATAAATGTACGGGCTGTAGTAGTTAACTCCGTACACTGATTAGTCGTGAAGGTTTGAAAGTTCAGTAAAGTATAGAGAAACACTTTCCACTAAGATGCAATAGTTAAGTTTATTAAGTTATGAATTAGTTACAGTACTAGAGTGGAAGGCGATTATTTCTCTCAGTTGTTGATAGCTACACAGTTATGAGTTCACTATATTTTACTTCATTAGTCATGTTTTTTATAATGTGAAATTATGACGCATATCATTAGGCTAGAGTAGGTTACAAAGTAAGCAGAAAAATGTACGGCGATGAGACCGTACAAAAACATTTTACTGCCTTGAACTTTCTCTAGTATATCTATAGTAGTCTATGCTTACGTAAAACGAAACGTACAATCATAGATGATACACTTTACAATGCCGAGACATAGGTAACCATCTATGTAGGTAACGTTAAAAGTGTCATAATATTGTTGAATTTTTATGATTTTGTTTTTTTTATTTCTCGTAAACCATTAATTTCCGTGCAAAAAGAACTTCACGTAAAAGCTTCTAATAATATTATCTTTCTGTGAAAAAAAATATGGATTCGAAACTCCACGTCACATCATCTAAAGCTTAGCCGAGCTGAGCGACGAGGCCGGAGGTGGTGGGCGTGCACGGCGAGCTGCTGATCTCGTCAACCGTGTTTTTCCAATTTTTCGGTTTTTGTTCATTATATTATTGTAGTCTTTGTTCATTACAGCTTAGGTGTCATTAAATCTCTTGTTTTTTGGTGTAGAGGTGGTAGTTTTTCATATTATATTCTATGTGGGTTCTTGCTTTATTGATATTTAATTTTGCTTTTGGTTGAGGGCTTGAAAATACTTGATAAAATATTATTGAAATCGAAAAATAGATTGGACAATTTTTTGACACGTCTGGCGTTTTTAGTGTTATTCCATTTATTAATCTTTATGTGCAGCATGCACATAAAGTTTAATAAATGGAATTGAATATTTAAAAATTTACATTTTTTAAATATTCAATTCCATTATTATTATTCCATTTATTTTATAGTTTAAACATACAATTACATTTTTAAATATTAAAATATCAAAATATAAAAACATTTAAAAATATAAAAAATAGTATCCCACCGGTATCGGGATAGGGTCCAAGCTACCGGTGGTCAGGGCTCCTGAGAGAGGAACCTCCTAACTATGCGCGCCGTGTCCAGGAGTACTGCCTTCTGGATCAAGCCCTTGATCCAGCTGCCCAACGAGAGCCTCCTTAGGTGTTCGTCGAGGCTCTTGGCTATTAAGCCATTGGCCGTCACGACTATCGGCACAATGACTGCTGTATCCACCTCCCACATGTCGACAACCTCGCGAGCCAGATCAAGATACTTTGTTTTTTTATCTTTCTCAGCCGTCATGAGGGACAGCTATATCAACAATCATTGTGCGACGCTCTTGTCGATCTATCACCACTATGTCAGGCTTATTGGCAACAATAGTCCTATCAGTGATGATAGATCGATCCCAATACAACGTGATATTGCCATTTTCGAGAACTGGGTCGGGCTCATACCTATAGTACGGTACTTCAGATTCCACAAGATTGTATTTAAGAGCAAGTTGCTGATGGATAATCCTGGCTACAAGGTTATGTCTATGCAAATAGTCTCCGTTAGCTAGACGAGAACAACCAGAAATAATGTGTCGGATTGATTCCCCGGGTCGGTGGCATGCCCGACAGATGTCAACCGTACCGTCCTTCACAATATATTTCCGGTAGTTATTCGTCATCATAACTTCGTCCATAATCGCACAGACAAACCCTTCGGTTTCCCCGAATAGGTCACCAAAGCGCAGCCAGGATACGGACGCTAAGAGATCTACATCAGGTCCATGTAGGACCCGGTAATAGCGTCCGTGAAGCTCCTTGCTCTGCCACACTTCCCTGCGGTCATTAGTGTCCAGTACTTTAAGTTTGCGCCAGTTCTCGTTTGCCAAGGAGAGCGGGGTGAGGTCCTTGTCCACAGCGACCACATCTCGATGCATACCCACGTCGGTTTCTAGGAAATATTCCCTAAGGCTGCATACCTCGCGGTTGTGTAGGGTCTTAGCATTTAAGAAGCCACGACCCCCACATTTCCGCGGGATATACAGCCTCATCACCGATGATCGTGGGTGATGCATCCGATTTGCGGTCAGCAGTGTGCGGACCCTCCTATCCGGGGCGTCAAGTTCCGTCTGAGTCCATTTGAGTATGCCGAAAGAGTACATCAATACCGGCATGACCCAACCGTTGAAGGCGCGCACCTTGTTCCCGCCTGATAAAAGACTATTTAGTACTTTATTCAGGCGGCCAAAGAAGCGCTCCTTCAGCGACTGTTTCACGTCAGCAGTATTGATGCCTAACGCTTCCGACATACCCAAATACTTGTAGGTTTCGGTTGAGCAGAGGGATCTAAGGTGTATGGAATCCGAGAGTTGAGTTCCCACGGATTCCATAATCTCCCCTCGCTTTACATGCATGACTGCACATTTGTCCACACCAAATTCCATCCTGATGGCGCTACTGAAGGTTTCTGTTACCTTCAGTAGCTTCATCAGTTGCAAGTTGTTGGGGGCAAAGAGTTTCAGATCATCCATGTAAAGGAGGTGTGATATGACCTGACCACCTCTTCTCAACCGATAGCCTTGTCCTGAACCCTCCAGTAATGTACTGAGAGGGTTGAGGGCCAGACAAAACCACAGTGGACTCAGACTTTCGCCCTAGAATATGCCGCGCTCGATCCTTATCGGTTCGCTGTTCTCCTGTATCTGCCGACATCCTGGATAGTGAAGGACTGTACTCCAATGCCCCATACACGACATCAGGAAGGTGCGCAGAGTTGCATCAACCATTATTATTATTATTTTTTTTTTATAATTGAATATTTAAAAATTTACATTTTTAAATATTCAAATATAAAAACATTTAAAAATATACAAAATAGTAGCCCACCGGCATCGGGATAGGGTCCAAGCTACCGGTGGTCAGGGCTCCTGAGAAAGGAATCTCCTAACAATACGCGCCGTGTCCAGGAGTACTGCTTTCTGGATCAAGCCCTTGATCCAACTGCCCAACGAGAGCCTCCTGAGATGTTGGTCGAGGCTATTGGCTATTAAGCCATTGGCCGTCACGACTATCGGCACAATGACTGCTGTATCCATCTCCCACATGTTGACAACCTCGCGAGCCAGATCAAGATACTTTGTTTTTTTATCTTTCTCAGCCTTCACGAGGTTCTCGTCATGGGGGACAGCTATATCAACAATCATTGTGCGACGCTCTTGTCGATCTATCACCACTATGTCAGGCTTATTGGCAACAATAGCCCTATCAGTGATGATAGATCGATCCCAATACAACGTGATATTGCCATTTTCGAGAACTGGGTCGGGCTCATACCTATTGTACGGTACTTCAGATTCCACAAGATTGTATTTAAGAGCAAGTTGCTGGTGGATAATTCTGGCTACAAGGTTGTGTCTATGCAAATAGTCTCCGTTAACTAGACGAGAACAACCAGAAATAATGTGTCGGTTTGATTCCCCAGGCCGGTGGCATGCCCGACAGATGTCAACCGTACCGTCCTTCACAATATATTTCCGGTAGTTATTCGTCATCATAAAACCGCCGCTCCATGTAAAATACTGGTATTCAGCTGCATCCGGTTAGACTGGAAGCCGACCCCAAGATAGTTGGGAAAAAGGCTAGGCGGAACATTCGTCATCATAACTTCGTCCATAATCGCACAGACAAAACCTTCGGTTTCCCCGAATAGGTCACCAAAGCGCAGCTAGGATACGGACGCTAAGAGATCTTTAGTGTTATTATTATTATTTGGTTTGACTTTATTTTGTTTTTTTTTTTTAATTTTTATTATGTACTTCATTGTAAATATAACTGGGTTATTATTTTGTTTTTTTTTCTCCTCCTTTTCCCAGTAATTTTTAACGTTGTCTGACAGTTTGAGTACTTTTGCAGCCTACCTAAATGTCCTTTTTTTGGTATTGTTTATAGTCATTGAGCTCCTTAGTATTTGGTTCCCACCTTAAAATAAGAAAGGTTATAGACGAAGTGTCAAATCCAGCAATCTGAAGTACCACAATGAGAAGCCAGCTTGTATCTGTACACGCGAAATAAGCTCACATAGACAAAATGAGAAGCCAATACGTCATCGTTACGTTCAGTGTCACTCAGACCGCCAGAAGTGTCACTGTACAATATCGGTACAAAGTTCCTTGGAGCCTGTGATACTGATTAAAACGCCGTACCTCAGAGCATGATAAATTTATTATTTTCTATACCCAAGCTTATATACTCTGCCAGGTAACGAAACCATAGCGCGATCTAATTCGATCCCAACGCCATCTATCGAGTTAGCAGGAACTTTTTAGCTAAATATTACAGACTTATGTTTGTGGGATTGCGTTGGGATCGATCACATATTTTACATTGAACAGTCACTGTGTTTTAAAAATTAATTAAAATGCCGTCGTGTGTCTCACAACACAACGCACAAAAAGGCTAATGGAATCACTTTTCACAAATGAGTAATGAATTTTAATCGTATTTGCTTGATTATAAAATATGCTATCGGAATTTTATTGGGTGACGTTAGGCATCTGTAATAAATAGAGACCGGATTTTAAGCAACATAAAAAGCTTGAAATATGCATGCAAATACGCATGAAAAATGCTTGAAATATGCACGAAAACTGACAGAATAAGCAACATTATTAAATGACTAAATATTTTTTTTGTTTTATAAATATTATTCCTTTAGATTTAAGTTTTTTTTAGTAAATACTTGTTTTAAGTTTTACACTATTAAGTATGTATCTTTATAATTTATAGTTTTTAATAAAGTAAAAAACTATTAAGTTTTAGATTTTTTATTACAAAAGCAGCATACATTTAGTAAACTATCCATTGATAGACGATAATCGATACAGTAACATGTTACATTATTTAATATTTTTGTAAACATTAACAATCAAGTATTGTTCTAAGTGTTCGTGGTAAGATTATGTCTTCGATCATTCAAAATATTTTTATACGTCGAAAATGATCGCTCCACATCTACTGAGGTAACTGGGCAGAATTTGAACTTGGGTGCTATGTTAGCGCTTATATTTTCTGGCAAAACTTCCGCCGGCCCATTAATAAAGCTACGACGATCGACGAGCGCGACGATCATTTGTCTCTTTCATTTTATTATCGTACCATAACAAAAGACGCGCGGCTGCTGAGTGCGCTGCGCTCGAAATATACTGTAAATTATAGCGATAATATGCATCATCATTAGATCTTAGGAAAAATATGCTATTAGCGCTGAAAATGGCTTAAATATGCAAGTGCATATGCAAATATGCAAATGCACATTATCCGGTCTCTAGTAATAAATTGTTAGATATTCCCCTTCCAACCTACCCGCAACGAGTGGAAGTGTATAAAAATGCATGGCGCGCTGTCAACGGGCTCTTCTTCGTTTGGCTCCGGACGCGACTGACGTATTTTAGAGTCGTTATAATGTTATTCAAAGATCGTGTTTATAATGTTGTAGAAGTAGGAACGTAATTGTTATTGTAAAACGTTTTTAAGCAATAAAACTTTCTTGGTTGATGAGTCATTTATTTTCATTTAAATAATAACCGCTTCTGGTCCTTAAGATCAGAAGTGGGATAGCCACGCGTTCTAAGCCGTTTTTGCCATCTAAATACCTAAGTGCTTGGTTATTTTATCCTGTCAAAGAGAACGTTAAAGTGAAGTGTTGTACTTTTAATCGTAAAGTGCAGACTTGTCAACCGTAAGTAAGTTTTGTTTCCTTATAAAGTGTCCAGAGCGTGTTTCGGTTCAGAGGACGTAAGAACTCGTTGGAGCGACAATTTGCTACTCTTAGTTCTTACGAATCGCGCCGCGATAGTTTTAATTACACACCACTTTTATCACGCACTACCCTCAAAATAGATTGATAGACCATTGCGACAGATTTTATAAGCATCAGTGTTTTGCGTAGAACTCGTGGCAGTTCTCGTTCTTGTAGATCAGTGTTTTTCAAACTGTAGGTCGCGACTCGCGACCCCAGGGGGTTCCAAAGTTTTGCTTGGGGTGTCACGGTCGCAAGCCAAGTAAAAATATAAAGCGAGGATTGCTAATCTTGCACTAGAAGAAGGCCCATGCCTGTTAATTTTTCAATATTTTTAAAACCTTTGTTCTATTTTTGTCACGCAAATAGTGTGATCTGAAACATATTCGACTTAGATGTTTAGGTTTAAAAATAAATCACAATAGTGCATTACGCCCGCTCGCTCCCCGCATTGTTACGGCCCTAGGGGGTAGCCACAATTTTTTTTAAATGAATAATTATTGGTCGCGTGTTCAAAAAGATTGAAAAACGCTGTGACTCGTGTGACTGTTCTCTTGATCGAATTCATACGAGATTAGAAGTTATTGAACGTAGTTACCGATTATCAATTACTGAACGTCCGTTGCATTCAAATACCGAAAGCCAGTTATTTTTATCCAATACGGTTTAATGACCCCTGATTGCAAACAATGTTCAAGTTTTAAGCGGCTACACTTTTTAAGTTGAAAACTACCTACCTGTTGAAGTTTTAACTCTGGCGGGTTTGAAATTGCTTTTTCGGGTGGGTAAGTCAGTAGTTACCAGGGGCGACTGATTGTAGTACATGGTCAGGTACGGCCGAGCCCAAGGAAAGTGAATACTCTCTTTCGATCATTGGAACCTACTAACGTTACCGGTCCTGTAGTTTCTGGGGCTTGCAAGCTATTTTCGCTGTTAAATTGCAGGCCATGCCTCTTAAGACAGCAAGCATATCAAGCCTGCTGAGGAAGGGTAAAACTATTTTGCGTGCCGCTGAGCAGTATACTCGCGACTACCCACATACATAAACTGCTTGACTAACGAACCGGTTTCAGCAATATTTGTTACGCCAGTGCTATTGGAGTTGTGTGAGTTGGGTGACTTCAGCCACACTGGTCAACTTTCAAGGTTGAGCAACCCTTGAAGGGGTTGGTCTGTGGATGGGTGACTGAATTATTACATACCGAGACTTCTCCGTGCCTCGGATTGGACCTGTTTCAGGATAGTGCAGACTAGATGTGCAGTCGCTGCGTGTGAGGTGCTGGTGCTTGCCTGCATCCGCTGTGTCATGCGCAGTGGCCCGCGTCGTGGTGCGCGGTGGCGCCCTGCGTGAAGCGCTATGGTGTGCGCTGCGTGAAGCGATATGGTGTGCGCTGCGTGAAGCGCTATGCTGTGCGCTGTGTGATGCGCATGGTGTGCGCTCCGTGGTGCGCGCTGGCCACTTCATGGTGCGCTGAGTGTGCGCGCCGTGGTGCGCAGTGAGGCGCTGGGTGTGTGCTCCGTGGTGCGCTGTGAGGCGCTTCATGGTGCGCATGAAATGCACTATATGGTGTGCTGTGCTGCGCTGCATGGTGCGCTGGGTGTGCGCTTAATGGCGTGCGCTGCGTGGTGCGCACGACTTGATGCCTGTGTCTTCATGACGCATTGCTCAGTACCGCGGGCATATGAGAGACATGCGGACTTTATGCCTCTGTCTTTATGACGTGGTTGGTAAGTGACGACGAGCCTTCGTGGGGCCTCTGTCGTGGTTACATTGATGAGCATGCTAACGTTTGGGCCTCTGCTCTGTTTTGCGGTCATGGTGGAGACATGCAGAACTTTTGGGCCTCTGTCTCAATGACGCAATGTGTCACAAATTCATAGTAAGCATAACCTTTGGGCCTCTACTATCTATTCGTGAAAACGACAAGCGAACGTTTGGGCCTCTGTCGATAACAATGTATTGCGAGTGATGGAAATCCGGATTCTATCATTAGCTATGCACTGAATGTCTTGGGTTTGAAGCTGTTTCAACTTTAAAAATCACTATTGATGGTCCTTGTTGCTGGCGCTTGAGTGCACGCTTGCGCCTGGAACACTGGACAAATTCGTGAATCCTTACTTATGAAACTACTTCAGGCTGAATAAGCTTCAAACCATAGTGGTCATGTTATTTAATTACTCATCTACTCTTATGTATTTTCAGATAATGATGACGGTCAAAATAATGATGATGGCCAGGTTGTGACAGATGGATCTGATGGGAATGAAGTTGCGGTCGAGGACGTCACGCTATCAGGAACGGCCGTGTTAGATATTCCCCTTCCAACCTACCCGCAACGAGTGGAAGTGTATAAAAATGCATGGCGCGCTGTCAACGGGCTCTTCTTCGTTTGGCTCCGGACGCGACTGACGTATTTTAGAGTCGTTATAATGTTATTCAAAGATCGTGTTTATAATGTTGTAGAAGTAGGAACGTAATTGTTATTGTAAAACGTTTTTAAGCAATAAAACTTTCTTGGTTGATGAGTCATTTATTTTCATTTAAATAATAACCGCTTCTGGTCCTTAAGAAAATTATAAGTTTCCCAAAAAAAGGGGTAAATTTCCAAATTAGTGTAGATGGTATTGACTGCTATGCTTTTTTTGCTTTTTTAGATTTCCAAGAGACTTACGACGATTTTTAGAAAAAATAGAAACGACATTAATTGGTCCCATCATTATATTCGGTCGTTTGTAGCAATCATTTTCAAGAAAATGATTTTTATTTATCAAAAATGTGGACGTCGGATGATAAGAAGTGCGATTCCTAAAAAGGTATTTTTGTTAGACATGTGTCGAATGTATGTCTATCGTATTCATAAGCCCTTAAATGATAAATGATAAATGATGTTTATTCAGTAAATAGGTTACAAGGAACACTTTTACACGTCAATGTTTTTTTGTCAGTTTAAGCTAGATGAGGCCGGTGTTTCCTAGCTGACTACCCTGAGAAGAAACACCGAAACAAACTCAGAGGTCAAAGTCTCTTTTAGTGTTCAAATCCATACAATGTGGACTGGTTAGATCCTATGAGAACCATGTACGTTTATGTCTGGGATGAGCTTTATGAAGAAAGCAACACACGAATTCGAGTGGACCTGTCCAGACAGTGCAAGCATTTGTCAGTCATCGCGAAGCTCAACTCAAAACTCTGAGGTGCTCAACGAACCGACGAACAATACCAAAGTAAGGACATTTGAGTAGGCCGCAAAAAATACTCAAACTGCCAGACAATCATAAAATCTACATGAATATAACGACATACATAGTTCTCGCATTCACATTATTCTATATGAGGACCATGCAGCTTAGTGTCTGTAGTGGTCTTTTGAAGAAAGAACCAAACATATTTGAGTGGACCTGTCCAGTCAGTGCAAGCATTTGTCAATAGTCGAATAGCTCAACTTAAAAACCACTAAGGAGCTCAATGACATGACGAACAATACCAAAGAAAAGACATTTGGGTAGGCCGCAAAAGTACTCAAACTGTCAGACAACGTTGAAAATTACTGTAAAAAGGAGGAGAAAATAATAATAATAACCCACATAGTCCTCACATTTACAATAATTAAGTAATCAAAAAAAAATAAAAATATAATACTTTACAAAGTAAATATTTGTGTCAAACAAAATAGTAATCATAATATGTCAATCAAAAAATAAAAATAAATATAATACTTAACAAAGTATTCAAGTCAAAAAAAATAATAATAATAATAAAATGTCAATAAAAAAATAAAATAAAAAATATAATGCAATACTATACAAGTATTCATGTCAAAAACGAATATTAAAAAAAATATATATATAAAAAATTTTTCATCAGTAAGTAGTACATATGAAAACAATGGCTCATGTATATCATTGAAGCAGCTCAATCCCACGCCTTTTTGTCCTCAAGAAAGTCATTAATTGTGTAAAAAGCTTTCTGGCATAGCTTACGTTTAATAAATGATTTAAATTTATTTATGCTTAGTTCTTGAATTTGGCTAGGAAGTTTATTATAGAAACGTATACATTGACATCTAAACGAACCACCTATTTTTTCTTGAGCCTGGTTTTTGGTACAATAAATTTGTGTTTGTTCCTAGTATTTATGCTATGGATATCACTGTATCTTTTAAACAGATTAATATTTTTATGTGCATACATGAGATTCTCATAAATATATTGAGAGGGAACAGTCATAATATTAATCTCTTTAAATTTGTCTCTGAGGGAGTGTCTGGGACTTAATTTATAAATTGAAAGTAAGACTTGGAGAGTAATAGTTGAGTGTTAGACAACATTTCTTAAGTGCCGGTGTATAATAATTTTATCAATCTCTTTTTGCGTTTTTCCGGTTAAAATTGTTAAATAAAATATATTGTGTGTAATCATGTTTTGGGTTAATTATATAAATCTGTGTCAACGAAATATTGCGTTACACAATGATTTCTTTAAGGGACCAGTTTCTGTTGAGGTGTCTGATTCTTTGCTTTAAAAATTTAAATACTTTTACATTATATTTTAAGTGACGATCCTGTTTCTTCAACTTTATTCTCATTTTATGTTATCTGGGTATATCAAAGATTAACTCTAGGTCAACGTCTTCTTAAGGGTCAACTCACACCAAAAGAGCGTCGAAGCGCAGCGCAGTTTCAGTGCCATATGAATTTTAGCTTTATTTTCATTACTACAATACTTATTATCGCATGAGAAACGAACGAGTCGCGCGGATGCCCGCGGCGCCGCGGGAATTCCGGCGAATTCTATATTCTCGTCATAGATGACGCTACATCACTCCCCTCCGGAGATCGGAGATCGATTGTTCTTCGATGAGTCGTTCATACGTAATGCTTTCCAGGACAGTGGAAGGCTGGTTCCAGTGAGTCGGAACCGGAAGAGGCGCATAGTTCACGGTGAGTCGGAACTGTCTGCGGTGATGATATCCCAGTGAGTCGGGATGATGTTGCAGGCTCCAGTGAGTCGGATGAGTCGGAGTACTGCTGCGGGCTCCAGTGAGTCGGAGCGGTGCGTCGTTTCGTTGTCGGCGTTATCGTTGTCGGCGTTATCGTTGTCGGCGTATCGTTGTCGGCGTATCGTTGTCGGCGTTATCGTTGTCGGCGTATCGTTGTCGGCGTATCGTTGTCGGCGTTGTCGTTGTACTGGCTGGCTGCATGACTCGTTGCTGAAGAGCTTGGAGGAAGTGATGATGATAACGTCACGCTGGAGTAGCTGCACGAAGGCTGCGCTGACGTTCATAGTCGAGGGTCACCACTATGGAGGTGATGACGTCATGACGAAGGCTGCGCTCACGTTCATAGTCGAGGGTCACCATTATAGGTATGCCGGAACAGGGTGTAAAGTCCCGCAAACCTCCGTTGAAAAGGGAGGATCCTCCGACCAGACGGGTGTTGTATCTGGTCCGGGCAACTGCCCGATAGTTGATTTCGGGCTGTTGTATATGTTCAAATCGCGCGGAAAACTCTGCTTGCGCGATGTAGGAATTTTGCTGTTCTAGTTCCTGTGTAGCGTCATAGATGTCGCTACAAATTATTAGAGTTGTCTGTGGATGGAATTATTTTAATTATTAACTATTTTGCATTTTTATTGAATGGTTCTTATTTTTTCAGTTTCTTTGAAAAATTCTATGCCGTCGTTTTCACCAAGGTTTATTACATGGATCTATTTTACAAGTTTTATGCACTGTTTTCGTTTTACCTTGTAGAAACTCTATACAATTACAAAACTAGTTAAACAAAACTTCTAAGAAACTTGTTGCCTACATGTACAGGATCTCATGTTTTTGTTGTAGCTAAACTTGTAGAATTCGAGACAAAATTCATTCCGTAGGTTTATATTTTTTAGTAATAAAAAAAAACTTGTGACAATGGATAGAGAAGATGCTGAAGAACTTTACTTCATGTGTACTGTATACTTGTACATGCAAACTAAAGCAAATTCAAGAAAAAACGCAAGTACTGGTCGCGATCAAAAAAAAAGAAAAATAAAAGCTTGTAAAAATAACGCGGTCCGTCTAGTACGTTGAAAACTTTATCCAACAAGCATGAATAAAGTTTAAAACTTGTTTGTAACTAATATTCTAAATAATTTTGCAATAAAATAAACAATAAGTACTTGTCTATACCACGACTGTATTTTGTAGGTGAGAACACTATCAATGTATGAGACAAGTTTTATCATATCACAGACTTCAGTCTAAACGCAAATGTGTTTTATACTTGTATACAGGGTGTAACGGAAAGGTGTGGTCATATTTTAGGAACTGCATCTGCCCATCGATATGAACAACTTTCTTCAAGAAACTCCGAGGAACTTCTAAAAAAATTTTTTTACCTCCCATACAAATATTGATTAGCTGATGATAACTTTGTATGGAAAGTCCAATTTTTTTTTGGGAATTTTCTATTTTTTCTTAGAGAAAGGTGTTCATTTCCATGGGCAGAACCGGCTCCTTAAATATGACCACACCTTTCCGTTACAACCTGTATACAGGGTGTAAGGTACATGAACGCACATACGTGTTCCAGTGATTCAGTACATGATTCTGGACCCCCTAGCGTTGGAATTTTTCGTCGGCTTTTTCCTAATTTTTGAAAAAAAATCTGCGTTTTTTTTATATTAAACTGTATAAAATCGTTATACCTATCTACCTCAATGAAATTTTTAATTAAAAAATAATTAGTTCGCTTTTTTCGCAAAAAAACGCAATGTAAATAAAATTACAAGAAGCTCCCCGCTCAGCTGATTTCCTAAGTTCACCGGAGGTCATCGCGGGCCCAGTAGGTACGCACGCAACATCGGCCAAAGACCGCCGACGTTCCTTTGTCGGCAAATGCTCACACAGACCTATGAATCTAACAGACGCGACACGTTAGGCATTTTAAGTGTCTACAAAAATTTACATCCCATTGACTACTTTTATTTGAACTTAATTTGAGGGGAGGTTATTTTTATAAACCTTCATCGAAATAAGTAAATAAGATCTAAAAAAAATGTGTTACAGTTTACTGATAACGACATAATTCTTATATACATTTTTGTTATTAACAAAGTTAAGTAATACAATACAACAACGTTACTTACTCATTTCGTTAAAACCACATTCCTATATTTCGTATACCTACATCGAAATAATTACTGAGTGAGTAGTAGGTACAACTTAATGCGATTGTACAGTCTATCAATTTTATTGATCTATGCAGTCTACGAGTTTGTCGGCACTTTCAAAAGCGTACCTACGATAATAAATAAAATTTTATTTCTTTAGCATTTCGCCGACGACGTATTTTTGTTAGTTCCGTGTTTAAGTTCATCGCAAACGGATGTGCAGTCGGTCGCGAATTAAGTTTTTATCGTAAAGTTATCAAAACCATAAGATAGTTTCTGTGTTAGTGTGTGTTTTTTGTTTTGCTTCTTGAGTGGTTTTGAAACAATAACTCAGTGCCCAGGAAAATGCTCATGCATGAAGCACGTAGGCGCCTCCCTCGTAAGAAATGAACGAACTTTAAGGTGAGTTTGTTCATTAGTTAAGTACACGGTTAATAACCGCGTCCCTGACAGAGGTGTTCGTGGTTGGCGAGCGGCAGAGCTGTACCTACGAAATTTCAACATTCAAAATCACCAAGGTCACTTCTGTAGGGACGCGATTGGCGACCGTGTAGCAGGCGCTTTATACCTACATTCCTGGAGCGCAATGTAGGTACTTACAAGCTTCTTTATTATTATCTATTATATTCTTTATCTAACCTTATCTTCAGTATTCTTCAGGGATTAAAAATGTATGTGATATCAATGTTGTCGTCATTAGAATAAACAGTTAAAGGTGATACGAAACATTATACGCATTTGTCGTTTTAAACGTTTAACGCACGTATGCGCTTATGTCTAATAAGTAAATGATCTAGTTGTTTATCACATCGATCGGAAACATAGGAAACATCGACGTAAATGTATTTTTATCACAAAGTAGAAAGTCTAGTTAGGTACAAGCGCGTAGCGGCGCGACCAGGTGGTCGCGCCGCAAATGATAAATGATGTTTATTCAGTAAATAGGTTACAAGGAACACTTACACGTCAATGTTTTTTGTCAGTTTAAGCTAGATGAGGCCGGTGTTTCCTAGCTGACTACCCTGAGAAGAAACACCGAAACAAACTCAGAGGTCAAAGTCTCTTCTCGCAACGTTTATACACACAGACACAGGTGTCTGTGTGTATAAGACGTTGTAGGTAACTACGCACTACCACGTACTACGCGCTCGTGCGCGCCTTCATTCATTGCGAATCGTTGAGATCGCACTGTTCGCAATACATTGCGTGCTTGAAAATTTCAATTTCTGTAATCGATCATTACCGAGATTAATGACTATGATAATTTTGTTACTGACTTGGTGTAACCTTTTCGCGAAGTTTGCGGTATCTTGTTCTGTTGTGAACAAAAGAATGTTTGAGACAGTCTCAATACATGTATAAAACTTTTTTACAAAAAAAACAACCGACTTCCAAAAAAAAAAAAATACACTAAAAATTTTAAAATAACTTTAATTTCGGAAGTCAGTGTTTGTATTTTATTTCTTCGATATTTGACACCGACTTCCGAAATTAAAGCTATTTTTAAATTTTTAGTGTATTTTTTTTTTGGAAGTCGGTTGTTTTTTTTTTTTGTAAAAAAGTTTTTTATTTTTCGCTTTTTAGTTGTTATACCCCAGAACTAAAAACCCCAATAACATGGAACGTGAAATTTAAACATTTGGAGAACGCAAAAACGTCATTAAGATATGCGTATTTTTCGTTTTTGTTCAGTTTCTCAAAAAGCGCTAAAGCAATTTCCATAAAATTTATATGGGGAGTATATTCTTTCGGATAAAAAAAGAATTTTGAAAATCCACAACTGACGGAGAAATACGCGGACATACATAAAAAAAAAAACATACATACAGTCGAACATAGTACCTCCTCCTTTTTCGAAAGTCGGTTAAAAACAAATAATTATGTTTTGAAAAGTATTCTACAAGTATTGTATCAAACTACTCGTAGTATAATAGCTTGTTTCTTGGTAAAAACGAGGGGTATGAGTTTCTGTTTCTACGACACCCTTCTCTGTGCGTGGTCTTTTTAAACGCACTTCGCAAATTCGGAAACATACTGTACTACCAGTATTATATTAGTGCTCTGTGTGTACTTTAGTAATTTATTATAGGTATTTACTTTAAAGGCTCAAAATTACATCATCCGATTTCAAGGGAGCCAATTTAGAAAATTTAAAGGTGTTATAGCAGTTAGAACAGTTAGAGGTCGATTTAGTGAGATTGGAAGGTCCAATTTGACTGTAATGTAATCACAGCACGGTTTTTTTTTTAACAATTGTGTCTATGCTACTGGCTTGGTTACAAGACCTTTAAGCCAAGTCTCAATTTGATTACTATCACTTTTTCTTTTTCCCCATTAAAATGCAGATGTAGCACATTCTAATGTATTTTGCAGTATTTGGCAACAAATGTGTTGCATCAGCTTTCTCAGCAAACATCGCTGAGGTAGTCTTTACTACAATAAAATTCGCAGCTCCATTTTACCGAGATCGCGCCTGTTTCAATGATTCCACATATTGTCCAGTTGCTTAGACACTTGAGACACAAAACTACACCAACTTTACATCACAATATCCACTAGGAATCAATAAGCGAATAATTAAAACAGCCACTGAACTTCACTCGAGAAAATGCCACCAAAAACTCCGCATCACTATTTTTTTTTTTTTTTTTTTTAAACTTTGCCCCACACTAGGAATTAGTCCTGTGGGTGCGTTCACAAACTGTCACAAACATACTATACTCACATACACACTATGATTTAGAGTGTCAAGTGTGTTTATCGACTTTGTCGCTATAAATGGGCTATTAGTATTTTTAGATGTGTTTAAATTTTAATTTAATTGCCCAAGGTCTCTTTCCCAGAAAAATAAATCTTAGCACTCTTTTTTTTTTGGTCCGCTCCTGGTTGAATCAGTTTTAGCGACTTCTGTAGTGCTATTCTGTAAAATCTCACCGTGAAAACTTAGGTGAAGTGAGCGTGAAGTGGGCTGTCAATCCATACAATCAACTTCAATCAAGGTGGAATGACAGTTCACTTCACGCTCACTCCACCTAAGTATTCACGGTGAGCTGATAACAGAATCGACCGGCGGATATTCTGTCTAGCAGCTCGAATTTATTAGAGTTGGCAACACTGCTGATTTGGGATTCCGATTAGTAGGTGTCCAATTTAGTCATATTATAGTGTAGGTACTCTGTGAATTTAGTGTAATGTGATCGCTAGCTTCCAACTTCCTAGTATTGTGCCTAAATACTCGTACCTTGAAACCGGATGGTGTAATTGAGAGCCTTTAGTTCTCATATGACTATATTAGTAGCAAGCTAATATAATTATTATACACTATCCAATTTCAAGGAAGCCAATTTAGGAAATCGGAAAGTGTAATTAAAGTTAGAACAGTTGGAGTCCGATTTAGTGAGATTGGAAGATAGTTGACTTTCTAAATTGTTTACGATTTAGGATAGTGTAATCGCATCGCTACGATTTTGAGCTGTGTTGCTAATTTAGCGATTTTGTCGCTAGAAATGACGACTTTTGTAACAACAATGGTTTAGCGACCTATCTGACGACTTTTGGAGTACTTACAAATCAAAACAATTTTAGGTCCAGTAATAGTTGTTACTACTATGTACTCGACACTTTTTTTTTTACTTCTTCAAAAATGTAAAATTCTGTCTAGCGGCTCCAATTTGTAGGAGTTGGTATTACTGGACTCTGGATCTAGAAATTCTAGAATTCCGATTCGTCCAAATTCAAGTGTAGTGCGTGTAGTGTGGTCACTAGCTTCCTTCTTAGTGTTCTTAAATTGGATTCCTTGAAATTGGATAGTATATAGCGCTTTTATTAAATCCATTTAATTTTTGTACCATAAAGTATAGACCGACTGTTATAGACCCAAAGAGTAAATCTTAGTCTTTCCAGTGCTTGTCGTGCTCGAAAGCGCTTTTATCACTTGATATTAACTGCGCTTGTTTACCTGTCCTTACCATCTATAATCTTGAATATAAACGTTTTACTTCTTCAGTTCAGTGGAACGATTTTTAACCTGCGGTCTTATGGACATCAACAATCCCCACAACCAAAGTTACTGGTTTGTCCTGAGGGAAGATCAAAGCAATGTCATATTCAGTAGTAATAACTTCACTATTCAGAATCCACAGAGTAAGTTTTGCTGTTGCAAATAAGTTAATTTTGAAATGGTTTTTCTTTTTTTAATATTTTTAACAAGCTTTGAGATGCATAAACAAAATTTCATGTCTGTGCTGTTGAAGAGTCCCTATGTAAATTCTGGTCCTAATCCTGAATGTCGATTCAGGTCATGCTTACCCTATAAATGCATTGTTACCAGAACTGAACTAAATTGTAAAAATTCAACTTTCAGCTTGCTAGATTTGACCCGAACAACCAAACAAGATTGTAAAAAGAAAGATACCTAGCTTGATCTATAGTTTACTTTAACCCAGTTACTTACATCAGTTACAGGTCAGGAGGCGAGATACATTGTAGATACAGGAGACAACAGACAATATATACAAATAAATGAGACTCCTGCAGCTGTCCAAGAAAATGTTTCAGAAAATGGTGACAAGGAGATATTAAAAGCCAAAGATGATGACAACTTTTGGGACAGGAACAAAATAAAACTACTACTTACTTTGTGCTTGGAGAGCAGATTTAAAAATGTAAGTAAAGACAAATCTCTTTGGGAAGAAATTGCTGTGCCCTTGGAGACAAGTTCTGAAGAATGCAGTAAAAAATATAAAAATTTGAGGAGAACTTACATAAGACTCTTGAAAAAGAAAAGACTGGGCAAAGAGGTCAAATGGGTACATTACGATACCTGTGAAGAGGTTTTTAAAGAATGCAAATCACTTCCACCCTCTGTGCTGGAGCCATGGGAAGAGTCCAAAGTGAGAAGACTGCTGAGTCTCTATATTGAGAATTTGAACAAGTTCCGAAGTCCTGACTGCTTGCAAAAAGATGTTTGGAGGGAGATAGCATCGCAGATAGGGACAACAGAGTATAATTGTTACCATAAGTTTAAGAATTTAAAAAGAGCATACTTTAATTGGAAAGAGAAGAGTAGAGAAACTGGAAAACCAATCAAGTGGCAATATCATAACTATTTTGAGAGAATATTTTATAATTACAATCCAAGTGTAGGTCCCTGGGACAAAAATAAAACTAGGGTGCTAATAGAAGAGTACAAGAAAATAGCTGATAAGTTTAAAAACCCAAGACATCAAAAGAAAGAGTTGTGGAAAGAGATATCAGTGTCAGTAGGGGAGAGTCCCGCTGACTGTGACAAGAAGTTCAGGAATTTGAAGCAAACTTATATCAGATTAAAAATGAGAGCAGATACAGGGAGATGTATAACAAAGTGGCGCTACTATAAAGATTTTGAAGGAATATACAGTGGATCAACTAGCTATCCTAGCACCACTGATGGACCACCTAAAATAACTTACAAATCACAAGAAGATGATTATGTCAAGCAGCTTTTAACATATTATGTAGACAACAAAGAAAGATTTAGAGATCCTCTAGTCAAAAAGAAAAATGTATGGAGGTTGTTTGCTCCAAAAATAGGCTTGTCTTCAGAAGAGTGTGACCGAAAATTCCGCAACTTGAAACAAACTTACATAAGGCTAGCTGAGAGAAAGAAAGAAACTGGAAAATTTAACAACTGGCCTTATTATTCATATTTTGAAAAAATATTTGATGAACCCACAGGAACAAGTACTTGCAGCTATGGTGGGAACTTGGATGATATGACGCTAACTGAAATAAGGCGGGTGATGCAAGAAGTGCAGGACAGGAAAGACAATGATAAGTTTGAAAGTCTAGCGCGGGCCGTTGAAGAGTCCAACAACATACAACGAGAACGAAATAGAATATTACAGGCTTTGTTAGATAAAAAGTGATTTATTACGCGCAACCAAAAAGCGTGCTTCTTCTGTAGCCAAGATCAAGACATTATGGTACTTGGTTGGCTTATAAAATATCAGCTTGATAATCAAATGATTTGCAGATTGATTATTTCAAGTGGTACAAATACATACAGGGAACTTCTGTGGAGAGAAATAAAAGGTGCGAGAATGTTTAGAAATGCTTTTTATTGTTACCGTTCTTATGCTTTTATAATGTATATGTACAAACAAACTATAATAGATTATCAGTTTTCATTCTGAAATGAGAAATCGTTAGCAAATTCAATTACATGTCGACCGGTAGCTACTCCAATGCCTTAAAAGTACACTGATTCTTAGTCTTAACTTAAAAATACATCTGTGAATTAAGACTTACTTTAATATTAAATTTGACATCCATAACACTATACCACAGTAAGGAATGGAAATTTAGTTTAGAAAAAAAAAATAAAAATAAGTGAAGAAATCACACCCGATCGTCGGTAAGCACGCAAGATCGGATCGATAAGTTTGCAGATACCTCGACCAGTAACTATCACGAACAAATACTCACACTTCCACTCACCCAGACACGCTCGAGTCGATACAACGCTAACCTAGACTGAATTACCACACTATGTCATACAACTAAGAGATACGCCGGCCGCCGCCGCGCCGTCCGCCCGCTCCGCGCCGCACTGCCAGTACTGGCCTGTGGTGCTAACGTCAAGGAATATCTCCATAATATTAACTAGGTACCATATACCTAAGTTTAGTGATCGAGGATGTAGTCAGTCTTAAATGGAATTGGTCTGTCTGACTCTAGTGGCGGCACAGGCGCGGCGCCGAGCGGGCGGAGGGCGCAGCCGGCGGGGCGGGCGCAGGAGGCGGTTCACTTCTTGGCGTTCTTCTTGGGCGACGGAGCCTTGCCTTTAGCATTGTTTGACATTTTCGCCTTTTTGCCTTTAGGCTCTCCTTCTTCATCATCCTCATCCTGCAATAATTACAAATTATTATATTTGTTCTTGCAAACGCTTATGTCAAAATATGCATCCCAATCGAAAAATGGATTAGTGGAATATGCAAAAAAGAGCAGCTAAAGCACAAGATGCTCAATGAAACTTGTTAGTTTTTCATAATGCAAGACAGCCTTTGTTGCTAATCAAAGTGTTATATCCAGCTATCAGAAGGTAAAGGTTATTTTACTGAACGAGTATACAGAAAACCAACAGCCAATTATCATGACATTTTCTTGAAAATACAATTTAGACACCACAAACAAGCCCAGTTGTATGAAAAATGACAGTGAAATGAGATTGATTAACTTTGTGTATGCCCTAATTTTGTAGGTAAAAAACCTTACATGAACTGTCATTGTTAAACAGAACTGGGCCACAGGTCCTTTTCCCTCTGTAGAGCGTGTACAGAACCAGTCACTTTTGTAATTTGATATTAGTTGAAGGTTTTCAGTACCTCATTAGTCTTGCGCTTGCCTGCTGATGTTTTCCTTTTATTCTCATCTTCCTGTAAATTCAGCAATCTACTACATCACTGACATCAATTTGAGTCAATTCAATAATGGCAAATGACATTCTGCATGTACAACATTATATTAAACAGTTAAGTGTTAGTCTATGAAATGAACTGCATGATCTTTACTTATAACTAGTAGGCTCAGGAAGAGAGAGAGATTACCTTGAATTGAGAGTCGTCTCCTTCCTCTTCATCTAACATCTCCTCTTCCATTTCCTCCATATCTTCGAACTCCTCCACGAGGGCACCTAGGAGGTGCTGGCCAATCAAATGCACTGGTCCTGCTCCCTGCATTACATAATGCTAAGTTAAGTATATGCATAATAATGTAGACACCACTTTTAGTGTCACATAAAGATCAGACAAATGCCTCGAGCAATCACAAGCAGGCGGTGCAACAATCAAAACGATGTCGCGCGCCCATCAAATTACCAATGGTTATGTTTTTATCATCATTTCAGTCTTATTGAAATTTATGAGTCATCATTCAGAGACCTCACAATAACATTACATGAAACTAATATTAGGTCAGAAATAACCCAATGACACATTTTGTTTTAAACAAATAAGTTTGAATAGTCCCATTCTTTTCCTTAGGAACACCTTGGATGCTAATATCAGTTCAAATACTGTATTAAAATAATTCTTCACATAATTACCTGAATTAGAGTAAATGTGACTGGGGCATCAGGGAATTCAATGTCAAGACGTGCATGTCTTGTCTCTCCCGCCTTCAGTACTGCAACTGGGATCTTCACTGACTCCTGCAGTGACATGGTTTCTACCTGCATGGAATAATAAAAATGGTTAAATCAATCCTACTACATTGCCTAGATGATGCTAAACTTTGATTCGATGATCAATAGGCTCGACAGTTGGTACAGTAATTATTTACTTTTGATAGTAAATTAGTCTATTTTATCAGTGCTCATTAATACTATCTGAACAATAAGATAGTGCAAAGTACCACATATTACCTTTTAATGGATAAATAGTCTCAAACTAAAATTGTGTGAAATTATTAAAATTATGTTTCATAGAGATTGCGGTAAATAATACATTTTAAGTTCAAATCATTTGATAAACACTTCAACATGTATGTCGACTTCGGAGAGATGTTCAATCTTCTTAGGACAATACTTAGCACTTGTGATGTAAAGAATTTACATAAATCTTGATATACAAGGTCTTTCACAATCTTACAAAAGGTTATAAAATATACCTGAACAACATTGAGTTCATCAGGCTTCGCATCTGGGCCCAACAGTGCTTGACGTATGAGCAGCTTGTTGCTGCGGGGATACTCCGCCTTCGCCTCTGGGTCCCATGTCTCGGACTGATGTGACGCCGACAGAGTTACACCTGAAACATTCACCAAACTTGTCAACACGTTGGTCTCAACGCATCCAATCATAATCACATAGCGTGAGACATGGCGGCATCGCAAAAGGCGACCGCATCGTTCAAACTCGTGTTAATTTAGGCATCATAACCTCAAAATGCCAACATCACGGCGCCGACATAAACAACAGCGATGAAGACGTGCTTGCTGCAAACTTTGTATCAGTGGATTAGGCATTTTGGCAAATAATTGGCGAAACACCGAATGTAGGTACACTGTCGCGGCTTGGACGCCGCACATTTAAATTGCGCGCCCAACCACCAATAATTAATCCGCACTTGACCAACACACCATGCGTTAGCAAAAAATCAATAGCGCGAATCTCGTGTGGGATGTAGAATTAAAACGTTGCTCAGAAACGCCATTACGAACTCATACAAGAAATTAGCCATTTCATATCCTTTAACAAAAATGGCGGCAAGACGGTTAAAAATTTAAAGGACGTTATATATAAGGACTGCAACGAGTTCTAACGAATGAAACGTTAAGATAGCACTACGGATATGGATTGAAATAGATATCCACATAATATTGAGATATAAAATGGCGAGAGCCGGGTGTCAAAGCTGACGCCAATGTTATAATCATATTTAAGAACAAAGTACAATACGAATCATGCAAATAAAACTATGACAGTAAGCGCAATAGAATAAAGATACAGACTTACCATAGAAATATTCGTCCGACATGGTGATTTCACTAATTTATTGAGATTTTTGCGACACGTTCACGTGCGATGCCGGCGCACACAAATCTGGAGATCAATGTTGCCAACAATATACTGAGCGGTTCCTTCCAAAATTTTCCAACGCAATAATTTGTTATCCACCCCACCACCCCACTTTCAAAATTACCACAGTGATATTGCTAAACTATACTGAAAAGGAAAATTATTCTTAGATACCTACTTTTTCACAAAATTTAAATCTCAATAATTTCCTTTCGTTGTAAGTTGCCGACGTAGGCCTAACATTAATTGTAATGTAAAACACAACATTTATGATTGTACATTATGTTTTATTACAAGTGTATGTCTTTATTTTAGAGAAATAGAAATTTTCTCAGTAAAATTTAAAACTAGTTCTGCAGGTGTATTCGCTAACTCAGTTAACATCAATTTGATAGGCACTTTGCAATACATTGCTTGGTGGACATCGACTTTATTAGGCACTATGTGGTACATTTTTGTTTTCCTATACGTCAAAGCAGCATAATTATACTGCAAAGTGCCTGTCAAATTGATGTCAACTGAGTTAGCGTTTACACTTCACTGATCTTTTAGGTAAGTGTCAAGGAGTGTTCAAAACACAATGTGTGTGTGGCTCGATGAACCACACAAAGACTTGAAAACAGACTAATATCATGTTCTAAGGCTTCTTATCAAAAAAAAAATCAAATCATTTTTATTTCAGGCCTAATGACCCAAATAAAAAAATTAAAAATGGTATTATAAAAATATTCTAAAATTAAATATTATTTTTAAAACTTTAAATATTATTAATTATTTACAAATGAATATAAACATAAAATAACAAAATATTTTTAAGCTACTAAAAATAAATAAAATAGCTGCATAAAAAGGGGAGGCGAATGAAGTCTTAAGGCATCAAAAAATTCGTTCACATCGCTGTCAACAAGAAAAGTGCCCAGAACACTGGCAGCATTGCCACGTTGAATGGCAATGCTGATTCTTTGGCCAAAAAAAGGTCAGCCCCCTGCTGGTCACGAGATGCGTCGACTAACTGCTTGCTGATGTCATGACAAACTCGATGAGCACTCAGACCTCATGGCAGCCGTAAACATGTAAGTTCTAATAAAGTTTTACGTGTAGTACTTTAAACCCAAAGGTTGTCACAGAATGCCTTTTGGCATTAATTCCACCTATGCACCATAAATTATTATTGTACATAAAGATAAGACAGTAAATTACCCATGTTTTTAACTGAATTCCCCAAAAAGAGGGTTATGTATTTCGAGAGTATGTATGTATATCATATCTATTTCTATGGCGCGCTCTGTAGCTTAAACAGCTGGGTGGATTAAAAAATGAGATATCATTAGATTGTGTTTGACTGCTGAAGTGACTTAAGCTACAAAAAAAAAACACATTGGTGGCCGCCTTTATATTAGTGATTTCTTTGTGTATGTGGGGTATCAAAATAAAGGGCTCCAGAAGGCGATTTCAAAAATATAGCTCATATTTTCTTTTTTTGAACTTCCTTACCAATTTTGATCAGCTGACAGTAACTTTGTACGGTAAGTCCAATTTTTTTTTGAGGATTTAGTATTGTTTCCTTGAAAGTTCTTATGAAAGGTAGAACATAGAAAACACGAATGCAAAAAAAATAAATAAAAAGTTCTTAACAGTTGATGGCATGAAATCAATAACTGAAATAAAAAAATATTTTGACAACTCCTTCAAAACTGGTAAATATGCTGCAGTAGGCAACATTACTGTAAAATACGTTTTCATAGACAATGACTGCTACGTTCTGAAATTGCTTCACATTCAATCAAAGAGTAATAATATTATAGAGGCATTCAATTTTTTTTGGCTACTTCCTAACTAACTCAATCAATCAAAACACTATCAACCCAATAATCAATGTTAATCATGAACATTTCCTGTCGTCAATCTTCCATTAATTAAAATGATTCCATTTTACACAATCATGTCGTTCACTATTTTGCCCAGCCTTGCCACAAACCCTGCTCAACACTCCTAACTATGTATAGTTCAGAAATTCAGAAGCCAGGTAGGACATTTTGAAACCCAAAAAATAAAACCGGCCAAGTAATTGTCGGACTTCGCACATTTAGGGTTCCGTTTGGTACGGAACCCTAAATGTGCGAAGTGAGGAAGAAAATGAAGGAATTATCAAAGAAAAAAAAAATTGTGCGTGGAGCCCCTCCGCGCGGAAGAAGTGAAACTTCATAATGTGGAAATGAAAATAGGAAGGGGTAGAAATTGATTTTTAGTGAAATCATATTGTTTCTTTAACACAAACTTTATTAACATTGCTTACAATTCACAATTGATCGCATCTTTTAATTACCATTTTCGAGTGGAGAAATATTCAAATCTAGAATACCACGCGCATGTGCTTGGGATCTACTGACTATTGGACGCTACTCGTTGCTAACGCTCGCGCTGGCCTGTAACAGGTACACTACGCGCATGCGTTCGAGTGCCACGCATTCACTCTCGCTCTGTTTCTTTCTATTCCCCCTCCCCAGGAACGTTGAACGTTTAACGCAACAGTGCTTTCATACCCCCTCCATGGTAGCGTTAAACGTTTAACGCAACCTTGTTGGAAGTCTCATTAGAAATTTCACTTCAAAAATTCTGATTTATGAATTTAATAGTCAAAAGTTTAAGTTTTTTCCTGGACTGCAACCTATCTAGGAATGTTCAAATTGCAGAAGTAAGCAGGTTCCTACCTTGTTCGACCAAAGTTACTCTTGCTGAGTCTCTTCTTCTACCTCTTCTAGACTATGCTGGTGTCTGCTTCCTTGATGCGACTGAGGAACTCCTTGATAAGCTCGAACGTCTGCAGAATTTGTGCATACTCTTCATTTTTGGCCTTCGGAAGTACGACCATTTGTCGGCATTTAGAAAGTGGTTGAAGTGTCTTCCTATTCGGCAGCGTCGGCATACCAACATTCTTTCTTTACTCTTTTTAGTTCTTCACAATCCCAACTCTCCTTTGTATCTCCGAGAACGTTTTGAGCATCTTGTCCCAAAAGGAAAACGGTGGATCCTTTACTGTTCGTGCTGTACGCCTTAGGAACTCTCTTCCACACACTATAAGGGATAGCCCTTCGTTGGAGGTGTTCAGGAGAGGAATAAGGGAGCGGAAGCCTAAAAAACACTTTCAATTCTTACTTTAATGCTCAGTACTTAGTGAACGCGTTTTCGAAAGTACCTATAGCTTTTCTTATCGTAAAGAACAACGCTGTTTTCTGGTTTGACGCTATGAGCCTTGCTGTGGGTTCGGAGGTTGCAAATAAAATATTCTTGTATACAACGTGTTCCTTTTGCTGTCCCATAACTCTAAGTTTGTATGCTATCAGTAAAAATAATACAAAAACTTCTAGAACAAGTGTTATAAAAATATATCGTTTCGAAGATAATATCAATCATAATCCAATTAGTTAAAATTGTCACCCATATGACGAATCTTTATTTTGCGAGTAAATAATTTTCATTCAAACCAATCATTTCTGTTTAAAAATAAGAAAATACGACGTGATCATATTACGTAAGGGTGTTTTACATGCATAATCGTAACTTTGTTGAATTATCTTGTATAAAAGAAATAAAAACGATTTTTTTAAATTCATATGCCAGTTCATTCTTTGACATGGTCTCAATAATACCCTAGCTAGAGTTATGGGATATCAAGAGAAACGCCTCGTAGAGTACTGGGCCTGTCGCCTGGGCCGTTTTGCCACGTGGTTTTGCTTGAATAACAAAGTATTCATAAAGAAACTTTTTAACAAAAAATTCAACCAACCAAAAAGAACTAAAAAGCAAAAAATAAATAAACCTTTTAAGTCTTGAGTATTGAGCTTATTTACCTACATAAAATATCAAATTTTATATAAACTAATTTAGAGTCGGTTCCAAACAACAGTCTTATTATTAAACTAGCTGTGCCCGCGACTTCGTTCGCGTGGTTGTCGAGAACAAAACAACGTCGTTTAGATAAGAGTATATCACCTTTTTGATGATTTAGATAAGAGTCCTGACTTTGGTATAGTTGATTACGTTAATGCTTCTCTATATACTATGTTAGCGGTGGAATTACCCGGAGCATATACAAAAAGGTTGTTTGGGTTGCTAACACGTGATAGAGAAACATAGAGTTGGCCGTGTGAAAAACAATCAAAAGTAAGGTCTACACCCGCAACGGATAACGTCTGGCCTTGGGCTTTATTAATAGTCATAGCGTAACAGAGGCTTACAGGAAATTGCACACGTTTGAAAGTAAACGGAAAATTATTGGGGATAATGGGTATCCTGGGAATGAAAACAACATCACCGGAGCCGCAACCTGTTAAGATTTCGGCTTCGATGACATTTCGTTGGAGATTTGTTACTCTCAACCGAGTTCCATTGCATAGTTTTGGTGGGCTTAAATTTCTGAGTAGAATGATTGGTACTCCGACTTTTAAATAAATTTTGTGTGCTGGAAGACCTGGTGTATTTAGAGAGTCTAAAAACTCTACTGGATAGTGGGTGGCATCTCCTTCTTCTAAAACCGTGTTAATAGATAAATATTCCCTACTTTCTCCAGAAACATGTACCAATATTTGAGAATTTATTGCTGCTGCTTGGTCGTTGCGAGGTGCCAAAATAGCTCGTTGGCATAGCCAAGCAGCGTCATGGTTCGAGATCTCTGATGGATCTCCGTATACAGAGGAAATGAGTTCCTGCTGTGAGGCAACAGAAGAACACAGGCTTTCGACTAAAGTTACTTTACCTCCTTCTTGAGTCGGGTATGTGCCGTTACCAATTTGAAGTAGTAAATTTGAGAAAACCTGCGCGTTTGCGTCACCTCCCAAATATGCTCGCATATTAAAGCTCAAATTAGTTAATATGACACTACGCCATAAAATAGAGCTCTTTAAACAGGCACCTATTTCATCGGCCCTCGTTCCTCTGGGTATTATAGGGAGTGTCTGCCTGAAGTCTCCACAGAATAGCACCGTTAAGCCTCCCATCGGTCGGTCATTTTGTCTTATATCTCGCAACGTTCTATCTACAGCTTCCACAGCTTTACGATTTGCCATCGTACACTCGTCCCAAACGATAAGGGCGCAATCGCGTAAAACCCTTGCTTTATCACTATTGCGAGACACGTTGCAAACAGGGTTTTCTGTGCGGTCCAAGTCGATTGGTATTTTAAATGTTGTATGTGCAGTTTTTCCTCCTGGTAATAAAGTGGCAGCTATTCCTGAGGAAGCGACGGCAAGGGCAATTTTGTTTTGGCTCCTTATTTGAGCCAAGATAACTTTAGTGAGGAAAGTTTTACCTGTTCCACCAGGTGCATCTAAAAACAGCATTTCTCCTAATGAATGTTCTACACTACAGCATACTCTATCAAAGATTTGACGTTGTTCTGTCGTCAAATTTGAACAGCCATTTCGCAATATTTCTGCTAACTCTTCGGGGTTGTAATTTATTTCAGATGTATACTCCCTATTAATTCGTTCCCCACCAACTGTCGGTGTCGGCAAGCCGTATTGACTGAGGGGGTTCCCTCCTATACTTGTAACTATATCTTGTATAGCCAGCAAAGCCCTATTATGGCAGCTTTCACGTACTTGGTCAGAAGTTTCACTATTTATATTTTGCTGTCTCAAAAAATCTTCGGCAAACGCGTCTTTATATTTTTGCCACAACTGCCCAGCGTCCGATAGGCCACAAAATGTCAACAAAATGGCAAATAAATGGCGCAAACGATGTGGACTATCACTGACGCATGCTTCGGCTAAAGCATCATCCCAATGCTGATCGCCATCTAATAAATGCCGTGCGCGGCAAGCAGCTTGAAATGTGGGATATTCTATATCGTCCACTTTGCGGAGCTCAGCAAAAGAAGTAGGTCCTCGCACTGTGTGAAGAAGAAGGCGTAAATAATAACACTCTGCATTATTTGGGTGCACCGTGTATACTCTTCCAATCACGTGTTCTTTAAAAATGCCGGACTCGCCTTCTACAGCAGTTCCACGTCTCCTGCGATTAAAAACACCTTGCTGCTTGTTATAAGTATAATAATGTGGCACTTCATTGTACAACAGAGACTTAGCGAAATTGTCTCTTTCGCAAAGGCGAAAGAATGCGAGCAAGGTGGTTTGTCTTGGGTTGTTCATTCTTTCTGCCACATTTTCTGGCTGAAAGTAAACTCGCTGCCCGCCTTCCAGGTGCACGTCAAGATGGATGACTGGCGGATACCTTTCATGAATAGGGAAACTCAAAATGCGCCAAACTGCCTCCGAAGAGCTTATGTATCGGCCAGATTGATACCTTGTCACTTCATCAAATTGGTTGTTATTTCTTAGTGCTATCATGGCTTGATCACTACCTTTATTAACATATTTACATATATATTTTATAGATTCGACGCTATTACAAATTTCAACATTAATGTGTGCTTGAAAAGCGTTTGACAAAACTGGAGAATACGGTACCACCCAACTATTATTTAGAATTATTTCTTGTCCACGGAATCTGACAGTAGCTGTGAAACCACCTTGTGACGGTGATCTTCGCCGGTATTGCGGATACCCATTTTCCCCAGCCATAGTTAGTTCTTTCAGTGCTCTGGGGTATTTTTTTGAGCATTGACCATCTTTCATGCACGGTGATTCCCTGTTTAAGAGGCCACATGGCCCGTGAACCATATGTGTTTTTACTATGTCATGCAAAATCGGATCTGCATTATAGTCCGGAAATTCTGCACTTATGACACTGTCTATAGCATCGGGACGAATTTTTTCTTCCAGCCACAGAAGAATGTGCGCGTGGGGTAAACCACGCTTTTGCCACTCGACGCTATACATAAAACAAAGAGTTGAACCGAAAACTTTCTCCTTTGTAAGTAGATTAATCAAGACTTTGAGTTTTAAATGAAAAATCCTAGCAATAATGTCATGTCTGTCGTATGACGCCTGTCCTGTGAGAAGTGCCTGGCAAATCTCCGTCCACTTTGGATTTGTTGTAAATGTTATAAAAAGGTCCGGCCGGCCGTATTTACGGACGTAACAAAAAGCATCTTGCGTTCGTTCGTGCATATACCGCGGACCGCCTGTGAAACTGGATGGCAAAATAACCAATCGACCCAAGTTTTCGACGTTATTATCTGATTGCATGGCGTCCCGCAAGTGCACGTATTCTTCAGCGCGTAACCGTCGCTGGTTAGTGCGAATATACACTAAACGTTCAGTTTCTATTTTTGCGTACATGTCCACAATAAATTGGCTGAACAAACCACGAAATCGTTGCAAATATACGAAACTGTTTTGCCTTATTTGTAAAAGGTAGGAATAGTATTGTTGAGCAGATATTTTTTTTTGATAATTAGTGACTCTCGTAGTAGGGTTCACTTGGTACAGCCCAAAATTGTACCCATCTTCACCATGACAATAAATTAGTGGATATTGCAGGGCGTCGTAAGCTCGGTGGGTTTCCAAAATGCGTTGAAGGCGATCGTCGCGTGTACGCAACACGATATCACGTCTCTCACACTCCTGGTCGACTAAAACAACTGCAACTTCATCTGCGACGGGTGCATTGTGTCTTCCACGGTGTTCACCCACAGGACGTCTATCGGCACTTATAACAATTTTGAAATCATTGCTGCCTTGTGGAATTGACTCCAATGCAGCTTTGAATTCACGAACGTACTGGTTAACGTGATGCAGCAATTCTTGAAGTTGACCCAAAAGCTCAGCATTGAGCTGGGGAAAATTGTGATTTCTAACATTGAGCTGTTGCGTGTAATCGGATACAAAATAAATTTGGAGAAATTTGGGTTCATTTTCTGGCAGCAAAGATCCAATAAGGTGATAAACTTGACCTTGTACTTTGAAGGTTGGCATGAACGGTCCTTCCGTTATTTGTTTTGCCCCAAAGGAAGTCATTTGGAAAGCACTGTTATATAAACGAATATTATCCAAAAAACGGTTCGACTGGGGATGATCGCCATTCAGCAGGCGTATTCGTTAATCTCAGTTGACATCGATTTGATAGGCACTTTGCCGTACATTGCTGCTTTGACGTATAGGAAAACTGTAGTTCTTATTATAATCGATGTCCACCGAGCAATGTACTGCATAGTGCCTATCAAATTGATGTCAACTAAGTTAACGAATACGCCTGCAGGAGACTTTTAAGTAAGTGTGGTGGATCTTGGAAATTTGGAAGAACAATTTTTCCATTTGAGCAGCACATTCCATCTGTCTATTTCCTCCATTTCAAAGCATGACAAAAATTACAAATTTCTCTCATGTCACCCACGAAAGTAAAGCCAGCATAATTAATTCTAGACGAATATGTGAACCCTGATTTTTCCCTATTGTCCCAAGGTAATAAAATATTTGCATCGTCATTTTCCATGGACTCATCAGCTCCGCTATTTGTTTCTCTATTCATATGGTATCGAGCTCGTTCTATTTCTAGGCGAGATTGACGTTGTTCTGCTGTTTCTGCTCGTCTTAGTTCTTCTATTCTTTCCCTTTCAGATGCAAGATAACTTTCATTGTTTCTTTGTACACCTACATAGTTATGTCTAGCTATTTGTAATCGTTCTTCTCTTTGGGAGAGAGATTCAGACTCGCGCGAGAGAGCGTGTCGCTCTCGGTCAGATGACAGACGTGCTTGGCGTTCCTCGATACTCTCTTGAGAACGCAAAGTCGCGGTCCGAGTTCTTTGCGAACTTAAGCGCGACTCCCTTTCTGTGAAAGTCTCTGACTCGCGTGAGAGAGACTGGCGCTCCCGATCAGCAGACAGCCGAACTTCGCGTTCCTGGATATTCTCTTGAGAACGCAAAGTCGCGGTCCGAGTTCTTTGCGAACTTAAGCGCGACTCCCTTTCTGTGAAAGTCTCTGACTCGCGTGAGAGAGACTGGCGCTCCCGATCAGCAGACAGCCGAACTTCGCGTTCCTGGATATTCTCTTGAGAACGCAAAGTCGCGGTCCGAGTTCTTTGCGAACTTAAGCGCGACTCCCTTTCTGTGAATGTCTCTGACTCACGTGAGAGAGAGTGGCGCTCCCGATCAGCAGACAGCCGGTCTTCGCGTTCCTGGATACTCTCTTGAGACCGCAAAGTCGCGGTCCGTGTTCTTTGTGAACTTAAACGTGACTCCCTTTCGGTGAACGTTTCCGATTCACGTGAAAGAGCGATGTGCTCTCGGTTAGCAGATAACCGTGCTTCACGATCTTCTTCCGATTCCTGAGACCTACAAAGTCTCATCCTTTTCGCATTTCGGCTACGCAGCGAAAGGTTAGTTTTTTTTCTTTGAGGCATTTTCAAGGAAAATTAAAGCAATAAACAAAACTAACAACACTTATGACTGAATAGCCTACAAACTTAAAAGATCGGTGCGTCGAACAGTCTAGTGTGACAACGTATCGTCTGTTCGTGGTCGTGACTCAACGAATTGGCAACACTAACTTACTGTATAACGATTGGCACTATTGGATTCAAACTACGAAGTAAATCAAATACAATCTTTACTTCGTACTTCAAACCAATGACCAAAGTTGACCAAACGAAACCAATAAGATAAGCAAATACTTTTTTTTCGACCAATTTAGAAAATCGATAAACCAAGCAACCAAAGAACTTTTACGACACACGCAAGAACTTTTAAGACACCTAACGAAACCCAATTTGCCTAGTAAACACGGTGGACGTCATCCTCGCGCGGAAAATCTTAACACCGCGATTCAGAAAATGACGTCATTTGCACAACGCCATCTATCGGATTTAGATTTCAACTATCAACATTAGTTCTATTTTTAGTCTTAAGATGTCGTTGCAAGTACTATACTCGTACTTAATTGCGTAACGTAATATTTTACTTCTTGAACTCACTAAATTAATCATATCTTTTGATAGAGTGAACCGATTTCGATGAAACAAAAACTAAGTTAATCCTCAAGTTGCGTATAATTTTTGTATATAAACATTGTCAGCATTGAATTCGTAGATTTTACGTGATGTGCGCACAAACAAACAGACAAACAGACAAACAGACAAAAATTTCAAAAATGATGGAAATGGGTTCTGTTACTTATCTTTTCACACGCTGGCTATTTTTTGTTTCAATTTCTTCAATGTACAAAAATGACTTTTCTACAGATTTATTATATGTATAGATAAAGATATCTTTATTTTATATGTACGTAGAAATGAAGAAGGCTAGATGTAGGTAAATAAGCTCAATACTCAAGACTTAAAAGGTTTATTTATTTTTTGCTTTTTAGTTCTTTTTCGTCGGTTGAATTTTTTGTTAAAAAGTTTTTTATTTTATGATTTTTTGTGACTCGCATCATCTTTTAATACTTTGAGGCTAATTTCTAATCCTTCATCATTTCTCTTGCCACTGAGCTGATGATGTAACCATCCTTCCTTGAGGTTCCCAGGATATTGACCAGTTGAGGTTACCTCCAATATTCTAAAGACGTCTTTTCTTCAAAGCATATTAAGTGGTATCTGTCACTAAAACCAGTTTTTTTATATCTAACTTCTATTGTTTAGGAAAGGTATGGTTTCCATCATCAGTTCAGTTTCATGATGTGATGATTCCTAAATGCAAATACCTGATTAAGTTATGAAAAGTAAACAGAAACAATATTCGTGCCCAATTTTAGTGGTTTTCTCTCAATTTTATCAGGATTCCATGATCAGATCCTGATGTCCTTGACATGGGACCACCCTTGAGGTATATCCTATCTAAGTAAATAAGAATCATAAAAATCGGTTCATAAACAACGGAGTGAGGGCCGACTATACGTACTGAAACGCTAAACGTGCCCACAATTTTCGAGGTTTTCTCTCAATTTCACCAGGATTCTATCAACAGATCCTGATTGACCCTTGAGGTATACCTTATCTAATAAAAAAAAGAATTATCAAGATCGGTTCATAAATGACGGAGTGAGAGCTGAACATACGTACAGAAACGCTAAATGTGCCCTCAATTTTCGAGGTTTTCTCTCAATTTTATCAGGATTCCATCATCAGATCCTGATTTCTTTGACATGGGACCACAATTGAGGTATACCCTATCTAACAAAAAAAGAATTATCAAGATCGGTTCATAAATGACGGAGTGAGAGCTGAACATACACAATATATATACGGTCGAATTGAGAACCTCCTCCTTTTTTTTTCGTCGTTTAAAAAAGTTAGGTACTATCGCTACTGACTACTACAAAGACCAGAATATAATATCCTCACCGTAAATACTTTTTCATTCAAGACAGAGGACGCGTTCCTTATACTTTACTTATAATGGAAATAAAACAAACATACTATTTAGATTTAAGTATATTACTATCATAATTCACTTAAAGTCGATCTCGCAATACAAGAATCTGAAACTGACCTACAAACCGTACCTCGAACAAGCGGCGAAAAAGTTCTATGAATATGCTTAAACATTTTAACATCTTCGAGCGCATTATGTAATTTTAACTTAGAATGAAAAGAGTGACAATTCATTTTCTCTTCCGACTTACTTCCAGACGTAGTTTGGATGGCAGTCGGACAACACTTCTCCGATTGTTGTATTGGATTGTTGGGAGACTCTTGCTGAGATGTTAAATATATTTTAAGTTGAGTGTTTTCGTAATGCAAACTAGCGTTGATTTGTAATAGTTTTAAATACTTTTTACTATCTGGAGAAACCGAAGAAGATTTTAGTAACTTATCTAGGAGACTATCCAACGTTCTTCTATTATCTTGTAATAATATAATTATATTCTCACATGTCTGAAAAATAATAAAAAGAGATACGTCTACAAGAGGCCTTGTAGTCAGATGAACGGCACATAGCGTAACTACATACGGCGTATTTGAGCGGCCACGGCGATGTAAAGAAAATATTGAAACGATGGGTACCTTTTTGTTTTGAACCTGTAATTTTTCCAATTTCTTTTGGAAAAACATTTTGCTTGATTTTATTTTTAAATACTTAGCACCAATATTGTAAATTACTTCATCCTTAGCTTTTAATTGATCAATTAAGGAGTCCTTTACTTGATCTTCGCATAACTGGAAAAATAGTTTTTCAAATGAACGTACAGTGAGTAGGTAAATCCAGAATCTAGAAGTCTTGTTACTTACATCCTTATTTTCTTCAGTGTTTATTTCGTTTTCGTCTCGTTTAGGCAATCTTTTAATCTCATTGATGAAAAAATCCTTTTCCTTAGAATGAATGTCCCTAAAATTTTGTTGAGCTACTTAATAATTAACTTACACTTCTTAAACTGTAATGACATGAAAGCTATAAATTGGCATTATTACCTAAATTTTGCCTACCCGCACAATACGAGTATGATGGGTGCGCGTGGGTATGTCGTGTGATGGCTGTGATGTCGCGTAAAAATACTTTTTTTTTTACCTTTCATCTACAAGCTGTTGATGTAAATTTCTATTTGTTCTTTGTGCACTTTTTAGTTCAACATATATTTTTTCCTTTTCACGAGCTAGCGTACCTATGGCTGCATCTCTACTTTCTACAGAGACTTTTAAGGAGTCGATTGTTTGCTTGAGTAACTCTATTTCACTTTGTAATTTCGCTATTTCCTCTGGCTTTTTCTGACTTTTCCCCGAAGATGACGAGGACCTTAAGGAGCTTTTCGACAAAATACGTCTAAAATTCATTCGAATTCATAAACTGAATTTATAACTTAGAACTATATCATATAGAAACATTCTAGCTTGGATTAAAACAATTATTTTGAAAATTCGGAAAACAGTTAAAACCAAAAATTTGTCATTTACATGACATAAAAAAGTACTCTGCAGTATAGTTCATAGTACTCTGTGGTACTCTGTGTATGAATATACTAGTCTTTGGCACTATTCGTCAATTTCGTCATTCGTGAGTTTTCATTGTGGTTTTCATGTTAGTCACTGCTGTGCGTAGCGCGCTGATTCATCATCTTCCTACCCTTATCCCATGTTACTTGGGGTCGGCGCAACACGTTTTTTTCTTCCATTCTGTCCTTTCAGCCGTCACGCTATCACTAACTCCCTTTTCTTTCTTATCACTCCTCACACAATCCGTCCATCCTTTCTTTGGCCTCCCTCTCCCTCTCCATCCATCCACATTTGTATTCTTAACTCTTTTAGTTACATGTGAGTCATCCCTCCTCTTTACATGACCATACCAAGATAAGCGGTTCTCTTTCAACTTTTCTGTGATTGGCGCCACTTTTAAACTACCTCTAATGTACTCATTTCGCACTTTATCCATTCTTGTTACTCCACACATCCATCTCAACATTCTCATCTCCGCCACATGCAGTCTTTTTTCATCCGTCTTTTTCACAGCCCAACATGACCATACAGTACGACAGGTCTAATCACGGACTTATAAATTTCCCCTTTCATCCGTCGGTCGCAAGTTGTTCCAGTGACCTGTCGCCATTTCATCCATCCTGAGTTGATCCTGTGCGTTACGTCTCGGTCTATATCGCCATCCCCTGAACAAGCGACCCGTAGTGTGTAGTGTGCGCTGATTGTTCTCTAAATAATTATTTGTCGTGAACGTGAAATGGAACGTACAACCATAGACAGAAATCTTTACTTTTTTTAGGGTAGCCATTTTGAATAAAATAAAATACATATTTATTATTGGTTGATTACTGATCATATTTGTGTATATTGTTTCTTATTGGTAGAAACTATGTTTTCTAAAATCTGAATTTTTTACAGCCAATTACAGTTCAGTACTTTGCAATTTTGACAAAAGGTTAGTGAGCCATCTCGTTTCATTGAATGACACCAAAATTGACACAAAATTTGTCAAAATACCGTATAAACATAATTGCCTCTATCTCCATTGTTTCTTTTATGTTTTCTTCCGTCTTCCCCGGGTTTGTTTTATCCATTGTTTGGCAATTTTCGCGAGCAAAACCGTTTTAAGTTGTTCGTCACATCGTCAGCACAGTGTGAGTAAATCGTATCGCTCTAGTAGTCTTGACCTTATGCCATCGCACTCTCGATGTTTTATGTTGTGTAACGACGCCAACATTCTAGGAAGAACGATGCCAAGTTTCATATAAACAACCTCGGATCTATAATAAATAAGTCGCATTCACTGTTGTGTCGCTATCTGTCAATGATACCAAAAAGAAATGCTTGAGGTGAAATTACCAGTCTCCTTTCTATTTGTTAATCCGTGAGTATGTGTCGGTATTCACAGCGGTCTGTTCATGGTGTTTGTTTGTTTCTAGATCACTGGAAACTGTTTACAGGCGTACAGAGAGAAGCAATCGTCGACAAACAGCACACCTGTGTAAAGAAGCTCAGCAATACTAAAGAATCTCGTAGAATGAGAACCTCATAGTAGTCAATTGTGAAGTGTAGCGCGTGTAGTTGTATCTCAATGTTATAATTGATGGTAAGATGAGTGAGGAGGGGCAGCATGATGGGAGCAAGAACAGCGCGTCGCTCGGCGAGGGCACGCCCGCGCCGGCGCCGGCAGCCGAGGGTGCCGCCCTCGACGCCTCCACCAACGTCTCACAGACCACTATTAGCCAGGTGACAACCCCTCACTATGTACTACATATATGCAGTGTGCTCACTCACTTGATCTCATTGTTTGCAGCAGGATAGTAGTTATGAATTCAATGCAGCAGACGAGTGTCAAACACTATTCAGTTTGTGTGACTGAACTTGGTGCAGTATTCGTATCTTGGTTAACGCGTTAAGTCCCTCATTAGCAGACACAATTTAAAACCTATTGTTGGTGGGGAGGCAGGGGCCTGTCGCGTTAATATATACATCTGTTTCGATCTAATATAAATAAACACTTATTTAAAATGTCCACTTTGCTAAACAAAGAACCAAATATCAAGTCAACATTAGGGTTGAACTGATATTTTATTATGTGCCTAACAACAGCATGGTACTAATATCTTATGGTTAGCTAATTGTTTATTAAGTAGAGTTCTTGTAGAGGTAGCTTGTATAAGAGCAATATCTGAGGAGTCAAAATTAATGCCACAATAATATTCCAGGAATGTGATTTTTTTTTTGATCTAATGTTTCCAGCAACTAATAATAATTTTAGTGTCCTTTTAAATTTGACATTGAATTATTCCAGCCTCATGATGATCATAAGTAGAATGATCTATTTAATTTGAAAACTGTTGATGTTGTCAAGTTATCAACATACAATGATGACATGCACATTACAATTCGCATTAACATAACTTCAATGGAAGTAGGAACAGAACTGTGAGGTCGCATGCATACAATGAGTGGTACAGCATGAGTAACTTGTCTGACCTAATGGTGTAGTTGCATTATCATAATGACCTTGCAATGTAATACACATTATTATAATGACCTTGCAATGTAATATACATTATCAATACAGCTTCCATGTGGTAAGGATTTCATTTAAAGTTTAAAACAACTTGATCAGAATTTGCCTTTTTTCAAAATGCTTTTTTAAAAACTGACAAAATTAGACTGATGAATTTGATGTTTTTTTTTTTTTGGGGGTGGTGGGAAATCATCCATTGTTTTCTCTTGCTCTGGGTGAAGCGCGAGGGTGTGTCAGACTTACTGACTAAAACCCACCCCTGTTCCTTCCCTGCCTGAGTGCCCAGGGGTGCGGTAACTCATTTTCAGAATTTATCTGCTACCCCTAGGCATGCAGGCACCGGCCACGATTGGTCGCGTCAGTGGTGGCTGACACTCATCTCTTTGAGGTGCGAGCGGAACAACACGCGCCGTAGACTCACAGGATGAATTTGATTTAAAGTGTCAGTAAAAGACTTCTACACAGAGATCTAACTGTGTAGGTTGGTATGTATGTTATTTATTGCAAGTTGTGACTGATCTACTGCCAAAAGTAATTGAAGCATTTGAGCCAAAAGGCAGGATGCTGAGTAATCACTAGTTAGTATCAGTTGACTGCTTGTTACAGACAAATTATAGTCTTTTTACCAAGTAAATCAGCTAAGTTTATGACCAGACCTGGTATGAGGAACTGCATGATGGGGGTGATATACATGTTTTTTTTTTCTTTGAAAAAAAAAAGTAAAATAAAAAAATTGTAACCAAACTTTTTGGTTTACAATATTAGTGATGTGTATTGTGGCCACACTGATGATAAGGACTGCAACAATGGCTTGGTTCAGTGGTCTAGTCTGGGTTGCACAACACAGTACAACAACAATTGTGAAATGCTCAATTTCTCTGATGCATACAAAGTACTCTGACATTACAACAGCGGTCACAACTATATTCTGAAGTAGTACTAATTAATTCAACAATATTTACATACTAAGCATATGTCTGTGCACATATTATTAACATATTTTGAAGAAGCAGTTACTAATTTTCTATTTTCTATCCACCTGCCCTAGAAGGAGGGTTTACCACCATATTTTACAGCTAATATAAAAAATTGCATTACCAATAGATATTCTCTACTGACTTTAAAGAGAATGCCAAAGAATGCCTAAAATAGAGAGAAACTACTATTAGTCCTTAATTCTGTTTAGAATAAAATATGTGTATATGCTCCATCTTCAACCACATCATCGCTTACCATCAGGTGAGATAGTGGTCAAACCCGTGCCTAACAACAATTAAAAAAAAAATGTATAATGAAATAATTGTTTAACTAGGGTAAAAATATAACGATCATTAAAATAATTAACTTGATATCCGCCTTATATTTTTATTGTAGGTTGTGTTTTCACTAGCTCCTGAAATACAGATAATTTTGCCTAGCTCTGGAGCCAGGCTCTCACACTTTTCTGTAACCTGATTATGGCAAAAAAAAAAAATATTATCGATTTAATATGCAGGTGTCTGAATGTGTAGTATTAATGTTTTTCTTTTGGTATTGTGCTTGGTAAATTAGACCCTAAGTATTATATTAGCAAATAGGGTCTTTATGTACCCATGAAATTGTAGTTTAAACAACTGCACTTTTTGAACTGTGATAACTCTGGATTGACTTGGAATTCTAATTTCAAACAAACTACAATATTCCTTTCCTTTTGAAAATTATTTTTGTTGTTTCTGTAATAACACACACAGACACAAAACCAAAAATCTTCAAAAATTTTTTTTTTCATTAAATGACTTACAACGTGTAACCAAAACGCATTGGTTACAAAAGGCACACATTATCAATGAGGTATAAGGCTAACAATTAAGCTGTGTTGTGTGAAACAATAACACAGCTTGTTCCTTACCATTTTTAAGTCAATATACTTCTACTATATTATACATAATACTATGTTAAAACTCATAATTAAATTAAAAAAATATACCGGCCAAGTGCGAGTCGGAATCACACACCGAGGGTTCCGTACAAGCTTGTTCCGGGTATTTAAATAGTTCGAAAATTTTTGCCAGTTTTTTTTTTTTAATTTTTCTGGAATTAGACGTGGTTAAAGTAATTTAAAATCTGTTTGAGCTTGTGCTAGTGAGGTCCTTTCTTACGATGCCCCATATGATACGGTCGCCTCACTTTAAAATTTTGACCCGAATTCCTTGTATGGGGACACTGTTTTTTGTGATGTAATTAAAAATTTACGGTAGTTAGACTTTTTCCTTTAATTGTGTTATAAGATCTTGCTTCTTGCCAAATTTCATGATTGTAGGACAGCGGAAGTACCCTATATTTTACGCCCTTATGTTTTTTTTACGTTAACATAGAAGTTTGATTTTTTCACAGCTTCAAGGGACTGTGGACCTGAGTATATGGTTTTAATTTCAACTCGATATCTCCACGCGTTCTCGAGATAAAGGGTGTTGACAGACGGACGGACAACAAAGTGATTCTATAAGGGTTCCGTTTTTTCCTTTTGAGGTACGGAACCCTAAAAACGCGAGTATTCTTAGACTTCATAGAAGAATGTTTTTAAATATAGCGATATAACAGAAAATACAAAACCCAAAGAAACAAATAAATAACTACTTTATAAAAGGAATAACGTGCATTAAATATAAAAGTTTATTTGTGCTCATAATTCCAAGTCAATCAGAAGTTATCAGTTTATCACCGCTCAAAGTGATACGTTTTATAAAACGGCAACTTCGCAGGGAAACCTTATACAATTGTAGCTTTGTTTATTTGTTTTTAAAGGGTAATCTCTGGAAAATCTGCCAAAAAGGACTGATACTATTGAGCTACACTACCGCTGATCGTGAGTGTCATAGGCTACTTTGTTACCCGACTGCGCGACGCAAGGGGGGGTAATGTGTTTATATCCGGAACAATGCACGATGTCTGCGGGATAGGCCGCGGGAAGACGCGGGAAATAGCTACAACTTAATAACAATAAGTTATTCGCCCCCGCCTGGCCTTATAAACAACTAATAACTTAGTTAGTAGGCTTTCCGCGTTGACGTAACCAGCATCATATGCTTGCTCCAGATGACAGCGAGCAGCGCGCCGGCGAGCGAAGGCGCCAAGTGGTGCTGCGACGTCTGCACCTACGAGAACTTCCCGCTCTCACGAAAGGTATCCATCTACTCCATTGTGGCAAGTTCACAGCACTTGTTAGACCCGCCCGCGCCGCCGGCTAGAATCATGTGTAGAAGGCTCATTCACCTGCGTCATTCATCACAGAAACTTACAAAAACGGCTAGCACTCGACGAAAATGCCCTCAGCTTAGGCATATTAAAATGAACAAAAAAGATTTAATGTTATAGGAATGTGGTCCATATGGATCCATCGAGTATCTAAGAGCCTACCTACGATGTCTTATGATTCCGATGTGAGGAAGAGACGGAGCTATACAGGACGAATAGCACTATCCCTTTTTGTTCACAACACATTCGTGATGGCAATGATACGTCACAGTAGGCTTGTACTACGTGATCTGATCCAGTCGATCCGCGGCTGTTAGTATACGTTAGCCAAGTAGGTGTTCAGATAACATACCGCTCCGTTCAAAACGTCTAAACTGTAGGTCGAAGTGAGGGGCCGGAGTTTAAACCCAGCGCCTGCACGACTGACGTAAAGCACAAGCATCCTTCTTAGTGGTAGTACTGTATTGTGTTGCTCTAATGAAGGTTTTCAGGAGAATTCACGCCACCAGTTGGCGCCACTTAGGCGAGAGGTATTCTACTTTGAAAACGTAACTTGACGTTAATGTCTATTATGTGAATTTTAAAAACAAGCACTGGCCAGGTGTCTGGACCTAACGCCTCAGTGCTGCCACCTGGTGTACGTTATTTAAGAAAACCCTCGGTAGGCTTTCGGATCCCATAAACATGAATCTGGAATTGCGCGTTTTTGTCATGTATCTTCTGTGTCGCTACTGTGGCAATGCCCACATTATCTCGCCGAGCAGAATGTGTGGGATCCGCCGACACAAACACATCACGCGCTGCACTTGAGCACGAAGAGGTTTTTATAACTGTTAGCGTACATTGTGTTGACTGTTATCGTATTCACAATGACTTGGCTTTGTTCTCGTTTATTTTGATTGGATTGTTGTCTAGAATGCAGTAGGTCACGCCGTGAACACACGTCTATCAAACCAATCTAGGGAACTGAGCTGGTGATAAGGAGATCATGTCGATTGAACATTGTGTATGTAATAGTGTAGTGCCCGTTTTCACTAGGTGAAACCTCAATAAAAGCGCATTATAGAAGTTTCAACGCTCCTACCTCCTACAACGTAGAGTTGGAAATTCAACAGTGCAAAAATATTGTGGCGTTTATTTAGCAGTGGTGGCCCAGTGGTATTGGCTTGCCCGGGGGTTGACGATAAATTCGAAAGAGTTACCTCGCCCCTGGGCATTCAGGGCAGGGAGGAACAGGTTTGGGTTTTAGTCAGTAAGAGTCTGACGCGCCCTCCCGCTCCACCCGGGGCGGGAGAAGTCATTGGATGATGTCCCACACCACAAAAAAAAAGTGGTATTGGCTGCGATTTACAAGTTGTATGTCGTGAGTTCAAACCCAGGCAGGCGCTTTACTTTGTGTAAATTATTATCACCACTGCTCTCAAAAGGGTGAAGGAAAATTTCGTGTCCTGAAACCGGTATGTCCTAGAATCAAAAATTCGAAGACATGTGACATCCACCAACCCGCACTGGGCCCGCGTGGTGAATTACGGCCCACACCCTCTCACAGAGAGGAGGCCTGTGCCCCAGCAGTGGGGACAATAAAAGGCTGATGATGATGTTTATTTAGTTACGTCCTAGTGTTAGTTTAAACGGGCACAAGAATATAATAAATACCTTCAGTAGTTGCTCTGTGGCCGTTCTTTAACATATCAGTTATAGCGTATACTACGAGTATACACTCGACTTTATCTAATTGCGAACACTTTCACTTCCCGGCTCGCGCTCGCACGAGCTCGACTCTACCGATAGCGGTGTGTTAGTTATACTTTCTGCGACGCAAATCTACTCTAATCTCGATATAAGGAATTATATTCATTAATATGAATCTAAATTGTTAAAGATTTTGTAAATGTGAATATTCTTTTGAACGTGCGAGAGTTCTTGTAACTTTAGCGAGTCATCTTGTCATTATTGAATTTCTTTTTGTTTGGTTTTAGCCGTAACATTCACATTACGTTGAGGATCTCGTAGCTAAGTAATAACAGTCGCACGGCTCATCTGCAAGGTTAAGCAACGCTTGCCGTGGTCGGTCCGTGGATGGGTGACCATCTTAACATACGGAGACTCCTCTGTGCCTCGGAAAGCACGTTAAGCCGATGGTCCTGGCTGTCATTAGTAGATCTTTGACAGCCGTTATGGTAGTCGGAAGCCATGAAAATCTGACAGGTCTTGCCAAGTATCGTGCTACGGTGTTACCCAGTTGCTGGGTTGTGGAGGTCAGATAGACAGTCACTCCATGTAAAGTACTGGTACTCAGTTGCATCCGGTGAGACTGGAAGTCGATCCCAACATAAATAACTGGGAAAAGGCTAGGCAGATTTTTTTTTTGTTTACACTGCATTTTTTCTTCTCATCTTATTGCTATCCTGACGCAATCAACAATGTAAAATTCTTAATGGTCCCTGTGCAACCCAGCTGTCCGAAACGCATGGAGAGGTAACGGCTTTTTGAAATAATGCTTGCGCCTCGTATCAGTCGGCTCCGGTAGCGTAGTGTGCACGAGCTGTCTGCGGAGCCATTCACTCACACACTGAGGGTCCATTTGTATTTTATGTAATAACTAATAACGCGACCCTATCAATGATAAAAACAAGTAAGAGATGGCCACCTAATGAGCGAATAGAGGACACCTCCCAATAAATTCCTACATAATTCATACTTAGATTAAAGTATAAAAAAGAAAAAAAAAACCGGCCAAGTGCGAGTCGGACTCGCACAAGAAGGGTTCCGTAAAATAAACTTGAAAAAAACCCCCAAAATTAACTCGTTTCTAGAAACGTGTTTTTTTGGGTTGTATCTCATGGTATTTTATAGGTGGACAGTGGTAATTTTAACACAGCGTGTATTTCTATAGCCGCTATAACAACAAATAATAAAAATAAATTAATAATTAAAGCCCGTTGGTTACCCTTCGGGTACGGAACCCTAAAAAGCTGTGTTCCAGAAGTGGGACCATTTTTTTCTATTAATTTTTTAGGGACTGGCAAAGATGGGAACATTATAGGCTCATTATGCGAATTACTAGTTGTTTCTACTACTAGTATTTGTATATGTGTTGCCTTAAGGGTTACGGCATGTACTAGCGATGATGAAACATGTGGAGTATGCAATTGTTGCAGTGCACCATGTGCCGGAGCCCCAAGTCCGCGCTCAACGAGGACATCTTCCGGCTGCAGGACGGCGCCAGCGCGCTGCCCGCGCCCGACATCTGCGGTAACGTAGCACACTGTACCTGCACCTTATATGTAGCTCAAAACATCCTTACACTTATGAATTTGAGTCTCTTTTAGGGTTCTTCAAACTTACCTTAAAATTACCTTAAGTGACTTAGCACCTTAAGGTAAGTTGCGGCACTTCTTCTTCCCGGCTAATATACTAGGAAATGGTGACGTGCGGGCGTTTTGGGGACTGTCTTTATGTAAGTTTCAATAAGTGCTCAGTCTATTTGAAGAAGGACTTGATAATGATCTTCTGAAAAAAGTGGATGTGACATGTTGCAACCCGCCCTGGGCTCGCATGATGTAGTGGAGGCTTGAGTCCCAGCAGTGCTACAATATTATGTAGAGCGATAAGAATGTTGCTTTTCAACCCGACTGCCTCAGAAGGAGGGTAATGGTGCTCAAGAGTTTTTCTATTTCTGTGGCACGCTCTGTAGCATTAACACCTGGATGGATTTCAACAAATGAGATCTCATTAGATTGCTCTTGACCCCCGAAGTGACATAATTAAGCTAAATTTTGAACAAAAAAGCATATGGCATTAAAGGGCTCGAGATGATTCAAAAAATTTAGCTCACTAAAATAGAAAATAAAAAAATGCATTGATGCAGTTGGTGGCATCAACTCGGTGATTGTACTAAATTAAATTCTACCAACTACATCACACTGTTTGAAAAGTGACTTGTTTGGAAATTTTTAGTTGTTTTTTACAGTCGGTTTTTTTTTTTTAATTTTCTCTTGTAGTGTTTCATTATAGCCATTACTTGGGCTCCTGACGCCTGAGGGTTTTATGTCTCGCTGTGGTTGAGAACTGTTGTAATTTATCGTTGTTCAGCAGGTGCGGAGGCCGTGGCGGAGCGCCTGAAGCCCCTGCGGATATCGTCCCCGCAGGGCGCCAGCGCCTCCTCCGTCGCCAAGTGGCCCTGTCCGGTCAGTGCATGCACTCGTGTTTACACTCTTGCTAATTTATTACTGGGCCGATTGACATACATTATAACCACGTTATGATTTCCAAAGAATAACAGACACGTATACACTAAGTTTTTTTCCCGAGCGGGTAAGATAGTAGCAGTTGATTTTGTATAGTAGAAACAATACAAAATCCTGACAAAAGTCAAAGCAGAAGTAATAGCACTTGAATTAAAGGTTAACTTATAGTAGGGGAGCCCAATAATGGCTTTGGGATTTACTCGAGCGCGACAGATGAAGATAGCGGGATACCTTGCATTCTGATGAATACCTCCACCATAAATTTAAGCCTTTTATATAGTATTAGTATCGTGCGTCTAGGGCAACCCATCAAATTAGTAAAAAAAAACGAACGTCAGAAATACTGAAGCGCGTCAGATTAAGGTAAGGTGGGTTAATTACTAGTTAAAAAGTGTTCATCAGGTGACATAGCGGTCAAACGTGTGCCTATACATATATATATCTCTCTCTATCCTCCTACAGCGGGGTGTGAGGCACGGAGACGTCATTTCTCCGAAACTGTTCACGGCTGCAATGGAGGATGTCTTCAAGGTTCTGGACTGGAGAGGGCTAGGCATTAATGTCCATGGCGAGAACATTACTCATCTTCGATTTGACGACTATATAGTCGTCAGTCATGGCTGAGACTATGGACGACCTCAGTACAATGCTCGATTACCTCAGTAGAGCTTCCGAAAGAGTGGGTCTTAAAATGAACATGGACAAAACTAAGGTCATGGTAAATACCCATGTAGCACCCACTCCTATCAAGATCAGAGACTCTACACTCAAAGTTGTAGACAATTACGTCTACCTGGGACAAACGGTCCATTTAAGTAGGGCTAACTTCGAGAAAGGTCAACCGTCGAATCCGACGACTCGGCTAGGCGGCGTTCGGGAAGTTGCGTGGTATCTTCTTGTCTCACATACCACAGTGTCTCAAGACGAAAGTCTATGACCAGTGCATGTTGCCAGTGATGACTTATGGAACCAAAACGTGGTCGCTCACAATGGGCCTCATCAGTAGGCTTACAGTCACCCAAAGGGCAATGGAGAGGGCAATGCTCGGAGTTTCCTTGCGTGATAGAATCATAAATGATTATATCTGCAAGAGAACTAAGGTTACCGACATAGCCAGAAAAATTGCCAAACTGAAGTGGCAGTGGGCGGGGCACGTTGCTCGCAGAAGAGATGGTCGATGGGGCCGAAAAGTTCTGGAATGGTGACCGCGTACCGGAAGACGCAGCGTTGGAGGCCTCCCACAAGGTGGACCGATGACCTGGTGAGGGTCGTGGGTAGCCGATGGATGCGAGACGCACAAGACCGATCATTGTGGCGACACTTGGGGGAGGCCTATGTCCAGCAATGGACGTCTTTCGGCTGAAATGATGATGAAGTTTAGAGCATGCAGCTGGAATAAAGCTTAGAACAAAATGTAAGCCAATGACATTACCTGCGTTTGGCGTGAACGCTAACAGAAAAAGTTATAAGTTTTCTGGCTTGTTTGTGTTTTAAAATGAAATAAAATGTAAAAAATATAACTAGCTGTCAGATTAATAATACCCCTCAAAATAATCGTCAGATTTTAGGCTACCATGACGGGAACATCAAGCTGTACTGTACCTTCTGTATAAAAATCTGACACGCTCGACTATTTCAATATGGCGATTTTTTTGTGCATTTTCAAAAATTTGCTACGAGCTTGTGTTACTTCTGCTTCGTCAGTTTTTTAAATAGGATCATTTTTATGGTTCACTTAACATCCCCTCTGAATATCAGTCAACTGCACTAGCTTGTTATCAACTAATAAAATCAATTACTGAGACTATAGATAAGAAGTTACCGGTCACTGCAATATTTTTCGACATGAGCAAAGCATTTGACTTTGTAAAACATGATATACTGTTAGATAAATGTGAAAGTTACGGAATAAGAGGGAAAGCGTTAAATTGGCTAAAAGATTACCTAACTGATAGACAACAACGGGTAGAGATCTTAGGCGTTAATAAAGACAGAGAAGTGATAAGCTATAAATCTAAATACAGGACCAATAAATATGGCGTGCCTCAAGGTAGTATTTTGGGGCCAGTGCTTTTTCTTTTATACATTAATGATTTGCCAACAGTGACAAAGAAGAAGTGCGTGTTGTTTGCGGATGACATCTCATTGATTATAAAGAAGAATAATAAAAATGAACAATTTGAGGATAAAATAAATGCAGCCGTAAAATCTATAACAGAATGGCTTGAACAAAATAATTTATGTGTGAATGTTTCCAAAACAAAATATATTAGCTTCTGTAATTACAAAATGACAAATGAAGCAATGAAAATTATTGGATGTGATAATGAAATTGAAGGGGTTGACCATACGAAATTTTTAGGCATAATAATTGATAAAAATTGTAATTGGAAAAAACATATTGAAAATATATGTAATAGGCTAAACAGCTTTGCATTTGCACTAAAAAATTGTGACGTAAGGAGCCTTCGTGGGATAATAAAAATAACAACACGTAGGTCGGTCAACGTTAATATATATATTTAAAAATAGAGAAAAGGGTGTGGGGAGGTTTGCAGTCACAATTTTCACTATTCCCTGGGAGATAGCACGCTACTGCCCTGACTCAGCCTTGGTGTCTAGGGGAAGCCACGTTGCGTTTGCCCCCCGGAGGTGTTGGCCGGCAGGCGGCAGCGCCGGCTCGCAGGGTCGACAGGAGCCAGGATGATCGGCCGGCAGGTGGTCTAGCCGGCTCGGAGACGGCCTGCTGAGGCCACGCAGGTAAATATACACCCGGTGTGGAGCGAGCCGCCGTGGTGAGTGGCCTAGTGGCCGCGCCACGAGGCACTGCGGCAGGATGGCCGCGATGGAGGACGATGCAGGTGCGTGCCCAGAGTGCAGGGCTCCAAGTCCTCTCCCTCCATTTCAAGAATTCGAGAAGCCGGGTCAGGAAATCAGGAGCCGGTAATCCGGATCTAGGACCCTGGGAACAATGTCCTGCGTGTCAGAGGTGGAAGATAAGCTTCTCCGCTGATTTTGACACCTTGGCATGAGCAAAGCGGCTGTACGTGCGCTAACAAGTGTGGTTGTCAAAATCAGACGGAGTTTACAAAGGTGCGGAGGAAAAGCATGATGACATACACATTCAAGAGCAGCAGCAGCCACGCGCAAGTCAGCATGTACATAGCTAAGGCCCCGTAAAGCTAGCCACGCGGAAGGCGTGACTACAATGTGCGACAGATCTTTTGTAGGTTATGAGCCTTGATTATACAATGCTAAGAAAAGAAATTAGGAAAGACATGTTCTGGAAAGAATTACACAAGATTAGGAACACAGAATGCACAAAGCTACCTGTATGCTGTTCAAACACTCACCCAATTACAGGGGTTGAAATCGCGTAATAAGTTGGCAAATATTTGCCAATGCAAACTACAGCTGCTTGGATTTGGCGATCGGTACACGGCTCAAGGATGTTCTACAGAACAAGGCGAGTCCACCGCCAACAGCTGGATTCAGATTGGAAAGGGCTCCTCGTTGTACTGGAAGGCGTCTTTATATCTACGCCGTCATTGACAGATGTCATAGAAACCAAAGACAATAGTGTTGTCAGTCAACTAAAATTGTCTATGCTTGCTTTGTGGCTTTTGGTCTCTGGATTTATTCCGTATGTTTATGTTTTATTAGAATTGTAACGCCACTACGTTACAAAATCTCACGAAAACTGTTGGACGTAATGCCGCTCTATTGGCTTATCATGGATATGTCTCATCTGTGTTAAGATACGGCTTAATCATATTGGTAATTCCACTGATAGGAATAAGGCATTTATTGTGCAAAAAAAGTGTTTACGAGCTGTGTTTGGTGCAGACCCATTAGAATCGTGCAGACCTATTTTTAAAAGACATAAATTATTAACATTAGCATGCTTATACATACTGGAAATGGGAGTATTTGTTAAAAAGCATCCTCACCTATTCAGGAAAGCCGATAGAGAAAATGCTTATAAGGTGGGCAAAATGTCAAGGGATCCAACAAAATTGGCAATGCCAAGAGCTGAAACAGAGTACTGCCGTAAAAATACTAGTCGAATGGCAATAAAAATATTTAATAAGATACCGAAGGTTATTAGGATAAATGATAAATGATGTTTATTCAGTAAATAGGTTACAAGGAACACTTTTACACGTCAATGTTTTTTTGTCAGTTTAAGCTAGATGAGGCCGGTGTTTCCTAGCTGACTACCCTGAGAAGAAACACCGAAACAAACTCAGAGGTCAAAGTCTCTTTTAGTGTTCAAATCCATACAATGTGGACTGGTTAGATCCTATGAGAACCATGTACGTTTATGTCTGGGATGAGCTTTATGAAGAAAGCAACACACGAATTCGAGTGGACCTGTCCAGACAGTGCAAGCATTTGTCAGTCATCGCGAAGCTCAACTCAGAACTCTGAGGTGCTCAACGAACCGACGAACAATACCAAAGTAAGGACATTTGAGTAGGCCGCAAAAAATACTCAAACTGCCAGACAATCATAAAATCTACATGAATATAACGACATACATAGTTCTCGCATTCACATTATTCTATATGAGGACCATGCAGCTTAGTGTCTGTAGTGGTCTTTTGAAGAAAGAACCAAACATATTTGAGTGGACCTGTCCAGTCAGTGCAAGCATTTGTCAATAGTCGAATAGCTCAACTTAAAAACCACTAAGGAGCTCAATGACATGACGAACAATACCAAAGAAAAGACATTTGGGTAGGCCGCAAAAGTACTCAAACTGTCAGACAACGTTGAAAATTACTGTAAAAAGGAGGAGAAAATAATAATAATAACCCACATAGTCCTCACATTTACAATAATTAAGTAATCAAAAAAAAATAAAAATACAATACTTTACAAAGTAAATATTTGTGTCAAACAAAATAGTAATCATAATATGTCAATCAAAAAATAAAAATAAATATAATACTTAACAAAGTATTCAAGTCAAAAAAAAAAAAAAAAATAATAAAATGTCAATAAAAAAATAAAATAAAAAATATAATGCAATAATAGACAAGTATTCATGTCAAAAACGAATATTAAAAAAAATATATATTTAAAAAATTTTTCATCAGTAAGTAGTACATATGAAAACAATGGCTCATGTATATCATTGAAGCAGCTCAATCCCACGCCTTTTTGTCCTCAAGAAAGTCATTAATTGTGTAAAAAGCTTTCTGGCATAGCTTACGTTTAATAAATTATTTAAATTTATTTATGCTTAGTTCTTGAATTTGGCTAGGAAGTTTATTATAGAAACGTATACATTGACATCTAAACGAACCACCTATTTTTTTCTTGAGCCTGGTTTTTGGTACAATAAATTTGTGTTTGTTCCTAGTATTTATGCTATGGATATCACTGTATCTTTTAAACAGATTAATATTTTTATGTGCATACATGAGATTCTCATAAATATATTGAGAGGGAACAGTCATAATATTAATCTCTTTAAATTTGTCTCTGAGGGAGTGTCTGGGACTTAATTTATAAATTGCACGAATAGCCCTTTTCTGTAAAACAAAAATTGTCTGAATATCGGCGGCATTTCCCCACAACAGAATGCCGTACGACATCACACTATGAAAATAACTAAAGTATACCAAACGAGCTGTCTCTAAATCAGTTAAACCACGAATTTTCCTTACGGCGTATGCTGCAGAGCTAAGTTTTTTGGACAGTTTATCTATATGGGGGCTCCACTGAAGCTGCGCATCCAAAGTTAAACCTAAGAACACTGTGGAATCCTCGGGCTTCAACTCTTCACCCTTTATTGACACACTAGTGTTCACTTGTATTACATTGGGTAATGTGAACTTTATGCATTTTGTTTTTTTCTCGTTAAGGAGAAGATTATTGACATTAAACCAGTTAACTACAGTTGAAAGAGCATTATTTACATTATCAACAACCACCTGCTGACGTTTGAGTTTAAATAAAAGTGAAGTGTCATCTGCAAACAGCACTATATCATGTTTATCCTTTATGAGGTAAGGCAAGTCGTTGATATAGATTAGAAACAAAAAAGGACCCAGAATTGAGCCTTGAGGAACCCCCATTCTGACTACAGACCCGGAAGACCTTTTGCCGTTCACATCAACTCTCTGAATCCTATTACCCAAGTATGAAGTAAGAAGATCCAGAGAGGCGCCCCGGACTCCGTAGTAGTGCAGCTTCCTGATCAATGTATCATGGAGAACGCAATCGAAAGCCTTAGACAAATCGCAAAAAATGCCCAACGCATCGCATTTATCTTCCCATGCATTATAAATGTGTCCCAAAAGTTCAACACCAGCATCAGTTGTTGAACGACCCTTTGTGAAACCAAACTGTTTGTTGTGTAATAATTTGTGTTTATTAAAATATCTTTGAATTTGATCTAAAATAATTTTCTCAAAAATTTTACTAAAAGTAGGTAGCACTGATATAGGTCTATAATTAGTAGGGTCTGATGTACTACCCGATTTAAACAATGGTATAATTTTACTATATTTCATTAGATCAGGAAACTCACCACAATCTATACAATTATTAAAGATTACTGCTAAAGTAGGTGCTACAATGTCTATAATAGACCTAGCAACGTCAACAGAATTACCCCATAGATCTGCAGTCTTTTTAACATTTAAAGTATTAAAAGTTTTGATTACATCATTACAAGTGACATATTGGAAATAAAATTGGGATTCACAAACTGGAACGTTTTCTTTAAGTAAAATTTCTGCAGCAGTTGGTGATGAATTTAGAGATTTTGTAGTCGATACGGGAATCTCTGCAAAGAAATTTTCAAATGCCGCGGCGACTTGCGAATCTGATTTAATGATACTGTCATCAATAGCAAGGCTGTAATCACTACTTCGCTTCCCGTTTCGCTATTAATAATATCCCAAGTCATTTTAATTACATTACTACTATTTTTAATTTTTGAACTTAAGTAGCGAGATTTCGCCAAATAACATACTTTTTTAAATAATTTAGAATAATTCTTAACATATAAATTAAATTCTACAGTGTTAATATAAGTCCGTTCTTCATACAGCTCATACAGCCGTTTTCTACTTTTATTAATACCAATGGTGGCCCAGTCACTGAAGGAAGTATTGCCATTTACCGAAATCGTCTTAGGAATAAAAGTAGTATCAAATTGCGTGCAATACATTTTGAAAAAATCATTATAATGTTGATTAGGGTCATCATTAGTTGACAAAAGTGGGATTTTATTTGAGAGTTTAGTTTTAAATGTTTCCAAGCGACCTTTAGATTTTGGGTTAACAGTGATATATTTTTTTCGTTTATATTTGTTTATATTTGGTATAGTGATCAATAGTCCACTATGATCAGAGTCTAATAAATTAATAATTTTTTTGTGGGTAGGTAAAATATCTGCATAAATATTATCTAGGCAAGATGCAGTAGTGGGGGTTATTCTAGTAGGCTCCATAAATAGATTTACAAGATTGTATGACTGAAACAAACTTATAATTTTAGTGCTTAGGCTAGAAGTTTCTAACAAATTAACGTTGAAGTCGCCACAAACGATGACAGACTTACTAGAGTTACAAATTTTTTGCAACACTTCATCCATTACTTTTTCAAAACAATCATACAATCCTTTAGGTGGTCTGTACACACTTAATATAACAAACTGCTCCAATTCAATACAGGCAATTTCAACTGTCTGTTCAACAGAGAGGCTCACAATATCCTTGCGGTCTTTAAACTTAAGTATATTATTTATGAAAATTAATGAGCCACCATGTATAGCGTTTACTCTGCTGAACGAACTACCAACCTGGTGATTACTATAATTAAACATAATCTGATGGCTTTTAAGCCAATGTTCAGTTATACAAAGAATATCTACATTGTTAAATTTAAGGAATAATTCTATTTCTAAATCCTTGCCCATACAACCATAAATATTTTGGTGCACCAGGTTGATACTATTTGTTGATTTTAAAACATTGTTTTCACCATTCTTTAAATAATTGCTAGAGATTGTCTCTGTTGTCTTAATTTCTAATTTAAATTATTACTAATGTCAAAATTTGATGCCAAGACATTGGCAGAATTATGAAAAATGTCATTGCATTGCTCAATAGAAGCAATTTGTTTAGCCAAATTCTTGGCTGTTATACAAAATAAATATGATAGCGACACAGCTATCTGTCTCCTACAATAATTTGAAAGATAGTATCTATCTATATGATTCCTATCTTTTGTCAAATAAAAACGATTACCAATATAATTGTTAAGGTCAATTAGATGGAATAAGTTATTATTAAATAACAAATTGTGCAATTTTATATTCATATGATATCTAATTTGATTTTCTTCCTGTGGCAAACTTTGGCTATAAGGGAAAGTGACCATCACAATTTTTCTTAAATTAAGGTCAGACAAGGTTCTATAATATTGGAGCAATTCTCCTTTGTTCACGGTACCCCTATCACCAACTAAAATTATGAGTATAGTATCCTGGTTAAAATTACATTTTATAATCTCTTTCATTATTTCCAACAAAGTACAACCAGGCATGCAGTTATTCATTATAGAGTGTCCCGGATATTCATTTATCAAAAAGTGGCCTAAATCCTTTCCAATCTCATCACAATAGATAACTATTTCTTTATTTACACTTTGTTGCGATAAACAATTAGTCATTTCTACTGGCAAACTGGCACAAGACTGCGGTAAGGTGGTATTATATATTGGCAATGAATGGTCCGGAGTAGATGCCATTGATGGTGATTGGCAATGTTCACAGTTTGATTTTTGTAAGCTAACCAGCTCATTCATTGCCAACACATATTCCTTCATTTGTTTCTCTGAGGCTCTATATTTAGTGGTCATTGAGCTTAGTTGCTGTTGTAACCGGTCAAGTTCACACTGCAAGTCTTCCGTGTCAGTTTGGTATTTCCTAGTACTTTTCTCTAAGTTCAAAGCATACATATCTAATTGTTTTAATAAATTTAACCTTTCCCTATTAAGTTTTACATTTTTAATGAAGAACTTTTGTTTTTTAACCATTTTTTTAGTTTTAACAATGTATTTGTTTATTTTAATATATTTTTTAAGTTTATTTTTACTAGAGATTATCCTGACTTTTTTACTTGACTTAGAATCATCATCACTTGTCAAATCTATAATGCAAGAGTGTCCTACTAGATCAACCATTGATGGGGCAATAGGAACCAACTCATTGAATAAACTTTGATTCAGAGAGGCTGTGATGTTCAGGTTAGTTGTCTCAAGATGTGAAATTTGACTTTGAGCCTCTTGTAGCTGTTGTTGCAATAAAAATTTGTGATTAAGAGCTTGTTCATACTCTGTGCTACACTTGCTGAATCCGTCCACAACAAGTTGGAGCCTATCCCGGGCTTCTATAGCCTCAGTGTATTGAATGTATAACTGAGCCATTTCATTCTTTAACTTCCTATTCTTATCATGGGCTTCAAGGAGCACCCTTTCACTATCATCCATTTCCTAGGGAACATTTTTTCATAGGGAACTGCGAACCAGCTTATTTCAAAAGCATCTCAGAGCATGGCTTGTGAAAAAATGTTTTTATTCTATTCAGGAATTCATGAATACTAGGACAAATGGGACAGTTGCATGACATGTATATTCAATTTGACTTTTTTTATTTTATTTTTAAGCAATGGACATTTTTGTAATTTAATTTCTTTGATTGTTTTAAGTGATGATATTTGGCAAATTTGTAATTTAATTGTTTTTCTTTGACTATTGTAATTATTTTTTGGGTAGACAATTTTTTAATTTGGTACTTTTTTATATCTTGGCATGGGATTTAGTTGATTTGATAAAATTGAATCAATCATTTTTATTGTCACAAACATGTATATTCAATTTGACTTTTTTATTTTATTTTTTATTTTTAAGCAATGGACATTTTTGTAATTTAATTTCTTTGATTGTTTTAAGTGATGATATTTGGCAAATTTGTAATTTAATTGTTTTTCTTTGACTATTGTAATTATTTTTTGGGTAGACAATTTTTTAATTTGGTACTTTTTTATATCTTGGCATGGGATTTAGTTGATTTGATAAAATTGAATCAATCATTTTTATTGTCACAAAAATTTGCATGCCGAATTTAGTAGGCGGAATATGAAGAACTATTGTGTGTGTTATAAAATCTGTAAAATACCATATTTCAAGCAAATAAATGAATCTGAATCTGAATCTATCTGACGCGCTCGCAAAACATTTTTTTTTCTATTTTCTGCCCTTCCGTATGGCTACCCCCACCACGCAAGTCGGCAGATGAATATACCTTTGATATCAGAGATACGTTGGGGCATCTAATGTATTAATATCTGACACGCTTGAGTATTTCCATGTAAATGTGTTTTTCTTTTTAAATTTTTGATAATCTGTAGACGCTTTCCCCACCACTGAAAGAGGAAACTTGAGATAACCTTTTATTCTTCCTATCATCTAATCTACAAAATCCAATAGGTCCCTACGACGCTCGAGTAAATCCCCGTTTAGCATCATGAGCTCCCCTACTATTAAGGTGAAATGTACAGGGTAGCGCGAAACTCAAATTTTCTCATGTTTTTTTGGAATTTGCAGGTCAGTGCCAGGTTTTATGTTGGTCAAAATATGGTTCGCGGCCGTAGCAAGTATGTATTCATAGAATTATAATAATTAAACTCATCAATACAACTCTCTCAGTTAGAATTGATGTCAAATGTCATGATTTTGTGAAATAGTCATTCCATACATCAATATGAACTAAGAAGGTTGTATTGATGATTTTAATGATTACAGTTCTGTAAATACGTACTTTCTACGACCGCGAATCATATTTTGATCAACATACAACCTTATAGTGACCTGCAAATTGCAATTTTTAGCTATAATTTACCCGTACTTAAGATACAGGTTACACTGTTATTAAACGCCACTTATTTTGAAATTCGATGAAATAAAATGATCATAACCTGCCAAGCAAGAGAAAGCTGCCGTTAGGGAGTGAAAAAGATTTGCAAGACATCTTTTACAAAGCCGAGCGAGCGAGTTGATGAGTCCGCGTTTCTTCCCCTTCCATCGTACTAACAAGTGGTGATGTTGTGTTCAGACGTGCACGTACGACAACTGGCCCAAGTCGCTGAAGTGTGCGATGTGCGGCAGCAGCCACCCCGCGCCGCAGCCCTCCCCGCCCGCGCCGCCGCCCGCCGCCAACAAGCCCGCGCTCGGTATGACACCCTATGCTTAATGTTCTCCTGCCAGAGTCGCGATGTGCGGCAGCAGCCACCCCGCGCCGCAGCCCTCCCCGCCCGCGCCGCCGCCCGCCGCCAACAAGCCCGCGCTCGGTATGACACCCTATGCTTAATGTTCTCCTGCCAGGGTCGCGATGTGCGGCAGCAGCCACCCCGCGCCGCAGCCCTCCCCGCCCGCGCCGCCGCCCGCCGCCAACAAGCCCGCGCTCGGTATGACACCCTATGCTTAATGTTCTCCTGCCAGGGTCGCGATGTGCGGCAGCAGCCACCCCGCGCCGCAGCCCTCCCCGCCCGCGCCGCCGCCCGCCGCCAACAAGCCCGCGCTCGGTATGACACCCTATGCTTAATGTTCTCCTGCCAGGGTCGCGATGTGCGGCAGCAGCCACCCCGCGCCGCAGCCCTCCCCGCCCGCGCCGCCGCCCGCCGCCAACAAGCCCGCGCTCGGTATGACACCCTATGCTTAATGTTCTCCTGCCAGGGTCGCGATGTGCGGCAGCAGCCACCCCGCGCCGCAGCCCTCCCCGCCCGCGCCGCCGCCCGCCGCCAACAAGCCCGCGCTCGGTATGACACCCTATGCTTAATGTTCTCCTGCCAGGGTCGCGATGTGCGGCAGCAGCCACCCCGCGCCGCAGCCCTCCCCGCCCGCGCCGCCGCCCGCCGCCAACAAGCCCGCGCTCGGTATGACACCCTATGCTTAATGTTCTCCTGCCAGGGTCGCGATGTGCGGCAGCAGCCACCCCGCGCCGCAGCCCTCCCCGCCCGCGCCGCCGCCCGCCGCCAACAAGCCCGCGCTCGGTATGACACCCTATGCTTAATGTTCTCCTGCCAGGGTCGCGATGTGCGGCAGCAGCCACCCCGCGCCGCAGCCCTCCCCGCCCGCGCCGCCGCCCGCCGCCAACAAGCCCGCGCTCGGTATGACACCCTATGCTTAATGTTCTCCTGCCAGGGTCGCGATGTGCGGCAGCAGCCACCCCGCGCCGCAGCCCTCCCCGCCCGCGCCGCCGCCCGCCGCCAACAAGCCCGCGCTCGGTATGACACCCTATGCTTAATGTTCTCCTGCCAGGGTCGCGATGTGCGGCAGCAGCCACCCCGCGCCGCAGCCCTCCCCGCCCGCGCCGCCGCCCGCCGCCAACAAGCCCGCGCTCGGTATGACACCCTATGCTTAATGTTCTCCTGCCAGGGTCGCGATGTGCGGCAGCAGCCACCCCGCGCCGCAGCCCTCCCCGCCCGCGCCGCCGCCCGCCGCCAACAAGCCCGCGCTCGGTATGACACCCTATGCTTAATGTTCTCCTGCCAGGGTCGCGATGTGCGGCAGCAGCCACCCCGCGCCGCAGCCCTCCCCGCCCGCGCCGCCGCCCGCCGCCAACAAGCCCGCGCTCGGTATGACACCCTATGCTTAATGTTCTCCTGCCAGGGTCGCGATGTGCGGCAGCAGCCACCCCGCGCCGCAGCCCTCCCCGCCCGCGCCGCCGCCCGCCGCCAACAAGCCCGCGCTCGGTATGACACCCTATGCTTAATGTTCTCCTGCCAGGGTCGCGATGTGCGGCAGCAGCCACTCCGCGCCGCAGCTCTCCCCGCCCGCGCCGCCGCCCGCCGCCAACAAGCCCGCGCTCGGTATGACACCCTATGCTTAATGTTCTCCTGCCAGGGTCGCGATGTGCGGCAGCAGCCACTTAAATGTAATTAGGCTAAGTGGGTATATGTATGTAAAACGTAAACTACTGACACCCAAACTAGGACATGTCCTGTATCTCAGGTGTCAGCGTTCCTCCCTAGTTAGTCACAAATTAGCCAAAATAAGCTTCTGCTGATTACAAACAATGAAATTATAAACATTTAAATTAAATTAATATTAAAATACGATAAAAATTAAAATACGACAAAAACAATTAAAATAATAATAATTAAATTAAAATACAATAAAAAATTAAACTGATTTTTTAAATTGAGCATACAATCAAATAAATTACATTAAAAACGAAAAATCCTAAAAGATTGCCTAATAATTACAGTATATTTATATTTCTGCTATAGTGTAGATATGTGTGTATGTGTGTGTGAAGTGTTAATGTGTGAATTTGTGGGAGTTAAAGAAAGTGTATGTGTGTGCATAGATTTTGTTGCAGTTGCGCAAGCTTATTACTGAGGCATGCGAGCCAGTAGGTCCTCAGTTGCCTGGTACGAGTAGGTTAAGGAAATAAGCCAATCTTTCACTTTCATTTTGCAATTGGTTCTGTTCAGATGAAATATGTCCAATAGTCTATTTGCCTTATTATACAGTCTGACGCTTAGGATGAAATAATTTTGACGTGCAAAACATGTTCTGGTCCGATCCGGCTTGAAAACGGTGTACTTAATTGTACCACGGGGCTCCTGCAGTGGTCGCGATTTATGTTTACGGGTTATGGTCTGAAGGACATACAGTTGCCTTACCGTGAGGACTTTACAATCAGCGTAAAGTTGAGTTGTAGGGTACCTGAAGGGACGATTTGTCAGCACTTTAATTAAGTACGGCCCTCTGGGCAACCTGAAGCTGGAGAATTGTTGACTTCGGGGCTCCACCCCACACCGACAAACAGTAAGATAGCAAGGACTGGCATAGAGCCAGGTACACCATTTTCAGAGTTTTAGAGTCAGCCGAGTGCTGAAGTCTTTTAAATATAAATATGAGCCGTCGAGTTCGAGTTGTGACAGTTTCAATTTGTTTGTGCCAGCGGAAACTCTGATCAATATGCACACCCAAATACTTAACGTTAGAAGATCTAGTTACACTTAGCAGCAGCCAGGGTCAGGCCTCAAGCATGTGTGGGCCTTGATTATAAAAGTCTCCGGGGGTTGAAGGTCAGCTCTCATAGCGAAAGGAATGAACAGGGTCTTGTCAATATTTAGAGTCAAAAGATTTTCAGACAGCCAAACCATGACAATCTTGAGAGCATATTCTGCGTTTTTCTTCGTTTGATTCCAGTCCACTCCATCTACAATGAGAGCTGTATCGTCTGCGTAGGTAAAAACTTTACAATTTGGGAGAGGAATGTTGCATAGGTCGTTTATAAAAAGAATGAACAGTGTGGGGCCCAGGATGCTTCCTTGGGGCACGCCGCAGTCAATAACCTCCTCATCACTCCAGAGTTTCCCTATTTTTACCACTTGTACACGCTCACGAAGATAGTCAGTAAATATTTTCAGAGGGAGACCTCTAACACCTACGCGTTCCAGCTTATTTACAAGGATGGCGACAGAGACAGTGTCAAAAGCTTTTGCCAGATCTAGGTATAGTCCCAAACATTTATGCTTTTTATCCAAGTTCCTAACAGCATGTTCTGTTAAAGCCAGCACAGCATCCTCCGTAGATATACCAGTGTGGAAACCATACTGGTTATTAGATATAATTTTATTTGTTTCTAGGAACTTAGTTATTCGCTTGTTCAAAATACGTTCAAGAATTTTAGAAAGTGCTGTAAGGACTGATATTGGTCTGTAGTTATTTACACTGCCTCTGTCTCCAGTCTTAAAAACTGGATGCACAACTGCCTTTTTAAAAACCCTCGGAAAGATACCCGTCGCGATAGCTAGGTTACAGATGTGGGTAATAAGGGGGACCAGCCCTAATAGCATTTATTGTGGGCATTCAGTTGGGCCACGTGCACTTCGTGGGTTGGCCAACTGTTAGATTTGGCCATCTAATAGAGGTAGGGCACACCAAAGGGCCCACAAAAAATGGCCAAAAAGGGGCCAACAACTGGGCCTGGGGGGGGCCAACAACTGGGCCTGGGGGGGGCCAACAACTGGGCCTGGGGGGGGCCATTGTAGAGCCTACAGTTGACAAATGGTTAGGGTTTGGTTAGGCTGGTTTCACAGCTGTCCGGGAGACCCGTACGGGCCGCCCGTACTGGCACCCGGAACGGAGACATACGTGAGGCGCTAGAACATTGTTTCACAGCGACGCGGAGCGGGTCGCATACGGACCAATCCGCGTCGCTGTGAAACGATGTTCTAGCGCCTACGTAAGTCTCCGTTCTGGGATCCCTTACAGGCGGCCCGTACGGGTCTCCCGGATAGCTGTGAAGTTAGCCTTAAGTGTAGTATTTTAGAATTACAGCTGTAGTACAAATATAATTAGAATTAAAAAATCATCATCATCAGCATTTTAATCTCCCCACTGCTAGAACACAGGCTTCCTCTCTGTGAGAGGGTGTGGACCGTAATCCACCACGCGGGCCCAATGCAGATTGATGGATGTCACATGTCTTCAAATTTTTGGTACTAGGACTTGCCAGTTTCCTCACGATGTTATCCTTCACCGTTTTGAGAGCAGTAGTGATGAAATAATTTACATAAAGTAAAGCGCCTGCCTGGGTTTGAACTCACAACCTACAACTTGTAAGTCGCGACAGTCACCACTGGGCCACCACTGTTCCAAAAAATATGTTAGGGTAATGCCATATGTGACTAACTCTACATTTGACACGATTTGAGTTTTATTTTGCATTGTTTTACGAATTCCACTATTTTTATAGTACTAATTTCAGTAATTTTGTATAAATATCCTTTAATTAAACCTCCGTGGTAATAAATGTGTACTTTATAACCCCGGTGGCTCTCATGTGTGCCGCTAGTTTTCCGCTAGTTTGCCTTGCCAAAAACCCGATTCACGCGTTTTAAACCGCTATTATCACTATTAGCCAAGGTCTTTAGACCTGTAACAAGGTTCATACACACGGAACCTGACCAAGTCTGTAGTTACACGATGGCCGCCTGTCAACGGGGACTGACATATGCTGAAACGTGACACGTCCCGGACTTGAGAGGTTAAAAAAGTTAAGGTTTATTTAAACAAATGTAAATGTGACTGACACTTCATGCAAAATGAACTCGTGATGAAGTGTTTTTGAACTACAGATCTTTCTCGATGCATGTTTTATAACTAATTTGTAATAGTAGTCGTAATTTGTGTTTGTATTTGTACATGAAAAAAAATATTGGGATGTGTTGAAATGGAAAACCTTACATTCGTAAAAACTTTTTTATTAGAAAAATAAATTGTGGCTGACACTAATACAGACCAAAACGTGACTGACTAACGTCACTTTGGATTTCAGAATAATCGTATTTTTAAATGAAACATTACGAATTCAATACAATCATAACATAGGAACTTTACAAAAATAAACATATAAATAAAAAAAAATGCTATTTTTGCGTTTAATTACAAAATGCAGAAAATTATACATTCATAGAAACTTTTTTATTAGAAAAATAAATTGTGGTTGACACTAATACAGACCAAAACGTGACTGACAAACGTCACTTTGAATTTCAAAATAGTCGTATTTTTTAAATGAAACAGAAACGAATACAGCACAATCATAAGAATGACACTTTACAAAAATAAACTTACTCGTATAAAGAAAAAAATGCTATTTTTGCGTTTAATTACAAAATGCAGAAAATCATACATTCATAGAAACTTTTTTATTAGAAAAATAAATAGTGGCTGACACTAATACAGACCAAAACGTGACTAACGACACTTGTGAACATCAGAATGACTGGCCAAAATGACCGATCAGCTTTAAAATATTACTAAAATCTAATGCCTATTTGCTACTATTTGATACGTTTGTTTAAATAATTGGTACCTAATTAATAACTGAGAAAATGAATTCAAAAATTGGGCAGTCATTCTGATGTCAAGATGACTACCCACATTTAGAATCTCCACGTAAGGGCTCCAAAATTTCAATTCGCCTTTAAAAAATTAGTACCTATTTGACACTTAAACATATATTTTTTCTAGATTTTTAGGGCATCATTTAGTTCTACCTAATTTTGAGGACAATGAGTCATTTGTATGTTTGCCATTTGTTAATATGACGCTAAGTCATTAAAACCCGCGGGTGCAGTGTTTAATTTTACCTCCAAATTACCACCTCCTTAATTATAGATCAAACAGGTAAGATCAGTATCCTTAAAATCAGCATTTTCAATTTAACCAGTAGATATATTACGCGTGAAAGTGATTTCCTCGGCATTAAAATCATCAGTATAATTTTCTGATATACAATTATTATGATGTTCATTAATAAATGATGAATTAGTACCTGCATTATTACTAGTAACATTACTTTTATCGTTGATCCTTAATTTACCTCTTAATTCAGTTTTTATTGCATTTAGATGACGCCTCTTTGTTCTTGCAGATAGTCCAGAATATTGTCGTGTAGAGCTGCTGTTATTAGCTTCATCATATTCTTCTGTTATCTCTTCCGCCATCTCGATCTCTAGCAAATCTAAACCAGTTTTGTTATGACACCTGTGATTCCAGCATCAGTTGCTGTCTCTGCCAACTTGTTTCTTTACACTGCAACTGTAAATATTACGAAGCAGTACTTTAGCATTTCATTTAGAATAACACAATCGATAAATAATAAACCACAAATAATATTACTGGGTAATACGATACCCCTTGATAAGACTGGTTGTCACTTTCGGGCTTCTGACGACCCGTAACGACTGTTAAAGATCCACGATTGATAGCCGGGACCAACAGCTTAACGTGCTTTCCGAGGCACGGAGGAGTCTCAGTATGTAAAGATGGTCACCCATCCATGAATCCCAGCAAACGTAGCTTAAACTGATGGATCGGCCCGTGCAGCTGTTATTACTTAAGCCACGAGCTTCTCCATAAATAAATGAATCTAATATGGTTACATAAATATATCTAATATTATCTGTAATTTTCATAGTCATACCTACTTTCAATGACTTTTGACAATAATTGTAAATTTTTCAAACTAAACTTATTATTTTGGACTGGCCTGTTGGTTTAGTGGTTAGTGACCCTGACTGCTATGCCGGAGGTCGTGGGTTCGATTCCCACCCAGGACAAATGTTTGTGTGATGAGCACGATCATTTGTTCTGTGTCTGGGTGTAATTTATCTATAATATGTATGTATTTAGAAATATATAAGTATGTTTATCAGTTGTCTAGTACCCATAACACAAGCTCTGCTTAGCTTGGGACTAGATGGCGTTGTGTGATAGTTGTGGAATATTATATTATTTTATCCAGTCCAGTTGCATTGAATTGCCAGAGAGTTGGTGAAAACCCGTTCCAGATTTCTTCTGGTAATTGTGGCAGTTCCTTTGCCACCAACATAGGCCAAAACATTTATCGGCTCATAGTCAATAAGCAATCATAAATAAACGTAAAACAATGTATGTATACTCGTTTATCTATCAAATTTCATATAATAGTAGTATTATAACTACATAGTATATCATCAGTACGTCCAGTGGTCTTGTTTGCTTGTAAAGCTTGTATATTTCTATCAGAATATTGTACTTACCAATATTGTTCTTTGTGTTCTTCATCTTCAAGCCAATTTTCTATTTATCTAATATCGTCAAGTGATTTTAATGGTATGTATATATCTACCAGCAAAGTGGCTGCACTAGACACATGTGTTGAAGGAGAGTGATATTCTCAATAAAATATCATTTTGAGTTTGCTTCAGGTCTTCCATTGCGGTTTGAATGTGTCCAAGACATTGGGCAATGACATCTAAAATAATAATAATAATAAAGTAATACATTTCCTAGATAGAAGATTCCAAAACAATATAAAAAAGTGTGTGTGTACTTATGTACGCACGTAAGAAGTTATACTTCTTTGGCAAAACCAGATAAAAAACCAAACTGTTACAAAGTTTACAAAACGAAAACAATCATTCTTCATGAACCACAGACCATAGCTAACTTAACGGTGTCGGTTCTAGCTAACTTCAGGCTGTAGGTTTTTGTGACGGTGTGCGCGAGCATCGTAAAAATTTACTCTCATCATTTTGCCCTAACGTACCTAAAGAAGTATAACTTCAAAAACAGTATGCCTACTACTGTTTCTTTTGATAGATTTAAAGTAAAATAAATTCACAATTTTAAGAAAAACAATGATCCACCATCGTGGATTCTAAAATGAATGTCAGATTTGCAATCGGCACCCCCAAAAACCTATTACACGATACCCATATCGAATCTTTGAGAAAAAGTTGCATCCGCCATCTTGGATTTTAAAATGAATGTCTAATTCACAATCAGCACCCCCAAAAACCTATTACACGATACCCATATCATATTTTAGAGAGAAAGTTGCATCCGCCATCTTGGATTTTAAAATGAATGTCTAATTTGCAATCAGCAACCCCAAAAACCTATTAAACGATACCCATATCGAATTTTTGAGAAAAAGTTGCATCCACCATCTTGGATTTTAAAATGAATGTCTAATTCGCAATCAGCACCCCCAAAAACCTATTACACGATACCCATATCGAATTTTTGAGAAAAAGTGGCAGCCGCCATCTTTGATATAAAAATGAATGTCAGATTTGCAATCGGCAGCCCCAAAAACCTATTACACGATACCCATATCGAATGTTTGAGAAAAAGTGGCCATCTTTGATTTTAAAATGACTGTCAGATTTGCAATCGGCGCCCCCGAAAACCTACACGATACCCATATCAATATTATATAATATAATCATATTATTATTATTATTATAACTTCAAAAATAAAAAGGCTGTGACCTACCCGTGTGCAAAATTTCATTCAAATCCCTTCAGCCGTTATTGTGTGATTGACAGGCAAACATACAAACATTCACATTTATAATATTAGTAGGATGTAGGATTGTTGTATTTTATATTAGGGGGTGACATAACCTACCAACACAAGCAATTTTTGCTAAAGAATCAACCTCAAAATTGCGGGTAAAAAATGGTCAAGTAATTGTCAGACTCAATCCCGGGCTGATAAGTTTTAAGTTTTTATATTTCTATGTATTGTAATAATTTTGTGAATACTTATTGCTACTGAAATAATAACTTAATTGTCTAATTAAATAAATAAATAATATTAAATATTATATGCATAGATTTTATTTATTTTGAGGTTGGTCCCATAGTAAAAGTTAGCTGACAAATATTTTGAAATCTTATATTTTCTTACAAGTGACAAACTTTGTTACTTACCAACATTAAAATCTTGTATAAGAGTACATACTGGTGGTAAAATTATTTTTGGCAGCAGATGGCCATCACTGTCAATTTGAAAAGGACGAACTTCCTTGTCCATTTTTCGGTTTCTACTCCTATAACGGTTGAAGCCAATTCCGATCTACTTTCAGCCTTTTTACATTTTTGTCTGACTTTAGAGTCGATCTGTAAAATAATCATTTATTATTAAGGTGTGCAGATACCGGGGCTGTTGTTGTCGTTGATGATACCCAGTAGGTGATTCATGGTCTGGACAGGGGCACCGCACTCACATTGGGTATCAGACCAGTCTATGAATTTTACCAAGTTGTATTTGCAGCGGCCTACCTAAATTTGCAACCCATTGAGTGATTTCCATATAGGCCACTGCAGTTCACGTCCAGGTGGCAGGTGTTCCCTGGGTTCTAAGAAGTCAGGAGCTGGGTGGTATTGGTCTTCCCATGGTTTTCAGGGGTGCATTAAAGGAGCCTTCCCGAGTGGTGTTAACTATATCGTTTTGCCATTCCAAACGCCCTGCACACCCTGGACGGCTAGCAGCTGGTAACGCAGAGTCTAGCTGATCATTCCTTTCACCACAATGGTAAATCCAAACAGCTCTCTTCAGAGCCATGTACAACAGCCCTTTTTAAGGTCACCTAACAATAACAACAACATCTCTGAGGGCACTCACCACAGTTTCTCCAAGTTGCATATTATGTTCATGTATTCAAATGATTTATTTACAATCTGTTTGCAGTAGCCTCAGAATACGAAGGTTTCAAACTCCGGGTTTTAGGAAAGCGGAACAGTTTTTCGTTTTGTTTGGCTGGTGAACAGTCACACTTAAACATTTCCTTCTATTTTCATCCATACCACAAAGGTTCAATTCTCACAAGCTTTTTGAACTCGTGTTACACAAAAAAATGCACTTTATACACACTAAACGGATATTAGTATCTATTAAGTATTTTTATATAGTTGGAACATTATTTCTAATAAAAACTACCATTCCGAAAGAAAAAAATAACTGTCACGTCTTGACGTCTGTCACTTTTTTGGCTTTTGTTCCTTGTGGAACAGACTACGGTCAGAGACCATGCTGCCTAGTCATCAGTTAGTTCGTTTTTTTTTTTTGTCTTTCTGATTTGTGTATATCTAGTGATTTAGATAATTTTTAGGCATATTTTATTATTATTACATATTTTTCGCTGATATAAATAAGTGTTATTTAAATTAACACTTACAATAATTTACCGGCTATTGCCGATAAGTGAAACCAAATGTGAAACGACGCCATTTTAAAAGTGTTATCACATCACAGTGTTGCCAACTCAGTGGATTTTCCACTAGATGTGGTGGTTTAGACTTTCCTTTTTTCTTCCTTTTTCCTCCAAATTTTAATTTATTTTCTAAAAAATAAAATATTTGGAGGCCCGTAATTCGGAAACGGTGCGTCGGAGGGCCATGCTTCTCAGACCTTAAATTAAATGGTTTCTATGGACAAGGTTAATAAAGTGCTACAATAAAAATAGCCAAAATCAGTTAAAAAAAAAACTCCGAAAATTTGTCTAAATCCTTTGGCACTTGGAAATATTTTTGCAATTTTTTTCTTCTTCTTAATTCTTTATTGTACACAAAAATTTTACATATTACATATGGTTACACAATACATGTACAAAGGCGAGCTTAACTAAATGTTGAGTTTTCTCCCAGCAAACCTTTGAGTGATAGAGAGAGATCACTGTTGAGGGTAGGATTCAGTGTACAATACTTATAAACCTACATAAATAATTCTAAATATATATTATACATATTAATACCAATATAATACTAATATTATGTCAATTTGAAAGGAAGTGCTTTTTTATTTTCTTCTTGAAGACATCTAGAGAAGGACTGTCGCGTAGGGAGTGTGGGAGAGAGTTCCAGAGACGCAATGCAGTAACAGAAAAGGAGCCATTATAGCGGCTGGAAGTGTGACGCGGAATATGAAGGAGAAGAGAATTGGCAGTGCGATAGGGTTTACCCCTCGGAACGAAGTACTCAAACCGTTCACGAAGGTATTGAGAAGAATTAGGATTATGCAGGATAGTATAGAGAAGAGATAGGATATGGGTATCTCGGCGATGCCGAATTGGCAGCCACCTCAATCTGGTCCGAAACTTCGACACATGGTCGTACTTGCGGAGGCCAAAAATGAAAAGGATGCATAAGTTCTGCAGCCGCTCGAGTTTGTTAAGAAGTGCCTCCGTTGCATCTAGAAAACAGACATCCGCATAGTCTATTAGCGGTAGGAGAAGAAATTGTGCAAGAGTGACCTTAGTGTGAAATGGAAGAATAATAAGAATTTTTGGAGACGTTTAAGAGACTGAAAAGAGTAGAAAACCCTCTTACTAACGTCAGCAATATGAACCTCCCAAGAGAGGTTAGTGTCTATATGGACGCCTAGGTTTTTAGCGCTTTTCGAGTACAATATGGGCACCGAATCATACACTACTGGCGGGAGAGACTGATGATCTAAAAGGCTGAGCATGTAGCTTGCGACTTAGTTGGGTTCAGTAAGAGTCCAAAGGATTTAGCCAACTTGTTGATATTTTCAAGGTCATCATTGATGGCATCCACAGCCTCAGCGAGTTAACCCATTCTAAAGTGACGGTATAACTGCAAGTCGTCTGCATAGAGATGATAGTTAGAAGTAAAGACCTTAGTGATAGCGTTTATAAAAACTGAGAAAAGAAGAGGAGAGAGGACGCCACCCTAAGGTACAACCGCAGCCAAATCACACCATTCAGAGAAATCCTCATCAGACCGAACATACTGCGAGCGGCCTCGAAGATAAGATTTGAAACACTCAATTACTGGCGCAGAGACATTAAGGGAGGAAAGGATTCCTAAGAGAATGTCAAAGTAAACTGAATTAAAGGCACTGCTGAAGTCCAGTAAAACCAACACTGTCAAGCATTTGTTTTCCATAGCCAGTCTTATATCGTCAGTTATTTTGACAAGAGTTGTCACAGTGCTATGGCCAGGTCTGAAACCAGAGGTAAGGACTCAGCAGGCCATTAGAGGATAGATAACAAGACAGTTGCTTCTGAACAACGCTCTCGAGAACTTTGGAAAGAATTGGGAGGATGGATATTGGACGGAACTGAGATGGAGAAGAGGGATTTGAAACTTTAGGAAGTGGTAAGACGTGAGCCTTCTTCTAAGCAGAAGGAAACGTGTTAGTGAAAAGAGAAAAAATTACTATGTGAGTTACAACAGGAACTATTTCACTCAAAATAGGTAGGAACATTTGGAACTGAAGACCATAGTCACCTAACGCCTTAATGGAGATGGATTGAAAACATTTCTTAATATCTAGCTCAGTAATTGGGTGGAAAGTGAAAGAAGTATTTGCTGGTAAAGGAAGATTGGAAAGATCATTGAGAGTCGAAGATTTAACATCGATATCGAGTATAATTGGTGATGTAGAAAAGTGCGCATTAAGTGCATTGAGGTCCATTTTATCAGTAGAACTCTTGCTAGAGGCTTTGCCAATACCAATAGTCTTTAAAAATTGCCATACTTGTGTCGGGTTGAAGTTATCAATTGAGTTGTGAATGTGATGCCTTTTGGCATTCCTACACAAACAACTGCAGCGATTTCGCATCTTCTTATAAAGGTCCCAGTTTTCCTCAGTAGCCCGATTCCTGTATAAATGCTTGGCCTTATCACGTTTCGCCATCAGGTTTTTTATAGCTGGGGAAAGCCATGGTGCAGGAAGGTGTTTGACTCTTACCTTTTTAAGGGGTGCATCATACAAATACAATATAGTACTGCTGGAAACTGACACCATAGAGTCCATATTCTCGCCGGTGAACACAGAAGACCAGTCAATCCCACCCGCATCAGCCCTCAAACGCTCCAAATCAACGTTTTTAAAACTGCGAAGAAAGAGAAATTTGGCCTTGCGTTGAGGAAGTCAAATGTTATAGGAAAGGTAAATGAGGTCATGGTAGCATTCTGTTACTTTTTTAGTCCACTTTCCTGTTGTTGATCTCATCATGTGACCAGTCCATTTCCATTTTAACTAAATACAAATAACAATAAAAATAAATAAATAATTTTAAAAAGATTTAAGTAATCTAACAATAAACAAGAAAAAAATAATTTCAGCACTCAAACCTCGATGCACTCGCCGGCTACATTAGTTTTATAATTAAAAGATAAAAAGCCTGTAGTCCAAACAAAATAAATACACGTTAGTATGTTTCCGAACGAAAACTTTGAGTAACACCGAACGGTCTAAATGTCAAATGACAATAATAACATAAGTAAAAAATCAAATCAAAACAAAAAACTAAAAAAATTGAATGACCGACACATGAACGACATAAAACATAAAAATTATAAGTATCTAGTATATTATATACTCAGAAAAATGGAAGACCCGCAACGAAGACTCATCACTTTACTGTCTAGCAAATTCTCTTATCGGGCACTGGCTTCGAAGTTACGGTTGAGGGCTCAGCAACGGGAAACTGAGCCACAAGTTCTTGATATTCCGAAGCAAACTCAATCTTCCGTCGCGATTTTTCGGAAACCTGGATGACAATCTTCCCCTCAGACGTCCAACACTTATGTATTCCGAAGTACTTCCGAGCATTCATAAAAATATCGTGTCTGAGCTTAGTCAGGAACTCAGAAAGCGTTAAACCAGAGCCTTTCAGCTTGGTTGTTATTTCGCCACACCTCATTCCTTACGATGCGGCTTTCAAATCTAACTAAGAGGGGACGAGGTTTGCTGGTGTTGCTTCCAAGGCGGTGACAGGCTGTTATATCTTTAGAGGCGACGTTGGCCATTTCCAGACGCTCCGACAAAACCTTCAGGAAACCATTGCTTAGATCTGCTCCCTTGTCCTCACTCAGGCCATGCAACAGAAGAACCTTAGCACGGGTTGTCATTTCGTGCCTATCCAGCCAAACACAAGCAACTCCATCTGGGATTTCAGTGAACTCAATGTTTTCCAAACTAGGGTCTTCAACTCAGTGAAGTCCTTGGATAGGCTGGCAATAGTCTTATGTGAAGCTTCACCACTGGCATTCTTCAAGTCTTCCTCATACTGTGACATTCTTGAAGCAAATGTAGGAGACAGCTCCTCCACAGTGCTTGACGATTTGGAGTACAGGTCCATTTCAGCAAAGAGCAGTGTTTGCAGTGTAGAGAAGTGGTGTCAAGGAGATTTGATGAACTGACTGAGTGCACCAGAGGTTAATGTACTACTTTATTATGTTTCTTGCATTTAAAAGTTGTTTTTAATATTTTATTAAATTAATTATATGAGAGCTCAAAATTGTAACTGTATTATTTGGGACTACCCTCCAATTACTCAATTTTTTCTCAATAATTTCTCGAGATTTTTACATCATCTCATGGTTTTCGACTAGAGCAACAATTTCTTCCTTGAAAAGATTTTCATCCGAGCAACTATTTTGAAAATATGGAGCGTTTTGTAAAAAATGAAATAAAATTTGGAGGCCTATAACTTGGGAACGGTGCGTCAGAGGGCCATGCTTCTCAGAGCCTAAATGGTTTCTACGGACAAGGTTAATAAGGTGCTCCAATAAAACAGGCCGAAATCTGTTAAAAAAAATCTCTGAAAATTTCAATGATCCGGCCCGACACTTAGAAGAATTTTACAATAAATTTTTTTTCTTAAATAATTTCTGGAGTTTATACATTATCTCATGGTTTTCGAGTATAGCAACAATTTCTTTCTTAAAAGATTTTCATCCGAGCAACCATTTTGAAAATATGGATCGTTTTGTAAAAAATAAAATAAAATTTGGAGGCCCATAACTCGGGAACGGTGCGTCGGAGGGCCATGCTTCTCAGATCCCAAATGGTTTCTATGAACAAGGTTAGTAAGGTGCTGCAATGAAAAGGGCAGAAATCTGTTAAAAAAAAATCTCTGAAAATTTTACTAAGTCCTTTGATGATCGCCGACACTTAAAAATTTTGCAGTAAATTTTTTTTCTTAAATAATTTCTCGAGTTTTTACATTATCTCATGGTTTTCGAGTAGAGCAACAAATTCTTTCTTAAAAGATTTTCATCCGAGCAACCATTTTGAAAATATGGATCGTTTTGTAAAAAATAAAATAAAATTTGGAGGCCCATAACTCGGGAACGGTGCGTCGGAGGGCCATGCTTCTCAGAGCCTAAATGGTTTCTATGGACAAGGTTAGTAAGGTGCTGCAATAAAAAGGGCAGAAATATGTAAAAAAAAAAAAATTTTACTAAGTCCTTTGATGATCCAGCCCGACACTTAGAAGAATTTTGCAATCATTTTTTTTTTCTCAATCATTTTTCGAGTTTTTCACATTATCTCATGGTTTTCGAATAGAGCAACAATTTCTTTCTTGAAAAGATTTTCATCCGAGCAACCATTTTGAAAATATGGATCGTTTTGTAAAAAATAAAATAAAATTTGGAGGCCCATAACTCGGGAACGGTGCGTCGGAGGGCCATGCTTCTCAGAGCCTAAATGGTTTCTATGGACAAGGTTAGTAAGGTGCTGCAATAAAAAGGGCAGAAATATGTAAAAAAAAAATCTCTGAAAATTTTACTAAGTCCTTTGATGATCCAGCCCGACACTTAGAAGAATTTTGCAATCATTTTTTTTTTCTCAATCATTTTTCGAGTTTTTCACATTATCTCATGGTTTTCGAATAGAGCAACAATTTCTTTCTTGAAAAGATTTTCATCCGAGCAACCATTTTGAAAATATGGATCGTTTTGTAAAAAATAAAATAAAATTTGGAGGCCCATAACTCGGGAATGGTGCGTCGGAGGGCCATGCTTCTCAGAGCCTAAATGGTTTCTATGGACAAGGTTAGTAAGGTGCTGCAATAAAAAGGGCAGAAATATGTAAAAAAAAAATCTCTGAAAATTTTACTAAGTCCTTTGATGATCCAGCCCGACACTTAGAAGAATTTTGCAATCATTTTTTTTTCTCAATATTTTTTCGAGTTTTTCACATTATCTCATGGTTTTCGAGTAGAGCAACAATTTCTTTCTTGAAAAGATTTTCATCCGAGCAACCATTTTGAAAATATGGATCGTTTTGTAAAAAATAAAATAAAATTTGGAGTCCCATAACTCGGGAACGGTGCGTCGGAGGGCCATGCTTCACAGAACCTAAATGGTTTCTATGGACAAGGTTAGTAAGGTGCTGCAATAAAAAGGGCAGAAATATGTAAAAAAAAAATCTCTGAAAATTTTACTAAGTCCTTTGATGATCCAGCCCGACACTTAGAAGAATTTTGCAATCATTTTTTTTTCTCAATATTTTTTCGAGTTTTTCACATTATCTCATGGTTTTCGAGTAGAGCAACAATTTCTTTCTTGAAAAGATTTTCATCCGAGCAACCATTTTGAAAATATGGATCGTTTTGTAAAAAATAAAATAAAATTTGGAGTCCCATAACTCGGGAACGGTGCGTCGGAGGGCCATGCTTCACAGAACCTAAATGGTTTCTATGGACAAGGTTAGTAAGGTGCTGCAATAAAAAGGGCAGAAATATGTAAAAAAAAATCTCTGAAAATTTTACTAAGTCCTTTGATGATCCAGCCCGACACTTAGAAGAATTTTGCAATCATTTTTTTTTCTCAATATTTTTTCGAGTTTTTCACATTATCTCATGGTTTTCGAGTAGAGCAACAATTTCTTTTTTGAAAAGATTTTCATCCGAGCAACCATTTTGAAAATATGGATCGTTTTGTAAAAAATAAAATAAAATTTGGAGTCCCATAACTCGGGAACGGTGCGTCGGAGGGCCATGCTTCACAGAACCTAAATGGTTTCTATGGACAAGGTTAGTAAGGTGCTGCAATAAAAAGGGCAGAAATATGTAAAAAAAAAATCTCTGAAAATTTTACTAAGTCCTTTGATGATCCAGCCCGACACTTAGAAGAATTTTGCAATCATTTTTTTTTCTCAATCATTTTTCGAGTTTTTCACATTATCTCATGGTTTTCGAGTAGAGCAACAATTTCTTTCTTAAAAAGATTTTCATCCGAGCAACCATTTTGAAAATATGGATCGTTTTGTAAAAAATAAAATAAAATTTGGAGTCCCATAACTCGGGAACGGTGCGTCGGAGGGGCATGCTTCACAGAACCTAAATGGTTTCTATGGACAAGGTTAGTAAGGTGCTGCAATAATAAGGGCAGAAATCTGTTAAAAAAAAATCTCTGAAAATTTTACTAAGTCCTTTGATGATCGCCGACACTTAGAAAAATTTTACAATATTTTTTTTTTTTTTTAAATAATTTCTCGAGTTTTTTACATTATCTCATGGTTTTCGAGTAGAGCAACAATTTCTTTCTTGAAAAGATTTTCATCCGAGCAACCATTTTGAAAATATGGATCGTTTTGTAAAAAATAAAATAAAATTTGGAGGCCCATAACTCGGGAACGGTGCGTCGGAGGGCCATGCTTCTCAGAGCCTAAATGGTTTCTATGGACAAGGTTAGTAAGGTGCTACAATAAAAAGGGCAGAAATCTATTAAAAAAAAATCTCTGAAAATTTTACTAAGTCCTTTGATGATCCGGCCCGACACTTAGAAGAATTTTGCGATAATTTTTTTTTTTAATAATTTTTCGAGTTTTTTTCATTATCTCATGGTTTTCGAGTAGAGCAACAATTTCTTTCTTGAAAAGATTTTCATCCGAACAACCATTTTGAAAATATGGAGCGTTTTGTAAAAACTTTGGCGTAATGATAATATTTAACTGCATTGGGCAGTCATTGGCCCAATGCAGTTGATATTTGTAGGGTCTACGTTATAAGCACTGCAAAAACGCCAACAGCTTTTAAGTAAAGGTAGGCAGTAGTAGCATTGGCCCAACGTTGGTAAATGGTTGGTATAATGATAAGAATTTACTGCGTTGGGTCATTGTAAGTTTGATGTAGGGAATCTAACTAACTATATCCCAACGGATTCCCCACTGTTGGCCACTTGATGCCAACAGAAAATGCTACTAGGGAGGGTACTGCGGGAGGAATTTAAAACCGTGACAGGGATCCCATCCCATCCCACTGCAGAATCAGGTTAAGTTAAGTATAATACGGTTAAGTTAGCTATAATACGGTCAACCTCGTCAGCGTCGGTTTCGAGCAGGGCCATGGAGCTTGAATAACTTATATTATTTTGCGGAATAATATCACTCGGAACCGAACGATTTATTCCTGCTTTACCGGTCATCACCCTACCGATGTCAGCAAAGTAATTGTTGACCGTATTTATAGCGCTTTTAGGGTCATTGAGATTTATAAGTTTAAAGGGGGTGTCTGGCTTAGGCTTCAGGTTTGCTACCATTGATGACGTCCCATGTTGCCTTTGGGCTGTTCTTGGCTTTCATAAATTCCTCATGCTCATAAGTCTGTTTCAACCTTCGTAATAATCGATTGTAATAATTGCGATACCTCTTATACGAGATTTGTAGTATATTACTTCCTGGATACTTCTTAACTTGTTCATGGAGACTATCACGATGAGAAATACATCTAAGAAGCCCTGGTGTAATCCAGGGTTTAATGTTCCTATTTTGCCGTGGGATTTTGGAGAAGAGTGTGTTCTGTTTTATAATTGTGGATAGGGAGTTAACCAAGATATCAGCCGCCTCATTAGCGTCAGTTGCGTTAAGGACAGATGACCAGTCCGTTTCATCAATTTGAGTTTTCACAGCCGCAAAATCCAGCCTTTTAAAAATAAATATATAAATAAATATTAGCACTAGTCTTTTATCAAGGGTAAACTTGATACAGGCTGGTCAACTCAGATGTAAAAAGCTTTACATTAGGATATTTTTTTATTAAAACTTACTAGATTTTTAGTAGTAGACTTATATTATTTAGGTTTGGCAGCTTTGTATGGATAACCACACCTGCCAAATATTCATAATGCTACTAAATAATGCACACCTGTGTGTGCATTATTTAGTGCAGCTTTTTGTCCTGTTTCCATAATATTTTCTCATTCTTTATTATTAGTATTAGTTATCTCACTAACAGTAACGTATATTCTGCCTTTAGTGTACGAGATTGACAATGATATGTCCCGTTAAATAACCCCCACAGAATCATTCAGAGTCTGTTGAACCTGCTGAGTTTGGGAGATTGGGGGCCAATTGATTCATTACCCTAAAAAAATCGGGTCGGTTTTCAATCCATTTTGTAATTTTAAACAATTATTGAAGTTACTGTTGAATTTTTTGTATTCTGAATTAACGAAAAAAATAGACTCGGTTGTTTCGGAAGCACAGGGGTCTGGAATGGTAAATTTTCATGAAAAAAATACATTTGAGTCCCTCACAATATACAGGGTGTAAAAAGACACATCACATAGCCGTCAACTACGCTTATTGTACATCTAAAAAAGTAGTTTTGCTCAAAAAAATATTGCCGGGAAACGACTGTTATTTTGGTCACAGATATTCATGTGTACCAAATTTCAACTCAATCGGCCCAGTAGATTCGGAGAAAGTTGGATGTAACAGATAGACAGACACATACGAGTGATCCTATAAGAGTTCCGATTTTTTATTCGGACTTCCGGAACTTAAAAAATGGATAACAAATTACTGCAATATTTAGCCTGAAATACAAATACAAATAGTAGCAAAAAACGTATACATCTGAGTTGTCCACCCTATGTTTGTGTTTGGAAACTAGAATTTAAATACTCGTAGAGCTTTCCCTGTGCAAGCGCACCACAGAATAAGTAACCGCATTGAAAGTGACTTTCAATACAGCTACTTATTCTGTGGTACGCAACTAATAACTTTGCAGATTACATTTACATTATATGTAGAGGGCAATATTTAAAATCTGCTGTTCAGCGAACAGAACTCTTTAAATAATTTAAAAAATAAAGATAAAAAATCATAATGATTTTTCTAAGCTAGACGTGGTTCATTAGTAGAAAGCATATTATAAATGTCGGTGTACATGATGTTCTGTCACTTGCAGGTATAAACGACATTTGTAATAGTCAGAACGCGTCGATCCACGAGCTGGAGCCCAACAACAGGCGGTCCAAGCGGCGCAACAACAACACCGACTGGATCTGGCTGCAGGCTTGTCTCGGTGAGTGCCTTCAGAGCGGACGACCCGGTGGAGGAACCTGTGCCTTACCAGTTGTCACAGGAGAATGTATCGTCGCGACAGCGCGTCAGTGCTCACGTTCTACACGCCACCCGGCCGTGGGGAGCGTTAAGCTATGGTCTCTTGATCAAAACTCGAAACGCTGCGGTATAGACTAGTCAACAAGAGTTTTTTTGCTCAACTTTTGCAGTCTCCGAATAATATGAACCAGGTGTCATTCGATTCCGAATAGTATGTAAATGATTTAAGTGGAAATTATGTTTTTCTTACTCCTCTGCTGTCTTTTCTGATTAATTTCGTTGCAGTTTTTAATCGTTTCTCTGGGACTTGTCCGAGCTTCATTGCTTGGGCGTTTTTTCTGGTGGTCGCCATTGTTCATTCTGGCTTACAGAAGTTACAGTGGTCTATGTAAATGATTTTTGAAAAAAAAATAGTTATGCTCTTATTACTGAAATTAAAAAGGGGTGTTTGGTCTTTTGCAATTAGCTCAAAAACGAATTGAGATTTTTGAAATAAAAAAAAAAGAAATAAAAAAAAGGAAATTTTCAAAAAAAAAAAGTCCCAACTTCCGCAACCGTAGGACCAATACCTATTTGAAACTTTCCCAGAGGGGTGAAAATACGGCCAAAAACGGGTACGGTTTGAGCAAGCGATGCACACTGCGGACTTCGGACACTGACAATAAAAATGATTTAAACATCTAAAAATGCAATCAAGAAATGAAAAAAACTAATAAATTTTATTGTTAAAGTGTCCGAAGCCAGAGTAACCGTTTTCGGCCGAATTTTCAGTTCTCTGGGAAAGTTGTAAACATCCTACAGTTCTGAGAGTTGCATTTCTTTAGGGTTCTGTATTAGAAGAGTAACCAATGGGACCCTATTACTGAACCTTCGCTGTCCGTCCGTCCGTCTGTCTGTCAGCGGGCTGTATCTCATGATCCGTACTTAGGTAGATGGTTGATATTTTCACAGAATTTCTTGCCGCTATACAAACAAATATGTAATAAAAATTAAAGGGGACTCTGGAAACGTGTTCTTTTTTGGCTTTATTGTTCATTTTTAGCAATGGCAACAAGTAGATGCGTATAACCTTACATAATTTTAAGCCCTTCATGCGCGAGTCCGACTCGCACTTGGCCAGTTTTTTAGGAAATTTCCTCCTCTTTTTGAATCTTTTTTTAGGTTTCAAAAATCTCAATTAGTTAATGAGCTATTTGCAAAAAACCAAACCTCTCTTTTTTATTTTAGTAAATTGTATATAACTTGTAATTTTTGCGAGCGGAACTCTTTCATCGTGTGAAAAACGTCTAGACTTTGACTTTCAAAATCAATGGACGGCTTGCAGAGAACAACGCCGCGTCATGACGCTTTTTTGAGGGTGGGAAATCATCCTATGACTTCGGGTGGGTCGCTCTTCGTGTCAGGATTTTACTGACTAAAACCCGCCATTGTTCTTTCCTTGTCTGAGTGCCCAGAGGCGCGGTAACTCTGTTACGAATTTATCCACGACCATCAGGCTTATATGCTAAGTGTCTTTTCACACGTTTGTGGTGCCCGCAGGCGTGGTGGAGGGTGACGCGCGCTGCGTGGAGGCCTACCTGGCGGCCGGCGGAGACCCGGCGCGAGCGCTCGAGGCGCCCGAGGTGGCGCTGCTCAACCGCGCCTCCGCCTTCGACGCCGGCCACACGCTCGTGCACCTCGCCATCAGGTACCCGAACAGTGTTACATGTTAATAATATAATAATATAAAATAAATGGATGGTCGCCCATCCACGGACCGACCTCGGCAAGCGTTGCTTAACTTTGAATACCGACTCGTGAGCTTGTTATTACTTAGCCACGAGCTTCTAGACTGACAACACATGCCAAGAAAGTCACCCGTGTTTTTCAACACTCAGAATATTATCAAATCTCAAACTCGAAATTGTGCTCAACACGTCACAAACATACGTGTACATGTGTGTCACGCGCTGCTGACGTCAGTAGCGACGCTACAAGTGCGACACCCACTCCCGTTGTACGTCACCTACGTCACGCAAGCGTTGTTCACGTGCTATTGTTATCGTCGATGTGGGTTTGTCTATCTATACTATTCTGATAATCACATGATTGTCACGAATTAGGGATAGCATAAGTATATCAGCCTATATGTAACACGGGTCTCCTCTCTGTGAGAGGGAGTGGGCCGTGATTCACCTCGCGGGCCCAGTGAGGGTTGGTGGGGATGTGACATGTGAATATTGAGGACAAGACGGTCATGTGTGGTGTTGCAGGTTCCAGCGCCAAGAGATCCTGTCGACGCTGCTTTCGCGGATATCGGGCGGCGGGCCCGGCCTCAAGAGATCTCCTTCATACATAGGTAAATCATTATTTACTTTACAAGTCAGCTTTGTTGCTCTTGAGCTGGCCAGTGTTTCGTCTTCTAAGGTATTCGACTCATAGTCGTATTGACGTCAGTTTTAAGGGAAATAATATTGTGAAAAGAATAATGGTAAAAATTGTTTCATATTTGAATAAATGTCAAAAATGTGCATATTCTATTGGAATTTTGCAAAATCCGCTATAATGTGCTCCAGCTATCATTGTGCCTCCGCTCTGTGCGCTGCGGCCGCTCGCACGACGCCTGCCGATGCTCAACCACAAGAAACACTAGAAAATAGAATAGAATAGATAATTTATTAAATTATGGTTTACAAAAACTTTACATTTAGTCTACGGTAGTAACATTTCCTATACAATTATAGTGCCTAAAAATAAACTAAAACTGAAAAATGGTTCATTACTGGTGCGAAATAAGATAATGGTTAGGAATTACAATGTTAGAAAGCGACCCGCCCGAACTAGGTTCATTCAAACCTGTGTTTCAGGCAAAAATCAAAAATCCGACATTCATACTCACAATAACTATTATTACACGAAATAACCCACAAGTCGTACGTACAACTATATGTAGGACCTTCCGAACAGGCTGCATTTCGTCGCGGACTTCCGACTACTGTCCACCTTCAGTTTTTAAACCAGGTGATTGAATAAAGTTTAATCTACCTCTATAAAGATCGCGAGGTATTGCGTTTTGATTACTCAAAGGCTTTCGATAGTTTAGCTCATGACAATTTTCCGCGCTCAAAAAACACGAAATCTAACCTACATAATTATGTACATCATTTACAAAAAATATACCTCAATAGTTCAGTAGCCATACGCATTTCTGCTACCGGGCCATCCTTTCCGATTCAGAGAGGAGTCAAGCAAGGCGACCTGAAATCTCCTAAACTTCTTCACTGCCACTATAAAAGAGATGAAAGGCAGGGCAGGGAGGCCTATACCCACTGCATGGTATAGGTCTCCCTGCCCTATTAAAATAATATTGTGACGTAAGGAGCCTACGTGGGATGAAAAATAACAACACGTACTCGGTCAACGTTAAAAATATATACTTTAAAATAGAGAAAGGGTGTGGGAAGGTTTGTAGTCACAAAATATTCGTATTCCCTGGGAGATAGCACAGTACTGCCCTGGCTCAACCTTGTGGCGGGTGACTCGGGGAAGCCACGTTGCGTTTGCCCCGGAGGTGTTGGCCGGCAGGTGGTAGTACCGGCTCGCAGGGTCGACTGGAGCCAGGATGATCGGCCGGCAGGTGGTCTAGCCGGCTCGGAGACGGCCTGCAGAGGCCACGCGGGTAAATAAGCACCCGGCGTGGAGCGAGCCGCCGTGGTGAGTGGCCTAGTGGCCGCGCCACGAGGCACTGCGGCAGGATGGCCGCGATGGAGGACGATGTAGGTGCGTGTTCAGAGCGTAGGGCTCCAAGTCCTCCCCCTCCATATTCCGAATTTGGGAATCCGGGTCTGGAAATCTGGATCTGGGAATCCGGTGCTGGGAATCCGGATCTGGGACCCTGGAAACAATGTCCAGCGTGTCAAAGATGGATGATAAGCTTCTCTGCTGATTTTGACACCTAGGCATGAGCAAAGCGGCTGTACGTGCGCTAACAAGTGTGGTTGTCAAAATCAGACGGAGTTTACAAAGGTGAGGTGGAAAAGCATGAAAACATGCACATTCGAGCGCAGCAGCAGCCACGCGCAAGTCTGTATGTGCATAGCTAAGGCCTCGTAAAGCTAACCACGCGGAAGGCATGATTACAATGTGCGACAGATCTTTTGTAGGTTATAAGCCTTGATTTTACAATGCTAAGAAAAGTGTACGGGTAAGGTACATTAAATGATAAACTGTTTTAAAGTTAAATTTGTATATTGATTTAAACACCCGAAATGATAGCTGATCGACCCGCGGCGAATGAGTCTTTCAGCGATGCTATGCAACTACTAAACGCTTACTCAAATGTGTGATTTTTATTCATTCGCTGCGCGTCGATGTCAGCATAAAAATGAAACAATTGATATGTACGGGTTTGCTCGTACAAAAAGAAATAAGAAAGACATGTTCTGGAAAGAATTTATACACAAGATTAGGAACACAGAATGCACAAAGCTACCTGTATGCTGTTCAAACACTCACCCAATTACAGGGGTTGAAATCGCGTAATTAAGTTGGCAAATATTTATGGTTATAGAATCTTTATTTCTCAAAAGAAATTTACTACAAATTTCACTTAATGAGACATATTTTATCCATAAAATAATGATGACATTTGTGAGCAGAGCTAGTATGACACATGTATGACACACACAAATATGAGAAGTCAACAATAATTAAAGTACACAACAAGACATTGAAGGTAGCAGCAAAAGATTCATGAGAAAGTAAAGAAGAAAAAAAAAAATTTTTGTGGGTAAATTAAAAACATAAACCAGGGCCGGACTTAAATATTGTCAATAATAAAAGATTTTAGCTGAGTTTTAAATATTTGTAAACTTTTAGAGGTTTTTATTTCTCGTGGTAGTTTGTTGAACATCTGTGCCCCTTCGTAAGTAATACTTTTTTTTCCGTAATTTGTACGTGTTCTCGCGAGACAGATATCATTTGCGCTACGGAGAGGTCTTAACCCTTTTTCGGTGTTAGTTTTTAAAATCAGCTCCGAGTGTAGCTTTTTATCTTTAATTTTTTTAATTAGGATGCATGTATTATAGTAATAAATTTGTTTTATGTTCATTAATTTGGTTTCGGAGTAAATTTTATCTGTTGGTGTGAGGAAGTCATAATGAAATAATATTTTTATTAGTTTATTTTGTAGTCTTTGGATGCAGTTTAGGTTGGTTTTGGCTGCGCTACCCCATATTTCTATTAAATAATCTAGATGTGATCTGACGAGGGAGTGATAGATATTTAGTCTAACTTGTCGTGGTAAACATCGAACAATACCGTAAAGACGCCCTGCTAATGACGATAACGTAGATCTTATTTTGTTTATATGTGACTTCCATGTTAATCCACTGTCCAAAACTAGCCCTAGGTATTTCTCTTCGATAGATTCCCTTACTTGAATACTATTAATATAAAGCTTGGGGTAGCTTTGTAGTTGTTTGTTTTTTGCCTTAAATACAATATAGCTCGTCTTTGATATATTGATTGTGAGTAAATTATACTGGAACCAATCGTGTAATTTATCTAAATCCTTTTGTGCATAGCCCAACTTTTCACTTATTGAGGAACCATAATAAAATATACATGTGTCATCTGCATATAGACTAATTTCGCCATTCAAAGACACCTCACATATATCATTAACATAGATTAAAAATAGCAAGGGCCCAATAATTGAGCCTTGTGGTATACCACATGTAATAGGCTGGGAAGTACTTTGGTATTTACCTATTTTTACGACTTGAAAGCGGTTTGTTAGATACGATTCCAAAATTTTGAGCGCATTGTCGGTGATGCCAATATTTTTCAACTTTTTTAGAAGGAGGGAATGACTCACGGTATCGAAGGCTTTCTTCAGGTCAATAAATATGCCAAGGCCTAGTTGTTTTCTATCGATGTTCATTCTGATTTTGGTAATAAGATCTACAGTGGCGGATAAAGTGTTTGATTTTGGACGAAAGCCGTATTGTCGTTCAAAAAGGAATTTTATTTTGTCTAAGTAGCTATTTAATCGATCATAGACAACTCGCTCAAAAACTTTAGAAATTACGGGTAACACTGACACAGGCCTGTAGTTACTAGGATCTGTCTTCGTCCCTGATTTATATATGGGAGTGACTTTTGCTATTTTAAGCTCGTCTGGAAAGTGGCCTGCGCATAGACAGTCATTTATAATCGTTGTTAAGCCTGGAACGAGAGATTCTTTTATACATTTAACTACTTTTGTACTGATTTTGTCTATACCTGTACTGCAATTTGAGTCTAGGGCATTTATAATTTTAGTAACTTCTTCCTCAGTGCATGGTGTTAAGTTATGTAGTTCGAATTCGTCACCCGTCTTGCTTTTTGGATTAAAATGATTGATATGGTATTTTGTGGGAATTTGCATTGCTAACTGGGAACCTATTGTGGCAAAAAAATTATTAAACTGTTTACATATTTCGTCACCTTCAGTAACTAAACCTGCGATCATCATTAGTTTTGGAGGACTAGGGTCTGGTTTAACTGTATTTTTGTATAAGGTATTAATAAGTTTCCACATATTTTTAGGATCGTTTTTGAGCTTTTTAAATGCGTGATAATAGTATTTGTGCAGTGTATTAGTTGTTCATTGATTTTTTTAGTGTCAAATAGAACATCGTACAAGCAACACGTATTTCATTTCTCTCCAAAAAGGTCAAAGAAATTTCAACCTTAACACACTCAACATATGGTCCAGATTCGAGCCGCATATTATGAAGAACCCTGTCGAAGCGATCGCCGGCCCAGAACAATAGAAAGCGATAAGGCGGCCGGCCATCCGAGCTTAATGAGTGAATGAGTGATATTTATTGCAAGTTTAAACAAAGTGAAATAAATACGTTTTATAACTTTGATACCGATTTGTAAATTTCGAGATTACCATGGCTGAGGAAGTGTTAGAATCGTTGAACCTGGTGGAACACATAGCAAAGGCACTGAAGATTACCCAAGTGAATTTTAAGAAGTGCCCAAAAGCCAGATTAACAAGAAACTATGTCGAAAACCGTCTTAAATGTGTAGAAGATCATTGGGAAAGATATCAACGGGCCTACGAATCAATAATACGCACTACGCCGAAGGAAAAAGAAGCCGGAATACCCTACATTGAAAATAATGAATTTTACGAACACGAAGAATTATATATTACTTTAAAATCGGATCTTATGGAGTTGCTGGGATCTGAACAATCTAGTACCACGTCGCCAACATCTAGTGCTAATAAAGAAACTCGAGTAATGTTACCAAAAATACAAATACCAACGTTTAGTGGACAGTATGAAGACTGGATGTCCTTCCGTGACCTCTTCACCGCACTGGTACATACAAACGAATGTCTTACTAATGCACAGAAATTACATTACTTGAAAACTAGCATCACGGGAGAAGCCGAAGCTAAGTTGAAACATATTAAAGTAACGGATTCCAACTATGAAGAAGCTTGGAATATATTGAAATTAAGGTACGGAAACAAACGCATTAATATCAACGCTATTATGAAGAGATTTTTTTCGCAAAAGAAGATAACCTTAAATACTTCAAGCAACATAAAAAGTCTATTGGACACAAGCTTTGAATGTTTGCATCATCTCAAAAACATGGACGTGAAGACCGAAAATTGGGATACAATAATAATATTCGTGATGGTGCAAAAATTGGACTGTGACACGCATAAAGATTGGGAAAATCATGTAAGTAATATAGAAGATCCTGATACTTTACCGTCGCTTGAATCATTTCGGAAATTTCTAGAAAATCGTTTTCGTACATTAGAGCTCACAGAACCAGTCAAATCGAAGTCAACTTCAACTACCGTTCGTGAAAAAACATTTCACATCACAGCAAACGAAATTAACAAGACAATATGCAAAATGTGTAACGAAAATCATTCACTAAGTCATTGTAAAACATTTGGAAAATACACACCATCAGAACGAAGTGATTTTATCAAAACTAACAACTTATGCTTCAACTGCCTTGCCTCAGGACACTCTGTAAGGTATTGTCGCATACCAACAAGCTGCAGATTGTGTCGAAGACGTCATCACACCCTCCTTCATGAAACAATAGACGAAAACACAACTACTTCGGACAACACAAAGAATACAACCAACGAACAACCCGGAGTGGCACTACATACAAACATGGAAAAGGTGGAAGAAGAAGAAGACATAACAATGGTGGCGTCACACATTTCGACCAAACAAAGTACAGCGTTGCTAGCTACAGCAGTCGTTCAAGTTAGAAGCGAGGACAATTACAGCATCACCCTACGCGCTTTGGTCGACCAAGGCTCACAAGCGAGCTTTATTAGTGAACGAGCCGCCCAACTGCTCAAGGCCAAGCGGTACCCAATCAAGGGCACCGTGGTTGGTGTGGGGTCAACTAGAGAAGACATCAAACAAGCAGTTCAGCTCAACCTTGAATCGACGTGTGGAACTTTCAGTCTAGAGATTAGAACATACATCATGTCAAAACAACTGACTACCAAGATACCATCTCAAACCATCAAAACAAGCGGCTGGCCTCACCTGAAAGGACTGACATTGGCTGACCCTAACTACTTCAGGCCTGGGTCGATTGATTTGCTACTAGGAGTCGACGTCTATGCCCAAATAATACAGAACGAACTACTCAAAGGTCCGCCAGGTTCTCCGTGTGCACACAAAACCACACTTGGCTGGATCTTATTTGGCAAAGTCGAAGATATAACACAACAACCTGATTCAGTTCTCGTCTTGCATCACCAAGTGATGGTAGAAGATTTCTTGAAAACACTTTGGGAAGTCGAACAAGGGACAACAAGAAAACAAACCAAAGAAGAACAACAATGCGAGAATCATTATGAAGAAAACTACAAAAGAGACAGTAGCGGGAGATACATAGTCAAACTTCCGTTCCGTAATAACACACCTGTAACACCGAGTACAAATAGTAGAGAGATAGCAACGAAGAGACTGATACAACAAGAAAGAAGATTACACCAAACACCGGTTCTGAGAAAAGAATATGACAAAGTTTTAGAAGAATATCTGACCATGGGACATATGGTACAGGTACCCGGAAATGAAATAAACAAACCTTCTGTTTATTTACCACATCACGCCGTCATAAGAGCAGATAAGGAAACAACAAAAACCAGAGTCGTATTCGACGCGTCCTGTAAATACAACAATGGGAGGTCTTTAAATGACGAGCTTCTGACTGGACCTGTACTACAAGAAGATATGAGAAGTATATTGATGAGATGGCGCATGCACAAAGTATGCTTCGCAAGTGACATCATAAAAATGTATCGAATGATTCTACTGGATGAACGTGACACCGATTATCACAGAATACTCTGGCGTCGTCTGCACTTAGAGTCAGAAAAGACTGTAAGTAAGAACGAAGAAGTAAAAGATTACAGATTGCGGACAGTCACCTTTGGAACAGCATCTGCCCCATACCTCGCCGTAAAAACTTTGATGAAGCTCGCAGAAGATGAAGGTAAACCTTATCCGGAAGCCGCTAGAATAATACAAGAAGATTTCTACGTAGATGATTTAACATCAGGCTGTGACACAACTGAAAAGGCAATTGAAATCAGCCAACAAATCATTACAATCCTGAAAAAAGGAGGCTTCGAACTACAAAAATGGGCTTCCAATGATACAGAGTTCCTTAAATCAATAGACGCAAGTAAAATCACCAACAAAGCCAGTCTAAACATTAAATTAGATGGCGTTATAAAGGCACTGGGACTGTCATGGAACCTTGGAGAAGACGAGTTTCACTATCAAATACACTTAAAGCCTGCAACCACCATTACAAAAAGAACAATCTTATCAGATTTACAGAAATTATTCGATCCACTAGGATGGATAGCACCCGCTATAGTCACCGCTAAAATCTTTGTACAAAAATTATGGCTAGAAGGCATTGGTTGGGATCAAGAAGTAGGAAACGAAATGGAAGAAGAATGGAAATTCATCAGAAAAGATTTGGAAAACGTCAACAAAATAAAAATCAAACGCTGGCTAAACACTTTGAGCACTGAAAAGCAACAAATCACACTACATGGATTCTGCGACGCATCAGAAAAGGCTTATGGAGCTGTCGTATACTGTCGTGTAAAAAGAAATGATGGAGAAATAATGACTCACCTAGTGGCCGCAAGAACGAAGGTCGCTCCTGTAAAAACAATTTCATTGCCCAGGCTAGAACTTAGTGGAGCAGTATTATTATCAAAACTACTCCATCAAGCAAGCCAAGCCATGAGAATACCAACTGAAAATACATATGCTTGGACTGACTCAACAATCGTATTAGCATGGCTTCTAGGAGAACCAAATAGATGGAAGCCATTTGTTGCAAATAGAGTGGTGGAGATACTGGAACAGACAACCAGCAGTCGATGGTTTCACGTACAGTCATGTCATAACCCAGCTGACATAGCATCGAGAGGTTTACCTGTGTCAGAACTACGCTACAAAACACTGTGGTGGACCGGACCCGACTGGCTTCATGATGAACCTATTGAATTTGTTCGACCTACAACACTAAACACAGATATAGAAAGGAAGAAGACTATACTTTCCCACGTTCAGGTGACGGAGAGTGAGAAGAAAGGTATCAACTTCGAAGATTACGATTCGCTTACTGAATTATTGAAAATAATAATTTATTGCAAGAAGTTTCTAAACATGAAGAAAGATCCAAAGGGACTAGAATATGGTATTACAACAGATGAAATGCAGAACGCCTTAAATATTTGTATAAGACAAGTACAAGAAGAGGAATTTTTAGAAGACATAAGAAGACTAATAGAAAAACAGACTGTGAAGAAAACCAGCATCTTGAAGTCGCTGAACCCGTTCATCGATGAGAACAATATCCTGAGGGTGGGCGGTAGGCTACGGCACGCCGACGTTGATGAAAATCTGAAACATCCAATAATATTAGGCAAACGGAATGGTCTGGTACCTTTGCTGCTGGCCGATGCACACCTGAAAACAATACACGGCGGAATAAAAATAATGACAACTTACCTGATGAGTAGATTCTGGATCGTCGGCTGCAAGAGTATGGTAAAGCAATACACACAAAAATGCCTTACCTGTGCACGACAGCGAGCAGCTATCAAACAACAAATTATGGGTGACTTACCTCAACCTCGAGTAACCCCAGCGCGACCATTTTCTCGTTGTGGAATTGACTTTGCCGGCCCAGTGTACGTCTTGAAATCTAGAGGAAGAGGATCTAAAACAAGTAAAGCATATATTTGCATATTCATATGCATGGCGGTCAAGGCCATCCATTTAGAGCTGGTCAGCGATCTGACATCTGCCGCTTTTATTGCTGCATTCAGACGTTTTGTCGCTAGAAGAGGAAGATGCAATGAAGTTTAAATAATAATAATAATAATAATAATATTCCACAACTATCACACAACGCCATCTAGTCCCAAGCTAAGCAGAGCTTGTGTTATGGGTACTAGACAACTGATAAACATACTTATATATTTCTAAATACATACATATTATAGATAAATTACACCCAGACACAGAACAAATGATCGTGCTCATTACACAAACATTTGTCCTGGGTGGGAATCGAACCCACGACCTCCGGCATAGCAGTCAGGGTCACTAACCACTAGACCAACAGGCCAGTCAAAGTCAGTTTGGAGCGACAATGGTACAAATTTTGTAGCAGCTAACAAGGAGTTGTTTGCTATGTGGAAAGAAGCGCAATTTGAAATGCCTGATCATATATCGAATCAGCTTGCTTCAGACGGCACACAATGGCATTTCATTCCGCCACACAGCCCAAACTTTGGAGGACTTTGGGAGGCCGGAGTGAAATCCGTAAAACAACATCTAAGAAAAATACTTATTTGTAATTTAACATTTGAAGAATTTACAACCGTCCTTACGCAGATCGAAGCCTGTTTGAATTCTCGCCCACTGACACCGATACCTACAGATGTTGACACAATAGACGACATACAAGTGATCACGCCCGGACATTTCCTCATTGGAGAAGCATTGATCAACATCCCAGAGAGAAGTTATGAGTCAGCAAATGTCAACCTATTAAATCGATGGCAACACATCCAAAGATTGGTTCAAGGATTCTGGAAGCATTGGCAGACTGAATACTTGACTCAACTCAATCAACGACCTAAATGGCTAACGAGGACAACAGAATACAAGGTCGGCGATATAGTACTGGTACGAGGTGAAAATATGCCACCCAGTAAGTGGCCACTCGCACGCATACTTGCTATACACCCCGGCCAAGACAACGTAACGCGAGTATACACGGTTCGATGTAATAACAAGACTATGAAGAGATCAATATCGGCCCTGTGTGCTTTACCTGTTTACACTGGAGATTAGAATTTAAAATCATTTACTTTTATTACTTTTAATTTTGTCTAAGTATATTTGTCTAGTTTGCTAAATCGTTAAATGCCTGCATAACAAAATTATTATGTAGCTATATAGATACTTATGAATCATAGTGTCGCCTAATTTGTTTACCTTTATATTAGTTTGTTTCTTTCATTTATATAACTTGAACCTTCTGAGTTAAGTAGGTACTCTGCTAAAGGAATTGTTAGTGTACTTATCTTGTGAAGTACGAGTATGTAATTACCTACACAACATTTTGTTTTTATTTTTTTGTGAAAAGGCGCCTATGGCCCTTTTGGTGGGCGGTATGTGCAGTGTATTAGTTGTTCATTGATTTTTTTAGTGTCAAATAGAACATCGTACAAGCAACACGTATTTCATTTCTCTCCAAAAAGGTCAAAGAAATTTCAACCTTAACACACTCAACAGTATTCTTTTTTTGCTTTAGCAATTAATGCAGTAGTTTCATTTCTGTGTTTTATATAAGAGGTTCTTAAAACTTTATTTTTTGGATTCTTTTTTAGTTCTCTCCAATATTTATTCCTTGTGTTAATTTTGATTATTATATTTTTATGGATCCAATCGTCCTGTGGTAAATTTTGAATTTTGATTTTTTGGGTCGTATTTGCCTTTATTAAGGTTTTGATAGTTTGTTCTATCGTGTTATAATCGTAGCTTTCTTTTGTAAAGAAGTCTTTAGCAAGCTGGTAAAGCTTGTCGTAGTTAATGCTATCGAATTTTAATTTGGCTGGTGGCTCAGGCTTACTGTTTTTTAACCCTAAAATAATTTGATGATGGTCAGAGATTGCTGAATCCATTATTGCAATGTTCAAGGTCTTGTCTTTCAGGTTTGTTATAATATGATCTAAAATGCTGTTTGTAGTGGCTGTTGTTCGAATAGAATATTTGATGTCTATCTTGTTCATTATGCAATATCCGCTTTCTTGTATTATTTCTTTATATTTTTCAGTGTATTTATCGTTTGTTAATAAGTTTATGTTGAAGTCACCAAATATGAGAGCCCGACTCCTCTGTTGTAGTTGAATTTCAAAATCATCCAGAAAACGTGTTGTATTTGTATCTCCAGGTTTATATACTAATCCAATATCCATATTATACTTTTCTGTATGTATCCATAAATAGTTGTTTCCGTTACTGTATGTTTCTTGACTCATGTAGTGTTTGATGTTGTTGTGAATGTATATTGACACTCCTCCGCCTATCCTGTTTGATCTAATATTGTAATAGTGTGAATAGTTAGGAATTTCCATATTAGTTGCTTCTTCTTCAGATTTAATCCAGGTTTCGGTCAAAAGTACAGCATGTATTTGTACACTGAACGATTTTAAGACGCATTTTAGCTCATCCAATTTGCCAGGCTTTACAATACTTCTAATATTACAGTAGAAAAAATTAAAGGAACATCTTTCCGACTGCAGATCATCATAATTCTGTAATAATTGGTATTTAATTTTATCTTTGCTCTTAGTATTAATAGATTGTGTTAGATCTCCTAGTTTTTTGTAAATGTAACGATTTTCGGAACGCCTTTAATGTATTTTATTTTGAGATTATCTTCTCCAAGCTTTTGTCTTTTTAAAAGCTCGTCCTGTAATTGTTTCATGCGTGCTTGTTGGATAGGGGTTTTATCTGAGAAAATTTTAATTTGTTCATCCAGTATATTGCCTCTATTTTGGAGGATTTCTTTAGGTTCTGCTGCTGACTTAAAGCATACCTTTAGGGCGCGGTTAATACCCGGGTTGTGTTTTCCAAGTCTCAAAACTTTTATGGGTTGCGGCTCAGTTTTCATTACAGATTTTAGTATCTTAATACATTCCTTAATATCGTATGCCCGTCTTTCTTCAACGTCTTTTTCCTCACTCTCTATGATACCAGTAATTATGACATTTTATTTCTCTTTCAGTGCGTTCTCTAATCTCCTGAAGAAGACATTCTTCCGCTTGAACTATATTAGCTGAAGTATGTGGAACGGTTTCCTTTTTCAGCTGTTTGAGATCATTCTGCAAAGTTTTAATCTTGGCATCAGTCTCAAGACTTTTGCTTTTTAAGTCAGAAACTTCATTGATATTTTTTTATTTGCCAATGCAAACTACAACTGCTAGGATTTGGCGATCGCTTCACGGCTCTTGGGTGTTCGACAGAACAAGTGAGTGTGGGTCCACCGCCAGCAGTTGGATTAAGATTGAAAAAGGACTCCACGTTGTCCTGGTAGGCTTTTTATATCTACGCCGTCATTGACAGATGTCAACGAATCCAAAGACAATAGTGTTGTCAGCAAACTAATATTGTTTATGCTTACCAAAACTGTTATAGTGGCTTTTGGTCTCTGGATTTTTTCCGTATGTTTATGTTTTAATTAAGATTGTAACGCCACTACGTTACAATATAATAAAATATTGTCGAAAACATAAAATACTTACATAAGCCGTCTACGAGTTCCAGCTCTCATGGAACCATTTGACTGAAATATCAACACCTTTTGTTTCATTATCAACAGTTTCAGAAATAAAATTTCTCACTTATTCAGATTTGTACTCTCGGTCGACAATGGTCTTTGTAGTTTTTTTTTTTTTTTTTTCTTTTTTTGGCTCTAAAAATATCGATTATTTCAACAGATACTAAACACAACAAAATGTTTAAATTCTAAAATGGAAGGCGTACCTGGGTGAATCTCCAGGCGTTAGGCTGATAATAATGACAGAATGTTGTCGACAATGACGAATCTTGGGAAATTGAACTTTAATGCACTAGTATTAAAGTACACTAGTACTACTAGGCAATGAATACTATTAGTGTACTTTAAAACTAGTGTATTAAAGTTGAATATGCCATGATTCGTCATTGCCGGCAACAGTCTGTCATTATTATCAGCCTAACGCCTGGAGATTCACCCACCTGAAAAAATGTTACCATTTTACTGCACAGAATCAGGTTCAAAAAGCGACCTGTAACACGTTTATCCCGGTAAACCTACATATATGTACATGATTCGTTTGACAAAGAGCGCGCATGAGACCTGGCTAGTCATGTAGTAATCAATGATACTAAGATATTCGTGTGTTGTACGTTCCAGCTCCAGACCTGGCGTCGGCGATCCGGCGCCACATAGCGTCGTGCGTGCGCTACAAGAAGGGCAGCTTCCCGTGCCGCTACATCAACGAGTTCTGCACCTTCTACCTGCCCGCCGGTACGCCTTTTTTTTGTGGGGTTGCAGATCATCCAATGACGTCTCCCGCTTCTCGTGTCAGACTTTTACTGATTAAAACCCACCCCTGTTCCTTCCTGAATGCCCAGGGGAGCGATAACTCTGTTACGAATTTAGCCGGTACGCCTGCCTGCCCTACTGTACCACCACACTCAGTCTAGCTATTGCAGCGATGAACTATCTTATCTGAAGGAAACGTGACATGTGTCATGACATCACCAATTTACAACTCATTCCCTTACACAAGGAGGACGCGTGTCCCAGAAATAGGTACTGTAAATGCTGATTTCGCATTTTCTTTTTTTTTTTTTTCAAAATTCGAAGGTTAAATGTGACGGTAGTTGACGTCATAACCGTCGTAATTTATTGAAGGTGTGAGTAAAATGTACGACAAGAGATGCAATGTGCGTGAGGTGGTTTACAGAGATCGAGGAGCTCCCGGCGCCCATCCAGGAGCAGCTGTTCTCCGAGCTGCTGGACCGCGACGCGCAGCAGACCCTCGAGGCAGACCCGCCGCTCATCAACTGGAGCATCGAGCTCACCGTCCGCCTGGGTGAGTGTGCGCTGGCCAGACCGTTTCTCTATTTGTTTGTTGTCCGTGTACATGAGCTAGCTGTGCTGTGCAGGCTCGCGGCTGTACGCGCTGTGGAACCGCTCGGCGGGGGACTGCCTGCCCGACGCGCTGTGCCAGGCGGCCTACGGCGTGTTCGACCGCCACAACACGCTGCGGGGCGCACTGGCGGCGGCGCTGGAGCCGGCCGGCCGCGCCCGCGGACTGTACGCGCGGTGGGCCGCCTGGGAGCGCGCCCAGGCCGCCCGCCTGCACTACGCGCCCGACGAGCAGCAGCTGCGCAGCGAGTGGGCGCGCCTGTGTGCGCAGGCGCAGCGCCCGGGCGCCGCGCTGCACCAGCTGCACGTGTTCGCGCTGGCGCACGTGCTGCGCCGCCCGCTGCTCGTCTACGGCGTGGACGTGGTGAGTACCCTGCCTCTGTACGCGCTGGCCGCCCGCCTGCACTACGTGGTGAGTACCCTGCCTCTGTACGCGCTGGCCGCCCGCCTGCACTACGTGGTGAGTACCCTGCCTCTGTACGCGCTGGCCGCCCGCCTGCACTACGTGGTGAGTACCCTGCCTCTGTACGCGCTGGCCGCCCGCCTGCACTACGTGGTGAGTACCCTGCCTCTGTACGCGCTGGCCGCCCGCCTGCACTACGTGGTGAGTACCCTGCCTCTGTACGCGCTGGCCGCCCGCCTGCACTACGTGGTGAGTACCCTGCCTCTGTACGCGCTGGCCGCCCGCCTGCACTACGTGGTGAGTACCCTGCCTCTGTACGCGCTGGCCGCCCGCCTGCACTACGTGGTGAGTACCCTGCCTCTGTACGCGCTGGCCGCCCGCCTGCACTACGTGGTGAGTACCCTGCCTCTGTACGCGCTGGCCGCCCGCCTGCACTACGTGGTGAGTACCCTGCCTCTGTACGCGCTGGCCGCCCGCCTGCACTACGTGGTGAGTACCCTGCCTCTGTACGCGCTGGCCGCCCGCCTGCACTACGTGGTGAGTACCCTGCCTCTGTACGCGCTGGCCGCCCGCCTGCACTACGTGGTGAGTACCCTGCCTCTGTACGCGCTGGCCGCCCGCCTGCACTACGTGGTGAGTACCCTGCCTCTGTACGCGCGCTGGCCGCCCGCCTGCACTACGTGGTGAGTACCCTGCCTCTGTACGCGCTGGCCGCCCGCCTGCACTACGTGGTGAGTACCCTGCCTCTGTACGCGCTGGCCGCCCGCCTGCACTACGTGGTGAGTACCCTGCCTCTGTACGCGCTGACCGCCCGCCTGCACTACGTGGTGAGTACCCTGCCTCTGTACGCGCTGGCCGCCCGCCTGCACTACGTGGTGAGTACCCTGCCTCTGTACGCGCTGGCCGCCCGCCTGCACTACGTGGTGAGTACCCTGCCTCTGTACGCGCTGGCCGCCCGCCTGCACTACGTGGTGAGTACCCTGCCTCTGTACGCGCTGACCGCCCGCCTGCACTACGTGGTGAGTACCCTGCCTCTGTACGCGCTGGCCGCCCGCCTGCACTACGTGGTGAGTACCCTGCCTCTGTACGCGCTGGCCGCCCGCCTGCACTACGTGGTGAGTACCCTGCCTCTGTACGCGCGCTGGCCGCCCGCCTGCACTACGTGGTGAGTACCCTGCCTCTGTACGCGCTGGCCGCCCGCCTGCACTACGTGGTGAGTACCCTGCCTCTGTACGCGCTGGCCGCCCGCCTGCACTACGTGGTGAGTACCCTGCCTCTGTACGCGCTGGCCGCCCGCCTGCACTACGTGGTGAGTACCCTGCCTCTGTACGCGCTGGCCGCCCGCCTGCACTACGTGGTGAGTACCCTGCCTCTGTACGCGCTGACCGCCCGCCTGCACTACGTGGTGAGTACCCTGCCTCTGTACGCGCTGGCCGCCCGCCTGCACTACGTGGTGAGTACCCTGCCTCTGTACGCGCTGGCCGCCCGCCTGCACTACGTGGTGAGTACCCTGCCTCTGTACGCGCTGGCCGCCCGCCTGCACTACGTGGTGAGTACCCTGCCTCTGTACGCGCTGGCCGCCCGCCTGCACTACGTGGTGAGTACCCTGCCTCTGTACGCGCTGGCCGCCCGCCTGCACTACGTGGTGAGTACCCTGCCTCTGTACGCGCTGGCCGCCCGCCTGCACTACGTGGTGAGTACCCTGCCTCTGTACGCGCTGGCCGCCCGCCTGCACTACGTGGTGAGTACCCTGCCTCTGTACGCGCTGGCCGCCCGCCTGCACTACGTGGTGAGTACCCTGCCTCTGTACGCGCTGGCCGCCCGCCTGCACTACGTGGTGAGTACCCTGCCTCTGTACGCGCTGGCCGCCCGCCTGCACTACGTGGTGAGTACCCTGCCTCTGTACGCGCTGGCCGCCCGCCTGCACTACGTGGTGAGTACCCTGCCTCTGTACGCGCTGGCCGCCCGCCTGCACTACGTGGTGAGTACCCTGCCTCTGTACGCGCTGGCCGCCCGCCTGCACTACGTGGTGAGTACCCTGCCTCTGTACGCGCTGGCCGCCCGCCTGCACTACGTGGTGAGTACCCTGCCTCTGTACGCGCGCTGGCCGCCCGCCTGCACTACGTGGTGAGTACCCTGCCTCTGTACGCGCTGGCCGCCCGCCTGCACTACGTGGTGAGTACCCTGCCTCTGTACGCGCTGGCCGCCCGCCTGCACTACGTGGTGAGTACCCTGCCTCTGTACGCGCTGACCGCCCGCCTGCACTACGTGGTGAGTACCCTGCCTCTGTACGCGCTGGCCGCCCGCCTGCACTACGTGGTGAGTACCCTGCCTCTGTACGCGCTGGCCGCCCGCCTGCACTACGTGGTGAGTACCCTGCCTCTGTACGCGCTGGCCGCCCGCCTGCACTACGTGGTGAGTACCCTGCCTCTGTACGCGCTGACCGCCCGCCTGCACTACGTGGTGAGTACCCTGCCTCTGTACGCGCTGGCCGCCCGCCTGCACTACGTGGTGAGTACCCTGCCTCTGTACGCGCTGGCCGCCCGCCTGCACTACGTGGTGAGTACCCTGCCTCTGTACGCGCGCTGGCCGCCCGCCTGCACTACGTGGTGAGTAACCCTGCCTCTGTACGCGCTGGCCGCCCGCCTGCACTACGTGGTGAGTACCCTGCCTCTGTACGCGCTGGCCGCCCGCCTGCACTACGTGGTGAGTACCCTGCCTCTGTACGCGCTGGCCGCCCGCCTGCACTACGTGGTGAGTACCCTGCCTCTGTACGCGCTGGCCGCCCGCCTGCACTACGTGGTGAGTACCCTGCCTCTGTACGCGCTGACCGCCCGCCTGCACTACGTGGTGAGTACCCTGCCTCTGTACGCGCTGGCCGCCCGCCTGCACTACGTGGTGAGTACCCTGCCTCTGTACGCGCTGGCCGCCCGCCTGCACTACGTGGTGAGTACCTGCCTCTGTACGCGCGCTGGCCGCCCGCCTGCACTACGTGGTGAGTACCCTGCCTCTGTACGCGCTGGCCGCCCGCCTGCACTACGTGGTGAGTACCCTGCCTCTGTACGCGCTGACCGCCCGCCTGCACTACGTGGTGAGTACCCTGCCTCTGTACGCGCGCTGGCCGCCCGCCTGCACTACGTGGTGAGTACCCTGCCTCTGTACGCGCGCTGGCCGCCCGCCTGCACTACGTGGTGAGTACCCTGCCTCTGTACGCGCTGGCCGCCCGCCTGCACTACGTGGTGAGTACCCTGCCTCTGTACGCGCGCTGGCCGCCCGCCTGCACTACGTGGTGAGTACCCTGCCTCTGTACGCGCTGGCCGCCCGCCTGCACTACGTGGTGAGTACCCTGCCTCTGTACGCGCGCTGGCCGCCCGCCTGCACTACGTGGTGAGTACCCTGCCTCTGTACGCGCTGGCCGCCCGCCTGCACTACGTGGTGAGTACCCTGCCTCTGTACGCGCTGACCGCCCGCCTGCACTACGTGGTGAGTACCCTGCCTCTGTACGCGCTGGCCGCCCGCCTGCACTACGTGGTGAGTACCCTGCCTCTGTACGCGCTGGCCGCCCGCCTGCACTACGTGGTGAGTACCCTGCCTCTGTACGCGCTGGCCGCCCGCCTGCACTACGTGGTGAGTACCCTGCCTCTGTACGCGCTGACCGCCGCCTGCACTACGTGGTGAGTACCCTGCCTCTGTACGCGCTGGCCGCCCGCCTGCACTACGTGGTGAGTACCCTGCCTCTGTACGCGCTGGCCGCCCGCCTGCACTACGTGGTGAGTACCCTGCCTCTGTACGCGCTGGCCGCCGCCTGCACTACGTGGTGAGTACCCTGCCTCTGTACGCGCTGGCCGCCCGCCTGCACTACGTGGTGAGTACCCTGCCTCTGTACGCGCTGACCGCACCGCCTGCACTACGTGGTGAGTACCCTGCCTCTGTACGCGCTGGCCGCCCGCCTGCACTACGTGGTGAGTACCCTGCCTCTGTACGCGCTGGCCGCCCGCCTGCACTACGTGGTGAGTACCCTGCCTCTGTACGCGCGCTGGCCGCCCGCCTGCACTACGTGGTGAGTACCCTGCCTCTGTACGCGCTGGCCGCCCGCCTGCACTACGTGGTGAGTACCCTGCCTCTGTACGCGCTGACCGCCCGCCTGCACTACGTGGTGAGTACCCTGCCTCTGTACGCGCGCTGGCCGCCCGCCTGCACTACGTGGTGAGTACCCTGCCTCTGTACGCGCGCTGGCCGCCCGCCTGCACTACGTGGTGAGTACCCTGCCTCTGTACGCGCTGGCCGCCCGCCTGCACTACGTGGTGAGTACCCTGCCTCTGTACGCGCGCTGGCCGCCCGCCTGCACTACGTGGTGAGTACCCTGCCTCTGTACGCGCTGGCCGCCCGCCTGCACTACGTGGTGAGTACCCTGCCTCTGTACGCGCGCTGGCCGCCCGCCTGCACTACGTGGTGAGTACCCTGCCTCTGTACGCGCTGGCCGCCCGCCTGCACTACGTGGTGAGTACCCTGCCTCTGTACGCGCTGACCACCCGCCTGCACTACGTGGTGAGTACCCTGCCTCTGTACGCGCTGGCCGCCCGCCTGCACTACGTGGTGAGTACCCTGCCTCTGTACGCGCTGGCCGCCCGCCTGCACTACGTGGTGAGTACCCTGCCTCTGTACGCGCTGGCCGCCCGCCTGCACTACGTGGTGAGTACCCTGCCTCTGTACGCGCTGACCGCCCGCCTGCACTACGTGGTGAGTACCCTGCCTCTGTACGCGCTGGCCGCCCGCCTGCACTACGTGGTGAGTACCCTGCCTCTGTACGCGCTGGCCGCCCGCCTGCACTACGTGGTGAGTACCCTGCCTCTGTACGCGCGCTGGCCGCCCGCCTGCACTACGTGGTGAGTACCCTGCCTCTGTACGCGCTGGCCGCCCGCCTGCACTACGTGGTGAGTACCCTGCCTCTGTACGCGCTGACCGCCCGCCTGCACTACGTGGTGAGTACCCTGCCTCTGTACGCGCGCTGGCCGCCCGCCTGCACTACGTGGTGAGTACCCTGCCTCTGTACGCGCGCTGGCCGCCCGCCTGCACTACGTGGTGAGTACCCTGCCTCTGTACGCGCTGGCCGCCCGCCTGCACTACGTGGTGAGTACCCTGCCTCTGTACGCGCGCTGGCCGCCCGCCTGCACTACGTGGTGAGTACCCTGCCTCTGTACGCGCTGGCCGCCCGCCTGCACTACGTGGTGAGTACCCTGCCTCTGTACGCGCGCTGGCCGCCCGCCTGCACTACGTGGTGAGTACCCTGCCTCTGTACGCGCTGGCCGCCCGCCTGCACTACGTGGTGAGTACCCTGCCTCTGTACGCGCGCTGGCCGCCCGCCTGCACTACGTGGTGAGTACCCTGCCTCTGTACGCGCTGGCCGCCGCCTGCACTACGTGGTGAGTACCCTGCCTCTGTACGCGCGCTGGCCGCCCGCCTGCACTACGTGGTGAGTACCCTGCCTCTGTACGCGCTGGCCGCCCGCCTGCACTACGTGGTGAGTACCCTGCCTCTGTACGCGCGCTGGCCGCCCGCCTGCACTACGTGGTGAGTACCCTGCCTCTGTACGCGCGCTGGCCGCCCGCCTGCACTACGTGGTGAGTACCCTGCCTCTGTACGCGCTGGCCGCCCGCCTGCACTACGTGGTGAGTACCCTGCCTCTGTACGCGCGCTGGCCGCCCGCCTGCACTACGTGGTGAGTACCCTGCCTCTGTACGCGCTGGCCGCCCGCCTGCACTACGTGGTGAGTACCCTGCCTCTGTACGCGCGCTGGCCGCCCGCCTGCACTACGTGGTGAGTACCCTGCCTCTGTACGCGCGCTGGCCGCCCGCCTGCACTACGTGGTGAGTACCCTGCCTCTGTACGCGCTGGCCGCCCGCCTGCACTACGTGGTGAGTACCCTGCCTCTGTACGCGCGCTGGCCGCCCGCCTGCACTACGTGGTGAGTACCCTGCCTCTGTACGCGCTGGCCGCCCGCCTGCACTACGTGGTGAGTACCCTGCCTCTGTACGCGCGCTGGCCGCCCGCCTGCACTACGTGGTGAGTACCCTGCCTCTGTACGCGCGCTGGCCGCCCGCCTGCACTACGTGGTGAGTACCCTGCCTCTGTACGCGCTGGCCGCCCGCCTGCACTACGTGGTGAGTACCCTGCCTCTGTACGCGCGCTGGCCGCCCGCCTGCACTACGTGGTGAGTACCCTGCCTCTGTACGCGCTGGCCGCCCGCCTGCACTACGTGGTGAGTACCCTGCCTCTGTACGCGCTGGCCGCCCGCCTGCACTACGTGGTGAGTACCCTGCCTCTGTACGCGCTGGCCGCCCGCCTGCACTACGTGGTGAGTACCCTGCCTCTGTACGCGCTGGCCGCCCGCCTGCACTACGTGGTGAGTACCCTGCCTCTGTACGCGCTGGCCGCCCGCCTGCACTACGTGGTGAGTACCCTGCCTCTGTACGCGCGCTGGCCGCCCGCCTGCACTACGTGGTGAGTACCCTGCCTCTGTACGCGCGCTGGCCGCCCGCCTGCACTACGTGGTGAGTACCCTGCCTCTGTACGCGCTGGCCGCCCGCCTGCACTACGTGGTGAGTACCCTGCCTCTGTACGCGCGCTGGCCGCCCGCCTGCACTACGTGGTGAGTACCCTGCCTCTGTACGCGCTGGCCGCCCGCCTGCACTACGTGGTGAGTACCCTGCCTCTGTACGCGCTGGCCGCCCGCCTGCACTACGTGGTGAGTACCCTGCCTCTGTACGCGCTGGCCGCCCGCCTGCACTACGTGGTGAGTACCCTGCCTCTGTACGCGCTGGCCGCCCGCCTGCACTACGTGGTGAGTACCCTGCCTCTGTACGCACAACGCTACACAAGTAATGATCGTGTCGTGTCTGTCGCAGGTGAACTCGTTCCGCGGCGAGGCGCTGGGCTACGCGCGCTTCCGCGGCCTGTACCTGCCGCTGCTGTGCGAGCCCGAGGGCTGCAGCAAGTCGCCGCTGGCGCTGGCCTACACGCGCGGCCACTTCTCGGCGCTGGTGCCGCTGGCGCCGGCGCCCTACGTGGTGCGCGACGCCTGCGCCTACCTGCCGCTCACCGAGCTGGACGGCAAGCTGCTGCCCGTGCCCTTCCTGTCGCCCGACGAGCTGGCGGACGAGGAGGCCGTGGTGCGGCGCTGGGTGTCGGCCTGCGTCACGGGCGGCGGCGTGCTGGCGGCGCGTCAGACGCTGCACCCGCGCCCGCTGCTGCAGGCGCAGATGCTGGAGGAGTGGCTCAACCACTACCGCCGCCTCGCGTGAGTACCACCCCTCACCCTCCCCTCGCACCCCACCCCACCCCACCCCACACACTCGCTGGGTGTCGCCTGCGTCACGGGCGGCGGCGTGCTGGCGGCGCGTCAGACGCTGCACCCGCGCCCGCTGCTGCAGGCGCAGATGCTGGAGGAGTGGCTCAACCACTACCGCCGCCTCGCGTGAGTACCACCCCTCACCCTCCCCTCGCACCCCACCCCACCCCACCCCACACACTCGCTGGGTGTCGCCTGCGTCACGGGCGGCGGCGTGCTGGCGGCGCGTCAGACGCTGCACCCGCGCCCGCTGCTGCAGGCGCAGATGCTGGAGGAGTGGCTCAACCACTACCGCCGCCTCGCGTGAGTACCACCCCTCACCCTCCCCTCGCACCCCACCCCACCCCACCCCACACACTCGCTGGGTGTCGCCTGCGTCACGGGCGGCGGCGTGCTGGCGGCGCGTCAGACGCTGCACCCGCGCCCGCTGCTGCAGGCGCAGATGCTGGAGGAGTGGCTCAACCACTACCGCCGCCTCGCGTGAGTACCACCCCTCACCCTCCCCTCGCACCCCACCCCACACACTCGCTGGGTGTCGCCTGCGTCACGGGCGGCGGCGTGCTGGCGGCGCGTCAGACGCTGCACCCGCGCCCGCTGCTGCAGGCGCAGATGCTGGAGGAGTGGCTCAACCACTACCGCCGCCTCGCGTGAGTACCACCCCTCACCCTCCCCTCGCACCCCACCCCACCCCACCCCACCCCACCCCACACACTCGCTGGGTGTCGCCTGCGTCACGGGCGGCGGCGTGCTGGCGGCGCGTCAGACGCTGCACCCGCGCCCGCTGCTGCAGGCGCAGATGCTGGAGGAGTGGCTCAACCACTACCGCCGCCTCGCGTGAGTACCACCCCTCACCCTCCCCTCGCACCCCACCCCACCCCACCCCACACACTCGCTGGGTGTCGCCTGCGTCACGGGCGGCGGCGTGCTGGCGGCGCGTCAGACGCTGCACCCGCGCCCGCTGCTGCAGGCGCAGATGCTGGAGGAGTGGCTCAACCACTACCGCCGCCTCGCGTGAGTACCACCCCTCACCCTCCCCTCGCACCCCACCCCACCCCACCCCACACACTCGCTGGGTGTCGCCTGCGTCACGGGCGGCGGCGTGCTGGCGGCGCGTCAGACGCTGCACCCGCGCCCGCTGCTGCAGGCGCAGATGCTGGAGGAGTGGCTCAACCACTACCGCCGCCTCGCGTGAGTACCACCCCTCACCCTCCCCTCGCACCCCACCCCACCCCACCCCACACACTCGCTGGGTGTCGCCTGCGTCACGGGCGGCGGCGTGCTGGCGGCGCGTCAGACGCTGCACCCGCGCCCGCTGCTGCAGGCGCAGATGCTGGAGAAGTGGCTCAACCACTACCGCCGCCTCGCGTGAGTACCACCCCTCACCCTCCCCTCGCACCCCACCCCACCCCGCCCCACACACTCGCTGGGTGTCGCCTGCGTCACGGGCGGCGGCGTGCTGGCGGCGCGTCAGACGCTGCACCCGCGCCCGCTGCTGCAGGCGCAGATGCTGGAGGAGTGGCTCAACCACTACCGCCGCCTCGCGTGAGTACCACCCCTCACCCTCCCCTCGCACCCCACCCCACCCCACCCCACACACTCGCTGGGTGTCGCCTGCGTCACGGGCGGCGGCGTGCTGGCGGCGCGTCAGACGCTGCACCCGCGCCCGCTGCTGCAGGCGCAGATGCTGGAGGAGTGGCTCAACCACTACCGCCGCCTCGCGTGAGTACCACCCCTCACCCTCCCCTCGCACCCCACCCCACCCCACCCCACACACTCGCTGGGTGTCGCCTGCGTCACGGGCGGCGGCGTGCTGGCGGCGCGTCAGACGCTGCACCCGCGCCCGCTGCTGCAGGCGCAGATGCTGGAGGAGTGGCTCAACCACTACCGCCGCCTCGCGTGAGTACCACCCCTCACCCTCCCCTCGCACCCCACCCCACCCCACCCCACACACTCGCTGGGTGTCGCCTGCGTCACGGGCGGCGGCGTGCTGGCGGCGCGTCAGACGCTGCACCCGCGCCCGCTGCTGCAGGCGCAGATGCTGGAGGAGTGGCTCAACCACTACCGCCGCCTCGCGTGAGTACCACCCCTCACCCTCCCCTCGCACCCCACCCCACCCCACTGCTGTAAGCCGCGTAGGTACTTGTCGAATACGTTTTATATTCATTGTTTACTGATGTTGCTGCGATGGCCCTAGTTTATCACTTGTGGCTTGGAATCACAGCCCTTTGATAAATACTACCGTTACACGTATAAGCGGGCACACCACTTCTGTATGGAGGATTATTTAATTTGGTTTAATATTTTTGCTTGAGTTTTTCGGTTTTTGACGCCATAATGGAGTGTGCTAGCTAACAAGTGGCGGATAATTTAATTTTATGATTGTGTTTTAAAATACATACAATTATGTGTTAAAATTGTTGCATACAATTAATTATTTCAATTATATAGATTGAAGTTCTTCAAACTTAACAGACAAATGTGTTGCCGGGGAGTTTGTTGGCCACTACTTCTTCACAGCTAAAACACTAGGAAGTGGTACGGGCGGGCGTTTTTGGGGGACTGTATGTAGAACTTTAATGCTCAAAATGTGCTGGCTGTCAGCCTAGTTTGGGTGAACGAGTTTTGATTTAGAGCCGGTTGTCCCGCAGGCAGCAGACTCGCGGCCCCTTCCCGCCGCGGCTGCAGGCGCCGGCGACGGACTTCTCCAGCGACCCCGACACGGACGAGGAGTAGCGCCGTGCCACACGCCACACACCCTCCGCTACCCGCAGACTAAAGTGACGTTTTCCCTCTAACTTTCGTCAATTTTCTCGTCTTCACTTTCTGGCTTAGCCCGCGGTTCGTGACTTATAGTCGCGTCGATCCTATCGTTCGTTCCGTGAGCACGCGATAGCTGTGAGTCCAGTGTGCAGCAGTGTCTCCGGGGAAGGCCAAATTGTAAGGAGTGTGACGTCGAAGTCAGTTCGTCAGTCCGCGCGTCAGCACAGCCCGTGCCTGCCGCACGCCACCACGCGCCGGTCGTACTTGAATACTTATTTTAGTAGCACTTAATGAATTGCAGTGATATATTTTAGTGGTGTTTCATCATTTCTCTTTATTCCGGTCTAGATCTAATTTAATTTATAATTACGCAAACGATTGTATAGTGGAGAGTCGCCGCAAAACGTTAAATAATGTTTTGGTTAAATCTGAACCTGGATGTAAATGAATATTGTAACGTTACAGCAACGAGACTAATATGTAAACATGCGTAGAATTTATTGTATTGATATGTCTGCGCCTGCACATGTTCAGCAACTGTAGCAATCAAGGAAGGGTATTCGCAGGTCGTGTACATGTCGTCAGTTCCAGGCGACGTGGGAGAGCTGGTCCTGTGAGGCCGCTCTCTCACAGCATGCTGTGTACCGTACAGTGGTACCGACAATAATGTTAAAAGTGGTATGTGCAGCAGGTCCAGGTGGTGGGGGTCCAGTCTCGAATGTTACCACTCGATGCTTCACTCTGTAGGCTCGCGATGGAACGTTAACAACACTGTACGCAACATTTTCTTCAGGAAGCTTTGAATCTATTAACAATTAGTCGTAGGTAGTATTTAGTGTTATTAACTTTCCATCCGATTTTTCCGCCAGCACTGACACTTGCGTGTATTGCAACTATTATATTATAAAACGCTTTGTATATTATTATTTGATTAATAAATTACACAATAAGTTCGAGAGGAGCTGTATAGTCTGAAGGTAAATTATTTCGATTTGATAGCTAAGCTTATGTATATGCATATTATGAAATCATTTCCGGGCGGGTGTGGCTCACTCAATGTTAACAACGATGTATAAACTCGAAACATGTCAACCCTGACATTAAAAAAATATGCGAATAAAAGAGATAAATGAAGAGTCTATTAAAATTAACGACATTGTACAGAGAGTATAAGGTTCTAATATTTATATTATAATAGTTTCTCGGTTGTAAATAAAATTAAATTTGTTTAAAAGTAATAATTATAATAGATGTATAGTTTATTATTCTGCTTAGTGCATACAAGTGATTCGTTCGCCTTGTCGTTTAGAGAGGGAGAAATTGCAGTTGATCGAATATTGTACTAAGAGATAGGGGACAGCGCTACACGCTTGGGCCCGAGGGCAGCACAGCGTTGTATGCACGGGCCCAAGGGCAGCACAGTGCTGCATGCACGGGCCCGAGGGCAGCACAGTGCTGCATGCATGGGCCCGAGGGCAGCAGAGTGCTGCATGCACGGGCCCGAGGGCAGCACAGGGCTGCATGCACGGGCCCGAGGGCAGCACAGTGCTGCATGCACGGGCCCGAGGGCAGCAGAGTGCTGCATGCACGGGCCCGAGGGCAGCACAGGGCTGCATGCACGGACCCGAGAGCAGCACAGTGCTGCATGCACGGGCCCGAGGGCAGCAGAGTGCTGCATGCACGGGCCCGAGGGCAGCAGAGTGCTGCATGCACGGGCCCGAGGGCAAAGAGTGCTGCATGCAGCTCAGTGCTGCCCTCGGGCCCGTGCATTCCGTCTGCATGCAGCTCAGTGCTGCCCTCGGGCCCGTGCATTCCGTCTGTATGCAGCTCAGTGCTGCCCTCGGGCCCGTGCATTCCGTCTGCATGCAGCTCAGTGCTGCATGCGCGGGCCCAAGGGCACGCGTCGTGGCGGCAGCTGATTGGAGCAACTGAATGACGTGGGATATTAGAAAGCTTGCAACTAATAAGACTATTTCATCTAATTCATTGTTTACGTTCTTTTCGCCCAAAATCTGTAAATAACTCGATAGGTACATGTCACGGACACCATTTGAGCTAATTTTGTTAACAGTCACGTTACGATTTATTCAAATTATGTACCTGTACCTACTAATTTTTAATCAATAAAGCACTTATTTTATGAAGCTGTTCGATATTATTTGTTTTATTTTCTTTATTCGTTTTACTTCACTCCTTACCCTTCCCCTGCCAGCGCCAGTGTTGTGGGTCAGTCACTAAACTAAGCATAAAGGATGATTCACGTTACACCGTGTCGTCACCGGCTGGGGCACGGTCAAAGATTGTTGCATACATTTTGTATGAAGTGATTCATGCTAGACCGGGCCGCGGCCGGGGCACGGCCGAGGCACGGCCAGGGCTCGGCCCGGTGGCGACACGGTGTAACATCCGTTTCGGACGTGCCCGGCCGTTTCGGACGTGCCCCGGCCGGCCCGGACGTGCCCCGGACGGGAAACAATTGCCGGTCAAACAATTGCACGGTCAAATATCTATAGTATACTTTTTGTATGAACTGATCCATGCTTGGCTGTGCTCCGGCCGGGGCCCGGTGGCGGCACGGTGACAGCCCGGTGTATCATTAATGACTAGCCCGGTGGACGTGCCCCGGCCGGGACACGGCCGAGGCTCAGTGGCCGCACGGTGTAACGTGAATCATCCTTAAACAAACAGGCAAGCCGACCATTATACAGATCGTGGCGAACTTGATTCTGATTTGATTATAAGGCGTTTGTGCACACACATATCAATTTGACAGTGGATGGATCAATTTATAGTGTTCGTAAGAACGCGAACACAAGTGTGTGCACCATCAGCCAATATTACAATATTTGAATCTGATGTAAATGAATAACAGATCGTCAAAAACTAGTGACCGACCGAAACATGTTATTTTGCCGAAACCGAAACCTCGGTTTGATTGTAGTTTCGGCCGAAACCGAACCTTTTATAAAAAAAAAGTCCTTTAAAAGTCGAAAAAATGTTAGTAAGCCCGTTTTTTTCTAAAATTAATATCTCGCCGACCTATAATTACAGGTTTCTACTTTCAAAGATTTATCACAATGAAATTTCAGCACAGTTACAGAGGTTCTATTTGAAAATTTAACTACCCTATAAAGTGAAAAAAATACATTATTTGTAACACAAAGTTAGCGATTTTTTAATGGTGGTATAAAATAAAACAAATTTATTATTAAAATATGATGCTCTTAAATTATGTTTATTTATTTTCACATTTTAAATAATACTCACAAATATCACAATCAGTTAGCCTCGAATGGCTAATTCAAATATAATTAGATAATCAAAATAATCAAATTGATCACCTTTGGTCATTTTAGCGAACCTTTTTTTTTTATTATGTAAGGTGCATAACATAGGTTATGATAACAAATCAACAAGTATAATATTATAGTAACAAATCTATACTTATACTTTTTATTTTTTATAACTAATTATCTAATTAAAAATAAAAACAGTGTTTTTGACATACTTACTGAGATCAACAGCCGTGCCGAGCGCGCCCGACGTTAGCCGAGCGCGACCTGAAGGTACGATGTTGTAAGTTTCGGCGCGGCCGAAGGGTTCGGCCGTTTTTGGCCGAAACCGAAACTCGGGCCGAAACTTGATTTTTTGGCCGAAACTGGCCGAAACCGAAATTTCGGTCGGACACTATCAAAAACCTATTTGTACCACAACTTTTCTCTTGTCAACTAATATGAGTCAGCGAGCTTGAACTGTGGTCCTGCGGAGGGAATTGTGACAACCGCCACCCCACCTACGAAGACGATTTCTCGAAAACTACTAAGATTAAAAATAATTGTTATTATATAGTTGCCAATTGAGTAATATTTTCTAAAGTTTGAAGTGATTGACGATGGTGGGCCTGCGACGGTACCTCCATTTTGGCTAGCTTGCTACTATTATAGTCATCTGTGATTTTGGCACGGAAAGGTCAGATTCCAAAACGGCTAGATAATATTGAATGCGGCAACAAAGCCCCTGTCAAACCCTGCAGTCGAATAGGAGCCCCGGAAGCTCGGTCGACTTATCTGACGCCACAGGCTATAGCTACTGACGTATTGGGCTACTGATCAAAATAAATATTGAGCCCATTTTGGGGTCGAGCGGTCTATGTTTTAAGCTGTCATGAGACCGAGTTGTCACAGAATCTTAAAAACCTTTTTTTTTGAGGGTGAGAAACCTTCAGTGGCTGTGGGTGGAGCGACAGGGTGTGTCACTCTTACTGACTATAAGCCACCCGTGTTCCTTGATTCCTTCAGTTGCCTGTGTGTTCCAGGGTCGCGATGACTCTTTCAAACACACCCGTGACGCTTATATTTTTATTTATTTTTTGCGGTTGGGAAATTCATCCTACGACTTCTCCCGCTCTGGGTGGAGCGGGAGGGCTGTGTCAGACTTTTACTGACCAAAACCCACCCCTGTGGCATAAGGAATCATGCCGTCAATTGAGTGTTCTACAGAACGTAATTCTAAATGCATTTTTTCTGATACACGAGTGAATAAAGAATCGACATTGACTACATGCATGCTTGATCAACAAGAAGTCTCATATTACTTACAATCACAAACACAACAAAATAAATTATCATTATATTATCACGCTACTTATATCACATCATATGGACTATAGTCGGACAGAGTAATGTGTGAATGTAATCGATTCAGTTCTATTGCTGATTCGAACGAGTGTACAAGACTTGTGAAAACGAAGTAAATTTCAGAACGCATCCAAATACGTTCTAAGTTTCTAATTTCCGAACGCGCGCGCTTTCTGTCATCTGCAAGACAGTGGGAGCGTTGCGCTGCGCGACCAGCCCTAATTTTTATTTAATTTATTAAGGACTTTTAAATTCTAAGATAGACTAAAGGATATTTTGTGTTTGTGACATAATAAGTGTAATTGTGATGATGAAAAATATATAATAAAGTAATTCGTCGTCGGATAAGCGGTCATTGCAGGCAAGCGTGACAAAATGGGTGAGTACGCCGGCAATTTATTGGTTTTGCTTTTATTTTCTCGAGTTGTTGAATGTAAGAACAGTATTTTACGATATCAGCAGGACGCCAATAGATATTCATAGCTGTCGTCTAATTAGAATCTAAATAGTTTGACGGCACCTTGTTTATTGGTGAAATTATCGATTTTTCTCATGCGTCGCTTATTTCAACGGTGAGGTTAAAATAATTGCTTTCTTGCGCCGTACTTACTTACGTCAGTTTAAACAATTATATAACGTCTCATTACGCCGCGTGAGTTATTTATAGTCGATCATTTTTGCCACAGAAATGCAATAATTCACGGAATTAATTGTGCTGCCACTAGTATAGAAAACGATTGTTATCTGGCTAAGAATAATAATATTTTGGTTAGAAACAGAGAGCGATGAGCGAGTAGTTTGCTAGGCGGCGGTGCTAAGTGGCTGGTGTTTAGCAGAGGCACGCAGCGGCGCGGTGCCGGCGGCGGGCGTTAATCGCCGCGTCCTTGTACCTGACACACTATTTTGTAATGCAAAAAATACTTCATAGCTATACAATTGATAGGTAATGTTCCACTGTGTCTTACAAGCTGACGGTCATTACCGACTAATAGCTATTACAGCGGCTAGCTGCCTACTTTAAAATAGGGGGAAAAACTCTTCATTGTTTGTTCTAGGTCTGAGACAAAGGTGACTACAATATGTTAAGTAATTAATGTTTCAATGTCACTGTAGCATGTTTTACTTCACTTGTACAAGATAAACTATAAGTCATTATGTATTTGGACAGTTTATATTACAGAAATGTGTAGTAAAAATAAATTACTAAGTATCACATTATGTGACTAAAACCATATTTATTCACAAAATATATAAAATGATAATTCCTTGTCACACACCAGTAAGTGTATCCCATCAGCTGAGAGACATTAACTGTGTGTATGTGAAGAGCAATCACCTATTCTATCTGTGCACTTACACATTAATGATTGACCTGCTCCACAACCATGTTCATCACTTAACCAACGCCACTTAAGTCATTTCAGATAAGGACTATCACTTGTCTTCATTGTTGTTTTGTTATTTCCATAATATTCTACCACTATCTGTTTCTTAGCAAAATGTTCTTAATTTACCTAAGTTATTTATTCAAACTCACACATACACAATACCTACTTCTTATCTTGTATGTACTATGTATGTGTATAATACATTCTAGAATGTATTTTATTTAATAAAAGCACAACAGCTACTTAATTTTTTTCAACTATGTAGTCAACAGATAAATATTTAACTTATCTTATAATAAGATTCTTTCAATTAGAAGATGGGTAGACGAGATTAAGAAGGCAATAAGCAATTCATAATTAGTTACTTTCTGAATAAAAGGCTATTTTATTTTTTATTATAATAAGATTCTTACAAGACAATAATCAAATATCTGCAATAAACTAATAGATAACAATAAAGTAATAATAGGCTAAAGGTCGCTAATAGCTGGTGTTTAGCAGGACTAATTGTGAACAAAACAACATAATAGCAGTATAGTGAGTGCTGCAGGCGCGGTGTGGAACTGGGTCAGCTTGGTAATTCATGCAAATGTTTGACAACACTATTGCATACTTACTACCAATGTTTCTTGCATTTCGCTCATGACACTGGAATTTTGCTGTATGACAAGAAGCTCAATGATTCATCTATTCAGACCACATCTAATAAGAGTTGATAAACACTGAAGCCACAATACTTGTGTTACAATAACATATTAATCTGTAAATCCATACATATGTTGATTAGTTTTACTGAACTAGCAGAACCAAAGCAATACATAGAATATAATAATAAATCTGTTAGGGAATGGCGCTTTTTGCCGAGATCCGTTCTAGTTCGGCAATAGAGGATTCCATATTAAAAACTTGTATAATAAGCCTATCAAGTCATCTAATATGTTATTGTTTAAATTTTGGTGGTGAAATAAAGTATTATATCATTTATTCATTTGTAAATACATATAAATTATATTTTTAAATATTTCAATGAAAAAATAAAAAAAAACATTTAAAAATATAAAAAAAATAGTATCCCACCGGTATCGGGAACAGGGTCCAAGCTACCGGCGGTCAGGGCTCCAGAGAGAGGAACCGCCTGACAATGCGAGCCGTGTCCAGAAGTACTGCTTTCTGAATCAAGCCCTTGATCCAGGCGCCTAACGAGAGCCTCCTGCGATGTTGGTCGAGGCTCGTGGCTATTAAGCCATTGGCTGACACGACTATCGGTACAATGATCGCTGAGTCCACATCCCACATGTCGACAACCTCGTGAGCCAAGTCAATATACTTGATTTGTTTATCTTTCTCGGCTTTCACGAGGTTCTCGTCATGTGGGATGGTAATGTCAACAATCATTGCACGCCTCTCGATTCGGTCCACCACCACTATATCAGGCTTATTGGCTACAATAGTCCTGTCAGTGATGATGGACCGATCCCAGTACAATGAGATATAACCATTATCGAGAACTGGGTCGGGCGCATATCTGTAGTACGGCACTTCCGATTCCACAAGAGAGTATGTCAGAGCAAGTTGCTGATGGATAATCCTGGCTACAAGGTTGTACCTATGCAAGTACTCACCCTTAGCTAGACGTGAACAACCAGAGATTATGTGGCAGGTTGATTCTCCCGGACGATGACATGCCCGACATAATGTCAACCGTGCCATCCAAACACGCAGCCAGGCTACGGACGCTAGTTGGTCTACATTACAAATATTATTATTATTATCTTTATTTTCAGGCTACTTTGACCCATAGATCTTACAGAATAACAGTATATTATAATACAGTTTGTGTTAATATATATATAAGTGAATTGCCTATGTTAGTAATAAATTCACTTCACTTAGCACTATGTTATTGTACGTTCTGGTGGCACTTGTCCGCGGAAGCGACGGAACACTACGTCTTGCGGCCAAAAGTCCTCTTCCATGACGAGGTGCAGAAAACATGTTGGTACACGCACCACGAACGCCTTGAAATTGACGTTGCGGCGCGATCCAGCAGCTGCACTCTCGGCTTGTAACTTATCTTTTAGCGGACGTACTCCACAATGTCCTCCGCCTTAGTGGAGTAGTGTAGGCGAGAAATGTATACCGGAGTGTTCGTCACGTATATTTACTTTAGGCTCCGTGGGAGCCGTGCCGCAGCGGTTCCTGTTGGTTCGCTGGCGGCGCTTCCTCCTTTGCACCATCACGAAACCATCATCAGTTCCTTTTGATACCTTTCCGGGTGCTGGCTTCATAGGGGGAGCATCAAGGATGCTCCCGCGGGCGTTAGTTTTTTTATAAAGATTTGAAGGAATCCCTTAATTTCTGCCACATCCATTAGGGGCGGTTCTCAAGTTACACTTTGTCACTTGATAGTATGCCTGTCTTGTCTTGTTTTGAGAGCAAGTGGTAGCAGCCAGTACGTACGCTCGGGCTCGGGCTCCGGCCTCAGGGCGTGGGCGCAGGTATTCGGTTCGGTCGCCTGCGCGCCTCCACTGGAGCGGCACGGCCCGGTGTCCGGTGGCGCGGTGTCGCCGTGTCGCCGGATCGCATGCTCCGCCGCCTGCTCCGGTTACACCGGATACGTACTCACTATTATTTTATTATAATTATTATAACTAGCACGACACCCGGCTTTGTTCGCATGATTTGATTGGGCCACTTTCCCCTAGTAGGGTTAGTATTCTCATTCGGAGACTCATTTTTATCCTAACTGCTGCGTTTTTTATAAGTTGTCGCTGTTTTCTGACCCCAAAACTTCTTCGACATATAACTCTCATTAGAAAGGTTTCCGTTTTTTTATTATTTTTACTTATTATGAATTTGTTTGTATTTTTTTAAAGTACCTCCCATATTATTTCTCCACCACCCTTGGTTGACTGGTAGAGAATGCCTAAGGCATTAAATCCGCCTTTGTACTTTTGATGCATGAAGTATAAATTGTAAAGAAATTATTCTTCCACCGGCTAGCGTCAAAGATAATATATGGCATGAGACCCTAGTTAGTAACTAGGGTAGACACGGGACTAGGGGGTGGGGGGCTAGGGTAGGGGAGGGGGTAGGGGCGGGGAGGGGGTTGCGTAGGGTAGGGGAGGGGGGGGGGGGTAGGGTAGGCCCTACCCTACCCCCCCTACCCAAACTAGTAACTAGTAGTTACCTATCTTCGGGTTTATTGCATGTGGTTTGTCTGTAGTAAATAAGAGTCCTTTGATTTGGTCTTCACATATATCACATTTATTGTCAACACTGCATCACACCAGATAGCACTCAGTACACAGAAAATTGTATGTTGAACTTACAATTTATGATGAATCACTTTTACCCTATCGTTCGAAGATCGAAGATTAAAGGTCCAGTGAGGAGATCCACAAGCAGTATCTAAGCCGTGGTCATCTAACCTTAGTCATCTCTGGACACGTGGACGTTTGTGTTCTGAACCTTTTGCTAAGACCGCATTGTTCTTCCAAAATAAAGTGAAGTTTATGATCCGACCATTTTATAAAGTTTTTTCTTATATAAATTAAATGTAAAATAGGAACCCTGCCAACAAGAGAAAGATTCGGTGAGAATCATAAATGCCATGCTTAAGATTTAGCGTCATTACAGAAAATCCCAAAAAGAGTAAGTACTTACAGCGTCCTACATCCCAATGCTTAACACATTTGAACTTAACTCTGGTTCCAGCTGCCTTTCGAGACATCAGTTAAATATTTTCTTAGATCTTTCCAAGACACAGAGGTTTTGTTCCATCAACGTATCAAAGCCAAAAGAAGGGCCAAGCGCCATCTTCCCAAGATAACGTTCCGTTCATCGCTTGTCAAACGTTTCATTTCACATTTTAACATATAAATTTTAATTAGGTATTATTTATTTCTGAATTAAATCTAATATATAGTAGGAACGATTGTGTTTATTTTAATAGATTTTAATAACACTATTTCCATAGTTACGATTTCAAGTAAGTTGGTCAAACGCCATCTAGTGTCTTCGTAGTATCTATTGATTCGACATTCGCAGTTCTACACCCGTTCTCGGCCAGATAGCACCACAAACCCCGAACCAACAGGTACACTAGTTATTATTTCTTTTTTTAACCGTTACAAAATAAATAAATAAAGTGCTTTAATGTTTTACGCTTCAATAAAATAAATCTAATTCATCTATCTGTTGAAGTTTTTAAACCATTAATTTCTATTGCTTGCGTCTCAGTCAGATCGGCAGGGATCGTCAAACAAAATACCGTTTCTCATACAATTTTTTTTACCTGGACACACGAACGATCAATGTTATGGGTACCTACTCACTCTGTAAAGTGATATACAGTCTGCTGGCAATTCGATCTATATCGGAATGTTGAATGTTTCATGAGAACACTCATCTAGCGACTTGTACACGAGTTCAACACATAATTGCAAAACTAATTACTTTAATTAATTAACAAATTATCCTGCTTAATGTTTTAATCACGGTTATCGCATTGTTTGAAGGCCAACTTTTTCTCTGTCATTAAAATATCTATGCCTCGATCAGAATGTTTTGGTCAATTATACTAGAACTTTATGTAGATAAATGGCTACTATTAGGGTTCCGTACCCAAAGGGTAAAACGGGACCCTATTACTAAGACTCCACTGACCGTCCGTCTGTCTGTCAGTCTGTCACATTCATTCATTCATTTATTTCAGTAACAATTTTTACGTCGTATCGAAATCTTACACCAAATTAATAAATTAAAAGAATTATAATAAAAAATATTAATTCTATTATTTCTTATTATTTTTTTATTATTATTTCTGTTGCCGCTATAACAGCGCAACCGCAGCGCATCCGCGGAAGGGCTCTTAGCATATTTACAGACTTCCTCAATGACCGGACACAAAGAGTAAAGATTGGAGAAGTCATTAGCAACGAAGCTAAGGTCAATTATGGTGTGCCCCAGGGCAGTTGCCTATCTCCCAGCCTTTTCTTGATATATGTAAATGACCTATGTCAGCAGTCGCTTAGTTACGGTAAAATTTTTAGCTATGCAGACGACACCGTACTAATATTTCACGGAGAGAGCTGGGAGGCGGCACGGGTTGCTGCAGAGACAGGCTTGCGCAGAATAATTTACTGGCTGGAAGCTAATTTATTAAGTCTTAACATCTCGAAAACGTCATTCTTACAATTTACTTTCGCCAAAACCAAACCACCAGAAATAAGGATCAAAGCGCATTCCTGTGACGCCGCTAAAAATAGTAATCCTTGCTCATGTCTCCCAATCAAACAACAAAATACAGTGAAGTATCTGGGGGTGATTCTGGGTGAGGGACTTAGTTGGCAGCACCACATTGATCAAACCGCTTCCCGTGTTAGGAAACTAATATGGGCATTTAAAAAACTACGAGAAGTGGCTGACTTTAAGCTTCTACGGACTGTTTATCTAGCACTAGCACAGTCAATCGTGGGTTACTGTATTACGGCATGGGGAGGAGCTTGCAAAACCTACATGATACGCCTTGAGAGAGCCCAACGATCTCTGTTAAAAGTGATGACCTTCAGGCCGTACCGATTCCGCACAAAAAGTTTATATGAAAGTTGCGAAGTACTAACAGTGAGACAATTATATCTTCTCAATCTTACATTAAGACAACACGAAATCACACCAGTAAATCATGCAATGAAATATAAGAGAACTATCGGTAATGTATGTAGCACCATCAAATTTAAGACCGCATCCGCCCGACGGCAACGATTATATTTATCTACTTATATATATAACAAATTAAATAGCATTCTTAACATTAACCCACTTACAATATATAAAACTAAGATTAAACTAAATTCATGGCTTCAAACGTTGGACTACCTGCAGACAGAAAACTTAATAAAGGAACAGTACTGATGATGATTGAACAATAAAATATAAAATGTAACTCTCTTATGTATATGTATGTATAACCCCAAACATAATACTCACACAAACATACAGACACACCCAAATCCACACACACACATACGCAGCTATACACACGAACGCACACACACACACACACACACGCACGCACACACACACACACACACATACACGCGCAAAATACACACCAAGCAATAGCAGGCTTGCATTAAATTTAGTTTTAAGTGATTTACTTGTTCGAATTATTGTATAAATTGTTAATTCTAAAGAACGGGAGAAGACACTGACTACAGTAACACAGGTCTGACCTAGCTCAGGAGTCAGGGTTTCAAACGAAAATGTATAACCTTTTTTTATATCAATAAAACATTATTATTATTATTATTAACAAAAAATACTAAAAAACAGAATAAAATAAATATGTCAACAAACGTGATTTTTGACGTGACAACGTCTAATAAATCGATGAACGCCGGCTGCATGCACGAAAAAGTGTCCCGTTAAGCTCATTGTACGCATGCGCCGCATCTATATTTCATCAATGTTTTGTTATGACGTTGTCACGTTAAACTATCGTCCGTAAACCAACTTTACAGACAACCAATTTTTGTTTTTCTGTTTTATAGATATTGGTACGGAACCCTTGTGACTCGACTTGTTGTTCACTCGCACTTGGCCGGTTTTTTAAAAATCAATGGACCAATAGAGAGGTAACAAAAATCTGGTGCCTTAACTAGAGTAAAACATATTAATGAAGATGCTGCCCTCGCTCTCAAAACAATAACTTAGTAGCCTTCACACGTACGACCACGAGATGTACAGGAGGCGGCAAAACCGGCCTACTAAATTAAATCAATGAAGAATGTACGCCTATGTTAAGCTGCGAGCCTGTTCACTTCCAGGCTCGCAGCCTTCGCTGCACTTTCCTAAAACTAAGAGTGTCCACGTCGCCAGAGCCACAGTTATTGTGATCTACTTGATTAGTTCACGCGACCGTATGCCCTAGAGGTTGTGTAGCGCTAGCTACTTCCTCATCACTCAGCTTCCAACTAAAACTAAATATATGTCACCCTTCAAGGACGCTAGCTGCCTGCGGACGGCGAGTAGTGGGTAACTCGCCGTCCGATCAGCACCAGGCCCGAGAGTCGATGGCGCGTAGTGTTCCACGCGCGCCTCAAAGAGTTGTTAGCAAAACATGACTGGGCCCGTCATGGCCGATGCCTGCCCAGGGGTTGTGGATAAATTCGAAAGTGAGTTACCGCGCCCCTGGGCATTCAGGGCAGGGAAGGAACAGGGGTGGGTTTTAGTCAGTAAGAGTCTGACACACCCTTCCGCTCCACCCTAGAGCGGGAGATGTCATTGGACGATGTCCCACGCCACAAAAAAAAAAAAATGGACGCTAGCTGAAATTTAATTTCATCATTTTCGTATGAGGGATCATGAATCATATCTGAGATACTTAATCATCAAGATAATAATTATGTATCGAAGATAATCATATATTTCCTCCATTCTAATCACTTGAGGCTGCAATAGTAGAGCGTCATTGGGACATGGATCGATTGTTCGTGACTTTCGTGGTCCGTGACGAGAGCCGTCAACAAACCGAAAGGTCTAGATCGCGTGAGCAAAACCCAAATAACACAAAATAGAATAAAAGCCACCAGACGACACAAAACAATACGAGTGAACGACCTGATTGTTGAAGACGACAAGCAAAATACATACTGGAAACAAGACAAGCATTGGTTAGACAACGAGTGTGTGTAATTTTATAAGCTAAGAAGGATAAGTTAGCTAGAATATGTTGCGGCACTTAGAGTTGCTGCAGAAGGTACAGTCTTTTTTTTTTGGGGGTGGAAAATCATCCAATGACATCTCCCGCTCTGGGTGGAGCGGGAGGGCGTGTCAGAATCTTACTGACTAAAACCCACCCCTGTTCCTTCCCTGCCTGAGTGCCCAGGGGAGCGGTAACTGTTACGAATTTATCCGCTACCCCTAGGCATAGAAGTTACAGTCTATGTCCAGTCTATTCCAGGGAAATGATCCGACGAATTAAAAAGCGAATCATCATCATCATTCTCCTGGCCTTATCCCAATTTATTTGGGGTCGGCGCAACATGTCTTTTTCTGCTATGCTCCTCTATTAGTCGCCATCTCACACAGTCTAACCATCGTTTCTTTGGCGTTCCTCTACTTTTTTAGCCGGTTCCTCTACTTTTTTAGTCGGTTCCTCTACTTTTTTACATCCATATACAAGACTTTCCTCACGACATTTTTTTCCATCCTCCGCATCACATGCCCATACCACGACAACCGATTTCCACACAACTTTTCAGTCAGCTTTCCACTTTCAGACTTCCTCTTATATACTCATTCCTAATTCTATCCATGCGCGTATCACCACACGTTGCTCTTAGCATTCTCATCTCAGCTGCATGCAAAAGCTTTCATTCATCCCTTTTGTGGCCCAAAATTCTGAACCATACAAGACAGCAGGTCTGACCATTGTTTTATAAAACTTCCCCTTTTTTGTGGGGTTGGAAATCATCCAATGACTTCTCCCGCTGTGGGTGGAGCGCGAGGGCGTGTCAGACTCTTACTGACTAAAACCGGGGTGCGTTCCTTCCCTGCCTGAGTGCCCAGGGGTGCGGTAACTCATTTTCAGAATTTATCCGCTACCCCTAGGCATAAAACTTTCGCCTTAAGTTTAAGGGGAATGCGGGAGTCGCAGATAGTCCCGGTGACCTGCCGCCATTTCATCCATCCAGTGTTTATTCTGTGCTTAACAGTCCGATCTATTTCGCCATCGCTTTGCACGAGTGAACCATGATACCAAAAATCGGAGCACTATAGCTTCAGAACTGGAGAGACCGCCGAAATCGCAGAAAATGTATTCAGAATTCAAAAACGAATAAGGTCTCAAAATCTATGCCTTTATGGTCCTGTTGATTTATCTTGCAACCAACTATCATGTCTTTTGTAGTCCTCATAAAGCTCACGGAATTTTACCAAACTGAAAATCTGACACCCACTATTTTACCAAACTGTAAATCTGACGCCCACTATTTTACCAAACTGTAAGTTTGATACCCACTATTTTACCAAACTGTAAATCTGACACCCGCTATTTTAGTTGTTCCAGGTGTTTCAGGTTCAGTTCAGTGTCCTATCGTTATTCGGAGTGGTCCTTCCAAATCTTCTTGTTCAGTCTATAGCAGGGCTTAGTATCGTAAAGTGATGTGATTGTGTTCAGGGGAGGGGGGCGCTGCGTTAGGCGGCAACAGGGCCAACAGGCCGCAGGCGCCGAACTAATGGCACCACCGCGTTGACTTGCTCGATGTGTATGTTTGTGCATTTCAACACGCAGTTACGTAAGCGTTCGCTAAATTTCACGTAGCCTCTAGCGCTACAGTCTGAGAGCAAAGCAGTTTGCACACTGCTGTATGCAAACTGCTTACTGCTACTTACATATACTTCCGTGGCCTTATCATTGGCTGTGTAAGTATGTAAAGCTTGAACAAATGGTGGTGTAAGCATACTGACTGGCAAATTTATTAAATGTTACAGTCTATGTGATTAAATAGCGATTATACATAATGGCTAGTTATTATGTATATTGACTAAGTTGTGCAGATAATTTGATAAATTCATTACTTTATTTAGATATTATTCATAATACGTAGCTAGTTGGAGTTAGTTAAAGTATTGTAACGTTTTTATTGTTTTAATTCATCAGACTTTTAATTATTAATAATGACATATTTTTGACTCTCTGCAAGTGTTGGTTTAAACTGATAGTGCAGAGCAATGGTCTTCACACTTTTCTGGTCAAGGGCCTCATAGGACAATATGACCTCATATCACTGCGGGCCGCACATTCCTGGATTGTTTAGTTGACACCACCAATCAATTGACATATTTTTTATGAGCTTTCAAGACGCGATTGCCCCGTATATTTTGTATGTCAAATGCTACCTGTAATAGGGTTGCCATCCGTCCGGGTTGCCCCGGCTTTGTCCTAGTTCCGGGGAGCGTCCGGGCGGGTTTTCATTTGTAGTTCGGTTTTAAAAGTTTTCAAGTTATCGACCGCCGTTGGGCACCCTTGCGACTATTTCCATTATTCAGCGACACCGAAAATATAAAAAAAACTAGACTCGTCCGGGTTCTAACCTTCAAAATCCGGGGTTTTCATGCTTCAATGTGAAGCCTTGTCAACTCAAGGAACTAACTAGCATACAAATAACGGACACAACGAACACCCAGACGACAGAAAGCGCGCACGTGAAGTAGGAGGCGGGATGCGTGAGGGAGAGGCAATCCTCGCGCCCTCACGCCTACCCGCCCCAGGAGATGCCCTGGGCTTCGGGAGTCGCATTGCGATTCCCGACCACCGTAGGCGTGTCCGTTTCTACGAAGCGGCTACGGCGATATTTTAAAATAAAAACTGCCAAGATTTTGTAAAAAATAGTAAAAGTTGATTCCGAAAACCATAAATTTGTCAAAGTTATGTTTAAAAAGTTATAGGGACGTTATTGAACGTAGCCGCGCCATTAATTTAGAATCCTTGAGATATAATTTCTAATACAATAGGTGGAGAATTTTGTGTAAACAATAAGCCATGGTCACCCTATCGAAAAATTAAAAAAGGATTAAAAGTGTTAGTTATGAAAAAAAAAAATTGCCTATTATCGGTAATTCTACATACTCAAACATGAGTGAGTCATATGTCAGACATGGGTCCATAGTGTTAGTATAACAAGATTACTTAAAGACTAGTGTTAGTAAATCAAATAAAAAGAATAGGTACGTATCATCAACTGGTGTGGATCCTTACCCAGTGACGCAGCAGAGGGGAATCCCACCGATCTCGGAACACACTCTGGAGACTATTAGGGTCAACTCACACCGAAAGAGCGGCGAAAGGCAGCGCAGTTTCAGTGTCATATGAATTTTAGCTTTATTTAACGAAACAACTCGAGTCGCGTGGATTCCCGCGTCGCCGCGGGCATCCGCGCGACTCGAGTTTCTCATGCGATAATAAGTATTGTAGTAATGAAAATAAAGCTAAAATTCATATGACACTGAAACTGCGCTGCCCTTCGCCGCTCTTTCGGTGTGAGTTGACCCTTAGTGGCGGTGCGCAGCCGGCCGGCCATGGAGGCGGTCCTTATTCTTATTATGGCGTAAAAATCATCTGTGCGCCTCCGCATATGTGCAAACTTACCGAACGCACTACAACGCCACGACAGCTCCAACAGTATCACAACAAACTTACCGAACGCACTACAACGCCACGACAGCTCCAACAGTATCACAACAAACTTACCGAACGCACTACAACGCCACGACAGCTCCAACAGTATCACAACAAACTTACCGAACGCACTACAACGCCACGACAGCTCCAACAGTATCACAACAAACTTACCGAACGCACTACAACGCCACGACAGCTCCAACAGTATCACAACAAACTTACCGAACGCACTACAACGCCACGACAGCTCCAACAGTATCACAACAAACGATCTCGCTAATACTTACTTTCTTCAATAGATAATCACGACTTATTTCTACGCGATAAAGTACTACAGCTCCTGAAATGTAAACCTAAGATTTTTTGTGTACGAGTATTTTTACAAATTTTGACAAATTCAAATCTAGGTTTTACAAAAAGTTTCAGACCTCTGCGATGTATTTTCAGCGAGATATAGGCGATAACGTGTTTTCACCGTTTCAATGGCGCGGCCACTGGGTTTTGGTCTTACAGTTCCTGAAATATAGACCTAGGATTTTTTGTTGTATTTTTACAAAGTTTGACAAATGCAAATCTAGTTTTTACAAAAAACTTCAGACCTCTGCGATACTTTTTCAGCGAGATATCGGCGATAACGTGTTTTTCACCGTTTTAATGGCGCGGCCATGGGGTTTTAGTCTTATAGCTCCTAAAATATAAGCCTAGGATTTTTTTCTACATTTTTACAATTTTTTTACAAATACAATGTTATTTACTCTGCGAGATCTCCGTGGCTGCGCGGTTCTCCGCGTTTCAATGGCGTGGCCACGTTCAAACCCTTTTAACTTTTTAACCATAACTTTGAAAAATTTATGGTTTTGTGAATCAACTTAAATTTTTGCAAAAATATTCGCATGTTTTTTTTTTTTTTATATTGCTGTGGCCGCGCCCGCGCCTTCTAAACGGTCACCCTACGCGCCTACGCGCCCCGACCCTCGAGGAGGTCAAGAGGGGTCGGGGTTGCGTGGCAGCACGGTTCGGGGAGATAGTAGTGGTAGGGGTGTACTTCTCCCCGAACCGAACTCTCGCCGAGTTCCACAACTCCCTCGCGGAGTTGAGAGACGTCGTCGTCGGATACCGTTCCCTCCCTGCGCTCGTTCTCGGGGACTTCAATGCCAAGAACTTGGCTTGGGGTTCCCGGTTCACGGACGCAAGGGGCAGGATGGTGGAGGACTGGGCTCTGGAGACAGGCCTGGTCGTCCTGAACCGGGGTTCTGTCCCCACGTGCGTGCGGTGGCAGGGCGAATCGGTGGTGGACCTCTCGTTCGCCAGCCCCGCTCTGTCACCGCGCGTACTTGACTGGCGCGTTCTGGAGGAGGTGGAGACGTCTTCCGATCATCGGTACATCCGGTTTGACGTTTCCGCCCAGACCTCCAGCGTGCCGCCGGTCGGACAGACCCCGAGCGGTCCGCGTTGGTCGCTGAAGCAGCTGGACCGGGAGCTACTCCTGGAGGCCTCGATCGTGCAGGCCTGGGTGACATCACCGAACAGGCCTGCCGACATAGACGACGAGGCAGAGTGGTTCCAGGAGGCCATGTCCGAGATATGTGACGTGGCAATGCCCCGGGTCCAGCCTTCTGCTCGGCGACAGGTGTACTGGTGGTCGCCGGCGCTTACGGCTTTACGCCAAGGGTGTATTACCGCGCGACGCCGGTACACCAGGTACCGCAGACGGCTCCGTAACCGCACGCCGGAAACGGAAGCCGTCGAGGCGGAGCTATACGAGGGGTACAGAGCTGCGAGGATCGCCCTCCGAACGGAGATCTTGCGGGCCAAGAGATCGGCCCGCGAGGAGTCGCTGGAGACTCTGAACAGAGACCCATGGGGGCGCCCGTATCTAGCGGTGCGGGGGAAACTCCGCCCATGGGCCCCCCCACTGACGCAGAGTCTCCGGCCACAGATCGTGGAGGGCGTGGTGAGCGCTCTGTTCCCCTCGCGAGGGGAACATACTCCTCCGCCTATGGCTCCGTCTCCTGCGGTATCTGACGCGGACCAGGACGACGACGACGACGACGACGATGCTCCCGAGGTGACCGAGGTAGAGCTGAGAGCGGCGGTGCGTAGGCTGAATGCCAAAAACACCGCCCCAGGACCCGATGGCTTTCATGGGAAAGCCTGGGTCCTGGCCTTGCAAGAGGCTCTCGGGCCTCGACTCAGAGGGCTTTTAAGCGCATGCTTAGAGAGGGGCCAGTTTCCACGTCGGTGGAAGACGGGGAAGCTGGTCCTGATCAAGAAGGTGGGGCGCCCTGCGGACTCTCCGTCCGCTTACCGGCCCATTGTGCTGCTCGACGAGGTGGGCAAGCTCTTTGAAAGAGTAATTGCAGACCGCCTCGTCGGGCAGCTGGTGCGGGTGGGGCCGGACCTGGCGGAGAGCCAGTACGGCTTCCGCAGGGGGCGCTTCACGGTGGACGCAGTCATGCGCGTAAGAGCCCTCACGACGGGGGATGCAGTGGCCCGGGGTAGGGTCGTCTTGGCGGTGTCTCTGGACATCGCCAATGCCTTCAACACCCTGCCCTGGAGTTGTATAGTGGAGGCACTCCGGTATCACCGGGTGCCGCCCTACCTCCGTCGCGTAGTCGAGGCGTATCTGACGGACAGAGCCGTCATCTACCCCGGTCATCAGGGAGTATGGAACCGGCGAGAGATGTCGTGCGGTGTTCCACAGGGATCGGTCCTGGGGCCGCCCTTGTGGAACATCGGATACGACTGGGTGCTGCGCGCCGACCTCCCCGCTGGCGTCAGCGTAGTGTGCTACGCTGACGACACGCTGGTCTTAGCGCAGGGGAGGTCGCACGAGGCGGCGGCCGAACTTATGACACGCGGGGTTGCGACAGTCATAGAGAGGATCTGGCAACTGGGACTCGAGGTGGCATTGCACAAGTCCGAGGCCATGTGTTTTCATGGTCGTCGGAACGCGCCACCTGCGGGTTCCCAGATCACGGTAGGAGGGGTTCGCATCGGCGTCGAGGGTACGATGAAGTACCTGGGACTCGTCCTCGACAGCCGGTGGAACTTTGTCGAACATTTTCGACGTTTGGCTCCCAGATTGGACAGGGCCGGGGCCGCCTTGAAGCGGCTCCTACCCAATCTGAGGGGGCCAAACGCCTCCTGCCGGAGGCTCTACGCGGGGATCGTGCGGTCCATGGCCCTCTACGGGGCACCGGTGTGGGCGCGTTCGTTGAGGCAGCGATCAGCTCGCCTGATGAACGCGTCCCAGAGGGTCATGGCGATCCGTATCATCCGCGGATACCGCACGATCTCCCGTGAGGCGGCGAGCCTCCTTGCCGGACTGTCACCGTGGGATCTGGAGGCAAAAATCCTCGCGCACCTGTACGAGTGGCGCGAGGAGGCCAAACGCCGGGGCGAAACTCCGCTGCCGCGACAACTCGCGGCTCGGCGGACCGAGCTCCGGCAGGATCTCATGGTGACATGGAGAGAGCGACTGTCGCAACCCAGCGCTGGGCACGCCACCATCGAGGCGGTAGTGCCCCTCTTTGAGGAGTGGCTGGAGAGGCGTCACGGCGCCCTCACCTTCCGCCTGACGCAGGTGCTCACCGGACACGGCTGTTTCGGGAGGTACCTGTGTCGGATCAGGGCGGAGGAGACCCCTGAGTGTTTCCACTGCGAGGATCGCCCAGAGGACACGGTGGAGCATACGGTGGAGGTTTGCCCCGCTTGGGCAGAGCACCGCCGTGTCCTCGTGGATGCGATAGGCGACAGCGACCTCTCGCGCCGTGCCCTGGTTCAGGCCATGGTACGGAGCGAGAGGGAATGGGAGGCCGTCTCCTCCTTCTGCGAAGCAGTAATGCTCGCGAAGAGGGAGGCGGCACACGTTAGGGAGGCTCAGCAACGGCCGAGTCGCCCTAGCGCCCCCAGCCGCGACCGCCGCAGGAGACGCCAGGGGCCGCGAGACGATCTCCGGCCACCGTAGACCCGGGCCTGCGGACGGCGAGTAGTGGGTAACTCGCCGTCCGATCAGCACCAGGCCCGAGAGTCGACGGCGCGTAGGGTTCCACGCGCGCCTCAAAGAGTTGTCAGCCAAGGGAAGGGGCCTGCCACGGCCGGTGCCTGCCCGGGGGTGGAGGATAAATTCGAAAGAGTTACCTCGCCCCCGGGCACTCGAGGCAGGGAGGAACAGGGGTGGGTTTTAGTCAGTAAGAGTCTGACACACCCTTCCGCTCCACCCTAGAGCGGAAGAAGTCATTGGATGATTTCCCACCCCCCAAAAAAAAAAAAAAAAAAACGCGCCTACGCGCGGGCTTGCGGATGGCCATTTTGTCAGCAAACGAAAATATTTAGCTACTGTTACTGGACGCTAAAAATTATTAAATTATTTTGACTTAAGTCTTAATTATGAAACCTGGGCATTCTATACAATGTCGATTCTTCAGCCGGCAAGATTTTAACGACAGTCGTAATATAAGTAGACTGAGCCTATGCAGGGTTTAAAGAAACCTTCTTAACACGAAGGGCATGACAGACCCTTTGAACCTAACATATCAGTGTCGGGGTGCCCCAAGTTCCCGGATTATGTAAGTAATCCTGCTGACCAAATAATAATTTTCTACTGACCGAATAATAAAAAAATACCATTCAATTACTTTCCGTTTTTTTTTACTTCGCACGCTAACTTGTATGGTTAAGGATTTGCTTTGGCTACCTACCGGCTCCACCATCAGACCTGACCTGGCACCATCATTCTAGTGTAATATCGCTTGCCAATACATATTTAAAGTACCTAAACGCGATGTTGAAATCTTGTTGGGTAGAGGAGCTGCTGAGGCCACCTACCGGCTACAGCGCCATAATACTGTGGCGCGTGTGCACTCAGCACACACACGGCACATAATCGACCGGGCACTACTGGCAGCTGGTAATATTTGAAGAGTTATTCTAAATTAATCATTCGATTCATCATGCATTATTGCAAAGTTTTTTAATTTGAATAATTCTGTTCCATTAACCACTCTTTCGAAATTGGCTTGATAGTATTTAAAAATTATCTAGAGTTATCACTTTGGCTGTCACATAAATATACCTGTGATCCCAGATGATTATTGTCGGTACTGTAACTTTGGTGCTATTCAAGATTTGAGGCTAATCTGTACAGCATCGGTTCCTCATAATAAATAAGAGAAACAAGTTTATCTGGTGTGACGAGCGGAGCGTGTGCGTAACGTTTAATTGGACACTTTTGCTTTCGTCCGGCATCGCGCCGCGCCGCGCTCTCGCGTCCGTCGCGCGTCGTTTCGTTAGAGCCACGATCAGGTTTACGTGTGGACGAGGACGGTGGACGAGGATTTATGGCCCATAATGTTGCGATGAGTCAGACGCTGCTTAATTACAAATTTCAATAAGTAGGTGAAGGCGAGCCACACGGCACTCAGCACGTTCACGTAAAGTTCGGGCCTCTGTTGTCGGCTCATTATGAGCATTGAGTATTGAACTAACAGCTTTATTGCTGTCACAATCAAATAAGAACGGATTGCCATCCGGTGGCTTTGATTAGTTCTGCAGGGGAACTAACTACCGAAAGCAAATTATGGGTAAGCAAGAGAAGAAATGTGTGGTGATAAAGAGTTAGCGCGAAAGATCCGAAGTGTCACATTAGACATTTACATAAAGTGTCGTAATTATTTATAGAAATACCTGGCAATGTGTTTATGATGGTGCTTTGACTCACTGTTAGACATAAATTATAGGAAAACAATAAAACAGAACTTTAGAGCAGACATTACTGAAGACGATAGAGAAATGCTATGAAATTATAATAATAATAATGCACAATTGAACAGCGCTCGGCGCAGCCTGCACGGCGCATGGCAGTGTCCACAGTGACGCAATGCAAGCCGAGCACTGAGCGGCGCTCGAGAGGTAAGAGGAGACCGAACGTGACTGCCCATGCCCAATAACACTTACATTTATTCACAGTATTACATGTTTCGCTACGTCTGCGTGTCACTTGCGCAATCCCCACAGGATTAGTATAGAGGAGATTGTCACTCATGAACTCTACACTGCCTGTGGGATCGGTTGTGCGAACCATATTATTTTATACATTTCTAGTCTTCTACCATAGAGATACATAGAATATCTAGAACGTCAGGGTTATAGAGGCTCTTTCCAAAATTTATATCTGATTAGTGTTCTAACGAATTTGATCACACTCGATCCGTTCGTATTCGGAGGTTCTATCATTCCTGTCTGAACGAGACCCACGAGACCTTGTTCCACTAGCTAGAGCTACATAGAACATGCTTGTTATTCTAGCAGACGATGATAATTTAGTGTCTCGTTACAATATCTCAACGTAATAATGTCTTAATTCCACACGAGGCTAGTCTGAGGTATGTATTGAATACTTTATGGCCGCCGCGCCCACTCCGCTAGCAAAACTAGAATTAGGATACCTACGAGACTCGATGAAATAACGAGCACTAACTGCCTACATACATGACATTACAGAGGACTTGATGGCACCGACACACGAATAAATAAGAGCCGCGAGCCGTAATGTTATATATTAGATAAAGGAAATACAAAACAAGCGCTTAATGTAATTATGTAGGTCGCATACGATCCATATGTTTTACAAAAGTTATGCGATTGGTTGTTTGGCTATCAACTTCAAACCATAAAATGCTTCTTGATAAGATAACCTGCGCCCTCTGTACCGAGGAGTCCGTAGAATCTCGGCGTATGGATTGGTACCTCACCAGTGAGTTACATTCAACGCTTGCTTTGCTAACAGTCGCTGTTAAACACCAGTAGAAACTTCGCTATGAACGTGCCAGTGGTGTGTCTGGTCTAGATAAATCATCGTAGCAAAGTTACTATGAGGATCGAGCGTGATCGGGTCCGACTGGTTTCGGTTCATGTTCGATTTCAGTTAATTTGTTTGTCGGTTGAATTTCAATTACTTAATAAATACTTTTCACGCGGAAAATGTCTCTTTTTTTTGTGGGCTGGGATATCATCCAATGACATCTCCCGCTCTGGTTGGAGCGGGAGGGCGTGTCAGACTCTTACTGACTAAAACCCACCCCTGTTCCTTCCTTGCCCTGACTGCCCAGGGGCGAGGTAACTGTTTTGAATTTACCCTCAACCTCTGGGCAGAGGAGGTTCTTTGTTCGACGGAGGTTCCATGTTCGACTGTATGTATGTGTTTTTTATTTTTTTTAATTATGTATGTCCACCGATTTTCAAAATTCTTTTTTTTTATCCGAAAGAATATACTCCCGAGGGGGTCCCGTTTATAAATTTTATTAAAATTGCTTTAGTGGTTTTAGAAAAACTGAACAAAAATGAAAAATATGTATACATAGATGACGTTTTGGTTTTCTCCAATTACGAGTATGTTTAAATGCCACGTTCCATGTTATTGGGGTTTTGAGTTCTGGGGAACAAGTGAAAAATAAAAAACAACCGACTTCCAAAAAAGAAAATACACTAAAAATATAAAATTAACTTTAATTTCGGAGTCGGTGTCAAATAACGAAGAAATAAAATACAAACACCGACTTCCGAAATTAAAGTTATTTTTAAATTTTTAGTGTATTTTCTTTTTTGGAAGTCGGTTGTATTTTTTGTAAAAAAGTTAGTGGAAGGCAGTTATTTTGTGAAAGTTAACCAAATTATTACGATAAATTTAATTTTAAGGCTGTTTTATAAGCGGCACCTTGATGTTCTGCTGCGGTGTGTGTGTGACTCACCAGGGTCAGAGCACTGCCCTTACCATCACGGAGTTCCCATGATTATTACAGATGTGTCTACCCGTAGTAGGGTCAGGGTATACCCTGGTGTTGCCATCAGTCGGTGTTGCGGTGTAACAGGTGATAGTGAGGTGTAGGCACGTGTGCGGTGTCTCCGGCGAAATGTCCCGGGACGCAGGTCGCCGCTCCCGGAAACGGGCCGTATATAGCGGGCGCCGCCGACACACCTTTACACATCCACACATCAAATAGATTGGCGTACCTAGTACCTAGGTAGGTACACTTTCTAGAATCCTTTCACCTTTATAATAGAGTCCTGAAGCCTAAACTAACAAAATGTACCAAGCTTCGCGCTTCACCAAAGCGGAATGAATAACTAGCGGAAAATTATTCAACAATCGAAAATTCGAGACTCTTGTCTAAATGGACTGTCTTTCTGATAGAGCTCAATAAGATCACGAATTCACGATGCTAGTGCGTGGCAACATGATCAAACATTTTGTAGGCATCAAGACGATGCTTGTATTATCAGAACGCAAACGGACTCATTGTGTCCAGAATTTCAATCTGACTGACAGAGACAATGACTCAAACGCTTACAACGGGACAATTTGTGAGGCAGTGGGATCTAGTTCACGATATTGAACGTCGGCAAGGGTGCTGTGTGAAGCGGCTCGTGCCGAGGAGCCAAACGAGTCTGTGACTCGAGCTGCACGTACTTGTTGCCGTCACGTCAGCGGTTTTCGCGCACACTCGGCTCTGCTCGATCTGATCATTTGAAGCAGCTTGTAACCCCAATTTGAGAGAGTATCGTTTGAAGATGGACGCTTATGAGACGAGCCAGAAAATGATATTACGCAGAAAACTGGTCGTTTTAGTTGTGCGTGTAATTAAACTCCTCATCGCTGAAAGCATCATAACGGTCCGGATGATTAATGTTTTAGCGAAAGCTCATTTCCTGATGATCATCGGTTATGAAGCGTCTTGAAAAACAACTTAATGAAAATTCCCAATTACGCGCTTGATTCGGTTCCAATTTCCCAGCAGTAATTCAATGTTTAATAGCTAACTTTCTGTTAAAGTGGGTCTAGCTGCGCTAAGCCACTGTGAAGTATCTATAAAGCTTATCCGGAAAGGAACTTTCCTTAGTCAGATTTAATTACACGCTTAATCTAAGGTCTGAGCTGATCGCTCTCTCGCGGTGTCTCGGCCTGCTTCGTCGACACAGAGTACATAGTCAACGGAGAACTCGAGCGTGTGCTAGCGCGGACCAATGGAGGACGACTGAACGAACCCTTTGTAATAAACTTATGCGACATGTGAAACAGAATCTCTGTCATTAAATGGCGTAGAGTCAAACAGTAAAATGATATTAACGCCGCGTTTGTGCGTCAATTGCTTTTGCCCATTTCTTTGAACATTATCTCTCCAGTTTCCTAGTGCTGCGCGGTTGCGAATGTTATCGGCGAGTTATCGCCAAAGGTGATCGGAGTTAATCACGTCTCCGGTGGGTAGAGGTACCTGTTATGTGCAGAAATCATTCCTTACGAGCACGGCCGGACAGCGCAGCGGCGCGCAAGCGGGCCACTACGCGGACATCGATTACGCATTCATCTGTGGGAAATTTAATTATAGAGATCGAATCCTCAGATACCTCGCTGAAATGTCACAGATTTAATTGAAAGGAAAATTCAGTGATTGATTTGTCCAGATGATGAGAAGAAATCGCAACTTGTAATAATTAAGGTTCTAGATACTTATCCCTTTGCTTTGAGCCTTTTTTCAATACCAAACCGTATTCCGCATCTCGCTTGTAATCTTCCAATTTGTTTCTGGTTATTATGAGCATGGCTGGGGTCACGGCGTGGTGACTTCGGATACCTATCATTACGCCAATTTGTTGAGGTCTTATGTTAACAATGACAAAAGCTTCGCTCTGCGATGCAGCCGTAATTGGATGGTTCTCTGGCTGATTCTCATTTTATGCAGCTTGCATAATAAGTCGCGTTGTTCTTTAGATTGATGTACTTTTCGTAGATCTCGTTGTTCCAAAATTAAATTAAGGTACCCGACCGGTGGTTCCGCCACGACGCAAAATCGTCCATTTTGTCTTGTATTGTACATAGTTTGGTGTCCTACCGGGCCGCCTACAGTTGGTTTCGCAGTGATTAATATATTCTTCCGGTGCAGCGTTTCCCCAATCTGTGAAGTTATAACTTGGTCGGGCCGCTTTCTCGACGGGCTGCGGCTTCGGTTCTGTATGGTGCTCAGCGAGCCCGTCGCCCGAGCCCGACACGCTTCGCCGGCTGGGAACCGATGGAGCCTACGCTTTTTAATACCATTTTGTTTTGCTAATAACTCGTTGACGTCCCGTTCACTGCCTTCCTCTTCCTGGCAAATAAGCTTTCTGACTAGGTGCACTTTCTTTTTATGCGTGCAGATAAAAACGCTTGCCAAAGTTTATCGTTTTTACAGTGGCCATGAAGCAATTGATCGATTATGTCAATACTCATTGTTATTACATACTAATTTTGAAGCCGGAATTTTGTCAAGATAAACTAAACGTGGATTAGCTTATCACGATCACGACCTTGCTGCTTTGTCAATGATTTAGCTTCATCGATTTGAGATTGCGATTTGATAGGAGTGTTATTTTCAAGTCTCCTTTGTTTCATGTGCTTTCGAATTGGACCCTTGTCGCATTTTTCGTTGAGTTTCGAAAAAGTTTTTTGCATCCATTATTTATTGGCCAACGCGCCATGTTTGGTAATGGATTGTCGGAGTCTCGTTGAGAAATTTTAAGGGCTCCTTGCAGAGAGCGGCTGCTTTGCTTTTGGATTTTGGAGTTATTTAACTTTTTGGCGATATCGGGCGATTTTTATTCAACATAATATATTATGAAACTTAAATATCGATATTCGAGGAAGGAGGACAGATCTTGAATCATTATTAACTTCATCGAATGCACGCTCATAGAGAAACACTTGTCGCTTAGACCTTGGCATCGAAACTCGCGAATGTAAACATTTGTATCAAAATTGTAATCACTTTTTGGTATTAGGCATCATCGGCCGCGAAATGCTGTCATGGGTTCAACGGCCATAAATCGTCTTCTGATTCTGTGCTATATAGGAAGTGAGGCTTTATTTATAGAGTTTGAAGCACGCGTCGCTCGCGCGCGAAGCGGCGGGCGCGCGGCGGTGCGCCGGCGTCGTCAGTGCCGAGGCCAGGGGGGCGCAGTGCTCGCGCACGCTCAGTCACGGTCGGTGCTTCGCGCGTTTCGGCCACACCGCACGTCGTCGCTCGCGATCGATCTCCATATCATCGCGCACTTTGCTTTTGAAATCGTTCAAGAGTGCCAGTGATAATTTCGATACCGTTTCGCCAATAGCGAGCATCGGTCGCAGCTACGTGTACGATAAAGCGACGGCCGCCGCCGCGCGCCCGCTCTGTGCCGAATTGAAATTCTTCACGCTAACGAAACGTCGAGATAAATTCTAAGAGAGTGCATTTACAGGGGATTTTGTTGCTATAATTACATTATCCTTGTGTGAGTTGATAGTGTCGCGAAGTGAACCACGATGAGGCCGAAAGAGGAGGTGGACACGAAGGTCCAGACGGGGACTTTCATCCTGTCCGAGAAAATTGACGACACCAAGTCGAAGAAGAGCGAGAAGGAAATGAAGAAGGAGATGAAGCGCCTGGAAAAGGAGAAGCAGGAGAGGGAGAGGAGGGACAAGAAGGCGAGAGAAAAGGAAAAGGAACGAGAGAAGCAAGCGAAGAGAGGTTAGCGTATAAATAGTACTTATATCATAACATAGATTGTATGGAGGCCCTGCCTTATCTCTGAGCCACGTTATCATGATGTCATCTCGACCAAAGGTCTGTCGCAGGCTGCGGCAGACGTCAGCCCACCGGTAATAGAGTTGGTTATTAAAAACGAACACATTAATCCCAGTCTATTGTTGTTGCGGTTACATCATTAGAGCTTGACCTTGATTGACGTCATTTATCAAATATTCGTCGCTGATTACTCAGTATTTATAATACGGACCGACTCTGCTGACTTGTAAGCGATAAAGCTCCCACAATCTTTTTCTTACGCTTGGTGCGAGAGTCGCAGGCGCAGTCGTCCACATTTAATAGTTAATGTGCGCGTCCAAATTAATCCGCGTTGTTAATCGCTCAAACTGGTTTTGAATAAACAAAGATTTAGCTTTTATTCACACGGACGTTTTTATAGCTGTGGCTGTTCACGTTATTACCATTTGCTATTGATTTGTACATCTTATTGATTTAAGCGATTTTTCTTCTTTCATTGATTCGTTTTGGAGTCTTATTAGTTTGTATGAGATTGTTTTGTATTCCGCCGGTAGCGTCGTCTTCGTGTCGTTTACCTTTATATTCTTGGAGATTGAGTTTTCCTAAAATATCACGCCACGCTTGTGTTGGTTGCGGTGACATTTTGGCACTCACTCCTCTTCATGGATTTCTCTGAATTTGTTTATTCATTAAATTATTTTGGATTCTATCACAATAAGCGTGATCTATCAGATTTTCTGCTCTCAAAACGGTGAAGGAAAACATCGTGAGGAAACCGGCATGTCCTAGAACCAAAAATTCGAAGACATGTGACATCCACCAATCCGCATTGGGCCCGCGTGGTGGATTACGGCCCACACCCTCTCACAGAGAGGAGGCCTCAACAGTGGGGACATTGAAAGGCTGATGATGATGATGATGATGGTGATGATGATCAGATTTTTAATTAATATGATTGATAACTTACGAGCAATGAAATTGAGGATCAGTTGACAGTATCGAGCCTCACTGATGCTTTCAGCTAACAAATCCTTATAGCTTTATGTAGTAGAGTCAACAATAACATTGCTATCATGTGTAGACAGTATATTACGTGTCGTCTGCGATCCTGCTTTGGTTTATTTCACTCACCTCGTAACATGCATGTTATTGCACTGTACGGTTCGCGATCAGTTGCTTGCATTTACGTTATTTTATGAATTCTGTGTTATTTGTTGAAACTGCACGGAGCGTGCGTCGATTTCAATGAGATTTATGTACCGCTTTGCATACAAAAGTCTTGGCCGTCACGATTTCGCCTGCATTTCAATGAATTACAACCACTCTTAAGTCGAGCGGAGAGAAATGAGTCCCGAGTGGACCACGCGGCGCACCGGGGCCATTGATTGCCTTTCCGTGTTCCTGCCGCTACTTATTTGGCTAGTTTATAGTGAAACAGCTTTCTTGTCGACTCGTTCGTTTCCTGTACGTGAATTATTAGCAGTTTTCATTTTCCTCGATTCTGTTCACCTGCCTGCCGCCTGCCGCCCGCTGCCTCCGCCACAGCAATGGTTTCACTTGTCCACTGTTATTTCTGTTTGCATTTTTATTATGTCTTGTACGTCAGTTGTGTGTTTGTTTAACCTTGATCGGTCTTTTATGACTGTCACCTGTTTTATATTTTTCAATGTCTACTTGTACATAAATTATTATTTATAGTTTTTGCTTTTAACCGAACATTAAAAAGAAGGAGGTTAACAATTCGTCGGGAAGATTTTATTTTTTATATATATTTCCCGATTACTGGAAGACGCTTGGACCGATTTGAAATATTCTTTTTTTGTTTGAAAAGGAATACTTCTAAAGTGGTCCCACTAAAATTGGGTGAAGATCTGATGAACAACTTCGGAGATAGTCAATGGTACTCTTCAACAAATGGTGTGCGTACGCGCAGCGGAATGTTGTTGAATTTAAAGATTTTAGTTATGCAGATATTTAGTGTATGACGTCGTATAATTGTGTATGGTAAAAAAAAATTTGTGCACGCAACCATTGTGGAGAAATTCACCAAAAACTGATTCCGCTGGGCGAACGTTGTCCTGGCGGAACTTTTTTTAATCCATAGACTTTAGAAGAAAAGAGATGTGTCCAAAAATTAGTGTGTATTTGTGTGTAATTGTGTATGTATGAATAAAACTAGTGCATGCATAAACTTCGGAGAAATTCAAGTTTCCGCTACGCGAACGTTTGGCCATTAGCTAGTTTTCATATAAAGCGCTTACATAGAGAACTGTAGATTTTAACATACCTACGTTGTTTTGAATTTGTTTATATTTGTTTAAAAAACAGATTTAGAAAAAATCGTAGGGCTTAAAAGATAAAAATATAAACGTAAAATACGCTTATTAGGTCTTAGTTCTTAAAGTATGCACTTTGGGGTCTAGATTTTCACGTTAATACAAACCTTGTAAGTGTCTGCAACATGTTGCCAAGTATCAATGATGTTCCGTTAGTAACTAAAGAGTTATAGGACAAATTTACCATGAACAGATCACTGTTTACAAAGCAGTCAAATATCACGACGTTCTGAAGGAATTGCATGGTAATATGTATGTCAATAATTAGTGTATTCATTCAACTATTCTTATGCAAAATTTCATGTCATTAAATTCAGTAATTAAAGAAAAACAATTATAATACTGACGAAGCATCGAACACCTACATAACCCGACCAAGTTCGGATGGCTACAAAAAAGCGGCCGTGCAATATATTTAGGTAACATCCCAAAATTTACAGTATAATACCGGTATTTAATTGGTATAGGTGATAACACAATTGTTGTTTCGATATAATTTATAGGTCATTTATTTTTGTACACCTACTTTTTTAAATGTATTTGACTATGACAGAAAGTAGGTACTATTTACGTAGGTACTTTATTTAAGTATGCGCTTGAGACTTGAGATATAATCTAAATATATTATTTAAGACAAATAAAATTCATACAGCTAATTTCTATTGAAGATTTCACGGATCAGGATTCTAACTATAGACCCTTAGGGAAATTAAATATTTACCACATGTAAGTATGTACTACTGTTTAGGTAAATATTTATCATATTGTAGCTTATTACACTATTTAACCAATAGACTAGGCATGCACGAGCGTTCCGCTTTGCAACTTTAGTGGATCAAACAATCTAATAACTTAAAAAAAACTACTTCTTGAATCGATTTTTTTTTTCTTATGTATGTGAGCGTGTTCCCCCGCACCCCACCAAAACATGCAGAATTATTTTGTTCGAAGTTCGGTACGCTTAATCCTTTAGTTAAATAGTCTAAGTATTGTAGTTATGAATTGATCAAAAATATTCTTGTGTGAAAAAATAGACAACGCGCTGCGCGCAACGAGCGATAGGCGGCTTCCCGCTTGAAACGGTACTGTCATCCTTGAAGAAAAGAGAGGGCAATATGTTTTCGCGCGTATTCGTTTGCTGTTGAACTTGAACCTGATTTTGTTTCATCCCCAGTCACAAACAAATAAATGTGCAGTCAAGGACAATGTGCGTATGCGCTGTTGTTTTGCTATGCATCGCCAATTCTCTGTAATAATAATATTGACAAAGTGTGTTATTAATGTTATAGTGTAACAGTGAAGCATAACATAATTATGTAGTAGGAATATTGAGTGAATGATAGTGAGAAGCTGATAACAGATATAAGGTAAGATTTTATAATAAATTAATAGCTATAGACTTATTCATTTACGTAGGTAGTTTATTAGGCAGATAAATTATAATAATTGTGTTATGTTAACATTGGACAGACACCATAAACCCAAGTTAATATCTACTGATTGATCTAATTCTATATCTATTTACTTAAATTTATAATAATAAATTATACTAGACATATATTATAATATAATCGTAACAAAGTAGATGTTTTTCCTGGTTAAAGACAAACTACTGAATAGATCTAAACTACTAAACGACCGACCAGATTATAACGAAATGTTGAAAAGAAATATTGTTATTAAATAATCACCTTATGTTTATTACCTACATGTAATGATATACGTATGTGGGCCTCTCACAGATCGTCAACTCCTCGGCAACCTGGAACAACTTCCAGAACAAGATCACCACCTTCCTGGGTAAGGATAAACCAAGTAACAGGAACTTGCTCATTTAGTTGCAATTTTGTTGTAAATTAGACCTTAGGTCTATTGATATAGAGTTTAATTTGTGTACCTAATCGGTTTTTGAATTGAAATTTTGTGTGTGTTAGTACAACTCGGTCACATTAACTTGACGCATGGCGTCGATATAATAATGTCTTATGGTTATTATTAAAAAAAAAAAATTCATTCAAGAAATGCAATTGTTTTACTTTTTCCTAACGCTTGTGTACGCAACTGTACCATATTAATAAATACTATATTGTAAGGTTAAGAACGTTTCTTAGATATATGGCACGGCCGCTTTTTGGTAGCCATCCGAACTTGGTCGGGTTATGTAGGTTTTCGATGCTTCGTCAGTATTATAATTGTTTTTCTTTAATTACTGAATTTAATGACATGAAATTTTGCATAAGAATAGTTGAATGAATACACTAATTATTGACATACATATTACCATGCAATTCCTTCAGAACGTCGTGATATTTGACTGCTTTGTAAACAGTGATCTGTTCATGGTAAATTTGTCCTATAACTCTTTAGTTACTAACGGAACATCATTGATACTTGGCAACATGTTGCAGACACTTACAAGGTTTGTATAAACGTGAAAATCTAGACCCCAAAGTGCATACTTTAAGAACTAAGACCTAATAAGCGTATTTTACGTTTATATTTTTATCTTTTAAGCCCTACGATTGTTTCTAAATCTGTTTTTTAAACAAATATAAATAAATTCAAAACAACGTATGTAAAAATCTACAGTTCTCTATGTAAGCGCTTTATATGAAAACTAGCTAATGGCCAAACGTTCGCGTAGCGGAAACTTGAATTTCTCCGAAGTTTATGCATGCACTAGTTTTATTCATACATACACAATTACACACAAATACACACTAATTTTTGGACACATCTCTTTTCTTCTAAAGTCTATGGATTAAAAAAAGTTCCGCCAGGACAACGTTCGCCCAGCGGAAACAGTTTTTGGTGAATTTCTCCACAATGGTTGCGTGCACAATTTTTTTTTTACCATACACAATTATACGACGTCATACACTAAATATCTGCATAATTAAAATCTTTAAATTCAACAACATTCCGCTGCACGTACGCACACCAACAAATGATAGTAAATCTTACGGAATTGCTGCAATCGCATGTCTGTTTATTGTTTACACCACCTCATAACATAGCTGATTTTTTGTGACTCGCATCATCTTTTAATACTCAGAGGCTAATTTCTAATCCTTCATCATTCCTCTTGGCACTATGCTGATGATGTTACCATCTTTCCATGAGGTTCCCAGGATATTGACCAGTTGAGGTTACCTCCAATGTTCTAAAGACGTCTTTTCTTCAAAGCATATTAAGTGGTATCTGTCACTAAAACCAGTTTTTTATATCTAACTTCTATTGTTTAGGCAAGGTATGGTTTCCATCATCAGCTCAGTTTCATGATGTGATGATTCCTAAATGCATATACCTGATTAAGTTATGAAAAGTAAACAGAAACAATATTCGTGCCCAATTTTCGAGGTTTTCTCTCAATTTTATCAGGATTCCATGATCAGATCTTGATGTCCTTGATATGGGGCCACCCTTGAGGTATACCCTACCTAAGAAAAAAAGAATAATCAAAATCGGTTCATAAATGACGGAGTGAGGGCTGAACAAACACAAAAAAAAAATATTATAATATATATATCGTCCGGTCCGGTATCGGTCCAATTGAGAACCTCCTCCTTTTTTTTTTCGTCGGTTAAAAATAACCTTAATTTCGTAAGTCAGTGTCAAATAACAAAGACACAAAACTAGAAACACCGACTTCCGAAATTAAGGTTATTTTGCATGTTTTTGGAAGTCGGTTGTATTTTTTGTAAAAAAGTTTTAATATATTCAAATTGATTGTAGACACTTTACTGACTGAGAAACGGTTATAAATTGTATTGTGTATCTGGCACAAAGGTTTGAAGCAGTTTTCAATCAAAAAGTTGTTGTAGTACGATCTGGGCTTGCGTCTAGAGTAGTAGTCTACGTAATATTCGTATCAACAAACACGCGTTTAAAGAAATGGCAAAAAAAAAACAAGGGGTGATTTAGTTTTGAGTTGTGTTAGCTAGTGAACGTGTACGTTTAGCTGTGTGTGCAATATTGATCGTTAATGACCGGCGTGTGTTATATCGCGGGATATTTATCGCACCGCGGTTCCGCGCGCACCGTTGCCTCTGAAAACGATCGGTTTCTACCGAGTACCGCGCACGTAACTTTATTATTTTGTCCCAATTCACCTGTTGCGTTATGTTATTCATTACAACTCTCGTTCACAACATCCGTCGTAATTTTCCCCTCTGTAGTATTGCACAATCGTTGTTCCACTGATGTCATAGCTAGATCATTTATCGTTTTATTGTCGGCTCATGAAGAATTGAAAAACTAGGTGTTTAAATGTACTTCTGATTGTTGTAGTTGTTTATATAGTCATACAACATCTTTCGTTAGCTTTACAGTTTTTAATTCGCTAATTTTTATTTAATAAAATTCTACCATTCGACAGTTTACTTTTATCAGAATGTCATATCAAATGACTTTGCTAACGTCTAGTTAGAACGATGTAGGTATCTCTTTACCAATGCCGCCACGCCCGCCACAGTGAATGTCAATGCGTTCAGTTTTTAGTACTTTTTAGCGCAGTAGCCTACAAAGCACTTGTGTAGCGACTAGCTCTGATGTCGGTTCACTTCTCACGACAAGGTGACATTCATAACCATTATGATGTCATTTGTCGTCTCGAACTCGATCCGCCTCATTAAAAGACACTGCACGAATAACAGAGAAAAACAAAATTAACAAGAATATAGAATCACATAAGGAATAATGTTAGAATGATAGCTGACTCTACTACATCGACTCTCTGGAGCATGACTTTCGCGTGACGTGTCGATGAGCGGTCTTAAAGTATAATCTGCTAATCAAAAGAAGAAATAAACAAAAAAACTATGAACCTGTCTGATGACTATGAGTTACACTCAGGAAACTGCAAGCAAACAAATCTTAGTCTGCAGATATAATGTCGGCCTAAGTATGCAGTGTCGGCTGCAACAGCTGATAATTGAAGTGGCGACTATCGAAGGACTATCTCAAGTGTTTCAGCGCTAAGCGATGACGTCGGCGCGCTGTTAACAGCGGAACAGTTTGCACCGGCCAGTTAGTGATTACATACTATCTTGTTAGCGAGTGGACTCACTTGTTGACTTGATACACGACCAGGCATGCTGATCTCAGATGTTGTCATGTGTGACAGCTCCATGTTGACACGTATGTTGTATCGTAACGCTACTTAAAATAACCCATGTCTGTGATAGTAGGGAGATTTGAAGGCATGGTAGCAAACAAAACGGTATCACTTGTTGGAATGTCGCTAGTTCGACTGGCGAACGTCGGTGATCCTGTTTTGATCTCGCAACTCGACCTTGCGCTCACTCAGACATAATAATTTTCGTTGTTCTATTTCATAACAATCTTTATGACCTGCCTGTGTCTATATGATGATATATGATGAGCGTTTGTCTAAAGGAAACATGACATAGCCCACACATTTATACCAGTATGTTGGGAACGAATAAGATGAAATAAAACGAAGAATTGACTCGCCAATTCTTTTGGGAGAACTCATCCTTTGTATGCAACTACTCTCTTTAACAGTCGACACGAATCACGGAGTTGCATGCACACGCGTGATTCTCGCGCACTTCCACGGATTATACGACGCAGCACACATAAGATTTATTTAATACATACTCACATTGAACTCGACAGTGAAACAAGCTTCCAGCCGAGGACAATGCCTGTGTGTTCTGTAACGTGTAGCCGACTCAGAGATATGGAGACAGCTTTGATACGAATGCTATAGCCATTCGTTATTGAATGGCTCCCTTCATCATTGCTTGTAATTATTGAATACGTGCATTAAACCAGTTTTTATTGAGTAAAAGGACGCAAGTTGTTTCTCACGAGAGCCGTGTGCCGGTGGGACGGGAACTACTCGCGGTTTTTATGACGCGTCTGATGTCTCGAGCCGCAGCCAGACAATTATTGTTTTTTGTATGAATATGTGTGTCTCCATGCATCAGCGCCTGTGGATTCACTTACAAATCACGGTTGAGATCCCTAAAGGATTTCATAGTTTCCAAACCGCTTCTCCAGTCACGTTTTCGCCTGCACTTTGTGCGATCACCGAATGTCGCGTAATGAGCACTCACTATAATACAGTCATTAAAATTCTATTGCAATTATTATGATGTAATTCAATCACTTACTCGCGGTTTTTATGACGCGTCTGATGTCTCGCGCCGCAGCCAGACAAATATTTTTTTTCTGTATGTATGTGCGTGTCCCCATGCATCAGCGCCTGTGGATTCACGTTCAGATCGCGTTTGGGTCCCTGATGAATGTCATAGTTTCCAAACCGCTTCTTCAGTCACGTTTTCGCCTACACTTTGTGCGATCGCCGAATGTCGCGTACTGAGCACTCGCTGTAATTAATACGGTCATTAAAACTCTATTGCAATTTTAATGATGTGATCCAATCAGTATGTTGAGACTACGGATGACTCAAATAATCGTAAACAAATGCCTCTTGCTTTATGTTTACTTCTTTCGCATTTAGAAGACAGTTGATCGTCAATCTTAATGATTGTGCTGAACATTTCAAAGTCACTTGTAAGACTTGACTTGAAGGTGTGAAAGATTGTTATAATCACTTGTGGTTGTTTGGGAAGGACTCGACGCCTGCTCCTGTAACCCGGCGGATGCTGCGCGGTTAAAAATCGGTGCGCGCCACATTTAGCCGAGGGGTGGTTTGTTCACAGCTGGCCGGGCTTAGGGGTTGCCCACGTGCTTGGAGCGCGTGACATCGCTTAAAATAACCTTCTAATGATTTGGGAGTTGTGACTCTATTTAAAGATTTAGGAGCTTACTTGGAATACAATGGAATCATTGTACTATACCGTATGCAGCCTAATTGGAAATCTTCTGATCCGATCGAGACTCTACTATTGTGTTATTTAAATCAATAGTTTTAAATAACACAATAGTAAAAGTCATCCATTCTCCGACTTATTTTAGCTTGCCTTTTGTAGGCGATCTACTCGTATTATGTAATTCTAATGAGTGTAAGTGTATTTGATTCCCACCACTGTATTTTTAATAGATCCAGCGTCAATAAAACTGTATATTGATCTATAACGACTTCGTAATTTCTATTGGCACATGCAATCTTAAGCAAATTGACTATTATTTCACGAGCCGAGAATAATTCTACTAATCATAGAGCCGGCTCGTGCTTATTACAATATCATCACACTTTCAACCGGATCTGCGCACACTGCAATCAGCCCATCATGAACGTCATGAAAATGTAATGATTCATTGAAAAGAACGTAACTATCTCATTAAAGTTATTATGTGTACCAGCCGGAATCGTAAAGTTGTTTGGAGAGCAAAAATAGATCGGGTGGCGTTCCATTCACATGTGTGTGTGGTTCAGGAGAGGTCGGCTGCTCCCTCTGCTGCTCCAACTGCCGAACGTCGGGTAGAAACGAAGTTTCCATTCAGAACTCTTGATGTGCGAGCAATATACTCGAATGTTTACATTACGCAGGCTGAGAATACTTTGCTTCTAGCTTTATGACGTGCCAATACATTGCGAGAAGCGTCGAATAAATGTAGAGAACACGTATTCTCGGCCGCCCACGGCCACGGACTCTTCAATGATGTAGGAATTTTCACTCGACTAGAAAAGTTACATTCTGTTCCCAATTCTTAGTTCTGATTTCGCGCGATCGGGCATGTATCAGCGGCTTACAGTGATAAGCTCGCGGCGACATTGAACCGTCAGTCCGTGTTGCACAAGCGCTTGCGACATGCGGCGCGCGGCGGGCTGTACGGCGACTGGCCTCCGACTTATCTATTGCTTGTTTTGATACACTTCGATTACATTACATCGCTGACAACGTTTAAATCTACTTTTAATAGTTAGATAACCTATAACAGTTTACCGCCAGCTGCCTATTTCGAAAATGAAGGCACTTATTGCACAAAGTTAAATAAATAAATAAATAAAAATTTATTCAGTTCATTAACACATTGTACAATAATTATACAATTTTGTTGCGGTACCTGGTGGCGGTTTGCGGCAGTGCGTCTGCGCTAGTCATCATTAACCAATTAGTAGTATAGCTCGTCGAGAAGCAAACGTTCCTGTAAAGTGCATTCTACTTGCACCTAGCATGCTCGAGAAATTACTGCCACGTCACTGTTGATTCATTTCATTTTCAATATCTTCGTCTAAACGTTATCTCTTATATTAATGCCAACGTTATTTATACGGACTTAAACACTTACTGTCATGTAATTTAATTATATTGGCCCACTCCACTAGAGCGGAAGCTATATTTTATCACAGAATCACAATAACCACTTCTGTTTTCCTTCCAGCCGCATTATAACTTGATCTGTTGCGGTTCCAGATAGAATGTGTGTGAAACTGGAACACGTTAATAACATCAAGATGATGTGTACAGTGCAGATGGAGCAGTGGTGGCCCAGTGGTATTGGCCGCGACTTACAAGTTGTAGGTCGTGGGTTCAAACCCAGGCAGGCGCTTTACTTTGTGTAAGTTATTTCATCACCACTGCTCTCAAAACGGTGAAGGAAAACATCGTGAGGAAACCGGCATGTCCTAGAACTAAAAATTCGAAGACATGTGACATCCACCAATCCGCATTGGGCCCGCGTGGTGGATTAGGTATGGCCCACGCCCTCTCACAGAGAGGAGGCCTGAGCCCCAGCAGTGGGGACACTAAAAGGCTGATGATGATGATATGTGCAGTCAAATATCCTTATTACAGTCGGACATCCACTGAATGATTGGGGCATGGTGCTGATCTGAAAAGTGAATGTTGAACTATTTGAAGCGCTGACCCTCGATGGACCTACACGCACACATTCGGTATATGTTTAGCAGCTGCTCATAATCTGTAGTCGCCCAATCAATGTTGTCAGCACTTGAGCAACCTCATGTATTTATAGAACAATTGGAAGGGCAAGGATCCCGGCGTTGGGGACTCCGGAGCGGATTCATATGTGACGGAGCTTTACTCTCAATTAATTGATCTCAAAATGTTTACTACAGTGACAATAGCGAGTGATGCCACACATCTGTCGTGACTACATGTACAAATATCACGAATTCAGATTATGAACGTTTATTTATAGATGTACGTTTCTACTTACGCTTTCTTTACGTGTAGGTTTTTCAAGAACATCTTGAGATGCGTCATCTAACCAATCGTAGATAACGATGATCGTGCTATTGTTTTATGGAAAAAACTACTACCTTTGAATAATCTGTAGGAAAATGGACACAAACAATACACGAGAGGAATACGAATTATGTGCTGTTGAGAATGTTAATGTGCTTCTTGCTTGTTCACAATATTTTTTCTGCTTTGATGGACGGTTCTGTTCAGCAACTCCACCTTGTTTTTAGTGCTTTTATTTTGATAGTGTATACATCGTGATAAGTATCAGCGAAGTCATTTTGGACGTCAGTATTTGTTGTCCGAATGACTCAGAGTCCAACAAAAACGAGTCGCTGACTTTAGAATATGAATGTTAAAAATGTACACAAATAATTTATTCAAAACGCCGAGTATTATTTCCATGTGCTGTTTATTTAGCCTCGGCCGAGGACAAAGTGAACGCGTCATGGCTTGAGGTAATTTTTGAGAAATTCGTCGTCTTTATCGAACGTGAGGAGTATGAAGAGATAAGCGATCCTTGGAGGGCCGCGCGTCGTGTGCGCGCGTCAAGGTCAAGGTGAGCGGAACAGTGCCGCACTCGAACCTGTGCTCGTCAAGTGCAGCCGATGTACCCGCTCGTGTAAGCTCGCCATCTTGTCGCGCGCTGACTCAGCAAGTTATTTCCGAATGTTATTGGGCTGGCCGCTTTTAGTGTTGACTCTGACGACACGTGATGTATGTTGTTTCAGCGCATGCTTGTGTGTTTTTAAAGGTCGATTCAAGATTTATGAATAATAGCAACGACTTGAGCCTATCGAATGATGTGTAGGTAGTCACTTTATGTTTTGCATGAGGAATGAGAAAGGACATGGTTAGAGAATATACTACCTATAAGTACTGACTGATGAGGTAGATTGTTTTAAGTTGAAGAAAAGAGAACACGACTTAGTAGTTCCCCTCTACGACTTCACGCCAACTCCTGGTAGACTAAAAAGTCGCTAGTTTCTTACGATCTACACAGGCAATCCAAGATAGACCACCTAAAGAGAGAATCAAACTGTGGGAAGAGAAGTATCCACCGCCTTGCGACTCGTTGCGTCTCGGTCGAGGCTGAAGCCTATATGGTGGGCCCTGAATCGGTTGCGTTCCCAAGTGGGCCGCTGCGTGTACAATTTGGTGAAGTAGGGGATCATCAACTGCTGGAGTGTCCCAATGTGCTTTCATCTGCACCCTCAATGCTCTGAACTGGGCCCAAAAAGTATAACTACATACACATGTAAACGTGTACCACGACACGAAAAGATGAATTAGTTTTATAAAACGAAATTAGTTTGAATGGTGGCTTGACCTTCTGGAAATAATATTGAAATACGAGAACTGCAAAGGGTGTCGAAATGAAAGAATGCGAGCAATGCGGCGACAGTAATGTGGTACGAGTAGCTTGTGTTACCAGTGTATCATGTCGCGGACACCGGCGTCGTTTTGGTTAGGAATGTTCTGAAGGCAAGCAATAAACATTTCATCCAGAATGCGATATTTTACGTGTCAACTCATAAATCAATGCCCCAGAATTAGGTTACACCACGGCGCAAGCGCAAGGCGTGCCAAGATCAACGAGACCCATCATCACTCCAGCTTGACACAGCCCCACCAATCAAACCGTGAAAAATCGCATGGAAAAATATGCCATCGTATTAATTTTGAGAGAGCCGTAATTTTATGTGACAAGAACGACATTTAACGACCTGGACGCTCAATTATACTCGCGTTCAAGACGATGTCAAATGATTTTACTGCTTTGCTTACGTATTGAGGCTACGTGTAGCGCCACTGGATACATTATTCTCGTACATTACCGTTCACTTGCGTATGCACGCCGCTGCCGAATGCTCCAAGCTCTGTAACTAGTTGTATTGATGCAGGAGCACGCTCACGTCTGCCAGGTGTGAGTGTGACTATTTGCATTCGACAGCCTTCACGTTTACTGCAATGTTTAAAATACTTTTACGGCAAAGTGAAGCGTACAAATAAATACGCTGAGTAGTGCACGCGGTGTGAAGACGTCTCGTTTCCTCTGACGGAGCTGTCCGACGTACGTGGGAGTGCGGCAGTTTGACTAGAACGCGCAGTATTTCGGTAACGGATGTTTTGTTTGGGCGCTAATTTTTGATATAAACCATCGACGTCTGCGGAGTAGGTCCGTTTGCGTTGCCAACTATTGTGCCGAACACTGGGACTCGTTCATTCAGATAATCAGTGAGCGACCTTGCTCGCGAATTGTTTCGTCTGTCGGAGGATCCCGGCCCCTGTGTTTAGCGTGTAACTGCTGGTCGAGGCCGATTCTTCCACCAATTGCGTTGATTCCTGCACTTCCCCGCGGAGAGCGGAGGTGGCCGGGCGTTGTTCATGCTCAGTGAAGTGAGCACGTGATAACGTGACGCTCTCACGTCTATTCACCGTAGGACTGCTCCGACGTCCTGCTCGTAGTAGTTTACAAGCAATTAAAATGTTATCGTGGGAGCAGATCTCATTGTCACGTCTGTGTAGTAAAATATAATTTTGTTTGTAAATACATACTTGAGTGGTTGCGTTGGGTTATTTCCTTATAGGTTACCTACTTGGTATTGAGTGTTTAAGTTTTGTTACCATGTTAATTACTTTATTTTGAACTACTAGCAATACCGCTTTAAATTATATAATTATACGTAATTACTCAATAATTGCTTATTTGCTGATTTCGTTCAACGCATAACTCATAGTTGTGAACTTGTGACGCCATTTGCTCTCAAATAATATCTATTTACGCTCGTGGATTGCGTGTAATACCTGATGTTCATCCATCAGCGCGGCGTCTGCTCCCAATCCCGGCTGCCACTCAACTCCACCCCTACCCTCGCTCGCACTACACAGCGACAGGATGCAGAAGGCTAACTATTAAATACTCTGACTGACAGGTCTAATAGTGAAGATTAATGTGCTGAGCGTTATGCCATGTGTTCCTTCTGAACGCATAGTTAGTGTGCGCAAACATATCGTCACGTGGCAACAGTCACAAGTACCAGGCAGGTAGCAGTTCAAAGAGATAGGAAGGACAGTCGTGTGTGCGCGGCTAATGGACACATTAGCGGAGTGTTTGCTTCATTACTTCATTAGCTGTGTTACGAGTATGTGGGCCAGTGCGAACGTTAGCGGGGAAATTATCATTCACAAGTATACATTTCATTAGGCTGAAAGTGGTCAAACATGATAAGTTTTATATTAAGGCATAGTTCATGAGAATTTCTATCTATTTGGTTGACAAGGAGCCGTTTACCGTGGTGTCCGGTCTTCGGCGGCACTTGCTCCGTCTACAAGGACTCAGCTAATAAGCGCAGGCGTCCGTCTCAATTGGCGTCGGCGCGTGTTACGCAACCGGACCGCTCCCAGCTCCCACCGCCCACAGGCCGCACTGCTCCGGGAATTTCATTTCCCCTTTTGTCAATGTTCGTAGCTTTACGCATAGAACACGCATAATGGAGCGCAACTGTGTTTCTTGGTAGAGGCCTTTTGAAGTTCCCGCTATCGAAAATGGGCTGTCGGGGCAGTACAGTAACCTCTTGTTGCTTGCTAATTAGAATTTACATTATGATTGGAACTAGTTATTTTAGCTACAGTTTAGCTGGATTATGTCGTCAGGTTTATCATTAATTTGCTAGCGTGACAGCACTGACAAGTAACTGACAACAGTAAATTAGATCTTCTAATGAGTTTTTTTTACAACAATATACATTTTGAAGATCTCTTTGAAACTGCTAAGCTGTTTCGTTTATTAACTTTTTATAAGTATAAATTATAATTTTAAAAATTTCTTACAAATCATACAAAAAAAACATTTAAAATTATAAAAAAAATAGTAGTCCGCCGGTGTCGGGAGCAGGGTCCAAGCTGTCGGTGGTTAGGGCTCCAGAGACAGGAGCCTCCTCACAATACGAGCTGTATCGAGGAGTACTGCCTTCTGTATCAGGTCCTTGGTCCAACCGCGCAACAACAGCTTCGACAGGTGGCCGTCGAGGCTTTGGCCGTCAGGCCATTGGGGGTAACGACTATCGGCGCAATAACAGCCGAGTCCACATTCCACATATTGACAGCCTCCTGTGCCAAGTCGAGATATGTGATTTGCTTCTCTTTCTCAGCTTTCGTGAGGTTCTCGTCATGTGGGATGGTGACATCTTTGACATCATTGTGCGGCGCGCTAAGCGGTCTATCACCACTATATCCGGCTTATTGGCAATAATAGTCCTGTCAGTGATAATAGCCCGATCCCAGTACAAAGTGTAATACGGTATCTCAGAATCCACAAGTTTGTTGTTTGCATTCCTAATATGACAATAAGAGAAGGTATACTGTAGTGTACTGTACTGTGTAGCGTTGATTTATTATGAATTGGAAGCAATGCAATAGACTACAGTTAGTAATCATGACGATACATCTGTGGGACAAGCAAAGTAATTAAGGTTTTTAGTTTAGACCAAGTATCCTCACATTGCAAAATTGTGTGTAAAATGTATCTTAGCTAGAAGAAGCGGTACTCAGTTACTCACCCGTGACTTCAGAAATAGAATATTTATTGCTCAACATGACAGATTGAATTTAGATGTCAGCAACCACTAATCTGTTTATCTTATCGTTGCGGTAAAGCTGCTAATTTGAACAAATGCGTCAGCTAACTGAGCCGGTCCGTGCGCGCCGCCACACCATGTGCTCATAAAGCATAAGAACCACGTTACAAGCTCAGAAGGTCTAGCTGCTCCTGTACAATATGTCAGTCTCCTTGCTTCTGGAAATTTTGAAAGCCTCCAGTCCAGTTTAAGAGGTCATCATCATCAGCCTTTTCTACTGCTGGGGCACAGGCCTCCTCTCTGTAAGAGGGTTAAAGGTACCTTAAACAAATCTGAACACTTTGAGCCCATCAGGTGAAGGGAAGAAAATCATGTAAGAAACTAATTACGTGCATCAGGCTGTAAGCTACCACCACGAATATCCCAGGTTATGAATCCCCTGGCTTTGATTTACCTCCCACGCTCCATAGCAACTGGCTGAACTAAACGATCATATACATATTACGTATAAGATTTTACAATCCCCAATTATTCTGCTATATGTATTGTTCACGGTTTGTACGAGTCTTCTGTAATATGTAAAGCTCGCGCTGGTCGCTCGTCGTGAGCTGTATGAACCAACATTGATGAATGTGCGTCTGAGCGCGGGCCCGCTTTGATCCCACTCCCAGACCAATCGGGCAGATGTGACCCGCGTAGGGCTGACTATATCAACCAAATATATGGCAAATGATCTTAAATACTCGTAACTCCACAAAGTGGTTATATGGACTTACTGTTTTAGTACCTAGTTCTTCTAAAATAGTTTCGTTTCTGTAAGTCAACACATGGCAGTGTTTTTAATCTTGCCCATCGCAGGTAGCATTTCTCACACCTGAGTATTAGCGGGCCTTTTTCCTTATATCTTATCGCTTATCAGTTCTGTTTGTTTGTAGTAAAGCATGTGACAGACATTCTTCGTATGACCAATTGAGACACCGATGGGACGAAGCTTTGTATAGGTTCCCTGGATTGACACTAGACAGACCGACAGACTAGTGCGTGACCTCCCGTCAGCCCTAGCAAGCCGCCCTGCGCCCAGGGCTCTGCTTTGATAACATATTTCCGTTCCTAACGTAATCCGCCGTATGTCGCCCTCGCCACTCGCCCAGTCGCAGTCGGCTGCGTGATAACTCCGTTTGAAGTTGAACTCCGCTAACCTGCGCGGATGACCTTTCCCTTCTATTTTTAAAAACTTGTTGTGGTTTCAGAATAGAACGGTTTGCCGCCCGTTTAAACAAAACAAACGTTCATTATAGCATTACCAACAGTTAAACATTTCTCTTGGAATTGTTTAAACGCTGCCATTTATCTTGTGTCATTAGTGCGGCGCGTTCTATTCAGGAGAGAAGCAAGTAAAACAGAAACTTGCATGAGAAAGCACGAGCACAACGTTTAATTTATCACTTGACAAGCTCTTTTAATTCTCTCATAACAAATGTTGAGAATGCCACAGGGAGGTGAGCTGAGGCCGATAGTCAAAACATACGTGTACGGAACTTAAAGCAGCCATGAGTCACAGCACAATACAGTAATAGCAATAACGCGTATTATAGCTGTGAACATTATGTATTAACAGTATGTTACCCGGCGGGCAGCAGGCGCGTCATCCGGGTCAATTGGACCAGTTATGTAACATTATGGAGCACTGTCACTTGCGTTCAGCTGAGCGGCTGCGTGTGTTCGTGTGTGCGTCGACACCAGTCGACACGGTGCGAGCTGTCTTTGGGGCTGTGTGCCGCGCGGGGAAGTAAATGATTACTGCATTGTAAGCTCAGCGCGTTAGCATAACTTGTTAAGGTACCGCTATCACATGGCTGCATGGCTGCACTGTACGATTGTACGCCGGTAGCCCGGCACACACCCCGCACAGGAAACTATCCAAATTATAAATCTCTGCGGCCGCTTCAAGTTTTCCTCTGAATAAGTCATGTATGGGCTAGCCAGTAGCCAAGTGTTCGACGAAGTTGATATTATACCAGACTTAAAGATATCATTATAAATTCTCCCTATCTGAAGATTCTGTATAAAATACGATTATAAAATAGTCTCCAGCTGTATCTTACCGACTAGTTCCACTCTTAGTCGTTGTTCGCTGTAACTTAACGTGGATGGAGGTGAGCCGCGCACGTGACGATGCTGTGTCTAATGATGCAGGCGCGCCGCGGTGCGAGGGGCTCGTTACTGTCGCCACTCGGTCAAGCCCCGGCCGCGCCTGTCTTTGTGTCTGCAGGCCCCGGGCCCACCAGCGCATGCTTTGTTCTCGTGCTCCACCGCTCTTTGTTTACTCGACTGTCATGTTCCAAATGTTTGTCTCTTAGCTAATTAACTGTAACGAGCTCATTAGTACCTAGGTACTGCACGTAAACACAAAGCAAGTGTTTCTAATCGCGCTGCACTTCCTAGCTGGTGTCGAAGCAAACGGCTTGTTGTGATAAAACGTAATCTTATCATGTTATCATTCCAAGTATCGTTAGTAGTATTTCGCTTGGTTATACTTTACCTCATTGCTTTCTCAGTGTGGAAGGGAATCGTGGACGTAACACCAGATGTAATCTGCGGACAATAAAAATAATGAAGTCGCGCTCGCGGCGAAGAGAGGACGTCTCGTTACAGTCGCTGCGGCCCGGCGATGGTATCGCGACATTTTCGCGTCTCGCGGACCTGGCGTTGATTAATTTAGCGATAGTCGGCGATATAATGCTGGCGAAAGGTCTCGGCCTTTCGGTCCAGACTATAGGCAGATATACAGAAGGCTCAAACTCATCGCTTTGCTCGTTACATGTACCTATTCAAAGGTATACCTAAGTCGCATCAGCTATTCAATATCTACTTGTAATTCCACATACACATAAAAGCCTTTCAGTTTATGGTCTATACGGATAGTACCCCTCCCCCCCCTCCTCCCTCCTCTGCCAGCAGCCAATAGTCAGATATGACAATTGCGCCACTGCACGCTGATAGGATAGCACATTCAGTCTGCACTGTACGTACAGTTTTCTGACAGATAAACGCGCTATGTCGGCTGCAGCTATCGGTGCCTCCTGCAATACAGTAGCAAACAAAACAAGACGCATGAGTGAAGCTTTTGCGTGAACTGCTCGGTGGAGCAGACGTCACACGTTATCTACATTGGCTCAATTTTCTGATCGCCGATAGTGTCAGCGGCTCCGACGGCTAATTTGCGTTGAATACCAAACGACGTTCACTCTCCTATCTAAATAAATGATTTCGTACAGCTCCACTAATGTTGAAATATCACAGTTTGTGTACATTTTTTCCTAAATAATGATGTGTTTCGTTGATAACAAACGATAAAATTCATTTAATCTGAGAGATATGGATATTTATAACTACCTAGCTGTAGGTAGTCATCCAGTTATTTGTGTATGTAAACGTGATTGATACGTTTAATAACAGCTGTTGCACCCACTCCACTAGGTACTATTCTACACTGATACATTATCAATTTGCTAATCTATCTTCCAAAGGACGCGATACCGTGTGTCACTTAATTGAACGTTGTACTTGTGGAATGCATGTTTCAGTCGATGCATACGAGTAGAAGACAGCTCCATCGTGTTGGAACTAAAAGAGTAGTCATAGTTATATAGAGAGTAGTTAGCGATGATTGTTGACACATGGAAGATGTATCGCATCGTGTCGTGTGTGAGTCATGCGCGGTCTGCTCCGCATGCACGGCGCGTCCCGGCACTGATGCGATGAATACACAACGTACAGCACTCGATACCGATGTGCTGTACCTACTCCGTACCGTTACTTTATTACATCACGGGAACGGCTTTGGGCATTAATAGAGTCTACGTGCCTGGTGCCCAGACATACATGCAACATGTTATACATATAATTCGAACACTGTTGCACGGCGAATCTTTGCGTCGGCGACGCCTCTGGGGTCTCGTGCTACATCTTCATCTGGTGCTGCCTCTTCGTCAGTTTTACTAAAGGAGCTCGGTTTTGGGGCTTATACTTGTTACTGGTTTATTTACGTCATAAATAAGCTATAATCGTATGATCGAGGAGCTCGTGGCTAAATAATAACAGTCGAACTGGTCGAACTTTAAGGGCTAAGCAAAGCTTAGACGAGGTTGATCTATAGATGAGTGACCATGAATGAAATACCGAGACTCCTCCATGCTTTGGAAAGCACGTTAAGCTGTAGGTCCAGGTTGTCATTTGAAGATCTTTGACAGTCGTTATGGATAGTCAGAAGCCTGAAATCTGACAGCAGTCTTGCCAATGGATATCGTGTTATCCAGATACTGGGTTGTAGAGATCAGAGAAGCATTCGCTCCATGTGAAATACTGGCACTCAGCTGCATCCGGGTAGACTGGAAGCCGACCCTAATATAGTTGTGAAAAGGCAGGTAGATGGATTGAAATTATGATCGTAGTATCCCGCTACTTACCTACCTGTAACACCTTGTAAACTAGTACTATGCACATACATTTTATCTTATAATATTTTGATATTATAAAGCCACCCGAAAAACCTAACAATAATCTGATATACCCAATCCCGGAAACGAAACAATTTTCTGGCGAAATCCGGCCATTTTACGAGCGTCCTTCACACATTATACGAGAAAGCCGAGCAGACAGCAATTCGTATCCTGAAGCTCCAGTCACGTTTGTGCTCCACAAATGTATTGATCCCGGTTCCGCTCTGAGACGCAAACTTTTGTATGAAATGTACTTTGTTTACTCCAAGTTAACTTCGGGTTTATGTTTCTATGTGAAAAGGTTCTTGCTTTGACGTTGAAAGAAAATTCCGTATTGCTTGCGGTTTTCCCGTTTCACTCTGGGTTTTCCGATCATTTGTGGTTCTGATCTCAATGCTATGCAATCTATAAAGCTGTAGGTATGTAACTAAATATTGTTAGGGTTATAGGGAGACACTAGTATAGATTTATTGCTTTGATCAAACAAATATGGCCAGTAATGAGGACATGCACGTGATGTAACACAGCTACCTGTGCGTCTATCGCAACAGTCGGAAGCAACGTCCGCGCGGTTCGCGGCAGGTGAACCTGCGAAACTATTAATAATTCAGAGGCATTGCACCGCGGAAACGCACTTGGAACACATCCGGTACACTCCGATCGAGTGGGCGCCCGAACGCAACCGTTCTGATACTAAACCGTGGTACAACATAATCATTGTAACACCTAAAGACACCTGGGAAAGATGTCTCGCTTGACCGTATGCCGTAGCCAATGCTCCGCTACGGCATTCTGTCTGTGATGGTTTGTGTTCAAAATTTGTCTGTAGAGAACTTGATCTACTGAAGTTAGGTACCTAATCCAAAAAGAAAAGAAAATTGAAGACACTTCCAAGAAAGAATTTCGTTTGATGGACAGTTCGTGAGTTCAGATCGTGACCTGTTGACTGTGTATTGTTGTGGACGAATTTTATAAGGAAGATGTGAACTGACGAGATGCATACTGTTAGGTTAGGATGATCCTATTCCTTTGCGGCACTTTCATCTCATTTGTTTATGATTAGTTTCAAAAACTGGTCAGAACTACGAGTATGTTGTCTCTTCCCTCATTCGTCACTAGTGTAGACCGGTGCAGGTGCTACACGCGATATCTAATCACAGAAAGCTGCGAAATCATCAATCACCATCAGCCGCCAGTGATCATTACCGATCATCTGTCACTCCTAATAGCTATAATTAAATGTCGCGTCAGACCGCACAGCCCGCACGAGAACGCGTGTTTCATTTTAATCCCATGAGTTTGTCTCATCAGACGGTAAAGATATAGCTGATTTCCGTTAGCGTTTAGTCTCAATAAAAATGATGACATTGAATGTGGCAGTCTAGGTGTATGGTATTTTTGCCGCATGATCGCGTGCAGTGGTCCGTCTGCAACGCCCCTCGGTCGTCGACCCGCGCCTCCGCACCGCGCCGCTGTGGCCAGCACGCCGCCGCGCCGCCGCGCCGCATCTGCGCGAACGATCAAGCTTTGCTTTTATTTCCCTCACGAATGTATTCGACAATGTTTTGTTCCAATGTAATTCGATCATCGCAGTTATAATGTGGAGCGAAGGACAACATAACACGCGCTTGTTTCGATAGGCTCGGGTTACAGTTCAGTACCTACATTTATATCGGGTATTTACTTGCACATTACTGAGTAACGCGTATTTATACCGAGGTTGTTCTTTGTTGTGCTATGTAATACTAAATATGTAAAGTGCTTTCATCCGTGCATTTCCTGCATTTTACCAGCTATTTTCTAAAATTGTTATTGCTTGCGTTGAACCGCAATGTATAACAACTCTTGCTCGAGTTGAAATAGTAACCAAAGTCCATATAATTATGTATAGAGCTCATAGCTATTTCATAAACCATTCTCCCATGTCGTCGACACTCCGGAACGCAGTAATTCCTGTGAGCAACACGATTACTGGACGCATGGCGACAACGTGTCGTGCGTCTGCTCGATCTGTCTCAGCAGTCGTGCTCGTTTTGTCGCCGGTCTGTACTTCATGTTGTTTTAACTAAACATCCATTGACCTCGTCTTCGACACATCATTCGCTATTTTCAGTCGGCGCTACAATTATTATTCCTTTATTTGTTCGTCATTTCGTTGGTTTAGTCTGTCTGCCTGTATGTTGTATGATTGAATATTTATCCAGAGCTTGTATTACTATGCCGTGTTGCAACGATAACGTATTTTATTTATACCACAAACTTCGATCAAACCACAAATTATATTGATCCATTTCTTTGCGTATTGTTATCGCAATGGCACTTTTTATGGCACGTATAAGATCCATTATTATATGAACGTGGTCAGTATTGAGGTGTGGCACGAATTCGCACATTCTCATAGAAGTGTATGTAGGTGGCTTTTAAAAACGTTCAACTGTACAATGTGACCCAATTCTTCCGTTCATTTTATTTGTCCGGATGCCCGTAAATAATAACGTGAACGGTTCTCGTACTAAATCCGCGCGTGAAACAGTTGTGTGTACTGTATGAGTTTCCGCTTTACGTAATGTGCTTTTGGTAAGCAAACCATAAACTGGGGATTTAATGTAATTTGCTTGAGTTGGGAACACATGTGCTACAGGCTCGCCACCACGTGCATGCCGCGCAGAGTATTGAGCAATCACTACATTCTTGTGGGTTTTCGTATTTTGTAATGGTTTCGATGTAATCTCGTTTCTTTAGGAAAGTTTATACTTGATCTCTCTCTTCTCCGCAATATTCGGATTACTCAGAGCTAGCCCACCGATGTCCTTTCCTTACGGGGGCTGGACCCTGGGGTCAATCGATTGTATCTCGTACTAAACTGATTGAACTATGGACTTATGTACAGGTGCGTGTCTCTCTCTCTTAGTGGCTATTAATGAGCCTCTTCATGAAACATAAACATTATGTTAATTAACCGTTGCGTTAGAGAACTCCTTATCTGCGTATGTAGGTTTAACTTGCGATGACTTACAGTTGGATTTTCCTCAGTAGGCAGTAGGCACTAACCAAGGGCATAAGAAATAGCGAATTACGTCCAGCAGCCGACAGTATATCAATTTAATTGTGTTTTTAAGAGCTGCGGGCGCGCTTGCGGCCAACTAAATGAATCAGAGGTCAACCACTACTGATAACTTAAGCAGTAAATAAAAATTAATTTCTTATAGTTGTTTGTAGGACATAATGGATAAGAACAGAAGTTCCGTTCCACTCAAGTTAATGGATATCGATATCTTCAAACAGTCCGTCTGTATAGAATTCGAAGGCGTGTGTGCACTCTTGAGTTTAGGATTATATTAAAGTCAGACAGTCTATTACTAGGAGTAAGTACATGAATGGAGGACAGTGTTTCAGTAGTTTCCCAAATTGAATAGCCTCGCATAGAGCTACGGCTACAGCGCGTAGACGCTATTCCGCCAAACCCGTTTCATCAACGGACCACAAGACGTACGGCGAAGTGCCACCGGTTCATGGTGGACATCCCATCCATACGCACAAAGCGTTTTGAGAAAACATTCATTGTGCGTACAGCTAGGGAGTGGAATTCCCTACCGGAGTCTGTGTTTCCTGATAGCTACAACCTGGGAGTCTTTAAGTCAAGAGTGAATAGGTTACTTCTAGGCAAGCGTGCTCCATCTTCGGCCACATCATCGCTTACCATCAGGAGAGATAGTGGTCAAACGCGTGCCTATTAAAAAAAAAAAAAAGAAAACGCTGCGTAGCGCTAGTGGCCTACGGCCCGTAGCTCGTAGCAGTGGGTCTTCTGCACTTCGTGGTCGCGCGGCGCGCGCTACGAAGTGAGATATGTAGCGTGTGTGAAGTAGTGTGTGCGGTGACGCGATTGCCCTTGGCATTATTAGCGGCCGCGCTATCAGCGAGCGGTGACATCACCAGTCACCCGCCGGCCGCCGGCCGCGCATCACATGTGCACGACACCCGTCATCTGCTGCCGATACTACTACCATAGATCACTGCTAATTAGCTGCAGGTAATCATGGTATATGATCCTATTTTCTCGGTATCAGAAAATAATACAACATCTAGTAAAAATAAAATTTCGAGGTCTGCCTTGTCACTGTATGTATATTATCATGAAATTAAAATCTGTGACCGTACATTTACTTATGGAGAGATAAAATCCGTGCAAATAGACAGTAGCGTCGGTAGCTCGCGGTCGTGGAAGCTGCAGCGGTGTCGAAACAAGAAGTAAAGTCTATGCACGGCGCACAGTCAAAGGTCGTGAGCGGCGGCTATTATTAGCAGCATCGCATGCTACATCTACTACTTCGCTGGCCAGGTTTTGAATAGCTCTGTATGTATAAGTAGTCAAAGTAAATTAAGAGAATACGAGATCACACCAAGTCCCGAAACTATGGCGTTGCCATCTGGATGTCCTATAACTTGGCAAGAAGTAGGGACTCTCCCTATTAAACAACGATCACGTCTCCGTAAAGCTTCATAACGCCTGACGCGATTCCGCTACAACATTAGCATTTATATTATAGCCAGGTACATAATAATATTATGTATTTTTTACGACTGTTTTCCAATCACGACGATACAGCAATTTATCGTGAGTCGTGATGGCGCACTTCAATCTTCGCACATAAATGACGAATATCGTCCTTGAATGAAACTGGATTGAATTTTTGCACTTGCAGCTGTCTGGTCTATATGTGTCGTGCGAACTGCTAAATGGTTCGTTTTGATCACTTGCTGTTATTTTCTCATCGCGGAGTCTATTTGTGATCAATTGATCACCGCTACGATGGCGCGTGCCTCGCTCGGCTTTTTTGATGCAGCTAGACGTGTCGCCAGCATCAAGCAACTTATTATTTCTTCATATTGCTTTAAATTCAGACGCATGTCTACAGAGTCTATTTATAATATAATTTTAATTTAAAGCGCCACAGGCATTCTGAAGCCTAAAAAATTGGCACGGCACGTCAATCTAGTTCAGATGCAATACGTGCATGTCAAACTGCTATCACGTTTTAGGGTTCCGTACCACAAAAGGCAACGCAATCAAAAGATACGGCCGTTTATGCCGCATATTTTGACATTCTCAAGGGAATACCTATAGGGTACTTCCGCGACCTAGAATCATAAAATTTAGCATGAAGCATTGCCATAGAGTATAAGTAAAGTAATAAAAAAACTGTTTCACAAAAAAAACAACCGACTTCCAAAAAAGAAAATACACTAAAAATTAGAAAATAACTTTACTTCGGAAGTCGATGTCAATTAAATAACGAAGAAATAAAATACAAACACGAACACAAAACTTTTTTTCAGTTTTTTAGTTGTTATAGGTACCCCAGAACTAAAAACCCCAATAACATGGAACGTGAAATTTAAACATACTCGTAATTGGAGGAAACCAAAACGTCCTCTATGTATACATATTTATCATTTTTGTTTAGTTTTTCAAAAAGCGCTTAAGCAATTTTGATAAAATTTATATGGGAGCACCTGGGAAGTAAGTATACCCTTTCAAACAAAAAAAAAACCAAATCGGTCCAGCCATCTTCGAGTAATCGGGGAACATACATATAAAAAAAGAAAAGGGTCCGACGAATTGAGAACCTCCTCCTTTTTGAAGTCGGTTAAAAATACAACCGACTTCCAAAAAAAAAACACTAAAACATGCAATATAACCTTAATTTCGGAAGTCGGTGTCATATAAGGAAGAAACACCAACTTGGAATTTAAAGTTATTTTGCATGTTTTTAATTGGAAGTCGGTTGTATTTATTTGTGAAAAAGTTTTTTATTTTTCACTTTTTAGCTGTTGTGCTGTTGTAATTAAATAGTAAAGTTATGCCCGAATTGATAGCCCCAAAAACATGAAAATAAAACAAAATTGGTGAAAGGGTGTATCAGGGTGAACTGTACAAATCTGTGTACCCCTTCAGAGCGTATCAGCGTGATGGGTACGTTATGAGGTGGTGTAAACAATAAACAGACATGCGATTGCAGCAATTACGGAAGGTTTGCTATCATTTATTGCAGAGTTCCATTGTCTATCTCCGAAGTTCTACATCAGATCATCACTAAATTTAAACGGAAACACTTGGAAAGTGAACCCTTTCAAACAAAAAAAACTTTTTACAAAAAAATAGAACCGACTTCCAAAAAAGTGCAAAATAACTTTAATTTCGGAAGTCGGTGTTCCTGTTTTGTGTCTTCGTTTTTGACACCGACTTCCGAAATTAAAGTTATTTTGCACTTTTTTGGAAGTCGGTTCTATTTTTTTGTAAAAAGTTTTTTATTTTTCACTTTTTAGTTGTGGTTCCCCATTAAACTGTTTTAACAATTCATCATAGACATACGATAGCAGCAATCGCGGTTGATTTGCTGTCAATTTTTGAAGAGTTCCGTTGTCTGTCTCCGAAACCCATCATCAGATCTTTTTTAAATTTAAATGGGACCATTTCGGAATAAACTCCTTTCGAACAAAAAAAGAATTTTGCAAATCCGTCAATATATGACGGAGTTATGCCCGAACATACATACATAAAAATAAAAGATTCCGACGAATTGAGATCCTCCTCCGAAGTCGGTTAAAAAATTCGAAAACCGTGTAGTTACATTACATTTTTTTTGTGATTTCAAACTTATTTGCGATGATGATGATCGATGTATGGGGACAACAGTTTTCCGGCGGCAAATTTAAGTTTGTTCGAGACAACTACTTGCAAAAGGTGTAGATCATGTTAAGTGGCGAATTTTATAAATCATCTTGCTAGGTGTTAATTTGTGTGATGATATCTAACCTGCGCTGAGCCAGGTTTCTCCCGGGCTTTACGGCTTCTTCGAGAAACCACTATTTTATCGTGATGTCGAATCTCAGATCTCGTTCGCAGTTCTCAGTAATACAAAAATGAGATTAGAGATTCAGGATGCGATAATAAGTGTCCGACATTTATAATATTTAGTCTAGAATCTATTACATTAATCCAGATGTGACAAAGTGTTACTGCTGATTTTTCTGAGTAGGGTCTTCGAAAATATACCTACATTAGAGTAATCTAAAATGCCAAATTATAGAATCTGTGCCCAGTAAGATCGCTGAGTGTCTTCGATGTAATATGAATGTGAATACCATTCCATCTCCTTGCGTACCTCTCAGGCGGTATGTAAGTAGAGCTAATAGTGATGTGTGCCGACACGGATCAAAGCTTTGTTTAAGGATTGTGGAGGCAGTTGTTCACATTACATGGCTCATGCTGGCATACCAGCCTAAGAAAATGTTTCCCTTAAAAGATTTTAACATTTGGAACCAGAGCTACGATGACTGAACATCATGACAACGTTCCGGACATTGGAAGGCATTTAACCGGCAATGTTATCGTGTGTTGTCGGGAATCGGTGTGATCGGCCCGTTTAATGTTCCATTGTGCGTTGTGCGGGCAGCGATCAATGGCCCGTGGCTTCTTTTGTCGGCGCCGCCGCGAATTACACGCACCGCCGTGCGAGCCACACTACCTCGTGTTCAGCCGCGCGAGCCAGGCAGCGTCCCGAGCTCTTGGCACCACACGGTTATTGCTTGTAGACCCGAAAGGGTCTTTACACAAGCAAAACACACTTGAGCTTGTAAGTTTACATTGTAAAACAAGTTTGCCCTGAAAGTAACAAAGCTAGTTAAACGTACACCTTACAAAGACACACAGTCCGGGGATTTCTACCCGGGCTCTGTGTCTTGTAAGATGTTGCCGGAAATCCTTCTGGAGACCTTCGCAGTTAGTACAGCCGAACTGTTCAACATTTATCGTGGACATATTTTACCTGTTTGTTATCTGACTCGTTCATTCAAATTAAGATGTATAATAATTTTGCGGTTTTCCTTGAGTATTACGTATATTTCCACAATTTATTCGTCATTTTCCTGCTGCCGGTTGTTCGCTTGCGACATCATATATCTGCACGGCAATACATTTGTTTTGTTTTTATTAATGACTCGTGTGTTTGTTTGTTGATGTTCAGTCGTTTGTCTTGAGGTAACGAGACGGTTGACCTCGACCTTAGCGAGTGCACAATGTCGCTGAGGCAATGTTTTTGCCAACGTATCACAATCGCGACAGGAGCATTGTTTACATAATATACAGAGCGCTTGTCGCGCTGCTAATTCTAGCGGAGTGTAGTAATGAATGAAACAAGTGTGCCGACTGTTGCGCAACACTCGCCACACGCTGTTTGGCAACAAACGCGGATGACGTCAGCGCACATTATACATACATTGTCATCAGCGTGTGCTCACGATAACGAAGCATGCGCCGGACCATAACGTTTACTGTTCTCCGAACCGAACAGTGATCATGGGTGCTTTTACGGGTATTTTACTACCGAAGAGATGGCTTCTAGGTTTCTTCGAAATGTCTTGGAAATTTATGAGCATCCGTATACTGCTTCGGTAATGTGAAACTATCATTTATCATTAGGAATTTCATATTAAAACGTACATGATACGATTTCTTTCCTGTTAAGATAGAATCTACAAGATTTATTGAAGACACTGCGTTGCATACAGGTCCGATGCGTGTTTCCATGCCCAGTTCTAGCAATTCGTGTTATTTTGTTACATTTTGATGTTGTTGGGTATTTTGCATAATATAAATATTGTCGACACGTCATGCTCTATTTACATTACTTAATTATGGTGTTGCGCAACTTAATGGCTTGTCCACTCGGGTACTATCCGGTGCAGATTTGGAGAGCTGCTCGTCTGAATGTGACGCTGCGGCTGACACTTCCGATCAGGTATTGTGGCCTGACGTGTTCATATTGGGGAATTACTTCATTTAATAAGCCTAAAAGAACCAGGAAGCACGATGTAGGTACCAAGCCATCACATAACCCTCAAGGCCCGTGTTAAACGAGCAACATTATCGAGTTGCGTTGCCCTGGACGATCGCTCGCGTTTGTAGCGAGAGGAGCAAGTTCAGTAGTAAACAATAACATTAACACACTCGGATGTGAACATGCTTGGAATGAAACAATAGGTGTCCTTAAAATGCCGATGCGTTTGTTCAAGTTCACGTAAAGCATTCCATCTGGAATTTCTATTGATATTTATTCTAAGAGCGTGTTTATGAAATTCCAAAATGTATCTATAACGCATTGCTTTTCCCAATAATCAACAATGGCTTACAAACAAATCAAAACAATCCCGTCTGTCGGTATTTGTATGCAGGTTGCTTCGGTACCGTTGAGCGGAGTGCTGCAGTGTAAACAGTATCGAATCATAATCACCGTATCTACATATTATAGAGTTCTGTCTCACGTGTGCCCACTCGCCCAGGCCCCCGCGTGACTCACGGCGGAGATCTACTCGTATCATGCTATTGTCTTCTGATATTAATGCTTCTTGCTAGACCAGTAGACGACGCGTGACGGAACGACTGATGCCTGTTTTTTTACAACTAGCTTACTAAGAGGTCATAATTTAAATGACCAATATCTAGCAGTGGACTGCTTAAAGTCTGTCAATACATTAAAAAACAGAACAAGAAACTCATTATTGACCTTGCTGTTGATGGCGAACGTTATATTTTAAACTAGGATAGCGACGAAGGTCTATTAGGGCTCTAACCTATGTCACATCTATTACTGGCCTCAAACATAAAGCTAAGGTCATTTTAACCGTTAAACTAACTACTCGTATATTTGTATTCATAAAGCTGTTTGTTTATTTTCAGGTAAGACGTCATGTCAAGGTGAACGCAGTTTGCATATGTTCAAGGTGTTAGCATGTTGCTGTAAAATAATACAACGAGGAGAATTATTTTCTTCTATCCACAATGAAACTAGAAACGTGCATTGGATTTATAATGATCTTAAACGAAATTCTTATATGTACTTTCCTGAATGGAAAATCTTGGAACGTGTTTAGTGGGAACCTCATGCGTCATACGGAGCACAAATGGTTCGAGTCAAAGATCGTTCGCTCCAGAATTTGGTAACATACGGCAGCTGTGTCCTATTCCAAACGTGAGTCACTGTACAGCTGGTGACCACATTTGCTGGTGACCACATTTGCACTGATTTCGAAAAATTCATTGTTCAATGGATAGGTTCTTTTTTCACTTGAGTAGTGGCTTTTCAAGACTGGCCATAATAGCAGGTGCGCAGTGAAGCTGTTGTTATTCTGTTTTGAGCCTTTAGACAAAATACATTTCTGTTAACGTTAACGCTAACGCTTCGTGCAAAATGTATGGCAACGACATTACTGGGCGTGAGTTACGTGACAGTTCTCTCCGCAGGTAATGTCCTTGCCATACATTTTACACGAAGCGTTAGCGTTAACGTTAACAAATGTATTTTGTCTAAAGGCTCTGTGCTGTCCTCTCGGCGTCAGATCGGCTTATGGTTAGCCGGATGTGGCAGCTGACCCTGCATTAGACCTTTTTAAGTGTATTATTAAGTCGGCGTTACATCAGTGCATTAGCTAGCATCGAGTGATGGAAACGAATCGTGACCATAACTGGGCAAGTGGCCATGCAGATACTCTTCCGTAATATCGTGTACTTTGTAGAACACCAGCACGCGGTCTCGCTGCTTTGTTTGTTGAACGCCTCATCAAGCTTGGTCTTAAGCACGAGATAGCAACATACGTTGACCGTTATCGTCTATTTTTCTTTTGACTTGCAATTTTATAACCGCCTGTAATGGATTTGACCCGTGACTGCAGTTATTTAGTCACGGTGAGCATATTACCCAGTGGTGTGACGCAATGTTGAAAATGAAAGCTTCGCCAAAAGAAAGGATATGCACCTGTTTTCTAAAAGCATAAGAAGACTAATGATTCCGTATGAAATAGTGTGACCCCCTACTGGGACGCTTTAGCAAAAAACGCAATTTATCATTATTAAAACAAGTGCAGAGAAAGGCAACACCACACTAATGTAAGTTCGCAACTTTGATTGCATCTTACACGTGCTTGTATTTCGCTTTCTACTCTTTAACATCCACTACCGGCTGCGTTCACAGCAGCAGCGCAGCACGGGAGCACAGCGCGCAGTGGACGGCGCTCGGTGCAGCTTTAGAAAGCTCTGTACGTAATGTAATGACTCGTTGTCATATTCGGGAGTGTGCGCGTTATTGATTGTCTTCGCCTTCATTATGCCACACAATGGACACAGACAGATGCCACGGAATCTTAATAATTATTGCTATACATAAACTTGACGTACGTATACGACGTTTTTTGCAAATGATTGCTTCCTTAATGATATTGCTGTTTCGAGCTCCACCGTCATTGTGACCTCTAATCAGTTGCACTTTAACCAAACGAGTGTTGTGATCTCATATAGTTACTCGTATTCTAAACCTAACTGCGAAAAGGAAGAGGTAATCAATTCGTGGCGTGCGTAAAAATAAAAATATTTCAAACACACAACTCAATTCTATGCGGAAAATTGCAAAAGTGCCCAATTACTATAGTTCCCTATCACGGTGCGATTCTATGTCGTCATCGGTCAATAGCAGCTGTGGTCAATAGCAATGGTACATCACTGACCGAACCTTTCGGGGTGCCATTCGGTGATCACATATATGTATATTAGATGTTAGTGTAGCTACTGATCATTGTAAAGAAGATAGTGCTCGTCCCTGTGCGTCTCGTTGTATCGCGTGTGTAAATACGTGCGACACAGTTCTTTGGGAGTGCACCGCGGTCCATTGAGGCGATTGTATTGTGTGCAGCGATCCAATGCCGAGCTCAATACGGCACTACATGCGCCGCTCAACAGATGCGCCACACACTCAGTTCAGAACACATCGCTTAGCTTGCTGGATTTCATCGATGGGTTCTATCAAATACCCATGATTTTATTTTATTTTGGCATCAAACCAAATTTTTTTTTTAACTTTTGTTACATTGTACTCAGTATCTACAAAAATCGTACTAAATCCCAATGATTGTTAAGGACATGTAATCATAATCATCGATAAGTGTTATCGCGTCGATTTACATAATCGTTGATATTGACACGAATACATCGCGATTATACGAAACTCGTTTCTCGGATTGTATTTGGGACTTTCATCAACGACGTCACGTTGCACTTCTTTTATCTACATTATTAGATTCTTCTTAGAACGTGAACATTTTGCGAAGAGTAACGTCTGACTATACTGAAAATGAAACTACGTTCCCGATGTATGAGTACGTAAGAGTCCAGCTCTCTCCTTAATTCCCGCTCATCGCGGTTTCGCGGTCGCCGCTTGAATCTTGGAGAAAGCCTCACACTCTAATGTCAGAAGTAATTGCGAGCGCGCTGATGACGAGCAGTGAGCAGCCGACTCTAATGACCACTGCATAACCACTTAATTGCATATTGACGGAATGTCATTTCCTCAGCAGATATCAACAAACGGATCTCACATAGAGAAACAGTTCCCTTGTCGTGCAGTAATTGATGAGGCGTGTGAGAAACGAGCCTCCATTTATTGCTTTATGCCGCGCCGCCATTTTATAATAATTGAAATTGCGTGTGGTCCTCCCGAAAATATTATAGAAACCTTTCGCGTAGTTATAACAATTGTTATGGCGTTTGGTAAGCTAGTGAAATGAGCGCTGCCTTACAAATAGTTGATTGTTTTAACAAGTTTGTTCTGGACTTCCTACAGTGGTAGCAGCGAGCTTGCTTCGCTATATATAGCGGCGATTAAACTGAGGAAACAGCGGCGCTTATGATACGTACAAACAGTACCTACGGCTTTCTGTTGGCTCTCTTGTTACGTACACTTCGTCGTGTGGATACCTTGCCAGTTCTCAAACATTCTATTATGTCTTTTAAGAATGTAATGTTAATGAATTTTCCATACTTAGCTTCTTTTACTCTTAAGTTCAGATTGTAATTATGAATCCATTTCCGCATTCCTTGACAAGTACGCATGTAACACTTAAAAATATTCAGATTCGTGTAATGGAGCGTTATTTTTGTAAGATGACAGATATAGTTTGACGTTTCTTTTTCCAACTTGATCTGGAGCGAGTCTAACTCAATAAGCTTAATTTATTGGAAAAAACTTTACTAAAGCACTTAATGATGTCTCGAGGAGTTAAAGGGACCAGAGTCAAGTTCAAATGCTATAAACATAAGAATGGAGATGCTGTAAGTACTACTTTGGGATTTTTTCTAAAGAGACGCTAACTTAAGACATGGCATTCGTGAACCTCACCAAGCTTTCTTATTGTCGACAGGGTTCCTAGGTTTTACTTAAGATCTTATGGATAATACTAATTAGAAACTGTTCGGATCATAAACACTATTTATGGAATAATGATTGGAGGAACAAGGCGGTCTTGGCAATGGGTTCTGAACACAAACGTCCACGTGTCCAGGGATGATCAGGATTGTGTGGCCACGGCTGCGATATTGCTTGTGGAATCTCCTCTCTGGACCTGGATCATTGATCTTCGGATGATGGTAATAATTGTTCACCATCAATTGTAAGTGATACTTACAATTTTCTATAGGACTTATGAAACTTAGTCTAGGGTGATACAGTGTTGCTAATAAATGTGAGAAGAGAAGACCAAATCTATGGACTATTATTTTACCACAAACATTCCTTAATGCAATAAACCTGAAGATCGGTAAGTTGGGTTCTCATGTGGAAATCTATCTTTGACGCTAGCCGGTGGAAGAAAATTTTTTGTTTACACGCACATTTAAATTATAAATCCGGCAACAGTATTCGTTACAATAATTGCAGCTGTTAAAACGTATGTGACAGCGAGGCTGCTCCAATGATTCCCATCCTGCGGCAAGGGCCCGCGGGCCGCGGGGCCGCCGGAGTGCGCACGCGCATGCCAACTACTACTGGACACCACTTCGAACCCTGAAGCACACAACGATTGTAAATATGTGCGAAACTGGACTTGATTCCTCCCCTTCACGATGCAGAAGTGCCCTCGGCTAAAATTTTCTTTGTTTGAATCTTTTGTGTCTGCTCAGCCCCGGGTGTTTTTAGCTGACCAGTGCTGTTTACTTTTGTGTCTGGTTGGCCCCGGGTGTTTTTAGCTGACCAGTGCTGTTTACTTTTGTGTCTGGTTGGCCCCGGGTGTTTTTAGCTGACCAGTGCTGTTTACTTTTGTGTCTGGTTGGCCCCGGGTGTTTTTAGCTGACCAGTGCTGTTTACTTTTGTGTCTGGTTGGCCCCGGGTGTTTTTAGCTGACCAGTGCTGTTTACTTTTGTGTCTGGTTGGCCCCGGGTGTTTTTAGCTGACCAGTGCTGTTTACTTTTGTGTCTGGTTGGCCCCGGGTGTTTTTAGCTGACCAGTGCTGTTTACTTTTGTGTCTGGTTGGCCCCGGGTGTTTTTAGCTGACCAGTGCTGTTTACTTTTTTGTTGTATATTTAATATTATTATTCCAAAATTTAGCGATAAAAGCCCCTGAGACTAAGCACCACTATCTCTCCCTCCAATAGTGCTTTCATGTTTTGAAAGGAGAGTGTTTGTTGTGCAGTTGTAGCAATCCTTTGTCGGGGACAGTTTGACGATGCCGCAACCGTTCTCCTACTACCGATTCGCCACTGGGACGAAAGTGACGTAGATGAAAGGTTCTCTCGGCGAGATGTCCGTAGGTGAAAAACTTTCGGAGTAACGGAAATGAATGAATAGTCCTGTCGACGAACAGTCCCAGTTGCGAATCGGTCGTAGGAGAACGGTTGCAGAATCCAGTTTGACAGTTATCTCTGTCCCCTGGTGACACACTACTCGGCTCAGATACATCAACTTCTTCTTGACACCTTTCTTATTTATCTGTTGTGTTGTGGCTCGGGACGCGTGCCGCTCTTATCTTCAACTAAATGTTTATTTTACTCCGCGCAGCACTCACTCGTGCGAAACTATATGAATAAAGAGAATTCCGGCAGGTCATGTTGATGATCATCAGGCGAAGAATGCGAAGGTCGCATAAACACGGCTCCAATGTTTACAGACGGTGAGCCACTAGCGACGTAAAAGCATTCCTCAAATAATGATGACCTTTGAACACAATATTGAGACTGAAACAGATATGAGTAAAGTTAGAAAATAAGTACATGCGGCTTGGCAACAAGCTTGTTAGGACGAATAAATTAGTCGTATGTTAAGTTCCAATTGGTCGGCCTTAACTAATAATGATCGGAATGATTGTGTTAGTGGTCCACTGGTGACTGGTCGCGCTCGGCCATCTGTCCGCCTAGCTCGCTCGTCCTAGTTCCCAGAATTGGGAGCGTCGTGTAGGATGCAATTACAATCATGACGGATCTTACTAAAATATACGCTGACGTTATATTTTCTTCCCACTAAGTCTGCGTGACTTAGTGGGAAGAAAATATAACGTCAGTAGTACCTACTTTACAATAACCGTCACGAGTTCTTGAGAACCTAGAATCTTAGAAAGAATTTGAACATTAATGGATATAGGACATAGTTCGCGCACAGAACTGCACATATTTACTGAATTTCAGAATTACTGAACTATTCCACACCACTATGAACGTAGACCTGACAGGTTACATTGAGGAGATATACAGAGTGGGGAGATATAATAATAACAACAATAGACCACTTGTCATTGAATTAATCAGCAAAAGAATGGCTAAATACATAATAAGCAATAGCCAATACCTTCAGGGTACGCGCTTGTTTATTTCTGTATTCCTAGATACCAATACGCAAAAGGAGAGACAATTATTGCAAGAAGAAATGCTGAAAGCTCGAAGAAGTGGGTTATTTGCAACCATCAAAAACAATCAGCTGTTTATTAAAGGACAGAAAATAAACCTAAATGATAAAACATACAAAACGGAACAGAACAATAATTTGACAAGAACAGCCAATAACCAAAATATAGACAGGAACTGCAACCTACACAACACCAACCAAGACGCTGAAAATCACTCCTTTCGAAACCATAGACCTGTCTTGTAAAATACTTTTTCAAAACATTCAGAGCATAAACAACAAACAACACATTATAGAAGATTTTTTAACAGAAAATCCAATTTATCAAGCTATATGCATATCTGAGTCCTGGCTATCCGAAGAAAAAATGTCCGTTATTCAATTTAGTGGCTACAAAATTTCATCATCATATTGCAGGCGGTGTCTGCATACTCTTACAAGATCAAATCGAATATATGTATAGAGCGAAATGATATCTCAAAAATGTCTACTGAATATGTACTGGAAGTGTGCGCTACTGAGTTACCTAAACAAAACCTTTTATTAGTTAAAATGTATTGGAATAGAAAAGAGGAAGATATATTTATTAATAAATTTAATTTAATCTTAAACTATTTAAATATTAAGTATAGTAAATTGAACATTGTTATAGATTTTAATATTGATATTTTAGGCAATAACTTAAAAACTAACCAATTTTTAGATCTCATGCTAGAATATAAATTCACTCAACATGTAGAAAAACCTACATGTATTACAGAAACTACCGCAACATGTTTTGATCTAATATTTACCAATTTTAGTGACAAAAAAATGCTAGTAACCGTGGAAGAATTCGGATTATCGGACCACAACGAAACAATTATAAGTCTAAGTATACCCCAAACACCAAAACAAGTAACCCGTTACACATAAAAACAGATTATATAAGTCTGCGAACATACAAGAATTTAAATCTAAATGAAGTCAACAAAACTGGAACGACATTAGACAAATAAACAATAATACAAATGAAAATTATAATGCATTCAGCAACCTCCTAGTAAACATTTTAAATCAATGTATCCCTATGCGTAAAATTAAACTAAAAACCAACTATAAAAAATACTGGCTAACTACAGGCATTAGGGTTTCCTGCAAAAACAAAAGATTGCTAAAATTACTTTCGTCTAAAACTAAAAATCAAGTAATTACACAATATTATAAAAAATACGAAAATATACTAAAAAAAACTGTTACAATGGCCAAAAAAAAATACAATACACAAACAAAATAAAGAAATCGGACAACAAAGTAAAAACAAAGTGGAGCATTATAAATGAGAGAACAAATAAAAAAATAAAAAAGGAAGTATCTAACATACAACTACAACACAACAATATTTCCACATGTGAATCTAAACAAGTAGCTGATATCTTTAACATTTTTTTTGCGTCTATAGGGGAAAACAGCAGCAATCCATCTGGCAGTGAACTGGACGTAACCTCAGTACTAAGCCCCACGGAGAATACCATGTTCCTTAGCCCAGTGAATGCTTGGGAAGTAAATAAAACAATTAAAAACTTGAAAAATAAAAAAGTCACGGTATATTCAGTCAGGCCTGTTGGTCTAGTGGTTAGTGACCCTGACTGCTATGTCGTGGGTTCGATTCCCACCCAGGACAAATGTTTGTGTAATGAGCACGATCATTTGTTCTGTGTCTGGGTGTAATTTATCTATAATATTTATGTATTTAGAAATATATAAGTATGTTTATCAGTTGTCTAGTACCCATAACACAAGCTCTGCTTAGCTTGGGACTAGATGGCGTTGTGTGATAGTTATGGAATATTATTTCGTTTATTCATCTGTAAATACATATAAATTATATTTTTAAATATTTCAATGATAAAGTAAAAAAAAAAACATTTAAAAATATAAAAAATAGTATCCCACCGGTATCGGGAACAGGGTCCAAGCTACCGGCGGTCAAGCCTTCCGTGTATTCCCGTTCATCTCACTGACTTCGTCCTACTGGTGGGACGAACGGGAATTCGTTATTTTTTTCCCCAATCGTCCCACTGATTTTGTTGATGGGACGAACGGGAATAATTCGTGTATTCCCGTTTATCCCACTGACTTCGTCCTACTGGTGGGACGAACGGGAATTCGTAATTTTTTTTCCCAATCGTCCCACTGATTTTGTTGGTGGGACGAACGGGAATAATTTATTAATTTTTTTTTGAGTCCCATTGGTCCCACTAAATAATTTCGATCAATTTTACGTACTTAGGTATCAAAACACACAAACATAGTCGTATGTACGCTTAAACATTAAAATTAAATAAAAAAATCTCCATACAGCAAAAAAATATATTTAAAGATCAGTGTACAGAGCTGATAACTAAAAGAAGTCTGTATTATTATCACAATTGACGTAACATAAGAACCACTATCACATATTACCATATGAGTCACTTCATACAAAATATTCAATGCCTACTGCTTGAATAGCCTATACCTCCGACTCGCTAGACGCAGTGAACGAAAATGTACCTAACCTTACAAGCGTACCCGGGCCTGCGGACGGCGAGTAGTGGGTAACTCGCCGTCCGATCAGCACCAGGCCCGAGAGTCGACGGCGCGTAGTGTTCCACGCGCGCCTCAAAGAGTTGTCAGCAAAAGGACGGGGCCTGCCACGGCCGATGCCTGCCCGGGGGTGGAGGATAAATTCGAAAGAGTTACCTCGCCCCTGGGCACTCGAGGCAGGGAGGAACAGGGGTGGGTTTTAGTCAGTAAGAGTCTGACACGCCCTTCCGCTCCACCCTAGAGCGGAAGAAGTCATAGGATGATTTCCCACCCCCCAAAAAAAAGAAAAAAAACCTTACAAGCGTGAAGTGAGTTTTGCTTTGTAGCTGCGCGTCGCCGCGTGGTATTTGTGAATTGCCAGGGCTGCCTCTTTAGATAAAGATGTCAGTAGGTATTTGTTGTTACACTTTATGAATAGTACGAACGAACGAATATAATAATATACATATAATATGAAAGCTTATATAATATGAAAAACAAAAAATTATAAAATCTATATTAATTTATAATATGAAAGCCACGAATAGTACGAATGAAATACGAAATAGAGGAAACTGAAAACACGATTCATTGATTTGTTCCTTCATTTACACAATTAGCGTAATAGGTGACTACTATGCTTTTACCTTAGATTATAAAATGTCCAGATTCATAATACGCCACCATAAATTGAAGCCTAGTAATTTTCAAATGACGGTTGACAAATTGAGGTCACTGACCTTTCTATTCTTATCTCAGACGCATAATAGAAGTTATTACGTACCTACCAATACTTAATAAAATACAAAAACGAAACATGCAAGTTTTCAATTTATCTGTTTAAAAATGATAGTAAAACAAACTAAATACTTACATTTCTGTATCAGCATGTAAACTAAAAAAAGATAAGTTTTTATCTCTTCTCTTGCTGGATCTACATCCATCAACTGCACATAATACACCAGTACTAGCCATGTCATAAGAATTCGAAACTATAATAAAGTACGTCAGGTCGATCGAATTTTATGCAAACGTACGCGCCTCGTGGCTGTCGGCAACCCACTTAGAAATGGTTCGCAGGCGGCCCGGCGCGGCGGCCGGTAAGCAGTTAGCGCGCGTAAGTACATGGGGTGATTCATATGGTACTCGTAATATGTGCCACTATAAACAAACTTTACCATTATGTTAATTTCTTCTGAAATCTCATACAACAACAATACAACATAGTTCTAATCTTTCATAAGTTCCTATTTTTTAATGATAAACAGAATAAGAATTGTATAAATGATCACAAAACTTTACTCATTAATTTTACACATAAATAGCGTGACTATATTATCACAAATTCAAAATCAAAATAAAATAAAAAACAAAATCAACATGAACCTAAAGCATAAAGAGAGAAACAATAATAAAAATTTGACGTGTATTTTAGTCGAGGTCTTATAAGTAGGCAGTAATTGTATATGGCATAAAATACCCAAAAAGATCAAAATCAACGTCTAATACTAATTGTATGTACAACCATCGGGCACTTTGCTTGTGATTATATTTACCTATGTTTTTCTAGATAATGTCCTACGGTTATTTGTGAATTAAGTAGTTGCATTTGGCAATCCATAACATACTGGTCTGTCAAGATTGAATCTAGGTTACGCCGTTTTGGACTTTGTTTTGTTTTCTATTTGCTCTCATCTCTTCTCTCAACTCATCACTCATTTAAAATATTGGGAAAAAACTTTTTCAACCGACTTCCAAAAAAACTTTTTTACAAAAAAATAGAACCGACTTCCAAAAAAAGTGCAAAATAACTTTAATTTCGGAAGTCGGTGTTCCTGTTTTGTGTCTTTGTTTTTTGACACCGACTTCCGAAATTAAAGTTATTTTGCACTTTTTTTGGAAGTCGGTTCTATTTTTTTGTAAAAAAGTTTTTAATTTTTCACTTTTTAGTTGTGGCTCCCCACTAAACTGTGTTAACAATTCATAGACATACGATAGCAGCAATCGCGGTTGATTTGCTGTCAATTTTTGATGAGTTCCGTTGTCTGTCTCCGAAACCCATCATCAGATCTTTTAGAAATTTAAATGGGACCATTTCGGAATAAACCCCTTTCGAACAAAAAAAGAATTTTGCAAATCCGTCAATATATGACGGAGTTATGCCCGAACATACATAAAAAAATACAAACATCCGAATTGATAACCTCCTCCTTTTTCGAAGTCGGTTAAAAAAGAAAATAGACTTGAAAAATAACTTTAATTTCGGCAGTCAGTGTCAATTAAAGAAGAAATAAAATACAAACCCCGACTTCCCCACTGCTGGGGCACAGGCCTCCTCTCTGTGAGAGGGTGTGGGCCGTAATCTACCATGCGATTTTTTGGTTCTAGGACATGCCGGTTTACTCACGATGTTTTCCTTCACCGTTTTGAGAGCAATAATGATGAAATAATTTACAGAAAGTAAAGCGTCTGCCTGGGTTTGAACTCACGACCTACTACTTTAAAGTCGCAGTTAATACCATTCTTGTTTTTGGTGTATATTAATGATTTACCATATTTTTTAAAGGGTATCTGTGACGTAGTACTGTTTGCAGATGATACCTCTCTTATCTTTAAAGTAGATAGGAATAGAAATGATTTTGATAACGTAGATAGCGCTCTCTCAATGGTTACGGATTGGTTTACGACAAATAACTTAGTTCTTAATGCTAAGAAAACTAAATGTATAAAGTTTGCCTTACCTAATGTTATAAATCTAGGACCTAATGTCATCTTAAATAAAGAAGTGCTTGAAACTGTGGACTCGGCAGTTTTTTTGGGTATAACTGTTGATTCCAAACTTCAATGGGGCGCACATATATCAGGCCTATCAGGAAGGCTCAGCTCTGCCGCCTACGCCGTCAGAAAAGTTAGACAATATACTGACGTTGACACAGCACGGTTAGTCTATTTTAGTTATTTCCATAGTGTTATGTCTTATGGTATTCTTTTGTGGGGTAAAGCTGCGGACATACAAAATATATTTGTTTTACAAAAACGTGCTGTACGAGCAATCTATAGGTTAGGGTCAAGAGTTTCTTTACGAGAAATTTTCAAAGAGATTGGAATTCTCACGGTGGCATCTCAATTCATTTTTGCAAACATATTATACATTAGACAAAATATACATTTGTACAAAAAGACCAGTGATATCCACAATTTTAACACCAGAAATAAGTATAAACTTCATGTTCCTTCCCACCGTGTTCGTAGGGTTCATGGTTCGTTTGAGGGTCTCGGTATCGAATTTTACAATAAGCTACCCCGTTCTTTTCTTGACTTGCCTTTTAAATCATTTAAAACTAAAGTTAAATCTAGTCTCTGTTCGAAAGCATACTATTCCATCAACGACTACTTAGAAGATAATAATAGTTGGTCGCTGTGTTGAACGCAAGACAATGTTACACTTGATGTTCTTTCTCCATATTTAGCTTATGGTTATAACAGATTATATGAGTTCATATAATAATTGTCTACCAAATTTAGTGTGATGGCCCTAGTTCATCACTTGTGGCTTCGAATCACAGCCCTTTGATAGTTTCAATCTTTGTTCTTGTAAGCAGGCACACCAGTTATGTATGGAGGCTTCTTTAATTTGGTTTAGTGTTTATGCTTGAGTTGGTTTTTAATGGCATGATTGAGTGTGCTAGCTGGCAAGTGGCGGATTATTTAATTTTATGATTATATTTTAGACGACATATATTTATTTTTCTGTTTTACAAAATGTTAAGATTGTTGCTTAGAATTATATAGATTCAAGTTCTTAAAACTTAACAGACAGATGTGTTGCTGGGGAGTTTGTTGGCCACTTCTTCTTCACAGCTAAAACACTAGGAAGTGGTGACGGGCGGGCGTTTTTTGGGGGACTGTCTCTATGTAGAACTTTGACGTTCAAAAAGTGCTGGTTCTCAGCCTAGTTTGAATAAATGACTTTTGATTTTGATTGATTTTGACTGGGCCACCACTGCTGAACAATTGATTTTGTATAATAATGATTAAACTCAATTAAGTACCTACCTAATTTGAAAAGTAAACTGCAAGAAAACGATTAATATTATACGAATATATATATAATTATTCTAATAAAAAAAAAAAAAAAATAAAAAAAAAAAAAAAATAATATAAAAAAAAAACAATAATAATATTATATAATATTTATATAATATATCTATATTATTTAGTGGGACGAATGGCACTAATCTAAGAACATAATCCCATTTGTACCACTAAAATCCCGAGTGGGACGATCGGGAACAATTTTAATATTATTTTTTTAAATTCCCGTTCGTCCCACCAGTAGGACGAAGTCAGTGGGACGAACGGGAATACACGAGGGCCCAGAGAGAGGAACCGCCTGACAATGCGAGCCGTGTCCAGAAGTACTGCTTTCTGAATCAAGCCCTTGATCCAGCCGCCTAACGAGAGCCTCCTAAGGTGTTGGTCGAGGCTCGTGGCTATTAAGCCATTGGTTGACACGACTATCGGTACAATGATCGCTGAGTCCACATCCCACATGTCGACAACCTCGCGAGCCAAGTCAATATACTTGATTTGTTTATCTTTCTCAGCTTTCACGAGGTTCTCGTCATGTGTGACGGTAATGTCAACAATCATTGCACGCCTCTCGATTCGGTCCACCACCACTATATCAGGCTTATTGGCTACAATAGTCCTGTCAGTGATGATGGTCCGATCCCAGTACAATGAGATATGACCATTATCGAGAACTGGGTCGGGCGCATATCTGTAGTACGGCACTTCTGATTCCACAAGAGAGTATTTCAGAGCAAGTTGCTGGTGGATAATCCTGGCTACAAGGTTGTACCTATGCAAGTACTCACCGTTAGCTAGACGAGAACAACCAGAGATTATGTGGCGGATTGATTCTCCCGGACGATGACATGCCCGACATATGTCAACCGTGCCGTCCTTCACAATAAATCTCCGGTAATGTCTCGTCATGATAACTTCGTCCATAATTGCACAGACAAAACCTTCGGTTTCCCCAAAAAGGTCACCGATACGCAGCCAGGCTACGGACGCTAGTTGGTCTACATCGGGCCCATGTAGGGCCCGGAAAAAGCGTCCGTGAAGTTCCTTACTCTGCCATACTTCTCTGCGATCGTTAGTGTCAAGCACTAGAGGTTTGCGCCAGCTCTCGTTTGTCAAGGAGAGTCGAGTAAGGCCCTTGTCCACCGCCACTACATGTCGATGCATACCCACGTCAGCAGTTAGGAAATATTCCCTTAGACTGCATACCTCGCGGTTGTGGAGGGTCTTAGCATTTAAAAAGCCTCGGCCTCCACACTTCCGCGGGATATACAGTCTCATCACCGACGAACGTGGGTGATGCATTCGAAATGCAGTCAGCAGTGTACGGACACGCCTATCCAGGGCGTCAAGTTCTGTTTGAGTCCATTTGAGTACGCCGAAAGAGTACACCAATACCGGCATGACCCAACCGTTGAAGGCGCGCACCTTGTTTCCGCCCGAGGGAAGGACCTTCTTCAGGCGGCCAAAGAAGCGCTCCTTCAACGATTGCTTCATGTCAGCAAAATTGATACCTAACGCTTCCGACATACCCAAATACTTATAGGTTTCGATTGGAGAGAGGGATCTCAGGTTTATGGAATCCGAGAGTTGAGTTCCCACGGATTCCACAATCTCCCCTCGCTTTACATGCATGACCGCACATTTGTCCACACCAAACTCCATCCTGATGGCACTACTGAAGGTTTCAGTTACCTTCAGTAGCTCCATCAGTTGCAGATTGCTGGGGGCAAAAAGTTTCAAGTCATCCATGTAAAGGAGGTGAGATATAACCTGACCACCTCTCTTCAACCGATAGCCTAGCCCTGAATTCTCCAGCAGTATGCTTAGAGGATTCAAAGCTAGGCAAAACCAAAGCAGACTCAAACTGTCACCCTGGAATATACCCCGCTCGATCCTTATCGGTTCGCTATTCCTCTGGATTTGTCGACATCCTGGATAGCGAAGGACCGTCCTCCATTGCCCCATACATGACATCAGGAAGGTGCGTAGCGTTGCATCAATTTTATACAATTCTAGCACCCTCATGAGCCATGTATGAGGAACTGAGTCATAGGCCTTCTTATAGTCTATCCAACATGTCGACAGATCCTTTCGGAAACGCCGAACCTGTTGGCTAATGGGCATATCTATGAGGAGAAGCTCCTTAGTACCGCGGGACCCATTCCTACATCCATTTTGAGAGGCAAACATGATACAGTTTCTATCAATATGTGTGTTAATCTTAGCTTTCAAAATGGATATAAGAACCTTATAGACCGTCGGTAAGCACGTGATCGGTTTAATTTTTAGGTTCCGCAGTACTACCTGATTTATGGAGCAGGTGGGTTATTCCTGTAGTTAGAAATTGGGGTAGCGACCCTGACTCTAAGGCAAACTGGATCTGAGATGCCAAGCGGCCATGCGACCTTGTAAACCATTTTATCTAGAAGTTGTGCAGCCCGTCCGGCCCTGGAGATTTCCAGTTAGGTAACGGACGGACTGCACGAGCTACATCTTGGGGGCTGATGATAATAGCCCCCATTTGTGGTATTGGATCGCACGCGCGCTCAACATCCCGAATCCAATCGCCCTCGGTATGACAGACAGGCACCGACCAGATGCTGCGCCAGAACGAGTATATGGCGTCATCATCCGGCAGGTCACACCTTGGTTCGGTTGCTCCCAATCCCTATACACCCACCTTTCATTACTTCGGAATGTGCGATTCTGGGTGTATCGTTCCACTCGAAGCTTATACCTGCAAATACGGTTTGCCCATGCATATACTTTCTGCTTCAGGAAGTCGATGCGCTCTGTGACACGGGACATATAGTCTCGGGTGCTGACATCAGTCCCCGAACCGTCTCACAAAGCGCATCACTCTTGGGCGAGTGTTGCCCTCCCTGAAGCAGATTAGTTTGCCTGTGAGTGCTCTGGCCCCACCAATACGACGCTCGATCCTGCACTGCCAAGCCGGCACGGCTGGCTTCGGTCGTGTAGCTCTGTCATTAGGAAATTTGACGTTAGCTACACGACATGCCGCTACAGCCGCGCAGTACAGTATCGAGTGTGTATCGGTGAGGTCTTCGCAGTCATCAAAATAATTTGACAACTGCGAATCCAGAGCAGCCACCAGCGCCCTATTCTTGTTATGCATGGGCAAACGAGGTAAGCGTGGCCTAAGTTCGAGCGGCATGCTGCGATATTCCCGAATAGCACACTCCAAAGCACTCCTCAATTCGTCATTGCAATGGGTACTTACGTTTGTAACCATGTCACTACACTCCTCGTCAGCGTGGCTGGGAGTATTGTTGGGCGGTGGTACCACCACTGATACCACAGTCTGCGACGGAGGGTCAATGACATGGCTACCCATTTCAGATCGGAGGCGATCAAGTACAGTATCATCCAACATATGATTACGCAGGATGACCCGCACCTGATCCGACAGTCGTTGGGCCGAAACGTTGACGGCTGGGTCAAGCACCTGGAACAAAGAGAGCATCCGAACACGGTACGCGTTCAGGTTGTTGCCTCCCTCTGTAGCCCCATAGTATGAGCGCATGACGTTTTCATTGATGGATTGCGTCCATCGCATGCGCTGCACACTTCCGCCGGGAGCTGGGACCCTATCAGAGGCCGGTGGGCCTCGAGGTCCTAAGCCGCTCGGCGGCCGGCGTCCTCCCCGTCGACGCGCAGGTGGTGGTGTCGTCGGCGGCGAGAAGAACTCGTCGCTGGAGCTCGACACAACTGCCACGGCCGGTGTCACAGCACTCACGGTGGGGCTGGGTTCCGGCGGCGGCGAGACGGAGCTGAGCGACGAGGCCGGAGGTGGTGGGCGTGCTTTTAGAGCTGCGGCTCTCGTCAACATTTTATTTTCTCACGTCAACTTCTTGTGATTATGTTTTCCATTATTGTACATGATTTTATAGAATCTTGAAGTGTTTTTTTTCGTGTCATGTCTATTTTCCTTTCGGGGATTTCTTTATTTTTGGTGTTTGATTTATTTAATGTGCTTATTTGGATCTAAAAATATTAATTTTGGTAAAAAATACGCAAAGAAAATTTTTTCTGTCACCTTGGTTGACAGTCGAGCCACAGATTATTACTATTATTATTATTATATTCGAAATACCACCTATGTTATCGAGAGAATGCGCAAACGAACTTACCTTGCCATTTATCTTCTACTAAATCAGTCATTTACAGAAGGCACTTTCCCGGAATTGCTAGAAATCTTTAATTAAACCGATTCATAAAAAAACAAAAACAAAAAGTAATTCTAACAATTACCGCCCGATAGCTCTATTGCCCTCAGCCTCAAAGATCTTTGTAAAAGCTGTGTGTGATCCGTATTTATAGATACCTTTTGCGAAAAATTAATATATTCAACGACTGTCAAAATGGTTTCCGGAAAAATTATTCTACCACATTATCTGTGTAAAAATACATCCAGGCAGCCCTTAATATTATAAACAACAAAGAGTACGCGATAGGAATACTATTAGACATGACCAAAGCCTATGATAAGGTAGATTTTAAAATACTGCTTAACAAATTATACGGAATAGGAATTCGCGGGAAAGCCCATGAATGGCTTTCGTCGTACTTACACAATAGAGAACAGGTAGTTAAAATTGAATACTTCAATAACAATAGTAGAGAAATAGAAAAAGTCCGATCGAGTAGTAAAATTAGTAACGCCTCCATCCCCCAAGGAAGTGTCATAGAGTGTTTGCTATTCCTCATATATATTAACGACTTACCGAAAACCATAGAGGGACCGTGTGTTTTGTTCGCGGATGATATATCCTTACTAGTTTCATGTCGCAACAACACAAATGTAGAGGAAATCTTAATTCCACACACACTAAAACATGTAACTGGATGAACTCGCATAACCTGTAAATTAATTACACTAAAACTAAATTAATGACTTTCCACCCTTACAAAAAACCCACCATTGTACTTGAATTTCAAATATAACGGCTCAAAAATTGGAAAGCATTGACGAATGCAATGCACATTACTTGGACTTACAATAGATAAACATATTAACTGGAAATCACAAATAAAACCCGTGCAAAACTTTCAAAGTTCTCGTACGCTCTTCGCGAAATAAAAAAGACCACCATCTTACAAACTGCTCTCACCAGCTACTATGCGTATGCCAATGCATGGCTAAGTTATGCCGTAACCCTCTGGGGTAATAGCACAGATGCACCTACACTCTATTCCCCCACAAAAAAAAAAAATAGAATTTTGGCAAATATTGATTAAACTGACAGCTGCAAACCTTATTTTAAAAGAACACAACATTCTAACCCTCCCCAGTATCTACATTTTAGAAACATGCAAATTCGTTCGTAAGCATCAAGAGTTCTACATAAAACGCGAAGACATCCAATCACGTTACGCACTCAGGCACCGATCTAGACTAAATCTACCAACTTCCAGGTTAAAAATTCATTCTACAGGTCCCTACGCATTGTCTACAAAAATATATAACAAACTGCCCGAATTATTACAGAAAGAAGAAAAGTTAAATATATTTTTAAAAAAGATTAAAGAATTTCTGACAAACAAATGTTATTATTCCATAAATGAATATTTTAATGACAAGTGTAAATAATAGAATTAAATTCAATGACATTTAAATATTAATAATATATAATTGACTTATAAATAATACAATTAAATAAATTAATCTACATACAATGATTACTAAAAATAAAACCTATACCAGCTACAGTTATAAAATTAAATTTACTAATTAATTAATTATTTTGTAAGTTACGATATAGTTCATATAAATCTAATAACTAGCTAAAACAGAGCTTCCTCTCTTCTACCTTTTTGCTGTGCCCGACAGGGTCCATAATAATCCCTATTATAAACACATACCACCTAAGCATATATTTTATGGAAAAGCAATGAAATGAAATGAGTATTGAGTATTTCATATAGCCCCGATAGCAAAGAGACCTATGGGGTATTTCATTCTTGCAATGTCAACACAAACTGCTTCGATTTGTATAGTCGGTCGCTAGAAAGCAGTTTGATTGACACAACGATTTGTGGCGAGCTCTCGTGCATCCGACGCGACGAGGCGGCTTGATGAACGATCGGCGTGGCCTCAGAGCCAGTGAGCCTCCGCTCGCGACTCGCGACCCCATCGGATGTGCGTCGTTTGACAACAATTTGCATCCATTACCTACTGCACTGGAGTTTCACTGCATTTGTTTGCAATGACACTATGTCGCTATATTGAATTTGGTCTCGCACTGCGGCTGTGCCTTTCTGCTAGTTAAAAACAAAGTTTTCTACTACTGCGAAACCAACTTTTCATCCTTCAACTTTGTAAAGCCAAACCACCGAGTTGCCAAACGGCTTTTGTTCCTGTTCCTTGGTTTAGGTTCTAAAGTTTTCTGGGGATTGCGTTGAGTCCAGATATTGTTATCACATGCACCTTTATGTTACGTAAAGCCACTTACATATAGCACTGGAAATATTCGGTAATTGCGTGCCGGATTCATAAGTCGCAGACTCAGTCAGTTTAGAGAAAACGTTACAAACTAATTCGTGGCTGTCGTTTCGATACAAAGAGCCGTAGTCAAGATGCTGCAGATTAGCTGACATGCTCAGAGAAAGCCCCAACCGCACGATACTAATTGTGAATAACAAAAGAAGTAAGTGACGGTAATTGTGTGTGCGCGCGAGTGATACTCATCTCACGACCTCCGCGCTCTCGGCGCCTTCTGACAGGCGGCTGATGTCGAGCTCATATCTGATGCTCTACGGTCGCTCCGTTCGCCTCTCTAAATTGATATTCAGTTTTTTGTACACCACATACTTTTAGACGTTTGTTAAATCTGGTGGCTTGTTGATTGTATATATTTGAGACTCGACTTGTTTTACAATGAACAAGACTTAAAATTAGCTCATAATTGATTTACTTTTATTTTAGCAAGATGTGGGTATTGAATGGATTCGAGAATACCTTGAGCATCAGAGAGCCGCTCGTCCGCGCCGCGCGCCGCCGCGCCGGTGCAAACCAATCAAACTGCTAGAGCACGCACACGTGACGTGCGCATCGACGACGTGCAGCTTCTGGAAACCAGTATTCATAGAAATAATACCTTTCGATAAAAATCTTCCTTTGTGCATTATTTGAGATGTCTTAAATCGTAATGAAATAAATGAGAAATTGAATATCTATCCGCTTTCGTTACGAGAGTGTACTCGTAAATTGAAAAATGGCTCCAAAACCTGACTTATGAGGAAACAGAGAGCCTCATACAAATTTAAATTGTACTCATACCATATTCTCCGTATACACTTACACCCACCCTTCCCACACACACATAGACGCACGCACCTCCACACCCTCCCTCACACATACACTCACCCACACACACACTCACTTCGACCACATATACTGCTACAACTTTTATAAATAAATGTTTAGTCCTAGTTTTATTATTATTAAAGGTTTATACTAACTTTTCCTGTATGTAAGTATAACCAAAACGTTTTTTATGGAACTCAGTTGCCTTTTGCTCTTGGGGTGGGCGCTAATAACTGTGACACAGTTACTAAACTAACGCAGTATTAACGTACATAAATTAATATATTGTTATATGTTTTTGTTCCAATAAAATATTTGTATTTTATTTGTAACTAGCGACCCGCCCCAGCTTCGCTCGGGTACAAATTATACATATAAACCTTCCTCTTCAATCACTCTATCTATTTAAAAAAACCGCATCAAAATCCGTTGCGTAGTTTTAAAGATTTAAGCATACATAGGGATATAGGGACAGAGAAAACGACTTTGTTTTATACTATGTAGTGATGTTCAATCTAATCGGTCGTATTGTTTCGAAAAATAATACGATCATTATAACGAGTCTTAGATTTTTTGGGATGGTCAGTTGAGCGGACTCATTATAAATAACTTTTGTTCTTTGTAACGATCAACTAAGCACATCCGGAATATAATTGTGAGTAATGCTAGGAATTACTGTAACAACGTATTTGCATGGCAGTAATGAGCTGGAACAAAAAGCTCGTCCGCGCTAATACGTATCATTTGAAGCGATTCTCTCGCTGATGAGCCTTGTTCGCGAGTGGCGACCGAGTACCGAGTACCGCCGCGCTCTGTCTTACTAATACGTATCATTTGAAGCGATTCTCTCGCTGATGAATTCGCGAGTGGCGACCGAGTACCGAGTACCGACGCGCTCTGTCTTACGTCTGCCTCGTACTTTCCTGTCGACGTCACTTTACAATTAAAACATATTCTCATTCATTCGAAACAATCCCGTGGCCCTAACATTGATAATTTGAAACGATCCAATATTTAATTGTTCTTGCAAATGAAACAATGGCTTGTTTCATTCTAGATGACATCATGCAAGGAGTTGTCTAGATTTCTGTTATCCTTTTGCAGAACTGAATTTCTAAATTCCACCTCCTACACGAAGTGACTCGTGCAGATTTGGTGTTCATTTCCTGATTCGTCGACTATCTGATCTATATCAGATGAACGGTTAGTATTTTATATTGCGAAGCTTCAGTTATGAGATGTCTATCAAGCGTGTCGCGTGTGGTGTCGGCTGTTCTCCGAGCGATGCAACAATTATAACACAGTCGACAGTCACTGGTGGACTGCTCGTTATGGTCATCAGATCGCATCTGCCGCGTCGTGATCGCCGTCTGCCCTCGCGCGCGTCGCTCGTTCGACAGACACGGAACAGATTGCGGAGCGGCCGAGCCGGTGTCGTCTGTCTTCCACTACAGAACTTTGTTCATGGCATACCGTCAGCTTATCTGATACACAATGTGCCGTTCTTCTGATTTCTCGCAGTTGTCGGGTCGAGTAGGTTATCAATAGACATTATATTAAGTTCTATCTGAATTGGTCCTCTTAGTATGACGCATGACAGTGAAATCTACTGATAGTGGATTTACTTTGGGTTAGTTATGTTAGTTGCAACTAACTTAACTAACCCAAAGGTAGAGCTTGCCAAGAAATTTTTCGTAAGTCCTCGTGCTACTTCGCGCAGCAGCGTATTCCCCGCGGCAGGCACTGTTGTGACAACAATGGCGAGTCCCTGGCGGCTTACGCTGCGCCACCGTGCACCGCTGCGGCCGGCGATCACACACGTGGGACTTGTGCGGAGTTGTGCGGCTGGTAGCGACACTCCTGCTCAACTGATACAGTAGTGCTAGGCACGTACGAGACCTTACAACACCATACGCAATCTAACATGTAACATAAATATCTGAGCCTTGAGAACAGCTCGAAAAGGAAGTGCAAGTAAATGTTGAAATGCATGATGTTACCTACAGCCGATACAAACATATGCGTTTTGCAATATTCCATCTGAAATTTGCCATTTCTAAATAAGTAAACGGCAACTAATGGAAACTGGTAAATAGTGAATAGCAAGGCATGTTGTAGAACAGTTATATCACTGACGTGCTGGTGCTGAGCTGACACGGTTGGCCGGTGAGTGGTGACGAAACGCTGCAGTAGCACGGATTGCGCGAGATTCGGCACTTGGCGTGCTTGCGCAACACAGAGCTGGTCTATCGACGCGGGTGAAGCAGCGCATCAATAACGACGTGATAGACGAGCCGCCAACCGATTTAGATGTCTGACTCAGTTCACTCAGCTGCCTGAAGAGTACCTACTAGCTAATATTAGGTGGCGTTTGCGAAAAATGTATGACTCACGAATACTTATTCTCATATAATAGGAATTTCTTTGGTGTACTTCGATGACTTTTTAGTACGAGTACCTAGCTTTCAGTTCAAAACTGCAATATATAAACGAAGAACATTCAATTTAAGCCATTTAAAATCTTTTTTAATCAATATAATCAGCATTAGATGCAGGGCAACATCAAAGCTGGCACAGCGGATGATATCACGCCACTAATGACCGAGCCCACCTGCTGCAGATACGCGCGGTGTTCTTGTGCTCACTGCTCAGGCTCACTGCTCGCTGCCGGTGACTCACTCGAGTCTATGGCCGAGTGACCGTTTTTGTGGCTCTTACGTCACAAAGTAACTAGAGCAAAAACTGTGTGTATTGTATCGTATGTTCGAATTTATTGAACCAGTTCACTGTTACTTTAAATGAAACCTTTTATCATTGTAGCCTTTAATTCTAGTGTAAAAGCAACGAGTACAAGCTTTACTGTACGTTTTCTGGATGCGAGGTCAGTGTACATTGGGCGAGCTACAAGGAACAGGCACAAGCACAACAACACAATGCACTTTACTGTACGTTTTCTGGATGCGAGCTCAGTGAACATTGGGCGAGCTACAAGGAACAGGCACAAGCACAACAACACAATGCACTTTACTGTACGTTTTCTGCATGCGAGCTCAGTGAACATTGGGCGAGCTACAAGGAACAGGCACACGCACAACAGCACAATGCACTTTACTGTACGTTTTCTGGATGCGAGCTCAGTGAACATTGGGCGAGCTACAAGGAACAGGCACAAGCACAACAACACAATGCACTTTACTGTACGTTTTCTGCATGCGAGCTCAGTGAACATTGGGCGAGCTACAAGGAACAGGCACACGCACAACAGCACAATGCACTTTACTGTACGTTTTCTGGATGCGAGCTCAGTGAACATTGGGCGAGCTACAAGGAACAGGCACACGCACAACAGCACAATGCACTTTACAGTACGTTTTCTGGATGCGAGCTCAGTGAACATCGCACAACAGCACAATGCACTTTACTGTACGTTTTCTGGATGCGAGCTCAGTGAACATTGGGCGAGCTACAAGGAACTGGCACACGCACAACAGCACAATGCACTTTACTGTACGTTTTCTGGATGCGAGCTCAGTGAACATTGGGTGAGCTACAAGGAACTGGCACACGCACAACAGCACAATGCACTTTACTGTACGTTTTCTGGATGCGAGCTCAGTGAACATTAGGCGAGCTACAAGGAACTGGCACACGCACAACAGCACAATGCACTTTACTGTACGTTTTCTGGATGCGAGCTCAGTGAACATTGGGCGAGCTACAAGGAACAGGCACACGCACAACAGCACAATGCACTTTACTGAACGTTTTCTGGATGCGAGCTCAGTGAACATTGGGCGAGCTACATGGAACTGGCACACGCACAACAGCACAATGCACTTTTTCGAATTCTCAGAACGAAAAACTCATGAAGGCTTGAATTCCGATTCATTTGTGTTCTAGCTAGAGCGATGAACTTATTTGTTAGTGTACACTTCATAAACAGTGGCTACCTGGACGTGTTCGTCATAATGGCCTCGTTTGATCGCCTTCGGCGGCGCCTGACTGCCAGGCTATCGGTGTTGCCATCTAATTCAATTAACCTATTGAAATCGACGAATAAAACTCCAATATTTTTAATTAAGCTCGCTCGGACGATACCAATTGAGTCATATAGTTTTTCATTGAGCACATTTTCGCCCGAGGACTAGTGTGTCCTAGTTAACTGCTTTTACGTTACTTAGGGCCGATTTCACCATCCGCTCTATAAACTAAGTTTTACTGAACTAAGCTTAGCGTAAAAAATTAAAACCATAAAAAAGATTATAGTGAGTTAACCATAAAAGATAGACATATGCTGCCCTTTTTTTAGAACTTTAAAAGGAGAACAATTCCGTCATACATAATTTTTGAGTAACTTTAACCGCTTACGCAGCGCACGCAACTGAAGCTCTCAAAATGATTTTTTTTCCCGTTTTTACCACATTTTTCATTGATGCTCTGCTCCTGTTGGTCCCAGCGGGATGTTATATAGCCTATAGCCATCCTCGATAAATGGACTATTCAACTCAAAAATATTTTTTCAATTCGATCCAGTAGTTCCTGAGATTAGCGCGTTCAACCAACCAAACAAACAAACAAACTCTTCAGCTTGACGACAGCGGCTTAACGCGTTTAAGCTCGCTTATCTGGGTGTTTAGAATTGGTAAAATCGGCTCTTAGTGTCAATTGTTTTATTTTAACGGGTTGGACGCAAGAGGTTTGTTCAGACTCGACTTCATCGAAATACATGGCAGGCATTAGCAGCCTAAATAGCCAAATACGCACTTCTTTAACACTAGATTCTGCCCATTTCAAAGATTATTTCAAAGTGCTGAACCTAGAATTTGCTTGCCAGGTTTATTCAGGTTACGGAATTATCGGGGCTCTGTATCACCGTCAATTAGCCGTCATTCGCCTTACAACGGAATGTTCTAATAAAGTAGCAGTTAAGCGCGCGCTTGATGAAATGGATGCAGTAGCTCATGACAATCACAAGGTACATTAAGGTTAATCGAGTAGGTACATAAACGGTCGGCGAGTGCACACCGCGCCCTGCTCCCGACGACCCGACACTAGCAGATATTATACAAACTAAACAACCACTCCATACAACGTGATACAAAAACGATTTCATGAGAAAGGGCTCTAAATGAAATCGTCTTTCGTTCCCAAATGACAGGCAGTAGTATCACCCGGGCAGTAGTACTGTCTCAGATGGTCCTAACCAACGAGAATTTTAGTAAATCGCTCTTTAACAAAAAACAAATATGATGTGATGTGTCTAGCCGTTACACTGATTAGCTATTAATTGAGTTTTGCGCATAATCAATGCTTTGGGAAAATAATTAGACTCAGTATCATTTTATTGCATTCCTTAAGACTAATGCTTTTGATTGCTTTCGGTAGTGTCCCTTGAATCTTCGGCGTAAGCACTGGCGCTGTCACGCCGTGTGCCGCATTCCTGGTCGCAAATTAGCGCGGCGCCGCCACAGATAACCTATCTCAATAGAGCGGCGCCCGTATGGTATTCCAGCCGCTGGCGGAGCGCCAACACGCGCCTATATTTACCGCGCCCAAACTACACGGAATTCCAGCTAAACGCTTTAGACTATACGCGGCTGTAACGTTCAGTCGGCTAATGGCTCCAGATCCGCGCCGTGTTGCCTTGTTCCGCTTTCGTTTGTTACTCTTTCATGTGTCATATCTTTCGCCTCAGTAGGTGAGTCGTGGCAACAGCTGGGATTCATTATAATACACACAAAGATTTTCCTTTGATTCATGGTTGTGTGTGTTTTGTCTCTTTGAATTTATTGAGTCCCTAAATATAACACAGCCCTATATTTTTGAATTCGAATTAGAACCTATGATCCTACGCGAAAACTTCAGTACTTCGGAACCTACAGTCGTACATGCCTTTTCCTGAATATTCTAATTAAAAATCGGTATTCTGCTTCCTAATTAGTGCCTACGAGTTACGAATTCTCGTAGAACTGTACAACAACCAAAATAATTTTAGCAGAAGCTGCATCACGAATAGCAAGGAATGCATATGCTTGTGGTGGTAGCCGTGGGAGCTACGTTATCTTTGCACATTTCTGCATGCTGTCCGTCCGTCCGCGCGTCATGCGGGGCAGGGAGTGCACATCGGCGCGCACGCACACGAGCGGCTCTAATACGCTGCAGATGCGAGCAGCTCGTGCCACTCTGACCACGTACCGGTACAGTCGTACATGTCTACACATACAAGTGGTGTATCTGTAGTGGGTTGCATCATTAAGTCACTGGCTTGTTTGTCGAAACTTGCGGTAATGGTTGCGGCAATAAATTATGTATCTCCAAAAAGTTTCAAGTTGTCTATAACGTCCATGTTTAGGCTACATTGTTAAAGTTTAATTACCTCAATATATTTTCTCTTGGAAGCTGTCAGGCTATATGTATACGTATAGCTAGAATTACCATACATGACTGTATGTACATTGTTCTTTTTGGGTCACGTTATAAAATATTCAGTAATGCCTACGATCAGGTAACTTTATGAGCGTGTATGAATAGATCCTTGTGCCACATAGTGTGGGGGCCCGTGATGTCAGAGCATAAAGGCGGCGACCCACGTAATATTTGCTAGCACTGGTGAGCGCACACACGTCACGCATCGTACAGAACACATGGTGGACTCGTGCAGAAGATCAATCTAAAGCTGCTCACTGAAATCTCAGACAACGGACTGAACAAAGATTTTCTTAAAGCGTTGAGACTTCAGCAGCAGTTGTACAATTAAGTGTCTGTGGTTCGGGGTTTTGGGCTTGTGGCACGTGTTTTTGGAACCCTTAAAAACATGTCAAAGTTTCTTCATAAACCTTTGTAGGATCGAATTATATGCAGCGAAGTTATGAAATCATAAAACGATACTGGAATAATTAGATAGAAACTAAGTGCATTCTAGTATGTCCGCTCGTTATTGTGCTTCCTTCGCCATAATTCTCGTGTTATGTAAGTCGGCATGCAATCGCCGCGCCATCCCATCTCGTCTCACTGCATCGCTTATGTCTAGGCCTGGTGTCGCCACGGCTCATGGCGGGCGTGTCTCGTGCGCAGCGAGCAGCCCGACACACCCCGACGTTCACCCGTCGCCCGCCGTCATAATGTCCCACAACTAAAACATAAACCGCAGTTCATTAGACCCTAATCTTACATTTACTATGAAGGTTATGTAGAAGGATAGTTTATTAGTGCCCAATTCAGGGCGTTCACGAATTATTTTCGCCACGAAATGTACATTTTGCCTACTTTGGTTAGTGTCTCATATTTCTTGAAATCCTTGAAATTATTTGAGTAGTGTTAGTTTGTTCTGAATACTCTACGACTCTGGGGAGCAGGCTCGCTCCAATCTTGCAAATGTTGCATGAGCTGTTGATAAGTGTGATACATGTCTGACGCTATGTGTAACATTGCGGTCCCCTGCATGCCGTTGAATTAATGTGGATGTTAACGTCGAGTGCAATGCAGCAGCGGGCCGCCACGCTGGGCCACCCGAGCGCCGTGCCCCGCCGCGCCGACCCAATTACGTGATACCTTTAAGCAAATAACTGCAGGCAACCTTCTACATTACATACGTCAGTACACCATTCCATTCATAATATTCTGTTTGTGTTTACAATTGAATTCCGAGAGTTGAGTTGAATGACGCTTTAATGAAGTGTTTTCTTTTATTGAGCGCGGATTTCCCGAGTGGAGTTCATAATGAAAACACGTTCTTTTATAAGCTATTAGAGTCAATTAAGAGAAGTAGGTTAGTGCGGCGTGATGGCGTTGCTATGCGATGGATTAGTGGAGTGACTTCCAAACAAGATAGAAATTAATTAATGAGCTTTTTGTCCTATACTAGTTAAAGAGACTAATAAGCAATTTAACTGTAACTTATCATTATACATTGAAGATTATGTTAAAACTAAGAATAGCATCCGTTTGCACTTTCAAATAGTCACTCACTCATTTAGCACTTATTCTGATAATTGATGAAAACACTGTTCTTGTGGTATGTGTATAGCACAGCACTCATGAACTAAGTGAATCAAGTAGATGTATTAGCTTTAGAAAACCATTCGTTATGAAAGATAAGATAACCCGCTCTCCGTGTTACGAATCTGTAACATGACATTATCGAAAAACTTTGAGCCATAAACGGGGATTAGGTTGTCCAATAAATAGCAATAAGTCGTCCCCTATCGCATTGCTCTATTGTTGTTGACTGACAATAGGACTCGTAGTACAAATACACCCTATGCTCACATTGCCTACCCCTAGCGGATTATAAGCGTGACATTATAATATAAAAGATCGATTTGTCGGCTGTGTTCCCCGAGTTTTCTCCCACAGTCAACTGTTACACTAGTCACCAAACTATACCTTTCAGTACATTACGGAGTGTGATCGCAATGAATCGTATGTTATTGTATAATATTATGCTCTGCATCGTTCCAAGCGTTACGATTATAGATTATTTCTGCTGGTGTCTTGGAGGAAGTAAATGCACCTGCTGCAAAACTGCTTCTATGTAGTTTCATCACCTAAGCAGGGACATAATATTGAACCTTGTGGTACCCCAGTTTTAACTTAATAACTTAAAACTCCATTGTATTGAGGTAGGTTATTTGAGCTTGCTAATGTCTGTTATTGAAATGAGATTTTCACTAAACTGAAGGCAAGTTTTCCTTGTTTCATTATTTAAGCATTCAAAAGCCTATAATGGTTGGATAATATAGACAATTATATTTACTCAATAAGAACAGCTCCTATTTGTTCTAAGTTTAAATCTGCGAACCAGGGATGAAAGAACTCATCACATTAAAATTCGCAATTTTGTAGAACCACTTTACAAAATGCATTCTGTATGGAAAACGCAGAAAAAAAAAGTCTTTCAGAAAGTTGATTATAAATCTCTTCACGTCGCGTCGGTGTCGCCGGGCGGTCTGCTCGATGTCGGTGCTCGGACCGGCGCACGTTTCTTTATGTACGGTGTCTCAAATGTGTGTGTGTGAGTGCACGAAGCGTGCACTGCGTCCGTGGGCGGCGTCTCTTGCTGTATCTTTCCGCGTTCTCCCGAGAGTTCTACTTCGAGTCAGCCAATTGACCTCACACCATTGCTGCTCATTTATTACAATCGCTTTTTTATAGGCCGCCGTTACGTAATGAGGACCCCTTCATTAAACGGGAAGCTTGAGAAGGGCTACTTTTATAACTTCGTGAGGAGCAACGTTCTTGTTATTGCAGTTTCGTTTATCGCTTCGTGTTGATGTGACCGTATACACCGATACTTCTGTATTGAACTCCTATGCGGTCCCATCGATTAATCAGGTTACTATATCAACTTTAATTTTATGCTCCTATTTAGTTTGAATGACTCGGTCAAAGTGCGTCAGGTCAGTCATTATGGTAAAGTCGTCACGATACGACTAGGGTTAATTAATTGTATCATAGTTAACTGCTATATCATGCAAATTGGGAAAGCTCTACCGCACTTAAGGTGGTTTTTATAGGGAATTATACTTTTGGACATTTTAGAGGTTTTTATATTCGGTAGGAAATGTTATTGTGGTTCAACTGGTGTGATTTTGATCTCGACAAGGTTCGAGTTGAATCCTAGATATGAAAATAAATATCAAATGTAAACAGTAAGTAAAACAATACACCAATTAATAAGGGTTATTGACTTGAATTGATCGTACAAACTTGAACATAATTAATAAATAAATGTTCAATCAGAGAAATTCACTTCAACTTTTCGTCGGAAAACGCTTTTCTTGAATTTCTTACGTCTTATCGTCTCATCTATCCACAACGGTCGACCGCGGTCTGGAATCATCAATCTTTCTAAACTTTTCTCATAAAAATGTTGTTTGTTCTGCAGGCAAAGTGGTGTGCGCGTCATGCGGCGGCAAGTGCAGCGGCGAGGTGCTGCGCGTGTCCGACAAGTACTTCCACACGGCGTGCTTCACGTGCCGCACGTGTGCCGCGTCGCTGGCGCGCGGCGGCTTCTTCTGCAAGGACGGCCACTACTACTGCCCGCAGGACTACCAGCGCGCCTTCGGCACGCGCTGCGCCGCTTGCAACCAGTACGTGGAGGGCGAGGTGGTCTCCGCGCTCGGCAACACTTACCATCAGAAGTGCTTTACCTGCGCGAGGTGCAAGTGAGTATCGCTCAGTTTCTTCTGCAAGGATGGCCACTACTACTACCCGCAGGACTACCAGCGCGCCTTAGGCACGCGTTGCGCCGCCTGCAACCAGTACGTGGAGGGCAAGGTGGTCTCCGCGCTCGGCAACTCCTACCATCAGAAGTGCTTTACCTGCGCGAGGTGCAAGTGAGTATCGCTCAGCTTCTTCTGCAAGGATGGCCACTACTAACCCGCAGGACTACCAGCGCGCCTTCGTCACGCGCTGCGTCGCTTGCAACCAGTACGTGGAGGGCGAGGTGGTCTCCGCGCTCGGCAACACTTACCATCAGAAGTGCTTTACCTGCGCGAGGTGCAAGTGAGTATCGCTCAGCTTCTTCTGCAAGGATGGCCACTACTAACCCGCAGGACTACCAGCGCGCCTTCGTCACGCGCTGCGTCGCCTGCAACCAGTACGTGGAGGGCGAGGTGGTCTCCGCGCTTGGCAACACCTACCATCAGAAATGCTTTACCTGCGCGAGGTGCAAGTGAGTATCGCTCAGCTTCTTCTGCAAGGATGGCCACTACTAACCCGCAGGACTACCAGCGCGCCTTCGTCACGCGCTGCGTCGCCTGCAACCAGTACGTGGAGGGCGAGGTGGTCTCCGCGCTTGGCAACACCTACCATCAGAAATGCTTTACCTGCGCGAGGTGCAAGTGAGTTATCGCTCGGCTTCTTCTGCAAGGACGGCCACTACTACTGCCCGCAGGACTAGCAGCGCGTACTAAACGCTTTGTGTTGATCAACTGCATCAAAATTACCTCTGCCTTATATATACTTTTCAAGCTACACTTCTCTTCGGATTCAGTGTATGGCTATATATTGTACCTTACCTTACCTTTTCTACTCGTTTTATATAAAAGGCTTGCTCTGTCCGGATGATGCGCATCGCTGATGCTGAATAGGCGACTGATTATAACTAAATATGTCTTTGACCATCTGGAGATGAATCCATACACGGTAATGAGAATTCATCACACTAGTCTGTGTTCCCTTAGTGGGAACGCATCAATACGTTTATTTTATTACCGCACCTGGTTGCAGCTGAACACTTGTGCCATAAAGACCTAATTGGTTTGAAATATTTATTCATACGAAATAGGAAGTTTATTTATAGGACCATTTCATGTCTCTTAATCCTCATTTGAACAGTCTTAGCCATGGGTGTATTTTGAAGTCCTAACCATAAACTGTCCTTTCTGTATCCATTGGGGCAGTTTGGGCCATAAACCGCTACGCAGACCTAGTGCACCACGAGCAGGTTAGCTTGGCTGAGTTCCGAAAGATGTTCGTTGGTACCCTTTACATTCCACACTCTATGAGATGGCACGGGATAAGCATGTGGGGGGGGGGGGGGGGCGGGGGGGGGGGGTCACAGTTTCTGCTCTGTTTTGGTTGAGGATGATCCTGAATGTTTAGTGTTCCCATCGTGATGATGTGTTGTCCCTGTGCAGACGCGCGTTCCCGTCGGGCGAGAAAGTGACGTACACGGGCGCGGAGGTGGTGTGTTCGGGCTGCGTGGCGGCGCCGCAGCGGCAGACCGCGCGCGCCGCGCCCGCGCAGCTGGCGGCCGCTGCGCCCACGCGCGAGCCCGCGCCCAGACCAGGCTCCGCCACGCCGCACGACCCGAATGGTGAGCCACCTGACATCCGTCGCAATAGCTTCACGATATCTCTTTTAGGGTTCAGACAGACAGACGTATCAGTCTGCTAACCACTAACTTAACAAAACAACCCACGAATGAAAACTACAGGAACCAAATTCATCATTCTTGAGTTCACTAATGGCTATGGCACAGCTTGAAGGCGGTGTCATCATATCACGGTCGTAACATTATGACTCTCTTAATGTAACAGTCATCTCTTTTTAGGTCGAAACACACAGACTGTAAATAAATGACCTGGACGCCCGCTGCAAAGCTGCAGTTATTGTGCAGTTGATATAACTGCATCAAAACAGCCAATCTGCTCGCAGGTGTCGTACAGTTGTCACGCCACGGAGTTGTAAGGAGTCAGTTGCCAGCTTGGATGCAGTTATGCTAACTCCATCCAAACTGTAGCTTACCAGCTTTTTTTTTGTGGCGTGGGAAATCATCCAATGAAATCTACCGCTCTGCGTGGAGCGGGAGGGCGTGTCAGACTCTTACTGTCTAAAACCCACCCCTGTTTGGTGCCCCTTCCCTGCCTGAGAGCCCAGGGGTGCGGTAACTCATTTTCAGAATTTATACGCTACCCCTAGGCATGCAGGCATCGACCACTCTTTGAGGCGCGCGTGGAACACTACACTACGCGCCGTCGACTCACGGTCCTAGTGCTGATCTGACAGCGAGCTACCCACTGCTCGCCGGCCGCAGGCCCGGGTCTGCGGTGGCCGGAGATCGTCTCGCGACGTTCTACGCCCAGTACCTCTCCTGCGGTGTTAGCGGCCGGGGCCGTGAGGGCCACTCCGTTGAGCTTCCCTAACGCGTCCCGCCTTCGTCTTCGCGAGCATTACTGCTTCGCAGAAGGCGGAAACTGCTTCCCATTCCCTCTCGCTCCGTACCATGGCCTGAACCAGGGCCGGGCACGAGAGGTCGCCGCCACCTATCGCATCCACGAGAACACGGCGGCGCTCCGCCCAAGCAGGGCAGATCTCCACCGTGTCCTCTGGGCGATCCGCGCAGTGGTAACACCCGGGCGTTTACTCCCGCCTGATCTGATGTAGTAACCTCCCGAAACAACCGTGTCCGGTGAGGACCTGCGTCAGGCGGCAGGTGCGGACGCCGTGACGCCTCTCCAGCCACTCCTCGAAGAGGGGCACTACCGCCGCAATGGTGGCGTGCCCAGCGCTGGGTTGCGACAGTCACTGCCTCCATGTCGCCATGAGATCCTGCCGGAGCTCCGTCCGCCGAGCCGCGAGGTGTCGCGGCAGCAGAGTTTCGCCCCGGGGTTTGGCCTTCTCGCGCCACTCCCAGAGCAGCGCAAGATCCTTGGCCTCCAGATCCCATGGTGACAGTCCTTCAAGGAGGCTGTAGCTTAGCAGCTGGCGTGCAATTCATTTCTATATAGTCTGTCTATTTGGACCCCTACTTTTAGGTGCCATCCATAAATTACGTCACACGTTAAGGGGAGGGGAGAGGGGCGACAAAGTGTGATATTATTGTGTGACGAAAGGGTCAGAGGAGTTATAAGCTTCGTGTTTCTTACATAGTAATTTCAAAAAAGTTTGGCAAATCCAAAAGTGCACGCCTCGTATCGTTCATTTCTTTTTGTACTGAAAATAAATTGTATTGATAAATGATAAAGCAAAAAAAAAAAAACCTTCAATATCTCCAGAACCAGTGGATGCCCAGGTATAGTCTAGTGGAAAAAAAATATCCAAATAATGGGTAGAATATATGTAGCTTTCGTCTTTCTACACCCGATATATTATAAAAGGTACTGGTCATTAAAAAAACTCTAAAAAATCCATCTATACCTCTTAAGCTAAAAAGACAGACATTCAACTCCTGCATCCTGCCTGTTATGTCGTATGGCGGACAAACATGGCAAAAGACATAGCTAAATTAGAAACATGCTAACACAACATGGAGCGTAGTATACTAAAACTGAAGAGAAAGGATAAAGTAAAACTAAAGGTAATAAGGAAGAAAACTAATATTACAGATGTTACATGCACAGTAAAAAAACTAAAATGGCAGTGGGCAGGCCACACTATCAGAAGCCAAATAGAGAAATGGACCAAAGACGTCAGTGAATGGTACCCGAGGGACGGGATGAGGAAAAGAGGAAGACCAGTGCGTAGATGGGAGGATGATCTGAGAGCGACAGCAGGCACAACATGGAGGAGGAAAGGTCACGATCGTGAACTAAGAAGGATCTGGGGGAGGCTATGCTGGAAATCAAAACAAACTCTCTACCGATGTCTGATGTTCAACTTTTTTAATGTAAATATAATTTTAAGTTTGTTAATAAAGGCTATTTGAATTTGAATACAATAAATTCATAGCAAAAAAAAAAAAAAAACAAGCTTTTAGCAGGGAGAATGAACTAAAACGTTGAAAATAAATTCTAATATGTATTTGGCGTGTAGGTACTTACCTATATTCTTAAAAGCTTGAGGCACAGAATTTGGCGTGTTGTTTTAACACAGAGATGCCCTGGCCACCTTCCAGCTTCATCGTCAGTCCCTGGATATCGTATAGGTGTAAAGTGCTCCTCAAAACGAATCAATCGATCCCAATCTCGGTGGGGTTATGTTGTTTTATCACAGAGATGCCGTGGCCACCTTCCGTCACCATCAGAACAACTCCGTAGTACCATATCATTGTATTGACTCCGAAGATACATAAGTACACCAAATTTGAGTCCAATCGGACTCAAATTTGGTATCAGTTTTAATAAAATATTAAAAAAAAAAAACGATAGAAATCATCCGGACATCAACGAAAATTCTGGTCAAACTCTTTTTTCTTTAAAGTAGCAGAAAAAATGTTTTTTCGCGTTATGAGGCGTGCAATTGACAATAGAACTAATTTCGTGACTGCTGTTTTGATGAATTAAAATTGCAAAATATGTGACGTCACACTAGGCAGGTGGAATCTCACAAATGTGACCAACTGTGACAAAGACTTCGGGGGGTGTCAAAAATCATAAAATTCGTGTGACTTAATTTAATGATAGTCCCTAACAATAAGCGAGTCATAATTTTGCGACAGTGATATGTCGGCACTGCTTTCACGCTTTGCAAAGAGGGAACCCACGTAGGACGCCTTTGAACCTTGGACGTGACATGCACATGATATTCAAAGTATATTGTATGTATGTCTGAAGAAATTATTTTATGTGTCGTTAACCTACGAATGACAAGAAAAACTATTGTTAGTTAGCTGCTAGACAGAACAGGTCGTCGTCAAGTGGAGCGAGTGAGCGACACAACGAAGGAACTGAATTCCGTGTCACAGGACTTGCATATGTATGGGGTGTAGCGAACGCTTTCTACTTTCCATGAGATCGCATATCGATCAAGATGCGATACGTTGACCCTTGACCTTGAGCGACCGTGACGACGTGCGCCTCACGACGGGCACACGGCTACAGAGGCCGCGTCAAGCTAGCTTGCCGAACTCACGCACTTTTAGCAGTTCCACGAAAACTATCGGATATTGCCCAATCGCGTGCAGGACGCTAGCGGTGATTGACCGTTTAATCAAGCTCTCAAGACCTATGGGGTCTTTGACGTGTGTTGCTAGGAGTCGTCCTTCTGTACTTTTTACGCCATGTTGCTAATAATAACTGACAAAACAACATGCGACATGGACCTTTTTGTGTTGATCATTGTGAGCTTGTAATGTTTTGCTTCATTTCAGAATGTGCGGGATGTAGACAAGAACTATCAGAAGGACAAGCTCTCGTAGCATTAGACAGGTGAGGTGATGCACCGCTTATCTATCTTGTTACAATTTTTTTTTTAAACAGATATTGTTTCCTCGTAGTTACTGGGTAACCCCGGGCTATATTTATATCAACGATTGGTCACAAAATTAATCAAATAAAATAAAGAACGAGGGCGGCGCCGGCGGTAGGACGTGGGCTAAAGGTCGCGCCATCTCCGTGCCTAATTGGACTCATTTATTTATTGCTTCAGGACTTTATGCAAAGTGACCCGCCGGTCAGACTCGTAAAATATTAATGGAGGCCTGGCGTTCCCAATTACGGGCAGGTAGTGCCGACTCATCATAAATAATTTCGTGAGAGTTTACACAGGAAGGAAGTTTTGAATTTTTGCTAGTTTATGGTCACCGGGTGAGTGGTGACTTATTTATTTTTACAGAAAACTTACAAACTATGCTTTACTAAGATGACATATCCCCTCATCAATTCATATGATTGAGGAATGGCTTGTGTTGTGTTGCACAGACAATGGCACACGTGGTGCTTCGCGTGCGGCGAGTGCGGCGCGGTGCTGCAGGGCGAGTACATGGGGCGCGACGGCGTGCCGTACTGCGAGCGCGACTACCAGCGCATGTACGGCGTCCGCTGCGCCTACTGCCAGCGGTACATCTCCGGCAAAGTGCTGCAGGTACCTGCTCACTCCTCACTCATATACAGGGACAGTACATGGGGCGCGACGGCGTGCCGTACTGCGAGCGCGACTACCAGCGCATGTACGGCGTGCGCTGCGCCTACTGCCAGCGGTACATCTCCGGCAAAGTGCTGCAGGTACCTGCTCACTCCTCACTCATATACAGGGACAGTACATGGGGCGCGACGGCGTGCCGTACTGCGAGCGCGACTACCAGCGCATGTACGGCGTGCGCTGCGCCTACTGCCAGCGGTACATCTCCGGCAAAGTGCTGTAGGTACCTGCTCACTCTTCACTCATATACAGGGACAGTGCGGATATTCTATCACAAATATTCTATCACTTTTTTTCCTGTTATGACAGTTTACAACATATAAAGGCTTTGACAAGATTGATTATGTACTGTTGCTTGATAAATTCGCCCTAAATGGAATCCTATAAAACTTTTATGCTGGCTAGCTTTGTGTATTTCTAACCGCTGCCGAAGAGGCATTTTCAATGGATAAAGGTCTAATATAACAGAAGTACCACCAGGTGTTCCACAAGGCTCTATCCTTGATCCTATACTATTTACATTTTTCGTCAGTTTCCACAATACTAAGCTCTTTCCTAACACTAGTCCAATAATATAGAATCGTTGTTGCCAAGTCCACATCTTGGTTGGTATCACTGAGAAATCTGTGCGGTAGTAACATGCGCGGACGCATAACAATGCGTGGTGAGTCACCCGCGACTGTTTGTGTACTTGATATAATCGCCGATCGTTATCGATGTGGTTTACCTACACAGCGGATATCTTGCTTATTAAAATAACTTTAAAAGTTTTATATTTCGTCTGAATTCTTGGACTGCGGTATGGTAATGATTTCCTAATTACAGGTTTGATTGTAACATCAATATTCTTTATTTGGTCTTGTTTGTTCTTCTGGCATACATCATCTTGTATCCTATATCTAGTCCGACGCCGTATCTGACACATATCAATGTTTATCCTATAATTTCCGTGTTCCCTTTAGGAAGCATCTGATTCATTCGGTTACACAACTCAATGATAACAACAATAGTATCGTTGGTAACGGGTGTCGTGACGTGTGGCGGTGTGGCGCGTCATATCGCGGCCGTGACGTCACAAAACGGGACGCGCTTGTTGTGATACCCGCGTGACGCCACACGCATTGTTCCGAGTTGTATTGTTACACAAATAACTGCCGTTACTGCGTGTCAGTACCCAGCGCATGCATCCGTTGCATCACGAACTGATCATCTTTCTTGATGAGCATCGATGAGAGTAGTCGACCGATTTCATCGTTTTGGTTTTGTGCCTAGAATTTGCAGCGATGTACGACGAAGGAAAATAGAGATATTAATGAGATTTTTATGCAGAAAACCGTCAAAAATGTAGGTATGTTCACCGCTTGTATGTGTGCTTATCGTATATTTTTAGTAAACGTATGGCTTACGTGTGCAGGCCGGCGAGAACCACCACTTCCACCCGACGTGCGCGCGCTGCAGCAAGTGCGGTGACCCGTTCGGCGATGGCGAGGAGATGTTCCTGCAGGGCGCCGCCATCTGGCACCCGCGCTGCGGGCCCGCGCCGCTCGACCCCGCCGACCTGGACGCCAGCGACGCGGCGGCGCACGACCGCGCCTCTGCTGACCTGCAGGTGACGCACACACGACACTCACACCCACACACCCTACACACAAGTGCGGCGACCCGAGGAGATGTTCCTGCAGGGCGCCGCCATCTGGCACCCGCGCTGCGGGCCCGCGCCGCTCGACCCCGCCGACCTGGACGCCAGCGACGCGGCGGCGCACGACCGCGCCTCTGCTGACCTGCAGGTGACGCACACACGACACTCACACCCACACACCCTACACACAAGTGCGGCGACCCGAGGAGATGTTCCTGCAGGGCGCCGCCATCTGGCACCCGCGCTGCGGGCCCGCGCCGCTCGACCCCGCCGACCTGGACGCCAGCGACGCGGCGGCGCACGACCGCGCCTCTGCTGACCTGCAGGTGACGCACACACGACACTCACACCCACACACCCTACACACAAGTGCGGCGACCCGAGGAGATGTTCCTGCAGGGCGCCGCCATCTGGCACCCGCGCTGCGGGCCCGCGCCGCTCGACCCCGCCGACCTGGACGCCAGCGACGCGGCGGCGCACGACCGCGCCTCTGCTGACCTGCAGGTGACGCACACACGACACTCACACCCACACACCCTACACACAAGTGCGGCGACCCGAGGAGATGTTCCTGCAGGGCGCCGCCATCTGGCACCCGCGCTGCGGGCCCGCGCCGCTCGACCCCGCCGACCTGGACGCCAGCGACGCGGCGGCGCACGACCGCGCCTCTGCTGACCTGCAGGTGACGCACACACGACACTCACACCCACACACCCTACACACAAGTGCGGCGACCCGAGGAGATGTTCCTGCAGGGCGCCGCCATCTGGCACCCGCGCTGCGGGCCCGCGCCGCTCGACCCCGCCGACCTGGACGCCAGCGACGCGGCGGCGCACGACCGCGCCTCTGCTGACCTGCAGGTGACGCACACACGACACTCACACCCACACACCCTACACACAAGTGCGGCGACCCGAGGAGATGTTCCTGCAGGGCGCCGCCATCTGGCACCCGCGCTGCGGGCCCGCGCCGCTCGACCCCGCCGACCTGGACGCCAGCGACGCGGCGGCGCACGACCGCGCCTCTGCTGACCTGCAGGTGACGCACACACGACACTCACACCCACACACCCTACACACAAGTGCGGCGACCCGAGGAGATGTTCCTGCAGGGCGCCGCCATCTGGCACCCGCGCTGCGGGCCCGCGCCGCTCGACCCCGCCGACCTGGACGCCAGCGACGCGGCGGCGCACGACCGCGCCTCTGCTGACCTGCAGGTGACGCACACACGACACTCACACCCACACACCCTACACACAAGTGCGGCGACCCGAGGAGATGTTCCTGCAGGGCGCCGCCATCTGGCACCCGCGCTGCGGGCCCGCGCCGCTCGACCCCGCCGACCTGGACGCCAGCGACGCGGCGGCGCACGACCGCGCCTCTGCTGACCTGCAGGTGACGCACACACGACACTCACACCCACACACCCTACACACAAGTGCGGCGACCCGAGGAGATGTTCCTGCAGGGCGCCGCCATCTGGCACCCGCGCTGCGGGCCCGCGCCGCTCGACCCCGCCGACCTGGACGCCAGCGACGCGGCGGCGCACGACCGCGCCTCTGCTGACCTGCAGGTGACGCACACACGACACTCACACCCACACACCCTACACACAAGTGCGGCGACCCGAGGAGATGTTCCTGCAGGGCGCCGCCATCTGGCACCCGCGCTGCGGGCCCGCGCCGCTCGACCCCGCCGACCTGGACGCCAGCGACGCGGCGGCGCACGACCGCGCCTCTGCTGACCTGCAGGTGACGCACACACGACACTCACACCCACACACCCTACACACAAGTGCGGCGACCCGAGGAGATGTTCCTGCAGGGCGCCGCCATCTGGCACCCGCGCTGCGGGCCCGCGCCGCTCGACCCCGCCGACCTGGACGCCAGCGACGCGGCGGCGCACGACCGCGCCTCTGCTGACCTGCAGGTGACGCACACACGACACTCACACCCACACACCCTACACACAAGTGCGGCGACCCGAGGAGATGTTCCTGCAGGGCGCCGCCATCTGGCACCCGCGCTGCGGGCCCGCGCCGCTCGACCCCGCCGACCTGGACGCCAGCGACGCGGCGGCGCACGACCGCGCCTCTGCTGACCTGCAGGTGACGCACACACGACACTCACACCCACACACCCTACACACAAGTGCGGCGACCCGAGGAGATGTTCCTGCAGGGCGCCGCCATCTGGCACCCGCGCTGCGGGCCCGCGCCGCTCGACCCCGCCGACCTGGACGCCAGCGACGCGGCGGCGCACGACCGCGCCTCTGCTGACCTGCAGGTGACGCACACACGACACTCACACCCACACACCCTACACACAAGTGCGGCGACCCGAGGAGATGTTCCTGCAGGGCGCCGCCATCTGGCACCCGCGCTGCGGGCCCGCGCCGCTCGACCCCGCCGACCTGGACGCCAGCGACGCGGCGGCGCACGACCGCGCCTCTGCTGACCTGCAGGTGACGCACACACGACACTCACACCCACACACCCTACACACAAGTGCGGCGACCCGAGGAGATGTTCCTGCAGGGCGCCGCCATCTGGCACCCGCGCTGCGGGCCCGCGCCGCTCGACCCCGCCGACCTGGACGCCAGCGACGCGGCGGCGCACGACCGCGCCTCTGCTGACCTGCAGGTGACGCACACACGACACTCACACCCACACACCCTACACACAAGTGCGGCGACCCGAGGAGATGTTCCTGCAGGGCGCCGCCATCTGGCACCCGCGCTGCGGGCCCGCGCCGCTCGACCCCGCCGACCTGGACGCCAGCGACGCGGCGGCGCACGACCGCGCCTCTGTTGACCTGCAGGTGACGCACACACGACACTCACACCCACACACCCTACACACAAGTGCGGCGACCCGAGGAGATGTTCCTGCAGGGCGCCCCTCGACCCCGCCGACCTGGACGCCAGCGACTCTCACACGGACACAACAAAGACGGACACGACATACACACCCTATACAAACACGGTGTAGCGACATCTATGACGCCACAAACGAACCTAAAATCAACAAATTCTATATCACGCAAGCAGAGTTCTCCGCGCGATTTGAACAATAACAGTCCGAAATCAACCATCGGGCATTTGACCCGGACCAGACACAACACCCGTCTGGTCGGAGGGTCCTCCCTTTTCAATGGAGGTTTGAACCGGGCTAACCCGATAAACCCACCCTCAAAAGAATGTGTCTATTCGTAGAATTCTATTATCTTCCAAAATGATATTTTTATGATTTTAGTAGTACACTACCTGCACAGTAGACACGAGTTGTAAATACTTCACCGAGGGATGTGAGATGTCGTCCAGTTGCGTGGCTCACATCGTATAGTTGTTAGCTGCACCGTCACCGTAGCTGTAGAGTCGTACTGGAGATCCTGCCGACGCATATTGTTTGATTGTATTGCCTCATGTGAACTTAAATTACATTACAATTATTTGTTGATATGCGTCGGTAGGACCAGATAACATACTTATTTTGCTCTTTTATTTTTATATTTTCTGTCAGTGATTTTGTACCGTGTTTAGTGACGGTTGCATTTTATTGATTACAGTACTGCAGCTTCCCTGAACACTGCATTCAATATAAAATATTGCATTCTCACTCTTTTATTATTGTTTTGTGTATGATGCAGGAGGTAAATGACTTCTGAGATCAAATTTAACGATTATTTCTAAAGTAAACAACACCATGTCGTCATTTAGTTCATCAGTTTACTAAATATTTTTTGCTCTTTTACTTAAGTCATTTACACTCTACTACGTCTTGCTTGTGCTTTTCGAGCTTTACGGCAAAACTTATCAAACAAGTTCTCGTTGATTTTCTGTCTTTATATTAAAGTAAATTATCAGTATGCCTAATTTGGATCACAAGTAAGGCGTCGTTTGTTCACGTACGCTCGTCGTCTTCTCGTTAAAATTTTGTGATAGTAAAACATTGCTATCAGGTCAAACTTGGACGAAGAGGTTTGGAAGGAGAAAGGGGGGGGGGGGCTTTGCCCGGACGTGGGACACAAATTAGGCTGTTATGTGAAAAAAACATTGCCAAAACGAGAGCATACGTGTACAAACAAAAAATGATTTATAATTTTGAGTGTTTATTTGCATCGGGCCGCTTGTCACGTGTCAACTGTCCCACTGGTTGTCTCGTGCGGGCGGCCCAGCGCGCGGCGGCCGGCGCAACACGTGACTGTGACGTAACGTGTGCTGTCGATGTCAAACCTATGTCTCTGGGTGCTAGCTCTCCCTGGAAACCTATAATAGACATGATACATTAAAGCCCCGTATTCATAGGAAGCAAAAGTTATTAAAAAAACAATTTAAAAAAAATAGAACTAGATGATTTCGGTGTCTCTTTTAAAGTCCAGATATTATCTTGATCAAATTGTAATGAGGACTAAGCAGGTTAATGTCTGGGATGGAACGATAGAACCACTGACATTGTAACACAAATGTCAGCAATCGTGTAGCTCAACTCAGAATTTGATGATAAACTAGTTGCGCGACATTATTCCCAGCGACATTTGATGTTGCAGGGAACAAAATTTAACAAGGTGTTACCAAGCTTTTGCTAAGTTTGAATACTGGGCTACTAGCCCACGTGTATATGCAGCACACGTTGCGTCCCGCGCGCAGTGCGGCCGCGCGTGACGTCGCTTGTTGTCTTCAGTTCTCGCTGCGCTCGCGCACGCCCAGCGTCAACGGCTCCTACACCAGCCCCTACAGTAGCTTGACCAGAAAGGTCCGTCACACACACTTTTATTTTTTTATCATTATTTTTTTTACTTTGGGTGTGCTCTTGGAAGTTTCAAAGCATTTGGTTAATTTGGAAAATTGTACACAAAAAAGAAAACGAAATTAATTCGATGAAGTTTTGCTTTATAAAACAGTTTAAAAAAAAAACTCATTTAATGCTCCATATACTCGTTATTACAAACACTAAGCCACTTCTAAATGAATATCTGAATAAAAGCGCACTGTGGAATTTTTAACGCTCGGCTCAGCATCGAGATTTGAAAATCCAACAGTGCGAATAATATTTAGGCATTAATTTAGGTGTCACCTAGTCTAATAAAAACAGGGAACAGTCTCATTTCAAGGGCACACACGTTTAATATTATTATGAGTTGACACATTTACACGTTTCAGTTGATGTTCAGTTATTTATGTTGTTCTTTACTGTGTGATGTACTCAATATCGTCGTTCTCCCTCCGCGCACGACCCAAGCATGTGGATGTGTTGACTAACTGGGGGTTTCACCTGTAACGTGTATCTTGATCTTTTAGACTTATTTTAGAAGAGAATTAGCCAAATATTGGAAAAAATAAATAAAAATAAATGTAGATTTCGAATGAAAAAATCGTCGTACATTACTACGCGCAAAGCTACGGCGTAGCTCATGCTGTGCTACGATGACGTAGCCGGCCGTAATGTCTACGTAAACATTAATTTGAAATTAGGTTGCATCCACTATTTACCAGTTTTCGATTAGATGTTGGGCTGAGTTTTGGGGAACTTGAAAGTTTTTGACAGTGAAATTGAAATAGTTAGTGCAATTTCACGAGATTTCCTAACGATATCTTAATATTGGCATGCCATACAAATTAATTCAGTATTTATTTGAACTAAATTCTCTTCGCAAAGCTTTACGGTTTTACTGTGGCGTTTATTTTTTTTTACAAACTGGTTTCTTCAATGCAATGCGATTTATCTCGTCACGCAATCAATCCTTTGGCCGTAACCAACGTAACCATGCCAATATTAAGTTGTTCAACCTAAAATGCACTAAAGTTCCGATTATAATATACTTGGGTACATAAAGGTACATGAAGGCTGCGCGATCCGCTGGATGCGAAACACTTGGGGAGGTCTATGTCCAGCTGTGGACATCTATAAGCTGAGATGACGATGATGCTGGATCTTCTTCTGTTGATGTTCTGATGAGTGGAGGGATGTGTTGCAGTACGGCTACCGCGCGGTGTCGCCGGGGCTGGTGCTGCGCGAGTACCGCGAGCTGGGTGCGTGCTCGCCGCACCGCATCACCACGTACTCCTACCTCACCAGCGAGCCGAGCTACCTGCGTCGCCCGCTGCAGCCCTACGACCGGCCGCCGACCTCGCCGCACTTCCACCGCCCGCCATGTACGTATACACCACACTATACTACCGCACCGCATCACCACGTACTCCTACCTCACCAGCGAGCCGAGCTACCTGCGTCGCCCGCTGCAGCCCTACGACCGGCCGCCGACCTCGCCGCACTTCCACCGCCCGCCATGTACGTATACACCACACTATACTACCGCACCGCATCACCACGTACTCCTACCTCACCAGCGAGCCGAGCTACCTGCGTCGCCCGCTGCAGCCCTACGACCGGCCGCCGACCTCGCCGCACTTCCACCGCCCGCCATGTACGTATACACCACACTATACTACCGCACCGCATCACCACGTACTCCTACCTCACCAGCGAGCCGAGCTACCTGCGTCGCCCGCTGCAGCCCTACGACCGGCCGCCGACCTCGCCGCACTTCCACCGCCCGCCATGTACGTATACACCACACTATACTACCGCACCGCATCACCACGTACTCCTACCTCACCAGCGAGCCGAGCTACCTGCGTCGCCCGCTGCAGCCCTACGACCGGCCGCCGACCTCGCCGCACTTCCACCGCCCGCCATGTACGTATACACCACACTATACTACCGCACCGCATCACCACGTACTCCTACCTCACCAGCGAGCCGAGCTACCTGCGTCGCCCGCTGCAGCCCTACGACCGGCCGCCGACCTCGCCGCACTTCCACCGCCCGCCATGTACGTATACACCACACTATACTACCGCACCGCATCACCACGTACTCCTACCTCACCAGCGAGCCGAGCTACCTGCGTCGCCCGCTGCAGCCCTACGACCGGCCGCCGACCTCGCCGCACTTCCACCGCCCGCCATGTACGTATACACCACACTATACTACCGCACCGCATCACCACGTACTCCTACCTCACCAGCGAGCCGAGCTACCTGCGTCGCCCGCTGCAGCCCTACGACCGGCCGCCGACCTCGCCGCACTTCCACCGCCCGCCATGTACGTATACACCACACTATACTACCGCACCGCATCACCACGTACTCCTACCTCACCAGCGAGCCGAGCTACCTGCGTCGCCCGCTGCAGCCCTACGACCGGCCGCCGACCTCGCCGCACTTCCACCGCCCGCCATGTACGTATACACCACACTATACTACCGCACCGCATCACCACGTACTCCTACCTCACCAGCGAGCCGAGCTACCTGCGTCGCCCGCTGCAGCCCTACGACCGGCCGCCGACCTCGCCGCACTTCCACCGCCCGCCATGTACGTATACACCACACTATACTACCGCACCGCATCACCACGTACTCCTACCTCACCAGCGAGCCGAGCTACCTGCGTCGCCCGCTGCAGCCCTACGACCGGCCGCCGACCTCGCCGCACTTCCACCGCCCGCCATGTACGTATACACCACACTATACTACCGCACCGCATCACCACGTACTCCTACCTCACCAGCGAGCCGAGCTACCTGCGTCGCCCGCTGCAGCCCTACGACCGGCCGCCGACCTCGCCGCACTTCCACCGCCCGCCATGTACGTATACACCACACTATACTACCGCACCGCATCACCACGTACTCCTACCTCACCAGCGAGCCGAGCTACCTGCGTCGCCCGCTGCAGCCCTACGACCGGCCGCCGACCTCGCCGCACTTCCACCGCCCGCCATGTACGTATACACCACACTATACTACCGCACCGCATCACCACGTACTCCTACCTCACCAGCGAGCCGAGCTACCTGCGTCGCCCGCTGCAGCCCTACGACCGGCCGCCGACCTCGCCGCACTTCCACCGCCCGCCATGTACGTATACACCACACTATACTACCGCACCGCATCACCACGTACTCCTACCTCACCAGCGAGCCGAGCTACCTGCGTCGCCCGCTGCAGCCCTACGACCGGCCGCCGACCTCGCCGCACTTCCACCGCCCGCCATGTACGTATACACCACACTATACTACCGCACCGCATCACCACGTACTCCTACCTCACCAGCGAGCCGAGCTACCTGCGTCGCCCGCTGCAGCCCTACGACCGGCCGCCGACCTCGCCGCACTTCCACCGCCCGCCATGTACGTATACACCACACTATACTACCGCACCGCATCACCACGTACTCCTACCTCACCAGCGAGCCGAGCTACCTGCGTCGCCCGCTGCAGCCCTACGACCGGCCGCCGACCTCGCCGCACTTCCACCGCCCGCCATGTACGTATACACCACACTATACTACCGCACCGCATCACCACGTACTCCTACCTCACCAGCGAGCCGAGCTACCTGCGTCGCCCGCTGCAGCCCTACGACCGGCCGCCGACCTCGCCGCACTTCCACCGCCCGCCATGTACGTATACACCACACTATACTACCGCACCGCATCACCACGTATTCCTACCTCACAAGTGAGCCGAGCTACTTGCGCCGCCCGCCATGTACGGTCACCCAAGAAAGTGCACTAGCACGTTTAGAGTCGTTTTGCTATGAACACACGGTAGGTACAGTCCTTACGTCTGTATGTGAAATCGACACGGTGCACACACCACAAAGACTTCACACACACGTCTTATCGTATCCATACGCGTCGGTCTCGTATGGTCTCGTAACACGAAACAAAAAACATATTTAAAAAAAAAAAAAAACAACAATTATTCGTTAAAAGTAGTTTATTTTACTTACAGGTAACATAATTCAACAAATTATTATAACTGCCTACTTCTGTCGAATAAGATGTGAAATATATGTCAAGAAACTTAAAATCAATATTTATTGTTGTTGACGTATGAAAATAATGTTTACAATTTTAAATGGATTTATTTCACCATAAACATTAAGCGTCGATCATGTAGTTTTAGTACATAGGTAAATCATGGGTTTTGAGGTTATAGCTAAGTATTCGTTTTCTTTACGAAAAGAAGATTGAAACTAAACCTCAAATTTTTAATCCTTATACAGGGTGACTGGTAATTAGTGACCGAAACTTAAACACGTGATTGACTCATGATAAAGAACAACTTTCTCAAAGAAACATTTAATGAGACAGAACGCGGCGGCTAAGTGATAAAAGAGAATGAGTTTAAAAAAAGTGTGTGTGTGTGCCTATGTACGCACGTAAGAAGTTATACTTCTTTGGCGTAACAAGATAAAAAAACCAAACTGTCACAACTGTACAAAAGGCAAACAATCATTCTCCATGAACCACAGACCATAGCTAACTTCAGGGTGTCGGTTCTAGCTAACTTCAACCTGTGAATTTTGTGTGACAGTGATGCGCGCGCATCTTAAAATTTCACTCTCATCTTTTTTTCATAACGCGCCTAAAGAAGTATAACTTCAAAAGTGTTTCTTTGGGAAAGTTGTTTGTTATCATGAGCAATCACGTGTTTAAGTATCGGTCACTAATTACCAGTCACCCTATACACGGAGATATTACTAAAATGAAGTAAATTCTTTTTCTACAAGAAATACGTCAAACACTGACAAACAACATGTTGAATACGTGCTGAATAAAGTCTTAGCATTAACTTGTCTAAGACTTGAACCGTAGGTAAAACAAAATACTTTTGTTAATACTTTGTATAACCCCCATTATTCTCGATACAGTCAAGTAGACGTTGACGCATGGAGCCTACGAGATTAAAACATATTTCTGTTCCTCTTATTTTTTCCCATATCTCCATGCAATGCGACTTCAACTAGTCAAGACATCTCTCATTCCGGGCTTCCCACCTTTGCACCATCAAACCCCATAAATTTTATATTGGTTTGAGATCAGGAGATCGCTGGCCATGGAACGACAGCTATCTCCGGGTGTCTGGTAAACCAGACACGCACAGTGCTCGCCAGCTGAATAGGACAATTATCCTGGACAAATGTTATTTTTGTAACATCTTCAGCTGGATAAACGTTGCGGACTGCAAAAACAAATAACAAAAATAACTTTATATATTTATTAGTTGTTGTTAGTTACCCTTCGGGTACGGAACCCTAAAAATACCGTAAGAAACATTTGCGATGTCACTTACACTTAGTCCAGTTTCATTAGGTTGTGTTATATTACCTCCGCTGTTACGCAGCGCAATGATATTTGCTCTTGCTTCGATGTTAATATTTAATTGTATTTTTAAAATGATAGATAACTAACAACACCGCTAATAGATTTAAACAATCGTCACTAACCAATTACAACAACGTTCTATTAGATGAATAGTCGTAATGAACTGCATCTGTCTACCTCACAGAAATCAAAATAATTTACCTAAGTAGTTTATGATACTAACTTTATTATATAAATGAAACATAAGAAGGAGACAAAATACTAATGCGTAACGAACTGCTACTATAATAATTATGAAATATTAACATGTAACTACTAACTAGGTAAAAAAATAACAAAAACCATAAAAGTAATTATAAAAAAGTAACAAAAAATGAATAGACGCAGGTGAGATTTGAAACCACGGATCGCCACTATATAAACCAGGTCGCCTTATCCACTACGCTAACATGCCACATACTAAGGTTGTTGAAATTATGAACTGTTATCAGTTGCAGACAAAGTGAGTGTGTGTGCGTGTCTATAGTATAGAAACCACTTAAAGAAGAAGGTCGTAAGTCAAAGCAAAGCGCCAATCTACTGCTTTGCGAGATTGCCTATAAACTTTTGAACCTATACTGTACGTATAAATTTAGTGACGTCAGTTTATGTTTCGTATCTTAGCAGCCTTTTATTTGATACCTATAACATAAGAATGCATAAAAGATAACTATTGCGCCATATCTTTTTTTTTTTCTTTTTTTTTTTGGTTTTTAATTGTGTCTGCTAATGAGGGGCTTGAAGGGTATGTATGCAAAATTTTAAATTTTAAATTAAAAATTAAATTAAATTTCTTTTATTTCGAACAGCAGTCCATATAGTGTTAGTAATACATAAATCAAAATTATTACCTGGTGTTAGTACCAATCATTCTTCGCTACCGTTTTTAGGATACTGTTTCGACTGTCCCTCTCCTCAGCAGTGACGCTGATTTTTTTACGCAAAATCGCGTGAAAACCGCCCGTACAAGTTTGTGCAAACATTATTGAGGCACTGCAGTATCGAGGCAGTCTCAAACTAGCGTGTTACCCGTCAAGCCCCTCATTAGCAGACACAATTAAAAACCTATTGTCGCGTCTCCTTTAGGAGACGGGAGGGGCCTGACGGTACGTTTATACACCTGTATACAGCATGTAACAAAAACTAAGTCAAATTCTGAAGAGTATTATTTGGTATTGTACCTACTCCGTACACAAATAATTTACGTAACCATTTAATGGATATGAGATTATTATTTTTCCTCAATTAATATATGTAAAAAAAACATACAGACGAATTGAGAACCTCCTCTTTTTTGAAGTCGGTTAATTAATAATAAAAAAAAAAAACTTACCAAAGGCGACACTGGTGGGTCGACAAAGTTCACTTACAGTTTCGTGTCAAAGAAGAGAATAAAAAAATTTGCCCGGCCGGTGGAGTGTGGCCAACTTATAATAATTACCCTTAATAGTGTTTAATTTCGCATGGTTTATAAAAATAAATAACTTTTTGTTTTTATGACTTCAATTTTTTCTACTATTTTTTCAAGTACGTATGTTTAACCAGGAATACGCCCTTATTGGATCGATTTTTGTTACATGCTGTGTATATTTCCCTCATTATACAGGTTGTTTTTATAATGTGTTTTACCTCCTTGCTTATGTTTGTGTAGTGCCTTGTATCGTAACGTGAGCAAGTTGTCCAGTATTGACCCCGTGCCGTCCTGTTGTTGCAGCGTCGGCCAGCACGCGTGCGTCGTCGCGGCCCGGCAGCAAGGCGTCCTCGCGGCCCGGCATGCGGGCGCTCGTGGACTCCATCCGCAGCGAGACGCCGCGGCCCAAGTCTCCGCACATGAACAACGAGGTGGGCCACCCAGCTGCAGCCGTGACCCAACGTACTGGGGCATGGCAGGCCGGTTGACTGGCTGCCAGTCATAATGATAAGTGAGAGAGAGAGTGATGGATGAACAAGATCTGCTGTCAGAGTAGTGAAGAGAGAGCAATGTGCGTTATACAGAAGCCAGAGCAAACAAGCCATGGCAATTGTTATGAATTAATTTCTCAACAATAAAAGTATTGAGGCTGCTGTTACAAAGATCCGAGCTTCCGAAGGGAAGCCAGTACGAGTAGATTTGTATGACCGCCTCGCCGCCGCTGGGCCATAGTAATAAGATGCTTTTCATAGTTAGTCATGAACGGTACTTGGTGTTTCAGGAGCCCATCGAACTATCGCACTACCCGGCGGCGTTCAAGCCGGCGCCCGGCACGCAGCCCAAGATCGAGCGCGACGACTTCCCCGCGCCGCCCTACCCCTACACCGACCCAGGTACCTACGACACTAGCCACTACACCGACCCACCTACCTACGACACTAGCCACTACACCGACCCAGGTACCTACGACACTAGCCACTACACCGACCCACCTACCTACGACACTAGCCACTACACCGATCCAGGTACCTACGACACTAGCCACTACACCGACCCACCTACCTACGACACTAGCCACTACACCGACCCAGGTACCTACGACACTAGCCACTACACCGACCCACCTACCTACGACACTAGCCACTACACCGATCCAGGTACCTACGACACTAGCCACTACACCGACCCACCTACCTACGACACTAGCCACTACACCGATCCAGGTACCTACGACACTAGCCACTACACCGACCCAGGTACCTACGACACTAGCCACTACACCGACCCAGGTACCTACGACACTAGATTGGGTTGAGAAGATCGAATCGTCCGTTGCGATGGATTTCGTGGAAGTGTCGTCGGGCTGAGCGTGTCGTACCGGTGCCGTGTGGATCAGGCAGCTTGCAACGTGTTGGGTAGTAGTCCTCACAAGATCCCTTCCTTTGAGAATGTGTAATGAACGCAGGTCGTGTGTTGTTTCAGAGCGTCGGCGCCGCTGGTCGGACACGTACAAGGGGGTGGCGGACAGCGACGACGAGGCGGACGGCAAGATGAACGGCAAGCTCAACGGCAACGGAGACGTCGACCCCAAGCTGCGCCGCGAGGAGCACGAGCTCGCCAAGATCGAGACCGGCATCGCGCAGGTACACTACACGCATACCTCACACACAGTCACTAGCTGGTACACACGAGGCGACGGAGACGTCGACCCCAAGAGGGGTGGAGTGGTGCGGGAGGCAGGGGGGGCCGCAGGGGAGCGTGCTCCCGTGCGCCTGTCACTAGCTAGTTCTAGCACTGGGATGGTGCCTCCTGGCGCGGGGAGAAGGGGGGGCCGCAGGGGAGCGTGCTCCCGTGCGCCTGTCACTAGCTAGTTCTAGCACTGGGATGGTGCCTCCTGGCGCGGGGAGAAGGGGGGGCCGCAGGGGAGCGTGCTCCCGTGCGCCTGTCACTAGCTAGTTCTAGCACTGGGATGGTGCCTCCTGGCGCGGGGAGAAGGGGGGGCCGCAGGGGAGCGTGCTCCCGTGCGCCTGTCACTAGCTAGTTCTAGCACTGGGATGGTGCCTCCTGGCGCGGGGAGAAGGGGGGGCCGCAGGGGAGCGTGCTCCCGTGCGCCTGTCACTAGCTAGTTCTAGCACTGGGATGGTGCCTCCTGGCGCGGGGAGAAGGGGGGGCCGCAGGGGAGCGTGCTCCCGTGCGCCTGTCACTAGCTAGTTCTAGCACTGGGATGGTGCCTCCTGGCGCGGGGAGAAGGGGGGGCCGCAGGGGAGCGTGCTCCCGTGCGCCTGTCACTAGCTAGTTCTAGCACTGGGATGGTGCCTCCTGGCGCGGGGAGAAGGGGGGGCCGCAGGGGAGCGTGCTCCCGTGCGCCTGTCACTAGCTAGTTCTAGCACTGGGATGGTGCCTCCTGGCGCGGGGAGAAGGGGGGGCCGCAGGGGAGCGTGCTCCCGTGCGCCTGTCACTAGCTAGTTCTAGCACTGGGATGGTGCCTCCTGGCGCGGGGAGAAGGGGGGGCCGCAGGGGAGCGTGCTCCCGTGCGCCTGTCACTAGCTAGTTCTAGCACTGGGATGGTGCCTCCTGGCGCGGGGAGAAGGGGGGGCCGCAGGGGAGCGTGCTCCCGTGCGCCTGTCACTAGCTAGTTCTAGCACTGGGATGGTGCCTCCTGGCGCGGGGAGAAGGGGGGGCCGCAGGGGAGCGTGCTCCCGTGCGCCTGTCACTAGCTAGTTCTAGCACTGGGATGGTGCCTCCTGGCGCGGGGAGAAGGGGGGGCCGCAGGGGAGCGTGCTCCCGTGCGCCTGTCACTAGCTAGTTCTAGCACTGGGATGGTGCCTCCTGGCGCGGGGAGAAGGGGGGGCCGCAGGGGAGCGTGCTCCCGTGCGCCTGTCACTAGCTAGTTCTAGCACTGGGATGGTGCCTCCTGGCGCGGGGAGAAGGGGGGGCCGCAGGGGAGCGTGCTCCCGTGCGCCTGTCACTAGCTAGTTCTAGCACTGGGATGGTGCCTCCTGGCGCGGGGAGAAGGGGGGGCCGCAGGGGAGCGTGCTCCCGTGCGCCTGTCACTAGCTAGTTCTAGCACTGGGATGGTGCCTCCTGGCGCGGGGAGAAGGGGGGGCCGCAGGGGAGCGTGCTCCCGTGCGCCTGTCACTAGCTAGTTCTAGCACTGGGATGGTGCCTCCTGGCGCGGGGAGAAGGGGGGGCCGCAGGGGAGCGTGCTCCCGTGCGCCTGTCACTAGCTAGTTCTAGCACTGGGATGGTGCCTCCTGGCGCGGGGAGAAGGGGGGGCCGCAGGGGAGCGTGCTCCCGTGCGCCTGTCACTAGCTAGTTCTAGCACTGGGATGGTGCCTCCTGGCGCGGGGAGAAGGGGGGGCCGCAGGGGAGCGTGCTCCCGTGCGCCTGTCACTAGCTAGTTCTAGCACTGGGATGGTGCCTCCTGGCGCGGGGAGAAGGGGGGGCCGCAGGGGAGCGTGCTCCCGTGCGCCTGTCACTAGCTAGTTCTAGCACTGGGATGGTGCCTCCTGGCGCGGGGAGAAGGGGGGGCCGCAGGGGAGCGTGCTCCCGTGCGCCTGTCACTAGCTAGTTCTAGCACTGGGATGGTGCCTCCTGGCGCGGGGAGAAGGGGGGGCCGCAGGGGAGCGTGCTCCCGTGCGCCTGTCACTAGCTAGTTCTAGCACTGGGATGGTGCCTCCTGGCGCGGGGAGAAGGGGGGGCCGCAGGGCAGCGTGCTCCCGTGCGCCTGTCACTAGCTAGTTCTAGCACTGGGATGGTGCCTCCTGGCGCGGGGAGAAGGGGGGGCCGCAGGGGAGCGTGCTCCCGTGCGCCTGTCACTAGCTAGTTCTAGCACTGGGATGGTGCCTCCTGGCGCGGGGAGAAGGGGGGGCCGCAGGGGAGCGTGCTCCCGTGCGCCTGTCACTAGCTAGTTCTAGCACTGGGATGGTGCCTCCTGGCGCGGGGAGAAGGGGGGGCCGCAGGGGAGCGTGCTCCCGTGCGCCTGTCACTAGCTAGTTCTAGCACTGGGATGGTGCCTCCTGGCGCGGGGAGAAGGGGGGGCCGCAGGGGAGCGTGCTCCCGTGCGCCTGTCACTAGCTAGTTCTAGCACTGGGATGGTGCCTCCTGGCGCGGGGAGAAGGGGGGGCCGCAGGGGAGCGTGCTCCCGTGCGCCTGTCACTAGCTAGTTCTAGCACTGGGATGGTGCCTCCTGGCGCGGGGAGAAGGGGGGGCCGCAGGGGAGCGTGCTCCCGTGCGCCTGTCACTAGCTAGTTCTAGCACTGGGATGGTGCCTCCTGGCGCGGGGAGAAGGGGGGGCCGCAGGGGAGCGTGCTCCCGTGCGCCTGTCACTAGCTAGTTCTAGCACTGGGATGGTGCCTCCTGGCGCGGGGAGAAGGGGGGGCCGCAGGGCAGCGTGCTCCCGTGCGCCTGTCACTAGCTAGTTCTAGCACTGGGATGGTGCCTCCTGGCGCGGGGAGAAGGGGGGGCCGCAGGGGAGCGTGCTCCCGTGCGCCTGTCACTAGCTAGTTCTAGCACTGGGATGGTGCCTCCTGGCGCGGGGAGAAGGGGGGGCCGCAGGGCAGCGTGCTCCCGTGCGCCTGTCACTAGCTAGTTCTAGCACTGGGATGGTGCCTCCTGGCGCGGGGAGAAGGGGGGGCCGCAGGGGAGCGTGCTCCCGTGCGCCTGTCACTAGCTAGTTCTAGCACTGGGATGGTGCCTCCTGGCGCGGGGAGAAGGGGGGGCCGCAGGGGAGCGTGCTCCCGTGCGCCTGTCACTAGCTAGTTCTAGCACTGGGATGGTGCCTCCTGGCGCGGGGAGAAGGGGGGGCCGCAGGGGAGCGTGCTCCCGTGCGCCTGTCACTAGCTAGTTCTAGCACTGGGATGGTGCCTCCTGGCGCGGGGAGAAGGGGGGGCCGCAGGGGAGCGTGCTCCCGTGCGCCTGTCACTAGCTAGTTCTAGCACTGGGATGGTGCCTCCTGGCGCGGGGAGAAGGGGGGGCCGCAGGGGAGCGTGCTCCCGTGCGCCTGTCACTAGCTAGTTCTAGCACTGGGATGGTGCCTCCTGGCGCGGGGAGAAGGGGGGGCCGCAGGGGAGCGTGCTCCCGTGCGCCTGTCACTAGCTAGTTCTAGCACTGGGATGGTGCCTCCTGGCGCGGGGAGAAGGGGGGGCCGCAGGGCAGCGTGCTCCCGTGCGCCTGTCACTAGCTAGTTCTAGCACTGGGATGGTGCCTCCTGGCGCGGGCTGTGGGGTGGATTGGTGACATATATGAATGGGTGAAACATATATAAATGTATTTGGAATATAGGGTCACTTTTTATGGGGTGCAATCGGGAAAAAAAAATAAAAGAAGTTTTCCAAACTGAGTTTTCCAAAATAAACCGAGGTCGTATCAGTTAATTTTAATGATGTCGTGAAATGTTCCAGGTGTTCCTGAAAGAAGTGAAAGAGCGTGAGAAACTTCAGCAGTGGAAGAAACAGAATCTAGATCCTAGAAACGCAAGCAGGTGAGTGTGTCGTATGTAACCGTGGGGTGTGTACATAGTTATAGTAGAGAGTCGTCGTGTGTCGTATGTAACCGTGCGGTTTGTACATTGTTATAGTAGAGAGTCGTCGTGTGTCGTATGTAACCGTGCGGTGTGTACATTGTTATAGTAGAGAGTCGTCGTGTGTCGTATGTAACCGTGCGGTGTGTACATTGTTATAGTAGAGAGTCGTCGTGTGTCGTATGTAACCGTGCGGTGTGTACATTGTTATAGTAGAGAGTCGTCGTGTGTCGTATGTAACCGTGCGGTGTGTACATTGTTATAGTAGAGAGTCGTCGTGTGTCGTATGTAACCGTGCGGTTTGTACATGGTTATAGTAGAGAGTCGTTGTGTGTCGTATGTAACCGTGCGGTGTGTACATAGTTATAGTAGAGAGTCGTCGTATGGAACCCTGCGGTGTGTACATAGTTATAGTAGAGAGTCGTCGTGTGTCGTATGTAACCGTGCGGTGTGTACATGGTTATAGTAGAGAGTCGTCGTGTGTCGTATGTAACCGTGCGGTGTGTACATAGTTATAGTAGAGAGTCGTCGTATGGAACCCTGCGGTGTGTACATAGTTATAGTAGAGTATCATCGTGTGTCGTATGTAACCGTGCGGTTTGTACATTGTTATAGTAGAGAGTCGTCGTGTGTCGTATGTAACCGTGCGGTGTGTACATTGTTATAGTAGAGAGTCGTCGTGTGTCGTATGTAATCGTGCTGTTTGTACATGGTTATAGTAGAGAGTCGTTGTGTGTCGTATGTAACCGTGCGGTGTGTACATAGTTATAGTAGAGAGTCGTCGTATGGAACCCTGCGGTGTGTACATAGTTATAGTAGAGAGTCGTCGTGTGTCGCTACTCTTCGCCGGTGGGCTCGCTACTAGTTATATAGTTATAGTAAGAGAGCCGTGTGTCGTATGTAACGTGCGTGTGTACAGGACGCCGTCCGCGTCGCGCGAGCCGCTGCCGCGCCTGCGCTACTCGTCGCCGGTGGGCTCGCTACTAGTTATATAGTTATAGTAAGAGAGCCGTGTGTCGTATGTAACGTGCGTGTGTACAGGACGCCGTCCGCGTCGCGCGAGCCGCTGCCGCGCCTGCGCTACTCGTCGCCGGTGGGCTCGCTACTAGTTATATAGTTATAGTAAGAGAGCCGTGTGTCGTATGTAACGTGCGTGTGTACAGGACGCCGTCCGCGTCGCGCGAGCCGCTGCCGCGCCTGCGCTACTCGTCGCCGGTGGGCTCGCTACTAGTTATATAGTTATAGTAAGAGAGCCGTGTGTCGTATGTAACGTGCGTGTGTACAGGACGCCGTCCGCGTCGCGCGAGCCGCTGCCGCGCCTGCGCTACTCGTCGCCGGTGGGTGCGTCACCGTCCCGTTCGCTGGAGACGCGTGCCCATACGGACGCCGCCTACTACGAGCACACTTCACACTCGCACATCCCCACCTACAACGGTAAGTCTGCCACACCACCATCGAAACACGCTACTTCTTTATATCCGCGTATTACACGACTCGTTTCATACGAATACGAACCGTGTGGCCTGTACCTCAGTCACCCGCGTCACCAACTAAGTGTACCCAGTAGTGCACCGTGTCCGCCCCCCGCACAGCTGCCGCGCCTGGCCGCGTGTGTGTGTGCGTGGGGTATCGGCCTGACACTGTTCATATTAGTACGCAACGCGGTGCTTACCTGATGTCAAGTCGTATGTCTAATTTAAAACAAGCATTCGACTTAAGGTGGAAGCGCCAGGGTAGCCCGCGAAATTCAAATTTTCTTACGTTTTTTGCAATTTGCAGGTCGTTAACCAAGACACAACCTGGCACTGACCTGCAAAATGCAGAAAACGTAAGAAAATTTTAAAATCGCGGGCTACCCTGGAGCATTCACCTTAACTACATTAATTTAGATGAACGTCTTAACTGCGCTGTTGGATTTTCAACTCTATGCAATGAGCTGAACGTTAAAAAATCAACAGTGCGTTTTTATTAAGGCATTCATTTATATGTTACTTAATATTAATAAAATGGACACGAGTCATCTTTATAGATCCTTGGTCACGACCAAAATTATGAACACTCGCGTCAGCGAATGTCAAAAACTCTTGAGTTACTTTCGAAGCGCCAAAGTCAATTTTCTAGACTAAAAATTTTTTGCGAATAAGATTTACATTGTAATACATTTCAACATCTAATTTGATTCTAAAAACGAAATTTCCAATTTCGTGAAGGTGTGCGTAGTCGCAGTGTAAAAATGTCAAATTTCTTAATTTCAGTTTAGCAGATATTTAGTGTATGACGTCGTGTAATTGTGTATGGTAAGTACAAATTTGTGCATCCAACCATTGGGGAGCTTTTCAACAAAAACTGTTTCCGCTGGAACTACGTCATCCTTGCGGCAATTTTTTTTTCTATGGACGTAAAGAAAAAAATATATTCAATAATTAGTGTGTAACGAGAGGTAAGTGTGTATGTTTAAATGAAATTTGTATGTCCTATAACTGCTAAGTTATTTAAGTTTCCGCTGCGCTGTCGTTTGGCTATTTGATGAAAATCATATAAAACGGTTTAGTGCAGAGTCGTAATTTTTTACGCACGTTGCTTTGAATTTCTGTGTAATGTTTGTGAAAACAGAATTTGAAAAAAACATACCGTTCAGAAGATATACCTACCCGTAAAAGTAATACAAGGTTATTAGGTCCTAGTACTTAAAATAGGAACTCTAGAGCCTAACTTATAACGTTTGTTTGTATCTTGTAAGGGTCTTCTATGTCTTGCCAAGTTTCATTCGAGCTTTTTTTTTTTCAAACTCACAGGTGAGTTTCGGATCCTGAGATGTGTGCTCTTACTAATTAATGAGCAATGGCATAATTTACTACGACTGGACCACTATATTGTCTGACATCCGATTGTAGGATTTTTTAATGGAAAAACAAAATAAAACATATTCCAATATTTAGTGTACTAAGACAACGATTCACATGTACAATTTCAGCTCATTACACTTAATAATTAAAGAAATAAAATAAAAATACCAGAACAACCGGAATACATGGATAAACCGACCAAGTTTGAATGACTACAAATAAGCGGCCGTGCAGTATATAGAGCTAACGTTCAATCAATATGATTTTCATTAAATAGCCAAACGTCAGCGCAGCGGAAACTTAAATAACTTAGCAGTTATAGGACATACAAATTTCATTTAAACATACACATTTACCTCTCGTTACACACTAATTATTGAATGTATTTTTTTTTATTGTACCTACGTCCATAGGAAAAAATAATTGCCACAAGGATGACGTAGTTCCAGAGGAAACCGTTTTTGTTGATTAGCTCCCCAATGGTTGTCTGCAAAAATTTGTACTTACCATACACAATTACACGACGTCATACACTAAATATCTGATAAACTGAAATTAAGAAATTCGACATTTTTCTGCTTCGACTACGCACACTTCGTGAGTGTGTACATATTGATGGTCGCGACTATAAGAATATTGTCTCAATGTATGCTACAGATTTCTGTGTAACAATAACGCAATAAATGTGTGACCGAGTTATAACGTTGCGATGAACACCGCAATCTGCCGCATCCGTTGAAATAGTGATTATTTAAGAGCTAAGAAGATACAAGATATTGTATTGAATCATAATATTGTGCTAATGAAATAAAACATGATGTATATACGTACAGGGATATTGTATTGAATCATAATATTGTGCTAATGAAATAAAACATGATGTATATACGTACAGGATGTTCATATCTCGGCGTGCGCTAACTAACTCTCACATTGGTGCATGACTTGACATAATAATATGGTTTACGTACGTGAGATAGCTTCCACAATGCATAATTAGAGTTAGTTCCCGCGCGTCGCTCTACGTAGTGGGCGTCCTGTACGGTCGCCTCGCCCCCCGCCCCCCGCGCCCTCTCACTGCGAGCGTCGCCACCTGCCTTTATTCAACTAAGTCTATTTATTGAAATAACGAAAAAAATATCTAAAGGAGTATAATAATTATTCCTTTAGATACAAATATTTACAATATCTTTGTCAAACAATCCCGCGTTCGCTGGCGGCGACATCGCAGTGTGTCATCAGTTCCCTAGAGTGTAGGGCACCATGTGTGCTTCCTCACGGAGGGCTACTAACAGCTGCTACTGACTGTCACTAACGACTCCTCGCCACATACACCACTCGCCACTAACTGTCGCGGCGCGGTATCACGTGCTCTAACTAACCGATACCGCGCTGTTTCTATTATCAAATACAACAGTTCATAGTTTTACTAGCGTACCACATAGCACAAGCATTATCCGCCTGCAATGTACCCACAGAGGGGACACAGGCCTCTTCTCTGTATCATCCAGCACGCGGGCCGTTTCAACGATTTTGAGCGTAACATAACAGTGATAATAATGTGACACAGGGTCGTCCTCTATGAACTGGTGTGTTTGTCGGTATGTGTATGAAGGACAAAGCGATGGTTGGACGTATTGTTGTCTCGCTCGCACGATGCTAACATTGGCTCTGTTGCAGTACACACGTACACGTACTACACAGACGACGGTGAGTCACGTCAGTACACAGCCTTACTCTCGACACTGCTGACATACCCTCTATGTGCAAACGAATAGAGTTCATAATCCAACTGATACAGTGCCGAGACTAACGCACTCATTTCGTAGTTTGAGCCTCTGACAAGCCAATAGCGGCGCGTTTGTTTGGGCGCCATGTATTACTATAGGCAGTACCGCAGCGCTGTCGGCACTCAGCCGCGCTTTGTCTTCCATTGCATATAATTTCCACTATAACAACTTACTTACAATCTCTAAGACGCTCGCTCCAACGTCCGCATTGTACTGTCGTGCAGCTAAGGTATGTATGGTACAGTGTATCCGCGCTAATAGTGGCTTTTGAAAAGTTACTCTTTAAAAACGAAGTCTTACATCCGCTAGATGCATTATCATATAAAGTTTGAATATGTTCTGGATTCAACCCAGGAGTGCCGCTCCAGTTTTATTTTAATAGAAGAATTTTCTTTTTTATTCCGAAAGTGGCCCGAAATTGGGACGGCACAAATTCTCATCTATATGACAATATAAAATTAAATAATAATTGTATTGCATTAAATCTCCCACCATTTGACTGCACCGTCACTATTGGAACGAATACACAGTATACGTAAGGACATCAAGTAGACAATGCCGACGCTAGAGCACGCGAGTCGTTGGTCGGAGGTGCGCAGGCGCAGCGCGGCGAGCAGGTGAGGGCTCACTTGTGTGTGGGCACGAGCTTGCCTGACCACTGCTTCCGCTTCACGTCGCCGGGACATCACTGCTTCATGATAGGGATAGCATACTAGCTTCTACCCGCGACTTCGTCCGCGTTGGACTCTACTACACGATAAAACATATTTTGTGGCAATAGTGTCGCTTTTTATCTGTAAAAGATTTTTCTTTAAATCGGATCAGCACTTCTGTAAATTACCTCTGAAACAAAAAAAAATGCAAAGTAGTATTACATCTTTATAATATAAGTTTTGAAAACATTTTTTCATTTTTTTTTGGGGTAACCTTAGTAAAACTTGATTGTCATTGGTCATGATCTGGGTATGTTCAAACTTCACATGAAAGTTCTGATATCTCCTGGGGACGTCTTTTTCTAAGCTAGTTTTCTTTTATGAACGGTATTCGATCACCCGTCGCCGGTATACTCCACAAGCAGGTCGACCGCGACTGCTCACATCTCACAGTCTAGGCCCCCAATCGTTCCGTATACAAGTTTGATAAACTTAAATATCCGAGCTCTCAATCAGTTAGTGTCGGCGTAGTTGTTCGTAGTTAGAGCGTGTTGTTGCTGCAGCTTTTTGCACACTCAAATGTGGTGCGCTTCTTGTTCATTACTTCCTATTATACAGCATGTAACAAAAACCCTGTCCGATTCAATAAAGGCTGGTTTAAATTGCTGGTTTAAAAAGAGTAATAGAAAAATTGTGAAAAAAAAATTTAACTCATTACAATCATAAGTTACTTATAGATTTTTTATTTTTATAAAATATGCGAAATTTCACACACACTCCACCGGCCGGCGAAATTTTTCATTTTACCTATCTTTTTATAAACGATACCGCCCTGCACTAGCGCGCTGTAGGCATGCACTCTTTAACAAAAGATCAAAAAAGACCGTCTCGGTCAGGCGGCTTCTTTGACACAAAACTGTAGGTGAACTTTGTCGAGCGATCAGTGTTGCCTTTGATAAGTTTTTTTTTTTAATCAACTATTTTCATTGGGGAAAAATAATAATCTCGTATCCATTAAATGATTACGTATATGTGTACGCAGTACGATACCAAATAATACCATTCAGGATCGGACAGGGTTTTTGTTACATGCTGTATGTTACACCGCGCGGTTCTCGCAAACAAACATGAGCTTTGTAACTGCCTTACTGAAGACACATAGTCAAGGAAAACGTCATCGATTGTTGCTAGCAACTATATTTTTATTTCTACCAGCTACATATTGCTACATTAATGTTTTTAATTTTGCCAAAAACATGTTGTTGTAATATATAGGTGTAATAACGTTGTGCATCTTTAAAAATCATTTAAATTACGAGTTCAAATTTAAAGCTCACGTCTTGTGGTGAGTTCTGTATCACCGTCGCTAAACTTACTAACTTGTGCATGCTCCACGGGTTGCCTCTATTTATGTCCCACGACTGTCACAGAGGTCTCCCATATGTTGAGTGACCTCTTACTATTAAATATATCGCTCTACGTTTAAGTATGTCTACAATTGCTTATATTATATTTAGTGTTAAGCTTCATATGATTATTTAAGTAAATATGTATAAATATGATATTTGTGCCGTGCAGTCGCCGCTCGGTGACTTGTCGTCAATGTTTCTGTTATGTTGCGCCTCTTTTTGCATGGTGCATGTGAGAGCACGCACACACTTTCACGTAATCCTATAATTGCAATTAAATTCTATCTGAGAACAGTATTTTATCTTAAAAGATAAATAAAAATTGTGTGCGTGTATCTTATTGAAAACGGTGTGCACTCAGATGAGTCATTGTTTTACCGCATTGATAAAATAATAAAAGAATATTGTATTTTTGTCAATCGAATTGTGTTACAGCCGCCCGAGCTGAGTGCACATCGTCCATGTCAATGTTGTTACCAGTTGTTATGATGTATGTGAGTGGAGCCGAACCACACGTACGCGTACGCGGGACATTATTAACCTGTAGTTAGACTGCAGAATACTTGAAGGAACACACATAAAGTTTAGAGGTCGCGTCGCGTGCGTGCGGTCGGGCCGGCTCCGGCACGTCGTGTGGTGTCTCGTGTACTATAGCAGTGTGTGTGTAGTGGCGCTCGGCGCGCGGCCCGGCTCCGGCCTGCGCTCCAGCACGCTGCCCGCCGCGCACAGCCGCCGCCACCAAGTGAGTGAGACACACCCCCCACACACACACACACACACACACAGTGGCTAGGGCAGCAGTGGTAGGGCGCGGGGAGGGGACAGGCACTACAGCAGCTGGTTGCAGTGGTGTCGTCGCTGCGCGCGGCGCCGCGGCCGGGCTACGGGCTGGCGCCGCGCTCGCACACGTTCTCGTCGTCCACCGCCGTGAGCACTCCGCACACGCACTACACGGTACGCAGCCGACCGCCGCGAGGTTACACTCACGGTACACTGTTCTAGAGGCCAGAAAGCGATCGATCAATATTATACTTGAATTTATAATTCGGGATCATTCCAATCCACCAACGCAAATATCAACTCGGCATTGAATATTTTACATTGATTTTTAATGATGACTTTTTTCTAACGATTGTATATTTTTTATCTTATTTGTGTGAACCTCATGGACCGTCGCGTCGTCAAATTTATGTTTCTTTTTTTCTTTCTTTCCTAAAACGGGACCCTTAAAAGTGTGGGTTGCAATGGAATTTCAATTTTATCATGTATGACAAAGAGTTTTTTTTTGTCCACAATTTTATAATTATCTTGAATTATGATTTCAAATGTACATAGTAACACTCATTACCAAGTATTTTGTTCAGTTTAAATGCAGATAACTCTTAAACATATCCATTTTTATGTGAATACAGTACGGTAACTGTTTATTTTCAATTAATAAAGATAAAGATTTCGAATGTGTGCAAGTCTCGGCCGCAATGTACCGTTTACATGTGAAGTGAATCTCTTGCGTTAACTCGGTAACTATTAGATACCAGTGTAGCGACATCTCCACACCAGTACACAGCGGTCGCTCGACGTGCACCACTCGATATTGTTCGCCACGTCACTGTTCATCACCGGGTCCATCTGAACGAGCCTCGTCCTCCGTCACGTCGATCGTCCGCTCTGTAGCTGCACTTAACGATACAGTTCCGCGTCAATATCAAATAATCTCTTATAAATCACACCGGTGTACTGTGTGTATCTTTTATAAATACACTCGTGCAATGTTTCAAGGAATATGAAGTCCTGAGAATGTTTTATTTTAATATTGCTTTTCTACTGTTTTTAAATCTGAAAGTGAAAGTATCTATGCCAAGGAACACACAAATATCAGTTAATTCTAAACACAACTCTGTGGTGTCTTGTCCAGTTCCAAAGGGTTTGTTTAATTCAATTAAAATGTACACTTTAATAATAATTATAATAATGTTGTCCTCATTAATGACCGTAGTTGGTAACTGATTTGTGTTGATTTCATGAAACTCTAGCTTACGAGGCTGGTTTGCATTTCCTACATGTACACACAACATTCTCCTGTTGACTCGTTGTAGCCACCAGCACACGGTGGCGTTGGAGCAAGTGGCGACACTTGACGGACGTGATGGGTACACGTCAATATCTAATCAATGAAAAATAAATATTTTCGAAACATAATGTCATAATGGATGGGTCAACGCCTGCTGCTCGTCTAGAATATCCAAAATCATTTCACGAATCGTGATGGATCATGATTCGATACTTGTCCCCGTCCCATCTGTGAAGTTTCGCCATCGAAGCCCATTAAGCCCTGTATGACAGTCCATTAAGCTTGCATCAATAGTAGTAGTTGCTTCGTATCACGAGCGCGCGTCTGTGGCGACCACCGCGGAGCCGCAGAGCTTCGCACAGCGCGCGAGCTCACGTGTACCGCTACAGTACCGAGCCCTGCTGGCGCTGGGCCAACCTGTAATATGAGTGTTGTATCGTGTGTAGTGGCGTGTTGCACAACTGTTTGTTCATTAACATTGACTGACCGGTGCGTATGTATGTATGTATTGTAGGGCGACTTCACATTCAGCGGCATGGGAGACAAGACGCATAGCACCGACTTCAGCAGCGGCAAGTCAGACAGTAAGTATCCCCCTCCTGTATCGTCTGCTGCCGAGGGGCGCGAGGTGGCGGCGGGGGCCCCTCGCGCGTCCCTAATATTCGCGGTGCGTCCCCTGCACTACCAGATATAGGTACTGCGTCACTTTCAGCATATTACGTTACTAATAGCCACGACGATGTTAATACCTCATACCTTCACCACATTAGACTAACTAATACCAGTTTAGTTACTAATCTATGTATTATACTGTAACACGAAGCTGAACTAAGCAGCGGAGGCCGCTAGCATAATGTGCACCAATAGCTGGCCGGTCGGTCCGTGTAGCCGGTCCTCTGTAACGTGTAGTGCAACACCTCGTTGCACAGGTGGTGGTTATGGTTACAGTGTGACATGTTCTAAAGCAGTTTCATTTTTGGTCTCCTCTCAAAACAGTAACGGTCCATGGGCAAATGGAGCTGTATCCACAGCAGTGGAGCAGCGGAGCAACGACACTTTTTTGAACTATACTTTTCAGCTTCTCCTTCTTAAATCAATAAACTGCCCACTGATGACCTGATGGCGCCACAAACAATGTTGGGATTCTATTAGCTCTCTGTTTCTGATGGTCTTGCTTTGATACCAAACCAACAGAGCACTGCAGATTCTTATGTACCATATCCACCCATCAGACCACGCCAGAGCGTATTTTGCGATGTCAAAGAAAATTGAAGTTACTATGAAGCAGTTAAATGCCATATTTGCATGGCAGCTGGCTACCGCGATGTGCGAAAAGATCCGAAAACGTTCATTTCTTGTTTAAATTCAACGCAAATGTGCCGTCTAACTAACCACTTTGCAAACTGAAGAACGTGCTCCGGCGCGGCCCGCTCGGTGGGAATCGTACATTACTGTCATGTCGCAGAAGTCCCTACTATGATATGATTGGCTAGGCGCCGCCGTGTATTTTCGGCTACTCTGTGATATGGTCGGCTACGAGCCGCAGTGTATTGTGCTGTGACATGATCGGCTACTGTGTGACATACTGACGCGTGGTTGTTGTTTTGCGCGCAGTGCGGACGGAGCTGTGCAGTAAGTAGCGCCGCCCGCTTGCGCCTCGCACTCGCCACTCACCACACAGACTAGCCCCATACTTCACACCTTATGTTCATATATTCATGTTTATTTGTCTCTCATTATTCATCTACATGTGTATTCTGTATCTATCTCTAAAGCGACACTTCGAGTGGCAGATACTAAGGTTATTTTATTTCAAAAATCAAAATAATCGTTGTTGGTGAGAAATAGAATCAAACACATTATACAGGCTGTAAGGATCTTGATTCCTTTCGGAGACGCAGATCGGATGTCCGTCTGACGTGGCGTACCTATCTTACCCAGGGTTTACCCTGGAGCACAATTTTAAGCCACGCGCTGGTATATGCATGTACGCCCGGGACGACATCTGCTATCGGCGTCTCCGTAACCTTGAGGACTCCAGGTTCTCAACTCTTTGGGTCCTAGTGGACACAGGCCTAGATAAAATTGTCTACGCCTGTGTCTACCGTTCGCACAGCGGTGATCTGGAGACAACTGGGCTCACACAACACCTGAGTAAAGCGGCGGATGTGGCTCAGCAACGGTACCCTTCTGCCCAATTGGTGTTACTGGGGGACTTCAACGCCCACCATCAGGAGTGGCTCTTCCCATACCAGTGCACAGACCATGCTGGACAAGAGACGTATAAGCTAGCGCTGGCGTTAAATCTCACCCAGCTGGTCCAGGGGGCAACGAGGGTGCCGGATGTTGATTCGCACACAGCCAATTGCTTGGACCTTCTGCTGACAACAGATCCAGACCGTTACTCAGTGTCGATTTCTTCACCATTAGGTACTTCCGACCACTGTCTGGTGAAATCTGTATCCGTCTACTCCCCGCCCGATCCTAGCCCTAGAGGCACCAGGCGGGTTTGGCGATACAGGTCAGCAGATTGGGATGGCATGCGATCTTTCTTCGCATGTTATCCTTGGCGGCCCACTTGCTTTTCTTCGACTGATGTTTCGTCGTGCGCGGACGCCGTGACGGATGTGTTGCGGCGGGGAATGGAGTACTACATTCCATTCTCTGACGTAACAATGTCTGGCGGGGCTCGACCATGGTTTGGTGCCGAGTGCAATCGCGCTGATGCGCTTAAACACGCGGCCTACCTGGCATGGGTCGACGCTCGGACGCGTAAAGCGAGTGACGTGCGTCAGAAGAAGAGAGCCTTCAACAGGGCTGCCAAGTTCTGCAAGAAGGTGTTGCGGAAGGCTCGGTTTGACCACATTGGCCGAATTGGGAACAAACTTGCTTCTTACCCAGCTGGTAGTAAGGCGTTTTGGTCCCTGGCTAAGTCGGTTGAATCGAACTTCTGCCGCCCCTCACTACCTCCACTGCTGAAACCCGACGGGTCGCTGGCCCACTCCGCTGAGGAGAAAGCAAGCTTGTTTGCCTCTCTGTTCGCGGAATCTTCACGTCTAGATCCTAGTGGCGCGAGGCCCCCTGGTACTCTTGGTGGATGCGAGTCGATTATGTCAGACATTCGCATTCATCAGAAGGATGTCCGGAGGGTACTGCGTAACCTGGACGTGAACAAGGCTAGTGGTCCCGACGGGATACCGGCAATTGTACTGAGGACTTGTGCGCCTGAGTTGTCTCCGATCTTGACACGCCTATATCGCCTTTCGTTTGAGACTGGAAAAGTGCCGATGGCTTGGAAGCAAGCTAACGTGCAACCCGTACCCAAGAAGGGTAGTCGAGCTGACGCAGCAAATTATAGGCCCATCTCGGTAACTTCCGTTCTCTGTAAGAGTATGGAACGTATACTGAATGGTAAGCTCCTAGCATACCTAGAAGCTAACGATATCCTAAGTGACCGACAATACGGCTTCCGCCGAAATCGGTCAACAGGAGATCTTCTAGCGTATGCCATCCACATCTGGAGTGAGGCCATCGACAAACAAGGGGAAGCCCTTGCGGTCTCCCTTGATATCTCGAAGGCCTTCGACCGGGTCTGGCACGACAGCTTAATTGGCAAGCTTCCTTCCTTCGGTCTGCCCGCTGGATTGTGTGATTGGATAGCAGATTTCCTGAGGGATCGGTCTATCCGAGTAGTCATAGATGGCTGCTCGTCCGGACTGCTGGCTATTAATGCCGGTGCTCCTCAGGGGTCGGTGCTCTCGGCAACATTGTTTTTGCTGCATATTAACGATCTGCTAAAACCCGGTACCTTTGGGTATGCAGACGACAGCACTGTTGCCGAGATATACGTGCCAGACGCACGAGTTAGTGGGTCTCAGGTCCGGTCTCTCCGCGAGGCTATGGTTGGGCGCTTGAACTTGTCCTTGCAGGCTGTCTCAGAATGGGGCGATGCCAATCTGGTTAAGTTCAATGCTGCTAAGACCCAGGCGTGTCTTTTTTCTGCTAAAAGGAGCCAATTTCACCCGGCTCCATCTTTCCGAGGTGTAACCGTGCCGATAACCGATCGACTTGATCTTCTTGGTGTTACTTTAACATCTACTCTCAATTTTGGTCCCTTCATAGAGGCTAAGGCTCAAGTGGCTGCCAAAAAGTTGGGGGTCCTCGCAAGGGTGAGACGATACTTCACGCCGGAACAGCTGCTCCAACTCTACCAAGCGCAAGTCCGATCGTGTATGGAGTACTGCTCTCATCTTTGGGACGGATCTGCAAGATACCAGCTTGATGCCCTTGAGTCAATTGAGAAACGAGCCAAGAGGATCATCGGCAATGATAGACTCGTTGAGTCAAAACTCCAAAGTCTTGAACATAGACGCCGAGTTGCTAGCCTGTCGGTTTTCTATCGATTGCATTTTGGGGAGTGTGCGACGGAATTGCATGATTTGATTCCGCCAAGCCCGTTTCATCTAAGGACCACAAGACGTACGGCGAAGTGCCACCGGTTCATGGTGGACATCCCATCCATACGCACAAAGCGTTTTGAGAAAACATTCATTGCACGTACAGCTAGAGAGTGGAATTTTCTACCGGAGTCTGTGTTTCCTGTAAGATACAACCTGGGAGTCTTTAAGTCAAGAGTGAATAGGTTACTTCTAGGCAAGCGTGCTCCATCTTCGACCACATTATCGCTTACCATCAGGTGAGATAGTGGTCAAACGCGAGCCTATCAAACATAAAAAAAAAAAAAAAAAGGAACAAGGTACCGCAAACTTCGCGAAAAGGTTACACCTAATGCCATGTGCACTAACAAAATTGTGATAGTCATTTATCTCGGTAATGATCGGTTACAGAAATTGTCATTTTTGAGCGCGCAATGTATTGTAAACCATGTGATCTCAACGCTCCGCACTACTACTTACCTACACCCGCGCCGGACGAGCGCGCCGCGCGCCTTGGGTATGTAGGTATTAGGCCGGCGACGTGATTGAACTCTAGCGAAACAGCTGTACGTATATTATTTACATTGCTGTTTTAGTGTAACTAGCGATTGAATTACTTTTTAATTTAAATTCTCATTGGGTTGGATAGGAATAACGATTTTGAACAGACTAAAGTAAAAAAAAAGCTGCAGAAAGAATTAAAAAATTGAGGAAAACGTCGACGAAAAATGCCTACGCTACGGGGTCCAGAATCATGTACTGAATCACTGGTTTACGTATAAGTGCCTTACACGGTGTATGCCAAGTTGGTTCAAAAGTAAAATGCTAGACAATGCTTACTAAAACTAAAGAATTATTTTATGCGACATGGATAGGAATTCTCCCTTCAAAGTCGTTTATTATATTGTTGATTTTCTTAATAGTTTTTCTCTCTTTAATTAATATAATTTGAGATAATATTGTGCATTTGTCAAAAACCGTATCTGCTATGCCAATTGTACAACTCTAAGTGTCGACTTGTAAATTTGGTTTTGCTCGGCACATCAGTTCAGTACTTGACAAGCATCTTCGAGCACCGCGCGACGTGCTCGTTGAGCGCTCACAATGTCATCGCGTAACACTTGTCGCTTCCGCCGCGTGTCACCTCGCACATACTGTGTACTCCAGCAGCCTCAGTCATCAGCCCCATGCAAACACATTGTATTCCTATAATACTCGTAATAGAGGCGTGTTCATTCCGTCGTCCCCGCATGAGCGCTTAGCTTCAGCACCGTAGGCCGTATACTAACGATCTTACACACTCATCGCCTACGCCTACGTATCGTACGTAAAAGCTCGGCTCACAACTGTTTCACTATAATCTTGTCATTTCAGTTTCTGCCGGCTCCATAACTGATGTGGATCGAAGTGCTGTGGTGAGTTCACAACATCTTTATTTTGGTTGAACTAAAAGTCAAAATTAAATGGTTTTATTTTCGTCCAGTATTGCTTGAGATTGATGCTGCTGTGTGCAGGCAAAAAGTTCAATTTAGTATATTAATCGGCAAAAAATATTTTAGCTGTATTTAGTCATAATATGTGTGTGTGTGCAGACGACAGACGGTGGCGTGGTGATCCGCGGCAGCAGCGCGGCGGGCATGGGCGTGGGCGGGCGGCATGCGGGCGGCGGCGGCTCCGTGCGCCGCTCGCTGCCCAACATGGCCACGTCGCACCTGCTGCACGAGCCCGCCAAGCTCTACCCCTACCACCTGCTGCTCATCACCAACTACCGCCTGCCGCCCGACGTCGACCGCCTCAACCTCGAGGTACTGCCTGCCGCCTGCCGAGCTGCCCTCGACTACACAGTTCACGTTCACTTATCATGTCGTGTTCCACAGCGGCACCTGTCGGACGCGGAGTTCGAGGCCATCCTGCAGATCGGGCGCCAGGACTTCTACCGCCTGCCGCAGTGGCGCCGCAACGAGCTCAAGCGGCGTGCGCGCTTGTTCTAGAGCTGCTTGTTATTGTTTACTGGACGACTCTGACGTCACAGCGGTGACGTCACCACACATTCGTAGCGACGCTCATGGAGCGCGCTCGCGGAACGATGCCTTGTTTATAAATGAGATATATACAGATACATATAAATTTATTATATATATTGTGATTTTGTGTGGGCGCGTGGAATTCATTTTACTTTAGTGAGAACCAAATATAATACGATATGTAAGATAAATATTTTGATTTAGACTTTAAGTTGGGACACTATATCGCTATGTATCGGTAGCTATAAGTGTAGCTTTTGTGGGAGTGGACGATTGTTTCATTTAGTGAGGTGAGTGCCGGTGCCAACGTGATTCTACCATTAACATGTTACATATAAATCAGAACACAAAATGTCATAATATGTGCGGAGTCGCGCCCGCTCCCGCGCGGATCCTGCGGCCTTATTTATAAAATAATAATAATAATTTAAACACTGATTTATTTATCAGATTCTTATTTCAACAATTTCTACCCGGAAGAAGGGTAGATGTGGGTGTTAACGTGCTGACCTATCCTTTAAAGGAGGTTTTTCCCCTGTATACAGTTGCATTTGATGGATATGACGTATGTTGTCTGAGTTTAGAATCCACTTATCAGTGTTTAAACTAAGCATATGTTTAGCAAGTTTTATAAATAAGGCTGCTAGTGTATAGAGCAGCTACCTGACGCCGTGGCGGTGAGGTGCGGCGCGGGAGGGGTTGCGTGACGTCACGCGGCGGTGTGTGAGTGTGTATGTGTGTGTGTGTGCGGGCGCGCGTGACGTCATACGACCAGCGCGCCCCCGTATTTTATAATATTATGTCGTTGTTTTTAATTTTATTCTAGGCAGATATTATTTTGGTTGCAATATAGATAAAATTATATTCAAAATATTGTATTATTGTTTTTCATTCAGCATTTCGAAGGTTTTCGAGATAACTTGTATAAGATAAGGTACGCGTAAGAGTAGATAGCTTACATACAATTGATATGCCTAATTTGTTACCATAGCGAGAGTGGTCTGCCGGCGCTCGTCGCCTGTCGTAGTGTAGAGCTGTGGAGCTGTCGTGCCGCGCGCTGTGGCCACGTGATGCATCAGCTAACACCAGCACTGCATAGCTTTATTACGAACATTATCATATCTTCACGAATATCGTATCGCAACCCTACTCGACGACATCATTGACTAGCTTTTTTTAATTATTATTTTTCATTTTCGTAATATGCGCTATCAACGCGGTATGATCCAAATGTCATAATTAGAAAATGTACACATTCAAATCTTAAATTAAATAGTGTTCAGATATTTAAACTAAATACTAAACGATATTTAATTGTTGTAGAACAGATGAGCTGTTCAGTTAGCCTTATACATTAGGTAAAGGATCGAGTTACGTACATGTAACTGTCCCATGCCGTCGTTACATGGTGGAAGTAATGCAACATCGTGTAGTGAGTACATAGGTGCGAGTGTACCTGACGTGCCGCGACGTGACTTGACGTGACGCAGACGTGGCAGCTCTTTATTAATGTCAATTGCAAACGTTTTACATTAATGTTAGTAAAATGCGTGCGAATAAAACTTAGTCGGTCCTGAACTTAATCATCCTTCCAAGTCTCATGTTGTATGTATTTATTACTTCCTTATGTATGTGCGTGTCCATCATTGAGCTAAGGACACGCCACCATCGATTACCATTTGGAATATTATTATATCTTCACGAAACTACTATTTAAAGAGTAAATGATGAGCAATGTCAGCTTTCAGTGTAATGTATGCGAATGAGAGAACGAGTTAAATTATTTATATTGAATTGTATCTAGATGTATATATAGAGTTTATTTTGTAATAATACTATATGTATGGTCACCAGAGTGCGCTCCCGAACTGGTTAGTAAGAATGTTTCGCTTTTTATACAATAGAGTGCGCTGTGGGCGCACGCGTGGCGGCCGCAGCGCTCGTTCGGGACGCGTCGTCTTCACGCGAGCTCACACTCGCTCGCGCACGACTACCACTTCGTACATTATATTCATGCGGAATTTGAGAAAAATGTGTGAGAGGAATTTATCAGTGATTTTTAACGTGAAGACTATATGCTTTTAAAGTAATAAACTTGCATTTCCGATTATTTTTTGTTTATTTTATACCCAATCCTTCTTCATTATTAAATCTCTGTGCGAACCTGGTGAGTGGCGGGAGTGACGATGTTGTGGATTTAGTATCTCTAATCTCTAAATAGTTATAAAAGCATTTCTGCGCTTCTTCTAAACCACGCCACGGATTTTGATACAGTATTTACTATCATTTAGAGAACTTCTTTATGCACCTATCACACACATATAAAAGCTGAGATTTTTTTAAAGATTTGGTATGATGTTGTAAAACACTTATTTTTGGGCGCTATCATTGCTAACGCTACGAGATAGATCAAAATAATGTACTACGGAATTGTATATGATAAAAGGTCTACAGGAAAGTCCGCGATGGTTTAAATATTTTTGGGGCTAAGCTATACTTTGTGACGTGGAGTTTCGAGTCCATAATTTTTTCACAGAACGACCATATTATTAGAAGCCCCTAGGTGAAGTTTTTTTTTTTCACGGAAATAAATGGTTTACGAGACTTAAAAAAACACAAAATCATATTATTTTTTTTACTTACCCCGAAGGGAAGGCGAAAGTCTTTTGACCATACTGCCTAGTCTTACGTCCTTAATTTCTTGCGTGTAAGGTTTTACAATAATGTCTTTCGTATTATATCTTAGTTTTATAATGTTGTTATTTTGTCTTTCGTAATAATCCAATAAAGTTTTGTCATATCCATTTCTATCATTTGTCAAATCCGATTCATTCTCATTGTTTATTTATCAAATAATTTTGTCATTACTTTGTTTTAATCATGTTTTAAAATAGAATAGAAATCATTTATTCGACACAGACACAACACAACAGCAACAAACAAAAGGAAAAGGTTTTGATGACAATCGTTATATTCTATCTAGCTATCTCCTCGTAATACAAACATAACCTACAAAATGCTATCTATTTACAATGTAGTTATCCAATAAAGAGGTATAATTAAAAGTTATACAATTTACAAACACAGAATGTAACCTATATGCAAAGAGTACTATAAGTATACGCATATATGTCTTTTACAGTCTCTAATACAAATTGGTACAAATATATTATCTAAGTTGAGGCATTCTTAAGTAGCTCCTGGATGCAATGCGGAACCTTATCAGGTTTTTTATAAATTTTTAGGTCATCCGACAACACAAGGCGCTGAATGTTGAAAACAAAATCATAAAAATTCAACAATATTAGGACACTTTTGACAAGAAAAAACAGTTATACAAATATGTGGCATATCGACGCCAAAATCATAAAAATACTGCTATCTCTTTTTAACTTTCTCAATTTTGCATAAGTGAAAAAGGCTAGTAGTATTTTTGACAGTTACTATAATGTCAACCCTTCATTCCTATCGCCATTGAAATACCTATTTGCGGCCAGTTCGCCATTTTATCCTCTCGGTGTTTGCTACCAAAGTTGGGTACATCAACTGTCAAATGGTCGTAAACAATGGATATATTTTGTGAATTTTGGAGTAATTTTGCTGTGTTATTGCGTTTGAACTCGGTTGTTTAGTGGAAGTCGTCAATAGCAAGATGCCTAATTGCAATATAATCGGATTTGGCATCAAAAGAAGCGGAAATCACCCGAACATAACTTTGCACCAGTACGTATACTTAATTTTAGCTAAAATATCTTTATATTTAGTTATTAAACAAAAGATTCTGTATTCGTTGAAAAGTTTATGTAAAAAGCATTCATAATTTTCCGTTTGCCTTTCTTTTTAACAGTTGTATTTCATGAAATCATTTTCTTGTTTTTGTAGGGATAGAGTAGTGCATGCATGACATTTTTGTTTATCGATAATGCTATATTATTATGGTTCTTTATTGGTTTTACGTTTTACTTTCAAGGCTGTCTGCTAATAAACGAAAAAAGAAAATTTTGTTGGAAACAATCAGTGTTGTAAAAAAGCTGTCAACAAAAACAATTCTTAATATTCTGTTCCCTTCACTTTGAAGAGAATCATGTTTCAACCGGACACTGAATAAAGTAACACTGCGTGACGATGCTTTACGTTCACGAACCATAATGGTAAGTAACATTGTTTGTTATAAAATGATTGCGTAGTGGGTGATAAATGATGGTGATGACTTCAAGTGCAACACTTGCCTAACGGGCACAAAGAGTGTGTTTGAGTGTAGTCCTAAGATTAATTGCCAAAATAAGACAAACTTGTTTATTTGGTTGCACTTAGTACATACGTACATACTCCTTTTGAAGGAGTTTTTTAATGTCACCAGTTGTCTGCTTTTTGTGTCAATGGACTTTTAAGTATATTAGCAGTGTTATTCTGTAAAAATCTCCCTGTGAAAACTTGGGTGAGGTGAACATTAAGTGAGCTTATGTACGATTATTTAGCTCATTATCCACTCGAGAGCTACTGAACTAGTGAGCTATTGAGCGAGTGAGTGAGAAGTGCACTCAACGACCGAACGAGAACTCTTCTCAACCTACAAATTGCAAATTAAATGAGGCCATTTAAAATAATAAGTAACAATCCTAATAATAAAATTGAGAAACATCAAACATATTAATAATTTTATTGCTTGTTTACAGCCTGCAATTCCATCAAATATGTCTGGCATTTTAATTGAAAGTGATCAAAATCAAGACGAACTCTCAACATCTGGATATGGTGCTCTGAATATGGTATTTAGTCTCCAGCACGTCTGCTGCGCCAGGTTTAGCCGCTAACGTCTCCGCTGCACCAGATTTGGCTGTTAGCACCTCCACTGCACTAGGTTTAGCCGCTAGCACCTCTGCTGCGCCAGATTTATCGGTATGACTAGCTTCAGTTTTTCTTGCCATCATTATTTGCGAATTTGATCTCAATGATAATATGTAATCGACTGAATTAAGACTGTGTGGGAGATATCACTCGCTTGTCTTCAATATCTATTAAAGCTTACTTTTATTTTATTTGATTTCAGGTACACATTTAAAATGATTAAGAAATTAAAGGACAAATGTCAAAAACAGCCCAAGAAGAAAAGTCTAAAAAGAGACTTAATGAAAAAGTTAGAAAACAAACGGATAAAAAAATCTTCAGTAATAATTTCTTTCCCTTTTAAATCTTTGATAGATTTAAAAAGAAAAGAAATTTATTAAATTCAAAACCCCAAGCTTTGTTTATTAATTAAAAGTGTAATAGACGTATACATGAATTTGAGATACAAATACTGTGGGAAGAACTACTACTACTTTACTGAAAGAATATCACACAGAAATTACCAGAACAAAATTGTATTGTTCAGAAATGAATGAGATTGATTTGTTTAATATAAAGACTATTATAATTATTGTTGACTTTTAATTAAAACCCAAAAATCATCTGCATGTTAGAAAAGATATATGTTTGAGATGTCCGTGTCTGGGAGCCCACTGCGAATTCAGCGTCATTTGTTTTCTTTGAACTTGTTGCCTCCGTCTCGAAGGTCTACTTAACGCAAGGCTCTAGAATAACACTAACACTGTTACTTTTCATTTTAATTGACGCAAAATATTCGATGTACCTACTTACTGCATTTCGTTTCTTGTAATAGCTAAAAGCGTATATTCCAAGACACTAAAACAAAACTGACTTCAAATAAAAATATTTTTTTTTTTTTAAAAAACCTTGCTGAAAAACAAGTTGGTGGGAGTTATTTTAGTTCAATTATTGATTTCATGCAACCAACTACATCATACTGCTTGAAAAGTGACTTGTATGAAACTTTTCATTTGATTTTTTAAGTCGGTTTTTGAAAATGTTTTTTATTTTTATTTTATACACTTCAGTAAGTTAGAATTTTTGGGATAGCCTCCTCGAACCCTTTATTTTGATAGGTACTTAATATAGTTAGTCGACTTTCATTTTTTTCTTTTTCACATTTTATGGCGTCTGGTGGTCGCCATATTTTATTTTGATTACTGTCTTGTCATTAGTAGCACTCGCAAGATTGAAATAAATCGATTGACGTAAAAATTATTAAAATCGGCCCACGCTTTCGGTCTCTAAAACACTTCAATGGAACAAATATACCTACATACATTTAATCATAAATACATACATAGGCTGATAAACACATTACCCTCCCTTGCGTCGCGCAGTCGGGTAAAAAGGAAACTACGTATTGCGGTGTTCTGGAAAATCATGGCGCTTCTGACCTTCTGGTCGCAAGAAAACTAAACCTTAGTAGCGTTCTAGCGCTGCGTGGCTATACTGTTTTGTTAAGACGACTAATTATTGTTTCAGCGCGAACATTAGTTACTCTTGTCAAAATGTAGCATTGCCTTTGCTTTTATGATAGCCTCTCTATTACGTAGTAACATATTACCTCAATGCCACTGGTAAAAATACCCGTTGATATTGTACCGTAACAATAAGAAAACATTCTCACAATCTTTTATCGATGTTTTTAATAAAGAGATATCGATATGGTCTACTCTATTATCCGCCATTTTATCCTCTCAGTGAAGTGTAGGTATGGCACGTTTTTCTTGTAGGTATGCCTAGTCCATATAATTTATATGTCAATGATCTAACCGGGCAATGGTAACAGTGTTACCACCGAGTTTATGACAATTTTCCAACAAGTACAAGTTTCATTTCAAAACTTGTTCTACGAGACATGCAGGGTAATGTAATAAATTATCCTATCAAGTATCATAAAACTACTCATCGGAATCTTATTAGAACAAAGTTTCAATATGTTTGCGCCGAACCGAACAATTTTGAAAATCGAATGTGTTTTACATTCGATTTTCAAAATTGTTTGCTTTTTTTTTCAAATGATGGTAGTTCGCAAACTTTTACAATTAGAGTAATTGCCAGTACTAATTAAAGTTCTAGAGGTCTCTGCACATTATAAATAACTAGCGACGCGCCCCGGCTTCGCACGGGTGCAATTTTGTTTATTTGATTTCCCAAAAATTTTTCTTTGCTATAAACCTTACGGAGTCCGAGACCTTTCCAACGAATGCAAAACCGTGGAAATCGGTTCGTGCGTTCTGGAGTTATAGCGTCAGGAAGGAAAACCCGACTTATTTTTATATAGTAGAGAATAAACAGCAGATTTATAAAGAACTACTCATGATGTATGGTATTAGCTGAGGTGGTAAGCAATTGTTCTGTGCCCTATTAAGGGTTAAAATAGTAAAAATGTTGGTTCAACGTAGCTCGGAAAAGAATAACTGGAAGGACTTGGGAGAGACCTTTACCCAGCAGTTAAACAGTTGGGCACAGCAGTTGGGGGCCGAGTCACCCGCGTCCGTAGGAGTATACCCATTGAGTCCCTACACGTGGTCCCCGGGTGGTGCTAATCAGGTGACACTAACTGGTGGTAGGTTTCGACCGATGGCTTGCGACCACCCACTGGGCAAAGACGTACCGCCAAGCGGCCTGGCCGTGTTCCGGTATGATGCTCAGTGTAGCCAATCCAGAGGAGTTGGGTCGAAATAGTTGTTCCATTGCAGGCAGACCAACCGGGCTCGCGCTGATATGGATGTATCGGGAGACTAGTCGCGGAGGGTAGCGGGATCCGAGGCACGGTGCGCCGCAGGCCGACCGCAGTTAGTTGGGGACCCAAGTAGTGTACTAGCCACACATGAAAGGCTGCCCCGCCAACTGACGAAAAATCCCGGAATGCGCCATCGTGCTGGTTGGCGACCAGACGAGAGGGCCCGATGGACATTCCCGGGGGGGCTCGGGCGTCCCCGCAGTCTCCAGACTAGTCCCCCAATGATACCGTCCTGTCAGTGCGTGCCTGAAGGTAGCCAGCATGGAACCTCATTTCACTTCCATCTCCTCTCCTTCCTTCACTCTTCACAAATATGATAAAAGGAACTAAAAGGAAAAAAGCTGTACAGCGGCAGCACTCCCTCTCACACAAAGTGCACCTTTCTAACATTCGAGGTCTGCACTCAAATCTCGCCGCAGTCCACCACCACCTAGAGACTGAGAAACCAGCTCTGTTATTCCTTTCGGAGACGCAGATCGGATGTCCGTCTGACGTGGCGTACGCCCGGGACGACATCTGCTATCGGCGTCTCCGTAACCTTGAGGACTCCAGGTTCTCAACTCTTTGGGTCCTAGTGCACACAGGCCTAGATAAAATTGTCTACGCCTGTGTCTACCGTTCGCACAGCGGTGATTTGGAGACAACTAGGCTCACACAACACCTGAGTAAAGCGGCGGATGTGGCTCAGCAACGGTACCCTTCTGCCCAATTGGTGTTACTGGGGGACTTCAACGCCCACCATCAGGAGTGGCTCTTCCCATACCAGTGCACAGACCATGCTGGACAAGAGACATATAAGCTAGCACTAGCGTTAAATCTCACCCAGCTGGTCCAGGGGGCAACGAGGGTGCCGGATGTTGACTCGCACACAGCCAATTGCCTGGACCTTCTGCTGACAACAGATCCAGACCGTTACTCAGTGTCGATTTCTTCACCATTAGGTACTTCCGACCACTGTCTGGTGAAGTCTGTATCCATGTACTCCCCGCCCGATTCTAGCCCTAGAGGCACCAGGCGGGTTTGGCGATACAGGTCAGCAGATTGGGATGGTATGCGATCTTTCTTCGCATGTTATCCTTGGCGGCCCACTTGCTTTTCTTCGACTGATGTTTCGTCGTGCGCGGACGCCGTGACGGATGTGTTGCGGAGGGGAATGGAGTACTACATTCCATTCTCTGACGTAACAATGTCTGGCGAGGCTCGACCATGGTTTGGTGCCGAGTGCAATCGCGCTGATGCGCTTAAACACGCGGCCTACCTGGCATGGGTCGACGCTCGGTCGCGTAAAGCAAATGACGTGAGTCAGAAGAAGAGAGCCTTCAACAGGGCTGCCAAGTCCTGCAAGAAAGTGTTGCGGAGGGCTCGGTTTGACCACATAAGCCGAATTGGGAACAAACTAGCTTCTTACCCAGCTGGTAGTAAGGCGTTTTGGTCCCTAGCTAAGTCGGTTGAATCGAACTTCTGCCGCCCCTCACTACCTCCACTGCTGAAGCCCGACGGGTCCCTGGCCCACTCCGCTGAGGAGAAAGCAAGCTTGTTTGCCTCTCTGTTCGCGGAATCTTTACGTCTAGATCCTAGTGGCGCGAGGCCCCCTGGTACTCTTGGTGGATGCGAGTCGATTATGTCAGACATTCGCATTCATCAGAAGGATGTCCGAAGGGTACTGCGTAACCTGGACGTGAACAAGGCTAGTGGCCCCGACGGGATACCGGCAATTGTATTGAGGACTTGTGCGCCTGAGTTGTCTCCGATCTTGACGCGCCTATATCGCCTTTCGTTTGAGACTGGAAAAGTGCCGATGGCTTGGAAGCAAGCTAACGTGCAACCCGTACCCAAGAAGGGTAGTCGAGCTGACCCAGCAAATTATAGGCCCATCTCGGTAACTTCCGTACTCTGTAAGAGTATGGAACGTATACTGAATGGTAAGCTCCTGGCATACCTAGAAGCTAACGATATACTAAGTGACCGACAATACGGCTTCCGTCGAAATCGGTCAACGGGAGATCTTCTAGCGTATGCCATCCACATCTGGAGTGAGGCCATCGACAAACAAGGGGAAGCCCTTGCGGTCTCCCTTGATATCTCGAAGGCCTTCGACCGGGTCTGGCACGACAGCCTAATTGGCAAGCTTCCTTCCTTCGGTCTGCCCGCTGGTTTGTGTGATTGGATTGCAGATTTCCTGAGGGATCGGTCTATCCGAGTAGTCATAGATGGCTGCTCGTCCGGACTGCTGGCTATTAATGCCGGTGTTCCTCAGGGGTCGGTGCTCTCGGCAACATTGTTTTTGCTGCATATTAACGATCTGCTAAAACCCGGTACCTTTGGGTATGCAGACGACAGCACTGTTGTCGAGAGATACGTGCCAGACGCACGAGTTAGTGGGTCTCAGGTCCGGTCTCTCCGCGAGGCTATGGTTGGGCGCTTGAACTTGTCCTTGCAGGCTGTCTCAGAATGGGGCGATGCCAATCTGGTTAAGTTCAATGCTGCTAAGACCCAGGCGTGTCTTTTTTCTGCTCAAAGGAGCCAATTTCACCCGGCTCCAACTTTCCGAGGTGTAACCGTGCCGATAACCGATCAACTTGATCTTCTTGGTGTTACTTTAACATCTACTCTCAATTTTGGTCCCTTCATAGAGGCAAAGGCTCAAGTAGCTGCCAAAAAGTTGGGGATCCTCGCAAAGGTGAGACGATACTTCACGCCGGAACAGCTGCTCCAACTCTATCAAGCGCAAGTCCGATCGTGTATGGAGTACTGCTCTCATCTTTGGGACGGATCTGCCAAATACCAGCTTGATGCCCTTGAGTCAATTGCGAAACGAGCCAAGAGGATCATCGGCAATGATAGACTCGTTGAGTCGAAACTCCAAAGTCTTGAACATAGACGCCGAGTTGCTAGCCTGTCGGTTTTCTATCGGTTACATTTTGGGGAGTGTGCTACGGAATTGCATGATTTGATTCCGCCAAGCCCGTTTCATCAAAGGACCACAAGACATACGGCGAAGTGCCACCGGTTCATGATAGACATCCCATCCATACGCACAAAGCGTTTTGAGAAAACATTCATTGTGCGTACTGCTAGAGAGTGGAATTCCATACCGGAGTCTGTGTTTCCTGATAGCTATAACCTGGGAGTCTTTAAGTCAAGAGTGAATAGGTTACTTCTAGGCAAGCGTGCTCCATCTTCGACCACATCATCGCTTACCATCAGGTGAGATAGTGGTCAAACGCGAACCTATCAAACATAAAAAAAAAAAAAACAGTATGGGCTAACTAAAAACAAAAAAAAGTAACAAGTGGCGCCATCTGCAACATCTACAGTCCCACAAGGACTAGTCCATCTGTACTCTGTAGTGCTATTCTGAACCGCTCACCGTGAAAACTTAGGTGAAGTGAACGTGAAGTGGTCTGTCAATCCATACAATCAAGGTGGAATGACAGTTCACTTCACGCACACTCCACCTAAGTTTTCACGGTAAGCTGTTAACAGAATCGACCGGCTGTACTGTACTTACACCGGTGATGGCGATTGGCGACGTATTCAGCTAAGAAATTAAATACAAACCCTTATCGCCATATCTGCGTGCACCCAGTAAATATGTTGTTGTTGGATGTCCTTGCATGCTTGGGACCGTGGATGGAACAAAATGTGATTACAACATAGGATTATTTGTATTTCTCAGCATTATACTAAAAATGAATTTAGCAGTGAAGTAAATCTTGGTATTTATTTCGCCGTGAGTGCACAAGTAAATATTTTTTTTATTCTCAAATACAAGTATTCAATAGATTCACCTAAACTGTTTGTGACTTTTTTTTTAAACTCTTTGTACCTTTACTTAACCACCACATCCTGGTGGAGTGTGCCTTGGTTCAAAGATTATAACTTATCCTCACATCAATTCTGAATTTTTTGCTGTAATAGGTAATTTAGTCGATTTAAAACTTTCTGTGTTGATGAACATCACTGTCCAACAGATTATATATTACCGAATGACATGAAGGTTCTTATTACTCTGTGATACCGCAAAAGTCGCGCGTGCTTGAGAGTCGCATTTATGGAATCAATTTTGATTGTTCTAAATTTCGGATGACTTGTGATAAAAATAGTCAGTGAAAATGATACTTCTAATTCGGTAAATCAAAATCGTATCCCCCGTAAATTTTTCTCTTAGAGTGTTTTTTTTTTGTGCTGTGTGTCAGTATTCAGTGAGTATTATGAACTTTGAGGACTATGAAACCCTTCCGACCCAAAATTCCGTCACACACATGACCGCCGGAGCAATAGCGGGGGTGATGGAGCATTGCATAATGTACCCGCTAGACTCCGTAAAGGTAAGCATGGGCAGCAGCCGGTCGCGCAGCCTATCTGCTGCTGGCTGCCATCGAACTAACCTAATCAGTGTGACAGTTCTGTCGGCTGGCCTGTTACGCCACCAATTTTCGATCTCTCGTTATGTAAAAACATGCCAATTACCTATTTACCGACTATCACTGTGGAAAATGTTACGACGAGCCCAATATTTTAACCTTTACACGTTTTAAGATAACCCCCTAATTTTATTGTTATTGCAAATATTGCTATTACACTGTCATTAAGCTGAATTTTACTGACAACATTAATTAACAAACGTATATTCACATTATAATCCAGCCTAAGCCTCATAGTAACCGTGCAGTGTAATTGAATAATGTCAGTTCTATCAGAGTCCTAATTGTACATAGGAACATGAATAAACATGCATGTATGTAATTCCAATTGGTAATATAATTACAATGACATAATAATTCAGGAAATTACACTAAAATCTGTAGTTGAACACATGTTTGTAGACACAAGCAAACATGACCTTGATACAAATGATTGCTTGTTATTTACAATGATGTAGCATGTAGCAGTCCCCTCTCCCCTCAGACTGTTGTGTTAGCTTGTCTCAATAATAATAATAATAATAATGTTTATTTATAGAAATTTAGACATTCATTACAAAATATTTTAGCAGGCTAAATTAGGTCAGATTAAGTGGTGTAGTCATCTGTAGCCGAACTAGGCAGAACCTGTATTTCGGCTATCAGCGCCAAACCCCTCGAGTATTATGCATTTATATAATAGCCATGATTATGTTTACATGTGTAGATATCTTGTACGAAAAAAGTAAAACAAAAAGAAAAAAGTTTGTGCAGTGTTTCAATGTACTTACTGCAAGGATAATCATAATCTGAGAAACATTATTAATTAAGAAGCAAGTACTTGTAAGATTATGTGGTTTTTGTAGTACATCTAGCATTTCACATTGATATGAAATATCAAGACAAACTGTGTTTTATACAAATAGAATAGAGATTTGTGGCATTCAGCTGAGTGTATTAACGCATCAAGCCCTGCTCATCCCTAATCGGGGATGCAACAATAGGTTTTTAAGTGTGTCTATTTCTCAGGGGCCAAATGTGTTAAATGAGCTAATATGCATAAGATGTAATGTATGTCAGGCCTGTCAGTCACACAGGAACTGACATGTGTGCTAGTGGCCGGTGTACTTGCAGTCATTAACATTTAATATAATATGTCATAAATACCTATGTTATTGTTGATTTCTTCTGGTGTGTCTAATAATTTTCAAGGTATCTATCATTGCTTGATAACACTAGGCTTCAGGAACATTAGGCAATTTATACATAATTAAACTATTATGTATTTAGGTTTTCTGTGGTTTGAAGCTTGTAGGGCAAGTTTTTATTAGTTATATTGTTTTTGGCTTGTGTGAGAGCAATGTCTCGAGTTACAATCAAGTAATATTATGATGTGAACTGTTACCTCTCATTAACTTCTACCCACAACTATAAAAAAGTGAATAACATTTGGAAGTAGCATAGCTTTCTATCGTAATTTCACAACTTAGTTCATACTAAATTGTTAATTTAATAATCATGAGGTCTCATGAGGAGGAACAGGATGAACATAGGTACATTTCATAATCAATACATGGTTAATGTATTAAAAAATATAAAAGGAGGTTGTATTATGAAATGTACGTACCTATAAAAATCACAATCATTCATTTCTTCAGAAAATACTGTTCTCCATAATGTTCTTACTGTACTTTTTAACCAACAAACAAAAGGGGGAGGTTCTGAATCTGTTCAGCCCTCACTCCGTTATTTATGAACCGATTTTGATGGTTCTGTTTTTGTTAGATGGGAATACCTCAAGGATGGTTCCATATCTAGGAAGTCAGGATCTGATGAGGGAATCCTGATAAAATTTAGAGAAACCCTCGAAAATTGTGGGCACAAATAGGGTTTCTGTTTACTTTTCATTGCTTAATCAAGTATTCACATTTAGGAATCACCACATCATGAAGCTGAGCTGATTATGGAAAGCATACCTTTCCTAAACATTTAAAAGTTAGAATTAAAATAAAATAAACTTTTTATTAAAAAATTTAACTGATGAAAAGCAAAATATAAGTTTCTTGCTTTTCGTCAGTTTAATTTTTTTTTTATTTTTGAGGGTCCATTATCTTCAGATGAATTCTCCTGCTCTGGGTGCAACAGGAGCGTATGTCAGAGTTTGTGTGGGTGCAACAGGAGCGTATGTCAGAGTTTGTGTGGGTGCAACAGGAGCGTATGTCAGAGTTTGTGTGGGTGCAACAGGAGCGTATGTCAGAGTTTGTGTGGGTGCAACAGAAGCGTATGTCAGAGTTTGTGTGTATGTTCCTTCAGTAGCCCTTTGTGTCCAAGGCCACAGTGACTCTTTGGAACACTCCCACAACCCTGGGCACCCCTGCCTATGTCGTTACCACCCGTGTTCCTTCAGAGTCCCTTTGTGTTCAGGGCCACAGTGTCTCTTTAGAACACTCCCACAACCCTGGGCACCCCTGCCTATGTCGTTACCACCCGTGTTCCTTCAGAGTCCCTTTGTGTTCAGGGCCACAGTGACTCTTTGGAACACTCCCACAACCCTGGGCACCCCTGCCTATGTCGTTACCACCCGTGTTCCTTCAGAGTCCCTTTGTGTTCAGGGCCACAGTGTCTCTTTAGAACACTCCCACAACCCTGGGCACCCCTGCCTATGTTGTTACCACCCGTGTTCCTTCAGAGTCCCTTTGTGTTCCAAGGCCACAGTGACTCTTTGGAACACTCCCACAACCCTGGGCACCCCTGCCTATGTCGTTACCACCCGTGTTCCTTCAGAGTCCCTTTGTGTTCAGGGCCACAGTGTCTCTTTAGAACACTCCCACAACCCTGGGCACCCCTGCCTATGTCGTTACCACCCGTGTTCCTTCAGAGTCCCTTTGTGTTCAGGGCCACAGTGTCTCTTTAGAACACTCCCACAACCCTGGGCACCCCTGCCTATGTCGTTACCACCCGTGTTCCTTCAGAGTCCCTTTGTGTTCAGGGCCACAGTGTCTCTTTAGAACACTCCCACAACCCTGGGCACCCCTGCCTATGTCGTTACCACCCGTGTTCCTTCAGAGTCCCTTTGTGTTCCAAGGCCACAGTGACTCTTTGGAACACTCCCACAACCCTGGGCACCCCTGCCTATGTCGTTACCACCCGTGTTCCTTCAGAGTCCCTTTGTGTTCAGGGCCACAGTGTCTCTTTAGAACACTCCCACAACCTTGGGCACCCCTGCCTATGTCGTTACCACCCGTGTTCCATCAGTTGCCCTTTGTGTTCCAAGGCCACAGTGACTCTTTGGAACACTCCCACAACCCTGGGCACCCCTGCCTATGTCGTTACCACCCGTGTTCCTTCAGAGTCCCTTTGTGTTCCAAGGCCACAGTGACTCTTTGGAACACTCCCACAACCTTGGGCACCCCTGCCTATGTCGTTACCACCCGTGTTCCTTCAGAGTCCCTTTGTGTTCCAAGGCCACAGTGTTTCTTTAGAACACTCCCACAACCTTGGGCACCCCTGCCTATGTCGTTACCACCCGTGTTCCATCAGTTGCCCTTTGTGTTCCAAGGCCACAGTGACTCTTTGGAACACTCCCACAACCCTGGGCACCCCTGCCTATGTCGTTACCACCCGTGTTCCTTCAGAGTCCCTTTGTGTTCAGGGCCACAGTGTCTCTTTAGAACACTCCCACAACCTTGGGCACCCCTGCCTATGTCGTTACCACCCGTGTTCCATCAGTTGCCCTTTGTGTTCCAAGGCCACAGTGTCTCTTTAGAACACTCCCACAACCCTGGGCACCCCTGCCTATGTCGTTACCACCCGTGTTCCTTCAGAGTCCCTTTGTGTTCCAAGGCCACAGTGTTTCTTTAGAACACTCCCACAACCTTGGGCACCCCTGCCTATGTCGTTACCACCCGTGTTCCATCAGTTGCCCTTTGTGTTCCAAGGCCACAGTGTCTCTTTAGAACACTCCCACAACCCTGGGCACCCCTGCCTATGTCGTTACCACCCGTGTTCCTTCAGAGTCCCTTTGTGTTCCAAGGCCACAGTGTTTCTTTAGAACACTCCCACAACCTTGGGCACCCCTGCCTATGTCGTTATCACCCGTGTTCCATCAGTTGCCCTTTGTGTTCCAAGGCCACAGTGACTCTTTGGAACACTCCCACAACCCTGGGCACCCCTGCCTATGTCGTTACCACCCGTGTTCCTTCAGAGTCCCTTTGTGTTCCAAGGCCACAGTGACTCTTTGGAACACTCCCACAACCCTGGGCACCCCTGCCTATGTCGTTACCACCCGTGTTCCTTCAGAGTCCCTTTGTGTTCCAAGGCCACAGTGACTCTTTGGAACACTCCCACAACCCTGGGCACCCCTGCCTATGTCGTTACCACCCGTGTTCCTTCAGAGTCCCTTTGTGTTCCAAGGCCACAGTGACTCTTTGGAACACTCCCACAACCCTGGGCACCCCTGCCTATGTCGTTACCACCCGTGTTCCTTCAGAGTCCCTTTGTGTTCCAAGGCCACAGTGACTCTTTGGAACACTCCCACAACCCTGGGCACCCCTGCCTATGTCGTTACCACCCGTGTTCCTTCAGAGTCCCTTTGTGTTCCAAGGCCACAGTGACTCTTTGGAACACTCCCACAACCCTGGGCACCCCTGCCTATGTCGTTACCACCCGTGTTCCTTCAGAGTCCCTTTGTGTTCAGGGCCACAGTGTCTCTTTAGAACACTCCCACAACCCTGGGCACCCCTGCCTATGTCGTTACCACCCGTGTTCCTTCAGAGTCCCTTTGTGTTCAGGGCCACAGTGTTTCTTTAGAACACTCCCACAACCCTGGGCACCCCTGCCTCTGTCGTTATCACCCGTGTTCCATCAGTTGCCCTTTGTGTTCCAAGGCCACGGTGACTATTTGGAACACTCCCACAACCCTGGGCACCCCTGCCTATGTTGTTACGGATATGGAATGTACACAAAACATATTAATATACATTGCATTATGTTTTCTGTTTTTAATGTAGGTATTTTTCATGGCTCAAAATGCAAAGCAATAATTATAAAAAGTGTAGTATTCAAATATTCCAAACAATCCGATAATGACAAAACTTGCATGTAATGATGATAGCTGACAGCACAGCTGACAGTCGCGCCAAATGTTACTTTATGTAGATTGTGTACTCCCAGTTTATAAAGAGATTTACATTTTCAACCAATCACATTAAGGAATAGCACAAAAATATTTGTTTATTTGTAGATAGAAAAGACTACGCTGAATTGAAGTTCCTTGATGTAAAAACTGGTCACATTGTGTAAATTAACCTGTATGTGTACAGCCTATTAGACACCAACTCATAAATAAATGCATAAATTATTATATTGCATGGGTTTTTATTTACCTACCTAATACAAGTTAATCTCATGTTTTTTCCTTTAGGGAAAAGTGGCTGTGGTTCAATGTTTACTATTGTAATTAAAATTAAACCATTCAGTAAGTATTTAATAGGCAAATTTATTATTACACAATTATAAATAATAAATATGTATCTGGACTCAAATAATCAGGAAACGAAAATAATTAGATATAAATAGTGTAAAAACATGTTCCATAAAAAATTATTTAAAAGCATTTATGTATAACATAGTGAATTAGTAGGTGTAAGTTGTGCACTATATGAGGAAGTAGTCTGCCTTGTTGGCGGCCTGCCAGCACTGCTGCGTCTTCCACGCCGTGTCGCAGTGGTCGGCGCCGCGCACCGTGCCGCACGCGCGCAGCGCCGGCGCGTTGTGCGCCGCCAGCTCGGGCGGCAGCAGCGCCAGCACGGCCTCGATGTCCACCTCGCCGTCCGACATCATGCCGGCCGTCTCCATGGTGCACTTGATGTAGCACGCCAGCTTGGCGTCCGGCATCAAGTCGGCGCCGCCGTTCACCTTCTCGACCAGCGCCATGTCGGCGCCCGTCTCGTCCGCGCAGCTCTCGCGCACCATGCGCGCCAGCTCCGCCATGTCCTCGTCCATGGCCACCGCCTGCGCCGCCGCCAGCCAGCCCGCCAACAGAACCAGCGCCCGGAACCACATTGTCGTAGAGAGCAGACACAAGTGATCCAGCCTTGCTGACACCACCTTATATAACGAGCTGCTCAATGCCAACCTGATCTGTGATCACATGGACCGACTGATGCCTAAATTACATGCTCCTCGTTAATATCCTGTGATTAAAAAAATATTGTTTGTTCGCAAAGTGTACTGCTGTAGAGGAAACTGTAATTTTTCTTCGATGTGTAGAATCATCGGAAAAAATTACAGACTCGCTAAAGAGAGAATTACAGGCTGAACCGTTTATTTTTTTATGGCGAATCTAACAATTGTAGGTTTGTCAGTAAAACAGAATGTTGAGGTGTCACTCGTGTTAAACACATAATGATGGCCAGCATGCCATCCTGCTACCCATCATCATGCTCCATCATGCTACCCGCACAGACCGGGTAGTGCACAGCCGAAGCCACATGCTGGCCAGCCTGCATGGCCTCACAGGACAGTTCTAACAGTTGTACGTTGTTGCAGACTCGGATGCAGTCTCTACGGAGTGTCAACAACAGCTCCATCTCCGAGACGTTCCGGCACATGGTGAAGAAGGAGGGGCTGCTCAGGTAACACGCTAACACCATTGTCAATGTGCCGTTGATTAGAGTGGTTTTACATCTATCCTAGATCTTTGTCCAATGTCTATGTCCTATATTTGATCAAATTTGACGAAGTCGTCCTATTTCTTTGATCAAACTCATATTAGACAAAGATCTAGGATAGAAGTAATACCACCTTTAGGGACACAAATGCACACAAATTTTGACGCAAATATACATAATTAAAGGCATTTTGGCATCCGAACCTCATCGTCCTCGATCTGTTACGAATTCTGGCCTTCCCGCTCTAACTGAGATGCAATTGAATCCTTAGAGTGGTCAAGTTCCGTTAGTTGTTTCACTAGGTATGAACCTTTTGGTAGACAATGCTTCAAGGTTCTAGAAGTCTTAAGGTGGAAGCGCCAGTGTAGCCCGCGAAATTCTAATTTTCTTACGTTTTTTGCAATTTGCAGGTCAGAGTCAGGTTGTATCTAGGTCAAAATTTGATTCGCGGACGTAACAAGTATGTATTTGTAGAATTATAATAATTAAAACCATCAATACAACTTTTTCAGTTAGAAATGTCAAATGTAAGTATTTCATGACATTTGGCATCAATTCTAACTGAGAAAGTTGTATTGATGATTTTAATGATTACAGTTTTGTAAATACGTACTTGCTACTGCCGCGAATCAAATTTTGACCAAGATACAACCTGACACTGATATCTGCAAATTGCAAAAAACGTAAGAAAATTTGAATTTCGTGGGCTACACTGGAGCTTTCACCTTAAGTTTTGACGAGTCCACTGCTTAGTATCAATTCACCGAACCAATTAGGCACTCTGTTGGTTCAGATTGACCGTTTGGAACAAAAAAACTATCAAAGAAAGGGAAACGTATGTAACTAGGCGATACTCCATTATAGTTGAATAAACAGTGCGAAGGCTCAAAGAGTAACGTGTGAATCAATATTGACGGGCGGACCCGGGCGCGCCCGGCACATACACAGAAGCACCAGTCCGCTCCACACTCCGTGCCTCGAAGAGCGCCGGTAATCCACATTGTTATCCACACTCATCTACCGCTCCACTCCTGCCTACGTATCACAAACATTCAGGATGTAAGAAATACATACATACGAAAACTTCAGTTTTTGAAGTTGGTTAAAAATATAAATGAATAAAGTGTTAGTTTGTAGCCTAGCCTAGAGTTATATCTCAAACAGCTCGTGCGTGCACCCCAGTCCCCAGGGCGTCCACTAGTGTGACAAATTGCGTCTTTAGCAGGGCACATACAGTTCTGTTCCTTACTGATGCCCTGGCGGCGGCACGTGCTCTGTGTACCGACACGCTCGCCAATGTCAAAACACACGCAGCAACCGTTCCACATTTTAATTTATTTCCTTAAGCATCTGTGATCAAACAAGCAAAACTCCTGTACAGCATTGGTCAGAATCCTGTCTTTTACTAAAGTTTTAGGGCCGGTTGCGTCCAGCAAGAGTAGAAAGGCGTCTCGTGAAAGTCGGTATGCAGGACAATACCCTCGGAGTCCCGGATTTTCAAAATTATGTTGTGTGAGTGCACATGTCACTCTGGACCAGCTGGTCAGTCCCGCGCTTGCGTGCCTCTGCGGACGAGGTCGCCACCAGCCCTTGGTTCTCATTTGCTCAGCCGAACGCGTCGACAATCCAACTCACGACCAAGACTCAACTTTGACTACTAAATCAAATCATTTCAAATACTTGACTGGTTGCCTTAGTGCTGTCCTAACAATTTACGTATACTGTGGTCCGCTACTATGGAACATGGGAGGTCCCACCTGCACGCTCTGCAAGTCGAGTCTCCTGTGGTAGAACGAACTGCTAATCTAGCTACATATATTGGTGTTGTGAGCAAGAACTTGGACATAGTTACACTCAGAGCAAGGCGATAGCACAGCCCAGTTGAAAGTAGGGCAGGAAGCAGCTTCAGAGCCTCGTAAGCTAAGCTTGGAGGGTTCTGGTTGTGAAGTATGAGAGAGTGGGTTGATCTAGCCACTACTAGTACATTACATTACAGCCTGCATCAGGCTCTTTCATTATTTATTGAGGCGTAAGACGGTTTGATGACGTCACCACACGCCACGTCGGTACGCTAGCACGCAAGGTGTAAATCTTATCACCACTACAATACCTACAATACGCACATTTGGGTCAATGCTGCTTCGTATCGGTACCCGGCCTATCAGCACCACAGGTTCTGAATTATTTTTGGCAAATTATTTAGCAAATCATGTATGAATTAGGATAAGACAAGATGATTCTAAACTAGCATGCCTCAGTCAAAGGAATTACAGAGTAGCAGACCTTTACATCTGATGTGTACTGTGATAAATATGTCCAGTCATATCTAGATGTGCCTGAGAGGCGGTTGCGACGGGTCTCATGTGTCACCTTGCAACTGAAGTGCTGCTGCTACAGTCGGCTGCAGCACAATCTCAGGCGCGCCTTCTGCTACGTGCCGCCTGCACTATCGCAGGCAACACCTATCAGCCCTGTTATCTGTTATCAGCGTACGTGAGGCTGCGCCACCGCGCGCCCATCTGCTGACTGCCCTTAGCATTGTACTCGCTATCTCTGGCGTGTTATGCCATAAATATATTTTATCGATAGCCGTTTCTAAGTGCGCGACTGTGCTGATATCACAAAAATTATCTTTACAAACAATAAATACCGCCTTTGCAAGGAACAAGACAGTAGCTATTATGTGAGAAATTTGATATAATATATAAAGACTTCCGATTTCTGCCTCCGAAGTCGTCAGAGGTATAACAGACGAAATGAAAACCTTCTGCATTTGATAATTGTAGTCTGTTGAGAACATGGCAAGCAACAATACGTAAGCATGATTAGTGGGTGGTGCAGGTACGGGTACGAGCTCAGAGCCACTTCCCAAACGTTCAAACATTCGTTTGTTACACGTGACGCACTTTGCCCTCCACAACAGACTCCAGGCAGATTCTGGCTTATGTCAAACTAGCTGTTGCCAGCAGCTTCGCCCGCGTGGTGTTTGTACCTACTTATCCCATTATAAATTATAGCCTATGTGCTATTCCAGACTATAATCTATCTATGTGCTAAAATTCATTCAGCCTTTCTGGCGTGATTGAGTAACAAACATACATCCTCACAAACTTTCACTAGGATATTAGTAGGATAAGCCGTTAGGGTTAGGTTATATTAGTAGGATAAGCCGTTAGGGTAGGTAGGTGAGCCTCTACCCAGGCCACCAAGCCAATAGAGGAGCAACCTTCCCGTCCGTAGGGAGGCACCCACGACTCTTGGGAGGGACACAAGCAGCGGTTAAGTGGCGTAAGCCAAGCAGTGTCGTACGAGCGAGACTTGTGCTTTTACTCAACTCCCTGACTTTATCATTAGAGTTGTCCAGAGCGTGAAGCGTCACGTAACAGAGAACTGTTGTCTTCACACGTCTGATGCAAGAACAGCTATGACTTAATTACCTACATAAATAAAACGGGACATTAACGAAAACCCCGGATACGGTGAGGCGATGAGGTCGAAGACGGGCGAGCTATAATTACAATGGCATGAGGTGACGGTCACTGGTCAGTCGTCCAGTAAGCCATCCCTCATGAATATGTACGAGTATGTCGGCGCGCGACGGCGGCCGCGGGCGCGACACTCGCTCATGCGCGATCACTCCAAAGTACAGCTAGTATAAAAGTCAGAAGTAGAAATGTGCATACAAATAAATGTTTTCATGGGATAATCCGTGAACGATACCCAGACACTGCAGCGAATTACTTAAACTCGGTCCGTCTTGGTGACGGAAACTTAACAGAACATACGTCACACTCGACCACCTGTGAATGCAATGAAGCATAAAATCCTATTAAATCATAAAAAAAACTGTGTTAAATTCGAACTTGATACTCAACGCAAACGATGTAGCATTTCCAGAATGCGACAATTTTGTGCCATTTGAATTTAAAATGTGTAAATAATTGGTTTGAAACAATAACAGTGATATTATACGAAGGAATCATTAGCTCAGAGATTTGACCCAGTATCGAGAACACGTCACTCAGAATATATTGTATCTTAGCGCTTCTACTTCAGACGATGCTTGCAAAAGGTGTCCAGATCAGGGGGTCTCGGGCGCTCTCTCTAGTTTCCATAGATTCGCCAACTTAAACTAAAATATTCCAAGTAACTGTAGCGTAGTCCCTCGTAAAGTACAAATTTTGTTGCGGAGTAGAGAGTCGTCCGTGTGAAACCAGTTAAAGAGAGCTGCCACGTCAACGAGACGGCTCTACGGACGGCACCGTTCGCTTGAACGCTGCGTGTTGCTGCTGCACAGTAGTCCTCGCTCAGCGGGACTCGGGGGGCTATAGACGCGCGGCGAGGTCAGTGCCGCCGGCGCCCCCTGCTATCCGCGCGCGATTTCGTCCAGGTTATTAGGTCACACACGTCACAGAGCTACGTTATCTGCGGCGTGATTCGCAGCCGCCTGCGTCTAGCATTCGCTGATCTTGTAATCACACATTATCTGGTCGCGTGCGCCACGCCTCTCTATCGATACGGACATCACTGTCCGCGTACGATGACTGATCGATGCGAGCTGCCTCTACTTGCGCGAATTCTAAAAATACATGCTGAGCTTACTTTTACTATTGACAATGACTGTACGGTTGGCGTAGTGGTTGAGCGTTCGGTAGCTACGCTGCGTGTCGCGGGTTCGATCCCCGCACGGAACAAATATTTGTATGGCCTACAGATAGTTGTTCCGGATCTGGGTGTCTTGTGTAAAAAATGTCTTGTGTAAAAAAAAAAAAAACAATCTGAATCTTCTTCCTGATCTTTCTCCAGTTTTTTGTCAATTTTGAGTTTCCCATAAGCGTAACTTGCTTCGCACTGCACAGCATCCGCATGGTCTATCCCTGTTATGCTGGGCCCTGTCGGGAATCCAACCTCGATTATTTTGAGTTTATTTAGTGTGTTCCCCAGTTAAAGCAACCGTACTGAAGTGTGAAATATAAAACAATTTCAAGAGCGGTATCTGCTCCGATAGCGCAACTATCTGATGGCAATTAGTTAATTTTATCTTAATGTAGCCGTTCAGAGGTCGCGGGGTGCGCAGTGTCGCGATTGTTGTGATCGACCCCGAACCCATTAACGGCTTAAATAACTTGTGTGAAATCAGACGCGCACTTACGTCCTCCAAGTTAAATAAAATATTTTGTCAATGTTTTTAACAGCTTTAATATCATGTCATGGCAACTTTAAGGTAAATTATTTTCCTTCAAGCTTGTAGCCTCGCCTTTATGTCAATGTAGTACACCTGATTACGAATATGAACAATCCGCACATCATATCCTATGGGAGTGTACTCTTTTGCAAACTGAACGCAATAGCCAGCCTACGTCTGGAGTTGTCTATTACACGGACCTTGTGGAAACTAGAACGAATTGCCGTGGGTTCAAGCGTTTTTGCCATACCTATTTATTGGAATCAAATGTTCAACAGCTCACAATTTAGGACCCATAAATATTAGTGTTTTAATCCGTGGTGCTTGGCAACTGGGCTTACCAGAGTTGTAAATACCCCCTTTGAGCCTAATGGCCTAGCTTTGTTCTGTCTCCCGCTTGATTAGGAGGGCAGTGGAAATTATGTTTGTTTTACTCCTCAGCTGTTCTGTGCGCGATGACAAAATACATTTCTGTTAACGTTAACGCTAAAGCTTCGTGCAAAATGTATGGCAAAGACATTACTGGGCGTGAGTCACGTGACAGTTCTCTGTCTAACGCTTCGTGCAAAACGTCGTTGCCATACATTTTGCACGAAGCGTTAGCGTTAACGTTAACAGAAAAGTATTTTGTCTAACCCCTCTGTTCTGATTCATTTTGTTGCTGGACCCAAGACAGTTTAATCGTTTCTCTGGGACTCTTCGAGCTTTATTGCCTCGGCGTTTTTTTCTGGTGGTCGCCACTGTTGATTATGGCTTACAGAAGTTACAGTGGTTTGGGAATAGGGTGGCGCGCTTGTCTAAAAAAAAACAGCTTTAATAAAATAATGCAATGCTTATCCGTTTATGGTGGACAAACACACATAATATAGAAATGCATTATCTAACTCCGTCATGCGTCACGCTCACGCCTGTACCAAGTTATACGCGCATGGCAATGGAAACCTTACGGATCCGATTCGAGGTTTCTTCTTCTACATACAGATAAGCCTTGATGATGAAGGTCACGCACGGTAAACTTCATGTTAGTCCGCAGCTGTAGAACATGCCCTCTCCCAAGTGTGCCCGGAAGGCTTCCACAGAAGAGAAACCTGCCGATTGTAAACAGCAGTAAGTCACCACACTGACATGGCTATCTCACCGGCACGGCGACACAGCTCGAGGAATAACACCTTCCAGCACACGTAATATGTAGTTGTTGATCGCGACTCTAACACCGGTGGGTGACATATTAACAGTACGGGAAAATAGGTGGATCAGGCAAAGTACCTACAGATCGACCAGTATCGTATGATTCCGTAGTGGGTGATCGAGTTTTCAGATAAATATTAGTCTGTGTTGTCTCAAGAGAGTCACCGTAGAATGAAAATTATAGACTAGTGTCATGAGAACTAAATTATATAAACGGTTCAATTACACATTTGACATAACACGCATTTATTAGGCCGCGCCTGCGCCGTGCGCGGGGCGTGACGCACAGGGCAGGCGGTAGTGCGCGAGCTACCCGCCAATGCAACGCATTGATTACTTCGCACACACTCATTCATTGCATCGCTCTTAATTACATAGCAGCAGCCAGTTATCAGTCTCGGTACACGACTCTCGTGCAAACACTTCCAGTAAGAGTTATAAATTAAATGAACACTAATACCTGGCAAACGAGGCAACGACGTGTAAATACCAATAATAAAAATAAAGAATATTGTCGTGATATCGCGCCACAAGACAGATTGGTTCGGGCGCGGCTGATAACCGCCGATACTATAATAGCTGCGATATGCTTGCGGCTCCTTTTGATACAGTCCGCACCCCAACCGCACCACACGCCAGGCGGCCGGTTGTGACCGGTTGCTATCGATATGCTTGCGGCTCCTTTTGATACAGTCCGCACCCCAACCGCACCACACGCCAGGCGGCCGGTTGTGACCGGTTGCTATCGATATGCTTGCGGCTATTTTTGATACAGTCCGCACCCCAACCGCACCACACGCCAGGCGGCCGGTTGTGACCGGTTGCTATCGATATGCTTGCGGCTCCTTTTGATACAGTCCGCACCACACGCCAGGCGGCCGGTTGTGACCGGTTGCTATCGATATGCTTGCGGCTATTTTTGATACAGTCCGCACGCCAGGCGGCCGGTTGTGACCGGTTGCTATCGATATGCTTGCGGCTCCTTTTGATACAGTCCGCACCCCACCGCACCACACGCCAGGCGGCCGGTTGTGACCGGTTGCTATCGATATGCTTGCGGCTCCTTTTGATACAGTCCGCACCACACGCCAGGCGGCCGGTTGTGACCGGTTGCTATCGCAGGTGACGCGCACACCGGATCATCGTCCATGTTATCCTCAGCTTTCAATCTGTAGTTCTCTTTCTAATGATTCGTTACAGCTAGCTTAGGTTGCCCCACTGCTGGGCAAAGGCCTCCCTCTATTATTTCTATTGGTCTCGGTTCTGCGCCACTTTTTGCCAATTCCTTAAGAAGACGTCCAAGTCGTCCCGTCTCTCAAGTACTCTTAAAATATGTCATTTTCCTCATTCTTGTATGTTAGACCTCTCCATCCATAAGTTCATTACCGTTGCTGACAGGTCAATCCTTGCTATTGTTTTGTTCTTGCAAGCGTGTTGTCTGTCATCTGACATCGGCGCAATAGCTTTTCCTCACTTGACATGAGTGGTTGACAGCAATGACAGATGATGGTCAAGTCGTGAAGTATCCTGCTAGCCGCATGCCATTTATTGATCTTCAGAGCCTCAACCATCAGTCCGGACCTGCAGAGTTCAACTTTTGCGTGCGGGAGCAACTCACCTTTGGTGAGGCCCTGTACAGATTGTACATTGTGCGTCCCAGGGACATCTGAGTAGAACACATAACACCGTTCAAGAATTTGTGTTTAGTATTACACATCTCGTACAGTTAGATCGGTTATCAACTTATCAAAGAGGACAATCACGGTATTTGTGTAGCTCGCTATCGATGTAGTAATATTTAATGCAATATTTGTAGAACCGTGCGCATCTCGAGATAAAACTATGTCACTGTGCTGTTCGCGCGGAGTCGTTACCAACTGATAGAACAGTGCCGTCTACGAGCCGCGCCAGCCGCGTGCTCCCGCTCTAAATAGGCCACTCGATCCTACGTTAACATCTGCATTTATTTCACCGACATCGACAGACTATTATGGATGTTGGATAGATCAAGATTATAGGACTAATGAAAGGCAGGCATCTATCCGCTGAGGTGGATGTGCACAGCACGCTCACGCGGGTTCTTGGCCCCGCCCCGTGCTGTCGGCTGTGTGCGCTGTTGGCTCGTTCTGCTCTCGGTATCGATCACAGAACCGTCTGTTTGCGATCTACGCGACAGCCACTGCTTTAGCAACCCGGGCCTGCGGATGGCGAGTAGTGGGTAACTCGCCGCCCGATCAGCACCAGCACGCGTAGCATGACCAATTCTATCTCTACTCTACCAAGAGTAGACAAAGTTATTTCTATGCCACTCTATATCTCTACTGCCCGAGCACGGCGCGACCCGTAGACTCGCGTTTCTTCGAAGACAAAGACATATTCATTCTTTCCATAGCAACGGGTAGGTAGTTAGTGATGTAGACAAGCTAAGAATTCTACGATAGTATATAACGTTTCGTTATCGAAATAAATGTGTCTAACGCCAAGTTCTAAAACCTTTTGAACGTAACTCAAAGCAACAACGAAACGTATTAATTTTATTCTGTCATTTCTGTCATCTGTGTTGACTGTTTTTTTTTAATTTTTTTTTTATTATTCCCGAAGGGAAGGCGAAAGTCTTTTGACCATATTGCCTAGTCTTACGTAGTTATTTATACTTTTTTTTCCATTAGAATGCAGATGTAACACATTCTAATGTTTTTTGCAGTATTTGGCAACAAATGTGTCGAGTCAGCCTTTTCGGCAAACTTCGCTGAGGTAGTCAATACTACAATAAAATTCTAAGCTCCATTTTCCCGTGATCGCGCCTGTTTCAATGATTCCACATATTGTCCATTTGCGTTGACACTTGAGACACAAAACTACACAAGTTTTACATCACAATATCCACTAGGAATCAATAAACGAATAATTAAAACAGCCACTGAACTTCACTCGACAAAATCCCGCCAATTTGCATGTTGTTTGTACAACAATATACTAACAAAATAACAAATCTTTAGAATACATTTTTCAAATGTTTGGTTTTTGGAAAAGTTATTTTTATTGTTTCGGGAAGATCGAGAGCCTCCGTTAATGCTCGTACGGCGTTTCTTTCTGCCTTCCTTTCATTCTTCTCGGTACAAAACTGTGACGATGCCGACGGTAGCTCCCAGACATGTTTTTAAAATCAAACTTCAAACACACACACTCACTTCATTTCTTTTATTGGCTTGTGTGGAAGATTCACCACAATTTTGAAATGAAACAGCCGCCTAATTGAGTTTTTAAAATCAATAAAGATCTTGTCTAGGTCTAATGAGATGTAGACTATTTGACACTTCTTGAGTAGAAATGTTTCTACTCTCATGTGTCAAAAGTAGAGAAAAATTGGTCGTCATGCTTTACATTGTAGAATTTTGTCGACTGAAGAATAGAAACATTTCTTCTCCTCAGTTTTAACATCGCCATGCTTGACACGGTAGAAATCTTACTACAATCTGTCATTTTGTCTATTCTTCCGTCGACAAAACCCGTTTCTAGGGTGGTCATGCTACGCGTGCAGGCCCGAGAGTCGACGGCGCGTAGTGTTCCACGCGCGCCTCAAAGAGTTGTCAGCAAAGGACGGGGCCTGCCACGGCCAATGCCTGCCCGGGGGTTGAGAATAAATTCGAAAGAATTACCTCGCCCCTGGGCACGTAGGGCAGGGAGGAACAGGGGTGGGTTTTAGTCAGTAACAGTCTGACACGCCCTTCCGCTCCACCCTAGAGCGGAAGAAGTCATAAGATGATTTCCCCCCCCCCCCCAAAAAAAAAAAGAAAGCCACTGCTTTAGCAGGTCATAGCTTAGTTTACTTAGCTTATTTTACTTCTTTTATCAGTAACCACTGATTCTCTTGCTCCCACAAGCTGCAAGACGTAATTAAATAAATCACAATCTACCGGAAAGTTCATAAATTAAAAACTGTTTAAGGAAGGCGTAAAGGAAACTATTAATAGTGAAGGATGAAGTGGTTTGAGCAACAACGGTCATTAGAAATTGGCGCAAGTGTCGGATCGTTTGCCGCGATCCTTGCGCACTGTCCGACACTGACCGCCACACTCCGGCGTTTGTGCAATATCGATATGACCGACAGCCCGAGGAGGCCCTGCTATGCGAGACCAACTTTTCCGAGAATTTTAATTAGCCCTAAACTGGCCACAGAAGTAATTGAAATAAGCGTGAGATTATGTAAACAGCTGTCACTCGCTGCCACGTGCTACTGTGCAATTGTTCCTGTGCCTAATGGATGCGTGATGTCAATCCCGGCAGCTCGCCACTTGGACGTCATGATGTGCCCCCTGACCTTACCTTCCTCAATTTGTTCCACGGAGGTGCGCGTACACTATGGCACACTACTGTATTCAATCTATTTTCAATGTATCGATTTACCGCTGCGCAGAGCTTAAACGTCGTGTAGCAGCCCCCACGTGGAGGTTGGCTTTTAATTTAAATATCCGTGTAGATTCCGCCCGTGGCCTGCGGCAAGCAGGACGGTTTCAACGTCTCCTTTCATCATTATAAAAGCGGAACCGACTGAGACAAAATATTACATGTGAGCCGGTCATGGCGATGACTGGTGGCAGAAAATGTATAACATCAAAATTCTCTTCACTTAGACAAATGTTAAGTACACAAATTGAAATTTTAACTAATAAAGACGTCTAAATATAGTAAATGTAAAGTTTTGAAGACGATATCGATTCAAGTACGTCTGTAGGCGAGGAGAGGTCGCCGCCGACCGAATCGCGACGACCTTGAGCCTCAGTCCAAGGCCGAGCCGCCGCCGAGAGCCGCCCGCTCGCTGCCTCGCCTGCCAGCCTGCCCGAGCTACGCAGCGCCTGCTTCCGCGCGCTTTCTACTGTTACGCAATTACCGTGACGTCAGCGTACACTCGGGTGTCCCGCTCAAAACCCCAAACATCATTAAAACATACTACGTCTTGGTGATATTCAAGATCACGGGGTAACTTAATAAATTATATCGGTTCAAATATTCCTATTCAAAAATCCCATACAGACGAATTACATAAATTGCTAGACTAAAAACATAAGCCCGAGCGCCCGGTCCTCATAATGATCGATTCGATTAGAACTCGTGCTTGATACCGGTGTGCTAAAGTAGCGCACGTATTCAGGTTTTTAACTAGATACAACTTTGAATCATCCGATGAATTAGAAAAAAAGTGTGTGTGTGTGTGTGTGTACTTATGTACGCACGTAAGAAGTTATACTTCTTTGGCGTAACAAGATAAAAAACCAAACTGTCACAAAGTTTACAAAAGGAAAACAATCAGTCTTCATGAACCACAGACCATAGCTAACTTCAGGGTGTCGGTTCTAGCTAACTTCAACCTGTGAATTTTGTGTGACAGTGATGCGCGCGCATCTTAAAATTTCACTCTCATATTTTTTTCATAACGCGCCTAAAGAAGTATAACTTCAAAAACAATATAATCTTAATGAAATCATGGCTGGCGTGTAGCCGCAGTTTCCTGTTGTCCGACTAAACGAATAAAACCTGTGATGACGTAACGCTACTACGTGTACGCTAAGCGGCAGTCCATCACCGAACCGCTTGCCTAAATTTTGTGACCGCAGCTGGCCACCATACAATGAGATACACAACTAAGCTTGACACGTGTTTCGCGACCCGACTGCAACCTTTAAGAAGATCGTGTTATGTAAATGTAATCCTAGGACTCGTACACTTAGAGAAGTGCGAGAAGAGCGCTAATATTCAACGTTTTACTTGAAGTAGGTACATGCGCTTGTATTGTAGTGGCTATCTGAACAATAGTTTACGTTAAAATAGAGCTTCCAATAAGTCACGTAGAGTAATTAACATTGTTAACCTTATCTTACGAAGAACTCAGTTAGTGACGCTGATATCGAATGTTTTTTTAAAAATATAATCATTATTTTCAAAATTCCTACAAGAAACTAACACTACTAATTAATGGCTATGTTAGTCTCTTCGCAACATTTGTAATTAACATGTTTGTGTCAGCCTTTACTTTAAAGTATTAATTAGAAATGCCGCGAATAGTTTTTACAGCGAATAGTCGAATACCGGTTATTCGCCATGCGAATAGTCGAATAACTCGCCATTATTATTCGATATAAAAAAAGGAATATAAAAAACAATTTATTTGTTATCAAATAATAATACTACCACATATCTGTTACTGTAATCTAAAATTTGTCTAAGGTTATCATCATCTTCCTGCCCTTATCCCATGTTACTTGGGGTCGGTGCAACACGTTTTTTTCTTCCATTCTGTCCTGTCAGCCGTCACGCTATCACTAACTCCCATTTCTTTCATATCACTCCTCACACAATCCATCCATCTTTTCTTTGGTCTCCCTCTCCCCCTAAATCCATCCACATTTATATTCATAATTCTTTTGGTTACATGTGTTTCATCCCTCCTCTTCACATGACCATACCAAGATAAGCGGGTTCCCTTTCAATTTGTCTAAGGTTATGAGAAAAGAAAACAATGAAGTTATAGAAATCAGTCTCATATTATACTGATTTTACATTTTAAATGCGAGTATAATTGTACTGCCAACTGATAATAATACTAAGCGTGTTTTGTTTTCTAAGTAAAAATAAGGTTTGATTATTTATAAACTAGCGACCCGCCCCAGCTTCGCTCGGGTACAAATTATACATATTATTATAAACCTTCCGCTTCAATCACTCTATCTATTAAAAAAAACCCCATCAAAATCCGTTGCGTAGTTTTAAAGATTTAAGCATACATAGGGATATAGGGACAGAGAAAGCGGCTTTGTTTTATACTATGTAGTGATTTATAGTTTTTTTGTTCATTAAAAGTTTAGTTTAGACAACTATTCGTCGAATGTCGAATATTACTAGCTATTATTCGGTATTCGACGAATAACAAAAAAAATGTCGAGTATACCGAATACCGACTAATAGCGAGTATTCGCGGCATCTCTACTATTAATGCAAATATGTACATACATATAAAATTTAAATATAGTATTTAAATATTTGTTTGATTGGCCTTATTGCCACGTTGACACGTCAGTAGCATTATGAAAATCTTTTTCCGCGTGAAGCCTTTGATTGCGTCTTCCTTCACCTTAGTAGGTAAAAGGAATCAAAAACTTCAAATCAAGGCAGTCAATTGTAACCTGTCAAGTTTCTTCGCTTAGATTTCAGAAGCTACGGCTTTTAACTTTTTAGCTACAGATTTCACTAATACAAACTTGCTTTCTAAACATTTAAGACATAAAACCGTCGCAATACTTTTGGGGGGTTCAAGGGGTACAAGGTTCAGTTCTTAGTCCCATTTTTTCCAATTACCTGTTTAAATATTGTCAAATCATTGATGACTTAAAGCAGTAGTTAATCATATCGGAAGCTGCTAGTCTGCGACAGTCGTGCGCAGCTTTTCATAAAACAGAAATAAAATCAAAAGCAGATGAATTTCGAATTGAACTCGGAAGTGTTTGATTGGCTTCACACAAGTAACCCACAGTAGTCAGTACCCAGAGCGCCACGGTTACGCAATGAGCCTCTACGAAACTCAAGTTTCTTCTCGTCGCAAAAAAAAGATTTTACTAACCTAAAACAGTTCGGTTGATCTTTTTTTCTATTTTTTTTTATTGAGCGTACTGCCACGTCACATACATTCAACATTAAAACAATTGCTTCGCAAGTGGTATGATGTACATACGTGACAATAGCGACGTATGTACGTCATTATTGTCAAGAACATTTGCAATTCGTTGGCTCAGTGATATAAATAACAAACAAAAAAAAAATTACAATACAATTAAAACAACGAATACAATAAAAATACCTAAAATAATACAATTATTACAAAAACAAAGCAATAAATTATATCAAATTATTAAATTTATTAATTTAAATGATTAATTAAAACAAAATTAAAAGTGTACCCTGCATTAGAATTCCCGGTACACTTTTAATTTTGTTCTTAAACATACGCAGTTTATCGTGGAACACGTCAAGATCATTATCGTAATAAGGGAGTGGTACTTATCAACGTGCTTGTCGTCCCGAATTAGACTGAACAGGTGGAGTGTGAGAAGATTTTTAAGTTTTCCTCGGGAATAGGCGCGGGGAACCTTCAAAAACATATTTTTAAAAAAATGCATTTTGTCAGCTCATGATTTTGTATGGCACCGGATAATTTGCAAACACCGTTAGTAAGATTGTAATAAATCTAGCGGAAATGTAAACTCTAGATATACTCGTGTTATGTACATACACAAATACAATAAATTCTCCAAATTCGATAAATTACAATGGATCGGACCCTTTTTGGAAATGAAAAGTTTTTTAATTTAATATGTTTTTTTTCGTAAGCTAACGATGTATGCAAATATACGAACGGAATTATTAGTCGAACGTTTTGTTGATACGCTTGATTCGGATTAAGTCCGGAATACACATGCTACTAAAAGAGCACGCTTGTTGGCTTCTAGGTAGTTATGCTCTTTAGTAGCATGCTCTCAGAGTGTCTACATTTGCTCATGAAAGCACAGCTCCATAGCATACTTATTAAGAGCATACTCTTTTGTAGCACGTCTGTGATACACATGCTTATTATTTAGCATTTTAAAATGGGCGTTTCTTTGCGGCATGAATTAAATTCAGTAATATTCTTACTTTTAACGCATTTCATTAATGTACATTCCATAAACATTAATAATTTCTATAGAAATATAAAATTTAAAGATTTTCATCGCCCTATTGATTGACCCAACGTGACAACGTAAACAATTCAAGTAGCATGCTCGTTGCTCGCATAGAACGCCTACAAACTGTCTTTGGAGCCACCCCCCTCTCACCCGCGTCTCATACCGTGTGCGAAAAAATAGACCTCATTCATAAGCATGCTCTTTTCGTATACACGTGCTTATTATATGCTACTAGGTACTACGTAACATTCGCTCGAAAGTAGCGTGCGCTTATGTATTCAAGTTGTAAGTATATAAAACCATTATTGTAAATGATATCTATCTACGTATTCTATAATTGTTATGTAACAGATAACTATGTAGCTGTATATACTTTTTGAAAGAATACCTCATACTGATAACTTTCAACAACTAAAGAAGTAGGTAACTAAAACCTCGGGGACCCTGGCGCTGTCGCTGCAAGAGCATTGCAAATGCATCGTAGTACCAAATTATAACATCGTCTTGGACGTGTTTGTAAGGGTGTTATAATGTAATTGAATAAATAAATAAATAATAATAAATAAATTTGTAACAGACGACGGGTGTAACGCGGAACTCGATACGTATTCTCGAACGTTGTCTGCTGAGGCACGATGATACTGCACAAATGTAGACAAAAAACGCGTGTTACGTCACTCCATTAAATAAATAAGGTAGTAAACGCAATTCAAGCATTCAGAATTTTCACTTAACAAGATTTATAAACGGCACTAGTAGAATTGTCAATACGAAGTTACCAACAATAGGGATTAAATTCCAGAAAAAAAAACTATTTAGTCCGTCAGTTAGATTACCAAAAAATATTTCTTTTGTCACGTAAACACCATCCCACCGTCTTCGTAAGGTTCATGGCACGTTTGTGGGTCTCGGTATCCGTTTTTACAATGAGCTACCCTTTTCTTTTCTTGACTTGCCTTTTAATGCATGTTAAATCTAGTCTCTGAAGGCATACTATTCCATCAACGACTATTTGGATGATAATAGTTGGTCGCTGTGTTGAAAGCAGCGGATAAATTCTTAACAGAGTTACCGCTCCCTTGGGCACTCAGGCAGGGAAGGAACAGGGGTGGGTTTTAGTCAGTAAGAGTGACACGCCCTCCCGCTCCACCCAGAGCGAGAGATGTGAGTTCATATAATAGGTAATTATTTACTAGTATTGTGATGGCCCTAGTTTATCACTTGTGGCTTCGAATCACTGTCCTTTGATAGCTTCTACCGTTGCACGTGTAAGCAGGCACACCAGTTATGTATGGAGACTTATTTAATTTGGTTTAGTGTTTATGCTTGAGTTTTATATATAGCTATAACAACAAATAACAAAAATAGAAATAATTTAATTTATTATTAAAAGCTGAGAGAAACTTGTTTTTTTCAGCTTTTGGTACGGAACCATTCGTGTGCGAGTCGGACTCGCACTTGGCCGGTTGTTTTTCCGGTTTTGATGGCATAATGGAGTGCGCCAGCTAACAAGTAGCGGATAATTTAATTTTATGATTATATTTTGAAAGATATATCTTTATTTTTCTGTGTTACATATGTTCCATACAAATATGTCAAGATTTGTTGCATATAGTTATATAGATTTAAAGTTTTTCAAACTTAACAGACAGATATGTTGGGAGTTTGTTAGCCACTTCTTCTTCACAGCTAAAACACTAAAGTGGTGACGGGCGGGCGTTTTTGGGGGACTGTCTTTATGTAGAAATTTGACATTCCAAAAGTGCTGGCTCTCAGCCTAGTTTGAATAAATGACTTATGATTTTGACTAACATTTTATAACTTGGTTATCAGCAAGCCGACGACGGCGAGAACAAACCATGTAACTTTTCCATGTCGTGGTAGTGACAGTGAGTAACTCGTTGTCCCGCTCCCGCAGGCCCATCCGCGGCATGTCGGCGGTGGTGATGGGCGCGGGCCCGGCGCACGCCTGCTTCTTCGCCACCTACGAGTACTGCAAGCACGGGCTGTCGCAGCTCACGCGCCACCGGCACGATCACATCACACACGGTGAGTCACACCTCGTGTTCCTTACTGCCGTTAGCATTCCTCTGTGTTACCCAGTCTATTTCTAATGTTGTAAGTGCTGACGCCGCTGACTGACTGTTGCAGGGTTGTCGGGCTGCATCGCCTCACTCATACACGACGCGGTCTCCAACCCAGCCGAGGGTGAGTATCGCCAGAGCTACTTTACTTTTAAATTGAAGCACGTGACCATCAGTGTCCTATTTAGATTTACTTTCCTTCCCGATTGAACTGCACATATCAACAATGCCTCCTTTACGCTGTCCCAGTACCCAAATAAAGAGGACTTAAGAAAACATGGCGTCATGCAGGATGAAGCGATCAGCGCACCACAGTCGACACTGATAACATTTTACTTAAATTCCGCGAAGTTAACTAAATGTACAAATAATTTATATGTATTACAAGTCATATAAGTATTCGGTTATATTGGTGTTCCGTGAAATATACAATAATTATTTACGTTCGAATGCTAGCTGGTCAGTGTTGCTGTGTTTTATCAGCGTGGATAATGGGCATAGTACATACTGTTTGCTGCGCCATTACATTGTAACGAGTCCTGTCAGACGTTCACTGTGTCTGGTCACGAGCTGACCGCGTCGCCAGGTTCCTCGGAGAGCTGCCGCTGTGGAGCCACTTCACTACTCATAATAATACGATACGTGGTAGAAATCATAGGATTACAAACACGGATATTCTCTAAATTATAGACGCAGGTTACAGCTGTAAGGAATTCGCTAGCCGGTCTTGTCAAGTGTGTGCACGGCTCCGGCCGCCGCCCTCCTGGCTGATAACGGAGCTGTTGCGGAGTTCAATGATTCCTCTATAAACATGACCTAATCGTTATTCAAATAGGTGGCGTTATCACTTGACCACAACAGTCTGGCGACACTACCGTTGCCCCGAAAACAGGCTTTATTTGCCACTTGTTACTATCATGTAGAACAAGCATAATCAGCCTTTTAATGTTCCCACCTCTCATAGAGAGGGAATAGGCCTTAATTACATGCGCACTAGAGAATGTAATTAGCATTCATGTTATACATGAACTGTGCCCGTGTGATCGAGAACTATTTGTAGTTTCTTCGATTTCTGAATATCTTGAGGAACATCCTTTCTCGATTTTTTCGAGGACAGTGCAGAGCGCTTTCCCTTTAACATTGTATTGGAGGCAAGCTTATCTGTAGGCTCCGGGCACTGGTCCTGTTGGCCGTTGCTACCGGTAGTGTAGTAGGTCGTTGTATAGGCGTGACCTGACTCCGACGGTTCCCTCACCTTAACCTTTCCGGTCCTTTTGATTTCTTCACTCGTAAGGGGCGACATCAAATCACATTGCTCTTGTTAGTAATAGCGGTGACCCAACTACATTAGTGTCAGTATTTATAGTTTCATCAGCAAGTCGTTTACAGTTTTTATTTCTTACTAGCGGTACCCGGCGGTATGCGTTGCAATGCTACGTAAGGTAAAAAAGTGTTTTTTTTTTTTATGTTTAAGTGTGATTTTTTGGTAGTCTTCTGCCCGCCCGACGCCCGACGCCCGAGAGGGTTAGAAACCCTCTCGGGCGTCCTCAGAAGACTACCAAAGTTTCATCACAATCTGATCAATGGTTTAGGAATGCATAGAGGACCATCACACAAACATTCATTTTTATTTATATATATGTATAGATGAGATCTTCTCTTTGGTTGGGGAGGCTAATTTTGAACAAAAAATATTACTCCCGTTTAGCATTCTGTAATGACACAATAAAAAATGCATTATTAGTTTGGGGCTAGGGATTTTCCAGGAGGCTGCGCACTAATGCATGTGTCTGTTTAGTTTAGTCATGTGTGTTAGACCCTGCCGCTGCCGCCCACTGCTCAGGCACCGCACTTGTAGGTCAATGTGCTCAGGCTGATACCGTTCTTGTTCGTAACGGGTCAATGTCGAAAATAATAAAACGATTGACCTAAAACAGCTGATACCATTCAATTAGTTTCTTGTAAAGTAGCGCACTTTACGTAAATGTGACAAGTTGACGAGCCACTCAACTATACAAATACTTCAGCAGCTAATCTACGTCAAGTGTAAATGTTCTTTGAATATATATTGCAAATTAAGAACAATTACTGCAAGTAATCGTCTCTTGTACCAGTTAATTTATCAGTATGAATAATTATACAATCAGTAGGTACCTACTTACTTACCCGACCGGCGGAGGCGACGGCAACTATATAGAAACTGCACCATACAGCAGCGGTTTCATTAATTTATCCTTGAAAGATCTACCGCAGACGATCACTGGTTTGCTTGGGGTCGCCGATAATTTCGAAATAGAGTTACCGCGGCTCTTGGCACGGGCAACTGAAGGAACAGGGGTGGGTTTTAGTCAGTAGAAGTCTGACACCCTGCTCCACCCAGATTGGCAGAAGTCATTGGATGATTTCAAACACCGACAAAAAAAAAATACGATCACTGGTACCCTTGGGCACGTTCCTTCTAAAATACTAGAAGTTGACATGAACACACATGGGGAAGCCTATGAAAGTGCACATGTAAATATTGACAGTAAGGTGGACGGTACGCTGTGTTGTAAGTAGTGGCGTTGCGACGTCCCGGCGATTGTACGCGCTCCGGAAGCGCACGAGCAACATCACACGGTGGCAGGGCGCGCCACAATGGCCGGAAGCAGCTGCCACGTGCATGGCTGGTGAGTGGTGGTTCACTATACCGCACACCGCTCCCGCTCGAGTGCGCCAGAGACGAAGCTGTGTGACAGTCTGCTGAACAGAAGTGCCAGTCATGATAGCACGCAGCTACCATATGCAAGCTCAAGCGTTGCATTTCGAATTAGGTCCTTACAGCTGTGGCACCCAAAACGCCAAGAGACGATGAAACGATGTCAAATATATAGAATAAGGGGTAGAGGCGCGCGACGAAAGTGCTCACGAACACGACTCGCCTAATCACCTGCACGCAGCACATCATAAAGCGCTCAATCGATCCGCGTTACGTTATGCATCACGAAGTCATACGCCCTGTCATAAACTATTTATGAAACGACGTTGAAATAACACTAGGTATTGACGATAATTCAGTTGTTGCGGTCCACGACCACAAGACAGGACACGCAGCGCGCGGGGAGCTCTTCACACGGGAACAGACAAGCTGCGCTCGGACGCGGTTAGCCTTTCGGGTTCCCATTGCAACATCCAGCCCGGGGCACGCTGGTGCGTGGCGACGTAGGGTAGAGGGAATCTGAAGGAAAACGTTTCTTTTGTCCAGATATGGCACTTGCGTAAGGTGCTCGTTCGCACTGTGCAACCTGCTGAGTACGGTGTTCACCAGCTATCGAGCGTCACTTGCTGCCTGGTTAGTTTATCAATCGGTTGACCTTGGCAATACTTTCTGCATGTCACGGTGATGGAGGTTGTTTGTGCAAAGCTGCCATTTGCACAGGTGGCGAGATTCGTATTGTTACTAACAAACATAAGGACAAAGTCTGAAATAAATTTTATTATTATTAGTTTGATCGGTGTGTTCAGGTGTTACAGTTTCTTACAAAGGGATCGTTTGACCTTCGATTCAATTAGCATCATCTGTTATCGTACTCATGGCTGCGTCTTCAATAAACACTGGTGTGACTTCATGTTTCACTACGTGGAACATACAGCATGGCTCCTACACGAATTGCCGGCAGATTGATGTACCTATCTACTCGATTTAGTCAAATGTAGTTTCTAATCAAACGTCTGTCTGTGATTTAAATTGGTTTTAAGTGAATGTATGATAAAGTAAGAATTTCACGAGCATTGTTTTCCTGTTGGCGCGAGTTCTCGGAAGCGGCGCGATCTGCCGGTCCGCTCGCAGTTCCCGCGCACGCGCACTCGCGCACGACATTAAGGCGTAATAGCTATGAATGAGCGTTCACTAACTCAATTGTCGCCGGTCACAAACCGACATACTATTCGGAGAGAATCATTCAGACCGTCCATATGATTGCTGTATCGTATGATCTATTCCTTAATCTCATTTGCGGCAAACATTCTAATGTCTTTATTTATCGTGTGGCTGGCTCTTTTTTTTTAACTTATATCAATTAGTTCTGTTACTCCGCATCAGCTCGTTCACCTTGGTAGGGGGAAGGGGGGGAGGGGGTTAGGTACCTACTACAGATCTTCTATTCCATATAATTTTGCATCTGCGGTATGTCATGTTATTTCTCGGCACGTTCCGATACGATGAGGAAAATGTGGCGCAGGCGATGCGTGAGTCAGCGCCGCGCTCAAGAAAATCCCCCGCACTGAGTCTGTGCCAGCGAAATGCACTATTATGCAGTGCGGTGATTGCGGTGAACACTAACCATTGATATTAATAGTCAACACAACGATAATGACTACAACGGTCCTCGTGCGGCAGCACTCACGACGCCACGCGCGCTAGCTACACATATGCTGTGTGCGTCCGGACGAGCCGGGCACGAGGCTCCTGACTTCACTGTTGTTACTTTCACAACCGACATCGTGTGCTCTCTAGGTGCGGTCGGCAACAAAATGAACACTGCCACTATGACATCTGCCAGTGGCTTCGCCGGCATCGTAATAAGTAACCTGTTTTAATCTAGGTTATAATCTATGTGCAAAATTTCATTCAAATCCCTTCAGCAGTTTTTACGTGATTGAAACACAAACATACAAACTTTCGCATTTATAATATTAGCAGGATTCACAAAACTGAAACCATCTATTTCAATTGTTAATAGCACATCCTCTTTTCTCCTTCACCATCCAGTCATCCTGCATAATAGACTTGGAATGAAAACCTCGTTCATTTTGACGATATGCTATACAATGTGGAGACGCAATAAATAAAACCCCGTTCATTTTGACGATATGCTATACAATGTGGAGACGCAATAAATAAAACCCCGTTCATTTTGACGATATGCTATACAATGTGGAGACGCAATAAATAAAACCCCGTCTATTTTGACGATATGCTATACAATGTGGAGACGCAATAAATAAAACCCCGTTCATTTTGACGATATGCTATACAATGTGGAGACGCAATAAATAAAACCCCGTCCATTTTGACGATATGCTATACAATGTGGAGACGCAATAAATAAAACCCCGTCCATTTTGACGATATGCTATACAATGTGGAGACGCAATAAATAAAACCCCGTCCATTTTGACGATATGCTATACAATGTGGAGACGCAATAAATAAAACCCCGTTCATTTTGACGATATGCTATACAATGTGGAGACGCAATAAATAAAACCCCGTTCATTTTGACGATATGCTATACAATGTGGAGACGCAATAAATAAAACCCCGTCCATTTTGACGATATGCTATACAATGTGGAGACGCAATAAATAAAACCCCGTTCATTTTGACGATATGCTATACAATGTGGAGACGCAATAAATAAAACCCCGTTCATTTTGACGATATGCTATACAATGTGGAGACGCAATAGATGATGTGACTCAGGATGGCTGATCAAATCTTCAAAATAGCTCGCATTTAAGTAGGTCATTAGGGCACTATGTGACGGCTAAACACCCTTATTTCAGAATTTGTGACGCTACAGAATCTTAGATAATAACTCGAAAACGTGTCCAGTCATTTTGAAAAACCACTTTTCGCTGGTCTCTGGTTCGGTGGTATGGGAAAATATAAACGATCAATATCTTTAAAACTACTCAAAAGTTTCTCCGTCACAAATTCAGGTTATCATTATCGTCCCCGTCACGAAATTTTTTTTGAACACATTTCGAAGGCCGTATATCATCAGGCAGCGGAGATACATTTGTCCAGCCATCTTGAACTCAGACTGGCTGGACATTAAGTTTTTATTGATTTCTCGAAAACCTTTACATGTGACGCCATAAATTAAACGTTATCACTGTCACAAATTGCGTCACTAAATATTAGTATAGGAACCATATAAACTGCTTCTCTACTAAGCAAAGTACGAGAAAGTAGCAACAGCATCCTCAAAGTAATAGGGGAGGATGTTACATCTCCAATTTTAAAAAAGATGGTGACGAAGGTGATAATTTAATAGTCACAATAAATGGTGATTTATTGTGACTATTAAATTATATTGCTGAATATCGTGGCACTTTACTAACAATAGCTGTAAGTCATTATTGTAATTACTAACACATTGGATCTTAGTTATCTGAAAAATAAAGAATTATTATTATTATATTCGAAAACGCTCCCGTTATTGAGATTCGGAAGTGCCAGCCAGAAGTTTTATACGTAAATTCAAGATGGCTGGACACAGACTTTTGCAGGTTTCTACTAAACCGCTGTACGTATCACAAAACTTTTAGCTCGATTCCTGTCACAAATTTATGTGACGCCTGTTGATATGCAATAAGTCGTCAAAAACACTTCTGTTACCGAGATGGACAGCCCAGCGAAAAGTGGTTTTTCAAGATGGCTGGACACGTTTTCGATCGATTATCTAAGATTCTGTATCGTCACAAATTCTGAAATAAGGGTGTTTAGCCGTCACATAACGTGCCCTATTGACCTAGTTAAATGCGAGCTATTTTGAAGATTTGTCCAGCCATCCTGAGTCACATAATAAATGAAAACCCCGTTCATTTTGACGATATGCTATACAATGTGGAGACGCAATAAATGGAAACACTGGCAGTACTCATCAACTACTCTTACTGTGGGACCGACACTGAAATCACGAAAAACGCACTACTCGACAAGATGTACTGAACAGCTGAACTTCAGTGTCGCATTTGTCTCGTCCCCGCATTGTACAGCTCGCGTGAGGGTAGTGGGCTAGGGGTAGTGAAGAGCGACACTAAGAGTGGCGTATGTGTGTTGCAGTGGTGAAGCAGCGCATGCAGATGCTGAACTCGCCGTACCGCGGCGTGTGGGAGTGCGCGCGAGGCGTGTACCGCGCAGAGGGCGCGCGAGCCTTCTACCGCTCCTACGGCACGCAGATCGCCATGAACGTGCCATTCCAGGTGAGTGTAGCGCACACCCGTCTGGTCGGAGGATACTCCCTTCTACCGCTCCTACGGCACGCAGATCGCCATGAACGTGCCATTCCAGGTGAGTGTAGCGCACACCCGTCTGGTCGGAGGATACTCCCTTCTACCGCTCCTACGGCACGCAGATCGCCATGAACGTGCCATTCCAGGTGAGTGTAGCGCACACCCGTCTGGTCGGAGGATACTCCCTTCTACCGCTCCTACGGCACGCAGATCGCCATGAACGTGCCATTCCAGGTGAGTGTAGCGCACACCCGTCTGGTCGGAGGATACTCCCTTCTACCGCTCCTACGGCACGCAGATCGCCATGAACGTGCCATTCCAGGTGAGTGTAGCGCACACCCGTCTGGTCGGAGGATACTCCCTTCTACCGCTCCTACGGCACGCAGATCGCCATGAACGTGCCATTCCAGGTGAGTGTAGCGCACACCCGTCTGGTCGGAGGATACTCCCTTCTACCGCTCCTACGGCACGCAGATCGCCATGAACGTGCCATTCCAGGTGAGTGTAGCGCACACCCGTCTGGTCGGAGGATACTCCCTTCTACCGCTCCTACGGCACGCAGATCGCCATGAACGTGCCATTCCAGGTGAGTGTAGCGCACACCCGTCTGGTCGGAGGATACTCCCTTCTACCGCTCCTACGGCACGCAGATCGCCATGAACGTGCCATTCCAGGTGAGTGTAGCGCACACCCGTCTGGTCGGAGGATACTCCCTTCTACCGCTCCTACGGCACGCAGATCGCCATGAACGTGCCATTCCAGGTGAGTGTAGCGCACACCCGTCTGGTCGGAGGATACTCCCTTCTACCGCTCCTACGGCACGCAGATCGCCATGAACGTGCCATTCCAGGTGAGTGTAGCGCACACCCGTCTGGTCGGAGGATACTCCCTTCTACCGCTCCTACGGCACGCAGATCGCCATGAACGTGCCATTCCAGGTGAGTGTAGCGCACACCCGTCTGGTCGGAGGATACTCCCTTCTACCGCTCCTACGGCATGCAGATCGCCATGAACGTGCCATTCCAGGTGAGTGTAGCGCACACCCGTCTGGTCGGAGGATACTCCCTTTTCGATCGAAGTTGCGGAATTTTACAGCCTGTTCCGCATTCCTCTTTACTTGGGACCCTCGACTATGAACGTCAGCGCAGCTTTCGTGCAGCTACTTCTTATATGGTTACTCATGTAGGGAGTGTATAACACCAGAACGGCCGCCTCACCACCCTAGTGTTTGAAGAGGTACTATAAGAGGCGGAACCAACTCTCGACCCGTCCGTCTGCATAGCATCGACGAACCTCCGCCGACTAGACGCTCTGGTCTGCCAGACAGGACCACCTATTATAATATCAGTCAATGTGCTGGCTTACTCTAGCGATTTTAATAAAAACCTTAATAATAGTCATTGAACGTTTTCTGTAAGAGTTCGAAAACGATGTTATCCTTAGGTGAGATGTTGTATGAGATGCACGGATTTAGATAGTAACGGGAGGCACATGATGAGCCGATCCACGTCACTCTACTGTCTCCACTACTAGCGGTCGCTCCCGATATAATAACGTGTGTGTTGTGAATTAATTTTTTGTTTAAGTGTAATTTTAGCATCTTAATGACATTATAAATACTTTGAGGCAATAAGTGGTTTTGTAAAAGCTCAATCATATAATCTGCTGAGAATAGATGCAATAATGCAGTCGTCTTATTTACGCTCAAATCCGGATTTAACGTCCGCTGCAGTAAAAGGAGTGAAAGATGCAAGGTAATTATTATATAGGGTGACTGGTAATTAGTGACCGATACTTAAACACGTGATTGTACTCATGATTATAAACAACAAAAAAAATCAAAATCAAAAATCATTTATTTGCATAAATAAGGTACAGAAGGTTGACAAAATGGACAAAATTGATCTCTTATTCTGCCTTTAATTTCGGCGTGCAAATATAAGTAAATTAAAGTACTTAATATATTGTAGGTACTTAAACTATTTACTGATCATAATCATGCAGTCATTACACAGATAATTCCATTAAAATTGAAAATGTATTATTTAATTAAATTAATGTCAATATAATAATGAAAAATAATAAAAATAATAATCATAAATGTCAATAATAATCATGTCAATTAATGGGAGAGATTCGACCTATACACAGTATTAATAATGATTAAAAATGACCGTGCAATTTACAAAACTTACAATTTATAATCTAGAAACTCATGTACACTATAAAAGCATTTTTCAATTAAAAACCTCGTCAAATTACTTTTAAATCTATAAAATGGTAACGTTTTTATGGAATTTGGTATTTTGTTATACAGTTTTATGCACATAATATAGCTCTTGTTACCAGTAAATGTGAGATTCGTCCTAGGTTGATATAACTTATTAGTATACATAGATCGTGGGGCGTAGTAGCTGGTCGCTTGCTGAAAAAGACTTATGTTTGAATACAAATATACAGGATTCTAATACATAAAGACATGGTAGTGTTAATATTTTATATCTTCTAAAGAATGGACGACATGACTCTGCCTGTTTCAGCCCAAATATAGCTCTTATACACTTTCCCAAAGAAACTTTTTTTTTATTCTTATTCACTTTTATTACAATAACAACAGTTTGAAATACGCGCGCGCGTGAGGGCAGTAACCGCTGCAATCAGCTGTTAGACGCGGTCTCGTATCGTACAGAGCACGGCTCGCAAGCCCGCTTGGCCGGGCACCACGTGCCGTTTTCGGTGTACCTAAGCAGTGTAGGTACCTACATGTTTCGGTTGTTGCTAAATTAAAAAAATGTTTTCAAAGACAGCGTGTTTGACTAATACTTTTAAGATGCAATGTATGTCCGCATAACTACAAAATATCTAAGAACGCGTGCGCCGTAACATTAAAAGTAGGCACGATCTATCAGCTGATAGTCTGACCTCGGGAAAGGGCAAATGTACTAGTAGTAGCGTCTCACGCTCCCCCGCCGCCCGCTCCGCTCCCTTTGCCTCAGTGCTAGAGTTGATCGCGGCGGTCACTGCCCTCACGCGCGCGCGAATTTCAAACTGTTGTTATTGTGAAAAAAGTGAATACGTATATTAAAAAAAAAAGTTTATTTAGAAAAGTTGTTTGTAATCATGAATACAATCACGTGTTTAAGTATCGGTCACTAATTACCAGTCACCCTATATAATAACACATTATGTACGTTATTTTATACATAAATACAATCCTAAAAATGAGGAGTACCTAGTAAACATAACCTATAATGTATGATTATTGTAAAACGAACAAATTAAACGAAGCTATCCATACATTGTATTTAATTGCTAAAACTAGTCACATTTAATGTTATTCACGGTCTGTCAAGTTTATTATGATACTTTATATGTATTTTGGTGTCTTGTATCTATAAGTGTGTTAAAATAAATTCAACATTTAGTAAAACCATGGAGGAATGGCAATAATGATAAGTAGTTTTTTAAATGAAAGTTTTGCCTTTTGTAATTTAGGACAGACACGTATAAACGGAGTTATCTTCCACTTGTTATTCAAAATATTTATGCCTACAAAACTTACTTCTATTATAATAGTATTAATTCCGTTGATGACGTTTATCACATATTAACCGAGTGTGTCCGCAACGAGGAATTTAGAAATAGCATAGATTTTAGACTTAGAGAGGTAGGTTACTGTAATAGTGTTCTAGCTGTACCGCTTTCTGACGCAGCTAGGGAACTTTACAAATTAGCTATGCTAAGATTAGGTTAAAATATGGATCTAGTTTATTTGATTGGTTATCTAAGCTATATTTGTTAAGCTAACCAGGGCGGCATAATCGCATGTGCGACAAAGCCCTTTTATTTTGAATAATAAAAAAAAAAAAACTGACCATTATTAACATTATTAAATTCACACCATTAGTAACTATCGAAACTTACATTAAAGTGATCTTCATAACAATATAAAGGCGATGTTGGATCTTCTCATAACCTTACACCATTGTTTTCGTATTTTCGCATCTTTTGGAACAGAAAAAAACACTATCTGATGTCTTTCTATTAAGTGTTTTGGCATTCCCGTACAAGACAATATCTATAAAATGGTTTTTTAGCATTTTCCATGATCGAAATAGCGGTTACAACTGCAAATCCTTAATTATTAACTGTCTTTGCGTATACTAAACAACACTGAACGTAGCCTGTGACATCATCCAAAGCGCGCGAAAAATGGAAGCGTTCAAACAGGTCAAATTTTTTCTTCACATAGCCAGCCGAACTCAGCACAGAAGCTTCCTGGGAGCTTCATAGGCTTCGTGGAGCGACCTCACTGTTCCGACGATTTGTGCACGTTCCACGATTCCTCAGCGTCAAAGCAGCCTCTGCAGGGAGGGCTGTCCGTGGCTCCTAGGTTCAAAAGATCTTTGTTCAAGAGGCAATGGCCCGTGATTGTACCTATTATTTTGAGGTTAGCTCTACTGATTTTAGGGGGTCTTAGTCGCGGGTGTAGGCTTGGGATGGCCATTCTTCACTGCCTGCAGTCTGTTACCCGTGACCATCTGTTATTATGGAGTTCAGTTGATCTCTGGCGGACCCATGTACGAAATTGCGAGAAAGGTAGGGGAAGGAGTGGGTACGGGCCTGGCACTACCATCTCGGAACCTCTCTTCGCAAGGTCGTCCACGGCGTCATTGCCTAGGGATCCACTGAAGGGCGATTCGGTTTGATATCGAAATACTTTCCAGGGCGAGGTGACACTAATATTAATTTACTGTTAGTTTGTTTGTTTTCTAAGGCTTTGAGCACAGCCAGACTGTCCGATAGGAATCTGATTCCATAGTTATGTATCTATCTGTAGATAGGATTACAAAGTTAATTACGCAGTTCGCATATCTAGAAAATGAGACTGAAATTGCGGTGTCTTTTTTTACTATTTATAGGCACGCGTTTGACTCACTGTGTCTTCTAGAAGTTGCTTTTTTTTCCGCTCTAGGGTGGAGCGGAAGGGCGTGTCAGACTCTTACTGACTAAAACCCACCCCTGTTCCTCCCTGCCCTACGTACCCGGGGGCGAGGTAACTCTTTCGAATTTATCCTCCACCCCCGGGCAGGCATTGGCCGTGGCAGGCCCCGTCCTTTGCTGACAACTCTTTGAGGCGCGCGTGGAACACTACGCGCCGTCGACTCTCGGGCCTGGTGCTGATCGGACGGCGAGTTACCCACTACTCGCCGTCCGCAGGCCCGGGTCTATGGTGGCCGGAGATCGTCTCGCAGCCCCTGGCGTCTCCTGCGACGGCTGCTGCTGAGGGCGCTAGGGCGACTCTGCCTCTGTTGAGTCTCCCTAACGTGTGCCGCCTCCCTCTTCGCGAGCATTACTGCTTCGCAGAAGGAGGAGACGGCCCCCCATTCCCTCTCGCTCCGTACCATGGCCTGAACCAGGGCACGGCGCGAGAGGTCGCTGCCGCCTATCGCATCCACGAGGACACGGCGGTGTTCTGCCCAGGCGGGGCAAACCTCCACCGTATGCTCCACCGTGTCCTCAGGTTCTAGAAGTTCCTTAGAATTTTGACGATTGGTAAATGAGTCAGTGACGAAATTAAGTAATGGTAAATTATTTTACTTTTGTAACTAGGTTATAAATAACACTTACACGTCACATTTTTTTTGTCAGTTTAAGCTAGATAAGGCCGGTGTTTCCTAGATGACTCGTCTACCTTGAGACTACCCTGAGAAGAAACACCGAAACAAATTCAGAGGTCAGTCTCTTATTCCATACAATCTGTACTGGTCAAATTATATGAGAACCATGTACGTTAATGTCTGAGATGAGCTTTTGAGGAAAGCACCACGCAGATATGAGTGGAACTGTCCAGATAGTGCAAGAATTTGTCAGTTGTGTAGCTTAACTCGAACTATAAGGAGCTCAACGAGCCGACGAACAATACCAAATTAGGTAAGGACATTTGGGTAGACCGCAAAAGTACTCAACTGTCAGACATCGTTAAACAAATACTAAAAATTAAAAAAAAAAATAACCCACATGGTTCTCACATTTACAATAAATAAAATTTATTACTTCACAAAGTATATATTTATGTCAAAAATAATATAAAAAGTCATTGTGTATAAAATTAACATAAGAGTATAAACGAAAATATTGGCTCATGTATCCTCCATACTGTACCCCCCGCATGACGTCACTGTGCATAATCTGCACACCATCGCGGCCCGGTAATTTTGCGATTTCCCCGCGTTCACTAAATCTACGATATCTCAGAAATTACGCATCATAGCTCTCAAAACCATGTCTATTGAAATTGCTATGAAATAAGCTATCTGATTATATAGGGTTTAGTACAGTTTTACCTTGTAATTTATTGTTAATTCGACGTTGAAAGTAGGGTGAGCGACTTTTTTCCCAGTTTGTCGTACAAAAGTCGTCATCTTTATACAATAAAAGCAATTCGTCCTAAAATAATTGTTTCATGTACTTACCAACTCATTATTGAACAATAATCAATGAAAACAAGAAGGCTCGTGGCTAAAGTAATAACAGCCGTACGGGTCGATCCATCAGGTTTAGCTACGCTTGCCGGGGTTGGTCCATGGATGGGTGATCATCTTTACATACCGAGACTACTCCGTGCCTCGGAAAGTACGTTAAACCGTTGGTCCCGGCTGTCAATCGTGGATCTTTGAAAGTCGTTACTAGTCGTCAGAAACCCGAAAGTGACAACCAGTCTTACCAAGGGGTATCGTATTACCCAGTTACTGGGTTGTGGAGGTCAGATAGGCAGTCGCTCCATTTAAATACTGGTATTCAGCTGCATCCGGTTAGACTGGAAGCCGACCCCAAGATAGTTGGGAAAAGACTAGGCAGATGATGAATCAATGTAAACAATACACACTCCATACATTTTTTGCCCACGAACAAGCTTACAATAGCATGTCAAATGGCGACCGAAGCGCACGGACACAAAAACGGTCTTTTTACACTTCAACTCTGATATCACAGTGCGTTTAAGTATCTTAGATAACATTGACTCTATTTTGGTACACAAACATGCTACAAACAAAGTTTTAACTATTCAGAGTCATTTTTTTATTAATTTTACAATGACTCGGCCTTTGAATCATTCACGTTTTGCATTTATTTTAAATCGAACTTTGCATTCTACACTAGTATGATATTTATTAATGGAAAAACACTACACAAAAACATGGAATTACCCAAAATTTTAACAAAATCAACAAATAAAGTCACATAAACAAGCCAATTTTTTACAAATGAATGCGTCACCACTACGTCGACTAAACTGAGTGGAAAATTCCGTAGCAAAATGTTGGTCGATTTCAGCATGTGATGTTTTATGCCTTTCCTTTTCTTTTCCTACAGTCTGTGTAAGTTAGAGCAGAAAAGGTACCCTCTAGACAGGCAATATTTAGCATTTAATCCGACCCGAGCGACGGAATTCTTTGAGTCTTTGTGCGTAATAGCATTTTTTGACATAAGACTCTAAGAGTCGGCGTGCCGCGGAGGGGAATCATTGAAGCAGCTCAATCTCAAGCCTTTTTGTCCTCAAGGTCAAAAGAAAAGACTTTTATTGAGTAAAAAGCTTTCTGGAGTTTACGATTAACGCGTCAGGCCCCTGCGTCGCCACTAACAATAGGTTTTTAATTGTGTGTGCTAATGAGGGACTTGACGAAACTTAAACTAAACTTAAGCTTAAATGAAACTTTGACTTGGCAAAAGTTCTTAAACTATAGGTTTAAATTGAATGTTATTTGGGAATATACATACCTAGTTATAATACGCCCTCTTGCTCACTCAAAGCTTCTGGCTTAATGTACAAAGTAAGGGTCGAAAATTCCTGAATGTTTTAGTCGGCTTGGCGAGGCCCCTGTCTCGCCGTCAAATTGCTATGCAGTGCGCCGAAGCGTTTGGTCCAAAATAATAGATTTGTTTATTGAATGATTGACGAGGTCGTCGTCTGTCCTCAGGCGCTGCACTTCGTGACGTACGAGGCGTGCCAGAAGAAGCTGAACCCGCAGCGGAGCTACGACCCGCTGGCGCATGCGCTGTCGGGCGCGGCGGGCGGCGCGCTGGCGGCGGCGGCCACCACGCCGCTGGACGTGTGCAAGACCGTGCTCAACACGCAGGAGCACGCCGCGCCCGCCACCGGCCTGCGCGACGCGGCGCGCCACGTGCTGCGCGCCTCGGGCCCGCGCGGCTTCCTCAAGGGCGTGCAGGCCCGCGTGCTGTACCAGATGCCGGCCGCCGCCATCTGCTGGCTGACGTACGAGAGCTTCAAGCACGCGCTGGCGGCGGACGACGAGCGCGGCGCGGGCCCGGCGCTGGGCGCGCTGCGGCTGGCGGCGGCCGACGTGCCCAAGGCGCCGTCCTAGTGCTGAACCGCGTCTGAACATTCGTTGCACGCTCGCTGGCGCACTCGGTGAGATGCTGTTCGATTCTAGTGAGATTAGTTTAGTGTGTACATGTCCTGTATATTTTTTTATGTACGTTTGATACGCACACGCCGCCGCCCGCTCGCGCTAGTCCCCGGCGCGCCGCCGTGTCGCGTTGTCGCGGTCTCGTCGCGTTGTCGCGTTGTCGCGGCGGCACGATGCGACACGACGCGCGCGCCAGCTCGACGAGCGCGCTGCGGCGACTTGTTTTCCATTGTTTTGTAAATGATTTATTTGTTATCGCAGTCCACGATTGCAGCTAGTACTTGTTATGTATAACACTTTCGGGTTCGATGAACGGTTCGGCTGACATCCCGCGGATGTAAAACATTGGGAGGTGCTAAGTATATTGTATATTGTGATGGAGGGAACGGTTTGCGCCGCGCCGGCGAGAGGGAAGCGTCAAATTATGTTGTTGTTTGTGTAAATTACTATTATTATTAATTGTATTTGTTGTATTTATGAGTTGTATATGTGAGTGATATGCTCGGTTTAAATTGAGAGTTATAAACTATTTGTATAGAGTTAACGCGGTGAGCGCCAGTCGCGCGCCGAGCTGTAAAATTGCAAATTGAAAAGAATATTATAAAATAAACAATAAGTAATTAAAAAGTTGGACAATACGCCGCTGTTTTATTACCACTGCATACATTAACCGACCGACAGATCGCCGAGAGTCCCGCCCGCGCACTGTCAGTGTCAGCCTGGTGTGTGGATTGAGTGGTTTTTTTTTAAAGTTTGTTTGACAAAAATCTGTAGAGATTAGTAAATTGTTGTAAAAACATGATGGTGAAGTTAAGAATAAAATTATAAACTTGAGCTTAAAAGATTGCTTTTAAGGATCACAATCTGCTCGCCTCAAGATAATGCCATAACAGAATTCTCAGCATTTCCCGTCATCCCCTTCACGTAAGTTCCTTTTAACCCGGCTGATAGAAGTAGGATTCCCGTCGAAATTATTAGGAATACACTTTCTTCAATCCTTAAGGTGGCCTTGGACGCCCGAGCATGGCAGCAAGCCACGCTTCCCATTCGCCTGGCTGGCTTTGGCGTCCGCAAAATTCCAATTATAAGTTTACCGGCCTTCCTCTCCTCGTTAGTACTGAAACGTTAACCGGGAACATCTTATCTGCCTCACTGGTTGATTTTGAAGTACCGTGTTTGACCGATGCGTTGAACGCCTGGAAAATGGCTTGTCCAAATACGGATTTGCCCGATAACCTGTCCTCCCAGAGACGGTGGGATGTGCCGTTCTGCAGTATTATATAACAAAAACTTGGTGAACACGTCTTCGGATAGTGTTAAGCGTGAACATCGGCTGGCTGTGGGGAAATGGGCGTCGGGTTTGTGCCTCCAGGCACTTCCGTCATCCACCATAGTCACTATGATGATTGGGACTCGAGGTGGCCCTGCACAAGTAGGAGGCCTTGTGTTTTCATGGTCCTCAGAACGCGCCACTATCGGGTTTCCAAATAACGGTAGGTTTCACACCGGCGTCGAGTCGACGATAAAGTACCTAGGTTCGTCGTCAGCCGATGGAACTTCGTGGAGCACTTCAGACATTAGGCTCCCAGATTGGAGCGGACTGGGGCTGCCTTCAAGCGGCCCCTGCCCAATCTAGGGAGTCCAAACACTTCCCACCGGAGGCACTACGCGAGGGTCGTGCGGTCCATGGCCATTTACGGGGCAACGGTGTGGGCGCGTTCCCTGAGGCGACGACCAGCCCGCCGGCTGAACGCGTCCCATAGGATCATGGCGATACCACATGGTCTCTGGTGAGGCGGTGAACTTCCTTACCAGATTACCGCCATAGGGTCCGGAGGGAAATGTCTTCGCGCACATTTGGGAGTGGCGCGAGGAGGTGCAACGCCGGGGCGTAACTCAGCTGCCGCGAGAAATCACTGCACGCCGGACAGAGCTCCGGCGGGATCTCATGGCGGCATGGAGAGAGCGACAGTCGCAACCCAGCGCTGGGCACGCTACAATCGTGGCGATAAGTCCCCTCTTTGAGGAGTGGCTAGAGAGGTGCCACGGCGTCCTCACCTTACACCTGTCGTCAGTCCTCACGGTTGTTGCGGGAGGTACGGTCTCCTCTTAAAGTGCATTGGCATGTTTAGAGTCGTTTTGCTGTGAACACGCGGTACAGCCCTTACGTCTGTATGTGTAATCGACGCGGTGCACACACCACAAAGACTTCACACACACGTCTTATCGTATCCGTACGCGTCGGTCTCGTAACACGAAACAAAAAACATATTTTCGTCGCTTTTGCTGTGCCCTTGTCTCACGCATCATGTGCGTGATGTTGGCTAGTTAAATCCCATTGCTAAAATTCGGCCAAAAATATCATGTGCTGATAGCAGTGCAGATAACACGTAAGACTGTGAAGCAGTTAGCGTAAGTTCAAATCTCATAAAGCACAGCGCGATTTTTGATTGTATTTTTATTTTTGTTTGCAATATTTGCTGTCTTTTCTGAGTATTGTGTATTGCACTAAAAGGTATAAAATAAAAAACAACAATTATTATTATTTTTTTTTTTTTATGTTTGATAGGCTCGCGTTTGACCACTATCTCACCTGATGGTAAGCGATGATGTGGTCGAAGATGAAGCACGCTTGCCTAGAAGTAACTTAGTCACTCTTGACTTAAAAAGACTCCCAGGTTGTAGCTAACAGGAAACACAGATTCCGGTAAGGAATTCCACTCCCTAGGTGTACGCGCAATAAATGTTTTCTCAAAACGCTTTGTGCGTATGGATGGGATGTCCACCATGAACCGGTGGCACTTCGCTGTACGTCTTGTGGTCCTTTGATAAAACGGGCTTGGCGGAATCAAATTATGCAATTCCGTCGCACACTCCCCAAAATGTAATCGATAGAAAACCGACAGGCTAGCAAATCTGCGTCTATGTTCAAGACTTTGGAGTTTCGACTCAACGAGCCTATCATTGCCGATGATCCTCTTGGCTCGTTTCTCAATTGACTCAAGGGCATCAAGCTGGTATCTGGCAGATCCGTCCCAAAAATGAGAGCAGTACTCCATACACGACCGGACTTGCGCTTGATATATACAGGGTGTAACGGAAAGGTGTGGTCATATTTTAAGAACTGCATCTGCCCATCGATATGAACAATTTTATTCAAGAAAACCTGAGCAAATTCACAAAAAAAAAATTACCTCCCATACAGATATTGATCAGCTGATGATAACTTTGTATGGAAAGTCCAATTTTTTTTTTGGGAATTTTCAGTTTTTTCTTAGAGAAAGTTGTTCATACCCATGGGCAGAACCGGCTCTTAAAATATGACCACACCTTTCCGTTACAACCTGTATATATCAAGCGCAATTCCGATCTATAGCTTAATCCTTATACAGGGTGACTGGTAATTAGTGACCGAAACTTAAACACGTGATTGACTCATGACACAAACAACTTTCTCAAAAAAAAAATAATATTTTAATGAGACAGAACGCAGCGGCTAAGTGATAAAAGTGAATGATTAAAAAAAAAATGTTTCGTTGGGAAAGTTGTTTGTTATCATGAGCAATCACGTGTTTAAGTATCGGCTACTAATTACCAGTCACCCAATACACGGAGATATTACTAAAATAATGTCAATTCTTTTTCTACAAGAAATACGTCAAACACTGAGACCAAGACCATGTTGAATACGTGCTGAAAAAAAAATCTTCCGTAGGTAAAACAAAATACTTTGTCTTATACTATTGTTAATACTTTGTATAACCCCTATTATTCTCGATACAGTCAAGTAGACGTGCGCATGGAGCCTACGAGATTAAAACATATTTCTGTTCCTCTTATTTTTTCCTACATCTCGATGCAATGCGACTTCAACTGCTCAAGACATCTCTCATTCTGAGCTTCCCACCTTTGCACCATCAAACCCCATAAATTTTCAATTGGGTTGAGATCAGGAGATCGCACTGGCCATGGAACGACAGCTATCTCCGGATGTCTGGTAAACCGTCTAGTCACGCACAGTGCTCGCCCGGTGAACAGGACTAGTGTTGGGTCGTACTTGCATAATCGAATACCAGAGCTTCCAAGTAGTACGTCCACCTTTAGACACCAGCGCCAAAAACCAGGGCTCGAGATACTTCTAAGTATTTTCATCTGCATCGAAAATTGATCCTCAATTTTATACAAATAAGGAGTACAATCGTGTATGCAGGATACTTCCAGCTTCCAAGTCTTGTTGGAAGTAAAATACTTGCACAGACCATTGATCCGTAACATGTATTATAAATAAGGAGCAGAATCGCGTTTACAAAAAAAATACTTCCAACCAAACCTTAAAAGAAAAATACTTGCATAGAACATTGATCTGTAACAACATACAAATAAAGAGCAGTATCGCGTGAAGGGTCGTTCATAGGAGCGAGTGGTCAGCCGAGTAAAATACTTTCAACTCTCAAGTCTTGTATAAAGGAAAAATACTTGCATAGAACATTGATCTGTAACTTGATAAAAATAAGGAACAGAATGGCGTGTACAAAAAATACTTCTAACCAAACCTTTAAAGAAAAATACTTGCATAGAACATTGATCTGTAAATAAAAAAATAAAATAAAAAGCCTTTATTGTTGATCTTAGTTATAACAAAAGTTTTGTAAATATGCCTAAGATCTTTACTATTAAGTTACTAATAACAAAATTTACTAATTATAATACTATCTATACTTCGGCAAACGGTATTTACTCCTCAACTTGTCTTCCGACAAAGGCCTCCTCTAAAGATCGCCATTCAATTCTATCCCTTGCTGTTCGAGTCCATGTTGGACCCGCTATTTTCCTGATATCATCTTCCCATCTCTTGGTTTGTCTTCCTCTGTTCCTTTTGCAGTCTAGCGGGTACCATTCTGTTATAAGTCTTGTCCATTTTTCCTTGTTCTCTCTTGTCATATGTCCTGTCCATCGCCACTTTAGTTGTTTGTATGTTATGTATGCATTCTTGAATTTAGTTTTACTTTTAATGTTTTTTAATTTTTCTCGGTCTTTTCTTTTAACACATAGTGTACTTCTCTCAATTCCGTTTTGACAAACTTTTATTTTGTTTACCAGTTGTTCTGTCAATACCCAGGTTTGACACCCGTATAGCAAGCATGGCACAATACACATGTTAAATACCTTTCTTTTGTCTTTCATCGGCATTTCTTTGCTCTTCATAGCTTCGCTAAGTGACCAATATCGTTTCCAGGTGTTAGCTGTTCTTCTTTCTATTTCCTTTTTCATGCAGTCTTCGGTAGATATTAATTGTCCTAAGTAAACGTATTCATGTACATATTCTATTTGCTCTTTATTCACTAATATGGTATCTAAGTAAAACAAAAAAAAAAAAAAAATTATGTCAAACTCTACACATTGATCTGTAACTTAATATAAATACAGAGCAGAATCGCGTGAAGGGTCGACGGAGTAGGGTCACCAGCCGAGTAAAATACTTTGAAGTCTCAAGTCTTGTTGAAAGGAAAAATACTTGCATAGAACATTGATCCGTAATGTAATAACAATAAGGAGCAGAATAGCTTGTACAAAAAAATACTTCCAACAAAACCTTTAAAGAAAAATACTTGCATAGAAAATTAATACGTAACTAAATATAAATAAAAAAAACTTTTTTACAAAAAAACAGAACCGACTTCCAAAAAAAGTGCAAAATAACTTTAATTTCGTAAGTCGGTGTCAAAAAACGAAGACACAAAACAGGAACACCGACTTAAGAAATTAAAGTTATTTTGCACTTTTTTTGGAAGTCGGTTCTGTTTTTTTGTAAAAAAGTTTTTTATTTTTCACTTTTTAGCTGTGGTTCCCCATTAAACTGTGTTAACAATTCATTGACATACGATAGCAGCAATCGCGGTTCATTTGCTGTCAATTTTTGAAGAGTTCCGTTGTCTGTCTCCGAAACTCATCATCAGATCGTGTACGTACGCGCAGCGGAATGTTGTTGAATTTAAAGATTTTAATTATGCAGATATTTAGTGTATGACGTCGTATAATTGTGTATGGTAAAAAAAAATTTGTGCACGCAACCATTGTGGAGAAATTCACCAAAAACTGATTCCGCTGGGCGAACGTTGTCCTGGCGGAACTTTTTTTAATCCATAGACTTTAGAAGAAAAGAGATGTGTCCAAAAATTAGTGTGTATTTGTGTGTAATTGTGTATGTATGAATAAAACTAGTGCATGCATAAACTTCGGAGAAATTCAAGTTTCCGCTACGCGAACGTTTGGCCATTAGCTAGTTTTCATATAAAGCGCTTACATAGAGAACTGTAGATTTTTACATACGTTGTTTTGAATTTGTTTATATTTGTTTAAAAAACAGATTTAGAAAAAATCGTAGGACTTAAAAGATAAAAATATAAACGTAAAATACGCTTATTAGGTCTTAGTTCTTAAAGTATGCACTTTGGGGTCTAGATTTTCACGTTAATACAAACCTTGTAAGTGTCTGCAACATGTTGCCAAGTATCAATGATGTTCCGTTAGTAACTAAAGAGTTATAGGACAAATTTACCATGAACAGATCACTGTTTACAAAGCAGTCAAATATCACGACGTTCTGAAGGAATTGCATGGTAATATGTATGTCAATAATTAGTGTATTCATTCAACTATTCTTATGCAAAATTTCATGTCATTAAATTCAGTAATTAAAGAAAAACAATTATAATACTGACGAAGCATCGAAAACCTACATAACCCGACCAAGTTCGGATGGCTACCAAAAAGCGGCCGTGCCATATATCTAAGAAACGTTCTTAACCTTCCAATATAGTACTTATTAATATGGTACAGTTGCGTACACAAGCGTTAGGAAAAAGTAAAACAATTGCATTTCTTGAATGAAAAATATTTTTTTAATAATAACCATAAGACATTATTATATCGACGCCATGCGTCAAGTTAATGTGACCGAGTTGTACTAACACACACAAAATTTCAATTCAAAAACCGATTAGGTACACAAATTAAACTCTATATCAATAGACCTAAGGTCTAATTTATAACAAAATTGCAACTAAATGAGCAAGTTCCTGTTACTCGGTTTATCCTTACCCAGGAAGGTGGTGATCTTGTTCTGGAAGTTGTTCCAGGTTGCCGAGGAGTTGACGATCTGTGAGAGGCCCACATACGTATATCATTACATGTAGGTAATAAACATAAGGTGATTATTTAATAACAATATTTCTTTTCAACATTTCGTTATAATGTGGTCGGTCGTTTAGTAGTTTAGATCTATTCAGTAGTTTGTCTTTAACCAGGAAAAACATCTACTTTGTTACGATTATATTATAATATATGTCTTGTATAATTTATTATTATAAATTTAAGTAAATAGATATAGAATAAGATCAATCAGTAGATATTAACTTGGGTTTATGGTGTCTGTCCAATGTTAACATAACACAATTATTATAATTTATCTGCCTAATAAATTACCTACGTAAATGAATAAGTCTATAGCTATTAATTTATTATAAAATCTTACCTTATATCTGTTATCAGCTTCTCACTATCATTCACTCAATATTCCTACTACATAATTATGTTATGCTTCACTGTTACACTATAACATTAATAACACACTTTGTCAATATTATTATTACAGAGAATTGGCGATTCATAGCAAAACAACAGCGCATACGCACATTGTCCTTGACTGCACATTTATTTGTTTGTGACTGGGGATGAAACAAAATCAGGTTCAAGTTCAACAGCAAACGAATACGCGCGAAAACATATTGCCCTCTCTTTTCTTCAAGGATGACAGTACCTCTATTTTTTCGTTGTCTATTTTTTCACACAAGAATATTTTTGATCAATTCATAACTACAATACTTAGACTATTTAACTAAAGGATTAAGCGTACCGAACTTCGAACAAAATAATTCTGCATATTTTGGTGGGGTGCGGGGGAACACGCTCACATACATAAGAAAAAAAAAACGATTCAAGAAGTAGTTTTTTTTAAGTTATTAGATTGTTTGATCCACTAAAGTTGCAAAGGGGAACGCTCGTGCATGCCTAGTCTATTGGTTAAATAGTGTAATAAGCTACAATATGATAAATATTTACCTAAACAGTAGTACATACTTACATGTGGTAAATATTTAATTTCCCTAAGGGGTCTATAGTTAGAATCCTGATCCGTGAAATCTTCAATAGAAATTAGCTGTATGAATTTATTTATTTATTTAACACTTCACGCACATACAAGTACAGAGGCGGACTTAATGCCTCAGGAATGAATTTAAGGATGAATTTTATTTGTCTTAAATAATATATTTAGATTATATCTCAAGTCTCAAGCGCATACTTAAATAAAGTACCTACGTAAATAGTACCTACTTTCTGTCATAGTCAAATACATTTAAAAAAGTAGGTGTACAAAAATAAATGCCCTATAAATTATATCGAAACAACAATTGTGTTATCACCTATACCAATTAAATACCGGTATTATACTGTAAATTTTGGGATGTTACCTAAATATATTGCACGGCCGCTTTTTTGTAGCCATCCGAACTTGGTCGGGTTATGTAGGTTTTCGATGCTTCGTCAGTATTATAATTGTTTTTCTTTAATAACTGAATTTAATGACATGAAATTTTGCATAAGAATAGTTGAATGAATACACTAATTATTGACATACATATTACCATGCAATTCCTTCAGAACGTCGTGATATTTGACTGCTTTGCAAACAGTGATCTGTTCATGGTAAATTTGTCCTATAACTCTTTAGTTACTAACGGAACATCATTGATACTTGGCAACATGTTGCAGACACTTACAAGGTTTGTATTAACGTGAAAATCTAGACCCCAAAGTGCATACTTTAAGAACTAAGACCTAATAAGCGTATTTTACGTTTATATTTTTATCTTTTAAGCCCTACGATTTTTTCTAAATCTGTTTTTTAAACAAATATAAACAAATTCAAAACAACGTATGTAAAAATCTACAGTTCTCTATGTAAGCGCTTTATATGAAAACTAGCTAATGGCCAAACGTTCGCGTAGCGGAAACTTGAATTTCTCCGAAGTTTATGCATGCACTAGTTTTATTCATACATACACAATTACACACAAATACACACTAATTTTTGGACACATCTCTTTTCTTCTAAAGTCTATGGTTTAAAAAAAGTTCCGCCAGGACAACGTTCGCCCAGCGGAATCAGTTTTTGGTGAATTTCTCCACAATGGTTGCGTGCACAAATTTTTTTTTACCATACACAATTATACGACGTCATACACTAAATATCTGCATAATTAAAATCTTTAAATTCAACAACATTCCGCTGCGCGTACGTACACCATCAGATCTTTTTGAAATTTAAATGGGACCATTTCGGAATAAACCCCTTTCGAACAAAAAAAGAATTTTGCAAATCCGTCAATATATGACGGAGTTATGCCAATACAAACATCCGAATTGATAACCTCCTCCTTTTTCGAAGTCGGTTAAAAAGCAGAATCGCGTCGAGGCTCAGCGGAGCGAGTAGCCGAGTAAAATACTTTGAAGGTCTTGCAAGTATTTCGGGTCAGCACTTGGTCGGCGTACTTGCAAGTAAATACCTGGTGTAAAAACCTAGTCGCGTAAATACGCACCTTCCCTAAACAGGACAATTATCATGGACAAATGTTATTTTTGTAACCTCTTCTGCTGGATAAACGTTGCGGACTGCAAAAACAAATAACAAAAATAACGTTATATTTATTAGTTCACACAATAATAATTCATCATTCATTATTCGAATCTTTAAATGATTTATATTTTTCTTTTAAACCTCTTGAATTTAAATCTGTATTAATAAAGTCCCGAGGTTAACAAAATTTTATTTATGTTTAGTCATTTTGTGAATAAACTCATCAACTGTGATAAAAAACCGGCCAAGTGCGAGTTGGCACTCGCGCATGAAGGGTTCCGTACCATCGTTCAAGATTTACGCGTCTACTTATTGCCATTATTAAGAACGAGCAAAAATAGAACACGTTTCTGGTAGGGGAACTCCCTTTATTTTTAATATATTTTTATTATTTGTTGTTATATCGGCAACAGAAAAACACTGAAAATTTCAACTGTCTACCTATTACGGATTACGAGATAAAGCCCGCTGACAGACAGACGGACGGACGGACTGTGGAGGCTTAGAAATAGGGTCCCGTTGGTTACCCTTCGGGTACGGAACCCTAAAAATACCGTATGAAACATTTGCGATATCACTTACATTTAGTCCAGTTTCATTAGGTATTAGTGTTATATTACATCCACTGTTACGCAGCGTAATAATATTTGCTCTTGCTTCGATATTAATATTTGATTGCATTTTGAAAATGAATAACTAACAACACCGCTAAAAGATTTAAACACTCGTCACTAACCAACAACAACCACGAAACGACAACGTTCTACTAGATGAATAGTCGTAACGAACTGCATGATCTGTCCGTTCATTCCCACTAGTTCGATTCATTAGTTCGATCGTCGAACTAGTGAGAATTTTTTTTCTCATCTGTTCGACCGTCGAACTAGTGAGAACTTTTTTTCTCATTTGTTCGACCGTCGAATTAACTACTTCTGAGTGGTTTATAAAAAAATAACCACGAAGGGGATGGCGGGGTCTGTTCGCTCGCGCTCTTGACCCCGCCATCCCCTTCTAACCTAACCTGTCCGAGTCGGGGTGCCCTAAGTCCCGAGCTCGCTTCGCTCGCTCTTGCATTACTTGTTGCGATAGATACGGAAGGAGCATGCGGCTCAACAGAGTCCAAAACACGCGTCACTTCGGTGCGATGCGATGGCAAATGCTCTCAAACGCGAGTACATTAATTCGACGGTCGAAAAAATGAGAAAAAAAGTTCTCACTAGTTTGACGGTCGAACAGATGAGAAAAAAAATTCTCACTAGTTCGATCGTCGAACTCGAACTAATGGGAATGAACTGATCTGTCTACCTCACAGAAATCTAAATAATTTACCTAAATAGTTTTCTGTTACCCACTAACTTTATTATATAAATGAAACATACGAAGGAGACAAAATATTTACATTAAATATTTGTCACCATGAACCGGTGGCACTTCGCCGTACGTCTTGTGATCCGTTGATGAAACGGGCTTGGCGGAATCAAATTATGCAATTCCGTCGCACACTCCCCAAAATGTAACCGATAGAAAACCGATAGTAACTCTGCGTCTATGTTCTAGACTTTGGAGTTTCGACTCAACGAACCTATCATTGACGATGATCCTCTTGGCTCGTTTCTCAATTGACTCTAGGGCATCAAGCTGGTATCTGGCAGATCCGTCCCAAAGATGACAGTACTCCATACACGATCGAACTTGTGCTTGATAGAGTTGGAGCAGATGTTCCGGCGTGAAGTACCGTCTCACCTTTGCGAGGATCCCCAACTTTTTGGCAGCCACTTAAGCCTTTGCCTCTATGAAGGGACCAAAATTGAGGGTAGATGTTAAAGTAACATCAAGATGATCAAGTTGGTCGGTTATCGGCACGGTCACACCTCGGAAAGATGGAGCCGGGTGAAATTAGCTCCTCTTAGCGGAAAAAAGACACGCCTGGGTCTTAGCAGCATTGAACTTGACCAGATTGGCATCGCCCCATTCTGAGACAGCCTCTCGGAGAGACCGGACCTGAGATCCACTAGCTCGTGCGTCAGGCACGTATCTCTCGGCAACAGTGCTGTCGTCTGCATACCCAAAGGTACCGGGTTTTAGCAGATCGTTAATATGCAGCAAAAACAATGTTGCCGAGAGCACCGACCCCTGAGGAACACCGGCATTAATAGCCAGCAGTCCGGACGAGCAGCCATCTATGACTACTCGGATAGACCGATCCCTCAGGAAATCTGCAATCCAATCACACAAACCAGCGGGCAGACCGAAGGAAGGAAGCTTGCCAATTAGGCTGTTATGTCAGACCTGGTCGAAGGCCTTCGAGATGTCAAGGGAGACTGCAAGAGCTTCCCCTTGTTTGTCGATGGCCTCACTCCAGATGTGAATGGCATACGCTAGAAGATCCTCAGTTGACCGATTTCTGTGGAAGCCGTATTGTCGGTCACTGAGGATATCGTTAACTTCTAGATATGCCAGGAGCTTGCCATTCAGTATACGTTCCATACTCTTACAGATTACGGAAGTTACCGAGATGGGCCTATAATTTGTTGGGTCAGCTCGACTACCCTTCTTGGGCACGGGTTGCACGTTAGCTTGCTTCCAAGCCATCTGCACTTTTCCAGTCTCAAACGAAAGGCGAAATAGGCGTGTCAAGATCGAAGACAACTCAGGCGCACAAGTCCTCAGTACAATTGCCGGTATCCCGTCGGGGCCACTAGCCTTGTTCACGTCTAGGTTACGCAGTACCCTTCGGACATCCTTCTGGTGAATGCGAATGTCTGACATAATCGACGGCATCCACCAAGAGTACCAGAGGGCCTCGCGCCACCAGGATCTAGACGCGAAGATTCCGCAAACAGAGAGTGAGTGGGTCGCTGGCCCACTCCTCAGCGGAGTGGGCCAGCGACCCGTCGGGTTTCAGCATTGGAGGTAGTGAGGGGCGGCAGAAGTTCGATTCCACCGACTTAGCCAGGGACCAAAACGCCTTACTACCAGCTGGGTAAGAAGCAAGTTTGTTCCCAATTCGGCTAATGTGGTCAAACCGAGCTCTTCGCAACACCTTCTTGTAGGACTTGGCAGCCCTGTTGAAGGCTCTCTTCTTCTGACTCATGTCATTTGCTTACGCGTCCGAGCGTCGACCCATGCCAGGTAGGCCGCGTGTTTAAGCGCATCTGCGCGATTGCACTCGGCACCAAACCATGGTCGAGCCTCGCCTGACATTGTTACGTCAGAGAATGGAATATAGTGCTCCATTCCCCGCCGCAACACATCCGTCACGGCGTCCGCGCACGACGAAACATCAGTCGAAGAAAAGCAAGTAGGCCGCCAAGGATAACATGCGAAGAATGATCGCATGCCATCCCAATCTGCTAACCTGTATCGCCAAATCCGCCTGGTGCCTCTAGGGCTAGGATCGGGCGGAGAGTAGACGGATACAGACTTCACCAGACAGTGGTCGGAGGTTACTAATGGTGAAGAAATCGACACCGAGTAACAGTCTGGATCTGTTGTCAGCAGAAGGTCCAAGCAATTGGCCGTGTGCGAGTCAACATCCGGCACTCTCGTTGCCCGCTGGACCAGCTGGGTGAGATTTAACGCTAGCTTATGCGACTCTTGTCCAGCATGGTCTGTGCACTGGTATGGGAAGAGGCCTTCCTGATGGTGGGCGTTGAAGTCCCCCAGTAACACCAATTGGGCAGAAGGGTACCGCTGCTGAGCCACATCCGCCGCCTCACTGAGGTGTTGTGTGAGCCTAATTGTCTCCAAATCAGCGCTGTGCGAACGGTAGACACAGGCGTAGACAATTTTATCTAGGCCTGTGTCCACTAGGACCCAAAGAGTTGAGAACCTGGAGTCCTCAAGGTTACGGAGACGCCGATAGCAGATGTCGTCCCGGGCGTACATGCATATACCAGCGTGTGGCTTAAAATTGTGTTCCAGGGTAAACCCTGGGTAAGACAGGTACGCCACGTCAGACGGACATCCAATCTGAGTCTCCGAAAGGAACAAGAGAGCCGGTCTCTCAGGCTCTAGATGGTGGTGGACTGCGGCGAGATTTGAGTGCAGACCTCGTATGTTAGAGAGGTGCACTTTGAGAGAGAGGCAGTGCTGCCACTGTTCAGTTTTATTTTTTAATTTCCTTTTTTCATGGTTTTGAAGAGTGAAATAGGGAGAGGAGAAGGAAGTGAAATAAGGTTCCATGCAGGCTACCCTCAGGCACGCACTGACAAGACGGTATCATTGGGGGACTAGTCTGGAGACTGCGGGGACGCCCGAGCCCAACCGGGAATGTCCATGGGGCCCTCTCGTCTGGTCGCCAACCAGCACGATGGTGCATTCCGGGATTTTTCGATAGCTGGCGGGATAGCCTTTCATGTGTGGCTAGCACACTACTTGGGCCCCCAACTACCTGCGGTCGGCTAGCGGCGCACCGTGCCTCGGATCCCGCTACCCTCCGCGACTAGTCTCCAGATACATCCATATCAGCGCGAGCCCGGTTGGTCTGCCCGCAATGGAACAACTATTTCGACCCAACTCCTCTGGATTGGCTACACTGAGCATCGTACCGGAACACGGCCAGGCCGCTTGGCGGTACGTCTTAGCCCAGTGGGTGGTCGCAAGCCATTGGTCGAAACCTACCACCAGTTAGTGTCACCTGATTAGCACCACCCGGGGACCACGTGTAGGGACTCAATGGTTATACTCCTACGGACGCGGGTGACTCGCCCCCAAGATGCGGGCTATTAAGATATAAATATCTCTTAAACAGTAAGTCCAATCGCTAAAATAACCAAAATTTGGTCTCCCTTAAAACCCCGTAGAAAGATCCATAAGATCTAAATTCATAAAAAAAAATAATCCGCTACGAGTGCTATGACGATCGGTGACGGTGACGCGCGAGTTCAATAGTTTTTTGCCATCTCAAAAATGCCCAACGTGCCTAAAGAAGTTTTCACTTCAAAAAATATTATTTATTAGTGATTCAATTTATTTAAAAGGTGTAGTCGGAGCCCCGCTTAGTGGGGCTCAATGGTTTTAAATAAAATAACCATCCGATTCGGGGTGCCCCATGTCCCGAGCTCGCTGCGCTCGCTCTTGCATCCTAACATTGCCTTTTGTACACACATAATCATGATCAGTGGTATAAAAACTCATCAATATCCAATTGAACTAAATGACTAGACGACATCCAGCCATCTGGTTAAACGTTGCGTTCAACGACATGGCTGGTTGTCCTTCAGTCAAAAGCTGTTAAAAGTCTTAAGCATCATCTTCGACGTGTGGTTGGTGAACAAAAACTCACGTTTGAGGAATATAGCACATTACTGGCCCAACTCGAAGCATGCCTCAACAGTCGGCCGCTGTGCGCACTTACAGAAGACCCAGATGATTTGAATTATCTGACGCCCTCACATTTTCTAAGCAGCGGCCCCATACTGACTATCTTGGACGCCGAACAAGATGAAAGAACAAGATGGAAGAGAACTCAGAAAATTTTCGAAGACATTTGGAAGAGGTGGCAATCCGAATATCTCGCTCAACTCTCAAGGAGAGGCGAATGGCAATAGCCTTACGAAAATGCTCCCCGCGGGAAGATGGGCTCTTGGCAGAGTCACTGAGCTACATCCCGGCTCAGATGGATTGGTCCGAGTAGTTATCCTGAAAACGAAAAATGGGTTTATCAAGCGCCCAGTGATTAGTTTGACGTCAATACACAAAGGACCATATTTCGAACGAATCTCAAGCATGCAGTTTATACGAGATGATTGGAAACTCATCGCGTATCACATGAGCCTTTATTGGGACGGTTCAGCAACCTTCGAAAAATAAACAGTGTGTGCGAAAGAGAGACGAACAAAGCACTATGTGACATCATCATACTGCAACTACATCATTCTCATGATGAACTGAAATACTATAATGAAATTCTAATCAATCAGCATATTGAAGAACGCACTCGAAAGCGACGAGGCCTCATTGACGGTGTGGGCTATGTTGCTAACAGTTTATTTGGAGTTTTAGATCAACGTTTCGCCGATCAATACAAGCAGGACATTTCTCTTATAAAAAGAAACGAAAATCACTAAGCAATCCTGTGGAAAAATCAGACCTCAGTAGTAGAAGCAGAATATAATTTACTCAAAAGAACTGAGGAGTCAATCAATCGGCAACACAAAGTCATCAATCAACATTTAAACAATCTAACGAAGGCCACCAACATTTTTGAACAAAAATCTGCAAGAACTGATGAACGAGCTGGCACTTTCCACAATCATAGCTACAAATATGCTCACGAAGCTTAAGTCGATACAATAATCGACACAATAACAGATATCCATCATGGAATGTTCAGCGTCCATTTACTATCGCCGAAGTAGTTACGAGATCAACTTTCCGGACAATTATCGCGAGAGCTCTCTGAAGAAAGAGAAATGATACGAGATCTGCGGTTTAACTACAATATTATATTATATTATAAAAGGAAATTTTACAAAACACGCACGTAACAGAGTAGACGACATAAGAGAGAGCATAGAGTATATACGTCATAGACAACTGCGATTTAAGGTTGCGTTCAATATCATTCAACACTCTCCTTGCCGATAGAAAACATACAGACTGAACTACCGAAAATTTATCATCTTCTGAAGGTCAAAACAAGGGTGACACAGCAGTACCTCATATTTGAAATCAGAATACCACTTGTCAGCAGAGAGAGTTATGACCTATATCAGTTAATATCAATACCACAACAACATGGAGACACCACAGTCGCCGTCGTGCCGATATCAGATTACATCGCAATTAATTTACGCAAAGACGCCCATTTGGCACTGACGGCAAGAGACATACAACAATGTGTCCAGTACGATGAGTTAACTCGCCTCTGTCAATTCAGAAAACCCATTTTTCAATTTAAGTCAGAAGATAGCATGTGTATCAAAGATAAGAGCGCAAACAGATGTCTTACAAACACTGCAGAATGCCGCAAATTATTAACCTTAACTCCATCCAATTATGGATGGAGTTAAGGTTAAGTAGAACAAATACTTACCTTTATTATTGTTGCGGACAGTGTGCACTTCGCGTCATATGTGGGCGTCAGACTACTGCAATACAAATCGCTAAGGCCGGGGTCATTACACTGGATTCTGATTGCGTAATTAAAGGAGAAGACTTCACCGTTTTTTCACACAAACTACTACACTCAGAGATTAAAACTGCGTCGGACTTGGACTCACCGCAAATCGCACCGATCAATCACATCATCAACGTCTCAGTGCCAGAAGTGGAAATCAACGTCAGCGATCACCAAGCCTCGTTTCAGCAAATCAGGGAACAAATTAAGCAGATGAAGTCAGAAAACGCCTTCAACTCAGAAATATCAAGCCACGATATACATCAATACTCAGCAATCTACGTGTTGGTTTTGGGCGCTGTACTGGCGGTCCTAGTTTTTCTTTGTCGGTGGATCTATCGTCGTCGGCAGAGGAGCGTCAACTTATAGTCGAACTCCGACACACTTCGACACCCGTCGGTCCGACGCCACACACTGGAGAAGCAAATCATCAGTCGCGAGAAGAGGCCGTTGAATTAAGGAACTTCAATAGCATACTCAGAAGTATACGGCGCGGCGGCGTCACAAGAAGACACCTCCAATTTCCACCAAACCAGTGTCTAGTGACAGTGACTGATTCAGTTTACGTTTAAGCATAGATTTAAGTCTTAAATGTAACTTAGGTGAAAATAAGTTTAGTATTTAAGCACTGTGTAAACTCATGATCATCATCCACTCGCATCTCTCTCGCCCGTGAATATGTACGTGTAATGTATCGCACAGGGCACGCGCGCATTCACAACATCAGCACTTTTCCATATAGTTTTACTCGAATCATACTGTTACGCGCTAGTACACGTTTAGCATTCATAATCAGCTGTACTCGCCACATACTCATAAATATAGCATTATTTACCTGGTAGTGAAGTATATAATAAACAGAATATTCTTTGGCTATCAATGATTCATTCCTACCTATACTATAACCCAAGTTGTGTGCGCCACATTCAGCTGCGCATACATTTAATATATTTGAATGCCGGCGTTTAATGAACGGCCTAGGCGTCCAATTGAATGGCGAATTCAAATCGCTGCGATATTTATAAATGTTGGTTGCTGAAAGTAAGACTACAAACATAGTGCACAGAACGCGAGAATTCGTTTTAAAATCATACAACATTGGTTTTACCACAATATAAACTACAAATGTATGTATAAACTCACGCCTTTTTCTATGGGGTAAGCAGAAACTCAGAACTTCAGCTGCTACGTACATGCTTATTTATACTCCTGATTCGTTGACGTTCACACAACAGACACTAGACCGTCGCAGAACAGTCATAACGGTCACCGCGCGCGCCTCAGAAAATAAAAGGCAACAGCCTCATTAATTACGCGTATAGGTTTGTTTTATTTCACGATAACAGAGGAAAAGTTGATTATTCTTGTGCAAGCTCACGAATGTTTGTATGACATAACATATTACTAACAATAAGCTGAATTAAAAATGTTCATGAATAAAGCTGAATTAATTTTCGTGATTATTTTTTTAAGCACACAGATAATCTTTCTTCAACAGATATACATACGAGTAAACGGAAAGTAGATGGTCTTTTCATTATGTCAGGACGGAGCAAAGCAACCAAGGCTTCAAAATTTTCTTAATTCATCGTAGTAGTCGTAAAATTTGTGAACGTCATATCGTAAATCATTAAACAAGTTATGAAATTCACCGAAAATACATCTTTGCTTCCAAAGCTTTGTAGCGACACAGTACCTGTCGCAGTTACCATAGAACCATATACCACCTTACTACCTTACCACCATAACAGTTACCAATACCTCAGAACCAAATACCACGTTTTGACAGTCTCTGTAAGAAGCAGTGAGCAACACGTTTTGACCAGCCAAGAAACAGGATAGAATGAGTTTCGCTCCGGAAGCAGATGGTTAGCGCAAGCAGAGCAAGCAAGAGCTGCAGCAGTATAGGTGTCCACTCGTCGACGGCGCTGGGGGAAAAGGACCGCACTCTGCGCGCGACTCATATTTATAGATTCGCAATCAAGCGCAGACGGATTAGTGCCGTGTGCAAAACAGCCCCCCGCGCCCCGCGCGTTTCTTGCCCTACGCGCGTCGCTATTGGTGGAAATGATGTAAACACTAGCTAGAACTATGTCTAAATGTAACATGAACAATGTATTTATAAGAAGTGGTTTTTGTCAATAAATCATATATCAGCAGATCATCATTCTATACAGTCGCCCTGAGTTTTCATTTACGACGAGAACCCCAGAAGTTATTTAGTACCAACAACACTAAAGTGGTGACCCCGTGAAACCTGAACACAGTGAACTCTTGAACTGAACAACATTCCGAACAAGATGGAAAACTTCAGCGATGCTCAGGGCAGTACAGCAGCGACAAACGACGTGGCATCAGTCTCACTACCTGCACGACTACCACCTTTTTGGCGCCAAAACCCACGACTATGGTTTGCGCAATTTGAAGCCGCCGTCGCTGCCAGCAAGATAAGTGAGGAACAAAAATTCAACCTTGTCGTTCCGCTACTCGGCAACAGCGACCTTGAACAAATTGGAGACATCATCCTGCACCCACCGAGCACCGGCAAGTACAGTGCGCTCAAAGAAAGACTCATCTCAACGTACCAGGAGTCAGACCACCGGCAGTTACAGAAGCTTCTCAGCGGCCTCGAGCTCGGCGATCTCAAGCCAAGCCAGCTGCTGCGTAAAATGCGAGACCTCAGCGGCAAGTTACTGTCAGAGGAGGCACTGAAGGTCATGTGGCTCAACCAGCTGCCCGCACAGGTGCGCGCAGTACTTTCCGTAAACACCGAGTCGTCGCTTGAAGTGCTAGCCGCGATGGCAGACAAAATGATGCAGCATTTTGAACCCGCTACAGTCGCCGCAGTATCTACAGCAAACCCTCCAGCAACAAGTCCAGCAGTCAACGAGGTACAGATAAACGCAATAACAGCTCTACAAATCAGCATGCTCACAAAGCAAATAGAGAAATTGTCACTCGAAGTCGCCGAACTCCGCAACCATCAACACTCGTCGCAGCGCTTTTCCCGCCAAAACTCCGCATATCGTGGCCGCTCACGCTCACATTCAAGACAGCGTACAGATAACGCCCGCAAGCCCGGCGATCCCGACTAGCTGTGCCGTTATCACTACCGATTCGGCAATGGGGCACGAAAATGTGAATCGCCGTGTTCCTTCACGAAGCGGGAAAACTAGAACGTGCATCGACAGTGGCGGGTATCGATGTAAACCAAACAAGCCGCCGCCTATGTGTCATCGACACCAAAACGAGGGAAAGATTTCTTGTCGACACGGGAGCCGACATATCAGTACTAGCCGCACGAAACCAGAAATATTCAACACCGTCGGAGAATGCCGGTTACAAACTTTACGCGGCAAACGGAACAGAGATTCGTACCTACGGTGAGCGCACACTCGAGCTCAACCTAGGCTTACGAAGAAGTTTTAAGTGGACTTTCGTCGTCGCGAATGTGAAGACTTCGTTACTGGGTGCCGACTTTCTAGTACATCATAAACTGTTAGTCGACTTGCACCAAAGAAAACTTATCGACCGCGTGACCGAGCTCAGCGTGAACGCCATCAAAATAAATAGCAAAGAAGAATCGATTCACATTATTAACCGCGACCACACTCATCACGACCTGCTAAAGAAATATCCAGATGTACTGCGACCGATGACACTCAAAACACCAGTCAAGCATGACGTCACACATCACATCGAGACAACTGGGCCGCCAATATACTCACGGCCGCGCCCTCTACCGCCCGACAAATATAAAGCGGCAAAACTGGAGTTCGAGCGCATGATCGAGATGGGAATATGCAAGCCGTCAAACAGTCCGTGGGCAAGTCCACTTCACATCGTGAACAAGAAAGACGGATCACTACGAGTATGTGGCGATTACAGAAGACTCAACGCCGTCACAGTTCCAGACCGATACCCAATTCCACGAATTCAAGATTTCACATACCAACTTCACGGCAAGAAAATTTACTCGAAACTCGATTTAAAAATGGCCTATTTTTGGATACCCATTTCAAAACAAGATGCTCAGAAAACAGCAATAATAACACCTTTCGGACTCTTCGAATTTACCTGCATGACGTTCGGTTTAAGAAACTCCGGTCAAACCTTTCAACGCTTCATGCACGAGGTACTACGAGGACTTGATGACAACGTATTCTGCTTCGTCGACGATTTGCTTGTCCACTCGAGAAATAAGGAAGAACATCGCCGCCACTTAGAACAAGTACTCGAACGCCTAAATACCTACGGCGTCAGTCTTAACATTGACAAGTGCGAGTTTGAAAGGGAAAATATCGAGTTCCTCGGATACGAAGTGACATCAGAAGGAATCAACCCCACTCAAGAACGAATACAAGCCATAGTAAACTATCCGAAACCACAGACAGTTCAAGAACTAAGAAGATTTCTAGGAATGATAAACTTCTACCGTAGTTGTTTACCTCATCAAGCTGAGTACCAACACGAACTTAACAAATATCTGCACAACAGCAAGAGGAACGACAAAACTCCGATACAATGGTCTCAAGTAGCAGAAGAAGCCTTTGAGAAATGCCGACAAAGCATTCTCAAGGCAACAACATTGACGCACCCGAAACCTAACGCGCCGCTATGTTTATTTACCGACGCTTCGAACACTAGCATCGGCGCCGTCCTACAACAAAAGGTTGACAACACCTGGAAACCATTGGCATTCTTCTCAAAAACCATGAGTGATACGCAGCGACGTTACAGCGTGTACGATCGCGAATTATTAGCAATGTACACCGCTGTGCAAAAGCTAAGACGACTGATAGAGGGCAGTGACCTGACGATATTCACCGACCACAAACCACTAACTTACGCGCTGACAAGAACGCCCAGCAGCAGCGATACACCGCAAAGAGAACGACAGCTACACTACATTAGTCAGTTCTGCTCGAAGATCAAATTCATTCACGGTGATAAGAACGAAGCAGCTGACGCCTTATCACGTATCGAAGAAATCAACTTATCGCACTCCGCAATCGACTACAACCTACTCGCTCAAGATCAAGAAAATGATGAAGAACTGAAGATCTGCATGTCCAACCCAAGTCTACAATTTTCACTTATCACATTGCCCGGAGGTCAACGACCCATCATACTCGTATGTGAAACATCAACGGGCAACGTTCGCCCATACCTACCAATGAGTTATCGTGTCGTAGCATTCAAAGCGCAGCACGATCTAAGTCACCCTGGTGTGCGAACAACAAGGAAGATAATGACAACAAAGTTTTTTTGGCCAAGTATGAACAGAGACGTTGGTCTGTGGGCAAAATCATGCATCGGTTGCCAGCGTGGGAAAGTGCAACGACACGTTATCAGTCCACTCGGCGAGTTTCAAAAATCAGCGCGCTTCGAACACATTCACATTGACATCGTTGGACCGCTACCGCCATCGAATGACTACAGATACCTAGTGACAATGATCGACCGCTACACTAAATGGCCGGAGGCGATTCCTATTCGTGACGTCACCGCCGACACTGTTGCTAAGGCATTACACGAGGGATGGATATCGCGATTTGGTTGTCCATTACGTATATCGACAGATCAAGGAAGGCAGTTCGAATCGTCGTTATTCAACGCATTATTGAAGAAGTTTGGCATCACACGGATTCGAACTACTGCATACCACCCGCAAGCAAATGGTCAAATCGAACGCTGGCATCGAACGTTGAAGGCCGCGCTCATGGCGAGAGGCGCCGGCGCACACTGGAGCGATGAACTAGCGACCGTGCTGCTTGGACTACGTACAGCACTGCGTGAAGACACACAAGTCAGTCCGGCCTTGATGACCTACGGATCGACACTAAGAATACCGTCAGATTTCTTCGCGCCTACTCAGCCGAAAAACGATGACGCAGAATTCGTCCGCCAGCTGACCGAAACAATGTCGTCACTCGCACCTAACACCAAGCCACGTGTCAACAACAGGAGCACGTTTGTACACAAGGACCTAGCGACGTGTACTCATGTTTTCGTGCGCAATGATACCGTGCGAAGTCCATTGACCCCTCCTTATGACGGCCCGTTTAAGGTGATTCAACGTAACAGCAAGCAATTCACCATACAGATGCCACTTCGAACCTCAGTTGTCTCAATAGACAGACTTAAGCCAGCGCACCTACTCAGCGAAGAGGAGTTTACCACCTCTCGAACAACATGCGCGCAACAACAAACACCTCGCGCTGAGAGCATACCTACCGCGAGCGTCGAGCCGCGGTCATCAACCCCTGGCGCGCCGCGCGAAACATACGTCACTCGATCCGGCCGCGCAGTCAAACACAACGTACGCTTCGCTTAGGGGGGAGTGATGTAGCGACACAGTACCTGTCGCAGTTACCATAGAACCATATACCACCTTACCACCATAACAGTTACCAATACCTCAGAACCAAATACCACGTTTTGACAGTCTCTGTAAGAAGCAGTGAGCAACACGTTTTGACCAGCCAAGAAACAGGATAGAATGAGTTTCGCTCCGGAAGCAGATGGTTAGCGCAAGCAGAGCAAGCAAGAGCTGCAGCAGTATAGGTGTCCACTCGTCGACGGCGCTGGGGGAAAAGGACCGCACTTTTTTTTTTTTTTTTTTTTTTTTTTTTTTGTGGGTCGTCTTGCAGGTCAGCCTCTGAGGCTGTCGTCTGCTTAACCGGGCTTGCCTGTGTAGGCTTTAATATATTAAAGCCTCCAGCCAGGACTTATTAAACTTACAAAACTAAGTGACCACGCTAAGGGCACTCCCTGCGGAGTACGGGCCTCGGCTTAGGGCGTCACTGAGGGGCAGCAAGGGAAGGCTGGATCTGGTTACCATTAATTGGGGAGTTTACTGGCTCAGCGGCACGTGCTGGCGAGAGACGGGGAGGGCAATGACTTAGATTTCGCGACGGGCCTCGCCGGCGAGGTCGGAAAATCGGCGGTCTGTAGTGTTTTTTGATAGTGCTGGTTTCCCTACGGCTCTCTTGGCGCAGGGTTGTGGCGTCATCAGGGACTTGGAGGGTATGCCGGGGGCGGCGAATCCTAGAAATTTGAGAGGGAACGTATCGAGTAGCCGATGCGATAAGGGGGTTACGATGTTTAGCAGCAGTTTCTAGGAAGCGCTTGGTGGAGCGCTTCATGAACTGCTGCAGGGTGGGGATTTTGAGGTCAACATGCAGCTCCTCGTTCCTCACAAAGTAGGGGGCATCCACCACCTTGCGGAGAAAGCGGTGCTGCAGTGTCGACATCTTGTGGAGGTGACGGGGCTTGGCATGTGCGAACACTGGGCAAGCATAGGTCATGATTGGTCGGATGACCGCGGTGTAGGTACGCAATTTGCACTTGAGTGACAATTTGCTTTTACCATTTAGGAGGAAGTGGAGTCTACCTTGAGCAAAGGCGGCCCGCGAGCGAGCTTGCTTTATGTGCTCGACGAAGGTGAGATGCTGGTCTAGGATTACGCCTAGGCACTTGGCCTGCTTCTCCCAAGGGATCGGCCTGCCGTACATGGTGATCGGACGAGGGACCGCACTCTGCGCGCGACTCATATTTATAGATTCGCAATCAAGCGCAGACGGATTAGTGCCGTGTGCAAAACAGCCCCCCGCGCCCCGCGCGTTTCTTGCCCTACGCGCGTCGCTATTGGTGGAAATGATGTAAACACTAGCTAGAACTATGTCTAAATGTAACATGAACAATGTATTTATAAGAAGTGGTTTTTGTCAATAAATCATATATCAGCAGATCATCATTCTATACAGTCGCCCTGAGTTTTCATTTACGACGAGAACCCCAGAAGTTATTTAGTACCAACAACACTAAAGCTTGTTCACCCAAAATCTTCTTTTTTGCCTTAAGGCTCCAAGTTTCTCTTCTTCATCAGCAAGATGAACAATGAGAACTATGTCTCAATCCACCATTATAAATACACACGCACAACTGTTTTCAATTAACGTTACGACTGCTCTGCGACGTGTCTGCCACCCGAACTATTCTTTATTTTTCTGAAATTACCCGAAACCAGCCTCGGCGTCCTTAGGTATATAGGCTTACGACTGCCGAGCCAGCTCTCAGGCGCCCAAACCCGCCCGAAACAGCTCTGAGGCGCCCGAAGCCGACGTAAGCCACCGAAAGGCGCCTGAGCTGTACCGAGCCGCACCGATGCCCACCGATAGTGGGCACCGGGCCTAAGTCGTTTCATCTACATGTAATATAGGCTACAACATACACTACACATCGAGCTTGTTGCAGAGCCGCTGCGAGTGGCCCCGACGAGGCTCATAGACCACGAGTAGAACGAAAGACTACAGACAAACTGCAAGCTATATCAAACGTACAACTTTATTAATATAACAACGGTAATATTATAAATAAGAGTCGACATACTCTAGCATTATTATGCTTAGACAAAATATAAACATCGAAAAATAAATGAATAAAGATTATTATGCAGTTATGTACTTTATACATTTTCGTGGATCAGTCGGCGGCTAGCGCTTGGCGAGCAGGCCGTAGTGCTGCGCCAGGCCCAGCAGCGGCGCGCCGGTGGGCGGCTCCGGCAGGTCGCCGGCCGACGCCGCCACGTCCAGGTGCGCGTACGGCAGCGCCCCCTCGTGCAGCCCCGACACCAGCAGCAGGAAGGCGGCCGGCGCCTGGTGGCCCCGCGGCATGGCGGACGACGCGGCGTTGTCGGCCTGGTGCACCTGGTCGCCGGCCCCGCGGCCCCGGTGCGTCGCCAGGTCCTCGCGCCGCACGGTGGACACCTCCACCATGTCGCCCAGACGCTCGGCGGCGGCGCGGAAGGCGGCGGCGTGGCCCAGCTCGCGCGCCACGTGGTTGTCCAGCACGGCCGTGTAGCCCGGCCCGTAGGCGCGCACGGCGTGGCCGGTGAGCGTGGCCACGGTGTACAGCGTGGGCTGGCGCTCCAGCGGCGCCCGCTCGCACATCTCGGCCAGCAGGTCGCCCATGACCATGCGGCCCTCGGCGTCCGTGTTGCCGACGCGCACGGCCAGGCCGCGGCGGCAGCGCAGCAGCTCGTCGGCCACGTAGGCCTCCTCGCCCACCGAGTTGCGCACCATGCCCAGCGCCGCCACCACCTTCAGCGCCGGCCGCAGCTCGTCGCAGGCCTGCGGACACGACAGGCTGTAGCCTCTGCTGCGGACTGCTAACACACGCTCGTAACTAGCCTCACCTTGAGGAAGCCGGCGACGGCGGCGGCGCCGCACTTGTCGCGCGACATGCCGGCCATCACGCCGCCCGCCTTGATGTCGCAGCCGCCCGTGTCGTACGTCACGCCCTGCGGACACACACACGTCACTACCCTGGTCTCTCCCTGCGACGCCAGCGCCAGCTCGCACTCACCTTGCCGACCAGCATCACGGTGCGCTCGTAGCTCTGCGGCACGTACTCCAGGAAGATCACGCACCCTGCACACACAGCGCAAGTCAGTGTCAACACCGAACATGTTAAACATACACTGTATTGTTGCTCTTTGTCCTATATTATAAAGGGTGTAAGGGGAATGCTTCCGAAGCCAGAACGTAGATTACATATAACCTAAATGCAAACAGATTCCAGTAACCTTTCGCTTTACGTCGGCGTTGCGTGAACGTGGGGGTCGTTGGTCGCGCGGCCATCGGCGGGCGCGCACGCTCTTTTAACTCGTGTTAATGCGCGAGCGTCAGCCGATCACGAATACATTGTATGCTAGAGTTGTAAAGAAAGTGTCTTTAATCGAAAATAACGGTTTCATTTAACTGTTCTCACAGCACAGTGAATGCAAAATGCAAAAAACATAGTAGTTTTAAGCTATTGCATAGTTTCTATCACGGGCCTTGAGCGTGGAGACTGAATCCAGAAATTCCGTAACGAAAATAACCTAACACCCTAATACCCTAGTTTTGCCATCTATCGATGAATAGCAGAACTTTTGATTTTTGACTTTTGATGATATTGTGTTGTTGATATTGATGATGATGATGGTGATGATGATGATGATATTTATCTTATTACGCCAAAGAAGTGTAACTTCTTGTACATAAGTACACTCACACATAATTAAAATAAATAATTATAATTGCATAAGTTGATAAAAAATGCTATGCAATAGCTTTACCGCGGCAGTCTCCGAGTGCCACACGTCTTTTTTTTCGAGATTTTTTGATAGTATCGTATCGAGAATCACTAGTCTTATCGTTTGTCTCTGTTTTCGGAAGCGTTTCCCTTACACCCTGTATTTGCTACAAATGGTTTTATATTTATTCAATGTTAAGTAATACTGGTATTCAGCTGCATCCGGTTAGACTGGAAGCCGACCCCAAGATAGTTGGGAAAAGGCTAGGCAGATGATGTTAGTTAATAAGTAGTAGTAAACTATAGTTGCAGAGCAGTGGTGGCCCAGTGATCTTGGCCGCGACTTACAAGTTGTAGGTCGTGAGTTTAAACCCAGGCACAAGTTGTAGGTCGTGAGTTTAAACCCAGGCAGGCGCTTTACTTTGTGTAAATTATTTCATCACCACTGCTCTCAAAACGGTGAAGGAAAACATTGTGAGGAAACCGGAAGACATGTGACATCCACCAATCTGCATAGGGCTCGCGGGGTGGATTACGGCTCACACCCTCTCACAGAGAGGAGGCCTGTGCCCCAGCAGTGGGGACATTAAACAGCTGATGATGATGATGACACTATAAATGTACTAAAAACCCTAAAATAATGATATTTAAATTTAGTTCAGAAGACTGATATAAGCTTAGTTATATCAAAGGTTTGCTCTCTTCTACTGTTTTGCTGTGCCCGACAGGGTCCATAATGATTATATGTAACAGGGGTGACGACAGGGTAAAAAAATAATTATTATATTTAGTCCGTAAGTTAGATTATCAAAAAATATTGGACACGTATTCTTGCTTTATCAAATTAATGAAAAATTACAAAGATTAGACTGTTTTAGTCGTCTCGCCTATTATAACGAACTAATTAGATTGTTTTAGTCGTCTCGCCTATTATAACGAACTGATTAGATTGGTTTAGTCGTCTCGCCTATTAAAACGGACTAATTAGATTGTTTTAGTATTAGATTGTTTTAGTCCTCTCGCCTATTATAACGAACTAATTAGATTGTTTTAGTCGTCTCGCCTATTATAACGAACTAATTAGATTGTTTTAGTCCTCTCGCCTATTATAACGAACTGATTAGATTGGTTTAGTCGTCTCGCCTATTAAAACGAACTAATTAGATTGTTTTAGTCGTCTCGCCTATTATAACGAACTAATTAGATTGTTTTAGTCCTCTCGCCTATTATAACGAACTAATTAGATTGTTTTAGTCGTCTCGCCTATTATAACGAACTAATTAGATTGTTTTAGTCGTCTCGCCTATTATAACGAACTAATCAAGCTGTGGTTATGGGAGGTTTCAAGTCTGACTTCGTGGGTATCCCTTCCGGTGTTCCCCAGGGATCTTTATTGGGTCCTCTTTTTTACTGCGCATATCTGTATGACATTCAGTCGTGTTTCAAATTCGCGAAACATCTCATGTACGCAGATGACATGAAAATATACATGTGTGTAAAATCTAGACTTGATTTTGAACTGATACAGCGTGATCTTGATGCATTATTCAGGTATTATCAACATAACAATATCACTGTCAATGTCTCAAAATGCCAATGCATCAGCTTTAGCCGTTCCAAACACCCAACTAAGTATCCTTATGGATTTAATAATAATGCGATCGAAAGGGTTGATGTTGTCAGAGATCTTGGTATAATGTTAGATTCCAAATTGCTCTTTGACCAACATATTGATACCATCACCAATAGAGCCTCTCGTAACCTTGGTTTTGTAATGCGTACTTGTAAGCCTTTTAGAAATTGTCATAGTCTAAAGATCATATATTTTGCATATGTGCGTAGTATTTTGGAGTACTGTAGCCCAATTTGGTCACCCCAATACGAGGTATATACCAAAAGATTGGAAACTCTACAGAAAAAGTTCGTAAAATTTCTGAACTTCAAGTCCCGAAAACGTCATGATTCCTATGCCCGAGACTGCAAACACTATGATATGCTTCCCCTAGTAGATAGGCGTAAGATGTTGGATATGCTTTTGTTAATTGATATCCTGCGTGGTCGTTTGGACAGCAGTGATCTGCTATCATGTATAGATTTCTGCATCCCAAAAAAACGCACCAGACATACAAAATTATTCAGGATCCCTCACTACTGCACTAATTACGGGAGAAATGCCGTTATGACCCGACTGCCTCGCATCTACTCTGAGAGTGTCGATATATTTTGTTTATCCAAACAATCATACCGGAGACAAGTCAAGCAGATTTTGTTTGGTGGACAAGTTGTGCCGTGACTCATTCTCAATATACTTATACTATTAAATAAATAAATATATAACTATATATTTATCAAATAAAATAAAATAAAGTGAAATGGAGAAATGTTTGTTATGTATCTCGACTGTACAATTTTAGATTAAGTTTTGTTTTCGTTTTTGTTCAATTATTATTTGCACACTTGCCTTATTATTTACAAACCTTGTAACTTTGATTTAATGTATCAACAATCCCACATTATTATTATTAGCTGCACTTGTTACAATATTACAAATTTTCTTTTTTTGTTTCTTTTTTCTTCTCCTCACTTTCTAGTTAACATAGCTTTATCAATGCCGTGAAATTCTGTTATTGGCTTAAGAGATAATTGTCATCACCTCGCTGGCGGTGTGCAGTGTATGCAGACTTTAAGATGCTATTTTTTATTTTATTTTTTATTCTTTTTATTTCGACTGCATTGGGCTGTTCATTGATAGTGAGGTGAATATTCATAACTCATGTAAATTTAAAATAAGCTGTTGAGTTTCCAAATAAATAATTAGATTGTTTTAGTCCTCTCGCCTATTATAACGAACTAATTAGATTGTTTTAGTCGTCTCGCCTATTATAACGAACTAATTAGATTGTTTTAGTCGTCTCGCCTATTATAACGAACTAATTAGATTGTTTTAGTCCTCTCGCCTATTATAACGAACTAATTAGATTGTTTTAGTCCTCTCGCCTATTATAACGAACTAATTAGATTGTTTTAGTCCTCTCGCCTATTATAACGAACTAATTAGATTGTTTTAGTCGTCTCGCCTATTATAACGAACTAATTAGATTGTTTTAGTCGTCTCGCCTATTATAACGAACTAATTAGATTGTTTTAGTCCTCTCGCCTATTATAACGAACTAATTAGATTGTTTTAGTCGTCTCGCCTATTATAACGAACTAATTAGATTGTTTTAGTCGTCTCGCCTATTATAACGAACTAATTAGATTGTTTTAATCGTCTCGCCTATTATAACGAACTAATTAGATTGTTTTCGTCGTCTCGCCTATATAACCTACCACCTGAGTACACATTGTGGAATGCAAATAAACAATTGAGTAGTTTTAACTCCTCCTTAGCAGTTCTTATGCGCATAGCTTCATGGATCTCTGTGTTAGTGATGAACCATGGTGCATTTGGAATAGTTCGTAAGATCCCATTTTGCAGCCTTTGCATTATGTTTAAATTGGAGTCGCAAGCACTTCTCCACAGCTGTGAAACACAGTTTTTAGAATAAATTTGTATATTAGCAGTTTGTTGTCGGTCGACAGTTTGAAGTTTCGTGCCATCAGCCAGTAAATGTGTCTGAACCGTATACTCAGCTCATCTCGTTTTGATTTGATGTGTTTTTTCCAGATCAGCCTCAGTCCAGATGCTTATCGAGGTATCGGACAGAGTCACTCTGTGGCAGAACATTCTCGCCCATTTTTAAAGGAACACAGCTTCCCCTCCTGAGTGTAAACGTGACATTTACGAATTTAGTTGTGCTGGCTTTGATTCTCCATTTCTGAATACTTCAACCTTGTCAAGGCTATTCTGCAAGTCTGCGGATGCTGTGATCGGTTTTCATCGGTTCCTTGCTGCTTGAATAGGGATGATTCCAGGGTACACAAATAATAATTCAATTTAGTGCGTGAGTTAGATTATATATCAAAAATTAAAGGTAAAACAATATTTTAAAAAATAATCTTTTATCTGGGGCAATGAAAATAAAAAATAAATAAAACAACAAGTTGAAAATAAGTTCAAGTAAGTATTTGGCGTGTAGGTACTTACCTATATTCTTAAAAGCTTGAGGTACAGACTGTTGTCAGTATTACCTGACCCACCCTAAAATCAAACGACTTTGGACCCTCTGCATGTAACATTAAGGTTTATTTAATTTATATGAGCTTATCAGACAAGTGCTCGAGCACTCGATGTACAAAAATACAATAATAACACAGACACGCAAATTTGATCTTTAACACGTAACGTTAAGGTAAACCCACCCAACAAAGTCGGAGTCACCGGCATTATAATTATATGTTTTTGTTAAACTATTTTGATCATTATCTCGTTAACATTAAAGTTGAAAAGCTTTTAAGTTACAATACATAATTACAACCCAATCTTTAATTTCGCGTATTCCTAACAAGTTGTTGTGGCTTAGCGGTTTGATGCTGGATTGACGACGAACAGCATATGGGTTCGAAAACACAGTCCACCTATACATCAGTTTCTTTTTTAATTTGTTTTAATTTATACAATATTGCTTGCAATATCAAAGAACGACCAATATGATTTTCGCCTAATAACTTATCTTGTAAACGGGTGGGTAATTTAAAAAAACTTTAAGTTCACAGAATTTATATTTATCAAGAATGGTTGAATACGAAGTAAAACATTTACTTCGTGAGGTAGATCATAAATTCATCTAAGTAACAAAATTTACACTACGCCTAATAACAGTGACTGCGCACACACATTTGTAAATCGTTTAACTCGTTAAGTAATATAGCATCATGTCGCAACTTGACGACTATACCAAACATAAAATAATATTTTTACATGAGCAGAATGTTGGAATTAGAGAGATTGGTCGCCGACTTAATATAGCAGTAAGTGTTTTTTTATACCTATTTTATTTTATTGATTGTGATGAATGAACGCGTAGTTGGCTATTTTACCATTATATTCACTCCTTACAGGTTACATACACGGTTCCAAAAATGTTTATTTTTGTTTTAGAGAAATACGGTCAGGCTATGGCTAAGACGTTATGGAGACAAAGGAAATATTCAGCGGATTCGTCCAAGAGCAAAAGCCATTAAGTATAGTCCCGAATTCGAACGCCACCGGGCTATTGTTTCAAGCCACGTTGAAAATCCATTTTTGCCCATTCGTGCAACCGCAATAAACCACAATATTTCAGTGGAAACAGTAAGAAGGCATTTACACGTTGCTGGGATAAAGAATTATAAACCGGCACAGAAAATTGCATTGACACCTGCTCATCGTGCAGAAAGGGTCCGTTTTGCCCAGGAATATTTTATAATTCTTATAATTCTTTATTGTACACCAAAAATTTCACATAGTACTTAGTGGTTACACAATGCATGTACAAAGGCGAGCTTAACTCAATGTTGAGTTTTCTCCCAGCAAACCTTTGAGTGATAGAGAGAGATCACATTTGAGGGTAGGATCCAGTGCACAAAACATATAAACCTACATAAATAATTCCAAATGTATATTATACCTACATACTAATAAATACAATATATACTAACATTATGTCAATTTGAAAGGAAGTGCTCTTTGATTTTTGGTGTGGCGAGTTGCCGCCACTCTGCAAGTTGGGTGGGGTTGGTATCACGTCGCGTGTGTGTCTCGCTTTAATTTGTCAGACAGACGTGAGTGGCCGGCTTTAAGCGAGCTATAGACAATTTAAAATGCAACAATCGACGTCACGTCAGTTTGACGTCAGTGTGTGTGTGTGTCTAACGCCGCGAGGCACAGCGCGCATCTCACCGCAGACTAAATTAATGTCTTAAAATAATATCGTCCCCGCAAATACGCTAAAATCCCGAGTAAATCCCGTAAACGTTGGGGATCCACCGGGAATAATAAATAACCCATATTTACCGCGTCCGTTAACTACTGAACAAGCATAATCAGGAGTGTTGGTGTGAAGAGAACGAGTGGCCACTCGACAATTCGACGTGCAACCATCGAGAACAGCCCGGAAAGTAAGGTACCACTTGTTTTACAAATTGTGAGTAGGGCCACATTCGCCGGCTGCTGCCGACCACTCCTAACTTGAAGTTATACAGACAAATATAGGCAATTTTGGGCCAGCATTCCCTCCAAGTGCTTGGTCGTATTTACTGTTCTACATCCGCAGAGACCCACGGCTATTTACACGCCTGACCATCTCCATTAGATGGTCCTTTCGAGCCTGGATAGGTATCAGTAAAATTCAGTACAAATTAAGTACAAGTCATTACAGTAGGTAGGCACATAACTTTATTAGTGCCCCCAAAATGGTGTCCCGCAAGCAAGAAGCTAAATTGGCTCAGCTTACCGCTAAAAAACAAATGATTTTCGAGCGAGTTAATCGCATATATAATGATTCCAGAAACATCTCGAACTATGATTCACGTTCAAATGAGACATTCTTAGCGCAGTCAGAAACAATTACTGAGCAATATAACAAATTTGAGGAAATAATAGAACAAATGAATGAATTGCAATTCGAGATTGACCAAACCGCACCAGACTATTCGAGTCTATATTCTATTGAAGACTTATATTCTAATATTAAATATAAACGTAATCTCATACTTTCGAAAAACGAAACATCGGAACACAAAGTGGGTACTCGGATAAAATTACCGCCCATAGATTTGCCAACGTTTGATGGTAAAGCGGAAAATTGGCCCATATTTTATGAAATGTTTCGAAGTAATGTTCATTTAAATACCGATCTGGTTGACTCGCAGCGTGTCCAGTACTTGATCAGTAAGTTGACTCATGATGCCTTGAAGCTGACCGCGGGCATTGTTCCTACAGGTGATACGAGTACATACAACGTTATGTGGAACAGTCTCGTTAAAAGGTATCAAGATAAGCGTAGTTTAGGGATTCATTATCTCAATAATATACTGGATATTAAACAATGCGCCGGAAATGCCGCGAGCCTCAATACTTTTGTGGAACGATATTCAGCGTCCGTCGCAGCCTTGAAGCAGTTAGACATTCCAGACTTACTGGATTTTGTTTTATTACACTGTGGTTTAAGAAAGGTTGACGCGCAAACTGTCTTACAGTTTGAATCACGTGTGAGTGAAAAAGAATTACCATCCTATGCGGAGTTTATAACATTCATGCAAGAATATGTTAAGGTACTACAACGCTCATACGGTAATAATTTACAGACGGAACCGCGCGCTAAGTCTAGTTCAGCGAATCATCAAACAAAAAATAATACCGCTAAGTCATTCGTATCGCGTAATGAACCGGTTTCGAATGGCAAATGTACGCTTTGCGATAAGGATGACGTACAACATCAGCTGTTCGATTGCCCGCAGTTTAAAAATATTAGTACACCGCTTGCACGTTTTGAATTTATAAAAGCAAAACGTGGCTGTATAAACTGTTTAAGTCTATCCCATTCTTTGGTTAAATGTAAGTCACGTAACGTTTGTAAAATTTGTAAGAAGAACCACCATTCTCTCTTACATTTCCGAGAAAAACATGAGTCATTATCGCCCGAGCCGCAAGCGCCTACTAAGGATACATCTGTTTCGCTCACTACAGCTGTTAAAACTGGGTCAACCATTTTGCTAGCGACCGCGCAGTTATATGCATACTATAGCGACATCAGAGATAAGGAGGTGGTTCGGTGCCTACTAGATAACGGATCGCAAAATAATTTAATTACTGTGGACTGTTGTAAACGTTTGAATTTACCCATAATTAAATTACGCAATTCATTTTTACAAGGTGTTGGAATGTCATCGAAACCAATACACGGTTTTATTCATCTCAACATAGAATCTCGGTTTGATCCTCATACGAAGTTTTCGATACAAGCGTTAGTTGTTGATTGTATTACAGATAGACTTCCCGCGAAATTAATTAGATTACATAACAATGATAACATGTCATACTTAAGTAACTTGCAGCTCGCTGATCCGCTTTGGAACGTGCCGGGCACGGTAGACGTCGTGCTTGGAGCACAATTGTTCCCCTTTATTTACCTGGGAGACAGGGTCGAAACAGGTACCCGCGCACTCCCTGCTGTACTGACTAGCTTCGGTTATGTACTTATGGGTGATATTGATTGTTGTAGTAGTGATGTGACACACATTGCATCTTCGTTTACCGCGCAGGCCGACATTGAAGTCGAGTCAAATTTACATAAGTTTTTTGAGCTAGAGGAAATTCCATCTCAACGTTTTATTAGTCCGGACGAATTAGAGTGTGAAAATAATTTTAATTCTTCAGTCTTATTTGAAGACGGCAGATATTTTGTCGATCTACCTTTTGCGCGCTCACCCAGCGAGCTAGGTAGCTCGCGCGGTTACGCCCATCGGCGCTTACTTGCTCTCGAGCGTAAGTTCACGTTAATGCCGACCCTACGCGAGAATTATAATAAAACTATCGCGGATTATATAACTCAGGGGTATTTAGCGGAAGTGCCCGACTCTGAATTGACAGAGGAGGGTTATTATATACCGCATCATGCCGTCATTAGACCGGACAAGGACAGCATTCGAGTGGTTTTGGACGCTAGCGCCAAAACTCACTCAGGGTTGTCGCTCAATGACATTTTGCATGTCGGACCTAATTTGCAAGCAGACTTGTTTTTGTTATTGCTTGATTTTCGTACATTCCCTGTCGCGATGACAGCGGATATAAAACAAATGTTCTTGCGTATCGGTGTAAGAGAGCACCACCGCAAATATTTACGAATCTTGTATCGTTTTAGCAAAGGTGAGCCTATTCGCACCTTTCATTTTAACCGCGTTCCCTTCGGACTAAAACCTAGTCCTTATTTAGCGATGCGCACATTGCGTAACTTGGCGTGTGAGCAAAGCGACCGCTTTCCTGAGGCTTCTAAATTGGTAGAAACTCAGTTTTACATGGACGACTACGTCTACTCTGTTTCGGACGAACAGACAGCTATGCGTCTATCCCGCGATTTAATTGATTTAATGAAGGTAGGTTCCTTTGACTTAGTCAAATGGGCTACCAATTCACCCGCTTTATTAGAGATTCTCCCAGAGTCTCACCGCTTACCAGTTAATTTTTCTGGCATGGATAATGATGTCCATAATTTCAAAATCCTTGGATTAACCTGGGAACCCGCTGATGATTATTTTTCTTTGACAACAATCGCCGTGGATGATAAATGCACGAAGCGCGCGATTCTATCGCTAGTTGCCCGCTTGTTCGACGTAGTGGGCCTTGTAGGACCCGTTGTGCTGTACGCGAAGGTATTAATCAAGGAACTTTGGTTTGCTAAAGTAGGATGGGATGAGGTTCCACCGGACTCTATCACAAATCGGTTTGCCGCTTTTACGCGCGATTTTCCTTCACTCTCTTCTCTAAAGGTTCCTCGCCACATTGGCGTCTTTAGAGAAGCTGTAGTGAACATCGTAGCCTTTTGCGACGCCAGCTTTACTGGTTATGGCTGTTGTATTTATTTACACATTACCAACCCTACTGGTGATATCACTGTCCGACTCTTATGTGCAAAGTCCAAAGTCTCCCCCGCTAAAATAACAACGCTAGCGCGATTAGAACTTGTCGCCGCTTTACTTCTATCTAAACTTGTTCGCGTAGTCAAGGAAAAACTTTCCGCTCGTGTACCTATTACAGGTGTCCACGCTTTCTCGGACTTCACCATAGCTCTCTCGTGGATCCACTCATCTCCCCATAGATGGTCTATTTTTGTCAGCAACCGCATTGCTCAAATACAGGAAAACTTACCTGCCGCTTGTTTCCGTCACGTGTCCGGGAAGGAGAATCCTAGCGATTGTCTGTCTCGCGGCATGCTGCCGTCGGATTTAATAAGACACTCGTTGTGGTGGAACGGCCCCACATGGCTCCATCAGCCCATGAGCGAGTGGCCTTTAAAGTTCGCTCCTGCTCAATGTGAAACATTGCCGGAGTTTAAATCAAAGGTTTTTCTTGTAGAAACTTCGAATACTGAACCGCGTATTTTAGATACTATAGCTGACCGTGTTTGCTCATGGAATAAATTGTTACGTGTATTTATGTACATTCTTAAATTTACAAACAGACTACATAGTCATAGTTCTGTTGAAAACATTCAAACCGCCGAAAATTTCATTGTTCGATTAGTTCAAAGTTTACATTTTGCGAGCGATTTAAATTTAATTAAAGCAGGTGAACTTCCAGCTAAGAAGTTGCGCTGTTTATCTGTCTTCATTGATAGCTTCGGAATCTTACGTATTGGGGGCAGATTGTCTAAATCTGACTTACCGTATGAAGCCAAGCATCCCGCGCTTTTACCTAAACGCGACCGCGTAGTCGATCTAATTATCGATCACTATCACAATACGTACTGCCATACGGGCCCAGGGTTATTGATGTCCATTATAAGGCAGCGGTTTTGGATATTGGATGGCCGAACGGTTATACGTTCTCGTTGTCGGAAATGTAATACTTGTTTCCGTCTAAATCCTAAGCATCCAGTACCCAAAATGGCTGAACTTCCTGGATACCGCGTCCGTGATGCTAAAGCCTTTGTACACACCGGTGTAGATTTCGCCGGGCCGCTTGCTTATATACCTATTTGACGTAGAGGTCAACGTTCGCAGAAACTTTACTTATGTTTGTTCGTATGCATGGTGACTAAAGCCATACATATCGAGCTTGTTTCGGATCTCACATCTGAGGCTTTCCTATCCGCATTTAAGAGATTCATTTCTCGCCGCGGTCCAGTGTCTGTTATGTACTCAGACAATGGTACCAATTTTGTTGGCGCTAAGGCGCAATTGGATGATATTTATTCTTTTTTATTAAATTCAACTGTTCAAACGGATATTAAAAATGAGCTTCTTAAATCACGCATCGAGTGGACAAGAATACCGCCGCGAGCTCCACACTTCGGAGGTATTTGGGAGTCGAATATTAAGAGTGTTAAAACTCACTTGTTTAGAGTCGTAGGTAAACAACTTCTCACTTACGAGGAACTCTCGACCGTATTGGTGCAAATTGAGTGCCTTTTGAACTCTCGACCACTTAGTGTCATTTCGTCAGACCCACATCCGGAGGTACTCACGCCCGCGCATTTTTTAATGTCCAGTCCACTCACGTATTTGCCTTCTTCTGAATTGGCAGAAGAAAGCATAAACCTAAACAACCGCAAAAGGCTCTTGGATCAACTTGTGTTATCCTACTGGAATAAATGGCGAATTGAGTACTTGCACACGCTGCAAGTTCGCCAGAAGTGGTGCACTCCCGATCGCCCTATAGAGATAGGTACTGTCGTTCTCTTGGGTCAAGATAACGTACCTCCATTGACTTGGCCATTAGGTATCATAGAGGAAGTTTTTCCGGGATCGGATGGTGTAATTCGAGTCGCTTCAATAAAAACCGCGTCAGGCACGTATAAACGTCCTGTCACTAAGTTGTATCCTTTGCCAACTCAATAGATTATTATTACTACGTAATTTAGTTTAATTTAGTTTAGGGTTCATATTATACGTTCCAATGGTACGCCATTACATAGTTGTAATTTAGTTTATTCGACTTACCATAGTCAAGTCGAACCGCAATTCATTCTTAGGACACTGATAATTATTTTTCCCGAGCATTATATCAATGCGATGGTGTTTCGGACTGCTGCTTGGATTTCCCTCAAAGCTCTTCAACAAGTTAATGCTTACATATCATCACCGCTTCTTGAACCTCACTCGCTCCGCATAGATTAGCAGCTTTTGAAAGCTCCTGGACCTTTCAAGGCAGGGAGCATGGTGTGGCGAGTTGCCGCCACTCTGCAAGTTGGGTGGGGTTGGTATCACGTCGCGTGTGTGTCTCGCTTTAATTTGTCAGACAGACGTGAGTGGCCGGCTTTAAGCGAGCTATAGACAATTTAAAATGCAACAATCGACGTCACGTCAGTTTGACGTCAGTGTGTGTGTGTGTCTAACGCCGCGAGGCACAGCGCGCATCTCACCGCAGACTAAATTAATGTCTTAAAATAATATCGTCCCCGCAAATACGCTAAAATCCCGAGTAAATCCCGTAAACGTTGGGGATCCACCGGGAATAATAAATAACCCATATTTACCGCGTCCGTTAACTACTGAACAAGCATAATCAGGAGTGTTGGTGTGAAGAGAACGAGTGGCCACTCGACAATTCGACGTGCAACCATCGAGAACAGCCCGGAAAGTAAGGTACCACTTGTTTTACAAATTGTGAGTAGGGCCACATTCGCCGGCTGCTGCCGACCACTCCTAACTTGAAGTTATACAGACAAATATAGGCAATTTTGGGCCAGCATTCCCTCCAAGTGCTTGGTCGTATTTACTGTTCTACATCCGCAGAGACCCACGGCTATTTACACGCTTGGGCAACTCCAATTTTCTTCTTGAAGACATCTAGAGAAGGACTGTCGCGTAGTGAGTGTGGGAGAGAGTTCCAGAGACGCACTGCAGTAACAGAAAAGGAGCCATTATAGCGGCTGGAAGTGTGACGCGGAGTACGAAGGAGAAGAGAATTGACAGTGCGACAGGGTTTACCCCTCGGGATGAAGTACTCAAACCGTTCACGAAGGTATTGAGGAGAAAAAGGATTGTGCAGGATAGTATAGAGAAGAGATAGGGTATGGGTATCTCGCCGACGCCGAATCGTCAGCCACCTCAATTTGGTCCGAAACTCCGACACATGGTCGTATTTGCGGAGGCCAAAAATGAAGCGGATGCACAAGTTCTGCAGTCGCTCGAGTTTATTTAGGAGTACCTCCGTAGCATCTAGAAAACAGACATCCGCATAGTCTATTAGCGGTAGGAGAAGAGATTGAGCAAGAGTGACCTTAGTGTGAAATGGTAAGAATTTTTGGAGACGTTTAAGAGACTGAAAAGAATAGAAGACCCTCTTACTAACATCTGCAATATGTACTTCCCAAGAGAGGTTAGTGTCCATATGGACGCCTAGATTTTTAGCGGTTTTCGAGTACAATATGGGCACCGAATCATACACTACCGGCGGGAGAGACTGGTGATCCAAAAGGCTGAGCATGTATCTGCCACCAATAATGAGCGCTTGCGACTTAGTTGGGTTCAGTAAGAGTCCAAAAGATTTAGCCCACTTGTTGATATTTTCAAGGTCATCATTGATGGCATCCACAGCCCCAGCGAGTTCACCCACTTTAAAGTGACGGTATAACTGCAAGTCGTCTGCATAGAGATGATAGTTAGAAGTTAGGACCTTAGTGATAGCGTTTATAAAAACTGAGAAAAGAAGAGGAGAGAGAACGCCACCCTGAGGTACACCCGCAGCCAAATCACACCATTCAGAGGAACCCTCATCAGACCGAACAGACTGCGAGCGACCCCGAAGATAAGATTTGAACCACTCAATTACTGGCGCAGAGACATTAAGGGAGGAAAGAATTCCTAAGAGGATGTCAAAGTCAACTGAGTTAAAGGCACTGCTGAAGTACAGTAAAACCAACACTGTCAGACATTTGTTTTCCATAGCCAGTCTTATATCGTCAGTTATTTTGACCAGAGTTGTCACTGTGCTATGGCCAGGTCTGAAACCAGATTGGTAAGGACTCAGCAGGCCATTAGAGGACAGATAAAAAGACAGTTGCTTCTGAACAACGCTCTCGAGAACTTTGGAGAGGATTGGGAGAATGGATATTGGACGAAACTGGGATAGTGAGGAAGGATTTTGAACTTTAGGAAGCGGTAGGACGTGAGCCCTCTTCCACGCTGAAGGAAAGGAGTTATTGAAGAGGGAAAAATTTACAATGTGGGTGATGACAGGAACTATTTCACTCAAAATAGGTAGGAACATTTGGAGCTGTAGGCCATCGTCACCTACCGCCTTGGTGGATATGGATTGGAAACATTTCTTAATATCTAGCTCAGTAATTGGGTGGAAAGTGAAAGAAGTATTTGCTGGCAAAGGAAGATTGGACAGATCATTAAGAGTCGAAGATTTAACATCGTTATCGAGTATAATTGATGACGTAGAAAAGTGCGCATTAAGTGCATTGAGGTCCATTTTATCAAGAGAACTCTTGTTAAAGGCTTTGCCAATACCAAGAGTCTTTAAAAATTGCCATACTTGTGTTGGATTTAAGGTATCAATTGAGTTGTGAATGTGGCGCCTTTTCGCATTCCTACACAAACGACTGCAGAGATTTCGCATCTTCTTATAAAGGTCCCAGTTTTCCTCAGTGGGCCGCTTCCTGTATAGACGCTTGGCCTTATCACGCTTCACCATCAGATTTTTTACATCAGGGGAAAGCCATGGTGCAGGAAGGTGTTTGACTCTCACCTTTTTAAGGGGAGCATGAGCATCATACAAATCCAACATAGTCCTGCTGAAAACTGACACCATAGAGTCCATATCCTCGCCGGTGAACACAGAAGACCAGTCAATCCCACCCGCATCAGCCCTCAAACGCTCCAAATCAACGTTTTTAAAACTACGAAGAAAGAGAAATTTGGCCTTGCGTTTAGGAGGTCGAATTTTATAGGAAAGGTAAATGAGGTCATGGTAGGAAAAAGGAGCAGGAAGCTGTCCATGTGTGGCTACTTTGTTAGGGTCAGATACTAGAATTAGATCTAAAAGAGAAGGAGTACAGTGAGGGGCCCTATGAGTAGCATTTAGCGGAAGTAATTGCATATTGACAGAAGAGGCAAGTGATTGGAGTTTACGGCTGCGTGAATCTCCCTTGAGCAAACAAGTATTGAAGTCTCCGAGAATAAGTGTATGATCATAATTATAGTGATGAAAGATTTTCTAATTTAGTTTCGAAGGAGGAAAAGTAGTCAATTTGGCAAGAGGGACTATAATAGACACCTAAAAGTAGTTTTGTATGATGAAAATTAATTTCAATGAATAGGTGTTCAGCAAACTTTGAGTAGGCACTCGGAGACTGGTCAACAATCTTATAGCTGATATCACCACGTAGATAAATGGCAACCCCTCCACATCCCTTGCCAGTTCTGTCATTTCGCACAATTTTGTATCCAGGCAGAGAATACTGCGTGGAAGGAAGAGCAGGCTTGAGAAACGTTTCAGATACAAGGACAGCGTGGACAAGTTCTGAGTCGAAGGACGATACCAAATCAGAATAATGAGCTGGAATGCTTTGAGCATTTATGTGAACAGCGTTAAAAAATTTGCGACAGTTGGAAAATGTTGAAGAAAGGTAGTCTCGAAGATTCAGATTCAGAGAATTGGCATCACTAAAAGCACTGGCAAAGCTCTGATCTGACTCACAAGAAGATGAGCATGAAAAAAAACTATTTTCTACGAGATTATCTGACATAATTAAATATTAATAAAAATAAATAATAGTAAAAAAAAAACTAATTTCAAAAATTAATTTTAGCACTCAAACCTCGATGCACTCGCCGGCTACATTAGTTTTAATTAATTTCCTAAAAAGATAAAAAGCCCGTAGGCCAAACAAAATAAATCCACAGTAGTCTGTTTCCGAACGAAACACGGGACATTATAAATGTCAAACATGTCAATTGACATTACTGACATAAGTATGTAAATAATCAAACAAAAAAAAAACTTAAAATATCGAGTGACATACAACATAAAAATTATAAGTACCGTACCTATTATAACTATACTCATAGAGGAATGGAAGACCCGCAATGAAGATTCATCACTTAACTGTCTTGCGAGCTCTCTTATCGGGCACTGGCTTCGACGTTACGGCTGAGGGTTCAGCAACGGGAAACTGAGCCACAAGTTCTCGATATTCCGAAGCAAACTCAATCTTCCGTCGCGATCCCTCGGAAACCTGGATGACAATCTTCCCGTCAGACGTCCAACACTTATGTATCCCGAAGTGCTTCCGAGCATTCATAAAAATCTCGTGTCTAGGCTTAGTCAGGAACTCGGAAAGCGTCAGACCGGAGCCTTTCAGCTTGGTTTTATTTCGCCACACCTCGTTCCGTACGATACGGCTTTCAAATCGAACTAATAGGGGACGAGGTTTGCTGGTGTTGCTTCCAAGGCGGTGACAGGCTGTTATGTCTTTAGAGGTGACGTTGACCACTTCCAAACGCTCCGACAAAATGTTAAGGAATTTCTTGCTTGGATCAGCGACCTTATCCTCAGTCAGGCCATGCAGCAGAAGGACCTTAGCACGGGATGTCATTTCATGCCTATCCAGCCCCAACACAAGCAACTCCATCTGGGACTTTAGCGAACTCATCGTTTTCCAAACTAGGGTTTTAAACTCAGTGAAGTCCCTGGATAGGCTGGCAATTGTCTTATGTGAGGCCTCACCACTGGCATTCTTCAAGTCTTCCTCGTACTGTGACATTCTTGAGGCAAATGTGGAAGAAAGCTCCTCCACAGTGCTTGACAATTTGGAGTACAGGTCCATTTCAGTGAAGTGCAGTGTTTGCAGTGTAGAGAAGTGGTGTCAAGGAGATTTGATGAGCTGACTGAGTGCACCAGAGGTTAATGTACTATTTTATAACGTTTCTTGCATTTAAAAGTTACTTTTAATATTTTTTTTAATTAAATATATGAGAGTTCAAAATTTCTATTGTTTTACTTGGGACTACCCTCTTATTATCTAAATTTAATATTTAAATTTTAATTGGGAAGAAAATGTTGTGATCTTCACTGATGAAAAATCATTTAAATCGGACAAAGATGGACGTAAAATCTTATGGCGGAGGAAAGGAGAACGTTACAACGAGAAGTGCTTGCTACCTTGTAGAACCAGCGGTAGAATAACCCTGGGCTACTGGGGCTGGATGTCGTCCATGGGACCTGGTGAATTGGTGGAAGTTGGTGGTAGGTTTAATAGCAGTTTGTATTTGGAGATTCTGCGTGACATCATGCTGCCGACTGTGCGAATTGCCTATCCAACGTCACATATTTATTTCATGCACGATAACTGCTCCATCCATCGTGCAGGCATTGTGCGGGAATGGTTAGCTGCTCAAGAAGGTGTGACAGTTATTAATTGGCCATCTAAAAGTCCTGATTTGAACCCTATAGAAAATCTATGGGGTCAAATGGTTTTAAATTGGGACACAACGGAAGTGCGAAACAAACACAACTTGGCTGAGGTCGTGACATCGACTTGGGAGCACATGAGAGGCAAAGATTTGTGTTGGAACATGGTGCGCGGTATGCGTAGCCGCTTACAACAAGTCATAGCAGGGGATGGTGTGCCACTCCGCTACTAGTTCATCTAGTAGGTATATTGTAAGTAAATGCTCAATGGATTGATTGTTCAACCATTAAAATGTTGCAGATTATGTGGTGATGTTATTGTTACTCGTATAAACAGATTTTTTCTGTTTAAATAACATGTTTATTCACTACATATAGGCAGCTATAAATTTGTAAAGCATTTCACAGATGAATTCATTTTCTCGATAACAAACTTTTAAGCATAAACATGCCTTTTTTAATGTTTATATGGCATACTAATATAAAAAGTATATTAATTTGGAAATATTATGAGCATTTACTTACTTTATCTTACTTAAGTGTTTTAATGAAATAATAAACATTTTAAACTTGCAATTTTTTAGTTTTATTTCTATACAAACTGCCCGTTTAAAAAGACAATACCCTGCGTCGTCTATTAAAGAAATATAAAAAAGTGTAATAAAATATCTAAATTTAGGTTAAACTTGGTTTCGAACGTAGACAACAATGAACATCGCACTACCTTAGTGACCACAAGACCAACACAACTTTTATAAGCCGCATTGAAATTTGATCTTAGTTGTAATGCTAGACGCAATATTCAAAAAAATTTGAATCATATAGTATACTATCATAAAGTTTATTCTTGCACAGCACGAGCAGCCATCTTCTCCTCGTGCAAATTATTTTGTATTTGAAATAATCACTCAATAGTAGCATTTGAATACCAGCTTTATAATGAATACGAATATTTATTTTTCAACTACCCACTTATTACAAGTTATGTGAAAATATTACCATTTTAAAAAGTTTATGTATACCTAGTCTGTAGTTCTTTACAATAATACAAGAAATAGTTTTGGAATATAAATTTTATATTGAAAGCAAAACAATATCTTTGTCGCGGGATTTGATCTCGAACCTCGTTTTTCTCAGTCTTACACACAGACCACGAGACCAGAATTACTCGAACACAGCCATTAAAATAAGCTATTACACTTATCATATTATAACAAATAGTTATAAAATATAACCTAATGCTAACGATTTAAAGATCAAATTTGCGTGTCTATATTATTATTGTATTTGTTCATCAAATCCTCGAGCAGTTGTCTGATAAGCTCATATAAATTAAATAAACCTTAATGATACATGCAGAGGGTCCAAAGTCGTTTGATTTTAGGGTGGGTCAGGTAATGCTGACAACAGTCTGTACTACCCGTTACAGGTCACAGGTTAGGTACTTATTATACTTCTGTGCCTCAAGCTTTTAAAAATATAGGTAAGTACAAAAAAACCGGCCAAGTGGTTTTTTTTATTGGATTGCAAGACAGACGTGTCCAATATATTTGATATTCTAACTTTCGGAATAAATAGAATTATTATTTTCATACCCAGGCAACATCCATTGGTATCTAATAATAATTCTATACACATTTCCTTCTAAGACGAGGCGTTCGGACGAAGTCTTAGATCATGAAATCTAACATTAAATTTATTTTATTAACGTTTTATTATTAAACTATGGTTATTTGACAGATTTTATCCTGAGCAATAATCTTATCGATTAGTACAATAAAATAGCGAGTGTTTATTTATTTTTTAATTTTTAGCTGGTTCGATTCCCAGTTTATTTAAGATTAGTTCAAGAAATCTGTGAATGCAGTTGTTTCTTTTAAAAAATAAAGGCATGTTTCCTTGAAGTAAAATAATATATCTTAAGGATTTAAAGTGTTTTCCCTTCAGGGCCCATTGATATCTTCCACCCTGTGTATGTGTAATGCTGTGGCCTGCTTAACGCCTTTGTAAACTTTCAGAGAATTTCCCTTCTTTTGTTTTTTGGAAGTCAGTTGTATTTTTGTACAAAAGTTTTTTATTTTTCACTTTTTAATTGTTGTACCCCAGGACTAAAACTAAATATTAATTATTGGGGTTACCCAACCCCAACACAAAAAAACGCAATTGGTAAACATAATTGGAGCAAGCCAATACGTCATCTGTGTACACATATTTTTTGTTTTTGTTGAATTTTTCATAAAGCGCTGAATCAATTTCGATATTTTTTTTTTTTTTTTTTTTTAATGTTTGATAGGCTCGCGTTTGACCACTATCTCACCTGATGGTAAGCGATGATGTGGTCGAAGATGGAGCACGCTTGCCTAGAAGTAACCTATTCACTCTTGACTTAAAGACTCCCAGGTTGTATGTTACAGGAAACACAGACTCCGGTAGAGAATTCCACTCTCTAGCTGTACGTGCAATGAATGTTTTCTCAAAACGCTTTGTGCGTATGGATGGGATGTCCACCACGAACCGGTGGCACTTCGCCGTACGTCTTGTGGTCCTTAGGTGAAACGGGCTCGGCGGAATCAAATCATGCAATTCCGTCGCACACTCCCCAAAATGTAATCGATAGAAAACCGACAGGCTAGCAACTCGGCGTCTATGTTCAAGACTTTGGAGTTTTGACTCAGCGAGTCTATCATTGTCGATGATCCTCTTGGCTCGTTTCTCAATTGACTCAAGGGCATCAAGCTGGTATCTTGCAGATCCGTCCCAAAGATGAGAGCAGTACTCCATACACGATCGGACTTGCGCTTGATAGAGTTGGAGCAGCTGTTCCGGAGTGAAGTATCGTCTCACCTTTGCGAGGACCCCCAACTTTTTGGCAGCCACTTGAGCCTTAGCCTCTATGAAGGGACCAAAATTGAGGGTAGGTGTTATAGGTTTTTATGTATAGTGTGGTGTGTAGTAATATCGGGTGTAAAAAGACAGTTTCCGAAGCCAAAAGCCACATATTCTACCCATTATTTAGATCATTTTTTCCACTAGACCATACCTGGGAATCCGCTGGTTCTGGAGATATTGAAGGTAAAAGTCGCATTTTTTTTTACGAAAAAGAATTCCAAGTGTTATTACTGAACTTTTTTCCAAACCAAAATTACCTGAATTTTCGTGTTTTTTTTTTTTGAAATTACGCATGTGGAGTTACAAAAACGCAATGAATATCCGAGTGTGAGTGACGAATCAATCGAGCCCAAACTCGATGGGTTTATCTTGTTTAGTTTAGAAGTTCCTATGGCCATCTTCCGTCTCAGACTCTGGATATCGTCTAGGTGTAAAGTGCTCCTCAAGACGAATCAATCGAGCCCAAACTCGGTGGGGTTATGTTGTTTTATCACAGAGATGCCTTCGCCACCTTCCAGCTTCATCATCAAACTCTGGATATCGTCTAGGTGTAAAGTTCTCCTCAAGACGAATCAATCGAGCCCATACTCGATGGGTTTATCTTGTTTAGTTTAGAAGTTCCTATGGCCATCTTCCGTCTCCATCATCAGACCCTGGATATCGTCTAGGTGTAAAGTGCTCCTCAAGATGAATCTATCGAGCCCAAACTATGTGGGTTATGTTGTTTTATCACAAAGATGCCGTGGCCACCGTCCAGATTCATCATCAGACCCGGGATATCGTCTAGGCGTAAAATGTTCCTCAAGACGAATCAATTGAGCTCAGACTCGATAGGTTTATCTTGTTTAGTTCAGGAGTTTCTATGGCTATCTGCCGTCTCCATCATCAGACCAGCTCCATGGTACCATATTATTGTATTGTCACGAAGAAGAAGATACATAAGTACACCAAATTTGAGTTCAATCGGACATCGGGAAGTGGGTCTAATTTGAGTTGCAAGATTCCACCCGAAAAAACATAGTTACATACATACATTGCAAGTTAATGTGGATCCTCCAGGGTAGCCCGCGAAATTCAAATTTTCTTATGTTTTTTGCAATTTGCAGGTCAGTGTCAGGTTGTATCTTGGTCAAAATTTGATTCGCGGCCGTAGCAAGTATGTATTTATAGAACTGTACAAGTAGCGGCACGAAACTTTAGCGCTGACCGTTATTGCGCAGAAGTAAAAATTAAGGTACCTGAGGGGGCTAGCGGGATGAAGGGCGAGCGTGCGTAGCGCCGATTGGCTCTCCAGTCGCATTCTGTTCCGCGCCACCCACCCATGCGCAGCAATTATCGTTCAGCGCTAGACTTACGTGCCGCTACTTGTAATCATTAAAATCATCAATACAACTCTTTCAGTTAGTACCAAATGTCATGATTTGAACCAAATTTTGACCAAGATACAACCTGACACTGACCTGCAAATTGCAAAAAACGTAAGAAAATTTGAATTTCGCGGGCTAGGGTGGCTTTCATCTTAAATAAAAGCTTGTAAAATATGAGTCGTGCCGAGTGGACTCGCGCGCCAAGGGGCACTTGTATGCTTTGTGATTGTTGTATTTTATGTATGGTGTGGTGTGTAGTAACATGTTACAAATATGAGTCGTGCCCATTTGGCGCGCGAGTCCACTCGCACTTGTATGCTTTGTGATTGTTGTATTTTATGTATGGTGTGGTGTGTAGTAACATGTTACAAATATGAGTCGTGCCCATTTGGCGCGCGAGTCCACTCGCACTTGTATGCTTTGTGATTGTTGTATTTTATGTATGGTGTGGTGTGTAGTAACATGTTACAAATATGAGTCGTGCCCATTTGGCGCGCGAGTCCACTCGCACTTGTCTGCTTTGTGATTGTTGTATTTTATGTATGGTGTGGTGTGTAGTAACATGTTACAAATATGAGTCGTGCCCATTTGGCGCGCGAGTCCACTCGCACTTGTATGCTTTGTGATTGTTGTATTTTATGTATGGTGTGGTGTGTAGTAACATGTTACAAATATGAGTCGAGCCCATTTGGCGCGCGAGTCCACTCGCACTTGTCTGCTTTGTGATTGTTGTATTTTATGTATGGTGTGGTGTGTAGTAACATGTTACAAATATGAGTCGTGCCCATTTGGCGCGCGAGTCCACTCGCACTTGTATGCTTTGTGATTGTTGTATTTTATGTATGGTGTGGTGTGTAGTAACATGTTACAAATATGAGTCGTGCCCATTTGGCGCGCGAGTCCACTCGCACTTGTATGCTTTGTGATTGTTGTATTTTATGTATGGTGTGGTGTGTAGTAACATGTTACAAATATGAGTCGTGCCCATTTGGCGCGCGAGTCCACTCGCACTTGTCTGCTTTGTGATTGTTGTATTTTATGTATGGTGTGGTGTGTAGTAACATGTTACAAATATGAGTCGTGCCCATTTGGCGCGCGAGTCCACTCGCACTTGTCTGCTTTGTGATTGTTGTATTTTATGTATGGTGTGGTGTGTAGTAACATGTTACAAATATGAGTCGTGTCCCTTTGGCGCGCGAGTCCACTCGCACTTGTCTGCTTTGTGATTGTTGTATTTTATGTATGGTGTGGTGTGTAGTAACATGTTACAAATATGAGTCGTGCCCATTTGGCGCGCGAGTCCACTCGCACTTGTCTGCTTTGTGATTGTTGTATTTTATGTATGGTGTGGTGTGTAGTAACATGTTACAAATATGAGTCGTGCCCATTTGGCGCGCGAGTCCACTCGCACTTGTCTGCTTTGTGATTGTTGTATTTTATGTATGGTGTGGTGTGTAGTAACATGTTACAAATATGAGTCGTGCCCATTTGGCGCGCGAGTCCACTTGCACTTGTCTGCTTTGTGATTGTTCTATTTTATGTATGGTGTGGTGTGTAGTAACATGTTACAAATATGAGTCGTGTCCCTTTGGCGCGCGAGTCCACTCGCACTTGTCTGCTTTGTGATTGTTGTATTTTATGTATGGTGTGGTGTGTAGTAACATGTTACAAATATGAGTCGTGTCCCTTTGGCGCGCGAGTCCACTCGCACTTGTCTGCTTTGCGATTGTTGTATACACGTTTAGTTTTGATGACAATACATGGTTAGCTAAGTGAAATCATTCTAAATCCAATATGGCGGACTCCCAAAGATGGCGGTCGTTATTTTTATGCATTCACATGATATGGGCATCAAATGAAAGGGTTTGCTGACAAGAACACGAAAAATAATAAGACGTCACTTTAAGTGTCATCATAGTCCTGCCCTTATCGCATGTTACTTGGGGTCAGCTCGTCAAATAATAAGACGTCACTTTAAGTGTCATCATCTTCATGCTCTTATCGCATGTTACTTGGGGTCAGCTCGTCAAATAATAAGACGTCACTTTAAGTGTCATCATCTTCCTGCCCTTATCGCATGTTACTTGGGGTCAGCCCGTCACTGTTTTTTAGTTTTTTTTTTTTTAACTGTAACATTATTTTATATTTAGCGAGAATTTCTAGTGCCATAGTGATGTTAGAGTTGTGAATGCTCACCGCGGTGTCGCTCGACGGAGGCGGCGGCGCGGTCCACGGCAGCTAGCAGCGGGTACTCCCGCTCCAGCGTCGCGCGGTCGTCCAGCACTCGCACCGACACCGCCGAGTCCGCGAACACCTTGCGCAGGTACTCCGCCGTGCGCAGCGGCGTCATGCGCTCCGGGTCGGCGCCGCCGATGTCGCGCGCCACGCCCCTGCGCATCACACGGACAGTACAGACACGGCGACTCCCGGGCGGGGCTGTGGCGGTGGGCGCCCCTTACCTGGCTATGTCGAGCGCAGCGGCGTCGCGCAGCAGCTCGTGGAGCGGCGCACGCAGCCCCTCCGCGTACACGCCCAGCGCGCTCAGCTTGTGCGCCTGCTCGGGGAACGACTCGCGGATCTGCAGCGGCTTGACACGGACACAGAGAGTTAATATTGTGTGTGAACACCCATCACCGGCCCAAATCTACGAATTCTCGGGAGTCAATTCTAGTCAGTGCCCAGAATAATATGGTCCCATACAAATAACGGGAAGAAAAGATGTCACGGTCGGCTCGGTAATAGGTCCTTTCTCATCCGTTATATAAGTAAGTGGAATAGATGAGAGCAGTCCACTTACCACGTAAAGCACTTCGAGCGCGGCGAGCAGCGCCACCAGGTCGGCGTCGGGCCAGCGCGGGTGCGGCTGCAGCGCCAGCACGGGGCGCCGGGCCCCCGCGGCCGCGGCGCGCAGCAGCCCCGCGCGCGTCGCGTCACGCACGCTGCGCACGTCGTCGTACGGCGAGAGCGCGCCCGTGCCCGCCAGCACGAGCCGCGCGCCCGACACGCGCGCGCACCGCAGCACGCTCGTCGTCTACAACACCAGTAGGGCTTCCATTACGTAATTACGGACAGATTTTAGAAGTCCCACAAATATGTAACTGAAGAGTTCAATTCCGTAATAACGTAACTACAGGATAATATAAATTAATTAGGTATCTATTTATTTAGTTCTATAGTTTCTGCCTACTCCATGGGAAAAAGCCTTTTTCCCGGGTTTATGTGTGTATTTATAATTTACCCTAATACAAAATCATTTACTTTAGTTTAGTTTAACCTACGACTTACATTATGGCAATTCTTAACGCTATGAACTTATTTATGACAACACCAAAACCATTTCAGTGGGTATCCCCCGAATTCCCGGGGCTTACTTTATAACTTCCAATTTGAGTCCGCAAGATTTTATTTCTTAATCTTACAGAATAGAGTTCATTGTTGAGCAATCGGGAAACGAAAGGAATCCCCGTTGGTTGTGGATATTTGGGTACGTAACACAATCAAAGTTAACAAGTGTTTCGCAAGTATTTGATCTAACTCGTAGATAATAGAGTTTAATATTGTGGATTGAGCAAGCTAAGGGAACCCCCAAGATTTTTATTTACTTTCGTGAATTTAGAAACAGTCTCAATACTCGGTACTCAGTACACCTGCGAGTTACCTGACCTGGTCTAAGCTTCATTTATTGAGTTTTGTGATTTTGTGTATGTGCCGCAGTTTGACGCTGGGTTTTCAGAAGCTTTTCATCACAAGTTTCTAAGTGTCACATACAACAGTAGAGATACTTCAACGAAAATGTAAGTATTTTAACGTTGACTTGTCTACTTACTTTATTTCTAGGATATTTGTGTGAGAGTTTATATACTTATAAAATATTTTAGCAAAACTTATTTAGTAGTTGCTGCGCCTTTTTATGTGCGATTTTATTTTATTGTTGCTTGTTAGATGTCTATGCAAATAGACATTGATTATGAGTTGACGGTACGTATTTATCTCGTTTTAAGTGTAGTAGTGACTAACTATAGATGTTATTTATATTACCTAACTATTAAATTATGAAATATTTTTATATTGTTTTAGGTCTGCAATAAAGAAGACTGTTTATAAAGAGTTTTTGAATAAACGCACACAATCAGGTATATGGGAACACTTTTTGAGGGCTGAAAATGGGCAAAGTGTCCAATGTAAACATTGTCAAAAAATTTTGAAGACTCCTGGACCTGGTGGTGCTACTGGAGCACTACATACTCATATGCGTGCTAAACATATTGGCGAGATGTCGCAAGAGCAAGATGCGCAAAGGGCGAGTACTTCATCGAGCATTGAAGTACAAGCAAGAAAAAGTTTAGAACCTCCATCGAAAAAAACTAAACTAACGGATTACTTTTCCAATGACTATTCCTTGGAGATTATAGTGACTAGAATGGCAGCATTGGATGGCATCCCATTAAGCAAATTTTGTACTTCTGAAGATCTAAGGTATGTTTTCAAAAAATCTGGCTATGATCTACCGAAATCTCCTTCAACTATTACCAAAATAGTCCTGAAACAGAGTTGTACCACAAAAAACGAATAACGTGTGGCGGAAAGTACTTGGACCACCACCTTACAATTTGGAGCAAATCGCTGTCGCTTATGTTTCTGCGCCAGATCCCAAAATCAGGTGATCCATTGTTCGATGTGACGTCAGCGGCTTGCGAACACCGACCGGCGCGCGAGCAGAGCGACGCGGCTCAGTCGTCTTTCGTCTACCTACCTTACCGTTCGATTCGCGCCGCGCTCATTATAATTGTTACTTACTTTTCATATTGTTTGCTATATTGCTAGTACTAGTTCTGTTATCTTACTTCACCTTTAAATATATTCATTTCATCCGATTATAATAACATTCTTCATTTCTTCGCCTTTCGTTCTCATTATTCCTGCTAAGCTTCGCTTGCCATTATAGTGCTTAACGACCTTACTATACGGGTTAGATTCCCGTGTAGCGTAGTAGTAGTATCTCATTTATATACTACCTACATTGGTGACCCTCGACTACCGCGTTACAAGACTTCAAGATACCGGTGGACCTGCAAAAGAAGAGTGTGCCTTGTGTTTGCATTGGTGGCTGACTCAAAAGCAGAAAGTGGTTGGTACAAGGAATTAGCGGTGAGCGATTTTAACTCATTTTACAATGACTGAGTCGGACAGTTACGTCGACTGCAAGGATGTACCCGCTGCCTCAGGAGAGGTAACTGCGGTTGGAATGCCATTGCGCTGTCCGCCATTTTGTCCAGAGGAGCCGGCATTGTGGTTTGCCCAGCTAGAAGGCCAATTTATTCTGTCCAGAATTACCAGCGACTCAACTAAATTTTATTTTGCATCGACTCAACTCGAGACTAAATACGCCTTGCAAGTCAGGGATATCATTACCAACCCTCCAGAGGCTAATAAGTTTGAGAAATTAAAATCAGAACTCATAAGTCGGTTGTCTGCGTCACAAGAAAAACGAATACAACAGCTATTACTCCACGAGGAATTAGGTGATCGCAAACCGTCACAATTCTTGAGACACTTGCAAAATTTAGCAGGGCCATCAGGTGCAGCTGAATTCGTCAAAAGCATATGGACTAACCGGTTACCCCAAAATATACAAACGGTAATCGCTTCTCAAATTGCTGATTTACAGGTGGAAAGATTAGCGGACATAGCGGACAGGGTGTACGAAATCGCCCCGATGACACCACAGATCGCGAGCACGTCTGCATCCACCAGCGCTGTTACGTCGGACCTGGCCAAGCAGGTGAGCGAGCTCACGAAGCAGGTGGCCGCGCTCACTTCACGTTTCAACAACAGAGGAAGGCAACGCTCACGCTCAAGGTCTCGCAACAACCGTCGAAGGTATGACCACTCTAAATCCCGACCGCAGCAACCACCACAGAACCACCCACACTGTTTCTACCACTACACGTATGGAGACAAGGCACAAAAATGTAAGCAACCATGCTCATTCGCGGAGGAAAACAGGAAGGGCGGTCGCAAGTAGCGGCCAACGACTGCCCTACTTCTTCAGGCCGTCTATTTATCACGGATCGGACGTCAAAAATGCAATTTTTAGTGGACACTGGCTCAGATCTATGTGTTTTTCCTCGGTCTGCTGTCAAAACGCCCTGCAAACAATCCAATTACGACCTGGTCGCGGCAAACAACACAGTAATACGCACTTACGGTCCTCTGCAACTGCAATTAAACTTAGGACTAAGGAGGAACTACAGCTGGAACTTCACAATTGCAGACGTTTCAAAAGCTATAATTGGAGTAGACTTTCTCAGCTTTTACAATCTATTGGTAGATTGCAGGAATCAACGCCTGATCGACCACCTCACCTCTTTGTCAGTACCAGCAGTACACTGCAATTCAGTCGACATTGCTTCAGTGAAAGCGGTGGTAGGTGACACGGATTACCACCAAATCCTACGTGAGTATCCGGAGATAACGCGTCCTCCAGGGAAACAGGTCCCGGGCAATCACAATACGCTGCACTTCATCAGGACGACGCCAGGACCACCTGTAGCATGTAAGCCTAGACGCCTAGACCCTACTCGACTGCAGGCTGCTAAGAAGGAGTTTGAGCAAATGCTCGCAAGCGGAGTAGCACGGCGTTCGGAGAGTCCTTGGTCGGCGCCACTGCATCTGGTGAAGAAGAAGGACGACGGATGGAGACCATGTGGCGACTACAGGGCACTTAACTCCAGAACAATACCTGACAGGTACCCCATCCGCCATATTCAGGACTTCTCCCATCAGTTAGCAGGCTGCTCAGTCTTCTCCACTATAGACCTTGTTAAAGCCTATAATCAGCTCGCAGTAAACCCGGAGGATATAGCTAAAACCGCGATAACCACCCCCTTCGGTCTCTACGAGTTTCCCTTTATGACCTTTGGTTTGAGAAACGCGGCTCAAACCTTCCAAAGGTTCATTGACGAAGTCCTACTCGGCCTAGACTTCTGCTATGGATATGTCGATGATATCCTAGTGTTCTCAGCGACGGTGGCAGACCACAAGGTGCATCTACGCCTATTATTCGAACGCCTGAATAAATACGGGGTCGTCATCAACACAGTCAAATGCAACATCGGACAACCAGAGGTGACTTTCTTAGGATACAGTGTGTCAGCTGAGGGCATAAAACCACTTCAGACTAAAGTGCAGGCCATCCAGGAGTTTCCGATACCCAAAACCGTCAAGGAGCTGCGACGATTCTTGGGCATGATTAATTTTTATCGCCGATTTGTCCCAAACGCAGCCCAGCTACAAGCACCGTTAAACACTGCCCTTGCTGGTCCTAAGATCAAAGGTTCTCATCCAGTACAAATGTCTCCAGAGATGCTGAAGGCTTTCGACGATTGCAAGTCCTCGCTGTCTAAAGCAACACTCTTGGCTCATCCAGATGCATCGGCAGACTTAGCGATTGTAACCGACGCATCGAATACAGCTATAGGCGCTGTTCTTCAACAACGCAAAGGTGAGAGCTGGCAGCCACTAGCCTTTTATTCCCACAAGCTAAACAATGCTCAAAAGAAGTACAGCCCGTATGATCGAGAGCTGCTAGCAGTGTATGAAGCAATTAAGTACTTCCGTCATATGGTTGAAGCTCGAACATTCGCGATTTTCACTGACCACAAGCCACTAATCTTCGCGTTCAAGTCAAACAGGGAGAGTCTCTCGCCGAGGCAGTTTCGGTACCTAGACTATATCAGCCAATTCACAACAGACCTAAGGTACCTACCAGGCAGAGAAAACATTGTTGCTGATGCTCTATCACGCGTAGAAGAGGTATCTGCTGCCATCAACTTCGAGAACCTTGCACGACTCCAGGATGATGATCCAGAACTGCAAGACCTCATACTCCATGGTACGACGCTTAAATTAAAAAAGATAGCATTAACACATAGTGGGAACTTACCCGTGTACTGTGATGTCTCCACACAGGTGCCACGTCCCTATGTAACACCAACACTGCGTAGAGAAGTTTTCAACTCACTGCATAATTTACATCACCCTGGGAAATCTGCTACAGTGCGACTGGTGACAAAACACTACATATGGCCAGGGATTCGCAAGAATTGTAGAGAGTGGGCAAGGCAATGTTTAAAATGCCAGACGTGTAAAGTCACACGTCACACTAAATCTCCACTTTCCTCTTACCTGACTCCATCCTCTCGTTTCTCCCACATCCACCTCGACATCATAGGGCCCTTAACCCTTTCGTCTGATTTCAGGTACTGCCTTACCGTCATTGACAGGTTCACCCGATGGCCTGAGGCGTACCCACTAAAGGACATCACTGCGGAGACATGCGCTGCTGCTCTGGTGACTGGTTGGGTGGCCAGGTTCGGCTGTCCAACACGGATAACCACCGACCGTGGTCGCCAATTCGAGAGTCACTTGTTCAAGGCTCTCACTGCCTTGTTGGGGGCAGACCACTTTCGCACTACTGCCTACCATCCAGCGGCTAATGGCATCGTGGAACGGCTGCATCGCCAATTGAAGGCCGCCATCATGTGCCACACCTCCTCACAGTGGACGGAAGCTCTTCCACTGGTACTTCTCGGCATGCGTAACTCGTGGAAGGAAGACATCCAGGCTACGCCGGCCGAACTCGTCTACGGAGAAGCACTTCAACTACCAGGCCAGTTCCTATCTTCGAGAGAAGACTACACTGCAGCTGACGTCACCGAGTACGCAAACCGTCTGCGATGTCACATGACCAAGCTGACTCCAAAACCTACTGCGTGGCATACTACGAGTAAATCGCCCTTCTACGTGCCACGAGATCTGCACTCTTCTTCTTACGTCTTCCTGCGGAGAGACTACGTACGGCGCGCACTCGAACCACCATATGCAGGACCCTACAAGGTTTTACAGAGACACGCAAAATACTTCACGATTGACATACAAGGGAAGCCGAATAATGTGTCGATTGATCGTCTCAAACCGGCCTACATGATGCGTGAAGAAGTTCAAGAGGAAAAACCTGCACCAACTACTGACACCACCGCTCCTCCTACAAGTCAAGAAAAGAGGACGAGAAGCGGGCGGCGAGTACGGTTCCCCGATTATTATCGACCGTAGTTACGGTCTGGCCGGGGGGAATATGTGGCGGAAAGTACTTGGACCACCACCTTACAATTTGGAGCAAATCGCTGTCGCTTATGTTTCTGCGCCAGATCCCAAAATCAGGTGATCCATTGTTCGATGTGACGTCAGCGGCTTGCGAACACCGACCGGCGCGCGAGCAGAGCGACGCGGCTCAGTCGTCTTTCGTCTACCTACCTTACCGTTCGATTCGCGCCGCGCTCATTATAATTGTTACTTACTTTTCATATTGTTTGCTATATTGCTAGTACTAGTTCTGTTATCTTACTTCACCTTTAAATATATTCATTTCATCCGATTATAATAACATTCTTCATTTCTTCGCCTTTCGTTCTCATTATTCCTGCTAAGCTTCGCTTGCCATTATAGTGCTTAACGACCTTACTATACGGGTTAGATTCCCGTGTAGCGTAGTAGTAGTATCTCATTTATATACTACCTACAAACGAATCAGTTTAAAAACATGAAGTCCCAAAAACAACGATTTACTATAACGTTTGATGAATGGACCTCTACCCGGAACCGGAGGTATATGAATATAAATATTCATAATAAAGACCTAGAGCCAGCTAAATATAAAAATTTAGGTCTAGTTAGGATAAAGGGCTCAATGCCAGCTCACGGTGGAACTTTACTGTTGGAAAATCACCTAAATGACTTTAATTTGAAACTTGAAGATATACATAGTTGCATTCACAACAGACGGAGCCAGTGTTATGATTAAAATGGGCAAAAATTTTGATGGTCACCATCAGTTATGTTTTGCTCACGGAATACAACTTGCGGTGCTGGAGGTATTATAAAAGACACGGCAAACTACAACTAGTGAACCAGAACTAGAAGATGAAGCATCAGATACTGACACTGAAGAAATTGGAGAAAACGATGGCGGACTTTTCATAGAAGTACCTAGAGTTCTAGAACCAGAGTTTCTGTACAAAGATACTATAGAAAAAGTAAGAAAACTCGTTAAATCGTTAAAAAAATCACCACTGAAGAGCGATTTGTTGCAAAAATATTCTTTAGAAGAGTATGGTAAAAGCCTCGATCTTATACTAGACTGCAAAACGCGATGGAACAGCTTATCAGATATGGTTGGACGATTTCTGAAATTGAAATCAAGTTTATTTAAGGCATTATTAGACTTAAAATCAAATATAAGTTTCACAGACACAGAAATACAAGATCTACATAACATTCATCATAGTTTAGATATAATAAAAACTACAGTAATGGCATTGTGTCGCCGTGACTCAAATTTGTTAGCAGCAGATGCTGCGCTTTAGTTTATGTTAAATAAACTTGATGCTCAGTCCAATGAGCTCAGTGAAAAGCTCGCCGTATCCCTTAGAAAAAGAATAAAAGAAAGGCGAACAAATGTGTCTGGTGTCTTGCAGTATTTGCATAATAATGAAGAATATTATAGTACCGCAGAAACAGAAACGTTTACAAAACCGACGTCGGATTATATTAGAACATATATTGCAAACTTATTAGAAAGGCTAAAATTTACAACGCCTACAAGTACACAAATGAGTTTAGATTCCGAAGCAGATGACAATGATGCTGGTGATGGTTGTAGCGATGAGTTGACTGTTGCACAGCAACTAGATAAAGAAATACAGAAAACTATGTCTATAGTAAACAAATCTGGAGTAAACACAGATCTTGAATCCATCATCAGAGTTGAAATGTGTATCTACGATAGCGCTGGCGGCAGTCGTGAAGTTTTTCTAACAGCAGCTTATAATTATTTACTGTCTATAATGCCTACTAGTGTTGAAGCAGAACGAGCCTTTTCTTCTGCCGGTTATCTTTGTTCCAAACTAAGAAGTTCCCTTGGTGACAAAACATTGCATTCGTTATCATTTATGAGATCATATTATCAAGAACAAAGATTGAACAAATAACCGTATTTTATATTGTTTCTTACTTTTAATTATTCGTGCAATCGTGCGAGGTAGTTACATGTTTTGAATTGTTGATTGAGTTTAATCGCAGATATTTTAGATTTATTTGGAGTTTAACTTTAAATTTATTATTTTATTCTGTAGTTTTCCTTGTAATTCCTTAATATAATATTTTGTTCATTTGAAGTTGTTTGATTTTTTACTTTTAAAGTACCTAATACCCGCAAAATTATCGTGCTTTAAAAAAATCAAAACAGTTACGTAATTACGTAGTTACGTAATTGAAGAACCAAAATGCGTAACTAGTTACGTAATTAGCAAATCCGTAATTTTGGAAGCACTAAACACCAGCGCTTAGTAATACACACGAAACTAAACCACTACATAGAGACGAACTTTCTAAAAGCTTTTGACAACGTGGATTATCAATTGTTGCTGAACCGTATAACCTCTAAAGCTATTCGCGGTAACTTCTTACGATGGTTTATTTCCATTTGGTTTAGACCAGCTGATTGCAGTGGGTTCCTGCCATACTAACACTGGTCTTCACCAATTCCGTGAATGGCAGATTGTAAGCAGCTACCAATCGCCGAAGGCTTTTGAAAACATTTATATTTTTATATAATCATGAAATACGTCTCGTATAATATTGCATGAGAGTCGCTTTTGGACTAATCTTTGTACATAGTCTAGCTAGACGTTTTAATGTAGTCCGGTTTTTATGTTTTTTTTTAGTAAACCTGTCATTACTTTATTTAACAACAGCTTACCTCCTAGCGAATTAAAGTTTGATTATTAACGGTTATCTGAACAGCGCTATGGGCTACGTTATAATTTGTTTTTATTATTATATTTCTGTTTGTAATAATATAGCTTTATAATACTATTTACACTCTTTTGCAAAAAAAAATACGTTCCAAGGCCGATTTCAGTTAACTCAAATTTTATTTAGTTCTTTGATGTAACCTGTATACCTATAATTTTGTTTATTAATATGCGTGAAGAGGATTCTGGCAATTTTCACATAAGTTTTCGATGAATTCAATAAAATCGATGTACACGAACAAACAATAAGAAGTGGTCAACAATAACGACAAGATGTTTTTTTAGTTCTTTTAATTAAAAAAGTTACAACTTGTACAATCCGAATAAAGAGTGTAATCTCCTCTTGCCAAAATTACAGATTATATCCTCCTGGATATGCTTTCCAAAACATTTTTAATAACGTCTTGTGGAATACGTTCCCACTCTTCTGCAATGATTCTTTTTAGCTCCCTGATGTTTTGTGGAGCAATTTTAGCCGTCTCTTTAGGACATTCCAGACATGCTCAATTGGATTGAGGTCGGGACTTCGACCTGGCCAATCTATGTAAACGACAGATCTAAATTTCTTGCATATACGCTTCCACATCACCAGAACGGTGAGCGCGAGCAATGTCGTCCATAAAAACGGAATCTTTTAAAAGAGCAGTTAATGTGGATTGTGCATGTAGAATTAGGATTTCCGTTATGTACCGATGTGCATTTAATGTTCCATTTCCTATGAAAACTAACTCCGTACGCTCTGTCGAATTAATTGCTGCCCAAAACATAATGGAGCCTTCGTCATAAGGAGTATTTCTTCGAAACACACGTCCACATAGCATTCCCCTGGTCTTCGCAGCACTCGCCGGCGTCGATACTCACCATATGGGTGAAGAGATTCTAGCTGCATCGGAAAACAATACTTTGTTCCAGTACTCCAGAGTTCATGATGAACAATTTCGAGCAAACTGAAGTCTGGCAACTCGGTGCTCACGGAGTAATTTACGGCTCTGAGCCCGGAGGTAACTGTTGATATCGGCAGCCAAAAGCCATCTCCTGACCGTCCACAAGCTAACTTCTACTCCTCTTACTTCTTCAAGGCTCAGCGGTCATATCGATCGTGGCTTTGTGCATCGTTTTCTTCCCGCACCTGATCTCCTTTTGACCGAACGCGCTGAGGTCTTCTATTACCGTTGCCAAGTTCTCTGGATAGTTGAACGACTCTCATTTAACCGCTGAGACACAAGTTTGCGAACGACCTTCTTCAAGTTGCACTATAGTATTACCGGCCGTTATCGATTTATTAACCATATCAGGGAGTAGTATTGAATGATAAAAGAGAAATTAAATTAATTAATTTGCTGAAATTATCAAGAAAGTTTTAAAACTTTAATAATAAGCAAGTTACAGTTTCAACAATTCGTGCCATTAATAAAGCAGTTATAAATTAGTTTTCTTTTAAAATTTAAATTTGGAATGTAAGCTTTCCTGCCAGGATACTTCAAATAACATACTAAATTACATCGTCAAAGTACCAATAAAACCTCTTTCTTGTAACGTTCATTGATGGAGAGAATATCTAAATTGCCTGTTTTTTTTTTTGCAAAAGGGTTTTATATTTTATATTAACATAGTTTTGTAATACTATAGCTGTTTCTTGTTCCATTTGAATTAAAAAAAATAAGAACTAATAATATTCGTAGTCGTGCAGTATACGCTGACTATTGATTCGGAATTTTTCCCGCCAGCATCTATAACGCTGACCACAAGTTTCTCTCTTGATTCGTATGACAATGTCGTGTCAGTGGCCGAATTTAATCAATTAATTATTTAATTTTATAACTATTGCTGTTATAATGATTGCGTGTAAAATATAACATTATGCCAATGCCATTCAATTTTATTAATTATAATTATCATTTAAATATTCATTTATGGAATAATAACATTTTTAACTTTTTTCTTTCTTTATTATTTCGGGTAGTTTGTTGTATATTTTCATAGACATTGCATAGGAACCTATAGAATGCATTTTTAACCTGCACGCGTAGCATGACCAATTCTATCTCTACTCTACCAAGAGTAGAAAAAGTTATTTCTATGCCACTCTACATCTCTACTGCCCGAGCACGGCGCGACCTGTAGACTCGCGTTTCTACGAAGACAAAAACATATTCATTCTTTCCATAGCAACGGGTAGGTTTCTACGGGAATTCTACGATAATATATTACGTTTCGTTATCGAAATAAATGTGTCTAACGCCAAGTTCTAAAACCTTATGAACGTAACTCAAAGCAACAACGAAACGTATTAATTTTATTCTGTCATTTCTGTCATCTGTGTTGATTGTTTGTTTTTTTTTTTATTGTCCCCGAAGGGAAGGCGAAAGTCTTTTGACCATATTGCCTAGTCTTACGTAGTTATTTCTACTTTTTTTCCATTAGAATGCAGATGCAACACATTCTAATGTTTCTTGCAGTATTTGGTAACAAATGTGTCGAGTCAGCCTTCTCGGCAAACTTCGCTGAGGTAGTCAATACTACAATAAAATTCTCAGCTCCATTTTCCCGACATCGCGCCTGTTTCAATGATTCCACATATTGCCCATTTGCGTTGACACTTGAGACACAAAACTACACCAATTTTACATCACAATATCTACTAGGAATCAATAAACGAATAATTAAAACAGCCACTGAACTTCACTCGACAAAATCCCGCCAAAAACTCCCTGTTTGTTTGTTGTTTTTACAACAATATTTGTGTTTGTGGAGACTGATCGTGTTGGATTTATGTAAATAACAACAAACAAAGTAAATAAATAATGAAACAGGAAAAATGTAGTTCGTTATGTTAATTTTCGCATTTTGTTACACAATGTGGAAAATAACAAAACTTTAAAATACATTTTTCAAATGTTTGGTTTTTGGAAAAGTTATTTTTTTTTTCGGAAAGATCGAAAGCCTCCGTTAATGCTCGTACGGCGTTTCTTTCTGCCTTCCTTTCATTCTTCTCGGTTTAAAACTGAGAAGATGGCGACGGTAGCCCCCAGACATGTTTTTAAAATCAAACTTCAAACACACACACTCACTTCATTTCTTTTATTGGCTTTTGTGGAAGATTCACCACAATTTTGAAATGAAACAGCCGCCTAATTGAGTTTCTAAAATCAATAAAGATCTTGTCTATATAGGTCAAATGAGATGTAGACTATTTGACACTTCTTGAGTAGAAATGTTTCTACCCTCATGTGTCAAAAGTAGAGAAATATTGGTCATCATGCTTTACATTGTTGACTTTTGTCGACTGAAGAATAGAAACATTTCTTCTCCTCAGTTTTAACATCGCCATGCTTGACACGGTAGAAATCTTTCTACAATCTGTCAATTCTTCCATCGATAAAACCCGTTTCTAGGGTGGTCATGCTACGCGTGCTGGAGGTTGGTAGATTTAGCCTAGATCGGTGCCTGGATTGCGTAACGTGATGTCTTCGCGTTTTGTGTAGAACTCTTGATGCTTACGAACCAACTTGCATGTTTCTAAAATGTAGATACTGAGGAAGGTTAGATTAGGTTATTGTGTTTTTTAAAATAAGGTTTGCAGCTGTCAGTTTGATCAATATTTGCTGAAATTCTAACTAATTTGAAAAATTGAGATGTGAAAGCAGTGTTCATCGATTGGGTTACGTTGGTAGGGTTTTGGCTGTGGACTGTGACGATTGTAGACACAGCCTAATAATAGCGGGTGTGCACCGGCCTTAACTGGTTGTTCAGGGTCCCTGCAGGCCGCAAGAGTGCCGTGGCATCCTACAGTACCTACACACATACCTTGTCGATGTCAGCGTCGATCTGGCGCGCGTCGGCCACGAAGTCCTCGAGCGCCTGCGGCGGCGCCAGGCCGGGCGACGTCACCAGCACGAGCGCGTCGTAGTGCGGGCTGTTGACCTCGCTCACGGCCGCCACGCGCACGCCGTGCACCACTCGCTCCATGCTCATACCGAACTGTAGCTCAGCACCCTACCAGCTGGGGTACACATATCATTCTTATATTAAGCGTGCAGTGAAAACTACAACTCCAGGTTTCAGTCATAAATACACTGGCCTGCAAAACTAAGTATCACACTTTTCAAATTTAAATTTTTTCTAAACTATAGAAGTTAGAGATTAAAAATAAAAAAAAGTTTTATGGCAAATTTTATCAGCTTTCTTTGTAAACTATACATTAGTAACATTTTTCACTTAAAAACAATAAAACAATAAAATTGCCATTTTTAACCGACGAAAAAAAAGGAGGAGGTTCTCAATTCGACCGTTTTTGTGTATGTTCAGCCCTCACTCCGTCATTTATGAACCGATTTTGATGATTATTTTTTTAGATAGGGTATACCTCAAGGGTGGTCCCATGTCAAGGACCTGATCATGGAATCCTGATAAATTGAGAGAGAACCTCGAAAATTGGGCACGAATATTGTTTCTGTTTACTTTTCATAACTTAATCAGGTATTTGTATTTAGGAATCATCACAAATCATGAAATTGAGCTGATGATGGAAAGCATACCTTTCCTAAATAATAGAAGTTAGATATAAAAAACTGGTTTTAGTGACAGATACCACTTTATATGCTTTGAAGAAAAGTCGATTTTAGAATATTGGAGGTAACCTCAACTGGTCAATATCCTGGGAACCTCATGGAAGGATGGTTACATCTTCAGCTCAGTGTCAAGAGGAATGAGGAAGGATTAGAAATTCGCCTCAGAGTATTAACAGATGATAGGTACGCGTCACAAAAAAAAAACATAAAATAAAAAACTTTTTAACAAAAAATTTAACCGACGAAAAAGAACTAAAAAGCAAAAAATAAATAAACCTTTTAAGTCTCTAGACTTAAAAGGTTTATTTATTTTTATTGTATTGAGCTTATTTACCTCCATAAAATATAAAATTTTATATAAACTAATTTTGAGTCGGCGCCAAATAAAAATGAGAAAATTTGTTCTTCGTTCGGGCCCGTCCGTAGTCCGTTAGCAGCGACGGCTTGCAAGTTGAATGAATTATAATCATAAACTGACTATGAACACTTAATTTCTACGAGATGTGTCATCATCAATCATACCATCAGTCGTAGGTGTTGGTATTATTATTTATTTACACAATGCACAATATAAACAAAGAGTTTTTACAAATTCAAATAAAAAATAGTCTACAAATATAAAACATCAATAAAGCGTCCACGCGCACGATCACGCTGGGTCCTTTGCGGCGAGCTAGTCTATGAACGCACACTAATACAAAAACTTTGTAAATATTTGCACTAACACGAACGTATTCTCTTAGTCGGACGATATCACGGCGGAGCAGCAAGCGACACAGCCTTCCCGTCTCAATGCTAGCGCGCGACTGACTCCGACCGTACCCGTAGAGAGCCAGAATATATACATTTGACGGATTTGACCTTACTTTGTAAGACTTTCTTTGAGAAATATTGTTTGATTTAGATAAGCAACGTCACATTAAAAGAACCTCTAACGAACAAGCAGTCTGTGTAAAAATATATTTAAATATCATAGCCGTTTAAGAGTAGGCAAAATAGTGAATAGAGTAACGTGTTTTTAAATATTTTTTTAAGGCAAAACTATTAGTCACATTGAAAAACCATACTTCACAAATAAAGTACATGAATCAATAAAAAATATTTTTTTTTTCAAACCTTTACCCCAGCCGTTACCAAGAAGTAGGCTTTAGAAAGTTACCCGTTTTACGGCACTTAAATGGAAGTAGGGCCTTTTTTATTTTTTTTGGCAGTGTGGGAAATCATCCAATGACATCTCTCGCTCTGGGTGAAGCGAGAGGGCGTGTCAGACTCTGACTGACTAAAACCACCCATGTTCCTTCCCTGCCTGAGTGCCCAGGGGTGCGGTAACTCATGTTGAGAATTTATCCGCTACCCCTAGGCATGCAGGCACCGGCCACGATGGGCCCCGTCAGTAGTGGCTGACAAACATCTCTTTGAGGCGTGCGTGGAACACTACGCGCCGTCGACTCACGGGCCTGGTGCTGATCGGACGGCGAGCTACCCACTGCTCGCCGTTCGCAGGCCCGGGTCAACGGTGGCCGGAGATCGTCTCGCGACGTCCTACGCCCAGTGCCTCTCCCACGGTGGTAGCGGCCGGGGCCGTGAGGGCCACTCCGTTGAGCGAAATAGGGCCTTAAGCTTTAATTTGGCAACGGGACGGGCGCTTGCGCGGCGCGAATGAGCGGGCGTTCCTGCAGAGTGCGCGACCCTCAGCCCAGACAGAGCCAGCTGCCTGGTAACTTCTTGTCAGTCAAAAGAAAATCGAATCAATACGGCCAGTGTGCTTTAAATTGTCAAGACAAATTTATTTATTTATTTATTAAAACTTCATGCAACACAAATGTACAAAGGCGGACTTAATGCCTTAGGCATTCTCTACCAGTCAACCAAGGGTGGTGGAGAGATAACATGGCAGGTGCATAAACTGAAAAAATAAAATAATTCTAAGACGAAAATAATTACAAAAGTATATATAAATATAGTTAAAATAAAAATACATATATATTTAATATAATATACCTACATATATAATAATAATATATAAAGTTAGAGATAAGGATAAATCTAACTAGCCTTACCTCACCGGGCTACATTGTTAAGTTGAGAGATTCATAGGATGATCTTCCAGATCCAACATCCCCCCTGTCATCCCTGGACTATACCTGGAACTATAGTTTTAGTCAAGACAAAATCGACGAGACCAAACAATACGGCACTTTTTTGTTTAGTATCTATGATACTCTTTTGGCTCTATCATCAGACCCTAGTCACCACTTAGTTTTATAACACTTGTCAGGAATTACACATCTAATCAATCTGCCTAACCTTTTGCCAACTATCTTGGGGTTGGCTTCCAGTCAAACCGGATGCAGCTGAAAACCAGTATTTTATGTGGAGCGATTGCCTATCTGACCTCCACAACCCAGTTACTGGGTAAGACTGGTTGTCAGACTTTCGGTCTTTTGACGACCCGTAACGACTGTCAAAGATCCACGATTGACAGCCGGGACCAACGACTTAATGTGCTTGCCGAGGCACGGAGTAGTCTCGGTATGTAAAGATGGTCACCCATCCATAGGCCAACCCTGGCAAGAGAAGCTAAACCTGATGGATCGACCCGTGCGGCTGTTATTACTATAGTCACGAGCTCCTCATCCAGTACATATCCAAAGAGTTTAAACACGAAGGCTATGTTGTATGGTTGAAGATCCTATGTACATATATCATCAGACCCTGATCACTTAGTGTTATAACACTAGTCAGTAGGTACAGATTCAATAAACCTAAACACGATAACGCTATCTTGTCTAGCTGAGGAATTGTTATGGTCCACCTTCCGGTGTTATCATCAGACTCTGGGCATCACCACCACTAAATGTATTAAGTATCGCTTGTCAATAAATATCCGATAAGCCGAAACACGATGGTGCTATCTGGTTCGGTTGCGGTGATCCAATGGCCACATTCCGCCGCCATCATTAGACCCCAGGAACCTCCTAGTGGTGCACGATTCCACGATTGCGGCGGTAAGGCCCATCTTTGAGGAGTGGCTGGAGACGCGCCATGGCGTCCTCACCTTTCGCCTGACGCAGGTGCTCACCGGACACGGCTGTTTCGGGAGGTTCCTGTGTCGGATAAGGCGGGAGGAAATGCCCGAGTGTCACCACTGTGTGGATCGCCAGGAGGACACGGTGAAGCACACGGTGGAGTTCTACCCCGCTCCCTGTCCTCGGCAATGGGAAGCAGTCGCCTCCTTCTACGAAGCAGTAATGCTCGCGAAGGAGGAGGCGGAACGAGTGACTCAACAGAGTCGCCCTCACGCCCCCAGAACCAGCCGCCCGCGCCGACTCAAATTTAGTTTATATAACATTTGATATTTTGTATAAATAAGCTTATTACTCAAGACTTTAAAGGTTTATTTTTTTTTTGCTTTTTAGTTATTTTTCGTCGGATAAATTTTATTTTAAAAAGTTGTTTTTCGAAGCATTGGATGTGTAAATTCCTGGCATAAACTACATACATGGAACATGGAATTTGTACATACTCGTAATTGGAGGAGACCAAAACGTCATCTACGTATACACATTTTTTGTTTTTGTTGATTCTTTTAAAAAGCGCTAAAGCAATTTCGATAAAATTGGAATGGGACCACCTCTGGAGTATACTCTTTCGAATAAAAAGAAAGAAGAAATAATTTTGAAAATCTGTCCACAACTGACAGGTAAATCGATGGAAACACATTAAAAAAAAAAATTACATACAGTCGAACATAGAACCTCCTCCTTTTTGCGAACTCGGTTAAAAAATAGAATTGACTTCCAAAAAAAAACAAAAAACTGGCCAAGTGTGTGTCGGATTTCGCACATTAAAGGTTGGTATATAATTAGTTAGTAAAGTATAGGTACGTAATAATATACATAATCACCAGTTCATAGGTCAATGGGAAGTTAAAAAAAATCTTCGTAACAAAATTTTGTGACAGAAGACAGACGGACAGGCAGACAGACGGACACGTGAGTGACAACCATAGGGCTCCGTTTGGACCCTTCGGATACGGAACCATAAAAAGCTACAAAACTTTAATTTCGGAAGTCGGTTCTATTTTTTTGTAAAAAGTTTTTATTTTTTACATTTTAAGTTGTGGTTCCCCATTAAATTGTGTTCTAAATACATAGACAAACGATCGCAGCAATCGCATTTGATTTGGTGCACAGAGTACATTATAGTATAATTATGGAAAATTTGCTGTTAGCAGTTTTTGAAGTTCCGTTGTCTGTCTCCCAAACTCATCATCAGATCTTTATGAAGGGCTGACATATCTTTGATAAAAGCCTCTAAACAAAACTAGATTAAAAAAAAAATCTTTATGAAATTTAGATGGGACCATTTTGGAATAAACCCCTTTTGAACAAAAAAAGAATTTTGCAAATCCGTCTATACATATATGACGGAGTTACGATTCGGGAGTAACTCCATATTTGTATAAAAAAATATACATATATATATATAAACATCCGAATTGAGAACCTCCTCTTTTTTGAAGTTGGTTAAAAATTTAATATTTTCAAAAAACCCGCAGTTATTTTAGTTCAGATATTGATTTCATGCCACCGACTGCATCAGACTAAAAATCATCAAATGAAAGAGATACCTACAATAAGACACATTTGTTTTTGTGTTATTTTTTATGATGGAGAAAAAAGTTGAATGTTTTTAAATGTTTTACCAAAAACAAAATTTTCAAATGCAAGGAGCGATGGTGGATGAGACATATGTACATAATTTTATAGTTTTTTAGAAGTTTGTTACTCTTCATTATGGACACAAAAACCGGCCAAGTGCGAGTCGGACTCGTCCGCAAAGGGTTCGAATCATATTTTGTACGTTTTCAAAACACTTCCACAAAATAGGGGTAACGGATAGTTCCCTGTGCAGAGCATGCATGGAGATGGAGGAAAAGGTCATGCACATGCTGCTTGAGTGCACGGGCATCAACAATGTCCGCACACGGATCTGCTCCTGGAGAGAGGAGGCCTGGTTGTACTAAAGGCCACTGTGGCCCATGTACAATGATCCACCATGGAGTAAGTGTGGAAACCAATTCCAGATAGATGAAACGCAACTGCAAACTTTGGCGAACAATAGCAGATGTCTGCACACCCGATTAAGGATAAAAAACTGAAGGTTACAACTATGTCGATCACTGATGAGTGATGAAGGAATTATCGTAATATATGTATAGTGGATATTTTTTGTATTTTAATCTTAAAAAGTCTTTACTGTTTTGCTTTGAACTATGAGGAAAAGCTTGATTTACAAAAAGCAATATTTAAACACTCACTAATACTTTTATGTTGCTCATAAATAATCTAGTCTCCACATAAACAAAAAGTGATTGCTGGAAGCAAGATATCTTCCTCATAGTACTTTATCTTTCTTATTATCAAATAATTGATTGTTTCAGGGACACAGTGTTGCAGAATACATTACTTGTATCTGTACAGCCCAGGGCTAACACCACAATGCTCAAATAGAAATATGAACACAACAGTTCTGCAAGGTTATGCCACAGACCATAACTATATTATATAGTCAGGTAGCTGTTTGTCAGGTGTGGGCTCGGCTCGCCCCTTGTATCTTGCCCCTTATTGCCTAAGTCTATCTACTCGCCTCCTTGAATATTAGATACCCCCGATTGTTAATAAGTTAAAAGTACTGTGAGCACTCAGTTTTTAAATAGAATACTCTTTATTATGTACACCATATAAATTACAATAAAAATATGAGGAAAACATAAATAAACGCAACGCATTAAACGTAAATATAGACGTTTTAAAATTCAACTGTCCTAATTGTTTATTTATTAGAACTACCAGGAAGCAGGAATGAACTGGAACTAGGACTAAGACTTCTATCGATTTAAAGCCTTGCCTAGCCTCTACCTTGTATATATACATATATACTTGAAATATTTAAATTCGCTCACAAACACCAAGACTTTTACACAAAACGTGAAGACATACAATCAAGATACACACTCCGACACAAAACACGACTAAACTTACCAACATTACGCTTAAAAATGCATTCAACAGGCCCTCTGGTAATGTCAATAAAAATATATAATAAGTTACCCGAATAGTTAAAAAAAGAAAAAAAAACACATTCACGAATAAACTAAAAAAACTATTAATAAGCAAATGTTATTACAGTCTTAATGAATATTTTAATGATAATTCCCAAAAAGTTATGAAATAAAAAATAGATAAAATTTTTCGAATAAGCTAGTTTAAAAAGATAAACGATAAGTCCCCATCTTTACCTAGTATTATATTATTTTCTTTGCTGTGCCTGACAGGGTCCATGATTGTTCTGTAAGTTAACCCCTGAACGTCCGACGGCATACCCGTATGCCGGTCCCGATTACGCGGCTTAAACCTCTATTATTAAATAACTAAAGATCTTATATCCTGTGGCATGGTTCACATGCATTCTTAGATAGTTATTACATAGTGTTAGAAAAAAAACGCAACACAAAACGCAACGCAAACGCAGAAACGCAATTTTAAAAAGCCGTTATGTTGTTTTGATTTCGTAATTTGAAGTTTGAGTGTGAATAATAGGAAAATATGATAGCGGACTCTACAACTCCAACACAACAACTCTATTACTTGTCTATTCATAGTGCAACATGCAAAATTTCATGTAAATTGATACAGTGGTTTTAACAACTACCCACACACACACACACACTATTCCCGACAAATCGTTGATAACAGAATTTGAATAAAATTCAACTCTTGAATTAGAAGTATTGTTTACATGTTATTCTAAGGTCTGTTTATTCAACAACCCAAAAAAGTTTACTTTAAGTGCCTCGCTCCAATAGAAACCTCAGCAGGTTGTTTTTTATGAGCCCGGTCGTAAATATGTCAAACTGCGATAAGAGGCGCGGCAGTTGAGGAGTGTTTATCACTTAGGCATATACATTGTGGAATGCAATAAAGTATTGAGTATTGAGTGAATACTTTATATTCCTCTTTGTGTTTAATTGTTGGTGCACAACTTAGTGAGATTGTTTAGGCGTCTGTTTTCATTTCTGTCACCCTAGTACTTTTCAAAACAACAAAATGATTCAATTTCAAAACCTGTAGTTTTACCACTATTAAGCTAAGTAGTAAGTCGCGCGCACCTAGATCCAGTTAATTTCTGCTTCCCTGGTAGTTTTAATAATAAGCAATTAGGACAGTTAAAACTTCTATCGATATCAGGCCTCAACAGAAACTTATCAATAGCGGCTAGAAAAACATCTGCACGTTCTTGCAGTGAGTCTAATCACACGCAGCTATCAAAAACGTCTCAAGAGAAAAGACATATTGTAGTTGTGTAACTACAAAGACTCGAGCTGTCCTCACTGGAGGATACCTACACTTGACTTGAGAAAATCACTCAATATATCTGCTTATAGTAGAACTACTGATTGCAGATTAGCAGTGAAAAAAAAAAAAAAATTATTAGTCTTTCTTGCTCTTCTCAATGTTTCATCTATGGTGCGTTTCGAGGAATACTCCGATGAAATTACAGATAGTTATTAAAGTAATCAAACATGGCATTATTTATAATGTGTAAATTTTTTTGTCTAACCATACCTTTTTTGGTTCAATTTCAAAGGAAATGCTGCAAGGGGCGAGTCAATACTCCAAAATAATTATTTAAATATAAATTTTCAACTCGCCCCTTGGTATGGGGCGAGTCACTACACCAAAGTAATGATAAATGGGGTGAGTGGAACATTTTAATCAAAAGGGGCAAGATCCAAGGGGCAAGCTGAACCCACCCTGTTTGTCACATCTATATTTTAAAATAAGTTATACCTACCATACATTAATGAAGCAAAAATATTACAACTAATTGAGAACCTCTCCCATAATGTAGCTGGTTAAATAGGTACTCATACTCAGCTGTAGTATTATTAACTCAGATTTAATGATTGTATAGGTATGTATTATTAGCAGTAGAAGTAGTAGGTAGTACATACTAAGCAACATTATCTTGTGTTGTTTACAGTCAAATTATTTACAGCTGCACCAACTGTGGCGTGCGACCTTGTCACTGCTTGCCCGCAGATGACTTCACCCTATAGGGGAAGAACCCATCACAGGCTCAGCTATATACAATACCTAATAAATCTAGTCTTCATTTCCTTGACTGTCAATTCACACAGGTTGCAGTGTGCAGTGCAGACTAACACAACCAACATCTAATTATCTATAATATTCCATCACATGAGTCCAGCAAGTAATAAAGTCAATGTGTGACACATACCTACACTGATAATGGTTTGCTAATATAACTCGTAATGTCAATACATTTACCTATATTTAAGTATGTACCTACACATTTTTCTATTTAATCCAATGAAGATACTTTGGATTCTATACATGGCATGTTTATATTAAACGGAGAAGTGATCTCTCATTTGCTATAGGGCAATACCCACATGCAAAGTTAAAGTTAAATAACATGATGCTAAAGTAAGCACTTACAGATTGGAATGTGTTCGTTGACCCGCGAGCTGACGGGGCGCGCTTACTATCGGCTGTTAGTGCTTGGTATTTAGGCTCGTGATCGCGACTAGATGCCGTAGTGGTGTGTCGTCGGCACTCGTCGGACGACTCCTCTGAGCCACTGCACCGCGCCTCCGTCACGTCTCCTTATCTCACCGTTTATACTGTCGCTTTGTATGTGTACAACCAATCAGCCGACCAGCAGGACATAAACGGTTTTTTATGGAATGACAAAGCAAAACAATAACAATTGCCGTGTCGGCTACTATTAACTTTAGATTTGTAGCACCAGATCAATTTACTGAGGAAATAACTACGATTTACGCATGGTGCTCAGAGAAAGGAGAAGAAAAAAATATCTGAAATTCACATGGTTTTTCGATAGTTAAATGGTTATGAAATTATATTCTCTTTGATGGTTATTAAAAACCGCAGAAAACTGGAAATTGAGGTTTGAGGTAATAATAAGTACCAGACATTGACATTGACAAATGACAATTTGGCAGAAGTAACAAAAGTTTGGAGTGAAGTTGGTTTCAAATGACAGCAGATAAAAAGTTGTACAAGAAAAAAAAAATTAACCGACGAAAAAGAACTAAAAAGCAAAAAATAAATAAAACTTTTAAGTCTTGAGTAATAAGCATATTTACCTACATAAAATATCAAATTTTATATAAACTAATTTTGAGTCGGCGCCAAACAACAATCTGATTATTAAATATCTAAATTTTGTACTTACAAATGAAGAAGGCTGTAAATAGGTAATTAATCATTTTATTAATTGGTGCCGACTCAAAATTAGTTTATATAAAATTTGATATTTTATGTAGGTAAATATGCTTATTACTCAAGACTTAAAAGTTTTATTTATTTTTTGCTTTTTAGTTCTTTTTCGTCGGTTAATTTTTTTGTTAAAAAGTTTTTTATTTTATGATTTTCTGTGGCTCGCATCATCTTGTAACACTCTGAGGCTAATTTCTAATTCTTCATCATTCCTCTTGCCACTGAGCTGATGAAATAACCATCCTTCCATGAAGTTCCCAGGATATTGACCAGTTGAGGTTACCTCCAATACTGTAAAGACGTCTTTTCTTCAAACCATATTAAGTGGTATTTGTCACTAAAACTAGTTTTTATACCTAACTTCTATTGTTTAGGAAAGCTATGGTTTCCATCATCAAGCTCAGTTTCATGATGTGATGGTTCCTAAATGCAAATACCTGATTAAGTTATGAAAAGTAAACAGAAACAATATTCGTGCCCAATTTTCGAGGTTCTCTCTCAATTTTTTCAGGATCCCATGATCAGATCCTGATGTCCTTGACATGGTACTACCCTTGAGGTATACCCTATCCAAGAAAAGAAGAATCATCAAAATCGGTTCATAAATAACGGAGTGAGGGCCGAACATACATACAGAAACGCTAAACGTATCCACAATTTTCGAGGTTTTCTCTCAATTTTATCAGGATTCCACTGTCACATCCTGATTTCCTTATTACGGGACCATCCTTGAGGTATACCCTATCTAACAAAAAAAGAATAATCAAAATCGGTTCATAAATAACGGAGTGAAGGCCGAACATACATACAGAAACGCTAAACGTGCCCACAATTTTCAAGGTTTTCTCTCAATTTTATCAGGTTTCCACTGTCAGATCCTGACTTCCTTGACATGGGACCACCCTTGAGGTATACCCTATCTAATAAAAAAAGAATAATCAAAATCGGTTCATAAATGACGGAGTGAGGGCTGAACACCTCCTCCTTTTTCGAAGTCGGTTAAAAAGACGTCTTTACAATATTGGAGGTAACCTCAACTGGTCAATATCCTGGGCACTTCATGGAAGGATTGTTATATCATCAGCTCAGTGGCAAGAGGAATGCTGAAGAATTAGAAACTAGCCTCAGAGTGTTAAAAGATGATGCGAGCCACAAAAAATCATAAAATAAAAAAACTTTTTAACAAAAAAATTAACCGACGAAAAATAACTAAAAAGCAAAAAATAAATAAACCTTTTTAACCGACTTCGAAAAAGGAGGAGGTTATCAATTCGGAAGTTTGTATTTTTTTTTTATTTTTTTTTTATGTATGTTCGGGCATAACTCCGTCATATATTGACGGATTTGCAAAATTCTTTTTTTGTTCGAAAGGGGTTTATTCCGAAATGGTCCCATTTAAATTTCAAAAAGATCTGATGATGGGTTTCGGAGACAGACAACGGAACTCTTCCAAAATTGATAGCAAATCAACCGCGATTGCTGCTATCGTATTATGTCTTTGAATTGTTAACACAGTTTAATGGGGAACCACAACTAAAAAGTGAAAAATAAAAAACTTTTTTACAAAAAAATAGAACCGACTTCCAAAAAAAGTGCAAAATAACTTTAATTTCGGAAGTCGGTGTCAAAAAACGAAGATACAAAACAGGAACACCGACTTCCGAAATTAAAGTTATTTTGCACTTTTTTTGGAAGTCGGTTCTATTTTTTTGTAAAAAAGTTTTTTATAAGTTTTGAGTAATGAGCTTATTTACCTACATAAAATATCAAAATTTATGTAGGGTCAGGGAGGAAACAGTGACTCGGATTTTTTCGATACGCTCAAAAATATAGTAAATAATATATAATCAAAGTGATTTTTTTAGATCTTAAAGTCAGGTTACTACATTTCACTAATGTGTCATTATATTTTCATTACACTTTAAATTAATTAAACTAAAAAATAAAATATAAAAAAATAGATTTGAGTCACTGTGTACCGGTGGATGTATACAGTGACTCAATAGTGTAGTACACAGTGACTCTAATAGTATACAGTGGCTCAGTGAAAATAAAAAAGATATACTTAATCAAAATTCTTTATTATCTTTCATAAAATGACATACAAATGTAGGAACTTCAATTATGAATTAATATAATCAGTCTTAGAATTATATTTTAATTATACTCTGTTTCACACTTTAACTTCTTACGCTATTACTTTTTAAAATTATGAGATCACATTGTAGGTACTAGACTAATTTTCTACAAAAACTGAAATAATTCCTAAAAAAATAATTAACAAATGTTAAAAATTATAAAAAAATCAACTAAATAATCAAATGAGATCAAATTTCACAAAAAAAACAGATATCTAATATTTAATCGTCGTTAACTAATTCACAGTAATAAAACTAAAATCGATTGAAAAATAATAAAATGGTCTCGAAGCTGTTCCAATCATTAACGGTTTAATAAAAGCGGCAGTGGCGGGTGGTGGCGGGCGGTAGAATAAATTTCCAATAATATCTTTTAAGGGTAGCAAATGCAACACCGACCTTCTTAGATGCTTGTCTTATCGAGTCTCCATTTCTTATTAATAACAACCCTTCTTTAATGTTTTCTTGTGTTGCTTTTCCAATTTTTCGTTCTGTAGATTTTTGCCGTGACTTTCTATCAACAAAATATAATAATTAAACAAATTACCAAAAAAATCAAAAGGAAGACATAGAACTGCAAAATATAAACTGAAGTAGGTACACAGTGGCTCACGAGTCACTGTGTACCGCTTCAAATTGAGTCACTGTACACAACTCCGCCACTTTGATTATTTCATATTCAAATGGATCGAGAAATCAATCAATAAACTGAGTTAAACACACAAAGGCAATCTGCATAAACATAACTATAAGACAGAAAAAATGATTACAACATTTATTATATACTTTAGATATTAAAATCAATCAAACTTACGTTGAAATATAATTTTGTGAGCACTAAAACAAAAACACGTGGTGGCACCACTGTTCGGCGCTTGAGACGCCGGCTGACTGGTTTGTACAAGTCCGAGGACCGTTAGCTTCAAACGAGGGAGGGAGACAACAACTGTGTACGTCTTATTCTAGCCGAAGTAGTAATGAGTCACTGTAGCCGCCTGAGTCACTGTTTCCGCCTAGACAGGCTAATTTTGAGTCGGCGCCAATTAATAAAATGATTAATTACCTACTTACAGCCTTCTTCATTTGTAAGTCCTTATAACATTTAGATATTTAATAACCAGATTGTTGTTTGGCACCGACTCAAAATTAGTTTATATAAATTTTTATATTTTATGTAGGTAAATAAGCTCATTACTCAAGACTTAAAAGGTTTATTTATTTTTTGCTTTTTAGTTCTTTTTCGTCGGTTAATTTTTTTGTTAAAAAGTTTTATATTTTATGATTTTTTGTGGCTCCCATCATCTTTTAACACTCTGAGGCTAATTTCTAATTCTTCAGCATTCCTCTTGCCACTGAGCTGATGATATAACAATCCATCCATGAAGTTCCCAGGATATTGACCAGTTGAGGTTACCTCCAATATTGTAAAGACGTCTTTTCTTCAAAGCATATTAAGTGGTATTTGTCACTAAAACCAGTTTTTACATCTAACTTCTATTGTTTAGGAAAGGTATGTGTTAGAGACCTAACTAAGGACTAAAACTAAAAAGCAGTGGACTGTAACTTAAAATAATATAATCCAGATAGGTACAATAATAACGACGTTGGTAAGCGTATGAAGTGCGCGCGCGAGCCGTCGTCGGAGATCGGTAGCGAAGTGTATTGGTTGGCTGGCCGCGTCCCGCACGCCGCACCTCTCGCTCCTTCCGCTGTCCGCGACCGCAGCCGAAGATTGCCGAGTGATCGGAGGCGCCCGAACAGTATGGCTTCCATCATCAGCTCAGTTTCATGATGTGATGGTACTTAATGCAAATACCTGATTAAGTTATGAAAAGTAAACAGAAAAAATATTCGTGCCCAATTTTCGAGGTTCTCTCTCATTTTTTTCAGGATCCCATGATCAGATCCTGATGTCCTTCACATGGTACCATCCTTGTGGACCCTATCTAAAAAAAAATCATCAAAATCGGTTCATCAATAACGGAGTGAGGGCCGAACATACATACAGAAGGCTAAACGTGGCTAAGCTTTTTCGTCGGTAAATTTTTTTGTTAAAAAGTTTTTTAAAGCAATGTTTCCATGCAGAAAACGATATAGACTGCCCTGATTTCCTCCTCTCTAAGCAACGTCTCTTTTTAAGACCATGCATGCATGATGTCACGCTCATGGCACAGATCCATGTCCATATAGGACGATCAAATTTTCATCTGTTCACGAAGAGTTTATTGGAAAAACTACAAACAGTTTTGTGGTTTTCCAAACTAGTTTACATTACCCTAGTTGTCACTTTCCAGCTAATCGTCCAAGCCTCCTTTTTTTTTTTTTGTGGGGTGGGAAATCATCCTATGACTTCTCCCGCTCTGGGCGGAGTGGGAGGGCGTGTCAGACTCTTACTGACTAAAACCCACCCCTGTTCCTTCCTGCCTTTGAGTGCCCAGGGGCGAGGTAACTCTGTTTCGAATTTATCCTCAACCCCCGGGCAGGTCCAAGCCTCCTAGAGAAATAACTTATCTGTTACCATTACTTCTTCCACTCTACACCCAGGTTACTTCAGATTAGTAGGTACTTTTTTTTGTAGGTACTGACTAAAACCCACCCGTGGTCTTTCAGTTGCCTATGCGGTGACTCTTTCAAATATGTCCACGTGGCAGGAGATTAATAAATGGCCTAGGCCACAACTTGATGTATCAAGCACTAAGTACGAAGTCCTACAAAAGTGTCCATTTTCCTTTATGCACCGAGGATATAAAGAAGTGTTTTCTGTCATGGGTGCTATATTGAATCCCGAGCGTAATGAAGGATTCCAGAGTTAACCCCCGAGTGGAGCATGGGAGTGTAGATTTAACTCACGAGCGAAGCGAAGGAGTTAATAATAGACTCTGAATGCAGCGATTCGAAGGGAATACTCTACGGTCCACACCTACTGCAGGAAAACAAGCCACGAGAGGTGACGGCTGGCCACCGCTGCTAGGTGTTGCTCTCTTGATAAATTAAAACTTTTTTTCATACGAATGTTTAGTTGAGGTTTAAATTCAAAACGATGAGCGACAATCTTGCACCAAAGAGTATAATAATAATACGGGACAAGAGAGCCTTCTCGTGCCATTTCGAAGCATACTGCCGGTCGATTCTGTTAACAGCTCACCGTGAAAACTTAGGTGGAGTGAGCGTGAAGTGAACTGTCATTCCGCCTTGATTGTATGGATTGCCAGCCCACTTCACGTTCACTTCACCTAAGTTATCACGGTGAGATTTTACAGAATAGCACTACAGATTCGAAGCGCCTCTGAATTTTATTACTGGAACTAAGGCTCTATCCAAAGAGGCTCTATCTATAGGTCGTATAGGTAGCTGTAGCTCTATGGAATTTAAGGAGGTTATTTTATTCGTGATAATTTGTGGTTATTGTAATTTGTTAAAATAGTTTTCTGAACAAAATTGCAGCCGCTGCAAGTGGCTTCCGGAGGATTTCAGTCTGGCGTAGCCTCGACTCTAACCGGACAGCCATCATCTCAGTGACACGAGACGCCAGCTCACTCAGCTGTTCCTGTCCCAGTGTCACCCGCGTTGGGACAGAAGTGACACTTGCCGGAGCCAGACCAGCCTCTTGCTGCCGACAAAAATCCGCCCTTCGAGCGGCGACCTCAGTCTGAAGTTCCTCCAACTTGTGTTGGAGACGGCTGTTCTCCTCTTGCAGCTTCTTTGTCTCTTCTGTGGTCGTGCGGACAAGGAGGAACTCCACCGCCTCCTTCTGCTGCCTCCTTTAAAGCACGTGTGAACGTGCCCTTCAGGTTGCCAGACTTTGTGGCCACCTTCAGGATCACGTCCACACCGTCCATTACCTGTTGATTCAAAGCCTCCGCTGTCAAACTCTCCGTGGCAGCGGTGGTCCTAGACCGCCTTTCTCTGGCCAATCTAGACATTTCGGAGACCTCATCCGTCGCTATTACCTTGCGGCCCTCACGCCTCGCGACATTGAGCTCCGCCTTAGTGCTAATCAGTGAGGCGGTGTTCACGCGCGCCACCTGCATAGCTCCGTCGGAATCACTCACTCCGCTGGCTGCCGGCGTATCAGGCCGCTTTCAAAAGCGACCTCGGGAGTCACGCGCCGCCACCGGAGCGGGTGCTCCTAAAGGTGTCGCACGACCTCTGCCCCTCCTCGCTGTCGGGACCTTGGCGGCGGGAAGATTCTCCTCACTCGAGGACACACTCCCCGACCCCGATTGGTCCAGCCTGTCACCGCGCGACCGTTTCCCCCAAAATTTGGAGGAAACGTTCGCGCCACGCTTACCACATTCCTTGTCGGATACACTTAAAACTAAATTGGTCACGTCCTCAAAAGACTGAGTACGTGACTCCTCATGGACGGACGGGCTGACTCGCGAGCGAGCCAGCCCGAGCAGTGTTAGACTCTTACTGACTAAAACCACACTCCTGCCACGCAAGATGTCTTCTGACTTGATCAGAGCCTGTTGTTTGCGATTTCATTGTTGACTTAACATTTTGTCTACATGACATGTGTCGTAAGCGTAGGGCTGGACAGACAAAACTAAAAACAACTCTACTATAATACTATAAAACTTAATTACTAGCTTAACAAAACTTTCTTTTATTTTAGAATATTGTATATATTTTTTTTTTCTTTTATTGTTTAGGTACTTAAACTATATAATCATTATATAAATAAGTATCCTATTTTACTTTTTCGATCTTATTTCTATTGTTAACTACTAATGCTATTCTACTACAATACTCTAAAAACTCCTTTCTTTTTTTACCACTTATTAAACTACATAAACTATTTACAGACAGCTTCTCATCTAGGCCTTGCTCCGCTTCGTACCGCTCTCTAGCAGTGATCGGGCACTCTAGTAAGACGTGTAGGACCGTCTCGTCCCTTCCGGGCTCACAGGCGCACGATAAGTTATCCTTACACCTGAAGCGATTCAGGTATGCAGAAAACCCACCGTGCCCCGTGAGAATCTGCGTTGTGAGGTTTGTCGGCTCAAATTTTCGCACCACACTGTACGCCGCAACCGCGTCAGGGAAAAACAACTTTGTGCCGGAGGCTGTTGCCCTCGACTTATATCTCCCGTTCCACTCATCAAGCGACCCCAAACGGATCTGCCGTTTGACGAATGAAACGGGGCACAGATCGTAGTCCGGCCTCTTCTTCGACCCCAGGGCGGCTTCCTTCGCGAGTTGGTCGGCTCGCTCGTTTCCCTCCAATCCTGCGTGGGCCTTGATCCAGAACAAGGAGACACTCTTGTTCTGGAGCTCGCAGCGGCGAAGGGTGTCTCTTGTTTCCACTGCCAGGGGATGGGGGGAACTAACGTTTATCACCGACTGGAGGGCCGCCATGGAGTCGCTGAAGATGCCGAACGTGCTTTCCCTGCGTTTGAGCGCTTCACCAGCCGCTCGTTGAAGGGCCAATAGCTCCGCCTGATAGACGGTGCAGTAAGACGGCAGAGCAAGTTTGAGGGCCTTTACCTCGGTGGCGCTATTCCACAAGGATAGCGCCGCTCCGACCTTGCCCTCTATCTTGCTGCCGTCTGTGAAAATACGCACAGCGAAATCGCTGTGGTTCCGATATTGTTCCTCGTCTATCAGGCTGCCGAACTGCAGTGTGGTCTGCTCTGCGGGGTGCGGGGACTCGATCGCTGGAGCCATTCGCTCGACCTCCCTGTCTCCTAACACTGGCTGGGGCACCCCCCTCTTGGCCTCGTACAGCGCAGCCGCCTCGCGGATGCGAAAATCGAGCGGGAGTAACCCAGCCAGTACCAGAGCCCAGCCAGACCGTGCGGTAGGCTCTACACAGCTTTTGCGCAAACCCCCTTTGGACCACATTTAGCTGCTTATAAAATAAATAAAAATAAAAAGCCTTTTATTTCCTCCAGAAAAATTCACGCTTACAAAAATTAATTGTTTTTTTTAGTGTCAAAGGTTTTAATTATACAAATGAAAGTTTTAATTTAAAAAGTTAGATAAGTTAATAAGTTTTAAAGTTTTTAAGTTAATAGTTCCCGTTGTTTTATGCAAGTTTTTAATTAGCTGCTTAATGACCCCTAAATTGTTCGCGGCTGGTGCCCAAGCACTTGCGGCGTACAGGAGCGTTGGCTCGACTGCTGCGGTGTATATCACCCGGATGACTTCCGGGTGTAAACCCCAGCTCACCCGGGCTGCCCTGGCTAGTTGCTTGTAAATAGCTATCGCCTTCTTGCAGGCGATAGCTATGTGCTTGCTGAAGGTGAGCTTCGCATCGATTGTGAGACCCAGGATTTTAACATCTTGGGACATCCACCACCAATCCACATCCACCATCCACCATCAGACACCAATGTCGATGCCCCCCATGCTCAAACGTGGCGTGTCGTACTTCAGCCTCCGCGTAAGAACCATCGCGCAAGTTTTATGCGGCGCGAATTTCAGCTTATTTCTGACACCCCACGCTCGAACATGTTCGAGAGCGGCATTGGCCTGTCCCTCGATTTCTACTGCCGATTCGCCGACGAACACCATTACGACGTCGTCGGCGAATGCCTGGCAGTAGTAACCTCTATCCTCCAGCTGCCTCAGGAGAGGGTCCAGAAGCAGATTCCAGAATATGGGCCCCCCAACAGAACCCTGAACACACCCTTTGCTGGTTGACTTTCTGCTCTCCTCTCCGGCATATCTAACGCTGACCATCCTGTCGCTGAGATAGCTGGCGACTACTCGTCTCAAATTAACAGGACACTTTTCCTCAGCCAATCGTACCTTAATGGCGGGCCACCACGCACTGTCGAATGCTCCCTCTATATCCAGCGACACAAGCGTGACGATCTTTTTCTGTGCCAGCTTTGCGCGGATGTGATGCACGAGAGTATAGAGGGAGTCTTCGGTGCTCTTTTGGGGCATAAAGCCGTATTGGCGAGTACTAATCCTGGGGAGCAGGTAAAATTTGAGACGAGCAACCAGCATCTTCTCGTACACCTTCCCTAGCACAGGCAAAATCCCAATCGGCCTGTAGGATTTTGGGACGGTGTACGAGTCTTTGCCTGGCTTCCTGAGCACAACCACCGTTGCTTCCTTCCAGGACTTCGGGAAGTGGTGGTGCGCCAGGCATTTATTTAACAGCGACAGGAAGAATTCAGGAGCGCAATCAATGGCCTGAGAGCAAATGTCGGCAGTGAAGCCGTCGGCTCCCGGGGCCTTTTTTGGGTTGAACGACCTCATGGACCTATCAAGCTCACTTTGGGTAAACGGTGGGTCATGTCGTTCATCATGGCTCCACTCGTTTACCATTTCTGCCAGCTGTCGGGTTTGGCGATGGTCCATGTTTATTTATTTTATTTTATTTATTTATTAAAAATTACGTAAATAACACCTTAACAGCATAACGCCAAAGCAATGTTACTACCACAAAATACAATTTGAAATACTAATGAAAAAACAAATTAAATTACAATTAAAATAACAATCGAAAATACAATCAAAAACACAATTAAAAAATACAATTAAGAATACAATTTAAAATACTATTAAAATAGAATTCAAAATAAATGATACAAGTCAAAATACAATTCAAAATACAATTCAAAATACAAATCAAAATACAATTCAAAATACAATTTAAAATACAACTCAAAATACAATTCCAAATACAATTCGAAATAAAATTCAAAATACAATTCAAAAGACAATTCAAAATTAAATTTAATAAAAATGCGATTAAAAATACAATTAAAATTGCTTCTCAACATTCTCAATGCACTTCAGTGCTACTCCTGTGAATTTCATCAGGCTGCAGTGAAATATATCCACTTCATTTGAGATAATATTTAACAATCTTATGGCGCGTGACAAGGGGACAACCTTGTTCAGGTTAGTCCTAGACGGTGGCTCCTGCAGCGTTGGCGTGGGGCGACGCGCGCCCCCGCAGCCGGGCGGCGCGCGCAGTCCCAGCTCCGCTAACAGGTCGGGGTGGTGAAGCCAGCCCCGCAGCACACGAAACACGAAGCTACACAGAGCGATTTCCCTCCGCACCGCCAGTCTGCTGTACCCAACCATCCCTATTACAAGAGACTCGGGTACATGAGTGGGAAGAAGGGATAGACACCGTACAGCTTAAAAAACAAAAAACGAGTGAATTTGTTCTGAATTCTTTCCACCATGATACTGTATTTAGCCTCATGGGGGTTCCAAACAATAGCACACGTTTCAAGACGGCTCCGTACCAGTGCATTGTACATGATTTTAACCACTGCCGTATTCTGAAAGTCTTTGCACTGTCTGAGTATGAATCCAAGATTTCGGAAAGACTTGCCGCATATGTCTAAGATGTGTTCACGAAATATTAATTCCGGAACCATCTCCACCCCCAGGTCCCGCACCTGCGTGACTCGTGACATGACCACGGCCTCCATCTCATACTGATGCAGCAGAGGTTCCCTCGCGCGAGTGTAGCTCATTATACCGCATTTGGAAACGTTAAACCCTAACTTATTATCTAAACTCCACTGCACCACCCTATCAATATCCTGTTGAAGCCGTTCACAGTCTGAAGTATTTAATAGCGACAGGAACAACTTGAGGTCGTCCGCAAATAACAAACACTTCGCCTAACTTACGACTTCCGGGAGATCATTGACCATCAGAATGAAGCCTAATGGACCAATATTGCTACCCTGACTCACCCCCGAAAACGTGAAATATGGCTTGGAGACGTATCCGCCATATTCGACGTACTGCCGACAATCGCCAAGGTAGTTCGCGAAGAATTTCAGAAGGTGCGGTGTGAAACCAAATCCCGCAAACTTAGCCAACAGCACATCGTTGTCGATGGTGTCGAACGCCTTCCGAAAGTCGAAGTACGCAGTGTCCACCTGCCCCCCAGCGTCAACAACCGGCGCCAGGTATGTCATGAAAGACAGCAAGTTACTGCCCGCACCTCGACCAGTCCGGAAACCATGTTGAGCGTCGGTCAGGCGAGAAGTGACCTGATCTGAAATACACTTGTGCAACACCGATTCGAACACCTTAGCAAATGCCGACAGCACCGCCACCGGTCGGTAGCCACTAACATCAGTTCCCGAACCTCCCTTCGGGACTGGGATCACTCTAGTGATTTTCCATTGGTTGGGATATTGACCTAACTTTAAAAACAAATTTAAAATGTGCAGTAATGGCCTTTCAAACACCGCGCTACAGTCTTTAACTATATAGGGAGGTATCCCGTCTGGTCCCGCCGAATACTTGGGCTTGAGGCGGCGGAGCGCGGCGCGGAGCTCACGTAGGTCGAGCTGGCCAACGTGCACGCGCGCCGCGCCCAAGCTCGCGCCCGCCACACGCTGCGCCTCCGCGGGGTCCAGCGCCGGGCGCACCTCGTTATACACAGAATGGAAGAAGGAAGCCAAACATTCCGGACATTCTTTGTCACTCAACTCCTTTCCATCTTTTGTGACTCGAGTTTTGTTGCGTCTAGCACGCTTGCCTCTAACAAAATGCCAGAAAGATTTAGGATCGTTTTTAATATTTGTCTGCAGCCTACTCTGATAATTTTCATACGTTGACGCTAATTTGTATTTAACTTGAGTTCGATAGTAAGAAAACCATTCATAGTCGCTACTAGAACCAGTAATTTTAAATAATTTATGATACCTCCACTTTGTTTTGATATCGCGTATTAAATCAGATGTGTACCAGGTTGGATACATATATTTGCTTTTATCCCCACATTTTTTTTTCGCTGGTGTGCATTCACTAATGGCTTCATTAACTACGCTATAAAAAAACATTAATGCCTTATCGGGATCCAAAATCTCATACAATGCCTCCCAATCTATTGACTGTAAAATACTATACAGTCTGGCAAAGTCACATTTGTTAATATTCTGGAGAGTCTTTTTCACCTCCCCGACTGCTAGTTCCGCTTCCAGATTCAGCACCGGGGATGCCTGGATTAGCGGCTCTTTGTCGCGCAGTACGCGGAGATCTGCTGAAACTATCTCCAGCCTTTCCGATATGGGTTTCATGTGTTGTGCTATGTTGAGTGGTGGCTGTGGTGGTGGAGGGGAAGCCACAGGCCTGTTGACGATGGCCTGTAGTTAGAGCTGCAGGCTTCCTATTGCTTCCCTGAAATCTCGGGTCGTGAGAAGGTCCGTCTCTCGGCTACTCGGGTCCACCTCGATGTTTTTGGGCCGGTCGAGGTCGTCTTTGAGCCTTTCCAGAGCCTTACGGAGCACGTCCAGCTGGTTTGAGATACTGGTTATATTTGTATCGAGGCGTGACAGGCCCGCCCCCATGGAATCCCCTTTGGGATCTCCCGGGGCTCTTGCGCTTTCCAGCCTCGTCCTCTCGTGCTCTTTCTGGTTCCTGAGGCTCGCCGATGAGACCTCACCTTTGAGTTCCTTGATGCCGTACCCAACATGATTGGAGTCTATTCTATTCTGATTCTCATTCATTCCAGTTCTCGCAAGTATGCCTCTCGCACTTTCATGCCTCATACTTTATCTTTCTTACATTCTTCCGCATTCATTCTTATGGGTGGGACTCCTATTTTTATTTCCTAATCTGTTCTATTCTGTTCTTTATTTTTAATACTATTTGTGAGCTTACAACTACGACGAGGGGTTCAATAATTTGTACTGCTGTTATTTAATAGTTCTAAAGATTTCTTAGTTAGGTACATTCTTACATTTCTACTTATCACTAATAACAATCTTACTTATTATTAAATTCTTATTCTACTGCTTATCTATTGACATTTTATGCTTATTATCTATGCTTACATCTATATACTCTAATTATAATATATGATGAAACATAATTTCTTATTCTTTAGTTTTATTTCTTGTGATCACTTTTGTCGCTATTGCTTCGCAGTATGCGAGAAATTTACACCTATTTTTACCATGCACTATCTCTCCCACTTTATCTCTCTGTAGTTTTACATCTAACTCTCGTTCTATACTGAAACGTTCCACCTCGTATGCGGGGCACTCTAGCAAGATATGTGGGACTGTTCCGGCTATGTTCTGATCGCAGATGCACGATGGGTTGTCCTTACACTTAAAACGATTTAAGTATTCAGAGAACCCACCGTGCCCTGTAAATATTTGTGTTCTTATTGCGTTCATACCTATCTTTTGGATCGTCCTGTACGCGGCCACTGCGTCTGGGAAAAACATTTTAGTTACCGATGCGGTTTCTCCTTCCTTGTATCTTCGGTTCCATTCGTCAAGCGTCACCATACGAGCGTGTCGCCTGACGAATGAAATCGGACACGCATCATAATCTGGTTTCTTTTTACTACGTATGGCGGCCTCCTTAGCCAGCTTATCTGCCCTTTCGTTGCCCCCAAACCCTGCGTGTGCCTTAATCCAACACAAGTTAACTATCTTGCCTTGGTGGGATATGGCTGATAGGTTATCCCTGGTTTCCACTGCCAGAGGATGAAGGCAACCGTAATTTTTGACTGTTTGGAGGGCTGCCATGGAGTCACTGTAAATTCTGAATTTGCCCGGCGCGCCCCTCCGTATTCACCTCGTCGCCCTGCATATCGCCAGGAGTTCCGCCTGATAGACCGTGCAGTAGTCTGAGAGTGCCAATTTGAGAGTGCGTGTTTCGGTGTCGCTGTTCCATATGGACAGCGCCGCACCGACGCGTCCTTGAATTTTACTTCCGTCGGTGTAGATTCTTATCTCTGAGTTGGCACCTGTATCGACCTGCTCTTGGTCCACCACTAACTCGAACTCCAGGTCGACACGCTCAGCAGGATGCGGGGATTCTAATGCGGAAGACATCCGTTCCACCTCCCTATCCCCCAGCACCTCCTGGGGCACACCCCTCCTGGCCTCATATAATGTGGCTACCTCGCGGACTCGGAGGTCTAGTGGGAGTACGCCAGCCAATAGAAGCGCTGAGTTCAGGGAGACGGTTCGGTATGCCTTACACATCTTCTGCGCAACGCCGCGCTGCAAAACTCCCAACTGCTTTATTATCCCCAGCTTATTTACAGCTGGAGCCCATACACTGGCAACGTACAAGACGATCGGTTCAATTGCTGCTACGTACAGAATTTTGATCACCTCCGGGTTCAGTCCCCAGCTCACCTTAGCTGCCCGGCACAGCTGTTTGTAGACAACCATGGCTTTTTGACAGACGTTTTTTACGTGTGCATTGAACGTTAGCATGTCGTCGATGGTGACACCCAAGATCTTGATTTCCTTTGCCATGGTTATGTCAACCCCTTCCATGCTCAGTCGTGGCGTGTCATATTTTTGTCTCCTAGTAACAACCATTGCATTGGTTTTAAGTGGTGCAAATTTGAGTTTGTTTTTGACACCCCACGACCGAACATATTCGAGGGTGGCGTTGGCTTTTTGCTCAATTTCCATTGCTGTGTCACCATCGAAGACAAGGACGACGTCATCCGCAAACGCTTGAGAGTAAACTCCTCTCTCCTCCAATGCTTTAAGGAGTGGGTCCAGGATAAGGTTCCACAAGATGGGGCCTCCGATAGAGCCCTGCACACAGCCTTTACTTGTCTCTTTAGCGCACTCTTTTCCTGCGTATCGTACTCTGACCCTTCTGTCCCTAAGGTAACTATCGATGACCCTCCTCAACACTACCGGACATTTCTCTTCAGCCAATCTTACTCTTATGGCCGGCCACCAGGCGCTATCGAAGGCTCCCTCTATGTCCAATGATACTAGCACAGTTATTTTCTTTTGATCCAACTTGCTACGTAAGTGCTGCATTAAGACATAGAGGGAGTCCTCGGTGCTCCTCTGTGGCATGAAGCCATATTGGCGAGAGCTCATTCCAGGCAAAATGTAATATTTGAGGTGGGCCACCAGCATCTTCTCATAAATTTTGCCTAGAACCGGTAGTAAGCCGATTGGTCTGTAGGCTTTTGGTGTGGAGTAGTCTTTCTTCCCCGGCTTTCTGAGCACTACGACTGTTGCTTCTTTCCAAGCCTGCGGGAAGTAGCTCTGTTCCAGGCATTGGTTCAGAAGGGCCAGAAAGACATCTGGTACGCTATTTATGACCCTACTGCATATATCGGCTGTGAGGCCGTCCATTCCCGGGGCCTTTTTGGGATTAAACGATTCGCTGGCTTCCCTCAACTCTGCCATAGTGAAGGGTGGTTCGTAGTGGCTTTCTTGTTCTCCTTCGTTGACTTTTTCGGCCTCGATTCTAATGCGGCGATGATAATCATCGTCGCTATTGGATCGGTCCTCCGGATAGAAGGTTTCCGTGATAAACTTCACGGAGCCCTCAGCGTCCAACTCTTTCCCATCCCTCACCATTGGCAGGTCCTCTTCCCTACGCGTTGTTCTTCCTATCACCCCATAAATCCCCTCCCAAACCCCCTCCCTATCCTGTTTGCGGCAGAACTCCTTCCAGCTCTCGGTCTGAGCTTTTGTAGCCTCCCGCTCATAATCAAGTTTTTGTTCCAGGTACTCCCTTACGACTTTCGACCTCCGGACTGGTGCTGCACATCTTATCCTTCTTTTCCTGGTAGCGAGCTCTTTCTTCATTTTCGCGAGTTTCTCCGACCACCACGGCAAGGTAAGTTTGTCTTTTGATTTCTTGGTTGGCATAGTCAAACTACATGTTTCTTTTATGGATTTGGTAAAATTGTTAACTATTGTATCTATGTCATTGTTATTACTAATTTTATCTATTTCGGATTTCGTTAATTTGTACTCTGCTGTTAATTGGTTTAATTTCTCATGAAATGCTGGCCAATTTGCTTTTTTTGTGTTATAAATTCTAGTTGTTCTTTCAATTTTGATTCCTTTTGATCTTTCTAATTGTATGCTAAACTGTATGCCGTTGTGGTCGGAGCTCGTGAGACCTTCGTTTATCTTCCAGTCGTCTACCAAGTCGAGGATGTTCGTTGAACACGCTGTTATGTCCACATAACTACTGAAACGCCATCCTCCTCTGATTGTGTCGTAGGTCGGGGTTTCCCCTGTGTTGATTATATGAAGACCGAGTTCCCCAAGAGCACCGCACATTTCTTCTCCTCTGCTGTCGACAATTGGGCTTCCCCACCATGCACTTTTCGCGTTGGCGTCCCCTCCAACGATCAATGGCTTGGAGCCATTAGCCATATTGATTCTCTTTAATTATTCAAGATATGGCTCTAACGGCTTTCCTGGCTCAAAGTAGAGAGAGACCAATATGATCTCCCAGGCACTAGTTTGGATCCCCACCACAGCGATGTTATTCGTGGTGAGTTTTGGGTACTGTATGACATTTAGTTCCTCGTTGAAGACGGCGATTGCCGCCTTAACAGTCCCGTCCCCTACGTTGGTGCTCTGGAAGATTCTAACTCCCCTTGAGCTCCTCACTGTATTACCACCTCCTACATAAGGCTCCTGTAAAAGTGCCAATGTGATTCCCTGCTTCTCTGCCTCCACTAGGATTTCGTTCGTTGCCAGTTTTTTCCGTTGGAGGTTTGCCTGAGCTACTTTCTACATGGTGGATGTTCCCGTTGGTGGGCCTTTAGCAGTACGCAACTGTTGCTCTCGCTATTTCATCCCACTTGCTACGTACCGGGCATGCTGTGCTAAAGGCATTGTGTATTCGCCTTTTTGCAGTTTCTGCAAGCGGCTGGTACTCCGGTCATCCAGTCCGCACATTCCGTCCTCAGATGTGGGCCCCCGCAGTGACTACACATGTCGGTTGTCTCCTCACAGAACTTCTTGCTATGCCCATACCCCAGACAGCGCGTACATTGTATAAGCGGGGTCTGATCTTCTGACCTTACGCGCTGCAGATCAATATGGACATATCCCTTCTCAGTAATTCTCCTCCAGATTACCGGTGAGGCGGTTAACACGACATGTCCACTATGCGGGTTTCTGGATTTTCGTCGATATTTTACTATTAACCTAATCTCCTCTCCGTCGAGGCCGTGAAAAATATCCCAGTTTTGATTTTTGAGAGCCCTCAAGACGTCCTCATCAGTGTTTGCTGACAGGACGCCCTTAAGGATCAGCATCGGGTCCTTATTTTTTACTTCCTCCACGGTGAGGTCGGCCTCCTTAGTCTTTAGCCTGTCTTTGATTTTTTCCCTTTCTTCCTTCGACTCAAAGCCCAAAATTACCTTTCTATTCTTCGCCTTTCTTACCCTTTCCACTTTTATCCATCCTTCTTTCGCATCCACTACCTTTCTAACTCTGTCAAGGACATCCTCCCCTGTATCTTTCTCATTTTTGGAGGTGACCACAACTGAGTGTAGTGTGCGTTTATTCAACGCATTCCTGTTCCCCGCTGCTGTCACTCCCGCGTAGGTAGGGGTTTCTACTTTTCCTATCCGTTCCTTTTGGGCTTCGATTGAGGCTTTTAGCTCCTCCATCTGCTTATTGCTCTCCTGTAGCAACTTAGAGTGCTCCTCTATCCTCAACATTAGTTGGTTTGCATCCTGATTTCTCAGGTGCAAACTCGAGGTTTCGGCCCCAATCTTCCCAGTCTCTAAATCTCCTTCACCCGTCTTTCCCTTTTCCTTTCCGGTTTTTAGCTGCAACTCCGATTCTTTTACCAGATGGTAGAGCCTTTCCGTCGCTTCCTGAACAGCTGTTTTAATTTCCTTTTTCAGGTTTCTAGATTCCACGAGCTGCCGTTTGATTTTGATGAGGCAGGCCATTGCCTCCTTCGTACGGCTCTCATAGATAATAGGCGAGGGCGGTGGTTCTGTCGACACTCTGCGAGGTGCGGCTGCCGTCAGACTGTTCCCCAGCTGCCCCAGCAGCTCCACGCTCTGCGTGGGTGTCAACTTTGAAGTTATCCTTGATGGTCCTGCCTGCATCGTTGGGCTAGTCGTGGTGCTCTGTCTCCGTTCAAAGGGTGCAATGAGTGAGGTTCTGGTCCCCCCCTCCGCACTCTGTGGGCTCTTACTTTGCGAGTTGGTGGGTGTCTTCTTGACAGGTGTCCGTATGCCAATCATTTTTAGAAAAATTTAGGGTTAGTCCAACGTCAAGGATACGAGGTATTGTAAAAGATACCCCGGTCAGTAAAATAAGTGTATAAAAGTGTATAATAAAATAAATAGTTTAAAAGTAGATTCAAAAGAATCTTGTCGGGTTCTGTCCTATATATGCTTTCTGTCTTGTTTGAGTCCGCGGTCAGGAGTTCGACAAGCGTGCTCTAGTTGAACCTACTGTCCAGGTGAGAACGATATGTACGGCGATAAAAATTTCCCACTTATAACTCTATCAACGCCCGAGTTTGAGAGAAAGGCGGTGGGAGAATAGTGCCGTAAATTTACAATGATGGTATGTGCGGGTTCTGTGAGAGTAACCAGTTTCTATACTTGTATTCTCAATTAAAAAGAACAGTAAACAATATACAAAGAGAAAAAGAAGTGAAAAAAAAATTTTTTTAGGAGTCTTGCTCTATCAACTTATATCAGACGTTTGTCTGCAGTCGTTTGGGCTCCAGGAGTCACCCCTTGTCAAAATATGGTCAAAGAAAACGAAATTTTTTTTTGACTCTACGTAGAGTCAATTCCTACAGTTCATCGGGTAGCTCTCTCCAAGCCCTTTCAGATGAACCCAAACACGGCGTACCTACTCCAAATGGTTCCAGAGAAAACCCGATCCAAAAATTTGGTTTTTTGTCTGGAATTGTCAGCCAAAATGGCTAAACAAGGTTTTCTCCCGAACCGTCCAGCAGAATACCACCGTGCTTGGGCTCCCCCGACTGGGCCCGGCGAGATCCACGCTTTGGGATAGTTTTCAGGCTGAAAACTTTATGACTCCTGAAAACCACTGAAAACGAAATGAATGGTTGGGGAAGAGCCAGCCAATGTCCCCAGAGAAAGCGCGAGTCTTCCACGACCTCTGGTTCGGGAGTTATCCGAGTCTGAAAAATGGTTTGACAGCTCAAGAACTGTCAAAGTCAATTTTCAACCCGGTATAACTTCCCTTACAATGATCGTAGAACACCCGCGCTTGGACTTTTATAGCTCAGCTCGTCCCGCTCCGTCACGTAAGATGATTTTCAGGATCCTGAAAATTTTCAGCACCAAAGAGCCTGAAACCCCCTGGATCGGACAGAGGTTGCCCCCCCGAACACCGAAGTGAATACCACGGCCCGCTACGACGTTCGAGCTCGGAGCTATGATGGGCCAAAGTTTTCCAAGATGGCCGCCCTTATGTCAACAGCTGACTTTGCGAGGCTATAACTCCGCCCCCGTTCGTCGGAGAGAGACGCGGTCTCGGAAACAGTGCACAGCCTGACCTCCCCTATCCGACAATACTGGTTTCAGGGCTGAAAATTTTCAGGCCTGAAAAACGCCTGAAAGTTTACAAGAATTGTTCCCGCGTCTATTGCGCTGGAAACTACGGAAATCCGCACTTTCTACACCCAATGGCTCCGGAGATATTCTCAGTTGAAATTGTCAACCACAAAAACCAGAATGACTGAAAAGTCTATTATCTCCGTTTATGGAGCTATTGGGGGCGACTTTGGGCTTAAACTGGTCGGAGTTAGTACTCCAAAGACATTTCCGTGGTCAAATTATTTTTATATCTATTTATTTCTATTTAAAATGAAAAAATCATAAAAAATTCAATATCTTCGCTACCCTTTAGCCTAAAAATTTGGACAAAATGTCAAAATTTGCATAAAATAAGGTTCTATGAGATGATTACAGAAATACTTAAATTTTAATATTTTAGGGTAGTTAATTGCTGAAAAATCTAAAAAATTTACAAAATCTATATTAATTGCTAAAATAATCAACAAAAAATTTTAAACTTAAGCTAGATCTGGTCTTTCCACGAGCGCGCAACAGTATTCACTGGAAAAACTATATGTCCTGCCTGAAAATTTTCCAGGACAGGGGTCCGAAGTCTGGAACTTCAAATATTTATTTTTCGGTACCTGATGCAGATAAAATTTTTGCAGAAGCGTCGTTGGTCTTGTCTATATTCTGTCTTTCAACTCTCGAAATTTCAGCTACCGGTGACACCCCGTTTGGAAAACACGTGGTCCAGTTTGAAGGTTATGTTCACAGTTTTCCGCCGTTTTCTCAGGAATGCGCAGTCAGAATTTTTTCCACCTGATATCGCTGGATGCCTCTTCGTGTGCCTCGCAATATAGCGTGACAAAAAATTGGGGTCCTCGATCGTTCTCCGGAGTTATAGGGCTCCGAAGTTTTCACAAGTTTGCACTTTTCCACTTTTTCACCAATTACTTTTTTCCCGGCGTTTTCCGGCTCACGGGGTTTTCGCGATCACTTGCGCGTCACTGAGACGGTTCTTTTCGTGTATAGCACGACTAGGTAGCTTTAAAAAATACCACTTAAAACAATTTTTTACTGCGGAGCTCTACGAAAACGTGGTGTTCTCGGGCACGGTTGGACTCAGACTGGGTTAGGTTTTTTTTTTTTTTAAACTTCTACCCCCAACATAATTGGAGTCTACTATCTGTCTACTTACTTTCATACAAGTTCTCGCATTTATGCTTCTCGCACTTTCTTTCCTCATACTTTATCTTTCTGTCATTCGTCTTCATTTTTGCTTTTTATGGGTGGGATTCCCAACTATCACCTATTCATTTCTTTCTACTACTATTATTATTATAGATGTCTTTGTTTTATTCTTTCCATTATATTTGGGTTTTTCAATAAAAACAGGGAGAAAACATTTTTATTCTTTTTAGCTTTCCTCGTACATTTAAACTTAAGACTAGCCTTATGACTATTTTTATACAACTTTAGGTAGGTATTGTTACAAAAAAAAACAGGGTGAAAAGTTTTATTTGCTGGTTTCTTATCCATCTATTCTTAACTACTCTTATAACTAATTACAGTTTTATGTTTACTTTCTATTACACTATTATACTATTTTACTCTTCCTTATCCTATTACATTTGGCCGTTTCCAGTTTTGCCTTAGCCTTATACAGGTATTACAGAGAAGGAGGGAGCAGTTCCAATTTTTGCTCTTGGTTATTTATTTTCTTATTTCTAGACTCTAAGATATTGTAATTATTACATATATTAACTTAATTATTACTCAACTTACTTATTTTATGCAAGTCACTAATATACATTATTATACTATGACAGCATATTTGCTTATGCGGTTTTGTTTCGTTTTATTACTATGGACGCTATTATACTACAATACTCCATAAATGAGTCTCTGCTTTTTCCCGTCATTAATTCTGGTACATTTTTAGGAACCAATTCCACGGCGAGTTGCTGTTCTAACTCATACCTAATTTTTGCAGTGATTGGGCAATCGAACAGCGTGTGTAGAACCGTCTCCTGGACACCAGGCTCGCAGGCGCACGATGGGTCCTCCTTACACCCGAAGCGTTTCAGGTATGCAGAGAACCCACCGTGCCCCGTCATGATTTGCGTGGTTATGCTCGTGTGAGCCATTTTTCGAACCACGCCGTACGCTACCACCGCGTCTGGGAAGAAGATTTTTGTGCCCGAGGCAGTGAGACCCGACTTGTATCTCCCGTTCCATTCATCAAGCGTTTCCGACCGGATTCTTCGCTTGATGAATGATACGGGACACAGATCATAGTCCGGCCTCTTCTTCGACTTCAGGGCGGCCTCCTTCGCGAGCTGGTCGGCTCTCTCGTTTCCTTCCAACCCCGCGTGGGCCTTAATCCAGAACAAGGACACCTCCTTGCTCTGGAGCTTACAGTGACGTAAGGCATCTCTGGCTTCCACGGCTAAGGGGTGGGAGGAACTGGAGTTGGTTACCGACTGAAGAGCCGCCATGGAGTCGCTGAAGATTCCGAACGTAGCCTCACCGCGCTTGAGCACCTCACCTGCTGCTCTTTGTTGGGCCAGGAGTTCAGCCTGGTAGACGGTGCAATATGACGGCAAAGCAAGCTTGAGAGTTTTCGTTTCGGCGGAGCCATTCCACAAGGATAGCGCCGCCCCAACCTTGCCCTCAATCTTGCTGCCGTCGGTGAAAATCCGCACAGCAAAATTGCTGTGGTTGCGATACTGTTCCTCGTCTACCAGACTTTCAAACTCCAGGCTCGCCAGCTCCGCGGGATGCGGGGCCTCCAGAGCTGGGAACATCCGCTCCACTTCCCTACCTCCTAGCACGGGCTGGGGTACCCCCCTCTTGGCTTCGTAAAGCGCAGCCGCTTCCCGGATACGAAGGTCGAGCGGGAGCATCCCAGTCAGTACCAGGGCCGAGTTTAAAGAAACCGTGCGGTATGCTCTGCACATTTTTTGCGCGATTCCGCGCTGGACGGTCCGAAGATGTTTAATTACGCATATCTTTTTGGCAGCCGCTGCCCAAACGCTAGCAGCGTAAAAAATTATGGGCTCTATTGTTGCTACATACATAATCCGGATTACTTCCGGGTGAAGCCCCCAACTGACTTTTGCGGCTCTAAACAGCCGTTTGTAAATCGCAATTGCCCTCCTGCACACGAGTGAGACATGGGTGTTGAACGTTAGTCCGCTATCGATGATTACGCCAAAAAGCTTCATTTCTTTCGATATGCCAACGTCGATCCCCCCCATGCTCAGGCGCGGTGTGTCGTATTTTTGTTTATTGGTTATTACCATAGCTGTGGTCTTGTGCGGTGCGAATTTAAGTTTGTTCTCGACACCCCACGCCAGAACATGACTGAGAGCGGCGTTGGCACATTCCTCCACTTCTAGCGCAGTCTCCCCGTCGAAAACCAAAAGGACATCGTCCGCAAACGCCTGGATGTAATATCCCTTTCCTTCCAGCGCTTTAAGTCTAAGGATACGAGCGTTATTATCCTTTTTTGTTTCAGTTTTTTATTAACGTGCTGCATGAGAGCATAGAGGGAGTCTTCGGTGCCCCTCTGCGGCATGAACCCGTACTGCCGGGTGCTCATCCTAGGTAAAAGGTAGAACTTCAGGCGGGCCACCAGCATCTTCTCAAAGATCTTTCCCAATATAGGCAACAGTCCGATCGGCCTGTATGACTTAGGAGTGGAGTAACACTCTTTACCAGGCTTCCTTAGGATCACTACTGTTGCCTCCTTCCAGGCTGCGGGGAAACAATGATGCTCCAGGCACTTGTTCAGGAGCTCTAGGAACAATCCTGGGTCATCACCTATAGCATGACGACAAATGTCAGCTGTAAAACCGTCCGAACCCGGTGCCTTCTTCGGGTTGAAGGACTCAAGCGAGTTTTTTAGTTCCGCACTCGTGAAAGGTGGATCGCAGAAACCAATTTGCTCACCAGAGTTCACGAGCTCGGCTTTCATTCGGACGGATCGGTGATGGGCGTTGTCGAATTCCGGGAGATCTTCTGGGTAAAAGGTTTCGGCTAAGAGTTCCACTGAGCCTTTAGCATCCAGCACGTTGCCGTTCCGTTCCAACGGCAGATCCTCCTCCCTGCGTTGTGTCCTACCTATCACCCTATATATCCCCTCCCAGACCCCCTCTCTATCCTGTTTCCCACAGAATTCTTTCCAGCTCTCGGTCTGAGCTTTGGCTGCTTCTAACTCATACTCTTCCTTCTGTTTTAGGTACTCTCCAACGACCTTCGCCCTCCGGATTGGGGCAGCACAGCAAATTCTGCGCTTCTTGGTGGCGACAGATTTCTTGAGCTCGGCGAGTCTCTCGGACCACCACGGCAAGGTAAGTTCCTCTTTCACTTTTATGGACGGAATTGTAAGCGTGCATGCCTCGTCTATTGCTTTTGTAATGTTATCTACCATCTTATCTATTTCTTTTGTGTTTTTAATTTTGTTTATTTCAACTATTGTAATGTTATGGTCTATTTTTAATTGGCCAAATTTCTCATGAAATTTGGGCCAATTGGCTTTTTTGGTGTTAAATTTCCTGGTTGTTCTTTCGATTTTTATGCCTTTCGATTTTTGCAAGAGGATCCCAAACTTGATGCCGTTGTGATCCGAGCTCGTGAGTCCTTCGTCTAGTCTCCAGTCGTCAATCAGGTCCAAGATGTCGTTGGAACAAGCGGTAATATCTACAAAACTGCTGTACCGCTTTCCTCCTCGGATAGTATCAAAGGTCGGGATTTCCCCTTGGTTCAGTATGTTCAGGTGCAGCTCGCCGAGAGTTCCTGCCATAACCTCCCCTCTGGGGTCGACCGTCGGGCTACCCCACCATGTGCTCTTTGCATTGGCGTCCCCTCCAACGATCAGTCTCCTGGAACCGACTGCGAGCCATATTTTCTTGAGATGTTCCAAATAAGGCTCGATAGGTTGTCCTGGCTCAAAGTAAAAGGAGACAAGCGTGATCTCCCAGGCACTGGTCTGGATTTCCACCACTGTGATGTTGTTCGTGGTGTTGCGGGTACTGTTTAACTATTAAATTGCTATTAAAGACAGCTATTGCCGCTTTAACAGTCCCTTCTCCAATGCCAGTGTTCTGGAAGATTCTAACGCCCCTGTGACTCCTCATTACTTTTGCGCCGGCCACATAAGGTTCTTGTAGAAGTGCCACCGCTATTCCGCGTCTCGTAGCCTCGATCAGAAGCTCGTTGGTGGCCAGCTTCTTTCGTTGGAGGTTGGCCTGCAGTACTCCATATGAGGTTTTTCCTGTCTGGGTGCCCTTAGCAGTACGCCACGGTCGATCTGGCCACGTCATCCCATTTTCTTCGAAAAAACCTAAGCAGCGAGTGCATTGGACCAACGGTGTCTGATCCTCAATCCTAACTCGCTGGAGGTCGATATGCACGGTCCCGATTTCCACGGCCCTTCGCCAGATGATGGGCGAGACGCTAATGATGACGTGACTTATGTGGGGATTTCGTGTCCTTTTCCTGTATTTAACAACAACCCTGTTCTCCTCGCTGTCGAGACGGTCAAAAACCCCCTTGTTCTGGTTCCTCAGTGCTTTAATTATGTCTTCGTCGGTATTAATGACTAGGACATTTTTGAGGATCAGAAGCGGGTCCTTGTTTTTGACCTCCTCCACAGTGAGGTCTACTCCTTCTTTTTGAAGTCGGGTCTTAATCTGACTTCTTTCCTCCTCTGTTCCCAAACCTATTATCACCTTCCTATCCTTGGCTTTTCGCACTTTCTCCACCCTTATCCACCCGTTTTTGGCGTTTACCGCCTCCCTCACTCTACTGAGAACCTCGTCGCCCGTCTCAGTTTCATCCTTGGAGGTGACCACAACTGAGTGCAGTGTACTGCGCCTTGGCAGTGACTTTGCGACCTGAGTTGCGGCCACACTCGCATATGTGCCCCTCTCCAATAACTCCTTCTGGTAATCCATCTTCTCCTTAAGCTCCTCTATTTTCTTGTTATTTTCCGCAAGAAGCTTAGTGTGCCGTTCCATAGTTTTTACTATGTAACTATTTGCGTCATTTTCTTCGGGAGAGGATGGTTTTGTGGCAAGTGATCTTTTATCTGCCAGTACCAGCCCTTCCTTTGTCCCTTTTTGCTTTGCCACCTTCAGCTCTAGTTCGGCCTCTTTTACCAGTTGGTAAAGTCGTTCTGTGGCTTCAACGATACCGTTTTTTATTTCCGTCTTTGTATTTCTGGAGCTGCTTAGGTGAAGCTTTGCCTTCGTTAGGCAGGCTTTTGCCTCCGCAGCTCGGTCCGCATATTTAACCTTAGACGTTGGACTTGCTTCAGTGGACTTCCTCGTTGTGGTTACAGTCGCCACTTTGCCTTCCTGCGTCAAAGCAGTCTTAGCAGTGGTTTTAGCAGGGCCGGCCTGCGACGTCTTGCCTGATGTAGAGGCGATGGGGCTGGTTTTAGTGGCTTCCCACTCCCCTATGCTGCGTCTTACACTTTGGGAGGCAACTGTCCCAGGCTTGAGTGGTGACTTTTCACCGTCAGTCGCTTTCTGCGGTGTTCTAAAGCCAAACATGTTGGGTGTATGCGTCAGAAGCTTATTCTAAAAACGTCAATAGGGACGTTCGTCAAAAGGGACGATATATAAAATTAAATTAAATTAAAAAAATTAAAGAGTCCAATATGAAAAACGAAACAAAACCGTAACTATTCTTAAAAAACTATGGTACTTAAACAGAGAAAGCTTATAACGTCTATTCGAGACTCTACCCAGGCTTGGATGACTTCGGGCAGTCCTCAAGGGCTCCACATAGGCCTCAATAACCAATTATGATTGTAAAAAAAACTATTTTCCGCTTTTTTAGCAGATTGGCTCTATGTAGAGTCCACCCAGTGCCACCACCGAACAGAGCCCGCCGAGCCCGATCCAACGATCCCAAACACGACGCACCTAGCCCAAGGGGTCCCGGAGCTATCACAATTAAAAGATTCTGGTTACCATTCAAGATGGCGGCCAGAATATAGTCAAAACCCTGCAGCTCCGCAACCACCAGGCCGAATCGCACCGTGCTTGGGTCTATCTTAACGAGCCCGACGAGACCAACACGATGACAGCCCTTTCAGGCTGAAAAATTTTCTCCTCCTGAAAACTCCCGAAAGTCAGCCCACATGAAAGACAAAGCTCAGTCAATCTGCGAGAAACAAACCCCGCCGCTCTACGACCCTCCGTTGAGGAGATATGGGAGTTTAAAAATTTCCAAAGATGGCGGACAGCTGTCAAAGTCAGTCTTTGACAGACAATATCTCCTCTTTGGCTGGCCGCAGACCGTCCGTGTTCGAGTTCTCTCGACTGGGCGAGACCCAGTCTATCCGCCCGATCTGGTTTCAGGCTGAAAACTTTTCAGGTCCTGAAAACCACTGAAAAGGCTCAAGCCAGGTAGGGGAGGTCAAGCCAACGTCACCGAAGAAAACCCGAACGCTCCAAGACCCCCGGTTCGGGAGTTACACGGGTCTGAAAAAGCGTCTGACAGTTCGTGAACTGTCAAACTCAATCTCAAACCCGGGCTATCTTCCCTTCCAATGGCCGTAGAACGCCCGTGCTTGGGTTTATTTGGCTCAGCCTCACCCGCTCTAGCGAGCAAGGTGGTTTTCAGGATCCTGAAAACCCACAGCGCCAAAACACTCCGAAGCAGGCGGACCGGATGGATATCACCCTCCCTTGTACAACTGCGAAAACCGCAGCTTTCTAAGTCAAGTGAGTCCGGAGCTATGTCGGGCGAAAGTTTCTCAAAATGGCGCCCAAAATGGCGGCTACTTGTGTAAAACTAGCAGTTCTTGGCCGAAAATGGCCGAGTTTGGGCTCTTTGGATTGGGCTTGAAGAGCTCAGTCCAGATTTTTTAGTTCTAGCCCTGAGAAACTTACCCCCGATTTTATAAACACAAAAAACCCCCTAAATTTAGATAAAACGTCAACAATACAATAACTACACACTAAAATCAGTCAAAACTTAAATTAGGGCTATATCTAACTTAACCTAATTTTTGGGTAGTGGTCCCAGAGATATCACACCTTTTTTTAGCAACCCTCGTTGCAACCCCAAAATTTAAAAAAATCCTAACTTGTAAACTAAAAGAGATAAAAATCTGAAATTTTGCTATAATCTAAAGAAGACAAAGGTGCATCGATTTCCAAAATAAAAATGGGGGGTCGTCGCGACAAATAATTAAATATGGATTTTTGAAATCTTAGCAAATTTTTAAAACTCAATATCTCTGAAACCACTTAAACTTTTTTGCTGCTCGAAGCGCCGTTCTGGTGGACTCGACGTCCCGCCTCGAAGCCGCCAGATGGTTTCAGCCGCCCTCAACTGGAACCAGTTGCACGTGGCCACGTGGTTTTTTGTTTTTCGGGATTTCCTCAGAAGGCGTGGCCCGAAAAATTCAGCAAGCAGCACCAAACTGTAGGCGTCAATGAGACGCGTCGTTTGACACAATAAAATATAGGTGTCGCCGATCTCCTTCTCGCAGCGTTTTAATTTTAAGATTAAGTTTTACACACTTTTTCACTTTTTTGTGATTTTTTCACTTGTCAAGGCACTTACACATGCGCGGTTTTCACTATCGGGTAGCCCGTATTTTTACGCAACTTTTGGTGGTAAACACGATGTGATACGGTTAAAAAATACCACTTTTCCGAATTTCTTGAAACTTTTAAGCGCGGAGCATTGAAAACGTGTGCTCGTCGCGGGGGGAAGCCGCGGACGGTTAGGTTAGGTTAGGTTTTTTTTTTTTTTTTTTTTTTTTTTTTTTTTTTTTTTTTTTTTCTGGACTAGTTCCGCCAACTGTACTGGCGCCTATTTTATACCTAAATCCTCATCCATACCAGTTCTCGCAATACATGCCTCTCGTACTTTCATGCTACATACTATATCTTTCTTATATCCTTCGCCATTCATTCTGTGGGTGGGACTCCCACTTTACTTATTCCTAATCTTCTATTTCTTATGAACTTTCTTTATTTTATAACACGGGGAAAATAATCCACACTACTTCGGTTTTTTATTTTACATTCTTAAATTTACACTTATTCTTATATATACTAGTCACACATTTATATACTGCTAATTTTTTATACATTTATTTCTTAAATCTATTTTACAACTTTTCTTAACCTACTGTTTAACAATTATTATGCTTACGTCCTATGTTTACATTATTATATTTACACAATATATTAGGCAAACATAGTTGTTTCATCTGGTTTTTTGTTCTTATCTAAAACTTTCTGAGCCATATTCTCACAGTAGGCAATAAAGACAGTCCTATGTCTACTTGAAAAGACCTGTGCCACGCTTTCCCTCTGCAGTCGCATGCCCACCTCTTGTTCCAGATTGTATCGTTCTCTCGCGAAAACGGGACAATCCAGAACAAGATGCGGAACTGACTCTGCTGCATCAGGATCGCAGGTGCACGATGGGCTCTCCTTACACTTGAAACGATTCAAGTATTCTGAGAACCCACCGTGCCCCGTTAGGACCTGCGTGAGCACGCCTGTCGGCCTCACCCGTTGTACAATACGGTAGGCTGCTATGGCGTCCGGAAGGAACATTTTCGTCACCGAGGCCGTCTCGCCCGACACATATCTCCGGTTCCACTCATCAAGCGAATCCAAACGGATTTGACGCTTGATGTATGAAACCGGACACTGGTCATAGTCTGGCTTCCTCAGTGACGACAACGCTGCCTCCTTAGCCAGCTCGTCCGCACGCTCGTTCCCCGGCAAGCCCGCGTGGGCCTTGACCCAGAAGAAAGAAAAATCTTTGCCCTGGTCCAACGCCTGAGCCAAATTGGCTCTTGCGCGGACCGCCAGAGGGTGGAGCGAGCCATGGCCTGTCAGTGTCTGCAATGCTGCCATTGAGTCACTGTACAAGCCATAGCTCGTCTCTTTGCGCTTGAGGATCACGTCCGTTGCCTTGCAAATGGCCAGTAATTCCGCCTGGTAGACCGTGCAGTACGCGGCGAGGCTAAGCTTGAGGTTCTGGACTTCCCCTTCATTATCCCACAAGGATAATGCGGCTCCGACCTTCCCCTCAATCTTGCTGCCGTCAGTGAAGATTCGCACTGCCTGCACGTTATGGCTATCTACTAGCTGTTGGTCCGCCAGGCACATGAATTCCAAGGCCATTTGTTTAGCAGGGTGAGACGTCTCTGCAAATCTAACCATACTCTCAATCTCCCGATCTCCTGGCACATACCGGGATGACCCTCTCCTTGCCTCATACAGGGCGGCTGCCTCTTGTATGCGGAGGTCTAGAGGTAGTATCCCGGACAGCACCAGAGCCGAGTTTAGTGAGACCGTACGGTAAGACTTGCAGAGTTTCTGGACGAATCCTCGTTGGACTGAGCCTAGCTTCCTCCGTATACCCAACTTTTTCGAAGCGGGAGCCCAGGCTCCAGCCGCATACGTGACTATAGGCTCTATGGTGGCAGTGTATATGGTGTGGATAATGTCTCTGTGCAGGCCCCAGCTGACCTTTGCCGCTCGTGCAAGCTGTTTATACACTTCGGCTGCTTTTTTGCAGACGTTAACGACGTGTTCCTCAAATGACAACCTGTCGTCGATGGTTAATCCCAGCAGCTTCATGCTCCTCACTATGCCAATGTCGACCCCGGCCATGCTCAGAATTGGAGTGTCGTACTTAAGCTTGTTGGTTATTACCATCGCACAGGTTTTGTGCGGTGCAAACCTCAGCTTATTTCTGACGCCCCAACTCTGAGCATGGGCGAGGGCTGCATTGGTAGTTCTGGAGACTTCAGCCGCCGTATCACCATCCACGACCAAAACAATATCGTCCGCAAAAGCCTGCACAAAGAAGCCCCTCTTCTCCAGATCTTTCAACAGTGGGTCCAGTATAAGGTTCCAGAATATGGGACCACCGATTGACCCTTGGACACAGCCCTTATTTGTCTCTCTCATGCATTCCTCCCCAGCATACCTTACTCTTACTTTCCTGCAGTCGAGGTAACTGTCAAGTAGCCTTCTAGTGTTTACCGGGCACTTTTCCTCAGCCAGCCTGACTTTGATTGCCGGCCACCAGGCGCTATCGAAGGCACCCTCTATATCCAATGACACCAGGACAATTAGCTTCTTCAGCCTCAACTTGTCCTGCACGTGCTTTATTAGATTACAGAGGGCGTCCTCAGTGCTCTTCTGGGGCATAAAGCCAAACTGACGAGTACTAAACCGCGGCACGAGCTGCCACTTAATCCTCGCCACTACCATCCTCTCCAGGACCTTCCCCAAGACCGGCAGGAGACCTATCGGTCTGTATGACTTGGGGTTCGTGTAATTATCCTTGCCCGGTTTTCTGAGGACCACCACCGTTGCCTCTTTCCAGATGTCCGGGAAATGTGCCAATTCTAGGCATTTATTGTACAGGGCAAGGAAAGCGTCCAGGTCCTGGTAGATCGCTCGACTGCAGATGTCCGACGTAAAACCATCCCCTCCGGGAGCCTTCTTGGGATTGAAGCGTGCCATGGCTGTCTTTAGCTCCAGCGGTGTAAATGGTGGGTCAAGATATTCATCTTGACGCCACTCATTTACCCGACTGGCTTCTTCCCTAATGAGCCTATGTTCTGCGGTGTCCTCTTGTGCTGTGTCCTTCGGAAAGAAAGTGTCGGCAAGTAAGGCTGCCGATTCCTTCGGGTTCAGGAATGCACCATCGCTAATTAGGGTCATATCTTCTTGTCTCCTGGTGGTCCCCCTGATGACTCGATAGATTCCCTCCCAGATGCTTTCTCCATCCTGTTTCTCGCAAAAGGCTTTCCAGCTGGCTGTTTGGGCTTTCTTGGCTTGGTACTCATATTCTTCTTTCGCTTTCAGGTACTCGCCTACGACCATCGCTCGGCGGACCGGTGCAGCATTGCGGATGCGATTTTTCTTCCTTTTGACCTCCTTCTTCTTTGAAGCGAGATCCTCGGACCACCACGGGATGTTAATTTTTTGTTTTTTGCTGTGTTTTGGGATAGCCTCGTCACATGCTTTTGCAATTGCTTTTTCATACCTCTTTACCAATTGTTCGAGGTCTTCTTTATTGTGAATCTGATTAATATCCCCCAAGCTTACGTTATTTTCAATTTTGAATTCCCTTAATTTACTTTCAAAAATTTCCCAATTTGCTTTCTTTGTTTTATATCTACGCGTTGTCCTAATAATACTAGTCCCTTTTTCCTTTTTTAAACTAACGTTAAATAAAATGGTGTTGTGGTCCGAGCTTGTTACCCCTGTATCGATCCGCCAGCCGTCTACCATGTCAAACAGGCCGAGCGAACATGCCGTGACGTCCACATGGCTTTTGTAAACTACGCCGCCTCTTACCGTGTAATAGGTCGGCGTATCGCCAGTATTCAGCACCTGAAGCTCCAACTCTTCAAGGGTCCCGGACATCTCTTCTCCCTTGGGGTCTTCTATGGTACTTCCCCACCAGGTACTCTTTGCGTTGGCATCTCCGCCTATCAGCAGTAGTCCGGCGCCCAGCTCCAACTTTATATTGGTCAGCTGATCCAGGTAAGGCCCTATTGGTTGACCGGGCTCAAAGTAATAAGAGACTACTGCGATTTCCCAGGCTTTGGTCCGGATCCCCACCACAACGAAGTTGTTAGTGGTGAGTTTCGGGTACGGAATGACATCCAAGTCATCATCAAAGACGGCTATTGCCGCCTTTACCGTCCCACTTCCTTCAACCTCGCACTGGTAGACTCTCGCGCCCCGGTAGCTCCTCATACTCCTAGCCCCTCCCACATACGGCTCCTGGATCAGTGCCCATGCGATGTTTCGCTCACTGGCCTCTAGAAAGAGTTCGGTGGTCGCCAGTTCCTTCCTTTGTAAGTTGGCTTGGGCTACTGCGTAACCTCCAGTTGGGGTGCCTGCCCTGTCGCCAGTCTCAACTTCAGCAATATGCTACCCTGGCTCTGGCCAGAACCTCGCATCTCCTTTTAACTGGGCATTCGTCGCTGAACGCGTTATGTGCCGCGTTTTCCAGCTTCGCCCGCACGCAGTTACAGCACGATGGAGCTGCTCCAGCCAGCCAGTCAGCACATTGCGTCCTCATATGAGGGCCCCCGCAGTGGCTGCATTTCTCCACTTGTTCCGTACAAAGTCGTCGTCCATGCCCGAAACCCAGGCACAGGGAGCACTGAACAAGTGGAGTCTGATCCGCCACTCTGATCCTTTGTAGATCAATGTGGACAGACTGCCTATCTTGCAATCTGTTCCACAATTTTGGCGAGACCCTGAGGACCACATGGTGAGTGTGGGGGTTTCTGGTCCTCTTCTTAAAAAGAACCTCTGCTCGGTCTTCCTCCTTCGTCATGTCTTCAAATACGTCTCGATTTTGATTTCGAAGAGCTTTTAGTATGTCTTCGTCCGTATTGTAAGTGAGGACGTCTCTCAGGATCACCAACGGGTCCCTATTTTTGACATCCTCCACCCTTAATACCCCCCCCCACACTTGCCAGTCTCTCCTTGATTTTTTCCCTATCCTCTTCCGTTTTGCAACCCAATACTACTTTCCTATCTTTCGCCTTCCTAACCCTGTCAACAGTGACCCATCCCTCCTTCGCGTTTACCGCTTTCCTTATATGGTCTATTATTTGGTCTCCGGTTTCGTTTTCTTTTGCGGAGGTAACCACCACAGAGTGAAGCGCCGTCTGCTTTGGAGGCTGCTTGACAGGCCGACTTGCCACTACGCTAGCGTACGAGAACTTCTCCATACGCTGCTCACTATCTTTGAGCGCCTCTTTCAAACTGTCAAGCTTCTCGTTGTTTTCACGCAGATTTCGGCTGTGGTCCTCCAGTACCCTTTTGAGGGTCTCTAACTCCGTCCCAGAGAACAACTTTTCCCCTTCTCCCTGAAATTGCGTCCCCTTTGTTTCCAATTTGGCCATTTGGGGTGGGGCTCGTCCCTTTTCCTGCTCGGACTCCTTTACGAGCAGGTAGAGCCGGTCTGCCTGGGCCTTGACCTCGTCCTTAATCTCACGTTTTAGGTTTTTGGAGTTAGTGAGATGGGCCTTTATTTTTACGAGGCAAACTCTAGCCTCCGCGACTCTGGATTTCGCCACCGGTGGACTCAGGCTGACAATCTCAACGGATGCTCTCCGTGACGTTTCTGGTGTCAGCCTAAGTGGAGCGTCTTCAGGCGCCTTCCTCACGAAACTAGATTTTATTGGGGGGGTCTGCTTTTTTGTCTGCTGCCCAGCCTCCCATTCTCCCACACTCTTTCTAACGTTTTGTGTGGAGGGTCCGGCCTCCTCTGTAACGTTCTGTGGGCTTTTGTTTGGCCGGTTTACCGGCTTACTGACAGGTGTGCGATTCATTTCCTTGGTGTTAAATCGGATTTGACTAGTCCAACGTCAGTGAGGTATGTAAATGGTACCCCAGTTGTGTAAAAGTGTGTAAATGTGTATAAATGTGTGTAAATAAAAGTGTAAAGAGCACCCAAGTAACACATACGTGCTGAATAAAGATTGAGTAAGAGCAATCATCAAGAGCAAAAGCTGAATACTAAGCTGAATAACGTCTGAGTAGACGGTACTCAGACGTTATTCAAACAAAAAGGGCCCCACTTTTGAATGCTTAACGCTGAATAACATCTGAGCAATATCTGAGTAGGAGCTTAATAACGTTTCAGTTAGCTTAATAACTTTTGAATAGCAGCTCACATTGTTTTTATTAAGCTCTTACAACTGAGTTATTCAGCTTAGTCGAATTGGTTATTGTATTCAGAATTTATTAAGCATTTAAATTATTGTTCCCATTTTTGCAAACAATATTCATAAAAAATGTGAAAAGAATTAATTCAATGTCGATGTCGAATTTAAATGTTGTTGACATGGTGAACTTATAAAATCGGTAAGTAAATTTTAATTTACAAGAATTCTGTCTGTTAATTTGTTAGTGCGCAAATAATTTTGTCGTGAATATAGTATGTTTTTTTTCATTACTTACGACGCGCCGCGTGAATAATCAAGATAACAGTTAGTAAATAGTATTTTCATACATACATACTAGGTCTGATAATAGTACTTGTAATGAAATAGTTAATACTAGCAATTTTAATCAAACAAAATAACATGAATCGAGTTGAAAATGTTGTAGTTGTAAGATTACGCATTTTGGTGATCTCGTAAATTACTTGTAAGTATAAATTACAAAGATTTTTAATGGCGATCGATTGTTTTGCTCCATAATGCTGAATAAAAGTGTACACATGTCTTGTTACTAAGCTATAACTTGAAAAAGAGTAGTCTCATTACACTAATTTCTGAATAACAATTATTATAGTTGATCACATACCTACATTACTCAGATTTTTAGGGTTCTCTAATCGAACGGACAAAAACCTTTTATAATGTGGAATTGTCCCGCCTGGCATTCACTAAATTAATTACAAGAGAGCGTCTTGATTGAACTTTTTTCGTGAAAAAAAATCTCGTTCATGTTTAAAAAAAATAGCAGATTTCGTGTGTGGGCCCTAGTTTATTCTCACACATGTTTTGTTATTTATTTTATGTACAGACGCCAGTACATCAAGCCACCCGAAACTGTAAAATGTTCCCAATCAACCTTGAAACCGTAATGCTTTAGCGATAAACATGAAAATCATTAAAGAAATTTGACAGATTGTAGTAGCTTGAGGTGCTCTGTAGGTACTCCAAACCACAGATCACCTCCCTCCAAACAAATCCCGTCGTCGTCATGCAATATTATAATTATACTCTTCGGCTATTGCTAGCTTTCGGTCACAGTATGCACACGCGTCATATGAGTCCCCACCGAATAGTAAACAATAAAAATAACGACGGTTGGTAATGACGCGATAGGATAAACTTTGCAGTATGTTTTCCGTTATTTAGCTAGGTCATTTACTATGTTGTACCTACATTAAAATTCCTATCATTGCATCGTAACGATAATTTATTTTTCATTTCAGGAAAATGTCCTTAAACATAGTTTCAACACGTCGCTCGTAAGGGTCGCCCAGAATTGTGTACTGTACCGTCCGTATGGGAAAACAAAGGACAAATTCGATGGCCAAGATATATGATGCGGATTTATTAACTAAAGACAGCAGGTTCCAACCTCGCGCAGATTGGCTTACGATGAGTTCTTCCTTAAAATGAAAAGAATTCAAAATTATGAAGAGGCTGGAGAAGAATTGGCAAACATGCTGAACAAAACAGACACCGACACAGATCTTGATCAGAACAGCTGTATTCAACAATTAATATTCTATCGTTCAGAACCGAATTCAGTAGAATTCGGTTATAATTTGGACCTGCAGCTACTGCTGCAGGTCCAAATTATAACTCCATGACTCAAGAGAAGAAAGAAATATTTACTTTCGCATTTTTATACTGTTTTAAATTTCAAATATAAGCTTTAGCTGGAGAGTCGCAAATAAAACATCTTATCGCAACGTTAATTTTATTTTCTTGTACTGTAATACTCGTACCTTCTACTAAAAAAATAATCAGATGAGAAATCTTCTAAATAGATTTTTAAATCTTTCGGTTTTCCAGTCCCATAATATAAATATACCGATGATGAATGGTAGTTCATTTATTTCAGTTTGCACGATATTGTCCAAAATTCTTTCTTGGAATTATTGAAAATTGGATGACTATCCATGTTTATATTCAGTGATATGTTTTCTGGCACAACGATTGTGTTAATCAATACGTTCTTAAGTGTCTCAATGACGTCATTGTGCTAGTATTCACCTTGCTCAATAGACTATAAGTAGACTTGTCTCGGTGTATTTAAAATTGTTCTTGGATCATTAGGTAAAATTTCTGGGAATCTTTGATTTAATATTTCTGCCAAATCCTTTAGTGCTCCTTGTGTGATGTTTTTTCGACAGCCCATTTTCTAATTTTTTCACGAAATATTAAATTTTTCATGTGTTCAGTACCTATATTATTCTTCTTTGATATCTGTAAAGCTGCCATCAGATGCACTCTCTTCTTGCGTGAATCGCAATGCTGTTTGACTTTTTTGGGGGACGGAACCCTCTTCATTGCACGGCAACCACGCATGCTGGCTGGGACCGGGTTCAGTTTTGTTCAAAATATTTTCACAAATCCTTTGATGACCAGAAACACTAGGACAATTACTACTGCTGATATTTAAATATTCTTTTAACTATTTTCTTTTGGTATGACCGGTTCTCTTACGATTTTTCCACGACTTTCGATCCATTAACGCAAACAATAAATACGTACAATAATATTTTAATTAAGCTGGTATTAAGCTACGGGCGCTATAACAATACAAATATGTTCTTTAATTTGAATAAGTTAGTTTGAAACTCTCTATTATACTGATAAAAGCTTAATAAAAACATAAATAATAATGTTTATTCAGCAGCTGAATAATTAGTAACACATAGAATCTTATCCAGTTTAAAGATAAAATAAAAACAATTATTCAGTATCAAGCTGTATAATATAATTATGTAGCAATATTATTCAGAAGGTGATATTTAATTCAGCAATTAGCTGTTTCAAACGCTACTAGCTTAATACTGCTTTAATAATTACAATACAGATTATGGTTATTCAGACAAATGCTACCGACGGGGCTGTTTTTCAGCTTCAAGCCACCTGGAATGCGTAATGCTAAATAACGTCTGCATAATAATCTTACGGTGTTTGGTTATTAAGCGTAAAGAAGGGAAGGACAGAAATACAGAATTTATTAAGCGTTAAGAATTTTAAGGGTCCGAACTCAACCTAATTCAGCATTTAGCTATTCCCAAATCTCTTATACAAACTATATTCATCTTTGAACTGTAAAATGTTCTAAATGTGTACTGTTATCTTGCTTATGTGTTACCTGGGCAGTCAATAAAAATTTAAAACAATAATAACAATAAAGTAGGATTTTAAAAATCCTGTCAACTGGTCTGCGTATGCGGCTGGGAGGCCACCAAGTGCACCCCCGTCAGTTCCACTAATACTAATACTAGCGAGTCAGCAGAGCGATTTAAAAGTAAGCGAGAAGAGAGCAATCTCTATTCTGCTTGTCACAATTTAAGCCTCCGTGAGAATACAGTCCAGTTGCGTATGGATATCAGTCCAGATATCTTCGTGAATAAATGTCAATTACTTATTTACTAAACTATACTAAGTTGTAGACTCGGAAAGCCGCCCAGTGTCCAAAATTGCCTGCGAGACCGTCCCTCGTCGGATATTACAGAAAAATCTGCAAAAAAATTTTTTGGCTCTATGTAGAGTCCGTCTCTACCCACCAGAGGACAGGCCCCCCCGAGCCCTCCCAGAAGAACCCAAACTCGGCTATTCTAGCCCAAAGGGTTCCCGAGATACAGCTGCTCAAATTCTAGACCACCGACACAAAATGTCTCCCAGAATTTGGCCACCTGCTGTTATCTCTGGAACCGTTTGTTCAAATACCACCGTGTTTGGGTTTTCCTGAATGGGCGCGACGCAATCTATCCTCCCGTGAGATTTTCAGGCTGAAAAAGCCTTAGGTCCTGAAAAACCCCAACTACCCACCGGCCGGACAGGGAAGGCCACGCCAAAGTCCCCAACGCAAACCCGAGCGCTCCACGACCCTCGGTCCGGGAGCTATCGAAGTCTGAAAAATCGTTTGACAGTTCGAGAACTGTCAAAGTCAATCTCAGACCCGTGATATCTCCCCTCCCAACGGCCGCAGAACGTCCGCGCTTGGTCTCCCCTGACTGGGCGCGACGCTATCTATCCGCCTGATCCGGTTTCAGGCTGAAAAATTTTCAGGTCCCGAAAACCCCTGAAAAGGCACAAGCCAGGTAGGGGAGGTCAGGCCAAAGCCCCCAAAGAAAACCCGACCGCTCCACGACCTCCGGTTCGGGAGTTACTCGGGTCTGAAAAGGAGTTTGACAGTTCACGAACTGTCAACGTCAATCTCAAACCCGGGCTATCTTCCCTTCCAATGGTCGTAGAACGCCCGTGTTTGGGTTTATTCGGCTCGGCCTCACCCACTCTAGCGCGCAAGGTGGTTTTCAGGATCCTGAAAACCCACAGCACCAAAACGCTCGGAAGCAGGCGGACAGGACGGGTATTGCCCTCCCCTGTACAGCAGAGAAAACCGCAGCTCTCCAAGTCCACGGAGTCCGGAGTTATTTCAGGTGTAAGTTTTCGAAAATGGCGGCCAAGATGGCGGCAATTCGCTCAACTTTGGCACCTGTTGGCCAAAACTAGCCAAGTTTGGTATCGTTGGGTCGGTCTTGAAGAGTCCGATCCAAAACTATCGATATTAGCCACCGAAAACTCACCCCTGATTTAATAAAACTAAAAAAACCCCTAAATTTAACAAAAAACAACACAGTAGAGAAACAGCACACTAAAAACTATTGAAATTAAAAATATAAATACAAATAGCTTAAACAAATTTTTAGGTAGTAGTTCCAGAGACACTGAGCCCCTATTTAGCACCCCTCGTGCCAACCCCTAAATTTCAAAAAATCCTATCTCTGAAATTGTTAGTTTTAGATACTCTATATAGAGTATCTAGAGTCTTACCAGTGAAACTAAAGAGTCAGTTGTTCAAAGGAAACAAAACCGTAAATAATTTGTTGTCAAATAATAGTAAGGAAAAGGTGTAAAGAAGAGAGATAGAAGAAGTTCTTAATATTAATTAATTTATTTACACTTAAATATTAATAAAATTAACTGAAATAGTCCCAAAAAATTTTTAAGACTCTACGTAGAGTCGGTCTCTACGTATAATCAGGTAGCCCTCCCCAAGCCCTTCAAGAAGAACCCAAACACGGCACCTCTATTCCAAAGGGTTCAGGAGGAAATTCGTTCCGAAATTTCGGGTTTTTTCCAACCAGCTGTTAACGAAATCTGGTTTTTCGTCGTTTCTCCCGAACCGTCCGGCCGAATATCACCGCGTTTGGGCTCCCCAAACTGAGCTCGGCGAGATCTACCCCCTGGGATGGTTTTCAGCCTGAAAATTTCAGGACCTCTGAAAACCCCCAAAACTATGCTAGACAGGTGGAGAGGAGCCAGTGAACGTCCCCAGAGAAAACGCGAGCCTTCTACGACCTCCGGTTCGGGAGTTATCCGAGTCTGAAAATTGTTTTGACAGCCCAAGAACTGTCACAAGAATTTTTTCCACAGTACTTCGGGAAAATTCACTTTCACCACGATATGCGCGTCACTTTTCCGCAACTTTTGGTGTATAGCACTTGGGTGTACGACTACAATATACCGTTTTTTACTATTTTTAAGCGCGGAGCGACCTCAAAAACGATCCGACCGCCACGAGAGCCGGGGGGGAACTGGTTAGGTTAGGTTAGGTTAGGTTAGGTTCCCCCCGAATGTGTCCCCACGTTGTCGTCGTGGTGGGGCTTGCGTGTCTCAATGATCTTTGGGGCTCTGCCGGTAGAGTTTCTCATGCCGGAAAGGTCCAAAGTGAGAGACCAGACTAAGAGGGACACCAGGAGGGGTCGCTCCTGACCGATCGACGGTCGTCGATTGGCGTGGATGCGACTATGCCGCAGCGGTGCAGGCGCACCAATGCGGCGGGCGTTTCTCTCCTTCAGGGAAATCCCTAGGAGAGAACTTTCGACGGGTTCGCTGAGTCGGGTTAGCCGGACAGCGAACGGAGGCATGTATAATGCCGCCGTCGGGGGCTTGGCTTAACCGCCTGGCCCAGAGGAAGGACACCTCTAAGATAAAAAACCACCCAATCCTAAGTTTCGAGGCGCGGCGAGGGGATGAATGGCTGGAGGGAGTCCAGTCGTTAGCGCCTCCCCTGTAGAGCACCTGCCGCACTCTGCAGTATGTAGGCTTACCCAGGTAAAAAGGCTCTGCCTGGGTGGACGTATATTTCCTATTATACTCGTGGGAACAAATATGACAGATTTAAATAAAAATAACTCAAAAAACGGACGTGATGAGGAGGTACCGCTTGCCGTCAACGGCAACAAGAGCCGAGGAGGCTCCCGATCCTCGATAGAGGATCCAACTATGTCCGACCAGGACTTGCGCGGTCGCTCCAAATTTTGGAGAAAGCGACCGCACGACGAGGTTTTTTCGAACCGAGTGGGGTCGGTAGGTCTCTCCTCAAGCGAGGAGAACTTGCCGGCTGCAAAAGTGGCGACGGCGAGGAGAGGCCGTGGTCGCACGGTGGTGGGCGGAGTTTGTGCTCCTTTGCCCGGGCGCGACGTTCGGGGTCGCTTTAAGCGGCCCGATACGCCGGGAATCGGCGGGGAGAGTGACCCCGGGGTCTCATCCGGGGTCTCAATCGACGAGCCGGGAGGAGCCACCGTTTCTCTTGTGGGCACAAAATCAGATGCCAAAGCCGCGAAGCGTAGTCAGAGCAGAGCGGTCGCGGCCGACGAAGTCGCCGAAATGGCCCGTCAGGCTCGAGAGCGGCGGGCTGCTCAAGCGGCTTTAGGCTCGAGCCTTACGGCAGAGGCCCTAAATCGACAGGTGCTGGACGGCGTGGATGTGGTCCTGAAGGTTGCGACCAAGTCCGGCAACCTCAAGGGCTCGTTCACCCGTACCCTTAAGGAGGCGGCAGATGGGATTAGGGAGGCTGTGGAGATCCTCCTCAATCGCACGACCTCGGAGGAGACGGCGAAACTATGGGAGGAGAATAGCCGTCTCCGATCCGAACTGGAGGATCTGAAGCGGGAGTTTGCCGCTCAGAGGCAGCGACAGGAAGCTCCCGCGGCCACTGCCTCCCCTCCTGACGCACCATCGTCGGCCCCTGAACCTGTGTCGCCGCCTGCGTCTGCACTTGCGATGTCGGATCTCGACATCGAGAGAGTGGCCCGCATCTGTATGATGCAGTGCGGTGGCATGGTGTCTGCCCGATTAGAGGCTCTGGAGTCGAGACTCCTCCCGGCCGAAACCCTCCGCCCGCCGCTTGCGGCAGATAGGCGGAGGAAAGAGGAGTCCGCAAGGACGAAGTCCATGCAGGTGGGCAAAAAGCCTGCAGAGGGGGCCAAAAAGCCTACGGAGGGACCCAAGAAGCCCGCGGCGGATGCTCCCGCACCTCCTTCCCAACTAACCGCGCAGCCGGCGGCCACATCTCCCGCCGAGGTACCCTGGACGACGGTGGTTAAACGGCGCCGCAATAAAAAGGCAGCGCAGCCAGCACCTGCCAATTCGGCGGCACCTGCCGGCCCGGCCCCAAAAAAGAGAACCAGGGCTCCCAAGGCTAGGACCCCACGCTCCGAGGCTGTGGTACTGACGCTGCAGCCCGAGGCCTCAGGAAGGGGTGTTACCTTCAAGTCGGTCCTGGCGGAGGTGAAGACAAAGCTGAAACTCAGCGACTTTTCCTCCCCGGCCGGCTTTGGTTTTCGAACAGCAGCCACGGGGGCCAAAATTCTCGAAGTGTCGGGCGCTTCAAGGCATGAGAGGGCGGACAAGTTGGCCGCCAAACTAAGGGAGGTCCTCAAACCGGAGGATGTCCGGGTGTCCAGGCCCACGAAAGCGGCTGAATTGCGCGTGAGTGGGCTAGACGATTCGGTGACCCCGGAGGAGGTAGTGGCGGCCATTGCCCAAAACGGTGGGTGTCCGCCCGAAAGCGTGCAGGCGGGCGAAATTCGCAGCGGTGCTGCCGGGCTAGGCACAGTCTGGGTGCGGTGCCCAGTGGTGGCCGCAAATAAGGTCGCGGATGGCAGAAGGTTGCTGGTAGGCTGGGTGTCAGCGAGTGTAAAGCTCCTGCCACCCAGAGAAATGCAGTGCTACCGATGCCTGGGCAAAGGGCATGTCCGGGCACAATGCACTGCAGACACAGACCGCAGCGACCTCTGCTATCGCTGCAGCCAACCCGGCCACAAGTCGGCCCAGTGCTCCGCGGCACCAAACTGCAGCCTTTGTGCAGCTGCAGGGAAGCCTGCGGAGCACCGACTTGGTGGGAAAGCCTGCAAGGCCCCCAAGAAAGGCAGAAAAAATAGGGTTGTCGGAGGACCTGCGCCCCTCCCACAGCTCGGCAGACAAGCAGCTGACTCCCGACCCAGGGAAAGAGGAGATGCTGGGGAAATGGACTATCAGTGATGGCACAATTCCATTTCCTCCAGGCGAACATCAACCACTCTTCCAGAGCTCAGGATCTATTGCTCCAGAGCATGGCGGAGTGGTTGATAAACGTGGCTGTGGTCGCTGAGCCGTATTTTGTCCCTCCGCGCGATAACTGGGCGGGGGACCTGGACGGTTCGGTGGCCATCATTGGCGAGACTCTTGGCTGTCCCTCCCGAGGACGCGGCTGGGTGGCCGCTCTCGCGGGGGGAATCAACATCATTGGGGCATATTTCTCGCCCAACAAGAGTCTCGCCGACTTCGAGAGGTTCCTTGTCGAGCTGGGTGCAGTCGTAGGCCGGTTCCACCCTCGCCCGGTGCTGTTGCTCGGGGATCTCAACGCCAAGTCTGCGGCGTGGGGATCTCCAGTCACCGATCTTAGGGGTGAGGTGTTGGAGGAGTGGGCCGTTGCGACCGGCCTGACCGTCCTGAATCGGGGCTCGGAGTATACGTGCGTGCGGCAGCGGGGCGGGTCTGTAGTGGACGTCTCGTTCACTAGCTCCACTGTCGCGGGCCGTGTCCGCGACTGGCGAGTCGCCGTTGAGGTGGAGACGTTGTCAGATCATCGATACATCCGTTTCAGCGTCTCCACCCAGACCGCGGGCGGCGGCCGACCATCGGCCCCGAGAACGGACGGTCCTCGCTGGTCGATTAAACAGATCGACAGGGATCTTCTCGAAGAAGCCGCAATCATCCAGGCCTGGGTCCGGGAGTCAGTGACGAATGAACCCGTCGACGTCGAAGAGGAGGCGCAGTGGTTCCGCGGGGCGATGACGCAAATTTGCGATGCGTCCATGCCCCGTGTCCGCACTCAACCCACAAGGCGCCGGTTGTACTGGTGGACCGCCGAAATCGCGCAGATGCGCAGGACCTGCGTGGAGGTCAGGCGCCAGTACACCCGATACCGGAGGAGACGTCGTCGGGTTCCGGAAGAAGAAGCCGCGCGGTATGAGGTGTACCGTGCGGCGAAGAAGGCTCTGTGGCTGGCCATTGGCGAGTCGAAGACTCGATTCAGGGAAGAGATGTTGGCGACCCTAGATCGAAATCCGTGGGGGCGCCCTTATCGTACAGTCCGAGGGAAACTTCGAGCCTGGGCGCCCCCACTCACTGAGAGCCTCGAGCCTCAGTTGCTGGAGGGAGTGGTCGCTGTTCTCTTCCCTGATAGAGAAGAGCACGTGCCGCCGCCGATGGCTTTGCCCACAGCCACGGAGTCGGAGGACGAGGAGAGCGTCCCTGAGGTGACACAACCAGAGTTGAGGACGGCCGTGATGCGGCTCCGGGCCAAAACCGTGGCCCCGGGACCCGATGGAGTTCCGGGCCGCGCGCTCGTCCTCGCTCTGAAGGAGCTAGAGCCCCAGCTGAGAGGACTCTACTCAGCTTGCCTTGAGCAGGGCCGCTTCCCCGCTCAGTGGAAGACAGGTCGTCTGGTCCTGCTCAAGAAAGCGGGGCGCTCAGCAGACTCGCCGTCCGCATACCGGCCCATAGTGCTGCTAGACGAGGTGGGTAAGCTTTTTGAGCGGATAATTGCTGCCCGCCTCGACAGCCACTTGTACAGAGAGGGGCCGGATCTGGACGACAGTCAGTTCGGTTTTCGGCATGGGCGCTCCACAATCGACGCCATAATGCGGGTTAGAGTCCTGGCGGAGGAAGCGGTTTCCCGGGGCGGGGTGATGCTGGCGGTGTCCTTGGACATATCCAACGCCTTCAACACCCTGCCCTGGAGTTGTATTCGGGAGGCACTAAGGTACCACAGGGTGCCCCGCTACCTCCGCCGCATCGTTGGGGCTTATTTGGCGGAAAGGTGTGTCACCTACAGGGGACGCGACGGTGAGGGCCGTCGCGATATGTCGTGCGGTGTTCCGCAGGGCTCGGTCCTAGGCCCACCCCTGTGGAACATCGGTTACGACTGGGTGCTGAGGGGCGAGCTCCAACCGGGAGTGGACCTGACGTGTTACGCAGACGACACGCTGGTCACGGCCCGGGGGAGCTCGTATAGGGAGGCAGCGTTGCTGGCGACGGCTGCGGTCTCACAGGTGGTGGGTCGCATACGACGCCTGGGGCTGGAGGTGGCCCTCAACAAGTCGGAGGCCATGGTTTTTCACGGCCCCCGACGGGCGCCGCCGCCGGGGTCACACATTGTGGTCGGGGGAGTCCAAATCGCTGTCGAGTCCACCATGAAGTACTTAGGATTGGTGCTCGACAGCCGGTGGGATTTTGGCCCCCACTTTCGACGGTTGACGCCCAGGTTGATGGGCGCCGCGGGTGCGCTCGCAACGCTGCTTCCTAATTTAGGGGGCCCGAGCACCGCCTGTAGGCGGTTGTATTTGGGGATCGTGCGATCCATGGCCTTGTATGGGGCCCCGGTTTGGGCTTCTGACCTGACGGCCGGCAGCATCGCGATATTGCGAAGACCGCAGAGGGCGATGGCCGTCAGGGCTATTAGGGGATATCGCACGATCTCCTACGAGGCGGGTTGTGCACTGGCCGGATCTCCGCCTTGGGACTTGGAGGCGAGGGTCCTCGCCTCGCTGTACCGATGGCGCGAGGAGGTGCGGACGCGGGGCGGTGAACCGATGCAGCGCGAGATCGAGTTGCGTCGGTCACAGCTCCGCGAGGTCATGGTGGCGGAATGGCGGGATAGGCTTTCGCGCCCTACCGCTGGCCTTGCTACCGTCGACGCGATCCGACCAGTGCTCGACGAATGGCTCGGGAGGAAGCACGGCTCCCTGTCGTTTCGGGCGACGCAGGTGCTCTCGGGGCATGGCTGCTTCGGGAAGTACCTGTATCGCATAAATAGGGAGCCGGACGCTCGGTGCCATCACTGCACCGACTGTCGGGAGGACACGGCGCAGCACACACTGGCAGAGTGTGCCGCATGGGAGGAGCAGCGCCGTGCCCTCGTATCCGAAGTGGGCCCCGACCTGTCGCTGCCGGCCGTCGCAAGTTCGATGGTCGGGAGCGCCGAGTCGTGGGATGCAGTGATCTCCTTCTGTGAAGCCGTAATTTCACAGAAGGAGGCTGCAGAAAGGGAGAGGGAGGCCGTGGCCACTCTCCCGATCCGCAGCAGGCGTACCGGGCGTCGGCGGAGGGCGGACAACGCCCTCTTCCAGCCCCCCTAAATGGGTCCGGAGGGCCGGTGGACTCAGGGTCGTCCGCCGCCCCCATCCAGCAGGACCCGAGGCGGCTGCGCGTAGTGTTCCGCGTTAGGTTAGGTTTTTTTTTTTTTTTTTTTTTTTTTTTTTTTTTTTTTTTTTTTTTTTGGCAGGAGTGGGAAATCCTCATGGACGAACGGGCTGACTCGAGCCAGCCCGAACAGTGTCAGACTCTTACTGACTAAAACCACACTCCTGCCGCGCTACTTGTCCCCTGACGTCGTCAGAGACCTTGTCTGTCTATTCTGCGATTGAATTCTGTACGAATAATGAAACTGGGTTTTAACCTAAAATTGACTTTAATTTTTAATTTTGAAAAAGTGTTGTTATTATTTCTATTTCTATTTTGTTTATTTATTAATCTAGTTAAAATGCGTGTGTAAATCTGTGCTTAGCATTTCTTGTAAGCCTACATGTAATGAAAGCACAGTTTTTAAAATTTTTCTATTTCGTTGTATGACTCTATTTGCTATTCTAATACAGTATTCTAAGACTAATTGTCTTGACTTTGCTGTCTTAAGCAGCTCGCTCATGGTATTTAAATTTAGTTCTGTCTCTAGTTCTTGCTCCAGATCACACCTTTCCCTAGCAAACACAGGACATTCAAATATGATGTGCGGGACCGACTCTACCGCACTCGGCTCACAGATACACGATGGGTTCTCCTTACACTTGAAGCGATGCAAGTATTCGGAGAACCCACCGTGTCCTGTCATAATCTGGGTGACTACCCCTGTTGGTCTGATCTTCTTCACAGTTGTATAGGCGTCAACTGCATCCGGGAGGAAGATCTTGGTGATCGACGCTGTTCCTCCAGTTTTATACCTACGATTCCATTCGTCAAGCGACTCCAAACGGATAAGCCGCTTGACGAATGAAACCGGGCAGCGGTCGTTGTCCGGTTTCTTTTTCAGATGTAGTGCAGCTTCCTTCGCCAGATGGTCGGCGCGCTCGTTGCCTTCCAGTCCAGCATGTGCCTTTATCCAGAACAAAGAGACATCTTTGCTCTGGGATAAAGCCACATTGAGATTCGCCCTCGCCTCCACTGCCAGCGCGTGGAGGGAACCCTGGTTTGTGACCGTCTCCAGTGCGGCCTTCGAGTCACTGTAAATACCAAAGGTTCCCTCCCCGCGACGCAGTATCTGGCGTGTAGCTACGCATATGGCCAGGAGTTCCGCCTGGTAGACAGTACAGCACGTTGGCAAGCTAAGCTTGACGGACCTAATCTCGGCATACCTGTCCCAAAGGGACAGTGCTGCTCCGACTTTGCCCGCAATCTTGCTGCCATCGGTGAAAAACCTCACCTCTTGGCTGTTGTGGGACTCCACATGTGACTGATCTACCAAGCTCACGAACCCCATGGCCATATGTTTCGCCGGGTGCGGAGTTTCTGCAAATGCCACCACACGCTCCACCTCCCGTCCCGCAAGCGCTAAGAAGTTCTTAATATTAATTAATTTATTTACACTTAAATATTAATAAAATTAACTGAAATAGTCCCAAAAAATTTTTAAGACTCTACGTAGAGTCGGTCTCTACGTATAATCAGGTAGCCCTCCCCAAGCCCTTCAAGAAGAACCCAAACACGGCACCTCTATTCCAAAGGGTTCAGGAGGAAATTCGTTCCGAAATTTCGGGTTTTTTCCAACCAGCTGTTAACGAAATCTGGTTTTTCGTCGTTTCTCCCGAACCGTCCGGCCGAATATCACCGCGTTTGGGCTCCCCAAACTGAGCTCGGCGAGATCTACCCCCTGGGATGGTTTTCAGCCTGAAAATTTCAGGACCTCTGAAAACCCCCAAAACTATGCTAGACAGGTGGAGAGGAGCCAGTGAACGTCCCCAGAGAAAACGCGAGCCTTCTACGACCTCCGGTTCGGGAGTTATCCGAGTCTGAAAATTGTTTTGACAGCCCAAGAACTGTCAAAGTCAATCTTCAACCCGGTATAACTTTCCTTACAATGGTCGCAGAATACCCGCGTTTGGACTCTTCCGACTTGGCTCGTCCCCCTCCGTCGCGTGAGACGACTTTCAGGAACCTGAAACCCTTCAGCTCCAAAGTGGCCAAAAACCCACTGACCGAACAGAGGGTGCCCGCCCAAACACCAAGGCAAAAACGGCAACTCTCTACGACTCCCGAGTGCGGAGCTACAAAGGGCCAAAGTTTTTCAAAATGGCCGCCCTAATGTCAGATGCCAACTTTGAGTGGCTGTAACTCCGCCGTCGTTCGTCGGAGAGCGATGCGGTTTCGGATACGATGCTCGGCCCGATTCCCCCTATCCGCCAATATCAGTTTCAGGGCTGAAAAATTTCAGGCCCCAGAATCGCCTGAAAACCTATAATAAATATTCCCGCGCGCAGGCCGCTGGGGAGTCAAAAAAATCCGGTTCTCCTAGGCCCAATAGCTCCAGAGATACAGGCTGTTAAAAATTTAAACCGAAAAACCCAAAATGTCCAAAAAGTCAAATATTTTTGTTTTTGGAGCTATTGGGGGCGACTTTGGGCTTAAACAAGTGGCTGTGGATGTTTACAAGCCAATTCCGCAGTCAGAACAAACTTAAATCTATTTATTCTTAATTAAACTGCAAAATTCACATAAAATCCTGTAACTTCGCGACCCTTGCACTTAAAATTTTGGAAAAAATGTCTAAATTTGTGTTAATTAGGGTTCTTGACGGTGACAACAAGAAATTAAAAATTTTGTTAACTTTTGGTAAAAAATTATTGAAAAAACTGAAAATTTCTTAAAAAGCACATTAATTACTTAAATAAAAGCCTAAAAATTACAAACTACATCTATATCTAATCTTCTCACGAGCGCGCAGCTGGATTCGCCGAAAAAGATATAGGTCCTGCCTGAGAATTTCTCAGGAAAAGGGTCCGAAGTTATGATCTTCTATTGATTATGTCACGGTACCTGATGCTCGTAAAAATCCGTTTGATGTGTCGCTGGTCTCGTCCATGTGCCTCCTGTCTGTTTCCAGAAAATCAGCTCTCGGTGACACCTGGTTCGAAGAACACGTGGGCCAACTTTGAGGTTATTTCTTCAGTTTTTCGCCGTTATTTCCGTGAGTTTCCACGGAAAAATTCCGAAAACCCGGGGGCTTTTAGAGCCCCTGGAAGCACTTCTTTTGACGAAAAGAAAAGTATATGTCGTCGCGATGGTTCACTTGTTATTTCACTTTAAATGTAAATAACTTTGCACAGTTTTTGGTTTTCCACTTAGAAAATTTTTTCCACAGTACTTCGGGAAAATTCACTTTCACCACGATATGCGCGTCACTTTTCCGCAACTTTTGGTGTATAGCACTTGGGTGTACGACTACAATATACCGTTTTTTACTATTTTTAAGCGCGGAGCGACCTAAAAAACGATCCGACCGCCACGAGAGCCGGGGGGGAACTGGTTAGGTTAGGTTAGGTTAGGTTAGGTTCCCCCCGAATGTGTCCCCACGTTGTCGTCGTGGTGGGGCTTGCGTGTCTCAATGATCTTTGGGGCTCTGCCGGTAGAGTTTCTCATGCCGGAAAGGTCCAAAGTGAGAGACCAGACTAAGAGGGACACCAGGAGGGGTCGCTCCTGACCGATCGACGGTCGTCGATTGGCGTGGATGCGACTATGCCGCAGCGGTGCAGGCGCACCAATGCGGCGGGCGTTTCTCTCCTTCAGGGAAATCCCTAGGAGAGAACTTTCGACGGGTTCGCTGAGTCGGGTTAGCCGGACAGCGAACGGAGGCATGTATAATGCCGCCGTCGGGGGCTTGGCTTAACCGCCTGGCCCAGAGGAAGGACACCTCTAAGATAAAAAACCACCCAATCCTAAGTTTCGAGGCGCGGCGAGGGGATGAATGGCTGGAGGGAGTCCAGTCGTTAGCGCCTCCCCTGTAGAGCACCTGCCGCACTCTGCAGTATGTAGGCTTACCCAGGTAAAAAGGCTCTGCCTGGGTGGACGTATATTTCCTATTATACTCGTGGGAACAAATATGACAGATTTAAATAAAAATAACTCAAAAAACGGACGTGATGAGGAGGTACCGCTTGCCGTCAACGGCAACAAGAGCCGAGGAGGCTCCCGATCCTCGATAGAGGATCCAACTATGTCCGACCAGGACTTGCGCGGTCGCTCCAAATTTTGGAGAAAGCGACCGCACGACGAGGTTTTTTCGAACCGAGTGGGGTCGGTAGGTCTCTCCTCAAGCGAGGAGAACTTGCCGGCTGCAAAAGTGGCGACGGCGAGGAGAGGCCGTGGTCGCACGGTGGTGGGCGGAGTTTGTGCTCCTTTGCCCGGGCGCGACGTTCGGGGTCGCTTTAAGCGGCCCGATACGCCGGGAATCGGCGGGGAGAGTGACCCCGGGGTCTCATCCGGGGTCTCAATCGACGAGCCGGGAGGAGCCACCGTTTCTCTTGTGGGCACAAAATCAGATGCCAAAGCCGCGAAGCGTAGTCAGAGCAGAGCGGTCGCGGCCGACGAAGTCGCCGAAATGGCCCGTCAGGCTCGAGAGCGGCGGGCTGCTCAAGCGGCTTTAGGCTCGAGCCTTACGGCAGAGGCCCTAAATCGACAGGTGCTGGACGGCGTGGATGTGGTCCTGAAGGTTGCGACCAAGTCCGGCAACCTCAAGGGCTCGTTCACCCGTACCCTTAAGGAGGCGGCAGATGGGATTAGGGAGGCTGTGGAGATCCTCCTCAATCGCACGACCTCGGAGGAGACGGCGAAACTATGGGAGGAGAATAGCCGTCTCCGATCCGAACTGGAGGATCTGAAGCGGGAGTTTGCCGCTCAGAGGCAGCGACAGGAAGCTCCCGCGGCCACTGCCTCCCCTCCTGACGCACCATCGTCGGCCCCTGAACCTGTGTCGCCGCCTGCGTCTGCACTTGCGATGTCGGATCTCGACATCGAGAGAGTGGCCCGCATCTGTATGATGCAGTGCGGTGGCATGGTGTCTGCCCGATTAGAGGCTCTGGAGTCGAGACTCCTCCCGGCCGAAACCCTCCGCCCGCCGCTTGCGGCAGATAGGCGGAGGAAAGAGGAGTCCGCAAGGACGAAGTCCATGCAGGTGGGCAAAAAGCCTGCAGAGGGGGCCAAAAAGCCTACGGAGGGACCCAAGAAGCCCGCGGCGGATGCTCCCGCACCTCCTTCCCAACTAACCGCGCAGCCGGCGGCCACATCTCCCGCCGAGGTACCCTGGACGACGGTGGTTAAACGGCGCCGCAATAAAAAGGCAGCGCAGCCAGCACCTGCCAATTCGGCGGCACCTGCCGGCCCGGCCCCAAAAAAGAGAACCAGGGCTCCCAAGGCTAGGACCCCACGCTCCGAGGCTGTGGTACTGACGCTGCAGCCCGAGGCCTCAGGAAGGGGTGTTACCTTCAAGTCGGTCCTGGCGGAGGTGAAGACAAAGCTGAAACTCAGCGACTTTTCCTCCCCGGCCGGCTTTGGTTTTCGAACAGCAGCCACGGGGGCCAAAATTCTCGAAGTGTCGGGCGCTTCAAGGCATGAGAGGGCGGACAAGTTGGCCGCCAAACTAAGGGAGGTCCTCAAACCGGAGGATGTCCGGGTGTCCAGGCCCACGAAAGCGGCTGAATTGCGCGTGAGTGGGCTAGACGATTCGGTGACCCCGGAGGAGGTAGTGGCGGCCATTGCCCAAAACGGTGGGTGTCCGCCCGAAAGCGTGCAGGCGGGCGAAATTCGCAGCGGTGCTGCCGGGCTAGGCACAGTCTGGGTGCGGTGCCCAGTGGTGGCCGCAAATAAGGTCGCGGATGGCAGAAGGTTGCTGGTAGGCTGGGTGTCAGCGAGTGTAAAGCTCCTGCCACCCAGAGAAATGCAGTGCTACCGATGCCTGGGCAAAGGGCATGTCCGGGCACAATGCACTGCAGACACAGACCGCAGCGACCTCTGCTATCGCTGCAGCCAACCCGGCCACAAGTCGGCCCAGTGCTCCGCGGCACCAAACTGCAGCCTTTGTGCAGCTGCAGGGAAGCCTGCGGAGCACCGACTTGGTGGGAAAGCCTGCAAGGCCCCCAAGAAAGGCAGAAAAAATAGGGTTGTCGGAGGACCTGCGCCCCTCCCACAGCTCGGCAGACAAGCAGCTGACTCCCGACCCAGGGAAAGAGGAGATGCTGGGGAAATGGACTATCAGTGATGGCACAATTCCATTTCCTCCAGGCGAACATCAACCACTCTTCCAGAGCTCAGGATCTATTGCTCCAGAGCATGGCGGAGTGGTTGATAAACGTGGCTGTGGTCGCTGAGCCGTATTTTGTCCCTCCGCGCGATAACTGGGCGGGGGACCTGGACGGTTCGGTGGCCATCATTGGCGAGACTCTTGGCTGTCCCTCCCGAGGACGCGGCTGGGTGGCCGCTCTCGCGGGGGGAATCAACATCATTGGGGCATATTTCTCGCCCAACAAGAGTCTCGCCGACTTCGAGAGGTTCCTTGTCGAGCTGGGTGCAGTCGTAGGCCGGTTCCACCCTCGCCCGGTGCTGTTGCTCGGGGATCTCAACGCCAAGTCTGCGGCGTGGGGATCTCCAGTCACCGATCTTAGGGGTGAGGTGTTGGAGGAGTGGGCCGTTGCGACCGGCCTGACCGTCCTGAATCGGGGCTCGGAGTATACGTGCGTGCGGCAGCGGGGCGGGTCTGTAGTGGACGTCTCGTTCACTAGCTCCACTGTCGCGGGCCGTGTCCGCGACTGGCGAGTCGCCGTTGAGGTGGAGACGTTGTCAGATCATCGATACATCCGTTTCAGCGTCTCCACCCAGACCGCGGGCGGCGGCCGACCATCGGCCCCGAGAACGGACGGTCCTCGCTGGTCGATTAAACAGATCGACAGGGATCTTCTCGAAGAAGCCGCAATCATCCAGGCCTGGGTCCGGGAGTCAGTGACGAATGAACCCGTCGACGTCGAAGAGGAGGCGCAGTGGTTCCGCGGGGCGATGACGCAAATTTGCGATGCGTCCATGCCCCGTGTCCGCACTCAACCCACAAGGCGCCGGTTGTACTGGTGGACCGCCGAAATCGCGCAGATGCGCAGGACCTGCGTGGAGGTCAGGCGCCAGTACACCCGATACCGGAGGAGACGTCGTCGGGTTCCGGAAGAAGAAGCCGCGCGGTATGAGGTGTACCGTGCGGCGAAGAAGGCTCTGTGGCTGGCCATTGGCGAGTCGAAGACTCGATTCAGGGAAGAGATGTTGGCGACCCTAGATCGAAATCCGTGGGGGCGCCCTTATCGTACAGTCCGAGGGAAACTTCGAGCCTGGGCGCCCCCACTCACTGAGAGCCTCGAGCCTCAGTTGCTGGAGGGAGTGGTCGCTGTTCTCTTCCCTGATAGAGAAGAGCACGTGCCGCCGCCGATGGCTTTGCCCACAGCCACGGAGTCGGAGGACGAGGAGAGCGTCCCTGAGGTGACACAACCAGAGTTGAGGACGGCCGTGATGCGGCTCCGGGCCAAAACCGTGGCCCCGGGACCCGATGGAGTTCCGGGCCGCGCGCTCGTCCTCGCTCTGAAGGAGCTAGAGCCCCAGCTGAGAGGACTCTACTCAGCTTGCCTTGAGCAGGGCCGCTTCCCCGCTCAGTGGAAGACAGGTCGTCTGGTCCTGCTCAAGAAAGCGGGGCGCTCAGCAGACTCGCCGTCCGCATACCGGCCCATAGTGCTGCTAGACGAGGTGGGTAAGCTTTTTGAGCGGATAATTGCTGCCCGCCTCGACAGCCACTTGTACAGAGAGGGGCCGGATCTGGACGACAGTCAGTTCGGTTTTCGGCATGGGCGCTCCACAATCGACGCCATAATGCGGGTTAGAGTCCTGGCGGAGGAAGCGGTTTCCCGGGGCGGGGTGATGCTGGCGGTGTCCTTGGACATATCCAACGCCTTCAACACCCTGCCCTGGAGTTGTATTCGGGAGGCACTAAGGTACCACAGGGTGCCCCGCTACCTCCGCCGCATCGTTGGGGCTTATTTGGCGGAAAGGTGTGTCACCTACAGGGGACGCGACGGTGAGGGCCGTCGCGATATGTCGTGCGGTGTTCCGCAGGGCTCGGTCCTAGGCCCACCCCTGTGGAACATCGGTTACGACTGGGTGCTGAGGGGCGAGCTCCAACCGGGAGTGGACCTGACGTGTTACGCAGACGACACGCTGGTCACGGCCCGGGGGAGCTCGTATAGGGAGGCAGCGTTGCTGGCGACGGCTGCGGTCTCACAGGTGGTGGGTCGCATACGACGCCTGGGGCTGGAGGTGGCCCTCAACAAGTCGGAGGCCATGGTTTTTCACGGCCCCCGACGGGCGCCGCCGCCGGGGTCACACATTGTGGTCGGGGGAGTCCAAATCGCTGTCGAGTCCACCATGAAGTACTTAGGATTGGTGCTCGACAGCCGGTGGGATTTTGGCCCCCACTTTCGACGGTTGACGCCCAGGTTGATGGGCGCCGCGGGTGCGCTCGCAACGCTGCTTCCTAATTTAGGGGGCCCGAGCACCGCCTGTAGGCGGTTGTATTTGGGGATCGTGCGATCCATGGCCTTGTATGGGGCCCCGGTTTGGGCTTCTGACCTGACGGCCGGCAGCATCGCGATATTGCGAAGACCGCAGAGGGCGATGGCCGTCAGGGCTATTAGGGGATATCGCACGATCTCCTACGAGGCGGGTTGTGCACTGGCCGGATCTCCGCCTTGGGACTTGGAGGCGAGGGTCCTCGCCTCGCTGTACCGATGGCGCGAGGAGGTGCGGACGCGGGGCGGTGAACCGATGCAGCGCGAGATCGAGTTGCGTCGGTCACAGCTCCGCGAGGTCATGGTGGCGGAATGGCGGGATAGGCTTTCGCGCCCTACCGCTGGCCTTGCTACCGTCGACGCGATCCGACCAGTGCTCGACGAATGGCTCGGGAGGAAGCACGGCTCCCTGTCGTTTCGGGCGACGCAGGTGCTCTCGGGGCATGGCTGCTTCGGGAAGTACCTGTATCGCATAAATAGGGAGCCGGACGCTCGGTGCCATCACTGCACCGACTGTCGGGAGGACACGGCGCAGCACACACTGGCAGAGTGTGCCGCATGGGAGGAGCAGCGCCGTGCCCTCGTATCCGAAGTGGGCCCCGACCTGTCGCTGCCGGCCGTCGCAAGTTAGATGGTCGGGAGCGCCGAGTCGTGGGATGCAGTGATCTCCTTCTGTGAAGCCGTAATTTCACAGAAGGAGGCTGCAGAAAGGGAGAGGGAGGCCGTGGCCACTCTCCCGATCCGCAGCAGGCGTACCGGGCGTCGGCGGAGGGCGGAGAACGCCCTCTTCCAGCCCCCCTAAATGGGTCCGGAGGGCCGGTGGACTCAGGGTCGTCCGCCGCCCCCATCCAGCAGGACCCGAGGCGGCTGCGCGTAGTGTTCCGCGTTAGGTTAGGTTAGGTTTTTTTTTTTTTTTTTTTTTTTTTTTTTTTTTTTTTTTTTTTTTTTTTTTTTTTTGGCAGGAGTGGGAAATCCTCATGGACGAACGGGCTGACTCGAGCCAGCCCGAACAGTGTCAGACTCTTACTGACTAAAACCACACTCCTGCCGCGCTACTTGTCCCCTGACGTCGTCAGAGACCTTGTCTGTCTATTCTGCGATTGAATTCTGTACGAATAATGAAACTGGGTTTTAACCTAAAATTGACTTTAATTTTTAATTTTGAAAAAGTGTTGTTATTATTTCTATTTCTATTTTGTTTATTTATTAATCTAGTTAAAATGCGTGTGTAAATCTGTGCTTAGCATTTCTTGTAAGCCTACATGTAATGAAAGCACAGTTTTTAAAATTTTTCTATTTCGTTGTATGACTCTATTTGCTATTCTAATACAGTATTCTAAGACTAATTGTCTTGACTTTGCTGTCTTAAGCAGCTCGCTCATGGTATTTAAATTTAGTTCTGTCTCTAGTTCTTGCTCCAGATCACACCTTTCCCTAGCAAACACAGGACATTCAAATATGATGTGCGGGACCGACTCTACCGCACTCGGCTCACAGATACACGATGGGTTCTCCTTACACTTGAAGCGATGCAAGTATTCGGAGAACCCACCGTGTCCTGTCATAATCTGGGTGACTACCCCTGTTGGTCTGATCTTCTTCACAGTTGTATAGGCGTCAACTGCATCCGGGAGGAAGATCTTGGTGATCGACGCTGTTCCTCCAGTTTTATACCTACGATTCCATTCGTCAAGCGACTCCAAACGGATAAGCCGCTTGACGAATGAAACCGGGCAGCGGTCGTTGTCCGGTTTCTTTTTCAGATGTAGTGCAGCTTCCTTCGCCAGATGGTCGGCGCGCTCGTTGCCTTCCAGTCCAGCATGTGCCTTTATCCAGAACAAAGAGACATCTTTGCTCTGGGATAAAGCCACATTGAGATTCGCCCTCGCCTCCACTGCCAGCGCGTGGAGGGAACCCTGGTTTGTGACCGTCTCCAGTGCGGCCTTCGAGTCACTGTAAATACCAAAGGTTCCCTCCCCGCGACGCAGTATCTGGCGTGTAGCTACGCATATGGCCAGGAGTTCCGCCTGGTAGACAGTACAGCACGTTGGCAAGCTAAGCTTGACGGACCTAATCTCGGCATACCTGTCCCAAAGGGACAGTGCTGCTCCGACTTTGCCCGCAATCTTGCTGCCATCGGTGAAAAACCTCACCTCTTGGCTGTTGTGGGACTCCACATGTGACTGATCTACCAAGCTCACGAACCCCATGGCCATATGTTTCGCCGGGTGCGGAGTTTCTGCAAATGCCACCACACGCTCCACCTCCCGTCCCGCAAGCGCTGGCTGGGGCACTCCCCTCTTTGCCTCATACAATGCGGCTGCTTCCTGTATTCGGAGGTCGAGTGGGAGTATCCCCGCCAGCACGAGTGCGGAGTTTAGCGAAACGGTGCGGTAGGACTTGCAGAGCTTCTGAGCGAATCCCCGCTGGACTGAATACAAGAGTTTTTGCACTCCGATCTTTTTAGCCGCTGGCGCCCATGCGCTAGCTGCATACAGTACCACCGGCTCGACCGCCGCGGTATAAATCGAGCGTATCACCTCCGGGTGTAGACCCCAGCTCACCTTGGCTGCTCTGGAAAGCTGTTTGTAAAAAGCAATCGCCTTTGCACAAACGTTAGCAGCATGCGAGTTGAAGGTGAGCTGGTGATCCACAGTGAGCCCCAGTATCTTAATTTCCTCAGACATGCCAATGTCGACCCCGCCCATGGTCAAGAGCGGGACATCGTACTTTAACTTCCTTGTCACAACCATAGCACATGTCTTGTGTGGTGCGAACTTCAGTTTATTTCTGATGCCCCACTCTCGAACATACTCGAGGGCGGCATTGGCATGTCTTTGGACCTCCAGTGCTGTATCCCCGTCGAAGATGAGCACCACGTCGTCGGCAAAAGCCTGGCAGTGGTAACCCCGCTCTTCGAGCCCCTTCAACAGGGGATCCAGCACCAGATTCCAGAGGATCGGACCGCCAATCGACCCCTGCACACACCCCTTCGTCGTCCTTCTCTGGTACTCGGCCCCTGCATACCTGACCCGGACACTTCTGTCGTCCAGGTAGCTGTCCAGCAGCCGTCTGACGTTCACCGGGCACTTTTCCTCAGCCAGTCTGGTTCTAATGGCCGGCCACCATGCGCTATCGAAGGCTCCCTCTATGTCAAGTGAGACAACAGTGATCAGCTTCTTCTCGTCTAGCTTTGCATTGATATGTTGTATCATTGTATAGAGGGAGTCTTCGGTGCTCTTCTGGGGCATAAAACCAAACTGACGAGTACTAAACCGCGGGATCAGATGCCACTTAAGACGAGCTACCGCCAACTTTTCCAGGATTTTGCCCAGGACTGGTAGGAGGCCGATCGGCCTGTAGGACTTCGGGGTGGTGTAGGTGTCCTTTCCGGGTTTACGGAGCATCACTACTGTAGCCACTTTTCAGGCCCCAGGGAAGTGACCCAGCTCAAGGCACTTATTTGCCAGTGCAAGGAACATCCCTGGATCCCGGAAAATGGCCTGGGCACATATCTCGGCCGTGAGACCATCCGCCCCGGGTGCCTTTTTGGGGTTGAAGCTGTCCACCGCGGTCTTCAGCTCCAGAAGTGTAAACGGCGGGTCATGGTATTCATCATGCGCCCACTCGTTTACACGACTGGCCGCTTCTCGAGTCCGACGGTGATCAGCGTTTTCTCCCCCTTCCAGGTCATCCGGGTAGAATGTCTCAGCTAACAACCTCGCCGAGTCTTGTGGGCTGAGTGACACTCCGTCCCTCACCAAGGGCAGGTCTTCATACCTTTTGGCAGTCCGTCCGATTACCCGGTATACGCCCTCCCAGACTCCCTCCCTGTCCTGCTTTTCGCAGAACGCCTTCCAACTGTCGATCTGCGCCTGCTTAGCCCGGGATTCATACGCTTCTTTGGCTTGCAGATACTCTTCGACGACCACTTGTCTCCGAACTGGTGCTGCGCAACGGATGCGGCGTCTTCTGGTGTTGACGTTCCTCTTTAGGTCAGCGAGCTCGGTGGACCACCACGGCAAAGTAAGTTTTTTATATTTATTTAATTTTGGTAAGGTTTGTTGGCATGTTTCTTCTATTGCATGGATGTATGAGTTTATGTTATTTTCTAATTGTGTTTTGTTGTTTATGTTTTTTATGTTTTCTGTATCTAATCTATTGTCTGCTTTTAATTGGGCCAGTTTCTCATGAAACTGGCTCCAATTTGCTCTTTTGGTATTGTACATCCTTGTTGTCCTATTTACACTAATGCCTTTTGACTTTTGCAGTTTAATTTTGAAAACAATGCCGTTGTGGTCCGAGCTCGTGATACCTTCCTCAACCCTCCAGTCTTCCACCAGATCCAGCAAGTCGGTTGAGCAGGCCGTTACGTCAACTAGGCTGGCGTAAGACCTGCCCCCCCTGACGGTGTCGTAAGTTGGAGTGTGGCCGACGTTGAGCACCTGCAAGCCCAACTCATCCAGCGTCCCGGACATTTCCTCGCCCCTGTCGTCGACAACCGCACTACCCCACCAGTGGCTCTTGGCGTTGGCGTCCCCACCAACCACTACTTTGGTTTCACCAATTTCCTCGCGAATCCGCCTGAGGTGCTCCAGGTATGGCTCTATGGGCTTGCCGGGTTCAAAGTAGAAGGAGACTACTGCGATTTCCCAGGCGCTGGTTCGGATCCTCACTACCGTGATGTTGTTGGTAGTGAGTTCTGGACACTGTGAGACGTCGAGTTCGTGATCGAATACGACTACTGCCGCCTTCACAGTTCCACTTCCTTGATCAGCGCACTGGTAGACTCTCGCTCCCCGGTAGTCTCGCATCCTCTTGATCCCACCCACATAAGGCTCCTGGAGCAGCGCGAAAGCAACCCTCCGCTCGCTTGCCACTTGTAAGAGCTCTTGGGTTGCTAGGTTCTTCCTCTGCAGATTCGCTTGGATGACGTGGTATCCCGGGTGGACGCCGGGGTCTGTTCGAGTGCGGCTGCCTGGTTGAATATTCCTGGCTGCGGCCGTCACCACCTTAGCAATACGCCACCGACAGGCGCGCCAACGCGTCCCACCTAACACGAATTGGGCACTCGCTGTCGAAGGCGTTATGGTCAGTTGTGGAAAGTTTTGCCGTCATACAGTTCCGGCATGACGGTTTTCCCGCAGCCAGTCGCGAGGGGCAATCCGCGCGCATGTGGGGGTCACCACAATGGATACACAAGTCGGCGGGTTCCGTGCACAGCTTACGGCTGTGGCCATAGCGCAGACAGCGAGTGCACTGCACCAGCGGCGACTGGTCCAGTACACGCACCCTCTGCAGGTCAATATGCACGCAACCCGCCGTTGTGAGCCTTTGCCATATCGCTGGGGACACCTGCAAGATGATGTGGCACAAATGGGCGTTCCTAGTCTTGCGACGGTACTTCACAGCCAGCCTCACATCTCCGGCAGGCACGTCCCCAAGCAGATGTTGGTTTTGCCGTTTTATGGCCTCAATAGTCTCCACGTCGGAGTGGCAGGAGAGGACGTCTTTTATGATGACGAGGGGGTCCCTATTCTTAACCTCCTCTACCACCAGGTTCCCTGCCCTCTTAATCCTCTCCTTGACCCTTGCCAACTCCTCCTCAGTTTTAAAACTGACCACCACCTTCTGGTCCCTCACTTTCCGTACACGCTCGACCCTTGTGCCCGTGTTTTTAGCATCAACTGCCGTCCTCAGCTTCTCAACAACCACTTCACCGGTGTCCTGGTCATCAACAGATGAGACGACCACCGAGTGAAGAGGTCGCTGGAACTGCTGTTTGGAAACGGCAGCGATTTCGGCGAATGTTGGTCCTTGGCCGGCGACGTAGTGAGGTGCCTTTTTGAGTTGTTCCGACAGGGCTTGCGTGTGCTGTTGGCATTCCTCCAGCGCCCGTTTGTGCTGCTGGAGGTCTCCTATGAGCTGTTTCACAAGCTCTGTCGGAACAACTGTGGTTGTCATTGGAACCCTCTGTTCCTCAATAGGGGTGGGTTGGCAGGTCGGATCCACTTCCGACGCTTTTGCAGGCGGCGTGGCGGACGATCTCTTCTTCTCCGACTCTTTCACGATCTCGTACAGCCTGTTTATGGCCCCAAGCACCTCCGTCTTAATTTCAGTTTTGAGATTGCGAGAGTTGCCTAAATGCAGCTTCGCCTTATTCAGGCAAGCTCTCGCCTCCGCTGTCAGGTTGGGGTACTTGGGTTCGGCCTTTTTAGCAGGGTCTGCAGCGCCCGCAGAGGCCCGGCGCGTCACCAGAGAGCCGGGGATTCTCTGTGTAGTTGGTTGAGACGCAGCTGGTATTGGGTTGGCTGGGGACTTAGCTTTGGGCTCTACTCTCCCAGCCTCCCATTCCCCAATGCTGCGCCTGACACTTGAAAGCGACGTCCCAGCTTTCTCTGCCGATCGCGGCGAGCCTCCAGAGCCCTGCGCATCTGCGTCATTCTTGGCCGGCGTACGCATCATGTCGGAGTCAAAGATCAGGGGACAATATAAAGATAATTAACTGAATCCCTGTAAAGGGGGGATCAGCCAACTATATAGATTGCGCCAAATCACACAATTAGCCTAGATCCCTGTAAAGGGGGGATCAGCCAACTATAAAAATTTTATCAAAAATCACTAGGACTGGATCCCTGTAAAGGAGGGAGCCGTCAAATATACAATTTGCGTCAAAATATCACTAGGACTAGATCCCTGTAAAGGAGGGATCCGTCAAATATATAGGTTAAAATTGGGTTAAAAATAAGATAAAATGATAAAATGTTAAAATTTAATAAAAAGTCAATAATTAAATATTGTGACTAGAAGTTTTAGTCACGTCTGGTGAAAATGTCAAAAAGATTATAAAATAGTCAATAAAACTATTTTGTCAATTTAAAATTTTTATCAATTTCTTCTTCGTCCTATTGTATACAGTTTAAAAGACCACCGGGTGGGCGGGTGTAGATCTAACGAGCTATAATAATTTCGGAATTTTAGCCTTAAGGGCTAAAACACAGGGGGTGGAAAACCCGTTTTCCGGAAAACACAATCTGCAATTTTTTGACGTTTCGTGAGAGCTAGGCCCACGTGTGGGGTGTCAAAAGTTGCGTCTCCGCACGGGCTAACGGATTTTATAAAAATAAAAATTTATCTAGAACAAAAATTTTTGAATATGGGCAAAAAACTAGATTTTTTGAGAAAATTTTTGAAAATTTGTTCCAAAACCAGGACTCGGATACGCGAAACACGCACCGGGACACAGGTAAGGGTTGATGGCGTCCTATGGAGTTCAAACCAAAAGAATCTAACCAGTAGAATTTGAGATATCTAACTTTGAAAATAAATTTTTTTTGAAAAAATGACAATTTGTAGGTATTCAAAAAATAAAACCTCGATGGTCAATTTCTATAGTCGGGATAGCAGGAACTAGCCTGTCCTGTAATTACTATGCAAAAAACTAGGTCAAATTAGCACTCCTGAAGGCTGAGAAATCGATGGTTTTGTTTTGTGCTAGTTCGCTTTTTTTTTTTTTTTTTTGGGGGGTGGGAAATCATCCAATGACTTCTTCCGCTCTAGGGTGGAGCGGAAGGGTGTGTCAGACTCTTACTGACTAAAACCCACCCCTGTTCCTCCCTGCCTCGAGTGCCCGGGGGCGAGGTAACTCTTTCGAATTTATCCTCCACCCCCGGGCAGGCACCGGCCGTGGCAGGCCCCTTCTCTTGGCTGACAACTCTTTGAGGCGCGCGTGGAACACTACGCGCCGTCGACTCTCGGGCCTGGTGCTGATCGGACGGCGAGTTACCCACTACTCGCCGTCCGCAGGCCCGGGTCTACGGTGGCCGGAGATCGTCTCGCGGCCCCTGGCGTCTCCTGCGGCGGTCGCGGCTGGGGGCGCTAGGGCGACTCGGCCGTTGCTGAGCCTCCCTAACGTGTGCCGCCTCCCTCTTCGCGAGCATTACTGCTTCGCAGAAGGAGGAGACGGCCTCCCATTCCCTCTCGCTCCGTACCATGGCCTGAACCAGGGCACGGCGCGAGAGGTCGCTGTCGCCTATCGCATCCACGAGGACACGGCGGTGCTCTGCCCAAGCGGGGCAAACCTCCACCGTATGCTCCACCGTGTCCTCTGGGCGATCCTCGCAGTGGAAACACTCAGGGGTCTCCTCCGCCCTGATCCGACACAGGTACCTCCCGAAACAGCCGTGTCCGGTGAGCACCTGCGTCAGGCGGAAGGTGAGGGCGCCGTGACGCCTCTCCAACCACTCCTCAAAGAGGGGCACCACCGCCTCGATGGTGGCGTGCCCAGCGCTGGGTTGCGACAGTCGCTCTCTCCATGTCACCATGAGATCCTGCCGGAGCTCGGTCCGCCGAGCCGCGAGTTGTCGCGGCAGCGGAGTTTCGCCCCGGCGTTTGGCCTCCTCGCGCCACTCGTACAGGTGCGCGAGGATTTTTGCCTCCAGATCCCACGGTGACAGTCCGGCAAGGAGGCTCGCCGCCTCACGGGAGATCGTGCGGTGTCCGCGGATGATACGGATCGCCATGACCCTCTGGGACGCGTTCATCAGGCGAGCTGATCGCTGCCTCAACGAACGCGCCCACACCGGTGCCCCGTAGAGGGCCATGGACCGCACGATCCCCGCGTAGAGCCTCCGGCAGGAGGCATTTGGCCCCCTCAGATTGGGTAGGAGCCGCTTCAAGGCGGCCCCGGCCCTGTCCAATCTGGGAGCCAAACGTCGAAAATGTTCGACGAAGTTCCACCGGCTGTCGAGGACGAGTCCCAGGTACTTCATCGTACCCTCGACGCCGATGCGAACCCCTCCTACCGTGATCTGGGAACCCGCAGGTGGCGCGTTCCGACGACCATGAAAACACATGGCCTCGGACTTGTGCAATGCCACCTCGAGTCCCAGTTGCCGGATCCTCTCTATGACTGTCGCAACCCCGCGTGTCATAAGTTCGGCCGCCGCCTCGTGCGACCTCCCCTGCGCTAAGACCAGCGTGTCGTCAGCGTAGCACACTACGCTGACGCCAGCGGGGAGGTCGGCGCGCAGCACCCAGTCGTATCCGATGTTCCACAAGGGCGGCCCCAGGACCGATCCCTGTGGAACACCGCACGACATCTCTCGCCGGTTCCATACTCCCTGATGACCGGGGTAGATGACGGCTCTGTCCGTCAGATACGCCTCGACTACGCGACGGAGGTAGGGCGGCACCCGGTGATACCGGAGTGCCTCCACTATACAACTCCAGGGCAGGGTGTTGAAGGCATTGGCGATGTCCAGAGACACCGCCAAGACGACCCTACCCCGGGCCACTGCATCCCCCGTCGTGAGGGCTCTTACGCGCATGACTGCGTCCACCGTGGAGCGCCCCCTGCGGAAGCCGTACTGGCTCTCCGCCAGGTCCGGCCCCACCCGCACCAGCTGCCCGACGAGGCGGTCTGCAATTACTCTTTCAAAGAGCTTGCCCACCTCGTCGAGCAGCACAATGGGCCGGTAAGCGGACGGAGAGTCTGCAGGGCGCCCCACCTTCTTGATCAGGACCAGCTTCCCCGTCTTCCACCGACGTGGAAACTGGCCCCTCTCTAAGCATGCGCTTAAAAGCCCTCTGAGTCGAGGCCCGAGAGCCTCTTGCAAGGCCAGGACCCAGGCTTTCCCATGAAAGCCATCGGGTCCTGGGGCGGTGTTTTTGGCATTCAGCCTACGCACCGCCGCTCTCAGCTCTACCTCGGTCACCTCGGGAGCATCGTCGTCGTCGTCGTCGTCGTCCTGGTCCGCGTCAGATACCGCAGGAGACGGAGCCATAGGCGGAGGAGTATGTTCCCCTCGCGAGGGGAACAGAGCGCTCACCACGCCCTCCACGATCTGTGGCCGGAGACTCTGCGTCAGTGGGGGGGCCCATGGGCGGAGTTTCCCCCGCACCGCTAGATACGGGCGCCCCCATGGGTCTCTGTTCAGAGTCTCCAGCGACTCCTCGCGGGCCGATCTCTTGGCCCGCAAGATCTCCGTTCGGAGGGCGATCCTCGCAGCTCTGTACCCCTCGTATAGCTCCGCCTCGACGGCTTCCGTTTCCGGCGTGCGGTTACGGAGCCGTCTGCGGTACCTGGTGTACCGGCGTCGCGCGGCAATACACCCTTGGCGTAAAGCCGTAAGCGCCGGCGACCACCAGTACACCTGTCGCCGAGCAGAAGGCTGGACCCGGGGCATTGCCACGTCACATATCTCGGACATGGCCTCCTGGAACCACTCTGCCTCGTCGTCTATGTCGGCAGGCCTGTTCGGTGATGTCACCCAGGCCTGCACGATCGAGGCCTCCAGGAGTAGCTCCCGGTCCAGCTGCTTCAGCGACCAACGCGGACCGCTCGGGGTCTGTCCGACCGGCGGCACGCTGGAGGTCTGGGCGGAAACGTCAAACCGGATGTACCGATGATCGGAAGACGTCTCCACCTCCTCCAGAACGCGCCAGTCAAGTACGCGCGGTGACAGAGCGGGGCTGGCGAACGAGAGGTCCACCACCGATTCGCCCTGCCACCGCACGCACGTGGGGACAGAACCCCGGTTCAGGACGACCAGGCCTGTCTCCAGAGCCCAGTCCTCCACCATCCTGCCCCTTGCGTCCGTGAACCGGGAACCCCAAGCCAAGTTCTTGGCATTGAAGTCCCCGAGAACGAGCGCAGGGAGGGAACGGTATCCGACGACGACGTCTCTCAACTCCGCGAGGGAGTTGTGGAACTCGGCGAGAGTTCGGTTCGGGGAGAAGTACACCCCTACCACTACTATCTCCCCGAACCGTGCTGCCACGCAACCCCGACCCCTCTTGACCTCCTCGAGGGTCGGGGTACCGGCGGCGGCCGACGAAATGATGGTCACCGAGCCGTCCAGGTCCTCCACCCAGTCATCCCTGGGCGGGACATAGTACGGCTCGGGGACCACGGCGATGTTAATCGACCACTGCGCCATGCTCTGGAACAACAGGTCCTGAGCATCGGCGCAGTGGTTGATGTTCGCCTGGAGGAGGCGTAATGGGCCGTTATTGGCATTCCATTACAGCCTCCTCCTCCCCAGCCCTCTGCGAGGGTCCAGCCACCGCGATGTTTGCGGTGGCGACGACGGCTGTGGGGGCAGCGTCGGCGGAAGCGGCGACGGCGGCGGTTGCGACGGTGGCGGTGGTGGTGGTGGAGGGCCTGCCCCTGGCCCTGGTCTTGGCGGGTGGGGCGCAGGTCCTGCTCCCAGCCCGGTGATCGGCCGGCTTGCCAGCTGCCGCACATGCTGCGCAGTGCGGCGCGGCCTCACAGGAGCCGGCCTTGTGACCGGGCCGACCACAGCGGAAGCAGCTGTTCCCCCTGTCCACCTCCGAGGTGCACCTCGCTGCCACGTGGTCGCCCACATGGCAGCGGAAGCACCTCAGAGGTCTGGGTTCCAGCAGCTTCACCTGCGCAGACACCCAGCCCACCAAGAGCCTTCGGCCCTTCCCAGTGATTTGGCTCGCCGCCGACACGGGGCAGCTCACCGTTACGGTGAGAAGCCCCGCGCGATCAGGACGGAGAGTGCCTACCCTCACCTGCTCGGCAGGGCACCCTCCAGTCCTGGCGACGGCGGCCTTCACCTCCGCCTCCGTCACAGAGTCGTCCAGGCCCATAATGCGCATGTCTGCGCTCTTGGTGGGCCTGGACACTCGAGCCTCTTGTGCTAGTTCGCTAAGGTGGATTTTCTGGATAAAATCGACCAAATTTAATAGATTTATTTTAGGATTTTTCGAATATTTAGGGTGCCCAGCACGCTAGACGTACGGGAGAGGTGTCAAAGACGCGGCCCCGCAAGATCTAACGAGCTATAATAATTTCGGAATTTAGCCTTAAGGGCTAAAACACAGGGGGTGGAAACCCGTTTTCCGGAAAACACAATCTGCAATTTTTTGACGTTTCGTGAGAGCTAGGCCCACGTGTGGGGTGTCAAAAGTGCGTCTCCGCACGGGCTAACGGATTTTATAAAAAATAAAATTTATCTAGAACAAAAATTTTTGAATATGGGCAAAAAACTAGATTTTTTGAGAAAAATTTGAAAATTTGTTCCAAACCAGGACTCGGATACGCGAAACACGCACCGGGACACAGGTAAGGGTTGATGGCGTCCTATGGAGTTTAAACCAAAAGAATCTAACCAGTAGAATTTGAGATATCTAATTTTGAAATAAAAATTTTTTGAAAAAAATGACAATTTGTAGGTATTCAAAAAATAAAACCTCGATGGTCAATTTCTATAGTCGGGATAGCAGGAACTAGCCTGTCCTGTAATTACTATGCAAAAAACTAGGTCAAATTAGCACTCCTGAAGGCTGAGAAATCGATGGTTTTGTTTTGTGCTAGTTCGTTTTTTTTTTTTTTTTTTTTTTTTTTTGGCGGCAAATGAGCCCTGTGGCCGCTGGCCCAACGCCGGCTGACTCGCCGCCAGCGGGGCCGCAGCACGATGCCCTCCAGCACGGAGAACCGCCTGTTGAAGCCAGCCAGCTCCTGCCGCACCAGTTCGAGAACCTGGTTCTCCGCGGCGGGCAGGGGCTGACTCGGCCGTGCTGGAGCTCATCCCGCGCGTCCCTCCGGGGGCCAGCTCCTCGTCGGAGCTCGGCCAGGTCTGCCCGGAGCCTCTGGTTCTCCTTCACCAGGTGCTCCGTAGTGGCGGTCAGGCGGGCGACCTCCGTCCGCAATTTGGACGTCTCGTCCGCAGACGAAGGCCCACCGAAGCTCGCCTCCGCCGCCGCCACAATGGTGGCCGTGGCCGCGGATGTGGCCCTGCTCCTAGAAGAGCCAAGCCTCTTGTGACCACATCCTTGATCGCGTTGACCACGACCCCCGCAAGCCTGTCCGCTCGCTCCGACTTGGAGCTGACAGAGAACGCCGATATTCCGCTTGAGGACCCCGAGACCGATACCCGGGGACCCTCAGCGGTGGACCGGCGCTCCTCCTCCTTGGCGAGCCTCAGGGCTCGCCTGCCACCCTTGCTGCCTTTGGATGGCCTCCCCGCCCCCCTACCCCTCGTGCTGGTGGGAACCTTGGGAGCGGCGCCATCACCTCAGCGTCAGAGGACGACTCACGGCCGTCCCCTGCCTTGGAGCGCTTCTGGTTCCGGAAGAACCGCGAGCCCTGACTCACAGCGCTTCCGGAAGCGCTCCCCTCCTCACGCTCCAGGCTCCTAAAGGAGCTCAGAGCGGCGAGTAGTGGTGCTGCGTCGGTCACCGACGCCGCACCACTCTCCGCCTCCTTGCCGACTTCATTCTGGCTTACTTCGCCCGACCGCGGCTTGTCGGGCGTCTTAAAGCTAAATGAGATCATCTCCTCAAAGGTAGGAGATGATCTGGAGCCTCCTCGGCTCTTGTTGTCGGGATTGTTCCCGACAGACGGATCCAGGTCGTCGTTTAAGGGTATGTGATTAAGCCCGCCCCCCCCAGCATACGAATGGGGCGTGTCTGGGAGTCATTTGCATTAATCTGTGTATTCAATTTTGGGGTTTCCTTTGAAGGGTGTGGTCCCTGTCTCCTCCTCTCTACCTCCCTATCCCTCCTCTAACATATCGCATGGTCCACATTCACTCTCTCTCATTCACTCACTCACTCACACACACTACCCCCCCAGTTTCGGCGCCACTCTCACAGTCGCATCTGATGAACAGATGCGTACCAGAGAGTAGCGACGAAGTTCCCCCAGGTTCCATGCCGTTAGGAGGCTCGAACAGCTTGCTCAAGCCTCCCAACGGCGCAGCCCTCTTGTGAGGCGCTAGCATTTGGACATCCCTCCAATACGCATCCCATAGCCACGCCTCCAAGCTGGATTGGGTGGAGGTCGCATCCACTGGCAGTCGACGATGATCGACTGACAATGGACGCGACCCCCGGTGTTTCCTCTTAGTCGGGCCTCTCCCCTGGAGCCTTCCGGCCCAAGTTAGTCACTCATGCCGGAAGGTCCCCAGGATCATGGAGACCCATAAGCCCCACCACGACGGCAACGTAGAAACACTCGGTGGGGGTGCTAGTTCGCTAAGGTGGATTTTCTGGATAAAATCGACCAAATTTAATAGATTTATTTTAGGATTTTCGAATATTTAGGGTGCCCAGCACGCTAGACGTACGGGAAAGGTGTCAAAAGACGCGGCCCCGCAAGATCTAACGAGCTATAATAATTTCGGAATTTTAGCCTTAAGGGCTAAAACACAGGGGGTGGAAAACCCGTTTTCCGGAAAACACAATCTGCAATTTTTTGACGTTTCGTGAGAGCTAGGCCCACGTGTGGGTGTCAAAAGTTGCGTCTCCGCACGGGCTAACGGATTTTATAAAAATAAAAATTTATCTAGAACAAAAATTTTTGAATATGGGCAAAAAACTAGATTTTTTGAGAAAAATTTTGAAAATTTGTTCCAAAACCAGGACTCGGATACGCGAAACACGCACCGGGACACAGGTAAGGGTTGATGGCGTCCTATGGAGTTTAAACCAAAAGAATCTAACGAGTAGAATTTGAGATATCTAATTTGAAAATAAAAATTTTTGAAAAAATGACAATTTGTAGGTATTCAAAAATAAAACCTCGATGGTCAATTCCTATAGTCGGGATAGCAGGAACTAGCCTGTCCTGTAATTACTATGCAAAAAACTAGGTCAAATTAGCACTCCTGAAGGCTGAGAAATCGATGGTTTTGTTTTGTGCTAGTTCGCTTTTTTTGCCTCCAGATCCCACGGTGACAGTCCGGCAAGGAGGCTCGCCGCCTCACGGGAGATCGTGCGGTGTCCGCGGATGATACGGATCGCCATGACCCTCTGGGACGCGTTCATCAGGCGAGCTGATCGCTGCCTCAACGAACGCGCCCACACCGGTGCCCCGTAGAGGGCCATGGACCGCACGATCCCCGCGTAGAGCCTCCGGCAGGAGGCATTTGGCCCCTCAGATTGGGTAGGAGCCGCTTCAAGGCGGCCCCGGCCCTGTCCAATCTGGGAGCCAAACGTCGAAAATGTTCGACAAAGTTCCACCGGCTGTCGAGGACGAGTCCCAGGTACTTCATCGTACCCTCGACGCCGATGCGAACCCCTCCTACCGTGATCTGGGAACCCGCAGGTGGCGCGTTCCGACGACCATGAAAACACATGGCCTCGGACTTGTGCAATGCCACCTCGAGTCCCAGTTGCCGGATCCTCTCTATGACTGTCGCAACCCCGCGTGTCATAAGTTCGGCCGCCGCCTCGTGCGACCTCCCCTGCGCTAAGACCAGCGTGTCGTCAGCGTAGCACACTACGCTGACGACAGTGTGACGTAAGGAGCCAACGTGGGATAGAAAAAAGAACAACACGTAACTCGGTCAACGTTAAATAAATATATTTTAAATAGAGAAAGGGTGTGGGTAGGTCTGCAGTCACAATTTTAAATATTCCCCGGGAGATAGCACGCTACTGCCCTGGCTCAGCCTTGGTGTCTTGGGAAGCCACGTTGCGTTTGCCCCGGAGGTGTTGGTCGACAGGAACCAGGATGGGCCGGCTGGCAGCTGGTCTAGCCGGCTCGGAGACGGCCTGCTGAGGCCACGCGGGTAACTGAATACCCGGCGTGGAGCGTGCCACCGACTCGTAGGTCGACAGGGCCCGGAGGACGACGGCCGGCAGGTACCACGCGGCAAATCAGCACCCGGCGTAGTGCGAGCCAACGTGGCGAGCAGCCTGGTGGCGGCGGCACGATGTTTTGCGGCGGGATGGCTGCGATAGGGTACGATGTAGGTGGTGCTCGGAGCTTAGGGCTCCAAATCTTTCCTCCGATGCTAGGAATCCAGATGTGGGAATCCGGATCTGGGACCCCAATTACAGGGGTTGGAATCGCGTAATAAGTTGGCAAATATTTGCCAATGCAAACTGCAGCTGCTAGGACTTGGCGATCGCTTCACGGCTCAAGGGTGTTCGACAGAACAAGGTGAGTATGAGGTCTAACGCCAACAGCTGGATTCAGATGAAAAAGGGACCACGATGTCGTTTATCGGGTTTTTATATCTTCGCCGTCATTGACAGATGTCATTGAATTCATAGACAATAGTGTTGTCAGTCAACTAAAATTGTCCATGCCTACCAAAGGCATCACAATGGCTTTTGGTCTCTGGATTTATTCAGTATGTTTATGTTTTATTAGAATTGTAACGCCACTACGTTACAGTACCCCCCAAAAAAGGTAGGATTTTTACCTGGGTAAAAATCCTTATGGTGTTGCACTAGCCACCATCTGAAATACGACCCTTTTATTCATCTTCATTCATTCATCATTAGCTCATTTCATCCTTTCATAAACCTATCATACCAGCAGACCACTTATTAAAGAAGTGAGTCCGCTTCCTAACAAGTATGTAAGAGTAGATCGTCCTTATTTGACTAAATACTCGCGTAAATCAGACTTAGTTAGTGAATGTTTATTACTAAGAACCAATATATATATCAAAGTTAATAAAGAAATAAATAAAATATTGTTTTGGATTAAGGCTTGTTTAAGGAGTCTCCGCCCGCTCCTGCAGAGGCTTATTTTACTGAGTTGCAAACCGCTCAAATAGATATATAAAATCAAGAAGTAAAGTTTTTTCTAGTTTAGGTTTTGATTAAGGAGTAACTATACCGCCCCTGCAATGGCTTATTTATTGAGTTGCAAACCGCTCAGATAGCAAAATAAATAAAAACTATGGATAAAAAGGACCCATAGTTGTATATAAGGAGAAAAAAAAAAAAAACTTGGTTCAAAGCAAAAAACATTGTAGAAAAGGTAGGGCCTTAATATAAACGGAATCACAAATCGAACCCACAACGAGTTACGAGACCAATTTCTGAACCAATTTTCGAAACCACAGTGAGTTTTAATTAAGAAAACAATAATAACATTAAGGAATATGGCTTATTTAAGGAGTATCTTACCCGCTCCAGCAAAGATATAGATTAGAAAAGAGTTGTTTAACTATTGGTAGTAAAGACCAATTGTGATTTAATAATAATGTTTTTTTTTTTATAATATAAAAAAAAAAAAAAAATATTTTTTATTTATTGAGACCTACCAATTTTAGGTCTTTTATATGCCAAGAGCCTATGTTTTTCCCCGACATATCCTGTAGTACGTAAACTAGTGGTGATTTCTTTGCTATCACTTTTGCTTTAATAAATTTTGGTGCTAGTTTTTTAGAGAACTTGTTTGCCTTGTCGCTCAAAAAATAAGTGCGCTTCATTACGAGATCACCGACACTGAACTCAGCAAACTTGCGACGCAAATTGTAATGAGAAGTGTTCTTTACGTGAGCCTGCCAAAGTCTGGATTGTACAGTATCAAAGACCCCCGACAATCCACCCAGGTTTTCTGCGTAGGCATCACGTGGAAGGAACTGTATCTCGTCACCGAGGTCGTTGTCCGTATAATGAGTTCCGCAGGTAACGAGTTCGCGACCGAAAACTAAGAAGGCTGGAGTAAATCCAGTAGCTTCGTTAACGGAGTTGTTAATGGCGAATTGTACTTTGGGAATGTATAGGTCCCATGCTCTGTGATCGTCCTCTACGTAAGTCGAAATGCAGGTTATTATGGTTCTATTGAAACGTTCTACTAAATTGACCTGTGGGGTATATTTCGGGGTATAAAACACGTTGGGTATTGCGTATTTCTTAAACATGGATTTCGCGACCTTGCCAGTGAACTGGGTACCATTGTCCATAATAATTGTTTGTGGTATGCCATGTATAAGAAATACGCATTCCTCTATTATTTTAGTAACGATGTCTGCAGTGGCTCTCTTTATTGGAAATATTAAGCAATATTTTGAAAAGCAACATGTAATGACTAAAATGTAGCTGTTTTGTTTTCGCGTGGTAGGTAGCAGTCGTATCCGATATTCCACAAAGCCATCGGGTCCTGGGGCGGTGTTTTTGGCATTCAGCCTACGCACCGCCGCTCTCAGCTCTACCTCGGTCACCTCGGGAGCATCGTCGTCGTCGTCGTCGTCGTCCTGGTCCGCGTCAGATACCGCAGGAGACGGAGCCATAGGCGGAGGAGTATGTTCCCCTCGCGAGGGGAACAGAGCGCTCACCACGCCCTCCACGATCTGTGGCCGGAGACTCTGCGTCAGTGGGGGGGCCCATGGGCGGAGTTTCCCCCGCACCGCTAGATACGGGCGCCCCCATGGGTCTCTGTTCAGAGTCTCCAGCGACTCCTCGCGGGCCGATCTCTTGGCCCGCAAGATCTCCGTTCGGAGGGCGATCCTCGCAGCTCTGTACCCCTCGTATAGCTCCGCCTCGACGGCTTCCGTTTCCGGCGTGCGGTTACGGAGCCGTCTGCGGTACCTGGTGTACCGGCGTCGCGCGGCAATACACCCTTGGCGTAAAGCCGTAAGCGCCGGCGACCACCAGTACACCTGTCGCCGAGCAGAAGGCTGGACCCGGGGCATTGCCACGTCACATATCTCGGACATGGCCTCCTGGAACCACTCTGCCTCGTCGTCTATGTCGGCAGGCCTGTTCGGTGATGTCACCCAGGCCTGCACGATCGAGGCCTCCAGGAGTAGCTCCCGGTCCAGCTGCTTCAGCGACCAACGCGGACCGCTCGGGGTCTGTCCGACCGGCGGCACGCTGGAGGTCTGGGCGGAAACGTCAAACCGGATGTACCGATGATCGGAAGACGTCTCCACCTCCTCCAGAACGCGCCAGTCAAGTACGCGCGGTGACAGAGCGGGGCTGGCGAACGAGAGGTCCACCACCGATTCGCCCTGCCACCGCACGCACGTGGGGACAGAACCCCGGTTCAGGACGACCAGGCCTGTCTCCAGAGCCCAGTCCTCCACCATCCTGCCCCTTGCGTCCGTGAACCGGGAACCCCAAGCCAAGTTCTTGGCATTGAAGTCCCCGAGAACGAGCGCAGGGAGGGAACGGTATCCGACGACGACGTCTCTCAACTCCGCGAGGGAGTTGTGGAACTCGGCGAGAGTTCGGTTCGGGGAGAAGTACACCCCTACCACTACTATCTCCCCGAACCGTGCTGCCACGCAACCCCGACCCCTCTTGACCTCCTCGAGGGTCGGGGTACCGGCGGCGGCCGACGAAATGATGGTCACCGAGCCGTCCAGGTCCTCCACCCAGTCATCCCTGGGCGGGACATAGTACGGCTCGGGGACCACGGCGATGTTAATCGACCACTGCGCCATGCTCTGGAACAACAGGTCCTGAGCATCGGCGCAGTGGTTGATGTTCGCCTGGAGGAGGCGTAATGGGGCCGTTATTGGCATTCCATTACAGCCTCCTCCTCCCCAGCCCTCTGCGAGGGTCCAGCCACCGCGATGTTTGCGGTGGCGGCGACGGCTGTGGGGGCAGCGTCGGCGGAAGCGGCGACGGCGGCGGTTGCGACGGTGGCGGTGGTGGTGGTGGTGGTGGAGGGCCTGCCCCTGGCCCTGGTCTTGGCGGGTGGGGCGCAGGTCCTGCTCCCAGCCCGGTGATCGGCCGGCTTGCCAGCTGCCGCACATGCTGCGCAGTGCGGCGCGGCCTCACAGGAGCCGGCCTTGTGACCGGGCCGACCACAGCGGAAGCAGCTGTTCCCTCTGTCCACCTCCGAGGTGCACCTCGCTGCCACGTGGTCGCCCACATGGCAGCGGAAGCACCTCAGAGGTCTGGGTTCCAGCAGCTTCACCTGCGCAGACACCCAGCCCACCAAGAGCCTTCGGCCCTTCCCAGTTATTAGGCTCGCCGCCGACACGGGGCAGCTCACCGTTACGGTGAGAAGCCCCGCGCGATCAGGACGGAGAGTGCCTACCCTCACCTGCTCGGCAGGGCACCCTCCAGTCCTGGCGACGGCGGCCTTCACCTCCGCCTCCGTCACAGAGTCGTCCAGGCCCATAATGCGCATGTCTGCGCTCTTGGTGGGCCTGGACACTCGAGCCTCGTCGACCAGCAACGCCCTGATCTTTTCAGCCAGGGCGTCAGCAGCTGGGCCGCTGGAGGCGCCGGGGACCTCCAGCATCCGGGCTCCGGTCTTGGTGACCTTCACCCGAACGCCGTCGGCACACCCCACCTCCTCGAGGCTCACCGCCGCCTTGGTTTTGGCGAGCACGCTGCGGTAGGTCACGCCCTTCTGGATCGCTTCCGGCTGCAGCGTAATTACCACAGCCGCGGACCTCGGGGCGCGGAGCCTGGCCGCAGCGGCCCGCTCCTTGCGCCGCTTCCGCCTCTCTCGGCGTTTGGCCGCCCTTTTGGCCTTTCCCGCCTTCTCTTTCTCCCCGGCCACTTGCCATTCGGCAGCCTCGGCCGGAGGAGGTTGGGAAGTCGGGGCAGGCTGTGACGGCCGTCTCGCCACCTGGGCTGGGGCCTTCGGGGCTTTCGCCGCCCGTGCAGCCGTCCCACCCGGTTTGGGCGGCGCCTTTGGCGCCTTCGGCGGGGCCGACCCCGCGGGTCTCAGCACAGACCCGCTGTCGGCCCGTCCCGCCGAACCCTGCTTGGGCGCAGCAGCCGCAGCGGCGGCAAATGAGCCCGGTGGCCGCTGGACCAACGCCGGCTGACTCGCCGCCAGCGGGGGCCGCAGCACGATGCCCTCCAGCACGGAAAACCGCCTGCTGAAGCCAGCCAGCTCCTGCCGCACCAGTTCGAGAACCTGGTTCTCCGCGGCGGGCAGGGGCTGACTCGGCCCGTGCTGGAGCTCATCCCGCGCGTCCCTCCGGGGGCCAGCTCCTCGTCGGAGCTCGGCCAGGTCTGCCCGGAGCCTCTGGTTCTCCTTCACCAGGTGCTCCGTAGTGGCGGTCAGGCGGGCGACCTCCGTCCGCAATTTGGACGTCTCGTCCGCAGACGAAGGCCCGCCGAAGCTCGCCTCCGCCGCCGCCACAATGGTGGCCGTGGCCGCGGATGTGGCCCTGCTCCTAGAAGAGCCAAGCCTCTTGTGGACCACATCCTTGATCGCGTTGACCACGACCCCCGCAAGCCTGTCCGCTCGCTCCGACTTGGAGCTGACAGAGAACGCCGATATTCCGCTTGAGGACCCCGAGACCGATACCCGGGGACCCTCAGCGGTGGACCGGCGCTCCTCCTCCTTGGCGAGCCTCAGGGCTCGCCTGCCACCCTTGTTGCCTTTGGATGGCCTCCCCGCCCCCCTACCCCTCGTGCTGGTGGGAACCTTGGGAGGCGGCGCCATCACCTCAGCGTCAGAGGACGACTCACGGCCGTCCCCTGCCTTGGAGCGCTTCTGGTTCCGGAAGAACCGCGAGCCCTGACTCACGGCGCTTCCGGAAGCGCTCCCCTCCTCACGCTCCAGGCTCCTAAAGGAGCTCAGAGCGGCGAGTAGTGGTGCTGCGTCGGTCACCGACGCCGCACCACTCTCCGCCTCCTTGCCGACTTCGTTCTGGCTTACTTCGCCCGACCGCGGCTTGTCGGGCGTCTTAAAGCTAAATGAGATCATCTCCTCAAAGGTAGGAGATGATCTGGAGCCTCCTCGGCTCTTGTTGTCGGGATTGTTCCCGACAGACGGATCCAGGTCGTCGTTGGTGGTATTCGGTTGACTAAAGCCGCCCCCCCCAGCATACGAATGGGGGCGGAACTGGGAATTATTTTCTTTAATCGATTTCTTCATTTTGGTTTTTTCCTTTGGAGGGTGTGGTCCCTGTCTCCTCCTCTCAACCTCCCTATCCCTTCCTCGCATATCGTATAGTCCACATTCACTCTCTCTCATTCACTCACTCACTCACACACTCTATCCCCCCAGTTTCGGCGCCACTCTCACAGTCGCATCTGATGAACAGATGCGTACCAGAGAGTAGCGACGAAGTTCCCCCGGGTTCCATGCCGTTAGGAGGCTCGAACAGCTTGCTCAAGCCTCCCAACGGCGCAGCCCTCTTGTGAGGCGCTAGCATTTGGACATCCCTCCAATACGCATCCCATAGCCACGCCTCCAAGCTGGGATTGGGTGGAGGTCGCATCCACTGGCAGTCGACGATGATCGACTGACAATGGACGCGACCCCCGGTGTGTTAATCTTAGTCGGGCCTCTCCCCTGGAGCCTTCCGGCCCAAGTTAATCACTCATGCCGGAAGTCCCCAGGATCATGGAGACCCATAAGCCCCACCACGACGGCAACGTAGAAACACTCGGTGGGGTTGTGCTAGTTCGCTAAGGTGGATTTTCTGGATAAAATCGACCAAATTTAATAGATTTATTTTAGGATTTTTCGAATATTTAGGGTGCCCAGCACGCTAGACGTACGGGAGAGGTGTCAAAAGACGCGGCCCCGCAAGATCTAACGAGCTATAATAATTTCGGAATTTTAGCCTTAAGGGCTAAAACACAGGGGGTGGAAAACCCGTTTTCCGGAAAACACAATCTGCAATTTTTTGACGTTTCGTGAGAGCTAGGCCCACGTGTGGGGTGTCAAAAGTTGCGTCTCCGCACGGGCTAACGGATTTTATAAAAATAAAAATTTATCTAGAACAAAAATTTTTGAATATGGGCAAAAAACTAGATTTTTTGAGAAACATTTTGAAAATTTGTTCCAAAACCAGGACTCGGATACGCGAAACACGCACCGGGACACAGGTAAGGGTTGATGGCGTCCTATGGAGTTTAAACCAAAAGAATCTAACGAGTAGAATTTGAGATATCTAATTTTGAAAATAAATTTTTTTTGAAAAAATGACAATTTGTAGGTATTCAAAACCAAAGGCAGGTATTCAAAGGCAAACCTCCACCGTATGCTCCACCGTGTCCTCTGGGCGATCCTCGCAGTGGAAACACTCAGGGGTCTCCTCCGCCCTGATCCGACACAGGTACCTCCCGAAACAGCCGTGTCCGGTGAGCACCTGCGTCAGGCGGAAGGTGAGGGCGCCGTGACGCCTCTCCAGCCACTCCTCAAAGAGGGGCACTACCGCCTCGATGGTGGCGTGCCCAGCGCTGGGTTGCGACAGTCGCTCTCTCCATGTCACCATGAGATCCTGCCGGAGCTCGGTCCGCCGAGCCGCGAGTTGTCGCGGCAGCGGAGTTTCGCCCCGGCGTTTGGCCTCCTCGCGCCACTCGTACAGGTGCGCGAGGATTTTTGCCTCCAGATCCCACGGTGACAGTCCGGCAAGGAGGCTCGCCGCCTCACGGGAGATCGTGCGGTGTCCGCGGATGATACGGATCGCCATGACCCTCTGGGACGCGTTCATCAGGCGAGCTGATCACTGCCTCAACGAACGCGCCCACACCGGTGCCCCGTAGAGGGCCATGGACCGCACGATCCCCGCGTAGAGCCTCCGGCAGGAGGCATTTGGCCCCCTCAGATTGGATAGGAGCCGCTTCAAGGCGGCCCCGGCCCTGTCCAATCTGGGAGCCAAACGTCGAAAATGTTCGACAAAGTTCCACCGGCTGTCGAGGACGAGTCCCAGGTACTTCATCGTACCCTCGACGCCGATGCGAACCCCTCCTACCGTGATCTGGGAACCCGCAGGTGGCGCGTTCCGACGACCATGAAAACACATGGCCTCGGACTTGTGCAATGCCACCTCGAGTCCCAGTTGCCGGATCCTCTCTATGACTGTCGCAACCCCGCGTGTCATAAGTTCGGCCGCCGCCTCGTGCGACCTCCCCTGCGCTAAGACCAGCGTGTCGTCAGCGTAGCACACTACGCTGACGCCAGCGGGGAGGTCGGCGCGCAGCACCCAGTCGTATCCGATGTTCCACAAGGGCGGCCCCAGGACCGATCCCTGTGGAACACCGCACGACATCTCTCGCCGGTTCCATACTCCCTGATGACCGGGGTAGATGACGGCTCTGTCCGTCAGATACGCCTCGACTACGCGACGGAGGTAGGGCGGCACCCGGTGATACCGGAGTGCCTCCACTATACAACTCCAGGGCAGGGTGTTGAAGGCATTGGCGATGTCCAGAGACACCGCCAAGACGACCCTACCCCGGGCCACTGCATCCCCCGTCGTGAGGGCTCTTACGCGCATGACTGCGTCCACCGTGGAGCGCCCCCTGCGGAAGCCGTACTGGCTCTCCGCCAGGTCCGGCCCCACCCGCACCAACTGCCCGACGAGGCGATCTGCAATTACTCTTTTAAAGAGCTTGCCCACCTCGTCGAGCAGCACAATGGGCCGGTAAGCGGACGGAGAGTCCGCAGGGCGCCCCACCTTCTTGATCAGGACCAGCTTACCCGTCTTCCACCGACGTGGAAACTGGCCCCTCTCTAAGCATGCGCTTAAAAGCCCTCTGAGTCGAGGCCCGAGAGCCTCTTGCAAGGCCAGGACCCAGGCTTTCCCATGAAAGCCATCGGGTCCTGGGGCGGTGTTTTTGGCATTCAGCCTACGCACCGCCGCTCTCAGCTCTACCTCGGTCACCTCGGGAGCATCGTCGTCGTCGTCGTCGTCGTCGTCCTGGTCCGCGTCAGATACCGCAGGAGACGGAGCCATAGGCGGAGGAGTATGTTCCCCTCGCGAGGGGAACAGAGCGCTCACCACGCCCTCCACGATCTGTGGCCGGAGACTCTGCGTCAGTGGGGGGGCCCATGGGCGGAGTTTCCCCCGCACCGCTAGATACGGGCGCCCCCATGGGTCTCTGTTCAGAGTCACTCCTCAAAGAGGGGCACCACCGCCTCGATGGTGGCGTGCCCAGCGCTGGGTTGCGACAGTCGCTCTCTCCATGTCACCATGAGATCCTGCCGGAGCTCGGTCCGCCGAGCCGCGAGTTGTCGCGGCAGCGGAGTTTCGCCCCGGCGTTTGGCCTCCTCGCGCCACTCGTACAGGTGCGCGAGGATTTTTGCCTCCAGATCCCACGGTGACAGTCCGGCAAGGAGGCTCGCCGCCTCACGGGAGATCGTGCGGTGTCCGCGGATGATACGGATCGCCATGACCCTCTGGGACGCGTTCATCAGGCGAGCTGATCACTGCCTCAACGAACGCGCCCACACCGGTGCCCCGTAGAGGGCCATGGACCGCACGATCCCCGCGTAGAGCCTCCGGCAGGAGGCATTTGGCCCCCTCAGATTGGGTAGGAGCCGCTTCAAGGCGGCCCCGGCCCTGTCCAATCTGGGAGCCAAACGTCGAAAATGTTCGACAAAGTTCCACCGGCTGTCGAGGACGAGTCCCAGGTACTTCATCGTACCCTCGACGCCGATGCGAACCCCTCCTACCGTGATCTGGGAACCCGCAGGTGGCGCGTTCCGACGACCATGAAAACACATGGCCTCGGACTTGTGCAATGCCACCTCGAGTCCCAGTTGCCGGATCCTCTCTATGACTGTCGCAACCCCGCGTGTCATAAGTTCGGCCGCCGCCTCGTGCGACCTTGTAACAATTAAAAAAAATAATAGTTAAAGAATATGATGATTCGGGGTTTGTGGCGCCATCTGGCCGAGAACTTATGTAGTGCTGCGAATGTCGAATCAATAAGTGCCACGTAGAGACACCAGATGGCTGTTGACCATCTTATTTGAAATCTTAAATATGGAAATTGTGTTACAAAATCTATTAAAATAAACACAATAGTTCCTGCTATATTGATACTATATATTAAATGTAATTCAGAAATAAATTATGCCTAATTAAATTTATATGTTAAACTGTGAAATGGAATGTTTGACATTTGAGTGAGAACGGAACGCCGTCCATGAAAGATGGACGACGGTGAGTTTTTTTGCTTGGATACGTAGATGTGTCATAACCTCTGGGAGTTAGAAAGAACTAAGAAAATATTTAAATGATGTCTCGAAAGGTAGCTGGAACCAGAGTTAAGTTCAAATGCATTAAGCATTCGGATGTAGGACGACGTAAGTAGTCTTTTTGGGTTTTTTTTCTGTGCTGATGCTAAGTCTTAAGCGCGTGGCATTCAGGAGTCTGATCAAATCTTTCTATTTGTTGGCAGGGTTCCTACAATAGATTTAATTAATTACTAAGGACAAAACTATATAAAATGGTCGGATCATAGAACGGTTTCGAACACAAGCATCCACGTGTCCAGAAATGCCCAGGTTTAGATGACCACGGCATAGATGCCGTTTGAGGACCTCTGAACTGGACCCATAATCATCGAACGATGTGGTAAAAATGTTTCGACATAAATTGTAAGTTGAACATTTAATTTTCTGAGAACGGAGTACTATATAGTGTGTTGAAGTGTGATAAATAAACGTGATATATGTGAAGACCAAATCTAAGGACTCTTATTTACTGCCTACACACCTCATGCGAAAATACCCGAAGATAGGTAACAGGGTCTCAGGCCAAAAGTATCTCTGACGCTAGCCGGTGGAAGAAATATTTTCTTTACAATGTACGCCCAACGTGATGCATGAGGTTTGTTTGTAGTAATATGATTAAGATTGATTAATAATCTTTAGTTAATTCTTTTAGGTCAAGTATTTTGACACAATTCTGGTTAAAAGGCACATTGTTGAAAATATATATTATAGTTTCCAATTTTAAGCCTTTGTTTATTAGTTAAAACTTAAATAGTGTTTAACTTACTTTGTAAACATGTTAAATATTAATTTATATTGCTGTGACAATTTTTTCACTGACTTTATAAGCACATGGCAAAATTTTAGGTTGCCTGTCTTATGCCTTATTAATTGTGAGTTAAACTTAAATGGTGATTAACTTAATAATTGGAGTTGTTCAATACCTAATATTATTGTGAAGGTACTTAATTTGAGGTTATCAGCACATGGTCTGTTGAGCCTCATCCCTTGATATGTATTCTTTAATTTTTATGATTGTAACAACTCATTTATATTAGATGCACCTATGAGTGTCTAATATTAGCTTCTTATGTTCACTTAGTGAAACTTAAACTATAATTTGTATTGATCACTATTGTTATAACTCATGGTAATTTTTTTTTACACTTACTATTATGTAATATTAACTTGTTTATTAACTTGTATAATATTAACTTGTTAATTTAACTTAAGTATAGAAACTTAAGATTTCTTTTGTTCAGGATGTATAAATTATAGATTGATTACCTTCTTAGGTAGGAATTTGTACATGAATTGAATTATTTTAATGTTTCAGTCAATCCAAATGTATCCTGGGATGAGATCTGCAAGCGGTATCTAGGTCTGTGTGGCAGTTTCAAGTAAGAGGACTATCTGGCACCTACGGTGGCCGATGAGGTACGCTTGTGTTCGGAACCAATTGCTGACCAATTTCTGACTTGTACTGTTTACTTGGATAGTTGACTGTGGATTGATAGTGAAATAGTCAAACGAATTTTAACTTGGTCTCAATATTTAATGAGAATTTCTCGGATGACTATAATACTTCACCGGAGTTATTAAAACTTTAAACTCACTCTACTTAATTACTTTATTAGTATATAAACTTCTCAATTCTCTTAGTAACTAGTGATACCAACTTTTATAAATGTGGGATATTTACTCAAATTTATTTATTGATGATCCCACAGGCGCCCAACTTAATTAAATAAAACTCAATTTAACTTTTATTCATTGAATCCTTTTAATTGGATTAACTTATAGAATTTTATGTTTAATTCACATATTGAATTGGTTATAGGACATCTTATGGTTTGTTCACTGAAAGATACATGATAAATGTATCTGGTATATTGAATATCCAAATTTGTTTAGATGGACAGTTGAACCCCAATTCGTTTATTTTATTAACAATTGGCTAGGATGCTCGTAAGTCTGTCCATTAAAAGATACACGATAAGTGTGTCTGGTATATTGAATACCCAAATTTGTTCGGGTGGGCAAATAGTCCTCAATTCACTCTTAGATAACTAAATTTTAACTTTTATTTATTAATTTTTTTTAATTTAATTTACTTTTGGAATTGATTTTAGGACATCTTAAGATTTGTTCACTAAAAGATACATGATAAATGTGTCTGGTATATTGAATATCCGAATTTGTTTAGATGGATAGTTGAACCCCAATTCGTTTATTTTGTTAATGGTTGGCTAGGATGCTCGTAAGTCTGTCCATTAAAAGATACACGGTAAGTGTGTCTGGTATTGCATACCCAAATTCGTTTAGATGGGCAAATAGTCCTCAATTCACTTTTAGTTTTTGGCTTGGGGTTCATGCTTGAATTGCTCCCAAGCCAATACTTATGAAATTTGATTAAACAGTTTCTGATAATCCTGTTTAATTAAATTATCCTTAATGCTTTTGAATTTCAAATATATAGAATATGACTTTTGTAAATTACTTAACTACAAAGTTAAACTCAATACATTGATAAATCACAATCACTTAGATTTGTGATGTGATATTACTTTCTTTAGGAACTTGTTGTTATGGTATTACTGTTACTTACTAGGATTGGAGATTGAGGGTAATAAAATAAAACTTAATACTTACTCATTGAATCTCAATTACTTGAATAAGAGATTAATGTTGTCAAAACTAAATATTTATTTTTTTATTAGTTTTGAAATAGTTTCTTGTGAATACTTGATACTTCTAGTATCTAGTAGTTATTTAGATTTAAAATTTATAGATACTTTGGAATAACAATACTCTGCGTTGAGGAGTATTGATTATTTAATTAAACTAAACTTGAAACTTTATTTAAATGTGTGCATACCTACATACAGACTTTTGTTAAGGTGTATTGGGGGTTATGCATACCTTCTCATCCTATTTCTTAATTTTATTTGGTACTTAATACTAAATTGAAAATTTAAATTAAATTAGTACTTACTTATATAGTAGTAATTTAGTTATTGTGTCTGAGGGGAATCTAAATTCATATTTGTTTAGGGTTGCCCCAGTTTCTGTCGAGGGTTTTGGTGAGATTCTGGATGCGCATGGCAATATAGTTTTGATTAAAAAAAAAAATCTTTCTAATGAAAGTTTTTTTTTTGACCGGGGAGAGGTGTATTGTAACAATTAAAAAAAATAATAGTTAAAGAATATGATGATTCGGGGTTTGTGGCGCCATCTGGCCGAGAACTTATGTAGTGCTGCGAATGTCGAATCAATAAGTGCCACGTAGAGACACCAGATGGCTGTTGACCATCTTATTTGAAATCTTAAATATGGAAATTGTGTTACAAAATCTATTAAAATAAACACAATAGTTCCTGCTATATTGATACTATATATTAAATGTAATTCAGAAATAAATTATGCCTAATTAAATTTATATGTTAAACTGTGAAATGGAATGTTTGACATTTGAGTGAGAACGGAACGCCGTCCATGAAAGATGGACGACGGTGAGTTTTTTTGCTTGGATACGTAGATGTGTCATAACCTCTGGGAGTTAGAAAGAACTAAGAAAATATTTAAATGATGTCTCGAAAGGTAGCTGGAACCAGAGTTAAGTTCAAATGCATTAAGCATTCGGATGTAGGACGACGTAAGTAGTCTTTTTGGGTTTTTTTTCTGTGCTGATGCTAAGTCTTAAGCGCGTGGCATTCAGGAGTCTGATCAAATCTTTCTATTTGTTGGCAGGGTTCCTACAATAGATTTAATTAATTACTAAGGACAAAACTATATAAAATGGTCGGATCATAGAACGGTTTCGAACACAAGCATCCACGTGTCCAGAAATGCCCAGGTTTAGATGACCACGGCATAGATGCCGTTTGAGGACCTCTGAACTGGACCCATAATCATCGAACGATGTGGTAAAAATGTTTCGACATAAATTGTAAGTTGAACATTTAATTTTCTGAGAACGGAGTACTATATAGTGTGTTGAAGTGTGATAAATAAACGTGATATATGTGAAGACCAAATCTAAGGACTCTTATTTACTGCCTACACACCTCATGCGAAAATACCCGAAGATAGGTAACAGGGTCTCAGGCCAAAAGTATCTCTGACGCTAGCCGGTGGAAGAAATAATTTCTTTACAACCTCCCCTGCGCTAAGACCAGCGTGTCGTCAGCGTAGCACACTACGCTGACGCCAGCGGGGAGGTCGGCGCGCAGCACCCAGTCGTATCCGATGTTCCACAAGGGCGGCCCCAGGACCGATCCCTGTGGAACACCGCACGACATCTCTCGCCGGTTCCATACTCCCTGATGACCGGGGTAGATGACGGCTCTGTCCGTCAGATACGCCTCGACTACGCGACGGAGGTAGGGCGGCACCCGGTGATACCGGAGTGCCTCCACTATACAACTCCAGGGCAGGGTGTTGAAGGCATTGGCGATGTCCAGAGACACCGCCAAGACGACCCTACCCCGGGCCACTGCATCCCCCGTCGTGAGGGCTCTTACGCGCATGACTGCGTCCACCGTGGAGCGCCCCCTGCGGAAGCCGTACTGGCTCTCCGCCAGGTCCGGCCCCACCCGCACCAACTGCCCGACGAGGCGGTCTGCAATTACTCTTTCAAAGAGCTTGCCCACCTCGTCGAGCAGCACAATGGGCCGGTAAGCGGACGGAGAGTCCGCAGGGCGCCCCACCTTCTTGATCAGGACCAGCTTCCCCGTCTTCCACCGACGTGGAAACTGGCCCCTCTCTAAGCATGCGCTTAAAAGCCCTCTGAGTCGAGGCCCGAGAGCCTCTTGCAAGGCCAGGACCCAGGCTTTCCCATGAAAGCCATCGGGTCCTGGGGCGGTGTTTTTGGCATTCAGCCTACGCACCGCCGCTCTCAGCTCTACCTCGGTCACCTCGGGAGCTTGTGCTAGTTCGCTAAGGTGGATTTTCTGGATAAAATCGACCAAATTTAATAGATTTATTTTAGGATTTTTCGAATATTTAGGGTGCCCAGCACGCTAGACGTACGGGAGAGGTGTCAAAAGACGCGGCCCCGCAAGATCTAACGAGCTATAATAATTTCGGAATTTTAGCCTTAAGGGCTAAAACACAGGGGGTGGAAAACCCGTTTTCCGGAAAACACAATCTGCAATTTTTTGACGTTTCGTGAGAGCTAGGCCCACGTGTGGGGTGTCAAAAGTTGCGTCTCCGCACGGGCTAACGGATTTTATAAAAATAAAAATTTATCTAGAACAAAAATTTTTGAGTATGGGCAAAAAACTAGATTTTTTGAGAAACATTTTGAAAATTTGTTCCAAAACCAGGACTCGGATACGCGAAACACGCACCGGGACACAGGTAAGGGTTGATGGCGTCCTATGGAGTTTAAACCAAAAGAATCTAACGAGTAGAATTTGAGATATCTAATTTTGAAAATAAAAATTTTTTGAAAAAATGACAATTTGTAGGTATTCAAAAAATAAAACCTCGATGGTCAATTTCTATAGTCGGGATAGCAGGAACTAGCCTGTCCTGTAATTACTATGCAAAAAACTAGGTCAAATTAGCACTCCTGAAGGCTGAGAAATCGATGGTTTTGTTTTGTGCTAGTTCGCTTTTTTTTTTTTTTTTTTTTGGGGGGTGGGAAATCATCCAATGACTTCTTCCGCTCTAGGGTGGAGCGGAAGGGTGTGTCAGACTCTTACTGACTAAAACCCACCCCTGTTCCTCCCTGCCTCGAGTGCCCGGGGGCGAGGTAACTCTTTCGAATTTATCCTCCACCCCCGGGCAGGCACCGGCCGTGGCAGGCCCCTTCCTTTGGCTGACAACTCTTTGAGGCGCGCGTGGAACACTACGCGCCGTCGACTCTCGGGTCTGGTGCTGATCGGACGGCGAGTTACCCACTACTCGCCGTCCGCAGGCCCGGGTCTACGGTGGCCGGAGATCGTCTCGCGGCCCCTGGCGTCTCCTGCGGCGGTCGCGGCTGGGGGCGCTAGGGCGACTCGGCCGTTGCTGAGCCTCCCTAACGTGTGCCGCCTCCCTCTTCGCGAGCATTACTGCTTCGCAGAAGGAGGAGACGGCCTCCCATTCCCTCTCGCTCCGTACCATGGCCTGAACCAGGGCACGGCGCGAGAGGTCGCTGTCGCCTATCGCATCCACGAGGACACGGCGGTGCTCTGCCCAAGCGGGGCAAACCTCCACCGTATGCTCCACCGTGTCCTCTGGGCGATCCTCGCAGTGGAAACACTCAGGGGTCACCTCCGCCCTGATCCGACACAGGTACCTCCCGAAACAGCCGTGTCCGGTGAGCACCTGCGTCAGGCGGAAGGTGAGGGCGCCGTGACGCCTCTCCAGCCACTCCTCAAAGAGGGGCACTACCGCCTCGATGGTGGCGTGACCAGCGCTGGGTTGCGACAGTCGCTCTCTCCATGTCTTGTGCTAGTTCGCTTTTTTTTTTTTTTTTTTTTTTTGGGGGGTGGGAAATCATCCAATGACTTCTTCCGCTCTAGGGTGGAGCGGAAGGGTGTGTCAGACTCTTATTGACTAAAACCCACCCCTGTTCCTCCCTGCCTCGAGTGCCCGGGGGCGAGGTAACTCTTTCGAATTTATCCTCCACCCCCGGGCAGGCACCGGCCGTGGCAGGCCCCTTCCCTTGGCTGACAACTCTTTGAGGCGCGCGTGGAACACTACGCGCCGTCGACTCTCGGGCCTGGTGCTGATCGGACGGCGAGTTACCCACTACTCGCCGTCCGCAGGCCCGGGTCTACGGTGGCCGGAGATCGTCTCGCGGCGTCCGAACCCCCTGGCGTCTCCTGCGGCGGTCGCGGCTGGGGGCGCTAGGGCGACTCGGCTGTTGCTGAGCCTCCCTCACGCGTCCCGCCTCCGCCTTCGCGAGCATTACTGCTTCGCAGAAGGAGGAGACGGCTTCCCATTCCCTCTCGCTCCGTACCATGGCCTGAACCAGGGCACGGCGCTAGAGGTCGCTGCCGCCTATCGCGTCCACGAGGACACGGCGGTGCTCTGCCCAAGCGGGGCAAACCTCCACCGTATGCTCCACCGTGTCCTCTGGGCGATCCTCGCAATGGAAACACCCGGGGGTCACCTCCGCCTTGATCCGACACAGGTACTTACCGAAACAGCCGTGTCCGGTGAGCACCTGCGTCAGGCGGAAGGTGAGGGCGCCGTGACGCCTCTCCAACCACTCCTCAAAGAGGGGCACCACCGCCTCGATGGTGGCGTGCCCAGCGCTGGGTTGCGACAGTCGCTCTCTCCATGTCACCATGAGATCCTGCCGGAGCTCGGTCCGCCGAGCCGCGAGTTGTCGCGGCAGCGGAGTTTCGCCCCGGCGTTTGGCCTCCTCGCGCCACTCGTACAGGTGCGCGAGGATTTTTGCCTCCAGATCCCACGGTGACAGTCCGGCAAGGAGGCTCGCCGCCTCACGGGAGATCGTGCGGTATCCGCGGATGATTCGTATCGCCATGACCCTCTGGGACGCGTTCATCAGGCGAGCTGATCGCTGCCTCAACGAACGCGCCCACACCGGTGCCCCGTAGAGAGCCATGGACCGCACGATCCCCGCGTAGAGCCTCCGGCAGGAGGCATTTGGCCCCCTCAGATTGGGTAGGAGCCGCTTCAAGGCGGCCCCGGCCCTGTCCAATCTGGGAGCCAAACGTCGAAAATGTTCGACAAAGTTCCACCGGCTGTCGAGGACGAGTCCCAGGTACTTCATCGTACCCTCGACGCCGATGCGAACCCCTCCTACCGTGATCTGGGAACCCGCAGGTGGCGCGTTCCGACGACCATGAAAACACATGGCCTCGGACTTGTGCAATGCCACCTCGAGTCCCAGTTGCCGGATCCTCTCTATGACTGTCGCAACCCCGCGTGTCATAAGTTCGGCCGCCGCCTCGTGCGACCTCCCCTGCGCTAAGACCAGCGTGTCGTCAGCGTAGCACACTACGCTGACGCCAGCGGGGAGGTCGGCGCGCAGCACCCAGTCGTATCCGATGTTCCACAAGGGCGGCCCCAGGACCGATCCCTGTGGAACACCGCACGACATCTCTCGCCGGTTCCATACTCCCTGATGACCGGGGTAGATGACGGCTCTGTCCGTCAGATACGCCTCGACTACGCGACGGAGGTAGGGCGGCACCCGGTGATACCGGAGTGCCTCCACTATACAACTCCAGGGCAGGGTGTTGAAGGCATTGGCGATGTCCAGAGACACCGCCAAGACGACCCTACCCCGGGCCACTGCATCCCCCGTCGTGAGGGCTCTTACGCGCATGACTGCGTCCACCGTGGAGCGCCCCCTGCGGAAGCCGTACTGGCTCTCCGCCAGGTCCGGCCCCACCCGCATCAACTGCCCGACGAGGCGGTCTGCAATTACTCTTTCAAAGAGCTTGCCCACCTCGTCGAGCAGCACAATGGGCCGGTAAGCGGACGGAGAGTCCGCAGGGCGCCCCACCTTCTTGATCAGGACCAGCTTCCCCGTCTTCCACCGACGTGGAAACTGGCCCCTCTCTAAGCATGCGCTTAAGAGCACTCTGAGTCGAGGCCCGAGAGCCTCTTGCAAGGCCAGGACCCAGGCTTTCCCATGAAAGCCATCGGGTCCTGGGGCGGTGTTTTTGGCATTCAGCCTACGCACCGCCGCTCTCAGCTCTACCTCGGTCAGGAGGCATTTGGCCCCCTCAGATTGGGTAGGAGCCGCTTCAAGGCGGCCCCGGCCCTGTCCAATCTGGGAGCCAAACGTCGAAAATGTTCGACAAAGTTCCACCGGCTGTCGAGGACGAGTCCCAGGTACTTTATCGTACCCTCGACGCCGATGCGAACCCCTCCTACCGTGATCTGGGAACCCGCAGGTGGCGCGTTCCGACGACCATGAAAACACATGGCCTCGGACTTGTGCAATGCCACCTCGAGTCCCAGTTGCCGGATCCTCTCTATGACTGTCGCAACCCCGCGTGTCATAAGTTCGGCCGCCGCCTCGTGCGACCTCCCCTGCGCTAAGACCAGCGTGTCGTCAGCGTAGCACACTACGCTGACGCCAGCGGGGAGGTCGGCGCGCAGCACCCAGTCGTATCCGATGTTCCACAAGGGCGGCCCCAGGACCGATCCCTGTGGAACACCGCACGACATCTCTCGCCGGTTCCATACTCCCTGATGACCGGGGTAGATGACGGCTCTGTCCGTCAGATACGCCTCGACTACGCGACGGAGGTAGGGCGGCACCCGGTGATACCGGAGTGCCTCCACTATACAACTCCAGGGCAGGGTGTTGAAGGCATTGGCGATGTCCAGAGACACCGCCAAGACGACCCTACCCCGGGCCACTGCATCCCCCGTCGTGAGGGCTCTTACGCGCATGACTGCGTCCACCGTGGAGCGCCCCCTGCGGAAGCCGTACTGGCTCTCCGCCAGGTCCGGCCCCACCCGCATCAACTGCCCGACGAGGCGGTCTGCAATTACTCTTTCAAAGAGCTTGCCCACCTCGTCGAGCAGCACAATGGACCGGTAAGCGGACGGAGAGTCCGCAGGGCGCCCCACCTTCTTGATCAGGACCAGCTTCCCCGTCTTCCACCGACGTGGAAACTGGCCCCTCTCTAAGCATGCGCTTAAGAGCACTCTGAGTCGAGGCCCGAGAGCCTCTTGCAAGGCCAGGACCCAGGCTTTCCCATGAAAGCCATCGGGTCCTGGGGCGGTGTTTTTGGCATTCAGCCTACGCACCGCCGCTCTCAGCTCTACCTCGGTCAACTCGGGAGCATCGTCGTCGTCGTCGTCGTCCTGGTCCGCGTCAGATACCGCAGGAGACGGAGCCATAGGCGGAGGAGTATGTTCCCCTCGCGAGGGGAACAGAGCGCTCACCACGCTCTCCACGATCTGTGGCCGGAGACTCTGCGTCAGTGGGGGGGCCCATGGGCGGAGTTTCCCCCGCACCGCTCTGTACGGGCGCCCCCATGGGTCTCTGTTCAGAGTCTCCAGCGACTCCTCGCGGGCCGATCTCTTGGCCCGCAAGATCTCCGTTCGGAGGGCGATCCTCGCAGCTCTGTACCCCTCGTATAGCTCCGCCTCGACGGCTTCCGTTTCCGGCGTGCGGTTACGGAGCCGTCTGCGGTACCTGGTGTACCGGCGTCGCGCGGCAATACACCCTTGGCGTAAAGCCGTAAGCGCCGGCGACCACCAGTACACCTGTCGCCGAGCAGAAGGCTGGACCCGGGGCATTGCCACGTCACATATCTCGGACATGGCCTCCTGGAACCACTCTGCCTCGTTGTCTATGTCGGCAGGCCTGTTCGGTGATGTCACCCAGGCCTGCACGATCGAGGCCTCCAGGAGTAGCTCCCGGTCCAGCTGCTTCAGCGACCAACGCGGACCGCTCGGGTTCTGTCGGACCGGCGGCACGCTGGAGGTCTGGGCGGAAACGTCAAACCGGATGTACCGATGATCGGAAGACGTCTCCACCTCCTCCAGAACGCGCCAGTCAAGTACGCGCGGTGACAGAGCGGGGCTGGCGAACGAGAGGTCCACCACCGATTCGCCCCGCCACCGCACGCACGTGGGGACAGAACCCCGGTTCAGGACGACCAGGCCTGTCTCCAGAGCCCAGTCCTCCACCATCCTGCCCCTTGCGTCCGTGTACCGGGAACCCCAAGCCAAGTTCTTGGCATTGAAGTCCCCGAGAACGAGCGCAGGGAGGGAACGGTATCCGACGACGACGTCTCTCAACTCCGCGAGGGAGTTGTGGAACTCGGCGAGAGTTCGGCTCGGGGAGAAGTACACCCCTACCACTACTATCTCCCCGAACCGTGCTGCCACGCAACCCCGACCCCTCTTGACCTCCTCGAGGGTCGGGGTACCGGCGGCGGCCGACGAAATGATGGTCACCGAGCCGTCCAGGTCCTCCACCCAGTCATCCCTGGGCGGGACATAGTACGGCTCGGGGACCACGGCGATGTTAATCGACCACTGCGCCATGCTCTGGAACAACAGGTCCTGAGCATCGGCGCAGTGGTTGATGTTCGCCTGGAGGAGGCGTAATGGGGCCGTTATTGGCATTCCATTACAGCCTCCTCCTCCCCAGCCCTCTGCGAGGGTCCAGCCACCGCGATGTTTGCGGTGGCGACGACGGCTGTGGGGGCAGCGTCGGCGGAAGCGGCGACGGCGGCGGTTGCGACGGTGGCGGTGGTGGTGGTGGAGGGCCTGCCCCTGGCCCTGGTCTTGGCGGGTGGGGCGCAGGTCCTGCTCCCAGCCCGGTGATCGGCCGGCTTGCCAGCTGCCGCACATGCTGCGCAGTGCGGCGCGGCCTCACAGGAGCCGGCCTTGTGACCGGGCCGACCACAGCGGAAGCAGCTGTTCCCTCTGTCCACCTCCGAGGTGCACCTCGCTGCCACGTGGTCGCCCACATGGCAGCGGAAGCACCTCAGAGGTCTGGGTTCCAGCAGCTTCACCTGCGCAGACACCCACCCCACCAAGAGCCTTCGGCCCTTCCCAGTGATTTGGCTCGCCGCCGACACGGGGCAGCTCACCGTTACGGTGAGAAGCCCCGCGCGATCAGGACGGAGAGTGCCTACCCTCACCTGCTCGGCAGGGCACCCTCCAGTCCTGGCGACGGCGGCCTTCACCTCCGCCTCCGTCACAGAGTCGTCCAGGCCCATAATGCGCATGTCTGCGCTCTTGGTGGGCCTGGACACTCGAGCCTCGTCGACCAGCAACGCCCTGATCTTCTCGGCCAGGGCGTCAGCAGCTGGGCCGCTGGAGGCGCCGGGGACCTCCAGCGTGCTAGTTCGCTAAGGTGGATTTTCTGGATAAAATCGACCAAATTTAATAGATTTATTTTAGGATTTTTCGAATATTTAGGGTGCCCAGCACGCTAGACGTACGGGAGAGGTGTCAAAAGACGCGGCCCCGCAAGATCTAACGAGCTATAATAATTTCGGAATTTTAGCCTTAAGGGCTAAAACACAGGGGGTGGAAAACCCGTTTTCCGGAAAACACAATCTGCAATTTTTTGACGTTTCGTGAGAGCTAGGCCCACGTGTGGGGTGCCAAAAGTTGCGTCTCCGCACGGGCTAACGGATTTTATAAAAATAAAAATTTATCTAGAACAAAAATTTTTGAATATGGGCAAAAAACTAGATTTTTTGAGAAACATTTTGAAAATTTGTTCCAAAACCAGGACTCGGATACGCGAAACACGCACCGGGACACAGGTAAGGGTTGATGGCGTCCTATGGAGTTTAAACCAAAAGAATCTAACCAGTAGAATTTGAGATATCTAATTTTGAAAATAAAAATTTTTTGAAAAAATGACAATTTGTAGGTATTCAAAAAATAAAACCTCGATGGTCAATTTCTATAGTCGGGATAGCAGGAACTAGCCTGTCCTGTAATTACTATGCAAAAAACTAGGTCAAATTAGCACTCCTGAAGGCTGAGAAATCGATGGTTTTGTTTTGTGCTAGTTCGCTTTTTTTTTTTTTTTTGGGGGGTGGGAAATCATCCAATGACTTCTTCCGCTCTGGGGTGGAGCGGAAGGGTGTGTCAGACTTTTACTGACTAAAACCCACCCCTGTTCCTCCCTGCCTCGAGTGCCCGGGGGCGAGGTAACTCTTTCGAATTTATCCTCCACCCCCGGGCAGGCACCGGCCTTGGCAGGCCCCTACGCTTGGCTGACAACTCTTTGAGGCGCGCGTGGAACACTACGCGCCGTCGACTCTCGGGCCTGGTGCTGATCGGGCGGCGAGTTACCCGCTACTCGCCGTCCGCAGGCCCGGGTCTACGGTGGCCGGAGATCGTCTCGCGGCCCCTGGCGTCTCCTGCGGCGGTCGCGGCTGGGGGCGCTAGGGCGACTCAGCCGTTGCTGAGCCTCCCTAACGTGTGCCGCCTCCCTCTTCGCGAGCATTACTGCTTCGCAGAAGGAGGAGACGGCCTCCCATTCCCTCTCGCTCCGTACCATGGCCTGAACCAGGGCACGGCGCGAGAGGTCGCTGTCGCCTATCGCATCCACGAGGATACGGCGGTGCTCTGCCCAAGCGGGGCAAACCTCCACCGTATGCTCCACCGTGTCCTCTGGGCGATCCTCGCAGTGGAAACACTCAGGGGTCACCTCCGCCCTGATCCGACACAGGTACCTCCCGAAACAGCCGTGTCCGGTGAGCACCTGCGTCAGGCGGAAGGTGAGGGCGCCGTGACGCCTCTCCAGCCACTCCTCAAAGAGGGGCACTACCGCCTCGATGGTGGCGTGCCCAGCGCTGGGTTGCGACAGTCGCTCTCTCCATGTCACCATGAGATCCTGCCGGAGCTCGGTCCGCCGAGCCGCGAGTTGTCGCGGCAGCGGAGTTTCGCCCCGGCGTTTGGCCTCCTCGCGCCACTCGTACAGGTGCGCGAGGATTTTTGCCTCCAGATCCCACGGTGACAGTCCGGCAAGGAGGCTCGCCGCCTCACGGGAGATCGTGCGGTGTCCGCGGATGATACGGATCGCCATGACCCTCTGGGACGCGTTCATCAGGCGAGCTGATCGCTGCCTCAACGAACGCGCCCACACCGGTGCCCCGTAGAGGGCCATGGACCGCACGATCCCCGCGTAGAGCCTCCGGCAGGAGGCATTTGGCCCCCTCAGATTGGGTAGGAGCCGCTTCAAGGCGGCCCCAGCCCTGTCCAATCTGGGAGCCAAACGTCGAAAATGTTCGACAAAGTTCCACCAGCTGTCGAGGACGAGTCCCAGGTAATTCATCGTACCCTCGACGTCGATGCGAACCCCTCCTACCGTGATCTGGGAACCCGCAGGTGGCGCGTTCCGACGACCATGAAAACACATGGCCTCGGACTTGTGCAATGCCACCTCGAGTCCCAGTTGCCGGATCCTCTCTATGACTGTCGCAACCCCGCGTGTCATAAGTTCGGCCGCCGCCTCGTGCGACCTCCCCTGCGCTAAGACCAGCGTGTCGTCAGCGTAGCACACTACGCTGACGCCAGCGGGGAGGTCGGCGCGCAGCACCCAGTCGTATCCGATGTTCCACAAGGGCGGCCCCAGGACCGATCCCTGTGGAACACCGCACGACATCTCTCGCCGGTTCCATACTCCCTGATGACCGGGGTAGATGACGGCTCTGTCCGTCAGATACGCCTCGACTACGCGACGGAGGTAGGGCGGCACCCGGTGATACCGGAGTGCCTCCACTATACAACTCCAGGGCAGGGTGTTGAAGGCATTGGCGATGTCCAGAGACACCGCCAAGACGACCCTACCCCGGGCCACTGCATCCCCCGTCGTGAGGGCTCTTACGCGCATGACTGCGTCCACCGTGGAGCGCCCCCTGCGGAAGCCGTACTGGCTCTCCGCCAGGTCCGGCCCCACCCGCATCAACTGCCCGACGAGGCGGTCTGCAATTACTCTTTCAAAGAGCTTGCTCACCTCGTCGAGCAGCACAATGGGCCGGTAAGCGGACGGAGAGTCCGCAGGGCGCTAGTTCGCTTTTTTTTTTTTTTTTTTTTTTGGGGGGTGGGAAATCATCCAATGACTTCTTCCGCTCTAGCGTGGAGCGGAAGGGTGTGTCAGACTCTTACTGACTAAAACCCACCCCTGTTCCTCCCTGCCTCGAGTGCCCGGGGGCGAGGTAACTCTTTCGAATTTATCCTCCACCCCCGGGCAGGCACCGGCCGTGGCAGGCCCCTTCCTTTGGCTGACAACTCTTTGAGGCGCGCGTGGAACACTACGCGCCGTCGACTCTCGGGCCTGGTGCTGATCGGACGGCGAGTTACCCACTACTCGCCGTCCGCAGGCCCGGGTCTACGGTGGCCGGAGATCGTCTCGCGGCCCCTGGCGTCTCCTGCGGCGGTCGCGGCTGGGGGCGCTAGGGCGACTCGGCCGTTGCTGAGCCTCCCTAACGTGTGCCGCCTCCCTCTTCGCGAGCATTACTGCTTCGCAGAAGGAGGAGACGGCCTCCCATTCCCTCTCGCTCCGTACCATGGCCTGAACCAGGGCACGGCGCGAGAGGTCGCTGTCGCCTATCGCATCCACGAGGACACGGCGGTGCTCTGCCCAAGCGGGGCAAACCTCCACCGTATGCTCCACCGTGTCCTCTGGGCGATCCTCGCAGTGGAAACACTCAGGGGTCTCCTCCGCCCTGATCCGACACAGGTACCTCCCGAAACAGCCGTGTCCGGTGAGCACCTGCGTCAGGCGGAAGGTGAGGGCGCCGTGACGCCTCTCCAACCACTCCTCAAAGAGGGGCACCACCGCCTCGATGGTGGCGTGCCCAGCGCTGGGTTGCGACAGTCGCTCTCTCCATGTCACCATGAGATCCTGCCGGAGCTCGGTCCGCCGAGCCGCGAGTTGTCGCGGCAGCGGAGTTTCGCCCCGGCGTTTGGCCTCCTCGCGCCACTCGTACAGGTGCGCGAGGATTTTTGCCTCCAGATCCCACGGTGACAGTCCGGCAAGGAGGCTCGCCGCCTCACGGGAGATCGTGCGGTGTCCGCGGATTATACGGATCGCCATGACCCTCTGGGACGCGTTCATCAGGCGAGCTGATCGCTGCCTCAACGAACGCGCCCACACCGGTGCCCCGTAGAGGGCCATGGACCGCACGATCCCCGCGTAGAGCCTCCGGCAGGAGGCATTTGGCCCCCTCAGATTGGGTAGGAGCCGCTTCAAGGCGGCCCCGGCCCTGTCCAATCTGGGAGCCAAACGTCGAAAATGTTCGACAAAGTTCCACCGGCTGTCGAGGACGAGTCCCAGGTACTTCATCGTACCCTCGACGCCGATGCGAACCCCTCCTACCGTGATCTGGGAACCCGCAGGTGGCGCGTTCCGACGACCATGAAAACACATGGCCTCGGACTTGTGCAATGCCACCTCGAGTCCCAGTTGCCGGATCCTCTCTATGACTGTCGCAACCCCGCGTGTCATAAGTTCGGCCGCCGCCTCGTGCGACCTCCCCTGCGCTAAGACCAGCGTGTCGTCAGCGTAGCACACTACGCTGACGCCAGCGGGGAGGTCGGCGCGCAGCACCCAGTCGTATCCGATGTTCCACAAGGGCGGCCCCAGGACCGATCCCTGTGGAACACCGCACGACATCTCTCGCCGGTTCCATACTCCCTGATGACCGGGGTAGATGACGGCTCTGTCCGTCAGATACGCCTCGACTACGCGACGGAGGTAGGGCGGCACCCGGTGATACCGGAGTGCCTCCACTATACAACTCCAGGGCAGGGTGTTGAAGGCATTGGCGATGTCCAGAGACACCGCCAAGACGACCCTACCCCGGGCCACTGCATCCCCCGTCGTGAGGGCTCTTACGCGCATGACTGCGTCCACCGTGGAGCGCCCCCTGCGGAAGCCGTACTGGCTCTCCGCCAGGTCCGACCCCACCCGCACCAACTGCCCGACGAGGCGGTCTGCAATTACTCTTTCAAAGAGCTTGCCCACCTCGTCGAGCAGCACAATGGGCCGGTAAGCGGACGGAGAGTCCGCAGGGCGCCCCACCTTCTTGATCAGGACCAGCTTCCCCGTCTTCCACCGACGTGGAAACTGGCCCCTCTCTAAGCATGCGCTTAAAAGCCCTCTGAGTCGAGGCCCGAGAGCCTCTTGCAAGGCCAGGACCCAGGCTTTCCCATGAAAGCCATCGGGTCCTGGGGCGGTGTTTTTGGCATTCAGCCTACGCACCGCCGCTCTCAGCTCTACCTCGGTCACCTCGGGAGCATCGTCGTCGTCGTCGTCGTCGTCGTCCTGGTCCGCGTCAGATACCGCAGGAGACGGAGCCATAGGCGGAGGAGTATGTTCCCCTCGCGAGGGGAACAGAGCGCTCACCACGCCCTCCACGATCTGTGGCCGGAGACTCTGCGTCAGTGGGGGGGCCCATGGGCGGAGTTTCCCCCGCACCGCTAGATACGGGCGCCCCCATGGGTCTCTGTTCAGAGTCTCCAGCGACTCCTCGCGGGCCGATCTCTTGGCCCGCAAGATCTCCGTTCGGAGGGCGATCCTCGCAGCTCTGTACCCCTCGTATAGCTCCGCCTCGACGGCTTCCGTTTCCGGCGTGCGGTTACGGAGCCGTCTGCGGTACCTGGTGTACCGGCGTCGCGCGGCAATACACCCTTGGCGTAAAGCCGTAAGCGCCGGCGACCACCAGTACACCTGTCGCCGAGCAGAAGGCTGGACCCGGGGCATTGCCACGTCACATATCTCGGACATGGCCTCCTGGAACCACTCTGCCTCGTCGTCTATGTCGGCAGGCCTGTTCGGTGATGTCACCCAGGCCTGCACGATCGAGGCCTCCAGGAGTAGCTCCCGGTCCAGCTGCTTCAGCGACCAACGCGGACCGCTCGGGGTCTGTCCGACCGGCGGCACGCTGGAGGTCTGGGCGGAAACGTCAAACCGGATGTACCGATGATCGGAAGACGTCTCCACCTCCTCCAGAACGCGCCAGTCAAGTACGCGCGGTGACAGAGCGGGGCTGGCGAACGAGAGGTCCACCACCGATTCGCCCTGCCACCGCACGCACGTGGGGACAGAACCCCGGTTCAGGACGACCAGGCCTGTCTCCAGAGCCCAGTCCTCCACCATCCTGCCCCTTGCGTCCGTGAACCGGGAACCCCAAGCCAAGTTCTTGGCATTGAAGTCCCCGAGAACGAGCGCAGGGAGGGAACGGTATCCGACGACGACGTCTCTCAACTCCGCGAGGGAGTTGTGGAACTCGGCGAGAGTTCGGTTCGGGGAGAAGTACACCCCTACCACTACTATCTCCCCGAACCGTGCTGCCACGCAACCCCGACCCCTCTTGACCTCCTCGAGGGTCGGGGTACCGGCGGCGGCCGACGAAATGATGGTCACCGAGCCGTCCAGGTCCTCCACCCAGTCATCCCTGGGCGGGACATAGTACGGCTCGGGGACCACGGCGATGTTAATCGACCACTGCGCCATGCTCTGGAACAACAGGTCCTGAGCATCGGCGCAGTGGTTGATGTTCGCCTGGAGGAGGCGTAATGGGGCCGTTATTGGCATTCCATTACAGCCTCCTCCTCCCCAGCCCTCTGCGAGGGTCCAGCCACCGCGATGTTTGCGGTGGCGACGACGGCTGTGGGGGCAGCGTCGGCGGAAGCGGCGACGGCGGCGGTTGCGACGGTGGCGGTGGTGGTGGTGGTGGTGGAGGGCCTGCCCCTGGCCCTGGTCTTGGCGGGTGGGGCGCAGGTCCTGCTCCCAGCCCGGTGATCGGCCGGCTTGCCATCTGCCGCACATGCTGCGCAGTGCGGCGCGGCCTCACAGGAGCCGGCCTTGTGACCGGGCCGACCACAGCGGAAGCAGCTGTTCCCTCTGTCCACCTCCGAGGTGCACCTCGCTGCCACGTGGTCGCCCACATGGCAGCGGAAGCACCTCAGAGGTCTGGGTTCCAGCAGCTTCACCTGCGCAGACACCCAGCCCACCAAGAGCCTTCGGCCCTTCCCAGTGATTTGGCTCGCCGCCGACACGGGGCAGCTCACCGTTACGGTGAGAAGCCCCGCGCGATCAGGACGGAGAGTGCCTACCCTCACCTGCTCGGCAGGGCACCCTCCAGTCCTGGCGACGGCGGCCTTCACCTCCGCCTCCGTCACAGAGTCGTCCAGGCCCATAATGCGCATGTCTGCGCTCTTGGTGGGCCTGGACACTCGAGCCTCGTCGACCAGCAACGCCCTGATCTTTTCAGCCAGGGCGTCAGCAGCTGGGCCGCTGGAGGCGCCGGGGACCTCCAGCATCCGGGCTCCGGTCTTGGTGACCTTCACCCGAACGCCGTCGGCACACCCCACCTCCTCGAGGCTCACCGCCGCCTTGGTTTTGGCGAGCACGCTGCGGTAGGTCACGCCCTTCTGGATCGCTTCCGGCTGCAGCGTAATTACCACAGCCGCGGACCTCGGGGCGCGGAGCCTGGCCGCAGCGGCCCGCTCCTTGCGCCGCTTCCGCCTCTCTCGGCGTTTGGCCGCCCTTTTGGCCTTTCCCGCCTTCTCTTTCTCCCCGGCCACTTGCCATTCGGCAGCCTCGGCCGGAGGAGGTTGGGAAGTCGGGGCAGGCTGTGACGGCCGTCTCGCCACCTGGGCTGGGGCCTTCGGGGCTTTCGCCGCCCGTGCAGCCGTCCCACCCGGTTTGGGCGGCGCCTTTGGCGCCTTCGGCGGGGCCGACCCCGCGGGTCTCAGCACAGACCCGCTGTCGGCCCGTCCCGCCGAACCCTGCTTGGGCGCAGCAGCCGCAGCGGCGGCAAATGAGCCCGGTGGCCGCTGGCCCAACGCCGGCTGACTCGCCGCCAGCGGGGGCCGCAGCACGATGCCCTCCAGCACGGTGAACCGCCTGTTGAAGCCAGCCAGCTCCTGCCGCACCAGTTCGAGAACCTGGTTCTCCGCGGCGGGCAGGGGCTGACTCGGCCCGTGCTGGAGCTCATCCCGCGCGTCCCTCCGGGGGCCAGCTCCTCGTCGGAGCTCGGCCAGGTCTGCCCGGAGCCTCTGGTTCTCCTTCACCAGGTGCTCCGTAGTGGCGGTCAGGCGGGCGACCTCCGTCCGCAATTTGGACGTCTCGTCCGCAGACGAAGGCCCGCCGAAGCTCGCCTCCGCCGCCGCCACAATGGTGGCCGTGGCCGCGGATGTGGCCCTGCTCCTAGAGGAGCCAAGCCTCTTGTGGACCACATCCTTGATGGCGTTCACCACGACCCCCGCAAGCCTGTCCGCTCGAGATGATCTGGAGCCTCCTCGGCTCTTGTTGTCGGGATTGTTCCCGACAGACGGATCCAGGTCGTCGTTAATGGGTGTAAGATCAAGCCCGCCCCCCCCAGCATACGAATGGGGGCGTGTCTGGGAGTCTATTACTTTAATCTTTCTGTTCATTGGGTTTTTTCCTTTTAAGGGTGTGGTCCCTATCTCCTACCCTCTACCTCCCTATCCTCCTCTAACATATCGCATGGTCCACATTCACTCTCTCTCATTCACTCACTCACTCACACACACTACCCCCCCAGTTTCGGCGCCACTCTCACAGTCGCATCTGATGAACAGATGCGTACCAGAGAGTAGCGACGAAGTTCCCCCAGGTTCCATGCCGTTAGGAGGCTCGAACAGCTTGCTCAAGCCTCCCAACGGCGCAGCCCTCTTGTGAGGCGCTAGCATTTGGACATCCCTCCAATACGCATCCCATAGCCACGCCTCCAAGCTGGGATTGGGTGGAGGTCGCATCCACTGGCAGTCGACGATGATCGACTGACAATGGACGCGACCCCCGATGTGTTCCTCTTAGTCGGGCCTCTCCCCTGGAGCCTTCCGGCCCAAGTTAGTCACTCATGCCGGAAGTCCCCAGGATCATGGAGACCCATAAGCCCCACCACGACGGCAACGTAGAAACACTCGGTGGGGTGTGCTAGTTCGCTAAGGTGGATTTTCTGGATAAAATCGACCAAATTTAATAGATTTATTTTTGGATTTTTCGAATATTTAGGGTGCCCAGCACGCTAGACGTACGGGAGAGGTGTCAAAAGACGCGGCCTCGCAAGATCTAACGAGCTATAATATTTTCGGAATTTTAGCCTTAAGGGCTAAAACACAGGGGGTGGAAAACCCGTTTTCCGGAAAACACAATCTGCAATTTTTTGACGTTTCGTGAGAGCTAGGCCCACGGTGGGGTGTCAAAAGTTGCGTCTCCGCACGGGCTAACGGATTTTATAAAAATAAAAATTTATCTAGAACAAAAATTTTTGAATATGGGCAAAAAACTAGATTTTTTGAGAAAAATTTTGAAAATTTGTTCCAAAACCAGGACTCGGATACGCGAAACACGCACCGGGACACAGGTAAGGGTTGATGGCGTCCTATGGAGTTTAAACCAAAAGAATCTAACCAGTAGAATTTGAGATATCTAATTTTGAAAATAAAAATTTTTTGAAAAAATGACAATTTGTAGGTATTCAAAAAATAAAACCTCGATGGTCAATTTCTATAGTCGGGATAGCAGGAACTAGCCTGTCCTGTAATTACTATGCAAAAAACTAGGTCAAATTAGCACTCCTGAAGGCTGAGAAATCGATGGTTTTGTTTTGTGCTAGTTCGCTTTTTTTTTTTTTTTTTGGGGGGTGGGAAATCATCCAATGACTTCTTCCGCTCTAGGGTGGAGCGGAAGGGTGTGTCAGACTCTTACTGACTAAAACCCACCCCTGTTCCTCCCTGCCTCGAGTGCCCGGGGGCGAGGTAACTCTTTCGAATTTATCCTCCACCCCCGGGCAGGCACCGGCCGTGGCAGGCCCCTTCCCTTGGCTGACAACTCTTTGAGGCGCGCGTGGAACACTACGCGCCGTCGACTCTCGGGCCTGGTGCTGATCGGACGGCGAGTTACCCACTACTCGCCGTCCGCAGGCCCGGGTCTACGGTGGCCGGAGATCGTCTCGCGGCCCCTGGCGTCTCCTGCGGCGGTCGCGGCTGGGGGCGCTAGGGCGACTCGGCCGTTGCTGAGCCTCCCTAACGTGTGCCGCCTCCCTCTTCGCGAGCATTACTGCTTCGCAGAAGGAGGAGACGGCCTCCCATTCCCTCTCGCTCCGTACCATGGCCTGAACCAGGGCACGGCGCGAGAGGTCGCTGTCGCCTATCGCATCCACGAGGACACGGCGGTGCTCTGCCCAAGCGGGGCAAACCTCCACCGTATGCTCCACCGTGTCCTCTGGGCGATCTTCGCAGTGGAAACACTCAGGGGTCACCTCCGCCCTGATCCGACACAGGTACCTCCCGAAACAGCCGTGTCCGGTGAGCACCTGCGTCAGGCGGAAGGTGAGGGCGCCGTGACGCCTCTCCAGCCACTCCTCAAAGAGGGGCACTACCGCCTCGATGGTGGCGTGCCCAGCGCTGGGTTGCGACAGTCGCTCTCTCCATGTCACCATGAGATCCTGCCGGAGCTCGGTCCGCCGAGCCGCGAGTTGTCGCGGCAGCGGAGTTTCGCCCCGGCGTTTGGCCTCCTCGCGCCACTCGTACAGGTGCGCGAGGATTTTTGCCTCCAGATCCCACGGTGACAGTCCGGCAAGGAGGCTCGCCGCCTCACGGGAGATCGTGCGGTGTCCGCGGATGATACGGATCGCCATGACCCTCTGGGACGCGTTCATCAGGCGAGCTGATCGCTGCCTCAACGAACGCGCCCACACCGGTGCCCCGTAGAGGGCCATGGACCGCACGATCCCCGCGTAGAGCCTCCGGCAGGAGGCATTTGGCCCCCTCAGATTGGGTAGGAGCCGCTTCAAGGCGGCCCCGGCCCTGTCCAATCTGGGAGCCAAACGTCGAAAATGTTCGACAAAGTTCCACCGGCTGTCGAGGACGAGTCCCAGGTACTTCATCGTACCCTCGACGCCGATGCGAACCCCTCCTACCGTGATCTGGGAACCCGCAGGTGGCGCGTTCCGACGACCATGAAAACACATGGCCTCGGACTTGTGCAATGCCACCTCGAGTCCCAGTTGCCGGATCCTCTCTATGACTGTCGCAACCCCGCGTGTCATAAGTTCGGCCGCCGCCTCGTGCGACCTCCCCTTGTGCTAGTTCGCTAAGGTGGATTTTCTGGATAAAATCGACCAAATTTAATAGATTTATTTTAGGATTTTTCGAATATTTAGGGTGCCCAGCACGCTAGACGTACGGGAGAGGTGTCAAAAGACGCGGCCCCGCAAGATCTAACGAGCTATAATAATTTCGGAATTTTAGCCTTAAGGGCTAAAACACAGGGGGTGGAAAACCCGTTTTCCGGAAAACACAATCTGCAATTTTTTGACGTTTCGTGAGAGCTAGGCCCACGTGTGGGGTGTCAAAAGATGCGTCTCCGCGCGGGTTAACTAAATGAACTGGAATAAAAATTTCAACGAAACAAAAATTTTGCACAGTGGGCCAAAAACCAGTTTCTAACATAAAGCTGCGATGGTCAATTTTTATAGTCGGGATAGCAGGAGCTAACCTGCATTATAATTAATATGCAAAAAACTAGGTAAAAAAAGCTCTCCTGGAGGCAGAAATATCGATGGTTTGGTTAGGTTAGGTTAGTTAGGTTAGGTTAGGTTAGCAAGCTCTTTCGAAACGTAAAAAAAAAGCAATTTTTTGACGTTTCGTGAGAGCTAGGCTCACGTGTGGGGTGTCAAAAGATGCGTCTCCGCGCGGGTTAACTAAATGAACTGGAATAAAAATTTCAACGAAACAAAAATTTTGCACAGTGGGCCAAAAACCAGTTTCTAACATAAAGCTGCGATGGTCAATTTTTATAGTCGGGATAGCAGGAGCTAACCTGCATTATAATTAATATGCAAAAAACTAGGTAAAAAAAGCTCTCCTGGAGGCAGAAATATCGATGGTTTGGTTAGGTTAGGTTAGGTTAGTTAGGTTAGGTTAGGTTAGCAAGCTCTTTCGAAACGTAAAAAAAAAGCAATTTTTTGACGTTTCGTGAGAGCTAGGCTCACGTGTGGGGTGTCAAAAGATGCGTCTCCGCGCGGGTTAACTAAATGAACTGGAATAAAAATTTCAACGAAACAAAAATTTTGCACAGTGGGCCAAAAACCAGTTTCTAACATAAAGCTGCGATGGTCAATTTTTATAGTCGGGATAGCAGGAGCTAACCTGCATTATAATTAATATGCAAAAAACTAGGTAAAAAAAGCTCTCCTGGAGGCAGAAATATCGATGGTTTGGTTAGGTTAGGTTAGGTTAGTTAGGTTAGGTTAGGTTAGCAAGCTCTTTCGAAACGTAAAAAAAAAGCAATTTTTTGACGTTTCGTGAGAGCTAGGCTCACGTGTGGGGTGTCAAAAGATGCGTCTCCGCGCGGGTTAACTAAATGAACTGGAATAAAAATTTCAACGAAACAAAAATTTTGCACAGTGGGCCAAAAACCAGTTTCTAACATAAAGCTGCGATGGTCAATTTTTATAGTCGGGATAGCAGGAGCTAACCTGCATTATAATTAATATGCAAAAAACTAGGTAAAAAAAGCTCTCCTGGAGGCAGAAATATCGATGGTTTGGTTAGGTTAGGTTAGGTTAGTTAGGTTAGGTTAGGTTAGCAAGCTCTTTCGAAACGTAAAAAAAAAGCAATTTTTTGACGTTTCGTGAGAGCTAGGCTCACGTGTGGGGTGTCAAAAGATGCGTCTCCGCGCGGGTTAACTAAATGAACTGGAATAAAAATTTCAACAAAACAAAAATTTTGCACAGTGGGCCAAAAACCAGTTTCTAACATAAAGCTGCGATGGTCAATTTTTATAGTCGGGATAGCAGGAGCTAACCTGCATTATAATTAATATGCAAAAAACTAGGTAAAAAAAGCTCTCCTGGAGGCAGAAATATCGATGGTTTGGTTAGGTTAGGTTAGGTTAGTTAGGTTAGGTTAGGTTAGCAAGCTCTTTCGAAACGTAAAAAAAAAGCAATTTTTTGACGTTTCGTGAGAGCTAGGCTCACGTGTGGGGTGTCAAAAGATGCGTCTCCGCGCGGGTTAACTAAATGAACTGGAATAAAAATTTCAACGAAACAAAAATTTTGCACAGTGGGCCAAAAACCAGTTTCTAACATAAAGCTGCGATGGTCAATTTTTATAGTCGGGATAGCAGGAGCTAACCTGCATTATAATTAATATGCAAAAAACTAGGTAAAAAAAGCTCTCCTGGAGGCAGAAATATCGATGGTTTGGTTAGGTTAGGTTAGGTTAGTTAGGTTAGGTTAGGTTAGCAAGCTCTTTCGAAACGTAAAAAAAAAGCAATTTTTTGACGTTTCGTGAGAACTAGGCTCACGTGTGGGGTGTCAAAAGATGCGTCTCCGCGCGGGTTAACTAAATGAACTGGAATAAAAATTTCAACGAAACAAAAATTTTGCACAGTGAGCCAAAAACCAGTTTCTAACATAAAGCTGCGATGGTCAATTTTTATAGTCGGGATAGCAGGAGCTAACCTGCATTATAATTAATATGCAAAAAACTAGGTAAAAAAAGCTCTCCTGGAGGCAGAAATATCGATGGTTTGGTTAGGTTAGGTTAGGTTAGTTAGGTTAGGTTAGGTTAGCAAGCTCTTTCGAAACGTAAAAAAAAAGCAATTTTTTGACGTTTCGTGAGAGCTAGGCTCACGTGTGGGGTGTCAAAAGATGCGTCTCCGCGCGGGTTAACTAAATGAACTGGAATAAAAATTTCAACGAAACAAAAATTTTGCACAGTGGGCCAAAAACCAGTTAAATGATAAATGATAAATGATGTTTATTCAGTAAATAGGTTACAAGGAACACTTTTACACGTCAATGTTTTTTTGTCAGTTTAAGCTAGATGAGGCCGGTGTTTCCTAGCTGACTACACTGAGAAGAAACACCGAAACAAACTCAGAGGTCAAAGTCTCTTTTAGTGTTCAAATCCATACAATGTGGACTGGTTAGATCCTATGAGAACCATGTACGTTTATGTCTGGGATGAGCTTTATGAAGAAAGCAACACACGAATTCGAGTGGACCTGTCCAGACAGTGCAAGCATTTGTCAGTCATCGCGAAGCTCAACTCAGAACTCTGAGGTGCTCAACGAACCGACGAACAATACCAAAGTAAGGACATTTGAGTAGGCCGCAAAAAATACTCAAACTGCCAGACAATCATAAAATCTACATGAATATAACGACATACATAGTTCTCGCATTCACATTATTCTATATGAGGACCATGCAGCTTAGTGTCTGTAGTGGTCTTTTGAAGAAAGAACCAAACATATTTGAGTGGACCTGTCCAGTCAGTGCAAGCATTTGTCAATAGTCGAATAGCTCAACTTAAAAACCACTAAGGAGCTCAATGACATGACGAACAATACCAAAGAAAAGACATTTGGGTAGGCCGCAAAAGTACTCAAACTGTCAGACAACGTTGAAAATTACTGTAAAAAGCAGGAGAAAATAATAATAATAACCCACATAGTCCTCACATTTACAATAATTAAGTAATCAAAAAATAAATAAAAATATAATACTTTACAAAGTAAATATTTGTGTCAAACAAAATAGTAATCATAATATGTCAATCAAAAAATAAAAATAAATATAATACTTAACAAAGTATTCAAGTCAAAAAAAATAATAAATATAAAATGTCAATAAAAAAATAAAATAAAAAATATAATACAATACTATACAAGTATTCATGTCAAAAACGAATATTAAAAAAAAAATATATATATAAAAAAAATTTTTCATCAGTAAGTAGTACATATGAAAACAATGGCTCATGTATATCATTGAAGCAGCTCAATCCCACGCCTTTTTGTCCTCAAGAAAGTCATTAATTGTGTAAAAAGCTTTCTGGCATAGCTTACGTTTAATAAATGATTTAAATTTATTTATGCTTAGTTCTTGAATTTGGCTAGGAAGTTTATTATAGAAACGTATACATTGACATCTAAACGAACCACCTATTTTTTTCTTGAGCCTGGTTTTTGGTACAATAAATTTGTGTTTGTTCCTAGTATTTATGCTATGGATATCACTGTATCTTTTAAACAGATTAATATTTTTATGTGCATACATGAGATTCTCATAAATATATTGAGAGGGAACAGTCATAATATTAATCTCTTTAAATTTGTCTCTGAGGGAGTGTCTGGGACTTAATTTATAAATTGCACGAATAGCCCTTTTCTGTAAAACAAAAATTGTCTGAATATCGGCGGCATTTCCCCACAACAGAATGCCGTACGACATCACACTATGAAAATAACTAAAGTATACTAAACGAGCTGTCTCTAAATCAGTTAAACCACGAATTTTCCTTACGGCGTATGCTGCAGAGCTAAGTTTTTTGGACAGTTTATCTATAGTTTCTAACATAAAGCTGCGATGGTCAATTTTTATAGTCGGGATAGCAGGAGCTAACCTGCATTATAATTAATATGCAAAAAACTAGGTAAAAAAAGCTCTCCTGGAGGCAGAAATATCGATGGTTTGGTTAGGTTAGGTTAGGTTAGTTAGGTTAGGTTAGGTTAGCAAGCTCTTTCGAAACGTAAAAAAAAGCAATTTTTTGACGTTTCGTGAGAGCTAGGCTCACGTGTGGGGTGTCAAAAGATGCGTCTCCGCGCGGGTTAACTAAATGAACTGGAATAAAAATTTCAACGAAACAAAAAATTTGCACAGTGGGCCAAAAACCAGTTTCTAACATAAAGCTGCGATGGTCAATTTTTATAGTCGGGATAGCAGGAGCTAACCTGCATTATAATTAATATGCAAAAAACTAGGTAAAAAAAGCTCTCCTGGAGGCAGAAATATCGATGGTTTGGTTAGGTTAGTTAGGTTAGGTTAGGTTAGCAAGCTCTTTCGAAACGTAAAAAAAAAGCAATTTTTTGACGTTTCGTGAGAGCTAGGCACACGTGTGGGGTGTCAAAAGATGCGTCTCCGCGCGGGTTAACTAAATGAACTGGAATAAAAATTTCAACGAAACAAAAATTTTGCACAGTGGGCCAAAAACCAGTTTCTAACATAAAGCTGCGATGGTCAATTTTTATAGTCGGGATAGCAGGAGCTAACCTGCATTATAATTAATATGCAAAAAACTAGGTAAAAAAAGCTCTCCTGGAGGCAGAAATATCGATGGTTTGGTTAGGTTAGGTTAGGTTAGTTAGGTTAGGTTAGGTTAGCAAGCTCTTTCGAAACGTAAAAAAAAAGCAATTTTTTGACGTTTCGTGAGAACTAGGCTCACGTGTGGGGTGTCAAAAGATGCGTCTCCGCGCGGGTTAACTAAATGAACTGGAATAAAAATTTCAACGAAACAAAAATTTTGCACAGTGGGCCAAAAACCAGTTTCTAACATAAAGCTGCGATGGTCAATTTTTATAGTCGGGATAGCAGGAGCTAACCTGCATTATAATTAATATGCAAAAAACTAGGTAAAAAAAGCTCTCCTGGAGGCAGAAATATCGATGGTTTGGTTAGGTTAGGTTAGGTTAGTTAGGTTAGGTTAGGTTAGCAAGCTCTTTCGAAACGTAAAAAAAAGCAATTTTTTGACGTTTCGTGAGAGCTAGGCTCACGTGTGGGGTGTCAAAAGATGCGTCTCCGCGCGGGTTAACTAAATGAACTGGAATAAAAATTTCAACGAAACAAAAATTTTGCACAGTGGGCCAAAAACCAGTTTCTAACATAAAGCTGCGATGGTCAATTTTTATAGTCGGGATAGCAGGAGCTAACCTGCATTATAATTAATATGCAAAAAACTAGGTAAAAAAAGCTCTCCTGGAGGCAGAAATATCGATGGTTTGGTTAGTTTAGGTTAGGTTAGTTAGGTTAGGTTAGGTTAGCAAGCTCTTTCGAAACGTAAAAAAAAAGCAATTTTTTGACGTTTCGTGAGAGCTAGGCTCACGTGTGGGGTGTCAAAAGTTGCGTCTCCGCGCGGGTTAACTAAATGAACTGGAATAAAAATTTCAACGAAACAAAAATTTTGCACAGTGGGCCAAAAACCAGTTTCTAACATAAAGCTGCGATGGTCAATTTTTATAGTCGGGATAGCAGGAGCTAACCTGCATTATAATTAATATGCAAAAAACTAGGTACAAAAAGCTCTCCTGGAGGCAGAAATATCGATGGTTTGGTTAGGTTAGGTTAGGTTAGTAAGGTTAGGTTAGGTTAGCAAGCTCTTTCGAAACGTAAAAAAAAAGCAATTTCTTGACGTTTCGTGAGAGCTAGGCTCACGTGTGGGGTGTCAAAAGATGCGTCTCCGCGCGGGTTAACTAAATGAACTGGAATAAAAATTTCAACGAAACAAAAATTTTGCACAGTGGGCCAAAAACCAGTTTCTAACATAAAGCTGCGATGGTCAATTTTTATAGTCGGGATAGCAGGAGCTAACCTGCATTATAATTAATATGCAAAAAACTAGGTACAAAAAGCTCTCCTGGAGGCAGAAATATCGATGGTTTGGTTAGGTTAGGTTAGGTTAGTAAGGTTAGGTTAGGTTAGCAAGCTCTTTCGAAACGTAAAAAAAAAGCAATTTTTTGACGTTTCGTGAGAGCTAGGCTCACGTGTGGGGTGTCAAAAGATGCGTCTCCGCGCGGGTTAACTAAATGAACTGGAATAAAAATTTCAACGAAACAAAAATTTTGCACAGTGGGCCAAAAACCAGTTTCTAACATAAAGCTGCGATGGTCAATTTTTATAGTCGGGATAGCAGGAGCTAACCTGCATTATAATTAATATGCAAAAAACTAGGTAAAAAAAGCTCTCCTGGAGGCAGAAATATCGATGGTTTGGTTAGGTTAGGTTAGGTTAGCAAGCTCTTTCGAAACGTAAAAAAAAAGCAATTTTTTGACGTTTCGTGAGAGCTAGGCTCACGTGTGGGGTGTCAAAAGATGCGTCTCCGCGCGGGTTAACTAAATGAACTGGAATAAAAATTTCAACGAAACAAAAATTTTGCACAGTGAGCCAAAAACCAGTTTCTAACATAAAGCTGCGATGGTCAATTTTTATAGTCGGGATAGCAGGAGCTAACCTGCATTATAATTAATATGCAAAAAACTAGGTAAATAAAGCTCTCCTGGAGGCAGAAATATCGATGGTTTGGTTAGGTTAGGTTAGGTTAGTTAGGTTAGGTTAGGTTAGCAAGCTCTTTCGAAACGTAAAAAAAAAGCAATTTTTTGACGTTTCGTGAGAGCTAGGCTCACGTGTGGGGTGTCAAAAGATGCGTCTCCGCGCGGGTTAACTAAATGAACTGGAATAAAAATTTCACCGAAACAAAAATTTTGCACAGTGGGCCAAAAACCAGTTTCTAACATAAAGCTGCGATGGTCAATTTTTATAGTCGGGATAGCAGGAGCTAACCTGCATTATAATTAATATGCAAAAAACTAGGTAAAAAAAGCTCTCCTGGAGGCAGAAATATCGATGGTTTGGTTAGGTTAGGTTAGGTTAGTTAGGTTAGGTTAGGTTAGCAAGCTCTTTCGAAACGTAAAAAAAAAGCAATTTTTTGACGTTTCGTGAGAGCTAGGCTCACGTGTGGGGTGTCAAAAGATGCGTCTCCGCGCGGGTTAACTAAATGAACTGGAATAAAAATTTCAACGAAACAAAAATTTTGCACAGTGGGCCAAAAACCAGTTTCTAACATAAAGCTGCGATGGTCAATTTTTATAGTCGGGATAGCAGGAGCTAACCTGCATTATAATTAATATGCAAAAAACTAGGTACAAAAAGCTCTCCTGGAGGCAGAAATATCGATGGTTTGGTTAGGTTAGGTTAGGTTAGTTAGGTTAGGTTAGGTTAGCAAGCTCTTTCGAAACGTAAAAAAAAAGCAATTTTTTGACGTTTCGTGAGAGCTAGGCTCACGTGTGGGGTGTCAAAAGATGCGTCTCCGCGCGGGTTAACTAAATGAACTGGAATAAAAATTTCAACGAAACAAAAATTTTGCACAGTGGGCCAAAAACCAGTTTCTAACATAAAGCTGCGATGGTCAATTTTTATAGTCGGGATAGCAGGAGCTAACCTGCATTATAATTAATATGCAAAAAACTAGGTAAAAAAAGCTCTCCTGGAGGCAGAAATATCGATGGTTTGGTTAGGTTAGGTTAGGTTAGTTAGGTTAGGTTAGGTTAGCAAGCTCTTTCGAAACGTAAAAAAAAAGCAATTTTTTGACGTTTCGTGAGAGCTAGGCTCACGTGTGGGGTGTCAAAAGATGCGTCTCCGCGCGGGTTAACTAAATGAACTGGAATAAAAATTTCAACGAAACAAACATTTTGCACAGTGGGCCAAAAACCAGTTTCTAACATAAAGCTGCGATGGTCAATTTTTATAGTCGGGATAGCAGGAGCTAACCTGCATTATAATTAATATGCAAAAAACTAGGTAAAAAAAGCTCTCCTGGAGGCAGAAATATCGATGGTTTGGTTAGGTTAGGTTAGGTTAGTTAGGTTAGGTTAGGTTAGCAAGCTCTTTCGAAACGTAAAAAAAAAGCAATTTTTTGACGTTTCGTGAGAGCTAGGCTCACGTGTGGGGTGTCAAAAGATGCGTCTCCGCGCGGGTTAACTAAATGAACTGGAATAAAAATTTCAACGAAACAAAAATTTTGCACAGTGAGCCAAAAACCAGTTTCTAACATAAAGCTGCGATGGTCAATTTTTATAGTCGGGATAGCAGGAGCTAACCTGCATTATAATTAATATGCAAAAAACTAGGTAAATAAAGCTCTCCTGGAGGCAGAAATACCGATGGTTTGGTTAGGTTAGGTTAGGTTAGTTAGGTTAGGTTAGGTTAGCAAGCTCTTTCGAAACGTAAAAAAAAAGCAATTTTTTGACGTTTCGTGAGAGCTAGGCTCACGTGTGGGGTGTCAAAAGATGCGTCTCCGCGCGGGTTAACTAAATGAACTGGAATAAAAATTTCACCGAAACAAAAATTTTGCACAGTGGGCCAACAACCAGTTTCTAACATAAAGCTGCGATGGTCAATTTTTATAGTCGGGATAGCAGGAGCTAACCTGCATTTATAATTAATATGCAAAAAACTAGGTAAAAAAAGCTCTCCTGGAGGCAGAAATATCGATGGTTTGGTTAGGTTAGGTTAGGTTAGTTAGGTTAGGTTAGGTTAGCAAGCTCTTTCGAAACGTAAAAAAAAAGCAATGTTTTGACGTTTCGTGAGAGCTAGGCTCACGTGTGGGGTGTCAAAAGATGCGTCTCCGCGCGGGTTAACTAAATGAACTGGAATAAAAATTTCAACGAAACAAAAATTTTGCACAGTGGGCCAAAAACCAGTTTCTAAACATAAAGCTGCGATGGTCAATTTTTATAGTCGGGATAGCAGGAGCTAACCTGCATTATAATTAATATGAAAAAAACTAGGTAAAAAAAGCTCTCCTGGAGGCAGAAATATCGATGGTTTGGTTAGGTTAGGTTAGGTTAGTTAGGTTAGGTTAGGTTAGCAAGCTCTTTCGAAACGTAAAAAAAAAGCAATGTTTTGACGTTTCGTGAGAGCTAGGCTCACGTGTGGGGTGTCAAAAGATGCGTCTCCGCGCGGGTTAACTAAATGAACTGGAATAAAAATTTCAACGAAACAAAAATTTTGCACAGTGGGCCAAAAACCAGTTTCTAACATAAAGCTGCGATGGTCAATTTTTATAGTCGGGATAGCAGGAGCTAACCTGCATTATAATTAATATGCAAAAAACTAGGTAAAAAAAGCTCTCCTGGAGGCAGAAATATCGATGGTTTGGTTAGGTTAGGTTAGGTTAGGTTAGTTAGGTTAGGTTAGGTTAGCAAGCTCTTTCGAAACGTAAAAAAAAAGCAATTTTTTGACGTTTCGTGAGAGCTAGGCTCACGTGTGGGGTGTCAAAAGATGCGTCTCCGCGCGGGTTAACTAAATGAACTGGAATAAAAATTTCAACGAAACAAAAATTTTGCACAGTGGGCCAAAAACCAGTTTCTAACATAAAGCTGCGATGGTCAATTTTTATAGTCGGGATAGCAGGAGCTAACCTGCATTATAATTAATATGCAAAAAACTAGGTAAAAAAAACTCTCCTGGAGGGCAGAATATCGATGGTTTGGTTAGGTTAGGTTAGGTTAGTTAGGTTAGGTTAGGTTAGCAAGCTCTTTCGAAACGTAAAAAAAAAGCAATTTTTTGACGTTTCGTGAGAGCTAGGCTCATGTGTGGGGTGTCAAAAGATGCGTCTCCGCGCGGGTTAACTAAATGAACTGGAATAAAAATTTCAACGAAACAAAAATTTTGCACAGTGGGCCAAAAACCAGTTTCTAACATAAAGCTGCGATGGTCAATTTTTATAGTCGGGATAGCAGGAGCTAACCTGCATTATAATTAATATGCAAAAAAACTAGGTAAAAAAAGCTCTCCTGGAGGCAGAAATATCGATGGTTTGGTTAGGTTAGGTTAGGTTAGTTAGGTTAGGTTAGGTTAGCAAGCTCTTTCGAAACGTAAAAAAAAGCAATTTTTGACTTTTGACGTTCTGAGAGCTAGGCTCACGTGTGGGGTGTCAAAAGATGCGTCTCCGCGCGGGTTAACTAAATGAACTGGAATAAAAATTTCAACGAAACAAAAATTTTGCAACAGTGAGCCAAAAACCAGTTTCTAACATAAAGCTGCGATGGTCAATTTTTATAGTCGGGATAGCAGGAGCTAACCTGCATTATAATTAATATGCAAAAAACTAGAGTATAAAATTAAAGTACTCTCCTGGAGGCAGAAATATCGATGGTTTGGTTAGGTTAGGTTAGGTTAGTTAGGTTAGGTTAGGTTAGCAAGCTCTTTCGAAACGTAAAAAAAAGCAATTTTTTGACGTTTCGTGAGAGCTAGGCTCACGTGTGGGGTGTCAAAAGATGCGTCTCCGCGCGGGTTAACTAAATGAACTGGAATAAAAATTTCAACGAAACAAAAATTTTGCACAGTGGGCCAAAAACCAGTTTCTAACATAAAGCTGCGATGGTCAATTTTTATAGTCGGGATAGCAGGAGCTAACCTGCATTATAATTAATATGCAAAAAACTAGGTAAAAAAAAGCTCTCCTGGAGGCAGAAATATCGATGGTTTGGTTAGGTTAGGTTAGGTTAGTTAGGTTAGGTTAGGTTAGCAAGCTCTTTCGAAACGTAAAAAAAGCAATTTTTTGACGTTTCGTGAGAGCTATGCTCACGTGTGGGGTGTCAAAAGATGCGTCTCCGCGCGGGTAACTAAATGAACTGGAATAAAAATTTCAACGAAACAAAAATTTTGCACAGTGGGCCAAAAACCAGTTCTAACATAAAGCTGCGATGGTCAATTTTTATAGTCGGGATAGCAGGAGCTAACCTGCATTATAATTAATATGCAAAAAACTAGGTAAAAAAAGCTCTCCTGGAGGCAGAAATATCGATGGTTTGGTTAGGTTAGGTTAGGTTAGTTAGGTTAGGTTAGGTTAGCAAGCTCTTTCGAAACGTAAAAAAAAAAGCAATTTTTTGACGTTTCGTGAGAGCTAGGCTCACGTGTGGGGGTGTCAAAAGATGCGTCTCCGCGCGGGTTAACTAAATGAACTGGAATAAAAATTTCAACGAAACAAAAATTTTGCACAGTGGGCCAAAAACCAGTTTCTAACATAAAGCTGGCGATGGTCAATTTTTATAGTCGGGATAGCAGGAGCTAACCTGCATTATAATTAATATGCAAAAAACTAGGTAAAAAAAGCTCTCCTGGAGGCAGAAATATCGATGGTTTGGTTAGGTTAGGTTAGGTTAGTTAGGTTAGGTTAGGTTAGCAAGCTCTTTCGAAACAGTAAAAAAAAGCAATTTTTTGACGTTTCGTGAGAGCTAGGCTCACGTGTGGGGTGTCAAAAGATGGCGTCTCCGCGCGGGTTAACTAATGAACTGGAATAAAAATTTCAACGAAACAAAAATTTTGCACAGTGGGCCAAAAACCAGTTTCTAACATAAAGCTGCGATGGTCAATTTTTATAGTCGGGATAGCAGGAGCTAACCTGCATTTATAATTAATATGCAAAAAACTAGGTAAAAAAAGCTCTCCTGGAGGCAGAAATATCGATGGTTTGGTTAGGTTAGGTAGGTTAGTTAGGTTAGGTTAGGTTAGCAAGCTCTTTCGAAACGTAAAAAAAAGCAATTTTTTGACGTTTCGTGAGAGCTAGGCTCACGTGTGGGGTGTCAAAGATGCGTCTCCGCGCGGGTTAACTAAATGAACTGGAATAAAAATTTCAACGAAACAAAAATTTTGCACAGTGGGCCAAAAAACCAGTTTCTAACATAAAGCTGCGATGGTCAATTTTTATAGTCGGGATAGCAGGAGCTAACCTGCATTATAATTAATATGCAAAAAACTAGGTAAAAAAAGCTCTCCTGGAGGCAGAAATATCGATGGTTTGGTTAGGTTAGGTTAGGTTAGTTAGGTTAGGTTAGGTTAGCAAGCTCTTTCGAAACGTAAAAAAAAAGCAATTTTTTGACGTTCGTGAGAGCTAGGCTCACGTGTGGGGTGTCAAAAGATGCGTCTCCGCGCGGGTTAACTAAATGAACTGGAATAAAAATTTCAACGAAACAAAAATTTTGCACAGTGGGCCAAAAACCAGTTTCTAACATAAAGCTGCGATGGTCAATTTTTATAGTCGGGATAGCAGGAGCTAACCTGCATTATAATTAATATGCAAAAAACTAGGTACAAAAAGCTCTCCTGGAGGCAGAAATATCGATGGTTTGGTTAGGTTAAGGTTAGGTTAGTTAGGTTAGGTTAGGTTAGCAAGCTCTTTCGAAACGATAAAAAAAAGCAATTTTTTGACGTTTCGTGAGAGCTAGGCTCACGTGTGGGGTGTCAAAAGATGCGTCTCCGCGCGGGTTAACTAAATGAACTGGAATAAAAATTTCAACGAAACAAAAATTTTGCACAGTGGGCCAAAAACCAGTTTCTAACATAAAGCAGCGATGGTCAATTTTTATAGTCGGGATAGCAGGAGCTAACCTGCATTATCATTAATATGCAAAAAACTAGGTAAAAAAAGCTCTCCTGGAGGCAGAAATATCGATGGTTTGGTTAGGTT